>OX578227.1:9095331-11994330 GCA_951216915.1 Tetheella fluctuosa | reverse complement strand
TTAAATTAGTGAAAAAGTTTTTACCTAAATTGTTGAATATTGCATGATTTTTGTGTGTGTTTAACTTTCAAAATGTGGATTGTACATGTTTATAAACGAAGGGTAATTTAAGTTATGTAAATACATTATTATCTACTGAATGTGACCCACAAATATGTATTAAAATAATCACCTGTAGAACACCCAAGGTTAGTAGCATTTGAACCAAATTGGATACCCAAACCACTAAAATGTAAATATAGGTAACCACTACACCATCCTTGTTATTTTATTCTATATAATTTAACACCTTATTTTCAGCAGAAATTTTCTTGTTGCAAGAAATGATAATTACCACAAGAGACTACTATTAAAATATTGTAAAATAAGAAAACGTTATTTTGCAAGAAATCACTGGTCCTGATCAAGCCCATCGAGCCAACATAACTTTTAAAAACAACTTATTAAAATGAACTACTAGAAAACTTCATCAAGTGGAAATGCACAATTATCTCTAAATCATCCATCGTGAAATGTAATGAAAATATTTTTTATTCAAATAGGCTTTCACAAGCACTTATGAATAGTCTGACTCTAACCCACGGTTCGGAAGGTTGATTTTTTCTGAGAAGAGCCGGCAATCAACTCGTCACTAGTTTGATAGATTGAAGAAAATATAGTCAAACTTAATATTTATCTAGTTACGACCGACAAATGTGAAACAGTGTCCCAATTCTTGCACTTTCGACATCAAAAAACATGGTGCTCAACTATGAAATTCAATGCATTTTGATATACATCCTCCATATTTTCTCCTATTGCGGTATCAATGTCGAAAGCGCCAGAATTGGCCCCAGGTGTCTCAACATGAGAGTGGTCGATGACATTTATTTGTGTTCTGTCAGAATGTGAAGCTGGAGAACTTCTCGACGAGCTGGGCGGACGGGCTGGCGTTCTGCGCGCTGGTGCACCACTTCCTGCCGGACGCGTTCGACTACTCCACCCTCACGCCCGACAAGCGCCGGCACAATTTCACGCTCGCCTTCAAAATTGCTGAGTCAGTATCCCTAATCATATACGTCTTCTAGAATTATAGTTATAAAACGTTTAACGTAGATTTAAGTCAAAGGTAAGGGATGGAATCCTCTCCTTAAAATGAGAACTGGCCACATAGGAAGTCTTCTCAGTGAGAGATGTTATATGCTATAATTTGAGCATATGGCATATTTTGGAAACCTGTACTATGTAAAATATATCATCTAGAAATAGTCGACATAATTATTATTCAAACTTTTTGTTGATTTCAATACTTTATTATACTCTTAATTTTTTACATGGTTGATGTTATAACTAGTTTGTATATCATCATATCAAACAAATGTGATGAACAAAGCTATGTTGAAATTTACAAGTGAATAAAAAACATAGTGCAACTTGCAGCAAAACTTAAAACTAGATTTAGACAAACTAAACTCGATATACCACATATTTGAAGGCTTCAGTCGTACTGAATTTAGTTTAAACTTTTGCTGCAAATCCTAAGACAGTGAACTCGCAATGTCCAAACGGTATTCAGGCTTGTCGCAGAATGTTTGAGTACCTAATGTAATCGTATTGTGCACATTCCAGTGAGAAGGCGGGCATCTACCCGCTGCTAGACGTGGACGACATGGTGAGCATGCGCAAGCCCGACTGGAAGTGCGTGTTCACCTACGTGCAGTCCATACACCGCCGGTTCAAGGACCACGAGTGACGAGCCACCCGAGTCGCCGACAGGTGGAACACTCGCACCCTATATCTTCGCATACTCTAAGAGATCTCGAGCCTTTACGATCTGTAAATATAATTATTTCGAGCAATTGACTCTTTGACAAAGAGTATTAGACAGATATATCGTGTAGTGTTCCCATAGTGAGGGACCCGGGGCGTCAGGCCGGCAGTAGTCGAACGCTAAAGTCACAAAATATTAATGTATGTTATTCGATGAGTATATATCTAAAATCCAAAGAGAGTATGTTGTTGATTTTGATTTGTTTGTTTGTTTAAATGTTTATAATGTACAGAATCCGCCCGATTCGTTGTTCTCCAAGCGCCGTCTCGTAACCGGCCTCCTATTTATTTGTAATCTCAAGATGTATGTGATTTTTTTTTATTATTATTGTTAGAGTTTAAGTTTGACTAACATGTAACACGAGCGACACGTCGTGTCCTAGGTCGTAGTCTGTAGATTATATTATCAATGTATATTTAGTGTGCGTCCGAAGGCGCCGCGCGACCGCGACATCGGATCGCTTCTACTTATTACTTCACATAAGAAAGTGGAATCCTTTGTCCCCGCGCCGAACGCTGAACCTAATTACGATTATTATTATTATTTAACATTATTTTTATTACTTGACATTTTCAATAACAGCGGCTTGATGTATTCGCCTACTGATTCTTAAAAGAAAATTATTATTATGAAGTGTTAATTTATATTGACAATGAAATAAATATTGATTAACAAGTTGGTGTATTATTTCGAAACTAAAATTCTACCTACTACATATTTAAATAATAGAAAAATACAAAACCTTTGTATAAAAACTGTTGAATATCGATTCTCAAAATTTCATCGAAATATTCAAATTGGCGTAAATACGAAGAATCAATATGGTATCCACATTTCAAATTTTAAGTCCCAATATTAGCGTAACTGAAACTCCATACATTCACATATAATAAAATAAGAAAGAAAACGCAGCTTGTGACGCCGAAACAAACGAATCCGAAAGACATTGTTGTAATCTATCTATATTTATTGTGCCAACAATCCGTCGTTGGATTTCTTACATAACTTCTGAAATATATGCGGAGTTTAGTAAGTATGTACCTGTGCACGGTGCAGCGTGGACGCGTGATGGACGCGCGTGTTTGGGATCGACGCCAACACGATGATTCTATAAAAAAAGATAAAACACATTCAATATGGGTTCCTAAAATTAGCTCATTGTTCCGATACTTACAATTGCAGTTTTAAAAACAAATAATCATAATATGTCCAATAACTAGTTGGGCCAAAATATTTGGTGAATCCAAATATTTTGGCCCAACTAGTTATTGGACAGGAAGATACTTTTAAACTTAAGGTTCCAGTCTCCCTAAACTCAGTGTTCTTGCGGAATTTATCAGAAAATAAATATTTTTTTTAGTCATCAGAAAATCAATAAATGAAATATATATTACGTTATTTTAAAGTGTGAGATTTGAAGTTTCCAATACATATTTTATTTTTTAATTTGACGCCACTTTTATTAGCTTTGTGAGGCTTTAAACATACCTCTATTTACGTTCCACGCGTAGGTCTTATTCATGCACACGCCACGAAAAAAATATAACAAAAACAAGAAATGTATTCAGATTACATTTGTCGGCAAATCCTCTACAATAATCTTATCTAGTTACTTTTTTCAAAATAGTTTCAATTTCTTATTTAAAGTGCTTTAAAAGTTATAAATTTCTGAATTCGACCCTTGCAACATAAATGGGTCCATGGGGGTTCGAGACTCGCCGATTTGCTCGGATTTTATCATCCAAGCTCATCGAGGCTTCGGGAGACCGACGGGCTGGGAGCTTTTTCCGCCAACGCATAAGCTTGGCCATCCAAAAAGGGAACGCTGCCAGCCTGTTGGGAACCTTGCCTATCGACAGCAGCGAGGGCTTTGAGGATGTTTTCTATATATCATAGTTTGTATTTTTTACTTTAATTGTAAATATGTAAATAAAAATTTATACTATTTTATTTCTATTACAAAGTAATGGTTTAGAGAAATCACACTTTAACCACTCCGAAAACAACTACATATCTGTCGAACAAAAAAAATATGCATTCAAAAAATAATTGACTCCTCGAAACCATTACTTTGTAATAGAAAAAAAAAAAATTGCAAGGGTTGATTTGGAATATATTTCATTTATTGCTTTTCTGATGACTAAAAAAAAATATTTATTTTCTGATAAATTCCGCAAGAACACTGATTTTAGGGGACTGGAGCCTTAAGAGAATACTGATATTAAAATGACCTTGCTACATTAGGAATCTTGTTTATTAAATTGCAGTGCACCTAATTGTTGTTTTAATCTAAACTAGCATTCATTTTTCTCCAGAAGCCTCCGCCCGTCTGTAACCATTCCATTAGGTAGGTGATGCTCCTTCGATATGACATATCATATGGAACAATCCAGTAACTCTCAACTTCGCAATAATTCTTACGCTTCTGAAAGCGAAGAAGCAATAATCGGGTGACTAATTGCATCTTTATTTAGGACCTCATTTAAAGATATTATAGGTAGCCTGTACGTGAATAAAACACGGTATCGAAGTATGTAGGGAGGGATACATAATTCGGCCCCAATAGCTATCTCACCTCAAGGATCAGGCAGCCTATAAGGCAACGAGACCATAAAAGGATCAGCGACATTGGTGCTCCTATCCGTGGTAGCGTTTTCATCCCTGTCCCCGACGACGGTGGTGTCGGAGACGCGCGGCGACGCGGCGGCCTCCTCGCCCGCGAGCGTCACGTGCACGTGCAGCGTGCTGTCGCGCCACGCCTGCCACGACAGCTGGTGCTCCTGGATCTTGAGCAGCATCCAGGTCGTCAGGAGGCCGTTTAGTGCGCCTGTAACAGTGTAACAGTTACGGCTTAGAGCTACCTTGACCAATTTTATGTTTTAAAGAACTGGTCTAACAGAACATGGCCTATATATTGTCCTGTCATGTCCTCCATACCATAGGCTATCTACGTATCAAATTTCATCGCGATCGGTTCAGCTGTTTAGGCGTGAAAAGGTAACAAATAAGCAAACTCACATTCGTATTTATAATAAGTATTAAGTTGGGATTATCAGTCTCACGTACCTACCTAAGTAGGAACTGAGTTTTTGAAAGAGCCGTATCTATTATCTGACATAGTTGTTTTGTCTCGTTTTAGAGAAATTTAATCACACGTAGTCGATAATATCTAGAACTAGCCCTAGCTAACACTAGCTAACTCTCCAGAGCTAACGCTAGCTAGTGAAGTGTTAAAATCTCGTTCGACTTAGGTTCCAAGCTATGGTTTAGGCTAGTAAAAGAACGGCTTGGAATTCGTCTAGAGTAAAAAGTGATGCGTCTACCGGAATTTCCAATCTCTATAATTGGGAAGGGAGGCCTAGCCGTATCGTTGTACCCTAAGCTACATAAAATAGTCGGGGTAACGGACCAATAATACCGATGAGCAGCGACGAGAAGACGTTGGCGGCGAGCGCGGCGCCGCCCCCGCGGCGGGCGCCGGCCTGCAGCACGGCGTCGCACGCGTGCAGCGCCCGCGCCGTGCCCAGCACCGAGGCCGCGCCCAGCGCCGCGCCGCGCCACGCGTCCGCCGCCAGCGCGCGCCCGTGCCCCGACCACGCCCACGCCGCCATCGACACCATCCACGACCATCTGTCCACATACCGGCCCCAGTACCAGTACCAGTACCAGTACCAGTACCAGTAGGTACCACTACCACTACCAGAACCAATACGACACGCACCGACACTAAAAGTCGACGCATTCGTAGGCTTTTGTACCTATGTCTCGTCGCTAAGAATCGGGAGGTTAATCCAAATGGTCCGCTTTATTGCCGGCGACCGATTTCCAAAGACGCGTGAATTTGGGTAACGTGAGATCGAGAAGGAGACTTCAGTAGAACTATTGAGTGATCTGTGCCTCGGTATCGAGCCAGCCGGACCGGCCATCCCGGTGCAGGTAACGATGAACGTAACGAGGCGTACTTGTGGCTCCTGGTGACGACGTAGTGGTGGCGGCACAGCTCGCAGTAGGAGGTGGCGGCCTGCAGCAGCCAGCGCTCGAGGCAGGAGCGGTGCACGGCGGCGATGGTGCCGCGGCAGGAGCACGGCCGCACCAGCCGCTCGGCGGACTCGCCGCCGAAGCAGATGCGGCATATGTTATCCGAACGAACGCTGCCTGTGAAGCTCGCTACTGCCTTTGGAGCTGCCGATCCCTGTGCGAGTTGTTACGTGACTATACCATATACTGAGAATACCTTATGATGAATTGACTTGAGTATGCTGGATAATAATAATGTCTTTATTTCACGAAGAACATTTTAATTGATCATTGATAACTAAATACCACCTACACAAAAAAAACTGTTTATTATGTTGCCGAGTAGTGGTAAGACCCACGGAATATGTAAATAAGGTTGGAAAGGCCTTTGAGGAACTTTTGTACTAGAACCGCTGTCGCCGTTTGCACACACTTACACGACATGTCATACTTGCAATACATACATAACTTAACAGTCATTGGTCATGTTTATGATTGCACAACACGGCATTATAAAGCAGAGCTCTGTTCTCCGAAGTAGTACGAAGCGCACTAAACGCGGTGAATGAATCGGTCAGTCAAGTTATGATTTTCGAATAATAACTTGATCGAATTGTGGCGCGCTTGCCACGCCCACATTACCTTTCCATCCTTATTTACCTATTCCGTGGTAAGACCGACCATCTACAATAATAAATGTAACTGGCCTGCTTGTTGAGCAGCAACGCGCAGACGGATCCTAGTATAGACATGGATCGTCCGCCGGGCGGCACCAGCGACGAGGCGGGAGAGGAGAACGTCAGCGAGTCAGCGATGCGCGCGCGCAACTGACGCTGCTCCTCAGCGTCAGATACATTCACTTAACAATAACAATTAGATAAGTATGAAGTACCTACTCTACATATGGGATTGAATCCTGGCGGTAGCCATAATAGCGGTCAACCAAACTATGGTAGGTATGTACGATTTAAATAAAGATGCACAAAATAAACGTTTCCTATATTCATGACTTACTCTATTCTCAAGAACCTACATTATCGAAAAGCGAAAGAGCTATCGTTACCTGGAGATGCGACTCCTGGAGACTGCCTGCAGCTGATATCGGTCTGCTGGGCGGTGGAGCGCAGGTCTCGATCGCGCTGGGCGTTCTGGTTATTTGGCTGCAACAAGCAACACACACGCCTGTCATGGTGGACCGATTATTGATATTACCTACCTACCTATATTACCTACGTTCTTACATTTATCGAACTATCTATATGCGGTTGTTACTTGACTACGGATAAAATAGACAGACAGAAATAGTTCCAGTTTTATGTCAATTAAAATATTTAACAACATTCCAAGGAATATAAGAGAATTGCCAATTAAACTATTCAAGGCAAAATTATATGCATGGCTCACGGTTAAGAGTTTTTACAAAATAAACGATTTCCTTGTATGAATTACTTACTTTCCTGAAGTTAATTTAATCTCATGGATATGTTTTTGTTTTTGGTGTTATTAATTATTCGGTTTTATTGTAATAAGTAGGTAGGTATTGATATTTATATTTTTATATGGATTTTTGGTGACATGCTCTATTTGAATTTGATTTTATTATGGATTAGGTATAATTAATTTGTGTGATTGAAATTCTGATTATTCAAATATGTAGAAAATAATTTAATATTTGCATGCTGTATATTAAGGCAAAGTATGTATGTTCTTATTTATTGTTACCACCTGTTGTACTTAACCATACTTTTGGCAAATAAATATCTTATCTTATCTTATCTTATCTTATCTTATCTTATCTTAAAAAAAAATATTTATTTAAGCCTACTAGACCCGTTTCTACCCACAAACAAAACTGAAAGAACCGTGCAGCAGCCCCATTAATCTACATCTGCACTAATATTATGAAAAGGTAATATTTGTATGAAGAGGTAATCTCTGGAACAACTGCACGAATTAATAACAACCTCCGGAAAGATTTAAAAATTTAGTTAAGTATATAGAACTTATGTAAGAGAGGGTACCTAGGGTGCCAACGCATTCGAATGAAATGTTCGCGCCACAAGCTTTTTTAATATAATAGGGTATTTGCCTGTATTCAAAATAAATTATCCAACACTAACCAATGTATAAAACATCTAAAAAAAGGGGATACCACGATTATTTTATTAAATTTATCCTTATTATGATTTTTAATTACCAATCTAACCATAAAGAGTATGCTATATAATTATGACGTCACATGCCTGTATTTCATACAAAACTCCATATAGAGTCAAATAAGTCCCAAAAAGTGTTTTTGATAAAACCAGCACCATATTTTAGTATGTTGTTAAGGATGTTATTCTGACTAATAAACGGAAGTTTTTTTGGGAAAGTTTAAATAAAACTTAAAATTTGTCGCAAACTATGGTATTTACAAGGTCAAATGTATAAACAATATTGTAGCGCATTTAATTTTGCTTTTTATCACACCCCACGCAAGCTTACATGTGACATACTTTCTGTTATATACGCAATATTCTAAACGCGGCAGCGGCCATTTTGATGACGTCATAACTGGTGACTTAACCACGTTAGAAACTGTCTCCCGATGGTTTTTTAGTCAAAATACATGTTATTGATAAGCAAATAATCTGCCTCCTAGACTATTAGGTAGGTACATGTTATTATATAACTCCTACCCTCTTATGAAATTACTATTTTTTCGACAATGTTATGTACCTTAATTATGCATCCCCCTTAAATTAAAATGATTAAATCAACAGTAGTAAATTAACTTAATTAACTAATTTTAACACTTTTTTTATCTTTTAATCTCTTTTTGATGGATAATAACATAATAACGTTTTTCACATCACATTCACAACATATATTTCTATTTTTGTTATGATTTAAGTAATTGTTTCCATCTTGGATTACATAATTAACGTTTTACATTAAAATTTACAAATTCTACACAGATAAAAAATCATTTTTTTTGTTATAACAGATTTAACCTATGGTAATTTATTAAATTCAAATTCAAATTCAAAAATCATTTATTCAGTTTAGGCCCTAATAAGGCAATTATGAACGTTACAAATGATTCTACCACCGGTTCGGAATACACTTGGACTGAGAAGACTCCGGCAAGAAACTCAGCAAGGGAACACATATAAACACTCAATGCAAATGTTGATATTAAAATAAAAATATATCAACAACACTTGAAATGGTTAAATTTATACACCTTTTCTAAATTAATAAATTAATTATAGAATTGGAATCACGATCAGAGAATGACTACTCTAACCGAACTTTTAAATTGAGAAGAATTCTCAGAAGTCCCTAGGTGAAAGAATGCCTAGAGCTTTGGTAAAATGTGAAAATTGTTTTACTTCAACAGTTATGTGAAATACAACTAAGGATCACATCAACATTAAAGTGAAAATAAACATTTATTTACCAATGCACCATTACTTCAAACACCGCTTCAAATATTGCTTCTGAAACAGTATTATCCCAGGGCAATATTAAAAACGTTAAACAACTATAGCTTATGTAAGCTGTACATTTTCTAATATAGAAACAAAGTATAGTAAGAATTTAATGTAAATTACAATTGAAAAAGAACTAACAATTGTATAGCAGATACCAAAATAGCACAATGTTGTTTTGCAAGTTTGATTGTAGATTGTAATTATGGGTCACCCAAAAATAGCCAGCCCCCGGATTTACAGAAATTCAATTCTCACGGTTGATTTCTATGGGAAATCGTTAGTAGTTGTTTGTAGTGAACGAATTTTCGTTTGTAGTTATTTCGTTTTTTTTATATTTAATTTTTAATAAAAAAAAAACAAAAATCGTTTTTTTTGCGCATTCCTGAAGAGCTTGGTTAGTAGTTGTTTGTAGTGAACGAATTTTCGTTTGTAGTTATTTAGTTTTTTTTAAATTTAATTTAAAAAAAAAAAAATTCAAGTCTATTTTTTTTGCGCATTCCTGAAGAGCTTGCTTAGTAGTTGTTTGCTGTGAACGAATTTTCGTTTGTAGTTATTTGGTATTTTTTAAATTAATTTTTAATAAAAAAATAATAATTTAATCAAAAATCGTTTTTTTTTTGCGCATTCCTGAAGAGCTTGGTTAGTAGTTGTTTGTAGTGAACGAATTTTCGTTTGTAGTTATAGTTATTTGATTTTTTATTTAATTTAAAAAAATTTTTTTTTTCAAAAATCATTTTTTTTTGCGCATTCCTGAAGAGCTTGCTTAGTAATTGTTTGTAGTGAACGAATTTTCGTTTGTAGTTATTTAGTTTTTTTTAATTTAATTTTTAATAAAAAAAATAATTTAATCAAAAATCGTTTCTTTTTTAGCGCATTCCTGAAGAGCTTGGTTAGTAGTTGTTTGTAGTGAACGAATTTTCGTTTGTAAATATTCAGTTTTTTTTTTATTTATTTAAAAAAAAATAATATTCAAAATTCTATTTTTTTTGCGCATTCCTGAAGAGCTTGGTTAGCAGTTGTTTGTAGTGAACGAATTTTCGTTTGTAGTTATTTAGTTTTTTTTAATTTAATTTTTAATAAAAAAATAATTTAATCAAAAATCGTTTCTTTTTTAGCGCATTCCTGAAGAGCTTGGTTAGTAGTTGTTTGTAGTGAACGAATTTTCGTTTGTAGTTATTTAGTTTTTTGTTTTATTTAATTTAAAAGAAAAAAAAATTCAAAAGTCTATTTTTTTGCGCATTCCTGAAGAGCTTGCTTAGTAGTTGTTTGTAGTGAACGAATTTTCGTTTGTAGTTATTTAGTTTTTTTTTAATTTAATTTTTAATTAAGAAAAAAAAAAATCTAAAATCGTTTCTTTTTTTGCGCATTCCTGAAGAGCTTGGTTAGTAGTGAACGAATTTTCGTTTGTAGTTATTTAGTTTTTTTTTTATTTAATTTAAAAAAAAACCAAATAACTACAAACGAAAATTCGTTCACTATAAACAACTACTAACCAAGCTCTTCAGGAATGCGCAAAAAAAACCGATTTTTGATTAAACTATTATTTTTTTATTAAAAACTAATTAAAAAAATACCAAATAACTACAAACGAAAATTCGTTCACTACAAACAACTACTAAGCAAGCTCTTCAGGAATGCGCAAAAGAAATTGACTTTTGAATATATATTTTTTTTTAAATTAAATAAAAATAAACTAAATAACTACAAACGAAAATTCGTTCACTACAAACAACTACTAACGATTTCGCATACAAATCAACCATGAGAATTGAATTTCTGTAAATCCGGGGGCTGGCTATTTTTGGGTGACCCATAATTTTTTTTTGATCCAACTACAATTAAAAATTCGTTCACTACAATCAACTACCTACCTAGCTCTACAGGAATGCGCAAAAAAAAAAAACGATTTTTGAAAGTCGGGTGCCAAGTTCACATAGGTGTTTACTTATAGCAAATAATAGATGATATTCGTGACATGAAATATATTCGTGACATGAAATATATTCGATAATATTACGACATGGTGGTTACGGCCGCAGTGAGACAATCGAAATCTTATGGTGCCTCCCCACTTGGCTATGGCTATTAGACGCATAACTCCCATGTGTGGAGGGTCTATTCGCCAAATATTCGGGCATATTTGTCTATGTGGCGAATAAGCAAATAACAAACTCGCGTATCCGTACGCCTGTCGGTTTTTCAAGGCACATCAAAGGAGACAAATAGGCAAATACGCAAATATACCGTCCACACATGGTCGGTATTCACTAGCGCACGATTTGTCAACCAGACGGACGAGTAGTGGGTCTCAATTTTCTTTATTTGGTTTCATTATTTTGTTTTAATAGGCGGAATCAAAAACTACTGATCCGATTTGGATGGGGTTTTCGTTATTAAAGGTCAGGGAAGGTTTTAGTGTATGATACATTAGGATCTGCTATGTATTCTGTACCTAAGTTCTGTACTAAAACTCGACGGACTCGAACTCCTGATTACGGAGTTTTACGAGTGAGACTGATAATAGTCGCTGCGTGAATTCACCGTCAAGTTTTAGTACAGAATAACATAGCTGATGAAGATCTTCGGAGATAGACAATGGAACTCTTCAATGTCAAACAGCAAATGACCCGCGATCGCTGTGATCGAATGTCTATGTATTGTTTTCATCATTCTATAACATAAAATCACGCCTGTACGGTTTTAGGGGGTAAACAGATGTACATAGTACACCCTCAAAAGAAACTAAAAATATAAAAGATGGTATCAAAAAGGTTAGGCCATGCATCTACTCCTGTCCATTTACACAAAATCAGAGTAAAGGATCACTCTCTCTGTGAATGTGGTCTTGATGAGTGAAACGTGCAACTTCCATGTTGTACATGAACAAATTACTCTCTGACTGGTAAACATGTTTGTCGTTTTGGTATTTGGCTCCATGTGTGGACGATCGTATCGCCTATTTGCCTATACGTCAAATATATTCCGTATACTGTCAAATACCTATCACGAATACGCATAGCCAAGTGGGGAGGCACCATTACGAGCTACTCTAAAGGGGCCGGCCAATTAATAAAAGAAAGATGGCTCACGGTACCGTGGAACGTTCTAGAAGTAGGGATAATACCCTCTTGATGGGCGCTGATGCGACGATCACCGTTGTGAGCGTCCAGCCGGGTCCTACGGAACCATCCTTGGCGTCACGCCGCGGGCAAAGCCCGGCGGCGCATCCGGCTGGAACCTCCATCGGCATAGGCGGCGACACGGCGACACGGCGACGCGGCGACGGCCACATGCCGTATCACGTTGAAAGCAGTTGGGATACCGACGTTACGCGGGTAATCACCATAAGTGAGGCATAAAGTCCCTTGTTTAAAGTCTAACACAATGACATGTTGAACACATGGATAATTATAATAAAAGTTCACATAGTTCGTGTCGCTATGCGATTAGCATACACAAAACTAGCACAGTTACATGTGCGTAAGTTGACACTCATCACGCAGGAGCCCTAGGCCTCCGTGATGGTGAGGGCTACATCCGGCGGTAGGAAACGCGGGTAGCGCGGAAAAAAAATTGAGACGAGAAGCGTGCGTTCAGCGCGGTAACATCTTCTCGACTGACGGACGAGCGAGACGCGCTGGTGGGTGAGTGGGTGGGTGGGTGCATTAGGGGATGACCAACATTGCAAAAAGTCGATTTTAGATCGATACGATAAAAATCTATAAAACATTTTTAGACATTTAATTTATGCTTTAGGGTCTGAAAAATATCTTGTTGAATCCTCTAAACATGCGTGTAATTAGAGTTTTTATAAACCTCTGAATTACTGAGTAATAATGATTTTAATAATAAATCGATAAAGGTATTCCGATGTCACTCCTCTAAAATCATGTCGGATTGTGACGGTAGATTGAAAACTGTGTGACATTTGAATAACTGAAAAATAATTTCAGCTTTGAACTATAAAGCTACTATCAAATGAAAGAGCGAATATTTGCGGTTCTAAAGATACCAATAACACGAGCTTGAGTTCAAAACAGTTTTGACTATTCACCAATATTTTAGTTGAAGATTTTGGCTTAATAACAAATACATTGTTTTATGTAATGTTTGAATTTAGGTAACTGTAGTACGTATTAAATCCGAATCTAATATTAGTTTTATCGTACGATTGTTATTTCGCGTGGTTTGTGACCCCTATGACGTCATCACCTACCTACGCTATAATTTAAAATAAAAATTTAGTAGCAAGTGCTACACCATACAATAAAAATAAAAACTGAGACAAATTTACGCCACATTTAAGCCACAGAAACGTTAAAAATTAATTGAAAATTATAAGCTGATCGTCAGGGTACCTAATGCATTAGTTACCTAAGTACATATTATAATTTACTCAGCACCGGATTAAGCCAGCGCGGGGCCTGTAGCAAATGTAATCAAGGGCCCTTGGTTCTCTAATCTTATAAGATTGACCTGAAACATAGTTCAGTTCAGGTGCAGAACCAGCTTTTAGATAATAAGATGGTCGTGCAGAGATATTTTCACGAAGTTTTAGTCTTTTGAAAGATATGAAAGAAATATATTATTACTGTAGCGTGATTTGTCTTAATTTTAGTATTTCAATCATTTTAAATTTATTTCGCCACCAAAAACTTGTCATGTTTTTTTAAGCTTTTCAACACCTATCGACATAATTCCAGCGCATTATTTTTTCCGCGCAAAGTAACTGTGGCGGGGCGCGAACTTTACTACATAGTACCTGCTGTTAATTTATTATGGCTATATATGGCCGAATACCGAGGTTTAAACCCTCTCCAAAACGAGGCGGTGGGGTGCGGTCGCGGTCCCTTATTTTTTTCCCGCGTTGATATGAAGTTATCTATTGCCTATTACAACTGCCACCGCGACCGCAGACCACATCTGGGAAGGCTTTAGAGATTATTTTTATGACACAAGAGTTAATTTTTCATGTTTGGATGTCATCTCGGGAACGCGGGTAAAACCGCGGGACAGAAGCTAGTAACTACATAAAAGTTAAAGTCCTGACATTTTTATTCACACACACTCATCATCGCCCAGCGTAAGCCGTAAGATAGAAATTTAAATTCTGAAGAATAGAATACATAAATAGAAAACAAACACAAAGTAGGTACTTGTTTTGATAAAGATCTAGAACAACTGTGGACACAAGTCGAGTACCATCACAAAATAAACAAAATCACTAGGTACAGATAAAAAAGCGCCTGCTAAAAAGCTCAACAAAATGTTTGCTATTGTAATTTGTATTGCATTTGCATACCTACCATTTACGATAATTTAGCGTACAAGTTGTATAATATACTTAATAGAATGTACTAACAGGTATGTGTACCGAGGAACAGCTCGAGGCTGACATGCTCATAGTGACCTTGCTTTCAGAGCGCCCGCTGCCCCAGAACATCAACAGAGTCTCGCCTTCGCCCACATTACAGTCCTATTAAATATTTTAAATATTAGGTAGGTACTTACAACAAAATATAACTGGACATACATACATTTTTTACATAGTAGGAAACCGTCATGCTGTAGAAGTTATTTTCAAAACCTATGAGGGTGGGGTGGGCTTGTTGCTCCTTGAGGATTGCTCGTGCGTCATTCAGTAGGGATGGGTAAGCGGTTGGGTACTTTTGATTCCGAGTAAATCATGATGTTATAGATAAGTACCAAGAACGTTAACATTCCCGTGATAATTATAAAATATTTACCCTTATTATGTCAGCGAAACTGCAAGTACGATGAAATTTAAAATTAATTGTATTCAACGCACGCAGAATGTTCGGCTTGTAAACCCAAGGAACAAGCACGGCTCGTCTCAAGTTTTGTATAGCATTGCTCGGAAAGGGCTCGATCTCATTGGAGTCAACCAAACAGTTCAACGTTACAAATTTACGCATTTTTTATCGTAGTCCAAGGAACATGTTGACATGTTTTTGCATATTTTTATGGTTTGTTGTACAAATAAATAATATTAATTTTACATTTTATTTGAATTTACGATGATTGACTGATGATTATAAACATCCGTGATTTACTTCATTATTGACGTACAATGTCATCTTCTAAAAAAGAAACCTCTATCTAGACTACTACCTCCTTTCTTTATTTTTTTATGGCAGAAACACACTAGAGTGTCGTGGCGTATTGTGACTTCGCCATATTCATATTGGGCAAATGCACAGATTTCACATAACAAGGGCAAATATTTGATTTGATTTGTGTGATTATGAATCGACAGTCACTTTCTAATATATCTACCTATCTATCTATCGACTGACATCATTTCCCAATCCCTATCTTAACTATATACTTTTTGAGAAACGGCAGAGAATCTGAAAAAAATTACCTTTTAACTTGTCTTATATTATTTGTTGTGTAGTTAATAAGTAGGTATCTATAATTTATTTGTATATTTAAAATTAATTATGTAGGTATTATCGAAATTCATACTTATTCAGACATTCGTGAAGTCACTTTTGTCCGCCAGCGCTGCGATACATTTTACTTTATATTAATAATTAATAAGTACCATTCCTATGACGTCTGCTATCCTAATATTTATTTGTTGATATTTTCAATCATTTCTCAATAAAATATTCGAACCAAAGAGTACATCTATATTACTATCATAGATGAATTCAATATTTGATTACTATACTAAGAAATTCGGACAAAGATAGCATGATCATCAAAATGCTCATAAACGCAATGAAATATTTACCCGGCAACGGAACACGGTAACAAAATAAAACAAAACCGCCACTCGGTTGTCAAAGTGACGTAAAAAGGCAATCAAAGGAATCGAGAAATCTGTGTTTTCTCCCCACGCACGTGAAGCAATTTGTATTGTGAAATCCATTGAAATTACGAGTAACAGTTTATAAACAAAATCATGGCGGTTCGTGTCCAATTTGAAAATAATAACGAAGTGGGAGTGTTCAGTAAAATGACAAATTCTTATTGTCTGGTCGCGATCGGTGGATCGGAGAATTTCTACAGCGTGTTCGAGGCAGAGCTGGCGGAGACCATCCCAGTGGTGCACGTCAGTGTCGGCGGGTGCAGGATCATTGGGAGGATGACCGTCGCCAACAAAAACGGGCTTTTAGTGCCATCATCGACCACAGACACCGAATTGCAACACATTAGAAACAGTTTGCCGGACAGTGTTAAAGTTCAGCGCGTAGAAGAACGACTAAGCGCGCTCGGTAATGTGATCGCTTGCAACGACTATGTGGCGCTCGTGCACCCTGACCTGGACCGCGACACAGAGGAAATACTGGCCGACACACTAGATGTAGAGGTGTTCAGGCAAACTGTAGCGGGGAACGTACTGGTCGGCTCTTACGCAGCGTTGAGCAACCGTGGAGGCCTGGTGCACCCCAAAACAACTATACAAGATCAGGACGAGCTCTCTTCCCTTCTTCAGGTACCACTCGTCGCTGGCACAGTGAATAGAGGCAGTGAGGTTATTGCAGCTGGAATGGTGGTGAATGATTGGTGTGCATTTTGTGGCATGGATACCACCTCAACAGAGATTTCGGTAATTGAGAGTGTATTCAAATTGAATGATGCTAAACCCACAGCGATCACGTCTACCATGCGTGCATCTCTTATTGACAGCATGTCATAACGTTAGCCTGCATCGGTAAAACAGATCTTGATGTGATATTTTGTTTGATAAGTTCAGTGTTGACAGCAATACTGATGAATATCTGTTGAACAGATTGCATAACTACCAATGAGTCTTGACCTTGTTTTATATACATAAGAAAAAAAATGAGTTAATAAACAATAAATATATTAAATACATTGTTTCATTCACTCATGAAATCCTCTAATTTGAACCTATAAAAAATAAAAATGCCAGGATGCTCCCCCCATAATATCAATTGTTATAGTTGGTTTCCTGTTTAGAATGGTTGTGAAATTGTCATTTGAAATCAGAAATAAAAATATATTTAGTGAGGGAATTAATGAATGTTGTTATAGAAATAAAAGCATTGCTTGATGATGTTTTTTAGCAACTTCCTTGATTAAATAAATAGTCTTAGTATGGATATAATACACTTTATTATAAACATTTTGTAACAAACAAACATTCCATCCTATCTACAATTGCCACATGTGTTTCTCTGGAAGTACAGTCATCATCATCACCATCATCTACAACTAGGAACAAATTCACAACAAAAATTGTTAACACAATTTAATATTATGTCAATGATTAAAATAAGATTTTTTATATTACATTATTTAACTAATAGTACACCCATATTTATTTACATTGCACAATACTATAATTTACATAAGATATTGCAACATATTATGTATTGGTATATGTTTATATTATGTAGAAATTAGATTTAAAAAACTGCTGCCTAAATTGTCAGTATAAATGCAGATTCCATGTTGCATTTTGAAATCTTACAAGTTTTGACTGACAGTTTTAAAATACATTGAAATATCACTGCAATCAACATGAATAAATATGAGTATAGACTCAAAACAATCCTACATAAATCAAAAAGTAAATATATAATGGTGGGCTACAATAAATAACTAAAATATGGAATTATCCACATTTACCATTACCCAATAATGGGAGTATGAATGAGTATTTACTTTATTAACATTTCTAGTGCAAATGATGGCAGAAACAATTAGCTAATTTAGCATTATAAATACATTATGGCTGTTGGAAGTTGAGCATGGTTGAAAACTCGTAAATAGTTGTAATGATGTAGGTAAACCATTGTAATAAATTCCAGAGGTGCTTATACTATGTTTATAACTATTAGAAATTAATATCATAGAATTGTTTTGAGCCAAACTAAACTAAAACTAACAAATTAAAAATCACATCCAAAATCTATACACATCCTCGATTCAAAAACTAAATGGCAACAATATTAGAAAACGGCCAACATTTAGGCACCAATTTTAACATTCATCAAACATGGCCAAGATTTTATTATAGACTCAAAAATAGGAAAATTTAATTTTCGTTAACAACAATAAGACGTGTTTTTTATATTTTTCTAAGACTTATGTACATAATGGACAGGTCAGATTTATATAATAAAAATGCACATTGTAAGTACGTAAGGAGACAAAATATTTTAAATTTATTAATTCTAGCACAATTTTTTATATAAAAGATAAGTATTTCTCTTTGAAAGCTCTTTTTTGATAGGGTCTATCCATACGCAGTCATAAGCAAGTGATATTTTTATGCGTATTAACATCATGACCTCATCTTAGTAAGATAAGTAGAAAATAAAGTAGAAATCAACTCACAGGATTGCTATAAATATTATTTCATGGCACATATATCAAGATACGATTGAAAAAAATGTATAAAAAAATACACAATGATTAATTCCTACGTATAAATGTATAGGTAGTAAATGCCTTTAGATATGTAGCGTTTATATAAATGCAATAGATAAATGTAGTTCAACATAAGGGATATCAATTCAGCGATAATCGTTTAAGTATATTATGCTTAGTCCACTTTCGGAACGTTATCCTACATTGTTTCTTTTACTACACATAGTGACAGACATAATAGGGACTCAAAGCGCTTCATAAAGTCACCGCACTCTATTGGTTACAAGCCAGTACATCAGGTATACGTAACAATCAAAATACGTGCAAACTATTGTTATTTTCGAGAATAAATAATACTGATTGTTAGCCTTTTTAGTTCGCACCAATCTTAGATTTTGAATATAATTCCTAAAGCTGTCAGTTCCTTGGTATAAGCTGATATTGAGCGTCGGTGGCTGTCCTAGAATGTCCTAGATGATAGTAATACTTAACACGCTATGGACCTTCTCTTTTCTGAAATAATAATAAAATGTATTATTATTGTGAGTGAATCACTCATTGGTACGCAAGCGATACGCAAATGATATATTATACCTCAGCTACAGATTTTCAATAAATACATCATAATCAGATTGCACTTTTAAATTTGCCATTACATAAATTTAAGGAACGTGTTAAGTCTATTTTAGTACAAAAGGCATACTATAACGTTAATGAATATTTAAATGACGACAATGCTTGGGTGTAGCGCTCGCTCTTGCAGGATAAATTTTATGTAATAGTCTTAAGTTTGTTTTGAAAAGAGTAATTGCTGAGTTTCTTGCCGGCTCTTCTCAGTAAAAGCAACCTTCCGAACCGTGCGTTAGAGTCTGACTATTCTTAAGTGCCTGTGAAGGCCTATTTGAATGAATAAATTATTTCATTTCATTTCAGATTAGTGCGAACTAGAGATTCATTTTAAAGGTACGTAAAATGAGCATTATATTACAAGTCTTTACATCAAAAATGTAATTTTCGTACATTATTAGTAATTTCGAGACACAGCCAATTGTAACCTTATATCAGAATATTGATTTCTGAATGGATAAAAGTTATTATAAGAAGAAATTTGTATTTCTATTATGAGTATTTACTATTAATTCTCATCATGGTGTATAATGCGTGATTGCAAATAATATTTTAATTATTATTTGACTTTTGACAAATAAATATAATTAAATTGTTGGATCATATTTTTTTCCTTGCTATGTTTCTTGCTGGTTATTCTGATCACAGACATAAATATTTGTCAAAACTCAAAAGTGAAATTTTACAATAATAATATGTAATACGAATCAGCAATGATTTTATGATAATGAGAAGCAATACCGGGAATGAGATCCTACTTCCCATTAATGTCTATCCATCTATCAAATTCATAATAAGTTGTCGTTTAAATGACTCACGAAGGAGTTGCCGACACCGAGGATATACCCAGCTAGCCCAGAAACCCTGGCACTTTAATCCAGACTTCCACTCCCGTGTACGTAAAACTGAAGCAAAGCGTCTGTACCAACAAATATTAACCGATCAAACATCATGACAATGACGGTAATTTCCTGTACATGAACACAACACCCCCCTTCAAAGCCACCATAATCCCCCCAATAAACAAATGCACAGGTATAGGTCTAGAAGTGTTGAGTACCGGCGGTGGAGAGGGCGGGGGCCCCCGGGCCGGGGCCGGTGCCGGGGCCCCGCACTCGTTCGTAGAACAGCATATAGGCGGAGCAGCGGAGCACCTCCTGGAGGGACACCTCGTGCACCAGCGTGTCCGACGTGTACCACCATCTGTCGTCACAATTAATGGATCATTGAGGGGGCTCCATGTCGCGCCCCAGCTCGTGGGTTCGATTCTCACCAAAAACTTACCGTTTAGCCTCGAACCCGTTCCCTCTCCTATAGGTAGCGAAGTGTCCGGAGCGTGGTCCCCCCACGTGCACCACGACCCCCGTGAGCCGGTACAGAGCTCGGTCTCCCTCCGCCCCTGCCCCCGCCCCCACTCCCGCCCCATTCTCTGCCGCGTTCAACGCGCTCAGACCCGCGCGGATCCGTCCGCCGCTCATTAGGGATAATAGTTCTTCCTGGAAACAATAATAGAATGTGTTTATACTGTACATAGCGTCGATATCTCCGCCCTTTTTTCTATTTTCTATTGTAGTATGGATACCTTGGGGTGCAGCACGGCGGGCGTGGCGTAGGGCTGCATGGAGAGTGTCTCTGTGAAGGACACGAACTCTGACCTCTTGGTTAGCGCGCCCCCGCTCCACTCGACGCGGCCCACATGCAGACACAGGCACCACGGGAGCTGCACACAACACAACACACCATCAAACATGACATCTCGTCTGGTTTCTTATGCTGAACAACTTTTACTATGAGACTAAATGCAACTGAAGTAGCAAATTCTATGTTCGGTTTAAATAAAATAATGCAAAAAAAGGCCTTATTTAAAACACACCATCACAAATAATATATTCCAGAGCTAGTTACCTTCCCGAAGCTGACGGTACGTATATGCTTAGTGTATGCGGTGGAGGGGGGCGGCGCCGAGTGTGACGTCACATCCGGCGAGGGGCAGCACTTGTTGCACCGGACACCCTTCACCATTTCCGGGGCAGTGAACGCGCGGAGCAACCCTACCAACATAGCTTTCGTTTAGATGTGAAACTATTAAATGTAACAAATTTACCTTACAACTTGAGATCACAGATTGTCACTCTATGGTTTAATCCATATATTATTGTCTGAATTTGCATGAAATCCATCAAAATGATTGCAGTAATTTTTCATTTAGCTATGTGTATCTAACAATAATTTTGAAACAAATTTGGTAACAATAAACAATATAACCCACCTGCTAAACTAAAGGAGCCGGTGAGCCCCACACTCGCATTCGCCATCGACAGTGATATGCTGTCGAACTTGTCGTAACGTATTGGACTCTGAAATGCGTAAATGATACGATGTTTTTATTTTATTTATATAATTTGTGATTTATGAAAATAGGTTAATTATTTAGAGTTTATTGCACAATGGGACTGTAACAACTAGTATACCTTGACGGAGCAGACGGTGCACTGCAGCCGGGAGGCGAGGGTGCCCCGGAAGGGGGGCGCAGGGGCCGGAGCGGGGGCCGCCCTCGCGGGGGGCCAGCGCCGCCCCACCGAGCTCAGGTGGCAGAACGACCGGGACACGCCCTTACGAAGACGTGGTGCCTCAGGGGGCTCTGCGGGTAAAGTACTTCAAATTCGAATGGAACTTGTATATCGAATGTCGAGGACACAAATCTGAAATTCAGTACTGGATTACACCGGTAGTTAAGCAATAGAATCTCGACTTGCATTGTCAATCATACATATTATCTAAAACCTCAAAACATAGTAAGGTCACAAATGTCACAATTTAGTAGGTACCTAGATTCGTTCGCCATTCCTTCAGTAGACTTACCAGCCTCCACCAGGTCGGGCTCGTCAGCAGGCGCGGCGGAGGCAGGGCGGGCGGCCAGCGCGGAGGGGGTGGGCGGGGTCGAGTCGCCGCGGGGGAGGGGGGCTGCGGGTGGGGACGCCGGCGACGCCAGGGCGGACCACGCCCGGCCCCCGCCCAGACCTAGGGCGTCTGAGAGGCAGCCTGGCTGTCGGCAAAATTGGGGTGTAATAACTAGCTTGCACTCCATACTATAATATAACAAATTGTGTAAAGTTTATTTTAGTATTCAATTTATTTTATATATAACAAGGAGTAGTTATAATTTCACTCAAAATGATGTAACCTCAATAGCTCACCTGTTAAGGATTGGAAATATTAATGTTACCAAATGGTAAGCCTCAGAAAAATAAATTATCAAAATTGCTGAGGCTCATCAACTCACCTTCCTAGCCATAGCATTAGTCTCCTCCTCAATACAAGACAACAACACATGCATCAACTCATGTGCATCTTGTTGATCGGCCGGAACCACCCATCCGGCTGCTCGGAGGGAGTGGAGCACACCGAGGGGACACACCGGTGTGCCACGGGCCGACTCATGTGTGCCATTTACGACTGGTGAAAAAGACGCCAGAAAGGATGAATTTTAAAATGATTAATATATTTAACATAGGCTTTACTGTTAAAGAAATCTTTGTGAGGAAACCTACATACTAAAGAAGCCATATTCAAAGGAATGTCTGCCAATCTATAGTGGAGATGCTCAGGTCCCAATAGTGGGAAACTTTGCAATGTTCATTTTACGACTTGCATTTGATAAAGTGTATTGATTACTGAAGATAGTTTTTTTTTATATTATCTACATTGTATGTATTTAATAATGTCTAATATAATCACACAATAAATTAAATTGCAATAATTAAAGATATGTTCATAAATGTGCAATGAAAGTTGTATCTCAGCTAAAGCTAAGCTCTAACTTTCTTTAGCATACTGGGCAAACAACTTTCTATACATAAAAGATGCTATAAAATCAAGAAAGACTAGTAGGTACCTCCTATAGTAATACAATATGAGTAGTTTATCTGAAATGAAGAATATATAATATTATTACTTAATTGTACTATATAATAATATACAAACCTTCAATAACAGTATACAATGTAGTGATCATACTGTTGTGTGCGTCGGCCTTTGCGTACTTTTTCAACCATTCTATGAATGTGGGGCAGGCGGCCAGCGCCTGTAGCAGTGTGTTTAGGAAACAAGTCCTGCCAAGGTTCTGCAGTCCAGCTATTTGACCACGCCGCTTTCGCACCTTTGGAGCACCCCCAGGACCCCACAATACAAACGCACCGACCACCACAGCAGCTGTCAGCCCCGCGGCCACCAATATTCTGTCCCCACCATCCATAGTCCCAAAGTAATGAATGGACCCGAGCTGAACAGCGCTTCACTTCACATACTAATGGAAAATTCTATGAAGTACATATCACCCACAGGAAAATAGATACCCAAAAGATATACAACTTTGCGTTTTTTACGTAAATTCTGTGCAAAGAACACTTTTACTCTGATACTGTAACAGTACGTACAATAAATTTTCGTTTTGACTTTTGACAGATGATCAAAAATTAACACAGCGTTGCCAGATGATATGTGATGAATCCTACTAAAAAGGTACGAATAGTTCTAAAAAGGCTCAAATAATAGGGTATTACACCCATTTTTGAAAATTAGTTAGTAAATAGATGCGCTGATATTGGTCTCAAAATTAGCTATTATCCTTTTTATTAGTGTGCTGTTCCTGAATACATGAATACTAGTACTTCAGTTGACACTTTTTAGCTTACATACAGCATCATTATAATGGTGGCTACTGTCTCGCTTGTTTAGAAATAGATTAAAAAAACTGTAAACTTTGTAATGAATTAAGTTATTTTATGAACTAAAACTTACATTCTCCGACTGCTTATTGCCTAAACTATCTAAACTGTACATTTTTAGTTTTTTTTTTCTCTTAAAAAGTAAAATATTCTATTATTCAATCTCAGGAAGGCAAAATATTGGAACCATATTAGAACATATTTTTGAAAAGGAATTTGATAGAATGCGACATGCTATTTTATTCACATATGAAAAAGTAATGCTATGCTTTTCGTACACGTGGTTATGTATTGGTGATATAATTTTTTTTTACCAAAAACCCGTGGACTTAAGGACGATTTAGGAACTTAGATGTATTATACCTAGAGTGAATTTGTCAGACCGAACAATAACGCTCTCATCATCATCATCATCATCTTAGCCGCAGGACGTCCACTGCTGGACATAGGCCTCCCCTAATGATCTCCAATAGGACCAGTCTTGGGTGGCCTGCATCCAGCGTTATCCAACGACCTTTACAAAGTCGTCTGTCCACCTTGCAAGCGGACGTCCTACGCTGCGCTTGCTGGTCCGTGGTCTCCACTCCAGAACTCTTCGGCCCCATCGGCCATCTGTTCTGTGCACTATGTGGCCTGCCCATTGCCACTTCAACTTGCCAATCCGCTGGGCTAGTTCGTCTACGGATCTCCTCATTCCTGATTCGATCGCGTAGAGAAACCCCGGGCATAGCCCTCTCCATGGCTTGTTGAGCGACTTTGAGCTGCTTTATGAGGCCCATAGTGAGAGACCACGTCTCTGTGCCATATGTCATCACTGGTAACACACACTGGTTGTAGATTTTCGTCTTAAGGCACTGAGGTATTTTGGACAAGAAGACATTTCGTAATAACGCTCTATTATTACATAATAAAATATTTTATAACCCTTGATCATAATAATTATGAAATAAATGTAATAATAATAATAACCCTTAACAGCTTGCTTCATACACAACTGAGCATGAAAAGCTGTCAAAGTCACTTTGCATCATTCCGAAGCATTCTTCGGCTTCCGATTATGTAAATTAGAGTATTAAATGTTTATGAATACATGAACTTATTATATTATGCTCCCTAAACCAAGGATGTTTAAGGATTTTTATTAGAGACTTTTAGGGATAATTCTTAAAGAAACTAGGGAAAAATCAAAATCTTAAGTGAATACACTGAGACAGACTGACTCAAAGACTCCTGTATAGGTCTATTATTTTACTCTTTGCTCAAAGACTACAATATATACTGGGACTTATTTTAATCTAACTTAGCGGTTGAGAGCCCTCAGCGCTCACCGCAAAAGTCCGCGTAACGGTGGAAGAAGGTCCCCTGGACCCACCACCTTCCTGTTCCAGTCCAAAAAAAAAAAAAAAAATTAATCTAACTAAGGACTGACGTGACGTGAGTGACAGAAGAAAACAACTACAATAAAATAACCTCAAATTGCTTTAAATCCTCAATCAAAGAAGGCCGACCGAACGACCAAATCCTTTCAATCAAAACAAACAGAATTATTACTTCAATAGAATAGTTAATTTTATGACGAAGCAGAAGTTACAGTGATGTGACGAAAAACAACTTACTTTGTGCCACCAATATTTATAATTTGTTTACAACTTGTAATAATTTTCAAATCAATTTTGAATAATCATGATACCGTCAAATACAATTTGCGTATCCCAGGAGGGTCCAGCAAACGCCCTTGCCCTCAATAAGGATTGTTCTCAAGTAGTGATTGCCGGTCGAAATGGTATAATAATAATAATATTTTGATTTTTGTGTAAGTTCCTATAAAATTAATTTGTGGTTAAATTTTTCACAGTATTCAAAGTATTTTCGATTGGAGAAAATGAGTTCTCGGAGGTGTGCAATTTACGAGTTGGTAAAAACTTGAACCTCAACTTTTCTTCAATTGACGTTGCCTGGAGCACTATAGAGGGTAAGACATATTATTTTGAATCAATTAAAATCAGAATAGAACAATTGTTTTTCGAAGAACCCCTTGGCTCGTGAATGAGATCCAAAAACCTCCTAAAAATGGAATACCAGGTATCACAAGTGGCAAATGTTAATTAAAATATATTATTACAGAGAACACATTGGCAACAGCAGCAACTAATGGTGCAGTGGTGGTTTGGAACCTGGGGCGGTCAGGCCGCTCAAAACAGGAGCATGTGTTCTCTGATCACAAGAGAACTGTTAACAAGGTAATTCTCTAATAGTTCTCTAAACATTCTGCCCACGGGCAGACAAATATTAGTTATGCAAGGTCAGAGAGTCATACATAGTATACATATTTTAAATACCATAGAAAGCCAGTTTGGCTCTCAATTACAGCTGCTTGTACATACCAATGGCTGCTTGGTGGCAAATTTATGGCTTGACGGTGGTAGCCAATTGTTATGTACTATTTAGAATAGAATAGAATAGAAAAATATTTATTCAGCTCAATAGTTATGTATAATTATTTATCTTAAATCTATTATAATCTTAAATCTATAACTTAACCTAAAACTATCTCTAAGGAGCTGAAAAGGCCTCCCACTCAGCATAATATCGCAGCAATACCATGTGTATATTGTTACGACGCTGGTTTTCAGTGGGAACCAGGGGACTAATAGTATATATTATTTATACATATATGTATATACTATAAATACCTAACTAAACTATATTATTATAGTACCCTGTCTCACTATGGTTTCCTTTACCGAAAGATAAAATAAAATTCCCGTCTTCCCATGGACCACCAACTGTTCAGAAGTCAAATCAAAATAGCCTTTATTCACTAACATAATGTAATTTACAGTTTAAATTAATTGATGTTATTACGCCGACATCGGCATCGGTTTTATTTGGTTAGGTGTCCTTTGACATAGGCCTCCTCGAGACAACTATAAATAAAATTGTATTTAATTTTTTTTGTACAATTTGATATTTTTCAAATGGCTTCACGGACCACATCGGGTGCTTCCAGGCAGGGACCACCAATGGTCTGCGGACCACTAGTTAAGAACCACTGGCTTAGAACATAGCTATTTATTTATTCCATGTTCATTAGGTAAGCTTCCACCTAACGGAGCCAGCACTCCTTATCTCTGGCTCCCAGGATGGCATGATGAAATGCTTTGACCTCCGGATGAAGGAAGTCGCGAGGACATTCATGAGGTAATTATTATGTATATAAAATGATGTTTAATTATGCTTTATCTAGATGCAATATTTGGGTTAACGGTTATTAATTTTATCAACTCTATAGTTCATTGATCCTTTTATAATTATATTTTCCTTTAGTTTAATTTGCACCAATATTAATTATAAGTTAATTAACACAAAAATATCTAGGTTATTGAATTAAGCTTCCATTATGTACATAGGGTAATATAAATAGGACAAACATATATATGTATCTCGTTTTCGTAATCCCTTTCTCATCTTATGCTGATATTCTTTTATCTATCTCGAACTAGGGAGACTATATGTGCCTGCAAACTTCTGACTGTTTTTTCCGCATTTGCATTCTCAAGTGCATAGTTAATTGATTTCAAAGATCCAAACAGCAGATATTACAAGGGCAGTTCTTCCGTACCCTCGTAAATGATAATATAGTAAGCCTAACAGTTTTTTTTCTATATTTAGCAATACAGAATCAATCCGCGACGTTCAATTCAGTCCGCACCAAGCGAACACTTTTGCTGCGGTCTCTGAAAATGGGAATGTTCAACTGTGGGACGTGCGGCGTCATGAACGATGTCTGCAGCAGTTCACGGCCCACTCCGGTCCTGTGTTCGCTTGCGACTGGCATCCGGAGATGCCCTGGCTCGCTACGGCTTCCAGGGACAAAACTATTAAGGTAAAGAAGTGCCTTCGTCTCTACACAGCTCCCTAAAAGTCTGACTGAAACTGCCTAACTGTCTGCTTTTCCATTAGGTTCAATTTTCAGTGCCCCGGATGAGAAGGTAGGGGAAGCGAAACGAATTTTGGACGAAATTGTGCATAATATTTTGAACTTTATCACCTTACAGTAAAGTTTATACAAGATATGAGTAAACCGTAGTAGCGGTCGCGCGAATTATTGAGAATTCTCTGGAATGCGCTCTATTTGTATTTCTTATAACAAGCCTTTTCATTTGATACGTCACATGATGCAATTCAGTATTTTTTTTTTTTTATTTGTCCCTCAAAATCGGGATTCATTTATTTACGCTATTCATCCGTGATTGGGTCATCTAACACAATCAGTAATAATATATGTGCCAAATGACATCTGTACGTCCAGTAGATTCGAAGAAAATCAGCTGTGACAGACAAAATATTATATCAAAGTGGCTTTATAATAATAGATTCTAATTAGCATTGAATGCAGATAACAATGAACATAATAAATGTATGTCGTTAAATTTATAATCTGCACGCATTCCTACGATAAGCAAGTGGGCCAGTAGATACTGCAGCATAGACTACTAATAAACCGGCACCCACCCTCGCTAAACGACCTCGAACGGACCGACGCACCTACACACTTCGTAGCCAGACAATTTATTTTGCCTTTTTTTATACCACATTGTCGGCAAACAAGCATGCGGCCCACGTGATGGTAAACGGTTACCGTAGCCTATGAACGCTTGCAAACACCATGTGTATTACTCGCGCGTTGCCGACCCTTCTCCCCTCCCCGATGAGCTCGGCGACCTTACACACGTCAAAGTCAAAGTCAAAGCCATTTATTCAGTTTAGGCCCTAGGAGGGCACTTATGAAGGTCGAATTTACTGAAGCTACCACCGATTCGGAAATCTGCCTTCAACTGAGAAGAACCGGCAAGAAACTCAGCAAGGTTACATTTTTTATATATATATACACGCGCAGGAACATATAAGTTATTTGGCTGCGGTATTTTGTAAGGTGGAGGTACTTCCCCAGTCGACCTGCTCTTTGAGCGACATATCGCTATGCTCTACCTCTCAATAATAATTTATAACGGTTAACACAAAGTTGTCTAAAAAATAGCCCTAGGTTTTATCTTGCCCTATTTTACTGCAGCATGATAATTATTCTATTGAATATAAGTAAAGTGAACCCATATTTAGCTAATGCTTTGTATATACACATTTATTTAATGACTAGCTTATCAATCTATTTATTTGACAACTTCCGCATTGACGTTTGAGTTAATGAATCACTTTATTTTTAATTGAATGCATTTCCTTTTGATCTATGTCCCTAGGGTGATGTCGCATGTTGTATTTTACCGGTTCTACTCAGTTCAAAGTATGTCGACGATACGGGATCGTCTAATAGAAGTATCACGCTCGATAGTTTATTCTTTGTCAATAATCTCAAGTATTAATCTATCTAATAAAGAAGCTCGTTAACAAATATTTTAAAATCGACAGGTGTGGGATATACACGCGAAACCAAACCTGGAGCACACGATATACACCATAGCATCGGTGGGACACGTTAAATGGCGACCGCAGAAAAAGTACGTCGTTAGTAGTTGACTATTAATATCATATTTTGTATATTACGTTGATGGCGTCGAAATGATAGAGCCCCCCCCCTCCCGTTGCCCCGCAGACACCAGGTGGCGTCGTGCGCGCTGGTGCTGGACTGCGCGGTGCACGTGTGGGACGTGCGCCGGCCGCACCTGCCGCTGGCCACCTTCGCCGAGCACCGGGACGTCACCACCGGCATCGCCTGGCAGGCCGACCCGCACGCCTTCCTCTCCACCAGCAGGGTCAGTCTATGGTCAATCGCGACATATAAAATCACAATCGCAAATATTTGAATATCGGATCGGAACATAGCTGCTCTCGATACTCGACAGGTCGCTAAACGTAACCTCTGACGAAAAATTAATAGATTTCTGCTCCCGCTCCTCTCTCCTCTAAAAACTTGAACCGACCGTTCGGGTGATCCCCAGGACTGCAGCCTGTACCGGCACCGTTTCAGCGAGGCGGCGCACCCGGTGCTGTGGGCCAACCCGCAGGGCGTGTGTGTGTCGGCGCGGGGCGAGGTCGCGCACGCCGTGCCCGAGTGTCCGCTGCCGGCGCTGCGGGCCGGGCTGCGGGGCTCCGAGCGACACGTGCCCGCGCTGGGGTCAGTCGCGTCCCACTGTCGGGTGTCGGGTGTCGGGTCGGGTCGGGTCGGGTCGGGCATGTATACTGATGTGTCGTGGCGCGTGGCAGGCGCAAGCAGCCCACGGCGGGGTCCCTGTCGGCGGGCGCGCAGGCGGCGCTGGAGCGACTGTTCCCGGGCGGCGCCACGTCGGCGCTGAGCCGGTACCGCAGCCCGAGCGGCGCCCCCGCGGCGCTGCTGCACTGCGCCACGCGGTACCGCCTGCGAGGGGCGCCGCCGCCCGACCTCGCCCAACACAACGCCGAGGTCGCCAGGAACTGTAATAGGCACATGGTGAGGATACGTTTCTATTCCGACTCCGACATTTCGGTTTCAAAATTTGAGTCCGACTCGGCGGCTCGGTGCCCGCTTCCTCCCTCCGTCGTCGATATCGATAGAGTTACGTCATCCGGTTCTCCCGGGCGGACGGGCGAGCCGCGAGGCCCCATTTTAGGTCCTTTTATATTTTTAATTCACAAAACGATTTTCCCTTTTACTAATTCGACCTTACATAAATTTTAAAAAAACGTTCATAAGTGCCCGCGAAGTCATATTTGGACGAATGTAATATTTTCATTTGATTGAATATGAATAAAACCGGGTGCCCTGCAGCGTCGCGTCGCGATCGCAGGGATATAACCTAACGATGTGACGTCCGTCGCGGTGTCGCAGGTGGGTCACGTGTGGGAGGTGGTGTCGGCGGTGTGGCGCGGGCGCGGGCCGCCGCCGCCGCCCCGCGCCGCCCAGCCGCCGGCCCGCGCGCACGCCGACCCGCACCCGCCGCACCCGCCGCTACTACCCGCCTACAAGTTAGTTCTGTTGTGTCACTCTATACTATATGTTTTAGCTTTTTTAAGTGTAAACTTCTTTTAGCGCGATACAGCAACATATACAGGGTGATTTTGTTATCACTGGCAATACTTGCAGGGGTGGAAGATATCGCGTAAAATAATACGGTTGCTTCATACATTTCGGTCGAGTAGGTATTGAACTTTTGTATGGAACAGCTGATAATTTTTTCATGATTTCAGGTTAGTCCTATAATAAAAGTTGTTCACATTGATGAGTACATTGAGATTGAGACTGAGACTGAGATTGACATTGAGATTGAGACTGAGATTGAGACTGAGATTGAGATTGAGATTGAGATTGAGATTGAGATTGAGATTGAGATTGAGACTGAGACTGAGATTGAAATTGAATTTGAGATTGAGACTGAGATTGAGATTGAATTTGAGATTGAGACTGAGATTGACACTGAGATTGAGACTGAGATTGAGAGTGAGACTGAGATTGAGACTGAGATTGAGACTGAGATGGAGATTGAATTTGAGATTGAGATTGAGACTAAATTTGATATTGAGACTAAGATTGAGATTGGGACTGAGATTGAGACTGAGACTGAGATTGAGCCAGACTGAGAGTGAGACTGAGATTGAGCCAGACTGAGATTGAGACTGAGATTGAGATTGAGCCAGACTGAGACTGAGACTGAGATTGAGATTGAGATTGAATTTGAGATTGAGACTGAGACTTGAGATTGAGAGTGAGACTGAGATTGAATTTGAGATTGAGATTGACACTGAGATTGAGATTTTGATTGAATTTGAGATTGAGACTGAGATTGAGATTGAGATTGAATTTGAGACTGAGACTGAGATTGAGATTGAATTTGAGACTGAGATTGAGACTGAGATTGAATTTGAGATTGAGATTGAGACTGAGACTGAGACTGAGACTGAGATTGAGACTGAGATTGAGACTGAGACTGAGACTGAGACTGAGATTGTGATTGAGATTGAGATTGAGACTGAGATTGAGATTGAATTTGAGACTGAGATTGAGATAGAATTTGAGACTGAGATTGAGACTGAGACTGAGATTGATACTGAGATTGTGATTGAGACTGAGATTGAGATTGAATATGAGACTGAGACTGAGATTGATACTGAGATTGAGATTGAGACAGAGATTGAGCCAGACTGAGATTCAGCCAGACTGAGATTGAGACTGAGATTGAGATTGAGATTGAGATTGAACTTGAGATTGAGACTGAGACTTGAGATTGAGAGTGAGACTGAGATTGTATTTGAGATTGAGATTGAGACTGAAACTGAGACTGAGATTGAGAGTGAGACTGAGATTGAATTTGAGATTGAGTCTGAGACTGAGATTGAGATTGAGAGTGAGACTGAGACAGAGATTGAGATTGAATTTGAGACTGAGATTGAGACTGAGACTGAGATTGATACTGAGATTGAGATTGAGACTGAGATTGAGACAGAGATTCAGCCAGACTGAGATTGAGACTGAGATTGAGATTGAGATTGAGACTGAGACTGAGACTGAGACTTGAGATTGAGAGTGAGACTGAGACTGAGATTGAATTTGAGATTGAGACTGAAACTGAGACTGAGATTGAGAGTGAGACTGAGATTGAATTTGAGATTGAGTCTGAGACTGAGATTGAGACTGAGATTGAATTTGAGATTGAGAGTGAGACTGAGACTGAGACTGAGATTGAGATTGAATTTGAGATTGAGACTGAGACTTGAGATTGAGAGTGAGACTGAGATTGAATTTGAGATTGAGACTGAGACTGAGACTGAGATTGAATTTGAGACTGAGATTGAGATTGAGACTTAGACTGAGATTGATACTGAGATTGAGATTGAGACTGAGATTGAGATTGAATTTGAGACTGACATTGAGACTGAGACTGAGATTGATACTGAGATTGAGATTGAGACTGAGATTGAGACAGAGATTGAGCCAGACTGAGATTGAGACTGAGATTGAGATTGAGCCAGACTGAGATTGAGACTGAGATTGAGATTGAGACAGAGATTGAGCCAGACTGAGATTGAGACTGAGATTGAGATTGAGCCAGACTGAGATTGAGACTGAGACTTGAGATTGAGAGTGAGACTGAGATTGAATTTGAGATTGAGACTGAGACTGAGATTGAGACTGAGATTGAGACTGAGATTGAGACTGAGATTGAGACTGAGATTGAGAGTGAGACTGAGATTGAATTTGAGATTGAGTCAGAGACTGAGACTGAGACTGAGATTGAGATTGAGACTGAGACTGAGACTGAGATTGAGACTGAGATTGAGACTGAGACTGAGATTGTGATTGAGATTGAGACTGAGATTGAGACTGAGACTGAGACTGAGACTGAGATTGTGATTGAGATTGAGACTGAGATTGAGACTGAGATTGAGACTGAGATTGAGACTGAGATTGAGACTGAGACTGAGATTGAGACTGAGACTGAGATTGATACTGAGATTGAGATTGAAACTGAGACTGAGATTGAGATTGAATTTGAGACTGAGATTGATACTGAGATTGAGATTGAGACTGAGATTGAGACTGAGATTGAGACTGAGATTGAGATTGAATTTGAGACTGAGATTGAGATTGAGACTGAGACTGTAATTGAGATTGAGACTGAGATTGAGACTGAGATTGAGACTGAAATTGAGACTGAGACTGAGATTGAGACTGAGACTAAGATTGAGCCAGACTGAGATTGAGACTGAGATTGAGATTGAATTTGAGATTGAGACTGCGATTGAGACTGAGATTGAGATTGAGACTGAGGTTGAGATTGAGATTAAATTTGAGATTGAGACTGAGAATGAGACTGAGATTGAGACTGAGATTGAGACTGAACGTCAAATTGCGTCTCGTAACGGTGTCGCGAGTCCAGAGGTTTTGCCTCATCTAAAAAGTAACTAAACGTCAAACTGCGTCTCATCATAACGGTGTCGCGTCTCAACGGCGTCGCGACTCCAGAGATTTTACCTCATCTAAAAATAAAGTTTTCATTTCTGTCGGCACTCCCGGAGTGCAATTTTTTTATTATTTTTGATCTCGCCTGTGGACATTAGCATTACCAATGTGTTGCCGATCTTTATAAAGCCTAGAAGGTAACTGGCTCTCAAGTGCATCTGCCGGAACACCGGTACCTAGGTGCTTAATATAATCTTGTCTAACAAAAATTTAATTAAACAAAAAAAAAACTATTTCGTCCTGCGCTCAGCCCTCTTGGACGTAGTAAATATTTTACCAACTTCCAGCTATAATCTTCCCATATATAATTAACTAGCTGTCCCCGCAGCGGTTTCACACACGTTCCCGAGAAAAACAAAGTAGCATTTGCCGTCTCCGTTCCGTAGGCTATAAAAAACCAAACATCGCGATCGATTCAGCGGTTTAGGCGTGTAAAGGTAAGGAACAGATTACTTTCGCATTTATAATATTAGTATGAAATAATTCTCAAATTAAACTAAATCAATTTGTCTAAAAAGTTTTTATAGAAAAATCATTCTTGACGATAGCTACCACAGCTTCCGGTGTAACTTGACAACCAGTTGCCTTCTGGGCTTTATAAAGGTCGGCATTACATTGGAAATCTCCCTGGTATTGCTAATATCTGTGGTCACTTACCATTAGGTGAATCGTCTTCCTGATGTTTTTTTTTGTATTGATATAAATTACAGTTTTTTACTCAAAATGGAAAAGAGATCCTAAAGTATTAGCCTGAGTAGATACAAGAAAATTGTTCTTGTACCTCCTTTGGCTTAGGTTTTTGTCTCAGTGTCCCATACGCTTGAAAGATTTCATACTTAATATAGACCGGTAAAAAGGGCACTCTAAAGTAGCAAGAAGCTATCCTTTTTTTTAAAGTTGCTGCTGAAAATCAGCGTTGTGGGTTTATTTATACCGCAACTATATTGCTGAGCGGTTGCCTTTTGTTGGCAGTATAATTAATAATAATTTTAGTATAAGCATGTAATAGATTTAGAAATTGATATATACTGTCAAATAAAAAACTATTCTATTCTATTCTATTCTATTTTCCTCGAATTGAAATTTCACTGGATGTGGGACAGAACGACCGAAATTCCCAAAAATTACGAGAATTAATTGCTTCTATACTATACAGTATTATTCTGGATAAAGTGCACAAACGAAAGGGGATCAAACTAGACCTTATACATATTATCGGCGGAAAAAATAATAAAAAAATCTAAAATATTTACTCATTTTTTTATTGATGTTAAAAAAATCAAGATAAAATCTCGTTTTTTTTTTTAATAAACGGGTAATATCTTATTATTGATTTTCATTTTATGAATTTATTTATGATTTATGTTTTGTCTATTAGTTGCGATCACAACTGCTTTTATTTGAATGCGATAAACCTTATAACACAAAAAAGTTATTGCATTTTCTTTACATAGAGTCCGTAGTATCGAATAAAAAAAGAGTTTTTTTTTTTTCCGTTACAAAACGATCGAATAACTCTTTATAGGATCTGTCTATAATTTAGAGGAATGTGGATTCTGTTGCACCCTTCGGCCAGTCTATGTAATGTCCCCGTGTGACCTCGTGTACAGCTCGGTGGAGGAGGAGCCGCTGCAGGAGGTGGAGGAGTGGGCCGAGACGCAGTTCCACAACAGCGGCGTGCTGGGCATGCCCACCCTCACCATATACATACCGCCCAACAACTACCACCGGCAACAACTGCTACAACAACAACAACAACTACAACAACCACAAGATGATGGTAACACTACATACTCTTACCTATGTTACATACATTTTCTTTGTACCGTAAACTTATAGGAGCCAAAATAGAAGGAACTGGCTCTCAAATGCAGCTGCCGGAACACACTGGCAAGTGCTTGGCAATAGATTTTAACTTGAGAATGGTAGTCAGCCAGGCAGATACCGCGCTATGGTTTCTTCGCGACGTTTTCCTTCGTCTAAGATCCAAGTTATTGTAATTGTACCATATGGTCGAGCAGATACGGCAGGGTGGGTGTCGGCAGCATCAGCTCACTACGTGGACGAGGAGGCGGCGGACTGGACGCTGCCCGAGGAGGCCTTCCCGCTGCGCACCGCCCAGCTGGCCACCCACCCCGCCGGCCACACAGCACCACACAACAATATCGACAAAGATCATGTCACTGGTAAACGATATTCTTATGTTATTAAAAAATATATTGTAAATATCGTTTGGATCTTAATCGGGAGGGTAGCATAATGGGCGCCATCTTGCCGTAGTGGCTGTTCCTGTATTTAGCTCTTTTTGTCACATGTAAAGTCTGTAGGTGCCTTATGCTCATCTTCTTATGTCATTATTAAGTATTAAGTATGTATATGTATATTATTAATTAAAAAGTAGGTCACAGTGGCATCGGAGTGTCACGGGGGTTGACCCTGAAAACCAGTGCTGTGTCGGTTGGTCGATTTCCGACGCAGCAAAATGCTGAGTGGTCAACCTCATTTGCCGGAAATGCGACGTACAATTTCCATTGCATATTCATCTTATTATAATTATTATTTGTTCGTTGTATATTTTCTATTTGTCAGCTAGGTATTTGTTTTTCTTTTCTGTTGTTGCTCTCGATTTTTTGTGATTTGTTTGTAAAAATTCTACTTTGTGTATGTGCGTCCTTTTCCAGCAAATAAATGTTTATCTTTCTTAAAATCTGCGCTCGCGACGAATTTTGCACTATCGCTTTTCATTAATATGTAATAGAAGCGATCCAGCATTGGTACTCTATCCATGCAAATTCCGACTGATTCAGATGACACCGGGGGAAAGGAAGACTCATAGATAGATAAATAAGGAATTAAATACAATGTTGTGTAGGTGTGGGTGCCCCGGGCGGCAGGTCCCCGGGCGGCTCGTCCCCCGGCAGCGCGTCCAGCGGCTCGGCCTGCACGGCGCCGCCCACGCTCGACCACCACCACCAACACCACAACTACAACTACCACCACACCCTGACACATGTGACTATGTTTTCATAAACCTATTTGACGTATTAGTGCCGCTAAATTATTTTTTCTGCCGATTCTGTACAATAAGTGAAACTAAATCGTATGTTTCGTCTTAAATTAATATTGACGGTTTAGTTGCTTAATTAACAGCAAAATCTGCCAACAAACTGTTGTACAGTTAGCTAGAACTTATTATTCTATATTAAATATCTGTATAAGTCTGTTTTTATAGTTTGTAAAGTTAGTTCCATTGTATGCAACGGAAATAGGTGAGGTCCCAAGTGGGACCCTTGTGCAACACTTAAATTCTAGCACTACGTTCGAAACATAATTGAACTTAAAAGAAATTCATATCGAGATTTAATCCTACAATATATATAAATGTGAATGTTTGGATGGATGGATAGATGGATGTATGGATAGATGGATATATGTATAGATGGGTGTATGGATGTGTGTTTGTTACTCTTTCACGCAAAAAGTACTGAACGGATTTGGATGAAATTTGGCCGAGAGATAGATTCTAGTCTGGAATAGCACATAGGCTACTTTTTATCCCGGGAAAACATAAGATTTCTGCGCTTTTAGTCGGTCCCATCAGTTAGTGCTTTCAACCCTGAAAGTTTAGCAAATTACAACTGTTCACGAACACAAACGTCTGTCAATGATCGGTGCAGGGCGAGGAGGGCGAGTCGGGGCCGCTGTCGGTGCGCGGCGCGGGGGTGGGCGGGGCGGTGGGGGCGGTGGGGGCGGGGCCGGCCGAGGTGGCGCCGCTGCTGGCCGCCGCGCTGCTGCACCACGCCGCGCTGGGCGACGTGCAGACCGCCGCCGTCGTCATGATCGTGCTGCAGGAACACAGGTCCACATTGTGACCTTACTCGCTCACTCCTCCATCACTATCCTATTCATTTTACCGTTCGGCTCCGTCCCGGCTCATTAGACTTGAATGATATTTAGTACCCCGTTAGAATATGTTCTGGATTAGCAAATATGATACTTTTTATCCCAGGAACGTGGGTAAAACTGCGGGGCAGAAGCTAGTGAGTGTAACATTTAAAAAAAAACGTGAGTGCCGTGGAACACTCGGTTGGAACGAAGGAGCGCGCACCTATGACTGGGCACGGCCAATAGCATACGCGCTATGGATAACCGTCTACACTATAGAAAGGGTCGTGAATTCGTTGACTCCGGGATTTCCATAATACCTCACCCCCATCCCTCCCTCAACCCCCTCTCTCCCACTCGCACCCCTCACCACCTCACCCCCCCTCTCAACATCACCCCCTGACTGAAATCCGACTGGTAGTTCCAGATATTAGCGCCTTTAAACAAACACAAACCGTCTACATTAAAGAAAGGGTCGGGTGTGACGGAAACTCGTGACGCAAAATTCTTACTCTTTATTTCGTCTAGCCCTCATCCGCCAAGTCCGTACCGTGCGATAAGGAACTTCGTTCCAAAAGTTCTTTGGTTTTACTCATTAACCGTTTCTTGTGGACTGATAGATTTATCTGCATACCTAAGGAATTAGCTTGTGTAATACTTGTAGTGATAATATACCCTACCCATAAATAAATATTTATTTATATTTTAGTCACTGGCAATACTTGAAGGGGTGGAAGTACTCATAAAAATAGACAACTTTTAATACGGGACTAACTGAAATCATGAAAAAATTATCAGTTGATCCATACAAAAGTTCAATACCTACTCGACCAAAATGTATGAAGCAACCGTTTTATTATACGCGATATCAGAGTTAGCCCCATAGTAAAAGTTGTTCATATTGATGAGTACTTCCACCCCTGCAAGTATTGCCAGTGATAACAAAATCACCCTGTATACCCAGGAGTGACCTGTTCCCGTACATCGAGGAGGGCCTGCAGGAGCATTGGCTGCTCGGGTACATCGAGGTGCTGCAGAGGCACAAGCTGTGGAACGTCGCCACCGAGGTGATCATCTACGCGATACACTTAATGGACACTGCATTTAATAATAATACTTACATCATTGTCGATAGGACGAACATGACGTTATGATCAATATGCCATGAAAAATTGATTGTATAGGAATTTTTTGATACCTTTTTATGGTTCCGTAGTTAAAGATATAGTTATAGTAGGTATATAGTCCTTTATAATTTCGTCATGTCCATCTGTCTATCATGGTCATTTTATTAGGAGATTACCAGTGATGTTAAGCTGAAATTTTGCATTTTTATGTGCACCTACATATCTACGACGCAAACGAATTTATCAAATAAAATCATAGAAACATTTTTTTATAACATACCTTTCATAAAAATATAGAAGGTTGTTTAAACTTCTTTGATAAAAAAAATCCTGTACAAAATATCAAGCTTTAAATTCAGATTTTTAAGCTATTGTATAGCTTTTATCGTGGGCTTCGGGGTTTGTTAAGCTATTGTATTGCTTCGGGGTTTGAGCGCGGCGACAGAATCAAGCGTAACGAAAAAACCTAACACCTCCCATACACACATACATGCTGTTTGTGAGAAGGTATATAGGTGTATAGGTATCTATTAATACCAAGAAAAAAAAAAGAAAAAAATGAAGAAAAAAAAACTGCCTAAATAAAAAATAAATAAATATTTTTTTATTTATCTAAATAATTATAATTGCATAAGTTGATAAAAAATGCTATGCAATAGCTTTACCGCGGCAGTCCCCGAGTGCCACACGTATATTTTTTTTCTTAAGAAATGAATGACTGCCCGTTAAACTGCAACTTCTAAAATATTATTTATTATGAGTAATAGATATGTTTCGTAAATGTCAGGTGGTACGTTGTGCGTGGGTGAGCTCGGTGTGGTCGGTGTCGCAGCAGTCGACCAGCGTGGCGGCGTGCTGCGGCCGCTGCGGGCGCCGCACCCGGCCGCACCAGCCCTGCGACCGCTGCGCCGGCGCCGCTGCGGCAGGCCCGCCCGCTGCGGCCGCCCCGCCCGCTGCGGCAGTACCGGCCGCCCCGCGGGACCCGCTGCCCGACCTGTGCGCCGTGTGCCATCAGGTCGACACACATCGCTTTATAAATAAATATTACGCGTTTTATGCCTTCTCAACCCCCATATCTCCACCATTTTGAAAAAAGAATCCAAAAACTGAATCGACAATAGAAATTCCATATCGAACTTGCTCCCGAGAATCGCTGGAGAAATGCGACATGTAGAGGAAAACAGCCGGACATACGAAACCATTTTTGCCCAAGCTGAAACGGAGACGCTTCGTACTCGCTCTATCGATTGTGAATCCGTTTGCCATCGCTCCCGGAGAGGACACTCCATTACATGAATTTTGGCAAATATTAATCAGATGTATAATATAATTATAATCCAGGTGGTCCGCGGTCTGTACGCGTGGTGCCAGGGCTGCTCGCACGGCGGACACCTGCACCACATGCGCCGGTGGATGGACCAGCACCGGCTGTGCCCCGCCGGCTGCGGCCACCACTGCCAGCTCGGGTGAACGTCAACCTGCCACCCAGCCAGCCAGCCGGCTGATCGCACAGTATGAACGATAGCTTTTATAATCTTTGTTATTTTAACTATGTCGTTAATTTTCTGAACCAAAAGGTAAATAATATTCTATGGAAACTAAGACTTATAGACTCTATAAGCTGATTTTAATTAATAAGATCAGGGGTGCTCAATCTTTTAGTGTCGATCTACCACAGAATACATTGAGAGCAGAGGGATCAACTAAACTACTATGTTGGTAGGAATGAGTACTATAATAGGTATATATTGCTAGCGATCGACCGTTTGAGCACCGCTGCTCTAAATAATATATAGAATGGATATTTTACACAATTAATATAACCTATATATATATAAATAACTTAACATTTTAGAGAGGCCCAATCATGCACGATAGATGAAGGGGTGATTTTTGATTCGCGATTTCAATATCAATACATGTTCAATATGATGACATATTCTTGAGTATTTCAGTAAAATAATCTATAAGTATAAATGTAGTGAAACTTCCAGATTTCTATTTGAAAAAGAAAACGAATACTTCAAAATGTTTTAGTCCCTAGTCTACATTCTAGTCTGCTATGAAAATATTGAGGTTAGAAGTTTCCAATGTAAATCCAAGGTTTCCTTTGAGGCAATTAACCTGTTAGCACTCTACATGGGTCAGACGTATTTCCGTACCTAAACTACAGTAAACCAGGCCTCATTAGAAAGTGACATGTATTAAGAAAATGATCAAGTTGTATAAAAAATACGGTGTGATTGGACGTAACTTTGGACGAATTGTAAAAGTAATATTTTTAAGATTTCTATTTCAACGTAAGTTTAAACTTTTATAAGAATTTTTATAAATAAATCTGTACTCCATTTTAAATTATATAATGTAAATAATAATTTTATAAGATACATAGACTGAATCTGTATGTTTTATATATATTTTTTATTAAATAAAACAATTTGATCTGTTATCAATTGTATTTATTACTTACATATATTTATTATTATTAATGAGTCTCAAGCTCAATAGGAATCATGTCTACATATTTTATTATAGTATGAGATAATTTATAGAAAATTGGCAGTACTCCATCCGATTTCTTCGTTTATAAAGTGTTTATACAAAGGTACTATACAAAACTATATATCACGTAGACAATAGTGGTCAAAGAGGTAACGCGCGGCACAAGGTAGAAGCTTGTATGGAAATAGATGTTTCATAATTCCTCCCTTAATTATAACTGGAGACCCGCCCCGACTTCGCATGGTCGCAATCTATATACACAAACCTTCCTCGTTTATCGCTCTTTCTATCAGTGAAAACCGTATCAAAATCCGTTGCGTGGTTTAGAAGTATGCGGAGAACAGACAGGCATAATAGTGACTGTTTTATACTATTTAGAGATAGATAAGCTGAAAAAGATTTTATTTCTACTACAGTAGAACTTTATCCCAGTGACTATATATTGTATAACCCATCTTTTTCTCCAATGAAGAACGCTTTAGGCTTTAAGAAGCTTGGGCCAGACTTGTCGATTTGAAAAATGTCATTCTTTAATCTGTTCTAAATTCGATAAGCGTGGAACCACATCCAACCGCTCTGCATATCTCCGTCCCTCTCTGTCGCTCATACGTATAGTTTTCTAGAGCGAGACGCACTCTACAGCAACGTCGGGGAGATTCTGTGGATCAAATCTTGCTGTGAAAGGATGTTTGAGCGACAGAATTGAATGGAAATTGAGGAGAATTCTTTGTCTGATGTATTTAGGACCCGAATTACATTACAATGCAAGCTACTTTCTGGTGAACGTCATATTATGTCTAGGTCTCTTTCAGTGACTTACATCTCCCAAATGTAAAATTTTTGCGATATAAAGCAGTCACACCGCGATCTAACTTAGGTCAGCTCACGTACCTGCGGCCAACTGCAGTCTGAAAGACACCGCAACTTCTAAGTTAGCTTAGCTCACGGTGTAGCTTGTTCTAAATACTTGTGGCGCTTACTTGATAACTTCGATTATCCTACTGGACTTTGTTACAATCTTAACAATATTCCTTCATCAAATAGGTGTAGTTACTCCTATTTTATTTCTAATAATTGTCTAGCACAAAACACAACATGGCGGCGCGCATCGTCGTTGTTTCTTGACGTCAGCGGGCAGCTCCATCGCGAGGCCGCACTTCAGTCGCGACATCTGCCGGATTAGCATCAGGAATGCCTGCAATCAATATTAGTTGTACGGCGCCACTTGAAAACATTTAGACAACTCATAGTGAAATCAGTACACGTATTAGTTCTGTGAAATTCCGCTATATGGCGAAGTGTGTTATTTTTCTGGTCGGGCTTTACAGTGTTTGGTAACGTGGCGTTGGGTTAGGAAGCAAACTGTACTTGTGTTTATATTCACAAACAAAAGCAACATTTCTTGTTTTTTAATTACTTTTTGATGTACCATAAATAACCTATCTATCAATTTCAAATGGAGCTGGATTATCTCTGCGAGTATTCTTAAGATTTCTTCGAAGACATACAGATGCTTTGACTAGCAATTATATTGAATTCATATATTTGTATGACATAAGACTGACCTATTTTATAGCCGCATATAAATATAAATGATACACAATATTTTGCAAATATGTATATTTTTTGCTTGTATTAATATATCATGTTTATAAATTTGTTCCGGTGATTTGCTGATACACAATATACAAACATATATACTCCGTTATTTGTGAACTAACCTATAGGAGTACCCACGAGGGTGATCAGTAGTCCCAGCCAGTGGGGACGAGCTGGAGATCCTAGTTAAGAACAGATTTCAAAACTGTATAAATACAGAAATAAAAATATCTATTTGTGATATTTAAAAAAATAACTTCCAGGGTTATTATTTTAAATGGATATGAGCTAAATAAAATAATTATGATATAATAATTTAATCAACTTGGCAGTACTCAGCGGCCATTTTGAGTTTAACACATACACGTGACCACCTAATAAATAGCCAATACAATATGTTAATCTAAATTATTCCAATCTATTTTAATATATTGCATGTTTCAGTACATTGCATTGTGTGGACAGATTAAATATACTTTTTTTTTTATAAATGGCATTAACACAACATACAAACATAATATCAACAATTCGTTGAATTTATATTGCATGGAAGTACATACAGACAAAATAGAGTACATCACGTACATGTAATACTAAACTAGCTGTTTTCTAACATTCATTAATAATAATTGCAACTCAATAAATCCCCTAACGTTCGACACATCGAGTTCAAATTGCTATAAATACATAATAACTAAGTATACTTATAATAAATTAGTGATTTTCGTATGTGACGTCCCTTATTCAGACTCATTCGGTTTCCAATGCGATCGGAAAGGACGATTTTATTTCGTTAAATTTAAGCTGATGCTGTTTTGGTCGCATTATTAATTTGCCGCGATCGTGTACCGATCGACTGCCTCATTCCGTAAGTCTGAAATGAGAAAATAGGAGCCATCCATAGTCTACTTAATCGGGTCCGCAACCGAGCAGATTCTTTGTGTATTTCTGTGGATTGTTTGTTCTTTATCAATAGAAAACTTGACGAAGCCAAGTCTTATAGTTTCAAATAGTAAATAAAAAACGTGGAATAGTTACATGGAGGTAAATACAGGGGACCAGTGATGACATATAAGACTAAATTCAAGACACTGTGATGAAAAATTTTTAGAAAATAATGTTCACCAATCGATCACATACGTGATTGATAGACTAAACATGGTGATGATTTGTAAAAAATATGAAACTGCAGTGTCTTATGAAGCGATGCCCTAGAGTTTAGACAAATATCCACATTACCTAGCGGTGCATACATACACAATCTACGTGCTATACTTACAGATGCATTAAAACATAATTTTTGACACACTATGTTTGACCACAATCTCGTGGTTGAAGGTGGTAAGCCCACTCCAACTGTAGCAGATCCAGGGCGTAGGTCAAGCTCCCCTTAAAAGCATCTGGGTCCACCCCTGACAAATCTCAAATTGACCTACCCTCAGCTGGGTCAAGCCAAAATCCTGGATTCGCCACTGCTCTATTAGGTCCAAAATCCAAGAGCAAATAGTTCAGCCAACATATTAATAGCTTATAATAATTAAAAGTATCTGTAAGCATAGCAGTGGGAATAACCTTCCGAGCACATAATACACGTGACATTTAGCACTTATCGTTTACAAATAAATACAAAACTTACTTCTAAGCCGTTCATGCGTGTACAAGTGTGCTAATGTCTTTGTATAAGACGCTGCTCACACCTAGAAGGTAGCTCTATGATACAGCTGCAAGAATACTTTGAGATACCTCTGGATTTAGATTATTCATAACTTGATAACGGTATGAACAGCACCTTACAAAAATAATAACTTTATTGTCTATTTTGCATCCAAGAAATCTATTTTTGTATTTATCAAAATATTTTTTATTGAAAAGTACAAAACGTGCAAGCAAGAAGCTTTAAATTATAACAATAAATAGTTTATAGAATTCTGTTCTAAATGAAACAAAGACTACAATACATTTCGCAGTTTTGACACATTCTTCACATTCAAATTTGGATTCTGTACACACATCCATTAAGAACAGTATCCGATAAAATGCCAGCACCAAAATGGGCGAATATTATAGTACATAATAATATGTATTTTTACATAGCCTTTGCCGCTTACATCTAAATATGTGTGCGTGTGCTGTATAGTGAAGATATTTTTACATATTTAATGGACTTCTTTACTCAACTGTTAGCTTTCAATTTTTGCTAACGAAACCAATATTTCCAATCAATTCAAATTTTGAGTCATTAAAATATACTTGAGCAGTATTACTTTATCCATCAGTGATTCACTGTACACCACACGACACAAGCAAAGTCCACACACACGATGGCGGACACACGGACAAACGGACACCGCACACCGGACATTAGTCACGACACTCAGTCCCGACACTAGCGACATCTGCCTACTGTTTTGTAACTTGTACCCTATATCAGTTAACGTAATAGAAAATGATTTTGTTTTAGTGTTTTATTTTAAATATCAGTCTACGATACATGTCAACTCAAAAACATTACAAAACAGTTGGCCGCGTCGTCATTTCAGGGCGTGATCGTCCCGAAACTATTTAAATCGCCTCTCTACAATATGGAACACTTGATTTTCCTGCGTTTTTTCCCTTTTACGTCGCCGTTGGTCGCCCGACTGTCGTCCGACTTCCGCGAGCGAATCTCCCGCATCAGGTCAAAGAACACCTGCGAGAGTAGGGGGGGATCAGCCAACACCGGACGTACACACACAATTACAACAAATAAACACCCGAAAACCAATGTATTTAGACCCCTTTATATTTCTAACCTACAAGACCTAACGTGAAAAAAATAAAGCATTTACTGCGAGCAACTCTATAAGACAAGCCTAGCAGAGCCGCGCACAAGGTTCACTGTGAAAATAAGAAATAAGCAAAATTGTGCGAAGCCCACGCTTGGCTCGTGTGAGAATTGGGAATATAAGTAAAATTATTGCCAAGCAAATTTATACCTTATCTTTGCCGATGTTATTTACTTTCCTATATAATTGACTTTAAAATATAGCTTGACGTTTGTGACAGAAGTCGAGACAGAATAATACAATGACAGATGAATCATTTATTTTCATGATTTATCTTGGGTTTGACAAGAGTAATTGCTAAGTTTATCGTTTGCTCTTCTCAGCAAAAGCAACCTTACGAACGGTGCTTAAAGTCTATTCTTAAGCGCTCGTGGAGGCCTATTTGAATAAAACATATTTTCATTCATTCATTCATATTACTCCAACTACTACCACACGAATCAAACTATATTTTATCAACCGTAATTAATTCAAGAAAACAATTTTAACGGAAATTCTGCTTTCAATTTTCAATTCATTCATTTATTTACCTTTATTCTATAATAAATACTCGCTCCTAAATGTGTTTCTCGTCATCTAAATCCTGTACCTTTAGAACTTAAATTCCCATAATAATGTAACCAATAGATCGTAGTGACCGCGAGCGCGAGTACTGACCTTGTCGACGTTGTCCCGGGTCTTGGCGGAGGTCTCGACGTAGGGCACCTGCCACAGCTGCGCGCGGTCGCGGCAGGCGTCCAGCGGCACGCGCCGCTTGTCCGCCAGGTCCGACTTGTTGCCCACCAGCAGGAACGGGATGTTCTCGTCGTTCTTCACGCGCAGGATCTGCTCCCTGAGTAGGAAAGGACCTATCAAAACTCAGGGTTGAGTTCACCGTGGTATGTGATCATGTGACCGAAGGCTTGAAGGAACTGGCTCTTATAATACCAGAGGTGCGACAGTTTTTGGAACTAAAATGCGGCCGCCGAAAGAATGAGTCGGTGACGTCTGAAACTAATGGATTAATCCAAACTTCACATCTGATTTTGATACGACTGTCGTTAAACAGTTGCCTAAAAAAGACTGAACCTTACGTGAAAGTCCCATCGAAATTAGATTAGCAGTTTTTGTGATAAGCTCATTATTAACGGGTGTCAAAGACGCATTCTCTCGGCGGCCGTATTGAAGAGGATGGTAGAACTGATGATGACCTGAACTCCTGAGTGGCTTCGAAGCTATCCGGCTCTGTGATGGAGAAGACGCAGAGGAACCCCTCGCCGGATCGGAAGTAGTTGTCGCGGATGGCCGCGTAGTCCTCCTGGCCTGCCGTGTCCAGGATGTCGATCTGTACTTCTTCGCCGTCCAGAACCACCTGGGTCACAACAAGGATTTGAACTTGCGAATGGATGTCAAGAGCTGGAAGTTTTTTATGAATTTTGGGACAATTAAAGACATACATATTAAAAATTACAAGATAAATCTGATATGTTTTTTCGATTTCCATATGTCGTGATATGTCAGAGATCAAACAAAGCAATATACCGGATTTTCGATTTCGATTTGGTATTACGCAGTTAGTTTCCAACAACTCAAAACTAATAATAATAAATCTCTTTCTTCAATATGAGATATAATTGCCAATGTTTCACCGCTAGAGGCGCCACCAGCACATGCACTATACTTTTAAATGGGCATCAGAAGCCATGACACCACAATAATACCCAAAGAACGAGTATTTAATTTTTATATCCTCAAAAACACAGGTATTACATATTATTTTTGCTTTTTGTTTTCGGCTTATATTGGTGACGCCATCTGCGAATAGTTATAAATTTTATGTATTATTGAAGTGAAACTTCTTTATCGACGTATGGGAGAAATTTTTGTAGCAAATCGTCACGTTTTCGGTTACGCGCCATGTTGCTTTTATTATGTTTTCCCGTATTTTGGAAGACAAAGGGTTCTAGCTCATACAGCCTAGCCATTTATCTTATTTATCTTCTTAGTTTTGAATTAATGTCTGACATCTTAAAATATAAAGGTATGAAGTTAGCTAGCGAAAAACATTGGTTGCCATCGTCACGTTTTTCGGTTACGCGCCATGTTGCTTTTATTATGTTTTCCCGTATTTTGGAAGGCAAAGGGTTCTAGCTCATACAGCCTAGCCATTTATCTTATTTATCTTCTTAGTTTTGAATTAATGTCTGACATCTTAAAATATAAAGGTATGAAGTTAGCTAGCGAAAAACATTGGCTGCCATGGCAACCAATGTTTTTTAGTAAGCGTTACTTCCGTCAGAATTTTAATCAGGGACTTTTCAGAAGTTTCACTTCTACCATGTGTGACTTGCACACACACACACTTTTTTTTGTTTAAGTAGAATAGAAAACTATATTGGAATCGTGCTCAGAATTCCAATATTAGCTATCCCTACTATTATAGAGGCGAAAGTGTGTTTGTTGGTTTGTCCTTCTTTCACGGAGCAACAGGGCGACGTAATTTTTTGCATAGAGATAGTTTATGGGTCAAAAAGTGACATACTTTTTACCCGACTGCGCGACGTATAGGAGGGTAATGTGTTTATCAGCCTATGTATGTGTGTTTGTTCCTTTGTGGCGCTCTAGAGACCAAACGCGTGGGATGCTTTGTACAAAAACTAGTAACATATAGTGTCAACAATCGTTTCACACCACCCCTTACCTTTTTCCTATAACTATCAGCTTTGGTAGGCTCGTAGTCCTCGACGAACTCGTCGTACATGAACTGGAGCGTGAGGGCGGACTTGCCGACGCCTCCAGACCCCACCATGATGACCTTGTGCAGCGTCGGCTGCGCGGCCGGCTTCTTCGACATCACGGTGCCGCAGCGACGACGGACAGGACACTGAACAACCAACATGATGGACATACATTACATGTGGATCAGACCAGGCGCGGATCCATGATTTAACGAATTTGTTAGACACTTGTAGTTTCTATTGTAGAGTGTTAGATCATCAGCTGTTTTACGACTTTAAATTGCAGACTCCTAAACAAAAACTCATATACATAGGTACTTTGTGTACATAAGTTCGACGTCAATTCATGCAATTACAAGCATGATTCACTTCCACATAAATTTTATTATATAGTAGTCGAGTGTCTAAATATAAAATTTTGTTGAAAAAATGTTAAATTCAGCTTTTTGGTACTTATGAACTTTCGACCGTCCCCCAGACAATTTACGTGTCCATTTCACATGTTATTTATAGGACAAAACATTTTCATATATTTTACATTCTATCTGTTCTCCGCGATTTCACCAGCATCACCGGGATAAAAAATGGCCTCTATCAAATGCTAAAAGATTGTTTCAAATCCGACTGGTAGTTCCTGAGAAAAGCGCCATTAAATAAACTAACAAAATGTCATTTTTGTTTTACTATCTTAGTATTTGTTTCAAAAATGATCACGGCACGTGAGACTTCCACTGGAAGTTTGTGCCGCTGTGCGAAAGATACCGAAACGATCCCCTACCCCTCACGCTGCGCCACTTTGGAGGCGAACTAAATGGTCTGCTGTACATACCTACAATATCGCCCATACTAATTCCGAGCCTATGTTATACCTATCAACAAGACAAGAAAGGGACAAAAACTAATAAAAACAAGAAATAGTATCATAACTTTCAAATGAGCATCGATATAGGCTTTAGGACTTGTGCACACGACACTATCGCCATAATTGGTCCGCCCAAACAACACCGTATACCATTAGGCCGTCTAATGGAATGAGTGGGCGAGAGGCCTACTGTGGTAGCTGTAGAGATGTTATCTACACACGACATTTCTGTCAATATATGGGATTGTTTGATTGAATATTAAAATGCAAAACGATTATGGTATTATAGGGATTATAGGTATTTGTAAAATCTTTACTGAGGTGTAAAATTAACAAAGTAATTTATTGATGGCATATTGAAAGAAGAATATGACGTCACATAACATCAGTGACAATTCGACCTAGTAAATTAGAGAAAAGAATGAAAGAAAAACAAAAACAATAAAAGACGATGAATTTTCCGGGAGAAGATTGTATATGGTTTTCATTGGATTCGCCCTTGAGTGAACAGTTACTAAAACAAAAGTTATATCTCCTTACGTACTTGATTTCGATATAGATTAAAACTATTAAAAGCAGTCGCGAAGTGAACGAATAATGTTTAGTTTCAAATAACATTTTCTGAAGACTAGCCGTTCCCCAGGGTTTCAAACGCGTTCCCGATATAAAATGTAGCCTAAGTTACTTCTTATAACAATAGCTATCTGCCAGAGAAAGTGCCGTCAAAATCTGCCCAGCCACTTCGGAGATTAGCCAGAACAAACAGACAGAAAAAAATAAAAATAGCTTTTTGTTTTATTATTACAAATACAGATATACTTTAATGTTTACACTACATTACAACACAAGTTACAAATTATAAATAAATCATGGTGAAAACAATTTAGGCGGCCTTATCGCTGAAGCGATTTCTTCCAGGCAACCTAGGGTAGGTAATAGGACATATTTACGATGGGTATGACAAAAATACCTACGTAAAATACATACCAACCAACAGGTTATTAACCATGTATTTGAAGTAAATGCACCGTAGAAAAAAAAATGGAATGAGATTCGACTCAAATTTTATCATAAAATCACTCCACTATTCTTATAGAAGTAATGCAACCTACCATAACTTAAATTCTACAAAAATATATAAATGTTCAACGTCACAATATAGAAAACAATTAAACAACAATAGTTCACAAGTACCTACAACAAGTTTATCGCATAGCAATATAAGATTTGTCGTATCTAGGCACCCTATCGATTTTATCTGGCAGACAGCGACACGGGCGGCTGTTAATACGTATACAACTTTAGTACAACTCTGTTTGTTTGTATTATTTTCAATGGTGGATCGTTCAATTCTAAATGGGGACTCCATTATATTCTTATATAGTAACGCATATGAGACGTAGGTAATATTGTAATTTGCGTCCGTATTCATTTTGCATACTTATAAATAGTTATGTATGAAATACATTGATTCCTTAATTATAAATATCCGTTCATTGATAAAGATAATCTATTTCAATTAACATACTATTATCTATTTTCATCCATATGCGCGGATAAGAAAATTACGTACCATAGGCACATATTTATTAAATTAAAACTCAAGAAAATCTGACTAAAATTACAAAATCACTTTGGGTTTTGACGTAGAAAAGATACAATGAGCATGAATTGACGGTGGTGAAGGAAAACATCGCGATGACACCATCCATAGCACGGTGGTAGGGTACTTTGTAGTACCCACCTGGCTAGCTACCAGACTCATATTAAAAATCTATCGCAAACCACACCATCAATATTATAAACGCGTAAGTTTGTGAAGATGTATGGATGATTTGTTACTCTTTCACGCAAAAACTACTGAACGGATTTGGTTGAAATTTGGCACACAAATAGAACATATTCTGGATTAACATTTTATCTCGGTAACGCGGGTGAAGCTAGTCACTTGTATGATAAGATAGAGGTCAAACACAAGCTAAAACATAGTAAAAAAACTTTAAATTTAAAAGTTAATAATATAGCAGTAGTACAAAAGATATTGCGTCAGAATCATTAAGAGCTTCGATCGATCGATAAGAATTCCAATCTCCTTTCCTTTGCAAGGAGAGAACAACTTTTACATAAATGCGACCACCAGATGTCGAAGGATCAATAATTCAATTGGTTTACTGTTTACTTTTGTATCTTATGACTTGTACATGAGTCTGTCTGGCTGTACTATGTAGGTATGTACAATAATGTACATTTTCAAAATTGATTTATCCTACTTAATGTTATAAATGTGAAAGTTTGGATGGATGGATGTTTGTCACTCAACTCTGTATGTTGCACGGATTTGGACAAAATTTGGCAGACAGATAAAATATATTCTGGAGTAACATATAAGATACTTTTTATCCCGGGAAATTATAAGATCCCTTAGGATCGCGGGTGAACCGCGGGGCGGAAGCTAGAACGGTAATAAATCGTGAGATCGCTTTTTAGCGATAAGACCGCCAATTTTTATTTTTATAAAAAAAAAAAAACTGTTAACAGTTATTATTTAATATCTATAAAATCTAAATTAAATCAATATAAACATAACAACATAGACACACACAAATTTTTATTTTTCGATTTCTGAGTTGATCCCATAGTTAAAGTACAGTATGACGAACCTAATATAGGCTTGAAAAATATCGAATTTGTTTCTTGCCATCTCGAATTTTATCATTTTATCTAATGTTTGATATAAATTAATACATTTATAGCCTTTAATCATGATGTAATCTGATATAGATTATAATCATTTACTTTTCATGTGTGCGCCATAATTAAAGCGTGAGAATTTACAAAATATTTTATTCCATATAAATTTATTTATTGGGAAGCTTCCTTCTAACACGTAATATTCCGTGTGCGGAAGAAAGAGTCGGATGAGAGTTTATCCTTTCATTTAACATTTCAATATATTTTCCTTTGATTAATCTATGTCTAGATGGACAGTCGCGCTTCTGCAGAATCAAAATAAACAGGCAACATTTTTATGCTGGTGTGCGTGACATCTACGACTTACGCTCGCGCTTCTTCATACTGCTTGTCCTGGTGTGCGTGATTTAAGAGACAACACTTGGACGCAATTTTTTTTTAATGCTTAAACAATAACTATCAATTGTCTATTAATATATACATATTATATAATCTGGACAAGGTGGTGGTCTCTCGACCGTTACACGCTTACGCGGACTAATTGTATTTTCTATCGCTCGATCAAGAACATTTGTGCCTATCTAGTATCTACCTACAGTCAGAACAATGTTATCACAATGCTATTCATATAAGCCACAATTACCCCGATGTGATGAATCATAGGTAGGTATAGTGTGTCACTCACATACACAATACGAATACTGATTAAATACTAATTGAACATTAGTCTTGTTACAAAAATAACTTAAAACAAAGAAGCTGGACATGTAGCAGATTCATCTAGAAAGTTTACAAAAATTATGAAGTATCAGAAATTGAGGAGACACCATCCGTCCGTACTATTACAAATGCGAAAGTGTTTTTGTTTGTCCTTCTTTCACGCAGCGATAAAGCAATGGATCATAAACATAGGCTACTTTTTATCCCGGGAACGCGGGTGAAACCGCGGGGCGAAAACTGATACCTAAATACCTGATAACGATAATCAAAACGTAGTGTTTTGTCTTTGATAGTAGACGTTTTTCAATTGATCTGTACCCTAAAATGTTCAAGGAACATCGATCCAAAAGGTCTCAAACAAAGATTTGACCCTTTGTCATAACATTATATATGGAGTAGGAATGAATGCCAGCGACGTAGCCAGTTTACATCAAGCATTCAAACTGCGGACCTGGTGAGCTGATATCAATTTCAATTAGTTTGGCACGCGCTGAGACTGTTTGAGTGATCAGCTGTTTATATACGGTATATTGTGGGTTTAGTCAGTCAAACAATGTACGAAATGACGTATTTATGGTTTATACGGCCCTACTACGTTGGTTTAGCTTGACAATGATTTTACAGAGTTTATTTAGGACTAGCTTTCGGTTTTGCCCGCTTTTCTGGCATAAAAAGTAGCCTAGATGTCTCTCACCGGTACATAAACTATTTGCAAAAAATCACGTCGATTCGTTGCTGCGTGAAAGAACAAACCAACAAACACACTTTCGCATCTCTAAATAGTATAAAACAAAGTCGCTATCTGCCTATGTTTCTCCGCTTACTTCTTCTAAGCCGCGCAGCGGATTGTGATACGGTTTTCACTAATAGAAAGAGCGATAAACGAAGAAGGTAGAAGCCGCCTTGGGTCGCTAGTTTATAATAATAGGGATCGCTTAAAGATTCCATCTGCAATCTGCAGACCTAAATCAGGGTATATCAATTTGAAATCCGAAATGTATGTACCTACGTAATGGCATGGTTTTATCGAAATATTATCGCGGCCAACAATCAAATCATCAAGTTATATTTTGCTAGAAAATTAGAAGTTTTGTATTTCACCATCCGCCAGGTAATATGGAGCGCTCCCTTCAGTGATTAAGCGTATTTACAATATTTCAAAGCGTCCGCCCTTTCATCATTAAAGGGGAAGATAAATGTACCCTTTGCTAACATTTTCGCTAATCATCTAAAAGCTGCTTTGAAATTCTAATAACAGTTAGTTGCATAATTTACCTGAGAGGGTTGCCAATGGAAAGCGTGACTTATTTTAACCAAATAGATTATTATCTATGTCTAAATAGATAGTCGCGCTAATACAGAACAAAAACAAAAAGGTTATATTTTATGCTGTTGTGTGTGACAGACAGCCTTACGGTCGAGCTTCTTCATACTGCTTGTCCTAGTGTGCGTGATTTAAGAGGCAATAATAGAACGCATTCTTTTTCGACGCGTTCACTCACACTTTCAACTGTCTATCTAGACATATAAATAATCTTAGCCAGTCAGTACATATTATATTTAATTTATTATGTTTATTTTGTTTTATTTGCAAAAACAATTCGACAATATAAAACATTACACATATGAAATTTATATGCATAAATGTTTACATAACTGAATATGTTTTGCAGATCTCATAACAAAACGTTTTATAAATTAAGTAATTTAACACGACAAACTTCATCATCATCAGAGGTTAATCTGAAACATAGCGAGATGAATCAACTAATTTAGTTAGTGGACGATGACGCATACTTACACAAAACATCACTAATATGACTAAGTTATTTATAATATTATCACTACAACACAACACTCAAAGAAAAAACACAAATAAATTTATTTTGTAGAGCAAACGCGACTTTTCAGGACAAAATCTCAATAGGAAATGAGTTTAGACTTAAATATAACGAATAATTAATAGTTAGTCGTGTGTTATTTTTAAATATAATATGGATTTCCTGTGACGTAAATATTAACATGAAACAAACAGAAATTATTTGACATAATGACTTATTTTCTGTAATTATTCGAAGAATGCTAAATGTAGATAATGATATATTTTTTTTTACTTTGGCTATAGGCTTGTGTCTGATCACAATATCACTATGGTAAGTGATGATGTGGCCGAAGGTGGTAAGCACACAAAGTCTAGAAGGAACTGGCTCTCAAATGCAACTGCGGAACACACCGGTAGGTACTTGGCGAGAGATTTTCAGAGGGTGGTAGCCAGCCAGGCGGGTACTACAAAGTACCCTACCACCGTACCTTGGTTTCGTCACGATGTTTTCCTTCACGGAAAGCTTAAGTTCATTGTAGGATTCGAACCTCGTCTATGGTGAAATTATCTTCGAGAAATTAAGCATCGAGAACCCAGGCTTATTGTTATAGAGATCCTTTGGCTAAAGACTTTATTACCGGCACCTACTTAGCAATTATAATCTGATATGGTAGTATTAAGGATGCTTCAAAAACCCATACAGTAAAATTACACAATACATTATGTCCGGTTGTCCGGTTAAGAGAAAGTGGATTCTGTAAAGTTTAAAGTTATGCAATGAATGGAACATGTTTTTGTAAATGTACGTGATGTGTGAAACAAACAAAAAAAACTGTAAGAAACAAACACAAAAAACTGTGGACTCGCATGAGCTAATAATAATAACATAAGTACGTGGTATACTTGATTTTACGCGATATTGGAGATGTAGTTTTCGGTGATGGAAAACATTGCGAGGAAATCATAGCACGGTGGAAGTACCCACCTGGCTGGCTACTACAATCATATCACCAACAAGAACATACTTTAACAAATAGTAGGTAAGCGGTTTTTTATAAGAACACCTTTGATGACCAAAAATCATCCCAGAAGTAGGTAATTATGGTTTGTAAAATATAGCACGAGTCATGTGACAGTAGCCAGAGTGATATAAAAATGAACCATATATTATGACATTGCAATAAACTTCATCTGAATCTGCATATTCTTAATCATAGATTAAACAGATGAATATTATTGCAAAGAGATAAGGCTCATTTTCGTATCACTCTGGCTACTGTCACAGGACTCGTGCTATATTTTACAAACCATAGGTACACGTAACAAAAAAAAAAACAGTACTTAAAATATTTTAATGCTGGTACCATCGACAAAACAATTAATTTTATAAAAACAGTAAACACAGTCGTAAGCTCATCAGAGCGTATCCAGATAAATTTTAATTGATAACAATAACAGTAGTAGTTCAAAATGGCAGTTCGTTTCCGTCGCAATATTGAATTCGCGCCATTTTCGTAACTAACCTCAATCTAGTGTTGAGTAGGACACGGTTTTATAATTAGTTTGTAAGAGTAGCCTCTTTTTTGTACTGAACCAGTACAATGTCCCACTTCAAATGAGGCGAGGTGTCGTGAAGCTTTGTAGTACATTTGAAGTAAAGAGTATGTATGACATTTAGTGTTGCTGTCTTTGTATTTGTACTGCCCAATGCTGTACCTTACAAAGTGTTATTGTGATTGACGTAATACTTATCTCAAAGTAATAAGAAGTGAATGATAATAGAAACTGTACGATTTTATGACGTGACTACAAATTAAAATTTAAAAATAAAATCTGTGACACTTTTTTGCCACTGAGCCTGTTCCTCCTATTTGCAGTAGTTTATTTATATATAATAAGAGACATTAATGAAATGAAGCCTAATTTCAAAGTTATTAGGTACAATGACTTACCTAATAAGTTCGTTTATTACTTCAATCAAACCGTTTGATAAATAAACTCGGCAATGACACACACACACACACTAGTCACCTGTGCGAGTCACTAATACAATACCTACATACAAAAATATAATAGAGTTAAAAAAGTCCTGAAAGTCCACCTCTATTGCATAAGAAATAAGATCGGTTTTCTTTAATTCCACGGGACTTCTTTGGTGGCGCCAACTCTACGCGTCATGTTGTTGCTCTCGCTCGGACGGTCGCGTAAATGTCCGTCTTGAATAAAAAGACGTGCTATTGAAATGAAGCATGTAATGCTTCTCTGTCTCTCACTCACAGTTCACGTCATATGAAAGAGTAAAGAGTACCGCGACATTAAATTTGAAGTAGTACATGTCAAAATCTCGTACCGCTCTTACATTATTTTGTCATGTACGGGACAAATGTACCGCCTCTTGTATGTCCTACTCAACACTACCTCAATCTAACCTAATTAACGCGCCAAGGCCTCGCGTAAATCCATAAATTGGGCTTGGAATTCGGTAATAATAAGCTTCAAATATTTCTGTTTTGTAGTCGACAAATCTAGCGCATCAGTGTCATAGAGCCTATAGAAAATTAGAAACCAACTGGTTAAGGAGAGCGACCAATAAGGGAAAGACCGATAATTTCTGATAGGGTAACATTTTCGATATCATAGATAAACTTGTGTTTGTTCACAATCTCACCGTGGCAAGATAATGTGGTCGAAGATGGTAAACCCACAAAGGCAAGATGAGAACTAGCTCCCAAGGATGGACAAATTCAAAATCCGAAGGAAGGACAGATTTTCAATTTAAGTGGTAGCCATAATATGTCTCTCCAAATATATCTTTCAAATAATCGTGATACAAACTGTTCATTTTGTGTGTGTTTTTCGTTCAAACATGACGAACTGATTTAAGCAGCTGTCGTGACTATAGAACGTCTTCTATAAATCAATTAGAATTACCTGTTAATTATATAAAAACTGGAATGCCATTGGCGCGTAACGCCGACATAAAAAAAGGGTTAATGAATTTTCTACTAGACTTGTAGAGAAATAGAAATTCTGCTGTGACAATGCACTTGGGAGACATAGTATGTAATTGTTACTCCTCATGTAGTAATTCTTAACTCTGTTATGATTTTATTGAGGGAATAGTTACTTGTGTATCAAGAGAGCAAAGTTCGTTTCTGTTGAGAGGGTTCTTTTTCTAGAGATAAAAATATATTTTCCTTTTGAAGTGAATTTATAAAAGAAAAAAAAAACGTTTATTTAACTGCATAATGTTCTGTCCTCTATTATCTAGCCTATTTTCGTAGTAAAACGTTCTAAAAGATAAATTGCAATGCTGTTGTTCAGATATTATACTGTGGCACAATGTTAACGACTGAATAAATCACTATTCAACTCGCATACATGTGCTAATGGAATAGAAATTGTGGAACATACATTTTTGCACTACATACATTTTGTGTACAGAAAGATATGAGCTTTACAACTATTTGAGCACACAATAGGAAAGATAAGGAAAAGAGAGGTTTAGACAGTTTTGATGATAATTAGTTTCCACCCTCTTTTTATCCAAATTCCAGGTGGATGTAATGTTTTCCCGGGATAAAAAAGTCTTCTATATTTTAACCCAGAGTATGATCTATATCTATGCCAAATTTCATCTAAATACACGAAGCTATTACCATGTAATCAAAGTCATTTATTAAATTTAGGCCCTAGTAAGGCACTTATGAATGTTACAATTGATTCTACCACCGGTTTGGAATACACTTGGACTGAGAAGACTCCGGCAAGTATCTTGACAATTTTTATATATAGGTTCTGTACCCAAAGGGTAAAACGGGAGCCTATTAAGACTCCGCTATCCGTCCGTCCGTCTGTCTGTCTGTCTGTCTGTCACCATGCCATGTCTCATGAACCGTGATAGTTAGACAGTTGAAATTTTCACAGATGATGTATTTATGTTGCCGCTATAACAACAAATGCTCAAAAATTGATTAAAATAAATATTTAAGGGAGCTTCCATATAACAAACATGATTTTTTGCCGTTTTTATAGATAATAGTATGGAAGTCTTTGTGCGCGAATCCGACTCGCACTTGGCCAGTTTTTAATTTATGTATTTAATATAATAACAAATCAGAAACTTTGTAAATTGAGTAATTACCCACTTTTGATTATAATAATATTAGTATGATGTAGTATTACCACTGCAGCACTGCACTGTTACCAGATAATCATTAATGACTAATGTGCCAAGCAGCCACAACTATGACATTTTTATCTGCAGGGTAAATAGTTTTGTAGACCTTGACATGTAAATGTTAGAACTGCTTTCTTTACTGACATTGGTAGTTATTTATAATTGTAGCCTTCAGTTTGCGGTTTTTTGTGTGAAACATTCTTTTTAGTCCTTGATAATGTTGAAAATATAATGGTTGGATGTTAGGAGATATCAAGTTGGAGGATGGCATGGTTCTCTTTTTTTTTCAAACATTTTAGTTAAGTAGACCGTTGGAAGATGATTTTAGTATGAATAACTTTTATTAAGATTGGAAATCCAGTGGAGGTTAACTAGTAAATACTTTATCTCTTGCTCTACATAGTAAAATTGAATTTTAAGTTACAAGGCAAGTAACAAGATTACTTGCCAATTTCTATTGCTAAAATCCAAATGTTTTATCTATGAATGCTTGGTGTGAAGTATTAACAACTTATATTTGGCGATAGCTCCATTGGGTTATTTATATGCCTTATTATATCCAATGTCAGATAAGTTTGGGATGAAAATGAAAATATTTTTTATTCAAATAGGCCTTTGCCTTCACAAGAACATATGAATACTTTGACTCTAACTCATTTTACGATTGTATAGATTCATGTTATATTTGTTTGTAATTGTAAGTATTATTTGTGGTGTCTTATTTTGGGGTATTGAGCGGCATAAACACAAAACTAAGTGAAAAGGTTCCTTAAAGAAAAAAAAAAGGAAAGTCAATATCTAATAGTTTACATTAATCTGAAATTGCAATTGTGTTACAATCAATAAAAATTACTAGCATTTACTGTAATTCAATTATCAAATATAGTTGCAAGTCAGTCAAGGTGGGTTTGGAGAAGGGATTCAAATATTACTTTTAATTTTTAAATAAGTTGACATTGTAATCAGCTATTTGCATCACATTGTATGTTGTGTGTCAGCAATTGTCCCTAAATATTATTCACTCTCAGAGAGAGTAAGTCTTAAGATTCACCCAATGTATGTTATGAAAGAAATTAGGATGATGTCAGTAATAAACATATTGATGACACATAAGCTATGAATAACATAAAATAATAAATACAACACATAATTTTTAATGGATTCAGTTAATCATCAAATCAAAGTAATAATGTTATATTGTTAAGCTGCAGTACTTAGCAGAGTAAAAAGTTAACCATCCTCACCTTCTGTTCCTCTAAAAATTTTGTAGAGAGCTGATACGCTATAGCTGAGAACATGACGAGCAGTCAGCACCGTCTCCACGCTGGAGACGCGAGCGAGAGCCCTGCCAGTCCCATAGTACACCACCACTGTGATACGAGGCCAAAACCAACGAAATTCACAAATTTTCTACTGTCTTATCGAAAATCACGCGTAGTAACGGTAAACTATCAGTTAAAATAATGGAAAATCAATCACAAACGAGTGAGTCACGAGCAATATTGCCGCCGACGTCGCGTTGTACTGTTGCTGATACACCTACTGTGCCACATGCAAAGATGCTCACACCAGCAGCATCACAATGAGCTAGGATGGGAAAAGTGCTCCCAATACGTGAGAATACCAAGACAATACGTGAGAAACTGTGGGAGAAACGTGAGGCGTTGCCTTTGTAGTAAACACGATCACGTCATTGTACCCGAACGAAAATACACGGCACGGCTTTCCGAACGACACAAATACACTGTAACATACTAGAACTTACCGAAACAAAAGCGCTCGAGGCGAGGTATCCTTGATAATTTTATTGTTTAGATGCAAATTGATTTCACTTTTTAATTCGTCAATGGTCGGTCACGAACTTTACGCGAAATGCGAATGCGAGCAAATCATATTACTTTTGTGGAGCAAATCTGTCAAAATTGTCAAAAAGAGGTTGATGATTGCTACCGATGTCGAAGGCAGCGACCTCTTTAGGGCATTATTTGAAATAATTAGTATAAATAGTAAATACCCTAGTTTTAGGGAAATTCAAAGGCAAAAATAAACTATAATGTTTACAGTTTAATGCTCACAGTAAAAAGGAAGCAAAATCGCGTCCATATCGTTATAAAGAATAGTTACTTTGAATATTGGTTGCATACAATATATTGATACGCTGCTTGGTACTTAATTTAATGGCGGGCGCAAACGAACAAAAGATATGCTCAGTGGTGTAGCTACCGGAGGGCCAAGTGGTGCCGTCTTGCTCAGGGAGGGCCTTAAGGGGGTCACACACGGCGAAGATATTATAATATTTTATCTTAAGGTCATGAGACAGCATTATACTATGAAAAGAGAAGTAACGACCTACCTTCACAAGCAACTACCTACCTTCACTTTCCTATCAGCAAACCTCAAACTGAAAATTTCTATCACTTTCAGGATAATTTAACAGTTTGCAGCAACATGACTTTAATCATGGTAGCTCAGTTGAAAATAAATCAAAACTTGTAGGGAATTCCCCTAAATTATTTCTGTGGTTAGTGCAGTGTTCTCAATTTGCCGTCAGATTTAGCGGGTTAGGACATGAAGGAAATGGAAAAAACATATTTGGCTGATATTGTTTTTCACTAACTACGTTATTTTTCGTCTACCGGTTCCGGCAGTTCATAAACTGTTTGCTGTTCTGAAGAGGTCTGTCTGTATGTAGTAAGAAGCTTTGCTGTGCCTAACTGATGAAAACTACAGTAGTAGTTATGCACCTTTAAAGTATTTTTATTATTTTTACATGATAAAACCTAGCCAGTTTAGATAGGGTCCCATTTTTTTTTTTTTTGCCCCATAGCAAGTCTTTTAGTCTATTTTCAGTCAGATCTTAGTAAGCCTTATACACCTACGCACATTCATCACAGACATGTGCCCCGTAGTGAAAGGCTCAATCTAATCCAATCAGCACTCCTCAGCAACTGGCTGAATGGTAACTCAACCCGAGGTTCAAACTGCCTTTCAGATAGTTTCTCCTTTGCAGATAGAGCCTTACGCGCCCCTCTCTCTCTCTCGTTCAACCGTGTAATTAAAGTGCACTTGCAAAGACACAATAATCATGATAGGTTTTGGGTAATTTTATTTTTCATCTAGCAGCACCATTAAACTTTACAGCTAAAACTTCGTTTAGAAATTTATTTATTTGCGTTTTATTCACATTACAAAATGAGTAAAAATATTGTTTCATATCACAGAGTACATTTTAGATATTGGTTTCATAAACAGCTGCAATCTTAATTCTATAGATACACAGGTAACAACGGAGTTAGAAATTTGAATTATTAAATCAATTTATAATTATGACGATAATATTGTGCTAATATTTACATGATCAAACAATCCTTAAATGGTTATTACACTACCCGATTTAGGGACTCCCATTTATCGCCATATTTCACTGGGACTCCAAGTCACCGCCACCAACAAAATGTTCGTATGGTTGCGCAACCAAACGGACACCAGGTGAGGTACTCTTTATAGAGCTGTATACATTTTGTTGGTAGCGGCGGCGACTGGTTGCACCGCCATGGTGTCCTAGTGAAATACGGGCCTTAGAGTGGCCTTAAAACGGGTTGGAAGCTAGTGATTACACTAACACTAAATTGAATTCTAAATCGGACAGACAACTCGTACCGTAACCAGCGCGGGCCCCAACAAAGAGGATATAATCACTACGTTCTAGGCGCCAACCAAAAGGTACTCTATGGCGCCAGCTAATCGCTCTAAGTCATAGCGATGCGATTACACCCTAAAATGTACACAATAGGGTAATTTACTCTATAAGTAACAGAAAAAAATCTAAAAATGTCCAATTTAGATAGCTTAGGCTACAACCAGTCGGAAAATGTTAGTTTTAGTTTATAAAATAACTTAATTCATTTCAAAGTTTTCAGTTTTTTTAATCTGTTTCTAAACAAGCGAAACAGTAGCCATTATAACGACGTCATACGGTGCTGTATATAAACTAAAAAGTGTCAACTGAAGTATTATTATTATTATTTTTACACTAGTATTCATGCATTCAGGAACAGCACACTAATAAAAAGATTAATAGCTTATTTTTAATTTATAAAATTTTATAAGTCCAATTGAGACCAATATCAGCGCAATACTTACAAGAGACCAAATAACGTCATGACCATAGATTAACATGGCATCCAGCGTTTTCATCAAACTACGCGCGAAAATTGAAAATGTAAAATTTAAATGCATTTTTATGGCACTTACCGATTGAATAATTTTTTTGTGTTTTTTTTGGTAGCTTATTAGCACCTTAGGAACGAATTGAGACACATTTCAAAAGTGGGTGTAATACCCTATTTAGGATCGGGATCTTCCAATTGCACTAACGATTTCCGTTTAGGTAGTTCCAGGGTATTTGCCTGTATTCAAAATAAAATATCTAACACTTACCAATGTATAAAACATAAAAAAGGGGAAATCACGATTATATTATTAAATTTATCCATTTTATGATTTTTAATGCCCAATCTAACCATAAAGAGTAAAGCTTTTGATGCTATATAATTATGACGTCACATGCTTATATTTAATACAAAACTCCATATAAACCGTAGATATAGATATAAACCTTAAATATAAATCGTTTTGACATTTAATAAAAAGTTGCCGATTTGAATGTCAATATCCCAAATTGGGTAGTGTAATAACTACTTTAGAGAAATGTCAAAACTCACAAACGCTTGTCAAAAGACTTGAGCTGCCAGAATAAATAATAAAATACCAAAACTGTATAATTTCCTGAATGTTTTTTTATATTCACATTTTATCTCTATAATTTGCTTTATGATTTTTTCTTTAACTTGCTGGACTGGTTGCTGGGCTATTGATTGAGTTAACGGGACGCCTGCCAAATCAAATGTTTCTATTACTATAAAGTCTCTCCAAAATTAAATTGCCCAGCTGTTGTCCAGTGTTCGTTTCTAGACGTCCTTTGTTTTTAAAATAGAGTAAAATGTCTATTTAGTGCACGGATGTCATACATAGCTGAGCCAGCTAAGTATGGCCTAAGGTATTTTCTGTGACGGCCCCATCTGGCTGATTTAAAAAAGATCATTAAATAGCGTACGGACAGGTACACAGTCAGAATATGGAAGTACTTTTGTTAATCTGTGAGCTGTAGAAATAAAAAAAATCTAATGGCATCCCTCCCAAGACTCCCAACTTAATCCGCGCCACCACTGAAGTCCGATGGAATTAATGAAAAATGGATCTTATTTTTTCCGAGATAGAGGTGGACCTATCGGACTTCAGTGGTGGCGCGGACTCTATATCCATCCAGCCAGCCATCATGGTTTGGTTTAACTATTGTACTATCCAATCCATCCAGCCGGCGCCAGCCAGTGTAGTGATTATATACTCTTTGCCGCCAGTGTTACTATCAATCAAAGAACATATATATTTACTAATTAAATTACTCTACTATTTAAAAAGAAGAAAGTCATAATAGTTTGTTTGTGTTTTGATTGAACTTCGTAATCGTGAAATTAGCAAATTCTTTAAAACGTGTCGGTAATTCTTGAAAAATTATGTCTGGAGTCAAATTAGATGTCCTATGGTCTCCGGTGCATCATGACAAGTTCATAATATGGGGCCCAGACATAACCTTATACGAGGTCGCTCGTATCAAGGAAGTAGAAAAAAAAACAACTTGTTAGTATTTTTGTAAACAGCCGCTGTAAATAATACAATACACTAAGCTTGTACCTGTCTAAAGTACCTATCTAAATATTTTTTAACAATATACTTTTCAAGCTCAACTTTATATTTAGCTACACATTTATTTACATTATGATGCTTCAACAGTTACCCCTATATCCTCAACACGAGGTGCAACAGTGATAGCGTCGCAGAGTGCAGGTGGAGTGCGTTGTGTGGACATCAGTTCAATCACAGAGCTCCCAGAGCCGTTGCTAGCTCTAGGTCATGCTAATGGTCGGGTTACACTCAATACTCTTAAACAGACTTATGATCCATTGGGACTTGTTGGCAGAGAGTTTGGTGAGTGAGAATAAGTAAAAAACAACTTAACTATCTACTAATTAAGATACTTTATATACTTGTTATTCCATGTTTAATCTTGTGTATAAATTAATTTGTTCAGTATTACAGATTATTTTTGGCCCAACCTATGCATTGGCTTGTTTTTTTTTTATGTCCCAGAATATTTATTTTATACAAAAAAAAAAGTGAAGTGACATTTTACAATCTGATTCTTATAACAAGACAAATGATAAAAGCTCAAATATTTTATTGATTATAAATAATACTTCAATTATGTTTTTTCATATCTAGTACCTCGCTATGGCCGCTTATGTAACTCAGTGGCGTGGAGCCATGTGGAGACCAATATGCTTGCGGTGGCAATGGAGAAGCATCGCAGCGACCATTGTATACTGATGTGGGACATCCACCGGGGATCCACATTGTCTGATGATTCTAGAGGTAAGAAGAAGTAATAATTAGACTGCTCATTTTTTTTTCATGTAAAATTTGCTTAGTTTGGTCATCAACTGACCCCAGAGTTATGACTAGGCTGTGAAAATAGTATGCTTGCCCAGAAAATACCCAAAATAGTACAATTAAGGTTTATGTACTTACAAAAACCTAGAATGTGTCCATCAACACATTTTCTTATGGGGAATACACTTTATTTATGTGTTTTTTATAAGAAGCATTTAAACTACTTTACACTTTAGATACTGTTAATTGGTAAATTTTCATCAATCCATATTCTATAAAAATGCACAAAGGTATAATAAATACCTGGTATACAATGATAAGCTCTACCTATTATGGTTCATTCTCAGGTGCAGAAGGTCCATCATCATCATCTCCAGAACCTACTCGGCCCCTCGCCGAGATGGGCCTCTCTGAGACTGCCCACAATGTAGCTTGGGCCAACTGCTCCAACAGAACTTTGCTGGCATCTATGAACCACAAATACATCAAGATATTTGATCTTAGAGGTCAGGTAACATTTTTAATTATGTATTTTTTTGTGTCACACTTTAGATGTGGAAGCTTTATTTGTAATTCTTATTATTAGATGACAATACTATAGAATTGTTCACTGCAGTTGTATTCTTTTCTTCTGCATATAACTTTAAAATCTTGGATAAACAATAAACATGTCCTTTATTGACTGGCAATTTCCTTATTATAAGCGCAAGATAGTGATAGGGACTGTTACGATATTAAGCAATTGAAACAAGGACATATCTCCCTCTAGACCTATCAAACAAAGCAGTGAACCTCACGACAAGTCGTCACTGCTACGGAGTGTGCGCGGACCCTCACAACCCATGGCAGATAGCGTCCCGGGGCGACAACGTGGCGTGCGTGTGGGACGCGCGGGCCTTCGACCGACCCGTGCTCACCCTGCACCACCCGCGCCCGCTCGCTCACATACAGTGGTGCCCCACCAGGTGAGTACCACACCACCAGAGACAACGTGGCGTGCGTGGGTCTCAGAGATATTACTTTCTCGAAGAAAATAAGTCATGTTTAAGAGCCATAACTCCCTGATGAAAAGAAGTAATGAAATCAGATGATAATTCTCGTTTCTTTTGAAAAAAAAAGAGACTGCATCATTAGATATCTATCAGATAAGCTATCCAGAATTTATCAATCTACAGCCTATGAGAGTGGCTCTTAATATCCTAATGATAATAGTATTTGAAGCAACTCGTTATATTACAGACGCAACTTGCTACTAGCTCTACAGCGCGACTCCAACACGCTGCGGCTTCACGACATACAACAAGCCAACAACGATCTCAAGACTAACAACAACAACGATAATGCGGTAATGAAATATCCCTCACATGACACATCTGGCAAGAAATAACATTTGAATTCAATTGGATCTCTTAAGCGGATTTTCAGCATGCGCAGGAATGGTTCTGTTGGCGGGGAAAATTCAACTCGGGTCATAAAATAGAAAAATTACTTTAAAACTACGTTACTATAATCTCTTACATTCCTGAACCGATTTGGTTTTTTAGAAGAGTATATTTTATGAAATGTCGATCTCGTTGATATATGTACTAAGATGATGATATATATAAAATTTTCGGTGATCTACGCAGTCTTTTATGTCTATATAAAGGCATAGTAAAACTCCAATCTTGCTCTGTTTGTCTTTTCAAAACCCTGTTTGCTTTCTGATGCAGTTTTGCTTTCTAAAAGAACAGGGATTTTCGATTTTCCGAGCTTCATTATTCGATTTCGAACTGGTATTAATTTATCCTGTGTCTCAGATGTTGCAAGAGTAGGCCTGTCGAAAATATCTCATGGCCCATTTTTTATATAAGTCCATATTCTGAAACAAGTTGGTGTTTCCAGTTAGCAGCAGTGGAAGCAGAGTTAGAGGAGCAGTACTCGCGCGGGCCGAGCGTGATCGAGCGGGACGTGGCGCCGGGTGGCGCGGCGGCCGGGGCTCCGCTGGCGGCCTGCAGCTGGCACCCCGCGCACGAGGCCAGGCTGCTCGCTGTCTGCGCCACAGGTGAGGCTAATCTGTCATGTACGGAAATAATTACAGGAGTTCCATTTAAGACCTCTTTATGTTCCCCACGTTCTGACCTGATACATGCTATGACATTTAGCTAATATACTTGTAAAGAATTAGAAATCTAATGTTAAGTCGTTTTATAACTCTTAGATTAAGTATATGGGAGATATATACGAAAATCCGTTGACTTGACTAAAAATACAAAAATATCAATCTTATCAAAACTTAGTAGCAACCAAGATTCAATATGAGTTTAACTTTAATAGATAATAATGAAATGAAGATATTTTGTAAGTATCCCCCAAGGCTCTAATTTAGGACCACTTTTCTTCCCTACTACTACTGCCAACTTAACATCAATACACAATTTGACTAAAACATTTTGAACAGGTGGTATAGTAGACTATACAGTGTGCGAGCGTGTGACAGTATCATGGGGAGGGGGCGGGGGGCCTGTGTGGTCGGGTGGGGGTGGAACCTTGCGGCTAATGGCCGATGATTTCTATGCAGAGTTGGACGATATCTCTTATGTAATGAAGAAACGAGCGCAGACTGATTATGGACACAAGGTAACATGCTACAATTACTTTGTAAATATTATTTTATGGTCATAGGATTTTCTACAAATGCTCTGGCTTAAACCTTCTATGTACAGGTGATGCTCCTTTTTAGGGTTCCGTACCCAAAGGGTAAAAACGGGACCCTATTGCTAAGACTTCGCTGTCTGTCCGTCCGTCCGTCTGTCTGTCTCCAGGCTGTATCTCAAGAACCGCTATAACTAGAGAGTTGAAATTTTCACTAATTATGTGTTTCTGTTGCCGCTATAACAACATATACTAAAAACAAAATAAAATAAATATTTAAGGGGGGCTCCCATACAACAAACGCGTTTTTTTTGCCCTTTTATTTGTTTTGTGGTAGTTCCCGTTGACCTAGAATCACGGAATTTGGCAAAAAGCAAGCTTACAACACAAATAAAGGAAAAATTCCAAAATATAAAAAAAGTTGAAAATTAAAGGATGTCCCCATACATACATAGTTACGCCAATTAATAAAGACCTCTGAGTTGTATGGGCGCTGATACAATTAAGAGGTCTAGCTTAATTGGCACCAACCTCTAATAAGGTAAATAAATAAAAATGTGCGTTTCCCGTGATGGACGAACGATGGACGAAGTTTCTTCGGAACCCTCGGTGCGCGAGTCCGACTCGCACTTGGTCGGTTTTTTATTTATGTAACTAACCTTTGCCCGCTGACTCGTTACACATAACGTTTTTATCCCCACAAATTTTGGTCACCACTAATGTGACAAACAAGTATACCCGCCTGATGGTAAGCGGTTATCGTAGCCTATTGACGCTTGCAACACCCTGGGGGAATCACTCGCGTATTGTAGGTCTCAATGAAATTTTCCTCGACGCACCCTTTACAAAGGTAACTGTGAAAAGAGCATCAAATTCTGTGCAGTCGTTCTCGAGATAAGCAGACTAACGGACCGACAGATGAGAGGTTGCATTTCATAAATGTAAAGATAGCAAGAGAGACTTGGCGACAGAGGAAGCCGCCCCGGCTTCGCACGGGTGCAATTTATTTATATACACAAACCTTCCTCGTTTATCGCTCTTACTATTAGTGCAAACTGTATTAAAATCCGTTGCGTGGTATAGAAGAACTAAGCGGAGAAACAGATAGAGGCAGATAGCGACATTGTTTTATACTATTTGGAGATCTAAAATGATTACGAATAAGTAAGTTATTTTTGTATAGCCAGATTTATGGCAGAATGCAGACTTGGCTGAAGACGAAGCATTAAGTGGATTATGGCATTTCTTGGCACTCAGCAAGTCACTCGTTGAAGATGGTAAGCATTTTATAGTTATAAAATTTCAAGTTATTTACACGCCACTTTGTCCTTCTCAACAAGTATAATATGTTATACAGGTTGTATAAGAAACAGTCCATGGAAACATCCCGGCGTTCGAACGGTCCTGCGGTCGCCGGGTGATGGTGGATACCGGTCTGAGATAGTACCTTCGATATTACCCGACTTGCCAAATAGAAGGGTTACTATTTATAGGTATGTGATTATAATTAGTTAATTACGAAACGATAAAGACTTCGAAGGTATTAGAGGCATCGGCCCGTCTTTCATTCCTTTATATTCAGGGGAGTATTTAGAGGATCGCCGCTATTTAATTGGGGACGAGGCACTCCTCGTAAATATGACAGGTGGACTAATATAGTGAAACAAGTTTCCAGTATGTATTATAATAGGTGTCTCCCAAGGCTCCACTCTTGGACCTCTTCTTTTCCTTATGTATACCGCTGATTTATGATTAACTATCAAATGTCGCCGGTCAGGCCCGACACTCGACAGAGAGGGTGTAACGTGTAACGTGTAATAGGTACGGTATGAGCCTAGGTATGTACGTGTCGCAGGAGCTTGGAGCGGACGCGCGCGCTGTCGCTGTGCGGGTGGGGGTGGGGGTGGGAGAACGCGTCGGCGGGCGTGGAGCTGGCCGAGGCGTCGGGCACCCCGTGCCGCGCGGCCGCGCTGGCCGCCTTCCACCTGCGGCTGCGGGCCGCGCTGGACGTGCTGGCGCGGGCGCAGGAGCCGCAGCTGCGCGTGGTGGCGCTGGCGCTGGCCGGCCTGTCCGACGAGCGGCTGTGGCGCGACGTGCTGGCTCCCGCCGCGCCCGCGCTGCCCGACGCCTACCTGCGCGCGCTGCTGCGCTTCCTGGCCGCCAGCGCGCCCGCCCATCCCCAGCCGCAGCACCAGCACCAGCACCACCAGACCCACCCCGCCCCCTACCATCATCCTGACTTGGCCCAGGTCTTGGTCAGTATCGAGGGCACTCGACGTGCCCTCTTATTATTTACAGCCAAACTGACCTAATAATTAGATCGTTCGACTGGGTGATGTCATTTGAATTTGTCGGGAATAATACTGCGAGACTCGAAAAAGGCAATTAGAATTTAATGACCGATCAAAGTATATCTATCTTTGTTCATTGAATATTTAGAATTTTGTTGATTTTCATCAAATAAAACCGTCCATCTGTTTTCTTCTTCCCGTATATTTATACCTCTCCCGCTCACTCACCGTACCACCATAATCAGGAGGAGACAGAGATGCGGCTGGAGGACCGCGTGGCGTTCGCCTGCATCTTCCTGTCGGACGCCAAGCTGCACGAGTACGTGAAGCAGACCTGCGACGCGCTCGTCGACCAGGGGGACCTCTCCGGGATACTGCTCACCGGTACACGAGTTTATTTTTTTAAGATTTAGGTCCAGGATTACGTCCTAGGATGTATGTAGAAAAATCTAGATTTTAACTTGTAGGATTTGAACCTCCGACCTCTACTCCGGCATTCAAATAAATAAATATTCTGGGACATTATCACTGAGCTACCATTGCTTGGTGTTCCAAAATAATGAAGTTCTGCTGTTAAAAAGCGAAGTATATGTTATTCGTTTGTTGTTGCATTGCTACTGTTTATAGTTTTTACTCAAAAGTAATTGGCAGCGGTGGGATTCGAACCCACGCCTCCGAAGAGACTGGTGCCTTAAACCAGCGCCTTAGACCGCTCGGCCACGCTACCCTTGTGGGAAACGTTTGAATATTCCCAATTTTCTCGACAGAATTCTAAAATTTGCACTATTTTAAAATTTTTGTTTATCACTCACAATTTCAAATGTCTGCTTATTTTTTTAAAGGTAAATCACATGAGATGCAATGAATTGAATGTAATTGCATCAGCTTATGTTTATGATAATATTGCACATTATCACGTTCTTGTAAAAGATAGTGATTCAATTATTCCCCAAGTTGCTATAAGGGTAGCGTGGCCGAGCGGTCTAAGGCGCTGGTTTAAGGCACCAGTCTCTTCGGAGGCGTGGGTTCGAATCCCACCGCTGCCAATGTTTTTACTATTGTATTCCGGGATATTTATACATAATACTCAAGACCTTATTGTGTAAAAGTTCAAATGTAACCTATAAGGGAACAGTATCTACTTATAAATTAAAGTAATCGTATACAACATTTTTGATATTACATAATCATTACTCACTATCACATCATATTTGTTACTCAATTACATAGTTTAATTAAGAAAAAAAGTATTGATTAGCAGTGACTCTATTTAATACTCGCTTTCGTCTCGGGTTATCGTGTGAGTCGAAACTTGCAACTGAATTTTAAACCAGTTCAACCTAAGCGTTTGAGCTGAAATTTTGTACACACTTTTGGTTCGGGTGACTTTACAATCTAGTATACTTATTACAAAAAATAAATACTGTTACACAATTCACACACACACTCGTATATAGAAAGATTCGGAGAAAAGGTAGAGAGTCGCATGGCGGGAGCATAACTGGTGACGTCACGTCTGTCTTTTATACAAATGACACTCACACATATAACGCTTTTTCGTTACGTGACTATTTCTGGCAGTCAACCCCTACCGCAAGCCGCTCCATTCAATAGGCTATCTGCGTACCAAATTACATCGCGATCGAGCCAGCGGTTTAGGCAAAAGGCAACCACTGCAAGTTCTCAAGTCTAGTTCAAGAGTGACGGTTCAATATCGTCTGATTGTCATTCGTCCGACGCAGGCGCCAGTCCAGAAGGCATCACCCTCCTGCAGCGGTGGGTGGAGCAGACGGGCGACGTGCAGTCGGCGGCGCTGGTGGCCGCGCGCTGCTTCACCGCCGACCTGCTGCGGGCGCCCGGCGTGCAGCACTGGCTCGACAGGTACCCGTCCGCGACACGCGCGGCTTCTGTTCCAGGTGCTACCGACCGAGCCCACCGGCCATATCGCTCCCGAAGCCGGGTGGGGCTTCAATCTTGCGGTAAAGTTTGTTGATTCTCAATAAACTATACACATCACACTATCCTAATCCTAACTATAACTATATAACTAAAATAAATAATTTCATGTAATAAATCTGAGTTGGTTTTGAAAAGAGTAATTGCTGAGTTTCTTGCCGGCTCTTCTCAGTGAAAGCAACCTTCCGAACCGTGCGTTAGAGTCTGACTATTCATAAGTGCTTGTGAAGGCCTATTTGAATTAAAAATCATTTCATTTCATAACTATAACTATCCTAACTTTAACATAAGATCCCGGGGAACGCGGGTGAAACCGCGAGGCGGAAGCTAGTAAAGAATAATTGAAACCAAATATAAATCTATACTAATATTATAAAGCTGAAGAGTTTGTTTGTTTGAACGCGCTAATCTCAGGAACTACTGGTTCGAATTGGAAAATCATTTCAGTGTTGGATAGCCCATTTCAGTGTGTGAGGAATAATGTCCCAGAATATTTATTATTATTATTATTATTATTATTATTTATCGAGGAAGGCTATTGGCTACTTTTTATCCCGGGAAAACACTAGGTCCCTCGGGAACGCGGGTGAAACCGCGGGACGGAAGCTAGTTTGATTATAATTTTTAATCATGTGCCGGGAGTTATAGTGTAGTTAATTAAATAAGTGGGGTCGGCGCACATGTGTGATTCCACATTCATTCCAGTCTATTTACATATATGCCTATCCACATACTACCTCTTTTAGTTTTCCCTATTTAGTACTATAATGCGACAACAATTTAAAACGAAACGTAAATTAATATTGGCCTATAAGTATGTCTGGAATATGGGAGCAAAACGTTAATGGCAGCGGTGGGATTCGAACCCACGCCTCCGAAGAGACTGGTGCCTTAAACCAGCGCCTTAGACCGCTCGGCCACGCTACCCTTGTATTTTATCAGGGAATAATTGAATGACTATCTTACCTAGAGTACATAATCATATGTAATTTTGTGTTCAGGTAATTCAATAATATTCAACTGATATGGATCTTTGCCAAGTGATTTCATATTGTAGGTAGGTATGTATTTTGTTTTGCGTTTGTCAGCTTCCCACATATTTGGTTTAGGAATCCCAAGAATTTACTTGTGTTGTATCTCGTATTGGAGAATTGCAAATTAAATATTTTACAGTGTATTACAAATGTATTAGCTCTTAAATCAATATCAAATAAATGTGCTTAGTGGGAGTGTAGTATTTGGAAGCCGTTTTCTCTTTGTTACTCAATCACGCCCTGATGGCTGAACGTATTGAGGTGAAACTTGGCACATGTTACCTAAATCATATCTCGGAATATGGGTAATTTTTATCCAGGGAATACTTTATATTTTTCGGAATCGAGGGTAAACTGCAGGGCGAAAACTAATTTGCACTAAAATCTTTCAATCGGCACTGTCAATGAACTAGTTCGGTATTTTGGGTTAAATAAATTATCTACTGACAATCTTAATGTCATTGTAATATCCTGAGACTCGTTTTTGTTTGTAGCTACCGCACGATCTTGGACAGCTGGCAGTTGTGGTGGGCGCGCTGTGCCCTGGACACGGGGGTGCACGCGGGCGCGGGGGAGGGCGGGGGCGGCGGCGGGGGCGGCGGGGGCGGTGGGGGCGGCGGGGGCGGCGGGGAGGGCGTGCCGCGGCACGTGTGCGTCGCGTGCACCTACTGCGGCAAGTCGGTCGCCGCGCCCGCCGGCACCGCGAGGGTGAGGGTCGCCAGGCTGCCGCCGCCCGCCGCCAAGATGAAGCAAATCTCGTCGTGTCCGAACTGCCGCAAGCCCCTGCCGCGCTGCGGCGTGTGCTCCCTGCACCTGGGCACGGCGGCGGGGGGCGCAGGGGGCGCGGGGGGCGCCGGGGGGGGCGCACACTTCAGTACTTGGTTCAGCTGGTGCGTGGCCTGCAGGCACGGGGGACACGCCGCACATCTTATTGATTGGTTCAGGTATGTTCAACCCATTCATTTAGAATTCTCGACATTACAAGGTGGATATAACGGTCGAAAACGATATCAGAACAAAATAATAAACAATAATTCAACAAAATACAACACTATTTATACTTACATCGACACTGATTTGTAAGAGGCGTGACCGTGGGCCCGGCGCGAGCAATACGCTTTCTTCGAGTCTCTTAACATTTTCCGACCAAATTTAGCTTAGTGAATTTTAGGCATCTACATGATGAGTAAAATTGATAAAACAAAAATTAATTACCGTGGCTAAACTACTCGATAGATTTCAATGTTTTTTTTTAGTATACGGTATAAAAACAACGTGATAAAGCTCCGGTTTCATTTAATGTCCGACCGCTTTCTTCACCTTGTATAAGGTTAGATTAAATTTGTTGGCGAAACTTTGGAATCGCTTTTGGTAACTGTTACTGAGTATATCTGTGTAACTGTTTAACTGTTCATTATAAAATTTGCAAAGGTTTGCAAATTTAATTGATTTATGTTTAACCGCCCATCTGTCCGTGCATAACCCATGGCTTCAGCCGAAAATCAGCTCTTTAATTATTTGCAGCACATGCTGAGCTGGGGTCTTTTGGACCCCTCTAGTACAATAAAATTATTTCATTTATTTATTTTATTTTCTTCTATTATCATGACTGCTGTTTTTTTTTTTATGTGCATTTGTTATTGTGGTGTCAATAAATTTTTCTTTCTTTCTTTCTACATCAGCTTGGTAATATTTGATGTTGATTAATTTATTATTTTTAATATATCATGACACAAACGCATACGAGCGATTGTAGCTGTAAAAGAAAGAGATAGTGAACCAAAGTCTGAACGGAAGAAACGTATTTGGAAAGCTACCAGTGGTAATAATGAGTTTAAGAAAAAAAAAATGTCTTCACTTCAATGATCCCCCAAGAAACACATAATATATTTAATTATTTCTAAGCTTGTAATATTCCGTTTCAGGGAACACAACGAGTGTCCAGTGAGTTCATGCAACTGTCACTGCGCAACGCTCGATCCGCCAGACCGACTTTAGCGACTAAACTGTATACTACATGACTTACTTTAAGGTATATTTTTATATGACAACTATAGGTAAGACTGTGTTAAAAATATAATGTAAATAAAATAGCTAAGGTCACTGCTTTTAGCATTTATTTAAGACTGTATTTAGTGTACGAGACTAGTCTAGTCGGTATTGTTGTATCTGTTTTAGTAGTCTTGTTTTTTTTTTGTGTAATTTTCTATTATTATAGTTCTTGAATGAATATTTTGGTGCGTACAGATTGTTGGTGTAATCGACTGCGGTGTAGGTTACTCTCTTGTACGACAAGCTATTCACTCGCGCAGACTTTATAATTTTCTTCCTTTCACCCGATTTAGATGATATAAAGCCTATTCGAAGCTATTTTAAAGATTAGCGTGTTTAACAGACAGGCAAGAAAAAAAAAAAATTTGTATTCTGTATTCTTCCTACATCACAACACTAAATTTTGGTAAAAAAATATCGTACATACACGCTGGTGCCACAGATTTATTATATGTATAGACGTTCGGGGTATCCTTTGTATATTCGGCCATTCTAATTCGGTCAATTTACCAAGCCCATCCATAGGTTCAACTGTAAACAAGCGTGCTTGGATCCAGAATCTGTCGTGCAGAAATAGTGACCTCATAATGTAATAATTAAATATAAATGAACGAACATTGTGTTCAATAATCTAATATATTGAAGTAATGTATGAATGTATAGCTTTTTTATATTTAGTTTGTAAGAAATGATAATTTTTATATCAGTGCTGCAATGCTATATTTTTAAGGCCATTTTGTTTACTTACCTTCTGTTGGGTTTTAATGGGCCTGAATAAAACGTAAACGCACAAAATACATTATCTATGTTGAAAAATGTTTCGCCACCGCTCCGCGTGGCGGCGCTACTGCTGCTGCAAGCCATGTTTGGGAATGCGCCGGCCGGCCGCGACTAAAGAACCTAAAAAATCAAGAAAAACTTTATAAACACGAGTGTTGTGATAATTTGGTGTCAAAAGTGCCTCTGGATACGAAGAGCAATCAGTAAGTGCGTTAAAATACTAAGCAGGCCCATATTTACTTCCTTTCAAACGCTAGGCGCGTACATTTTGGTCACTTCGACCCGCGATTTACCAGTTATCAAATCAAGGCTAGTTTCGACACTAAACAACAAATTCCACACTAAGACACACTTTTCAAGTAATTTCAACATACACAAAAGCTTTATTTCTAGTCTAAAGTTTGTGTTTTTCAATTTTTATTCAAGTCAAGATTGTAGGTAGGCATCGTCCATAATGGCGGTCAGCGAAAAAGTCGATCTCGATCGTTTGTTGCAACCACACATAACAAAAAAAGAAATGTGTTTTCAACGGCTGCAAAATCTATATGAATTTTCCAAAACTGTTTCGAGAAGTTCTGATAATTACACAGAATTCGCTTTACGTGTAAAAGATATCCATGATTGTCGCAAAACATTCGAACAGGCCATTGGGGAAATAAATAATTTGAATAGCATTCACAAACCTAAATATAAGCCTAATTATCAAGAAATTGTATCCTTTGATGAATTATATTATCGTGTTTTATGCATAGCTGAGGGTATGTGTGATAAAAGTACGTCGGTATATCGCGATGACAAACACCGGATCGAAGCGGTGGCGGGTCACACCGGTGACGGTTCACGATGTGTTAAACCGAGGTTACCGAAAATAGAATTGTTTCATTTCGATAGCAAGTTGGAAAATTGGCAAACGTTTTTCGATACATTTTCCAGTCTTATCAATAATAATAATGATATTTCCAACATTGAAAAATATTATTATTTGTTGTCTGCAGTTAGCGGTTCAGCATTATCTTTAGTAAAAGGCATGCCGGTTACTCACGATAACTACCCGATAGTGTGGGACTTACTGGTTAAAAAGTTTGAAAATAAACGTGCTTTAGCTACAAGTTACTTAGATCGAATATTTCAATTTAAACCGTTGACGGTAGAATCGGCTTCCGGATTAGGTACTTTTTTGCAAACATTCCAAGAATGTGTCAAAGCCCTGATACTTTTGAATATTGACGATTTGTCTAGTTTCTTATTGTTTTATATTTCATTACGTAATTTAGATTCTGACACGCGTCGTGAGTTTGAGAAAATTAATGAACAAGATAAAATACCTACGTTCGATCAACTTATTACATTCGTAGAAAAACACGTACGCGTTTTAGAACTATCTGAACCTAGTAAGTATGTGCACAAAGGTCTAAATATTCAGAAACCTATACAAAATAGTTATCAAAATAAATCTACTTCTAATTCTAAATTTTATAATAATAATGGGTCACATTCAGATAAAATAGATAAACAAAAGCCGTGTTTGTCAACTAGTAGTATCGAAAATAGTTCATCAAGGGATAAATTTAACAAAAATTCAAACAATTTCAAACCTTGTGCATTCTGTAATAAAGCTCATTCAATATATCGGTGCTTCGAGTTCAGTGACCTTATTCCGACACAGCGACTAGCAAAGGTACGCGAGCTTAAGCTGTGCGAAAACTGTTTACGCGACGGTCATTTGTTGCATGACTGTCCGTCGAAGATCCGTTGTGCAGTATGCAAGGAAATGCATCATCATACATTACATATTGATAATAATGTTAGTCAAGGTCAAAAGGCAACGCTCACATGTTCTACGAATTCAACCGTGGTGTTAGGCACAGCTATTGTTCACGTCGCAGATTGTTGGGGTACTTTCCACGCCGTGCGTGCAGTAATTGATAGCGGTGCCATGTCCAGCTACATGACTAACAAGTGTGCCAAGCGTCTCAGTCTGCCACGGAATAAATGTTCCTTCAATCCGACAGGGTTAGGCTGCGCTCCCGTGGATGATTTAGGGGTCGTTACGTGTTCTTTAAAACCAATTAATTCTGCGGGGCCCGTATTAAAAACTGAAACGGTTATTGTTCCTCACATTACAGGTAATTTACCTACGATGCAGTTAACCGATAAAATAATAAATAAATTTAAAAATTTACATTTGGCGGATCCTCACTATAGTGTTCCATCACCTGTGGATTTTCTTATTGCGGGAGACTTGTTTCCATACATTTTTGAAGGTCCTAAAATTCTACCACAGGAACTCGATATTCCTGCTGCCATGCTTTCAATCTTTGGCTATGTTATCTGTGGTCAAGTTACACTCTATAGTGATACCAAGGGTGAATCGTGTAACTTATTATCGATTAATTCTAGGGTTGACAAAATAATTAGTTCTTTTTGGGAAACCGAAAACGTGCCATGTGATATTCCAAAGAATCCTGAGGACGTCTATGTCGAACAATATTTTATGAATGGACACCAGCGCGATGACACAGGACGTTACTCGGTTCCTTATCCATTTAAGCCCGATTTCGAGCTCGGTGATTCATCACAACAGGCTGTTCGACGCTTAATTAATTTAGAAACTAAATTATGCCGCTTACCGGCTCTCAAAAAAGAGTATGATAAGTTTATGTCGGAATATGAGTCTTTAGGTCACATGACATGTTTAGGTGAAATCGGTACTGTAGATTCAAGTTATATTATACCTCATTTTTGTATCCACCGACCGTCCAGTACCACGACGAAACTTCGGGTGGTATTTGACGCGTCAAGTAAAACTAGTAATAACAATTCTTTAAATTCCGTGCTATACGCCGGACCAAAGCTCCAAGCAGATATAAACGAGATATTAATCAATTTTCGAATACATGATATCTGTTTGTCGAGTGATATTTGCAAAATGTTTCGAATGATATTGATTAATCAAAGTCAACGTAAATATCAACACATTTTGTGGAGGTTTTCTCAAGATCAACCTATTAAAGTTTACGAACTTAATACCGTCACATACGGTGTCGCTAGTAGTCCGTTCTTATCTATTCGAGTGCTTCATCAGTTGGCCGACGACGATAAGGATAAGTTTCCTTTAGCAGCAAAGGTGCTCAAGAAGGGTTTCTTCGTCGATGACCTTCTGTGGTCAATTCCTACTCTGGAGGACGGTATTCAACTTCAAGACGAACTGTTAGGGTTGTTAAGCGGAGGAGGCTTCACTCTTCGAAAGTGGTCCAGCAATTGTCCACAGCTTTTGGAACGTGTGCCTGCTGATCACCGTGAAACACCTGTCACTTTCGAAGATGACAAAGACTTATCCATCAAGGTACTAGGTCTCCAGTGGTCGCCTGCAGAAGATGCTTTCTCATTTTCTACTACTCCAGCGTCATCTACTGTTACAAAGCGGAGTGTACTTTCAGAAATAGGTCGTCAATTTGACCCTCTGGGATTTGTAGCGCCCTGCATATTTTACGCCAAATGTTTTATGCAACAACTCTGGCTTCGAAATCTGGGTTGGGACGACGGACTTTCCCAGGATTTGGAGAATGAGTGGCACGCCTACGTTTCTGAGCTTCCACTCTTATCAAATTTTAAACACGAGCGACAGGCTACTGTTAAACAGCATTCCTATTATCAAGTTCTAGGATTCTGTGATGCGTCTACTCTTGGGTACGCTGCCGTAGTTTATTTACGATCTCTAAGCATAGATGGTGAGGTTAAGGTCAGTCTTATTATTTCTAAATCCAAGGTCGCGCCCTTGAAGACTGTTTCTATACCGCGTTTGGAACTGATGGGTGCACACTTGTTGGCCAAGCTGGTAAAATACACCAAGTCAATTTTACTAGATCAAATACCTATTCATGACACATTTCTGTTCACTGATTCATCTGTGGTATTAGCGTGGCTGAACATTCCTAGTTACAATCTAAAAACATTTGTAACACGCGTGGCTAAAATACTAGACAGTGTGCCCGGTGACGCATGGTACCATGTGAGCGGTGAGCGTAATCCTGCCGATGTTTGCTCCCGTGGCGCTCTGCCTTCCACACTGCTGGCCATGCCAGAATGGTTGTCTGGGCCATCATGGCTATATATGCCACAGATGAATTGGCCGATCAAATCAATTGAACAGTTTAAATCGGAAAATGTCCCTGAACTCAAACAGTCAAATATTAATTTACTTCAAACATTTCAATCAAATGATACAAATCCTATTTATGAACTCACAGAGAGGCATAGTAGTTATACAGAACTTCAAAATCTTGTTGCTCGTTGCTATCAATTTATCAATAATTGTAAAACTACAAAACCTAATCGAACGGTGGGGCGACCCCCTCTCTGCGACGTGAACAAAGCTCACGATGTCTTAATCAAGATAATTCAAAATCACCATTTTTCAAGCGATATAGATGCATTATCGAACGGTAACAATTGTAGTAAGTCTCTAAAGAAACTCAGCCCCTTCGTAGATCCCCATGGATTCCTCAGGGTGGGGGGTAGATTATCTGAATCGAGTCTTCCTTATGAAAAGAAACATCCCTTGTTGCTACCTAAGAAATGTAATTTTACTAAAATATTGATAGATTATTACCACAAACTCTATTTACATGTCGGTCCCCGCTCGCTTCAAAGTTTAATTAATCAAAAATATTGGATTATTTCAGCGCGCAGTGTAATTCGATCTCGTATTTCAAAATGTATTTCGTGTTTCAAGGTCAAACCTTCAACTTTGCAACCGGTAATGGGTAGCTTGCCTAAGTTTCGAACCCAAGATGTTCATGCCTTCCACACAGTTGGTGTCGATATGGCCGGTCCTTTTTATACGAAAGAACACAATCGACGTAACGCTAAAATTTCGAAAGCGTATCTATGTCTATTCGTATGCTTTGCGACGCGCGCGGTCCACTTAGAAGTGCTGACAGCTCTTACAACCGAGTGTTTCTTTGCGGCCTTTGACCGCTTCACAGCAAGACGAGGCTTATGTCACACAGTGGTATCGGACAACGGTAAAAACTTTGTATCAGCTGGCAAGCAGCTCGCTGAAATAATTAAATTTTATGACCAAAATTCAGATCAAATGTTAACTGAATTAAATTTTCGAAAGGTTCAATGGCAATTCAATCCACCCACGGGTAGTCATTTTGGTGGTATGTATGAAAGCGGTATCAAAGCTGCTAAAGTACACATGAAGCGTGTGGTAGGCACGAGAGCGTTGTCGTTTGAAGAACTGAGTACGCTTTTCGCGCGAGTCGAAGCTGTTCTGAATTCGCGACCATTGTGCAGCTTGTCGAGTGATCCTTCTGAATTCGAAGCACTGACACCTAGTCATTTTCTTGTAGGTCGCGAACTATTATCTGTGCCGGAATATGAATTGTCTGACAAACCCGCGTACGGACTTACGCGATGGCAGTTCGTACAGCAGGCTTCACAACAGTTTTGGAAACTATGGAAAAAAGACTATCTCCATACGTTACAACAGCGTCAAAAGTGGTTCGACAAATGTCGTGATCTGACTGTGGGCGAGCTTGTACTTATTCATTCTGATGCTCCACCATTGCAGTGGAATTTAGGGCGCGTTATTCAAACTTATCCCGGGCCTGACGGAGTAGTCCGCGTTGTTAGACTTCGCACACGAAATGGTGAACTCACACGCCCAGTGGTTAAGCTGAGTCCGTTTCCAAGAGACTCTGATGGGGACGCAAACTGATTTCATATTGTCAATTAAGTACAAGCTAGCTTTTAAGTCAAATTATTATTTCATTTTCTCAAATAGCTTAGTTTCATAAACTTTTGGTTAGTTCTTAAACTTTCACTTTCAACTCATCAAATCAAACACTGAATACTTTTCAATTACAATACAGTCCACTGTTCTCTACCTCCATCCCTGGATTGGTAACTGGAAATCTGGGTGATTTCCGGTGGGGGGTTTATGTTGGGTTTTAATGGGCCTGAATAAAACGTAAACGCACAAAATACATTATCTATGTTGAAAAATGTTTCGCCACCGCTCCGCGTGGCGGCGCTACTGCTGCTGCAAGCCATGTTTGGGAATGCGCCGGCCGGCCGCGACTAAAGAACCTAAAAAATCAAGAAAAACTTTATAAACACGAGTGTTGTGATAATTTGGTGTCAAAAGTGCCTCTGGATACGAAGAGCAATCAGTAAGTGCGTTAAAATACTAAGCAGGCCCATATTTACTTCCTTTCAAACGCTAGGCGCGTACACCTTCTTATATACAATATTTTTTAGTCTGTTAGTATTTTCTTTTCAATGTAGTTCGATTGGTAGCCAGTTTCAATAAAAATGCTCTTACATTATATCTATTATATACATTTTCCTTTTCAATCGTCGAGGGTTATTAATAAAAATACGTAAATATTTCCAAATATATATATATTATATATATACATTTATTAAATAATTATTTCATCTGTATTCCAATTTAACAATAAAATTCTCAAAGACACAACATTTGTTTAACTCTGTATTTATCGTACAAGGGATCGCATCCCGTACGTCTCACCATACATACATACAGACAGACAGACAGCCTTCATACAAAAATATATATGTTTAGACACCGATGAGTCGTCGTTACCTACGGACCGTGTTGCAATTGAGAGGAACTAAATATTTAAATAGTTCTATACCTCTATAAATGACCTTACGCTCTATGCTTTAAAGTCTAATATACTAATAGATAATCCATCTTTATTTACCTTTATATTTATCTTCGTTTTATTGTCATGACAAAAATGGTTATCTCTTAAAGATTTTTGTACATTCCAAACAACGATGTGTCGCAGCGCAAGGTCATTCACAAATGCATTTAAATTTGACTAATATATTATAGAGTTGCAATATTTCACGTCAATATCTACTACATAGGCATTTATCAGCTTTGAAATTCAATTATTCTAAATTAATGGCTATTTTTTACAATGTTTAGACAAAAAATGAATGAATACAAAGTCTCCATTATTTGACATTTAAGAGATATAACTTTATATAGACATGTTTTATAATTACACATTGAATAACGTTTTTATTTATTTATTAATTTTACAAAAGGTCTGCTATAGTCCCTGACAGAAATAACAATCTCATTTTGGAGATAATAAATCTTAAAGTGGGTACACATGAGCGAATTAATTTATATTGTTCAGCAAAAATACGTTGCATACGTTCGATGTATATAATGAGCGGCAATTTTAAATTCTTTCGTTCATGTCTCCCCATTTATAGATAAAATATTTAAACATTTTTTTAAGATTCATTACACTCAATGCACACGTTAAAAAATTGGATTTATCCAATACAGAAACACGATTAGTGTTTAATAAATGTCACCGCACAAGTCGGACATGGCGTTATCTTTGTGCTTATTGAATAGAGCACCAAGATTCAAGAGTTTACTATAGTAGTAGAGTACAAATAGCCCGATAGAAATCTCAATTTGCTATATAATCGGGTACTTCAATATATTTTCATTTAAAAGCATCGTACAGTTCACAATTTGAAACAATCTTTGGTATTTATAGAATACAAGATTTCTAGGGTACAGTCGGACACACATTTTAGCATATTAATTTAAAACATTTATCACGATTAAATAGTTGTATACGCCCGGTTTATAAAGAAGGTACAGTGTACATAGTAATTGCACAAAATCGCCGCGTATGTCTGTTTACATAACTATGCATGTAGTAGTCGCGGATGTCGGGGAGCCCGCGGACGTGGCAGGCCGAACCTCACAGGTACCAACAATAAACTCTACATATGTATGTATACTTCGTAGATACACATAACAGCATTCTCATCCGAATATAATAATATTTAATCATATATTTTTGTACAAGTTATTTTACTACTTTTTTAAAGCTTTCAAATTAAGATTTGTCTTAATTTTTAATATATTATAACCACCGACACATAAAATTCATTATGAATTATTACATCGAATAAACATTTTTTTTAAATGTAATACACATATTATAACACATCGCGATTTACAGAAACAAAAAACAAGTATTTGGCAGGACACGTTTCGTTTACAATATTAACTACCGACATATTTAACGTTCCAACGTGACACATGTGACATCTCTCAACGCAACACGCTCGTGCCGGACGCCGGGCCGGTCCTGTCCGGTGCCTGTCCGGGGCCCGTCCGGTACAGACGCGGCGCCCGGCCCGCTGGAATGTGCCGCACTCACTCGCTGGCAAGATCACAGCACACCTCATCTCATAAATATACATACAACTCCGTTAAACCTATCTTTTAATCTAAATAAATAATCTTCCAACGGACACGAGTAAAATCTTTCACGTACAACGACATAGACGAGCGCTCTTTTTTTTATCTACATATAAAAATAATAACTAAAGGAGACGCGGTAAAGATTCGAGTATCCTACGAGGACGACATGGCACTCGCGCATTCGATTACAAATAAATTGACATTACAACTAACGGCTACGTACGTACTGTATACACACTGCCCGTCGCGCGGGGGAATGTTGAAGTGTTAAATATAAAGTATTCATGCGGACGCGTCCGGGGCGACGGTCGCGCTATTGCACGGGCCCCGAGTGGGGGCCGGGGGGCCGCCGGGGTCCGGGGGGCCGGGGCGGCACTAGGGGCGGGGGGCGGGGGCCGGGGGGCCGGGTCGCTCACTTGCCCTCGTCCTGCTCCATCGGCTCCTCTGAACCCGTTCGAGAGCTGTCAGGTGAGCTACAAGAAATAAATACATTTAGTATCTCGTTACAAGATATCATAAAGATCGTTCCAGCACGGAAGGAGAAAATTTTGATGGTACGAAAGCCGGGACAAGTGATGTCGGTTCGAGTCCTCGAATGAGCTTTAGCTTTCGGTAAGGAAAACATTACATGAGGAAACCATCTTAGGGTACTTCTAAGTACCCACCCGATCGCCTACCACTCTCGAGTTGAAAATACGACGCGAATTTCGCTTCGGCCACTCGTCTATACTGAAACATATATAAAGGCTATAAATAGTATACTGACTGCAGACAGCGGTCGGGCCCGGAGGCTCCCCGGGAGGGGTGGTGCATGGAGAGCGTGGCCATGGCGGCGGCGGTGTCGGCGGCGTCGCGCTCCGTCTGCAGCCGGCCCAGCCGCGCCGCCGCCACCGCCGGCGCCGCCTCCAGCGCGGACATGCTCACCAGCTCGCCGTACCGCTTTATCTGTGAACGGCCCAAATCGACAGTCGGTAATGTTACGTAGCGTGGGGTGGGGCGTGGGGCGTGGGGCGTGGGGCGTGGGACAGTATACCGACCGAGGGCCAGTGCGCCTGCTGCGCGGCGATGGTGGCGGCGAGCGCGCGCACGGCGGCGGGTGCGGGCGCGCGCGCCAGGTCGGGCAGCGCGGGCGCGGGGCCGCGGTCGCCCAGCAGCGCGCGCACGCACTCCTGCGCGCAGTCGCACATGGCCGGCAGGTCGTACCCGCCCTCCAGCGACAGCACCACCTGCGTCACGAACCCACGCATGTCAATACCTATGTTACTACTCACGTTCATACTGTTCACTATCCAGATATATTCATTCATAATTATTTTTATTGTATATGATTTAAAAATCACTCCCGACCCGTATATTGAGCAAATTCTTCAAAAAATATCATCACGAGGAACTATCGGCCTTGGAAAAATCGTAACGATCGGAATTCCCCGAGGATCTCGTCTCGGCCCTCCGCTATTTTCTTTCTACCGGACCGACTCTCGGCCCGAAATTGAGTTCCGCCGTATGTCCCCGACGATATTGGTTCCCGCGTACCTTTCCGTTAGCGAGCTGCATGAGGTCGCGCGTCATGTGCGCGAAGCAGGCCGCGGACACGTTGTAGCCGCCGAGCGGGGCCGGGTGGCCCGCCGCCGCGTCGAACCCGCACGATACCAACACTATTTCTGGATCGTATTCCTGTAAACGACCGATAAAATATTTCGTTTTTAATCAACGCTACATATTTTTTATTGATAATGAAACGACTACAAAAGTATGTATATGACACTTCAGTACAAACTTTATTTTATAACATTTTAAGGACCTTTTCCATGTCAAATAAGTGTTATCTGAGAGATATAATTTATGAAACGAGCTCTAAATCTCTCGTCTAAACCGTAACAATAAAATCACTAATTAACAGTTGGAGTGGTAGAAAGTTTGGTGGTCTGAAGTTGGCTACTGGTCTTGCGCGTCGTATAAAAGCAACTTTTGCGTCTACTAGTGGGGTGGAAGAATCGAACTTCAGACGGGCAAAGTTATGCTATCCAAACAATATTTATATAGACCTTAGCGATAGGCATGATGACCGAGCGGAAGGCGGCCAAGTACTCGGCGTCCCCGAGCGGCGGGTTGGTCCCGGAGCCCCAGGCGACGTTGACGTTGAACCCGAGCCCGGGGCCGGCCCCGCACTCGGTGGCGGCCCCGGTGCCGGGGAAGAAGTTCCCCTCGTCGTGCCGGTGGATGCTCATGTACAGCACGTGAGGGTCCTCGTAGAATATCTGCTGGGTGCCGTTGCCGTGGTGGACGTCCTGGAGGTAAATAGAGGTAAGTTAGTAGGGATTTGGGTTCAACATTGCCCAGGCTGTCACGAACTCGACAGGGTATACAATACAATTTTTACTGTGTATCGATTCCTGGACTTCAATGAGTCAAGTGAATTAATAAACGTGATGTTGAAGCAAATAATTTGAATTTTGGAGTTACTGACTTAATTTGCCTTTTTTTAAACAGTTTTTTTCCATGGTGACTAGCGAGTTTTTTTTTGTGAAGGGGAAGAATGACTTAACATAAAGAACTAAATAAATTCTGAAAGCCGTTAACTAGTAAAATAATGTCCATTTTATGTCTATTAGATTAGATTGCCAGAAAATATGACCAGTCGCTGAAATCTTTGTACTGTTGTCTAAAGCAATGATAGAAGTATGACCATAAATAAATATGTGATAGACTCACCCAGTCAACGATGAGTATCCTCTGCAGCCGCAGGCGCGTGTGCAGTATCCTGGCGGCGACGGAGACGGAGTTGAAGAAACAGAAGCCCATCGCCTGGTTGGGCTCCGCGTGGTGGCCCGGCGGCCGGACTACCGCGAACCTGCCACCGGAGATATTTACTTATTTATTTAGGTTTTTTGATAAAGTTTGAATATTAATTGGACAGGATTAGTCGAGGTGTTTATTCCATTTTTAAGAACCAGGGGTCACATTAAATTGTATTTCTTAATCATTTTCAACGCATATTTTAACAAAAATTGAGATTAACTGAATAACTGAATACCGGAAGGGATATTTACAAAATGAATATAGAAAAGGACTTCGATTAAAAAAGTTACAGGAATTCAAGAGAAGAGATTCGAGTCAAACGGTACCCAGTGGAAAGTTCATATTACTCATTAATTAGGACCTGAACAGTTTCTAACGTCTCCCTCACTCACTACAAGTATCTGTATAAATACAAATGAACTGACCCATTCTTCAAGTCTCCCCGGGCGGTTCTGATGGCGAGGTCGAGCACGGCGCCGGCGGCCATGCGCGCGGCGGCGGCGGTGTGCGCGTCCGACCAGGCCGTGTCCGAGTCCACGCCCAGCCCGCCGCACGCCAGCCGCACCAGCTGCCGCACGCCGCCGCCCGCCGCCGCCGCCCCTGCCGCCCCCGCCGCCCCCACCGCCCCTGTCGTCGCCGCCGTCGCGCCCGCCCCCGTGGGGCCCGGCTCGCGCGCGCGCCCGCCGAACACCGCCACGTGGGACTCCGTGTGGACCGACTGGGGCGACAAACGTTGCTTATCATTTTTGTACTAATATCATTTAAATGTTTGCATAGTTTTTGAGTCTTTATGTTTGTTGGTAGACTATCGAAATCCCCCGCCCCCCAGTACCCCAGTACAGTACATATAAATACCTGCAGCTCCTCGAAGGTGGCCTTCCTGGGGCGGGTCCGCTCAGTCCTCGCGGCGAGGCCGGTCTCGCACAGCCGGGCCCACACCGACTGCAGCCGCCCGCCGTGCTCCGGGTGCGTCGGCGCGTGCGCACCACACGCGCAACTGAAACCAAAGAGATGCTCGATTAAAGCTGACATTTTTTTTAAACCTCTCGCCAAGAGTTACCTAAACTTAACTGTTCCATGTAACCGATGCCTTTTGAAACAGAAGTACTAAATATAAGTCAAGAGCAATTTTCTGGTCTTTCGAGCCGGATAAACCTTAATTTCGATGTACCCCGCAGTATCATCCATTCTTCGGAAAGTCCACCCAGGTTTTACCTACTAACAATTTTCATAAGTATCAGATTGACTATATTCTTGAAATTTAAATAAATAGACTTTTATATTTAGAAACCTTATAAAAAGCTATTAAATACTGACCCGTGCTTCAACATGAGTGCGTCATACGCTAGCCCGGTGGCGGGGGACCTAGCCCCCACGAGCGGGGAGGAGAGGGCCCGCGCGAGGGGCGCTGGCTCGAGGGCGGGGGCCGCGGGCGGGTGGGGGGCGGGGGGCGGCGCCACGTGCGGGGGCCGGCGCGCCGTCAGGTCGATGACCTCGCCCTCCTCCTCGCGCAGCTGCTGCGCCGCCGCCGCGTCGTGCGCGCGGATCAGTACCTACACATACAGTAAGTAAGTAAGTAACATGGTCATGTAAGGTTACTATGAAAAAAGAAAATTTTATTTTCACCCTTTACATAATTACTCGAATTTTGTTTTACGTGTAATGTGTGGGGCAGTGTATACACTCACAGTCTTGCGTATCTGGTGCCTCAGGTAGTTATGGGCGGCGGAGGGCTGCAGCGCGGGGTCCCCGAGGGGCAGCGGGGCCGAGTGCGTGCGCCCGAGGGGCCGCTTGCTCAGCCGACACCCGCCCGGGAATGGCTCCGCCTCCGATACCGGCGGGAGGGACACTGATACCTGTGCCGGGAGAAATAAAAACAAACAAATTGTAGTTTAAAAAAAACCACACATAAAAATCAAATAAAATTTTAAAATCATCAACATAATATGTTTGTAATCCAAGTATACATTACCGGTGGATGAGGATGTGGGTGTGGATGCGGCGCGAGATGCGCGGGCGGATGGTGTTGGTGCTGGTGTTGGTGTTGATGGTGGTGATGGTGTGGCGGGTGATGGTGCGGCCGACCCAGCGAGATGTTGGGCATGGAAGGTGATGAGAACAGCTGGTCGGGGGCACGCGGGGAGCCCTCCTCTTCCTCCCGGATGGGTGCCGCCGCGCCGGTCCCCCCGCCAGGGGGCGACCCTCGTGGGGAACCTCCTTCGCAGTCTACAGGTAACAATTAACTTTGTTATTTGGACATATATTTTGATTGGTATTTGTAGAATGTAATTTAGATACCATTTTTTGCATTATCATAGGGAATTATATTTGAGTTGAATTTGAAATAAAAAATGATTAATAAACACACAATAATACAAAAACTTAACCGACGACGGAATCTGAACAAAGTACCTATATATAAACAAACGTATATATTGTAGTGGGACAACATAAAGGCGTGTACTCACTGCGGTGCTTGACCCTCGTCTTGAGCGGTCTCCTCGCGAGGGGCGACGCGCGACGCTCGATGACGCGCGCCTTGAGACGCACCTTTAGCATGTTCGGCTCGGACGCTGCAAGGGTTAGTACTTAGTACACGTCGCATTGCACTAACATGCCAACAAACACACACACACGTCACACACACACACAAACATGTTTGCTTTAGGATTTTAAGGACGTAAAGCAAAATCAAATCTTAATGTTAATATATTTTTTATTACACCGTAATACTTCTCTTTACTTATAGAATTTCTAATTTTAAACTATCCATAGGTAATTTATTTAAATCGAATAGTTATTTATTCAGTCAAAGTTAATCTAAAATCTAAACTATTGTCATCTTTGTCATTTTATTCGCCATCAACAGTGACAGGTATACTTTTAACAAGAGACTAACATTGGTCGGATAGAAACTGGGAGTAAATCCAGTGACATAATCTGTATATATAAAATGGTAAACTGACTGACTGGGTGATATATCAACGCACAGCCCAAATCGCTGGACTTGAAATTTTGCACATATATATCATATACAGTATAGGCATCCACTAAGGAAGGATTTTTGGAAAATCAACACCTAGGGGGGTGAAATAGGGTTATGCGGATGAAACCGCGGAGCGGCAGGATAATTTTGTATAGAGACCTAACCTTTCCTTTTGTTAGACTTAATTTATGCATTACGTCCTTTAATTTGCATTAGTTTAAAATTTGCAATGTACCATTAGTATAATCAATCCTGACAATCTCCATTAATTATAGATAAATAAATATCCTGGGACATTCCTAACAAACTTTGATCCAAAACAAAGTAGATCTTGGAAACCAGATTACTGATATACTACATATACAATTTTTTCTTCTACATATATGTTTCTCCTTCACCTACTTTCGAATAGATAACAGCAGAGATTTTATATAGATTGAGTTTGATTTTTTTTATACCTAAACGTACATTACAAATGGAAATATATCAGATGAATACGTAAAATTAAGGTAGTTGGATTTGAAGCTTCTAAAAAATGAAGTTAAGGAATCCCTTGAACTCAAATATTCTTATTGAAACCTAATGAAAATAGACCTTATTACTATACAAATAAAAGTTAGTTACGAATTAAACAGTGATACAGGAAAACCGCAACAGGTTATCCCATATTGTATTTTATGCTCTAATTGCATAGCAATAAGATTCATTTTCTACGCCATTACCGTGTCTCTTTCAGTCTAACGACAGGTAGTTGATATTTACACGATTCTTTGGATTATTAGTTTATAACTATTCAACTGGCATGCCAAGTAAGCACCGGGGATACAGACTGCACGGCATCATCAATATAGACTTAAAACACATAAGGATAGAATTGAAATTTCAATGACTGCGGTAATCCACGCAACTTTTACTACAGACTTAGAAATGTGTACTCTAAATCCATATGCTACTATACTACTTTTAAATTGGCGCCGTGTACAGATACAACAATATGAACTAATAATTTGTGACTCATATAAATTTTACCCAAAATATATGTTAGTGAATGCAGTCTTTTGGATTATTATACTTTGTTTGTGCATATTTTATATATTAAAATTCTATCAGTGGAGACTTCTTAATGACTTCCGTGTTGTCTATTTAAGATATATTTTTTCTTTGTATAGTCGATAGTCATCCTAAAACTGAATAAATAAAAAAATATGCTTTAAATCGATTATGGATTTCGATAAATGTTTCAGTGGTCTTACTATTTCATAGAACTTGATTATGTTTACGCTAAAGATCATTTTTATCTATTGTCGTTGAAAATCTGTTGCCAAACACCTATTGGTGTGTTCCGTGCTTACCACCTTCGGCCACATCATCTACCATCGTGAGATTGTGGTCAAATACAAGCCTATACAAAGTAAAAATAAAATAAAAAAATACTGTTAGTCATTCTACTATGACAGATAAAACAGATATAGGTATAAAACTATAAGTAATTGCACAGACAACACCACGCTTTTACATAGATATAAGGTATACACTATCGAACAAAATCAACATGTATTAAACTTGGGAGTTGGAACACTCATATCTAATTAATTGCCTTAGATAAATAATATCTCTCTCACTCAGCTGTAAAATTACAAATGCAAGACAGTGACAGGGACATTACTGAGCTAAAACAATAGTGTTTTAGCATAGTATAAACATAATTTCAATTATCAATAGCTTTATATAGGGTTATTTTAAAATCACATAATTTTTATTTTTAATACATTTTGATCGAACACGGTCGATCTTTTGTATGAAAAGTTTGATTCTTTATTCGAGATTTCAGGGTTGGTCCCAAGTAAAATTTGTTCATATCGATGAGTACTTCCACTAAAGCACTGGAGTAAATTAAAAATAACCTTATCCAAGTTCAGTATAATATGTAATTTAGTTAGACAGTGAACACCTATAGGTACAGATGACACAAGCACAAAGACAAAGACAAAGACACACAGTGACAGAGTATTGTAGTACTGACCAGTCTTCCTGAGCGGGAAGTCAGCGGGCGAGGGTTGCGGCGGCGCGGCGTTCAGCGCCAGCGCAAGTGGCGCCGCCAAGCGGTACGGGTGGGCAGTCGCCGTCGCGCCCGTCGACGTTATCGACTCGCCCGATGATGACTTCAATATACCCCTGTTGTAGAAACTTTGCTCTGGATTATAATCGACAACACATTTTATTTTGCACACATTTCCCATTCACACATTCATGCTAAAATGGTCACCACCAAGCATGATGATGCAAAACGCAACAATCCTTTATTCAAATCTACATATTAATCGGATCATTATGATACATTGTGATCGGTAGGAACCATCTAACCTTACTGGGGACAAGCCTCCTTTTACTTCTTCTACTCTAGGGTTTGTGTGTTTTCCACCTTCGGCCGTATCATCACTTACCATGGTAAAAATGGTCTCTTTATAGTAAAAATAATTTTTAGAGAAGATTTTTCAAGGGAAGGAGTTCAGTGAAGGTCGCAAAACGCATGACATAAGTTACTACATTGAGGTTGAACGAAAAGGAGATATATACATTATACGATATTCAAATTTCACGTCTCTTTTCCATTTATCTCGTGAAAGGTGTTAGCGAGACGTTTATTACTGCTTCAACGGATTTAAGAAGCTGGCTTAGAAGATAATTGAAAAACTGTTACTGCACTATGCAGTTAGATGGAAGGATGTGATAGTCGATGCAGTCTACATAAGATAATACTGCAGACCTTGATGTAGTGGATGCTGGATGCAGATTAGAATGTTTTGTTTCATGGAGGACGTCCTTGTGAGTCGGTGGATATTTTCTGGAACCGCTGTTTCGATATTGAGGTGGGTCTAGATGCTACGTAAATTTGACTTAACTTTTAATTTTGCTGATTTATAGGGGTTAGGTAATTCTAAATAATTTTGCTACTCAAACTTACCAATTTCTATAAGGTGATCCAGGTACTGTGCCGTTTGCATTCGCAGCAAGTTGTTTCTTTTTAAGGAACTCCTGGAAAATAACAAAAACATTCACAATTACTTTATAAATCTCCAAGATAAAAAAAAAACCTCAAATGAAAATTCCAGCATGGTAATTTATAGGTAGGCATACATCAATTGTAACATCAACTAAAATGTAAATTAATTAAACATTATCTTGACGTAGACAAAAATGTTAGGTCATTTTAATGAAAATGAGATATTACATAGTCATCAGTTCGGTTTCGCGATAGGGAGCTAAGCTAAATTATTGAAGCACATCTATGAAGCCTGGGAGAACACACATGATGCCATTGGCATTTTTTGTGATCTATCCAAGGCTTTTGACTGCGTTGACCACCGGACTCTACTCCTAAAGCTTAACTATTATGGTATTCGTGGAACTGCTCATGATCTTGTTTTATCTTATTTAAGTAATCGCCATCAAAAAGTAGGAATTAGTGGTACAACATCCAAGGGCTCTTTCGTAAAAATGGGGGTACCCCAGGGTTCGATACTAGGGCCATTTCTGTTTCTAGTTTACATTAATGATTTACTATCTGTTGTAAATGGTCTCTAAGATTTCGTCCTGTTTGCTGACGGAGGATACTTAATTTCTTGGAAGTAGTGTACGCTTTTATGATAAATCCTTTTTCAGTTAAACAAATAAGGAAAGTTAAACTTTATTATTTTTTTTGTTGTTATTTTTTCATTTTGTGTGTTGATACTTATTATTGCTTTAAAATTGTTAAAAATTTGAAGAAAAGAAAGCCAACATTGTCAGACTGTCCAAAAAATAAATATGTAACCTTGCTGAGTTTTTTGCCGGTTCTTCTCAGATGAAGGCCGACATCCGAACCGGCGGTAATTACAGTAGATTGGACGTTCACAAGTATGGCCTTCCTATGGCCTAAACTGAATAAATGTCTTTAAGTATGACTTAGAATAGTTAGTTTACCTGCAACTTCTGTTTGACCTGGGTGGAGGCGTTGGCGCTGTGGTCGTACTTGTCCTTCTTGCGCAGCAGGTCGAGCCGGTCGCGCTCGTGCCGGTCTCGCGCCTCGCGAGCCTCGCGGGCCTCGCGCGCCTCGCGTGCCTCGCGCGCCTCGCGCTGCGCCGCCTCCTCCATCGCCTTCTGTTGTTCCCAAAACTGGAATTTAGTGCCGTCATATTAACATTCCTTGGGAGACACCAACTGCTACGTTGAGTGTGTTTCTTTCTTTCATTTGGATACTACTTTTAAAATAGGACCGCCTGTTTTTAAGTGGACTGACGAGCTGGCTAACGGGAGCCGCTAGATGAAAGAGACGCAAGATGTTCGTAATTAAAAGGAACAACTAAATGCTAAGCGTCTTAATTTCTACGCAGAACTTGAAGAGCTTTCAATCTAATTAAAATGGATATCATTGTTCACGCGTTTTGTAAAATTGACAAAATATTTCTAACTGTCCACGTTGTTTTCGATATTGAGACTCGGTACTCTCTTAATCATAGCAATAAAAACATTTATGTTTACATCACAATCAGCGCCATCAATGAGTAAGGCGTATTTAGTGAATGCGTCACAGATTCCTGTTGACTCAATTCTAATATCACTTCTTTACCGAAACATCTTCAAATTGACACTTTATTGGATACCATCCACATTTTAGGCGCGTGCCTCGAATTATTTAGGTGAATCATTTGTTAATATTATATATGCGTACCATACTTAAAAATTACCACATTTTACAAAGACTACATACATATATAATCAGAGCTTAATTGTAATAAATCGATGACCTATTTATGTCACCAACAGCAAAAGTTTATGCTAAAGTAACAGATATTTTTGTTTTATGACAGTTAACGTAATCAATTTAAAATAATATATTGAAGAACATGGCCAAGCAAAACATGCTTTAAAACATATTTACATTTCTCAACAAACTATATAGTTAAAAACCGGTTACATAATGAACAACTTCTACTACTTCATTATTTTTTGTTGTTGTTTTTGTTTATAACTCTATTATTATGATAATTTATGTAATTTCAGAATTGTAATCTATCGTTTCTTTTGCTTCTTAATTTTAAAATCATTATCGAAAGTATTATCTCCTCTTTGCGATGCAACATCTGGTTTAAGCAGTCTTTTTTATTTATCGTTGACATCTTTAACTCGAATGTTTTCATTAATGGGTGAAGTAAACATGATTAGGTAGGTTCTGACTTCATCTCCATAAGTTTTATTTGAGTTGCTCTTTCGAAAAGGGTGTGTCAGTGGACTTATTTCGTACAATTCAGGTTATCTGGCCCGTTCCAAACGAGGTTAAAGCAATTACACAACAAGGAGTATGAATGATATAATTACAAATTGCTCGGTCGCCATTCACGTCTATTTATAGTGATTCGTGGTGGGTTCGTGTGATATGTACTACGCCCAGTCGTACGTTTGAGCCAACAACCTGCCAAATTTTAGTGGAATTCTAACGGCATGCTTTCAATGCAATTTAAGCTATGGACCAATGAGTTGCCAAATTAATGGTCAGTGTTTAATTTTATAGTTTACATAAAGAGTTGGTAGCTTATTATACCGTCAGACGTTTTGAATCAATAATTTTGATTTAATTTTATATTGTTTATGATGCAGAACTTACCTTATTTCCTAAACCAATAAACTAGTTACAGTTTTTTGTATGTTACCAATTCAACCAGATTCAAAATAAAGTTGTTGGATTTTTTTTATTTGTATTATTTTTTGCTCGAAATATTACAACACAATCACCTGCATCGATCTCGACTATACCTAAACAATTATATGTAATCAGTACCCCGTCGTGATACATCGTATTAAACTATTACAAGTATTTTGATCACGATTTGGCATCATTTATAATAGTTGATGTTTTTATATTAGCATCACGTGTGGGAGTTTATAACCAGTTGTCAGGAGGTTCGGCAGTGACGTCAGCTGGGTTTAATTGTTTCAATTCATAAAAAACATTACGTCTCGAGTCTCAAGTTAGTATAGTTAGTATTCAATTATAATTTAATACACTACTTTTAACATCATCTCTATTTATAACATTGCTAAAAGAATATTTACGGCGTCTGTTAAATATTGTTTCAAATAGATTTCAGGTAAAAGTAACTTTTGCCTACAACTTTATTTGTATCGTGTTTATACCCATGATTATCTTATCTGAATTATATGAAAAACAGGAAGGCAAACTCACGGACAAAGCAAAGAATTCTACCTTCACATGATGCCTCAGTTGCTGCTCATGTTCCTGGGCTAGCTGTTGTCTTTGCTGCTGAAAATGCTGCAGCAGGATCTCTTGCTGTAACTGTTGCTGCTTCTTCAACTGTAACAGCCGTTGCATTAATAACATTAAAGATGAAATCATAAATGATGTTAGTAAGAGAATAAACTGAGTTAATGACAACAAACCAACAGCTATCAAGTTAATTCCAGAATGAAAGACTAACTTTCATGTAACGACACAAATAGTTTGGCAAGGCCTTACATTATACGTACGAGAACACTGATAAAGTAATTCTTGCCAGTGCATAGTTATTTTCGACGACCATTCATATGTGGCAGTCCACATAGCATGAAATGTCTGAATTAGTATCGTGATATGCCGGCCAGTGTGTGTTAGCACGTGGAAATTAAAGCGAAATGCATGATATCCCCGCTTTTTTTTTGCATAACTTGTTTAATACCTATTTTAAAGCAATTTAATTTTTTTACAATTTTAAGTTACAAATGCATCATGTAATGGTGCATTCATATATTTTCAATGACATCGATAATTGCATTTTCTAAGTAAGTACATACATGTTTATTATTTAAACAACCCGTACCACTACAATATAAATAAATACAATATAAGTAAAATATTATAAGCAAAAAACATCTGTGTCATATGCAACAACAAAATAAAAAGTGAAGGATTTCAGTATCACGAGCAAATAAAATGAAAATAAACTAATTCTCATGCATATACAAGGTGTTATTTATTGATACACCGTTGCTTTTATCTCCGTGTTAAATTGGTGGGACATATGTGCAAATATATGTGGCTGGAAATAAAATATGTGTTAGATCGGTTTTAATAAAATTTTCTACATCATACTTTATCTACCATGACTTGAACTAACGATTTTATTGCATTCCAATATGATCAGTAAGAACTATTTGTATGACAAATATTTGATCAAATGTACCACCAGCCATTAATAAGTTTAGTCGTTGAATGAGACACATGTAGCGTTGGTTCTGTACACAATTATTATGTAATGGACTCACTTGCAGCAGGAAACTAGTCTCTAAAGTTTGTTTGGCTCTCTCCGTTATATGGTTCTTTCTTGGGCTCTGATTCTGACAACGAGAGAGGAAATATATGTAGGACACCACTGTACGCCTCCCAGGGGCAACCAACTCCGGGGTGGGACGATGTTACATTATGGGTTTGGAGGTGGAAATATTACTAAGTGGATTGCGGAGTACTATCGTGACGTCATTCGACGTTTGCGTGCTCACGGCTCACGCAACGGTAAACAAAATAACAAACTGGAATAGAGCGAAGTTAAAAATGTGTTATTTTATTAGGTGTGACATTTTTATTGACGTCTATATGTCCCCTTCAATACGTCTACAATACTCTATTGGTATAAAACCAAACGACGAACCAACAGACGAAACGACGATCGCAATCGCAACCTTGATGGGCGCGGAAATATAACGGAGCCGTGAATATCGAAAACGAAACGGCTGAAACTGGCGTCCACGAATATTTCGGGAGTCGCGCGCATTATTTTGGTTCGACGGTGTAAAAAAAATGGCGGGCGGGAGGAATGCGCGCGCGCCGCGAATAGCACGCGCGGACGGATGTTTTGCGTGGCCGCGTGGGCGGGGCCAGGAAATGCTGCCGTCGATGTCGATGGTGCGTGCCTGGCAAGGGCCACGCCACAGGCCACCTCATGACATTGCATGTCTTCGTAACTTTTATAAATGAAGAATATTTCATACAGTAGGTCGTCATCACCTGCGATGCGACGCACTGCTGCAAACTACACGTCTTCATCTCACCTTTTAAATGAATCTGTTGTATCTATGCTCATTTAGCTTATTGCAATACTAAGCGAAGAACATATTAACAAGAAGCAAATATACTAGAAGCGTCGTGTCATTGGTATTGTCGCGATGTATTTTTAACGGATACATGATACTGTTGTGAAATACTATATCGTTTTGATTCGCAATAATATTAGCGTATCGCGTATTTGCAAGAGGCCGCATCAAAATACGTTCTATATATAATCCACTTGTGTATTGTATATAAATATATGTAGAACGAACGTACCACAAACGTAATATATACTATGTATATAGGTACGTGTTTATTTATATCGTGCGCGCGCGTTTTTATAAATAAATCGCGATTCGAATATTAAAATAAAAACAAGATGGATGACTTGGCGACTACTATTGCAAATATTCTGGGAAAAGGTCACGGCAACATCGATCGTATTTTAAAAAAAATATAAATATTCTGGGACATTATTCCTCATACAAGGCCATCTGACCCCAAACTAAGCAGAGCTTGTACTATGGAAGCCAGATAACTGATATATTACATATACTACTTTTCTTTAGTAAATACATACTTATAGATAATGACACCCAGAATCAGGACAAACAGACATGTTCATGCACACAAATGTCTGTCCTGAGTGGGAATCGAACCCACTACCTGTTGCGTGATCGGATATCATACCAACCGGTCCGTCAATTCTACATTACAACATTCCACCTTAACATCGTTATGTCTAGCTGTAATATAAAAGCGCATCGCAAACTGAAATAGCTAAAATATTGTTTAAATAACTAATTGTATAAAGGTGATGTATGTGTTAATTATGTTACCTCCATAATCTGCTGATGGAAGCTGGTGTCGGCGACGACTGGGAGGCGCGGCGCGTGCGGCGGCGACGGCGTGTGCTGGGGAGATCCTTCAGGGCCGCCCGCCCCTTCGTGCGCCATCTCTGCTGTACAAAGAATTCACTGTTAGATAAATAAACTTGGATATTGGCACCATTGGACTGTTAGGTACTCAAATGATTACTAATATCTGTGGCACACTGTACCCATTTCGACATGATTCGTAAAATTCACTGAACATGTGCGCTACACTGTACACATGAAATTACTAAATTATAGTTTGTTTGCAATGACGTATAAGAGAGAGTTGCCAACATTTCACAACATTAAGATTCACACACGTTCTTTTACATTACAGCTTCCTATTTACATATGAAATTGTAGGTATATAAAATCGCGTATCATTCTAATGAGAAGTTAGAAATTCAACTCATTTACGGGCTGGTAAGGTACTTTTTTTACTACGTACCAGCCAGGTATGATGGACTACAAAGTTCTATAGTTTCCTCAGGATGTTTTCCTTTACCGAAAGCTCAAGTTCACCGTAGGATTCGAACCCATTTGACGTCACTACCACTGAGCTATCGTCGCCTTAAACAGGTACTTATGAACGTTACAATTGTTTTTTTGCAAACAATGTTTATTGTTTAGGTATAAAATGCGGTCACGGAGCAGCAGGAATTTAGTGCATTAACCCGTCATTCCTTGTCTCTGTCGCACGCGCACAAATATATTGCCGTCAGACGCGGTACTCTTTTCGTGTTCTGTGCTGCAACTGTTAGTTGTCACGTTAAATATTTGTATCGGAATAAACTACTACAGAACCCACCCGCGGTTTCACCCGCGTTCCCGAGGGGTCTTATGTTTTCCCGGGATAAAAAGTAGCCTATAGCCTTCCTCGATAAATGGGCTATCCAACACTGAAATAATTTTTCAAATCGAACCAGTAGTAATATAACATAACTACTAATGACTAGTATCTAAACGATGTATTTCCCTACATAGTTTTTTTTTAAGCGACAACAGCACAACAGACAAACCGTACACCGTTCGTTCGTTGAAAATTTATGTTGCGATATTAATCAATGGTAAGAAAAATTAAAAGCTATTTTCAATAGTCTATTGTGTGACGAATATACCCTAGACATAAAACATGACTTGCCTGTCTTGTTACCAATCATCAGGGAAATTTGTACCTAAATACTTCAATTCATCACCTCCAACCGAAACTCAAGCTTCAATAACCACAAGTCTTTCACTTCACACACACGTTATATACTTTGGTGCAATTGTTCACATATCGAACCGCGAGGCGGACCCAGCCGCGAACGACCTTACCCATCTGAGCCTGTGACCTAAATCACCTAGGCTTCATTGGGGGTGGGGTAACCGAGGGGGGTATATATAGTACTAGAACAAATTTCGTGGAAACTGCTTTGTTTACATGTAGGACATATATAGCAAGGTTTGTATTAAATCTAGGTCGTTTAATTTTAATTAGTCCAAGCTATCTATAGTAATGTAAATCTAATAATTGATGCAGAGCGGGAGGGATAGGGGGGAAGGTCTAAATTACTGTAGAATCTTTCAACTGAGGTCATAATACGGACATTTTGAATACAACGGAATAGATTTCTTTGCCAGAACTAAAACAGCGGTGACTCAATGTACCTAATAATATAAATGACCAAATACTCAATCTAACCAGTTGCTAGATTTATACAGACTGTTGAAAACTAATAGAGAATAGCTGAATGTTAGAAATAGTTAAAAGAACAACATGCATAAATTGTAGCTTATAATCCTAACAAATAAAAATTCTAGGATTTCAACAGAATCATTGTTTTTGAGCGTACTTTTAAACTCTTGTATTCTTTTTAGCCGTTTACAAGTCAAAGGTTGAAAATTTTGCATAGAAACGGTCTCAAGCCTGGATATCAACTTTGAATGTTTTTAAGAATGACTACTTTAATCATGACACACACAATAAACCTCTGAAATTTGGACCGGTAGAAAAATGCAGATATGCAAAAGTCCACGTAAAACAGATATTGTTCTGTGCCTTAGGACCACTATTCCTCTGGAATATGGATATCTTATAGACTATCAGAAACTAGATACAATCGTGGACATAAATATACCATGAACACATCAAATTACTCTTATATTATTTTTAGATAGAAATAGCTTAGCACAGGATCTATTCTGCAGAAGCCTAGGTACACCCCTGTTAGGGCACCCGTTTAAATGTAGGTCGACAGTTGGGGCTGAGCGGGGGTGAGGCCTGCGGTGCGCGGGATACGGGGAGAAAGGGGGTTGGGAGGTGCGACAGTTATTTTTGAACGAGACTATATTTAGAAAGGCTCGTAGGCGGCCCGGGTCTCGAAGGACCGACCGTCCTTCGCGCCTTGTTTTAAGGTTATTTATCTTTAAGGTTTGAGGGTCATATCGTTGGAGACCACGGCCTTGTGCTTAGAAAGAAAAAAAAATATTTAAATAATGAAAGGAAAATGTACCACAGAAACGGCATAAATGGAAGTGGGTTTGTTTAACCAGTGGGTTAGATGTGGGTAGACTACGAGAAACAACTGTATTTTGAGAAGGGATTTATATTTATTAACGACGTAATACCTCTTAACGATGTTCGGGGAAATTCACATGACTTATTTTTTCGAAAAAAAAAAATATCAAACTTTCACGTCCAATTATGAATAGCCTCTTATAACGAATTGGCAGTTTGTATTTAGTTCGATGAGTGACAATGACATTCCATAATCAAATCAGACCATTCTGCTCGCATGTCTACAATTATCTATAAAACAGCATTCAAGTTTTTTTTTGTATAATAAGTACATTATAAGGAGGGTAAATGGTGCCTACATATGTATACATAAGCAATCTATACATATAATGAATTTACAACCAGTGTCTGTACATACATTTTTGAAGTGTTAACTTCTTTTAGCGCGGTACGCATATTTTTAGATGAGGTACAACCTCTGGACTCGCGGCACCGAGACGCAGTTTGATGTTTAGTTTCTTTTTTTTCTCCCATTAAAATAAATGCGGCCAGTAATGTCACTAGTCGCTGTTAGCAGTTTTGGCGCCATAACAAAACAAACTCGCTCAGAAAAAAAAAAATAGATTGTAATAATTTTAATGATAATGATGATGATACAAGAGCTCAATCTCAATCTCTCAAAAAAAAAAAGTTTTCACTTCTGTCAGATAACACACAAGTACCATATAATACGTTAAGATGACGCCTAAACCGCTGGACCGATCACAATTAAATTTGGTACGCAGATAGCCTATGGTATGGAGACATAGACTACTTATTTTACTCGGGGCCGCGGGTGAAAAGGCGGGGGAGAACTAGTAAAGAAATATAATCTTACTTCCTAACTATACAGGATGTTTTTTTAGTCACTGCAATACTTGCAGGGCTGGAAGTACTCATCAATATGAACAACTTTTACTATGGGACCAACTCTGATATTGCGTAAAATAAAATGGTTGCTTCATACATTTTGGTCGAGTAGGTATTGAACTTTTGTATGGAACAGCTGATAATTTTTTCGTGATTTCAAAACGGCTGAACGGAACTGAATGAAATTTGGTACAGAGATAGATTACAGTCTGGAATAGCATATAGGCTACTTTTTATCCCGAGAACGCAGGTGAAACCGCGGGGGACAGCTAGTGCATAAATTTCGATTTCAGAAGTACGTATGACTGTTATTCACACGTACTCAATGCATCAGCTCACCAGCGCTCAGGTAAAGAAAAACAGCAACATTTACATTTGTATCGGATAAACGCTGAGGTTACGTGAAATAATTCACAACCTCAACTGTTTGTTATCATTTTTCTTAAAGCATCAACATTAATTTGACGTTTTGTAGGTAATTTACGGTACAGGAGGCAGAACTCACGTCCGAGATGTATATATACTCGTACATACGGTACGATGCAGTTCGTAAGAGTTATTTCAAATTGTGCAGGTACCTATTTAGTTGTTTTTAGGGTTCCGTAGCCAAATGGCAAAAAACGGAACCCTTATAAATTCGTCATGTCTGTCTGTCTGTCTGTCCGTCTGTATGTCACAGCCACTTTTTTCCGAAACTATAAGAACTATACTGTTGAAACTTGGTAAGTAGATGTATTCTATGAACCGCATTAAGATTTTTACACAAAAATAGAAAAAAAACAATAAATTTTGGGGGTTCCCCATACTTAGAACTGAAACTCAAATTTTTTTTTTTCATCAAACCCATACGTGTGGGGTATCTATGGATAGGTCTTTAAAAATGATATTGAGGTTTCAAATATAATTTTTTTCTAACCTGAATAGTTTGCGCGAGAGACACTTTCAAAGTGGTAAAATGTGTCCCCCCCCCCTCTGTAACTTCTAAAATAAGAGAATGATAAAACTAAAATAAATATATGATATACATTACCATGCAAACTTCCAGCGAAAATTGGTTTGAACGAGATCTAGTAAGTAGTTTTTTTTAATACGTCATAAATCGTAAACCGCAATTTACCTTTCATTCAATCAACTCAAATATAAAAAAAAATTGGCAAAAAGCAAGGTCTTACAGCACAAATAAAGGAAAAATTCCCCATACATACATAGTTACGCCAATTAATAAAGACCTCTGAGTTGTATGGGCGCTGATACAATTTAGAGGTCTAGCTTAATTGGCACCAACCTCAAATTAGGTAAATAAATAAAATTGTGCATTTCCCGTGATGGACGAACGATTGACGAAGTTTGTACGGAACCCTCGGTGCGCGAGTCCGACTCGCACTTGGCCGGTTTTTTGTTTTAAGAATTGTGTCGATTTCACGTTCCATAGCAGTGAAATTCGATACCAGTTTCCAGTTTTTACCCGCGTATCTATACATGTGCCTAATTGTATCCATTATTGTTTGATTCTGAATTAAGTTTAAATAAAATCTTAACCTTTTTTTTTCATTTGTATTCAAAATACAACTGCCTCATTCATAAGTAGAAAATAATATCAATCAATCAGACGCAAATTAAATAAATAAATTTTCAATCTACTTTTAGCAATATACCAGACATAACGAAAAATCTAAAATTCGTCCCACATGACCTACTTTAACAGTGATAAAATTAGTATTATGAATTTCGATTCCTTATAAATTATGCATGCAGGCAAGTCGGAGCCGTATAAAGCGCTCTACGGCTCCGTTACCTTATTGGTGACCAAATTCATGGGCTGAAGGTAGTTCAAGTTTATATTTACCTACTCTAACTATAGGGTTTATTTGAATAACTTGCAATTTGAGGAAAAATATTCTATTAATTAATGATAAATTAAATTAATTATTGCTACTAAACAATATATACAGGGTGATTTTGTTATCACTGGCAATACTTGCAGGGGTGGAAGTACTCATCAATGTGAACAACTTTTATTATAGGGCTAACTCTGATATCGCGTAAAATAATATGGTTGCTTCATACATTTTGGCCGAGTAGGTATTGGACTTTTGTATGGAACAGCTGATAATTTTTTCATGATTTCACAGTTAGTCCCATAATAAAAGTTGTTCATTTTGATGAGTACTTCCACCCATGCAAGTATTGCCAGTGATAACAAAATCACCCAGTATATAGTATAAAAATCAATGCCACTTTTCGTTGTAATTTTATAACTCAAGAACGAGCTCACCTATCCAAACCAAATGTTTAGGCCTTGTTCGGACTATTTAGTAGATGGTTTATGTGAAGTTTGCACAAAATCGGTCGAGCGGTTCTTCATTTATCACATTTTTTGTAACAATAAGTGGCGGATCATTTTGTTAATGGGGGATTTTGTTGTCAAATAGAAACTTTTTTCTGATGGGGATTGTGCTGTCAAATAGAAACTTTTTTCTGACGGGGATTGTGCTGTCAAATTGAAACTTTTTTCTGATGGGGATTGTGCTGTCAAATTGAAACTTTTTTTCAGTGTTGACAGTACAAGCATGTTGTTATGTCATTCATTTCAAGCGGGGAATGCAGGCAGTAACTAAGGCTATATCTGCTAATATATAAAATTCTTGTGTCTTAGTGTTTGTCTACAAACTCCTCAGAAACGGCTCGACCGATCCATATGATTTTTTTTGTGTATATTCGGTAGGTCTGAGAATCGGTCGTAGGCTATTTTTTTTTATACCGCTACGCGAGTGAAACCGCGGGGGACAGCTAGTTTAATATAATTTCAATAATTTTCATGATCAGTTAGCAACAATCTAGCCTGCACACCCATGCGTAGACCTTATCTACGATGTTCTACGGCGGCGCTACGAGCGTAGCACTTTCTACGATACGACTGTCTACGAATACTATCCTGTAGTTATTGGTAGAACCCCTACATTGAAATTACCCACATTTTTGTACAATAATGCACGGAACTGTTAAAGGAAAAAATACATTATACATAAAATATGTAATTTTAGAATCGGTTCCATACTTAGAATAGAATTCCATTTTTATGTTACTTTTGGCTCAGGCCAAAAACTACAATATTAAATTTAAAATTTTACAAAAAAAAAAGTGCATTTTCATTTTAAATAAGCCATCTACATTGATATGGTTAAAACGTCAAGACATGTCCTTCACAAGTACAGTCACCTCATTAAAATTTTGAAGTCGTTCACCTTCCAGTCATTGTGAAATTTTGCTGTCAGACAGAATTGAAAGCAAATGCGCTGGAGCGGCGCTATAAACACTGTAATAAAAACTGTGAGAAATCCTTTTGACCTTTAATATTGTGCCTGAAGAGTCGTAAATAATGTACATAAAGCTAGTATTCGCGTTATGGAATTATAACAAATCTATAGTCAACAAAAGCGTATCCGCGCCCGCGCTCCTCACCCCGTCACATTAAATTTAGAACAACCGGCAAGACCGCACGACAAGTGAAGGACGCACACCGCTCGCACCTCTATACACCCGTCTCCCTTACACATATGCATAACCAAGCCACTGACGTGCGAGCGAAACGAGCAACAATACAGAGCAAATTATTATGTTTAAAAATAGAACATGCACGCGAGCTACGAAACGTGCTCCGACGAATTATTTTATAAATTCGCAATTTTTTTTTTCTACGAGAACGAAAATAATTGTTCAATCATTTATATTGTTTATCTAACAAGCTTATTCCCGGCATGGATTGCAATGGAATATGGAAAAACAATAAATAAATATTCTGGGACAGAAAATCAACAAAAGAAAATAACAGACAAAGATATACATAAATTATTATAAATTCAATCCATAACAAAAATAAACTTTATATTTTTGCTTAAAAATTTAAGCCGAAAATAATTTACACATTAAGCAATTTTTTGTGAGTCTGTCATTAAAGTTATGGTTTTTAGCATGAGTGAGCGTGAGACAAGGTCACATGACCGAGATTCGGCATTAGGGCGACATTTATTCGCTTCTCAATCTACACATGTCAAATTGACAGGTCACGGGTCGACATGCGTATCACTCTACACGTTTTTCACATGGACTGTACTTGTGAATGAACTGTAGAGAGAGAGACAGGGAGAGGCAGATATACTCAATACTCATAGGTTACCCTAATAGTGTGTAGCAATTTTATTATAATAGCTAGCTTTTCCGCGCGGTTTCACCCGCGTTCCCGAGGGATCTCGTGTTTCTCGGGATAAAATAGCCTACAGCCTTCCTCGATAAATGGGCTATCCAACACTGAAAGAATTTTTCAAATCGATCGTAGTTCCTGAGATTAGCACGTTCAAACAAACAAACAAACTCTTCAACTTTATATATGAGTATAGATTTATATGAAATACAATGTGATAATTTGTCAAATTATATGAATGTTTGCAATATTAGTACGTAAATAAGTTAATTCAGTAAAAGATAATCTCAATAGGGTATTACACCCATTTTTGAAAAATGTCTCAATTCGTTCCTAAGGTGCTAATAAGCCACCAAAAAAAAAACACAAAAATTTTATTCAATCGATAAGTGCCATAAAAATGCATTTAAATTTTACATTTTCAAATGTCGGGAGTAGTTTGATGAAAACGCTGGACGTCATGTAACTCTACGGTCATGACGTTATTTGGCCTCTTGTAAGTAAATAAATGCGCTGATATTGGTCTAAATTGGACGTATACAATTTTATAAATTAAAAATGAGCTATTACCCTTTTTATTATTAGTGTACTGTTCCTGAATGCATGAATACTAGTGTAAAAATAATAATATTATATGATAATAATACTTCAGTTGACACTTTTTAGTTTACATACAGCACCGTATGACGTCATTATAATGGCGGCTACTGTTTCGCTTGTTTAGAAACAGATAAAAAAAACTGAAAACTTTGAAATTAATTTTTAAATTAATTAAGTTATTTTATGAACTAAAACTAACATTTTCCGACTGCTTGTTGCCTAAGCTATCTAAATTGTACATTTTTAGATTTTTTCTTATATGGAGTAAAATACCATATTGTAGACCCGCTGTAAATTTCTTAGCAGCTGCATAAATTTCGTTTATACAATTTCAATAGTAGTGTGAATTCTATTGCATCCAACGAATAGCACATTGCCATATCCTGTACATTACAAACTCTCCCAAAGTCGAGTCGAGTGACCGAAATAATCCGCCATAAAAGCCAACTCTTCACCCGTTCCAGATCCAGAAGCGAACCGTGTCTATTTGCGGCCCAGCACGGTGTAAACTGTTTATTTCACGACGCGCGTGCGCCGCGTCCGCTGCTATTTTCAATCGGCTAAATGCAGCCGCCACCGGAAAGATTTGATATGGATTATTGGTCTTTAATTTTAGTTTTTGATCGTGGATTTTGATACCATAACTCAATTTCATGTCTCAATGTCTATCTCGATTACTAGAAACGTTAAGACTGCATCAGGGATAAGAAATGGCATTACGTATTGACCTTGCCCGACAGTTGTACAGAATACTTACAACAATTTCATTGTTGTTTTCTTTATTATTATTTATTTTTGCTTTGTTTAATAAATATGTCCATTCAGTAGTCAATTCTTCGTAACGTCACTTTTACTAATTATTCAATGCATTTATAATATTAAGGCAATACATATATTAGCAGAATTCAAATATTACTAACATAAATACAACGGCGACGCAAACTAAAAATATTTTAGCCAAGCACCGAAATAACGCGGTCGAAGGAAACCTTTTGGTAATTTAAATACACGATGATGTATTACGACTAAGATCGCTGCGATCACAATAAAGAACATAAAATAAATTTTAAAAATGTTTTTTCGGCAATTTATAAAGTACGTATGAATTAATGCAGTTTTTTTTACGTCTGCTCATGATTAGTATCCGCACGATACTGACCTTTGCCAACGAAAATAAACTAACAGACAACGTGTTTTGCATCACTCATTAATAAACAATTTTAATTAGGTGATTAATATCTTAAATAGAATGAGACAAATGCTTTTGTTGATAAGATTAACGAAGGCATATTCTGAAATCCGCAGAATGAATGCAAATTGCAAGTATATGCTGAAAAATGCAATACAGCTCGCAAATATTTAAACAACGAGTTGTTACAATATTTTTTATCTGTAGCAATGATAACGGGAGCTACTGCAATATTAATACGTATGTTCGTCGGCGGCTATTCGCGTCCCAATCGAGAATTTACGCCTCGGATTCTGTGAACTCGCGTGGAATGAACGGAGCGTCCGGTCCAACAACTCTATAATGTTGTTACTGCAAAATGTTATTATGAAAAACTTTCAAAATATAAAACTGTAACACCCGAACCGAACCCGCTCGAAGTTTAACAAGATTTAGTGATTACATTTAAAGCTGCAGCATTTGTTATTGATAACATTGAAGATTTACGAGAATGTTCACAGTGATAGATTTATTTAAATAGCCAATACATTCCTGGAACAATAAACAGAAAACGCACATCGTTAATGAAATTCCTGGATTCACAGACGATGAAGAAAATAATAAAGAAATATTTATTACTGACGCACTTAGTAATATAACATTATATATTGCAGTATACAATTCAAAACAAAAGTACTGCATTTGAAGACAAGAGTTTTGCTCATTTGAATACGATCCCTAATTAGCTGCATAAACGTAAATATCATGCAAACAAAACAAGGTTGATGAAAACTGAATTTATAATACCAAATTTAAATTTTGCTTCAACACTCGAGCTCCCCTACAAAGGAATTTAATTTCATTTTAATACATTAAAAAAATAGGCCAGTCACACACATGTATGCAATAATTAACGTCTAGTTTCAAGCACGACCACTGCGCAGGAGTGAATCACAGCTATAAATACCCGGCGAGTTATAATTAGTTTACCATACAAAGACCATCGTAGTAACGCATCAAAGGATTCCGTCTCGATTGAGTCATGTGTGAATGCTCTTTGTCTCAATGACATAAAAGGATGTTATGTGTTGGAAACTTTTATGTCTGTCTTCCTTCATTATTTTACAATACATATTACTAACTTCTGCTTTAATAGTACGCTACACTAACGTTACTCCTACAATAAAGTTGTCATGTTATGGCTGTCACTTTCTTATACATTTCTGACTGAAAAGAAAAGTTTATGGATCAATTGTTCATTTGCCTATATGTAAATATATTATTATTATGTCCTTTATTTATTTTTTTATCTTAAGACTACTTTTTATAACATTAATATTAAAATCAAAAACATTATAAAAAATCTAGCCTGAAAAGAATACATTTTTTTATAATATTTCTAAACAAAAATAATAATATTATAAAAAAAACCTAATCCTAGTACACCGCCAGCAGCGGGGCAGGGCCCAAGCTACCGGTGGTTAGGGCTGCAGAGTGAGGAACCTCCTAACAATCCTAGCCGTGTCTAGGATTACTGCCTTCTGCATCTGACCCTTGATCCAGCTACCAAGTGAGAGCCTCTCAAGATGTTTATCGAGGCTCTTTGCTATAAGCCCGTTTGCCGACACGTCTATCGGGGCAATGATCGTTGAGTCCACGTCCCACATGGCGGTCACCTCGTGGGCTAAGTCAAGGTACTTACTTAACTTGTCCTTTTCAGCCTTCACAAGGTTCTCATCATGTGGAACAGTGATGTCAACGAGCATTGCCAGGCGCTGAGACCGATCTACCAGCACATTATCAGGTTTATTAGCAACAATAGTCCTGTCCGTGATGATAGATAGATAGAACGGTTCCAATAGAGCATAGCATGACCATTCTCGAGAACTGGCATAGGTGCGTATTTATTTATTATTATTATTATTTATATATAGCTTTAAAGGAATATTTGTCAGCATTAACGTAGTCACTATTGTATAACAAATTCAATTAACCAGGTCTCAAGCTCTACAATATGTATTCTCACATTATCATTAGTATTCCCTTTATCATCTCTTTAGAATCATTAACTGTCATCCTGACAACCCTCAGTGACTCGCACACTACCTGTCACTCCTTTTACCCTTCCTAATGCACTTGTTACTTATATTTTTTGTCAACCTGCGCCAACCTGTCCCCCATCGCATGGTAACACAAATAAACTAGTAAATCTCCCCCGCTTCGCGCGTCTACTCTATAAACAGATGGGCGCATTCCGTGTAACGTTATTTTTAGATGGGGGACCTAATTCTGGATACACTGCCACTTGGAATCTTTTTTTTCTTTATATCATCGTAGTTGCGCAGTTGTTATGGAGATGTCAATTGCTTTTTTTTGCTATAGTTATTCTTAATCCATGCCTTTTGCAGTCACTTCATCAGATCATCACGATCTGATGAAGAGTTGTAGCGGCAGAATACTATTTATCAACAGCACTTCTGATGAACAACTCATTTAATATGTATGTATCAAGTAGAAAATAATCATACCTACTTCATAACAACATCCACCGATTAAAAATAAACGTTTACTTTGAAACAATAAGGAAAATAAAGGACAAAAATTTCTACCATTTGAGATTATGACCCAATTTTATAAATGTAACTGTAATTAATACAAGCCAAGCGAGAAATATTAATTCAAGAGAATATTTTAACTTGCCTGAATTAAATAAGCCAGTTTAATACCAAAATAATAACGAAACTTAACATAACCGTCGCGGTTGATGGTATCAAAAGCCTGTCTAAAATCGGAATATACATATAAACGAAACCTGTTTGTCGTACCGAAAATATCCATAGTGAAGCTGTACATCCATCAGAAGGGGGGTGCAAGGCTATTTTTAAGCAACAAAGAGTGTACAAGTTGCCTCGCCACTACTAATAATAGAATGGTCGATACTTTCCCACTCGTAAGTTTATTCCCGGAGTTGGTTATACAAGGAGCTATTTTAGGGCCCATATTATTCATGTTTTGAATTCGTAAAAAAACTATTTATCTTTTATTTATATGGTAGAAGCAAGGGCAGGAGATTTTATGACATTTAATCAACAAACATGAAATACTGGGTGATTTTTTAGTCACTGGCAATACTTGCAGAGGTGGACCCTGTATAAAGTGTCGATTGCAATTGCATAGGGAATATTTGGAAGTGAAAGCAACCCTGATTCATATGATTATCAAAAGTCAATAAACTATTGAAATTTTCCATGCCCTCATTCAACATCTTTCCACTTATGAATTATTTTATCCATATGCTCATTTTATTAAGAAAAAAAAACTATGTGACAATTAACAAATTATTACGGTCTCAAACAATGAAGATAGAATGAAAACATCTGTATTATTTAAGTCTTGATTCATTGTAATTTGAGTATATCGGTTGACTCTCAAAGTAAGATGCCATTGATCTCACTTTATTTTTCAAGTTTACACGTGTATCGTTTAATAAACTAATGTTAATTATGCAAATGAGTCGACGTCGAGGGCTCGCAGAATAACTAATAGATACGTAATTATTAACTGTTTCTTTTTTTATACCTGTATCTATGGTTATATTAAGCCATCGAGTATATAGGCAATATAAGATTTGGAGGTTTACATAAGAGTATATTACTTTAAAGGATACATATAAATATATTATTAGATTTAACAAAAACATCATTTTCTGTTTTAAATTTAACACTGTAGTTAGTTATTTTAAAGATTTAGTCTAGACTCTGTTTGTATTTCAAATAATAACATAAGAGTTACTCTTGCCACAACACATCATTTAACGTGAAAATTAACATATTCGTGAAAAATTTTAATAGCGCGATGCAAACCGCTTCGACCGACGATCTTGGCAGTCTTTCGCGTGGCTTCCTCCGCATTAGAGGGCGTTGCAATTTAAACAAAATCAATAATAATAAAGCGGGTAATTTGTCTATATATACCCAAGGCTGGGCCGTTCGCCACGGCTGTGCCGCGTGACTGCGCCCGTGTTTATATTTAGAACGGCTATTGATGGACAGCTGGAGTGCGAGGGCGTGCCAAACAAACAATCACCGATATAACACCATGCTTTTATTGATAGTACGAGTATAGATAACTGTAAGACATCGGAGACAAACAATCATTCCTGATGTCTATATAAAGTCTAATAATTGTATAGTAGTAAAGAAATACAAAAGAGAAGATGATACATTTAAAATAAATCTGACAGAAGGTGAACTAGTGCATGGAATATGTTTACTATATTCCATTTTAATAAAGACCCAATAATTCCTAGCATAGCTCTAAGACTTTTGACCTGAATCAACAGGGTATTGTGAATGAATGGAAAAAGAAACATCGGCTCAAAGACAAAGAATCCATCCCGTACTCAATAGCGAGTTGAAAAACAATCTTGGCACTGAACATTAAATGAAAATAAAAACCGTAATCCGACCCTAATTATAATTACAATTGGAATAATTGACGCGTTTGTCGGTAATTACGAGACACTATAAGAAATAATGGAAAATAATACGGAGCGTTCAAATGAATTAACATTTTTTGTTACAATTATCACATCTGTAAGAAAAATAATGGATAATGAACTTTTTTGCCTGCATCACGTGCCACCTGACGAGAGCTTGGCCGTTTACATTGCTGAATGTCAACAGTTTACTGGACATTCTGTGATTCACATTTTCTTGATCTTGTAATATGAAGTATATATTTAATTTAATAAGTATGCAGTTCGATAGTAAATGTCAACTATCGTTTTTATCATCGACTCTGCTGCAAATTGCTATAAATATCCCCTTATCAACAAAAGCGTTTAAATTCAACCTTTGTTTCTGATTAACATTCTTAATTTTTAATATCTGCTATTTTAAGGCGATGATAGCTCAGTAGGTGATCACGCCATGAGTTCGAATCCTACAGCTTCATCTTTGGTGAAGAATACATCGTGAGAAAACTATAGCTCGGTTGTAGGAGTAGGATGCTGACTACCACCCTCAATTTGAAAGTCGGTCGACAAGCAGCTATCGGTGTTTCAGTAGCTGCACTTGAGGGTTAGTTCTCTTTCAGGTTTTATGTGCTTACCACCTTCAGCCACAGCATCAGTTACGATGGTGTGATTGTGGTCAAACACAATCATCAAATCTATATTTAAAATGTTATATCATTCATTCATTTCATTTTCATTAAACTTCACATGACAATGCTTAATCTATATAAATAAAAGGGTTAGTATAAACAACACGTCTTTCAGCAGTAATACCAATACCTACCATTTTATTTATAGCAGTAGGTATTGGAACAAATGCCTCGTTGTCGCTAGGTCTATTTTTGTATATATTTATCGTTATTTTCCTGTCACGTCACTATAATACAACGACCGTGCCGGACCGGCTATTTTAGTATTTTTATCAACAGTACTCGATAAAAATAATATAAATGCGTACCGACTTATTGGCTGTATAAAAATGCACCATTGGCAACATACGACTTTATAAAAAGAGATGCATTCTGGGACATAAACTCACTCAAGAACTAAACTAATAATTTGAACTAACAGCAAAATAATTATTGATGATAAGAAAACGTTTACACAAAAGCATAGATAGATTACAAGACAAATAACTAACGTAACGGGCGTCGATGATGTTGCAACATACAGCAACATTAATAATGTTCATAAATTAACAATTATTGACAAAACTGAAACCATTTATCGAACAGTTTTATATTTTCCTTATTTACTTGCACACAAATAGAATAGTGGTAATAAAATTATTTGTATTAAACATAGCGTATTAATAGAGACATAAAGCTATACTAGTAGTCATATTATTTGGATAGATAGGAGATAATAGAGTTATGTAAGGTGAACGTGATGTACTTGGTACAATACATAATATAACTTACAGTAGTGAAGAAGAGACTGATACAAAATAGATGTGAACTGAAATATTATAAATAGCCATGTTATTTTGTTAGTTAGTTAAAGGATCTTACATATGGGACTAGAAGTTTAGACAAAGGCAAAAGATGGTTTTTAGTAGTTGAATTATTTTATTATTTGTTTAAAAAGACACAGTCCTGTAACAGATAGACGGCAGGTGTAGTCTAAGTAATAATTATTAGTCTCATCTAATAATAAAACTCAAATTCATTTAAATTTAAAAACTCTTTGGGTTAACATAAAACAGTACATGAACTTTTATTAACTACTACTAGACTTGTACTGACCATGATCATGTGTTCATTTAACTCTAAAAGGAAAGCAGTGAAAAGTTTAGGTCAAATAATGCCTCCCTGTCTCACATAATTTTGCTTTTGGATTACAACACGTGTGACCTCACATTAGCAGTAGCAGTAGTCAAAAGTCGGTTAAAATCGGACGAAGACATTTCCATATTAAAAAATATACATATATATATTTAATGCTAATGCAACTGCTACTATAGATTATGCTAAAGCGGACACAGACGGTATAAGTCCATAGCAATGAATACGAGGATATTGCAGGGGTCGATGTTGTGTCACCTTTATAAATAAACTGATGAATATTTATCAATCACATGGATATAAATAGAATTCAATATCGAATTTAATGAGAACGTGTCTGACTGAAATTCTAAAATAATTTAGATTGAATCGGGATATTTAGGTTATTATTTAATTTGTAAGTATTGTGAATAATAAATACAATCAATAAAATATTATTATTTCTTCATTTCAGAAAAAGATTTCTTAAAATGCGATGATGGCGAATTCGAAGGTCGTGGGCTTGATTGAATCCTACAGTGAGCTTGAGCATTCGGTGAAGGAAAACATCATGAGGAAACCATATCTCGGTGGTAGGTACCCGCCTGGTTAAAATCAATCGCCAAGAACCTAACAGTGTGTTCCGGCAGATAAACTTGAAAGCTGACTTCTAGACTGGTGGTAACTTCAGTAGCTTCGACGTTCATCACTTCACTACATTTATAAAGCAGCCTCCCTGCCGCGTCTGTCTGTCTGTCTGAACGCAATAAACTAAAAACTACAGAACGGATTTTAATACGGTTTTCACCATTGGACGGAGTGATTCACGATGAATGTTTGGGTATATAATTCATTAAAGGTTTTATGTAAATTGGCTGATATATGACGATGAAGATGTCGGAAAAAATCATGCCGACGATTATATATACAGGGTGATTTTGTTATCACTGGCAATACTAGTAGGGGTGGAAGTACTCATCAATGTGAACAACTTTTATTATAGGGCTAACTCTGATATCGCGTAAAATAATATGGTTGCTTCATACATTTTGGTCGAGTAGGTATTGAACTTTTGTATGGAACAGCTGATAATTTTTTCATGATTTCACAGTTAGTCCCATAATAAAAGTTGTTCATTTTGATGAGTACTTCCACCCTTGCAATTATTGCCAGTGATAACAAAATCATCCTGTATATGCTCATTATAAACAAATGTAGTCGTATTATTGCTCTGCTATCCATGCGAAGTCTAAATAAATGATCTTGCCTTTGAGTGCTTCCACCTTCGGCCACATTATCACCTACTTAAGCCTATACATAAATTTATTTCATACCAAATTTGGCGTTTGTTTTGCTGTTTTTCCGCCACTACTTATACAAATAATTAAGGTTATATATTTTTTTCCTTGTATTTCCCATGATAAAATACTTCGTACCTAATAGCTATATTTACTTCCTATAAATATATTTGGACTTGTTATATATAAGTTTTATTAATTAACATGATATTATATACTATTCAATTTATTGATGAACTTGTTATAGTTTACAAATATATACTATACTAGCTGTTCCCCGCGGTTTCAACCGCATCCCGGGATAAAAAATTAAAAGCCTATAAACCTTGGGCTATCAAATGCAAAAATATTTGTTTAAATCCGACTGGTAGTTCCAGAGATTAGCGCTTTCAAACAAACAAAAAGACTCTTCAGCTTTATTATATTAGTATAGATATTGTAGATGATAATAATATAATTATTGTTATAAAGAGGTAAAGTTTGTAAGTTTGTAAGTCGAAAAAACTTAACCGATTTGAAAAAATCTTTTTGCGTTAGAAAGCCCGTTAATTGAGGAAGGTAATAGGCTATTTTATCCTGGGAACACGGGTGTTACCGCGGGAAACAGCTTGTATAATATAAATGAAAAAAATACTGACTGGCTGGCAGATAAACACCGTTGTCTGGATTGTGTTTGACCACAATCTCATCACCATTGTAAGTGATGATTTGACCGAAGGTGGTGAGCACACAAAGCCTAGACATTCTTAGGTGTTTGGCGACAGATTGCATCAACTAGAGGGTGGTAGCCAGCAAGGCGGGTACTACAAACTTTGTAACTTTCTGACAAAGTACCTTACATTCGTGCTAATAAAGTTATAATAAAACTAGCTGTTCCGCGCGGTTTCACCCGCGTTCCCGAGATAAAATATAGCCCATGTCACTCAGGGATAATGTAGCATTCTAATGGTGAAAGAATTTTTGAAATCGGTCCAGTTGTTTTTGAGTTTATTCGTTACAAACATACAAATATTTCCTCTTTATAACATATAATATAATAATATTAATATGAAGTATGATTAGTATGATAAATAAATAATTCTTTAAATATTATTCATGTAAAGTCGTTAAAAAAAAGACTTATTTAAATTAGTTATCAAAGCATAAAATAGATTACCATTTAAAATAACCTAACAAGATTATATAAAATTTTGTGCGAACAGACCAACGAACCTCGCTGCCGTGAACATTAACAAAATAATATACCATCAAGTTAATATGATCAATTTTAAAGTTATTATCCGCTTATATACATGTATAGAAATAGTATGGCACGTGTAGACATGGCCAATTAGTGGTTTAGGTACAATTAGCCTCGGGCTGAATTAGGCCTCATTGTGTTTTAAATATAAATAATTAAAATAACAATTCAACATTAATATTAATAGGTAGAATATGTAAAAAAAAAACTAAAAAAATTGATATATTGAAGGAAATTAAGAAATTTTTGTGAATTTTAAATTGTTCCTTACATGCTCCTAAATGTATGATCAAAATGTTCGCTAGCATATTAGAAATAGCAAAGTGGAACATAGAATTTACTGAAACTAAATAATGTATCTAATAACTTATAACAAAAAATAAAACTGGCTCCAAAATGTGTTTGCATTAAAATGCTATAAATTAAATCAAAGAGAGGTAGATAGAGCATAGCGATATGTCGCTTAGAGAGCAGCTCGACCGGGGAAGTACCTCCACCTTACAGAATACCGCAACCAAATAACTTATAGTTGTTGTGTCGCGTGAGTAAGGTCGACAGAGCTCATAGGGGAGGGGGGAAGGGTCGGCAACGCGCGAATGATACGTCTGGTGTTGCAAGCGTTCATAGGCTACGGTAACCGCTTAACATCAGATGGGCCGTATGCTTGTTTGCCGACAATGTAGTCTTCCGATACGATGATAAGTTCAGTAGATTCGACGTTCATAAGTTAACTAGGGCCTAAACTGAATATATGGCTTTGACTTTGAAAGCACTTATTTTAATTTTGTCGTTTTCTTCGAACCGAAATTCATCTAATCTAAATCAAGATACGTATGTGTACAACCATATATGAAATTTAAGAAAGATGTTATTTACTTTTATATCCTATCCTGTCCAACTAATAGGATAAAAAGTAGCCTATGTGATAGAGACTATAATTTATCTCTCTGCCAAATTTCATCGAAATCCGTTCAGTAGTTTTAGCGTGAAAGAGTAACAAACATACATCCATACTCACAAACTTTCGCATTTATAATATTAGTAGGATATAGGATACTTTTTATCCTAGAAAAACAAGATCTCTCGGCAACGCGGTTGAAACCGCTGGGCGGAAGCTGTCTACTACGTACTACATTCACTATCATATAATGTACCGATAAAAACAATTACCTATAATATACCTTTATCAGTATAAGAAATGTCTCAAATGATTATTGAGTTTGTCGAAAAAATAACAAAAAAAACTCATAATGAGTATATCACCGTTTTTCCTTATAACAGAGGAAGACTCTTGACTCAGTATTTACCTGTAAAGGAAAAAAATACAAATTAAGATTTTGATTATGTAACAAGGTAAAAGGCAAAGTAAATTCCTTGTAATTCGTCTGCAAGTTAAAATATAAAGATAATATCTGAAATTAAGATAATATCAGCTGCTAATGAATATTTAACTAGATATTTATTAACATTTATTAGTGTTTGTAGTATATACGTAAGAGATACGAGAGCGTTAACTAAGATACTAAAATTATAATTAATTATTTAAATTTTACCTTTTTCAAAATTTACATGAACAATGAAAGTAAAGAAGCAAAAAACCAATTTATTTGTAAATATTATGTTAATGATATATACATAGTAAATGCTTTATCTTAATACATAAAATTCCCGTGTCACGATTAGTTGGCGATGAATTCTGAAACCATTTATCCGACCTATCGTATTTTTTTTTCAAAATTTGCGAAAATAGGATAGTTTTTATCCCTATTATTTCCTTTTTTTATACCGGGAGCGCGGGTGAAACCGCGGGGAATAACTAGTATAAATATGAATGTAAGAAATTTATAACGTAATATGAACAATAATAAACCCTATTAAACCTGACATGATGAACGTAATTCAAATGATACAGATGATGAAGATACCAGAGCTCAACAAACATCAGAAACAACAGAACTGGCTCCTGAAACACAGTTTTACACTAGTTCGGAAGCCTATGGATTCAAAAATAAGCTGTAACATGTTTTATGTCAATAAAAAAAAAAAAAAATTGTAAAATTTGTAAAATTATCATCCAGCGAACAGACAGCCAATCTGAAATCGCTGAGCAGCCACGCTGGCCGGTGTCACAGAACACATTCTATTTCGAAACCAATATGAATAGGATTTCCGCGTGCGAGTTTTTGCCCGCGGCTATTTCTAACTATGCCGACGTCGACGACGTCCCATCGCGCCACACACACGTTGTTGCAAATATATTCTCGACTCGTCAAATTGTTGAATACGACTCCAATGCTGACATCCACGCATCATTTGAATGATCCCCGTCCGTGAACTTGCGACTATGTGATATCTAATTTGTAAGGTATAATTTATTCTATTGATAATAAATTTTACATATAAACAAAAAATTGTTTGTGTAAACAAATTTGAAAGTCATAACTGTATGTAAATGAACATTAAAATGATTATACATTCACGCGGCACCTACAAAATCTTCATTAGTATTCATTTTAACAACAGACAACTTAACTTTCGTATTAATGACCACACTTTAGCAGTACTTTAATACAGTCATCTATAACTCAATAAGCACCGGTAGCTACTATGACATAATGTCAACTCTTGATAAGGGTTTATTCGATTACTGTGAAGCTGACTTGCAAGTGGGAGTAAGGTGCAATGGATGCACGGGGGGGCGGGGCGAGAGGGGGCGAATTCCGACAACAACGATAACGCATCCGGCGAGGTTGTCGCCCTTCCGGTGAGCTCGTGCTATCAGTCAGCTGGCCTCATAGTCTATGTGCGAGCATGTATACCTCGATGACATTGTGCACTTTTCATATGGCGGGCAGGAACATCAATCCCTCAACTATTAAGTATTGACTTTGAATGATTTTAAGGGAAGAGTTGTTGACTAACAAATCTTGGAAGCAGACGTACTCAATAAAGATTTAAGACGTACTAAGAGTGCTACGCTAAGTATCTATAAGGGAGACACTAATGATATTTAAGAGACATTTGTTAGCATTGCAAATTATATTTCTTGACCCATAAATTGAAAATGAGCAGTGCTATAATAAACTCTAGAAACCCGTTTGAATTCATTACAAATGTTATTAGCATAGTTAATCTATTGGTGTATTTATAAACAGTGGAAAACTTGGTGCCGCCGAGATATACATGTAAGAAAGGCGCCGTTACCTCGAGGTGAGATGCACAAATGTTTTGTGTCAAGCATTGCGCCAGCGCTAGTAGTTTTCCTTCAATTAATGCATCGTCCCCACATGCCTTAAGTCGACAAGATTGTACTGTATGAGATGGGAATTTCCTTTCATATAAAAACACTCGTGTAAAGCTCATGACATGGCATTGCCCTCGACCTTGCACTAACTTCGGCGCGCGTTTCATTCACAAGGAAACACCACTGTTTGTTTTCAAAACAATCATGATTTTCAGTACTCATGCAAAGGAACTTACATTTAAGTGACTAATTGAGACTTTAGTAATCATGTTGGTTCAGTTAGACTTACAGTGTTCATAATGCACTTACAATATTAATAAGAACCAGATTTATGTAAACTTGTGATAAATCTTGGACTCAATACTTGTAGTAATAATTTTCCAAGCGGAGGCTAATTTATTATCGAGTTAAGAGCTTGTTACTACACGAGTTAATCTTCCACGGGGATTCGCCCCAAGGCTTCTATATAAACGTACCATATGACACTGGTACTTTGACCTGGTATATTTATAGTTGGTACACACCGTGGGAGCAGGCCGCTTCCCGATTCTCGTCCCAGTTGTCGGGGCCAGTTGGCGCCCGCCGCTGATAGACATGTTGTAATCAATTACCCGTAACGGATGATTGGCACACGAGATCGCAGACGTTGATGAGCATGTTAAGATTTATACGTGTTTCTGTATCAGAAGATTCAGACGCTAAACGTACATAGATAATACGGAACACGCTGAAGTTCTAAGAATGATTTGATTACTGATGATAATACGATCAACTGAAAAGTTAACAAAAAAAAAGAAATCAAATTGTGGAATTCACAAATGACTGTCACATTTTTGTTATACCATCAAGTATCTTATTGTCAAATGATTCTGGCAAGATAATCGTTCCCGAATTACCAACTGATAACTAATTGACGGCTACACATGTTACACGTGTTCGATATTAATTTGCTCGACAAGTATCCGTAGCTAGATTTGCCCGAGTCTAAAATAGACGCGGGTGAGATGCACGTAAATTTAAATGTAGTCAGCAAGTCAGCAGTGACTCCGTGGTGTCCAATAGTTAATTCCAACCGGGACCTTGGCCACGTCGACGTGTCAGGTGGTGTCAGTGTGACGGGGTGCGAGCCGGTTGCACAATGTGCAACTATTCTGGTGCATCACCTTGCTCTAGCCGCCTGCCGATCACACGGTTACAAAATCACTGTACGGTGAAGCTTGGTAACGTAGCGTTACTGCTTCAAATTAATGTGTTCATATGACGGGGTCGTGAAAAATATAATGGTAAAATTTTGTCTGGTTTGAAATCTTACATGATATAATAGGGCTTATTTATCATAATCTTTTATCTCACTTATACTAGTTGTGTGACTCTACCTAAACTGCATCTATTTTATAAACTTATCATGAAGAAATTACTCTAAATTTTCTTTAGTTATAAGTTCCTCAAACGCTGCAATTCAATTAGATGTGCTATTTGGAGCAAACAGATAGTATATAAATGTAAAAACAATTATTGTGATCTAATTCCCCCGATTGGTCGGTCGCAGAGGTGTCGGCGCAAGCGCAGGCGTGTGGCGACCCACAGTCTGCCGCATCGCGGTCAAGGCGCGGCATGCAGCACTACATCATCTCTGCATTAATTACTACTTCATCTTAGACACTAATTGTGAGATATAAGCGGAAAACTATGCTTTGAACTTTATCCCGTCAACTATTTAGTAAAATGAGTTCACGTGCTGTTTTAGAGGACGCAAATGCATGTTACTGTATATGAAAATTTAGGTAAGATGATTCACAATATATGTATTCAAAATTGAATCAATTGAAAAAGAAAGGAAAATATCTCAAGGAAGGGTGATAATCACAGTCTGTATTTAGCAGTAGCGTTTACAAATAATCGCTGAAGCACTTCACTTGCGCACGAGCACAAAGCATTGTCAATTAATTTCAATACACCAGTATCACACATTGCAGAGGTAACGCCCGATTTACAGCTGTGTGCACGAAATTAATTTAATTTTATTCACAGCGATAGTCTGACACCTAGATATCTAATAATAGACGCTCAATTTTACACATCATGTATATTTAACTTTCAACGTCTATTTAATAATTTCCGTGGTAACATTTAACTTGTATAAGACTCATAAATATCCTTCAAGTGTTTATGAAAATTTATGTGAATGGATTAGTTTTGTTTTAATTTTAGAGATGTCTGTTATGTAAAATATTTCTCAAGCTTTTGTTAAAACGTACCATGAAAATTATGTAGTCGGTAGAAGTTCAAAATAAACATAATATTATTTCGAAACATGAAACTATTCGATCTATTTCGCAAACGGATGTCCAAACCCAACTCTCATTAACAAATTAATAGACAACGTTCTGTTGTAGTGTGCCAACATAAGCACCATACTTCATACCTCGTTATGAACTGCACGTAGTAAATCTTCTATTACAATACTATGTTATGCCAAAAATACATCGCAGCATGCGCACTGCGACAACACACATAAATAAGATGCGTGCAATATTAATTTAGATGAAGCAATTAATTTTATTGAGGTAAGTGTTGATTAAGCTGTCGGTGTAAATAATATAACATATAACCACGCTACTAATTAAAACATGGCAATAGGGTATTTTACTCTATATGAGAAAAAATAAAAAATGTACAATTTAGATAACTTGGCAATAAGCAGTCGGAAAACATTAGTTTTAGTTCATTAAATAACTGAATAAATTTTAAAATTAATTTCAAAGTTTTCAGTTTTTTTAATCTGTTTCTAAACAAGCGAAACAGTAGCCGCCATTACAATGACGTCATACGGTGCTGTATGTAAACTAAAAAGTGTCAACTGAAGTATTATTATTATTTTTTTTAAACTAGTATTCATGTATTCAGGAACAGCACACTAATAAAAAGGATAATAGCTCATTTTTAATTTATAATTTTTTATAAGTCCAATTGAGACCAATATCAGCGCATTTATTTACTTACAAGAGACGAAATAACGTCATGACCGTAGAGTAACATGGCGTCCAGCGTTTTCATCAAACTACGCGCAAATATTGAAAATGTAAAATTTAAATGCATTTTTATGGCACTTATCGATTGAATAAAATTTTCGTGTTTTTTTTGGTGGCTTATTAGCATCTAAGGAACGAATTGAGACACTTTTCAAAAATGGGTGTAATACCCTATTGTACAAAAAGTAGAAAATGTAGCAAGGCAAACTGCCGCAAAAGGGTATAACAAAGGTACACATCGTACAGAACGAACGAGTAATTGGACAGAGGCTTGACTCAGCTAAGTATTAGATTAGTATCCAATTTGCGAAGCACTTACCAGTACAATGAAATTGTAAATATACCACCGGAAAAACTGGGTTTGTAAACAACATTCAGTCTATATTTGTAACCCAATTTTTCTAAAAATAATATAGCGATAAATGTCTTCGACCCGGCAACCGAGTTCCCACTTTAACGTTCCCTTGGCATCCGGAGAGCAATTAACCAAACTGACGACCTCGCCAACTCTAACATAATCCGATGACAGGGCACGCCTTGCGTGTGCAAGTGCCTCACATTTGTAATGCAACGATAAATAGTGGCGCAATTAAAGTGATTCAGGAATTTGATTATGAAGCGTAAGAATCCGATAGTTTACATCTAGCTCATCGTTGTCATCTAAATGCTGATGAAGATGTTGTTGATTTTGATCCAGAAACGTAACTGCAGTCTGTATCAAGTCGTGAGTGAGTTTATCTTTATCAGTAGAAGTATTACTAGCATCCGTCTCGCGGTTTCACCCGCTTCCGAGTAATAAAAGTACCCTGTCAGTCTCCGGCCCCTAAACTATCTCTATCTTAAAATCACGTTGATCCGTTGCTACCGAAAAGAAGAACAAACCAACAAACACTTTTATATTTATAATATTAGAGTTTTACGGTAATGTAACTGTTTTTGACTTATTTAAATATTGATATACACAAGAACGTTCTTAAATATAAACGTAGTTAGATCCATACAGAAGCTACTGCTACGCATCATCTCTGTAAAATATTGACTTCAGCCAACAACAGATTTGAACCCGCACTTGACCGGCTTACATATTCAACACGCTTGACACTACAATTGGTGGCCATACCCTAATAGGAGCTATTTCTGGCCACCATCCAATCAGGTGTGAAGACTATATGTTCAGGCGTCGTTTGGCCATCGCTAATTATACCCGGAGCGGTACCTCTCCGTTTATAGAGGAACAAGAATAGCCACACTTCCAACTTATAGACACGTCGACAGACGACTGACTGGTATATTACGTTGGACGGATATAGACGCGTGGCAAGATGGGGCGTCCATTTATGGCATTCCGATAATAGTGATAGGTGATTAGAAAAAACTGAAAGGCAGCAAAAATTAAGACAACCCTTTTGGCACCATCCATAATGACATAACAGTTTTTTTGGTATTTACTTATTTAATTGCAAAGGCCTTGAAAAACCAACGTACGTTATGACTGATATGACATTATACCACAGTATATTAAAAAAAAAGCTTAGATAGATATTGCGATAAATAAAGCGGATCTTATTTTGAGTATATTAAAGGTACAATTTATGAGGTACTATAAATCATTGATGAGTAGAGATTTAAACGACGATAACACATATTTATAAGACACGATATCCTTGAAAGAACGTAATCCGACTACATCGATCTGATAGCATTAGCATGTGTCATAAATGTCATAATTTTATACTTGTTTCATACAAGTATAAAATTTTAGAGTACGACAAATATTTAAGACCTCTAAATAAAATGCCCGTATTCTAAAAATCTAACAAACTTCACATCAAACATAATTTGAATCCGCTATTGTTATTATTCTTTATTTAGACAATATAAGTCAACTATACTCATCAAAATCTCTAGGTTATTTCCCATCGACCAAGGTCTTGTGATACAGGTAAATATAAAATTTCCAAAATTATAGCATTTATAATTCCAGATTGAGTTATATGGGCATTTACTTACAAAAATATAGGTGGTCTGGCATAATTTACCGTGTATGTGGTAAAGAATCAACTTTACAAAAAGCATTGAAATTATCAAAAAACATTCATATAAAAAAACTGGTGGCCAGTTCTAAGATTTGAAATCTTGAAATAACTTTTTTATATTTACGTATTTCATGGGACGAATGGATATACCAAAAATCTGCTACAATCGCTGTTTTATCTCCTTCGACTACTGCGTAAAAGGTGATTTGTTTAAGTTTTAATCTTAAATTCTCATTGGTTTAGGTAATTTCAAATATAGAATTCACAACTAAATTTACGCTGCAAACAGCGCGAGCGTTCTAGTCGTACCTGCGAAAGCTTTCAGAGCAATCAGTATTCTATCGGAGCACAATTGAGTATGTATGGTAACGAGACAAAATCACTTCGGGAGAGCTGGCATCGGTACACTACTCGCGTCATTTCCGGTGGTGCATTCTACCATCCGATCGCCCTTATTGGATTTCCGTTCGCGTCCGCCTTCTCTCACATCTCCTACATTATTAGCTACTGCACAATAAATCGATATAACATCAAAGATATCAATATTAGAATCGGATTTATCATCAATTTTAGGGTCGGCAACGCGCGTGTGATTCCCCTGGTGTTGCAAGCGTCAATAGGCTACGTAACCGCTTACCATCAGGCGGGCCGTATGCTTGTTTGCCACCTTAGTGGTATAAAAAAAAAAACAAAACTAGCTTTTAACTTTGTGATATTTGGCAGCATTACTGCAATTCCCAAGATAAGGTTTGAAACTATAGTAAATTGACTATGGTTATTAAAACAAACGTTTTTTATGATTTTTCCGACTACAATTAAGATCCTTAATTAACAGACAGTACAAGAAGCGAGTAAAGTGAACTCGACTATAAATTCGCTATTCATCCAACTTGTAATTCTTGTATCTACAAGTTAAGGACTAAATCAACACACACGCAACCAAAACCGGAACTTGTATTAAATTAAAACTCCAAACAAATTATAAAGCTAAAACTCCTAGACAAGCACTTGATAAGCGACTGTACAAGTGCTAAAGGTATGCGCATAATAAGACAAGTATTCAAAGCAATTAATGGAGCGACAAATGAAAAGAAAACAGCGGATAAACAGGTAATCCCGCTTTCGACGCACTTCCCCCGCAGAACCACCTGTTGATAGGAATGTTTACACACGTAAATTACGGAGACCTAGACCTTCCGGCGGCGCGTGGGCGTCCCAGCGGTCGCGTGCGGTAGGTCGGACGCGCCTCCAGCTCCGTGCCGCCACTTTGCTTGCCACTGTCAGACGATTTCACGATCGATCGTTGATATGCTGACTAATGTAAAGCTCTTGTGACCTTCAATAATGAAACTTAATTCTAATGAGTCATCCAATTTCTGTATAACTCCAGATTTTCAGTATTATAATGGGTTCTAAAGTTGTACACGCTATTCTATATTTTACGTCGTCCAACTTTGGGGAGCTGTAACATTGCCAAAAACATCACTATTTAAAAACTTGTGAGAATATAAATTATTTTATGCATCAACAATATGTTATCTAGCCCTCTTTTATCAATATGCTAATTATGTAAATCCTATTCATCGTCTAATAAATCAGTACCTTTGATTACATTAATAGTTATATTTAACAATAGTGCCTCAATACCAATTTTGTAGGTTCTTAAAATAAAAGCATTATAATCAGCGTCACTAGTAGAAGTATTGACTTTATTACCAAGTTTGATAATTAAAATGTTGTAAGTGGGCGGTGAACTTTAGCTACACCAAATATTTTGCTATTTTTCTTTTGCCCTTTCAGCGAATAACCTACACCCACGTCTCTAATAAATCATATTGATCTTAAATATATTATTAGCAAATTTCATGACGGAAATTGTACTTACGAAACCCTACATATTTTCTCCCTTCATCATATTTTGACCGTTTCGATCTTCAATGAATGCATAAGACATAGTTATCTTAAGCATATTTCAATTGGATTCGTTAGCACGAGGTGCGGCCGTGACACGGAGAACAGATTCCATTCCACGTTACGTAACAAAAATATTTACTGTGGCCAAATACTTTACTATATAACATTTACAAATACGATTTAACTATTCCGTAGCTTCTCCTATTTTATACGATCATATTTGTGATTATCACTTATATATCATAATTTTTCCACCAACGACTCGCCGAAATATAAAGGTACTCTACAATCCTTCATGTTCTAACAATTTTATTCTGAGCTGATATTTGCTACTAAAGAGTATTTTTATATGTGTAGATTGTAAATTCTATATCGTTAGTTTGTTACGTTTGATGTCGGCGGACTATTAATTTTATATTATTTGATGTGAACTTTTTTATTATAAACCTTAAATATTTCCTTTTATTCCATTCGCTTGGTAAATTTTTACTATACGATATCAAAGCAGCAATTTAGAATATAAGACTGAATATGAATTTCAAAATACTAAGGGTATAAATATAGTCATTGATTTCATAATGCGACATACAGCAATAAAGTAAATTGAAGCAATCAATCAGTACTGCGTGAAAGAGAGACGCACTGTGGAATCTTCCGACACATTTGTGTATTAAAATATAGTCAGTTGGATTTAATATATTAGCATTTCTACCTAGAATGTCATGAAATGATAAATAGCAGGAGCTGAAGTAAAATCAGCTTTTGTACACTAATCAATGATATCTCTGAAACGTGTAGTCGGTCCACTGTCCATCTATATTGGCCATAATCAGATTCGTTTAATTTTGTTTTGTTATCTTTATATCATGAACTTTGACTTTCTTCGTCTATAAATATATTAATTTACAAGTTCACGAAACTTTGTTATTTTCCCATTCCAATATTCATTTTTACGACGTTGTTAAATAATTTTATACCTTCTTAGTACAGTTATATCTGTAACAAAGCTACTTTCTCAGTGCTAAAGTATTACGCAACCGCCATTACACAATGAAGGTCTAGTATAGTAACCTCTAGTAAACTCTGGATCTAATGGCCGCTTGAGTTCCAGAGGGACTCGACACAAATACTTCATTAATGACGCACCACAATTTGGACAAATGTTGGCGTATTTTGCTCCAGGCTAGCGCCCAGCGGCAGGTGGTGGTATGATCCAGTCAATTTTGGTGCTTGATCTGTTGACCGGGCTATTACCGCTTCCTGCCCACGCCATCGCCACTGAGAGCAATTGTCCACGACCTTTGAGGCTATAAATGAAACTGGTCTAGAATTCCGTGACACTCATAGCAAACATTATAGAACTAGTTTTGCAATAATACAGTTGGACAAAATATGTCCGAATGTATTACTCTAATACCGAACAAACAAGTCTTTAGCAGGCGCAAATTCATTGTCCAAAATTATGATAAATGACAATGGAACGAACCAAACAGATAACAGCATTATAGCTAACCAAATATAAATTCGGAGCTAGAAATGTGATAGCAGTATTGTTTCTATAAGTGAATATCAAAAATGTAGCCACGAACAATAAAAACATCATTGCAGATGGTCACACTTCAGCAGCTGATTGTGAAAGAACTAACAGAGTTAAATGGGCAATAGGAGAGCCCGAGAACCATTATAAAATTTATGACGTCTAGCCGACGCCAATATTCATTGTAACTAAAAATAAAAGTGTTTTGATTGCGTATGTCGTCGTGACGGACGGAAAAATTTTACGAGTTGCAGCCGCATGACATAATTATCCTCTTTGTTTAGCTTCATATTTAATTTGGGTTACTCAACTAATGTTCTGACAATGAGTTTTGTGAAATCCTAAAATTTTGTCGTCTTTATCAATCGGACGGTGCAGTTTTAGTCCTATTAAGATATGCATCAATTTATGAGGCATTAATTAATCCTTAGTAGACATTGTAGGCCAATGAATATACGTGCTGACATGCGCCAATTATGAATATATAAATGGCGGCGAACTAAACCACTTCAGAAGGAAAGAAATTCAAAATTTTAAACTGTTTAAGGAAAATATTCTACAAACTAAACTTCAGAATCGTCCACCTACGCAAAATTACAAAAGCTTGTGTAATATAGCTCTTTTACATGATCGGGAAGAGAGCTTACGTAATACAATTTGTATTGAAACTCCAAAGTTGCTGTCCCAATGTCTACAGCAACCGAAGATGTAGTTTCAAACAATAATCGAGACGAATATTGCTTTGTGTTAATTTCACAACTATCCTTTGTAAATTATCGAATTTCCAAGGCTCCATGACAGGTGTGGTACCTAAATCGGATATACTAAAAAACTGGAAATTATAATACATATGTAGAATAGAAATCAATCGGTGTTAAACTTGTATGAGGCTTATTATTTGTTATACTTTTAGTAGGTTAGGTACCCACTAACACAAGGATTAAAGCATTATTAAAAAACCTAAGGATATCTGTTATCAGTTTAAATATATTATAACAATATTAGAGATACAGTTATTGAGTAAAATACGCAACACGTTGGCCTTGAAGAAGAATCGACAATGCACTTTTACATTTAAATAAAAGAACCGTCTAGACCAGCAGACACTCACGTGCAAACTAACATGCAAACTAAAAATAAACCAACAGATACAATAGTAAATGTTACCAACAAAACATTAATATCTTGCATGATGTCATGCCTTTTTATAGAGACAAGATGGTGACATAAATTTTATTACTAATTTCAACATAAACAGATAAGTAGCAATTCGAAGTGATATTCAAGTTTGTGTACTTCACACAGAGTTGAGATTGACGCAGGAAAGTGATTATGTTTTCTTATTGCGATCTTTGGATGAGTATTTTAGGATAATTGACTACATATTAATATTATAAGAGTCTCTCGCCGTACATATGTAATTTTGAATGACGCTGAAGGTTAATTATTGTGTTGACATGGAGAATATATCACGTAAGAAGTGGTCCTGGCTGGCTGACTGGCAAATGATAATCAACGCAGAGTCTAAAACGCTGTTCCTAGAAACACGAAATTCAGGACTAAGGGACTTACAAAAGGAATATACCCTATATTCCTTTTGTAAGTCCCTTTCATAATAATCTATTGACATTTTGTTGACAGTATGTATGAAAATTATGAATTGTGACACGGTACTAAAGTGTCAAGATACTTTTGCCGCTGACTGTACTAAGCTTTTTTTTCTTATATACACCTAAACTCATTTGCAAATATGTATGTTAGTCAGTCAGTAATTATTACAGTATGTAAAAAAATTAACTCTGCTTTTTACACTCAGTTCTGAAAATATTTTCTTAATCAATAAGACGAAGTTACGTGGTACCATTCAATGATTCAATCACAATCAGGACTTCTTCAAAGTACCTTTATTTATTTATATTTATGTTTTGTTTTTTATTTATTTATATCACAAAAAAACACCAGTAGGTGTACACAAACTATTATAAAATTCAAATCGAAAACCAAGTTGAGTTGGTTTGAAGAAAAAATACAATTATTTCAATTAATTACAATAAATTTATAATCACAATCACAATCATTCTTGACAAAGTGAATGAAAACAAATGATTTCTTAGATTCAATGGTCTACAAACTCTTACATAAAATCAAAATTCTTAAATGAAAGGTCAAAAGTCAAGCCGATAAAGTAAACGTCAAACTTTTTATTTTTTTAAATCTCAAACACAATTTACGATAAATGAACAACGAATAAAAACAGTTTACTCTGAACTAGAACTTATCTAGGAACGTGGCTCAAGTAAACAAGCCACCTACGTGAGATGTAAAGGTCACAGTGTAATGTCAGCACCTACCTACACAGTTGTTGCGAGCCAGATGAACAAGAAATGTGGATGTGATTATATTTTATTGACGCCTACAACCTCCTTGCTCCTGATAACAACAAAAACAAGGAAAGCTATTTAAAAGATCGATTTCCTTTCCCGAGGAAACTTATATTTTCCCGCGATAAAAAGTATCCTTTATGTTAAACCTGAATATATTCTATCTGTGTGCCAAATTTCATCCAAATCCGTTTGATAGTTTTTGCGTGAAAGAGTAACAAGCATCCACTCATCCTCATATTAGTGGGATTGTAAACAAAAACTTTAAATAAAATTTACCTTGAAGGAAAAAGGGTCTGATTGAATGAGATTAAAGTAAAAAAGTAACAAACAACAACAATGCTTCCATATTCCGAGACGAGAATTGTGTAGCGGAAGCCTACGATGGAAAAAAAACATTAATGCAATTTCACACTTGACTGATTTGAAATAGATATCAACTTCCAACCAACCAATAGCTCCCCTTGAAAAAGACGCCTCAAAAAATATCTTTCGACACAAAATTACAAGGAAAAATGTACACAAATAATAAATTTCGAAATAAAATAGATTCTAATTAAGATTTATAAGTATCAGATGTAGTTGAAAATATAAATCTTAATGAAGATACAAGATACCGTTCAATTGAAGGAACACAGATTTAATCTGGTTCAATCAAATCGCATACGGAAGACGAAAATGCGGAAGGCTGAAGTTTCACAAACGTACCAAGGCCGATTTTTTTTGTTCAATTTTTTTTAGTTACACGAGGAAGGGAAGGACATTACGCAAATAGACGCAATGAATTATTTAGAATCGTGTTAAAAACTATTGATTATTTACCATTGTGATAACATTGGCTAATTAAATTGGACGATGACAAACAAACCAACCAGTACCCTCAGGACCGTTAGGTTAACTCATTGGTACTGACAGAATACAATACAATAATTTCGATAAATTATTTTTAACGTTTTTAGGGAGACGTATTTACTGAAAAAATAAATAAATTCAAAATTAAACTACATTAATCAAGTATGTTGATTTGTGTAGTTGTTGAAACCAAAAACGTATACTTTTAGTAATTCAAATAATATACTATTATACATAATATAAATTCTATATAAAGTGAAAATATAATGACACGTTTTCTATCGGAAATACCAAAGTGACTCAAGACAGAACGAATATTAAGGAAAAATATACTGATGGCAAATACAAAACACCACCTGTGACGACTTTGCGGTCGGGGTAGTGGCATTAGCTGTGTCAACTGTAACAGCTATAGCCGAAGCGTGTAATGACATAGAATTAATTATTGAATGAACTGTTATTATTATAAAGACTATAGGAGTTGGACCATCACCTTCCTGGTAAATGACGGTGAGGCCGGAGGTATACTCAAATAACCCTGTCCCGCACTGAACTTACTGGCGAAAGAGAGAAGGAACAAAGGTTATTTCCTAGTAAAAATGATGTTTAAATTTTATTAAATAAATACAGATTGATTTTTGGAAAAGTAACAATATAGTTCCCTTTGTATGAGATCTTAGAATGTCGGTTAATATTTTCAAGTTATTTGGATAGGTAAAATAGGAGAAATAGGAGAAAAGGCACATATTTTTTACGTTATCAATGAAAATTTTAAATTATTAAAAAATTTGTTCCATGGGATAAATCCTCTAGTTTAACAAAAAAATATATTTTTATAAATGTCTTGCATTAAAGAGTACAGAGAAAAAAATAATTTAGAATCATCATTTTGCGCCTTAACGATTAGAAAGGACTGTCCGGCTAAAATAAAGTTGCCAAAACACTTGGCGAGAGATTTTCACCACAAGGATGATGCCGGAGGCAGCTCTATTATTGTGGTCAATACAAAAACAATAATTATAATAGTTACCAATGACGCGTGGATTAATATTCTTCCTCCTAATTACAACCAGATAATAAACATGAATGAGTGTAAACTGGGATTTACGCAAAATTGAATGAGATTCAAATTCAAATTCAAATTCAAAAATCATTTATTCAGTTTAGGCCCTAATAAGGCACTTATGAACGTTACAAATGATTCTACCACCGGTTCGGAATACACTTGGACTGAGAAGACTCCGGCAAGAAACTCAGCAAGGGACATTTTTTATAGATCTTTGTTCTTTTTATTTATGTAAAAATTTAATTACTAATAACAAAGTTTATAAAATTTTAATGAAATAGTTTGTGTAGCGAACATTTCATTTAAATGCATTCTTGTCTTCTATAAAATCAGAAACTTTATAGTACCCTTTCTTACATAACTTTTGTTTAACTAATTTTTTAAATCTATACACAGATAGTTCTTGAATTTCTTTGGGTACTTTGTTATAGAAACGTATACATTGCCCCTTAAATGAGTCCCTCACTTTGCTGAGCCGAGTTACAGGTACAGCGAGTTTGTGCTTATTTCTAGTGTTCAAGCTATGAGTATCGCTGTTCTTAGGAAAATTTTGTATATTTTTCCGAACATAAATTAAATTTTCATAAATGTACTGTGACGACACAGTCATAATATTTATGGATTTGAATTTATCTTTAAGAGAATCTCTAAGACATAATTTATAAATTGCGCGAATAGCCCTCTTCTGCAGAATAAAAATTCTATTGATGTCGGCACCACTGCCCCAAAGGAGGATGCCGTAAGACATCAAGCTGTGAAAATAACTGAAATAAACTAATCTTGCCGTAGATTCGTCAGTGAGAGAACGAATTTTCCTCACTGCATAAGCTGCAGAACTAAGTCTATTCACTAAATTACAAATATGTGGGCTCCATTGTAGCTTATCATCTAAAGTGATACCTAAAAATACGGTTGTTTCAACAAGATCCAGTTTTTCGCCTTTAATAACAATGTCTGTGTTCAAATGTCTTACATTGGGTTGACTGAATCTGATACATTTGGTTTTTTTCTCATTGAGCAATAAATTATTAATAGTAAACCAATCAACGACTACTGAAAGAGCATTGTTTACGTCGTCAGAAGAATTAAAATCATGTCTATTCACTTTGTAAAGAAGTGAAGTGTCATCAGCAAACAATACTATCTCATGTTTTTTTTCTACAAGGTAAGGCAAGTCGTTGATGTAAATCAGAAAAAGAAAAGGTCCCAGGATAGAACCTTGTGGGACGCCCATCGTTACCGAAGACCCAGAGGAAACTTTACCATTTACATCAACCCTTTGAATTCTATCACTCAAGTATGAATTCAAAAGACTGAGTGCAATGTCTCTAATACCATAGTGGTGTAATTTCCTGATCAGTAATTCATGGTGTACACAATCAAATGCCTTGGATAAGTCACAAAAGACACCGATGGTATCACGTGACTCCTCCCAGGCGCCAAAAATATTCTGAACAAGCTCAACACCAGCATCGGTTGTTGAGCGACCCCTGGTAAAACCAAATTGTTTACTGTGAAGCAGTCTATTACTATTGAAATGTTCCAATAGTTGATTAAGTATAATTTTTTCGAAAATTTTACTAAATGTCGGTAGTACAGAAATCGGTCTAAAATTAGTGGGGTCAGATGTACTACCGGTTTTAAATAAAGGCACTACTTTACTATGTTTCATCAGATCAGGAAATACGCCACAATCTATGCATTTATTAAAAGTGACAGCCAAATGTGGCGCAATACAATCGATTATAGAATTAACAAGTTTAACGGAAAGTCCCCATAGATCAACAGTTTTTTTCAAATCTATGGATTTAAAAGTTTTAATTATGTCACTAGAGTTAACAGGGGAAAATTGAAAATCGACTGCACATTCTGTTACATTTTCTCTTAGTAATGATAGAGCGAGGGTAGGAGAAGAATCAAGAGATTTGGTAGTCGAAACTGGAATATCGGTGAAAAATAACTCAAACGCGTCAGCAACATCTCGGTCAGATTCAATTAATTTATCATTAATCATTAGTCGAAACTCATGATTATGTACTTTGACCTTTCCAGTTTCACTGTTTATAATTTTCCAAGTCATCTTGATCTTATCTTGGCTACTTTCTATTTTATTTCTTATATGTATTGATTTAGCCGCGGCACAAACGCGTTTAAATATTTTAGAGTAATTACGCACATAATTCAGAAAAACTGCATTATGATTATACGGTTTTTCACTATATAGTTCGTACAGTCTTTTCCTGCTTCTATGAATACCGACCGTCGCCCAATCATTGAAAACCATACCAGTTTTTCGTTTAACATTTTTAGAGGTAAATATGGAACTATACTCATTTTTGGTAAGATTGAAAATGGAGTTATAAAGTTGATTTGCATTATCATTATAAGGTAGGTATGGTAATTTACTGACAATATTGTTTCTAAACTTTTCAAGGCGACTGTCACTCATAGGAACACACTTAATATCTTTTTTTATTACCTTTTTTCTAGGTATATGAAAGGAGACCATCTGACCACAATGATCCGAGCTTAATTGACTAAAGACTGACTTAGTAACTGGTTGCAGATTAGTATATATATTATCTATGCAAGTTGCTGAACTAGAAGTTATCCTAGTTGGTTCTAAAAAAAGATTTACAAGATTATAGCACAAGAAAAGGGATTTTATTCTATTAGATAATACATTATCCTCTAATAAATTTATATTAAAATCTCCACAAATTATTATATTTTTATTAACATTATTAAGTTTACACAATGCTTCATCCATATGTTTTTCAAACAAGTTAAATACTGCCAAAGGGGGTCTATATACGCTCATAACAATGAATTGTTCAAGCTCAACACAAGCTATTTCAATAGTTCGCTCAATAGACAGGCTCTGAATATCCTTTCGTTCCTTAAATTTCAAACTATTATGTATTATTATTAGTGAGCCACCATGTATTGATATGTATAAATGAATACGATTTATTTTTTCCATTTTCCCTATTTATTTTAATATATGTTGTAAGTACTATATGTATAACATACGACGTAGGGTGCGGTAGTTAGTCAACATCCTTTAATTTAAACAACTGCTATAATTACTGCTATTATTGTATTATATTTATTAAAAACTAATTTTCAGCTGTTCTTATACGGTACAAGATAATGTGTACATAGCAACGAACCGTCTAGTCTAGACCATCGTTCCGTAATTATTTCTGTCACTACACCAATATGCGCGTGCGTCATTCGTATGCTGACGTATTGTGCCGAAAAAAAAACATTAACAATTGTACAACAGAAGAAAGTAAATTTTTACAAAAAGCAACCAAACTAAATCCATATTTCTCTTACCAAGAAAAGTTTTTTTTAGTTTGCATACATTAAAGATTATAGACCACAAGACAAACAGAAGTGCAAGTGTATCATGATTATAAGGTCAGTATGAAAGGTGGGGGGAAGGTATTCCCCCCCCCCCTTCCCCCGTGATTACAACGTGATCACTTAGATACAAGAGTTGATAGATAACGCACGTGTTATCAGTAACGTTAATAATAATACCTATTTATAGGATGATGATAGCACCATGTTTTTATGTTACAAAAGATAATTGCTATTCAAATTAAGACATAGTTATACTTAGAAGTTAAATTTGAACACCTAAATTGTACATAATCAGAAAGGAACAAGAGAGGATTAAAAAAATCAATATTTCTTGAAAATTCAAATTTGAAAGGTCATTGTAACTACAATAGTACGTCTATGATGCTTCAAATAAAAAAGTACAAAAGTTCATATTTGTTGGTATGGCAATAAATACAGGGCCTGATTACGAACATAGAGGTACCCATAAAGAGATCCGGCATCCGAGGTCAGTGGCCGTGTTGGCTATGCGAACGCGCCGGTAAGTCTGCGCTTATAGACCATGGGGTGCGCAAGCGCAACTGGTTTCCCGTAACAGAAACTGGGAACCGTGTCAATCTTGACATCCTTTCAGACGAACTTGACGCATCTGATTGGTCCGAATAAGTTTTTCTGTAGCAGTAGATACCTATTGATTTCAAAGAACATGGCAGTTGATATCTGATGTCAATCTGTCAGTCCTGTCATTCATGACCTCTCACACTGCTTTTTCGTTTTCTGTTTACAGTTAACTTAGTATCTTTTACGTTACGTCAAACATGAACACGATAAAAATTATCGCATCGATAAATAATAACGTTCCTGATAACAATGTATTTGCTTTCTCGATTTTTAGTTTTTTCGACGTTTTGTGGTTGATTATGATCGACTCTTTGAATAGTTTAGCTTGCCTCTAAAATCTAACGTTTAAGATGTAGAAAAGCCAACCGTTTATTATAAGTTTCCCAAAATCTCCTAAGCAATTGCGTTTGGATGATGCCTTTATGAGCACATATCGACGACAGAAATGCATAGCGTTTCATCATGTAAATAAACAATGTGTCGACCTAGCTAACCTTTGCCTGCTAGCAGCGCACCCTGATGAACGGCTTGCGTGTAAACAAGCTTTCTACTCGAAAACTATTATATGGCAATTATTGATCGAAGAATGTGTAATTACCGTAAAGGGCTATAAATTTCAATTTCTTTAATGACCAAGAAATTGTCAATAGTTAAAGCGTAAGACATGATGGAATAAACAATTGTTTACAACGTGGAACAATAAAAGAATTAGCAAAACTAAATACTGTGAAGCAAGATGTACTATATGTAAAATGTACCTTTATGCACGTGATGACCCAGGCTGATGGGATGTGTGTGCTGGGACACAGATGATTTCATGATATCATTCGTACCTGGGAATGAAAGATGTGATATTAGTATAATAAATCCTAAGAAGATCACTGATCATGTATCGAAGATACATCGAAATAATTATGTAGCATAAATAAAATAAAAGTTACACTAGTAAAAATTCTTTAGCTGCAAAATTTCACATAATTTGTAAATAATCATAAAAGATGGGGTAAAATCAATGAAAAGATCTAAACAAAAAAGCCTATGGGGCGAACGATATCGATAAGGACATAAATGGAAAATTACGTACAGCCGATACGAACACTGACAAAGAGAATGAAATACCAAATAATATTCCCAAAATAATGAAGATACCACATCATGTTGAATAAAGCTTTGATTAATTGTCATATGGAAATTAATAACACGTAAACAAATGTATGTGGTTTTGTTATGTTGTACATTATCAGTGGCATAAATTATCTGTACACTCGGAGTGACCCAGAAAATAGAACATGAGATCAAACCAATATTGTGGTAAAACATCATGCTATTTTATAAATCCGAACCATTCATTTATTAGTTAATTACATTGACAATATTCCTGTTACACAAATCAAATGAAAATTTAAATAAATTCTACGTAAATAAAGTGAACAAAGTTTAAGCAAAAAGTAAAAAAAAAAAACATCACAATGACGATGCTAATATACATAATGAATCGGAACTATCTTTATACGTCATTATGATAATGGACACACAGTAAAGGTATAGGAAGAACTAACAGCAATCAATTATATATGAATTTAATAATGTACAAGAATCTTACAGCTATTTGCTTACTTAATGCAGTTCCAATATCAAATCGACACGGTAAGATACGATATTTAATCTCTCAAATATTTTCAGTGCAAGTGTGCGAGTACAATAAACAGATAAGATAAACAACGTATACAAATTATTGATTAGAAAAAAATAAAGGCTCATGCGTAAAAATTACGTAGACTTAGTTATTATAATAAAACGTTGCGTTAATATAGGTATATGAGACATGACGAACAACTGTAAGGGTTCACAAAGTTGTCGCATTTGGTATTCATTTAATTTGAAGGTACGAGGAAACTTGTGATTGTAAATGCAAGACACTTATTCAATATAAATGTTTATGAGTAGATAGAAAAAACATGAGTAATTCAATATTTGTTGCCGCTACGTGATATCAACCACAAACTCGAGCCAAAGGACAATCACGAAGAAATTATAATGTATGTTAATGCTAAACAAAGGAAAATAAGCATCGTTTAAATGAATTGATTGGTTCGATTTACAAGTAAACCGTGAGCATGAACATCACTTAAATCGCGACAATATCAAGCAAAGAAAATGATAACAGACCGAATGCGGATACAACGACACACATACACAACCTTATATTATGTGCGTACACAATCCTGCACTAACACAGTCGTAAAAGACAAAAATAGCAACACCGATAGCGCAAACACACCAACACACGCCCACACGTTGTACGTGAACTGTAATAAAAACATACATAGACAGTGCGCGCTATGAATAAGATACAAATTGAAATGGAATCGTACAAGAGCGAGCTGATTATGAAGCAAAGTTATCGAGCCGCAGGATACCGAGTCAGCCGATGTGATATTTTCACAAACCAAAGGATAGAAACACAGAATAAGAAGTAGTACACAGAAAGCCAAAAAGTGATCAAGTGAAAGCTGATTTCGAAAATCAATTTTGAAGATATTTGCATAAGGTGAAAAAACTAGCCAAAACGAATGGTGACAATAGATGATCGTGCATGTACGTATGAAGAATGAGAACTCTTTGAAACGAGCGAGTACCGGTTCCGTCTAGTTCCAATTATAGGACCGTAGCAAATGGTGCAACGCAACATATCGAAGAATGTGGATCAGCGACTGCGGAATGTCAAAGGCGGACTCACCTAAATTTATGACATACATGGCCTGGGAGCGCTCGAGCCTTCTCGCGTGCTCCACGGCCTGGTATAGTCCGCCGGAATCCACTTTTAAGCACTACAAAACTGATTCACAAACAGGATCCACTGCGCGAACGCAAGCATCATATGTGAGCACTGGCACTGCCGTCGAACGGCGCGGAATCAACTATGTGACACTTGATGGTGCGGCAGGTAAGCTCGGATCGCGGTCGGACACTGACTGAGCCGAGTGAATCGACGCAAGCAGCGACGGGCACTGTGACGCAGGCGCACGCGCACGCGCAGCCATTCAGCGACGCCAGCACGATCAAGCCGCTGTCTGTAATCGCGCATCGGGCGTTTTCGCTAAAACGACTTAAAACTTGGCAATAGCCTTTATACAAAAACACTCCAACTAAAATGCAGTTTTCTCAGAACTGGCTCACGCAGAATACGATGAAAAAAACATGAAGCGAGTAATAAGTGTTGACAGCAATGACTCTCTCATTGTTTATATAGATGTGTAGCAGTATAAATGTGCTTGGAAATATAATGAGGAATTGAGACGCTAACGTTAGCAGAGTTCAATTAAGAAATAGAAAGGTTATAAGTTATATTGGTTCAAATAAATTAAGAGAATGTATATTAAACACACCATACACGTGACAGTTTGAAGTCCATAAATCGGTAATGTGATTTTTAAGTATATTTATACAAGTTTTCATACATTACATTTCGAATTCGGAACACAATAACATAACGATGCGAAAAATATTCTTATTGTGTCATTTGAAAATAACATCACCAAACCATCAGAAATAACCATAATCGAAATAATTGTTGAAACAGTTAAAACAATTGTCATTAAAATATCGACAGAGAGTTTTATGTTAACGTGAGGTGTGGTCACTGACCACGAACATGAGGTGTTGCAACATTATGTATCCGATAGGCTCTATAGCCTCCAAAACAGGAAAACCTAACCAAAACGAAGCTAAGGCCACGCAAACAGAGGCGACCAAGAGCGGAGTGACTTGAGAATTAGCAAAAATACGAAAGAATACATAAAATGGATAGTCGTCTATGATGATATATAACAGTTATATAATAAATCATATTTAATAGCCCGTCGTATACAGTTAGACCAGAAGTACGAGAGATAATGACAACATTGATTCCAGTTCAACTTTCAAAAGATCACGCATATTTATCGTGATCAAAAGATTAAATACACGTCATACGAGTACATATAATATACGTCACATTATTTTAGGTGATTTTAGTGCCAACCGGACACTATCTTAAGTCATACATTATTCAATCCTCTATTATTTTCTTCAAATCAGTCAAAGCATGCCTTATCAATAACGAATTCTATACTACTCTCTCAAAGTAAATACATTATTATCACCAACTTATAATTTAGTAGGCATAATTTGATAACCTAATTCAAGATAACATTGCTTTCTAGAACTTTCTCATCTTTATCCGTATGTACCTCAGTAATGTTTCAGTACTTGTTTATGAGTTAGATACCAACAGTTGTCTATGTATCAAGTGATTTGCTTGCTATTCAGTGCAGCGCATAGGTCAAGCTTCGTCCGTACCGCTCGTTGCTCACTCCAACATTTAGGCCACGTCGTGTGACGTATTGTTGACGTTGAAGAGTTCTGATTCTAATTTGACTACTGATTACATAGATTTCATTAGTATATTGTAATTTATTATGGGGCCATATACCTTAACCTCGGACATCTATACTAATATAATAAAGCTGAAGAGTTTTTTGTTTGTTTGTTTGTAAGCTCTAACTACCAGTTGGATTTGAAAAAATAATTTTGCATTCGATAGCGCAATTTTCTTGACGTAAGTTATAGTCTACTTTTTAAACCGGGAATGCGGGTGAAACCGCCGGGAACAGCTAGTATACTATTTCATATTCATTACATTTATTGGTATTCGAAAATTGTTGCTGCATCCCTCTCAGCTTTAGATCGACTTGAATCGACATATAGCTGGAAATGTTCTGTAAAAGATGTTTTCAAGATTAAAGAATGAGTAGAAAGAAGTGTAGAGGGAAGTTACAGTTAGGTACACGTTTCAATAGTAGGTTATCGTACCGTATTCATTATGACACGTAGAACAACGAATTCAATCCAATATTAAACTATTCCAGAAACGTCACTAATTACAATAAACGTAGTAAGTAATTGACGTACATACGTACCTGTTTCTTTTCTTTTTTGTTATAACACACATATATTGTCAGTGAGACTAGATAAATAATTTAATGTAATAAATCTGAGTTGGTTTTGAAAAGAGTAATTGCTGAGTTTCTTGCCGGCTCTTCTCAGTAAAAGCAACCTTCCGAACCGAGCGTTAGAGTCAGACTATTCATAAGTGCTTGTGAAGGCCTATTTGAATAAAAAATATTTTCATTTCATTTCATACATAGATACAAAGTATTAAGAATGGGTAAACAACATTCAAAGTCAAAACCACATAATCAGTTTAGGCCCTAGAAGGGCACTTATGAACGTCAAAGCTACTGATTTGAAATCTACAAGAAATTACAGCAAAAAAATAGAGGTTTCAATTTATTATATGGCCCGATCTCGATAGTATCAAATATCATGCAAAGTGCGTTGTACAACTGAATCATGCATCGGTAACATTTGCTAGAGTCGTAATAAACCGATCTGGTGTGGACGTCAGCACAGAGTCAGTTGGTGACACATCCGTTCGACCTCGCCTTTGACTTGCCAAAACTACAGTTAATTTTGTTACACAAAGTTTATGTCACTGCTCGTTAGAATGACTTCTGAGTTCGTGTTTATCTTTGATAATAATATTTATTTTTTCTGAGAACTTCCCGACGAGTATTTATGGCCGTGTGTGAAGAAATATCGCAGGATATTAATCTATTCAACTGTTTATCTGATCATGAATATAATCAGCATGTTTAGTGATGTGTATATTTTTACCATTTCACCATGGTAACTGATGTCATGGTCGAAGATGGTAAGAACACAAAGCCTAGAAATAAATTATATAATCATTCGGGCACACAATATTTGTTTGTTTCCAACTGCATATTTGCAGCTTTGTTTTATAGCGTCTACGAGTTAAGACAGTCACACACCATCAAAAGTTATTATACATACAATTGGGTTTATAAATGCGTAATCTTTTGTTATAAGCTTAATATTAGTTGTAAGATTAATATCTCAAGTCATAATAGTTTTAGCACACGACCGAAATATAGTGAGTGTCGAGGATGCGCAGGCGCCGCCGCCACCGCCTGTCGCCTGTCGGCACTGTGGGTGATCAACCTTGTCTAGACTAAAATCTGACTAATCTGTGATTACTATTTATGTAACTGTCTCACGCTTAAGCTGAGTTTTCACTATATTCACAATAATGGATTTTTTAATATCCTTAATTTTTAAGTTACTACTACGTCCATATGTCAATAAACATTTCGAAGCAAACAATGCAAGGAAATATAGAAGCGAGGATCAGTTTCATGGACCAAATTATGACAAACAGGAAGCACATACTAGATTGAGGAGGAAGAAGCTAGAAGAATCAACTAGATGAAGAACGGGCCTTAACTCAAACCCCATATTTATTCAAATTAGGCCCTGGTTGTTAAGACTTACACTGAAGACTACGAAGACGAAGACAACGAAGAAGAAAGAAGTTGCCAAGACACTTATGTAATTTTGAGTTATTCAGAGCTGCTCGGGTGACTAACCGATTGGGTAGTCTACTGAATTGACCGACTCCAATTTCCTTTCAGACAGTCAAACAGTATAAGATCACACCAAATAAAAAACTGCGCGTCTGACACACCATCAGAATTCAAAATGAAATAAAACAGTACCAATTAGAAATGATATAAATTAGAGCTAAAACGTATCCACCAACTAAATAAATCCAAACATAATAGGTATTAAAGTGAATGAAAATAAAATTCATCTGTTGGCAGAGAACATTTAATTTTCGTTGACGTCTGCTCGACTTCATTTATATTATGTCTTTTACTGTGTTTATTAAAAACCACTCTTAAACAATTTTTACGTCTTTCTCAGAACGTATAATATAGGAAAACAAAATTACATATAAGCCGTAGGTAGGCGAGCTCTATACCATACTTAATTCCGAATGAAACGATATGTCTGAAGAAGGCAATCTTTCTGATTTGCTTAGTAGTCTTTAATCAATGTCATTTGCACGCTCTAAATCAATGTATGAATGAATATGAAGACTGAAAAACTGCTATACATCGATAGTAGTTATTAGCATTTAACGAACAAGTGGAACTTGCCAAAGTTAATATATTCAGATTTTTTTACAGGCCATTTCCATCCACTAATAGTTTATTCGTAACACAAAATAAAGTTATTATATCACTATGAGGATCCTATCATCGGATATATTTAACTGATGATACTTGGCCAGTCACCGTGGTGGCGCCGTTCGCATCGTCACCGTACCTTACTCACGTATAGCAAAACATAAACACCGATGTCCAGCTTGGGCCCATTGGCGCCATAGACAGCGTTAAAATAGACGTATTACAACATTAACCTCATCGCGTATATGCTGCTCTGATGGACGATAATATAATTTGTCGCGTCGTTTTATAGCTGTGACACAATGCTGAAAACTAATATTTGTTTGTATGGAGAGTAATTGCAGGGTTTATTGTCGCTCTCGTCGCGTTCATAAGTTGTTGCAGTTGTAGCAGTTGTTATAGTTACTGTTGTAATAGCGGAGTTATAGATGCTTCATGGGATGCCAGCAGTATTAAGTGGCATAGAAGAAGTTCAGAGAAAGTCATTGATGTAAAGAGAGCTTTAGAGCATGAGGTAGGTCCAAAGTAACTCTAAGGAGATTGTGTACCATTTATCGTCATGATCGTGTCTATGGCTGGTGGATGATTAAATAACCTTGAGGCATTTTTCAAATTAAGCGGAGCTTGCACTAGATACTACTTGTAAATTTCTTCGTCTTGCAGTTTCAACACTCAAGTTTTCAAGTACACTGGATTTTTAAGGCCACATTTATAACTCGGCCGTATCCTGTAGTTAGTTTAAAAATACCTCAATGATACCTGACGTAGGAGACAATTGCCTGGATGATCTGCACCAACTTTGGCCGGTTATTCTCGGCGCACACTTGATTTGGTCAACTGAAATAATGTTACTTCTATTGTAGACTAACTCTCAAGAGCGTTGGATTATATGACTCAAAGTAACTTTGGTTCAGAAATTAAGAACTATTAACTGACCAGTCTTATTCTAGTAGACACAATTGCGAAAATGAATCACGGCGAGATGGATAGGTACATCTAATTTCTAGGAGGTTTTAAATATAATCCAATGTTGAAATTACATTACCAGCAACATTTACATGAAATAAACCCCGTTAAATTAAAACATTCCGCAATTAAAATGGCAATGTTTGGTCTCATTTCGACGGTCGTATATTTACTTAGAATATCATATTTTTATGCCGAGGTAGTAAAAATATTTGAAATGCTCAGTTATTCCTAGCGGAGCCTGCCTTTGTTTGATCAGGTTGTCATTTGTTTGAAAAACATCTCCTCTCTTTCCACTCTGCTTTAGAGGATACCGGACCATAGGCACCAATTCCATTAACATCATTCCAACTTCTCCGAATACTATCTTTTTGTACAGATCGAGCCATAATTCTTCAAACCTTATCAAATATCTAAGAGATATCCATAAACTAGAATTAAAACTCTACATTAATCGCAAACCCATATTAAATCAACACGTAACAGTACCTGGCAGTTTAATCGGTGCAAATATCTGATTACGTCACCAATCACAACATAAATCTGGCTGGCTCTACCAGTACTGGGGCTATTTCAGCTGGTGACAAGCGTCCCGGGTGAGTCACGACTCCTGTGGGAAATCCCGCCGTTGTACCAGCTCGCTAGACGGTCACCTCACTCGGGCGGCTCGTGCGTCAAACGTGTCCTAAATATAAGACGCCTGTGATTAGACAACATCAACTTCTTCCGTATTGTTATTCAGCACAGGCAGTTCTATTTAATTGACAGTTTTTTTAAAGAATCCCATCAGTTATAATTTACGATCTTTTCATCTTGGTCACATTATTATAAAACAGACTTCTACAACCTGTTGCTTTGACAGTCACGTTGAACGGAGTTTCCAAAACTTTGTAATTGCATGGAGGACGTCATGGAAATAATAGTAAGGCTTCTATTGCTTCAGGGGGAATAATTTTGCGTCACTGTGTATTACGTAATATTTGTCGAATTATTTCCGGGATGGAAGACTGGCTCGGAGGAGCAATTTTTATTTTAGGAAAGCATTCAAATCCAAAATGTCTAATAATTAATATTTATCATAATATAATTAAGTGATACATATATGACATTGATTAAAATTATATTTTACTACGAACTGTTACAATACGGTTTGCTGGAACGATACCTTTTTTCCAATTCTGGTAATTTCGAAATGGGGTTAAAATAATAACCTTCCAGTAATTGTACACGAACACGCTATGCCCGTCATGCGAATACGCCTGACACGTCATCGACGCAGCGTGACGTCATCGACGTACGATTGGCTGATTCAAGTTGAGGGCCCGATTTATATGTATGAGTAGGTGACGTAAGCATAGAAATATAACCCATGTGAAATATGAATTAAAGATTAATTACAGCTGTTTAGACAACGTCGTATGTAGGCTGTAAACGACGGACCCAGTCTAAAAAAACTTGGGAGGAAATTCTTAATTACCTCAATTAGTCATAAGCAAGCTACCAATTAAGCGGATTAATATGTAGCTTCAGTCCATCTTAAAGAACGTTGCAAAATGCTGGCAACATTAGAAAGTGTCATATTAAAAGATATTCTACACAAATCGATGAAACATGATCTAACATAAAAATTTTAGCGCCAACGGTAAAACATGGCGTCTAAATATAGAAACGCTTACAACGGTAATTATTTTATAAGGTTACGTGAAATGTCACGCGTGATTACGAAACACATGGCATGTTATTAAATAAAGATGTCACAAAATCAACCATGTTTCATCCTAATACGAATAGGAGGAAAATGTTGTTTGTTTCCCTATGGCCATTTTCCGCTGACAAACAGTCGTTTCACCTGACGGTATGTGACGACCATCGAAATTAGAAATTGATTGTCAATATGTCCGATCTTTACAAAGCCTAGAAGACAACTGACTGGCTCACATGTAACCGCCGCAAGCGCCACACACCGGTAATTAGCCAGCCAAACAGGTATGCATCTCTACTTGCAAAAATACTCAAAATTTGCAAGGTAGTTTTGAAGTAAGTAATCTTAATCTGCCTACATTATATAGTGTCAAACTATAGGAGAAAATTTAAAAACTGATTTAATTAAATTACTGTGATTTGTGAAGTTGCTCGAGATTTTTGTAATCAAAATAAGTTTTTTTTTTATACAACATTGTCGGCAAACAAGCATACAGCCCGCCTGATGGTAAGCGGTTACCGTAGTCTATGAACGCTTTCAACACCAGGAGTATCAATCAATCAATAATTTATTTGCAATAATGAGTACAGATGGATGTTAAGATACAAAATAAGAGTGGTCACATTTGCCAGTTTAATGGCATGCAAAACATTACATTTATATCACAGTTAATACAATACAATTACTTATATTATGTCAGCCAGAAAGATAATCATTGAGTGAATAAAAAGCTCCATTAAGAATATTTTTAAATGCCTCTTAAATGAATTTATGTCATTAGTTTTTCTAATATTGTCAGGTAATCTATTGTAAATTCTACATGTCATGACAAATACACTCTGATGAAATAAGTTGGTTCGATTTGGGGGTATTTTAATTCGATTAGCATAACGTTGGTTATCAAAATATTCAAACAATTCACTATTGTTTTTGACAAAAAACAGCTATTTCAAATATTAGGATTTTCACAGAGCGCCTACAAAATGTTTCTTTTCCAGCTGTTATCGACATTGGTAGAAAATCCTACTAATTTGTATGGCAACCCTAGGTAGAGTGAGCGTACCTTGTATACAAAACTGGTGCGATTTGTATACAAACGTATGAAATGCTATATATCGATGGGAAAGTTAGTAGTTTGAGTCTTTTGAAATGTGATTTACAACTTTCATAAGTCTTTAATTTACATATAGCTCTAATACATTTTTTTTGTGTTTTAAAAATAGCATCCTTGGTACTACAATTTCCCCAAAATATAACTCCATACTTAAGGATAGAATATACGTACGCATGGTATGCATTCTCATTCACCACCTTAGCTAACATATACAGAGCATACGCAAATTTATTGAGTTTCATGCAAACGTATTCCGAATGTTCTTTCCATGTAAGATTCTCATCTATCTGTAAACCTAAAAAAAATGTTATATTTAATGTATCAACCTGTGTTCCTAAATAATTAATGTTCATAATATTACAATTAACTTTATTTCTATTATTTTTAAATGTCATTATATTTGTTTTGCCTAGATTTAAGATTAGATTATTTTTATTCATCCATTGCACTCGCGTTGCCGAGCCTTCCCCCTCCCCGATGAGCTCTGGCGAACAAAAGTAGCCTATCCAGCCCTTAAATTATCTCTTCGCAAAAAAATCACGTTGATCCGCGTGAAAGAAGGATAAACCGACAAACAAACTTTCGCATTTATAATTATTTCTAAAATTTGTTGGTTAATTTCCAAACCGGTGGTAACCTTCATAAGTGCTCTTCTACGACCTAAACATAGTAAAAGTGTGGAAAAAGGCTTTGACTTTGACATGAAATAAAAAGTTTCTTCACAACGACTTATTTTATACCCATATAAAGCGAGCGATGCAAAAAATGGTTTACCAATTAAGAGATGATGAAGCCCTCATATTCTCAAATCACGATGACACGCGAAAAGATCAACGTCCGTAGTAAAGAACAATAGACATAGTCACCTTGTCATATGACCCTCCGACCCTCCTTTAATTCATGTAAGAAAAAGAAAAATCAGCTACATATAACGATGTAAAAGACTATACGGCATCGCAACTTATAAAAACACTGAGACTATTTTTAGACTATCATGAATAAAAACTCATGAAATAATTGTCATTTATAACAATGACTTAATTATAATGTGAATTGAATAGGTACGCGATCGAAACACATCACTGAAAATTGCAAAACAGGAGCGTTGCATAAATTGACGCAATCAACTGTCTGCTTCACCATGCCGCGCGCTGCTTACATGTATTGTCAACAACCGAGATAAAGCTAAACACGGAAACAAGTGAACATACGCAAGTAAACAATAAACAAAATGCACAACATTAGGATTTACCTTCAGCAGTAACAGCTGGTGGGTTGACAGACATCGCTGCTCTATTACCAGTTCTAATAGTTCAAACACAAAATGTACATTTCACACTATCAATACAAACTCACGTGGTTACACTTTCTACATTAAAATCATTTTAATAGCCATCAATTTAAAAGCTATTTGAAACAGCACAATATGTAGAATTATTAATAAATGTACAATAGCTGCTGTTGCAACTGCATAGTTAGTATTTACGTATAATGCCGCAAAAAGTAGGGCAATTGTTTTGGCGAAAACGATTTTGCGGGGAAATATTTACATGTTTATTCTAATTTATGTACACTATAAGAACATACAAGTGATAAATTTAAGCAATATTCCTATGAAAATGAATTGCAATCGTAGTACATTCCAGGTGGAAAAGCGAGGAGCGGCGGAAGAGAGACGTGCACGCTCCACGAATGTCCGAGTGAAACTGCCGGCGAGCAAGCGCGCCGGGGTGCAGGCACGCGAGGGCGGCGCGGCGGCGGGGGCAGGAAGCACAGCCTCCAACAAATAATAATTATGTAAGTGTAAGAGGGTTGTTGCTATTTTTAGAGCTGAAGGCGCATATACGTAACCGGTCCGAGCATTGCGAAGTACATTGTGCTATTGGCTTTAATATAAATAGCTAAAGTACAGTGCAGTGGGAGTCGTTCTGTATTTGCAATGTTTCTATTTGTGGAACTTTTAATGTTGTTTCGCAAGTAACAAGTTTAATGTTCCCGTTACTAGTTGTTATGGCAGGTTGTTTCGACTAGATCGCACTTAAGTGTCGGCACTTTGCGGTTTTCTTGTGGCCATCGATGTAATTAAAGTTCCCAAAGCTTTTAGCGGCGATGTGAGCCTGAAAAGAATTTGTTTTCACGATGAATAATGGATGTTTGAGACGAAGATAAATGATGCGAACCTGCGACTACCTCCTCATCGATATACTGTCTCATATAGCTGTAAGTGAAACGTTATTTGTTATGACATCACGTGTAAACAACTGAAAGGATATTGCGAATCTGTAAGTGCACCAGATATTGGGACCAACGGCATTTAGGCATTTAGACTTTTTTTTAAATATGTTTAGATTCAAATAGACCTTGAAAAGCACATTTATTATGAATAGTCTGACTAATATCGGTCCGGAACGTTGCTTTTGCTGAGAAAAGCCTGCAATAAACTCAACAAATTGTTAACATAGCAGAAAAATCTACTTGCAATGTAACGTGTCCAATTGTACCTACACGTTTAGCGATTTACATTATATATATGCATGTAAGCGACAGTTCCCGAGCCCCCAATACCCCACCCTCTTATATCCCGAACCTCCCCACTGGAGTGCAGGTACTTCATCATAAACTAGTTCACAAATCGAGTGTTTTACATGCGCAAAAAGCCACTGACACAGTTTTGAAACTCGCGTGACCTCTGGCTCTTGATGATCAGTTATTATTTTGAATAATGTTCAATTTACAGTTTTGTACCTTTGGGATTTGCTTTGCAGAACACGTTCCATTATCTACACGTTTTTGCTTTTCTTTTTGTCACTATTTATTCTTCTTTTTTCTCTTCTTCTTTATTCTCTGCTTAGGTGTTATTTTTTTACATTTTAAGCACTATTCAATTTTATCGAAACATTTACGAGTAAACTAGGGGAAGAAAAACAAGCCTTGCACCAAATGGAAGTTGATTTTACAAATGACTAGGTACATATTTTTGGAGTAAACAATTAGGAATTTCTCCATTCTACTTCATTTCATTATTTGCTTTAAAACCTGTAGAGATATACACAGAGTTACTAAGACATGTGAAGCAAAAACTATAACGACTTATATATTAGTGCTCTTCTTGATAGATATACAAACAGATAAAATATATCCTGAGACATTCCTCACACGCGCCCATCAGATCCCAGACTAAGCAGAGCTGTACTATGGAAACCAGATAACTGATATCAGAACGGACAGAACAAACAGACGTGTTTACACAAATGTTTTTACTGGATGGGACTCGAACCCACTACCTATGACAATCAGGATATCTAACCAACAAGCCAACCGGTCCGAACAAATAGGGAGAAAATTGGAAAATAAACCACAAGGAGCCAAAACAACACATAGAGAGAAAAGAAAAACATTTCTCGATAAACTACTGTATCGCATGAAAGTATGTATGTATCATTCGAGTGTGAAATTAGGTCGCGTCTCAGCAATAAAACTTCTTATTGTAGGCAATAAAATATTTATATACAAAGAGGATGTTCGGAAAGCTCAAAGCTATATAAACAACCGTGGCAATATTGTCTACCGAGAAACGTTTAATGATTTGACAGGAAACTATATAACGACTCTATTAAATTTTGTAGCAGCTTCAAAATTTCAAGTGGAGTAAGTGTTGCAATTTTTTTTAACTATAGTTGTGTTTGACTATAATCATGTGGTAAGTGATAATATGTCCGAAGGTAAGGACATAAAGCTTAGAAGGAAATGGCTGTCAGGTAGGTATATCTGCTGGAAAACACCGGCTTGGCAACAGATTTTCAACTGGATCTCAACAAAGATTTCTTAGAATGTTGACGGTGTGTGGTAATATTGCGAATTCTTGTGTTTAACCATCCAAACATTTTATAAGTTAAATGCATCTATAATTAATCACGTTTATATCAAAAATATTTCACATAAATATCACATTCTCGTAAATCGCTCAACGATTTTAATAAAATTCGCTGAGCTAAGATTTTTCGGCGAATAATATTTTATCCCTGGCAAAATTGTTTTTCCTGTAATTTTCCGTGTTACGAAAGGTAACCATCTGCTTCTATTTAATACACATCACTTGCCTGAGTTATTTTTTAATTAAATATCAATCAATTTAGTTAGCACGAGCCGATATCACTCAATCAATTATCTGATCAATATTGCTTTAGTGCGTTCACGTAGCAGGCGGAATTTCGTTCAATGACCCGTCAATATTTGTTTATGTTGTATGGTATGGTAAATGTGTGTGGTGTATGGAACTGGCTCTCTAGTACAGCTGTCGGACGCTTAACAATTTTAAATTTTAAGGTAGTTAGTCAGCCAAACGGATACTACAAAGTACCCTACCACCATGCTATGGTTTCCTCACAATGTTTTCCATCACAGAAAGCTCAAGCCCATTGTAGAATTGGAAACCATGACAATTGCCATTGCATTCGATATCAGTGGTAACAAAAACTGAACCTGAATTGAACCATATAATAGAAACTGAAGGTTCTGAAAGAGGTTTATAGTGATTTTGAAATATTACGAGGGATGAAAGTTAAGTGAATAAAAGTGTATTGATATTGAAATTAGATGGACATACTAAGACATAAAAACGAAGAAGAGATGGATAGATTCCTTGAATGATATGGGTAAGTAAGGAATGTCGAAATGAAGAATATAGGTACCCGATGATTTGTCATCAATCCACAAATCATCAAATAGCTGATGATGATAAAGGCGGTGACTAATATGTGAGAACCAAAAGTGGTAAATCATAGATGTGGTAGAGCCGCGTAACTGATAAACGTCGACGCATTAATTGTGAAACATCACCCCTTATATAAAACGCAAAAATAATTAAACTATTCCCAAAGTGTAACAAAACACGAAATACGGGCAGTCCACTACCAGTCACTGAATCTAGATAAAAACGTATTTATTTTTTGCGATGTCGCCATAAATAGCTACATAAACAAACCCATTTCTGTAATTCTGGGGGCGTTTAAAAAACATTTCGTAATAAAAACAGATGACGTGGGTATTTGTTAAGGGTAATATTCCAACATCACGGCTACATGTACATCTTGCGAGAGTTGAGAGTTATGACATCCATTGTTATTATGTAACTTGAAACGTTTTACCAATCGCAACTTATCGAGATTGTTGCCAATTGGAAGGGTAGTGTAACAGCCTATATTTATTGCTTTATAATCTATTTTTGTTTCAGTTTTTGTCTAAAATAGGGCAAACCAATTTTAACCTCGGTTTATTTATTTAAGATTATTTTTTTTACTTTATTTTCTGTAGTGGTTGATAGTTCAGTGGTAATGACGTCGGATGCTGCCGCGAAGGTCGTGCTTTGGAATCCTACAATGAGCTAAGAAGTTACGATGGTAGGGTACATTGTAGTACCTGACTGGCTGGCTACCACCCTCATGTTGAAAATCTGTCGCCAAACACCTACTGGTATGTTCCGGCAGTTGCACTTGAGAGACAGTTCCTTCTAGGCTTTGTGTGCTTACCACTTTCGGCCATATCATCACTTGTCATAGAGATTGTGGTCAAGCACAGACTTATAATTTTATTACCTATTTTTTCAATGTTTTCACTTTGATGGCTTTTATTATTTGTATCTTCGGTGTTATAATGTAGTGTTAACAATAAAGTATATTTGTATTGTATTGTACTGTATTGTATAAATAATAAAAAATAAAAAAGGACGTCTCCGTCGTCGTCGTATAATCAATACCTATCTATGAATATGGATTTAATAGTCTATGATGATGCTCTGTGGTGTGTCTGTGGTATCATTTTGTTTATAGATGGTCGTAGGTATATGAGTGGAAGATTTCGTTTAAGCCTATGATTTTGTAACCATTATGTTTCGTATATTTCATACGTTAACAAGTGAAACCATAAAAAGTTGTTTTCGTCAATTTTCTATCGCCAACGTCTTAGAATTAACAAAGCAAAGAAATTTCAAATGTTACGAGACATACGTAGGTAAATAACCTTTACCTTATTACAACTTTGTATTTTGCTCGTGAACTTCAGATTTCAAATTTTTCCAATTTAAAAATAATATATTTTTCAGTTACATGTTCGAGAGGTATGAGATACACTCCATTTTATTCGTAACTTTGATGTGGATATTACTATCTATATAGAGGTGTGTGCCAAATTTTAGCGACCTAGACCTTATAGTTTACAAGTAAAATAGCTGTGACACACAGACGGACAGAGCTAACGAAACGATGACGACGGACAGACATGACGAAACTATAAGGGTTGTTTGACAACGGGAACCTAAAAATAAAAATTATTTAGCTAGTGCTACAAAATACATATTAAAAAATTTTATGAAGATGAAATAGTATAACGTTGAAAATATTACATTGTACAGTCAGCGTCAAAAGTAGATTTGCACTTTAGTGCCGTGTATTACACCATTAATAATTTTCATACAAACTGTCAAGAAAATGTCAATAGATTATTATGAAAGGGTACTAAGGGTAGTCTAGCCAAATATTATTATTATATGTCATGTCCCTTACCAGCTATCAATCAATCATTCAAAGTCAAAGCCATTTATTCAGTTAGGCCCTAGGAGGGCACTTGTGAACGTCGAAACTACTGAAGTTACCACCGATTCGGAAGTCGCCTTCAACTGAGAAGAACCGGCAAGAAACTCAGCGAGGTTAATTTTTTTTAATATTTTGTTTTTTTTTGGACTGCCTGACAATGTCCCTGCTATCAACCTACTGACAAAAACAAAAGCACCATGATAGGGAAAAACTGGGGGGTAAAACAGCAGTGTTGTTTTCAGTGGAATGACGATAATGATAAACTTATAGGTAAGTGATAATGGGAAGCACAGAGTAAACTTCTCGAAAGCGGATTGTTCCGGGTAACAATGCGGTTTGCGGTAACCGGGTAAGGTGCCCGGTTACGAGCTTAAGCGGGGGCGGCAGCGATTTCTTTCAAATATTTCCCGGCCGGATATCATTACTTCCCAGAAATTGATCCTTATTAGCAACACTATCGGATAGTGTAATAATACAGTATGTGTTTTTTATTTCAAAATCAACGGGTTCGATTCCTGGCTAGGAATATTGTTTTTTTTTCCAAATCCTTTGAGTATTTTTCATTATTCCTTATAGTTTAGGATTTAGCCATCCACGCCCTCTTGAAAAATTCAACCTGTATATTTTAACCGCCCCGCGGTTTAACACGTGTTCACTAGGGTTCTTATGTTTTCCCGGGATAAATGTATCCTATATGTTATTCCTGGGTATGATCTATCTATTTGACAAGTTTCATGCAATTCCGTTCAGCAGTTACAACAAACACAACACACAAATATTCGCATTTATACTATTAGTAGGATATGATGGTATACACCCAGACTCAGGACAAAGGATATATTCGTGCACACAAATGTTTGTCCTGGGCCCGAATCGAACCCACGATTATATCTATGGATATGCTTGTGCTTGACCACAATCTCAACATTTTTAGTGATGATGTGGCCGAAGGTAGGAAGAAGGAAACTGGCTCTCTAGTGCAGCTGCAAATACACCGTTAGCTGCTTGGCGTAAGCGGTTACCTATGAACCCTATGAACGCTTGCAACACCAGACGTATCACTCACGCGTTGCCAACCCTTCCCCCCTCCCCGATGAGCTCTAGCGACCTTACTCACGCGCAGGTACACAACTGTAAGTTATTTGGCTGCGGTATTCTGTAAGGTGGAGGTACTTCCCCAGTCGAGCTGCTCTTTGAGCGACACACCGAACTCATTATAAGATTCGGGCCTACGACTCGACGTCACTACCACTGATCATAAACTAAATTCTATTTAAATCGCTAACCGCTCATGCGTTGACCACAACCCTAAGTTCAAGGTTCCTCAGGGTTATGGAAAGAAGTGATTACGTACTGGGGGCACAATCGACGTATCGAATAGAATACCTGTGTTATATTTTCATTTATATATAATATAATAGTTATATAAGCGTCGTTATTAGTTTTATTTATTCTTTACTTCTGCCCTGCGGTTTCACCTGCGTTCCCGAGGGAACTTATGTTTTACTGGGATAAAAAGTAGCCTATAGCATTATATTCCTCGATAAATGGACTATCCAACACTAAAATATTTTTTCAATTCGAATCAGTAGTTCCTGAGATTAGCGCGTATCTGTGTGCCACATCCAAATCCATACAGCCGTTATTGAGTTGAGTAGTAACAAACATCCAAACATACAAACTTTCACATTTACAAAATTACTAGGACTAGCTTTTCGCCCGCGACTTTAAACAGACAGACAGACAAAATAAAAAAAAGCTCTGTATTCTGTTGCTCTTCCACAACCCACACTACATTTTTGGTAAAAAGAAAAAATGTACAGTAGTTATTACGTGGGCAAACATTGTTGGTAGGGGCAGACTATATATTTTATTGATTTATAGATAGACTAGCTGTCCCCCGCGGTTTCACTCGCGCAACGGTTTAATAAATAGTTAGTGTTAAAATATTTTTGCACAATTGTAATACACCAATTTCAGTTATGTTTTTTTTCACAATTTTATATTAGGTACACTTTTATAATTCCTGTTTAATGTTTTTGTCTCCATCGTCGTTATTTTATCAATTTATACTTAATTCTAATTCCAATTTATTGTTTATTGCTCCATCGCACAGAGTATTTTTGTTCCATCGTGCCAACGATGACTTTGCCAGTGTCATGGTATGGTTGGAAAGATCGGTCGGTGGTTGTAAAGGTACTTTTTTGTTTTTTATTTTGTGCTATTTATTTTTTTTATTTTTTGTGTCACATATGTTCGTGATGTCAAGGTCGTGGGTTCCGACTGAAAACCAGCGCGAAGGTTAGTTTTAAACTACCCTTAGCATTTTGCTGAGTCGGGACCTATTCCTGGCATCGCGCAACATTACATTTTTGTTTGTTTGTTGGATGTTTGTCTGTGTGTATAGTTCTTTAAATTGATGTAATGTTTGTATGTAATGTTGTGTGTTGTCATGAATAAATGTTTTTCTTTCTTCTTTCTTTCTTCTTTCTTTCTTTCTTGTTGGCCGATTCTCAACCTACCCGATATGCATATAAAATTTCATACAAATCGGTCGAGCCTTTTCGGAGGAGTATGGTAACTAACATTGTGACACGAGAATTTTATATATACGATGTAAATGTTTTCCATACCATAATTAATTAGCTGTTATCCGCGGTTTCACCCGCGTTCCCAGTATAGGTACGTACCTATATATTATCTATGATTCGATAAAAAACAAAACAAAGATCATAAAAATCGGTCCAGCCATTCTTGAGTTATAAATGGTGTACCAAACTATCTCCAGTGATACCTTTACGCGATACACCTTTTGTGCGTAAACCAGATTTCATAAGGTTACATCTAAATTTTAAGTAAAATTTGCAAAAAATCAAAAGCCAAGGTATGTCGTTAAAATAATTAGCTACATAACGCCGCTTTTTAAGTAACAGATTTTCCCTTTTGATATGAAAATGTTTCAAATCAAAAGCTTTTATTATATTTTTTATAGTTAAGTAAGTTAAATTATTTATTCTCTACTATGTACCTCGTTTTCAACGAGTGAAGGCAGATTATATTTTTTTAGATTAAACATTAGTAGGTACCAAGCCCTTAGCCCGTCGGCTAGATATGTAGCTTTTAACAAGTTAGTGGTTCATTATATTTATTAATTTATTTATATTTTTTAATGAACTTCTGTAGGAATGTATATCACAAAATATGAAAATTGACTGAAAATTTTCACTAAACATTGTTGTTTTATTGATATTTTATATGTGACTGCAGGCAAAGTAGCGGACGAACCAAGTTAAAGCTATTCCAAAAATATTAAATTAATTACTATGACATCTATATTTTGCTTGACGAACTTATGCAATTTGCGTACCATGGTGCTGCCAGTAATCGAAAAGTTCACATTTCTTTTTAAACTTAATTTTGGGAAATACTCAATAATATTAAGAGAGCTTCTATGTTCTAATAACATGTAAAATATTAATAAAAATTAATTGAATAGAAACTAAGAAAACCGGTATAAAGTGATATAGTTGCAGCTTTATCTTTTTTCGTATGGCATCACACTGACTGGCTGGAAGCGAGGAAAGTAGCGACCACCTTAAGAATTTATAAGCGAAATGGTTATGTTTCATGCAGTGTGGCCGAATTAACCCCTCTGAACAATTATTACGACAGGAAATCATTTTCAGCAAGCCTAACCTTCTTACGTAACCTAAGTATCTCAGTGTTACCATGTAGTATCGAATAAAGCCCATTATAATTTGCGCGTCACTTAGCAAGCGGCACAGCAACAATATTTCTGTAATCCATCATCAACGTCGTATGTGAAACACTCGGGATTGTGCGGGAACACGTACTTATTAGCGAAACTCCCCGGACGATTCCCGGTATCGTGGTGGGGGCCACCCATGCCGGGCGCCACCCCCGTCGTGAGCAGAGCCACGCTGCGTAGGCGTGTGTTGACAAACGATGTTGCTAAGTCTATTTCTAGCTCCCGGGCCCCGCCCATGCGCCCTGCCACCCGCTCCCCCTCGCACCCCCTCCCTAAAACTGCCCTTGACCTTCCGTATCCAAACAACCGCAGTCACAACAAGCGGGGACACATTGGTGATAATTTGTTTTTCTTGTTTGATTTGTTATTGTTCTAGTACAATAGCTTTTATCTGTTTGACAGCTCACCGAAGACGGTCGCTTCACGATTTAATGTTAAATAACGTAACATGAAAAAACATCGTAGGTTCTACCGTATTTTTCCTCAACAAATTGAAGATCTTATAAATATTTATGTTGATCAAAGTCTGTAAAATATAAATAAACTTAACATTGGTAAATTAAAGATCCTACATCCGCGGCTGGTACATACAATCTTGCGCGAAATATTTCTCGTGACCTTTTTCAGATGAATATTTATATACACCCTAAAAGTAATTTGGAAATGTCTGTGTGCACCACCCCCATATTCTTACTTAAGGATACAAAAAATATATTAAAGTCAACATCGCGAAACTGTTTTAAGTATTAACTTAATCAATAATTGCCGTGACAAGACGGAGCTATAGTATTTTCGGTCCACTCACCGTTCGGACCGCAGACCAAAAAACCTAAAATTTCAAGGGGACAATTCGGTACGCAAGAAACAAATGCTCTAAAGGACGTTCAAAAATAATACATAGTTAAATATTTAAGACCGGTCCTATTGGAGATCATTAGGGGAGGCCTATGTCCAGCAGTGGACGTCTTGCGGCTGAGATGATGATGATGAGTGTGACTGTGTCGTCACAGTACATTTATGAAAATTTAATTTATGTTCGGAAAAATATACAAAATTTTCCTAAGAACAGCGATACTCATAGCTTGAACACTAGAAATAAGCACAAACTCGCTGTACCTGTAACTCGGCTCAGCAAAGTGAGGACTCATTCAAGGGGCAATGTATACGTTTCTATCACAAAGTACCCAAAGTAATTCAAGAACTATCTGTGTATAGATTTTAAAAATTAGTTAAACAAAAGTTATGTAAGAAAGGGTACTATAAAGTTTCTGATTTTGTGGAAGACAAGAATGCATTTTTATTTATGCTAAAGCCTATATACACTCCAAAAAGGTATATTTTTAACTCAAAAATTTTAACTCGAAAAGTAATTGTAGTAAGTACCGTGGCTTTTCAACCGCGGTTTCGCTCGTGCAGACTTTATAAAAATAACCATAAAAATAAAATAAAGCCTATTCAAAGCGACCTGTGAAACTCCTCATGGAAAGCCGTGGTTTCGAAGATCAGTGTATTCAAACAGACAGATAGACAGACTAGAAAAACATTTTACATTCTGTAACTCTTACATCACTCACACTCCATTTTTGATCTCTTAGTCCGGGCCTTCACAACTAACAATATATTTCTAGCTTTATCACTAGCGAAATATAGTCAAAGTCAAAGCCATTTATTCAGTTTAGGCCCTATAGGGGCACTTATAAACCACAAAGCTACTGAAGATACCACCTAACATATAGAATGAACTCCGCTTGTTATCTGTATCACTATGGACGGATAGTTATCTAGGATAGTAGAGACTAGCGTAAAATATATTTACTATCTAAAAAAATGGAATCACTGGACATTGATGATAAGTGAACGTTACGAGACGATAAACCGTTTGAGTAGATAAAGTAAATAAACGAAATAATAGGTACTCACCTCTTCTTGCTATTGTCAATTTGAGATAGGTACTAGTTTATTCAAAAACAATGTTTAGAATTAATTGCATTATCTATTAATTAAAAAAACAGTAGAACTAATAACGTGTCTTTCTTTCTTCAAAATTGGGGAACGGGAACTATGTTATAGAAATTTTATAAAGTCCTGTACGAGCGAAGCCACGGGCGAAATGCTAGTAATTACTCAACGTGTGAACACAAACAAGTCAATGACTGATTCTTTTGTTTACACACTAATTAATTTTAATATCTCTGTCTCTTTCTTACAAACATATAGGGTCAATGTCAGTATGACGTGTTACAGCCTAAAACCTAAGACATCCTAACTAATATTATAAATGCGATTGTGTGTTCTTGTTACCTTTTCACGCCTAAACCGCTGAACTGATTGCGATGAAATTTGGTACGCAGATAGCCTATGGTATGGAGAAAGACATAGGTTACTTTTTTTCTCGGAAACGCGGTTGAAACCTCGGGGAACAGCTAGTAGAACATAAATGAATGGAAATTTTAATAAAAATCGATAATTACAACATACCTATGTTACTTATTCTGCCATTTTATATTATACTGAAGTCTTCCATTGAATTATTGGCCATAAGCGAGTAAAGCCTACATACCCTTTTAAATTTATCATTATATGCTACGACTCTGAATATAAGTAGCAGTTAAGCGGGTAGGAGGGGGACACTGAACTCCAAAAAAAAAAAAACTATAAATTTGATATTTCGTATATTAATCTTTATATCAAAGTGTTTTGAGACAACCCTCTACATTTTTAAAAGATCTTAGCGATACCCATTCAATATAATACGCAAAAAAACACTTGCAAGATTTATCCCGACATAGTAACTAACAGAAGGTAAATAAAAACTTAATCCATGTTAATAATTTATAAGAGGCATAGATAAGAAATGGTGTAACGATGCAACCCTTTTCGATGGTTAGTGGCCATGTGTATTATTTTCAAAATAGGAAGGGCGATAACCTTTTCAAACGTTTTTACCACAGAAAAGTTTCATTGCATTTCTTAAAATTGAATAAGTTGTGATTATTATTTTATTTTATGTTATCGGAAAACTAACAGCTAAATTATAACAATATATACTAGACAGTAGGATTTAAAAAGCCAGAACCAGTTTTCACAAATTATTATTATAGAAAAAAGTAAGAAGATGCGAGTAAAATTTTTAAAGTACACAAAAGAGATTTAGAGATTTCAAAGTGCCAAGAAAAATATACCATTCATACTGCGTTTGAAGAAACCTTGCCGTATTGTGAATAAGTCTACGTGATCTGAGTAATCGTTGTTATGACCAATTACATTTTTAAGTAATAGTCATTTATCTGATAACTTATAATAATTATATATGTATAGGGCCTGAAGCTGTCTACGTGACCCATTTCAACAAAACCCAATGGGGGCTATCGCGTAGTAATTTTCCGCTAGAGGCGCTAGTATAGCGTGAGGTCTTCGGAATGTCAAACTTCACTGTTTCTGGGTGGGCTACGTTTATTTCTAATTAGAATAATATTGTGAATATTTTGCAATACCTGAGATTAATTATGGCAAATATGAGTTACGGGTCAATTAATGGCAGTGCTTTGACGCTTTGAGATAGTTTTTTCTTTCGGAAACTTTTACCTACTTTTTTTTCGAACAAAACGTACGAACTACGTAAAACTGAGGCATGCTCGATATTTTTACGGTACGGTTTAAGGTATTAAATATGATTTAAATGTAAACATGGTTTTCATGTCCGTAATAACAAACTTTTATAGGACCTTACTCGACAGTGGCGCTAACTGGTGAGCACAAAAACGATAGCCCCCATCGGGGTAGGTTTTACATAAATAGATACTTTTATTGTAATATATTATATATGTATAGATATGCCCTTCTTACGTTTACCGAAGTATTTAATACAAGTGTTTTTCTAGTTTTATATCTTGGTTTTGTAGCAGTTTTTATTTTGTACTAATATTTATGGAAGAGATTTGTAGGTATTATTTTTGTTTAAATAAAACCCACTACTTCTACGAAGCGGCGAGGGCTGTAGCATCTACATGGTGACAAAGGCGTCTGGCTTCCCACCTCTCATTTGCTTTCTTGAGGATTCCAAGAAATTACAGGTAATAACTTTATTTATATGCAATATTTTTCCCTTGTATTTATATTATGGATATCTACTTTTGTTTTAAACATTCCTATATTTCTACGTATGAACATTATATTTTCATAAATGTAAAGTGAAGGCAAAGTCATTATATTTATTTCTTTATATAATTCTTTAATGAGTCCCGAGGACCCATACTATAAATTGCACGAATTGCTCTTTTTTGTAATATAAAAATAGTTTCAACATCGGCTGCTGCACCCCATAATAAAATACCGTATGATAAAAGACTGTGAAAGTAAGCAAAATAAACTAGTTTAGCCGTCTCGACATTCGAAGACTTGACAACGCTGCACCACATCGTGACCAATTACAAAGTAAATCTTATGCGTTAAAAATTCATACAGATGAGTTACCGGAGGGGTACGCCGGCACAGTCCAAATAGCCCTGGGTTTCACCATCTAAAGTAACGTGTCTTTCCTACTCAAGTGAATACGCTAAATCAGACTCATCGTACACTAAATCAATCCCAAAAATCCCGGATCCAAAAGCTTACCAAACAAAGGGTGTACAATTTACACGTGGACATTTCCCAAGGTCAAACGGGCATCGAACTGGTATACCATCCATCATAGAGAGAGGGGAGGACTAAGCAGGGCGGGGGCTTGAGGCGGCGGGGGAGGGGCAACGGAGCCCGCGGACGGAGTAGGGCGGCAGGGCTGGTTCTATTTATATAAAATCGATACAAGCACGCCCGTGGCCTTGGTGCCATCGATCGGGACAGATGGGGTGTGGAAGACGAGCCCCCGACGACTTCTATAGTACGGACACTTTAGGGTTGTTACTTGATGATTTTAGACGAGTAATGACGGGTAGATTGGGATATAATCTTCGAAAGCTTAACAGCTCAGTCACAGTAGGTCGCACATTTAAATAAAAGCTAATTTTTCATAAAAAAAAAACTAATCTTGGATGCTACTAAATTGTCAGTTCTGTGGGATTTATTGAGGTAATGGCTATGTAAAAATTAATTAAATAATGTAGGTTATTAAATGATAGAGTAAGCAGGTGACATATATTGCATTTAATATTAATTTACCTTCCCATTGATGATGCAAAATTATTAAGTTTTAAAAGGATTATATCAGAGAAATATGATGTAAGAGTATGACGCTGCAGTAGAAAGATTTCCCAGTGACGTATTTAAATATTATATGAGCTAGAGTATCTATACTTCAATCTAGAGCAAAAATATTTTTTCTAATCAGACTGGTAATTACTGTAAGGAAAAGATACTAGTGTGGTTGGGTACTTTGATGTTCCAATGTAGCTACCACCCTCAAGATGAAAATCTGTCGCCAAGCAACTACCGGTGTTCCAGTAGCTAGAGTTAATTCTCTCTCTAAAGACTCTAACGCAACGTTCAAAAGGTTGCATTTGCTGCGAGTAGTATTGAAAGAGAAAGAAAAATATTTTATTTTATTTTTATTTTTTTGGATAAACACCAACAACGCACATATAGACTTACTATGACGGAACATTTGAAGGGAAACATACGGCGACGCCTTGAAGATTTTGGTTGCAAGGATACCGATTTTTCTCAACAATGACTAAAGCGAACGAAATGAAATTTATTGTAAGAACTCATCATGTCTTTGACTTTATTTTGTTCAATGTATATCACGATTGGTTAACTTTTATTACACAAAATAATCAATCAAAAAGACCTCTTTAAAATAAGAGATTCCAAATTTACCGATATTGAGGATCGATTTGAGGTTCCAAAATTTCTACATATATTCATTGAAACTGATACTACAATTTGTACATAGATTTTATGAAATATATTTGTAGTTTTTAAATTAAACAATAAAAACCATTTTGTCGCATACGCCCTTTCCGTTTACGCGGGTTTTCTATGAGAGGTCGCTATAGTAGGGAGCACCACGTTGAATTTCAGATTTTTAAGCTTAACGCGGAATCTATACTAAGTAATACTTGCTTCCGGCCCGCAGTTTCGCTCGTTTTCCCCAGGGATCTTATGGGATTAAAAGTATCTTATATATTAATCCAGAATATATTCTTATGTGTGCCAAATTTCATCCAAATCCATCCATCGAAACTATTTTTTTTTTACTTTGCAGTCTTGTGTTTGACCACAATCTCACTATGGTAGGTGATGATGTGGCCGAAGGTGGTAAGCACACAAAGCCTAGAAGGATCTGGCTCTCAAGTGCAGCTACCAGAATACACCAATAGGTGTTTGGTGACAGAATTTCAACTTGAGGGTGGTAGCCAGCCAGACGGGTACTACAAAGTACCCTACCACCGTGCTATGGTTTCCTCACGATGTTTTCCTTCACCGAAAGCTCAAGCTCATTGTAGGATTCGAACCCACGACCTTCGCCGCGGCATCCAACGTCACTACCACTGAGCTATCATCGCCTTAATTATTACCATTAGGTCTATTAAAAATTAATCTATTTCTTAGTGGATGCCTACGTCATAATAGTTAACTGTATGCCTAATTTTAGCCCGATCCGTCCTGTGGTTGAGCTATGCGTTGATAGATCAGTCAGTCAGTCAGTCACGTTTTCTTTTTATTTATTAGAGACTAGATTCCGCCACGCGGTTTCACCCGCGTTCCCCGGGGATCTTATGTTTTCCCGGGATAAAAAAGTAGCCTATGTTCTTCTCCGTACCATAGGCTATCTGCATACCAAATTTCATCGCGATCGGTTCAGCGGTTTAAGTGTGAAAAGGTAGCAAACAAACAAACTCACTTTCGCATTTATAATATTAAGTTAGGATAATATTAGTTAGGATAGGATGCCATAAAAATAAAATGTTATAGGGACATACCTATCATAAATAAATCATTGAGACCAAAAATGCTTACTTACTGTGTTTTTTTTGGAGTTTATAACTAACTATCTACACCTTTTTACTTATAATATCATTGGTCCTAGCCCCCAGGAGTTTGGGCTGCGCGTTGATACGTCAGTCAGTCAGTCAGTTACTTATTCTTTTATATATATATACTGGGTGATTTTGTTATCACTGGCAATACTTGCAAGGGTGGAAGTACTCATCAAAATGAACAACTTTTATAATGGGACTAACTGTGAATTCATGAAAAAATTATCAGCTGTTCCATACAAAAGTTCAATACCTACTAGACCAAAATGTATGAAGAATCCGTATTTTTTTACGCGATATCAGAGTTAGCCCTATAATAAAAGTTGTTCACATTGATGAGTACTTCCACCCCTGCAAGTATTGCCAGTGATAACAAAATCAACCTGTATATATAGATAGTCGTTTTCAATAAATATCGTGTGTGATATTAAAATCGAGAGGAACCTTGTAACTAGTTGTAACCTGATACCTTTTGATACGAAGTACAAAAAGTTTATATATCTAAGGCCGCCCTTACACTTGTAAGTTGCTTTCGTAAAATTTATGTAAGTAACTTACGTCTGCACCGCACTGCACTGCACTATTACGATAAGCGACTTACATAGAGTATTTATATTTGCAAATTTATCGTAAGTTAATTACGTAAGATAACTTACGTGAGTAAAATTTACAAGTGTAAGGGTGGCCTAAGGATGTACTAAGGTAGGTCAGGAATAGTGTGCGGTGATCTAAAGGCGCTTTCTAAAAATGTTTTTTTTTTTATTGTGATACCTACTACATAGAACTTAGATGTTTTTTACGCTGTGGTAGTAGGCTACGTAAAATACTCGTACCAGATATTTATGAGTATCACCCCTACGTTCTGTATAACAGGAAATGCGGAAGTTACGCAGTTACAAAAGTATATTAGCTTCGAATAATTTATTTACAGGAAACAACAAAATATCAAATTTCTGAGAATGAGCAAATGTCTGTTTTTGTCGTTTCAATACTTCATACACTAAAAAATACATAACAAGTAGGTATGTTTTTTTCGTGGGTACAAATTCTAATCGATCTATCTATATACAGGCTGAATTTTTCAAGTGGGCGTGGATGGCCAAATCCTAAACTATAAGGAACAGCGAAAAATACCCAAAGGAGTCTCGAGCCCGATTTTGATAAAAACTAAAACTGCATCATAGGATTTTTGAAAAAACAATATTCCTAGGCAGCAATCGAACCCGTTGATATTGAAAGTCTAGAGTTGGGTTAAATTCAGTCGATTTAGATAAATGTCTATCAGTTATCTATAGATTTTTATCCTAAAATATGGTTACGTAATCATAGTAACATAACCACTGATAAGCGGTGAATCAGAGAGTATCAATTCGCAGGTATCAGTTACATTTGTTATTTTTTCAGTTTTTACTTCAAATGTATACTAGTCAAAACAAAATATGGGCCACCATATATTTTTGATATATTTGGATATTTATAGGGTTCTGGGGTTGTAAATTGATAAAATTAGTTGAATTGATTTATTTTAAATGGAAAAAAGCTTACAATTGAATTAATTCATGAAGAAATTAACATTTCCCAACATTTTTACGGAATAATGCTATTTTGCAAAAAAAAAATACGCACATATTCATAATGCAATTCAAATGGAAAATTCACAGAGTTCGATGCTGAATTGGTTTTGTTAGTATCAGGTGTGTCCTCCCATCTTCCGAATACGTTCTTGAAGCGTGGAAGGCATACTCTCTATGAGGTGGAGTCCTATCTCCTGCTGAAATATTTCCCAACTCTACGTACGTTTGAGTACGTTTATGACCTGTCTGTCGTTATACACGGGTTGGTTTGTATCTCGGATGCTTTTTTTCAATTGATCTCACATGAGTTCAATTGGTTTTAGGTCTGGAATATTCGCTGGCCACGGCAACACTTGTATACGAGCCTCCTCTAGGGCCTTTCTGGTGGCTCTACCAGTATGTTCGCGAGCATTATCATGGATCAGCATGAACCTTCCGCCCATTTGCTGGGCAAATGGTAGCACATCGGGTCTAATGACCTCCTCAATGTAACTTTGAGCAGTTATTTTGCCTTCGCTAAGGATTACAAGCTCTGTTCTTCCTGTGATGATTTTCCTTCACCATACCATGATATTGAGCCCCCCGAAGCGGTCACATTTGTGGATCATCATCCGAAAATCGTTCACCCTCTCGTCTACTAACCCTAATGCTACGGTAATAACAAAAAAAAACACTTTGCACTCGTTTGGAACTGTACCGTGCCCCAATCATTTATGTCCCAGTCCAAAAGCAGCCCTGCGAAAGATATCGGCTAGCACGATGAGCACTTGTCAACAGAATCCGTACTACTTGTCTCCTAGAGAGCTGCTGGTGTTTGTGCAAATGGTTTCTAATCGTTTAATCACTGACGCGAGTACCTGTCGCCTGGCGCATACGGTTTTGTAAGGAGCAGGCGGCTATCGTACGGTCTCTACGTGCAGTTAAGCGTATCTAGCGGTCTTCCTGGGCATTGGTTGCTCTAACTCTGTCTGATCCACTTCTTCTGGTTGCTCTACCAGTCTCATGAAACCGATTCCAGGCGTTTTGGATCGCTCACCGCGAAAAACCTAGTTGTAAAGCTACAGAACGCTGCGAATAACCTTCTTGAAGTAATGTTATGGCCCTAGTAGTAGTTGGCAAGTCCATAATGTCGTCAAACTCTCGGCATTGCTTCCTTGAAATGCTAATTTATCACCCTAATTCATGCCAAAACAACTAATCCCAAAAGAACCCACAAGTCAAATGAATTTAAAAGTCAGTAAAAAACTGGGTAAAATCAAATGAATATAAAAATGTTATAAAAACAATTATTTAAGTCCTAGGTATTGACTACGGATAAACGAGACCTAAAAAACTATAATGTTGCCACAAAAAGCATTATCCGTAGGTAATGAGAAGGCATTGTCAGTCCGTCACAATTCTACACTGTGGCTGCGAAATGCGGGTATTTACTATCCGCGCTGACTTCGATAGCAGTTCGAAGGGGCGGCGTATAGTGAAACGGCGATAATAACTCAGTGGTAGTAGTCGAAACCTACAATGAGCTTGAGCTAGGAAAAAGTCGTGAAGAAACAATATCCCTGGGGTTCTTTATAGGACCCGCCTGGCTGGCTACCACTCTCAAGTTGAAAACCTGTCGCCAAACACCTACCGGTGTGTACCAGCAGCTGCACTTGAGAGTCAGTTCCTTCTAGGCTTTGTATGCTTTACCACCTTTGGCCACATCGCCACATACCATGGTACCATATAAAAACTTAAAAAAAAAAAACTCCCACACGTCCGACCTCCGACTCGTTCCGATCGGGACTGAGACGCGGCGAGCGCATAATGGCGTATTGAAACATAATTTTCGATTTGATGGGATTTTGCACGACGTTTATCCAAATCATATAAAATGTCATTTTGATAAAAATTTAGACATAAGTATTTGTGATTTTTAGTGATGCAGCAAAGTGCAAGTACTTGTGTATCTAAGGGCCATATTGTCTTGTTATTTTTTTTTATTTGAACTTGTGTTACTTACAAATAAAACAAAACAAATCTAAGTTTACCCAAAAACCCTTGCTATAAGAAGGTACTACTTAATTAGTGTTCCTTTTTTAGTTGAAAGTTATTTCAATTTTATACAATGTGTGCTAGACAGTTCGACATAAATTGAAACAACATAGTGTGACGCCCTAAATTACTTATATGTGGGTATATAATATATTGTGTTTATTTTATAGTGAATTTTGATTGTAATAATATTTGTTATTTTGACATAATCTGCCTGTAAGTTGCCTTAAAAGGAAACACAGAGAATGCAGCCATAGAGGCCTATTTAACAGAAATGTCAATCATGTATTATCTGTTGGCGTACCTTAATTAAATAAATAAATAAAAATGCACTCCGGGAGTGCCGACAGAAGTGAAAACATTTTTTATTTTTTTGAGATATTGAGATTGAGCTCTTGTATCATCATCATTATCATTAAAATTATAACAATCTAAAATAGTTTTTTTTTCTGAGTGAGTTTGTTTTGTTATGGCGCCAAAACTACTGACAGTGACTAGCAACATTACTGCGTCATAAGTGCCTTATTAGGGCCTAAACTGAATAAATGATTTTTGAATTTGAATTTACTGGCCGCAATTATTTTAATGGGAGAAAAAAAAAACTAAACGTCAAACTGATGTTTAACTTTGTAGTACCAACATACACTATAACAGTAATTTTGGAACTTCAGCAAATATTTTAAACATAGCTCACCTGAACATGATGACGAGCGGCCGGGGTCATCACTCATGATAACGGTCCCCTGAAAATATAAGATTTAAAAAATTGAAGATTTTCTTGTTATGGGATATTAAACTTTAAATAAGAAAGGGAACTACTCTAACAAGTATATTTTCATAATGTCAGTTTTCCGCTCCGATCTTCGACTATCCTACTATATTATAAATGCAAGACTTTATAGATGTTTGTTACTCCATAGAAAAACATTAGATCCCTCAGGAAGCTAAAATATAAGAGACACAGTATATGGTGGTACTGGACTACTTTATACCAATTTGGTATTGTTATTATTTAATAAAAAGTAACAAGTAACAAACATTGATATATGGGTCAGAGAGTGTCTGTGACAGTAGAATTTGTATAAATCTAGGCTGGTATGTAAATTACATCTAAATGATTGGGGCCTTCATTTAATCATCTTCATTTGGGGTTATAAAATAATGATAAGCTCGAAAAAGCGGGACATCACGACACCCACAAAAACAACAAATATTATGCAAATAAATCACAATGTTTATACAAAAAAGACCTCTAAGTGTGTTATAGGAGTTCATGAATGCAAGCGTGAGTAAGAAACAAACCTATTTCGTACTCCAACCAGCTGGGCGTCCAGAAACTTATTAGTAAAACGTCCAAAAAGTAAACAAATCCAGAGTCACATACGCTAACTTAACAACATTTTCACATAAAAAGACACAAACTTTAACCACATTTTGGCGACAATTTCAACAATAACTTCACATAATATTCCTTCAAAACAAGCAAAGTCCTCTGTTTTGTTGATCAGATTTTGATTTGACAATTGACGTATTTGTTACGACAGATAACTAGTTTGTTGTTATTTCCATATTTTCCATCACACGTCGATAAAAGAAATTTAAAATTAGTTTATTGGCTAAGATGAATCTAGTTGGAATTTGTAAGTTTGACACACCAATCACACAAACAATTCAAATTAAATTGTGCGATGAAAACAAATTTTATAGAGATTGCTTGGTTGGTTTACCTGCTTGCGAAACCGTTTTTTTTCACCGGTAAACTCGATACCGTTTTTTACCCAACTGTCAAGGAAAAAACCTAACCATGTTTTTTTATTTGAATGGATATATAGATAATGTGCTCTTGGCTTTAATGTATTTACATTTGTGCTTAGCCGCCGGCAACACTAGACCACTAGTGTGTAAAGAGGCCCATTCACTATACTGCATAGCAGTCCGCCGCTGCCGTGCAGGATTGCAAAGCAGGATATAGATGACACACTATATACTGCTTATGGCGGTACTCCACATGGCTATGCATATTGGTGATAGGTATGTTGACAGTATTTGGCATATATTTGACGTATAGGCAAATAGGCGATACGAACGTCCACACATGGAGCCAAATACCAAAACAACAAACTTGTTTGCTTTACCATGAGTGGCCAGTATATTTGCGTATTGTCATATTTGTCTCCTTTGATGTGCCTTGAAAAACCGACAGGCGTGCGGATACGCGTGTTCGTTATTTGCTTATTTGCCAAATAGGCAAATATGCCCGAATATTTGGCGAATAGACCTTCCACACATGGAAGTTATTTGGCAAATATAGCAAATACGCCAATACGCATAGCCATGTGTGGTGCAGCATTAGAACTTGCACGGTTTGCGCAGGACTCAAGACGCATCCTGCAATGGGGCACATTCACGGCAGTCCGCTTTGCTGTCCGCTGCTATATGCAGGATTGTGAATGTTGCCGCAGCCTGCATGGCATCCGGCAACACCGGGCAGGATTAGTCTTGTCTTGAGTCATGCACAAAGCGTGCAAGCTCTAAGCAGTATATATATATAGAGTGTAAGCTATATCTTGCTTCGCAATCCTGCACGGCGGACTGCTATATAGGATAGTGAATGAGCCCCTAACAAAAAAAAATTAATAATATTTACGTCTCAGTTGTACGTAGTACTTATTACTTCCATGGTTTCGTCTCATTCAGTGTTCTAGATACCCAAACGAGATACTCAAAGGTGTATACAACATTTTAGGGTTTCCAACTTAGGGATTTTCTCCTAAAATTTAAGGGGAAACATATGTAAATATGTTTTTTTTAACATTATCTTTGATTAATACTTTCATATCTATTTATATTTGCTGATAAAGCGAGAAGTGAAGTGAGTTGACTGCTAAGTTGTACGTCTAAATGGCTAAAAAATACCGATTAGACATGAGTAGCTTAAGAGTGTGTTATTGCACTATAGCACTTTTGAAGTGTATCAACACAGTTAAATTAAAAAAAACAATAATGTAACTTTTGCAGCAAAAATGTAACATTTCAGGAAACGAAACGTAACTTACGACTCAAGAGCCCTGGCAACACTGCACTCTGCAGTTGACTTGACTTCACTCACTGAAATAAAACGCAGTGAATCCTCTTTGGTTGGTACAGCCGTCATTTCCATGTAATGTCATTCATTTCATCAGACTGAGTGAATCAAACAATAAAAAAACTTGTCTTACTTATGTTCTCTTGAAGGAACTGAAGTAAGTTAAATTTCATAACTTTGAGTCATCATATCGTTGAATTGGATTCATCTCCTTATTTCCTGTGATCTAAAATGTTCTCATCATTCTTTGGTAAGCGGAGATCGTCTCCAGTAGAAGAGGATACACCTCCGATTCCTGGACCAATATCTGACGACAGTTTTGTGTTAGTGGATCCTGCATCACCATCACCAGCGAGAGGTGGTATATACCCGAATGTGAGTGGGGTAGCGGTTCCATATCCTCAAAGACCAGCACCACCTGCGCCTGTGGCTAGAGCCACTGCTGACCAGTCATTCCACTACCTCCAAGGAGTACCTTTCAAAATGTCCAGTGACTTACAAATGGCGTCAAATAAAGATTCGTTTTCGACGCAAATTAGTGATTTATTGGCATTTCTCACTAATAAAGTTAATTTAGATGGTTATAATTATGATTTTTCTGCTGAAAGGAGTGTACTAAAGGAATGTTAGTTAAACTGTATTATCTTTATCACCATATGATAAATAAGGTTATGGGCGTACCATACCTAGGGATTGGAGATGAAGAAGGCACAACCTTTACTGTATATATATTGATATATGATCAATATTTACACATCAATCAGTGCCAATAACATGCTGCATTAGAAAACGCATCTAATACCTAATGAGTAAAATATGGTGACAATAATGGTACATTATTTATTTAATTAAGCTATAATATATTCAGCATATAATTAAATATTAAAACTAAATATGTATATACATTGATATGCTTTGGATTTGTTTTATATCATTCAATATATTAACATTTGATAATGTAATTAACCTTTTAACCGCTTGGTTATAAATATAAATTGCTGTGCCCTTAACACCCCGGTTAACATAGTAAATAGAAAAGAACAGGTTTTTTTTGTCGCTAAATCAGATGTTGTTGAAGGGAACATGAATTGTCATGTCAGATAAATCCACCTGGGGCAGTTAAATGGTTAATATACTACATAACATCATAACTTTATTATGGATTGTTTTTTTTTGTTTTAAATATAACTTATAGTACATACATCAGAAATGATCATTTTGATAGCAAACAAATGACAAATCAATGTTTCAAAATGAGGATGTAATTTTGTATGAATAAGCCTAAAATCATTAAATAATTTAGAATTATTAAACTATTTTTTTAGTGTATGAGTTAAAAGATTTTTATACAGGTATATTATTATAACAGATACAAAATCCTGTCTTATTTTTTATAAATAAACAGTTTCAAATAAAAAAATGTTTGCATTGCATTCTGATTCTGCAATCCTGTATGAAATAATCATATTATTTCTAAGTACAGATATTCTATTTTATTACATGTTTAATGTGAAAGTTGTACAGCATATACATATAAAAATAAATAAACTAACCTTACTGTAAATTTTATTTTTTACAAGATTAGAATTATCAACAAAAATCTGTAAATTAGTAAAATAATAACAAATTAGGCAGTATTCTTTAAAGAAAATAGACAGCTAATACAAAAGAGTAAACACATCTGATGCCATATAAGCAAGAAAGTGAAAGTGTAGCAATGTATGTCACTATCTAGCAACTATTGCAGATTTGTTTATACATTAATTAACAGTCCCCACTATTGCTATCTCTGCCCTGTGCACCAGTGTGGGTAAGAGATAGCAATAGTCAACCGCTAATCTATTAGCAAATTGGCCTGCTGATTTTAAATCTGATGATTTAAATCACCCTGCTGCTCCTTCAATAATATTAGAGTCTTTTAGGTGTATGATCAATCCAACATAATACTCCCTAATAAACCTCACATATACAGAGTCCTATGGCTTCAAAGATGAATGTACTGGTTATAAGCATTCCTAAAAAAAAGGCCTGTTAATTTAGTAGGACCTTAAATAATAATATTATTGAAAGGCTATCAACTCACAGAAAGCATAGTTTTTCACTGGCTCCTACACTATTTCATATTAAAAGACTATATTTATCTCCTATATATCTTCATTGCTTGCAGATCTGTACATTCATAAAATCCAGGACCCATATATTAATTTAACAGCTCACTTTTTCCCCATAAAAATATAATTAAACACAACAAATATAATGAATAATCTTAAATGATGGCAGCTAGTCCACAAATGAATGTAACTATTATAACGAATGGTAGCCACGTCTTCACAAATGCACCAACACTGAAAAAATAGTAACACAGATAATATATTATGGAGTATGGATATTTTTAATGTATATTTTTGTAAATTATTTCAAAAATATCTTTTACCCAACATATTTAGAATATGGTATCATGTAGAGAGCCAATTTGACCATATTCCAGTTCTTGCACCCATTATAGTTCATTATATTTAAAGCTGTGGCCACGTGCGAGTGGCAATTATCATAAAATATAATATGCTGAAACAAACAAATATTTACATGTCAAATACAGAATTACCAATTTATAAATTCTTCTTGCGGCTTGCTTGAGATGATGATGATAAAAGTTTCAATAATCATGGTGATATTTATTTTAAGCTAACACAATAGAATATTCATTAAAACCAGTCATTGTATTCAAGAGATACAATAAAAACAAATGTATAAAATTTTCCATAGGGAAAAACTAATAACAAATTAATAGATCAATCAATAAACTATAACTAACATTACTTTAGAATGCAATAACAAACATAACATCTCCATAGCCTAAAAAATATTTTTACATAATGGCGTTTTTTACTTCATTAATATTCTAAATCAACTGCATATGGCTGAAGTTTAAGAATAATTAAATTGTTGATAAGTATGCAAATAAATGAAGGCCAGGAACTAACAGGTAACTACACCTAAGGTATGACACGATAAAGCAGACTTTTATGAGGTAAAATACTTCATACTATATTATTATTAATATACTATAATATATAAATAAAAATAAAAAAAATGTATAATAATGCTGATATAGAAGCTGATAAACCTACAGACAAAATAAAATATATACAAATATACACATCAAATTAAATGCATGTGAGACAGGCCTTCACAAAACATACCATTCTTTTTTTATAAATCTCAGAAGCTTGCGCCACTGCCGAGTCCCAGCCCGCTTGGCCATTGCTAGCCTTCTGCGGAGATAACTGCCAGTATTTTGTGGGATTACCAAATGCCATCAAATCTTCCGACACAAAATATGGTCCCGCAAAATCTCTTATCACACCTGAAGATGTGCAAATACCCATGTGACCGAGGAATGGGAAAATCCATCTAAAATTAAGCATATTAGAATTACTTTATTAAATTCACATTAAGATTGTTTAGACCCATTCATTTAAAGGTAAGGGTAAACTACGAGCAAAGTATAATATTAATTTTTTTACACCTTTTATCAATATTAGTGTAATAAAAACATGGTCAAGGGCTTGAACTACCTACAGTAGGAAAGAAAGGCAAGTAATATATTAACTTACGTTAAGACAGGTATTGGAGTCCACACAATGCAAAAGGGGTAACGACTGCGTTCGTGGTCAATAGGATCCATTAGGACTGCTTCTTCGGTGTCGGTAAGACTCGCCGGACTGTGATCGCCAGTCATACTTCAGCGATATACAATACAATTGTTATGCAAATAAAAAAATGTCCATATTCATTATCCACCAAAATCTACGAATAATGAATAAATCGAATTTCCAAGCAGTTACATAGTAAATATTTTATTATTTAGAACTAAAGTCAACACAGACAGATGCGAAGAGTATAATAAATATCTTCTTCTTCTTCTTCTTGATAGAATGGCGACTGAAGCCAATAGCACAATTCCGCCAATGTCACGTTAGTTAAAGATAAACGAAGGGGATTCTTTTACAAGAAAATTTTGTTAGTTTTGATAAGAGGAGGAATTAAAGCTGAATTATTATATATATAAATATATATAAGGTGACTAAAATCTTAACTTATTAGTATTTAAAAAGTAGGACAAAATCAATATAAAGGGAGAATCAATATATGTTAGTAAACATTTAAAATTAATTGGACGGGGAATTTCTGGAGGGAGAATATCATAAAGAGACAACTGTAACCTGGGGCATTCAAAAAATAAATGGTTAGTATTTCCCTCATCAAGACCACATTCACATAGAGAATGATCCTTTACTCTGATTTTGTGTAAATGGACAGGAGTAGATGCATGACCTAAACGAAGACGACATATTGTGGAAGTAATTGGTTTATTCAGTTCCCGAAATTTAAAGAACCAAGGAATCTTCGGGATAAACGGTTGAATGTCACCATAGTATCTACCTTTTACATGACGAGAAATTTGCCATAACTTACTCCAAGATCCCTCCATACGAGGCTTTGCTAGACTACCTATATCCGCAGCAAATATATCTGGGTACTGAAGAGAGCCATCACGAATAGCACACCTAGCACATGAGTCAACAGTCTCATTACCACGAATGCCACAATGACTAGGAATCCATACAATAACCACATTCAAACCAAGAACAAAACAATCATATAATGCTTCTCTAATTTTTAGAACGATAAGATGATTAGATTTGGTGCGGAAAGGATTAGAAAGAATGGACTGAAGACAACTTTGGGAATCTGAGAAAATAACAGATTGGATAAAGTTGTGCGACTTTACATACATTATTGCTTCCAAAATAGCAATAGCTTCCCCAGTAAAACGGAAGAAAGAGAAGGACATTTGAAGTTTAAAATAATTTTAAATTTAGGGATCCATACCGCTGAACCTACATTCTCGTGCTCAGAAATTTTAGAAGCATCCGTGAAAACATGCAACCAACCAGGCCATCTGTTTGATGACTCTTCTATAAAATGCTTATCAGCCTGAGGAGAATCCTTATCAATCCCTATACCTAAAAGCACATTGGGATGATAAATCAAAGCATCATAGTTGGTGGCGAATAAAGGATGAATTCGAATTTTCGATATTGGATAAGGAAGACGAGAAAGGGAAACAAAGCTCCGAATGAGACAAGGAAGATTAACTAAACATCTATACCGGTCAGAAGAAGATTCAAAAAGCCTAGATAGTTTATGAAAAATAGGATGAGATGAATTTTGAATTTGTTTGAAAAGAAACCTGTCACAAAGGTATTGTCTACGCAGATGAAGAGGGGGGTCGACACATTCCACCTGCATCGCATTGATGGGAGAAGATTTCATTGCACCTAAAATTAAACGGAGACACCTGGACTGGACCCTATTTAACTTATCAATGCCAGATTTATTGCAATGATCAAAAAAGAATGCTCCATAGTCCATGAGACTTCGAACAAGTGCATTATAAACGAGTTTCTGAGTATAAGGATGGGCGCCCCACCACACACCAGATAAACAGCGAAGAACATTAATACCTCTTTCACATTTTTGAGAGATGTAAGAGAAATGAGGAACACCAGTCATTCTTGAATCTAGGATTACACCCAAAAACTTAACTTTATCTTCCAAGGGAATCTCCTTACCCTCAAAGTTGATATTAATTATAGGAATTATTCTTTTTTTCGTAAAAATTACTAATGAACATTTGGATACAGATAGAGAGAGACCATGATCAGCAAGCCAATCACCCAAATATTTGAGAGCGGAGTTTAATTTTAAAGATGCTTCTGAAGCTGAACTAGCTGAATTATAAAGGACAATATCATCGGCATATTGTAGGATCTGACAGAAAGAACTTACTGAACGCTCAAGGTCATTAGTGTAAATGTTATATAGGAGAGGACTTAAAACTGACCCTTGGGGAAGGCCTCTCCAGACATATCTAGCATGAGATGAACAGTTTTGGGATTTTACTATAACAGTTCTCTGCATGAATAGGTTGCAAATAAACCTGACCATCCTCTCAGGAATACTCAGCTGAAGAAGTTTATTCCTGAGTACCGGAAGAAGGACATTATCATAAGCAGATGCAACATCCAGAAAAGCTCCCACTAGAAACTTTTTTTTTGTAAATGCTAATTGTATGTCTGTGGTAAGGATGCTTAAACTATCTAAGGTGCTCAAGCCTTTCCTAAACCCAAATTGAGATTTGGCAAGTAAACTTCTGCTTTCTATAAACCATTCTAATCGAATGCGAAGCAAATGTTCCATAATTTTAGCAAGTACCGATGACAAAGCGATAGGTCTTCTGGAGTTAGGATCAGAAGGATCCTTTCCAGGCTTTAGTAACGGAATCACAATTTGAGTTTTCCAAGATTCTGGAATCATGCCATGTTCAAAAAATTTATTAATAATATCCAAAAACAAAGATTTTGTCTTGTCACTGGCTCTACAGAGAAAAGAGTATGGGATACCATCAATGCCTGGAGAAGAATCCACTAGGCCATTCAGAACTCTATGGAGTTCATTGAATGAAAACAAAGAATCCATTTGACTATGGGATGGAAGAGGACAGAAAATATTAATGGGAATTGAATCCATAAACGGAACAGAAGGAGGGGCCAATTTATCCGTAAATGCTTCCAACCAAAGTGATGGATCGTTTGAGGAAATATTGTTTGTAGTCTGAGATCCTCTAAACCTACGAATCTGTTTCCATACTAAAGAAGGAGGGGATCGTGGAGATAAGGATTCACAAAACCGGATCCAACCCCCCTTTTTTTTTGAAGATAAAAGTTTACGCGCTCGAGCTGCTGTGTGTTGGTAGGTGAGGAAATTCTCCATGTTCATAGAAGAATTATAGCATCTTTCTGCTTCACAACGCTGATGAATGATGGCTGTACAATCAGAGTCCCACCAAGGAGGAGATAATTTGAAATTGACCTTCTTTTTCAATGGGATATTAGCATCTGCAGATGAAATTATGGCATTAATAAATTTTTCATATATAAATAGACAATTTGTAGATTCTAAACAAGGAACTGAATCTAAAGTATTATCTAAAGAATTAGAAAAAGCAGGCCAATCGGCTTTGGATAATCTATATTTTAAAAGAGGAGTATGACTATAAGAGGGTAAGGAACAATGAGAAAAGGATATCATAATTGGAAAATGATCACTTCCATAAGAAGTTGCAAGGATATCCCATGATAAAAGAGAAGATAAAGATGAAGAACATAGAGTAAGATCAACAGCACTTTTAGGATCTTGAGTGGGAAGTACTCTACGAGTTGGGGAGCCATCATTGATAACACAAAGACCATTATCATCCAAAATATCTAAAATAATTGAAGCAAATGAATCACTGTGACTGGAACCCCATGAAATATGATGGGCATTAAAATCACCCATTATGATAACAGGAGAAGGAAGAGAAGAGATGATAGATTGCAGAGCAGGCTCAAGTGAAGAATGAGGATGAGGTATATAAATAGAAAGGAATGTAACATTAAAAGCCCTTAATGCAACAGCATTAATGCTAGGATAACATACCGGAATATCAAATTTAGAAAATAAAGTACCATGTTTAATCAGCAGGGCACTACCACCATACCCATCATTTCTGTCATCCCGCACACAATAGTAACCAGGAACCCTGAATAGGGAACCTGGCACCAACCATGTTTCCAAGATGGCAGCAATGTCCGGCATATGATTATTTAATAAGTAAAGAAGTTCATGTTTTTTGCGACGAATACTATTAATGTTCCATTGAAGGATTCGAATGGGAGCCATTGGAATTGAATAATGATACAATTTGGGAAAGTTTTTCGGCAACGTGGGACGGTATATTATTAGAATGACTAATGAGGTTAATGATCAAAGAAAGAAGAGAATCCAGAAAGTTTTCATTGATAGACGAGGAAGGGGTTAAGGAAGGAGACTGGGACAAAGCATGCCCATTTGGAAGGGAAGAAGGAACATTCAACACTAAAGCTCTGTGAGCATCCCTATTATAGCCTTTACCAAGAGGAGAATGAGGGCGACGTTCACTGTATACAGTTTTTCTGTAAGATGAATGAGGAGAACCAGATTTATTTATAATAGAAGGGGAAATAGGTTGGGGAACAATAGATTGTGCAATTTCAGCATATGATCTGCGGACAGGGGGAAAATGGGATGACGCTTCCTCATATGATACATTATCCTGGGACATGGACAATTTAATATTTTTTTGACGGTCATGCTCAGGACATTTTTTATATGTAGCAAAATGATTGCCAGAACAAAACAAACACGAAGCTAACTCCTCAGTCACATTACAACCATCTCCAGAATGAGGCTGAGAACAACGATAGCAACGAGGATTGAAAGCACGACATTGGGTTTTAATATGGCCAAATCTACAACAATTATGGCATTGGATTGTTGGAAGACTATACATTTCGACTGGAAGAGATGTGTGAAAAGAAAAAACTCTAGGAGGGATGAATTGACCATGAAAAGTAAGAACTACACTCTGAGTTGGAATCCAAGATACTTTACCATCAACAACACTTTTCCTGTTCAGTCTTCGGGCCTTCAATATATACCCACAGCCATCAGGAAGAGACAATGATTCCACTAGCTCATCCATTGACCACTCAACCGGTATACTACGAATTAGACCCATGCGAGTAATATTATAGGTGGGAATATTCACCACATATTTATATTGAGGTAGCAACGAACAATCGAGAAAATTGTTTGCATCCACTGCTGACATAAACTCTACAGCAATCTTATTACGACCAACCTTTTTGATACCGTCTTTACAAATATTTTTAACTTTATTGGTAACTAAAAATTGACCGAATTTGATAGGTCTAATTGTAGTACCGGCAGAGGGATCAGGTTCAGACCTAGAGACATGTACGATAAAGGGACCTTTATCTTCCTTTTCGTAACATTTGAAGCCTATAATTAAACTATGGTGCATATAAACCGATTGAATCGATGGGGATGAGGAACTCGGGTCAACTATCGTTTTCTTCGAAGTCGAGACCGACGAGTCATTTTCGTCAACAACCAAGCGGCGTTTACTGCCACTTAAAGAAAAAAGAGGAGGAGAAGCATCTACATTTACCTGTTTGTCCGGAGGATCAGGAGGATCAGGAGGAAAAGAATCCATGATAAGGAAGTGAACTTAATACAAACCAGTATTTGTTACCACCGCCAACACATACACAGCTAAATTCCGCCTAATTTAAAACAAAACAAAGAAATCAAAAACAGAAAATTGAAAGAAGCCCACTAACACATGTATCATTCAACACTCGCGAAAACGGAATCCACTAGTAAATTATGATTCTATAATAAATATAATAATATATTGGGAACAGATGACATATATCAACCAAAGACACGGGGAACTTGTGAAGTGACGTTCCGTTTTCGTTTTATTTACATGAAATCGGTGTTTTTTGTTCAATAAAGATCAATACAAATGCACGAGTGAAGTGAAATTAAATGAATGCGGGTATCGTGACTTTTCATGTTGTCTCAAATAGCCCACGAAAAGTTTTAGTAAAATAGCCACCAATTTACTAAAATTAAACATGACTGATTGACTTGACTATACGTATACTAGATTTGGCTTTGGCCTTTGTTATATTTGGATACAGACATAAGACAATGAATAAATACTATACATACATGATTAGGCTGCATGGGCTAGAACCCTTTGCCTGCCCGAAATAAGGAAAAACAAAAAAAACACACTTGACACACACTGACACTTGACAGATATACTTTCGCTTTGTTGTGTACCTACGATGTTTGGCGCTTTATTTTCTTTCTCGTGAATTTTAGCTTTATATTTTAAACCGTGGATGTAATTAGTATTGGACTGCAAAATGCCGGCGTTTCTTAAATATATTGACATGGAGAACTTCAAGTCCTACCGGGGCCAACATCGGATAGGGCCTCTGAAATCCTTCACTGCAGTTGTGGGTCCCAATGGATCAGGTAGGATATTCATCAAATTCAATTATCACTATGTTGCTTGCCTTATTTTGGCTCGGTACTGTAATGTCTCTCCATTTTTTCCGATTTTCGCCTTCACACCACTTTTAAATCCTCATATAAACTACAAGAGACGTGTTATTGAGTGATTGAACCCTGGTAGCCTTTACCAGATACTCATTACACAGTATTTCTTCAAACTATATCTCACATAAGGTCATCACCTATTATAACCAAACCGTATGGTGGGTGGATACAAAACCGAATATAGCTTCTCATTATATTTAGCTGACACTAAATGATATCCACTACTATGGATATCCCCCATAAATTTTTACCACAAATAAATATGCAACTTACAACCCACTTTTACTATCCATAAATTGCCAAGTGTAATATGTTTCAATGAACAGGCAAATCAAACTTCATGGATGCTGTAAGTTTTGTGATGGGAGAGAAGACATCGCTGCTGCGTGTGAAACGCTTGAGCGACCTCATTCACGGTGCATCCATTAACAAACCTGTTTCTAGAAGGTAACCATTTTCTAAGTTGTTTAATTTCATTCATATACAGCTAAAAGATGTATAATAATTTAGGGTTGACAAGATGTAAGTGATTCCCCTGGTGTTGCAAGCATAAATAGAATATGGAAACCGCTTACCACCAGGCAGGCTGTAAGCTTGTTTATCACCTTTGTAGTATAAAAACATTAAAAAAATATCATTTATAATACAATGGGGATAGTGTGAAGATAGGATGGGATATATTTAATTTATTATTTGGTTTTAGTGCATCAGTAACTGCAACTTTCATACTGGAGGACATGACTGAGAAGCAGTTTCAAAGATCTGTAAATGGACAATCTTCTGAACACAAAATTGATGGACATGTAAGTACAAGGCTACTGAACCCTGTAGGCTATATAGAGAGATACGGGAACTTTAAGATCTATAGGGCTAACAATGAAATCCAAGCAATATATTAATTATATCAGATTTTGCAGTAAAAGATGTCACACATGGTGAAGATACTATAATATTTTATCTTAAGATCATGAGACAGCATTATACTATGAAAAGAGAAGCAACAACCTATCTTCACTTTCCTTCTTCTTCTTTTTTTATAAATTTGAACTTGTTCAGGTTATTATTTTTTATTTATTTTTCTTGTTGTTTTTTTTATCTTTTGTGTTTATGTGTATTATATTTCTTTAAAAATTTAATGGAAAAAAAGCCAACATTGTCAGATTGTCCAAAAAAAAAAAAAAAAATATAAAAAATGTAACCTTGCTGAGTTTCTTGCCGGTTCTTCTCAGTTGAAGGCGACTTCCGAATCGGTGGTAACTTCACTAGTTTCGACGTTCATAAGTGCCCTCTTAGGGCCTAAACTGAATAAATGGCTTTGACTTAGACTTCTCTATCACTGGTATAGCACTGTCTCATATATCTTAAGATAAAATATTATCGTATCTTCGCCGTGTGACGCCCTTAATCCTGGTCTTATGGCTATCTAAATCACTAAATACTATAAAACCAAAGCTGTTTACCCACAGTCAGTATCAGTGGCCAACTACCTGGCGGAGCTAGAGAAGCTGGGCATCAATGTGAAGGCCAAGAACTTCCTGGTGTTCCAAGGAGCTGTCGAGAGCATCGCCATGAAGAACCCTAAGGAAAGGACAGCTTTATTTGAGGAGATTAGTGGGTAAGGAGCCATAGATATTTTCGGCTGACAATTTGGCGCTTCGCAAAAGCTGACCGATCTTCGGTGCTTTGAAACAGATTTCCAACTTGAGATGGTTGCCAGCTAGTTAGGAGACTATACCTATTCCGCCCTGGGGTTTCACCCGCGTTCCCGAGGGATCTTATGTTTTCCCGGGATAAAAGTATCCTATAAGTTAATCCAGAATATATTCTATCTGTGTGCCAAATTTCATTCAAATCCCTTCATCCGTTAAGAAATTGAGTGGTAACACACATCCGTACATACAAACTTTCACATTTATAATATTACCTTCACTTCTATACCCTGGGTCTTCAAACCTGATGGCTTACAGATCAGGCGTATTGAAAGAACAGTATGAAGCGTGTCGCGCTGAAGTGAACCGCGCTGATGAAGAGGCACAGTTCTCGTATCAGAAGAAGAAGGGAGTCGCCGCTGAGAGGAAAGAGGCCAAGTTTGAGAAGGAAGAGGCGGAGAAGTATACTCGGCTGAAGGAGGAGTTGGTAAGTGTAGCTTGTGAATTGCTGATTTCATTTATACAAGGCTATCCTACAAATCCTATTTCTAATAATCCCCCTTATTCAGACCTGCTCGGTTGTGGTCCCATCGGTAGATAAACCAATTGAGTAGTACTGAATATCTTTTTCATTTTAGCTTAAATTTAACGAAATAATATCGTCTTTTCCGATCGGTATGGCAACCGAGTAGGTCTGAATAAAGGGGAATAACAATAGCTTTTATAGTTGTACTCACTGGTATGCTTGAACCTGACCTGTCCCAGGAAATAGAGCAAACATTTTTGTTACATTTAGTAACAATTTTACTCCCTTACATTATACAGCAACAACAAAAGGTAGAGCTCCAGCTATTCCACCTGTACCACAACGAGAAAGATATCCAAAACAACGAGGAAGAACTGCAGCATAAGCACCAAGAGCTGGCGAAGGTGGAGAAGAAGCGCGCAAAGGCCGAAGAAGCCCTGAAAGAGAAGAAGAAAGAAGCCGGGATGGTGCAGCGAGAGCTGGCTAAGATCGAGCAGGAGATTCGAGAAGTGGTGAGTGGGGTTTGCTCTCGAATCTTTTTCATCCTCATCTTACGATATTTTAATTAAAATACCAACAGGAATATCCTCCTCACCTTATCCTAACCCCGGTATAGCTAATGGCCATAGGCGACGGTTGCCATTGTCAGTCTTCGGACATAAAAATATATTGAATCATCGTCGGTTTTACCAAATAATAAATTAATTTTTGGACAGGAAGCGGAAATATCCAAAAAGCGGCCAACGTTCATAAAGGCGAAGGAGCGCGTGTCGCACACGCAGAAGAAGCTGGAGAGCGCGGTGAAGACGCTGGAGCAGGCCCGCAAGGCGCACGAGGCGCACCAGAGCGACATCCGCAAGCTGGAGGAGGAGCTGGCGCAGCTGGAGACGCAGAAGGCGGCCTGGGAGCACTCGGTGCGCGGCGCCACGCACGCCTGCCGCGCCGACGTGCACCTGGAGGAGGCGCAGATCCGCCAGTACGAGGACCTCAAGATGGAGGCCTCCCGCCAGGCCGCGCGCTACCTGCAGGAGCTCGACTCCGTCAACCGCGAGCAGAAGGCCGACCAGGACCGGCTCGACAACGAGCTGCGCCGCAAGGGGGACCTCGAGAACAAGCATCGTCAGAAGGTACCATTATCGATCTTTACTCTAGTACTACTAGACTGTCCTAAACTCCCATTTCAGTTTTTTCCCCTCCCGTAATCCTTCCCATATTATGAATTTCCACCTTAAAATTCCATCAAATTTGGAGATTTTCTCCTCGATGGGGCATCATACCCACTGATGCACTAAAAGACCTCGAGGTAGACTAGCGGGAGCTAGACCCGGGCCTTAAAATAAATATTTTAAAAAGTTTTAGGCTTCCATATTATAGCTACTCGACAAAAACGACCAGTCCACCGGTTTTGGCGCTGTTAGAAATTAGGATGTTTCAATCCTTATTTCGGTCGACGACTCTAATCAGCTCTCTTTATCGTTTAACAATAAGTAAATGCGTCCCGCGACCTATAAAGAGAATAAAGTAAAACAGGGTCACGAAAGAAACGAAGCGATGAAGCGAGTGGACAAACTGAACGAGCACATAAAGAGCTCGGAGCAAGCGCTGGAGGAGCAGCGGCGGCTGCGCGCGGAGCTGCAGGCGGACGTGGGCTCGTGCCGCGGCCGCGCCGCCGAGCTGCAGGCCGCGCTGGAGGACGTGGCCGCGCAGCTCGGCGACGCCAGGGTCGACAAGCACGAGGAGGCGCGCCGCCGCAAGAAGCAGGAGATCGTCGAGAGCTTCAAGCGGGACATCCCCGGCGTCTACGACCGTATGATCAACATGTGCCAGCCGACCCACAAGCGGTACAACGTGGCCATCACCAAGGTGCTCGGCAAGTACATGGAGGCTATTGTCGTCGACACCGAGAAGACCGCCCGCAAGTGCATCCAGGTATTTCATTTAACGAGATGTTACACGATTGCTGATAATGTAAATAATTGGTGTCAATGTGTGAGTATGTGAGGGTGTGTATCAGTGTGAGAGGGTGTGTTTGTGGTAACCTCCACCTTTTATTTTGATGTCGGTTTAAAAATAAAGTAACCCATAATATTTGTTTCATGTAGGTACTAAAGGAAAGAATGTTGGAACCGGAGACGTTTTTACCTCTCGACTATATACAAGCTAAACCACTCAGGGAGAGACTCAGGTGAGTTTAGAACAATTTTACGACAATTATTCTAAAAATCCATCATCCATCGGCCAGACATTCGCGAAGTTATAAAGTATATTCAATTTTGTTTGTGTTAGGGACATAAAGGAGCCAAAGAACGTGAAGCTGCTGTTCGACGTGCTGCGGTTCGAGCCGGCGGCCATCCACCGCGCGGTGCTGTTCGTGACCAACAACGCGCTCGTCTGCGAGACGCCCGAGGACGCCTCCCGCGTCGCCTACGACCTCGACAGGAACAAGAACAGCAGATATGACGTCAGTCACACCTACATACACACACATACACATACACAACAAGATACCAATGTATGTTTGTTGCGCAGGCGCTGGCGCTGGACGGCACGTTCTACCAGAAGTCTGGCATCATATCGGGCGGGTCGCTCGACCTGGCGCGGAAAGCCAAGCGATGGGACGAGAAGCATCTATCACAACTCAAGGCCAAGAAGGTAAATATTTCATACGGCAGAAACAACCTTATGGACTGGTTTTTATGTTATACAGTTCACAAGTGCAGGATGGAGTTCTTCAAGAAGATTGTGAAGAGATTTTTGCTGAGTCGACAACGTGCGATTGATTCCCCTGGTGTTGCAAGCGTCAATAGGCAACGGTAACTGCTTACTTTCATGCGGGCCTTATACTTGTTACCTTAGTGGTATAAAAAAACAATTGTCACATATTTGAGTAAAAAAAAATATGTTGATTTGGATGTATTGAATTTTATTCGACAATCAACAATAATTTTCATATTATCACGTTATTTTATGAAATCGGAGACAGTTCCTCATAAGTATAAAAAATATGATCAAAAATTTTCTTCCGCAGGAAAAACTTACAGAAGAGCTTCGTGAATCAATGAAGAAATCTCGCAAGGAATCTGAGCTGACAACCGTCGACTCACAAATTCGAGGTCTCGAATCGCGCCTCAAGTACGCACTCACCGACCGAGATACCACCGTAAGTGTATTAGAAAGAAAGAAAAACTATTTATTGACCCAATATAAGAAGCTAGAGTCACTTATTCAGTTTAGGCCCTAGGAGGACACTTACGGACGTCGAAGCGACTGAAGTTACCAACGGTTCGGAAGTCGTCTCCAACTGAGAAGAACCGACAAGAAAGAAACTTAGCAAGGTTACATTTTGAACCGACTTCAAAAAAACCTCCTTTTTTTCTCAATTCGACTGTATGTTTTTTTTATATTTTTTGGACAGTCTGACTATGTTGTCTTCTTTCCAGTCAGGCCTTGTTCTATTATATATGCACTATCTTTTTCCCGGCGGTTTCACCCGCGTTCTCGGGATATAAGGTAGCCTACTTTACTCTCCTGTCCAACATCCTCCGGTAAATTAAATATACCAAAACACACACACACACACACACCCTCCCTTACACAACACACACTCACGCACCCATCCACTCTTTCCCCCCCCTCCCCTACACACACTCGCACATACACCACACATAAATACACTATACAAACATACACACTTTAGCAAGGTAGATGTCAATTTATGTTTCTTTTTTGAATAAGTTCTATTTTCTTTCAAAATTGTAATTCATGTATAAATCAGTTGAGAGAAGACGCTGGTTCCCGAAACACAGTTTAACACTTAGTTTGGGGACCAGAGGCTTCATATTTTCAAATTCTGTACAAATTTATGTCAATATCAATAAATATTATTATAAACTATCTCTATGCAATAAATCACGTCTATCCGTGGCTGCGTGACTGAAGGACAAACCAACAAACACTTTCGCTTTTAAATAATAGATAATATATTTATTATTACAGTTAAAGCAAATCAGTGCACTTGACGCGGAACTGGCGGAATTTGAAAGGAAAATTGAGACATTTGGGGTAAGTGATAAGTATTTCTACTAACAAATTGTTATGTGATTCAACAATACCAGTATAGTAATAGTAAGAGATTTTCGCTTCATAAACCAGATAAATAAATCTAGAAGTCTCAAGAAGTGTGAATGTCCTGTCACTGTCAATGGCGTACTTAATAACAAATACGGCAAGTATTCAATGGAGGAGCAAGGTGGTAGACTCCTCCATTGAATAGGGAAGATGCTCCGCCAGCCTGGGTCATCGAGCCTGGGGACCGCGGTCCAACTGTAAATGTTGGAATCTTGTATATATGCTAAGTACTCGACGAACTTTGTCAGTGCGATGTAGAATCTTGTTGCGCCATCTATCCACGGATAGCGGGAATCTTGATAGATGTCGCTACAGTTTGGATCATAGAATAACTTTGATTTAGCTTTCTGATGGTAAGACCGTCAGTATGAAAGAGAAAAATTACCATTGGAGTTACAAGCAAAATTTTTGAGAAACATTTTATTTTCGATATTTTCTATATTTAGTTTATAAATTTGGCTGTAGTTTCTGTTTAAATAGTCGTTGTTCGACAAATAATGTACATGTGTGCGTCTGTGTGTATGTAGCCTCAAGTGGAGGAGATTGAGATGACGATCGGCGCCCGCGACGGTCGGATCCAGGAGGTGAAGGAGAACATGAACAACGTCGAGGACGTCGTGTTCCGCGCCTTCTGCAGGGACATCGGGGTCGCCAACATACGGTATTAAATTAAGTGAAATTATGAAATTAATGGATATTATTATATTATATTTATTGTTGCCCAAAGTGACAAGCAAATAGAGTTAAGAGAAAACTAAAAAATATACGTATTTTTCTAAGATATCTTGATGCAACGATTTACAAATAAGCCATAAAGGTTTTATTATTTTAATACAATTGTTAAATTTGTAAAATCGCAACTGATGATTTCTTAATCGATAGAGGACATTAATAACTGATTAGAATTGCTACTCATCATAAAAAAAAATGCTGACGTGCATGTGTGTCCGTGTGTAGTCAGTACGAAGAGCGTGAGTTGCGCGCGCAGCAGGAGCGCGCCAAGCGACGGATGGAGTTCGACGCGCAGATAGACCGCATCGCGTCCAACCTGGAGTTCGAGCGGTCCAGGGACACGCAGAGTACGTACCGCTCCCTACTCATTATATAGCTTGTCTAGTTCGACGCGCAGATAGACCGCATCGCGTCCAACCTGGAGTTCGAGCGGTCCAGGGACACGCAGAGTACGTACCGCTCCCTACTCATTATATAGCTTGTCTAGTTCGACGCGCAGATAGACCGCATCGCGTCCAACCTGGAGTTCGAGCGGTCCAGGGACACGCAGAGTACGTACCGCTCCCTACTCATTATATAGCTTGTCTAGTTCGACGCGCAGATAGACCGCATCGCGTCCAACCTGGAGTTCGAGCGGTCCAGGGACACGCAGAGTACGTACCGCTCCCTACTCATTATATAGCTTGTCTAGTTCGACGCGCAGATAGACCGCATCGCGTCCAACCTGGAGTTCGAGCGGTCCAGGGACACGCAGAGTACGTACCGCTCCCTACTCATTATATAGCTTGTCTAGTTCGACGCGCAGATAGACCGCATCGCGTCCAACCTGGAGTTCGAGCGGTCCAGGGACACGCAGAGTACGTACCGCTCCCTACTCATTATATAGCTTGTCTAGTTCGACGCGCAGATAGACCGCATCGCGTCCAACCTGGAGTTCGAGCGGTCCAGGGACACGCAGAGTACGTACCGCTCCCTACTCATTATATAGCTTGTCTAGTTCGACGCGCAGATAGACCGCATCGCGTCCAACCTGGAGTTCGAGCGGTCCAGGGACACGCAGAGTACGTACCGCTCCCTACTCATTATATAGCTTGTCTAGTTCGACGCGCAGATAGACCGCATCGCGTCCAACCTGGAGTTCGAGCGGTCCAGGGACACGCAGAGTACGTACCGCTCCCTACTCATTATATAGCTTGTCTAGTTCGACGCGCAGATAGACCGCATCGCGTCCAACCTGGAGTTCGAGCGGTCCAGGGACACGCAGAGTACGTACCGCTCCCTACTCATTATATAGCTTGTCTAGTTCGACGCGCAGATAGACCGCATCGCGTCCAACCTGGAGTTCGAGCGGTCCAGGGACACGCAGAGTACGTACCGCTCCCTACTCATTATATAGCTTGTCTAGTTCGACGCGCAGATAGACCGCATCGCGTCCAACCTGGAGTTCGAGCGGTCCAGGGACACGCAGAGTACGTACCGCTCCCTACTCATTATATAGCTTGTCTAGTTCGACGCGCAGATAGACCGCATCGCGTCCAACCTGGAGTTCGAGCGGTCCAGGGACACGCAGAGTACGTACCGCTCCCTACTCATTATATAGCTTGTCTAGTTCGACGCGCAGATAGACCGCATCGCGTCCAACCTGGAGTTCGAGCGGTCCAGGGACACGCAGAGTACGTACCGCTCCCTACTCATTATATAGCTTGTCTAGTTCGACGCGCAGATAGACCGCATCGCGTCCAACCTGGAGTTCGAGCGGTCCAGGGACACGCAGAGTACGTACCGCTCCCTACTCATTATATAGCTTGTCTAGTTCGACGCGCAGATAGACCGCATCGCGTCCAACCTGGAGTTCGAGCGGTCCAGGGACACGCAGAGTACGTACCGCTCGCGCTCCCTAGTGACTATATTGGTGGTCTAGTATGTAACGTACACCCTACACACTATACGCACTATACGCACTATACACACTGTACACAGAGAACGTGACGCGCTGGGAGCGTACGGTGCAGGACGGCGAGGACGAGCTGGAGGCGGGCCGGCAGGCGGAGGGCAAGCAGCGCAGCGAGATCGACGCCGACCTCAAGGTGGCCGAGGGGCTCAAGGCGCAGCGGGCCGCCGCCAAGGGCAACCAGGACCGCGCCGAAGACGACGTCAACAAGGTACCGTTACACTCACACTCACACTGACACCACTACAATACACTACACTAGTTACACTTGTAGCGACAACTATGATATGATGAACTTTTACTATCTGTGGATAGAAAGAAAGAAGGAAAAACATCTATTTAGACTCGCACATTAACAACAGCGTAAATATAAAAAAAGAAAAACAATAACACATTACACAATTAATGTTGTGTGAGGCCAAAAAGGCACCCATCTCGGCATATGCTGCACCGCTGCAGCTGGTTTTCAGATAGGACCTAAAATAAAGCCACGGTCAATCGCAAAGACATAAAAATAAAATCCATTCAACATACAAAACGCACATAAATACAGGATAATTTTTTAGTCACTGGCAATACTTGCAGGGGTGGAAGTACTCATCGATATGAACAACTTTTACTAAGGGACCAACTCTAATATCGCGTAAAATAAAACGGTTGCTTCATACATTTAGGTCGAGTAGGTATTGAACTTTTGTATGGAACAGCTGATAATTTCTTCGTAATTTCACAGTTAGTCCCATAATAAAAGTTGTTCATATTGATCAATACTTCCACCCCTGCAAGTATTGCCAGTGACTAAAAAATCATCCTGTATATCTAATAATAATTAAAATAAAATAATTACTCGCATTTGCCTATTGTAAGGCAAAAAAATATTAAAAAAAATAAAGATACTTAAAATAAAAAAGCACACCAATGTGAAGGGTCCGGTTACTGGAGCTAACGGGTATACCCAGGGTCAGTTAGGATATAATACTTTTTGCTCATTCATTAGGTGTTGTTTGTATTTATTCCTAAAAGAAAACGGACGCCACAACATCCTACATCGCGCTATCGAAGTTTCTTAAGCACTTAGGATATATACAGGGTTATTTTTAAAACATCGGCAGTGCTTTAGGGGTGGAAGTACTCATCAATGTGAACAACTTTTCCAATGGGACCAACCCTGAAATCGTGAAAAAAAAATCGAAACTTTTCATACATTTTGAGTGAGCAAGGTTGATCTTTTGTATTAAAAGTTATATTTTTTTTCCGAAAGGGATGTTCCAGAATCTCAAATTCCGCTGAATTCAAAACGAGTTACATGTTTTGCTTTTTGTTAAAAGTTAATGTCCATTTTGATTCCAAGAAACCATCTCAAGTTATGAAACTTGTATGAAAGCAGTGACAGTAGTTGAAAGGCTCGCTTCCAAACAATTTCGACTTTCGATTTAATTTAAAAGTTATATTGATCAGTTGATATCTATCATTATGTTGTTGTTCAGGCGCGCAAGGAGCTGGGCAGCGTCACGAAAGACATCGCGTCGGTACAGAAGCAGATCGCGGCCATTGAGGCCCGCATCGAGAGCAGACGTTCCGACCGACACAACATACTGCGGCAGTGCAAGGTAACATATGCTTCTATCTTCCCCCATATAAGCAGTCATGCTCACTTTGGGGTCTTTGCTTGCGGTGGCGTCGTGTGGCGGGTCGCTCACTTCACAATATGTACGAGGAGGGCGATGGCTGCCACATGCGTCATACTTGTAAACAGGTGCTGCTTGTGGGGGCTGGTTTGCTTAAGCTTGCAATCCATTTGTTTACTAAGCTACTCATAATTTTGATACTTTTTCCTTTTTGTCATATACACACAAGTATTGTCAGTGAGACAAAAGAAATAATTTAATGTAATAAATATGAGTTGGTTTTGAAAAGAGTAATTGCCGAGTTTCTTGCCGGCTCTTCTCAGTAAAAGCAACCTTCCGAACCGAGCGTTAGAGTCAGACTATTCATAAGTGCTTGTAAAGGCCTATTTGAATAAAAAATATTTTCATTTCATTTTATAATATCAAAAATACGTTTTGTTTAGGTAAAGGTAGGCACTTTACAGAGTTACGGTGTTAAAAAACAGCTAACTTCGTGTTAAGTTATGACCAAAACTATTAATATATTTTATTATTGATAGCGATATATGACTTCGTCGCCCAACAATGAATTGGTACATAATAATATTATGTTACATTCAAATTAACCCTTATATAGGTATTGAATGTTTTTTTACGATTTATCAAAGTAAATTTCATAAAAGTTTAAGGTGTCCCAATTTTGCATACATACAATAATTTATTGCCATAGAATTACTCCATTACGTCCCATTGGCGTTTAAAATTTACCAAATAATATAAAAACCGCGAAAAGTATACATAAAAAATTCAAAATAAAGACCAAATTCTCTAACAATGTAGACATAATATATAGATGCGAATGAACTGGTTGAATGTTGACCTTGTATATATTCCCCAGATCGACGACTGCGTGGTCCCGCTGCTGGAGGGCAGCCTGGACGAGACCGGCGACGCGGAGTCCGAGCCCTCCTCGCTGTCCACCTCGCACCAGTACCGGCGGGAGGCCAGGTACGCCTCACTACCACTGCACTACACTAATGGTGGCTTTACACTCAAAGATGTGAAGCAAGGAACATATTTTATCGCTTCCCCCCTGTGATGTGATCATTTTCACAGCTAAGCCATATTATAGAGCTCTCCCGCAGTGATTTTCCCACAAGGGAGTACAGCATGGGGTTCTTCAAGAAGGGTGTGAAGAGATTTTTGCTGACGACTCGTGAGTGATTCCCCTGGTGTTGCAAGCGTCGATACGGTAACCGCTTACCATCAGGCGGGCCGTATGCTTGTTTGTCACCTTAGTAGCAAAAAAAAACTTCGTCGAAACCCGATAGATTCAAAACTGTTCGTAGTATCCTCTTACTTATGTAATTATCGTAATTTTGATATTGAAAAATCGAAATGAGGGCGCCACTTGTCAAACTCAATGACAGCTCATAGTAAAGTTCATACAGTACTATTAGTTCCTTGTTTCACCGCAAGATGGCTTAACCTTTTATTTATCTTTAAATCTTTATTTGCTTCTGAGTTCCTTGCTGGTTTTTCTCAGTTGAAGGGGACATCCGAACCGGTGGTAACTTCTAATATCGACCTTAATAAGTACCCTCCTAGAGTCTAAACTGAATAAATAGCATTGACTTTGAAATCTAAACTAATATTATAAAGAGAAAAGATTTTATATGTTGTATGTTTGTTTGTAATGAATAAACTCAAAAACGACTTAACCGATTTTAAAAATTCTTTCACATATGGAAAGCTATATTGTCTGTGAGTAACATGGACATATATTTTATCCCGGGAAATAGTATATACAGCCAATATCGTTTCCAGGATCCGAGTTGACTACAGTTTACTGTCGGAGGCGCTCAAAGACCTGGACGAGCCGGACGAGATCAAGCGCAAAGCGGACAAACTGCAGAAAGCCATCAACTCACTACAGAACACTGTAGATAAGATTCAGGCACCAAATATGAGGGTATGTTATACATATTTACCAAAAAACTATACTCTGCGCTTGCGCTTGAGAGATCGCTTTGATCTCTCATTCTCACTCGGGCCGGTTGGCGTGGTTGGTAAGATACCCTATCTATCACGATGCGTCGTGGGTTCGATTCCCACTCACGACAAACATTTGTGTGTATGAACATGTCTGTTTGTCCCGAGTCTGGGTGCTATTATCTAATATGTATGTATTTATAAAAGAAAAGTAGTATATCAGTTATCTGGCTTCCATAGTATAAGCTCTGCTTAGTTTGGGGTCAGATGGTCGTGTGTGAGGAATAATGTCCCAGAATATTGTTTCGCTATGTTTGTCTCATTCTAGGTAACATTAAGGTGTGTATGTGTAGGTTAAAAGTAGTATGATAAAGTAAAATAAATCATGAAAGGTACATTTTTTATGACTAACAAATATATTTCGTAATTTATGTTAACTGCTATATGTGTTTCAGGCGATGCAAAAGTTAAACGAGGTTCGTGAAAAAGTGAACGCGACCAACGAAGCGTTCGTGGCGGCGAGGAAACGCGCGCACAAAGCTAAACTTGCATTCGAAAAGGTAAACTATATCCAGTTACTAAATAATTTGCTTCTATATTTAGAATATTTACGATATATTTTGTTTATAGGTGAAAAAGGAGCGGCACGACAAGTTCATAGATTGCTTCGAGCACGTCGCCAATGAAATCGATGCTATTTACAAGGTGCGGGCGTACATTTCTATTATTAAAAAAAAATCTGTAAAATTAATCATCCAAATTGATGTTGAATTCCTGAGAAGGCCCAACTTTACCATACTAATTTTCTTGCCAAATTTCTAGTTTCCGCCATTTTCGCGTCAGAAACGTTTCACTAGAGTTTAACTCTCATCGCGGCCACAGACGTGTAATTTTGAATGATGTCGGTACAGGCCCTGGCCATGAACCAGTCGGCGCAGGCGTTCCTGGGCCCGGAGAACCCCGAGGAGCCGTACCTGGACGGCATCAACTACAACTGCGTGGCGCCCGGCAAGCGCTTCCAGCCCATGTCCAACCTGTCCGGCGGGGAGAAGACCGTCGCCGCGCTCGCGCTGCTCTTCGCCATCCACAGGTACTACTACTGCACTGCACTGCACTGCACCCGTGACCGTCACCGTGACCCGCTATACTAGGGAACTTGTTATACGAAAATTAACTTTAATACTTTACAATTAGGTTCATTCATTAAATGTAATTGGTAGCTTCGACCTTCGTAAGTCTGAATAAGCTTGAATTTTTCCACATTGTCATAAGGGATTGTTCCCACCGCTGACGAGTAAGCTAGTGGCGATCGACTATTTTCTCGTCCAAGACCCATTCGACCGGTTCGATTCCCACTCAGGGCAATCATGTCGTGAATATCTATATAAGTATATATTTAAAAATATAATATAACAGTTAACTGGTTTCCATAGCACGAGCTTAGTTTCAAAAATTAAATGTATGAAGTTCCTCGTACCCTACCCAGCTACCAGCCGGCGCCGTTCTTCCTGCTGGACGAGATCGACGCGGCGCTGGATAACACGAACATCGGCAAGGTGGCCTCCTACATCCGCTCCAAGAAGGGAAGCCTGCAGACCATCGTCATCTCGCTCAAGGAGGAGTTCTACGGGTGCGCCGACGCGTTGGTCGGCATCTGTTCTGAGGTCAGCGACATTATACATTTATTAACAGAATGTTTTAACTCTTATATTAGGTACTCACGACCAGGTAGCAGGTATCAAAGACCCCGACATCAAAGATTCATTGCAGTATTGTTTGCCACCTTATTGGTATTAAAAAAATATTAAAATTAAAAAAAAACTTAGGCACATTAGCAATACCAATGTATAGAAAAATTCAAAACATCAAAAAATAACAGTTCGGTCCTTGTAAATTATACTCTGAATCTCAAGCCGAGGTTCGCTTGGTTCGACTATATTGTAGATGTATTGAATGTATTCTTAATTTGTTCCAGCCGGCCGACTGCCTGGTGAGTGACGTCATCACGCTCAGTTTGGAGAACTACCACGATTAGGATAATTTACGGACATTTTGTACTTAGTTTTAATGTTATAATTATTCTCATTCCCGATTGATTTCGTTTATTACTTGGACTAATTTTAATAAATATATAAGTGTTAAGATACGACATTAAATATTTTAGTAATAAATTAATAAATAGGGCTGGCAGACTAAAATACATAAGTCATTAGAGACCCAAGACTTATGGTGCATGTGCTTTGGTCTGCCGACCCTAGTTGTTTCACTTCTTTTGTTGCGATATGGACATAACTCCTATGAACTTCTGTTATCCTGGTACCTTTTCATGGTGAGATTGTAAAACTATCCGATCTATTGTTCAAAAATAGTTCTTTTTAACCGACTTCAAAAAAAGGAAGGTTCTCTATTCGAGAGGTCGATCTCGTTGTGTCTAGAGAGGAACAAGGTGGTAGACTCAACCAATATTATAGTTTAAAAAAAAAAACAAAAAGACGCTTTTATGACGCATTTTAGTGCGCGATAATAAAAAGGGAAGATCTCCAACTAGGTACGTTGATATCGTAGATACGTTGGAATCTGGTACAGTCAGCGGCAAAAGTAGCTTGGCATTTTAGTTCCCTTTCATAATAATCTATTGACATTTTCTTGACAGTATATATGAAAATTACGAATTGTGTAATGTGACACGGTACTAAAGTGCCAAGATACTTTTGCCGCTGACTGTACATATGCCGTGTACGTGTACTTAGGAAACTGATATCGCAATGTAGAATGTTGTGGCGCCATCTATACGGGGGTAACTGATACTTTCTTGTATAGTTGACAGATGTCGCCACATGTCTATTATTTTGATCGACGATTTACGTAAATACAAATTTAATATTCCGCGGATTCCCTAGGCCTTCCCTACCTTCGCTAGGTTCTTCATCGAAAAGAAAACAGCAAATAACTTATCGAGCTCTTTTATTTACAATAAAATATTTTATTTTTATATATTACACCCTTACGTCTACAGCTATTCATCTAAATATTATGTCATTATGTGACCTTTAGACCAAGCACATAACAGGCCGATATCGATACAATTATACGATAAAGATATTGAAATTTGAGTCTTATTACGTGCACACAAGGACAACAACAGTTTTAACACCGGCTCAGTTAGCGCTAGGTCTATTAGCACTATATCACTTGACCAATCGGGTCACTGACCCTAATTCTCACATAAAATTTAAACAAAAGTGGTGCAATATTTTGTTTAATGGCTCAAGATTATAAAAAAAAATATTGAAGGATAGACAGAGAGTTACGATAAGTGGCCAAAGACGACAAGGTATTTGATAAGTGATGATGTAGCTGATGATGGTAAGCCTAAAATAGAACTGGCTCTCAAGATCAGCTGACGATGCCGTCTTATGCCGTATATTTTACATCTGTCAGCATATTTTGATAATTATGTATGAGCTGTAAAACAGACCGTTTTTTGAGCAATAACTGGATATCCCTATAATTTTGAGTAATTCAGTATTACAGTACATTACATGATGCAGTAATCGATTGAAGTGGATAACATTACAAATAGTTGATTGATTCTATTGAATTCCCACTAAAGTTACTTTCAACATGAAACAAGAATGTTTTGAATTTTGACATGCATCTATGTGCTCAGGACATAGAAGAAAATCTGAATAACAATTTGTAACAAATAACAATTTAATACTAACTTATCCATACAAATATAAATAAGATTTGAAGCAGTGAACCACATTTTATGTACAACATCAAAAACTCTAAAACAAAACTTCCATATTTCCATCAACTATACATTCCGAAAAATAAACTATGCGACATAAAATATTTACTAAAAATTAAATAATAGTGTAAATAAAACTATTACTGGCTCTATAATATTTTTCCATCTCACTTGCTTGTTTGTTGCGTTCGACACCACTGGAAATGGGCCAGTAATACCACAATTTACCACAAAAAATCCTAACTATACTTGTTCTATTATATTACAATATTTAAATTCATTTTAAAACCGCCCTTGGCAATATCGGGATAAAAACAGTATGGACTTTACTTGGAGGAACGCCGAACGGTTAGATATTCAATATATATACCTAGTACCAGCTAGGTACAATGTTTTGTAACTTCTATGTAATTTTGAGACTTAGATCTTTAGGAGAGTACAGATAGGTGTCTGTTTATATAATTTTCTAATATTGATTTAGGTAAGTATTCTAGCGATAACTATCAAAGATGTTAATTTAGAAGTTTACATGTCTAGTAATTGTACATTTTTATTTAAACTAAAAATGACTTGCTAATTTTCCAGATGGACGCGACATTAGCACCTTAGTTATAAGGTCTGGTAAAAGTAAAATTATTTACTTTATTTTATGAGGCGTTATGTTAAGGCAATTAAATAAATATTTATGTGAAAATGAAGGGAGCACTAAATACAAACTACCAGATTTTTACCCGCGTTCCCGATGGTTAGTTTTTTCCCCGGATAAAAAGTACCTTATTTGTTATTCCAGGGTATGATCTATCTATATGCTAAGTTTCATACAAATCCATTCAGCTGTTTATGCGTTATTGAGTCACAAACATACAAACATTCACATTTATAATATTAGTTGGACTAGCTTCTACTCTCGATTCCTAGATGTGATAGTATATTTTATTTAAATCCATTTGTCAAATATTATCCAAATCCATTCAGTTATTATGGTGTATTAACAAACTGCCAAACTTATATATTTATAATATTAGTATGATAAATTGACTGTTCCGGTAACGGTCAATTTACATATAGATGGCGATTTTTTAAAGCTTTGCTCATCTTGGCTACCGCGATTCTAAATGGCGGTTCTCTAGGAAGGTGGGAAGCAGGCCTTATGTTATACAGTGTACCTGTAATTTTACAAAAATTTTTTTTTTTTCAAATATTGTTTTTTTTGCGATAAGATCTTTTATCGGGCAGTGATATAAATTTATTCTCTATGTATTTTATGATAATACTATCACATACGCTGAGACAATTGAAGTCAGTTATTTGACTTAAGAAGTTAGGGGTTAACCAGTAGTCTATATTAATATGAACCCTATATCTTTATAGATAAGGTGTATTCGGTAGTGTAGTGTAAGGGGTATGTATGTATGTATGTAGACGTCGCTAGTCGGGCGTGTGCGGCGGGTCGGTGCTGAAGTAGGGCGCGGTGTGCGGCTGCAGCAGCGTGCGGCACACGGCGCACACCCGCGCGGGCGTCGCGCGCGGCCCGCTCGGCACGCAGTGGGACACGCACAAGCCGCAGAATATGCGCCCGCAGTGCCGACAGTGCACCTGCACATATATGACGAGTGGCCAGGCCAATTAACGTTACGGCAAGACTATTAGCGCCATCCCTTGTCTAATATGTGAACCGATTATTCACCCGCCATCTATTGGCGAATAGCGGAACTACGTTCTGTTCTGTGGAATTGTAGATACAAGTCGAGTTTTCTCGACGCATCTATAATGTTGTAAGATTTACAAGTAGTGTATATTAGATAGGGAATCAGTTATCTGATTTCGACAAACTCTGCAAATGACAGTGTATTAAGAATGTCCCAGGATATTATACACATATACAAATAATATTCTGGGATAAAATTGCAATTTTAACGATTACAAAAATAAAAACTTTTATACAATTCACACACACTCGTATATGATAGAAAAAGATAGACAGAGAGAGAGAGAAAGTCATATAAACTGGTGACGTCACATCGGTAACGCTTTTTCGTTACGTGACCATTTGTACCAGTCAACTCCTACCACAAGCCGCGTAAAGGAACTTGGTTCCAAAAACTGCGTTTAGATCGGCACCCGCCGACAGGGTTCCCAAAAAGTTGTAGTGTGTTGTATGTATGTTTCTTACCTTTTTCTTGTGATTGGTGAGGTGTGTGTGGCAGGAGGGACAGTGCGTGACGTCATCCTCGTGCTGCCACCGCACCTCCGTCTCCGCCTCCCTGATGCGCTGCAGCTGGACCTAAGTGTACAGAACACTATTTTATAAAACGTTTAAAAAAAAAAACTAGTCTTAGAACGATGATGAAAATGTATGTCAAATCTCAAGAATATAATGTTATTCGAAAATAAATCTTATGTCATAGGGCCAGGTACCAAATTCTATTATTTTAATTTCAATTCATATCTTTTTTCATTCAATTCATATCGTGACATATCAGGTTGTTTCATGGAGTCCGTTAAAGTCTAGTAGAACAGCCACCATTTTATTAAAACCTGACTGTCTTGTCTGTATATAAATCAGACTTGACTTTGGCCTTTTTATATTTTAAGATATAAAACAAAAAAAAACCGTGTAAATAGAGGACATAACACAGCGTGCAGTTACCTGTAGCGACTGTGAGAGTCTCACAAAATCTTGTTGCACCTTCTCACTGTTGTCTAGTTCTTGTTGAAGCACTAACACCCGAGACCGGACCTCCATCACCTCCGCTTGGAGACGTTTCTACATAAAACATAATTATTATCAACACTAATGTAGCCAAGCACCTATCGGTGTGTTTCGGCAGTTGCACTTGAGAGTTGGTTCTCATCTAGGCTTTGCGTGGCCCCATCGCTTACCATGGTGAAATGTGGACAAACATAAGCCTATAAAGTGTAAAAATAAGCCCCGCATTCCATAAGATTCTAATATTTTCCCGGGATAAAAAGTAACCATTACTTCAGGATATAATCTGTCTTTGTGCTAAATCTCATCAAAATCCATTCAGCCGTGCCATGCACCTCTCCTCTACTGTGGACAGCCTTATGTTTTGAATTTCAGATAATCGAAAAATTCTTAAGGAATATTTCGTTCGAATTTTAGCCAATCAGTTCTATATTACAGTTTTATGATTTATTTTGAGTCAGTTAAATTTTAAACACCTTATCTTCCAGTAGTTTTTCTATCATGTCGTTGGAGTGTCGCAACTTGTCGCCCAGTTCCTTCATCTGTTCACGCTCCGTCTGTAGTATATCTAGCTGCTCCCTGCAACACAGAAGAAAGAGTTTGTTTGAACGCGCTAACCTCTGGAACTACTAGTCGGACAAGATGAAATATTTAAACAACACCCCGTTATTATGGTGGTTTAAAGCAGGTCTATTAAAACTCATGTTTTAAAATATATCCGTCACTTTCTAACATCAAATAACAAAAAGAAATGGAGCCTAAAACCTGGGTTTTACTAGACTTGTTTTAAATTATCATTTGTAGAGTGAAGTTTTATTTTTTTATGTATTTGCAGTGTTGCCACTATCATAATTCACATCCTACTGTACATTATAATGTTGCCAGCTCGCAACCAATGAAATATAAACAGAAAAAACTGATTTGATTAAAATGAAAAAAAAACATGATTTTTTTCCTAATGCAGTCTTATAAGTGTGGTGGTAGCCAGTCAGCCGGGTACTACAAAGTACCTTATCACCGTGGTCTAGTTAGTCAGTACTGAACAATAGTCCCCATGTAGAAGTGGGTACCCACCCACCCGGATGTACCTGGTCTCCTTGAGCTGGTTCCTGAGCGCGGCCAGGTCGGCCTCCTGCCGGTGGAACAGCGCACCCTGGCCCAGCAGCTGAGCGCGCAGGTCCTTGTATTAGTGGGTGGGTGTACCTGGTCTCCTCGAGCTGGTTCCTGAGCGCGGCCAGGTCGGCCTCCTGCCGGTGGAACAGCGCACCCTAGTCCAGCAGCTGAGCGCGCAGGTCCTTGTATTAGTGGGTGGGTGTACCTGGTCTCCTTGAGCTGGTTCCTGAGCGCGGCCAGGTCGGCCTCCTGCCGGTGGAACAGCGCGCCCTGGTCCAGCAGCTGGGCGCGCAGGTCTCGCTCGCTGGCGGCGGCCTCCTCGCGCCCTATCTCACAGAATATTAGCTGCTCGCGGAGACGAAGGGTTTGCTCTTGAAGCTCCTGGATACATATAGACGGGGGGGGGATATAAGAGATAAGTTATGTGTACTATGACTGTTTTAAAAACATAATTATTTTCCACTCGGTGACTTTTTATAATATCCGATTATGATCGTGAAACTGTTGAATTAATTTACATATCTATAATATAAAAATGAATCGCAAAATGTGTTGGTAAGCGCATAACTCAACAACGCCTGGACCAATTTGGCCAATTTTTTTTTTAAATGTTCGTTATTGTCAGGAGGTTTGTATGAAAAAAAAAAAACGGGAACGTGAGTGAAACCGCGGGGAACAGCTAGTAGGATATAAAAATGAATCCCTATTTCCCTTGGTCACGCCATAACTTGAGAACGACTTTAAGAAAAATTAAGAAAATTGCGCAGAAATTGGGAAAATTATAATAAAGGATCGCAGGTGTAACGGCGGGATGAAAGCTAGTTATATATAAAAATATGTTTGTATGTTTTTTGTTTGGAACACGTGTTCCTATAACATTCATCCAATTGCGAAGAAACTTTGGTAAGTTGTGCACACGTGCATGATGGTTTGTGTCAAAAAAATAGAGGCGTTGCAACACACGTCGGGGTAATTCCTAGTTAATATTAAAAATTATACAATAATATACTTTTTAAGTAGAAACTTATTAGTTTATGAGTTTTGTGAATTTATAAAAAAATAAAAAAATATGCTTACTTCTACATTATCAGGTAGATTGATGATTTCATTCTGCATCTCAGCTGCTTTCTTTGTATACTGGCCGATTAGCATAGCGTTGTCTCTTTCTAAACTGTAACATTATACTTCATGCAACATTATATACAAAGACGAACATGCACATTTCACAAGTCAATTTACACCATATAATTAACTACATAAAGATCAAAATAGCATGACGTGAGTCATAAAATAAAAGGACTGCCATGGACTTCCCATTTTGATCCTCATGGGGTTAGTAATACGATGTAAATTTGCTTGTAGAATGAGCGTGTGGGTTTGTGATTTCACGCACCGCGCCACACTTAGCCCACAGAGGCCACTTATATAAGCGTATGTTTTTTTTTTCTTTAAAAAATAGGCTTTTACCAAGATAAGTGACGATTATGGCCGAAGGAGGTAAATATACAAAGTTCGAACGGGAAGTAGGTACTTGCCGACGCATTTTCAACATGAGGGTGGTAGCCAGCCAGGTGGGTACTACAAACCACCGTGCTATATGTTCCTCACGATATTTTCCTTCACCAAAAGCTCATTGTAATTGGTCAGTGTCTAAAACCAGACTAGCTTTTTGCCTGTGGGTTCGCTCGTACTTTCTAATAGCATAAATAAAAGTAAATCCCAAAAATCTTTAAATGATGATATTTTTTTTGGAACATCCGATTTTAATGAAACAAAGCCTATATTCTGCTCCAAATTAATCTCTGTCTACCTTTGAAAACTACATGAAAATCCGTTCAGTGGTTTTGGAAATGGGTGTGAACAAACAGACAGTCGGAAAAGAATTAAAAAAATCGCTGTACAGACATAGATAGATAGATATAATCAATTCGGCCAGGTGCCGGCGACCGACTAGCTAGGCTGACCTGTCGAGCTTCTTCTGCAGCACCTCCCTGTCGACGGTGAGCACGGTGACCTGGTGCAGCGCGCGCTGCTGGGCCAGCTCGGCGCCGGCGGCCGCGTCCTGCAGCCGGCGGCGCGCGCGCTCCACGGCCGGCCGCAGCTCCTCCGCCTGCTGCGCGGCCGCCGCGCGGGACGCGTGCCACGACACCACCGTCTCGTCGTGCAGGGACCGGACGCCTTCCAGCTCCTCCGTCGCCTGCCCACAAGTTACGACCTTACAAGGTTACAAGGTTACGGGCAAGTCTGTCCACAAAAATAGCAAAATATACAATTAAAACAAAACAAAATCTAAAATGCAGCCGTCGCAACACCCCATGGGTGTTTGGCGACAAATTTTCACCACGAGGGGTGGTAGCGAGCCGGGGTACTACAAAGTACCCTGCCGCCAGTTTAGTGGGCGGTAGGTAGTTGCGCCGACCTGTTTGAGCGCGAGGTCCAGCCGGGCGGCGCGGTCGCGGGCGGCCTCGGCCTGCGCCTGCTCGGCGACCAGCTGCTTCTCGTAGTTGGCGCACATGTCGCACTGCCGAGACGACGCCTCTTTCACTAACACGACAAAACATTTTTGCTTCATTTAACGTTACAGCTGGAAGCAGTAAGTAGTGACAGCTTCGAACTGGGACTGGTAACAAACTGCAAGCTATTCTGTTAAGCAGTTCCGATCTTAAGGCGAAAGTCCGTCGAACGGTTGACAAGTCACATACATACATCCATAAAAAAAATATCCATCACTCTCAACGTCATATAACAAAAAGAGAGTGAACTATCTTAAAACCTGTTTTTCACAAGACTTCCTTTAAACCATCTCACGTAATGAGACCGATGACGGCTGCTCATGAACAGCCCTTGGGTCTTTATAGTTTTGTTTGACACGAAACTCTTATTGATATGTCAAAAGTTAAAAAAAATATATGTTTGACTTCAAATTGGACCGCAATAAATTCCGATTTTCCACCTCTTTCTATTCATACCTAAACATCTATAGAATTTTATGTAGTAAAATAACCATCATGTTGTAGAGTGAGTTTGGATTAGCTGGCGAATAGAAAACTATAAGAAAATTTCCCCAAGTGACCTAGGTGTCAATTAGCCAGTGTCTAAAACTAGAGAATATTTTAAAGTTTATTGCAGTTTATTGGGTGGGCACTTATGAACATCGAAGCAACTGAAGATACCACCGTGTCGGAAGTCAGCTTTCAATTGAGAAGAACTGGCAAATTAAAAATGATTTTTAGAAAAACATACGCGTTGAATTGAGAATCATTCTCTTTTCGAAACTGACATAAATCTATAGATCTACCTACAAATTAATATATCATACCTGATTCTGGTTTATTATCTCCGCCTGAAGCGCTCGCTATGCTCGGCGACTCTGTCACAGACACTGTCTTCGCTTTCTGAACACAACACACGATATAAAATCGTTAATGCTTTACTTGTACCAACTTAGTCGGATGACTTAAACGTTAAAGAATGTCATAGAAGAATGATCTTTATTTCTTCACAATAAAGTTTAACTGTATTACACAATTAACCATGGCATTGTACAGTCTCTAGACCTAGACCTAGAAAAAAAGGCGGACACCACCTCATAAAACAATTACTGAAGCACCCACAGTAAGCCAGCTCGCTTAAATGCATACACGTCCGGCACGCACACAGTCACACCACACTAAGCCGGCCGCCCGCCATTACGCTCCGAACCACACCATTACGCTCCGAACCACACACACATACACAGTTACGTCGCCACCATTTTGGTGCTTCAATAGTTTCTTAGCGGCCATCTGTCCGCCTTTTTTTCTAGGTCCATGCCTATACATTGGACCTAGAATTTAAATTCAATTGCTAAAACTCGATTTTCAACGAATTAAGTATAATGCTTGTAGTATATAAGTAATAGTAGGGAATCTTCCCTAGAATTTATAAATTATCAAACACTAACCAATGTATAAAACATTTAAAAAAATGGGGAAAAATAAATTATTTTATTACATGTATCCTTTTTATGATTTTTAATGACCAATCTAACCATAAAGAGTGGAACTTTTGATGCTATATAATTATGACGTCACAACTAAGTATTTAATACAAAACTCCCTGTAAACCCATCGTTTTGACATTACATAAAAAATAGCTGATTTGATATTATGTCATCATCCCAGTTATACAATAAACAAAGATGGGTATACTACAGTCATGAATGAAATTGAAACCAATAAAACCTTTGTATGAGCGGTACGTACCAATGCCTCCTGTAACTGTCCATCTGTATTTCTAAGTTTGTTCTTTAAAGCTGTTATCTCCATTTCCATTGGTTGGATTATCGATCTCAATAGTTCGCTGTCTTCTATATTTTGCTGGGTAATACATGAACATAAATTAAAACTACATAGTATACGTATCAGTTGGTCAGTTCGTGTGATAATTGAAGGTATGCAGCACAGTAGACCAAATACTTGATACTTTATGGAATACAAAGATATATTACAAATTCTACATTAATTTTGAATATTTTATTATTGAACTAGCTTACCGCCTCGCGCGTTCACCCGCGAACCCCTATTTTACCCCCTTCACGAATTTTCAAAAATCCTTTCTTAGCGGATGCCTACATCATAATATTTATCTGTATGCAAAATTTTTGCCCGATCCGTTCAGTGGTTTGAGCTGTACGTTGATAGATCAGTCAGTCAGTCACCTTTTCCTTTTATACCGGGTGACTTTTTAGTCACTGGCAATACTTGCAGGGGTGGAAGTACTCATCAATATGAATAACTTTTATTATTAGACCAAGTGTAAAATCACGAAAAAAAATTGACCTGTCCATACAAAAGTTCAATGCCAAAATGTATGAAGCAACCATTTTATTTTACGCGATTTAAGAGTTGGTCCCATAGTAAAAGTTGTTCATATTGATGAGTACTTCCACCCCTGCAAATATGGCCAGTGACTAAAAAATCACCCTATATAATACAGAGATGACTTAAATAAATTCTACATTAATTAAGAGTCTAGTATTAATCCTGAAAATACTTAAATTAGTTGTCTACCTTTATAAACTCTAAGGAAACTTGCTCTCAAGTTCAACTGAAATTCTAGGGATCCTTTATTATATATCGATTAATAACAGAGTATAATTTTATACTAGTTTCTACCCGGCGGTTTTACTCGCTTTGCAGAGAGATCTACTGTTACACAGGGATAGTAAAGTCTCCTATGTTTTATTCAAAATAATGATCTATGTGTGCCAAATTTAATGCAAATCCGTACAGCCATAACGACATGATCGAGTAACAAACATACACAATCGTTATTAGATAGAGAGAAGATGTCCACCGTCTTATATCGCTTCCCAGTCTCCGCGTTCTATGGCCCGTTCTAATAAAATTTCATCAAAATCGGATAGGTAGTCTATAACACAGCAAACAGCTTTAACTTACGCTTTTATTATTTAAGTTAGTAAGGCAAGGAGCATACCTTCTTGTTCGCTTGTTCTGAGTCTGCGTCAGCGCCCACTTGCAGCTTGCGCGCTAGAGACCGCACGAAGGTGGAGGGCGCGAGGGACATCTCCTGCCACACCGCGCGGGATTTCAACATCGCTTTCAATATTGGATCGTCCATATTTTTATTCATTTTTACAAATAATTAATAGAACAAAAATTCCGCGTACCAATGCCACTCGTACTATATGTAAAGTGTTCCTTACATTATAAATGATGTCATTAAATGTGTTTTCCTTATCAATTCAGTGCTTTCCGTAAGTTAAAGGTCGTATCGAATTCTTGCGTACCGATTGCTAAAATATTTTTTCTATGACTTATATTTTTTTTTTTCAACTGCTATCCGCATTTCCTCGGTAAAAATTTGCCTATATCATTCCTCAAAAAACGGGTTCACAAACGCAAAAGGAATTTTTCGAGTAATTCTGGAGATTAGCACGTTATAACACATATTTAGCTTTGTAATATTAGTATCGATCTACCTCATTATATTTTAACTTAAAAATAATAGCTGGTATCACAGTATATGTGTAGCTACAGCAGTATATCAAGTACCACCTAATCATAGAGAAAACTATCTTGCATGTAATGCAAAAAAAAACTTTAAATCAATTTAGTATTTTTAATGTACCCAACAAAATGTATTTCATAGATTTTTCAACATACTGAAATGTCTTTGACAGTCAACAGTCAGACATTTCAGTCTAAGCCCTAGGAGGGCACTTATAAAGGTCGAAGCAACTGAAGTTACCATCGGTACCAGAGTGAAGCTCTGCACCGCTATTTTTTCTCGTGATAACAACTTTGAAAATAAACCTCAAATTTGGTTACTTTACGTAACAAATAGTTACTAATATACTTCAAAGAAACCATAATTGCGTTACTGTTATAGATGTAACTGAACTGTGTCACAAATATGCTCATTTAAAATTATAATTAACGATAACGTAATGTGACTAATATGAAATTCTCCACGGAAACAAGTGAACTGCAAATACAGTGGCCTCTATAGAATAACGAGGAAAATTATGTGATTGAATATTAATGTAAAGAAAAAATACAAAAAACGGCCAAGTGCGAGTTGGACTCGCGCACCGAGGGTTCCGTACAAACTTCCATCGTTCGTCCATCACGGGAAATGCACAATTTTATTTATTTACCTTATTTGAGGTGAGTGCCAATTAAGCTAGACCTCTAAATTGTATGAGCGCCCATACAACTCGGAGGTCTTTATTAATTTGCGTAACTATGTATGTATGGGAGCCCCCCTTCAATATTTATTTAATTTTGTTTTTAGTATTTGTTGTTATAGCGGCAACAGAAATACATAATTTGTGAAAATTTCAACTGTCTAGCTATCCCGGTTCTTGAGATACAGCCTGGAGACAGACAGACAGCGAATTCTTAGTAATGGGGTCTCGTTTTTACTCTTTGGGTACGGAACCCTAAAAACCCCAACTGGACAAACGATTCTTGGGACTTCCCATACTTATTATTTTTGTACCTAACGGCATCTAGAATAGATCGAACAAATGTTTATACTGATAATAGAAAACATTGAACACTGACGAGCAAAAATTAAAATGTCTGGTATAGAATAAGCTTTAGTTTTGATTGAAAGTTAAAAACGACCGCACAGAATCGCTTATAAATTTATTCACTGATTAAAGTATTTCCATCTTTGTTTATTGGATAGCTAGAGAAAGAGACAGGGGTAGATTGAGTAATATCTTGAAATTTCTGAGTCGACTGATAAAATTAAAAGAAAGTCTTTTGAAAGGTCACTATTTCTCAGTTTTTCGCCACTTTGTTTAATAAACCTTCTTCTACTATGTTTTTTTTAAACCATTATCAGGCAAAGGTGCACGCACTCACGACACTTAACGTAGTTACATATGTGGTTAAACGTTTCCGCGGTGTAAGTGCCGATATGTTAATTAGTGTGTGTGATAACATCGCGTTAGGCCGATAACATACTGCGGTAAATTAACAAATGTAATATAACGGTATTTAAAAAAAGTAAGTGTAAGCTTTGATATAATTTTTACAAAACCTTTTCATGCTTCTTATTTTTATACACGAGCAAGCAATAATCAATTATTTCGGAGAATCCCTGAACTTGCTTTTCGCTTTCGAACATAGACAAGGGTTGCCATATGTGTTCAAATATGAATCTACTAAATTTTGAATAAAAAATAGGAAAAATAAATAAATATTGCCGATTGGTGATTACCATCTAAGACCCCCTCTCCCCCCTTCGGTGCTTACATAATATTTGAACGGCCCCTTCGTATCTTTAGACGTTGGCAAGTTTTAAAAGATCCTGATACAAAAAGGTGTGTGCACTATGGTTTAAGTACTTCCTCTGTCGATAAGGTGCGCATGCGACGGTTGTAAAGACATCCAAAGTAACTGATAGTCTATGGACATAAAGTGCAGCAAAGGTCAAAATGAATGGTGAGAAACTTTTATATTACTATTTATGTTTAATTTGTGTGAGTGGAAGTGCACCTTAACGTCTCTTACATCCTATACCCCATTATTGATAAAATAAAATAAATAAATATTCTGTGACATTCCTCACACACGGCCATCTGACCTCAAACTAAGCAGAACTTGTACTATGGAAGCCAGATAACTGAATATTACTTTTCTTTTGTAAATATATACTTATATACATAATTACACCCAGACTCAAGAGAAACAGACATGTTCAAGCACAAAAATGACTGTCCTGAGTGGAAATCGAACCCAAGACCTGTGGCGTGCTCCTCAAAATAAAATTCCACGTTTTTTATTAATAACATAGTCTACAAACCTTATAAAATATGTATTACTTACATGTTGCTGTTGTCGCAACTGATTTAGTTGTTGTTCGAGTTCCATGTTCCTGGCGTGCAGGCGCCGCACCTCCTCAGTGCCTGATGACGATACCTCCACTGTTTCTGTTAACAATTCATTTATTATAGGTAAAATGAAAATGAAATTATTTTTTATTCAAATAGGCCTTCACAAGCACATATGAAGAGTCTGACTCTAACGCACGGTTCGGAAGGTTGCTTTTACTGAGAAGAGCCGGCAAGAAACTCAGCAATTACTCTTTTCAAAACCAACTCAGATTTATTACATCAAATTATTTATCTAGTCTCACTGACAATATGTGTGTGTTATATGACAGTAAGGAAAAAATATATCAAAATTATGAGTAACTTAGTAAACAAATAGATTGCAAACTTAAGCAGACCAGCCCCCACAAGCAGCACCTGTTCACAAGTATGACGCATGTGGCAGCCATCGCCCTCCTCGCACATATTATAGGGAAGTGAGCGACCCGCCACACGACGCCGCCGCAAGCAAAGACCCTAAAGTGAGCATGACTAAATTAAGCTTACTACAAATAATACAAAGAGAAACTATTTCAAGAAATACGAATTATAACACACAATATGTTATCACTGAGACTATTAACAGGTTTACAGGTTTAACAGGTAACATTCAGCATCTTTATATATCTCTTTAAGATTTACACTCAGTTTCCATCTGTGTCCATCATTAACGCACAAGTTAGATAGAGACGGAATACTCGGCCAGAAAGAGAAAAAGAGAGAGTATCACGCGTTCATTTTTAATACTATGGATTCCTCACAATCTCACTACGATACGTGATGATAAAGCCGAGGGTAAGATCGCAAATGTAAAAGGATCTGGATCCCAAGTGCAGCCGGAACAGTTTTTTGGTAAAGGAAAACATCGTGAGGAAACCATAGCACGGTGATAGGGTATTTTGTAGTACCCTTCTGGCTGGCTGCCACCCTCAAGTTGAAAATCTGTCACCAAAAACCTATTGATATGTTCCGGCAGCTGCACTTGAGTTGAGAGCCAATTCCTTCTAGGCTTTGTGTGCTTTCCACCTTCGGCCACATCATCACTAGTGAGATTGCAGTCAAACACAAGCCTATACAAAGTAAAAAAGGATAGTCTCCTGAAGATAGGCAGATGGGTATATATAATTTTTAAGAGATTATCTGTTTTATAAATCTTACTAACCTGTGGTCCCCCATCTCATACAAAATGGTAACATTATTCAATAATAAACTTTCAAAACTAAACGTAAAGCACAAAATGCAACTGTTTTGTACAACATTACTTCATGAACTGATTATTTATTTTAATGATAAATATGTATTTCATTTATAATGAGACTGATAAAATGTATTCATTAATTAATTATGATATTTGAAAATGTCAAACATTTCAATGGGATATTATCTACGGAATAGCTGTATTAAATACTGCTAAACAATATACATATATATTTTAAAACATTGTTAACAAGGTGACGCCGCGTTAAGCTTAAAAATCTGAAATTCAACGTGCTGCGTCCCGCTCCCTACTATAGCGACCTCTCATAGAAAACCCGCGTAAACGGAACGGGCGTATGCGACAAAATGGTTTTTATTGTTTAATCTAAAAACTACAAATATATTTCATAAAACCTAAGTACAATTTATAGTATCAGTTTCAATTAATATATGTAGTAATTTTGGAACCTCAAATCGATCCTCAATGCCGGTAAAATTGGAATCTCTTATTTTAATGAGGTCTTTTTGATTAATTATTTTGTGTTATAAAAGTTAACCAATCGTGTTATGCAACGTACAAAATAAAGTCAAAGACATGATGAATTCTTACAATAAATTTCAGTTCGTTCGCTTCACTCATTGTTGAGAAAAAACGGAATCCTTGCAACCAAAATCTTCAAGGCGTCGCCTTAACATACCCTTGGTACATTGATTAATTATTATTATTTATCTGTAACTTACTGTATTTAGGTTGAACCAACACCAACAATTAGTTAAAACAACTGGTACAATCCACTCTTTTTAAATGAAGGCTGCTTCGCTTAGAAGCGAAGCTTTCGAGTTTTAATTACCTATCTTTATATACAAAATTCCGGTGTGCGTGTGTTCGTAATTATTTTCCTCCTAAACAGCGTGACAGATTTCGATGTTATTTTTTTGTGCTTATGGGGTCACCTGGATGGTGCTTAGATAGTTGGACCCGGTAGGTGGCGCTGTTGAAATCCAGAAAACCTATAGGACAGACAGGTGATACACCGTGCCTAAACCACTGGTCCTAAAATCAGGAAATTAGGAGATCTATTCCCTTAATATAGGGGTGTAAGAAATTCAGCCCCTTAGGGGGTAAAATAAGGGATCGCGGGTAAAACCGCTGCCACCGGGCTCGTCGTCCCCTTTCTTATATTAATTTGAAATAAAAAATAAGTACCTAATAAATATACTGTGCAACCAATGACACACAACTGCACAACAGGTAACTCCAAATGACTTAATTGTGTAGCCCCAATATTTACTCAAGTTCAACTCACCATTAACTAAAAGTTGCAAACTTTGTATCTCCGACTTCTGATTCTCACAGAGTGTCTGCAGTTGCTGCAGCTCAGCTCGCAGACCTAGCACCTCGGACTCCAGCTGCTCCTTATCCTGAATCATTTTCCGCATGTCCTCTGTAAGTATATAACATAACACTTAAGTTTTGTGCAATTGAATAATGCATCAGGTGGACCATTAATTTTTTACAAAAAAAATTTAGAATTTACCAAAATATTTCATGATATAATAATATCCTGGGACATTCCTCTCACACGGCCATCTGATCCCAAAGTAATTCCTTGATCACACCTACCGAGTAGAGACAGCAAAATGATACTAGGCCGAGAGAGTTGGGTGGACGAGTAGGCGTTTACAAGTATTTTTTTACTTGATACCGAGTCAGTCAGTCAGCAGACTGGATGCAGAGCGAGGCAATGGATCGCAAAAAGATATGCTCATAAAAATAAATGTATACCTGCCGAATGGGCAAGCGAGTCAGTGAGGGGTAGCGCGGGGCAGGCACTCGGTTTAGCAAATAGAACAAAGTCCGAGTGACTGTCTCGCCCTTTAACTAGGCCGAGCGCTCGGCCGAGTACTCAGTAATGTGTTTACACGTACCGAGCAATCGGCCGAGAGCACTGTCTCACAGCTCACTCATCTACTCGGTACGTGTGATCTAGGCATAAGCAGAGCTTGTACTATGGAAACCAATTTATAACTGATGTGCAAATTATTTATTTGCTTATTTACTAAATCACTCATTTTATCTCATAAATCTAAGTTTATTTTGAAAAGAGTAATTGCTGGCTCTTCTCAGCAAAAGCAACCTTGGGTTAGAGACTATTCATAAGTGCTTGTGAAGGCCTATTGAATAAAAAATATACATTCTGATATAGGTGCTACACAAACTATTTTTTAACTAAATAATTTTGACACTATGGACACGATTACACAGATGGACAAACAAACATATTAATGCACACAAATGTCATGAGATACATACTATTAGTATAGAAACAAAAATATTATTTTAAGTCTAAATTTAAATTATATTAGGGATCTCTATTAATTGATTACAGCGCCATCTCGTTTCAAGAATAAAAAATCTTCTGCATCTTTGTAGTCTAATTATCTTTAAATTACTATTGAAATAATTGGAGTTGAATAAATAGTTTACATTACACTTTATAGAGAATGTACCATCTCCATATAATGTAGATGTTTAAGCCTGAATGGGTTCAGAGGGTCTCCAAAAATTTATAATTGATATTTAGTGATAGTCCGATCGGCGATCATAGTTTGCAAATATGAATTAATCAATTCATCAGTAAACAATAGCATTTGGCAAAATTGACATCATGTCAGTTTTGCTGCAATTCTATAGGTTAATATTTGAAAACGATGATTGGACTATTGTATAGTTTTTCGTAGTAGCCCCTCCATGAAGGTTCATAAATATAATATCCTGGATTTATATGAAGAGTAATGTTATAGGGAATATGCATAATTTCTAGGGAACGCTGCCAGCCTGTTGGGAACCTTGCCCATCGACAGCAGCGAGGGCTTTGAGGATGTTTTCTATATATTATAGTTTGTATTTTATACAATGATTGATAAATAAACTGTTTAATATCTTCATTAATTTCAGTTTTTATTTAAAAACTTCAAGGCAAACTAAGTAGATCATATACTACAGAAAGAAACTAGATACATGATTAACTAACTTAAAATAATAGTCAAAATAACTATGAATTTGAAAGAATTAATGCTGAAGATGAAGGCTATTCACTCTGGCCTTGAAAGTGCCTAGATTGTAAGTCAGTAAACATAGAAGCAGTGAAGTCAGCCTACATGCTGCAATGGATTTTTTTTTATGTGAGCTTGACTGTATACAATGATGTTATGTGATTCAAAGAAATACAAGAGGATATTCTAAACCAAATATAAATTATATTGTAGAAAAAAACATGCATATTCCCTATTTGCCTAAACACATGTTGAATCAGCAAGACACACAAACCTATCTACATTATTTATGTAGTTAATGATAAAGAGGTAAACCAACTTTAGGTTATTAAACTTTATTGTCTAGAATATTTGGACTTATGTTATTTCCATATTATTAAACCATGTTAAAAGTAAATAACAATGAGATTATTATATTAAAACAAACTATCTTCCTTTTACAATTTTATAAAGTACATATTGCTTAAAATTCTACTAATATTATTAATATGAAAGCTTGTATGTATGTTTGTGATTCTAACACAAGGTAACAGCTAAACCAATCCACCACAGATGCTACTCCAATACCAATACATGCATAAACCTTAAATAAAACAGGATATTTTTATATCCCAGGTAACTAGGTTCCTGGGAAATACATACATTTTCTATCTAAAATAGTTTTAGGGTAGTTGGGTTATGGCATCTAATATTAAATATACATGTCCAACCAAAGGTTAAAAGCAAATATAAATGTTAGCTATGTTACAGATGGCATGCACATAGTAAATGATCAAATACCAATGGATTAAAAGTCTCAATTAGTTGAAAAATTACATGACAATCCAAAATACTTACACAACAAAACATGACATTTTACAAAATATAATCAAACAAAAATGTAACCAATCATGAACCAGTATGAAGCCTACGTGTTATTCTGCAGGCCTGCACCTCTCTAGAGGATATTACAAACCTTCTTTCTGCAAGAATAACTCTTTCATTTTGGCTCGTTGAACATTAAACTCCTCCTCCAATTCCCGTTTCTTCGTGTTGTCCGGGGAGGGTCCGTTGCGATCTCCCACGCCCTCCACTTGAAACAGAAATACTACTCAGCTCCTCCAAAACACACGTTACACCTAAATTAAACAAATAATCTGCAAAAATAACACACCTTTCGGCTCCTCTGAATATTCGCCAGACATGTTGCACTGGTGATCTTTAAACTATTTTCACAGGTATTATAAAGTTAGACTTCGAATAATTTGCATTATCACAACGATTTTTAGCACTGAGAAACCAATAAATTTATTATAAAAAAACGAAAAAATTAAGTATGGAACTAAATTGACATTTCCAATTTGACGTTTCCCGTTCCGTTCCGTTTGACACAGTTTAGTAAAGGTGGTAAAGGTATACAGATAAAAAATAGCGATGCGTTCGAGCGGATAATATCAACGCGCGCGTCGAGTCCAGTTTTACTTTTAAATTATGTATAGAAAAATTAAGAAGTAGTTAGAGTAGGATATTTCTTATTATTCTTAGGGTTAATCTCACAGGTCCCGTATGTAAGTGCCTGTATTTAACTAGGATACAGGAATCCTAGTCTGGATGGCAACGCTCCCCTAAACAAACAATGTTATTTTACACCTTCTATATTTGCCTTTAATTTTTGTTATTTATCATTGTTGTTCTTCTCTTTAAAGCACAATAAAGAATTAATAATAATTATTATTATCTGGTAATAACTTTACAGATCGTCTCATTCTAATTATAATTTTCAATGTTTTTTACATCAGATATCTGTCAGGTAAATAATTTGTGAGTACCTACGGTGAGTACATTTTTTTTAGCTATTGTCTATGACGTTATCGGCCAAGCGTGAGTCGGTCTCGCTCGCAGACTCAACATGCGTAATTAATTATAAGTTTGTAGACTCAAGTCTGGGTCACGTAGCATGAAAAGATTACATGAAACATGTACTAATTATTATCCTAATTGACGAGCCAGTTGATGTGGTTGGTAAGTTCCTATCTATCACGCCATAAGTCGTGGGTTCGATTCTCACTCAGGACAGACATTTGTGATAATTTGTGTGTATGAATATGTCTGTTTGTCTTGACTCAGGGCGTAATTATTTATACAAGTAGCTATAAAGAAAAGTAGTATATTAATTTGTCGTATATCAGTTATTTGGCTTCCATAGTACAAGCTCTACTCTGTCAAATGGCCGAGTGTGAGGAATATCCCAGAATATTTAGTAAGCTATTGTATAGCAGCTTTTATCGCGGACTTCGGGGTTTGAGCGCGGCGACCGAATCAAGAAATTTTGATTAAAAAAAACCGTAACGAATAAACCTAACACCTCCCACACACACATACATACACGTTATAAGTTGTATAGGTATCTATTAATATCAAGGATTTTTTTTTTTAATAAGTTGATAAAAAAATGCTATGCAATAACTTTACCGCTCTGTATGTGGAGTGGGCCCGTTGGAGAGTTATAAACCGCTATTCAAATCACTTCACATACTTCCTCTTCCATGCTTATATATATATGAAATCTGTATCCTTGTAAAGAAGCAACCAAATATATTTAAAACAAATGAGCAAGTACTTGAAAGAAGTGGCAGAAATAAAAGTAAATTATATGTCCCAGATCAAAGACTGCATATATATAAAACTAACGTGTACTGTATGGCTATACGAATATATAATAAGCTACCTGACAGCCTAAAAAATCTGCCCCAGATCCCATTTCAGGGAAAGCTGTTTGATTTCCTGATAAATAATATGTTTTACTCCTTTAAAGAATATTTGGAATAAAATCATTAATTTATATTATTTTTTCAAGAATTTTGTAACTGGGACATTTTTTAATTAACAATTCACGGTTCTTATATTTGGTATTTGACATGTAATGAAATAGATGATGTAATTTTCAATTTATTTAATCTTATTTAACATTTTTAGACATTCAATTTTAATTTACTATTTTTATCATACTTAATATTTTGTGTCCATTCATTATAATTTAATACAAATTACATAATCTATAGTCAATGAATTAAAGTGCTTACTTACACTTACTAATAATTTTGCACACTGGTTCCCGGTAAAACATGTCTGTACTAACCAAACCCATGTATGATCATCTGCGTATTTGCAAATAAAATAATTCTATTCTATTCTACCGCGGCAGTCCCAGAGTGCCACACGTATTTTTATTATTTATTTCTACATATTTCAATCAACTGGATTTAGTAAACGTCAAAAGTCTGTATTTATTTTAATTACCTATATAAAGCAACTGATCCGAATAGCACTCAGAAATACTCAAAATTCAGACGTTATAGTAAGAACATCCAAACTGAGGATAAGGATTTTATAAAATCGAGGATAACCTGCATCGACCGAACTGCTTTGCAATGTGTGGCACACGTAAAGAGAGAACTAGTCAAGACAATGTGTTCAACGTACTGCCAAGTTCAATTCGTAACTTACCAGCTAGGATGTTCAAGAATTCAGCTAAGAAGAAGCTGAAAGTATGGCTAGTTGACAAAGGTTTTCAATATGTAGCAAAGTATTTTAGTAAAGACCGTTCCCAATGACATTATGTACCCACTTATTTATATACTAATCTTTAAGAAGTGATCGATGCGAATTGCAACATCTTATTTTACATGATAACAATAAAAAAAAATGATTTATATTTTTGCTCTTTAACAAATAAATTAAAACTCATTAGTATGACCAAAATATTACATAGAGTCCGCACCACCAAGGAAGTCTTGAAGGCCCAACTCTATAGTGGAAGAAATACGATCGATTTTAATTTATTCCACGGGAGTTCTTTGGTGGCGCGAACTCTAGGGTAAAGTGTAGTTGGGGAAATAAAACAATACGTGTGTCATGTTAAAATAAATAATTTATTTGGTATATCTAATTCACATTTAATTGTCTATATTGCTTAACACCCCTATCTTTACAACTTCGTGTTACAATAATGTTTTAAAATTGAAACTTCGTATCGTGACATGAGCGTGTAACAAGTAAATAAATACCTTAGAAACTATGTGTACACGTGTGTACACACACCGCCTCACAAATTAGCGCCATCGTCTAACGTACAATAATAATACTCTCTAGTACATAAAGGCACAGACGTATCACAGCTTGATCTCTATTTCAATAAGTATAGATATTAATTTAAAAACAAATATTTACAAGTGACAGCTCTAAATGCAATTTTACAGCATAAATATATAATCTGTGCAATACATTCACTACTAGATGGCGCTGATTTTAGTTCCGCTATCCGCAGGTAGATAGAGCTAAAAGCCTAATTTAGCGTCACGGAACTGTCGACCGGTGGATATATCCTCTAAGCAGGGTACTTGGACTAAGTTGAAGTAGATGTGTCCCATGAGGTGTGAGGCGGACGTGTTGGTCGATTTGAGGCAATCAAAGAGCATGTCGTCGCAGGTGCAGTGAGACTTGCTGTATAGAGAGTTGTTGGTGAGGTTGTATCGTTTGGAGAAGGCTCGCACTTTGGTCGGGCAGAGGTCGTGGGTGCGGCAGCAGCGGTCGAGGCGGCGGTCGGCTCCGAGGTCGTGGTAGTCCGCCGCTATGTCCCCAGTGCCGCACCATTTTGTACCTGGAAAAATAAAATTAAGTAATTATTTTAATGATAATATACAAGGTTAGATTGATAATTTTGGGATAGAAAAGGGAATAAACCCTTACTCACAATATGAAATAGATATGAGATAACATAAGGTCTAGTAAAATAAGCTGAAACTAGACATACAATATTTTCTTGTTAATTAACTTTGTATGAAGCAGCACAATTCATGTAAATGAAGGCGTCAATCCCTATTTTTATACAGTGCTTGTTATCCAAACATACCCGGTATAATACCCTGCAGCAGCGTGAGGGGGCTGCCCCCGAGCAGCCCCGCGTGAGCCCCGCCCGCATCCAGCCGCGCCCGCGCCGCCCCGACCCTCGCCCCCGCCTCACTATCCACCCCCGCTTTCGTCCTCCACTCCGTCGAGCCACCGCCCTCTGCGGACGACTCTGCTCCTTCCACCTGGGGAAAACAATCTATTTGAAACAAGCTAATAAGAAATATCAGTTCAGAGCTAGAACTTCCTCCTACCGTAGGTAGTAACCATTATGTTGTATCATCGGTGATGATTTAAGCGTTTATGTTGATGTAAATGTTACTCGATCTTTAAAAGCTGGACGGAGTTCAATTAAGCTTGACCTACATACGAGTATGTAGGTTTTACCCTAGATTACCATGTAGGATAGTCTTTATAATGGGAGAAGATATGAGTCCTAAGGGACGCGGATATTTGCTCATAAATCCACTTTCAATCGATAAATCATTATCGTAATAGACCTAGATAGGACCGGTTGGCGTGGTAGGTATCCATTACCTCACAGGTCGTGGGTTTGATTCCCACTCAAGACAGACATTTGTGTACATGAACATTGTCGTGAGTTTGGGTGTAATTATGTATATAAGATCCTAATAAATGAAGTACGGTCCTTTTGAGGGATGATAGTATAGGTCATAAATATTCCGAAAATGATAAAAAAAAAAACGGTCGTAATTTTAATGAAAAAAAAAACCTGAAATTGTACTTCATCACTACTAAGTATTAATTAAAACCATTTACAGCATAATCAGGTATAAAATTTATAATTAAAAAATAAAAAAGCATTTAAAAATACATTACTTTTATTTTATTGGCTCCAGTCTCCCTAAAATCAGTGTTCTTGCGGAATTTATCAGAAAAGAAACATTTTTTTTTAGTCATCAGAAAAGCAATAAATGAAATATATTTTACGTTATTTTAAAGTGTGAGATTTGAAGTTTCCAATACATATTTTATTTTTTAATTTGACGCCACTTTTATTAGCTTTGTGAGGCTTTAAACATACCTCTATTTAGGTTCCACGCGTAGAGGGTCTCATTCATGCACACGCCACGAAAAAAATATAACAAAAACAAGAAATGTATTCAGATTACATTTGTCGGCAAATCCTCTACAATAATCTTATCTAGTTAATTTTTTTCAAAATCGTCTCAATTTCTTATTTAAACTGCTTTAAAAAGTTATAAATTTCTGAATTTGACCCTTGCAACATATTTTTTTTTCTATTACAAAGTAATGGTTTAGAGAAATCACACTTTAACCACTCCGAAAGCAACTACTTGTCTGTCGAATAAAAAATATAAACATTAAAAAAATCATTTGAAATAAATTTACTGAAACGAAACATATAACACAACGAACGGTTGTCAATTCCCAGCGGAATTGAATGGAATTTTGATGCGTTTTATGTTTTATTTGTTTAGGTTCGGTAAATTGATTTCAAATGATTTTTTGAATGCTTATATTTTTTATTCGACAGATAAGTAGTTGTTTTCGGATTGGTTAAAGTGTGATTTCTCTAAACCATTACTTTGTAATAGAAAAAAATATATGTTGCAAGGGTCAAATTCAGAAATTTATAACTTTTTAAAGCAGTTTAAATAAGAAATTGAGACAATTTTGAAAAAAATTAACTAGATAAGATTATTGTAGAGGATTTGCCGACAAATGTAATCTGAATACATTTCTTGTTTTTGTTATATTTTTTTCGTGGCGTGTGCATGAATGAGACCCTCTACGCGTGGAACGTAAATAGAGGTATGTTTAAAGCCTCACAAAGCTAATAAAAGTGGCGTCAAATTAAAAAATAAAATATGTATTGGAAACTTCAAATCTCACACTTTAAAATAACGTAAAATATATTTCATTTATTGCTTTTCTGATGACTAAAAAAAAATGTTTCTTTTCTGATAAATTCCGCAAGAACACTGATTTTAGGGAGACTGGAGCCTTAAGTACTTTTATTTATGAAGTACAATTTCAGGTTTTTTTTTATATCTTTACTAGCTGACCCGGCGAACTTTGTTCCGCCTTAATGCCAATAAATAAGCAGATTTTTTTTTTTAATTGGAAAAAATACAAAAAAATTAAATACCTACATTAATCATTCATTAATATTTCTGTATTTTAGTACATAGGTTGCTCTTCACTTAAGTACCTTGTGATACACGACATTTTTTTTTTATTATCAGGCGCAAAAACAAACAACGCAGATGGTCTTCCGACCGGTGAACATGCCACGTATAATTGACCATGGGAAAAAATCATTTTCGGAATACTTATGACCTATACTATCATCCCTCAAAAGGACCGTACTTCATTTATTAGGATCTTATAATATAAGTATATATTTAGAAAAATAAGTAGTATATACCTAGCTCTACTTAGTTTGGGATCAGATGGCCGACTCTTGGTTTTCATATATGTAATTCTATTCAATAAAGTCGTTAACTAACATTAATTATTTTCAATGACTGTTCCAAAACTAAATCGGTACAGCTCTTACCGATCAATACCTTTGACTATACATGCTTTAATCACAAATGTATGATCATTTATTTTAATAACACACGTAGTACGTACGTACGTACGTACTGTTCGCATGTCATTGGCTCGTAAATATAATGATAAAAAATATATATAGTATGAACACAAATTACTGAACAGGAAAATGGGTTACGGTCGTTTTGGACAATAACTACTTATGTAATAATTGTGCCATTACTGTATTTATGGTGATTAGGTGACTAATTCATACACCATAGACAAGATGGATAGATATTTTAGCTCCGTATTGACAACTCATATGCATTTATATGAAAGAAGAGACATATATAGAGAGACAAAAAGAGATCAAGGTTATTAAAGTGACGATTTTAGTAAAAAAAAAATGATTTTTTTATTTTAGCATGATAATTTGTAGGTTAGGTACCGTGATAATTCATTATTTAGCCATAATCATATACAGAAGTAGTTTATCTTCTATACAGGGTGATTTTGTTATCACTGGCAATACTTGCAAGGGTGGAAGTACTCATCAAAATGAACAACTTTTATAATGGGACTAACTGTGAAATCATGAAAAAATTATCAGCTGTTCCATACAAAAGTTCAATACCTACTCGACCAAAATGTATGAAGCAACCGTATTATTTTACGCGATATCAGAGTTAGCCCTATAATAAAAGTTGTTCACATTGATGAGTACTTCCACCCCTGCAAGTATTGCCAGTGATAACTACTCGACCAAAATGTATGAAGCAACCGTATTATTTTACGCGATATCAGAGTTAGCCCTATAATAAAAGTTGTTCACATTGATGAGTACTTCCACCCCTGCAAGTATTGCCAGTGATAACAAAATCAGTTTTTGATATGACTAATTCTACGACTATTTAATTTTATAGATACAGAGGAAATATGGAATCATGTTACCAATTTTACAAAGCAAAAATCTATTGAGAATGGACATGTGCTCAGGTACTAGGATCCTGCCATATCGTTCGAACTTTGTGTCTGTTTTATAAAATGATATATTGCACATGCAATTTCTAAATGATAAATATAAAAAATAATAATAAACATTAATAACAATGATCTCATAATCTCGTGAGAAATTTTATTCTAACGGTATTTCATGCTGTTATAATAATAGTCTTGTAAATCAGTTTTTTTATTATTATTAATTGTACACTTGCTTTTTGAGAAAGCCGCGAACTATACCTAGCGGTGATTTAAAACATTATGTAGATACGTAAAAAATCTCTAATACTTAATTACATATAATACAACTAGCTGTTCCCCCGGTTTCGCCCGCGTTCCCGATATAAAAAAGGAAATAATCGGGATTAAAATCTATCCTATCTTTTAAGTTGAAACAAATGACGCAATTTGAAAATAAATTACGTTAAGATCGGATAAGTAGTTTCGGAGTTCATCGCGGACAACATTGTGACACGGGAAATTTATATTAGGTATATTAAGATTTAAACATATGTTTAAGAATTATATGCTATTTGAGTCTTCGAAATGAGTTTTAGATGAATTGTGAAACCATAAATTACTTATATCACAACATGGTGGACGAGAGACGTTTATGTGATAAGAAGAAATGGGGTGTTAATTTAGCCACATTTGCAGCTTCATATCTGAATTGAATTAAAAAATGGTAAATTAACATTTACGTTATTACGAAATGTAAAATGTATAAATGATCAATATACTTTTTATAAAACTTATGGTCAGAAGAGTATTATATGGTATTTATTTATTCTCCATAAAAAAGACATATATATATAAAGTGACAAGATTTCTGGTCCTTCGAACACCACACGGTCCTTCGAGCCGGATAAAGTTGTATCAAACGCTTGATTAATACCTGATTGCTGAGGCGTGATGTTACCTGCTGACACTGTCCCATCAGCTTGATCATCTGCGGGAAGGTGACGCCGAGGGGGCGGTTGATGCCGCTCAGCTGCCGAAGGAGGCGGCTTGAGTCGTCTTCATCACTGGAAATTAATAAACATGCTATTTTAGAACTTAACAGGAACTTATAAAGGTCATTTTAGATAGAGATAATAAAGCTTTTGGTAAAATTTGCCGTTATAACAGCTCACTTCTAGCTACGTTTGTAAATACCTTCTGCCCCGGGATAAAAAGTACACTATATGTTATTCCAGGGTATGATCTATCTATTTGCCAAGTTTCATACAAATCCATTCAGCTGTTTATGCGTGCGTGATTGACTCACAAGCATCCAAGTTATCCAAACGTACAAAATTCATTCACTTTTATAATATTTATAGGATTATTAATGTAAATTGAGCTCTAAGTTTTTAACGTTACATTTGAAATTACCTCATGCTTAGTATGTATTAAACTGAACTTTATAATAAGTATTTATATAGGTATCATATTTTGTTCACATTATTCACGTAAATGAATACCATCTAGGTACCAGGTGAGATTGTGGTGTAATGCAAGTAAATCTATGTTTATATCCAAAGATAAACAAAATAAAATTAAATATATAACTCGGATAGTTATATTTTGTCTGCCCACACTTAAATATAATTGTTCTAGTTATTTATACGGATTTCTACAAAAACCGGTTATTCTGTATAAATATATTTTTACCGTTTAATAGTTTCGTCACATAATATTTTCTAAAAACATACGTAGAAGCGTAACGAATAATTATTTTATATGAATCATCAAAATTATGATTAAACGTAAAGTTCAACAGTCCGATTGCGTAAGATCCGGTCGGCGACCTTACAATGTCGCGGCACTTTCACCTCTCGCCCAGTGAGGTGAGTAGGCTTCTAGGACTCGGCTAGTGATGCGCCTGAGACCCTTCCGTAATTAACCGGTTTTAGGAAAGTTCTGTTGCAATTGTTAAACTAGTTCTAATTAGTGCAGTAGGCCTTTTGAATTTACATCACATATTATATATTTTGTCGCAGTGTTTGAAGAGTAGGAATCCAAACTGATATAATATCATCAGGTCATAAGACCAAACTCGTAAAAAAAATCTACAACCACTTAAAAAGGGATTTTACAATATTCCGAGACACTGTTATTTCCGTATAACGTATTTTTCTCCTTTCTTATTGTAAAAACCTGTTGTAACGTTTATAAAAACCTTGAAAGCGATTCTATTTTATGTAAATCCCGCTAAGAACACTGTCAGATCAAATCGCAAGAGTTCCTTGGCAGTTTACCGATCGGACGTATCAGTTAGAGTGGCATTGTTGTGCATTTATGTAATAATTCACCGCCATTGTACATTTGTTAGACGAGGCGGCGCGATCTGCCTTAGTGACTAGATGGTAACTTCTAGATTTTAATTTGACCTGGATCTAGTATTTCGAACATAGAGCAACATAACTTGACAATACAAAAAAGACCTGTGCACGAGCCTCTTGAACCAATAATTGATGAAGACCTCAAAATCTATAGAGAGAGATACATCATTTCTATCTAGCTGTTCCCCGCGGTTTCACCCGCGTTCCCGGTATAAATATTAGCCTGCCAATAAAACTAGCCAAGTTAGGTAGGTACTCATTATAACTATCTCCAGACAGACAGACAAAATTTAAAAAATATGTTACTTACAGCAAATATACCGTATATACCTACTTTCATATGCATTAAGTAAAAAGTTGTTATTTTGCCATTACAAACAGACACATTAATTTTATTTATTTGTATACGAAAGAACGGTGTTCTTTAAAGTTTAACCTAGATTGTATAATCTGAGACTAAGTGTGAAATCACGAAAAAATTATCAGCTGTTCCATACAAAAGTTCAATAACTACTCGACCAAAATATATGAAGCAATCATTTTATTTTACGCGATATCAGAGTTGGTCCCGTAATAAAAGTTGTTCATATTGATGAGTACTTCCACCCCTGCAACTATTGCCAGTGATAACAAAATCACCGAGTATACCAGTGTTAATAATTAGGTAAGTAAAATATAAACCGTTGTCTTTATAAAGCTTGTGTTGTTTGCGAGGTAAACAGCTATAATTTAATAAAGATCTAAGCATCTAGCTCAGTAGGTTACAGACGCATACATTACCATATTATTATGTTATACAAATAGTTGTGTGTTGCTTATATACGAAGATTAGCCTTATTGAAGCCTTTCATTTTATATAAATGCAGTTTGTATGAATATTTTGGTGTGAAAATATATTTTTTTTGTATAGAAAATAGGAAGATGTCACACGTTTGTACAGCCTATTTAGAGCTTTCATTTGTACGCGCATAGCTTCCAAACGACTGCACCTACTTGGCTAATTATTTATGTTGTGTTTGTAAATTCTCAGGAGAAAAATACCGGGAACGTGGGGAAAAGCTAGTTTAAAAAATAAAACAGTTGATTTAAAAACTTTTGTATATTTTTACTTTTAATTTTAGAATTAAAGTGACCTACACTATATGATTATACCAGTGTATAATGTACATAACTACATATGTGCCAAGTTTCATCCAAATACATTCAGCCGTTTATTGGTTGAGTCACAAACATCCAAACATACACAACTTTCACATTTATAATATTAGTGAGATTAATTTTAAAAAATCAACTGTTGTATCTTGTGATACATGGCCGGGGAAAGGGCGTTGAGGGTTGCGACACATTAAAATTGTAATACAGCAACTTTCATCGTTCTCATTTTATAAAATACATACAGATTACAGTTTCTACATGCACAATATATTAATTTAAACAGTTATTTAGAAAGAATTATTAGCGATTCTAATATTGATTTGCACAAAGAGATTACCTACATTACCAGCAACATGAAATCTACATCTAAATATACAGGTTGATTTTGTTATCACTGGCAATACTTGCAAGGGTGGAAGTACTCATCAAAATAAACAACTTTTATAATGGGACTACTTGTGAAATCATGAAAAAATTATCAGCTGTTCCATACAAAAGTTCAATACCTACTCGACCAAAATGTATGAAGTAACCATATTATTTTACGCGATATCAGAGTTAGCCCTATAATAAAAGTTGTTCACATTGATGAGTACTTCCACCCCTGCAAGTATTGCCAGTGATAACCAAATCACCCTGTATATAAAAATGAATCCTTATTTCCCTTGGTCACGCCATAACTTGAGAATTATAACTTTACCGATTTCATTCGTCTTTTTTTTTAAAGTTTTATAATACTTTGTAGAGGTTCTTACGGAAAGAAAAATTATGAAAAATGGAAAATTCCTCGGGAACGCGAGTGAAAACGCGGGGCTAACGTGAAAGTCACTAAAGTGACTAACTGACAGACAGCGCATAGCAGGGATTTTTAACGTTCGCTTTTTTTAAATTTTTTGGATCGCAGGTAAAACCGCTGGGTGGAAAGCTAGTATTTAATAAACCCCGAATAGTTAAAATATTCCGCAAACCTGTTGGTTTTGATCTCGTTTAATGTTGATTTTTTGTACAAATTCTGTCATGATTCCGTTATTATATTGTATCGTGTAAATTGGATTACAAAACGATATCGAAACATTTAATTATATATTTTTAATGTCTTTACATTATGTATAAATAATGTAATAGTTTTGTTTTGACGCTACTTATGAAATACTTTATCTACATAACCAGCAAAGTATGACGAAATTAGTCAAAAACCGGTTATTAAGTGGAGCATCTTTCACTTGGTCAACGTATCCGTAATTTCACCCAAATCTCATTGATGAAATTGAATGAATCGGATCGAAATAAATACACAAAGATCGGTTTCCTTATTTATTAATCTAGTTATTCAAACTAAATATGAGGAAAACAAACCTGTTTTCACATTTACCCACGGAATACTAAACGCGGTCGTCCGATGCGAGTAACAAAACCTACCCAATATTTCCGTAGATTTTTTTTCTTTATATTCGATTGGTTTCCTTGAAGTTAACACGAACATTTATAACAAAGAATGCATTTACAAATCAATACAAGGCCACTGACAGTGAGTGTGCTTTTTGTATTGATCCAATCTATGATTTAGATTGTGTAACTTCACGATTTATCCTTCATCGTCGTCTGCTCCTGTTAAAGCTAAAATGAGCTTTCATTTTTGTGAACAGCTTGTGTTTAACCACATTCTCATCAATAAGGTAAGTGATGATGTAGCCGAAGGTGGTAAGCACTCAAAGCCTAGAAGGAACCGGCTTTCATGTGCAGCTGCCGGAAACCGGTTGGTGCTTAGCGATAGAATTTCAACTTGATGTTGAAATTCAAACGTTAACCAGATCAAAAACTCCACACGTAAAATATTGCTGGATTTTTAGAAATCCGAATCCGTTAATGAATTAAGTTGTATAAAATAAGTGACTTTAAAAATGGAATTGCACAAATGGCCTTTTTAGACAGCAAGGTCCAACCTATGTATGCTTAAATAATAACTATGCTAGTGGGAGGTGCATTTCAAAATTATGATATTCCAGAAAATGGGGCCAGAGCGTCTGTTCCGAAAAACGATACACATTCGTCCTATCATCGTAATCCAATTTTAGAACTTCTGCTGCAATTCTATTGATCAATCTATTCCATACATATAATAAAACAGTAGAATCCGGTGTGTCTGTACATGGAAGAAAGGTAATAATAATTAAAATAGAAAGGGGTCTGTCTGTCTGTTTGTTCACGCACATCTCCGGCGAAAAGCTAGTTTGCCAATTTTATTTATTCATTTTATTCCAATAAATGTTTTCTTATTCTTCTTCTATTTTCATTTTCCGGAGTAGACCTTCAGGCGGTCGACGACAGGGCCAAGGGTTTTCAAAATATAAAAGTTGACAGTCACCATCTCTATTTGTACTAGGTACTGCAAGTACCTGCAAGGTACTGCATTATGTTATGACAGCGAACTCCTAATTGCCAATCGATACTTCCACTGTAGTGTTTATAATTTCCGAGCTAGTGAAACCAGTTTGTATTGCAGCAAAGTAACGTGTCAATATTACTAACCTATTTTTAATACCTTGGTATTATGGTATAGGCTATTGCTAATGTCCGTCCATAGGCGACGGTAGTCACTCACAATCAGGCGGACCGCCTGCCTACTGTTAGCCTTATCGACGTAAAAAAAACCCTACTCACTACAACTGCACGTGCTACGGAGTTTTCATTCACTGTCCACTCAGATTTTCATTCGCAGCTTCTTTCTTTTTTTCCTCAACTTATATATGTATATATATGTTTTTGTTTTGGAGAATTCCTTTTGCATTCGCTCTTGCAATCAATTCTTATTATAACCAGCATACAATTTGGGGTCGGTGCAATATATTACGATTCCTTCATCATTTCGGCTTTCACTCCTTGCGATCAACTAAGTATGTTCGTCTTAGTGCTTTGTGCTCCGCGGTTTTGTCCGCATTCCAGGGGTAAAATGTACTTCTCTGAATTCCAAGGAAACATCGCTCCCTCCTTTGATTGCTTCATAGTTTGATTGCATCTTAATTTTGGTACTTAAGGTGACGCCGCGATAAGCTTAAAAATCTGAAATTCAACGTGCTGCGTCCCGCTCCCTACTATAGCGACCTCTCATAGAAAACCCTAAACGGAAAGGGCGTATGCGAAAAAATGGTTTTTATTGTTTAGTTATTGTATATTGTTTATTGTATACTGACTTGAAAAAAATCGGTTTCCTTGCAACCAAAATCTTCAAGGCGTCGCCTTAGCCTTTTGAACGCCACTGTCGGGTATAGCCGACAAATGAAAACGTGCCCAACACGCCACCGACGGCTATAGCCGACACAAAACGACATTATTTAAGTACAAAATAGGAAGGGGCGCCGATATTACGCTCTGGCGTTCAAAAGGTAGGCTTAAAATAAGTAAAATTTTAAAATTAAAATTTCACATTAATTTATTTATGAGACATAAGTGATAAAAATATGTGTGGATATTAATCATCCAATGATTCCAATCAATCGCTTTGTTGCATTTATTAGATCAAGGATTAACAATAATGCTTTAAATTAAACCAAGCCAAGGGCTTTATAGTATAAGATAAAGGTCCACGAACGATGCGCTGGCGCACGTCTCACGCCGCGCAGGCCCGCACCTCGCGCAATCTCACCGCTTTCTACACCTTGTTAGTTTCTCCACAATCAACTGTCACACTCGCAACTCTTGAAATCACATATCATCCACATTGCTAAACTATTTAATAGAAATTGAGGTCTCACGTCTCCATTTCCACGGCGTTTATTTCACTAGATTTTGACGTCTGCCTACTCATTGCAGTAAGAGCCAATTTCACCTAACAATCACTGACATAGTATGTAACAAAAGAAGGCCCGTTTAAACCGATATCACTGCTGCTCAATTCCAGTCCACAGAAATGTAGACCTTAATGAATACTAATGGATGTAGACGACGTTCCTTGTTTAAGATAATTGAATAGTACATAGGTACTACGTGTGATTTATGTCCATTGTCTAGGTGTTGTTTTATCTAAAAGATAGAATTCAACACTTTTGGACAGATTTAAATATCCTTCAAATCTTAACGGTTCGTTTAGCGCTCTTTTAATAATTGCTCAATATCCACATGCATTAGGTTTCACCATATCCTATTCGTTGTTGTTGAACGTGTCGTCATCTTCTTAGATGTTCGTAGACGGTATTTTAAAATAGGTGAGCTCCCATAAGATGTTGATAATTTTGTTACAACTTCTTAGCGTTTTTCAATTGATTCAGATCAGGTCAATAAGTTTATTTCCAGAATATTCTTTGCCTAGATTTGAATTCAAAATTTCACGATTATTACTGTAATTGATTCTAAAATAGTCGATAGATAATTATATTTTCAATGGTACATTTAAATATCTTATTTTGTATCGAATAATCGTTAAATATGCATGAGATAAATCACCAGCTGAATTTTTACACAACACAAATTTATAGCAGCAAACTGAGGGTATAGCTGAAAACTTTACTGAAATCTAAATGAAACAACTCGTGCGCACTACCGCCACAGTATAAAGATGTAACAAACGTTTTTGACATAGAAAAAACGGAGGGTGCTGTGGGTGTCGCTCCACGGTGTGCATTCATTAATAGTTTATAAAAGACAATTAAAACTAAATATAAAATAAACAGCTAAAAGTCATTAGTGATCAAAAAAAACCAGTAAGTAGCAGATCTAATAGCTAAACATGGAGAGTAATGTCGAGCAGCCTATACCCGTCTCGTTCGGCGCTAGTTTGTTTGTACCTATCCTTGGGCTAGATTTCTATGTTACACAATTTGGATGACTCGAACATCTATCTAACTAGGGTCAGTATGAGCAATTTAAATTCTATGCATGTTTAGTATTTGGGGGATATTTTTAGGAAATGCTCTTTTATTTGGCATACAAAACACGTTTTAATTTTGCGTTTGAAACAAATTTGATGTAGACAAGTACAATGTCTACAAAAAGTGGATTTTTTGGAGTTTCTCTCAGTACCGTCTCGTTAGTAAATCTAAAGCTCATCCTAATTTGTTCATCGGTATTTACCATAATAATATCTTGTTATTTGTAATTTTTCTTCTTCTTCTTTTTGATTGAGTGGCGACTGTAACCAATAGCAAAATTCCGCCAATGTCACGACGTTAGGGGAATCTTTTACGAGAAGATGTGCCTTCTCCAAAACATTGACGTTCTGAGTCACTAGTTTTATGTTTCAGTTTGGCAATGTGGTTTCTTTTTCTTAAATTCATTGCTACAGGTTCAATTTCATTAAGCCTAACTCTAACACACTGACATAAGGTATACAATTGCATGTCCTAAAAATTACAGAAAAGTCGTCGACGATGTTTGCTTTTGAAAAACAGCAATGATGTTGCATGTCAGATAAATATAATAGAATAACGATTATATTGTATTTGTGTGTCTGTACCGGGTTGTACTCACGTGTTAGCTACCAGTCATAATGGTTACATTCGCGAGAGAGCAATTTGTCTGTACATTCATACAATAAAAAGCCACGACGATTGATCATTCTGCAAATTACAAATTGGAAAATTGCTTGGCAGATAATATTTTAGGATCTGTAATGGTTGGTTTTCGGAGTCTGTGTGATCTACCAATTCGACTTAAACGAGTATTAGACTATTATCCTCTTCCTTTTTTGAGTCCCAGCAATGCTTAGGGTGACATATGATACCCAAAACGACACAACTCCAAAAACAATTTTTAATTTAGCATATTTTTCACAATAGAGCTTTGTTGCATGACACCTTCGGATACCGATGCGGCAATTGCTCAATGATCCAATCAGTGATGATATTGTTGCGCCCCCCTCCAGGACCTCTCTCCCCCTCCCCTGTGCCCCAGCCCAGGCCAGGCTAGACGCGCCTTGACACTTCTAGAACGGCTAGGAATAGGGATATGGAAACGGAGGTACTTATCAGGACCTTCCTGGTATGAGTATTGGTGTAATCACGTGTTTATAGGTCTGTATCTAGGTATTCCTGGCATGTGTTTTGAGTGGGTTTTGGAATTTATAACCTTCTAGGCTTTATAAAGGTCGGCAACACATTGGCAATCCAACTGGTACCTATTGCTAATGTCCATAGGCGACGGTAGCCACTTACCATCCGGTGGACCACCTGCCTGCTTGTCAGCCTTCTGACGTTAAAAAGGTATACGAATTGAGGCCGCAAAGGAATATCGCAAAGTAGAAGTAGCAAAAAAGTTTCGAAGACTAAACTTGACAGCAAAGATAGTAGCATTTTGAGGGATTTTGGAAGACCAAAAAAAAGGTGTTCGATATATGGAGGTACATGATTAGTTCATGATACTTTAGTAGGTTGGGTCTAAAGAGAAAATCTTTTGAAAAACCCAAGTTTTTTTTAGTAACAGTTAAAATCAGAAGAGATCATTAAAAAACATAGATCAATTTAAAAGAGATCATCGGTATTTCCATTCACAATAGCTTTAAGACCGACACTTCACCTACATGATGTAATCTCTAACTCCCGGCAAAACCATGACACGGGTGGATTGTAACACACAGACCTACAGCCGGACGAGAAAGTGCACGTCCGGCAGTTTCTATTAGCGACCATTCAATAATCGAGTTAACACTGCTTGGACTATTTTGTATTGCTCACATGTTTAGTATCTATATTAATGCAGTGAAATTAATTGAAATATTTATTCATTCAAAGGCCTTCACAGGCACTTATGAATTGTCAGACTCTAACTTACGGTTCGGGAGGTTGCTTTAGCTGAGAAAATAAGTGCAAATAAGTGTTCTCTCTGATATCTGAGAATGTGCCCCGCGCAGACGGTTGTGGAGTTTCCATCACACTGTTACTTGATGTGTGTGAATGAAGGTAAAGAAATAGCATCAGCTAGTTATTACCCGCGTTTCAGAGGGATTTAATAACTACCCGGGATAAGTATACTATAATCCAAGGTATGATCTATCTATGTGATCTAACTCTTCAAATATGTCCAGCCATTACGGCACAACCTATTAATATTATAAAGCTGAAGAGTTATTTTGTTTGAACGCGCTAATCTCAGGAACTTCTGGTTGGAATTGAAAAAATATTTTAGTGTTGGATAGCCCATTTATCGAGGAAGGCTATAGGCTACTTTTTATCCTGGGAAAACATAAGATCCCTTGGGACTGCGGGTGAAACCGCGGGCATTTATAATATTGGTATAGGATGAAATAACGACGTAATATCTAATAATGCAAATAAATTTTAAAGCTTCTAACTAAATGCTTAAATCTATAGTTCCTCTATTAAGCCTCTATGAGAATTCATCTATATAATTAATAAAAATACTTACCTATGAAGGATCATCACTTGAAAACGGCTCGACCGATTTGGTTGTTTTTTTTGTTGTGTTTGTAATTGTCAGGACATTGTTTGTATGAAAGATTTTTTTTGGAAAATCTAACGGAAATTTGGTATCTCTATTTGGATAAAATCTCTATAAAAACAATATGACGTTTGTTTGACAGTTCTGCTATCACATGTTTATATTTTTTTGCTAAGCGCACTTCTCATTTAACAATAGTAAATTGCACCTATGCGAAGCCGGGGCCGGTCGCTAGTTGTAAATTGTTACAGCCGCGAGCATTTCAAATCGCTACATCCGATTTGAAAAATGGCGTCTCGTCCCGTCCCGCATAACCAATCGACGCGTAGTGGTTTTACGCATTTCCTTACAAATTGCAAGAATCGCTGCGCATACGCATTGGAATGACGCGTATTAGAAAATTATGGTATATGATTTTAGTTTACAAGAATGTAGAAATTTCAGGACAGATTAATTAAACATGTGGTGGACCACAACCTTACAGTGGCAGCTGCATTTGAGAGCCAGTTTCCATCTAGGCTTTGTTTGCTTACCATCGGGTACATCATCACTTACCGTGGTAAGATTGTGGTGGTTAAAACCAGGCTTACACGAAATAATAAGAAAAATGTTTTGTGTTGAATAAAAGTTTTATTTTCTATTCTAAACATGAAACCAAACATGGGCTTAAATGATATGTTATAAAATAAATCATTGACAAATAAAGCAGAGTGGCTCGACGGATACCTGCAGTCTGCGGTAGGTTATCATAAGTTAACAATTGCCTTACCAACGGGCGTTGGGCTCTCATTTCATCTGCTATTGTGTGCATTGTGTGAATCGCACCACACTCGTAATGGTTGATCTAACCACTCTGAATTCTGTACATTACAAGGCTATTTGATGACTAGAAATCTACTGTAAAGACCTCTAGGCTTATTAAACATCGGTAAAACAAATGGGGTCTCGTTTTTTAAGTTCAAGTTGGGGACAAGGGCATATCTATTATGGATACAGTCCACTGGTTATCTATATGATAAAGTGCCTTGATTTTTTATTGACATAATTCGCTACAATTTTTAGTACATGTTTAGAATTGATGATTACTTTTGTCCCTGTTGGCATGAAAGTTAGATAGACTGACTACTACGCAACAGGTCGTGGGTTCGGTGTATAGTCATCTAGATATCATGTTACAAGCTCTGCTTAGTTTAGGATCCGATGGCCGTGAGTGAACAATGTCTTTGATATTGTTATTATTATTTATCTTTCAGATCGATATTGCAATAATAAGGGCCATAAAAGACAATAGAAAATAAACGTTATCAAAAGACAAAACATTTGCAATAAAAACATAAATAACAATAAAGACATCACGTAATATAAACTCTGCAAAATCACGACACGAGCATTGCGCCCACGCAACGTCCATTGTCAATTCACTATAAGTATTATCCATTATCAAATTATAATGAAACGGGCTTGCGTGCTCACCGCTCAGTGCCGGTGCTACACTATACAATCGGATGACGGCCTTAATCTTGACATTGTCCATCGTTGTTTCGGCGCATCTCTGTTACGTGCTGATAATCGCTTGATCACTATTGTTTCGTGGTTCCACGAACGAGTTTTGATTACGATACTTAATCGATAATTGAAAAGTTACGTAGAGAGTGTAGATGAGTAGCTACCTACAGATTTTCCAAAGAGTAGAAGAGGCAGAAAAAGATTTGAATAAAAGAAAGGGAAGAAAAGAGAACATGGTGGGATACGGGCACGATACGGGATACAAGTTTACATGGTGTTTAAATTCCTAGACAACATCAAGACCACCGAATCATTAATCAAAATAAAGTACAATGATCTTATATTCAGCGATGAAATCTCAGCTGAATGAGCTTAAGTTTTCGTTGAAGGAAAACATCGTGAGGTAACCATAGCACGTAGGTAAGGTACATTGTTCATCTGTCGCTAGAACCTACTGGGTTCTAGTAGTTTAAGAGTCAGTAGGTACTTAACATGGTAAGATTGTTGTGATAGCCAGCAGAAATAACTTGACATGATGTAAGAGACGCAAAACAAGCGAATAGTTAAATTTTACAACATCCATCACAACATTGTAACATGCCACTCACAAATGACATAGAACTTGACCACTCCAACACCAGGCAATCGATTTGGAGTCCTTGATATAACATTGACTGCACGCAAGTCATCGTTTAAAATTTAATGAGTCTTATATTAACAATCTCACTGTTTTTAGGAAATAACATGATCGAATGCTTGTGGAAAATATTGCTTGCAGGAAATGTTTATTTTTATTATAGTTAGACTTGTGTATAGAATCACCATGGGAAATGATGATGTGGCCGAAGGTGGTAAGCACATAAAGCCAAGAAGTGAACTTGCTGCTGTGAGCACACTGTTACGTGTCTGGCGATGGATGGACACCTATGACACCTTAAAAAAAGTGGTATAATTGAATACCTTGTAACTTATATGCTTAATGCTATGGAGTCTACGGAGTTTTTATCAAATTGATCAGTTGGTTAGCTTGCTTGGTAAAATACCTACTCTATCTATTACGTCGGTCGTGTGTTCGATTCCCACCAAGGACGGAGAGTTGTGTGCTTGAACACGTCTGTTTGTGTAATTATATATTTAAGTATCTATTAGAAAAAAAAACCAACAGTCGAATTGAGAACCTACTCCTTTTTTAAAGTCGGTTAAAAAGTAGTATATGTAGTATATCAGTAATCTGTTTTCTATAGTACAAGCTCTGCTTAGTTTGGGATCAGATGGCCGTGTGTGAGGATGTCTCAAGATTCTATATTCAAGCTACTCTACTGCGAATTCATCAAAATTGGTACTATAGTTTGTTCCTGAAAACTGTAGATAAATAATAATAAGATTTAGTCAAGAAAGTGCAGAATAGTAAGGATTTGAGAACGAAGTCCGAGGTTATGGAAGTAAATAAACCTACAGGCTATTAGGCTAAGATAGAAGAAAAGAGAAAACCCCCTAATCAACCACACAAAAGTATCTTTAATAAACAATGACGTAGATTTCACTTTGAAACGTTCAAGATGAAAGTTCAACTTATTTACTACTTAATTGTACTTAAAGTAATTAATCATTCACTCACGGTCAATATTATGTGAGACAGAGATATCATTCTTGTGATATCTGATTGATATACCTACATTACTACAGTTAGTACAAAATGTTCTTCCGCGATTTGTACTTATATTCTAGGTAGGAGACGGATATTTAAATATTCTGAGACATTATTCCTCACACACGGCCATCTGACCCCAAACTAAGCAGAGCTTGTAGGTACTATGGAAGCCAGATAATTGATATACTACATATAATACTTTTCTTTTGTAAATACATACATATATAGATAATTACACCCAGACTCAGGACAAACAGACATGTTCATGCACACAAATGTTTGTCCCGTGTGGGAATCGAACCCAAGACCTGCGGCGTGATAGATAGGGTATCTTACCAACCACGCCAACCGGCCCGTCAATTATACCGGATAAAAAATCAGATAAATATACTATCGAATCACGAAATAATTTAAATATCACGTAACAAAATTCTACTCCTAAAAACTGCAAACAAGAAACAAAATAGAAAGTATAGCACACACAACAAACGTTGCCTTAAGGCCCTGAGGGCAGGCCAAAACTAACTCGTCATCAAATAATTTAGGCAAGTTCTTACGACACTAGACCGGACGAGCATGCGCACTTGACTGCTAATTGGTGGATTGGTGTGATAGTTGCTCCATCCTAGGCAACATTTGAAGGCCATGAGTCTATGCTGAGCGAAGGTATGGTGGACTTGGATAGATACGTAGTGTTACGAGTTTTATTTCTTCTGCCATCAAAATGTAACATGCTTTTATTAAAACGTAGACGAAGAAAGTTAATGAACGAAGAAATTTTACTTGAAAGAATTCATTAACGACACCGGGGCAGGTGAAACTAAATAAAAGCTTATAAAGAGAACAGCAACTGCCATAATATCCAAGGAATTTCGCAGACGGATTGGTACACTAAGTACAAAGATGCACAAAGCTGTACAGAGATACGCTGCTGGCCTTCTAAGCCAGGAGTTCAAATATACCCTTTATAACATAGCCTTTAAAGTTACCCCATACTTGTTCGTAATATCGATTTCGCTAGCATGCAGAACTGCAGTTGTTTTGCCTAAATTATTTTTACTGCAGTTACTAAGTAGTTATATTGTAACGATACGCTTTAATATTTATATGTAAATCATAAAGAGAGTCTTAAGAAAACAAACATCTCACGCCTTACATACGAATTACATATTTGAATAACATTGATTAGAACAGTACGTGGTTTTAATACAGATGTAGATTTATTTTAATTATGTAGCACAACGTATTAATAAGTATATCTAATGACAATGGCTTGTTATAAAAAAAGTCTTATGCGTAATATGAAAAAATACATAATAAATCATGCCCATGCAATGTGAGGTGATAATAATTTTAGTGTTGTAACTTGGAGATGCTGTGGTGACCAGGTGACCCAGCTCGTCACTATGACTAAATAGGTTCAAAACGCTGAACTGTCCTGTTCATTAAAGTCAAACAATTATGAAAGTAATACTAACTTTTCGATGTAGGCAAATATAGTGAGGAAAACTGCTTTTACGGGAAGGTAACTAGTAAAGGGACCACGGAGCGTGATTTTGCGGACTACCACGCGCGAACTCGGCGTCACCAGGCAGCGCACCGTGGAAAGTGCCTCGTCCGTTTAGACAAAAAAGCGTACGGCATCGCGACTCGGTCGCCAAATGTGCGTCCCAAAAGAAAAAAAACTTGCTCTTGGGACATAGGAGTATCACCCGCATTGCGGTGCTCAACCGTCTGTAGTTCTAGTACGTGATACCATCCGTAAAATCACGCACCGGTGGGAAGCTTAGAGTATTTGAAGTTCACCAATCGTTACAGGGCTCTTGTAATGAATAGCATGAACCCCCCCTCATTTTCAGGAGTGGATCTTTACCCCTATAGTAGAAATGTATAACTATCGATGTTGCACTAGGAGGTTATTGATTAAAGATGAAAGAAATAATTGCTGTGACCTGAAAGTCATGGGTCCAGGGTCATATTCTATATATCGCGCATCGGTCTAGTTTCATTGAAGTTATCGAATTAAGTATTCATTAATTCGTTGAACTGAAAGTTGAAACCCTTGGAAATCAATAAAACTTAGTTAATACGTCTGAGTGAGAGGTACATAGCTAAAATCACAGTCCTAATTCATATTATCTCCGTTACTAAGTGAGCATCAGAACCTTTTTCTTGTTGAAGTCTTTAAAAAGACCTTTAGCTAAAAAAAAAACATTTTTGCTACCTACATTTCGTTTCACAGAGTTTAGACACGTCTAAACTTTTTTTCTTTTAGGTTTGGGACACTAAAACGACATAATTATATGAGACTCGTCACATCTGTAACTAATTATCTCAACTATTATCTATTAATTAATGATTATTTTTAACGTGCTATTAAATACATGACCAATTAATGTTCACATTATGAAGAAACGTAAGTATCAAAATTGCTCTTGGAAATAAAGATTTTTAATTACGAAATACAACACAAAACGTCACGCCTTTCATTACCATAAAATTAGAATCATTGTGCGATGTAATCAACAAGTAACTAATGCTAGGTTAGTAATAAGACTTCAGAAATGTGTCCACAAAAGTGGAGCCTTTAAAAAAATTCAACAGGAAATGAAGAAAACTTGAACAGAAGAAGATAAATCAATTGTAGTTAATATAAAACGGTAACAACAGATAAACCTCTAACAATTCTTAATTGAGCAAGTGCTCAAAGTCTACCCCAAAGCAATATCTTTCCCAAATGCCATCTAAAAATCAGAAAATTTATGGCCATACAATTACTATACCAGGAAAAAATAATTATTATATTTTCCCGAATAAAGCAGTCTATTGATCGTTAGATCAATTGCAATTTCTGTGAGTCAACTAACACCTTCCGGTTGAGTGTCGGTCGAGTATCGGATACATACTTGAAGTGTCTTGATGATCTTTTATTACGAAAGGGGGACTGATCGGTTAAAAGTACAACGACCGTTTTGGACGATGCAGTACAAGAAACAAAAAACGATTCGCATGGCGAATTCCTTTGGAAAGTTTTGAGTCTTTTTCCAGCTCTTATAAATTAAAAGCCAACTTCCGAAACGGTGGAAACTCCAGTAGTTTTAGGTACCTTTATAAGCCCTGGGGTACAACCCGAATAAATGGCTTTGACTTTGACTCTGAAAGGGCTGGAGTCAACTATCTTGTTCACAACCAAGACAAATGGTAATAGAAATAATTCCGATAACAATTACTTTATAACATAGTTACCTAATCAATTTAATATACGTCTCGAATAGTCCCAAATTGACCAATTAGAATAGCAATTTTCCTTTTATAAAAGTAAATAACTTGGCAGCCAAGTTACTTAAATAGTTGAAGCAATTTAATAAGTTCAAGGAAATATGTTATGTACCTAACTTTCCTAATATAATAGGCAACCAGGTGGTGTTTTGTGTCAACCACTCTACAACTCGACTGGATAAATCAACGCCTAAAAACGTTTATTTTAAAGGATAAGTCCTACAACCTTTACACACCCCAATATACTTTGGGGAAGGCAAAGTCTTCTGCAGACAACTGAAGGCTTCTAAACAAGTCCGATATTCGCATTTTAAGATTTTTGCCCATGTAAAGACTTACATTTAGATAGACTGAATCAGGTACTCACATGGTCTCGATGAGTTCACAATTGAGCAGCAGTTTCCCAGGGCCCAGTTCCACGACAGCCACGGTCTGATCGTGATGGTAGATCATCCTCAAAGTATCGTTGCCTACTCTCCGACCAGTGTAGGGCTTGACGCCAGCCGCCGGCTCCCGCCTCTCTGCGTCATCACTCCTCGCTCCCACACTGCCCACCAGCCCCGCCAGTGACCATCCAGCGGGAAAACTAAACGCAAACGGCTTCGCTGAAGCCGAAGGTGGCGATGATAACGCGATACAAAATATAACAATCACCGAAACTAACGATTTCAACAATCCATCCGCCATTGGCGCACCTCTAGTTAAAGCTTCCCGCGCTGACCGAACCGCGCTAAGTAATCTGCGGAATGACATTTTGATGTTTTTTTTTTCTTTCTTAATTGACTAGGGCGCGAGTTCATACATGTCGTGAGCGTGCGAGCCGCGCGCTTGTCTGTCGTGGACTGGACTGCCGGCGCGATATCTATCTATTGAAGCAACGAGGCACTTTCTTCGCGTGTGACGTCAGTTTAGCGGTCACTGTCTGTAATAATGAAGTTTCACTTATATTTCTTATACTTCCGTATAGTATGTGAGAAGCTTTGATCGTAAATGCTATAATTTTGTTAGTACCTAGAGATCGTGGACAAAATAATCATTATGCATCAATTTATCATAACCCAAGTATTATGCAAATAAAACTAATAAGGAAATACTTTGAAACATAAAATTTTAGCTAAATATTACACAACGAACAATAAACCATCTGGCTAATAAATGTTTAGTAGAACGCGGTTGAAATGTAAATGAGCTATTAACATAAACCGCCGGTTGTAGAGCCTCTGTAAATATGATATCGAGTACCGGATATTATACTTCGGGCTCCAGTTATTACAAAACAAGTTATTTGAACTCTTTAGGGACTTTTCTGACTTCGTATAGTTAGTGACCTGGGGGGCTACCACCAAAGAAATTGTAATGAACGTCATTAAATTTTATTCCTATTTTCTGGAATCCTGTTAGATCAATGTTTAAAATGAATTTATTCTTTATTCGTATAGGCCTTCACAATGACTTATGAATAGTCTCGACTCTAACGCTCGGTTCGGAAGGTTGCTTTTACTGAGAAGAGCCGGCAAGAAACTCAGAAAGAACTTCAGAATTTTAGAGACCTATTCCAGCGGCCGCACTGAAGCCGAGGTCAAGGAACGGTTTCATTGACTCGTCCGAACATCTCACAGGGTCATTTGTTTCCAGAGCCCTTAGAAACGTATATCCTCAGAATCATTGACAGTAGTTGATGTTGTTGATTCATATTGCCATATAATAATATACTGTACTGTTTATAATCATTTGTCAAATCCAAATATATTCAACTAACCTGTATTAGTGTCGTGTTTGAAGGGGTTGAAGTACTCGTCAATATGAACAACTTTTATCATGGGACTTACTCTGAGATCACAAAAAAAATATCAGCTGTTCCATACAAAAGTTCAATACCTACTCGACCAAAATGTATGAAGCAACCATTTTATTTTATGCGATATCAGAGTTCGTCCCATAGTAAAAGTTGTTCATATTGATGAGTACTTCAACCAATGCAAGTATTGCCAGTGACTAAAAAATCACCCTGTATAAAAGGAAAAGGTGACTGAATGACTGATCTATTAACGCACAGCTCAAACCACTGGACGGATCGGGCTAAAATTTGGCACACAGATGGCTTTTGTGACGTAGGCAACCGCTAAGAAATGAATTTTGAAAATTCCTCCCCTATGGGGATAAAATTTCGCGGGTGAAACCGCGGGGCGGAAAGCTAGTCATAATATAGGTATGTCCATTCAAGACTATATAAAGTATTTGTCAAGTCACCACGATTCCTGCGATCCTCTATCTATAGAAACATTGTGGTCGATATTTGTTAGATCTAGTACCTACATATTCATTTTTTTATAATGTACCTAGTAGTGGAACTATCTCTACTGGGTTAAGCCAGTCTTGCCGGTTCTTCTCAATTGAAAGCTGACTTCTGGACTGGTAGTAACTTCAGTAGCTTCGACATTCATAAGTGCCATTGGCTCTACTAAACTGAATAAATGACTTTTACATTGACTTCGAATCTAAATGTGTTAAGCGAGATCTGTATCCTTTAGATTATCTACGTTATTGATTTTCGTTTCAGTTTTTTTTTTCTTTATTAAATTAGAAAAATATTCGGGGTTTTTCCGAGCCGCTGGGCTGCAGTCTCGATGTGACAGACGAACCGATCGAGCAGAATAGCTCCTATTTACAATACAATTTCGGAGGCATAGAATAGACAGTCGATCGGTACACTTTCGCGGTAAAAATGTAGTCTAACACATCAGCGTTAATTAATTAACTAAAATCGATCGTATAGATCAAAATGACAAACGAGTATATCTATTGGGGGGCAGACGTCATATTTTTTGTCGGTCCGACTCAAGACCGCATTATCTCACTGGCCTACTTACTTTCTTTTCTTAGAGAAATTATTTTCTTCCTGTTTTCTATATAGGGCTTACATTCTGTGTTCATACGTGAAGCGGCGATATTTATTTACGTTTTTTTTTATTTTTCTTACTTAAGTAGCTTCAGTTGGTAACTTCAGTAGCTTCCACGTTCATAAGTGCCCTCCTAGGGCCTAGAATTTGTAACGTATGCGTTCCTTCCTATACCATTCATTCGATTGCGTTGAAGCTCTGTTAGTTGTGCGCACGCGCGCGATGGTTTCTGCCATAGAAACGCATTGCCACGCACTACTTAAGTAGTTCTTCCTATAACAGGGCCGGATTTAGGGGAGCCATCCGGGGTTTCCACACCATTATTGCCCCAGGGCCTTCAGACCTCTAAATCCGGCCCTGCCTATAAATCAATTTGTTTATAATATGGTTTCATCTCATTTATGTATACTTGATAATAACCATTGTCTCTATGATAAACAATAAACAGTTTGGTAAAAATATATTTCATATTATGATCAAATGACATCATTCCTAATATGAAAGTAAGGATGCCTATCCATCAGTGGGAAAAAAAACCACCGGAAATAATAGAAAATTTGGAATTGGAGATGTAAAACAATAAGAGAGAGAGAGAGAGAGAGAGATATTGAAGTTGAAAAAAATACTTGTAGGTAGTGTTCATAATAAAGATTATTGAGTTTGGAGGGAGTTTGGAATATGATTATAATTTTATTAATCTTTAGACTACGAAATAAAAAATAAGAATTCTAATACTATCCTAATCCTAACTATAATACTATAAATGCGAATGTGAGTTTGTTTGTTACCAGGGGAACGCGGGTGAAACCGTGCGGCGCAAGCTAGTGTAAATATAAAAGAAAGAAAATGTTACACCTCACCGGCATGTCATGGCACCGCCCGCACGCGTACAGAACCACAGAACTATGTGCATAGAACTGTCTCAGTTAAACGACATGCATATAGATCTAATCTCTTCTCGTGTAGGATTAGGTACCTTAGTTGTTTTAGTTAGTGGTTATTTGATCTGGATCTAATTGAATTGTTAACAACAGCATCGCATAGTATTTCTATAAATAAGAAACCATCGTTGGATAACCTAAAGGTTATAAATGAATTATTTTTAAAAATCTTTTTTTTTTCTGTATATTATTTTTACGACGTTTACCGCCATCTAGTGCCGAGTAAAAACAACACTTAAGTTCTACTACTCCACCACAGATGGCGCTGTACTACATACAACAAATATAAAATATTATGTTATAATTAATGTATGTAAAATTGAAGTAGGAAAAACAAATAGTACACGAATTACAACTTTATTTGCTTTTCAAAACCTTTTGTATCCACTTGTAATGTTTAAATAGAGGGTAGCCAACGGAGTGTTCGTATGTCTGTGCCACGGCTAACAAGCGAACTTCGTTATTATGTATGGTTAGTACTGGACCGCCGGAACTCAGCTGAAATAATCAAGAACCTCAGTAAAGTAAATAAGGGCCTCTCTAACAGGTTGCCAATAAGTTCCTGATAGCTTATCTGGTACATATCTTTATAGGCCCTCTCATTCTGTTCATTACGGAAGAAAGAGACTGCATTATTAGATGTATCTATCGCCAAACACCTATCGGTGTGTTCTGGCAGCTGCATTTGAGAGCCAGTTCCTTCTAGGCTTTGTGTGCTTACCACCTTCGGCCACATCATCCTTAACATAGTGAGATTGTGATCAAACACAAACCTATACAAAAATAAAACACACCCTATTAAGTCTACTAATCAGTAGTAGGTACATACATATTATAAAGAATTGACGTTCACTAAAATTTTGTATGGGAGAAATTATTTTATTATTCTAATTGAATGAATAAATTATTTCATTTCATTAGTTCCATGAGTATTCCGCAAGAGGCGCTGTACAGCCATGAGTAAAATTTACATACATTATGATCGAGAAATCATGACATTTAGTATGAAAAGTTTAAAATAGTATAGGTTATGGGCACGACATGCTGAACGGCTTTTAATCTACTCTAAAATAGTCATCAAAAATTATTTCCTCATAGTCCGTAATTCTCGATCAAAAACAAAGTGAAAATAAAGTAGTTTGTTAGCTTGTTTGTATTACCTTATTGTATTTAGCTGTATCGTTAGTAGACAGACATAAAACATGGCGGAGTTCATCTTCGCAGGGTATCGTCCTCACTGGCATCGATGTGGCATACATACTGTTGTTGCCTGTTACATTCTACAAAACAAACGCAACTAATAATATACCTAGAGATAAAGTATATGATATATCTTACCTTAGTATTACATTATATAGTCCTAAAACCTGTTTTGATTTGCCGCATTACCCTACCATAGTAATTTTTATACGTTTTTAGGGTTCCGTACCATAAAAGGTAAAAAAAGGAACTTGTGCTGTCAGAATTAACAATTCTAGGTTAACCGGAACGGTTATAGGTATGGTATATGGTAGTTCCCGTTAACCTAGAATCACGAAATTTGACAAAAAGCAAGGTCTTACAGCACAAATAAAGGAAAAATTCTAAAAAATAAATAACTTGAAAATTAAAAGGTGTCCCCATACATACATAATTGAGTGACGCCAATTAAGATAGTCCTCTGAGTTGTATGGGCGCTCATACAATTTAGAGGTCTAGCTTAATTGGCACAACCACAAATAAGGTAAATAAATAAAATTGTGCTATTGTGTGAAAGAAAATAAAAGAAAATATTTTGGCGGTATAATGGGTAGTTACGGAACTCTCAAGAGCACGAGTTTGACTCGTACTTGACCGGTTTTTTACTGAATCACTGTCGGTTTTCTGAATAATTATTGAAATTAAACAAAATACCTTATCATAATTTTTTATGTCATAGTCAAAGTCAAAGCCATTTATACAGTTTAGGCCCTAAGAGGGCACTTATGAACGTCGAAGCTACTGAAGTTACCACCGATTCGGAAGTCGCCTTCGACTGAGAAGAAACTCACCAAGGTTACATTTTTTATATATTTAGTTATTTTTTTGGACAATCTGATAATGTTGGCTATGCGATAATCCATTACGCTTTATGGCTGTATGAATTTTAACGTTTAATTAGATCATACTCAGAAATTCAGTAACATTTAGACATATATCCACTATGTTTATCATTTTCCTACCTTTTCCAACATCCACCCATAGACCCTCACATCACCCCCCACCCCCAAATCATCCACCACCATATCCTTAGCCCCTTCAACACCTGGCTCAACCCTCATTAGAGCAAAATGCGCCTTCTCATTGGCTATTGGGACCAACATTGGGGTCAAACGTTTATGTCTGGAATGCGTGTATTCTGGGTGTAACAATACATTCGTAACGTTGTATGCGATGCCATCCTTAAGAGAATCCGTCGCGTTCACAATTATAGTGTATATGCTATTTGATGTTCTGGAATCAAAGTCATAGTCAAAGCCATTTATTCAGTTCTGGGCACCTAGATGGGCACTTATGAACGTCGAACTGAAGTCGATGAAGAACCGGTAAGAATCTCAACAAGGTTACGCTTTTTAGGTACATATATATATTTTTTAGCTCAGTGGAAGTTCGATCCTTATAATGCTCTTGAGATTTCGGTGAAGGAAAAACATCGTGAGGAAACCATAGCACGGTGTGGTACTTTGTAGTAGGTACCCACCTGGCTGGCTACCACCCTCAAGTTGAAAATCCGACAAGCATTTATCTGTGTTCCGGCAGCTGCACTTGAGAGTCAGTTAACTTCTATGCTGTACTTACCACCTTCGGCCACATCATCACTTACTGTGAGATTTTATTCAAATACAATTGGTGGAAGCAGTAAGCAGTGGCGGATCCAGGATTTTGGTTTGATTGTGGTCTTGACCCAGCTGAGGGTAGGGTAGTAGGGTTAAATCAAACTTAATTTGAGATTTGTCAGGGGTGGATGCTTTTGGGGCTTGAGCCCCTTAACCCCCCCCCCCCCCCTGAATCCGCTACTGGGTAAAAGGTTCAGCCTTAGATATCACTATTATAAATGCAAACGTGTGTTTATTGGTTTGTCCTTCTTTCAAGCAGCAAGCAACGGAACAACGAATCAACGTATTATTTTTTTCAAAGAGATAGTGTATGGAACTGACATGGTGTGAGAGTTATATAGGCTACTTTTTATCACAGGAACGCGGGTGAAACCGCGGGGCGAAAGCTAGTACCAAAAACCACACTTTCACATTTATAATAGTAGAGATTTAATATGATAATGACCTAATTGAGACTACAATAAAATTTTGAAAATTAATAAAATATAATACTTACACCTTTTTATAAAAATTCCCCAAAAAATCAACACAACTGGCAGCAGTCAGTACCCAATGCGGGGACATCAAAGTACCCGCACAAGTCTGCGCTGTCACATTTGACAGCGATTCAAAGATGGCGACCAAAAATGGCGCGCTTTTCGGAAAACCATTCGTTATATTATTTATTGCACTTGACTTTATAACATCATCTATGCAGTCATTATGTTCTACAGTTTTCAAATTAGAATCAATATAATTCTCTTGTATTTCTTTAGAATTGTTATCTGATTTTGTTAATGAAACATCGAGTATTGTTTCAAAGTTAAACAACGTTTCTGCAGACCATTCTTGTGAACTATCATTATGTTCAATTTGATCAGTTCTCTTTAGTATAGATTCTAAATCAGATGCTCTATGTAGTGACTTCAAAATTGCTTGGATAGCGTTAGTATTACATGGTTCTATTGTCGAAGACAAATTAAGTGCTGTTGGTGTTTGGAATTTTACATCTTGCAGTGTTTTGTTAAGGATTTCGTTAAAACCTATGGAGTAATTTTGAATTACTTGTTTTGCAATTTCAGAGATGGTCCTAACTGGTTAGTCTCTCTCTACCCCTTTAAAATTAAAAATGCTTCGTGAATTATAAGATTTCCAACTTTATTTCAACTATAAGAATTCATTATACTAAACAAGAAGGCATTAGGAGGCGTTAGTATAAAAAAATAAATAAATTGTTACCTGGCAAATTATCCAACAAGAAAACGAACACCAGAGCACTCGCCATTTCACACACAGAATGTTATCAATGTTTATAAATCATACACTCATGTTGTATAAGTGCTTAGTTCACAAACAATCCGCTAGAGGTCAGGAGTCTTTTGTAAGAGTATTAAAACATGTATTGTTCTAATTTCTGGTAACTTTAGCGGCTTCGATGTTCATATACGTGCCCTCTTTGGGCCTAAGCTGAGTAAATGGCTTCGACTTTGAGACATGTACAGCTTTGGCATGTACAATACGTGATATTAAAGGTAATAAATAAATCAAATCGCGCAGAAAAAATATTTTATATTGATAAGTTTTTTTTAAATTTATTAGCAGACATTCACAACCATAAATACGCATAATATACAAAAAATGTACTCTAAATTAAATTACATTATTTAAATTACTTAGATACATGATAATATTTACAATAAAATTACTCAAAGCATTTTAATTTTGGCAATAATTGACAACATTTCATGGGGTTTTAAAATGAAAAATAATATATTTTAGTTCAAATAAATAACACTAAAAAATTACGTCACGTGTACAGTGTAAAAGAGAACGCACTATCGGCGCGTCGTCGTGTCGAACTCACCGTCAGACTTACGTCATTTCAGCGTTTACATTTGTTTAGAAAGGAAAAAGTTAAAAAAAGGGGTAGTTTTTTTGGATTTAGTTTCATTTAAAAATATGAAATGTCGTCAAAACGTTAATGATTTACAAAATATATATTCTACTTAATTATATTTCATAATAGTAACTATGCAACTAGTGCCATTGTGTACAAAATTAAAATAAAAAAAAATATATTTACAAGACTACGTAATTAATAATAATTGTTAATCTACACAAATAAATTTAAATTGAAGTGTCGGTTTGTAATGTCAAAATAACAACGTACTTTATATATTTCAAAAAAACAATTTATAATTTTTTGTCTCTGTCTATCTGTTTGTTTGTTCCGGCTATTCTCTGAAATGGCTGGACCGATTTCGAAGGGACTTTCACTGGCAGATAGCTGATGTTGTATTTTGATCATTCTAGAATCATGAAACTAAGAGGTATGCTTTGGTATGACAGACAATCGCCGCTTATCTATAGACTAAATAATTCAAATACTTTTTTTTAAAGAAATATCTACACTGATTTTGAACACAAATCTTGTGCTGATTAATTACATATTGTTTTATCATTAAATTAATCTCATATTTAATCATTTCTCCACTTCTGAACATAAGCCACAATCTTGGATTTGTTAAGTGGATGCCTACGATACTGGTTCGCCTATTGTAGGTATCACAATAAAAAACCGGCCAAGTGCGAGTCGGACTCGCGCACGAAGGGTTCCGTACCATTATCTATAAGAACGGCAAAAATATCACGTTTGTTGTATGGGAGCCCCCTAAAATATTTATTTTATTCTGTTTTTTTAATATTTGTTGTCATAGTGGCAACAGAAATACATCATCTGTGAAAATTTCAACTGTCTAACTATCAAGGTTCATGAGATACAGCCTGGTGACAGACGGACAGACAGACAGACGGACGCACAGCGGAGTCTTAGTAATAGGGTCCCATTTTACCCTTTGGGTACGGAACCCTAAAAACAAATGATTTTACATGTACCTATAATTGATCCTATTTTTTTTTCTTCGTGTAAATCATTAGTAATTTACCTACTGTTATACAAAATAAATATTTGCATTTGTATATTTACAGGTAAATAGTCGCAAAATCGGTAAGCTGTGCAAAAACGTTTATAATAACATATACTAACGGGTAAGGCCGCTGATATAGAAGCTATTTTCATTTTGCAAAAAAGAGCGGTGCGAGCAATTTATAATTTGAGTTCTCGAGCTTCCCTCAGAGATAAGTTTAAACAAATTAATATCCTCACAGTAGCATCGCAGTACATTTATGCAAACATATTATTTGTACAACAAAATATGTCTTTTTGTAAAAACAAGTGACATGCACACTATTAATACTAGAAATAAGCATAAACTTGTAACCTCTGCTAATAGACTCCAAAAAGTGCAAGGTTCATTTTTGGGACTGTGTACACGCTTCTATAATAAGATCCCTCCTGCACTTTTAAATTTGCCATTACATAAATTTAAGGAACGTGTTAAGTCTATTTTAGTACAAAAGGCATACTATAACGTTAATGAATATTTAAATGACGACAATTCTTGGTGTAGCGCTCGCTCTTGCAGGATAAATTTTATGTAATAGTCTTAAGTTTGTTTTGAAAAGAGTAATTGCTGAGTTTCTTGCCGGCTCTTCTCAGTAAAAGCAACCTTGCGAACCGTGCGTTAGAGTCTGACTATTCTTAAGTGCCTGTGAAGGCCTATTTGAATGAATAAATTATTTCATTTCATTTTATTTCATTACTTAAATAAAAAGAAAACATTTTACCTAGTATGTTCTTTTTTGTCAGTCAAAATAACTGGAAATTCTTTTGGAATAGATTTCCATGTGAGAGATATCCCATGGTATATATCAGAGTCTGACTAGAAAAACTTAATTAGATAATGTTAATGAGGGCGCCACTAATCGATTTTAATGATAACTTAGTAAAGTCAGTACAAAAAATTTAGTTCCAAATTTCACCACAACATGGCCGTCTTCTACATTGCTTTTAAAATTAAAGCAAACATTTCAAATAAGGTCATGAAGTACCTTCAATAACTCCAATGGTCTTCTTGTACATTCTGCTTTATGTTCTCTGGTACATAACCAAGTATGAGTGGCAGACCAGTGCCGACTTTCTTCTGATAGTCAATGTACTGGGGACCGAAGAATGTGATGAGAGTAAGCTCCTCAGCGAAGACTCTTTCTCTGAAGAATGTCCATGATGCCAGGGTGTAGATGATTACGCATATCGGGTTGATGAGTGTTATCTGAAAGAATTTTTTGAACGAACTTCTTTTACGTGGCTTGCAGTTGGTAGATATGGTACAAATTTTGACAGTGGTTTCCTCACGATGTTTTCCTTCACCGAAAGCTCAAGCTCCTTGCAGGATTGTAACTATTTGTTACCCACGGAAAACCTGTAGCTGCCTAATATAAGCTTCAAATTATATATTAAGTCAAGTTACCTGTGTTCCTATTGACCAATAGAACCAGCCCACATAGCTGGGGTGTCGGCACAGAGAATAAACTCCGTGTGTCACCAGCATGTGGTCTGGTCTCTTCACAAATTGTACCTGTGTGTGTAATAAGAAATTAAACCTCTTTGAAGTTACACAAAGGTGACAAACAAGCAGGTTGAGTATGGTTGTCACCAGTGACTCGCACACACGTTGCCTAGCAACGTGTCTCATTGTACCAGCCTCACTGGCGCGTGCCAATTGAATTGGTACTTTGTTTTTTGATTTAACCCATGCGTCACAGTTTTGTTATTGTAATAATTAATTAATTAATATTATTTATTTACACTGCGTGACTGAGGTTCCATTTCAAGTTCAAGTCAATTGCGTGTGTGTAAATACATTGTCTGTGGTTGCCATCATGAGTACTCAACTGTCAGGTGAAATGTTATTGCTCCTTGACAAGATGAAAGAAGAACTAAACAAACAAACAATACAGATAACAGAAACTGTTACAACAACAGTACTAAAAGTAGTGGATGAGAAAATACAACCTATAATAGCGGAAAACGAAAGACTTTCGCGTGAAGTTGAAACACTGAATAAGAAGCTCCATTCTTTGGACATAATTGCTAGGAAAAACAACATCATTCTACATGGAATCGCAGAACCTAACACCGAAAAATACGAAGATTTAAACGCTTCGGTTATGAAAACAATCACGGATTTAGATGTACCACTCGAAAATTCCGAAATAAATAAAGCACAACGTCTTGGCAAAAAAGAGGAAAATGGAAAAATAAGACCTATTCTGATTACATTAACAACTTTGCAGAAAAAAATTCAAATCCTTAGAAACAAAAAGAAAATGAAAGAAAACACATACATTACTAATGACTATTCTAAGGACACCATGAAAATACGCAAAGCAAGGGCAAGTAACTTTCGTGAAAATGAAAAAAGAAAGAGAACCCCGGAGACACCAAGCCCTAAGGAAACAACCGACAACTCTAGCAAGAAAATCCAACGAACGGATGTTTTCCAACGTATGCGTGAGCGAGCCTACTCTATGTCCGGAAAAAATACCTACCTCAACTACTAACCGGAAACGAAATATCACAAACAAACAACAAAAACAACAAATTCAAACAAAAACAACAGCAAAAAAAATCACATTCCCCAACCCGGTTGGTCCCCGTGGAGAATCAGACCAAAACCCTCCAATAATAAATCAACAACAACAAAATGGAAAAAACAACATAAAACCAACTCTACCCAGACAAAAGACTAACATGGAGACTCCAACAGCCAAACATACAAGAATATTCATTGCTACTTTAAACGTATTAACACTAAGATCAGAAGATAACTTATCAGAATTGTCATTGGCATTGCAAAACACCCACTGGGATATTCTCGGCCTGAGTGAAGTGCGAAGAATGGGAGAAAACATAGTCGCACACCCAGACTTCATTCTCTATCACATAGGAGAGACTCCAGGAAAACATGGTGTGGGATTTTTAGTAAAAAAATACCTAGCAAAGCACATAATTGGATTTTATGGTGTATCGGAGCGCATAGCATTATTGAATTTAAAACTACAAGACTACAAAGACCAATGGACCATTATCCAGATCTACTCACCCACAGAACAAGCAGAGACTGAAACAATTACCCAATTTTATCAGGATCTGAATATAACTTTACAGACACATGCTCACAAAAATATCATCGTGATGGGTGACTTTAACGGTCAAATCGGTGAACGTCAATGGGATGAAGATGCATTTATAGGACCCTATACATACAGTTCAAAACCTAGAAGCAGGAACGGAAAAATGCTCATGGACTTTGCAATGGAAAATAATTTGACCATATTAAACACCATATTCAAGAAAAAGAAAAACAGAATGTGGACATGGCTGTCACCCGATGGTAAATCAAGAAACCAAATTGACTTTATAATGACCAATAAACCTAAATTCTTCCCAAACATAAATGTTATCAATAATCTAAATTTTAACACCAACCACCGCATGGTCAGGGCTGAACTGAATTCATCCCAACCCAAGAACCCCAGACCAAAAATAAATTCAGAGAAAATAAAACTTAACAAATACTTACTAGGAGAAATAGCCGATTCACTAAATTCGAAACTTAAAGATTACAAAAAAGAAACAAAAGATGCCGATGTACAGGAAAAATACAATTGGTTAGAACGTACAATCACAACAACCACTAATAAAGAGCAAAGCAACAGAAAAGAAAATTCAAACAATTGGATGTCGGAAAAAACTACCAACCTCCTAGACCAAAGAGCAGCTCTAATAAGTGCAAAAAATACAGATAAAAACAGAAAAGAAATAGCAAAAATTAGCAAAGAAATAAAAGAAAACATAAGGAAAGACAGGAGACAATGGCGGATGGAAACAATAGAGAGACATATTAGACAGACAGGAGGAACAAAGAAAGCATACAAAGAACTAACAAATAAAAAAGAATGGATCGTGAAGATGAAAAATAGCCCTGGGGCGGAGAAGATTGGTAGGCAGGAAATACTCAAAATCGCTACAGACTACTACACCGAACTATACAAAAACAGCACAAATGAAAGAGAAATAGACTTGCCAGGAAACGAAGCAGTACCATACATCATGCAGGAAGAAATTATGAAAGCTATAGACACACAGAAAAGCGATAAAGCCCCAGGGCCAGACGGCATAAGCAACGAAGTAATTAAGCAAACAAAAACATCAATGACACCGATACTCACAGAAATTTTCAACAACGTGATCAACACAGAAATCATCCCAAAACAATGGACGGAATCAATCATAATCCTTCTATTCAAGAAAGGGAATCACTGCGATATTGGAAACTACCGACCCATCAGTCTAATGTCTAATATTTATAAGATATTTGCAAAGATTATTTTGAAAAGAATAGAAAGGAAACTAGATGAACAACAGCCAATAGAACAGGCAGGATTCCGTAAGGACTTCTCGGTATTAGACCACATCCATACTGTAAGGCAAATCATAGAAAAGTACACCGAATACCAGCTTACATACTACATAGCTTTTATTGATTACAGTAAAGCTTTCGATTCTCTGATACATTCAAAAATCTGGGAAGCCTTAAAGGAACTTGGTATAGAGCACAAATATATAAGACTTGTAAAAAATATTTATAGACACAGCTCGGCTTGTATCCGACTAGAAAGGGAAGGAAATAAGTTTCAAATACAAAAAGGCGTGAGACAGGGTGACCCCCTCTCTCCATCACTTTTTCTGGCGGTACTAGAAATGATATTCAGGAATCTGGAATGGAGAGACATGGGTATCAATATTAATGGCCGCATGCTAACACACCTACGATTCGCAGACGATATTGTACTATTAGCAAAAACACCAGATGATCTAAGCAAGATGATAAATGATCTAGCATCAGAAAGTGCTAAGGCCGGATTGAAGCTAAACCCGGAGAAAACAAAAATCATGACCAATAGCAGCAAAGATACTGTAACAGTGGAACAGACCCAAATCTCCTATGTTGACGAATACATATACCTCGGTCAACTGATATCTCCAGAAGACAACGTAAACAAAGAAGTTGAGAGAAGAGTTGTGAATAGCTGGAAAAAATACTGGGGCCTAAAAGAAACAATGAAAGACAAGAACTTACACATCTCAACGAAAAGCAAGCTATTTAACACATGCATCCTGCCTGTATTGATATATGGGAGCGAAACATGGGCCTTAACAAAAAATGTAGCAAACAAGCTATCCATATGTCAACATGCCATGGAAAGGAGTATGACAGGGATCAAAAGAAAAGACAAAGTAAGAAATAGCAGCATAAGAAACAAGACTAAGGTCCAGGACATAACTTTGAAAATAAAGAGACAAAAGTGGAAATGGGCAGGACACATGATCAGAGGAAAGGATAAATGGAGTAAAATAATCACACAATGGTACCCAAGGGATGGAAAAAGGAAGAAAGGTAGACCACTAAGAAGGTGGGATGACGAGATTAGACTAGTCGCGGGAACAACATGGGGTAGAGTGGCCAAAGAGAGGCCAGAATGGAGAAGATTGGAGGAGGCCTTTGCCACATGGCAAACGGACACACAAAAATGGAACAAAAGAATACTATATGAGTAACAAAGAAATATAGTTGCGTCCGATGGAAGGCTTATATATATATATATATATATATATTTATTTACTCAAGGTAAGTCTATGAGTGTAAAATGTGTCGTAGTTTACTAAAATTTTGACCCAAAAGAGGACCCTGCTATACATTTGCTGTGACAAATGTAGGTACATCCCATTAGGAATGTAAGTACTTCTGAATTATTTATAAATATCTTTTTTTAATATGGTAACATACCGTGTGATTAAAGTTAGTCTTGGCAGTGAACATGGCACCCTTCCTAAGCACTTCACCACCAATACACATCAGGACTCCTATGTATGACAACCAGAAGTATGACTTCATGTCTGAAATAACAAAACAATAAATCTTATATCTCACATCAATCACGCATAAATAGCTAAATGCATTTGGATGAAACTTGGCACATAGACAGACTATACGCTGAAATAGCATATAGAGTACTTCTTAAGCCGCGAAAACATAAGATCCCTTGGGAACGCTGGTAAAACCGGGGGACGCTCATCCTATATTCTTATGAGAGATTTTTAAGGTTATTATGTATGTCATAGTTATTTATATACATGTTATGTAGTAAATATAGCTTGAAATTCAATATAGATCTAGATTTATAAGTGTGAATCAGACTTCATATAGGGAATAAATTCCTTCACTATACCTACTTGAGGTAATAATTTTAAATTATTCGTAGTGACACAAATATTTGTATCTATTGAAATACCAACCAGGAAAAAAGTAAAATTCAATAGCCCATTCTATCCAACTGGCTACCGCAGCAACCCCATATTGCATGCTATGGTTCAATATAAATGAATCCACCGTTAATGTCCGAGGGTTTGTCAGAGCCACTGCAAGGAATTCTGAGAAGTGGAATACTGATAATGCCATTGTGTAAAGACCAAAGACTCTCCAGCCATCTTCAAACGTGGCCAGGTACATGCCTGTTGCAAATGCAGAGCCTAGGAATGCTGATCTGATTGATACCTGGAAAGGAGTTTGTTTGATTTTATAGTGGATGAATATTAATTTTAGAGGCCTTTTAGTCAATTATGGATGAGTATATAAGTAAATAGGTACTGTTTTATATACCTACTATCTGAACTCTTTCAGAATAATGACCAATAAATCTACAGATAAACTTTTTGCTGCTAATGGCATTGACAAAATGAGAGATAAATTAAAAAATATATATAGAACAGTAAAAAAGAAGTGTTTTGGTGTTTTTGGGTACTATTTACAAATAATAAAATATTAAATTCTCATCTAATCTACTCAATAATTTGGAAAACAAATGAACATATTTTGATGCAGTTTTCACTATTTGAAAGCCTTGACAGCAAATTTATAAACTGGGTATAACTGGGTGGTACTTGCTGTTAGGTAGTCCTAAGCCCTTTTAGCCAGTAAATAAATTTACTATTTCAAATTAAAAGCACACACACTCAAGTCTCACCTCATATATAAAGCCTTTGAAACAGTATCTCAAAATGAAGTTAAATAAACAGAAATACAGCGCTGGCCCCCAGTATGTTAAGGCCCACAGCTCCGAGGAGTAACCAAGCACACTTCCAGAGAAAAACGATATCGAAAATATAAGAAATGATAAAGAAAAACACCCAATTCCCTGCCTCCCGGCTGGACACACGTTTTTCAACTTTGTCGAGTCCATTTTGTCAAAATTATAGATTGTATGAAAAGAAATAAATCATTGACGGTAGGAAAATCTAAAATAGAATAATAGAATCATCTATAGAAAATTTAAATAGAAAATTTGGAAAATATATTATTATGGATAATTTAGGACAAAATCCACCCGCGCACATAAAAATTTTTGATGTCATAGTGACACACAGTGACATTGACATTTGTTTTGTAAATTTGTAGTTCTATACATTTATTTTCAACAAGTATGAATTTACAATCAATATTAGACATGCAAAGAGATAGAGCATAGTATATACATAATAAAATTGTTAGAGCAATTTTTTCATCAGATGGTTACGATTACGACTGCTTCTTTGTTTACGTTTCAGAACAATAGATAGCTGTGGAAGACCCAAACTAATCGTCACCATGGCAACACAAAAATGTTTGACAACTTCTATTAGTTTGTTTTAGCTGTACTGTAACATTGGTAACGCACCTCATCTTTCAGTGTCTATGATTGGTTGAATTATTTTCAAATAATTTTCAGATGTAACGTTGATTGGGTGATTTTATTAATTTCAATAGACAAAGGAGCTATGCAAATGCGAACAGTGCTGTAATTATTTTAAATTCACGTTAACCGCGGACTGCTATGTAATTTTCTATTATAAACAAAATTATTTTTAAACAAGGCTCTTCCTCATGGCCATAGTTATTTCTTTCATCATTACGGAATCTTTACAGTAAATTCTAGTTAAGTACTAATCAATACAATACCGGTGAAAATTAATGAACTGACGTAATCGTGACACCATCTGTTTCGAGTTTCAGACAATGTAGTAAGCGATCTAATAAAATCATGATAAAATTTAATTTCCCATAGTCTAGTTGATAGTGCTTTAATAAATTGGAGAGAGTGAAAAGTGTTGTGCGCGTACATAAGTGATGAGATTGGTCGTTTATTGATGAACTTGCATTTTTTTACTTGAGATCATCCGCGGCCTGCCCGGTTGATGTAATTTATAGCGAAATGAATGACCCGTGGGACGTTAAATCGGTGCGACAGTCAGGACAATATGTTTCGTGTATGAAGTTAAATGGGATACCTCTTCTGCCGCCGGTTGTAAGTATTCATACTTAATTATAGCTAATTTTCGCTAAATTAAGTAATAAATGCTTGTGCCAGTAAAGAATTTTATTATTATTTATATGGTTTTCTAGTCAAATTAAAGTTGATTGATAATTAAACAATTAAACTTAAGTTATTGATGATACTAAAATTAGGCATGTAATATTACTTATTTCTTTATGTTTATTGTCTGTTTATTTATCTATAAATTTATTAAAAAGAAAATACATAATTATTTTCTGTATATGAAGTATCTATGATCTTCTGATAAGATGGTTGATAAAAGAAGGCCTCATTTTTGTGCTTTTAGAATATGAATTCATGTATTTATAATAGTGTCTTGTATTGTATTCTATCTCCTCCATTCTAACATATTTTTTTTCATAAACTTTTGCAGACTTTTGCCATATTAAAGCATGTGCCGATTTCGAAACCTAGTTCGAGAATTGTTTAGAAAGCTGCTTTTGTCAGTTTTGAAACAAATGAAAAAAATCATGTTGAAAGTTCATGTGGAGGTGATATATTATAATTCAAATGACATGGTAATTTCAATCTATCGGATAAAATAAATTATTTTTTAAATTTTCAGTTGTCAAAAGAATGCCGCAAAGAAATGCAATATTACAAGCTTCTGGCGAGGGAGGTAGAGAAGCGAATCACACTCCTCCAACCATATATAGAGAGTGAAAATGATACGACATCCACTGACGATAAGACTGATGCTCCTGAGCTTCCAGAATCTGAACTGAGCTATGAGTTACATCCAGAAGATGTGCAAGCAGGATTCAATGTCAACATTGATAAGGTTACAGCAATCTCATATGAAAACACCCTTAATAAATGCATATTGGATTCTTCTCAAACCAAAATGTACAGCTGCCTTACATTAAATGTACCATCTATTGACAAAGTTGAGGACACGCCAACTACAAATACACCAAAATTTGTCATAGATTTAAGTGTATGCATCAACGAAACTGGTAGAACTGCTTTAGATTCCCTTAAATCTTCAAGAATAACACCACCTGTTGATCTACCAGAACGCGATTACAACTGTTCAAAGAAAAACAATCAAAAAGAAATATTAATGGACCTTGAAATACCTAGGAGGTACAAGCAGAAAGACATTGAGGAAAATTACAATTACAATTACAAAGAAGATAAAGATATTTTATCAGATCCATTTCCAGGTACTACACTAAATCACGATGGCCCATCATCACTTAGTTGCAAGAGTTTCACAGGTTCCCTCAATAATTTAAACATTGAAAGTGCAAGAGAGTCGCATATAGTTCCAAAATTAGTACGCCAGAGCTCATATACTTTGTTGAAACCTAGTCCACAGTTGTTGGCACACCTTGAAGTACAATCATTGAACGCAGGTGTTGAAATGAATTCCATATCTATGAGTGAATCACTTTCCAATCTCAGTACTCCAAGTAAGAAACGAAGGAGTTGGGATTTAGAGTCGGCCAAAGTAAAATGGTCCAATATGGCATTAGAGCTTAAACAGAAAAAACTTCCTGGTGGTGTGATAAAAAAACAAGTTACCTTGCCTACTCCCAAAAAGATACCACAAGTTTCACCACCGAGGGCTCGATCTGTAGTGCCTGACAAACCTCGACGTGCTAGTATAACATCCAAGACTCTACCCAAATCTGAACCAGTGCAGAAACCTAAAAGAAGTTTAAGCCCAGTGAGAAATGTTTCTACTCGAACCATAGTAAAAGAGCCAGTAAATGAGAAAATAGAATATCCTCAGCCAACATATCAACTGATTTCTGAATCTGAAAACCCGGCCGCACGCGTCCGAGAACTATATGAGAAAATACAGAAACAACAACTCGTACAAATGGCCAGTTTAGTAGAAAAACAGAAGAAAGAACAGATATTGCTTCAGCAAGTTTTTGAGGAACAGAACAACATGCTTTACAAGCAACTGAAAAGCATTTGTCCCGAATCTCCTATTGAAGCAAAGGAGGCCTGGGTAGATCAACAAGGTGAAAGAGGACCCGTGAGTCTGAGTCAGGTCATCAACCATAAATCACCTGATCAAACTATATACGACAGTCCAGTTACTTCTACGTTAATTGATACTAACAAATATATAAACCATTGCGATAACGTGTTGAAGAAGAGCAGAGATTTAAGTGGAAGCATTAAGAAACAGCAGCAACCAAATTCGCGAAATCAAAATGGTAGTAAGATCCAGACTCCAAAATCAATAAGTGAAGGAAGTAGAACTAGGACTCATTCTCCAAACCAAAGATTCACTCCAATATCGAGGAGACTGAATTATGATACTACTGCATCATCTGAACGTGAATGTGATCCGATATTAACCGATCGATCGAACGACACAATGGCCGATTTAAATGTCACTTTCCCCTCTGATAACACAAACGAATGTTGTTATTTTAACCAAAACAATACAGTTAATCAATTGTGTGGTAAAGAAGTTACTGTGATCCATAAAAGTGCAGCTCAAAATGCTGGGGTACATTACAGATCTACTGAAAGTGCGATAAAGCATGTAGAGAGGATTCTGCCAAATTCTAAATGTGTACGCAATGATAAACCAAAAATGTTTTGTAATCCCACTCCACAACAGGTAAGCGTTCCATTATTTTTGGATAAATACAATACCCTAGTAAAGGTCTGGTTTAGTTATATAATCATTATTTCAATAGGTTTTCAATTGTTGAATAAATATTATTTTAGGATGCAGTTTTGTTTTGTTACACCCATGTGATTGATCAAAATACTTTGTCTCTGCTACAAAAAAAATATAAATGCCCAACTTTGTTTGAGTTCATTTGATCCGAAATGTTGGTTGCACTAATTGATCTGTGTTTGCTTACAGCTTTATTTACTCTCACATTGTTTCTGTCTTCTTCTTTCTCATCTTCAAATAAGCCCTTGTTTCGTCTATCCTCATTTTTAACCTATCCCTTTAAAATCATTAACATAAAAAAATCTTATATGGATGATATTGTTGTTCCCACAATATTCAGATCCAGCAATTTTATTTTTTCCTCTCTTTTCCTTCGCTTTCGCAATCATTTTACACAATTTTATGTACTCTCACGTCTGGTTGCGGCGGTTATAGCGTGAAGCGGCGAGTAAAATCGTGGCCCACGCGAAGGGTTTCCTGGTCCGTCGTCTGATGAGGACGGAGCGGGTGCAGGGAACCGTACAGACGATCAAGGACGCGCTGCTGTGCGCACTGCAGCTGCACCAGGACAGGGAGGGCATCAGGGGTGCGGACGTGGACTTGCACCGTCGGCTTATACAGCAGGTGACGACGGGATGTTTGTTCGCTTACTGGCTTGTGGGTTTTGGTTGCACTGGGCGATTAACCTTGATTTCCAGGGTTTGCTATTGTCAATAATTAAATATATGGTTTTAAGATACTAACTTTAAGCATAAATAAACATTGTATTCTGCTATCAGCATTTAGTACCGGTACCTACCTAATCACTATTTAAATAGGTTTATTTTATTTCTAGTGTTAATCCGATACTCTACTGCAAATTTCCTAATTTCCAATGACATCCAGAGATACAGGCGACCAACACAATTGTTCTCTTCTAGATAACAGCAGCATGTTACTCCCTCCACGACACATTCATAGCCAGTAATGCGGCTGAGCGATGCGCCGTAATTGCAGCTGATCGCGGCAGAAGACGTTCACTCGCTGCCAGACAACCACCTCCCAAACCGTTTAGACAGACGTGAGTATATAACAACTAGCTTCTCTCAAGTACTCTGTAATCTTAGAATTTATTACTGCTGGTTTAAGGTATAATGAAACTTCTACTTGATAAATCAAAATACATATTTCTCACATTGACATTCATCGCCCACAAAGCACTATTTATCTACTAAACATTTTGTATGTACCAGTTTCTAGAGGTAAAGTAAGATATATTTCTTGACCATATCATTTCATCTCCATTTATAATAAGGGGACCTAAGAGTAAAGGTCAGGTCAGGCCACCAAGTGGGCTCAGTGCATTTGACGCATTTCACATATTTTATAGGATTACTCACGGTGTGTTCTTTTCCAAAAGATATATTTCTATGAAATAGATACATAATGATGTTTAATATAAAACAGGGATATAATGTCGCAAAGCCACAGCGGCACATTCCCGTCGCGCGCCAAGCGTCCCTCAGCGGCATCGCTCATGACTCAGTCTAACTATGGTAACATCACGCAAGCGCATAGAATGCTGCCAGCTAAATAAATTGTTTGCAATGTGTAGCATGTTTACGCTTTGCATTTTATGGCAACACTGATTTAACCGTTTTTTTTTAATTGATTACTTTTCTACATGTCCTGCTTTAGTCCTAATAAAAATATTATATTATTTTTTTACAAGCATTGTAAAAAAATAATAAAAAAATCATTTTGTTAGCTTCATTATTAGCTCTAACATAATGTGGTATCATTTATTTTGCATATCAATATAAATGCATGTTTGTATGTCCTAGATAATAAGATTTTTGTAATAAATCACTACTACCATAACAGTAGTCCTTGGGTAGAATATATAAATAAAAGTAGACATAGTTTTTTTATTTAAACTAAGCAGCTGGATTATAATAAAAACTAAATAAAACAACTGATTTTCAGATTGATGCTAGACTTTTTATACAGCCTCATTTATTTTCTTTGCCTATATATAATTTCAACCAAAAATAAACTATTTATCTACGGCAGAGACATTTAGCGGCGACAAGTGTTCCCCGGTGAGCCGGTCCCGCTACATGCCGAGCCCGCGGCGCCGCCCGTGGCGCTGACCGTCGCCCACGCCCACGCCCGCCACCTGTCTGCCGCGCTTCTTCGCCCACTGCTGGGCCGGACGCGACCTATCGCCTTCTAGTTTCAGAAGGTAGGGTAATCATACACAGGTCTATTACGTAACTTTATTGATTTCAGTTTATAATCGTATTTGAAACCGTTACTGTAAAACTGCACGGTGGTAGGCTATTTGTACCACTCTCAAGTTGAAAATCTATCGGTGTGTTCCGGTGCACTTGAGAGCCAGTCCCTTCCAGGCTTTGTGAGCTTTCCATTTTCGGCCACATCATCACAGCAATAAAAACAAACCAGCCAATATCTACAAAGAAAAACGGACACTCGCTCTAAGAGAGTTTATGAATGTATGAATAAATTAATATAGTAAAAAAAAATTCAGTGGAACATAGAACCTCCTTTTTTGAAGTCGGTAAAATCCTACGCATTCCAATCTTCCAAGTAGATTGTTAAGTTAAGATGTGTGAGAAGCGGTATGGTACATTGGCGCAAACAAAAGAAAAGTGTGCCTGAATGTGTCATCTACGTTTCTCCATTTTCTATATTACTTTCTGACATTTGCAGTTGCAAACATATCTTGATTGCAACTGAAACTATTTTTGAAATTGTAATAAGTATATTATCGATGAATCAGTCGTTTAAGATAGAAATTGGATTGCAACGAAGTTACGTTATGCGTAGAAATAAGGAAACCAGATGGGTGGGTGGACACCACTATTGTACTGTATGTAAGAGCGGTCAGCGCCATTCTACATTTCCATGTTCTTGGGTAGGGGTTATGTTGCCTTGTCATATACCATGTTATTTTTAACACGCTTTTATTAACTTCACCTGTTACTATGTAAAAAAGTCATGGAAGCCAAATTTTACTCACTTCCCGGTTTCTGATCAAGCTGAAATTTACATGTACGTTTAGTTTAGATGACAAAGTATGGTTAGCTAAGTGACGTCATTCTAAATCCAATATGGCGGACTAGTTATTTTTTATGCACTCTCATGATATGGGCATCAAATGAAAGGATTTTTTGAGAATACGAAAAATAAAATGACGTCACACTAAATTAAATATGGCGGACGCCCCAAGAATATTTTTTTAGTGCGTTATTAAAGTGTGTTTTTTAGTTTTCTTTTTTAAACTATAATATTTTATTACATCAGATAACCGATACTCAACAAGATGATTAGGTGAAAATGCTGTATAAAATTTATTTAAAAATACCTTATAATTACGAAGATATGGTAGTTTTTTACCTTTCTCATGTAAAAGATGATAAATCAACCTTATGTAATCATACTATCTCGCTCACGTTCACGTACAAGAACGTCTATATAACATTGACCGATAGCGACAGAGTTTTAGCTGTAGCTGCATTTAAAAGGCTTACGTTACGTAAGCTATTTCAAATACTTCTGGGACGGTCGTCTGAACGGATGCTTATAGTAAGAAATCCGATTCTAGAGAGATATACTAAGTTACGGACAGACAGGAAGATTGACTGCGTTTTATTATAATGTAGGAATGCAATTTTGGTAGTGATTCTAAAACATGCATTTGACCACATGGTACGTCTCAATGTGGCGTCAGGTGGTAAGGGGAACTGGGTGTTGGCTTCTGTGATATTTATAAGACAGTAGTCATAGCTAACCCTTAATTCATATATAAATAGGCTTGATAAGGCAACACTAACTATTATTCAAACCAATAAATATTTGGAACAATATTTTTATAGATTTCTAAAATCATCTTTGTTGCATTTATTTTACGGTTCAAAATAAGCTGTGTAACAATTAAAGAATAACATCCCCGAAGCTCGATGTTACATACAATTTTATTTAATGATTTTGTATGGAACAACGAGTTTAAGGCGGTTATACACAAGTCGCCTCATGATTTTTTCCAAATATACTGAACCAGGTTCAAAATTCCAAAAAGATTTCAGTACATCGATTACGTTACTTAGTTGCTATCAGTTTCTATCAAATTTTCATCAATAGAAATATTACGTTCCCATTTGTAATGTTACACTGTTTGCATTTGCAGTTTTCAGAACGTAAAATAAGTAGTCAGAAAACCACTATATCTAACCTGTTTCTAATTGAAACTGATCGCAATCACGTTACGCAATATCTGCACTGATATATTTTAAGTGATAAACTAAGGTTGTATTTATAATTCCATATTGCGATGCTTCCGAAGCGTTAAGTGCCTAGCGTAAATGCACCTAGTGTAAAATTTATCCTATATTCGTTGTTCTAAATTATTTTATAGTGTTTTTAATGATTATCAGGGGTTATCCATAAGATTTGCTACGCGTTTCTCTTGAATAGGGCTTAAATATGTTATTTTTTATATCAATAATGTGGCAAACAAGCATACGGCCCGCCTGGTGGTAAGCGGTTACCGTAGCCTATTGACGCTTGCAACACCAGGGGAATCACTCGCGCGTTGACAACCCTGCAAAAATCTCTTCATACCTTTCTTAAAGAACCCCATGCTGTAGTCCCTTGAAAGACCACGGGGCGAGAGCTCGTACCACAACCTCAGCAATAATTCTATGGATAATCCCAACCAATATAAAATTAATCAGCCATTTTTGTATGTATAAAATTATAATGTTAATTTTGATTGGTTTGTTAAGGTGTGGGAAATAAAGCAAATAAACATAGTTCTTGTATTTTAGTATCTAGCAATAGTAATGTTAGAGTATACAGGATGTAAGGGACAGCCCTCGGCAAACTCACAAAATTAAAAAATCAGCAATGGATGAAATACTTTAACGGACCGGGGAAGGCGACCGAGGCGATACATTGCGTATGAGTTAGTCAAACAAATCAGGCTTATTGGATTCCCATAACGTTCCTGAAATAATTTCATGTACCAGTCATCTTAGGATCATATACTGAATTCACCCCATTAGTCTGCGGAGCGCTGTATCTTACACCCTGTATTGTTCATTGAGGGAAGGTTTTAACACACGAGGTGGGTATCGCATTTTCTTCAATGATACATAGTATGTGCTTTATAAATACACCTACGAGGAAAATAAAAGACAAATTATTTAATTTAAGTGTATATTAAAATTGCTACTGTTGTATAATAATAATAAGTATTATAATAATTTTGTCATGGAGATAAATGTTGGTTTGGGACGTTTGAGACAAAGCAGGAGAGTGACTGTGTTATAGGGCCTTACTGCCAATTTATCCCGCTAGGGGCGCCACTGTGTTATAACGTAAACAAATGATGCTATTGGTTACAATGACAAGACGAAACTAATGTCGCATAAATCGTGACACGCCATTGGACACATTTTCGTTGTATTTCAGTGGCGCCATCTACGATTACCTTTGCCTATTGGCACTTGTAGAAGATTGTCCTTTGGCATTATATGTATCATTAAATTTAAATAAAAAATAAATAAAAATATTCTGGGACATTCCTCACACACGGCCATCTGACCCCAAACTAAGCAGAGCTTGTACTATGGAAGACAGATAACTGATATACTACATATACTACTTTTCTTTTGTAAATACATACACACATAGATAATTACACCCAGACACAGGACAAACAGACATGTTCATGCACACAAATGTTTGTCCTGAGTGGGAATCGAACCCACGACCTGCGGCGTGATAGATAGGGTATCACGCCAACCGGCTCGTCTATCTGTTCCCCGAGTTCCCGGGATAAAGTGTCCTGTGTTTCTCTCCCCGATCCAAACTACCTCTGTGCCAAAATCCATCAAAATCGGTTCGGCTACAAAAAATATCTTTACTAGGCATAGAATTTTGGTTAAACCTTAGTAGGTACACCAGTCTACCTAAGTTTCCTAACAGGTGTAATATGAATTATATTTTAAAACATCACAATTTGTAAAACAAGTCAGTACACCTATTAAATTTACTGATTTTGTGCATAATTAATTATTTATTTAGTATGTTACTCATAGATTTGTAAGTCATTCTTGTATTTATTAAAATCATGACAATTTATTTATTTCTACATACATAGTAAATAATCGATAAATTATTTATAGAAAATTGGCTTATTGAATATAGACTGCCTCGAATAATGTTCTTTATAAATGATAGAAGTAATTTTGTGTAATATAATTTTCTCATACATTTCTCCAAATATACTTCTCTAGTCTCATCCATATTTCTAATCTCTCTGTTGCGTTTTCTTCTAGGCTTTATAAAGGTCGGTCAACACATTTGCAATCCCCCTGGTATTGGTAATGTATAGGCGACGGTAGCCACTTACCATCAGGTGGACTGCTTGAGTTTGACAAAAAAAAAACGTGTGGCACTCGGGGACTGCCGTGGTAAAGCTATTGCATAGTATTTTTATACTTTCTCACAAACAGCTGCTTACGTATTCGTCCGATTTCGGAGCAGCTCGTCTCGATCCGTGCAAGCTTCGTACTGTCGTACCATATACATACACGTTAAGCGAACGCTCGGCCGAGCTACATGGTAGGCGGAGTGGGGGGTGTTAGGTTTTATTTTCGTTACGGAATTTCATGATTCGGTCGCCGCGCTCAAAGCCCGCGATAAAAGCTATGCAATAGCTTAAAAATGTTTTTCGATGAAATATGTATCCACTACCACTTGTCACGAAATTGTTAAAAATGGTGCATAATAAATAAGTTATTCTAGTTTTATGGTTCTCTAATATTTTGTACTGAGTATTAATTTCATAATTTTCTGCCAAAAATATATCATTATTCATGGTTATGTTTATGTACTTTGTTAAAATTACAAAGTTGTGGGCCTTAGATATACAGGATTAGTTTTGATAGCTATTTTCAGAGTTGATCACATTGTGAAAGTTGTTTATATTAAGGAGTACTTTTAACTCAAAGATTAGAGCCGTGTATGCTGTGTAATATTTGTTGTCCCATAATGTTTATCTGGTATTCCAAAGATCGTGTCGAACTAATGTGAAATTATGTAACGATATTTTTATGCAAACACCTTATTTAAGCAATAAACAAATTAAAACAACAACCATATTTCATTGAAACTGCAAATGTGCTCAAATTTTATTTATTTTATTTCTTTCCATATACAGACCCATCTGATTTCAACATTAAAAATATCCGTTAATTTTGGTGTAAAAAATCAAATTGTTATTCCACGACATAAATAAACGAGAATTAATATACTAGCGCGCTTCGACGTGACGTGAGCAAATTATAATTACTACTATAAATATATGAATTTTTATAAGACAAGCGTGTTCTAAAGCACAAGTAAAATGTCACACGGTACCACTATCACGGAACACTCGCGTTCGTCGCACCGACAGATAGTCCGAGGCACTCACGAGCGTAGCGTCGCCCCACAATCTCAATATATCACCATCAATTATATAGTATACAACCATCGCCGAATGGTTACTACTATGCTCTAAATGCTTTCCAATCTCGTATTACCACATCAGAGATTAATTACTGTAAAAAATTTTGGGCTCGTGAACTGTCGACGGTAACACAGTTTCGTGTCTACTAAGGCAAGGTATATTTGACGTAGGGCACTTCGACGTCGTTGCCATCTACATCGTTGCAGCACAGCTCAAAGACCAGCGCTTTGACATGAGGCTCTAGTTTCTTCTTGGATACCTTGGTGACTACCTCCGACATGGGCAGGTTCAGTCGCTCCTGACACTTCGCCTTGGGCATGAAGAAGGAATACAACATGCAGACACCCTGAGACAGCATAGTGATCTCCAATTTATGTTCATTCTTGAAGTAATCTAGGAACTGTTGGAGGGTTACCTCCCCTTTGACCTCGAATCTATCCCAAAGGGTCCATTTCTTGTCGTAGTAAGTATTGGTCGGTGCGGCGATAGGTTCGGAGAAGCCGAAGAAAGGTAAGGCCAGGTTCACGAATCCATTCTTGAATACTTCTAGCGTGTTGTAACCCTGGGCCAGTTTGTACAGCTCTAGGCAGACGAGGCCGGCTACTACAGATGTTGTGGTGGCAATGGCCGGTATGATCTTGCCGGCGATGAGTTTGGAGCGATGTCTGTCTGCTGGCGGGATCTTGTAGTTAGCAGCGCGGAGATTTGAAGCTGCTACTATGAAATCCATGTGGAAGTTGGTGTCATCGTCCTTTTCGAAATCAAGAGGTGTGACCTTAAGGTTGGGGATCTTACTGAGGGTGGGCAGTTCAGCAATGATGTTCTTGACTCTATCTTGGTCCATGTCGTCAGTATTCTGCTGCAGCTGGGCGTCTGTAACCGCGATCTTGATGCCTGATTTGGGACTAAATTCTGGTACCTGAAATATTTTTAAAGTTCAATTAATAACTTCGAATATGTGCGATGAAAACAAGCATCAAATTATCAATGTTCTGTACCATACATCCACCGTATAGCAAGACCTTAAATTATTTATCCAAACATTAAATTATTATAAACAAACCACATAATAGACACAATATTATAAAAAAGATTTGTACTTTTTAAACTCAAAAACTACTGGACCAAAATTCTTTCACCAATATTTAGAATGGACCTTTCGGGTGGACATAGGCTACTTTTGCTACTTTTTATCCCGAGAAAACTAGTTGATAATATTTTACAACTCATGACTCCATAAATTACCATGTGTAATAAATAATATAGTGGGTCAATTCGATCACCTAACAGTACTGCGCAATTAAATTGTGCAGTATGAAGGGGAGCGGAGCCCTCCATGCCCGCGACAACTGTGGTAGGCCGGCACGGATTAACTTGTGCGTCGGTACTCTCATGGACGTCCCAAAGTTGATCTACTATTAGTATTTATTGCACATATGGTATTACCCTATGTATACCTATTTTACCTAAAAGCATTTCTTAAATTCTTTTAGTTACCACAAAAACATTATGCAAGGTTTTTATTATGTAAATTAATTAAAAAACACCTACTGTACTACCCTACTATGAAATCTAGTCTAAAACCTACTTAATTTTATAGAATTTATAAATTATACACACCTGTATGTTATTTGCCATTTCGGCAATACAGTCCCGATCGACACAGCTCGGTAATCCATACACTGCGGCTCTCAGATTTGCAGCCGCTATAACATAGTCCAAATGTAGTTCATCGTTAGAGTCGAATTTGAGTGGTGAAGGGCAGCGTTTGGGTCCGGACCAGAAGGGAGCCCCGCTGGTGGTCTGCTGGTCGGGCGGGAAGTTGTACAGGAGCTGCTTGATCTGATTGGCGTATTGGGCCTCCCAGTGAAGGCGGGCCCAGGTTACGCAGTCTTCGAATTTGAGCGGGCGATCGTTTATTGCCGTCTGAAATGAAGAGAAGTTAAATTTTAAGTGGTCATCTCAGGTATTCTATATACAGGTGGATAGGTTTTGAGGATTGAGGTGGTAACTTTTGGAAGATTTTTTTTTGACGTACCCTGACGCTCTCGAGCGCGTCGAGCGGCTGCCCGCCCGGCAGCTTGAGGCTCCGCTCCACGAAGTGCGGGTCCCGCAGGTACTGCGCCGCGTGCTCCGCCGCCTGGAACATTGCATTACTTATTCTAATCTGATCTGCCTTCCCAACCACACATTTATACACTTTGGAAGGTTTTGCCGAATCTGCCATTAATTCAACACTTGGAAAAACTTAGATTTATTATGTTAAGGCTCAGAGATTTTAAAATTCATAGGATCGCAACCGTCCCGCCCCCGCCTGTTTGATATTTTAGTCCCTAATATTGTCATTAGATGGCAAAAGAATTATTAGAGTTACTGAGTAGAACTAAAGGACATTTTTCTTCAATGGATAGACTTATGCTGACCACGAGCACATCATGTTAAGTGATGGCGTGGCCGAAGGTGGTAAACTCACAAAAGCTTTATTCAGTTTAGGCCCTTGGAGTTCCCACCGGTTCGGAAGTTGGAGTCTGAGCGATATGACCCTGGTTGCTTACCTGTCGGAACAGTCCTTCGAACTCATCGCGCGCCCACTGCAGCGTGTGCTCGATCGCGTTGGGGAAGTTCTTGAGGGTGCAGATGGGGATGCTCTTCTCAGGTGGGTCTTGGGACGAGCTGTACGACTCGGTGAGGAAGGGGACTACGACCTGGAATGAGGATATTCCATTTTGTAATTGCGTTTGGGACTCAATCTCCAAAGATTGTAGTTGTAGGAAAATAATGGCAGTTTTTATTTTTTTTATATTTTATTACATTTGAAGGATAGACTAGCTTCTCCGCGCGGTTTTCCACGGGTTCCCGGGGGTAAAATATGGCCCATGTTACTCAGGGATAATGTAGCATTCTAATGGTAAAAGAATTTTAGAAATCGTTTCAGTAGTTTTTCAGTTTATTCGTTACAAACATACAAAAATACAAATTTAGATGTAGATGTATAAGTTCTTACTTATACAGTTTTGTCGGAATCGTTAACAGGAAGTATCTCAAAAATCTAACTAAAGCACTTTAACGTTAACTCTCAAACACGCAATGCAATTCCGCTACAAGGAAAAAAATCCTCTATTTGTCAAATTATTTTTATTGTACGCAAACTAAACCAAAGAGCTTTATGTCAGCTCAGTTTATATAAAAAAAACATATCTGTGAGAAGTATTGTATCACGCTAATTCCGTAAACCGAACGACACTAAACATAGACACACAAACTGTAAAAAAAAAAAACAAACCTGCGTGTTTCCCTTAGTTCCCAACGTGCCACTTTCCAGTAACGGTTTCCTGTAGTACACGCACCGTCTATCCATGTAAATGCGAGCGTCGACATTATCAAGAGCGTTGGCGACACCGTCCAGGGCTTCGAAGAAACTGTCATCGTATACTGCTTCGGTCTCCGGGCAGACACGGTTCTCTTGAGCTAGGACGTTCACTGCTGGGTTCATGCGCTTTATGGCCTGCCGATGGTTGAAATGTTGGATGAGAATTAATGAAAATAAAAATATTTTTGATTTAAATAGGCCTTCACAAGCAAATACTCTTTTCAAAACCAACTCAGATTTGTTCATATTAATATTACAGATTAAGTAAGTCGTATTACCAAATACTAGCTGTCCGCACCGCGGTTTCACCCGCGATTCCCTATTTTATACTCTTATGGTGCACCCTAGGTTATTCAAAGAATATTTTCTCCAAATTTTGAATCTCTCCACTGGTTTAGTCTATCCATTGTCCGTCAGTCAATCAGTCACGATCCTGTTTAAAAAGAAGTAACTAACCACAGGACAATATAGTCATAAATACAAACCCTAGCAGCTGTGCTGGACTTGGGTTTCTGCACATCATAAGGTCTGAAGAGGAACTGCCTGTTCAGGTTCGACTTCTCAATGAGATCCATATCGGTGACAGTGATCCGGCCACCGTCGGCCCCAACGCCTATCATGGCGAAGTTCTTCATCAGCTCGCAGCCTATGGCGCCGGCACCTGGAGGAACAAGTGGTTTTAGCGATGGTCACAACCTTTAAAAAATATGTAGATAATATTATTATTTATTTTTTTTATACTGGGTGATTTTGTTATCACCGGCAATACTTGCAAGGGTGGAAGTACTCATCAAAATGAACAACTTTTATGATGAGACTAGCTGTGAAATCATGAAAAAATTATCAGCTGTTCCATACAAAAGTTCAATACCTACTCGACCAAAATGTATGAAGCAACCGTATTATTTTACGCGATATCAGAGTTAGCCCTTTAATAAAAGTTGTTCACATTGATGAGTACTTCCACCCCTGCAAGTATTGCCAGTGATAACTAAATCACCCTGTATACAAAATTGTCGGCAAACAAGCATACGGCCCGCCTGATGGTAAGCTGTTACGTTTGCAGCACCAGACGTATCACTCGCGCGATGCTGACCTTTCCCCCCTCCCCGATGAGCTCTTACTCACGCGCAGGAACTCAACTATAAGTTATTTGGCTGCGGTATTCTGTTAGGTGGAGTTACTTCCCCGGTCGAGCTGCTCTTTGAGCGACATATCGCTACGCTCTACCTCTTTTTAGGGTTCCGTAGCCAAATGGCAAAAAACGGAACCCTTATAGATTCGTCATGTCTGTCTGTCTGTCCGTCCGTATGTCACAGCCACTTTTTCCGAAACTATAAGAGCTATACTGTTGAAACTTGGTAAGTAGATGTATTCTGTGAACCGCATTAAGATTTTCACACAAAAATAGAAAAAAAACAATAAATTTAGAGGGTTCCCCATACTTAGAACTGAAACTCAAAAAATTTTTTTTCGTCAAACCCATAAGTGTGGGATATCTATGGATAGGTCTTCAAAAAACTTTTTTTCTAAACTGAATAGTTTGCGCAAGAGACACTTCCAAAGTGGTAAAATGTTGGTCCCCCCCCCTGTAACTTCTAAAATAAGAGAATGATAAAACTAAAAAAATATATGATGTACATTACCATGCAAACTTCCACCGAAAATTGGTTTGAACGAGATCTAGTAAGTAGTTTTTTTTTAATACGTCATAACTCTTAAACCGCAATTTACCTTTCATTCAATCAACTCAAATATAAAAAAAATGGCAAAAAGCAAGGTCTTACAGCACAAATAAAGGAAAAATTCTAAAAAATAAAAAAAGTTGTTGATTCCTTTAATTATCAACTTTTTTGTCCCCATACATACATAGTTACGCCAATTAATAAAGACCTCTGAGTTGTATCGGCGCTCATATAATTTAGAGGTCTAGCTTAATTGGCACCAACCTCAAATACAGTAAATAAATAAAATTATGCATTTCCCGTGATGGACGAACGATGGACGAAGTTTGTACGGAACCCTCGGTGCGCGAGTCCGACTCGCACTTGGCCGGTTTTTATATTTTTTATTGTTTTAATTTTATAAAAAAAACAGCCTATATAGCTTTATTAGATAATCCTACTATCCTATTATAATATTATTATTAATGTGAATGTTTGTGTGAATGGATATCTGGATGTTAGTTACTCTTTCATGCAAAAAATACTGAACGGATTTGGCACATAGATAGAAATATATTCTGGATTAAAACAGGATACTTTGTATCCCGGGAAAACATACGATCCCTCGGGAAGAAACCGCGGGGCGGAAGAAAGTATATTATTAAAGTTGTTGAACATGATGATTGACTTCATCTTTATAAGTTAACTTAAAAGATAGGCGGTCCACCACCTGATGGTAAGTGGTTACCGTAGCCTATAGATAGACACCAGGGCGATTGCCAATGTGTTGCCATTACCATTTTTGAAGCCTAGAAGAAATTAATAATGGTTTACAAACGCAAGTTTCAATAGAACAATAATTTTCATAAACAAAGAATTTAATTATTCATATCAATAGGCCTTTATCATAATTTCTGCCATATCTTCTAAATTGATTATTTATGTTTTGTTATATAAATACACTACATGCTTATATACGCATATCATTATTAAAGAAAGTTCTCTAAACAAAGGATTTGTTGAGACGCGCGCGTACAGGTGCAATCGTTATAAAAATAAAGAAAAAAACCGGCCAAGTGGGAATCGGACTCGCGCACGAAGGGTTCCGTACCATTAACTATAAAAACGGCAAAAAAATCATGTCTGTTGTATGGGAGCCCCCTTGAATATAGTATTTAGTGTTAGTATTTGTTGTTATAGCGCCAACAGAAATACATCATCTGTGAAAATTTCAACTGTCTAACTATCACGGTTAATGAGATACAGCCTGGTGACAGACTGACAGACAGACGGACGGACAGCGGAGTCTTAGAAATAGAGTCCCGTTTTACCCTTTGGGTACGGAACCCTAAAAATATGACGTAGAATTTAGTAGATTTTAACGGTTTTTAAGTTAATAGTGCGTAATACTTTATTGATTATTTGTACTAACTTATAGTTCTAGTTAAAATCGAAACCAATTATTTAGTTTAGGTCTAAGGAAAGTCTTATATACCGAAGTAAAAATGAAGAACCGGCTAGAAACTCAGCAAGGTTAATTTATTTTTTCAATCTGTCTATACAACATATAGTTAGTTGGTTTTTAATATAGATACCAAGTTTTGTAAGCTTTTTTTACGTATGTTCACTGATTTCTCGGAAACGCCTTAAGATCCTGTGGACCTATTTAAATTTTATTATGATTTGACCATTGACTTAGAAGATATGACGGAATTCCTCAACGAAAATGGGCACAAATATCGGGATTGAACATCTTATTCAATATTATTGACTAATTAGGTAATGATAATGCATATGCTCGTCAGTGATAAGTATTGAATACATAACATAATCAAATTGGAAAAATTATAATAACAACTTAGAACTCTAATCTGACTGTGTACTGTCAGGGAAGGAGTTCCAGAATCTCAAATTCATACGCTATTTGTTGGTTGCTTTTATTTTGTTTAATATTAAGATGGGCATCAAGCAGTACCGCTTTATAGCTTACTTTGCAGTGTTTATATGAAGATCTGGTGTTAAGACATATATTACAAAGGATCTAAGCTGTAACTGGCATTAGATGGCTACTCTATGATTTGACTAGAATCCTTGACATTTTAACATAAATAGTGTCTAGGTCATGCAGGTAATTACATAGCATGCTGTAAAATGAAATGGTGGTTAGTTATATGTTACCAAGTAGCGTAGAATATCGATTCATGTTACATTTTACGTGTGAATAAAATTTCAATATCACGCGGCACTCTGCAAATGTGACGCATTAACACAAAAGATAAAAAGTAAACACTCACCAACAATGAAATACTTCAGCTCCCCGAGCCGTTTCTGGAAGTCCCTGCCAAACACAGCAACCTGACCGTCGTACCTCGAACCGACCGGCTTGCAAGCCTCCTCCGTCAGTACCGACCGGTCCTTGGGTAAGCACTCGATCGCATCAAGGTACAGCCATTGGAGGATCGGGTGGAACTTGCCCGAACATGCCTTCATAACTTCCTGGGCAACCACGCCACCGATCGCTGCATTCATTGGGTTCAGATCCCCAGAGGATACCTGGTGAATTTAAAAATGTCAAAAATTATATTCACAGTAATTATTATAAATGCTGGAGAGCAGCTGTGGTTGAAAGAATTGAAGGATTACGAATTTTATAAATCAAATTGATTATTTTGTTACATACATATTAATTCTAGGACAAAGAACAAGTCTTACCCAAAATTACTTCAGGTTAATTACGTTTTGAAAGAAAATTAATAACACACCTTACAGAATATATCCAGAAGCTCAGTATTTACGTCCATTTCACCATTCTTGAAGATCTCCACATTTTTCACGTATCCCATAAATTTTGCTGCATCATCTGCGCTCCACGGACCCGGCAGGCGTCCCTCTTGCTCTTCAAACTTGTATAACGCAGCAAAACCAACATGCAACTGTTGTGGGTAGTCAAACTTGCCAAAATCAGCGATTACGAACTCTGGAGCCACAAAGGATTCTTTCAAAGGTTTGAAAGCAATCTTCCTGGGCATTTTGACTTGTGTAACAATACCACCTCGAACATATTTGGAGAAGGTTGTTGTATCGCCAATGCTGAAGGTGTATGGACCGAGGACCTTGATCTTGCGCGGCTCACAGCCGTTCAGTTCTGACATACCTTGAACCTGAGGAAAATATGTTTTTAAGGCTTAGTTAACATGGGAATGTAAAGCAATTATAATGGATATAACATAAATTCCAAATATTAGCATTATAGGCTATGTCAAAATTTTGGATAATAATAAAGATTTTTTTATCTCAATGAATACAAGTTCATACTTATAAACATAATGCATGTACAAAATCTAGCTTGATTACTTATTATGAACATAATGAACTGCAGAACCTACACTAGGAATAAGATTCTTGTTTTGTAGATGTCTGTGTATAAAACAGTAGCCGTAAGCTAATACATAGTTTTAGTTCCTTCTAGGCTTTCTGTGCCTACCACCTTCAGCCACATCATCATTTACCACAGTGAGATTGTGGCCAAACACAAGCCTATACAAAGTAAAAACAAATCTAATTTCTAATCTTTAATGGTCTTGAATGTGTGTATACGATTTTAGGTTCCACAGATGTGTTATTTTACCACCCTCGGTAAGTTTTTATAGCTATCATTCATAATTAATGGACAGATGTAGGCTGGCTATTCAATAATCCTAAAATCAATACCGTCTGGCTGTCTATTTGAAACTATACCAAAGCTATGTATTGATGTAAAAATATGCTAAAGAAATACAGTAAACCCAGATATTCTTTGCATTATAATGAAATAAACTATTAATGTAATAGGTACATGGTAATGCTTTTGTTACTAGGTGTTATAGTTTTTTTTGTTCTTAGTGTATAGTTGGTAAAATTTATAATTTTTAAAAGGCATTAAGATTTTTGATATGAGAAAATAAATAAGTTGTTATTATATATAGTAGAGAAACAAACAATATACAATGCTTTGAATATCATAATTTCTTATGAAAATAAGATTCTTGCGAGTGATTCAGTTGTTTTATTGACTCACAGTCATCAGGTCATTGACATTTACCTAACTGATGATTCTAAGTTTAAATTTTATACTTTGGTTTGTGAAAATATAATGAAATTATGGAAAAAATATGCAGATAATGAAAAAAATATTAAAAGCCATACAAACCTCACTAAATGTAACATAGTCTCCATCTTCAAGACCATGGCGGGTGTCATCCAGACAAGTAACCACTGCCTCATACTCATGGGTGATGTCGGCAATCATGGCAGATACTGGGTTCTCTCCAGTCACATCTACAACGGTGAACTCAGGTCCAAAATCGCAGAAAACTCGAGAGAACAGCCCTCTGGTATCAGCTATGACCAGAGCAATGTTATTAGCATGAGTAATAGCCGCTACCCGCTCCTGCTCGACCATTGAAGCCCCAGTCAGGACCACAACACGAAATTTACTCAGAAATTCCTCAGTGAGCGGCCCCGTGTATGCTGTCGTAGGCACATAGTGGTTCAACTCAGCCAGTTGCTCGCACGAAGCCAGAGCCCTATTCTGACCAACCGTAGTATCGGACAAATAAAACTGCGAGGACAAGTCACCGACCGTGCATGTGCGCTCGTCGTGCAATGTAACCGATTTCACACCACCGAGGATCACGTTTTTCGCAACCTCGACACCTAGACCGCCGAGACCCGAAATAAGTACGTCGGAGCTCGCCATCCGACGCATAGCATCGTGCCCCAGCACGTACAGCTGCCTCGAGTACAAACTCTCGTCGATTTCATCCTCCACGCGCGCTCCATTGTTCGCCATTGCCGAGTTGTTGGAACGTGATTCTCCTGTGTTCAGTTTCCGCTTTTTCGCCGGGGGGTCAACGGAATTATCGGCGACTTCAGCACTAGACATCGGGCACGAACGCGCACAATTTTGCCAGAATTTTGGTTTGCGTTTCAATATCAGAAGAAATAATCTTCAAATAATGGAAAGCGACATTCGCGCTTCGTCAGTCGTCAAGGCCCGCTTACTCACTGTCTTGAAGTTAGCAACGAGCTACGTGGGTGGAAAAATGATCTGCGAAAAATGATATGTTCGTTTGGATTTTTTATTGAAATATTATGAAAATGGTTAATCTCAGTATCGTATATGATATGATGACACGACTGTTAGCTATTTTATTTATTTAGTTATGCTACAAATAGTTACAAAATGTAGCAATTGATTTACTTTTTATTGAAACAATGACAAGTTTTGAATTTAGTTGGGTTTATTTTGGGAATTTAAATTATTTTTCACATATAGCAACATCGAGGATGATTCCAATCCAATTTACATTTTTTTTTCAATTCAGTACTTAACCTTTATTTTATTCCGCAGGAATTGAAATATATTTGGGAACCTGAATCAAATCATCACACCAAATAAGGAAACACGAGCTTTTCGTTTTCTGATTTAAAATGTATAATTTTCTTGAAATATTCCATTACCGTACGCGTGCTAATGCGTACAGAAGTAAAAAAATGATTTCATACGCACGATTAGTTTTTCGTTCCGATTGAGCTGTTTTTAATTGTTGTAAATAAAAGTAGTTTCTTAAAAAAATACAAATGCAAAGTATCATACAATAAATTAAATTGACATATTTTAAAATAAATATTTCCTTAATTTTTTTAAGCTATTGTATAGCTTTTATGGCGGGCTTTCAGCGCAGTGATCGAATCAAGAAATTCCGTAACGAAAATAAAACCGACTAAAGACGAGCTGCTCCGAAATCGGACGAATACGTAAGCAGCTGTTTATAAGAAAGTATATAGGTGCACCGTGCATGGGTATCTATTAATATCAAAGAAAAAAAAAAGAAAAAGAAATACTGCATAAATAAAAAATAAATAAATAATTATAATTGCATAAGTTGATAAAAAATGCTATGCAATAGCTTTACCGCGGCAGTCCCCGAGTGCCACACGTATTTTTTTTATTATTAGAATGGTCACGGTCTCAAGGTTCATTGTTTTATAGTTGTTTTAACTCTAAAAAATAATTAAAAAATCTACAAAAAATTCAAAAGATTGTGGATTCTAGATAACAATACCTATACGTCAAAAACATTCACGGAACATAGCTGTGTGCTACCTGTAAACTAATGTGAAAAGAAACCAAAAATATATTAAAAAATACAGTATCCGAACGAAAATATTGAATTGGAAATATTCTTACTGGCAGCATTACTTTAGCTGTCAAATGTCAATCAATTTGATATTACGAATCGCAGCACACTTCACTGCAAACAAAACCCATTTTGTTTCGATTCGTGAATTTTATTTCAAGTTCACGTCGTCGTCGTCGTGTATTCTGACTTGACGTTACAATATTTTTGTTGTCGAACGCCATCGGGAGTGAAAGGAGCTCGACCAGCATGACTGTTGTGTGAAACGATCGACGAGGAAAGGATTGTGGAATCCTTGATATTATTGTTTTAATTCGTTACAAGTGACTCTGTGAAAATGGTCCAGGAATACGTGTCCCCCGTCAGGGTCCACAAGTACCCCTTCGAAATGGTGATGGCCGTAAGTATCTCTTTATTATTTCGTAATTGTATCATACTTTTTACGTGCATTCAAGGATATTGCCTAAATATCAGCAAGGTCAACAATAATGAAATTCTTCAGTACTCACCTACTTTGGATGGAAGTCATTTTGGGACATGCACTGAATGACGAGGTAAGAAGTTTCTTTCGGTGTAAGTACATAAATGAACATTATGTGGTAATAATTAGGTAATAATGTTTCATAAACAGTACTGAATCTTTGTTGTGTTATTACTAGTACTTAAAAATAAATTATCGAAAAAAATAATATGCTTTGTTGATAGTAACATGGCAAAACCAAAGACAAAATATATTATTTATAATGTAGTTAGTTATCGGTTTAGTAATAAAACTTGCACTACATACATACCTAAAACATTACACAATAGATAACTTTACCTACAGAACCATGTTGAATCATGGCTGTATACATTAATTAAAAACCAAGATAGATATGCTTTAAAAAATAAATACTTACACAGATAATTCATAAACAAGAGTCTATAAAGTAAATACAAAAACAAACAAATCATGAAATTTTAATACAGTGTATAGCATCATTGAACAAAGTTTGAACAAAGTTTTTACTTTTCAATATATTTTTCAATACATACTTGCTATATAATAATTGTCATTTTCTAATTACTTATGTTTTTATATTACATTATTATTATATCATAATAATACACTGAAGCATATATTAATTCAAACTTCTAATGTGCTGTCTTTATAGTTAGGTGTAAATATTATTTATAAACTTTTAATTTTCCTTAATAAAATAAAACCTGAAATATTTTTTTACCTAGACCATAGGATGGACAAAACATCCACATAATGTAAAATAATCATTTTACAGGAATATTAGAATAAACTGTATGCAAATATTTATACTGATGAAACTATAATCCACAACTTCTGGCAATCAGGCCAGTACACTCATATAACTTCCTAAATTGATTACTTGTTCACCCTTCCTCCCGCCACGTTCATCCTGGGCCATTGAGGATTGATAGATAACTTTTGTTTTTTCCTGTAGGTATATATTTAATGATGACGTAATCTGTGTATTACATCATTTGGTTTACTGAATATGGGATTTTTGCTGGAAAATATGATTGGAATTATTTTTGCATTAATCCATAATTTGAAATGAATATGTTAGTATTGGAAGAATAGAATCAATTTTTAAGGTAGTAAGAAATTAAGAAAAAAAAAAAAGTAAGAATATAGATATAATAGTCACATTTTTCGCGATCAATACACCAACACTCACATCATTTTAAAAACTTCCAAGTTACCTATGTAAATAATGAAAAGGATTAAAAACGGCAACAGATCTCAAATAAATTCCTGTCTTCTGGTGATTTTCGCTAAACGAACGTGTTTCTAAACTTAGCATGTGTTTGTTTGTGTAAACAAGAAACATACACGTGAGTGTGGCATGCGTACGCGCCGGCTAACATCGCATCGGTACAACATTAGTGCATTTCATAGGGTGACCACACTGTCCATGGCCGGCCCGTTTACCACACTGACGCATCCGTTTGCGCAAAATTGTCGTAAATCACTAGTGTAGGTTTAGTTAAATAATTAACGTGCTAAAGTTACTTTACTTTTTGCAATATAGTCAGGTATTGCATAATCTTGAGCGAGGGGAGATTTTAGATGCGGCCGGCAACGAGACAATTTTTCATATTATTGAGTAATTTTTTATGTTATCATTTTTATGATTACCTACTGCCTAAATTGGAAATATTATGATACAATTTTCAAAAAAATATATATCAGACATTCATATACCTATCCTTTTTTCTCATCTACTTATTTATAACACGTGCATTAAAATAAAATTTTGCACAAACAGATTTTGCAAAAACGCCACTGACAATACAAATTACAACATTCTTATGCGTCAAGATGTTCCTATAGAGTAAATAGCTGCATAAAAATGTAGATTATTTTCATTCCCCACCGCTATGAAGTTAATCTGGTCCCCCTATTTATCCCCGCTTATCGCAGTACAGATTTGCATGAGTCGTGATGACACGCCGAGACCTTTTACCAAGAGTGGCTCTAGCACGACACAGGCTATAGGTGACCTTTAACCCTCTAAATATGCGTAGTACAGTCATGCGGCAAAATCATATAGGAAACAAAGTCATTCGGTGAAGATGTTACGACCGTTTGGCTATGATTATAAAGAGATTATGATTATTTTGAAGGTAGTAGAACTCTTAGTGCAGAGTTCGCCCGGGGAAGTACTACCACCATATCTAATTCCGCTGTGAAATAGTAGTGCACTTGTATTACTGTGTTTCGGTTCGGAGGGTATGGGAGTCGGTGAAATTACAGGCACAGGAGACTTAACAACTTCATGTCTCAAGGTTGGCAACGCGTGAGTGATACCCCTGACAGGGAAAATATAATATTGTATTTTATTTGCTGGTGGTTTTATGAACGTCTATAGGCTACTGTAACCGCTTACCATCAGGTGGGCCGTAAGCTTGTTCGCCACCTAGTAGTATAAAATATATATATATATATTATACTACTATATATATATATATTGAAATGCAGTTCAACAACCTTGAGTATTATTATTTGTGATAAGGACTTTTACCGCCTTTATGACATTAATATAACCTGTGCCTTGTGTTATGTCACCCAATTACTCCTAATCGAAGTCGATTTATTATAGTAGTAAAAGACGCGAAGCCGTATTTTCCCAACTTCTCTTCGATTTTAAAACAAAATGAACAAAAATGTATTCTCTATTTTTTTTGCCTTATTATCTGCCAGCTTAGAACGCATGCAAATCAACAATGCAACATATATCTCGTGTCTTACCTACTCCATATGTCGAAAACGTGTACGCGTACAAATAAGCATAGAAATGCTGAAACGGCTATTACCCGGTACTAATCAATCACTAATTGATACTAAAAATATATTAGTATATAATGAGCACGTTTTTTCCTAATGTTCTGTTATGTCTTATGCCCACGGCTTTACACACGTGCCTCTTAGTTGTTCAGCTCCCTCTAGTTGTGCAAACATTAAATAGTTTATAACCTTGCTTATGAAAGAAGTTCGAAAATCGCTTCAAATTTTATTCTCGAGTTATAAACATACTAACAGACAGACAGAGTATACAGCCTTACTTAAAATGTACTAATCATCTTATTAACTAATTACTTCTTAAATAATTTTCTACGTATAACGTTACTTAGAGGCGGGTTAATTGGCGTTTTAGTATAACTAAAGATAAATATTATAATGTTTGTTTTTTAGAACAACAGAGACCCAGTGGTTAGTAATTACAATTTTCTTATATACAGGATGATTTTGTTATCACTGGCAATACTTGCAAGGGTGGAAGTACTCATCAAAATGAACAACTTTTATTATGGGACTAACTGTGAAATCATGAAAAAATTATCAGCTGTTCCATACAAAAGTTCAATACCTACTCGACCAAAATGTATGAAGCAACCATATTATTTTACGCGATATCAGAGTTAGCCCTATAATAAAAGTTGTTCACATTGATGAGTACTTCCACCCCTGCAAGTATTGCCAGTGATAACAAAATCACCCTATATGTATTAGTATAGTTGAAATGAAGACAAAGGAACGCATTACGTTTATAACGCACGCAAACTACTTCAGGGAATAAACCAGTAAAAGTCGTTTTTGAATTTATTATAAGATACGAGTGGGATTTTATTATAGAAATGAGGGCAGTTCCCCAGAAACCTTATTATCTCTAGCTACCCTGAATCTAGGTATCTCAAATTTATGTTTGTTTATTTTTTAAACCATGTAGGCTGTATCTCTAGAGTATGCTGACGATGTTCAATATTGGACACTTTATTCCTGTTCTCGTTTGATTTTTAAGTAATAAATAAGGAGAAATAAAACAGTACCGTGACTGACTCACTGACTGACTGACTGATGGACTGATCTGATGAAAATTTAATCCCTAAGAGGGTAAAATAGGGGATCGTGGAAAAAACCGCGGCGCGAAAATCTTTCTATTTATAATAGAACTAGCTTCCGCCCCGCGGTTTCACCCGCGGTCCCGAGTGCTCCGATCGCCACCAAACCTTACAGGATTACCCGCGGGGCTAATATGAAGATTGTCTGAAAATTTCATCGCGATCGGTCTAGCCGTTTCGGAGTCTATAAGTAACATACATATGTACATACTTTCTCTTTTATACATATAGATGTCCATGTCCATCTATCTATTATAAATGCGAAAGTAACTGTTACCTTGTCACGCCTTAAACGCTGAACCCATCGCTATGAAATTTGGTTCGCAGATAGCCTATAGCATGAGAGGGACATAGGATACTTTTTTCACGGGAACGTGGATGAAACCGCGGGGAGTAGCTAGTTTTAAATAGGGAAAAATTTGAAGCATACATACATTGTTCCCGTGGGCACGTTTTTATAAAAATCTTATAACCTATTGCGTAACTAGAGGATCCTAGGAACTTTTAAATCTTTCTTTGCCTTTGTTCTCAGTAGAAAAGGTTTTTTACAAGGCAAGGGGACAACGACAAATAGAAGACATTTATCACCGCCCGAACGAGGGTATCAAATCCACTAATGGTGCCATAATGCGTTGTAAACGATAATCATCTATATCCTAAAGCAATTCGGTTTGTTTTCAAATGTAGCTGTATCGAATTTTTGTAGGAAGTCCGTTTTCACTCGACGACATTTTTCATTTCATGATTACGTATGGTTTTGTAATTTTAAGCTTTATGCGCACGTGTTAAGGTTATGATTTGTTTGAACTTGGTTAATTGGTCAGTTTCACAGTTTCGAGGGTAACAGAGATCAATGACATGACCGCTTGATTAGTTTGTTTGTCTTCAGTCAACGTAAAATTAAAATATTATTTATTTATGATGGTTAGTAAGTTTAGTGAAATTTGTACTTTTATGGTAAAATGCCGATTTTACTCAGAAGTGACTGTTTGACGATCCATTAAAGGTTTAATACAGTCTGAGTATATTTAAGGGATGAAGCAAAATATTATCGCACAAATAAATTAGTCGCATCTAATTTAACGCTTTGATTAATTCCAATTCGACCTTCATAATGCAGAGCATTAACACAAAAGTCACGGGAGACTTTGGCCACCGATCATTATTCAGTGGCCCTCAAATGGTGTGCACTAAAGCGCCGGGCGGTCCCTTTGTGCCGATCACGCGGGAGAGTTGCTGAACTGTGCAGGCCATGGTCTAATATTGTAGACCTATTTTCGTGCCGATAGGAGTGCGTATCTTAACATAGAGTGTTGTCAATGAATGATTTATTCTTGGTAGTTGTTTTATGTGAATTTATTTTAAAATTGGTTAAAATATTGTGGTTATTTCAGTAGAATCGACGTTCATAAGACGTGTCCTCTTAACTGATGAAGCGATATTCGAGTATCAAGAGAAATAAAGGAGTCTTAGGCTTTTAAAACAGATATCTCGAATGACTGTGATGGTCGTGTTTGACCACAATCTCACCGTAGGAAGCTATGATGTGTTCGAACGTGGTAAATACGAAACCTAGAAGAGAACAGGCTCTCAAGCATAACTGTCGGAAAACATACCTGACATACTATATTAACTGGACGGTAGCCAGCAGACAGTAACTACAAAGTACCTTACTAACGTGATAAGATTGCATCACGATATGTTTTCCTACACTAAATGTAGTAAACACAAAAAGCTTGTGAGGGATCTCAAGCCAATAACTACCTAAAGGTACCAAACGCGAAGCTTATACCAAGCCTTGATCTGTGATAAAATGCCTATAATAATTCTTAAAAATGTCTCAAAAATAACATCCAAAAGGCGTTTACTATTATGATTTATTCCGCTCTATACGTGAAGATGATGACTTTGGCCCCGTTTACATGACGAATGCCAATTCCGACGGCATATGTAATGTATCTCAGGTAATGCCAAACACGTACGCTATCGAATATCGAGTGACAGATCATATACTTTGTCTTGTTGAATCACGGTAGTATTAATAACTATTATATTATCCAGGTTTAGAAAACATGTTTTATTTTATTTTTATACCACATTGTCGGCAAACAAGCATACGCCCCGCTTGAGCGGTTACCGTAGCCAATGAACGCTTCCAACACCAGTATCACACGCGCGTTGCCGATTCTTTTAGTGTTGGATAAACCACTTATCGAGGAAGGCTACTTTTTATCCCGGTAAAACATAAGATCCCTCGGTAACGCGGGTGAAACCGCAGGGTGGAAGCTAGTATATACAGAAAAAGATAATGTTAGTGTCTCTAAAGGTGATAACAAATCAAAAGTTGAAGTATTCAAATGGATACAACGCCCAGAAATGATTTACTTACCATCTGAAATCAACTTACAGCATTTATATCAAGTTGATTTATACTGACATTGACTTGCAAATGTCTCGAGAGTTTTTTGGCTCCATATAGACAGCACGGTGACAATCTGCCATTAACCTTGCCGGTTCTTATAAATATTCATCCAAATACTAATACTGAGTGTACAAATACTAATAAAATACGTAATGTCCTCGTAAAAGTACTCGAGCACCGGATATTGTTAAAGGAAACGAATACAATGTATTTGTGCAAATAACAGATCTAGAGATCTTTAAAGGTTTTATGATAAGGTATGATTGTAGAAGCATTATTTTAAATAGATAGTGTTCATAGATCTGTAATCAAATATTGGTGAATGTGTAGCTTGTTATCAGGTTGATTTTTCTTTTGTACCTAAAGCTCTTTATCAGTTTTAGGTATATTGTCTTCAGATCTTGACTCTGAATAGTTGGTGATATGCTTTCAATCTAACTTATGCCTGTTTCTGATGCTTGCTTATTATTGAATTTTCTGAAATTTACAACGAAAATATTTCTATAATATTAAAGTTCAATAAGATAAGTAAATGAGATATTTTTCTATGATTGTTGAGAATTATTAATGTTTTCGTCATTGAAGTCTTGGGGAGTATATGTCTGAATAACGTTTCAAGTGAAAATATCCGTGTGTTATTGAGATTCCTTGGGATTTGTATATAGATTTAAAATTATCGCGAATTGAATTAGAAAATTACATGGAACAAACAGAATATATACGTATACGAATTGAATGCAGCGAAATTTTGATTATGTAATTTTTCAATCTACTGTATAAAAGTTTCAAACACAGATGCGAGAGTTTCTGGTAAATTTACTAGTTCTTGTCGAAATGGGCTATTGCTTCTTCTCTATTTCCACAGGCATGTGTTAAGAGAGGCTATAAACTACGTATTTTAGTTGCTCATCCAATAATAACCCGCATGGTTTCACCGAATAGCAAAAAAAAAAAACAAGCTCTGTTGGGTTCTTTGTAACTCATTATTTTTGGCAAAAACTTGGTTGTACTCTTAGAATCTGTACAGACATGTGTATCCGAAGTGCGTCTACCAACTCCTCAGACCGGTTTTCCACAACCAGTTCTGCAAATCGTCTGGTCATAACTGGCACCATATTTGTACCATTTAGCCTGTTTATAGTGTTCTGTATCGTGTTAAAAAACGACTGATGTTGTTTTAAATAGTTGCTTTGTTTTTTTAGCTATAAATCTGGAATCTCTCCGCCCAAAAGTTACCAAACTACATCTACTTATATAATGGAGTTCCTTGTAGATGAATTGCGGGTTTTTAATCACAAATCGACTCAGTTAACGCTTGACCGGTATTTTGTAACGACACGTTTCCTTCGGGTGGCCCAATAGAGGCAATTAAAAGGCTTGTAAGTTATCTTGCTCGGATTTCATCAAAACACGAGTTGCGTTAATCGTATTTAGAGGTAAGATCCAGTGGTAGAGACAATTGTAGTATAAATGCCTTACTGTGGCCTAATCAGGAGTAATAAGTTCTGAATTTGAGAGAATCCGAAGATTCTGTATTGCTGATATAAGCGGAAGACAAAACGATGACAGTATTCAAAGGTCGAGTTTTCCTAAACCATTTATTTCGGACCTTAACCTAGTTCACTTGTAGGAAGTGAGCAGATGATTGTTTTATTTTAAAAGCAAATTCCTAAATAAATAGTGCACAAGGTCAGTTGCCTGAATTTGTGAATTTGACGACAAACTATTCATAAAAAATATTTTAATTTAGATGACCTATAAATGATTCTGATTTATGAACTGGACTGAATGACGCGGTTTTATCTCCTGCTTATATATTTTTTCTTTTGATCTATACTAATACTAATCTATACTATTATTATAAAGCTGAAGAGTTTGTTTGTTTGTTTGAACGCGCTAATCTCAGGAACCACTGGTTCGAATTGAAAAAATCTTTTAGTGTTGGATAGCCCATTTATCGAGGAAGGCTATAGGCTACTTTTATCCCGGGAAAACATAAGATCCACTGGGAATGCAGGTGAAACCGCGCGGCGGCGGTATTAGATAAATAATTCATTTAATTTGATGAATAGGTGCCAAGTTATTGCTCTCAGGGCAAGAAACCACGCATACATTTGTAGTAGCTTAGTTAGTATCATTGAATTCTATGAATTTTATGTTTCTCATTGTATTGAAATAACAAGTAACTTCGTTAGAAAACTCCCATTCTGTTTTACATAATTCCATATCAGTAATATGTGTTGTTTGAGATTCCTGCCGTGAGCAATCACGGAAATTACCTTTGTATTCAGTGCGATATATACTGTTTTCCTCTGCGTCTAATTTGGGATGTTTGTTATTACATTACATGAACTTCTCGTGATTCAATATTAAAAGATTTTTGTTGCAAATATTACTGTTATAATTATCGTAGTAGTCATATATGTACCTAGATCTAGTACAGTATTTGCTTTATTGAAAATCACGTTACAATATTTCTTATTCAGTTAAATAGTTTCTGAGAAATAAGGTATTTAGTCAGTTGGATTTTTTATCTGTCGGAGTATGATATTGTATTTCTATTGACTGTTTTTATTCAGTCTTTCCTTTTTACAAATTACTATACAAAATCGTGAATATTTTGGTGATTATTGAAGTGTATTATAACAAACCTTAAATAATTTGTTGTGAGTTGCATGCCCAAAGCAATTACATTCTTCGTTCAATTTAGCAGGCTCCTATAAGATTTATTATAGTATTGTATAGATTTGGCAATGCATAGGACATAGGGAAGGACTGCTTCAGGTATCATTCTTGAAGGAGATAAAATCTAAGTACTAACCTGTATTATGGTAGATACGCTAGGTGTCAAAGCTAGCGAGGTTGACCAGGGTCTACCCCTCCTTTGGAATCACTGAATTGAGTAACGTAGCCGTGGTCACTTGTGAGAACTCATTTTGTAAGTATCCATAAATCCATTTTCCTCAATACCATCTCCTAATTACTGTCTGTCATAAATTAGCGGTGAATTTTATTACTGTTTAATTGTTTGTAACCACTTTGTACATGAGCATATGTAAATGATTAATTTTATTATTATATCACGTGTAAATCATCCGCTCGTGTTATCACAGGGGTGAATTATCGAGTTGTTGATGATAAAGTCACGTTGGTATTATATTTACTGTAGAATGTGTCTTACATTGTGTGATTGTTTGTGGAACTATTTTGACGTCCAAAAATAAGATGTTTTGTTTGGGACTTATGAAATCGGAGAGATATAGGCTCTCTGTGTGTTCTACCGTCTTTATAATGGGGAGTGGTCTCAAGAACTGTTTGATCTAGTGCCATCATCAGAATCATCACCTTTCTATCGCACTGCTCCTCGGTGGATCTTAGCACCGCCTCCATAGTCCACACAGCAATACAGTCCTAATGCGGACCATTAGGATTTAGAATGAGCTCCCCATTACGGTCAGCGCTACGATACGGGATTTTTCATTCGGGTGGTGCTGAAATAAAAAAAAAGATAGCTGACAAGCAGGCAGATGGTCCACTTGATGGTTAGGTAAGGGGCAACAGTCGCCTATAGACATAAGCAAAACCAGGGGATAAACAATGTATTGCCGACGACCTTTAGGTAGGTAGGTACTTGGCGGCAGATTATCAGGGATTCAACGTTTTTAGAGACAAATTAATTACTGTTGGTATTTGATCTTACATTAAAAAATCGCAAAATACTGTTGGTATTTAAGTGTACAAGTACCTACATTAAAAACTCGCTTCCGGTATCCAATACAAACCGAGATATGGATTTGACCTACTACACAACTAAAGCTATTATCTCTGTGACTTTTGTGTTATCTCTAAGAGTTTATGTATAAATAGGTTAAATTATTGGGGTGTCTTTTATTTAATTATCAGGAAGCTTGAAATATTTTTTTTGGATAATGATATCAATTCTCTATGATACTCCGTCTCTATCGTTAACTAAGCAATGGCGTGAGAAGTCCGCTGTCTGCGGCATCGTTGGTTTAGTTAGAGAATAGTATAGCTGACTGATTTCTGTTTACTCGGCTCTACGAGTGGCCTTCGTTTCAACTCTTTCCTCATTTCTACGTCACCAACCTTTGTTGTCATCGCATTTCCATTTAAATCATCAAACACACAGTAACTAGATAACTAGATATATGACGTAGTATGTGCTGTTTCTTTCAACTTTTGTAGAATAGAAAGAGATAATGTTACAGTTAATAAGTAAGTGTTATGTTGTTACATAACGCGTACTTTCCAAGGTCCCTGACCAGTGTTTTGTGGTTCTGTGGTTTTGTTTATGTATTTATCAGTCAGTGTGAAACATTAAAGCACATATTCAAATTCAATTAATTAGTTGAGGCCCTAATAAGGCACTTATGAACGTTACAATTGATTCTACCACCGGTTCGGAATACACTTGGACTGAGAAGACTCCGGCAAGAAACTCAGCAAGGACATATTTAACTACAATAACACAAGATATTTAATCCTGGCATAAGAGTTGATACGAGAAATGAAACCGAAAGAAATGCTTTGACATTGCTGCTTATATTAGAGGTACCTATATAAAGGAAGGAATGTTTATAAGAGTTATCTGTTAAAGGAATCCCTTTGGTAAGGAAAATATAGAATAACGATATGTACTCGTATAGCATATCATTCTAGCCATATATGAATGTGGATTATTGTAGATACATAAAGATAAAATATAGAATATATAATAATAATAGAATTTCTAACGAGCAGTAAACGAATTTTCTTTTATCTGGAAATAAAGAATAGATTTTGTCGTCTATAAACTTATGGGCTTTGAATTATGGGGAATAATTCGTTATCCTTCTTTGACTAAAGCTGCTTTAACTCGTTGATTTCACAAATAAATGATAACTTTCGTGCACTCTTCTCCCAATGCTCCAAAGTCTGGAATCACAATCACAATTTGGGTTGGCACACAAACAATATTGATATACGCATAACTATAGTCACAAATCACAGTACAGTTGACTGAAATGTAATCAATTTATTATCTGCAGTTAAATTTAAACAGGTTTTATCCCGGTGTAATAACACTAGGGGGACAGATGTGAATTTTGGTTCATATGTCATACCGGTAGATGTGGGGGGGCCAATTGACCCACTTATTTAATAATCAGGATTTGCGTATGTTAGTACTGAATTGCTGGCGCAGATAAACATTTAGCAGACTCCACTTATTCACCTGGTCCACAATTGAGTTAGCTCCCAATAGATTATTCATCTTTTTTAACCGACTTCATTCTAACGCCAGATTACCTGGTAGTAAGTGGCTACCGTCTCCTATAGACATAAGAAATACCAAGGAGATAGCCAATGTGCTGCCGACTTTTATAAAGCCTAGAAGGCAACTGGAAAACTCAAGTAGAACTGCCGGAACACACCGTTAGGTAAGAGAGGTAGAGCATAGCGATATGTCGCTCAAAGAGCAGCTCGACTGGGGATGTACCTCCACCTTACAGTAAGGCCAGAGCTCATCGGGGAGGGGGGAAGGGTCGGCAACGCGTGAGTGATACCCCTGGTATTGCAAGCGGCAATAGGCAGCGGTAACCGCTTACCATCAAGTGGGGCGTATGCTTATTTGCCGATCAATGTTGTATAAAAAAAAAGGTGCTTCAAGAGGGGCGTAAAGAGAGCTCTTCAAGGTCGGCAACACATCGGCAAACCCCTTGGTATTGCAAATGTTCATAGGCGGCGGTGACCACTTACCATCAGGTGGGCCCTCAGGCTGCTTGTCAAACTACCGACATAAAAAAAGGTACTCGGTGACAGATTCACACTTCACTCATTTAGGCCCTAATAAGGCACTTATGAACATTACAATTGATTCTACCACCGGTTCGGAATACATTGAGGACACTTCGGCAAAAAACTCAGCTAGGCATTCTTCCTTGATGATTTTGCATTTCGATTGATAGAAGTTCTCGTTTGTCATTCTCACTGACAAAGCTTCTTTGATTATGAAGTCCTAGGTTGCATGTAGATAACTCGTCACTCCGAAATAATTATCAATGATAACTTCTTTGTTTGTTTCATGGTTATTTCTGGTATTCTGAACAAGAATTAAAAACCTTAGAGACATCAGTGTTTGTATCTCTAGTATGTTTTCTAAAGTGTTCTTGTGCACCTAGATCACTCTGGCTTTTGTGTATAAACTATAGTTATAGATTATCTAAACCACATACGTTTACATAAGCATAAACTGCACTTGGACAATCGCTAGCTATTATCTTAAATTTTACGTATAGATTCTGAGGCGTCACATAATACAAAGGTGTCAGTATTTCTATATATAAGTACTAAATGTTGGGATGCGCACGAGTGTATTTTGTCTAATGAGACAGTTCCGTGTTTTGTCAAAGTCAGCTGTGGCCTAATGACACGATTTATATTATTGAGTTGCAATTGTTTATGAGCGGAGAAAGCCGTTGCGTTCATGACTGTCTTCACGTTCAGCGGTCAGGGGTGTCCTTGACAAAATGAATCTTGCGATTTTGCCTTGGACTAAACAAAATAAAAGAATTAGTGTATGACTTCTGTTTTAATACTTTAAAGTAAAATAGTAATTTAAAAACACTTAAATATGATTACTAGCTGTTCCCCGCGGTTTCACCCACGTTCCCGGTATAATCTTTAGTTTTGCAATAAATAAAAAAGGAAATAATCGGGATAAAAACTATCCTATCATTTAAGTTGGAACATATACATTTTGAAAAAAAAAATACGTTAAGATCTGATAAATAGTTTCGGAGTTCATCGCGGACCAACATCGTGACACGGGAATTTTATATATTAAGATAAGTACCTATTACATGATTTTATTTGTGGAACAGCCCTGTCTTTGACACTACGTAAATGACAGGCTGTTTAATTTTCATTATAATCAATTCATATATTCCGATAATCTAGAGACATCATAAGAATCTTCACAATAGAATACCTACATAATATTTACTTTTCTCTTTATCATCTCTAATAAGATTACAGACTACAGCTCCAATGTTAATTAGTTCAGGTCCAACCTTTTGAAATCTTTTATAATAAACAAGAAATTCGTGAAATTGTTTTTCTTTTTAGCAAGCTTAAGGTAGTCATGCTCACTTTGAGGCCTTTGCTTGCGGCGGCGTCGTGTGGCGGGTCGCTCACTTCCCTACAATATGTGCGAGGAGGGCGATGGCTGCCACATGCGTCATACTTGTGAACAGGTGCTGCTTGTGGGGGCTGGTCTGTCCGAACCGAGCGTTAGAGTCAGACTATTCATAAGTGCTTGTGAAGGCCTATTTGAATAAAAAATATTTTCATTTTTCATTTTCAGGGATTTTCTTACTTCTTTCCTCGAGACTAAATTGTCGCGGCGGCCTGCCCATATACTATATACAGTAGATATATCATAGTATACGGCTTGTTGATATCATTACTTGTTGGCTCATTCCATATATGGCAGGCGCAGCGATTGTAATAAAAATAAAAATCAACAAGACTTCATACCTGTTATTCTCTTATTGCCTCCTCAAGCCTTCCTTGCCTCCAACCTTCCTTCCAATGTCTCTAGATTATCTGCTTCGCTATATGTGTGGGTTCCACGGTTTGAATGAGCCATGCACCATCTGTAGATTATAATGCCCAATGACACCGACTGCCTCGGTGCCTAGGGCAAGGATAGGTCATGCCTAAAGCATGACCCACCCTGTGACTATGTCACCTCTTTGATTGCTAGAACCAGAACATCATGAATTAGATTATGTATAATATATAAATAAAGTTAAGGGGTTTCAGGTTCAGATTGATTTATAGGTGCCACATTGCTTAAGACTTGGATAGTAACGTATCTATACTCTAGCCCAATGGCTCTTAAACCCACGTACATGGGCGCAGGGAGGCATACGCCTTACGTCGCGACAAGGCCTACGCCTTACGTCGCGGCTCTGATTGTCAGTATAGATATGAGTTCCGGAGGGAGGATAGTAACATATCTATGCTCTAGCCCAATGGCTCTTAAACCCACATACATGGGCGCAGGGAGGCATACGCCTTACGTCGCGACAAGGCCTACGCCTTACGTCGCGGCTCTGATTGTCAGTATAGATATGAGTTCCGGAGGGAGGATATTAACGTATCTATACTCTAGCCCAATGGCTCTTAAACCCACATACATGGGCGCAGGGAGGCATACGCCTTACGTCGCGACAAGGCCTACGCCTTACGTCGCGGCTCTGATTGATAGTATAGATATGAGTTCCGGAGGGAGGATATTAACGTATCTATACTCTAGCCCAATGGCTCTTAAACCCACATACATGGGCGCAGGGAGGCATACGCCTTACGTCGCGACAAGGCCTACGCCTTACGTCGCGGCTCTGATTGATAGTATAGATATGAGTTCCGGAGGGCCATCTTTCAGATACATGGGACTGCTTAGGGAATATAAAGGGTACATACAGTATAATATATATATATACAATACTTAGTTATATGATGGGTAGTTATTCAGACACACAGATACTTAGCACAACAAATACTTAGAGTATACTTAGGATCAACAAGATACGAAGATACTTAGCTATCGTCCAGTGTATTTCTCGCACGCGTCTTTTCTCACAGTAAGTTTCACAGTAAGGTTCACTTACCATAGACAACTTGACAAGATGTTTGAGCGGGAAACGGCGGGTAGACTCTCGGTGTTGCTATATACAAATATTTACAAGATGACATTCGCGATACGTCGCGACACTCCCGACCGAAGGGCTTAGAGCAGTGTTAGTAAGTTGCGCGTCCACTCCCTAATTTTCTCTAGGGCTCTTGTGGCGGCATCTCTTCTTTGTCTTGTCTCTTCCCTTTGTTCGAGTAATTCTTCATGGTTATCATCATTCCTTTCTGCCTCTAATTCCTCTGTCTGTATTTCCCTTGACCATTCCTCTTCAACATTATTTTCAATGTTTTCATTACTACTTGTTTTTTCTAATAGATTCTTGTCAAGCGTAACTGTCTCTGCGTTCTCAATTACAGGTTCTAATTCTAGTTCAAGTGCTGGAGGATGGTATTTGTTAGTTTCATCGGCTCTAAAACAGGTTGCATTTTCTTCCTCAATTTCAAGAGGATATAAGTGAGCTATTGATCGAATAAATTCTTTATTTCCTACATTAACTTTAGCTACTCTGCACAAACCATCTACTCCTTTGACCAATGAAGTTATTTTTCCGACTTTCCATCCTTCCCTGTTTTTTGTTTCTCCTTTAATTTGGACAATTTGTCCTATGTTTGGTTCAATTTTTGAGGTCACTCTAGGTTCTCTAAGTGAATGCCAGTATCTTTCTCGGAGACTTGGTAAGTATCTATTCTGAAACATTTCCTTAAATTCTTGTAGCATAACCAGTGTTCTTTTCCAACCCTTTAGGAGTTCTGTTTTAGTTAAAGTTCCTTCTATGATAGAATCTCTATTGGAAATCTCCATTGATATACATTTCCCTATTGTAAGAAAATCTGATGGTTTCAGGACATGATCCAGTTCTGAATCTACACAGGTAAGTGGGCGCGTATTCATGACAGCTTCTATTTCTTTAACAACAGTAATTAATTGTGAGTCATTCAACAAATGTCTGACATTAGTTTGAAATGAAGTGCGTTATCAGAAGTTATAAGTGTAGGTACTCCTCTGGTGGATACCATTCTTCGTAAGGCTAGTAAACCTTCTTCTGCGGTAAGATCTTTAACAACTTCTAAATGCACCGCTCTTACGGCTAGACAGGTGAAAAGACAGATCCATCTTTTCACTGAACCATTCCCGTTATCGACTAGAAGAGGACCCATATAATCCACTCCTACAAAGGTGAATGGTGAACTATAATTTACTCTTACTGCAGGAAGAGCCGGTGTCGGCGGTAGCTTGAAAGGTCCTCCGCCATGCTTAACACACCTCGGGCACTTCTTCAGAAGTTTTTGTACTCTACTCTTTCCTTGAGGAATCCAATACAATTCTCTTATTATACTCAAGGTATGGTTCACACCGACATGATAGTTTTCATTGTGAATTTTCATTATCACTTTATTAGTGAAATCACTCTCTTTTGGAATAAGAATAGGATAACGTTTATCAAACGACCAATCTGAGTTCTTCATACGACCTTTGTAACGTAATATCCCATCCACATCTTGAAACAGTCCTAAATTTCGACTTAGATCAGTGACTTTTCCTTGAACCTCTTGCGGGAAATATTCCGCCTGTAATGTTTTGATTTGTTCGCTTGCACTAATTAGTGTATCTTTCTCTTGTGAATCTTTATTCTCTTCTCGTTCTACCTTTTCATGAGGTTCGTGATCTATATTCATGACGGTATCTTCTAAATCCTGTCCATTCGGGAGACCCTCCCCAATCGACAGAGAAGAAAGTGCCGTCCCTCTGAAATCTGATGGCCACATTTTAGGCTCTCTCGTAAGGAAGTCAGGACCTAACAGCCATTTTCCTCTGTCCTCTAATGAAGTTGAAGGTCTGGTTGCTATGTCAGCTGTATTTAATTCTGATGGGACATATCTTATCACCAACTCTTTATTTTGTTTTATCTCTTCTATGCGTCTGGATACAAATGGTGGTAAGAGTTTATTTGACTTATGCCATTCGATAACAATTTTACTGTCTGTCCATAATGTTTGATTGGTTACTTTAGTTTTTAGCTGCTTGAGTACAAATTTAATAAGCCTACTGCCTGTCAATACACCCAATAATTCCAGGCGTGGTATTTTTAGGTTGTCTTGGTCCTTTAAGGGCACTAGTCTTGACTTCCCATGATGAATTGTTGCTCATTACTATGTATAATGCTGCAGTGTATGCTTTCAAAGAAGCATCTGTGAAGCAGTGCAGATGATATTTTCCCTCGAATTTCATATAACATCTAGGTACTGATATTTTCGGTATCTCTTCCAATTCTTTGCGTATCTGCGACCAATCATCAGTCATCTTCTTTGGAAGGGTTTCATCCCACTTAATCTTTAACTTCCAAAGTTCTTGTAAAAATAATTTTGCAGATAATACATGCGGTACAGCAAATCCGCAAGGATCATAGACAGATGCGATTACTTTTAAAACACCACGTTTTGTATTAACATTAGAATCTGTATCAAATCTCAATGCAAATGAATCTCCCTTTAAGTTCCAATCTAGACCTAAAATTTTAACAACTTTATCTTTACTAGCATCTGGTATTTGTTCCATAAATTCTACAGAATTAGAGCTCCATTCTCTTAGGTTCATTGATATCTGTTGGAACGCTTCTTTGGATTTATTATATAACTCTAACGCTTCCTTTGTATTCAAAGCACCTGTGACTAAATTATCTACATAAATATCATTAGCAATTTGCTTAACTAGTGATTGGTTTGATCTTGTTAGGTGGTGCTTGATAGTTGCGTTCAAGATGAAGGGACTAGATATTATACCAAATGGGACTCTACAAAATCTCATACACTGGAGATTATCCTTGGTCGCTGGTTTTCTTGAATCTTTTACCCAAATGAATCTGGTCACATCACGGTCTATTTCGTGGAGCGCGATCTGTAGAAATGCCTTTTCTACGTCTGCAGATAATGCGACTTGATGGCACCTAAATCGGATTAATAGACCTGTCAAATCTTCAAGCATCAATGGGCCGCAATACAAACATTGATTGAGGCTTTTACTTTCGCTACTTTTAGCAGATGCATCGTATACAATTCTCATAGACTTCCCCTTTTGAGTTACACAATGATGTGGTAAGTAATGTACTGGGTGGTCTTCAATCTTTAAAGGTTCTTTTACTATTTCTATTATTCCCTTATTTATTTGATCTTGCAATGTTTTATCATACATCTGAAGTGTTTCTTCATCTAGTCGTTTAAGCAAATTGACTAACCGTCCATATGCTTGACCATAATTAGATGATAAAGGTGGTGGATATTCATTCCAAGGCCAACTTACTGTATACCTTTTGTTAATAATCTTTGTAGTTTCGTTGAAGTTATCAATAGCTTCGTCATCTCTGCTGGTTTTAGGAGTCATTTATTCCAATTGTGAACTTTGTTTTCCTCTTGATGAAAACTTGCCGGGACATAAAGCTCTATTGTGACTATTAACGTTACAATGTCTACATGTCTGTCTTGATCTGCAAGTTTTGATGCCATGCCCCTCACGTAGGCATCCATAGCATCTATTGTTCAACTTAGATTTCCTTTCATTAACTGTTTTGTATATCTGACATTGATCATTAAAATGATCATTATTACAGAAAATACATGAGAGCTTCATTCTCTTTCTGGTGATGCCTTCGGTTAGCTCACCTTTATGTGTCTTTATTTCTCTTCCACCAAACTTTCTCTTGTGTGAAAATTGTCTTTGAAAATTGGCAGTCTTAAATGGGTTAGCTTTGTTAAGTTTAGAGTGAGCAATTTTAAAATTAAATTTTCCTTTTCTATTATATGTAGGTCTGCTACCTGTGTTTAGTTTTGTTTGCATTAAATTTTCTTGTGTTGTGTGTAGTGTTTCCACTGTATACTCGGTATTAGGAATTTTCTCATTTGTAATTCTACTCGCATCTTCTCGTGCTCTAATTATCATTTCAAGATGTTGTCTTATGTCATGAATCGAGTTACTAGAGGTTTTCAATTTCAATTCATATATCAAGTCTTCAGGAAATTTTTCAAAGATTAAATGACGGAGGTGATTATGATTCACATCCTCTCTCAATGACTCTAGCACTCTCAAGTGCCTTTCTACATTATTAAGTGTCTCTCTGCAAGCACTTACTGTTTTCCCCGCAGGCTTCACTCTAGACAAGGCTGCATAGTGAGCATCTATCAGGTGTGAGGAATTTCCATATCTCTCCTTCAAAGTATTCAGAGCAATTTGATAATTCTTGTTAGTTGTTTCTAGACCATCAATAGCTTTCTTAGCTTCTCCTTTCACAGAAGCTATCAGGTATAATAGTTTATCAACTTCAGAAATATTTCTATTATCTATATTAGAACTGAACTGGTCCCAGAACTGATGCCAGCTTAGAATATCTCCATCAAACTCGGGTAAATTAAGCTTAGGTAAGCGACTGCTTGTAGTTTCCTTAACAGTACAAATCTGTTCATTTGATTTATTTACCAGTTTCATTTTCACTTCCAACTCAACTAAATTCTGTTCAGCCTCCAACTGAATTTCTGACATCTGGCTTATATCATCAGCAGAAGGATGGTTGACTAATCGGAAGTAATTGTTTATATCTTCATTAAATCTTGCTAAAAGTGTTTTAAGTTTTGACTTCACAACTTCAGCATTATGCATTTCTTCATTATTTTCCAAGGAAAAGGTCAAGGTCAGATCAGAGTTCCTTTTAATCTCATTTACCAGCATCAATAACCGTTTAAGCAATAGTTCCTCCATGTTTACAAATGTAGAAGAATTCTGTAAATAGAGATTAAATGTCTAGGTAATAATTGGAATTAATACCAATTAATAAAGTAAGAGTGTTTACTTTAAGTACTCAAATCTCAATTAATTTTAAATTTAATCTTTAGTACACTTCAGTACATAATTATGTCATTATTATATGAAGTAGGTATAAGGTAGTGGCAAAATAGTCAGCATCATAAATTGAACCTTGAGTAATTGAAATAGGTAGGAGAATACCCTACATTCTATAGCCACTGAAAAATTTATGAAGCCACTGCCCTAGTAAGGGTTATATAAATACTTCAATAGAATTTTTAGACTATTCAATTGTTCTACTTTAATAAGTGCACCATAGTAGGTACCTATTGTATACACCATAGTACACATCTATTTACTTAGCCCTTCAACCAAGATATATATAAGATTACCTAATTTCTAGAATAGCCACTAATTAGAAAGGTACCTAACCAAACGTAGGTATAATATACTCAGTTATTAATTGTAATTTGCATTACACCAATGATAATTGTAATATCATAGTACTAGGTACACTCGATATTTACCAAACACATACCTACACCCTATGCGTTGACGCCATGTACTTCCTATGAAATAGTTACCAACGGGATGGATATATTTAGCAGATAGATAAGTACCATTTAGGTACGTAGTACGTAAAATTCTAGAAGATAACTTTACCTTAGTCCGAGTCACAAGAGTCACGGGTAATAATTGTATCGATGGAGCAGAGCACAATCCGCCATGCATCGAATGTTCGCGAAGCGAACAGGTAGATAGACGCTTTCCGGTTCGCCACTTGCAGTGTGTGTGAACTTACTATTTAGAGAAGCAATAATTACCTATATTACTTTCGTTTCGACACTTTGCCCTCATCTTATAACACATTATCTAGAATATCATTGCATTATACACTATTCTAGCTCTCCAGTAGTAGGTTAGGTATATACCGCCTTTGAAAATTCGAACATGGACAAAAAGTTTGATCTAGGTATTGAATATGAACGAAAACAATCACATGTTCATTACGATATGACTACAATAATCAAACTCACCTGAGTATAAATCACTTTTCCAATACTCTTTTTACTTGGACAATGTTATGAATCTCCAAATTACTCCAAAATTCTTATGTTTCCAGCCAATACCTACCCACAGCACAGTTCTTTTGCCGCCATTTATCGCGTCGAATTAGAGATGTGACTAATGTTCTTTTAATAGGTATGGTCGATATTTTATATCCGAAATATCGTATTATTATTGGTTATTTTGAGAATGGGCTACTTAATAGTAGATATAGGCCGACAATAATTATGGTGAGCACAAAAACGCAAAAAGTAGGTAGATTGATAATAGTGGGTACCATACAGTCACCACTGTATCGTGACATTAATCGCTATAATTGAAAGATCGTCGTCGTGTCGAGTGAGACTACCGACATTACCATTATGGTTCATACATTAAATAATTTATTATAGGATCTCTCATGGTTAAATAAGAGAACGATTCAGAAACAAATGTAAAAACCAAGAAACCAATGTAAAACCAACGTTGACAGTCTTAACTTGTAAAAGTATAATGGTCTCAGATACCATCAGATATTTGTTATCACCTCGCAGGTTCTAACCAATAATATCGTACAACATAATATAATATCAATGAATCGTATCGTATCGTGCACGTAATAGATACATACAACCTTTAAATACTATTATTACTTGTGAACATTGTTTGTTTCGGTATAAGTTTCTATTTCTATAATAGGTACTACTCAATACGGATACCTAGTTTCACAAAACTAATATATTTCATATTAGTGTTACGATAATATTACACTCTTGGACATCACTACGTCAGACGAATTCAGTAGGTAGAAAGACGAATGCAGTCATTCACTTTACTATTTTATCAATTCTATATCAATAAATAATCAATAATTAGAAGCTCTATTGTAGTTAAAATTCGTAAATAGATTTTAATGTCAAATTACGTAAATATATAGTACTTTAAAAGTAATCTTTAAACAAAAGAAACTTTATCATGTATTTGTTTCAAGTCGAGCGTCACCCTCCATTTTAAGTCAAATGACGTACCTTAAGATCAATCCTATAATTATGGTTCTATAAATTCGTCGTAAAATTGTTCGAACATCTTAATTACAATATCATATAAATTAATTTATCATAATTATACGAATCAGAATCTTGAATTCGACTTCGTTTACAGACAACGTAACTTCATCGATCCACGATGCATATCCGCAATTGGACAAAGATGGCGCTTTCGTATTTCCGATACATTTCCAATACGATAATCAAATCCAGTACCCAAAATAAATTATCTCAGGAATATTGTACAACTTCTCATTCATTATTACGACGGTAATTATATCAATAATTAAATATACAAGGAAGGTTGAAGCACGAAGGTTGAGACGAATAATCTTCACAATCATTTTTAATCAACAAAAATGTTTCCATTATAGCTCCATAGATGTCGCTAGTGACATCTTTTTAAAACATAGTTTTGATGTTTTCTAGGTATTTCTCTTAGATGCTGCATCTTTTCTACATCCCAGCATCTCCACCATGTCGCGGCGGCCTGCCCATATACTATATACAGTAGATATATCATAGTATACGGCTTGTTGATATCATTACTTGTTGGCTCATTCCATATATGGCAGGCGCAGCGATTGTAATAAAAATAAAAATCAACAAGACTTCATACCTGTTATTCTCTTATTGCCTCCTCAAGCCTTCCTTGCCTCCAACCTTCCTTCCAATGTCTCTAGATTATCTGCTTCGCTATATGTGTGGGTTCCACGGTTTGAATGAGCCATGCACCATCTGTAGATTATAATGCCCAATGACACCGACTGCCTCGGTGCCTAGGGCAAGGATAGGTCATGCCTAAAGCATGACCCACCCTGTGACTATGTCACCTCTTTGATTGCTAGAACCAGAACATCATGAATTAGATTATGTATAATATATAAATAAAGTTAAGGGGTTTCAGGTTCAGATTGATTTATAGGTGCCACATTGCTTAAGACTTGGATAGTAACGTATCTATACTCTAGCCCAATGGCTCTTAAACCCACGTACATGGGCGCAGGGAGGCATACGCCTTACGTCGCGACAAGGCCTACGCCTTACGTCGCGGCTCTGATTGTCAGTATAGATATGAGTTCCGGAGGGAGGATAGTAACATATCTATGCTCTAGCCCAATGGCTCTTAAACCCACATACATGGGCGCAGGGAGGCATACGCCTTACGTCGCGACAAGGCCTACGCCTTACGTCGCGGCTCTGATTGTCAGTATAGATATGAGTTCCGGAGGGAGGATATTAACGTATCTATACTCTAGCCCAATGGCTCTTAAACCCACATACATGGGCGCAGGGAGGCATACGCCTTACGTCGCGACAAGGCCTACGCCTTACGTCGCGGCTCTGATTGATAGTATAGATATGAGTTCCGGAGGGAGGATATTAACGTATCTATACTCTAGCCCAATGGCTCTTAAACCCACATACATGGGCGCAGGGAGGCATACGCCTTACGTCGCGACAAGGCCTACGCCTTACGTCGCGGCTCTGATTGATAGTATAGATATGAGTTCCGGAGGGCCATCTTTCAGATACATGGGACTGCTTAGGGAATATAAAGGGTACATACAGTATAATATATATATATACAATACTTAGTTATATGATGGGTAGTTATTCAGACACACAGATACTTAGCACAACAAATACTTAGAGTATACTTAGGATCAACAAGATACGAAGATACTTAGCTATCGTCCAGTGTATTTCTCGCACGCGTCTTTTCTCACAGTAAGTTTCACAGTAAGGTTCACTTACCATAGACAACTTGACAAGATGTTTGAGCGGGAAACGGCGGGTAGACTCTCGGTGTTGCTATATACAAATATTTACAAGATGACATTCGCGATACGTCGCGACATAAATTGCCTAATGCACCTACTTGAATCGGTGGTATTTTGCTAAGTTAGCTGTTTATTTTAGCTATTTTCATAGTAATGTCTTATGGCATTTTGCTTTGAGATAATGCTGCTGATATAGAAGCTATTTTCATTTTGCTAACCATAAAAGATATTTTGATTGAATATAATATTTCATTTGATTATTTTCATAAGACTGGGGTTCACTAAAGAAGCGCATCGAGTCCAAACGAAACACATTGCCAGCGGGTGGAAAAAATTACAGGCGATGCAAGGTTGTGATTCGACTTGGCACACCACGACTTTGCTGATGGCGCAGAATTATTGCGAACCGATTCGGCGCCCTAGAGAACGCCAGACCTTAATGTGAAATATTTTCTGATTTAACAATAAAAAAAAATCTATAGCAAAGATTTCGCTTACTGTTGTCATTCTATTTGGCTCCATTTCTCCTAAATCTAATATAGAAATATGCAATATGTGAAAGCAATCGTATTGTGTCAACAGCGATGTTGTGGGTGGATATTTTTCATTTCCTTTCGACTTAATAAAAAATCATCCTGAACGTTAATACCCACATATACACTTATACAGGGTGATTTTGTTATCCCTGGCAATACTTGCAAGGGTGGAAGTACTCATCAAAATGAACAACTTTTATTATGGGACTAACTGTGAAATCATGAAACAATTATCAGCTGTTCCATACAAAAGTTCAATACCTACTCGACCAAAATGTATGAAGCAACCATATTATTTTACGCGATATCAGAGTTAGCTCAATAATAAAAGTTGTTCACATTGATGAGTACTTCCACCCCTACAAGTATTGCCAGTGATAACAAAATCAGCCTGTATAATGAAATGAAATGAAAATATTTTGTATTCATATAAGCCTTCACAAGCACTTATGAATAGTCTGACTCTAACGCTCGGTTCGGAAGGTTGCTTTTACTGAGAAGAGCCGGCAAGAAACTCAGCAATTACTCTTTTCAATATTATTATATTGTTATATAATCCTATAATTTATATTCAAAATGTTTATCAAAGGGTTTTGGTTTAACAAAACTAAGTCACAGTCTTACAAAGCGTTTGCACGAGGTTATTTTGTCAATGGTTTCTTTTCTCTATGTAGCAATTCCAAAGCCGCTCCGATCTCTGCGTGTATAACATCAATATTATCGTGCAAGTAATACTTGATTATGCTATACTAAAAGCCTTATTACAACGGTCACGATATTATAGTCCCCGTTATATTATTATGTTTCATTCATAACTATTCGGTAGCCATTTTATGACGTCAATGCACTCCCATGAATTGAAGAATTATGTTTTTATTTTTAGTATTTTATAGTTGTTTCTCGTGTTGTAGCGTTAAATTGTTGAGTTTATTGACCTCTATGTCACTACTGAATAGTGACGGTTTTAGTGTGAGAGTTCCGCCAAAATTGCGTTTTTATTACTTACTTATATATCGTTGGGTTTCGAGACAATGATATCAGATATAGGCTCGTAGGTAAAATGTAATAGAGGAGCGAGGCTAGTTTCCTTTATTTGAAAAAGGAAGAGCATCTCGAGCCGTTCACCTGGCAGTCCAAAATTTGCTGTTGGGAAATATTTATACAATGTGCTTAGAGAATTTCGATAGTGCGGTGTAGTTTTTGTGGCATCTGTCATCCGTCGTCATGACAACGTGCTAATTGTTTATAGTCCTATCAACTTATGTGTATAGTCAACGGGGGCGCCACCGTAATATTTGACGTTTTAAAACTGTGATTTTCAAATGAGTGTCATTAGTTCCGATTTTATCCGCCTGAACAACTGAATAACTGTATTTGTATGTGCTGACAGAGTCAAAGTCATCCCTGAAAAGTAGTTTTGGAAGCACACGAAAATAGCCAGTCTGTCTGCTAAGAAACTTTGAGTCACTTTGAGGAAAGCGTACTTCAGCCTTGTTTTGCAGTAGTATGTTATTAAATTTCTTCTCTCGTAAAGCCTTTTCCGCTCCATTTTTCTGAAGAAATGCTTCATGAATTTTAAGATTAGCTCTATGTCCCTAGGCTACAGATTATGGCAATTAACCATGTAACCAGGCTACGATATCTTTATGAAAATCTCTTATCCAAAGTTGGGTAATGTGAGGAATGATAATAAGTAATGTTTTTGTAACCTTGTCTTGGTATCTGGCAAGAGTACGCAGTCGCCGCCGGCGATTTCATCTTTTTTGTGTGAAAATAGGTTGGGGAATTGAGGAGGCTTTTTATTTCTTGCGAGGATTAGAATTAGTGTAGGTAACATGGTTCTGTTATTATACACCCTTATTGCTTAAGAATAAAATAAAGTAGGTTGATTCAGGGTAAAATCAACTTTATGTCAATTGTATTACAACTCAGCCTTCAATAAATTCATGTTCTATCTACTACATGATATTATAAAACCTATGTAGTTTTCCGTCGCGTACGTCTATGTGCGCGATTTTCTCTGTAACTAGTTTATCGATTGATTCCAGCTTTGATGATGTGATACATTGGTTCATGATGAAGATTCAGATGGCATATGATGAATGTTTTGTGAAATTATATGATTTTATTTATTTACTAGCTGGCCCCACGGTTTCACCTGCGGGTATCCCATGGAATAAAAACCACTTTCAGTTGCCCGAATTTTCCAATTAACCGGGCAACTTTGGCATCTTTTCATTTCCTAAAAACCTTATTCGGACTGTTACGAATATTTTAAACGGAAAATTAGCCAAATCGGTCCAAGGAACCGTTCTCAAGTGATGCGCAGTGATGAGCGTGATTACCAACGAACAGCATTTAATTTTTTTTTATATATATATCTGTATGCTGAAAATTTTATAGAACCTGTGCGAAGCAGGGGAGGATCGCTAGTTAATTCATAAATCTAGAAAATTATCCACGAGCCATTAATATAATGAACGAGTCTCCATATATAATTTTCTTCTATAACATTAAACGGCCAATATAGAAAATGTGGGAAAAACTGTCCCAATGCCAATCTGCCTGCAAATTAAGTTAATTACATTTTATTGCCTGTCTGATAACTAGGGCTTCAATTATTGGAAATCGATACAGCCTTCATTAGCAACCTTCAATATGAAATTAGCTTTTTAATTTTATAGAAATGACATTCGGTCTGACTAATTGATGTACTCGTGTCGAATGTGGGATCTGTGGGATAACACTGATGATAAATTAGCGATAATCATGTCTATTATTAATAGTAATTAAATTATATTAAATATCCCTTGCTGAGTTTCTTGCCGGAGTCTTCTCAGTCCAAGTGTATTCCGAACCGATGGTAGAATCATTTTCATTGTATTGTAACGTTCATAAGTGCCTTATTAGGGCCTAAACTGAATAAATGAGTTTTGATTTGAATAGTTGGCTGAATTTTTACGTGAGAATTATTGCAATAAAATGTTTGTTTTCCTTATTTACCTTCTCTAAATGTGGAGGGGTTGGGACTCTTTTAATATATCAATTGAGTGTGAACTTTCCATTTTATTTTTTAACGTTTTGAAATAGCATACTTTCTATACTGTTTGGTTTATATTTATAACTACAGAGTATCAGGTGACCTAAATAATGTCGAAAGTACTTTATTAAATGGTCTCTAAATATTTTATAAAGCATTCAAATTACTACTGACCCTTCGATAGAATCTGAATAAATAATTTGAAATTACTGGAAATGTAGAGCAGAGCGGTACTAAATAATTACAGACTTTCCGTTCTGAAAGGTGAAAAATACTGTTAATAATTAATTTATGCCTTTGAAAGTGAAAGGTTTTTTCGTGTTGCTTTAAAGAAATCTGAATTATTTAATTCCTCTGTACATTTGTGAAGATACTGTAATCACAAATTTCTTCACCATTTTTTTAATAATATCTGTCAGTTCAAATGTTTAAGTTACACACTAATTGGTGGATGATTGTGTGTTCTATATAAAAATAAGATATTATCTTCCAATTTAATAATATTATTATCATAATAAGCTGTAGTAAAAGTAATGGCGCAGCAATGAAAATGAAATTATCACACGTGCAACGACTTTGTCTTGATAAACATAATAATTTATATTCTTGGTGATAAAAAAAATATCCAAAAGGACACGTGACTAGCAATCAAAATATTAACACTATCTCTTTTGTTTATATAAGAAAAACAGAACCTTCCTTTTTTATGTTGGTTAAAAATTAACGAAATTCTTCTTGGTACACGTTTGCTCGCGCCCGCCGTGTCGTAATTAACGTCGATTTCAAATCCGCTCGTCCGCCGACGCTTACCGAAGGCCATAGCACCGCGTTTATACGGACGTTCCATTTTCAAATTCAAATTTTAATCATCGAATCTACTCGATTCGGGATGTTGATACTACTACTAATGAATATTTAACTCATAATTTTGGCGAGCGATTTAAAGAATAAGTATCTACAAATGACATATACAAAACTATTAGTTTAGTTTGTTTGTTTGTTACCATTGCATTTGGTAATCGTTAGCTATCGTTATTTCTGACACAGAATAATATTTAGACATAAAGTTTACTTGCTATTCTATGTAAAACCGTATTGTTTTCTAAGCGACATTTCCTTCGTTATCTATGTAAATTGTCGACTAACTAAAATGCTAATTCAGAAATGTCTGAACTCAAACGTTTCCAGACATGGTAATCCTTCATTATACATACATAGAATACGTATTATAAGTCAGACAATAAATAAGATAAAGTTTTTGGGTCTTTACATAATACTCCACCGAACTAAAACGAGAAGATAAAGAATGTCTTAAGAGATTTTCGAGGTACTTACTTGGGAATTGGGATAGCTTCGGTCTTTTAAGTATTCGTCGGAAAATGTATCAAGATGTACACTTTACTAAAGGCACACAAATAATTTCATGCTAAGGGTCTGTCTCTTAATCGATGGGATGAACTGGGCCACCAATAAATATGGCTTCAGCTTTAGGCTCAAAAACATCGTGAGGAAACCATAGCACGGTGGTAGGTACTTTTTAGTACTCGCTTTGTTGGCATCTTTAAGTTGAGAATTTGTTGTTATTTCTAGCACTTGAGAGTAGTTTCTTCTCGGCTGAAACGTTCACTTTTTAGCACTCATTCAGCATTTCTTTACAGTTACTTTATTCAATGCATCACATTTATTTGATGGCTAAAAGGATAATAGGACCGATTCTAAATAATTGTTGTATGTTTTGTTACGTACAGAATCGTGTTTTTTTTCTTTTTACTATCTTATGTTTGACCACAATCTCATCGTGGTAGGTGGGTGATGTTGTGTCCAAAGGTGGTATGCACTATGCACACAATCTAGTAATCTAATATAGAAAGGAACTGACTCTCAATTGCATCTGCCGGAATTCACCGGAATAGGTAGGAATATTTCCGAAGTCTACAGAATTATTTGACGTCTAATTTTGACATTCTGATGTGATATTTCAATAGTAAGTATATAATTTATATTTCGAATTTCAGCAAAGTTGGTTATTATTGTGATAGGGACACATTGTTTGCGACTCAGTGTCGAATTTCGAGGAATTGTTGACGGCTACTTTAACGCGTTGTCGCGAGCGATGAATGTCATGTAGTGATGCGCCACGGGGAACTTGAGTTTAAATTACTTTATCGACAATTTTCAAGAGGCCATTATACTCAAGTTGGGTTGTAACATTTGCTGTTTACTAGTTCTTCCCCCGAGGGAACCAGGTTATAAATATTTTTGTGTGCCTCTCAGGAATTCAGAATAAAATCAAAACTTGCCTCCGATGACGTTTGCACTTTGGTTTAAACATATCTTCAAGATTATTTTCAATAAATAAATTTGGAATTAATACTATTGGTTTCGGAATCTCGGATTTAACAGCTTAAAGACTATGGTAATTATGTAATAAAGTCACTCACTATACTGAAAAATTAAAATTTGTCGCCAAGTACCGGTATGTCCAGACAGTTGCACGTTAGAGCTAGTTCCGTTGAACACAAGTTCATTCAAGGCTCGATAAAAATAACAATATTTCCCAACACTATCACGGAAGTCGTGATATGAGTCACATTCATCGACTATGACACGACACGACACGCGTCGACAATGCTCCGCTTTGCTTACAGAATAGCCTCCTCGTGAACACGAGTTCTATAGTTTATTTACGTGTGTCGTTTTACGTGAGTTTTTATTTCACAAAGCTATTTCTTGTAAATAAATGTTTTTCTTTCTCTTCTTTCTTTCTCTATTGTGTAAATTGCAATTATTTATTTATTTATTAGGCATTGCAGTTTACTCTAACTGTTGTTATAATATATCTCGCAATTCAGCATGCCTCTTGGCAAATACCCTACTTGTTCTAGCATCTTCGATTATCCTCTATCTCGAGCCACTCTTCTCTAGGGGTCCGTAGTTTGCTTTAGCTCATATTCCCATATGCCTTGTTGCCTTCCCCTAATTAGTGTACTGTCTCTTGTTTAAATAAGTATCCTACTTATATTATAGATGGAAAAAAATTCTGTGTATGTTTGTCTTTGTTACTCATTTACGTTATAAATGGTTGATCGGACTTGGATAAAATTTAGCACATAGATGATTCATGTTATGGGATTGTACCTATAATAATTTGAGGGCAAAACGTCTGTCTTTTTGATTGAATGTCACGATTTCTCATAATTGATTAAATTTTACGTAAGTTTTGATTGGGAATTATTCCTGACAAGGAGATTCAATCCGATTACGAATTCCTTAAAGTTAATTAAAAAATCGAGTTAGTACCTATGTGTCTGACTCGTACATGAAGTGTTCCAAACTTATTAATCTGTGCAATTTTGCTATGACTTCAGTAGTAGGAGCAATAAACAAAATATTAATTTAATATAACATACTTTTGAGGCCTTCTTGGTTAACTAGTATTTTATATTTTTTATTTAATTTTCATTGGCATATATAACAGGTAACAATCGAAACAAGTCTTAGTGTAATATAATGACTATATAGATCTGTTCTAGATCGAGACCCAGGTGCGTATACGCAGTATGACAAACTTAACGCACTTAAAGATAAAGATCCGTTCAGACCCTCTGGGTACAGTACCCTTATATAAAGGGCTGGTGGAGTTAAAGAGTTATGGAGGTGTAACGAAAGGCGGGAGAATTAATGTATTGGACTTTCAGAAATGTGCTGAAGCCTTCTGATTTATACTCTTCACCACCACACTGCAATAATGTATAGTGACTATATTACTAATTAATTGAATTATTGTGATGATATCATGAGCTTTCGGTGAAAGAAAACATCGTGAGGAAACCCTAGCACCACTGATGACACCTACCACCCTCAAGATCAAAATCTACCGTCAAGCACCTGCCGGTGGGTTACGGCAGTTGTACCAGAGAGCCAGTTCCTTATAGGCCTTCCTTATAGGCTTTGTGTGCTTACCACCTTACCATATTATCACGATAAATAGGAAAAAAAGAAACTGTTAGGTATATACGGTCGTAAACGTTACGGCTCCGCTTCATTGTCTAGAGAACGATAAACGATTGCGAATAACAATAGCTCGTAAAAATCGCAGATTTAACCGAGTCCATTGGGCGCTTCGATGTGAAGCGATAATACGATTGTGTTAACTGGTTTTTTGTTTCTTTATGGTTTTATCAATAGCATTTTTTAGAGATAAAACTGTGTTGTGAACTTCGTAAGTTGTAATGCACGGTGGTGGTGGTACTTTATGTCGTTTCTGAGGTGTTTTATGTTATCCCAGGATAAAAAGTATCCTATGTTAATCCAGAATATATTCTATATGTGTGCAAATTTCATCTAAATCCGATCAGCCATTACGGTGTTGAGTGTTAATAAACGTACAAACTTTCACATTTATAATATTAGAAGGATTAAATATATTAAAGAGAAATTCTCTTACCAAGTCCAAATAATAATAATCTATATATATATACTAATATTATAAAGAGGTAAATCTCAGGAACTACTGGTTCGAATTGAAATTTTTTTTGGGTTGGATAGCCCATTTATTGAGGAAGGCTACTTTTGATCCCTCGAGAACACGGGTGAAACAGCGGGGCGGATGCTAGTATTAACATAAATCCCTCTTTGTTATAAATAGAACCAAATTTCCGAATCTAAAACCATATTCGTAACTTCGCGAATCAATTTCTTATTCAATAACACCGAAGCCAGACACGGTTGTTATTTGCTATAATTGGATTTACCGTCATTCGATCCAACGGGCATTATTCGCTAAATCTGTTTCTGTAATGAAAAGCTGCTAAGTAATTATTTTAGGTGATTTATAGAATTTCACTATAATAATGTTTCTCTTTGATATAATTCAGAGATATTTATCATTGTTCCCATGCCAAAGAGCTCTCAACATTCCTTTGTCCCTGTCATCTTCTGTATATATAAAAGGAAAACGTGATTGACTGACTGATCTATCAACGCACAGCTCAAACCACTGGACGGATCGGGCTAAAATTAAGCATACAGAAGCTATTATGATGTAGGCATCCGCTAAGAAAGGATTTTTGAAAATTCCACCCCTAAGGGGGTATAATCAAAGTCAAAGCCATTTATTCAGTTTGGGCCCTAGGAGGGCACTTATGAAGGTCGGATTTACTGAAGTTACCTCCGTAAAATAGGGGTTTGCGGGTGAAACCGCGGGGCGGTAAGCTAGTCTTAAATAATTACAAAGACATTAAATTTATATAAATTATATTTAGTCTTAGGATTTTGACTGTTATAACTTATATATAAGAATTTACACATAGACAGACGATTTGTCGTTAATTTTTTTTTGGTAAGTTTTGGGTAGTCGTAAATGTAAGTTCATTTAAATTTTATTATTGAATTTGGTTCTTTAGTTTTTTTAACCACTCTCGATTTTCATATAGGTAAGTCGTGTAACATTGTAGCACGCAGTTTGTTAATAGTGAAATTTATTCCTTAGATCCTACTATTTTTTTTTAATAATATTTAAATCAATTAATGATTGCCATATGCATGCTGTGGTAACCTATAATTGGGGCAGCATTTAGAATTTATGTGTTGTAGTATAAAATGTAATTTAAGCGAGTGTATGTCACGTTGGTTGCCCTAAATAAATTATATACATGCAAAAGTTTGGATGGATGAATGTTTGTTACTCTCACGCAAAAACTACTGGACGGATTTGAATGAAATTGGCACACAGATAGAATATGTTCTGGATTAACATATAGGATACTTTTTATCCCGGGAAAACATAAGATCCCTCGGGAACGCGAGCGTAACTGAGTGGCGGATGCTATATACTTGAATATTGAAAAATTACAACGCCATTGCTAAGCAAACATCGTGCAAGAAGCAATTATTCGTTTAAATCAAAAATATGCGTGTAATCGATTAACAAAATATTATCGATTATAAACAGTTGCGAAGTGACTCCCGATAGATGTTGGTATTTAAAAAAGATTTTTATTTTATGTTAAGATGAAGTGCTGCCATTTTGGAAGTTTCCAAGCTTGCGTTTATAACTCAAACATTTTGTTTCATAATAGATTGATGGTGAAGTTAGAACTTTAACAATTATGAAGGATTGTGAAACTCTGCCTGTAGCGAGCGTTGGACGCAGTACATTTAAAACAAACAGAGAATCAATTTTACTTGACCACCAATTTAGCTCGGTTGAGTAGTGCCGCCAGGTTAATATATTCTGTGTTAAGTATACACCTACCCGGCTTATTTATACATTTTATTTTGGCACAATACATAGAAAATAAATTACGCAAAAATATTTAAAAGACAACAAGTGCTGATATACATTATTATGCATGTAGATTTATTAACGAAGGATAGATTGATAATTTCAATATCCCCAGAATTTTAGGCTTGCGTTTGGTCATAGACCGTTAAGGATGATGACGAGACCGAAGATGGAACACTCTAGCCTTGAAGGTTTCATAAGATAGTGGTCGGAAAACGTGCCACTTAGGGGCCGTCCATTAACTTGACTCGCCGTTGCTAGGCAACGAACGAAGTCCCAGCGCGCTTCTTCCCGCGATTTTCTAGAATAAAATTAGATTATACATTATACCTGTATTTAAAGATTATTATATTCAAAAAAATTTAAGATTCTTTGTAGGTACTAAAAAATACACGTTCAAGGGGGTGGGGGGGGGGGGTTCAAAATGCTAAAAAAACATCACGTGATTAATGATGGGCCCCTTAGGTTTCATGCATATGTGAAAATCCCAGCGTCTTGTGGTTCATATACCGTTCAACATTGCTGTTATTTCACGAATACCTTAAAATTTACCTACTGTACTGCTCATAGGTAATATGTATACTGTAAGTTGAAACAATTTCGACCTCATACAAGTAGAACTTCTAAGTACAACTAAGTTGGTGTTAAGTTCAGAAGAAGTCGTTCGGTCTGCAACCTTGGTCGTTCATTCTTCAGTCTTAAATCGTGACCTGAATTTAGCAACTAATTATAGCATTTTGTTGTTGTTATTTGGGATTTTAAGGCCAGTACTTATTGGGGTAGTTTTTGGGTTTAATGGACGTGGAATTTAACCTAGATGTTGTTATTTCATATCAGGTTTAAATAACTTTAAGTTACTGGTCATTAGTACTTACTGAATACATAACTGAATGGTATGCCTTTATAAGAATAACAACATTCCTTATTAATGTTTGATATTATAGATAGCTCTGCAAATAGACGAGGAAAACTCTGATCATCTGGATTGCATTGAAATGTATCAGCACGGTTCATAAACGTGTTAAGACACAAAAGTGAACGTCATTATAACAGGCGCCCATGAATTATTAACTAAGGAAAAATCAGGTCCGTTGGTGTCTTTTGTTTTGAGACGTCCTGCTATTTCTATATTTATGATTTTAACAATTCGGTGTATATTTGCTTGCAAAATGGGCATGCGGAAATCTACTATACGACTCCTACTCCCATCATTCTTGACAGTTTTTCTTAGTTCAGGCATTTCTTTGGCAATTGGCCTGGACAATAGTCAACTTTCTGTAAAACTTTCTCAAGTCTTAATTCAAGTATATTTTGTTCCAGGCATACGAGAGGCGGTTCCCCAACTGCCCCCAGATCCCAGTGGTGGTGGAGTGCGTCATCACCGACGACAGCTGGACCGCAGACCATTCAATACGAGATACGACCAGGCGGTGTCAGCTTAATGTTGAAGCACCTTATTTGTTGAAGAAGGTAGTAACCTATATGAGCTGTACATCTGAGGATATTTCTCCCCGATACTCATAAAACCTGGAGCAAGCTAGAGTCATAGAGACGCTCGTTAGCTGGGAGCCGGGGTAAACTATGGCCTCGTCTCAACATCTCCTATTGTTGGACAAACGGGAAACATCAGTAGTCTCTCTATCATTCTCGATAATTTTTAGAAAATGTAGTCTTTTCAGTACTTGGATTATTGAACGGCATTGTCCTAAAACGTGAACTTATTTGAGTCTGAAGTGATTAAGAAAAAATATGCTAGTTAGCTGCAGTAAAAACGCAAAGAATAAAATTTCCTTATTACGTTTATCATACTGGAACTCCTAACACGTACCAAATTTACAATGCTTCATAGACATTTGTCATTCTATGTTAGGACTTTACTTGAGTTGAGCTAAGCAAGTTTTCAACGCAATAGTTACTGGGCTTTTAAAGATTATTCAACTGAAGCGATGTGTCATCAATTCCACAAGTTCGTGGAGCAGACTCGCTAATTTGAAATCAATTGTACAAATTGGGCATTCTGTTAAGTGCAATTAGTCGACCTATCCGAATCTGTAGGACCTACAGGTCTTGATCGGAATGTGCATGTCATTTTCTAATGTCATATAACAAAAAAGACGGGGCTATCTGAAAATCTGGGTTTTATTAGACTTGATTTAAACCATCTCACGTAGTAAGGGGCGATACGTGTACAGCTTTTAGGTACTCTGCTGTGTTAGTAAGAAGTAATTCAGTTTTGTGTACATCACCGCCAGTCTTTCTCTTTCACATATGCTTTTGTTTTCACTTTCTTTTTCTATATTCACCAAATATCGACGAGATTCAGACGGACTTTGGATTTTTGTAGGATAATTATTTTTGTGACGTGTATCTTCCTTTTTCTATATCACCCTTCCGTGACTGTCTCTGTCTCGCACAATAATTTTTACTTAACTGTCATAGCATGGTCCTACAGATACGGGGATTGAAATAAAATTGAATCAGTAAAATATTTTTTGAAGCCAAAATACTGGAACACGAGAATATTAAAGTACTTAAATGTTTCAATTTTGAATAGGGAAAACAACCTGTCAAGCAATCCCCTCGAGATGTTTAAAATAATTTATCGCAACGAATATTACTTTTTCCACTTTTCCGCGATACAAATCAATCTTGTTTGGAAGTTTGGAAGTTGACGTGGTAAGTTTACAATGCTCTCGACGTGTTTTGGACGCTGAAGAATTCCCTTTATTAAATGGTTGAGTGAAACAATTCTTTAATTTTGAATCGTTGTCCAATCAGAGAAGAGCCAGAGTAAAATTCTTCTGATTTCTGTGAGTATTATCATATATAGGCCAAAAATATCTATTAATCATAGGCCTCCCCCAATAGATTCCTACAGCGTACGGTCCTGAGCGGCTTCCAGCGACTATAATCAGGTCTAACTTGAATAGTGAGGGAAACCACTGTCATCTTGACTGTTCCATGAAAACTATTTACTTGTTTTCCAGGTGTGAATAGAGAAAGAGATTATGTGTAGAAAGCGTGCCACCCAAAAATGATTAAGCAGACAGATGCTGACTTAGTTTGCTTCTCAAATTATTTAATGAATTAGCCAGATCTCTTAAATTTAATCAGAATTTAAACAGATTCTGGACCAGCATTATCTAAATTCCTTTAAAGATCCTCCATTAAACTGATCCTCCTTCCTCAACAGATGATCGGTGTAGACTACATCTACTTCATACAGAAGAACCACTTGAACCTGAAGAGCAGGATACTCGAGATCGAGGCCACCAACGAAACCTTTGCCAGCAGGGTGGGGGTCGTCGAGAAATGTAAATATTATGTAAGTACAACATGCACCTTATCCATTACGTATGAATTCTGGTACTCTACAGCATCATTACCATTATACAGTCCTTGCGTTTTATGAATTTATTTAAGACAAGCTTATCGCCTGATGCTTCGCGCATCTTCTATTCCTTTCGAAGCGCCAAGCTAATCCTAATTAACCTGTGAAATCCCCATATAAAATCCGTTCGATAGTATGGGACATTAGCGTCTTAAATTAAAATCATCCTAAGTCACCCACACTCCACAAAAAAAAATACAGACACATAGAGATTACATGTACAGTTCTATAGATTTATTATATGTATTGATTAGTCTATGCCCGCGTGTTACACTTAAACGATCATTGTGTAAACTACCGTAGCCTTTATGAATGTCTGATGTTTGGAGAAAAATCTTTAATTCGAAATAAAGGCTATAGAGAAACTATTACATTGTTCAATACTTTAACGTTCCTTTTGATATTTTACGTGGGATTTTATTAAAACCTCCTGTGGATTCTGTGCAATATGGGTCAGTTACAGACAGATGGACATAAAAAGTGGAATATCGTCGCGTATCTACTAACAATATTGCCATTCTTTTCTATATTACAAGCTTTTATAGTTACACAATAGAAGCGTACTTCTCGTATCATTGGAATTTTCTTATTTTCTACGTCCCGACCTGTGTCCTCTTATGAACCAATGGCTTTTGTTTCTTTTGTTGTTAAATACTCTATCTTAGATCTTTTATAAATTACTAGCTGTTCTCTGCGGTTTCACCCGCATTCCCGGGATAAAAAGGCTATAACCTTCCTCAAAAATTAGAATTTCAGAATATGCATTAGAATTTCTAATGCATATTATTTTCGTATAAAATTTAGAAATAAATTAAATTAATAAAAAAACATTTCACACACTACTATGCGTTTGACACACACACAGTCAGTCTTGACATCCCTATGCTTTATTAAGTGATTCTCTTTACATTCTATATAGTCTTTTGTTTAATTATAGTCGAATTTTGACCACGGGCGACCTCTAGTAATAATAAAGAGCTAGAATCGAGTTTGTATAGTCATGTAGCTAAATCGAAAGTCAGAACAAAGGATGGTTACATAACATCCATATTGTAACATCGAAGGAAATGCCTAATAGTTATTGGAACCTTGTTACGATTGTTAGTAAAGGAATACGTACAATGATTATAACATGTGTGTGAAAGTACCTATAGCCTATATAAAGAGGAAAGATTTGTATTTTTGTATGTATCGAATAAACATAAAAACTACTGGACCGATTTCAAAAATTCTTTCACCATTCTTTCAGACAGACATGACGAATCTATAAGGGTTCCGTTTTTTGCCATTTGGCTACGGAACCCTAAAAACACTGTCGTTTTTTGTTCGATTTGACAGTGGGACGAGTTGCTCATTGCAAAAAGCGCCCGGGGCTAGTCCCATGGGACTAAATCAATTTGGGACGAGTTGCCTAAAAACCCTGTAATAATGTAGCTATTTTACACTAGATTTGCGATTACTATAATCTTTAATAAAATTCTGAAATGAAGAAAAATCACAACCGGCAAATACACTGAGGGATTCGATACGGCCTCGCAAACTAATTACACGTTGCCCTAAATTCAAAAATTAATTCCTTAAAGTAAACAATTTAGCGATATTTCACGTTTTCAAGATTTCGACGATAAGGATTCCTTAGGGACTATCCATAAATTACCATACGTTTAGGGGATGGAGGCCAACGAAGTGTGACATTCTGTTGTGTGACAAAGGGTGGGAGGAGTCGTAATCTTTGTGATGTCACATGTCAAAATCTAAAGTATAGAAATTAGGAAATATGTGACGTCACACCAGAGGGGAGAGGGTCTCAATAATGTTACCATTCTGTGACAAGGAAGGGGGGGGGTGGTAAAAAACATGAGATTCATGTGACGTAATATGGATGGCCCCATACAAGCTCCCTTACTTGTTAAAGAGGTAATAAAATATAAATGTCAAATTTTAACAATAAAAGGCAAAGGTCTCGAAACAATGTTGTTATGAATTGAATTGTTTCATATTTACTTGATTGAGTTTAAACAATTGCAAGTTCAAAAACGTTAAAGGTTGCAATATCAATGTAGCAATAATGCAGGTGTTGTCATTGTGTCGTTGAATGGAAGGAATTTGAGAGTAAAAACCATTTTTACACTCTTACTCATCGAGTTACCAATGGGTGTAAAAAATTCTACGAGAGTAAAACTTGCATGTCTATGTACAGCATGGGCTTCTTCCAGAAGGGTGTGAAGAGATTTTTTCATGGTCGACAACACGCGATTGATTCACCTGGTGTTGCAAGCGTCAATAGGCTACGGTAACCGCTTACCATCAGGCGGGCCGTATGCTTGTTTGACACCTTAGTGGTTAAAAAAATAGTCATTGCCTATTTTTGTTTGAGAGCTGGCATCTTGTTGATGTCTTCTTGGATGTTTTCCCCGCGGCCTTCAATCAAATATTGAATTAAGAAAGAAAATTATCAATTACTAGCTTTTCCGCGCGGTTTCACCCGCATTCCCGGGATAAAATATAGCCCATGTTACTCAGGGATAATTTAGCTTTCTAATGGTGAAATAAATTTTGAAATCGGTCATGCAGTTTTTGAGTTTATTTGTTACTTACAAAAATACAATTTCTTGCTCTTTATAATATTAGTATAAAAGTATAGATTAATTGTGAAACAAAAATTAACTCGGTTCGGAGTTTACAGATACATTCTTAACAAATATTATCCGTGGAATAGTCATGAATTTATATTTCAATATTATGGCTGCGATGAAACAAAAATACGCTAAATTTAGGCATTACTTCTATAAGTTTGCCATTTACTCCACCCTCTGCCAGTATTTAAGAAAAGCGATTTTAAACATTTTATGAGTTAGTTTTTTTTTCGGAAACCTGTCCATTTGTCCCGCACCCTTATCTCATGAAAGCTGTTATTCATTATGCACCGGCTTGCGATCCTCGAAATATTACTTCGCTTTTTCACTCCTTATCCTCGATAGATAATGGCCTCTCATATATCCAAGTTATCTCGAACAGTGCTTTATTTACAGCTAGGGGTACATCAAGACGTATTTTTTGCGCACCGCATGCAAAAAATAAACAAGAAATACGCTAAACAAAGCGTATAAGTAGTAGATATAAGTAGTAGTTCCCGAGAAAATAAAGTAGCGTAGGTATGTCCCTCTCCATACCACAGGCATAGGCTATCTACGTACCTTTCATCGCTTCAGCGGTTTAAGCGTGAAAAGGCAACAGAGTTACTTTCGCAATAATAATATTGTATGTAATAACATTGGAAAATATTTGATACTAGCTGTAAAAAAGTAGCCTATGTCCTTCTCCATCCATAGTAAGGTATCTGCGTACCAAATAACATCGCGATGGTTCAGCGGCTTAGGCGTGAAATGGTAACAAACAAACAAACCAACAATAAAACTCACTTTCGCATTTATAATATTAGTTAGGATAATTTTACCTCGTGATAATTTAGTAGTGATAGGAAAAGTTGTGCGTTGGAATTCTACAATGAGCTTGAGCTTTGGAAAAAATCGTGAGAAAACCATAGTACGGTGTTAGGTGTGTGTGTTAGCATAGTACCTGTTGACGTTGTAGCGACATCTATGAAGACCTCCGCTACCCGTGGATAGATGGCGCAACGAGATTCTACATCGCGCTAACAAAGTACTACGACGACTTAGCATATATACAAGATTCCAACATCTACAGCGGTCCCCAGGCACTATGACCCAGCCTGGCGGAAGCCCTTTTCCCTTTTCAATGGAGGAGTCTACCACCTTGCTCCTCCATAACGTCAAATGATGTATTTGATTGAACGTTGTGACATTGCGCAAACGGCATTGGTGACATGTGACCCCGGACGTGTCGTCGAGCCTGGACATGGCTAACAACACCATATAGGATTAGTGATTGCTACAACTGCTATCAGACAAAGAACTTAACTGGAAAAGCCAGCTATTTATAAAGAGGTAAATTGAGAATATGTTAATTGAATCGAGTTTTGGCCCAAGCCACGTACAAATTAAATGACATGAATTTATTAGCGGCGGAGTTATAATAAAACCTATTGTGTTGTTTACTAATACGCAACGAGAGCAGGAGGTGTAATTCTTCTATTGTATTTTCTGTTACCCATCACAAAAATCTTGAGATTCCTAGAAAAAACGTGATGGTTGGGCTTTGGTAGTACCCGCTTGACTTGCTACGTCAAGTTGACTATCTGTCTTCAAGTACCTATCGGTGTGTTCCAGTCGGCAACACATTGGAAATCCCCCTAGTATTGCTAATGTCCAAGGCCGACGGTACTCACTTACCATCAGGTGGATCACCTGCCTTCTGACATAAAAAAAGTAATATGCGGTCGGGGGACGCCCGCCAGGATCGAAGTTCGAGAAAAACAAAATCATTTGATATAACTTCGTTCCAAAAAACTTGCTGGTTTATGAATTGACTGCTTCAAATGCTATCCCAATATCATAAGGCTAGCTTACCGCCCCGCGGTTTCACCCGCGAACCCCTATTTTACCCCCTTAGAGGTGGAATTTTCAAAAATCCTTTCTTAGCGGATACCTACATCATAATAGCTCTGTTAATCTGTATGCCAAATTTTAGCCCGATCCGTCCAGTGGTTTGAGCTGTGCTTTGATAGATCAGTCAGTCTCCTTTTCCTTTTATATATACAGATACAGAAGATAACGTTCAATAACATGTACCCAAGATAAAACCCTAACGGATGGATACAAATATTTTTATCATACCGGCGAAAACATAGTTCGACTTATATCAATGAAACGTCCTTCTGTCCTCTACGACCTCTACGTACGAGTTTTAATTTTTTGTCTCTGTCACACCTTCATCTAACATCCTACATTTAGTATCATATTGTCCTTTCAGATCGGTCAGTGATCTTTACAGTTTGTTACGATCATTTTATGTTATAATTGGTCGTGTCTGAATTGTCCGGTTGTGTCAATTGCTTTATTTAGCAATGTCAATTATTATTTTAGTTCTAGTTCATAGATTTTGTTGCTATGAATTTACAATTGAACGAACAAGCTTATTTCATATTTTTTCTGCGAACGAATCTTTGGTTTCTTTTCAAAGATATTATAATATGGAATCAAGCAATTCTGTCTTCAATTCGGCGGTGAAATATAAATGTTATTACTGTTTTTCTGTTGACGAATATAGTTTAGATTCCAAGTCTATGTTATTTTTAGACTATCTGGAATCCAGCAATATACTTACATAAATTAATGTAATTTATGTGAGGCATTGGTTTTAGATCACAATTTATGAAATTACTCTTATGATTCTAATAGCTGTCCCCCGCGGTTTCACCCGCGTTCCCGAGAAAATAAGTAAACCATGTCCTTCTCCATACCATAGGCTATCTGCGTACCAAATTTCATTGCGATAGGCTTAGGCGTGAAAAGGTAACAAACAAACAAGCAAACTCACATTCGCATTTATAATATTAGTTAGGATTTGTATTTTCAGATAAGTGATTGCTTGAATCAAACGTAACATATTTGGAGTATTTCTCCCTGTTTATGCAAACAAACCACAGACGAACAGCGCCACCCTCCTCCGCGTCCTCTGCGCGAAACTACACTTTTTCTTAGCCATAGATAGGGAGTCGGTTGTTGTGCCGAACGTTTATATATATATTTTCACTACTCTTGTGCTCTAAACCCTACAAAAGGGGAATTAAATTCTGTACAAGCAAATACAGTCTATTTATTTTAAAAGAAGATTTCTATAAACACTCCCATCACACAATTCTCTATATTGTCTATGTCTCTCTGTGTTACTATTAACACTTCTGTAGGATGTCAAAACTACTCGGGTTACATAAGACATTTCCATAGGGATTCGGTGCTGTATGCTGTAATACAGGCTTTGGCCTCGGTAGCAGATGCTAACCTATTTCTTAATATTATCTAGACTAAGATATACACTGTAAAACACTATCTAGTAGGTACTTATTAAGATTTAGGTCAATATTTTTTTTCTTTAGTTTTTGTTATCATTTCGATTTAACATATTGCTGTCTATACATTTTGATTGTAAATTGAATAATGCCATCGAATTCAAACTTCATTATTAGATTTTTCTATTATTTCTTTGTAAAACAATATAAAAGGGAATCACGTTTTATAAACACGTGTACGCTTTGCTTCAGTCTCGTCCTCGTCCCTATCAGGCTCTACGTAAAAAGCTACTTCAACCTCTACATCAATAGGTTTATTTTCCAATGCCCTATCGTCATGGACACAGTTTATAATAATGCATGGAATTATTTTGATCGTTTCCATTTACCATGTAATTGTTCGATGAGTCGCTTAGAATTTATTGAAACAATTTGTTACAAGGACGTGGTCAAGGACTTCGTAGCCATGTCGCATTTATATATATAGAACACTTTGAAGGATTTCGTAATTTTATAATGAAAATGTTAGGTATTGATAACTAAATGCGGAGGTGTGTATCGTTATTGTAAACGTGTGGGATAAGCTCTATCAATTTGCAATTAAGCGTTTTAGCAATTCTAATAGGCTTTCGTAAGTGCCAATCAAAAAAAAGTTTTTGACAATAGTATTAAACCCTTCTATAGGTATTTAAAAAGCACATTTGACAGGATATATTTACCCATGTCCCAAAAAGAGACATAATTCGCAACAAAGAGAGATTTTGAGGAGCTAATCACCAACGTAACCTGCTAATCCTGCGAAGCTGCAAAATCAGTCTTGTTTCCATTTGGCAATTTATCCAAATTCTTCACCAGGTACACCCAGATAATTCTGAGTGGACGTGCTTCGAGCAGAGCGCGCTGCTCGACGTGAAGAACTTCTTCGGTCTGGAGAACACCGTGGAGAAGATCGCTATGAAGCAATATGCTGCTAATATTGCTAAAGGTAAGTATTGTGGAGATTGTGCTTTTCTGTAGGTTGTGGTGACGTCAGAAGAAGAAAATATTATAAAGAAAACATAGCACGATGGTAAGATAATATATATATGACCAATAGCATGGTGAGACGGTGGGCAAATGCAAGACTATTGAATAAAGCGGAATCCCCTCCATGATAGACCCTTGTTCAGCAATTACTATGCTCAATAGAATAAAGTAGCAAATAAAACGTTGCGCTCTTGTACTCAAAGTAGCTTATCTCCCGACAGGCAAGGAACTAATCGAGTCATTCATGGATGAGGTCTACGCTGAAGGTGTTAAGGACCTGAGGCCGTGGAAGGCGGATAACCCGGCGCTCAACAGGGAGCTCAGGAGGATAGTGTCCAGAGGCACTGAGCCTCTTTCCCCGAGACCAATGCTGGAGAACAGGATGCTTTCGCAACCAGGTTAGTTGGAACATTAAAGTTTCTTTTGTTAGATGATATATAATATACTGCTAAGATGACGTAGGCATTATTTTTAGGCTCTTAAAATTTCAGTTAACTGGTTTGGTCCTATTTGTGATTTGTCAGTACAAACGTACGGCTGATCTGATGATCATTTTTAAGAGAAGTATTCCATGCCACAGTTGTTTCTGCGCTTTGAGAACTGATGTATAGTGATAAAATAGTTTATTATTATGATATTTTCATATCTTGTTCTAAATCATAATTGTGATCATGTCTAAAGAATTGATACTTAGATCCTTGTTTCACAACTTCAAAGGGTAAGGACAAGTTATTTCTTTGCCCGGAAATTAATAGCTGAACTTACAGGGCTTAGATCACTTATTACGTGGTCTGCAAAACAGTATTTATCAGGGCTACTGACAAACAAACAAACTGTCGTAAACTCTACTATCCCAAAGTGAATCAGCGACATAAACGAATGTTTTTGGCCCAAAAGTAGTATCTCATGAGGCCGAGGCCGAGGGAGATGTTTTTCAAGTTGCGAAACAATTTTCGATAGGCTGAATCACGCAAGAAGATGAAAGCATGCATGCCATTGTCTTTTTAATTATTTTTATTGCATATCACATTGCAGCTATTTCTTTGATCTGTTTGTCACAAAACAATTTATAATAAAGCGCGGAATATTCGTGATTCCGAACTGAATGGTTGACAATACATTGGCATTCCCCCTGGTATTGCTTTGTATTAATGAATTTCTGACATACTTACAGACCTATTTGGAATTTGGTAGGAGAAAAAAAAATGCGTTTGGAGTTTCAATCATATAATACTGAGATATATCAGATTATTTTTGAAAGAATAGAAAGAATATAAACACATATATTTTTAAAGTAGTATTGCCCACACTATGTGTGAATGCAATAGTAAATGCGAAATAGAAAAATATAGTTAAAGGTATTATTTACGTTCACGTATGAGTACTTCTTGGAAACTATTGCGTATGTCTGACAGAAAATTCAAGTCTAGATAAGAATCAATAAAGTACTAAACAGCGCGTGGAAAATAGCAAACAATGCTGTTTTATAAAGCTGACATAACAATATTTTCCACTATCCCCTTTGCTCCCTTCGCTCTGCGACTTTTTCCTGATTTACGAGCAATGAACATGCAGTAAGGTCACAATGTCCTCGTAAATGCTAAGTGCCCTTTTCATAAGGCCAGCGAGAGGGTTAATGCTTCCCGTGTCATGTGGATATTTATTGTTTGTACGCACCAAAAAGGGTTGGATCTTTCGTGTTAAATTAGGGTACTTATTGAGCGTTGGGTGCTTGGTTTACTAATAATAGATGGTTCATTGATGAGGGTTGTTGAATCATTATCATTTGGTTTGATTTAAATAAAGGAATTTTTTTTTGGGAATTTTTAATTTAAACCCTTTCTACGGTTTGTGGTTTTATAGCAATTAGCACACATATGTGTCTTTTTTAAGCGTTTCAAAATTCACAAAATCTTCCTTTAATAAAATTTTGGTTATCCCCCTTAGCAGCAATATTCATATTATTATAGTTGAATTTTTCTATTGTGCATGGATGGCCAAATCCTAAAGTATAGGGAAAAGCATAAAATGCTCATGGGACTCTCGTAGCTGATTTTGATGAAAATAAAACCTGATTTTGAAAAAAAAAATACCCTGTATTATTGCACCATCCTATAGTGTCGTTTATAAGGACCAAACTCTGGGAAGAGCACCTAATATTATATGGGAACTTAATAACTTGACTCGAGATTACTTGTATTTTTTGTAGTTTTGCGACGCGTGTCTAGCGAGCCAAGTGTTAAGGAAAGGGCTTTGAGCATTTTTCCTATTATACTTTAGAATTTGGTCATCCATACCCAGATGAAAAACTCAGCCTATATATAAACTCCATTGTATCTAGATCTAATATTAAATAGCTCGACACCCAGATAGTGCAGTGAAATGGCGACAACAATAAATATTTGACGAACTTTGCCCACAGCTTACCTTCTGAATTATTACAGTGTCGTTGTATGTAAACCCCTCGTACTTAGTAAAGTGGTCTGGTTACAGAACTGGGACGGGTGTCCCGTATAAAAAGATGGCGAAAACAAGGTTTTTATGTTGGAAATGTCCTTTTATAGAATCTTTTATCGTATTTATCAGAGTTATTAACAAGATTAATTTCTTGTCTGACTTCTTTGACATGATTTGGCGTCATCACTTATTTCATTGATTTGACCCGGGTCAAACATTTGTGTGCATAAACATGTCTGGGTGTTAATCCTATTAATATTATAAACTAGCTGTTCCCCGCGGTTTCACCCGGGTATTTTTCCCGATATATTTTTCCATCAAACATTTTCTTTCATACAAACCTTGTCCTGACAATTACAAACAAAAAAAAGAATTATCCAATTTGGTGCAGTCGTTCGGAAGTTATGCGCGTACCTATATACATTTCTGCGATTCATTTTTAGGGTTCCGTACCCAAAGGGTAAAAACGGGACCCTATTACTAAGTCTTCGCTGTCTATCCGTCCGTCTGTCTGTCACCAGGCTGTATGTCATGAACCGTGATAGTTAGATAGTTGAAATTGATGTTCGCAGATGATGTATTTCTGTTGCCGCTATGACAACAAATACTAAAAACCAAAATAAAATAAATATTTAAGGGGCCTCCCATACAACAAACGTGATATTTTTGCCGTTTTTATAGATAATGGTACGGAACCCTTCGTGCGCGAGGCCGACTCGCACTTGGCCGGTTTTTATTTATAGGTAAAGGAAATAGATAGATGTGTAAGTTTGTATCTTGAGATGTTTGGATTTTTATTACCGTAACAGCTAAACGGATTTGTTTGAAATTTGGCAGGATACTTTTGGTCCCGGGAAAAAATATGATAATAGAGTAGGGTCAAAAAATTTTGTCCTAAGGGCTTCACGGACTCCTCCACTAAATCCCAAGAGTCAAGACCTACCTAGTTCTTCATAAAATAAATACCAACATTCTTTAGAATTACGCAAAAAATAACCTTATGGTTGCCTATTGGGATTCTAGCTTTGGACTCCTCAGGTACTTATGAGCAATTATCTGGGACTTTATAACATAGTACCTTCCAGATAATGATAATCACAAGCATGCTTTCATTCTGCCAAGTAAATATTAAAGTTCAAATACAATTCATAATTCAAGTCTTGAATGAAACCAACTTCACTTACAAGTTAAATATTCAATTTATATTTAATTCAAGTACAGGAAACACTTGTTGAAACTTGGCACTGTGCCGGGTTCAACTTATTATAGACCCTGTATTGCTTTAAGTTTTGTTTTCGTTTTCAATGTTACTTGGAAATATATTCGTGTGGAAAGTACCAGCACGGTGGTAGGGTACTATGGCTAGCTGAACCACCATCAAGTGGAAAATATGCTGCCAACTACCTACCGCTGTATTACGGCAGCTGCACTCGAGAAACAGTTGTCTTCTAGGGTATGCTCACCACTTTCGGCCACATTACCATAACCATAACCCATTATACCTTCACAAAACTCAAAAATCATCAATCCCTCAGCCCTTCCTTATCCTTAACTCTCCTGTTCCCAGATACATCAAGCTATTCAGATCACAATGACCTCAATGAACTCAATGACCTCAAAGACCTCAAAAGAAGCAAACACGCGTTGCTATCTAGGTCCTCATTTAGTCGAATAAAAAATAAAATAAGGCTGTCAAAAGGACGGAGTCCTAGTCCGTGCACTTCGCACAAAGCAACGCGTACGTCATTCATTCGCAAAGCGAGTGTGGGCGTTCAAAATGTTAAAAAACCCCTGAATTTGATCAAAAAAGGGAGTCGGGTATTGACAAATAGGAGCAGGCATAAAGCGGAACATTCGCGTCCTGTGGCGCCGATGAGAAGTTCCAATTTATTTGACCATTTGGACTCGGAGGATTCATTGCGGCATTTGCAGTCGGTGAACATGGAGATCAGGTCTTGTAATTGTGAAGGTAGAGGAGTGACTGTTCATGAATTGTTTGCGAGGTGGAACAATGTGGCGTTAGTACTAGTATGTGCAATGCTAATAGCCATACTGATGTCGGCATCCGTGTCGTTTATCAACGTACGACGCGCGAGCCGCAGTGACTAAGTGTAAATATAAATTATTCTTCCAGCATTTTTGTTTTATTATTTTTTTCAGGGAGAAAAGCTTTCAAATTAGTGAAGACAAGAATCTGTTAATTAGCAAAAAATACTTTGAATTCTTTTATAGACGGTAATTTAGTTTTCGATGGTTGTTTTACATTGTTCTTTTTTAATAGAAAAACGAAGACTAGACGAATGTCCGGCGGTAATTTAAGCTTGTTTGACACGAGCCTCAAATATGTATGTCATATTCTGAGAACTAAAGGTGTAGGTAAATAGAAGTCCTTTGTCCTTATGATCTCGTTAGGGCGGACCCTCATTAATTTCGTCCGTACCTTTTTATAACGAGAATTATTAACATATGACTGAGTCAAATAACCACATTTGAAACAGACTGTGTTTGGGTTAAGTTCCTACTTGTTGTTGTATAAAATTATGATTTTCCACATTTTCCTTATTAAAACTATTAGGGCAGTTTGTTAGCCGACTGATTTCTATATAATAACAAACATCAACCGTTGTATTCCGGGAGTATAGAGTAGATATTCGAGTGTCAGTTGCCTTCTAGGTTTTATAACAGTCAGCATCACATTGGTAATCTCCCTGGTATTGGTAGCGTCCATAGGCGACGGAACCCACTTACCATCAGGTGGCCCGTCTGCAGGTTGTCAACTTCTGACAAAAAAGAAACAGGACCTATTCACACCGAGACAGCATCAGACAGAACGGACACCTCTTGGGCACAGTCTCGGGTATAAAAGTATAATTTGTCTTATGGCGCGTACAGATAGACAAAAGTGTAGCTTAGGAATCGTAGATGGGCACCGTACACTTTCGCATTCGCGAAGGCATTCATATGTTTACGCTGTTAGTAAACATTTTACGCTCGATGCGCGTCACGCCCGTTCTGACTATCTTGCCCCTTAGATAACTAGAGCAATTAAAAAAAAACATCAAAGAAATTGTCCTTTATTTTCGTCAACAACAGACGACATTAACAGACCCTCAAAAGCTTACCTCAAATCTCCAGCTCAGCGTAACAAAATGACACGTAACAAGTTAAGTCGACTTGAACAAACACGGGTTCACAGCATAAATTCTTGACATCTGGAGTGTTGTGGGCGAGAGTCGGACGCCCACGCGGCGGGCTCAAGCCGATGACGTCATGTGAGGGTGAGGCCGTATAATGCGCCTCTAGGGTTGTTTGCATAAAAAAAGTTACCGGATTAACGCTTGTTTTTTATTAAAAGTTTTTGTTTAACTTCTCCTCTTATGTGAAGAATATTGAACCAACCGATTGCTGAAGCCAGAAATTTTGTACATGCTTTTTGGGTTGGTAATACAATGGTTTATTTTTTATGTTATTGTTTTGTTTTTCTACTGATGAAGCTTGGCCCAAAAAACGTTGGAAAACAAAAACGATATAGAGTAAAAATGTGATCTGAAAAAAAAGGCCAAGTTATATTGTACGTACCCTAAACGCCCAGAGTGTTTCGATTTACGTATATGTTATTTACATAACATAAGTACCATCATCACTTATCATGGTAAGTTTCGGAACAAAGACGGCCTTTATGAAAGGCCTATACATAGTGAAAAAAAAAATACTACGAGACCTGAGTTTGACCACAATCTCACCGTGGTAAGTGATGTGGTCTAAGGTGGTAAGCACATAAAGCCTAGAAGAAACTAGCTCTCAAATGCACACCGGTTGGTGCTTGGCGACAGAATTTGAATGAAATTTGGCACATATCTATTGCAGCTACTTAGTTGTTCAATAAGACAAACAAGACGTAGTTTATGGACAAACCTTTTAAAGCAATTAATCACACTAACGGAGGGTTCGCAGATTAAGTGCAGCGTTCCCGTCGTACCAATTTAGTAAAAGTATTCAGTTAAGAAGCCCTGTACCTATCTATTCATATACAGTCCCCTGGAAATATGGATCAAATCGAACAGTTGGAGGGGAGGAGGAGGTTGTTGAGGAGGCCGTTGCCGAACATACGTACCCATCTAGCATGTTCCATTTTTGAATTTCCACTACCTTTTTTCTGGGACAATCGCTTAAATCTATACTTATATTATAAAGCTGAAGAGTTTGTTTGATAGCTCATTTATCGAGGAAGGCTATAGGCTTTCTTTATCCCAGGAAAACACAAGATCCCTCGGGAAAAGCTAGTTCCAAATAAAGTTATACAAAATTGATCATAACTTTTGAACCATCTAATATAACTATAAAGGGCATAGATGGAGTAAAAATGTTTGGTTATGACCGCCCCGGTGCAACTGTTCCATTTGATCCATATTTCCAGAGAGTATACTGGGTGATTTTGTTATCACTGGCAATACTTGCAAGGGTGGAAGTACTCATCAATGTGAACAACTTTTACTATGGGACTAACTGTGAAATCATGAAAAAATTATCAGCTGTTCCATACAAAAGTTCAATACCTACTCGACCAAAATGTATGAAGCAACCATATTATTTTACGCGATATCAGAGTTAGCCCTATAATAAAAGTTGTTCACATTGATGAGTACTTCCACCCCTGCAAGTATTGCCAGTGATAACAAAATCACCCTGTATACCTACCATAGAGATAACTCTCTTAACTCTTTTTAAAAAAAGAAAAACCATTTATTGACCCAAAAAGTCCCAATACATGTGCATATCTATAAACTAATAAATACTTACTAAAAAAAAGGTCCCTACTTCAGTATAAAGTTAAACTGCAACGAAGCATGATTGTGACTTCGCCCAATCCAATTTCCACAGTGAATTCCACACCTCAATTTCCACAGTGGTAGGGTACTTTGTAGTACCCACCTGACTGGCTAGAACCCTCATGTTTAGTTTGTCCCGGCAGCTTCACTTGTAGGGTCAATCACGCTTATCTAAATAAACGTTCTGTACGGTCTACGTTAATGATGATCAAGTACCCTAATTGATTGATGTTAGTCACAATACGTCCTAATGATATAAGTAAATACGTCTCAGAATATAATGGCCGTCTTTGAATAGGAAGAGATATCTTGTTATGAGGGAAATCGTCGTCTCAAGGAATTGCGTAGAGATAAATGTAGGTATGTAGTATCTTTAGCCGAAGAAATCGCGTGAATTTTTAATGGAAGAGTTTTTTTGATTGCCAAAAACGAGTTGCCCAGTTCAATTAAAAAAGCAATTATTGTCTATGACCCAGCTCCCGCGCCCCGACCTTGACCCCACAGTTACGTGCACAAAGTTCCGGCTTCCACACTATACGTGGGAATGCTGCGGTACCGCATTTGCACTTTGCTTTCTATGTAAACGCCATAAAGTTGTAAGTACAAACATTTGTTTTTAACTTGGAACCTTTTCGCATAAAACATTAGAACTATTTTACCGCAACTTTTTCCGTTCAAACGAAATGCGACCTTGCGTCTGTTTGCTTTAGTGTGGAATCCGTAGCAAGCCTGCATTGTAACAAGGTTGTGATTGCTGTGGATTTTGCACGAGATATAACGTATTAAGAGTAAGCGGTTTATTTACATCGATTATGGGTTCGGGATAAAGCTCGTGGGAACACAGTACAGACAAATCCGTTTAGGAATGCGATATAAAATGCTTATTTAGTTTTAGTATAGATTTTTATTTGATTCTTGTTTTTTGAGAATAACTAAGAATTTCTTTACAGGCAGTAGATAGTATAAAGGATATTTCAGACAGGACATCTACTAAGCTCTCAATCACCAATAGGCATTACATACAGGTCCAGCCGATAATAGCTCTGTGGTATCGTCGAATACCATGGTGAAGGTTATAGGTGACAAACAATCCTACAAGTTTGATCGTGGATTGAAAGAAAACTTTGTTAGGAAACCATTGGTACATACTAGTACCCAGTGGGTACCACACTCAAATTGAAATTATGTCGTGTGTCCTTTTAAGCTTTATGTGGTGACCACGTACCATCAGGCGGCCGTTTGTCTGCTTGTCAACCTATTGACAAAAAAAGCGCTCTTTAATTAATATAATATGTAAACTAGCTGTTCACTGCAGTTTCATTCGCGTTCCCGGGTTAAAAAGTAGCCTATAGTCTTCCTCGATAAATGGTCTATCCAACACTAAAATAATTTTTCAATTCAAACCAGTAGTTCCTGAGACTAGCGCGCTCAAACGAAAACACAAACTGGAGCTTTATTATATTAGTATTAGCTTCCGCCCCGCGGTTTCACCCGCGTTCCCGAGGGATCTTGTGTTTGGCCGAGATAAAAAAAATAGCTTATAGCCTTCCTCGATACATGGACTATCTAACACAGCTAGAATTTTTCAAATCGAACCAGTAGTTCCTGAGATTAGCGCGTTTAAACAAACAAACAAACTATTCAGCTTTATAATATTAGTAGAAGATTATAGTTGGATCGAAAAATGTATCAATAGTTCTTGTGGAACAACTTAGAATTTATTTGCATACACATTAAGTACAGATTAAGTAAGTACTATGTAAATGTATTGTAATTATCTAATGCACATAATGTATGCTTAGTTCTCAATTAACGGGCAGCGATAAGCAAGGTATACATGCTAAACAAGTGTGAACTCTACGTAGTTGATATAGGTGTGGTATTCACATAATCTCGATGTATCTTATACTACAGATAATATATATGTGTTCAATAGCTACATTATTCCTCAGCCTGTTTCAGAAACGTTGGTAAGGTAGGTTGTTAACCGGCAATTGTACTATTAAAAGCCCCGCGGTTTCACCCGTGATCCCCTATAGATGCTTAGAAAACCCTTACTTAGTTTTGAGCTCACAGAGGTTTGAGCTATGAGTTGATATCTGCCAGTCGGTGAATCAGTCAGTTTTTCCTTTTATAATAGATAGATAACGGAAAAATGTACATTTTTGAGCTACGAATTACCCCGCTGACACGTACCTACCTACATATTTTTATTCGGAAAATTAATAAAACGAAAATAATCCCATAAATAACAATGGCTGCCCATAAGGATATAACACTGCCAAGGGAGGGAAATAAAATACGGTTGACCATTATCCCTGGTCACCTGAAGGGACACAGGTAAATGAAGGTCAAGAAGAAGGGGGGGGGGAATAGCTAAAACCTGTCAGTGGATCCCAAGATAGAAGGTCACAAATTAAATATAATTTATGTGCTATTTAAGGTTGTGTTTATTTTGCGTTAACTTAAACGATTAAAATTAAGACCTCACGCTGTATATGTGGCGTTATTGGAGACAGGTTAGAATAGGATACTCGTCATTATACATACTAGAGGCCGCCTGTGGTCAAAATTCGACCATAATGATTCAAATTCAAATTCAAAAATCATTTATTCAGTTTAGGCCCTAATAAGGCACTTATGAACGTTACAATTGATTCTACTAATGAAACAAAAGAGTATAATATATTAAGTAAAGAAAATCACTTCACTCATATACGAACTCTTTTCTTTAAGTCTGTCATTGCCGTGTTATCGACAAAGCACTGACAGTGGTGACATATGTGTCTTTCAAATGCATGGTAGTGTGTGTAATGTTTTCTTTATTAATTTAATTTATTTCTAATGCATATTATATAAAAATATTAGCTTTCGGCACTCCTCCTCCATATAATCTTTAACTTACCAAAGGAGATGTTTCAATTCCGGCCAGGACAATGTACACTTACTCAAAAAACCGGTCAAGTACGAGTCGAACTCGTGCGCCGAGGGTTCCGTAACTACCCATTATACCAAAATATTTTCTTTCACACAATAGCACCATTTTATTTATTTACCTTGTTTGCGGTAGGTGCCAATTAAGCTAGACCTCTAAATTGTATGAGCGCCCATACAACTCAGAGGGCTATCTTAATTGACGTCAACTATGTATGTATGGGTATGGGGACACTCTTTAATTTTCATTTTCTTTTTTTTTTGGAATTTTTCCTTTATTTGTGCTGTAAGACCTTGCTTTTTGCCTATAGGTTTTCGACCCAAAACCTATAGGGTACTTCCGGTTGACCTAGAATTGTCAATTTTGGTTAAAAGCAAGGTCTTACAGCACAAGTAAAGGAAAAATTCCGAAAAATAAAAAAAGTTGGAAATTAAGGTAAATTTTGGTAATTACAAGTTTTCGCTAAAATCAAAATATGCCCATATCTTTTTATCGTGTTGACTCAGGACCTTGATTTTTTTACACCTAATAGAGACTATAAACTTCAGTATCTGATATAAATTTCAGCTTCCTAGGTCCCCCCGTTCCTGAGAAAATCGGTGGTGACACACGGACAGACAGACAGACGGACAAGAAAGCGATCTTATAAGGGTTCCTTTTTTTTACCTTTTGAGGTACGGAACCCTAAAAACTAGGTAAACCACAAATTAAAGTGTTTTTTTTTGTGATTTAGTTAGAACCCTTTGCCGAAATAAGGGAAGGCAAAGGGTTCTAGCCCATACAGTCTAATCATGTATAGTATTTATTCTTTGTTTTAAATCAATAATTATGTCTGATATCCAAATATAGCCGAAGCCAAATCTAGTATACATATAGTAAAGTCAAGTCACTCAGGTTTAAGTGAATTGGTGGCTGTTTTAGACAACATGAAAAGTCATGATACACGCATTCATTTAATTTCACTTGACTCGTGCACTTGTACTTAAATTAGGGACATGGGTAAAATTGCGAAACATGGGTGTTAGAACAATGAAAACAAACCTTTTAAAGGTCTAAAACTTTGAAGGTTCATTACATAAATGTATGTAAAATCCTTTTTCCCGAGAGTACCTATGAATTGTTTAATTTTAATTTTACTCAGGATAAGAATCTCCTTGTTGAAAGGTGTGTACTGTAGATAGGAATTTAGGTTGTCATGCCTACCGCTCCTGATTTAATTTTAAAGCGTAAAAGCTTTAATAAATTCGATTAACGGTAAGTAGTTATGTCATCAGGAACAAACTGAAGTTTTTCATAAATTTTCTTTTTTAAATCTTTCTAGAAATATGACCCTTATTTCAAGAGTCAATTTATTTGCAAGAATGGAACTACCCACGCAAATCGCTTCATGGCGCCCGAACACAAAATAAATAGGCACAGAAGGTTTGCTCCATGCAAATGATCTAAATTCATCCACACTAGATAAAGATAACTTAATGAATTTGTTTTTTAAACTGTCAGTACTAATCCTAAGCATAAAGAATTCTTCAGTTTTTTTTTCTAATAGATTTATGCTTTACGTGATTAGCAGTTACATAGTAAGTACCTACCTACTTCTAGTTGGTAACTCTAATTCACAAAACCGAGTGAGATATCGTCCATTTTGTATTTGGTGTTTCACATTCTGAGTGAAATTCGTACCTGACATTGCTCGTTTCAAATTGGATTAGGGCTATCTAGCAGTAAAAATACTTTTGTAACATTTTACACCATTATGAATCATGGGAAGTCAGAGATGTGTTCAGGTGTTAACCATAGATTGTTATATGATTTTCAATAAAGAGTTGGGAGGCTCAATGGCCGAAAAGTATCTTGCGAAAATAAGTCCAAGGCTGTTGCTCAGTGGGAAGAAAAGGTGCGTGTAAACGGCGTCTGTGTGCGTGAATTCTTCAAGATGACAGCAAGCGCGGACCCTTCTGAGTATATCTATTTACAGTCTCAAGTCCCTAAGAGATCGTATACTTAAGTATGGTGACCTTATTATGTATATGGCTTAAGTTGTCGCAGCTTATGCCTATATTAAATAACCACAATTTACAACTTTCCAGACGGGGTGATACAAGTCCCAAGGAATTAAACGTAGTCATGTGTTAATCCGAACATTCCGAACATGTCTACACTAGACCCTAGATACAAGAATTCAGAATATGTTTAAACATGTTGGTTTCATGATATACGGTTGATTTTCCAACATATTCATTGCAGTTACCCAGTTATTTTTATTTTACAGAGGATAGCTTTTACTGCTTTGTGTGCTTACCACCATCGGCCACATCATAACTTACCATAGTGAGATTGTGGTCAAACACAAGCCTATATAAAAAAAACAGTTTTAGGGAAAGTTAGGGATATTTTTAGGGAATGGGGAGGGAAAAGCGTGTTTAAGTGAAACTTTTTAAAAGAACTGACATAAAGTAAAAAAGAATAAAGGACGTAAAACAATAAAAAAAAAAATAGGTTTAATTTTTCACACAGACAGCAGATTGAATGATACATCAAAATAATAACAATAAACTATTTGTAATGCTGGAGTTCAATAATGACTGTACACAGCCAAAGTAATTTATTCCGGCCAGACGAGTACCTACTACAAAGTATGTAGTACCCTTACACCGTGCTATGGTTTCCTACCCTTCGAAGTCACAACCACAAAGCTACCATGGCTTTACCAGACAATACTGTTGTTCCAGATCAATATACCCTGGATAGCGAATACATAAAGCGGTACCTCGGTGAGCTGACTCCGATGCAGGAGTCCAGGCTTCTGCAGCTAAGGAAGTGGATCGCTGACCTGCAGAAAGGCAAGGTGAGATAAGATACCAATCTTCCTACTTAATATTATAAATGTGAATGTTTGGATGGATGGATGGATAGATGGATGTGTGTTACTCAATTATGCCAGAACGGCTGAACGGATCTGGATGAAATTTGGCACAGATATAGATTATAGTCTAGAATAGAACATAGGCTACTTTTTATCCCGAGAAAACATAATGAGCCCTCGGGACCGCGTGTGAAACCGCGGGGCGGAAGCTAGTTATTGATAAACTTCAATATACGCTTATTAGGCAATTTGAGCAGTGATCCTAAAAAAAATAATCTAATATGTGCTTTCTAAATCAGCATAAATATTTCATTTATTCATTCGAACATAGATAACAATCGAATACTATTTAACTATTCTTCTAACATCACATTTTAATTAATTGTTTTTAATTCTCATCATGTCTAAATAATGTCACTGCATCAAAAGTAATTATTACTCCCAATTACTTACTCTATCTATGCTATGAAACTACTAATTGTCACGAACTTTTTGAGACAATCTGAAATGTCACGATACACGAATTCATTTCACTTCACTAGTGCACTTATATTGATTTTCATTGGACAAAACAGCCACGATATTATTCAATACAACTTGAAAACGCAACTTTACGAGTTCCCGTTAAAAAGTCCCGTTTCTGACATTATTTTAGTTAATTAAACTACAAGTGCAGTTATAAGCAGATTAAAAACAATGCATCTCTCTTACTCGCACACAGCTATCCCTTTTTGCCTCTGTCAATTATTTTTACTACACCACCCAGGTGCCAAGCGACACAACTCTCCTCCGGTTCCTGCGAGCTCGTGACTTCAACGTGGAGAAAGCGCGAGAGATGCTCTCGCAGTCTCTGCTCTGGCGTAAGAAGCACCAGGTCGACAGGATCCTGTCAGAATATGAAACTCCAGACGTCGTCAAGCAGTACTTTCCAGGAGGGTGGCATCATCATGACAAGGGTATGTCCTAACTTGTGATTTAAAAACGATAGGTGATGAAGTGGCCGAAGGTGATAAGGACACTAGGGTTCTGTAGTGCAGCTGTCGGGCACAGATAGGTGCTTGGCGATAAATTTTCAACTAGGTGGATGGTGGTAGCAAGACAGGATACTACGAAGTACTCTACTACAGTGCCATGGTTTCGGATTTCTTAGTTGAAAGTTCAATCTCATTGTAGGATTCCAAATTACCATCTCTTATAATTATTTCATGCTGACTCACAATGACTCATCATCTATACTGCTCATTATCACATTTAATTAACCATATAGTGGTCGGTCAGGAATGATAAATTCTGTTTAGTTAAACTAATGTACCAACCAGCGATGTCAAAGTCAAAGCCATTTATTCAGTTTAGGCCCTAGAAGGGTATTTATGAATGTCGAAACTAAGTTCCTTTATGTCCTTTATGTGGCTGACTGGCAGAAATGGCCATAACGAAAAAGCGTTACGTGACGATATTATATCTACCAGTTATGCTCCCTCCATGCGACAATCTCTCTCTCTGTCCATCTCTTTCTATTATATACGAGTGTCTGTGAATTGTATAACTTTATACAAGTATTTATTTTTAGAAATATATTTTATAGATTACAAACACTGGAAGAGAGAGAGAGAGAAAGTCCCATGGAGGGGATATAAGTTATATCCCCTATCATATAACGATTTTTCTTTTTTAAACTTGTACCTGGCGAGGTGGGAGTCCCCCAACCGCACACATTATTTATTTATTTATTTGTTGTTGCTAGACGAACGTCCGCTGTACATTCTACGACTGGGTCAGATGGACGTGAAAGGGTTGCTCAAATCTATCGGCGAGGACGGCCTCTTGAAGTTGGTAAGTACAACTGTCACAAATCGCCGAAGTACTAGCAAAAATTGATCTATTACATAAAATAAATATTTGTACTTAAAATGAAGTGTGGGTGATGTAGGAAGAGTAAAATAGTGCAAAGTGTTTTTTTTCTTCTTGTTTATATGTTTGATTACGCTAATCTTCGAAACCATTGAATGGATTTCATGGAATTTCCACAGGTTGGTGCGGCTTAGATTGGCGCTTCGAAAAGGCTTTATTTACTTGGCTTTACGAAAATAACAAATGTTATAGATATTTTATAAAGTCTTCGTGAGCAAAGCCGCGGGCGAGTAGCTAGTATAATAAATAAATAAATAAAACTATCGTAAGGTGCTTTTATGTTAATCGTTCCGAGAGTAGTTCTTATCATGAATCCCCCATTATACAGGATGATTTTGTTATCACTGGCAATACTTGCAGGGGTGGAAGTACTCATCAATGTGAACAACTTTTATTATAGGGCTAACTCTGATATCGCGTAAAATAATACGGTTGCTTCATACATTTTGGTCGAGTAGGTATTGAACTTTTGTATGGAACAGCTGATATTTTTTTCATGATTTCACAGTTAGTCCTATAACAAAAGTTGTTCACATTGATGAGTACTTCCACCCCTGCAAGTATTGCCAGTGATAACAAAATCACCCTGTATACAATGTTAGTTAGGTTAAGTACTTGATTGTTTTCGGAGGCTTTGAAAAAAACTTTCTGAAACGTCTTTTTCATAGTTTCCAATATAGATTCCGAATGACAAATGACGGGGCGGTTGGCGTGGTTGGTAAGATACCCTATCTATCGTCGTGAGTTCGATTCCCACTCAGGACAATTGTGTGCATCACATGTCTGTTTGTCCTGAGTCTGGGTGTAATTATCTATACTGCGTGATTTTTTAGTCACTGGCAGGGGTGGAAGTACTCATCAATATGAACAACTTTTATCATGGGACTAACTCTGATATCGCATAAAATAAAATGGTTCACTTGTTGGTTTGCCTTCACAAGCACTTATGAATAGTCTGACTCTAACGCACGGTTCGGAAGGTTGCTTTGCCGAGAAGAGCCGGCAAGAAACTCAGCAATTACTCTTTTCAAGGATCTTATATATTTTTATAAAAAAGTATCCCATGTATTCATGTCAAGTTCATTTACTCCAAGGTACTCTCTATCTGTGTTCCAAATGTCATCAATTTTGTTTGTGCTGTTGAGACATAAAGACTTAGTAAACATTTCGCATTTCATCAGACACTTCACGTATGCGAAGAAGGTCTAAAACTTCTGGAAGAGGCGTCCCGCCGTGCCGACCGCGCGGTGCAGTCGTGGTGCCTGCTGGTGGACCTGGATGGGCTCAACATGCGCCACCTGTGGCGGCCCGGGGTCAGGGCCCTGCTCAGGATCATCCAGATCGTCGAGGCCAACTACCCGGAGACCATGGGCCGAGTGCTCATCGTGAGGGCGCCTCGAGTGTTCCCTATATTATGGACTATTGTTAGCACTTTTATTGGTGAGTATAGATAAGTATCACGCCCTTATTTGGATAATTAAATGCTCCCCTGACATCATTATTGGACTAGCTTCCGCCCCGCGGTTTCACCCACGTTCCCGAAGGATCTTATGTTTTTCAGGGATAAAAAGTATTCTATGTGTTAATTCAAGGTGTCAGCTACCTCCATACCAAATTTCATTACAATTGGTCCAGCCGTTTGAGTGTGAAGAAGTAACAAACATACACACTCACAAACATTCGCATTTATAATATTATAGCTTCCACCCCGCGGTTTCACCCGCGTTCCCGAGGGATCTTATGTTTTCCCGGGATAAAAAGTAGCCTATGTGCTATTCCATACTATCTGTGTTCCAAATTTCATCCAAATCCGTTCAGTAGTTTTTGCGTGAAAGAGTAACAAATATCCATCCATCCATCCAAACTTTCGCATTTATAATATTAGTAGGATAGTGTAATAACATGATAATATTGTTTTATCGTGTCTTTACAAAAAGTTTTTATAATACGTTTGGCGACAAATTTTCACTTGAGGGTGGTAGCCAGCCAGACGGGTACTATAAAGTACCCTACCACCGTGCTATGGTTTCCTCACGATGTTTTCCTTCACCAAAACCTCAAAGTCATTGTAGGATTCAAACCCACGACCTTTGATGTCACCAAAATCATGTGGAAATATATTGTATTATAGGATCTTAATTTTTTTTATTACATCCATCGTAATACAGGGAGAATAACGTTTCCTTACATATATAATTAATTTACTTATTCCAGATGAGAACACTCGTAGTAAATTCTTATTTTACGGCGGTAAAGACTACCTGCAGCCGGGCGGTCTCCTTGACTATATACCAAAGGAGCTCATTCCTGACTTCCTCGGAGGACCATGCAAGGTTACACATAATAACAATCATTATATTTGTCCTCTTGATAGGATCTTACAGCGCTAATTTGATATGTCAACATCCCTATTCCTTCCGGTTAGAATGCCATGAACAATAAAACGTCATAATATAAGTAAAGGTGGAATAATAGGCTTGTGTGTCTAAACTATCCGTAATTTAGAATATCTGATATTTATTCCGTAAATAAAAATCTTGTTCTCTGATAAAATAAATAAGGAGAGGCCATATTGCGGAGAAATAAGGAACTAACAGTTTTGTACAAAATTTTACTAAGCTGTCATAAAAAAACTACAAGTGGCGCCCTCATTACGATTATCATATATTTCTGATCAGTTTACTATTGCTACTCATATGGATAGATGTTTTATTTTTGTTTCTTTCTTCATTTACTTATTTTTTAATTTATTTTTATTACTTTTACACCTGCGGCAGTCGGACATAATTGATGCGTCGTGGAACGTGCCACAACGATATTACAATAATGTACGATGACATTACGTGAGACAACCAATATTAAATGTTCTTCATGTTTAGTACACATGTACTTGATAATGTGCTAGTCTATGCTATCGATACATTTGTTACACTTATGTCCTTGTACTGTAAAATTATGTTCACGATATGTTCATTAATACAATAATTTATGGAAATCACATTTTTTGCTAACGTAGGTCGGTATACAAATATGTACTGACTATGGTTGGATATATGATAGTGGACATTTGGACCGGTTACATAAATAATCCATGTTTTTTTTATAAATTAATATTATTTATTTCCTTTATTTAACCCTAAGGTAGCGTGAAGTCTTTACCTATCCCGGTATAGTAATGTTTTTAGTCGATCTTTTTATAATGAATTAATTCAATTCCATACGTTGACTATTGATTAATCGTTTTTTTTTTTAATATAAATTAACGCTTGTATCATGGAAAAGCTAGCTAGGTAGTAGACTCGTCCATTGAAAAGTGATCTTCCGTCAGGTTAGGCCATCGTAGACAGTGGTCCAATAGGGTGTTTGCCTGTATTCAAAATAAATTATCCAACATTAACCAATGTATAAAACATCTAAAAAAAAGGGGAAACCACGATTATTTTATTAAATTTATCCTTATTATGATTTTTAATGACCAATCTAACCATAAAGAGTATGCTATATAATTATGACGTCACATGCTTGTATTTCATACAAAACTAAAAACCTATCGTTTTGACATTTCATAAAAAGTTGCTGATTTGAATGTCAGTCAAATACCCTATTGTAGATGTTGCAGAGTGCTCAGAAAAGTTTAATAGCGCGATGTAGCATCTTGTAGCGCCATCTATCCACGGATAGTGGAAGTTTCTTGTAAGATGTCGCTATAGTATTCATTGGAATACTAGCATTGCCAGACAGTACATGCACATTGTGTATGTTTTTGGTATCCATTTAATATCACATAATAACACTTATACATGATGTATTTAATCACGTTAATATTTATTCTATATGTACACTTATGTGCCAGTATTTAATAAGCTAATTATGGTCACAGTTTGATTTCATCGAACAAACTTTGCTTAGGATATGTTCCGATATACACTGCTAGCACTATAAGGTGTGACGTCAATTTATTATACTGAGAAGCCGTTCCTTTATAGTTAGCTATACTGGGTACTGTTTAAAACGGAACGCAGTCCAGTATACTGTCTGTCATCCATGTATATATCCTAGTGTCATTCTGCACGCTGTTGATCACGTGATCAAAGCACTGAGAGCACCTTACCTCAAAAACCCCAGTGCTCACAGTATAAAAATGGCGGCGTTTATGACGTCCGTATGTTTCCTTAGGATACTGCGGCAGTATACTGTCAGTCCATAACGGAACGTATTTCTCCCCAGTAAGAGCACTGAACAGTGCTCCCTGTGTATATCGGAACATACCCTTAGTTTTAATATCAATTATTTTCACTTTATAAAAAATGAGTTTTCATTGTCCACTTGTTGATAAGTAGTCATCGTGGACTTAATCATCCTTTAGTCATATTTCAGTATATTATAAAAATAAGCTACATAAAATACACTGACTGATTTTTTTTTTTTTTACATCGTATAGGCTTGTGTTTGACCACAATCTCACTATGATGTGGCCGAAGGTGGTAAGCACACAAAGCCTAGAAGGATCTGGCTCTCAAGTGCAGCTGCCGGAACACACCAATAGGTGTTTGGCGACAGATTTTCAACTTGAGGGTGGTAGCCAGCCAGGCGGGTACTACAAAGTACCCTACCACCGTGCTATGGTTTTCTCACGATGTTTTCCTTCACCGAAAGCCCAAACTCATTGTAGGATTCGAACCCACGACCTTCGCCGCGGCATCCGACGTCACTACCACTGAGCTATCATCGCCTTAAATAGACAACCTACAGCTTAAACCGTTGGATCTAGAATCACACTGGAGTTCCTTATATCATCATCATCTCAGCCGCAAGACGTCCACTGCTGGACACAGGCCTCCCCTAAGGATCTCCAAAAGGACCGGTCTTAGGCGGCCTGCATCCAGCGTTTTCCGCCGATCTTTACAAGGTCGTCCGTCCGTTTAGTTCTTTTATAAAGTAGCTGAACACTAAGAAGGGGGTTATATGGGGGATTTCGGGTAAAGTCAGCTAGTTTGAGATAATACAACATATTTTTAAATGGTTAAATACGTTACAGCTAGAGTTTCAAATCCTGTATTTCAAGCTAAAAATTATTTTGTTACCTATCCTTGTATATTTGCAGAGCTTCGTCCACGAAGGCGGTTTAGTTCCCAAAAGTTTGTACGTGAGCGGTGCGTTTACGGAGCGGGAGGGAGACCCGCTCAGTGAGGACAGCATTTACAGATCTGTCAGCTTGGGGAAGGGACAGGTTGGTTACTTTATGTTATCCTTTTATTCCTTTCATCCTATAATATAATTAAATGTGGATGTGTGAACAAATAATTCAAGAACAAACCAACGATTAAAATGTATCAAAAAATGAATGTTTTCGTGATTTATGATTTAGTCTCACAGTAAAAGTTTGCACCTAATACAAAGTAATAGTTTTTTTTACTTGGGATAAGCTTGTATTTGACCACAATCTTTCCGAAGTTAGCAATATGGTCGAAGGTGGAAAGCACACAAAGCCTATATGAGAAATGGCTCTTAAGTGCATCTGCTCGAACACCGATAGGTGCTTGGCGATGTTCAACATGAAGGTAGTCAGGCAGGCGGGTACTACAAAGTACCCTATCACCGTATGCCTCACTGATCTCATTGCTTTATGATTGTGAACAGATCCACGAGGTGATAGTATTGAACCGAGACCCGCAGAGTGTATTGACGTGGGACTTCGACGTGCTGCGGCACGACATCGCCTTCACCGTGTACAAGAGCGACCACGAGCTGTGTCACCCACCTGCCGACACCACCGGTATGTCACTACCATGGAAATATTGCCCACCTTGCCCAAAAAATTAAACCCTTAATAAAGCTCACAGATCGAGAGATCGAGTACCATTCAAGACAAACATTTAATTTTGTGTGTTTAAATATACTCGTATCTGAGTGTATGTGTATGTGTCGATGTTGGTCCGCGATGAACTTCGAAACAACTTATCCAATATTAACGCATTTTTTTTTTCAAAATGTGTGATTTTTTCCAACTTAAAAAATAAGATAGTTTTATCCCGATTATTTCCTTTTTTTTATTGCAATTAACTATTATGCCGAGAACATATATTTAGAAGCAGTAAAATAATTATATTGTCAATTTTTATGAACTAAATGAACTAATAAGCGGAAAGTGTTGGCGGTAACTAAGACTATAATTTATGGAAAGCTACAAAAGTTTATTGCATACTTTTTACTTGCGCGAATGTTTCTGAGAGCCTAACCTGGTTGGCCAACATACTTATGCGTATTATATACTTCGCTCTTGGACAAAAATAGTAGATGTAACTGAAAAGGCCGTCAAACTGCAGCAGGTACTTCTTGACGGTAGACGGACGACATTAGAAGATACGTCTGCTGCATGTCAGGTAGTTTATGGCCCAAAAATATCACAACGTGGGTACAGTCGACAAACTTTAATCATGATCAGATTTGAAACCATTTCGCTTGCAAGCAGTAATCATAGCTCGCTCCACCTACTGTCGACCCAAAAGCTGTTTCTTTTTTCTTTAGTTATACTACTAGACTACCTTTATGACAGGCGCATTGTCCTCTTATATTGTCGAGAACCAAGGTAGCAGGTCACTACACACAAAAACTCACTGATTAACTTATAGATAACGCCCAGTCTAAGTCGGTGGTTCAAAAAGCATGAAATTGTGCACAGCAGTTCCATAATATAACGTAGGTGAGCACTAAAGATTTTTGGAAACTTATCCCCTAACGGGGTAATATGGGATTGTGGGTAATGTCACGGCGGAAACCTTACCATGAGGTTACCAGAGAGGTAGCTCCACACAAAAAGTAGCCATATGGTGGTCATGCTTGAAGTCCGTCGACCGTACATAAGATGTTAAGACGGACCTTAAAGACGAGCATAAGCTAAGTCAAAATTAAAAGTGGCGGATAGTGTTGTAAACGTGAACGACGTGTGCAGGTGTGGGCGTGGGAGTGGGCGCGGCGGACGAGGAGGCGGGCGGTCGCAGCGGCAGCGGCAGCAGCAGCAGCAGGTCGGTGCTGGAGGCGCGCGGCTGGCGCGAGGGCGACCACTACCGCCGCGTCGAGCACACGCTCGTCTGTCACGACGGAGAGAGTATACAGGTACTGTACTGTACACTGACACTGACACTACATACATACGTACTAATTGAAAATGGCGCCGGGGACTGTTAGCTGAATAGGTTTTATGTAGAATTTTCTATGTAACAAATTATTATGACAGTGGCGCCCAACGTGGGGCCACGATTCTATCCAGCCTACGTGTCAATTCAAAAAAATATTGCTATATATACAGCGTTATTTGTAACTAAAGAATGAGACAACTCTCCCTGCCTACTTTTTCTAAATATAGAAAAATTATCTCTAAAGAAAGCAAGAAAGAAGGAAAAATAACCGTTACCTCTCCTCTAATATGTGAGTATTATTCTCCAGGGTTCCCACGTGATGGTGGACAGTGGTAGCTACGTGCTGCAGTGGCGCTGCGAAGCTCTGGACTCGACGCACCGAGCCGCCCAGCTCATGTATTTCCACGAGACCCTGGCCAGTCATCACTACAAGTGAGTTGTTGATTCCTATAAAGTCTTATATAGCTTTTATTTCGGCATAACGATCGTAGTATCCAATAAATTTTACCATCATTCATTCTTGATGATAAAGCGTATCCGCTCTTGCGCACATTGTGTCTACTATTGCTATTGTATAGCGTTTGAGCGCGGCGACCGAATCAAGAAATTTTGATTAAAAAAAAACCGTAACGAAAAAACCTAACACCTCCTACATGCTGTTTGTGAGAAGGTATATAGGTGTATAGGTATCTATTAATATCAAAGAAAAAAAAAAAAGAAATGAAAAAAAAAACTGTCTAAATAAAAATAATTATAATTGCATAAGTTGATAAAAAAATGCTATGCAATAGCTTTACCGCGGCCACACATATATTTTTTTATACAGAACAGAGAGAAAATAAGTACATACATGTGCGTGCGCAGGAAAAAGATGGCTTAATTATGAGGTATTTAGTTTAACATTCTATCATCATCATCAATTCATCACCAACAGCAGAATTAATCAATTTGAGTTGTATTAAGAGTCATTTCTAATGGATATAAGAGCGAAGATTAGAACGACCATATAGTGGCTGTGTTAGGATTCTGAAAAATCCTTGCAGTGTATTTAACTCACAGGTGGCGCCTCTAGCGGCGTTTTCATTTCTGAAACCGTTTATGTTGGGTGGTTCGAATTATGATTTTTTAACGCATACTTCTTACAATTTAATTTATTACATCAATTTCTAGCACCTATGAAACGTAAAAAAAAAATCATATCATTAAATAACGGTCATTTTTTATTTTGGATCTTGCAGGGGTGGTACAAGTTTTTTTTTATACAACATGGTCGGCAAACAAGCATACGGCCCGCCTGATCTACTCGACCAAAATGTATGAAGCAACCGTTTTATTTTACGTGATATCAGAGTTAACCCCATAATAAAAGTTGTTCACATTGATGCATACTTCCACCCTTGCAAGTACTGCCAGTGATAAAAAAAACACCCTGTATACTATAACGTTTTGAATGTTTTGAATACGTACATATATTTATTGCTATACGCTTCGTACGCGAATTACGTCCCATACACCTTAAAATTGACGTGAGAAATTCAAAATTCAAAATGGCGACCATCCACCTTGAACATTATATATAATATGAGTGTATTGTTGCCAGGGGTTCAATGTCGAGCCTGCAGTCGGGCACGAGCGGCTTCTCGTGCCTGAGCGGCAAGTCTGTGGCGAGCTCGTGTCCCTCGCGGTGATGCGACCCGCCCGCGCCCACGCGCGCACACACACCCCCCCCATACACACATACACACACCGACACACTACCGCACACGTAACTACTATCTCTTTCTCTCATAGAGGCAACACGTGTGAAGAAATTACTACAGACTTTGCGGCAGAGTGCGAGATGAGATAAGGTTTATTTTCAATGAGCGTTTTTCGCATTTAGTATCTATTGAGATTCCCAGATGGCGCTGTCTAAAATAGACAAATTGACATTTCTACTAACCTAGTCTATGGTGACGTGAACACCGCCATCTAGAGTGATTCTAAGAACTAAGAAAAACATGTTTAAATAATGCTCATGCACATGTCTAGGATATATTTTCTATAATCATTCTCTGCGACTAGACGTGTGAAGAAATAACATTGAACTTGCGGCAATGAGTGATAGAGTTAAATTTAGAAAAATGCTTTGATTTTTAGTTGACACGCCTATAAGTACATCTCTTTCTCTCATATCGAGACAATAAGTGTGAAGAACATTGGACTTTATGACAGTGGGTGATAGAGTTGAAAATAAATGTAGAACAATTTGACTAGATTTTGGTCCATTTAGAAGGCATATGAAATGCGATTAAAGTGTTTCTAGCTGACTAAATAACTAGGAATTAATTATAAGCCTTCTTTATTATTAGGTTTCATTTCGCTTAGAAATCAAGATTAGTTTGAATTATTGTCTTTTAAAATGAAAATTACAAATACCTGTGTGATAATGACATAAATTGGGCTATCTGATATTGTATAGCTAATGTGCATTCACGTAGCAGGCGGTATTTCGTACAATACTTGTTCTCTGTCGCTCGCGCGCAAATATATTGCCGTCACGCTCGCACAGATGCGGTGACGCAACGTAGGCTGTGTAGTCGTTGCGGTGACCGCTGTCATTATTGATAGGTCATTGCACGAAATTACAACTGCTACGTGAACTCACATTAAAATCTATTTAACTGCCTTGTTATACAGTTTAAATACAACTGTATACATCTGTGATACGTCACAGTTTTAAAAATCAACGAAAAATTGTAGATAGATATTTAATGTATAGAAAAATAATATCAAGTTAATTATTTAACGTACAAATATCGTCAGCCGGTTCGTGTTTCTTTTATTATTTATTGAAACTTACAGTATCAAGCCTGAGCTTTGAATTAAATAAATCTATGATACTATAATACATTCGTGTCGTATCTTGATACAGCACCAGACCTAATGTGAAGAACACTTGTTATTCTATCATCAACTTTATTGCTATAGAAATAAAACACACTATCGGTATGTATATTTTTATTTAGTATAATTTAGAGAGTCTTTAGCAGAGATTCTGACGATATTGAGTCCTGTGCAATTTATCTCTGCATTAGTTCTGAGATATTTGAGGACTAAATAAACTTCTGTATCCATAAAAAGTCAGGATTTTGAACTCCTGACAAGTGACGTATCTTGTGCGAAAAATATATCTAATGTAGTAAAAAAAAAACATGATTACAATATGTACATTAACATCCAGCAAGCTATGTAGAAAGATCTAGACACTTTTATCAACATGCGCGAGAGTGCGTTCTGGCACTCTTAGCTAGTTATATAGTTTCTGTTTTAGTTAATAAGTGATACATCACTACATAGTATAAAACAAAGTCGCTCCCGCTGTCTGTCCCTATGTATGCTTAGATCTTTAAAACTACGCAATGGATTTTGATGCGGTTTTTTTAAATAGATTGATTCAAGAGGAAGGTTTTCGTATATAATTTGTCTTCTACCCTTGCAAAGCCGGGGCAGGTCGCTAGTTAATAATAAACGAACAAATTGTAGTATGAATTACAATTTAAGGCAATGATAGCTCAGGTTTCAGCACTTACCATAGAAATTGTCAAACGTTGCCCTATACATAGTAAAAAAAACCGGCCAAGTGCGAGTAGGACTCGCGCACCGAGGGTTCCGTACAAACTTGTCCATCGTTCGTTCATCACGGGAAATGCTCTATTTTATTTATTTACCTTATTTGAGGTTGGTGCCAATTAAGCTAGACCTCTAAATTGTATGAGCGCCCATACAACTCAGAAGTCTTTATTAATTGGCGTAACTATGTATGTATGGGGACACCCTATAATTTTCAAGTTTTTTTTATTTTTTGGAATTTTTCCTTTATTTGTGCTGTAAGACCTTGCTTTTTGCCAAATTTCGTGATTCTAGGTCAACGGGAACTACCATATAGAAATAAAAGGGCATAAAAATCGCGTTTGTTGTATGGGAGCCCCCCTTTTAATATTTATTTTATTTTGTTTTTAGTATTTGTTGTTATAGCGGCACCAAAAATACATAATTTGTGAAAATTTCAACTGTCTAGCTATCGCGGTTCTTGAGATACAGCCTGGACACAGACAGACGGACGGACAGACAGCGAAGTCTTAGTAATAGGGTCCCGTTTTTACCCTTTGGGTACGGAACCCTAAAAATTACTTATATTACAGTGTGTTTCATTACAAAATTTCATAATTCATTACTCCTAAAATTCGATAAAAAAAGTTTATATTAGTAAAAAATAATAAAACTTTAAATGACATCACAACGTTGTAACAAAGAATGCGCACAGCGCCATCGTGTGGCACTTACACAGGATACATCTGCAGTACAAGTGAAGTCATCTTGGTGAGAACAAGTCCTGACTGACTGATCCTACTAGAGGTCATAGAGTCATGAAATTTAGTGGACATATTCCTTTTGTATTGTAGGGGTCTATTGAGAAAGGATTTTCCTAAATTCAACCCCTAAGGGGGTAATATGGGTGTCGTATTATTGTCTCTAATTTATGGATTATATATGAAATGCTGTCTTTGTATTTGAACGTAAAGTATTGATTTACATAGAACTGTTAAGATATTGCAAATGAAATATATATTTTACTTACATACAAAGTTTTATAACGCACTGTATATATATTCATTTAAATACATTACACGTTGTATATAATAATTATCTAATTGACTCCCAATAGTACACGCAATGTAAAGCAAACACGTGTCGTTATGGAACTAAATAAAATATAAGTAGTATGAAATATTATCGTAGTAATAAAAGTTTCAGTTAGCTCAAAGCGTAATCAAATATCAAACGTATGTATAACGAGAAAAGGTATATTTTTCAATGAATAGTAGGTATTTTTAATCGCTGGTAAGTGACACAAGATAATGGAGTCGAAGCGTGCGTGCGATTTAAGAATGTTGAATAAGTATATATATATATATATATAATACAGTATATATCATATACAAGATTATTTATTCTATATACTAAAGCCTATAGACCCCAAATATATTTCATTAAAAAGTGTAATGAAAAAAAAAACGAATCTTGAAACTAGTAAAGTTATGTCAAGTTTCTCATATTTTCATCAAATAATCATGGTTTCACTTATGTTGATTCAGATATAACATGGCTTGTAAACTACTAGCTGTTGGCCGCGGTTTCACCCGCGTAGTATACAAAGACATTAAATATTATCTCAAGTATAAATTTAGAAAATTTGAATTCTTTTATTGAAATTAAACATTTTCCTTTAGTTTGCCGGATATCATTACTTCCCAGAAATTAATCCTTATTAGCAACACTATCGGATGGTGTAATAATAGTGAGTATTTTTCGCTATTCCTTATTTATAGTTTAGGAATTGGCCATCCACGCCCATTTAAAAAACTCACCTGTATATAAAAATAATAAATGATTAAATAAATAAATATTTTGGGACATTACACACGGCCATCTGACCCTAAACTAAGCAGAGCTTGTTTTGAGCTTAATCGATTCTACTGTTGGTTCTGAATAAACCATTTTCAGGTTAAGTATATACTTTTAATAATCTTGTATATATATTATAGAATACAGTATACATTTAGGTTTTGTGGACAGTAATCAATATTGAAGCGAAGGGAAGATAATAGGCATTTATGTAATGTGTAGGTATATTAGAAATTGGCAGCTGAAATTATTTTAGTAAATGTGTTATGTACCAGTATGTTATATTAAAATGATATGAATAAGACAGAGCCAAATGATAATTGCTCAGGGTTATGTACAGTAGGTAAATACAAAAGAGTTGGGTACAAACAATTAGGCATTGTTAGGCGTGTCCTTGAATTAGACTGGGAGCCGACTTCATACATTGGAATTATTTTCTGTTGTCATTAAATCGTGAAAAATACAAAATATACGTATAGTAGAGTAATATAAATGTGTGAATAGGCTCAAAAAGCTCTCAACCTCACCAGGCCTAAATCTACAATTATCAAAAAATACTGATTTTAATTTCTACAGATCTAAGTTCTAGGCAACTCCTTTACTGCAGCCGATTGTTCTATTCATCTGGCTTGATAACCACAGTTCTTTCTACGCTTACGCAAAGGTAATCGTAGATGGCGCCACTGAAATACAACGAAAGTGTGTCCAATAGCGTGCCACGATTTATGTGAAATTAGTTTCGTCTTGTCATTGTAACCAATCGCGTCATTTGTTTACGTTATAACACAGTGGCGACTCTAGCGGCAGGTTTTGGCAGTAAGTTTATATTCCTTCACAGTTTCTGATATAAGTTTGATGGCCTCATTTCCCAATTTATTTGTACACTTTATATGCCATTTTTGCCCCAATATGTATGAAAATAATTGTATACAGATTAAATTGTGAACTTCCTTTTATGAAGTCGGTGAAAAATAGAGATAGCCTGGGTGAGTCGTGCGTTAGTTTACGTGAAGCGTAAAGCCGGTAACTCAATATTTGAGAATGTACATTTAAACTTTGCCAATTGTGAGAATAATAAATATCGCATGTATTTTTCCAATTATTGTAACTAGCTATCTATTTATATGGCATAATTATATATTATGTAGGTATTGAATGATTTCTGTGTGTTGGTAGTATGTATTAAGAGTTAAGTAGTTGAAAAACCTGCAAATAAAACTGAAGTATCTCTTTATGTGCATTATAAGGTTGAAGCAAACGTCGATGAATAAATTAATTTAATCGATTGTGAACTTTACGTCCTTTAATTACATATTAATTTAAGTTGTCATAAGTAGTGGAATTTTTACTACCGTGGTAACATAAGCGTGAAAACTCGTTTCCACGTGTCTTGTAAAAATGTAGTTACAATGTTACCACACTGTAATTAAGACTTTGTGGCGTTGTGATAAAGCTCATTTTGTATTTCTCAATCAATTATGTGTTTTAGATAATTCTTGGGTTTATGAACACAGCCGATAGTAAACTCAAAGATTGAAGGTATAGAGTTGGTTTTAGAACGAGTAATATCAGTTCAACGACTAATCTATGCCTTGTAGTGTTGAATCTAGTTAATTGTCTTTGTTAGTTTAAAATATCTTAACTGGACTGGAACATACCTTATTACTGTATGTATGTATAATTTCTTTACACAACAGTAAGATCTCGTTTCTTAAAATAAATTTTCGGTCTTTTATTGTTCCTTTGATATTTTAATACTTAACAAAATCTAAGTAGAAATTTATATTTATAAAATGTAATTAAATAGAAATTAATAAAGTGATACATTTCAGCCATGCACATAGATATTGTCAAAAATGTAATTTTAAGTACATTTTGAAGGTAATTTTGTCTCCTTTCTTACCCTTTTATCTCTTTCTATACCTACCATTAAAAGTTTTTTTGTGGGGTCTGCATTGCATAATAAAGAAAGATGATAATCCAAAAGTGATGTCCAAATTAAATCTACATAATATAATATAAATTATATGTATATAATTGAAATAAATAAATATTTTTGTGTAGATATACGTAGGGCTTAGGTACGTAACTGTGCGTGGTTAGTTTTTAATTATAGTAACAGAATGTAAGCGTTTCGGAATTGATGATAATATTAATGTAAAGCTGTGTACACACTGAGTGAATCGTAATATCACGAAATCGTAAGATAAAGTACGATATTATCCGCTAGACAGCGTCAGTATGACATGAGATCAAAACAGCTATATTCTTAGTCCAACTGTAGTAAAAATAGTTTTAATTTTAAAATGCATAATTTTACATGATCTCAACTGATACTAACACTGTTATATTTAAAAGAATAGTTTATTTAGAGATATTTTAAATTGAATTTACGATTCGCTCAGTATATACGGTTTCCAATTATTCAATAATAAATAAATGCGGATATAATTATTAAATATAGCGCTTAATTATTCAGGTACCTGTTGGAATTGAAATTAATATAACAAATTTTTGACTTAATAAAATTATTCGTAGCATGCAATTTAATTTCGCTTTTATATTTATTGAATTCTTATATAAATTAACAGTAATTTTATTTAAAAAAGAACACGATTTTCGAATGGATTATTACGGATATTTATATTGTAACCCCAGCCTATAAGTATTGTATTTTATTTTTAAAATATCCCTATTATTTAGCAATATAAGGACCTAATAAATGAAGTTCAGTCCTTTTGAGGGATGATAGTATAGGTATTTTGATTAAAAAAATAACCTGAAATTGTACTTCATCACTACTAAGCATTAATTAAAACCATTAACAGCATAATCAGTGGTAAAATTATTTATTAAAAAATTAAAAAATACATTTAATGGTTTTAATTAAAAGTAACTACATTTATTAGGACCTTATATATTAAATATTGTTTGCGCAGGTTTTATATTTTTTAAATGCTTTTAATTGGCATAATGCTTAATTTGTATTTAATGATAATGATTTATGATTTATACAATTGTTTCCATATTGTAAAAATAATGCAACTTTATAATTTTGCTTTCTATTTCTAAAATCATGAGGTAGATTTATATATTTATGGTAAAACATGAAAAATTATATCTTATATTTACATAAAATAAACTCCAAAAACAATATAATAGCTATTAAACTATTATTATATATATTTTCTTAAGCGTTGTGAAAGAGCAATGTAGCATAATTAGTAAAATAAGTCACAAACAATTTATAAATAACATAATGTATTTGTAAGTAAGCGCGGAGTTGGTCCTATCGAATGTTTATCAGATATACACGTTAAGAACGAAACTTAATGATAGTAGAATTTATTGACTATTGAAATAAAAATATAAATAATTTACTCGCTGTTTTATTTAGCTGAAACCCTGTGAGTTGGTAACCCTATGATTTTTATGGTAAATAAAATCAATCAAACATCACAAGGCTTAGTGCATAAATAGGAAAAATAATTTCGCAATAATCAATAGCAGTTCCAACAAACCATAAAACCCGAAAGCTTGATAAAGAACCTTATTTCACAACATCTTACAATCGCGACATCATAAAAACTTCACACTTACAAACTTGTATTTGCGTGTGTTTGAAATTGGAACAATGCACTTTTTAATTGTAAATAATAAAAAAAACGATTAATTTACAATTGGTGATACTATAAAACATTCGTTTATATTATTTAAACTACTTCACAAATTTTGACTTGTTTTTTTTTTAATTATAGGTTTAAACGTGGACCAAAGCGCCACCACAATGTGCATTTTTAATGTTGTCAAAAAGAAATAACTTGGGCCAACGCACGTGTGATTTATTACTAGAACTATACTTTAAGTTTTCTGGTTGAAATATTTTATGTCTTTGATAAGAGCTCGGACAATTTTACGCCATGCCAATCCGCTTTTTTATAATGAGTAGGTATGTTTGTTTCAATACCTTTTTATGATCTTGTATCAAGTTGTAGTTAATAAATTAATTATTAACATAATTATATTTAGGTACGTGCATTTTTACATTGTTACATTAAAAAAATAAATAAAGATATCCATGAAAATGCGAAAAGGAATCTGGTCAAGAATGAGTCCCAATCGCACACGGAGGGTGCTGTATAATAATAATAATAGTAACTTAATTTACTACGGAATATAACTCAACTTTACTACGAAATGATAAGTGGGCGCTCGAAATAAATACATATTTATAACTTTTTTAGTACCTATATCTTATATTTAACTATTATTAGTAGCTTTTCTTTATATACATGATATAAATAATATTTGATCCGATTTACAGATTCTTAATGGCGATTTGGATTTTTCAACGTAACTTGTATGATTTTTACTATGACATTGGTAACGTGCGGTTTGAGGAAGAATTTAGTGCAATGACCTTTACGCCTACTGTCAATGAGAAGAGGTTTTGAATCTGTGGTGACGGTGCGGCGGCGGCCACCGGCAACTGTGCGAGTGCGACCGCATTATATTTGTGCGCGTGAGACATACAAACTTTTTTATTTTGGCCCTGTGCTGTGCCTAAATGAAAATATGATTGTCAATTTGCACCATCATAAAATGCTATTGCTCTACGGGTTATTCATTGTATTCCTATATTCAAGAAATTCGTTTGCTAAGTATTACCAGTGGAATTTATATTTAGTGGAATCGCCCCCAAATTTTTTTTTGATTAACACATGTTTATTTATTCGTCTTTAGGCTTAATATAATATAATGCTTACATTTAAAATTTCACTACCTTTCAGTGACACAGTGACACAGAGTCAATTATACGAATATTTTCATAATATTACCTACAACCAGGATTAAAAGTAAATAAAAATCAGGTCAATCGGTTGTGCCTCCCGTTGCCGCGTGAAAGAAAAAACCTATTGCATGGGCGTCACACACGGCGAAGATACTATAATAGATCATGAGAGTCAGCATTATACTAAGACAAGAGAAGCAGCTACCTACCTTCACTTTCCTTCTCTTTCACTGGTTGCATTGTCTCATATATCTTAAGATAAAATATTATAGCATCTTCACCATGTGTGACGCCCTTAATAAGGGAAATGTAACGGGTAGGTAAGGGATATCATTAAATTAAAAATTAAAATATACCCTACAATTGAATTGACTCTTCTATCAACCGAACGCATTAACTTAAAGCATATTCTGTGACGTTTATAAATAATGCATCTTATACCGGAGGAACCTTGGCACTTTGGTTTACGTAGTATCTATTTACTAATCTGTGCTTTGGTACTACACACTACATAAAACACCTATAGGGCATGGATCTAAAGTTCGAACTGACTAGTAGTGTCGTGTAATACAGTGGCGATGTTCGTGGGTTCGAATACTACAATGAGCTTGATATTTCAGTGAAGAAAAATATCGTGAGGAAGCTGGTTTGTTATGTTTGTATTATTTACATTTGGCTGACTACCTTAGTTGCACTTGAGAGCCAATGTACAACGGTTATTTTTTACTAATACCTAAATGTTATATTAGGGGGATGAACTTACAACGTGCGTTGGAAGTTTTCTTGGTACTTTGCGGTTTGATGGTAAAAAGGATGACGAAATCTTGTGGAAAACAAAATATGTTCCTAAGAAGACCGAGGTAAGTGACTGTATTTGTGTCCATACTAAGTTTTATACCTACGTAATACGAGTGGTATAAAATGTGCCCCAGTTATAGATAGTTATTGAGGCACCGAGGTCAGTTAACGACCACATTGTTATTAAGCTGAATATTTCGAATTGTATCGCATGTTTGTATTACTAAAATTGCTACAATTTTAATAGGCAATTGACTACTTTGACCCTATTTAGAATAGATGGGGCTATTTTCTGATAAATAGTTTTTTGTATGTAAAAACTTATCTATAACTCGAGGTCACCATCCTCGACAAGACGTGAAATAATTGTGTGCCTACAAGACAAGATAAATGTCTGACAAGTGCAGCTGAAGAACATACCGACAGGTACTTGGTAACAGATTTGCTATTTGAGTATGCTATTTACTAATCTGTGGTATGGTGTCAGTTAGGGGCCAGAGATTTCAACTTGAGTTACAGTCTATCAGGCGTATACTATAATGTTACCTACCTGTCTCATCACTTCGTTCTCAGAGGAGTGGTCGCTCTAGGCCCCAGATGGGAAGGGGCGTCAATACGAAAAATGGGAAAAACTATAAAATACTATATAAACTATATAGTAAAACATTAAATTTTGATGGTGGATTTTATTTTTGCGAAAGTTAATTAAAAAAAAAAATACAATTACAATTTATTTTACTTAAAATATAATACAATTTAAGTGGTGTGAAAGCGTCAACCAAAGATCGCTGAAAACAATCTCCCTCAAGTGCTAGGGCCGGCCGGCGCTGGGTAGACCGCCTGCCTGCTTCAGTTTTCTGACATAAAAAAAGAGATTATTATAATAAGAACCAACTGGATCTGAACCTACCTATGGATGAAGATCCTATTTGGGATAGCTAAGACATGAAACATCTATAGGAAGAAGACCCTTATTTATTATGAGGACTGTAAAGGTGTAGAACTTGCTTGCAGCTTTTGTGTTTCCTGATTACTATAACTTTTTTTTTTTTTTTTTTGACTGGAACAGAAAGGTGGTGGGTCCAGGGGACCTTCTTCCACCGTTACGCGGACTTATTACTATAACGAAGGGACTTTCAGGTTAGGGATTTTTTGCCAGAGGGCTGACAAGCAGGCCTGCTGACCCGCAGACCACATGATGGTAAGTGGCTACCGTCACCTATACACATTAGCAATACCAGCTGAATTGCCAATGTGTTGCCGACCTTTATAAAGCCTAGAAGGAAACTGGCTCTCAAGTGCAATTACCGGAATACACCAGTAGGTTATTAGCGTGGTAGCCAGCCAGGCGGGAGCTGCAAAGTACCCTGCCACTGTGCTATGGTTTCTTCACGATGTTTTCCTACACCGAAAGCTGAAGCTGACTGTAGGATTCAAACCCACAACCTTCACTGCGGCATCCGACGTCAGAGCGAAGGATCTAGCTGGACAACATTGCTTCATCGTCGGCCCCGTTTATGGGTAGGTCGTGGCTAAACGTAAGATCATATAGGGTATTTTATTTTGTTCCAAACTATGGCGGTCTTGTTTGTGGTGGATTCGATGACGACCTCTAAATTGCTTCGCGCTTACACAAAGGAAAATCATTGTAACAAAGAGAAACTGATGGTTGAAACAAAATTGAACTAAAAGGTTGAAATGGAAACTGTTATCATGAAAATTCGAAACGCTGCTAGTCCAACAAATAAAAAAAATGATTTTCTTTTGAGTATTTTTGTAACTCAATTTAGATCTCTCATGAACGTGGGTAAAACCGCAGGGCACATACTAGTCATAAGCAAAAGTGGTAGTGAACTGGTCACATGAGTCGAATATCGAAAAGATTATCAGGGCTTGCATGCTGGGAAGTGTCAGGAGGCTGGGGTAACTGCTGATTTTCAGGAGTTTGATATATTTGAAGCCGCTTAGCTGGGCAATGTAGTTCCTGGTGTAGAGAGCGGCGTTTGGGTGTAGACCGTGGTAAAACTAGATCAATATAAAACATGGCGGCGGAAAACTGTTGGATGGTGAAATATCAAACTTAGCGTGCTATAAAAGAGTTATTTCTGGGCCTGTCTACGTCAAGTATTGACGGGAGTTTGTACATAAATAATGACTTAAGGAAAATGGCATGGTGGTTTTCCATAGTTACCAAAACAAGTGCTGGACCCTTCTATCGTAAATTAGGTAGGAAATTTCGTTGATAATGCAACACTTACATCGATGAAAATTGTTCATAATAAATGTAACTTAATATCTGAGAACCAATCACAGCAACACACGTGTCCATGCGACGTTAGCGACGGTGGGTACCGATGTTATATGACGCTAAGCGACACGAGCCGGGGCGAACAAACTAGTATATATACCCATAGTTTGCTCATACCGCTCGGGTCACCACGCTGTCAAAAATGCACTCAAAAAATATATTGAAAAGATTCCGTGGCTAGGTGCGCGCGCGCAGGCAACCGTCGTTAAACTACCGCATGAAAATGTTAATGGTATTTGCACAAGTGTTTTCTGAAACAATTGTAAAGGAGTTTTCTACTATTACTTTTGTAATGTCACCGTTGTAGTCCGCGAATGGATTTTTTGTGAAAAGTCTAGTTCTTATCACGTGAGTCGCTTGAATGGATTCCGCAAGTCGTAGGTAATGGAATGTTGTAATTTGGTGGTGTTCTTATATGAATGAAACTAATCGATGTAGGAATCGGTATTTACAATAAGATTGTATTCATAAATCTATACGTGATTAAAAACATATTCTCATCCTGCCATATTTTGAAGCTCAGAGCTAGTTAAGTCGAATGTTGTCATGAAAAGCGTGGGTTCGATCCCTATAAGCGTGAGCTTTCGGTGAAGAAAAACATCGTACGTAAAACATAGCACGGTGGTTCGGTGCTTAATAGTACCTACCTTACTAACTACCACCCTAAAGTTGAAAATCTGCCACCAAACACTTATCGGTGTATTCCGGCAGCTGCACTTGAGAGGCAGATCCTTTTAGACTTTGTGAGCTTACCACTTTCGGCCACATCATCACTTCCATGTTGAGATTTTGGTCAAACTCAAACCTATATACTTAGTAGTAAAAATGCTCAAGAGATTTTGATGAAGTTTGCAATTGGACTTCAGAGAAACAGTAAACCCAGCAGTTACCTATTAACGGATGACTATTGATGATACTGAAGTTACGATTGAGCAAGGATTTATTGGCACAATCTCAGCTTCCCTATCACGCATGCATAGCCTAGGTTAACCAACGAAAGGCTGTATTACAGTGATTCCCAAATCTCCCAATTCCCCACATTCCCGCGACACAAGTACAAACACAAGTGTAGGCTAACCACCGACCCACATATCGGCGAGTACCGACGGCTGGCTCTTGGCAGGCCGATCGAACGGCGCTTTATCAAAATGTTGATAAAACTTTAACTGCCTCCCTTGTGGATAAGCGAGCACCGTGAAATCGCTACGTAAACCAATAATTAGTTAGTATTACGTATTTGTGTCGACATGTGATTGCTTTTCCAATGAATTTTGCAAGCTGCGGTTGAAATTATCTGAGGCTTGGATGCGTTTAATTGGGTAATTGTTTGGTGGATTGATTTTAGGTTTATCTACGAAGTCTTTTGTTCTGTTGCAATTTACATACATCTATTGCACGTTGTTGGTCTTACCTTGTTCTTCCATGCCCACTACCAATCAATTTAAGGTTTCAAGGATGAAAATCTCCACCTTTTTAGAGACATATGTTTTCTTATTAAAGTGCTTACTTACACTTGCTAATAATTTTGCACACTGGTTCCCGGTAAAACATGTCTGTACTAACCAAACCCATGTATGATCATCTGCGTATTATGACATATGTTTATGCAAATAAAATAAGTCTATTCTATTATATTCTTAAAATCATCGTTTTTCTATTAGAATCGGTATCTATCGTTTATCTCTTGATCCGCAGATACTCTTTTAAAATTAAATTTCAGTTTTGTTATTTGGTATTTTCTTTGAAATCTAGAAACATCTGTTTCCGCGCATTCATTATTTTATAATAATTATAATAATATAAATAACTTATTCTATTTTATCTTTAATGAAATTGGCAATATTATATTTTTGGTTATATCAATAACAAACTCAAGTAGACCAGCCAGAAATATGACTTCAATACACCACTGAGCTAGCAGTCTTGAAAACCTCATGCTGTTTTCTTTTCACTATGGATAGGCTTTTGTCCTCTATTTCAACATAGTATGTGATGATGTGGCCGAATGTGGTAAGCACACAAAGCCTAGGAACTGGCACTCAAATTCAGCTGCCGGAACACATCCAAACAATGCGTGTTCCGGCGACACTAGATTTTAAAGGTCAGTAACACATTGGAAATCCTTCTGGTACTAATATTATTCATAGACGATGGTGGCCATTTACCATGGACCGTCTGCATACTTGGCAGAGTAAATCTATAAATGTAAAAGAGAAGTCCAAAGTGACTAACTGACAGGTGATAATCAACAAAGAGCTTAACTCGCTGGTCCTGAAACACGATAGTTGGATATGGTCCTTTTGTAACGTAAGATTTTTCGAAATTCCGAAAATCGCATGGCGGAAGCGCTTTATAAAAATGACAGTTTTAATCGTGATATATGCCAGCAGGAGCCAGAGGTAGGAAGGCTCTTACCTATTCCAATATAGAGTTCAAACTGGTAAATATTAAATACTCGCGGTATCACTCGCGATTCCATATTTTACCCCATAAGGGTGTCGAAAAACCCGGTCTCTTGTCGGTTTCTTGTCTACATTATAAAGGACCCTCTAGGTCCAAGGGTTTGGGCCGAGTGTTGATGAGTCAGTCAGTGAGTGAGTCAGGACTGAATTTGTATAAAGTAGGTATTGGTATGGTAATTAGTTACTGGTTTCCAAGCACCATAATATAAGCTATCTTTGTAGTCAATTTCATCCATTTAACTTTTACGGTGCTTGGTATTGCTAACGTTCACAGGCAATAGCAGCCGTTTACCATCAGGTGAACCGCCTGCCTGCTTATGGCATACTAAATGTCCCACTGGCATAAAAAAATACGGCGTAATTTGCTCTGTACACACAAACTTACGCTTTTATAATATTAATAAGACTATGTGGCATAATTCTTAATTCGATTTTGTATCATACATACAATTAAGCCAAGTATGCAAAATTTAGAAAAAATGCGCCTGCACAAATTAAATAGCAACTAAACCCATATGCAAATTTATCAAAGGCGCTGACAAAAATATTCATTCAGTACACACACAGCATGTCATGTAGTCTCCGGCATATATAAAATGCAAAGAAATTGAATCCTGTACGAAAGTGATTAAGTACACACTCTGGAATATTGAAATTATGTAGAAAACCATTTTATTTAACCGGTTTAGTCATCGTAAGCTTTCATAATTTAAATGAACATTTCTTTAAATCATAAGATTAACATGATTCGCGATTCCTGGAATTCTATTTTTTTGTAGGTAGTTTTGGGACGCGCGTCCCATTGCATTCGCGAGCCCACTTATATGGCCACTAGCTATGGCTGACCCCTTAATCGGTTGGCTTGGCCCATATTGCAGGCAAATCGTAAGTAAGTAGGTACCTATATATTGGACAAAAAAAAAGTAAGTAAGTAATTAAACTATCCGTTAATTTATTCGTTGATAGTTTAACAATGTTAGGGGATGACCCCTGGGGTTAGGAGTCGTTATACCTAGATCATGTACCTATTTTAGTAATTTGTTCGGAAAATAAAAGCTTAGGTATTAAACATTAACATTATTCTGAAAATAACGTGTGCATAATGTTTATTAGTAGCATTAACATTATTAACATAATGTAAACGATCAGAGGTCACTACACGATGACCATACTGACCACTAACCACCACTCCAGGCATGCGTTATCGCCGCTACACCTCAATACACAAAATCTCAAACGGGATACCGGATACCGAACCGAAATATCCAAACGTGTCTATCTCTTTCTACTCTATATATTTCTCATTCCAAGAATCTGTCTGTCCCTCTCTAGCAACCGTAGTGAAGCGCTATCAAGTTGGCAAAGAGTACATATCTATACGTAAATATACGCTCGCTTCTAGCTAGTCACTACACGCTTTTGTGTTGTTCGGAGTTTTGCTAAGTTGGTGTTCCGATTTAGACTCACTGCGTGTGTATTATTGTGCGGGAAATGTCAAATGTGGTTTAACGAAAACGTTTGTAATGTAAAAGTGAGATTCTTTACTTGCCACAGTTGCTTTGTTTAGTAAAATGTAGTGGACAGTGCAGCGTCGGCTGCGTGCTAACTCTGCATTTTTCACATTCCTATAGTTGGAAAGTTGAAATCATTACAACTATGCATTAGTGTTTGTGCTGAATATATTTGTGATTTTTTAAGTGTGGAAAAATGAAAAGAAATCGCCTCTGTTTATTAGACGTGAGTGTTAAAAAAAAATGTAAACTACAATTATAATTTATTTTTAAACTCGCGAGAAATAATTTAATACTATTAAGCAAACACAGTTAGTTAAGTTTCCTCATTTCTTATTTCCTTAAGTTAGTATAGCTACCTATTAAGTCATTTAAATTCTCAGAAAACGATTAAATCACGGTGCACGACCTATAAGATGTACCCACCTACCCACACGTGGAAATATATAAAAATAAAAATACGTCCTTAGCAATATTAGTTAGCGGCGAGTACGAGGTGACAAAGAACTGGCATCAGTCCAGATTCCTACACAATTATACCATTCATTTTGTTATTATTGTACTGTAATGACACTTGGGTACAACAACACTAGTTTCATGAACACGGAATATAGGTAACTCATCATTAACAAAGTATGTTGCTTTGTAGGTTTTGTATAAAACTAAATTGAGGATTGAGGCATGGAATCAACAATTTTTATTGGGTTAAGAACCAAAATTTTAATTAAAAAAAACTATTAATTAGATAGGTAGGTACTCATAGTTTGTTTCAATGTTTACAGTAATGAACAAACAGTTTTGAAGGATACATAATGATATCTTGTTTGTAATTACTTAGTAATGAAATGAAAGATACATCTTTTAAAAAATCTAAGTTTGTTTTGAATAGAGCAATTGCTAAGTTAATTAAATGCCGGCTCTTCTCAGCAAAAGTTACCTTCCGAACTGCGCGTCAGTCTTACAAACTATAAGTGCCTGTGACGGCCTCTTTGAATGCATAAAATATTTAGTTTTTCTATGCACCTTTGATACGAATAATAAAAAAATAACTAAAGTTTATCAGTCTTACAATCATTTTCAAAAAAATGTTTAACATTTATTATAAATCATTGTTCTCGTGTTGTTTTATCTATAACCCAAATTGTAAAAAGAAATTGCCTACTCCACTTTTCCTATCGATACTGCATTTTATAACGCTGATCGGCTGATGACGGATACATACTTATATTTATCTACTATATAAAAATCAGTCTAGTTTTCCTTCCTGACGCTATAACTCCAGAACGCACGAACCGATTTCCACGGTTTTGCATTCGTTGGAAAGGTCTCGGGCTCCGTGAGGTTTATAGCAAAGAAAAACATAAGATCCCACGGGAACGCGGGTGAAACCGCGGGGCGGAAAGCTAGTTATTGATAATTATTATCAAAATAACTTATAATCACAAATTACTGAACATTTTCGGATACTACTTACATCCCTAAGGCTACTCTCTGACCACAATATTATCTTCTTCAATAAATATTCCATAGATCGTACAAGGACATACCTATCTAACCAGACTTTTATTGGAAGATTTCCGTTTCTTAATACAGCACTTCCTTTCGAGTTTATAGCATTTTACGTTGCGATGAGTATTTATGCGACGATCATGGTTTTTGTACCCCAATGTGAAGAATTTTATTGAAATTAGTAAACGCTGCGTTTACGTTATTTCTCTATAGGTATTGGTGCAGCGCCTCTCGCGGAATACGCATGGAACTATTTTCTCCCACAAATATTTGTCGAAAACGTAAACGTAATATTATGTAGTAATTACAATTAAAGTAAAAAAATACAAACTATGATATATAGAAAACATCCTAAAAGCCCTCGCTGCTGTCGATAGGCAAGGTTCCCAACAGGCTGGCAGCGTTCCCTTTTTGGATGGCCAAGCTTATGCGTTGGCGGAAAAAGCTCCCAGCCCGTCGGTCTCCCGAAGCCTCGATGAGCTTGGATGATAAAATCCGAGCAAATCGGCGAGCCTCGAACCCCCATGGACCCATGGTTTCAACTGCGAATGGCATGAACGAAAAATAGTCTTTACACCTTGGTAAATCATTCAGAAAATGGGGAGCAATTTATTTTTTGTTTATATAAAAAATCAGTAGGTACTTAACTAAACTAAAGTAAACAATATTATTTCGTAAAACTAATGATTAGTACCTATACATTAACAAAAAATAAGCCAACATCATATTATCTGGGTTATTATTATGAGCACAAAATGGTGGAAAGAAATACATCCAGCATTCACCTACGTAAAATAAAAAAAAACAATAATTAAAAAAATACTTTATATATAGGTACATACTTCAATTACCTTGTTTAGTAATTAAAATCAACTCAAACTCATTTATGCAGTTTAGGTCCGGGCTGAGGCACTTATGAACGTTACAATTGACTCGTTCGATTCGGAATAAACTGAGAAGATTCCGGCATATTTTCTTGTAGATCTTCCTCTTGAATGTACTTACTTAATTATAAATTACAAAGATTATATTAAAATAGGCTGTGGCGCGATTATTTCATTCAAATACGTTTTTATCTTCTATAAAATCTTTACTTACGTAACTTCTGCCTAAGTTTTTTAATCTATACGTAGATAGTTCTTGAATTTCCTTGGGGATTTCCCGAGGGATCTTATTTTTTCCCGTGATAAAAAGTAGCCTATGCCTTCCTCGATAAATGGGCTATCAGACATTAGGCCTAATAATATTACCCATTAGTGGTTACAAACTTCCAATTTTAGATATTATAGTACCTAATAAATGAACTGTTTCTGTTTCTTACGTGTGATATGTAGTGTTGTGTGTATTTTCAAAATAAATGTATTTTCTTTCATTCTTTCTTTCTAATAGAGACTTCAATCTCGTATTTTATTTTCAACTAGCTATTCCCCGCGGTTTGACCCGCGTTGCCGTTATAATAATTAGCCTATAACCAATTAAAAGCTTGCTAGCTTATGTTACTCCTTTCAACATCAGCTCTGCCGGTGAAAGTCCCGTCAAAATCGGTCCAGTCGTTTCATGTGTTTTTATCGTAAGCCTGTTGCGGCGGCGGCTTCATAACGTCTTATAAGTTGGTCGACTATTACTTGTAAACTTGTAAAGCCTTCTTAGCTGGAATAGTTCTACTTTTAACTTCGTTAAAAGTAAAAAGTACTAGTACTATTCACACATATAATTAAAAAAAAAAATATAATGAAGTCGGTTAAAAATCCATATCTAATAATAGTGAATAAACTGAGTACAATAGCTAATACTAGCTAGAGGATAAATAATATGCCAAGAAAAGGAAAATAAAAAACCATAATTTAATGGTGACAATGAGATTTCTAAATGATATTCCTATAAATATAAAATTGGCCATGTGCGTGACGTACCATGCATACCATAGGGTTCCGCAGTGCTTTTAATTCTCGATCGCTAAGTTAATGGATATAGATGTCGTGAACTAGAAAGCTCTTATTGCGCGTGATAGTTTTCCTTGTATGTAACTTCTATCCTTGGTTTAAATTCAAATTAATTTATTCCTTGCAGTTATGGGTAGGTACATTAAGATATTTTATTTTATATTAATTGAACCTATCCTTTCGGCATGCAAGTACAGTTTGATTTTATTCTCAATATACCTAAAAAATCTATTGCTAAAAACATTCATAGTAAGTGTTTTTAAATTTCAACCAAACCACACAATTTTACAATACAGTTACAATGTTAAGATTTATAAGAAACTAGCTGTCCCAACAGACGTTGTCCTGTCCAACTCATACACAAAATTTCATCCAAATCGCTCCAGCCGTCTATCCTATGTCTCAAGTTGGACCAGACTGCTCACGGTGTGCCAATTTAATTTAAAATCGGTTAAGTCGTTTAGGAATCCATCGCGGACAAACATCGTGACAGGAGATTTATATATATTAAGATAATATGTCAAATAATAATAAACAATAAAAATGACAATTAAAAAAGTATTAATCATTCAATTAGTTTAATAGTATATATTCAAATACCTAGTAGTTAAGATTTGAGCAACTCCATAATAGCGCTGTAAATTTTTCCAGATTTTTCAGATCCACAGTAGTAGTTTTTAGCCTTCGTAAAACGGCTAATTTAGCCCTTTTATTTTGTAACTACATAATTATTTTTTTTGTTCATAACCTTGTCGTGGTTACAGCTATAGGTATCTGCCAAATTTGACCTATATGGACTTTATAATTTACAAATAAAATGTCGGACAAATAAGATGGACGGACATAAAACTACAAGATTTCTTTGTTTGACTACGGAACCCTAAAAACACGACACTCTGATTCATTTAGTTTCCATTAACATTTTATTTAGCTGTAGGTTAGCTTACACAGACATGATTCAGTAAATGACGTAATTTATTATATTTACTGACAAAAATAGATCAGGAACGGATGGTTGGTGTCACTCCGTATATCTTTAATGTCATGTACCCGTTGCGTGAGCGCAGCCAATAAAATAAATAGTATTTAGGTAAGTATGTTGCTTATCTCTGTATTGATTCAAAACATGACTTTGTTTTTATCCATCTGGCCTAGAAAAGAGGGTAATGTTTAACAAGTACCTATCAGATTTTGTAGAGCAATAATGTGTTTAGACTTATTACTCCTTTTAGTGACATACACCGTATTTTTCTCGTGTTCATTGACCTCTAATTGGATGTTCTCTTCATTCTGACTTGGCCCTCTCTTCTTTATTTATTGTGTTGTATTTTTAAGCGATGTTCAATATGACCTAACGAAAAATGTGTAAGTAGGTAGCGAAGCGTCGAAGCAACAATGCCAAATGCTAGTTTTAGGCGTGTTAGTAAACGGCATCTATTGCATAAATTTGCGTTTACGACATTTCTCTATAGGAATTAGCAAAGCGAGAACAAAATTCGACCCGGCAAAATTTTAGTAACGTAGCCTAAAAAGTAACGTCATAAACTTAATGCAGTTGGGATTTTCCGTTTTAGTTTATATTTTCGGGGTAATTTTTAAAGGTTTGAGGAAATATATTTATTAATAATAGTTGAATCAGTAGAATTTGTAGAACTCAATACATTATAATTTTATTTGAAAAAAAGCGCTTTAACTTTTTGGAAATCCCATCACCGAATATATTTTCGCCAACGAAATGTACGTAGTAATACCTACTATGATGTAGATATTTGTCATACGCATGCGTCAGATGAACAGTCAGACTAACTGCCATGCTGTAAAAATCTCTAATTATGTATAATCTACAATTTCAAAGGAGGCACAAAATTAACTGTAGAGATACTATGTCAACTTTTGCCGTAGGTGAAACCGCGGGGAACAGGCTGGTAAATGAATAAATATGCTGGGACCTCACACATGGCCATCTGAAGCAGAGAGACTGTGGAAACTGCATAACTTGATATACTTCTTTATATAAATATACAGAGGCGCTCTCTTCACACGAATTTCCTTTGGTATAAATATAGAAACGCGTTCTTCAACAAAATTAGTGCAATAAATTATTATTTATTGTGCAAATGACATAAATAAAATATCAACGATAAGAATTTAAAGACAAGTCTGTTGGGCAAAGCCAGTTGACAAAGCTTAAGAGGGAAGATGGCAGTATAGCGTCAACCAAAGCAGAGGTTCTGGGTGAGATAGAGAGGTTCTATGGGCAGCTATACACTTCGGTCACTAAGCCCGTCATCAGTGAGGCCAACGACCCAAGAGCTAAGCTGTCGCGACACTATACCGAAGATATCCCGGACATCAGCCTGTACGAGATTAGAATGGCCCTGAAACAGCTGAAGAACAATAAGGCGCCGGGCGAGGACGGAATCACATCAGAGCTTCTGAAAGCGGGTGAAATACCGGTACTGAAAGTCCTTCAGAAGCTCTTCAATTCCGTCTTGCTCGAGAGAAAAACGCCAGAAACATGGAACAGAGGCGAGGTGGTGCTGTTCTTCAAGAAAGGTGATAACACCCTGTTGAAGAACTACAGACCCATCACGCTTCTGAGCCATGTTATAAACTGTTCTCAAGGGTCATCACGAATCATCTCGAACGCCAGAGATAAACTTCCAGCCTCCCGAACAAGCCGGTTTCCGAAAAGGGTACAGTACCATAGGCCACATCCACACGCTGAGGCAACTTATACAGAAGGCTGAGGAGTATAACTTGCCATTATGCTTAGCATTTGTGGACTATGAGAAAGCCTTTGATTCGGTCGAAACTTGGGCAGTGCTTGAGTCTCTTCAACGTTGCCGCATCGACTATCGGTACGTCGAAGTGTTGAAGTTTTTCGAAGGCGATTCCATTGAAAAGAGGCGTAAGGCAGGGAGATGTTATTTCTCCGAAACTGTTTACTGCCGCCATGGAAGACGCCTTCAAGCTTCTGGAATGGAAAGGACTCGGCATCAATATAAACGGCGAATACATCACTCACCTTCGATTTGCCGACGACATTGTGGTCGTGGCAAAAACGATGGAGGAGCTCAGCACGATGCTCGATGACCTCAACCGAGTTTACAACGGGTGGGCCTTAAAATGAACAAGACGAAAATTATATAAAACGCCCGTGTTGTGCCCACCCCGGTATCAGTTGGAAGCTCGGTTCTCGAAGTTGTTGACTCGTACGTCTACCTAGGACAAACAGTCCAACTAGGTAAGTCCAACTTTGAGAAAGAGGTCAATCGCCGAATCCAACTCGGTTGGGCAGCGTTCGGGAAACTACGAAATGTCTTCTCCTCCTTAGTGCCTTAAGACAAAAGTCTACAACCAGTGTGTGTTACCAGTGATGACATATGGCACAGAGACGTGGTCTCTCACTATGGGCCTCATATAGCAGCTCAAAGTCGCTCAACGAGCCATGGAGAGGGCTATGCTCGGGGTTTCTCTACGCGATCGAATCAGGAATGAGGAGATCCGTAGACGAACTAGGGTCACCGACATAGCTTAGCGGATTGGCAAGTTGAAGTGGCAATGGGCAGGCCACATAGTGCGCAGAAAGGATGGCCGATGGGGCCAAAGAGTTCTGGAGTGGAGACCACGGACCGGCAAGTGCAGCGTGGGACGTCCGCTTACAAGGTGGACAGACGACCTTGTAAAGGTCGTTTGAAAACGCTGGATACAGGCCGCCCAAGACCGGTCCTATTGGAGATCATTAGGGGAGGCCTATGTCCAGCAGTGGACGTCTTGCGGCTGAGATGATGATGAAGAATTTAATGCAATATAAACATTATGAATTCCCTTATCTTGCTCATGAAGTAAATAATAAAATAAATATGGTTATTAATATATTTTTTATTTATGTCGCAAGGCTGACAACTGCCGGAACACACCAGAACCTATAAGTGCTTTGCTTGGTGTGCTTGATTTTTAACTTGAGGGTGGCTGCCAGCCAGCAGGGTGCTACAAAGTACCCTGCTACATTTCCTCACGATGTCTTCTTCATTATAGAATTCGTACCGACCGGGCGACCTTAGCGCCGCGGCATCCAACATCACAACAACTGTGCTATCATCGCCTTATAGATTGTTTATTTTATATTACAAACTTAACTACATAAATTAACTGTGGTGTCAGTTATTTTATTGTGATGTAAGTGTGACAAATAAATAACTATACATTATAGCAGGGGTCACCAATAGGGTATTTTACTCCATATGAGAAAAAATCTAAATATGTACAATTTAAATAGCTTAGGCAATAAGCAGTCGGAAAATGTTAGTTTTAGTTCATAAAACAACTTAATTAATTTTAAAATTCATTTCAAAGTTTTCAGTTTTTTTAATCTGTTTCTAAACAAGCGAAACAGTAGCCGCCATTATAATGACGTCATACGGTGGTGTATGTAAACTAAAAAGTGTCAACTGAAGTATTATTATTATTATTTTTACACTAGTATTCATGCATTCAGGAACAGTACACTAATAAAAAGGATAATAGCTCATTTTTAATTTATAAAATTTTATAAGTCCAATTGAGACCAATATCAGCGCATTTATTTACTTACAAGAGACCAAATAACGTCATGACCGTAGACGTCCAGCTTTTCATCAAACTACTCCCGACATTTAAAAATGTAAAATTTAAATGCATTTTTATGGCACTTATCGATTGAATTTTTTTTGTGGCTTATTAGCACCTTAGGAACGAATTGAGACACTTCTCAAAAATAGATGTAATACCCTATTAGGTATATTAGGCGTCCGTTTAAGAAAAACATAAAGGTTATCGCGGTCCGGTTGGTAGATGATGACTGGCGACCAAGCTTAGATCCTTTCCTACAAATTCTATTATAATGTTACTAATAAACCTATTATTATCAAATGACTTATTGTATATTTGGATGTGCGCGGATGAAATAAAATAACCATTTGTCAAAGTTTGTCCGCACAATATAGGTCGGCGGTCCGGATCCGGACCGCGGTCCGCCATTTGGTGACCCCTGCAATATAGCTTTGCGCCCACGATAATTTTATCTTTATTCCAATAATACTTTACCTCTAGAATTTTCCATAAATATTATTGTTTATTCTTTACAACTAGTATTTACAATAATAGTATAAAATACAAACTATGTACCTATAGAATTCTGCAAAGCTACCGCCGCTGCCGGTGGGCAAGGTTCCCTCTTTGTATGGCCAAGCTTATGCGTTGGTGGAAGAAGCTCCCCACCCGTCGGTCTCCCGAAGCCTCGATGAGCTTAGATGATAAAATCGGAGCGAATCGGCGAGCTTCGGACCCCCTGATCACATTTTGATGCTAGCACAGTCTATGTAACTCTTTCTTACAGTCGGCCAACGGACACGTCTAGACAGAGCAATCGTGCGGGGCTTGCGGGGTGAGATAGAGGCGGTAGCGAGCCCAAGCTGCCATACACTCGCTTGGGACACAATGGAGCATTTGTCAATTTCGCGAGACTTCAAACGCGATAGACCACTGTATGTAATTACGCTGTGATGCTAGTAACAACGGTCAGTAGTTCTTTATAAAATTAACCAATATGCAAAAGCAGTGTAGTAATTTGTTCTTTTTATTTAATTCATAAACTAATAACCAAACAACCCATGAAACTAAACTAACAGTAGTGAATGGCCCTCATTATGTATGTTATGTTTTGTTCATTACCTATCGTGTAGAATTCATTAACATGCTCTATTGTTATGCCCAGTTGTAGGGCAGGTAGCTGACATGTTTGCCTAAATAGATAGGTACATAGTGACGAACGAACACACATACGTCATTATGTATATTATAATTATGATATTAGGTATAAGAAATTACAACTTTAGGATATGGAACGAGTTCATCATTACGGTTTTCCCTCAGCGTTTCAATACAGGGTGACTTTTTAGTCACTGGAAATACTTGCAGGGGTGGAAGTACTCATCAATATGAACGAACCTTTTATTATGGGACCAACTCTGAGATCGCGCAAAATAAAATGGTTGCATTTTGGTAGAGTAGGTATTGAACTTTTGTATGGAACAGCTGATAAATTTTTCGTGATTTCACACTTAGTCTAATAATAAAAGTTGTTCACCCCTGCAAGTATTGCCAGTGACTAAAAAGTCAACCTGTATAGTATTCTTCAAAAAGGGCGTATAAACGGGCCGGTTGGTGTGGTTGGTAATATACTCTATCTATCACGCCACAGGTCCTGGGTTCGCTACCCATTCAGGACAGACATTTGTGTGCATGAACATGTCTGTTTGTCCTGTAATTATCTAATGTACGGGAGAGTCTGCTATTGGACCATTTTTAAAAAATATGCAGTTTTGAAATGCTTATTTGAAAATAGCACAGACAACAGCTGTATTAAATGAAACTATATTTATTTGGCTTCACATATAATTAATAAAAATCAACATAATTATAGCAACACTTAAGATAATTATCATTTTATGAGAACAGATATTTGTTTCAATTTAACCAACCGGTAGGACGCGGTTGGTAATTTGGACTTAGAGAAAACTTACCTAAGTATAAATCTAGACAAAAACATTTTTAGGAAAAATATCTCTCGTACTACAAACAACAACGATAGAAAATCTAACTTTGACTAAATAGACTTAAAAAAAAACACTCAATATTCTGAATAAGTTTGAAAAAGATTATTTCAGACAATCATCACAAACATCGGGGTTAGTGGTGCAAGTTTCATGATTCCAGATAGTCCATATTAACCGACCATGTGTGGTCCATTTAAGCAAACTGTTTACTTACCCGCATAAAAAAGACGAATTTGACAAGAACATAACCTATCGTTAAACAAATTTAATTTTAATTTTAAACATTAATATTCGCTAAACGATACCTTATAATATCCGCAATTATCTGACATTATTACTTTTTTTGTTTAATGTAAAAATAAAACATAAAATTCACTTAAAACCAAACTTCCAGAGGTGTTGTTGCAGTACCGTTTCGATTTTTCTGATGAGAAGTGTATTAAAGACCATGGGTTGTACAGAAAACGTGTTGAAATCCTGAACGCTGCATTTGTTTATCTATAACTACAGAGTAATGAACTGATCGAATTGATAGCTAATGGGGTGGTTGAATCCTCAAGTGGATGAATAACATGTCAGTAATACTCTTGGCATCACTCAAAATGCGTAGGTATCGCGAGGTCTGGAATCTCTAATACTATCATGAAGAGAGAGATTGAGGGTAGAATCCTACTTATAATATTATAAATGCGAACGTTTGGATGGATGTGTGTTTTTGTTACTCTTTCACGCAAAAACTACTGAACGGATTTGAATGAGATTTGGCACAGAGATAGATTATAGTTTGGAATAGCACATAGGCTACTTTGTATCCCGGGGAAACATAAGATCCCTCGGGAACGCGGGTGAAACCGCGGGGCGGATGCTAGTATATGATATACTTAGTATTGCACTCCCCCATCGTGTTTACGAAGGTTGATATTATTTCTTGATGAAAACACTAATAAATAATTTAAAAAAAAAATAGTTTGTTTATGTTTGGCGCCAAAAAAGAAAGTCGCGGTGATTTCATTTTGTACCATATTTGAAAAATATTTTATCAACCCGCGTAAAGCGAGGACAACCACACCTTGTCCTGTACCAGTGGTGGATCCAGGATTTTTATTTGAGATTTGTCACACATTTGTGGTGTGGTGGACCTATATGCTTTTGGGGGGGGCTTGTGCCCTTTAGCCGGTACTTAGTCTTTTAAATGCACTCAATAGATATACCTAATTAGCATTAATAATGAATTATTTACCCGCTCTAACTAAATGATAACCAAATACTAATATTATAAAACTACAATATGACGTAAAACCACAGTAGATTCGCGTGTAGGTTTACAATAATTGCATAAGTAACTCAATGACGTCATATAGGTGTAATAACATGCTATAATATATCTATTTGTTGCAGGTAAATAATAAAACTGTGTTCATAAAGTGTAGGTTCGTATTTTAACATATTTTCCTATATGAGAGCTCAGCCAAACATAAAAATAATGTTACTCACTTTTTTCGTTTATCTCAAAGGGCCTCTAGGTATTAAATCTGTATCCGCAGGCCTTCAAAAATTATCAGTCTTCGGGCCGTAATATATATGTTGAAGAAACAAATAATAATAAATATTCTGGGACATTCCTCAAACTGGATGCAGGCCGCCCAAGACCGGTCCTATTGAAGATCCTTAGGTGAGGTCTATGTCCAGCAGTGGACGTCTTGCGGCTAAGGTGATGAGGATGATGATTCTTCAAACATGATCATGTGATCCCAAACTAGACAAAGCATGTAGGTAGGACCTACTATGGAAATCATAAATTCACATAGAAACCTACATATAGAAAGAGGTAGGTAGAAACTAACCTATCTTACGATAATGCTAAAATATAAACGAAAAATTTAAAAAAAATGCTTGTAAAAATATCACAGTGCATTTGCACATCAAAGTTGCAGTTCTCTGTGTATCTTTACCACTTTCGACCACATTATTACCCTCGGGGAATAACCCTATCAAAAGAAAACAACATATTTTCATTTTTAATTCTAGTCATATCGGAATCATATCCTATAGTAGTATATCCTCGCTAATGGACAATCACCTTAAAAATATAACATCGTCACAACCACAGAACAATACTGATATTCATTCGATTTTTTCTTCTCTAGGGATGTAACACTGTTCTATTTTACTTATCGATAATTTATTTAACACAAGTCGATAAATATTAAAAAAAAATTGTCTGTAGTTACCTAAGTGTCGAACAAAATTATTATTTTAATAAAATCATCTTTATCGGGATAAGAATATAATTTACTTGTTTTCTTTATAAAATTAAAAATATAAAAATTATCTAATATAAAATTAGAGTTGTATTTTGTATGAGGTATTATGAAGAGGTAATATAAAGTTTCTAGGAGATAATCTCAGAAACTTACAGACAACCATTTTTTTAAGCAGTGAATAAGGTCGAATAGCGTTTAAGAGTGAAGATTTTTTAAATAACTGTTTTAATAATTTATTAGGCTATTGCTATTTCTATTGTTTTTATTGTTCTGTGGTCACAACCGCTTGTCGTTTAACAATTTTATTGTATAACTCAATGAGTGAGAAGTCAATTAACTCGTTGACCGACGGATCAAATCTAACACAGTTACCGTTTTTATTCTATTTTTAATTTTTTCACACTCGTTTTGATATTGTTGAAGATTTCTTCATTTATTTTATATGTACCTACTTACTTTTTACTTTTTGGTTATTATCTTTATAAAAAAAATCGGATAAAATCTAGCCGACTGGGAGCTTAACCAATAGTTATAGTATAGGTACATTAAAAAAAAAAAGTAGGTAAGCGTAATGCTCTGCTACCCGTGAGAAGCCGGGGCGGGTCACTAGTACATAATAAATGGTTTACTATCAATATAAGTACGATGCTAAGTTTCCAAGTTAAAACAAGTGAATCCTATTTATAAGATATTCATTTAAATATAGGTATAGACTTCAATAACCTTCTGTCGTTTATAGAATTGTACATATTTTGTAATTTAATATTACAACTATGTAGGTATATCTCTTTCTAACAATAACATAAGAAAGGGATATAAGAAATTTTGTCCTGTCGTATTATTACACGACTATACTCTCGTATATGACAATGGATAATTTGACAGCTTTAAATATTTTCTATCTCTTTTCTATATAGTTTGTAAGAAAGAGATATACAACAAAATCAGCACTAATTGTGTATGTACCGAAGATTTTAGAGTCTGTTCATTCATTGCCTCTCTATTAAGAAAGAGCTAGAAGGAAAAACTGCAATGGCGATTCAGACACCTAAGAATCAGTAGCTCGGTAAGATATTTTATTATGAGAAAGGTATTGTTTAACTTGAATAGCAGGTGTAATTGTGTTATCATTTTAAACAATATCTATTTATAAATGTTTCAACACTGAGTTTGCTAGTGTTTTTCTCAGGGGCGTTAATTTCGCTACACACGCAGTTTCACATATGCTTAATATCCGCTATGCTATTCTGTACCCGTTCGAAATGAACTTCCGAGACCTTTTCTATATTTGACAATGTTTGAGACTAACAGCTTCAAATATATTCTATCCTCTTTCAAAAATGTTTGTAAGAAAGGGATAAAGATTAAAATAAGTTTACGTTTGTAAGCAACAAACTACGATACAATTGTCAAAGCTTAAACACATCAACAACACCATTATCTTCCACGACACCCCTGTCCGTTCATCCCCTTGTAGCCTCCCCCTGGCTGCTATAGGAGCGAGTCTATGATTTAAAACAATTTTTAGAAATTAGGTCGCCAAAATAAATTGTTGTGTCTAGCAAAGCTGATTCCATTCCGCTACGGTTCATATTACAAGAATATTGATTACCCGTTTTAAGCCCATAGTAACTCGGCGGGTGTGACAATTAACAGTTAAGTCTCGAGATAGCTATCAATCAAAAATCATTCTACCAGTTATAGTTGTAGAAAGGCGCGTTTAGAGTGCGTTGACCTTGCGTTTTTTTTTTGTGATACTTATTAGGTTTTTTATTTGTTTTTATACACAAGTTAGTGATCGTATCTGTGCCTGTTGCGATTATTGAGATTTAATTTTGAGATTAATAAATAGGAGAATGGCTACGACTACATTGTATTTATTGTAATGACAACATTTTGTAATGTCTAAAAAAACCGGCCAGGTGCGTGTCGGACTCACGCACGAAGGGATCCGTACCTATATCTATAAAAACGGCAAAAAAAAATACCTATTTTAAATTTTTTTATTTTGTTTTTAGTATTTGTTGTAATAGCGGTAACAGAAATACATAATTTATGAATATTTCAACTGTCTAACTATCGCGGTTCTTGAGATACAGCCTGGTGACAGACAGACGGACGGACAGACAGCGAAGTCTTAGTAATAGGGTCCCGTTTATACCCTTTGGGTATGGAACCCTAAAAACCAACTAAAGCTTTTAAGACTTATCTCATAATTATAGAAAGATGGTGACCAAGTTTGAATTTAGAAACATTTAATTTTGCTAAAAACTCAAAGCAAACCTTTTTCTGTTATTCACAAAACATTTCAAAATAAATCACACATAAATAATGACGCTTTCATACCCTACGGAACTCTTATCTTACAGTTAGTAACAAAAAGGTATAGTCTGTAGGTGTCCTCGTATCTTAACAGCAATTTGGCAAACATAGGTTGGTCTGACACACCTTTATCATAAACTATCCACATGCAAGGCAAACAATTGTCGATCATTGGTGTCAAGCTGGGAGCTATTGTGAGTAATTTATTTGTATGGTTTGTATTTCAAAAAAAGTTGTTTTTGTTACCTTAATTTATTGTAACTTTTGTATCGAGGTTTTACCCACGTTTTAGAGGTATTTCCCATACTGATTCGTCCATACCGTGACGAGTTCAAAAATCAGTTGAATAGATACAAAATTCTACTTAATATTTAGATTTTTTAGTCAAATCAAATCAAATCAAAATTATTTATTTGCACAGAATACAGGTTATGTAGGTGGTACACAATATTAGTCTCACTATATTCTGCCTTTGCGAGGCATGCAAAAATTATCATAGATTACATATACATTACATTACATTATTATTACATTTACATTATTAAAAATATCTATTCAATTATTTAGGTTAAAAATAAAAAACAATACAAAAAAATATTAGACAAAAAACAAAAACAAACATGATCGGTAAGCTTATAAATAAATCGGAACAAACACATCGAGTGAATCGCAATTATTCAGCTCAGCCAGAATACCAGCATTGCACCGACATTTACATGTATTTATCATTTAAAAATTCATCCACTGTATAGTATGTCCTAACATTTTTTTTTTTTTTTTTTGAGACCAACAGCTTTTATGTAAATACAAAAAAGAAACCTTAAAACAAAAAACTACCGCCAATGACAGGTCTCCACTAAATTATGTTTCAATAATTTCTTAAAGCTAACTTAACGACTAAGAGGTGACAGCTAAAATCACCGAAGAGGGTTTAACATTATTATAGTACCTATATTCCTTAACGAATTCTACTCAATTTGCACACACAAAAGTTGATTATGTGTAAAATTAAATACATAGATAGTAGATAAATAAATAAATAAGTATTCCATATACATTAAATACCGATAAATATAATAATAATTATAATAATAATAATAATAAAGCGTTTGTACCCAGAGTAGGTAGTTAATAAAACGAGTTGAACAAAATTAAACTTAGTAATCACTGTAAGGTATGTGTGAAATGTTGTTTCACTTGACACTTGATAACATATTTTGAGGAGTGGAATAAATCAATATGAGAAAATAGTGTATTATATGTATCAGCAGCACGAACAAAGAAAGAGTTACTTGCATAATTAGTCCTATGAAAGGGAACATGTAGCAACTTGGTGTGTCTAGTTCTACGCGAGGGTACTTGAAGACGGATATTGTTAACGAGAGCAGGACAGTCAATGTTACTTTGGACAATATCATGAAAGAAAGACATATCTAACAAAGTCCTACGTTCCTGTAACGTTAACAGCTTAAAGTGCTTACAGTCTTGTTCATATGAAGAAGATGATGATGCGCGTTTGTTGCGATAGTTTAGGTGGCGGATAAATATGCGTTGAATGCGTTCGATGCACTCTGTGTGTGTTAGATATTTAGGACACCATACGCAGCTACCATATTCTAAAATGCTGCGCACATATGCACAATAAACCGTGATAACGCTATCTATATCTCGGAGCGGCTGACATGTACGCAGCACGAAACCAAGAATTCGGTAAGCTTTGTTTGTTATTTGACCTATGTGATCCAGCATAGTAAGTTTACTGTCGAGCAAAACTCCTAAGTCACGCACAGCCTGTACTCGCTCGATGTGAACACCATCAAATGCATAATTAAATTTAATTGGTTTTTTTCGTCTCGTAAATGTAACAGTCTGACATTTATTGATGTTAACTGAAATTCTATTTGATCTGTAATAATTAGCAAGTCGTGTCAAGTCCTTTTGTAATTTCTCACAATCAGATAAAGTATTTACTTTTGTATAAATTTTCTTATCGTCCGCATACATTAAAAAATTGGAATGATGGAAACAATGAGCGATATCATAAAGAAAGGCTATATATAGCAAAGGACCCAGATGTGAACCTTGTGGTACTCCTGAGACCACCTTAAAAAAGTCCGACTTATATCCTCCTATGACAACAGCTTGTGAACGATTATGTAGATATGACTCCATCCATCTTAGTAAGTCGCCACGAATTCCCAGACGCAGCAATTTCGAAAGCAGGATGACATGGTCCACCCTGTCGAAAGCCTTTTCGAAATCAGTGTAAACCACATCAACCTGTCCCTCAGTTTCCATGTCATTTAGCAAAGTTGACGTAAAGAGAGTTAAATTTGTGATAGTTGATTTACCACGCAGAAAACCATGTTGTTCATTGGGTATGTTGCATTGAATGATCGGATAGATGGAGTCATAAACTATTTGTTCAAAAAGTTTACTAAATACATTCAAAATCGATATTCCTCTGTAATTCTCTATTTTATTTCTTGAGCCTTTTTTATGTAAAGGAATTAGGTGTGCTTCCTTCCATATTGAAGGGAAGGTATGTTCCTTCAAGGATCTATTAAATAAAATATTGAGTGGTGGCGTGAGCGATTTAGCGCACCTCAAGATGTATACCGGATGAATGAGATCACTACCAGCACTCTTATTAGGGTTACACCTATTAATATATTTGGCAATTAATTCCTCATACAGCAATTGTTTTAATTTAATTTTAAATCTATTAATATTTGCACATCTTATATGCTTAGGTAATTTATTATATATTTTAGAAGCCATCCCAACTATACTCTTTTGGATCTGAGCAGTTCTACAAGTCACTGGCAATACTTGCAGGGGTGGAAGTACTCATTACATAGTAAAAGTTGTTCATATTGATGAGCTCTGGCGACCTTACTCACGCGCAAGAACACAACTATAAGTTATTTGGCTGCGGTGTTCTGCAAGGTGGAGGTACTTCCCCAGTCGAGCTGCTCTTTGAGCGACATATCGCTATGCTCTACCTCTCTATAGCGTTATTATTCTAAGCCAAACCATAGTCCATAGAATATGTTATAGGAACTGTACCAAACTATAACTCAGCCAATCATATTTATAAAAATCGTAAATGTCGTATTATTAGATATCATTGGTATGTACAATTGTACATTAACTAACTAACAAAAGACACATTTACTTACCAGGCTATTTATATAACATATTCAAATAGACGAGATTAATTCCGCAATATTTCTTATCAGTTCGAGTAAATAAAGCGGAGGCGAGAACCTAATAATGGAGAACAGAGCAATCTCGGTACTGTATAAATTATGTTAGGCCAACTACTGTCCAAAATAAAATTTGCTCTTCTGTAGAAGGCTGACTTCCAAACCGGTGGTAACTTCAGTAGCTTCGACGTTCATAAGTGCCCTCCAAAGGGCTTACTGAATAAATGGCTTTCACTTTGATTGACGTACCATTCTGCACATTATTTGGGGAAAATTATGTAACTACCTCAAAGTATAGTACCTACCTAGCCTCGAGTATAAAGAATTAACGTAAGTAAACGCTTAGGTACTATAGTTCACGCCACCAAAGAAGTCCCGAAGTCCACCTCTATCGCAGTAAAACAGTAAAAATAAGATCGATTTTAATTAATTCCACGGGACTTCTTTGGTGAACTCTTTCACGTTTGCGTTTACGATATTTTTCTATAGAAATTCACACAGCGCCTCTCTCATGGAACTAATTTCTCTCATACAAAATTTTTGTGCACGGAAACACTCACAGATAATTTAAAAACGTTTTGACTCTACAAAAAATGTGTACCATTATATTTAGACTAAGAAATAGGTATTTGACAGTGGCGAGTAGTAAACATCGTTGCATAAATATGGTACCCACGTGTTCTATAAATAACTGAAGTCAGGTGTGTCTAAACCGCGATGCATAAGTTAGTACATTCCCGAGATCAAAGCCAAATAAAACACAGAAGGGACAGGTGTTTTACGCATATTCCTCAAAAGGTATCATTACGTTATTGAAACTATCAGTCTGTATTGAAATGAAATAGAGTCAATTATAACTAAATTTAATGAGAATTTCAACTTATTTCGGTTGTAAAAAATAATCAAGTTATTTTTGTTGGAGTTATTTTGTCATAATATGGCAGGGCACAAAAAATAACTAATTAGAAATTAAAAAAATAATTAACTATCGCGACATTTTGTGGGAGAGAGAGGTGAGTCATATTGAACTCATAAGTTTTATAGATGATGACTTTATAATAAATAATTTGAAACTGTATGTCACATTGATGTCTGTAATGAACATGTCGCAATAAATAATTTAATTATTTATTTCTAAATAGCTTCTTAGTTTTTTTTGCTGTTATTTTCTCACTTTTCGCCATTTGTGACAACATAATGCTATCACATCAAAAAATCATACTTGATTATTTTTACAACCGAAATAGGTAGAAATTCTCGAAGAGCTGACACCTCTATTTTATTTCTATATTCTACAGTAATTATGTGCATGTAATTATTGACATTTCCAACCAACGTTGTAGTAGTTATCGTATTTAATAGCTTTCAGGTGATCGACGCAAGATGCACTCTAAACGATCGCAGTAAGATCTAAATTTGCGCTGTGTTCGATTTATTGAATATCAAATTAGAAAGTATTTGATTAAACGAAAATTGTTTTTCAATTAAATAAAAAATAACAATGTTTTTTTAGGTTGGTAGGTAATAGAACCACGTTTCTATAAGTTTTACTACATACGCTTTGAGAGTGGTATGGTAGATAGCCAGGTGGGTACTAGAAAGTACCCTACCACCGTGCGTTGAGATAATGAAATTATTTATTAATTATGGAATTATTTATATACATTATATCTACATTGTTATAATAAAAAAAAAACGAATTACCTACACATTATAAAAATATAAACAAATACAGCTAAAAAGGAAGACCGTCACCAAATGGGAGCGTGCCCAGAATGCTGGCTGCATTTCCACGTTGGATAGCTAAGCTAATATATATAATATAATGTACAATATAATAAATAAATATAATTGCATAAGTTAATATAAACTATATATAGAAAATTTACCACCGCTGCCGGTGGGCAAGGTTCCCAACAGACTGGCAGCGTTCCCTCTTTGTATAGCCAAGCTAATGCGTTGGCGGATAAAGCTCCCCGCCCGCTGGTCTCCCGAAGCCTCGTTGAGTTCTAATGATAAAATCCTAGTGAATCGGCCAGCTACGGACCCTCACGGACCCATGGTTTCTACCTCAAAACGTAATAATCCTACTAATATTATGAATGTGAATATTTGTGAGGATAGATGAATAGATGGATGGATGTTTGTTACCCTTTCACGTAAAAACTACTGAACGCGGGTGAAACCGCGAGGTGGAAGTGGAAACTAGTACTAACCATACTACCCGATATGCCTTAAGACTCATCACGTTACGCCACGGCACGTTTGTGTTTCTATCTTGATAATAGAATTCTTTTAGTGACATTATTATGACATAGTTGTTGCTTAAGCCGGATATTGTTATAAAAAATGTATACTAAGCTCGTCAGCTTAAGATGACAAATATTTCAGCGATACATGGCATTAGGTACCTAATACTTAGATAAGATAGCGCCGATGACACAATATTTCCTGTTCAATATATATTTCATATACACATTGTTAAAACATAGCTAATGTTTTGCCAAAAATCTTGGCAGATTACAGGATCCTTGGCCGCTCTCCTGGTATGTTAATTTTGCCACATTTACAGCATACTATATACCTAATACATATGAATTTAATTGCAAATAGTTAACTGCTACATTACGCGGCAATTCATGGTAAAAAGAAACAAAATATGAAGCATATTTGAAGCAGCGATTGTGACTAATTAAGCCCCCTGATTTTTTTTTAATGTAAGGAGCGTAGGTAATTATCACTTCTTGCATTTCACTTTACGATTACAGATTCTTGATTAGACTAGCATAGGTTGTGGGAATTTCATCTCTAGATCTAATTGCTAACTGCCTCTGTCTGTTTCTCCGTTAACTTCTTCTAAACCACGCAACGGATTTTGATACGGTTTTCACTAATAAAAAGAACGATAAAATAGGTAGGTTTGTTTATATATTTGCTCCCGTCTGAAGCCGGGGCGGGTCGCTAGTTGTAGATAAATACGAAGCCTTTTACGTATCCTAAGAAAGTCAAAATATTGTATTATCAATGTTTGAATGACTTATTTAAAGAGCGAGCGCCTTGATGACAATTCTTCAAAGGAAGTGCTATATTGGATAATTGAGGCGGGTCTGTCTGTATGTCCAGCAACATGCGCTACATGGTAATGATGTGAAGTTCCTCCGGTTTATAGTTTTAAATTGGATAAAATACGTTGCTATTTTCGTTTTGTAAGTAGGTAATTGGGTCACAACTAAACGTTGTGGAAATTAACTCAATTTATAGAAACAAATGTTTTAGCCGTGATTTTCTAAATATTTGAAATAGGAACGTAGAGCGTTCCATTTTCAAATATTTGTTTATTACCTACCAATTTTTTTTTTTCGTAATCTATCTGACTACATTACTACACCATTATAGAGCTGTTCATAAAAAGGATTTATTGTTCCGATCATTTCAAATAGTTTCTGAGTGAAATGGCTATAATGGTATCCTGAAGACACTGGCGAGTAAATTTGATACGCCTATGTTAAAGCACGCCATAGACGTGTTAGTGCGTAATAACGGATAAATGCTACATTACCCTACATTTCTAATTTTAAGTTGTCACTAACATAGTTTTTCTTTTGTAATACTAACAAGTGGTCCTCAGTTGTCACAATAAATAAATATTATTATTATTATTAATATACCTACGGATACGGCAAAATTATTCCGTTTTTGTTAGTATTTGGTTACGAACCCTAAAACGTGGAATTCAATTAATTGGGTTGAAAAAAGAGATAGAGTCCGCGCCACCACTGAAGTCCGATAGATCCACCTCTATTGTAGAATAAATAAGATCCATTTTCATTAATTCGATCGGTGATCTGATCCATTTCAGTGGTGGCGCGGACTCTAGGTTTAGGTTTTACCCCACTTGTGGTATATTTTTTCTATTTCTGTTATAGGCAAATGCGTATATTAGGTACTTTAATCTTAAGCCATAAGTAGATTACAGTCAGTCAAAGTCAATTTATTCAGTATAGGCACTAGGAGCCCGCCTTGTGTCCACTTTTGAAAGTGAAGTTACCAGTGAGCAGATACTTTTTTTTTTTTTTTTTTACTTGATTAGTTAGAGCCTAGTGTACTTTTAAAGCGCATATTGTGGCCAAACCTGCGGCACATAGCAACTGTTACAACAAACACATGTTACTGATACGAATGATTTACGCATTGATGTCGAAACCACATGCTCGCGCGATGGTTCCAGATCGCTAATGGATTGTATATGGATGCGCCCGTTCATGCGATAATGATATCTCTATTATACATTTATTTATATGAAGATGGATCAGTTACAAAACACTTATAAATACTTTTATTGGATCTTAATCCACACTCCATTTTTGAAAAAAATAAGTAAGGCATAGACACGTTTGATTGCTTGACCAAATTTTTTCAACGGGCAGTTTTATTTAATGCAAAATGAAATCCTTTTCATTTGCATGTAATCTATTCTATCTACTTAGGTATTTCAAAATATCCTGTGATGTGTATGTTTGTTTGTTACTAGCTCAATGGATATGAGTGAAATTTACCTAACAGATATTAGAGATAATTTATCTATAGATATTTGTTGAGTTTATCATTTTAATTTCATCCAAGTTTTATCCTGGTAAAAAATATAGGAAACATTAAATCCCGGGAAAATATTAGATCCTTTCGAAACGTGGGCAAAGCGCGGGGTGGATGCTAGTCTTGAAATAAATTAGCGTTCTATCCACTGTATTCTTGTTTACGATTCGTGAACTAATTTAATATAATTTATACGGATCGTTGTAAATGCTACAGTTTTATCAGAAATGTATCTATAATTAGCTAGTTAGCAGCTGTGGAGTTGTGTTTTAACTGAACTAAATTAGTTTGGAATAACATTGGATTTTGCCTGTTTCTAAAATGGTTATTTTTGAGGTACAATTGGTATAGGCTGAATAGGAACTCGACCTTTGCTATGTTACCTGCCTGTAATGAAGGCGTTTTTAAATATAAAAGAAAAAAGATTCCGACGAATTGAGAATATAGATAAAAATTTGAATGACTTTTTAGCGGGAACTTGCAAATTGCTGTTGCGTTTTAATTTGATATTAATAAAAGCTTTGGAATGCGGGTGAAACCGCGGGGAACAGCTAGTACTAATATAATAAATTGGCAGTTTTTTTTGTTTGTTTGTTTAAAGGCGCTAGTCGGATTTGAAAAAATATCTTTGCATTTGATAGCCCAACTCTTGAGGAAGGCTACTCTTTATTTCGGGAATGCGGGTAAAACCGCGGGGAACAGCTAGTTAATTTATAAGACACTAAAATTATGTGGTATATTTAATTAATTTCAGGTAATACTATGGCTCATAATGGCGTACCTGATCACCCATATGCCTTCCATCGAGATGAGGGTGGAGTTTGACCCACCAGCTCCTAGAGAGGTAAACCTTATACATATAATCTGTGGTTAAACTGACACGGTGAACTTCAACAACATAGAATGAAGAGAATAAGTTGTTGGAGAAAGCGCATCATATACTTATGAAGTTTTTTTTGGGATTGGCTCGTGTTTGAACACAATCTCCGTGGTAAGTGATGTTGGGGTCCAAGATGGTAAGCACACAAATCTTTGAAGGGTACTGGGGGTACTAGCTCTCAAATGCCAGCCGGAATACACAGTTAGGTGTTTGGCGACTAATTTTCAGTCAAACGAGCATTACAAAGTACCCTACCACCATGCTATGGTTTCCTCACGATGTTTTCCTTCACCGAAAGCTTAAGCTCATTGTAGGATTCGAACCCAGGATACGTCACTACCACTGAACTAAAGCCTTAGTGACAAGAAGGAAATTCAAGGTTGTTGCTGCATTTTTACCAGTAGTGCCATTTCATTGATCTTTGGATAAAATAATAATCTTATTTTCGAAGTGTGTCTTCCCCTGGTAACGATCCGAGTCGAAGTTCGTGCCGCATTCGGGAGAGCCCTCAGCGCTCACCGATTAGTCCGTGTAAAGGTTTACTGGTCGAAAGATCTGGTCCATTAAAAAAAACGCAATGTGTGATGCTAAAAATATTACAGCAACCGCCGGTGTCAACAGCAGTGCCGGAACTTCCGAACCAGTACCTGAAGATGGGCAAGTGCTTCCACATGTCTCGGTCCGAGTGCCCTGCCCAGGGGACTTGCGTTCACGTCGAGCCCATGTCAGTGTTTTGCTGCGACATGGACAGCAATTATTTGAAGGAAACCTTACATACTGTTGGTGAGTAACGAAAAATATTATAAATGTGAAAGTTCGTATGTTTGTGACTCGATAACGCATAAATGGCTGAACGTATTTGACTCAAACTTGGCTCATAAATAGATTATATCCAGAATTAAAACATAGAATACTTTTTATCCGGAAAAAATATAAGTATCTACGGGAACGCGGGTAAAACCGCAGGTCGGAGGTTAGTTTGCAATAAATCAAGATTTTCTCCCGTAAACTGCTTTTTTATGTTAAGGCTGTCAATCAGGCAGGCGGTCCACCTGATGGTAAGTGGCTACCGTTGGTTTTGAACATTGGCCAATACCAGGGGAATGGCGATGTGTTGCCGACCCGAAGACTAAACCGTGTGATAGATGAAGATTAGTTTTATATTTTTTAGATAATCTGACGCTCCGTATACTTTTTAGACAATCGGGAGCTGGATTTGCTATCCAGTTCTTATAGGCTTTATGTGCACATCATCACTTACCTTGGTGAAATTATGGTAAAACATTATAGGCCAGTTTTAAAGTAGGTATAGTAAGAAAATATTGGCTTATGTTTATCTGATAATCCAACACTGTCTATGTGTGAACAAGCACGCTCACGACTTTGGAAGCAGAACAGGTGTTTAAGCTAGTGACCTCACCATCCTATTGTCCATTGTAGTGCATTTACTCGCCTATATGTTAAATTTTACGTTGTTTGTCTGTTCATTTGATAATGGAAAATATATACTTTAATGATGTACCAAGATATTATTATAGTTAGTTTTGAGGCGATAATAGCTCAGTCGTCGAATGGCGAAGGGGATGCCCTGGGTTCGAAACCTACAATTAGCTTGTGCTTTCGGTGAAGGAAACCATAGTACGTTGGTAGGGTACTTTGTTGTACGCGCCTGACTACCACTACATGACTCTAGTTCACTGTAGCCAAAATCAGTTTGAGGGATACAATTTTATGTGTTTTTGTTTTTCTTGTCTCTATAAGTACTTATGTTTTATGTTGTCACGTAAGTTGACCTAGTTTTAAGTACCAACTATGCAATGAATAAATATTAACTTCAAAGCCTACACGCTTTTACAAAAGAATTTGTTGAACGTGTAATTTTAAAATACCCGTATCTATATTATTTTGAAATCGCTGCAAACATTTATCTGGCAAATAATGAAGTATGTCACACCACGCATGCGCTATGAAGCGGTATGCGCGTGCGCGTGGCAAAATGGTCGTAAATCAAATGCGCGGGCGCTTGCGGCTCTCCGGGCGGGTTATCCGCGACAGATGTCAGCAACTGCGAGTTTTCCGCGCACATTTATAGAATTTATTTCCTTTATATTATCGTAACTCATGTTTATTTTATTATTTTCAGAAATAATCTTAATAGCTTCTATTTATAAACGAGTTAATAATAATAATAATAAATTTATTTTATTTTCTCTCACACACAAGGTTACTTACATCGTTTGCTAACAATTTACATACTGCAAAAACCTGATTTGTGAGAGACTGATGCCCGAGATAGAAAGAACCTATATTACAGGTTCACCAGTCAGTGCCCCACCCCACGGATAGACACAGTTATAAAAAATATCAATAAACAGACGGTAGTTTATAGTAAGAAAAACTAAATTAACAATAATGTGACATGACAACACTACCTAAATAAAATAAATTAGTAAAATAATGACAACAAAAATAAAAAGAAAATTATAGAAATTTTACTGATTATTGAGAGTATGTGTGTCTGTGTGTATGTTGATGAATGAGTATGTAAGCAGAGTGTAGATATTAGATATAGAAGAACATTAAGATGCACCGTTATATCTGAGAATTTGAATTGAAATTGATACCGATATAGAACAGGTTCAATCCGACTTGTAATTTATTATCTATTTGCTAGATAATAAAGCGCGATAATCTATCGAGTCAATAGTATCGATTCAAGTTTTATTCATAAAGAAATGTAAATAAATAAGAGATGTACAGTAGGTACGGAAACCATAGTAACAGTACTATGGCTTCCTTTTCCTATAGCCATTAGCAACAAGGGGATTGTCGTTTCCTAGTAAATACATTAGATTAATTACCATCTGCCTTCGTGGACTTTTTAGCTAGGAAACATGGCCAAAACTTTTAACAGCTGATGATCATGGGTAAAATCGACGGCAAACGCTCAAATCCTATTGGAAGTTCTGACCAAACCGCTCATCTCCGAACATCAAACACCACAAGGGCTTCACGTCGCCAAAGACAGATATACATGGCTTAACATTATCAGGGAAATATATTCTGGGGGAATCACTACCATCAGTAATGAGAAACACGACACTTCGTTCATACATAGAGTCCATAGAGTCCACGCAGCCTAACGAATCTTTTAGAAGGCAAATTGTCTACATCCTTACTGTTTTTTTTTACTAGGCGATGATAGCTCAGTGGTATGTCGAATAGTGACAAACAGAAAGGATACTCTGCCACCTTCAAGTTGAAAATCAGTCGCCATGCGCCTACCGATGTGTTCCGGCAGCTGCACATAATAGCCAATTCCTTGTAGGCTTTGTGTGCTTACCACCTTCGGCCACATTATCACTTACCAAGGTAATATTGTGGTCAAACGCAGCTACACTATCCTTACTAATATCTAATATTATAAATGCGAATGTTTGTGAGTATGGATGGATGGATGGATGGATGTTTGTTACTCTTTCACGCAAAAACTACTGAACGGATTTGGATGAAATTTGGCAAAGAGATAGATTATAGTCTGGAATTGCACATAGGCTACTTTTTATCCCGGGAAAACATAAGATCCCACGGGAACGCGGGTGAAACCGCCGGGCGAAATCTACTACTTCATACGCGTAGACTGTCCCAACAGGCTAAAAAAACTACAATTTGCTTCTCCTGGTTAGTAACGACAGTCTGACGCGCATAACATTGTATTTATTGTCATAATTTCTGTAAACAATAAACCGTTCTAATCACGAAACGAGACGTGTTTGTCCAAGTTATTGTTGTTGGCGAGGAAAACTGTCGTAAATCAGTGCGCGGGCGCACGCCCCACAAATATTCACAACAGCTGTGACAGGGGTACATAACCTGAGATTGATCAATGTCAGTTTAATGACCTGTTGAATTAATTTATACGTAAAAGGAAAATCATATTCTATAAAAGTATTTAAATTAAAAAAAAACAAGGCAGGGTTCCCAAAAAGATGGCGAAGTTACTTTGAAATGTGAGACTAATACCTACATTGCCTGAGGAAAGCGTCGACTGTTATATCAATAACCACTATCATAAAATACAACTAGTGACCAGACCCGGCTTTGCACGGCTGCAATTTATATACACAAACCTTTCTCATTTATCAGTCTTTCTATTAGTGACAACCGTATCAAAATCCGTTGCGTGTTTTAGAAGAAGTGAGCGGAGAAACAGACAGAGGCAGACAGCGACTTTGTTTTATACTATTTAGACGTAATAAATGAACACGGTAAAATATCACAAGTATTCCCTTTTCCTATAAATAACAATAATGTTTCGTTCATTGTTAATTTAGTGTGCTAAAGGTTATCAACCGCTGGCCCGTTAGTTAGTGATAATTGTTTAATTTGATAGCAACCGCCCGGCCATGTACTGAATACGGTTGTTTGTACCTTACAACTGTTCATCATCTATTATTAAAACTAAACTCATTATTATAATATAAAGAAATAAATAAAAATAATAATAAAACCACCTATAGAGGCTCGCGTTAGGTGGCTCCTGGATAACACGCATAGCGAGGAAGTTCCTCATTCAGGAGCCTATCACCGGTAAGTTGGACGCTGTTCCCGATACTTCGATGCTGTTTCTTATACTTTTAAAATATATGTATATTTTTTTTAATGTATATTACAATATGTAAAAAAGTTTTAATTGAAATAAATGGAATAATAAAAATCTTTTTTTATTTAAAAATTATCTATAGTATTTTCTGCTGTCGATCGTATTCTACTTTACCTATACTACTTAGATGAAATTATTTATATATTCTACATTATATAGTATACTAAATTGTTCTCTATTAAAGATAGTTTGTTTTCATCTCATCAACAATACCTTATCACCACTGCCTCCTCCAACATCAAGGGGTAAAGGCCATGAAATGCGGGTGATTGTTGGACGATCATGGCACGATATACGATATGATATGATACATGCTACGAAATGTGGTTCTTTAAAAAGGGTTTTTTTCGGCAACCCATCGGTAATTCCCTTGGGGGTGGTGACCACTGACCATTATGTGAACTGCCTGTTTGCTTGTTAAATTGTAGACTCAAAATAATGGTAGATAATTTCACTACACTCAAGGTATTTTAAAAGCTATTAATTGTTACAGTGAAACAAAACATAACGCATCTGCACGTGTCTAACGCGACTATTGACGAGCTGGACGTGTCGCAGTCGGTGTTCCGCAGGCTCGCCTCCATGGCCTTCACCGATGGAAACATCGGAAAGATTGTTGGTAAACACTTTTTAATAAAGACATAACCTATTTATCTTACAGGCTAAGTAGCACCAGTGGGGATCGCATACGACATGACGCTTTACTTTGTTTCTTTATCAGAGACGGATCGATGCTTAAATAGGGTCAAAATTAAGATGTCTGACTTTAATTTGTAAAACTTTCAGATAAGATTGGGTAGGTAGGATGGGTAACTGACTACTACTGACAATGGTTTAATCCTAGCTCAGAAGATAGGGAGTCATTTATATTGCTTTTTTTATCTAAGGACTTCTAGACTTGTGACCACCTTCGGCCACGTCATCACTTACCCTAGTAATTTTGTGGTCAAACAAAACGCTAAATTGTAAAGGCTCATTCGAGTTTCCGTGAGTACAGTCAGCGGCAAAAGTATCTTGGCACTTTAGTACCGTGTCACATTGCACAATTCATAATTTTCATACAAACTGTCAAGAAAATGTCAATAGATTATTATGAAAGGGTACTACAATGCCAAGCTACTTTTGCCGCTGACTGTACATTATAGGAAATAATAGAGGCCATGTTCAATAGTGGACATCGCTGGGCCTAATATTCTTCTGATTGGATAGACAGTAATAGTATTTACTTAATAATGTATCTGATGAATGTCTGACGTCAAAGTGTTCGGTAAATAGTGCCCTATATGGTGCCAGTGCCGGATTACCCATGTACCCACTAAATGCTGCAATTGCTACGGGCTTTCGCATACAAGTAAAACAATTTAAAAATAATTATTGTGATTATTTTTCTATACACTTCCAGTTGTGAAAAGTTCGATGCGAGACCAAAATATACACGTATGTTTTGTATAGAATTAACTTACGTATGAGTCACAGAGCCACGACCGCGCACTTCTAATAATATATCCTATAAGGAAAGTGATATTTAATAAACAACATGAGCTATTGTAATTTAATAACATCATTCAATATATATTCATAACTACATTATGTACCTATTTACCTCCATGCTGCATATAGTTACAGAGGATGTTTACGAGGGAGAGAAATATAATAAAACCAGTAAGTGAATTAATGATATAAAATCATGGAGAAAGAATTAGGAAGACGACGATAGCTCAGTGGTTGTGACGTCGCGAAGGTTGTGGATTTGAATCCTACAATGTGCTTGAGGTTTCGGTGAAGGAAAACATCGTGAGGAAACCATAGCACGGTGGTATGGTACTTTGTAGTACCCGCCTGGCTGGCTACCACTCTCAAGTTGAAAATCTGTCGCCAAACACCTACTGGTGTTCTGGCGGTTTCGCTTGAGAGCCAATCGCCATCTATACTTTATAAAGGTTGGCAACACAGCAATACCCCTGGTTTTACTAATGTCTATAGGCGACGGTAGCCACTTACCATCAGGTGGAACACCTAATTGCTTGTAAACCTTCTGTCATAAAAAAATGTATAATAACAAGCAATTTTTGATATGTTTTTTTACGTCAGTGGGATTGCTAATGTGTTCCGACCTTTATAAAGCCTACAGACATATATTTAGATGTGGCAACGCAAGCTACATTTTAGAAACATCTTATAAATAATTCAATTTTTATTTTACTGTTTTACCATTCCAGGTAAATTCCCGAAGCACACATCAATAGCTTGTTTGAATATCTCCAACAATAACCTGACGAGCGCCAAGCTGCAGTCCTTCGTGCACCGTCCCTTCGCCTACCTCTTCAACCTGACCGTGCTGGATGCATCAGCTAATAATCTCACTGAGTTCCCGCTGAGTCTTGTCCAGAGTAACAGGAAGATATCTGTTGATTTGTCAGGTAAATAATGATCTTATGTCGCCCGTGTAGAGTTGAAATTGATAAATCCTTTTTTAACCGACTTTATTTCATTTCAAAGCTTAATCACATCAAAATCGGAATTTATCTTAAACACTAGCTGCTGCCCCACGGTTTCACCCGCGTTCCCGAGGAGCCTTCCTCGATAAATGGGCAATCCAACCAGAAAATAAATTTTCAATTCGAACCAGTAGATCCTGAGATTAGCGCGTTCAAACAAACAAACAAACTCTTCAGCTTTATAATATTAGTATAAGATTAGAAACCTGCTGACATAATAGTGTACTAGAATATCGATTATATATCGCAATCGCACTAGTTATCTCCCCCGATTTCTCCCGCGTTTCCGAGATAAAAAATATCATAAGTCTTATTCCAACTACATTCCAGGTTAACTCAAAATAAACTATCTCAACACTTCCAGGCAACAACTACATACAGTGCAAACACTTTCAAACAGCAATGGAGACTAACAATGCTTCTTTAGTGACATTCCTCAACTACAATAACACGTTATGTGCCCTCGAGTTCAGCTACAAATGGTTCAAGGACGTCCAGTTTGTGCAGATAGACTATCTTAGGATGCAGAAGGAGGTGAGAAATGTTTATGTGCATTCATGGAGTCGCAGGAGATAATAATTAACAAAAAATTCAAACAGATTTTTCCTTGAATATATTGCAGTATTGTTGTATATTTCATATAGGTTTATTTATTGAATGGTCATAAATAGTAGGACCGGACCATAGTAATGTGTGGTAGGACTAAGAAAATACTAGTACTAGTAGGATTGTGAGACTATATATATACTGAGACTAGGACTTTACAGTATGATTTTCTAGTCACTGGCAATACTTGTAGGGGTGGAAGTACTCATCAACATGAACAACTTTTATTATGGGACCAACTCTGATACCGCAAAAAATAAAATGGTTCCTTCATACATTTTGGTCGAGTAGGTATTGAACTTTTGTATGGACAGCTGATATTGTTTTGTAATCTCGAGAGTTAGTTCCATGATAAAAGTTGTTCATATTGATGAGTACTTCCACCCCTGCAAGTATGGCCAGTGACAAAAAAATCACCCAGTACTATATGAAAACAGTGATCAGAGGCGACGAGCGTACCAACATGCGCTACTAACAGAGGTTCTATTTCTATTTTGTTAGTAACTTTTTTTCGAGACTTATTGAGCGGTTTAGCGGGCAGCTTCAACCTGTTACTTATGTGTTATAGTGCTTCGCGCGCTCTTATCTTTGATCTTAAAATTTCTAATCATTATTTCATAACGCGCCTAAAGAAGTATAACTTCAAAAATACTGTACTCATTCCCACAGCTAATAATATCATGTCGCAATATAAAGCCATCCGACATGAACTGCACGTGCGTCCCCGAGCGGGTCGAGGTGATCGGGAACGAGGTGAAGCACGTCGTTTCTGTCGACTGTTCACAACGGTCGTTGAAGGAAATGCCTACGAATCTACCGCATAATACTGTCAAAGTTAATGTGTCATATAATAATGTGAGTACATCGTAAATAAAATACATACATACATACATCCCCCTTATTCAGACCTGCTCGGTGTGGTCCCGATCGGGTGAACCGATTGAGTCTACTGAATAGGATGGCTCCTATTTTCTCATTTCAGACTTCCATGTAGAACGAGGCAGAATTCTGTGACTAACACAGAATCAGCCTAAATTTAACGAAATAAAATCGTACTTTCCGATCGGAATGACAACCGAATGGGTCTGAGGGAATACCCTATTAGTTTAGACGCCTACTGCGCCTGATTTTGTAGGTTCGATCTTATTAGCCTGAACTTTTGGTGAAGTACTTCCACCCCTGCAAGTATTGCCAGTGACTAAAAAGTCACCCAGTATAACTTAAACATTTATCATTACAGATAACATCCCTTCAAGTGGTAGGCGACGACCCGACGTACGACCAAGTGCGGCAGCTGATAGTCGACTACAACGACATACAGAACATTCTAGAACTGGAGGGGACCAAGTTTATAGATAACTTCATGCTCTTCTCTATAGGGTACAACAAGTTAAGGACTGTGAGTTCTACTATCTTCTATTATATAAAAATGAATCCCTATTTCCCTTGGTCACGCCATAACTTGAGAACGACTTTACCGATTTCATTCATCTTTTTTTTAAAGTTTTCTAATACTTTGTGGATGGTTCTTACGGCTAAAAAAGTAAGAAAATTGGAAAATTTCCCAAAACTGAAAGTATGAGATATTTGTATAAAATTAAAGACACTAATATTTTTGCGTTAGATAGTAGGTACCTATTGACGAGTATAGGCTACTTTTTATATTGAAAACGCAGGTGAAACCGCGGGGGACAGCTTGTAATATTATAAATGTGAATGTTTGTATGTTTCTTGCCACTCAATTCCGTAATAGCTCCAATCTAGATGAACATATAAGATACTTTTTATCCCGGGAAAACAAAATCCCTCGGGATCACGGGGCGAGAGATCTATACTATAAAGCTGAAGAGTTTCTTTATTTGTTTGTTTGAACGCACTAATCTCAGGAACTACTGGTTCGATTTGAAAAATTCTTTCAGTGTTGGACAGCCCATTTATCGAGGAAAGCTATATGCTATACTTTTTATCCCGGGAATACACAAGATCCCTCGGGAACGCGGGTGAAACCGCGGGGAGGAAGCTAGTAAATGAATAAATATCCTGGGATATTCCCAAACTAAACGTATCTTGTACCATGGAGATGAAATAACTTTTATTATGGGCGTACCTTGTAAATGAGGAGGTTGATATGTTAGTGATATGTATATAGGCTAAGGTTGTGGTTTCAAACCTTCAATGAGTTTGAATTTTTTTAAGAAATATTGGGATATTTTTACCACATTGTCGGCAAACGGCCCGCCTACTGGTTACCGGTTAGTGGTAACCAGTACAGAATACCGCAACCAAATAACTTATAGTTGTGTTCCTGCGCGTGAGTAAGGTTGCCAGAGCTCACCGGGATGGGAGGAAGGGTCGGCAACGCGCGAGTGATACCCTTGGTGTTGCAAGCGTTCATATGCTACGGTAACCGCTTACCATCAGGCGGGCCGTATGCTTGTTTGCCGACAATGTTGTATATAAAAAAAAAAAAGATCCATTTTATGCTCTCGTGTATATCACCTTCGGCCACATCATCACTAATCATGGTCAAAACAACAATATTAATAAAGGATTTTTTTTTAAAAGTAACCGCAGAACTTTGATAGGCTATATTATACCTACCCGTATTTTGGCTATCACCATGATGGCATCAATATTTTTTTCAGATACACACATACGTGCTTTCGAATCGGTTCGTGGCGACGGGTCCTACATTCTACATAGCTGGGAACAATGTACACTGTGACTGTAACACGGAGAAAATGCTCAAGGTGTGTGATAATAATACGATGACATATCGACATGTGCCGGTGGCGCCTCTATCGGTGAAACATTGGCAGTTTTAGATAGAAGATCAACTTTAAGTAATTTAAAAACTAAATGTGAATATCTACATGGTCGTGTGAATCGCTTACTCTTAGTGGGAAAGTATTTATATACTTCCCAACTTCCCCATCTTTCTTTTGTCCGCGTAAGGGTGGAAGATGGTCCCCTGGACCCACCACCTTCTGGTCCTGTCAAAAAAAAAACAAAAATCCCCATCTTTCCCAATCTTCAGGTAATCCTGAAGATGATGAAAGACGCGACGATTATGCGAGAAATCTGCCAATCCACGCTTTTTTAAAAGAAAAAAAAACATCATTCCTGATGAAGATCTTTACTGGTATTAATTTTAATATTATTCTTTTCCAGCCATGGCTCCTAGAAAACTTCAAAAACATACCAGACTACAAGAGTCTAGGGTGTCTAGAAAGTACAAAATCTGTTGTAGACTTGGTCGAGTCTCAAGTGTGCCACACCCCCCGAGACTGGACTGACTACATATACTACATCATAGGACTAGAAGTACTAATATTAGTACTACTTATTAGTAAAGTATCCTACGACTATTGGGTGTTTAAGACTGCCGGCTATTTGCCATGGCCAGCTAATAAGATGCCGAGGTTGCCTTGTGATTGGCTGTGCGAGTGAGACAAAAGATTTTTTAAAAACCTGATTGGTGGATTTTTTAATGGATTGTGGTACATATTTTTTTGTAAAATAGCTAGAGCTAGCACTGCTAAGTACAAGTTAGATAACATGAGTCTGACGTTCCAACGATTGGTCTCTTGCTCCTGTTGTCTATGATTTTGCAAGCTTTAGTTGTGTCTTGGATCTCGAAAATCAAAGAAAGTTTAAGAAAAGTGCCTCGAGTAGTGATATATAAAGCAATCATAAGCCTGTTCGCGTCCGAACATTTGCTTAAAATATTCTTTTAGTAAAAAAAAAATGTTATCTGTCATAAGTGTTAAGTATGAGACCCTACACACTAGGTCACTAGGCTTCAGCCATAGGCTAGAGCTCGCTACTGGTAGCCGCGGTTGGTTGCTGCGACCAGTGGCTTGGTCTGGCAACCAAAGACAATTTGCTACATGTGGCGTACAAATGAAAACATGAAAAATATAAAATTACTCGAGCGAGTCACTTTAATCTATAAATATTTTTGTATATTATGGTTTTAAGGAGATAAGTACATAAATAAGTTTTTAGAATCTCCAAAACTCATTTATCATCGAAGATTACACCGCGAGATTTTGTAATATATTATTTTTAAGTTTGGCCATTAGAGGCTTTAATAATGACATAAGGACCAATGGTACATTGATGTATATTTTATAAACTTGTATTGAACGAGGCTTTTGGATATTATTGTAAATATAAGTCTAAAGGTTTCCGTACATTAAAATGACGGAAAAGAGGCAAATAAAAAATGATGCAAATTCTGCATCAGGCAGCTTTGGCAAGGATGATACGGTGTTGAACATTAATTTTGTGATTTTCGGAGTAGGTAACCATTTATTTTTGATGTATGAATTACTTAAAAAGACCATTCAAGCAGTTTTGTTGAAAAGAGTTAATTTCTCGAATTAGCAGCAGATCCTAGATATTTTGTTAAATAAGTACCTAATATATTTTTAGTAAAGACACAAAATTTATAAAATTCAATTAATTATGTACCAGAATATATTTTGATAAATTCCATAGGATATTCAAGAAATTAATTCTATTTGGCAAATATTGCTTATGTGGCCTTTTTAGACACTGAGGATCGATTTTTTCGCCACTGTGGAGTAATGTACGGAGACCTTTAGCTGTTAAAATTAAGTGCCATATTGATTGAATATTGTAATTGGCTTGAAACGTATTATTTTAAGATATTGTCCATATAATCTAAGTGTAATTTTTAAATGTTTGGGTTTTCATACAAAACAAAAAGATCCTATAAGGTTTTGAGGTACGGAACCCTAAAAATGGGTTGTTTCGGTGTCTTATGATAATGGTTATTAAAACCCGAAATTGAAAATGTTGCTGAGGGTACACCAAGCCTAGAACGAAACTGGCTCTCAAGTGCAAGATACCAGAATGCATCAGTAAAAAACGACTTCAAAGTGGGTTTGCACTAAAAAGTTGAATTCAGCGAAAGAATTTAAGATCCTGGAACACGTGCTTCGCTTTCGCTGACTTCAAAATGAATTCTAACATCGTTATTTTATACTTTTTAGTGCAAACCCATTTTGAAGTCATTTTTGGTTTTTGTAAAAATCAATTTTATTTTTCTATTTTTAGTTTCTTGTGTATTGAATACTTATCAAGATTTATGACTTGTCGACAATATTGAATAATATTTGTTTATTAATTTTTAGAGTTCATTAGTATTCATCCAATGGGACCACCTGGGAAGTATACCCTTTCAAACAAAAAAAGAATTTACCCAATCGGTTCAGGCGTCTTCGAGTTATCGGGGAACATACCTACATAAAAAAAAAGATTCTGACGAATTGAGAATCTCCTCCTTTTTTGAAGTCGTTTAAAAGCCTACGTAATTTTCAAGCAAAACGTGTTAGTGAAATATAACTCATTTCTTCTTTCTTATGCCAAAAACTGAAATGTTTTGTATGAAAATTCAACCCTCTTATCTTATTTGTAAATTTTATAATATAATAGAATGCGTTTTGGGCACGCACTCGAGCCGCGTATCTATCTATAGTGTAAAGTTCGTCTTTGCAACTGTATAAATATCAAGCGTTTTTTGAGCGCCGCCGTAAGCCATACATTTTATAAACGCGCGCCCAAAGCGCTTAGTACACGTGTCACGTAACTAGCTCCATTAAATGTTGCATATAAAAGGCTATTTTTGTATATAAATGAAGACTGTATATTTTGTATGGGTTTTATTATAAATGTCACAAAGACGATTAAATAAGCTTATTAAATAAGGTTGTTTTAATTTATTTTGACAAAAAGTAGTTGGTTTTTATTAGCGCTTGAAGGAGTAGCTTTACTTTGGCTCCAACCACGGTAATATCTACTCCAAGGTGACTCCAAGTCTACTGTCGATAGGCAAGGTTCCCAACTAAAATTAAATAGCTACTCTGTACACATATAATTATGTTGCATGTATGCCAATATCTAGTTATGTTGGTGGTAGAATACTAACAAAAAAAAAGAGCTCTTTGGTACTTATGTCACATTCACAGTCACAAAATTCGATGTACAACCGGAATAGGGTATTTGACTGACATTCAAATCAGCAACTTTTTATGAAATGTCAAAACGATAGGTTTATTTGGAGTTTTGTATGAAATACAAGCATATGACGTCATCATTATATAGCATACTCTTTATGGTTAGATTGGTCATTAAAAATCATAATAAGGATAAATTTAATAAAATAATCGTGGTTTCCCCTTTTTTTTAGATGTTTTATACATTGGTTAGTGTTGGATAATTTATTTTGAATACAGGCAAATACCCTATTGCCCGAGTTTGATAACATACACAGCACAGCCGGCTGTATAAATTAAGTGTTCCATTGTACTTATGATCTCCTGGTACTCCTAGTACTCTTAAATTCACACTGTTTAGCGGCGACACTGTTGGTTGAACGGAAAATATTAGCTCACAAAACACGAAATACCAGGATATCAGAAAATAGAAAGAGTTCTCTGAACAGATATTATATACAGGCTACATACAGTGCATAATCTTCTTCTCTGTCGTCACACTCTTGGCAGAGTGGTCGTGGTCGTCATGACTGGGGTGGTGGCAAGCTTTACAATTCGTCGCCATTCCTCTCGTACTCTTGCTTGCCTCGTGCATTCGTGGAGTGGACCATTTAGTGCAGCTTTGACTTGGTCGGTCCAGCGCATTGGTGCATAATAATAATAATTAAATTCAGAAGGCAGTGCTCCTGGAGATGGCACGCATAGTGAGGGAGTTCCTCTCTCTGGAGCCTTTTGACCACCGGTAACTAGAAGCCTGTTCCCGATACCGGAGGGCTTCCGGTGGGGAACTGTTTTTTTTTATATTATGAAATGTATTTTTTTATAAATTTAATAGGAAATAATATATAAATAAATGAGATAATAATTATATCAATGTGAATAATTTCGTACTTATGGTCTCCTAGTACATTCACAGTTAATTGGTTGCTTGCTTCATCATAATTTATTTTGCCCGGAATTTATAAAGAGTTCTCTTCTCAGAGATTCAATATACCTACAGAGCTGGCTGTAAATAAATTAAGAGCTTCCATGTACTTATGATCTCCTAGTACTCCTAAGTAGTACTTTTAAAGTCGCACTTGGTCCCCCACCCGGCAATCTCTCTACAAACTAATGCTACTTACTAGTTAGTTCCACTATAAATATCTTTCAGGGAAAACTCTTTCAAACTTGATCAGTATATCAGCATCAGTCCCAACTAGCGACATCTGTTGGTGAGCGGAAAAGCTTTTTCTTAGTCATTGGGGAGAATACAACCAAAAAGAGCTCTTTCATACTTATGATCTCCTAGTACTTTCACTGTCACAGATACACTTGTCTCAGAATTCCATCACGCGCAGTTTCAAATCTGTATTGTATAAAATTAAGAGCTTTCTATTTATGATCTCCTGGTACTCCTAGTACTTTTAGATAGTGTGGTCACTCACTGTATTTTAATTTGGATTCATCAGCTATATTTATTGTAAGAAAAAAAAAGTTTAGTAAATTATAACACCCCGTCGTTTTTGCGTCGAGGACTCGGGGGTTAAAAACAGACAAAATTCTCTTTTACAATGTGATAGTTCATAATTTGATGTCTATGGAAGTAGTCAGTAATATGAAAATTTAATTTATACATAGGTCATCAAATTATCACAGTCTATGAAACACTTTCTTACAGTCGGCCAACGGACACCTCTAGACAGAGCAATCGTGCGGGGCTTGCGGGATGAGAAAGGGGCGGTAGCGAGCCCAAGCTGCCATACACTCGCTTGGGACACAAGGGAGCAATTACGAATACCTATTCAAAGCGGCATTTCGCGTGACTTCAAACGCGATAGACCACTGTATGTAATTACGCTGTGATATTATTATGAACCATAGATTAATCTCACTTTGACTACTGTCAGACAGGCATAATATGACGTACATTGCTCCATCCATTTACTGCATTACGTAGAAAAAAATACGGATAAAGGATTATGATGTATTCAAAAGATAAAAACAAACAAATCAATTAAAAAATATATATTCTATTAACACAATCAGGCAGTCTTCCCTTTTTTATGAAACAGAGGCCTCTTCTTTTTTCTCTTCTTCACGTTCTTTCCATCATTTTTCTTATTTTTTTCTTTTGGTTGCTTTTGTGCGCCATTTTCGACTTTTCTATTCTTCTTATTTTTACCATCTTTTATTGTATCTACTGTTTTAGTTTTGTCTATTTGTTCTGCTGATTTTTTGGCTTCCAGTTTACGTCTGTGGTGAAAATTAACACATTTAAATACAGTGGAAATTATGTATTGATTGAAATAGGCCTTCATAGGCACTCATGAATTGTTACTCGTAAAGTTTTTATTAATTTAACTATCAGTTTTACTACTAATAGTTATTTATTTTATACAGGATGATTTTGTTATCACTGGCAATACTTGCAGGGGTGGAATTACTCATCAATGTGAACAACTTTTATTATAGGGCTAACTCTGATATCGCGTAAAATAATATGGTTGCTTCATACATTTTGGTCGAGTAGGTATTGAACTTTTGTATGGAACAGCTGATAATTTTTTAATGATTTCACAGTTAGTCCCATAATAAAAGTTGTTCGTTTTGATGAGTACCTCCACCCAAACCTGAAATTGTACTTCATCACGTAAATGTATTTTTTTTAATAAATAATTTTACCAGTGATTATGCTGTTAATGGTTTTACTTAATGCTTTGTAGTGATACAATTTCAGGTTTCAGGACCTTATATTTTCAAGAATTGCTCGTTATAGATTAATAAACATACAATTTTGTACGGATGCCTGACACTCAATCACACTGGAATTCTAATTAGGTACTAAATTCTTCAGTCCAGAGATAGATAGGTTCTGGATTAGTACTTAGTATCATTTTAAAAACAGGAAACATGATTCCTAAATAAAAGGTAGTGAAATACATTTTGATCGAGTAAGGTTGAACTTTCGTCGTTATTTTTTAAGGTTCCGTACCCACAGGGTAAAATGGGACTCTATTATTAAGACTCCGCTGTCCGTCCGTCTGTCTGTCTGTCCGTCTGTCACCAGGCTGTATCTCATGAACCGTGATAGTTAGACAGTTGAAATTTACACAGATGATGTATTTCTATTGCTGCTATAACAACAAATACAAAAGAAAACAGAATAAAATAAATATTTAAGGAGGCTCCCATACAACAGACATGATGTTCTTGCCGTTTTTATATATAATGGTACAGAACCCTTCGTGCGCGAGTCCGACTTCACTTGGCCGGTTTTTTTTGTTGTTCATATTAAATGTTCCACCCCTTAAAGTACTGCAGGTGAATTTAAAATATCCCTGTGTACTTACTTATCAGGCCGTTTCTGTAGTATAGTAGATATATCGTCTCTATGGGGTGCCTTTTTCATAAGTATCTTCCTCTTGTTGGGGTTTTGCTTCAGCTGTAACATGTACTCGGGTACCGAGCACCCCGACTGTTTCATCACCGAGGCAATACTGTAATAATTACGTCAAATTATTATTAGTTTCTTCATTCTTATTAATAAAACTAGTTGAGAGAGAATATCGGAATATCTAAAATAGGAGTGTATAAGGAAACGACTTTAAGAAATTCCTCCCCTAATGGGATAGAAAAGGAAATGAAAGTTTGTATGAAAATCCTTAACATTAAAAAAATATTATAAACTAGCGACCCGCCCCGGCTTCGCACGGGTAGCAGAGCATATTACGCCATTTTTTAATAAGCATCAATAAATTATATAACTATAGCTTCCGCCCCGCGGTTTCACCCAGGGATCTTATGTTTTCCCGGGATAAAACGTAGCATATGTTCTTCTCCATACCATAGGCTATAGCGCCATCTATTGAATACTTACTCAATCCAGTCAACAGATATCGCCATCTGTTAGAAGCGTTTGGAGCTAACAGATAATTGTGACTGTCAAATAATAGACAAATAATTTGCAATAAAATAATATTGCGACTATAAATTGAGATGTAAGCTATCCTATCTTTCAATTTGGATCAAATTGCGCACGGTGTGCAAATCAAATTTAAAATCGGTTCAGTAGTTTAGGAGTCCATCGCGGACAAACAACGAGACACGTAATTTTTATATATAAAGATTTTCGTAAAATTGGTATTTAGTTACCCTTTTGGGTGGAAACTAGAACCGACGTATTTTAGTTTTTCTAAAAATCATACATTTATCTCTCGAGAACGTGAGCAAACCAGGGGGGGCCAAGCTAGTCATTCATTGCGTTATAGTTTACCTTCTCAAGTTGGAGACATCATCTTCAGTGAAGAATGTAATCGCTCGGCCTTTTTGTCCAGCGCGACCAGCTCGACCGATCCTAGTAAAAAAAAGTAGTTTATCAATTTGTTTTAAACATAAAAAATAAATAATATAAAATAACGATAGAAAATACCATCACGATAATCTCCGAAGATGTAGGCAGATGTCATAGATAGATAACTCTATATCCATAGTCACAGCAGCCTGGCTGGCTACCACCCTCAAGTTGAAAATCTGTCGCCAAACACCTATTGGTGTGTTCCGGCAGCTGCACTTGAGAGCCAGATTCTTCTAGGCTTTGTGTGCTTACCACCTTCGGCCACATCATCACCTACCATAGTGAGATTGTGGTCAAACACAAGCCTATACAAAGTAAAAAAAAAAAGTCATACTTAAAAAAAAAAAAACTTATAACCTTTAATATTCGTAAAAGAAAGGCTATCACAGTTTACAGTGTTTACAAACCTGTGTATATAAGATATGGCCGATGGCGGGAAGTCGTAGTTGATGACCAGATTGACCCCGCGGAAGTCGATCCCGCGACCCATCAGCTCCGTGCACAGCAACACCCAGATACGACCCACACGGAAACTACGGACCACGTTGTCGCGCTGGAATATTTGACATAGATAAATACATAGGCTTCCCCAACATACACAACCCCCCCCCCACCCCTCCCCCACACATACACACACTGACTTGCATGATGTGGCCGAAGGTGGTAACACAAAACCTAAAAGGAACTGACTCTCAAGTGATGCTGTCGGAACGCACCAGGTGTTTGTTGTTTACTAATTAGTTTTAAAAAAAATCTATATTTCCATATGAAATGAAATGAAAATATTTTATATTAAAATAGGCCTTCACAAGCACTTATGAATAGTCTGACTCTAACGCTCGGTTCGGAAGGTTGCTTTTACTGAGAAGAGCCGGCAAGAAACTCAGCAATTACTCTTTTCAAAACCAACTCAGATTTATTACATTAAATTATTTATCTAGTCTCACTGACAATATATGTGTGTTATAACAAAAAAAGAAAGAAAAGATAGATTCCTATATCCACATAGTGAGTGCACCCTTATAAGTACTCAGTATCAAATCTCTTGGTCCACCAGTTTAGGCTGTGCGTTGTCTGTCAGTCAATCAGTCAGTATGTCTGTCAGTCACATAAGCTTTATAGGTTCCTATTTATTTAAAAATATTGAATAAGTAAACAACATACATAAGTAAACCAGCCCCCACAAGCAGCACCCGTTTACAATTATGACTCGTGTGGCAGCCACCAACTTAAGAAAAATACCTGCAATTGTGTTCTATCTGCATGTATGACGTCTACATTGATGCCGTCATATATAAGCTCCTTGAAGAGTTGCTTCGCCCGATCTTTACTTTGTACGAACACTGAAAATAATTATTAAAAAATAAGTGTCAGTTTTACCATATTTCTTGTACAAATTAATCAAAAGCACAGTCAGTTTGTTATGACAACATTGAGAACTTTATTTATATTGTACTAAACTTCCGCCCCGCGGTTACACCCGTGTTCCCGAAGTATCTTATGTTTTCCCGGGATAAAATGTACCCTATAACAAACTTTCACATTAAGAATAACATAAAAAATCGATATTACTACCCAAAATAATGAATTAAAATACATAGATTTATCAGTTGCCTTTAATTAAAATAATTTCGAGGTAGTATGTAACAACCGAAAGAGATGCTTATGCGGTAGCAAGAGTGGCATTTGAAGATAAGTTTTTATTACCTAAAAACAGTAAGGAACACGTTGTATAGTAGTGCTACTTCTTATCGTCAAAAGGTTTTTATTTTAAAATCCATTAAAATGAGGTTAAAATACCTAAAACAGGCGGTTTCAATCCTTTCTGTACGAGTTGTCTGAACGCCACCAATTTCCCGTTCTCATTACCGCAGTATAATAACTCTTGATCTACTAGAGTTGTTGCTGCATTCCTGTAAAAGAGAAAGCAATATATTTATTTCCGGCATAGCACACTAATATAGTCCTAGATAAATAATTTTATGTAATAAATGTAACTTGGTTTTGAAAAGAAATTACTGAGTTTATTTGTAGCTCTTCACATGCATTAGAGTTTTATTATACAGTAGGGATGATGACTGGGTAAAAAAAAGTAATTCTAATAAGTCCGTCACTTAAATTATCAAAAAATATTAGACACAAAAAGTATTTTTTCGTTTATCAAATCAATAAAAAATTACCAACTTATGTTGCACCAAAGTTCAGGAGTGGAGGCTTGTGACGTCACGCGAAATTTCAACGCACTGTATCGTCGTAATTTTTTGTATTCGGAATTAAAGAAAAAATACGTGTCCAATATTTTTTGGCAGTCTAACTGAACTGACGCATTTTTTTTTGTCATCATCCCTATTGTCATTAATTGTGAGACCAAGAATCCTGTTCTCTGAAATGTAGCATACCCTAGCTGCAAGAAGTGATGATGTAACCTACCTCTGACCAACAGTAATATTAATGAGCCCCCGCATATTATGTCGACACCACTTGGCTACAGATGGCGTGTGTGTGGCACTGAACATGGCCACACGACGCTGCTTGCCACCACACGCTGCCATTATCTGCTCCAGTTGCTGCCTGAAATCTGACTGCTGGTCAGTCGTACCTTCGAACATTTTGTCTGCCTCGTCGATTATAAGCCAGCGGATTCTGTCGTAATATAAAAAGTATATAAATGACTACTACTATACATAATTATACTACGCTTATTGTAATTCAATAATTTTCACTGGCATATGTTTGACAACTGAGAATGTTCTGTATTAATTAATTTTAGTATTCGTCTACTAAAATGAAGTCTCATAAACTTGATGAATAAAAATGCAAGAAATATTCATTAAAAAAAAAAATTGGGGCCATCCCTCATTAATTTAACTTACTTGTCCAGTGTTATATTAACATTATCTTGATTGAGTAGGTAGCACAGACGATTTGGTGTGCTTATTATTATATCTGAAAAAAAAAACATAATTTTTTAATATGTACCAAGCTATAAGCTTTATCTCAAATATTATTTAAGTTGGCAGGGTAGCAGGTAGTTCGGTAGATTAAAGACTAAGTCTATACTATTAATATTACAAAGAGGAAAGATTTGTATGTAAGTATGTTTGTAACGAATTGGCTCAAAAACTACTGGACCGATTTTAAAAATTCTTTCACGTTAGAAAGCTACATCTTCACCGAGTAACATAGACTATATTTTATCCCGGGAACGCGGGTGAAACCGCGCGGAAAAGCTAGTATTTAATATTTCTGACCCACATTGGTTTAATTGGAAAGGCATCGAAACTCATTGGCATACCTAAAATGTCATGTTTTCGTGTACACCTATGAAATATATACGCCAATAGACAAAGATATATTTTTTTTTTTTCTCTTATGTTTTGTGTTTCATAGCAATCTGTGTTGCGGCGACTCCGACCTCTGCACAGAAGACTGACTGACTGGCCGATAAGACTTGTACATATACTTTTGAATTTATGACATTAGGATTTTGACAGGAGGAAAAAAGGGATAATAAAATGACTAAAGACGAAGAATAGTGGTTTTTCTTAAATAATACGAAGACTCGACCGTACAAGTGGTCCTTCATCGCCAAGTTGACTAGCACCTATGATTACTAGAAGTAAATCGAAAGCAGAAAGTATGGAAAAAAATGCGACATCGACCGGCGCCGCTGCGGACGAAGGTCATGACCGACCGCCCTCCCGACACAGCCGCGTGCCTTCGCCGACTTCATCCATAACTTCTGCTCGAAGTACGACGTCCACGGTAAGACGACAACGACTCTTGACTTTAAAAATTGAAGCCGCCGAGCAGGCTGCAAACGCCGAAAAGCGACTTATAATGGAAAAGCTACGTCTGCAGACCGAGGCGTTGAGTGATGTGGACGACGACATACTATCAAACGCTGGAAGCGTGCGTGCCGCGAATGTACGGCCGACAGCAATAAGGGCGATTCCCATGACCAGCGCCTTCCATGCTCACGACCAGACACGCACTCCAGACAAAAATGACTTAAATAAGTTCTTAGCTAGGCAAACATCAATTAAGGACCTACCCGCATTCTCGGGAGAGCCTGAAGAGTGGCCCCTGTTTTTCAGTCAGTTTCGCTCTACGACGAGATTATGTCAGTATAGCGATGACGAGAACATTGCGAGACTGACTAAGTGCCTCAAAGGAAAGGCTCGCGACGCCGTATCTGCCCTATTGGTGAGTGCCACAAATTTGGATAAGATTATTGACACCCTACAACTTCGCTTCGGAAGACCAGAGTATCTTATAGAGATTATGCTCTCTAAAATAAGAGCCATGCGTGATATAAAGCACGATGATGTCAATGCGCTCATAGAGTTCTCGACCTCTGTACAGAACGCAGTGGCCGCCATGACTACGACAGACGAAGCAGGGCACCTATCTAACACAACCCTGATAAGGGAGATTATTGGGAAACTACCATCTATCCTTAAGTTCCAGTGGAGTTTCTATGCCAGTGAGAAGGTAGGCAGACATGTCACACTGATTCATGTTTCTGAGTGGCTCATGAAAATTGCCAACGCCGCCACATATATCATGCCCATAACGAAGACAAGCGAACGACCTGCACCCGCAACATACCGGCACCCCCACACTGTACATGCAAAACAGCTCGTTTTTACAACAAACAAAAGCACACGGACGTGTGGGCTCTGTAAAGGTGACCATAGCCTTGATTCCTGTCCTGATTTCGAACACATGACAGTTGACGAACGATGGAAGTATGTTTCTGAAAATAAGCTTTGTTTTTCATGCTTATCTACGACACACCAATTGAAACAATGTAAGCGTAAGAAAAAGTGTACGTCATGTGAGCGAGTACACCATGCGTTACTGCACGCTGAGCCTCTCACAAGCCCGGTGGCTGTCAACCACGTTTCAGACTTCGATTGTACTGTTTTACTGAAAGTTATTCCAGTCTTCATCAGTGGACCCGACGGCGAAGTGGAAGCGCTAGCTCTTCTAGACGAAGGTTCGTCAATCAGTCTAATAGACGGGCACCTTGCAAGACACATTGGCGTATTCGGACCGGCCAGCGCTTTACATATACAAGGAGCTTCGGGTATGACGTCTGTTGAGAGTTCGTCACAACGTGTTTCGTTTTCTATTAGGGGTGTAAATAGTAATGAAATTTTTATGTTAAATAATGTAAGATCTGTAAATAATTTAGCTCTTCCTTTGTACAAATGTAATTATAAACAACTTGTAAATAAATGGACCTACCTTTCCGACTATGTAAATACTGACCGCCTGACTGTACATGGACGACCCTTACTACTTATTGGACATGACAACATAGACTTGATTGTCAGTCGTCAGGTAATCCAGGGACCGAAGAATGCACCTATAGTCTCCGCCACGAAACTTGGGTACGTAGTTCACGGTAAGTTACCATCTATTACTCCTGACAGTGCAGCGGTACTTCATCTGTGTGTCTGTAATGAGCTTAACGCTGAAATTCGCAGATCATTCTCCACCGAAGGATTCGGAACTAGACCGAGTATTGACACTCCGCGCTCTCGGGAGGATATGAGAGCACTGGACATTATGGAGAAGACGACACGACTAGTAGGTGACCGATATGAGACCGGTCTACTCTGGCGAGATGACAGTCCTAATCTACCAGATAGCTACGCCGTCGCCTGTAAGCGTCTAGATGGAATCCAGCGAAAGATGAGGCGGTTTCCAGACTTTGCAGAGCAGTACCAGAAAAAAGTGGATGAAAACCTGCAGAAAGGGTACATCTCCAAGTTGACTGAGAAGGAGAAGCTGGTAAAAACGAACAAGACATGGTACCTTCCACACTTTGCAGTCTTTAACCCCAATAAGCCGAACAAACTTCGCCTCGTACTGGACTGTGCAGCGCCATCTGTGGGTAAATCCCTGAACGACTTTTTACTCAGTGGGCCGGACCTACTAACGTCTTTGCCTGGTGTCCTTTTAGGGTTCCGCTGTGGAAAAATAGCGTTCATGGGCGATATCCAAGAGATGTTTCATCGTGTCCTCATACGAAGTGAAGATAGACAAGCTCAACGACTTTTGTGGGGAAGCGACCAATACGTCATGAATGTAATGACTTTCGGAGCGGTATGCTCTCCATCCTCTGCACAATACGTGAAGAACTTAAATGCTCGAAGGTTCGAATCTACACATCCTGAGGCTATGAAAGCGATCATCGAACATCACTACGTAGACGATTTTATCTATTCAGTAAATAGTGACAAAGAAGCCCTAAGAATAGTAGATGATGTGAACGAGATTCATGCTCAAGGTGGGTTTTATATGAGGAACTATGTGTCCAATTCCAAGCACCTTCTCAGAGATCTTCCCGAAGACAGACTAGCTATTGGAGGCGAAAAGATGCTTTCAGATGCTAAAGAAGAGCATATTGAACGCGTACTTGGTGTGTACTGGAACCCAGACTCTGATCACTTCACGTTTATGCTGAACCTGCAAAAGATAGACGACGACATTAAGTCGGGCAGCAAGAGACCAACAAAGCGTGAAGTACTACGACTGGTAATGTCCGTTTTCGATCCTTTAGGGTTCCTTTTATTTATAACTGTTAAAGCTCGGATCCTTCTACAAGACATCTGGAAATCGCGAATAGGATGGGATGACGAGATTGAGTATAACCACAATGAAAAGTGGCAAATATGGCTCAAAGAACTTCTACGCGTAACCACCATAAAAGTGCCGCGCTGGTTGATGACTGATGCCTGTGCAAAGGACGAACCAGCGCAGATACATATATTTTGTGACGCCAGTTCACGGGCCTTCTGCGCTGTTGCATACCTACGAGTAAAGACGACTAGTAACACTTGGAACGTTTCTTTGATTATGGCACGAGCTAGAGTAGCTCCTCTTAAGATACTGAGCGTTCCCCGGCTAGAATTACAGGCTGCTGTGATGAGTGCGCGCCTTGCTCAAGTTTTGAAGAAGTATATTAATACCTCATGGCTGAAGGTTTCAAAAATATGGTATTGGTCAGATTCAAAGACCGTTCTCAGCTGGCTTAAATCTGACACAGGCCGCTTTAAGCCCTTTGTGGCACATCGTGTCAGTGAAGTGGCAGAGTTGACAGAGATTCGTGATTGGAGGTGGGTACCGTCGGCCATGAATGTTGCAGATGATGCTACTCGTGACGGTTTAATTGAAGATAGCTCTAGATGGCTACTAGGACCCGATTATTTACGACAACATCATGACCTCTGGCCCAAAGAAGCTGGTAACGAGATTAAGCTTGATGAAGATGACGTGGAGATTAAGACAGTTTTAGTGATCTCACAGTCTGACACCCTCCTGCCTAATGATGAACGTTTCTCAAAGTATTTGAGGCTAGTAAGGAGCACAGCCTGGGTTCAGCGAGCCTGCTACAACTGGCTACACAAAGACAGACGACGACGAATGGAGCTGGTTTCTGATGAAATAGAATCAGCAAAGCGACAAATTGTGAAAGAGAGTCAACGTCGAACATTCTCAGCTGACATAGGGAACATAAAAAAAGCTGGTTTCGTGACGTCAGACAGTGTTCTACGACAATTGAACCCATTTTTAGATGAGAATGGCATTCTCCGTGTCGGTGGGAGGATTGCTGCAGCAGATGTTGACGACGATATGAAGCACCCCATAATTTTACACCCTAAAGACAGGATTACCAAACTTCTCTTGATGCGCTACCATGAGCAATCTGCACATTTAGGTAGGGAACGCGTTTTGAACGAAGTTAGGAGACGCTTTTGGGTGCTTGACGGGCGAAATGCTGTCAAGAGCACATGGAACACATGCCAGGAGTGCAGAAATAGGAGAGCCAAGCCTTCACCACCCTTAATGGCCGCCTTGCCGGTTGCAAGGCTTACTAGAGGACACAGAACCTTCACATGCACCGGCCTTGACTACTTTGGGCCATTGACAGTGAAGGTTGGAAGAAGACGAGAGAAGAGATGGGTGGCTTTATTTACTTGTCTAACAGTACGGGCCATCCACCTTGAGGTGGTTCACAGTCTCAATACCAGCAGTGCCATCATGGCTCTACGCAGATTCATAGCCCGACGTGGATGTCCAAAAGAAATATGGACGGATAACGCTACTACCTTCCGCGGGGCAGACAGAGAGCTAAAGCAGTCCGTTCTTGCCATTGACAGAGATGAGCTGCTGAAGTTTGGAAGCACCAGGATCATGTCGTGGAAGTACATTCCACCTACCACCCCTCACATGGGTGGTTGCTGGGAGCGCCTCGTGCGCTCGGTTAAGACGGCACTGAAGGTGACACTTAAAGAAACGACACCCTCTGACGAAACCTTAGCTACGCTGTTGATTGAAGTGGAACAAATCATAAATTCACGTCCTTTGACGTACGTGCCCATAGATCACGCAGACGACCTGCCACTCACACCCAATGACTTCCTACTGGCCAAAGCTGACTTTGGGGAATATCCTGCTGGTTCTTTCACCAGCGGTGACCTTCTTCGAAGAAGCTGGCGTGAAGCGCAGAGGCTAGCAGACCTTGTGTGGAGACGCTGGGTAAGGGAATATCTACCCACTTTAACTAGACGAGACAAGTGGTTCCGCCCTGCCTCATCGGATCTTGTTGTTGGAGATGTCGTTATAATTGCAGATGACCAGCATCCCCGAAACTTGTGGCCTCTCGGCCTTGTCACGAAGTTGCATCGAGGGAAAGACGACCGCATCAGAGTAGTAGACGTTAAGACTGGACATGGACTGTACACACGACCTGTGACGAAGCTGTGCAAGTTGGACGTCCGCCGCTCCTCATCTTGAGTATTGGCCATCTAATACTGGAGGTGGGGATGTTGCGGCGACTCCGACCTCTGCACAGAAGACTGACTGACTGGCCGATAAGACTTGTACATATACTTTTGAATTTATGACATTAGGATTTTGACAGGAGGAAAAAAGGGATAATAAAATGACTAAAGACGAAGAATAGTGGTTTTTCTTAAATAATACGAAGACTCGACCGTACAATCTGTTTATTTAAACAATGAGCTATTTCTTTGGCTGGTGTTACTCTGGAAGTGTAATCTACTGAGTGAAGTATCCAGTGACACTTCCATCATTTATTGGGTAATTTCAAATCTGGTTTTTAAACTTGGTATCCGGTGTCTCCTTAATCTAGTGAATTGCACTCCCCCAGTGCCTACAAGCTGAGCCGCCAATTTATTGACGTGTTTCGACAACCTCTCTTGGTATTTGTAATATAGAGCTATCTCTTGCTTTATGGTGTTAATGTTTAAGTCCAGATGTACTTATTGCTTATGATATTTATAAATAACTAATACTGTGTGACAAAATCAATTGCAACTTACCACTCTTCCTAATAGTAGCTTCTCTTTCCTTAACTTTACTCTCCTTCATATTCCTCACAATGCTGCACCTCAGCTCCGTAGATTCACTCAATCTCAGTGCTTCTCTGTATATCTGCAGAGCTAGCTCCCTCGTGGGGCAGAGCACTAGGGCTCTGGGGCCGCCCTGAGGAGCTCCCAGTGTGTGTAATATGGGAAGCAGGAAGGCAGCAGTTTTGCCTGAGCCGGTTGGAGCGCAAGCAAGGATCTGGCGGTCCTAAGATTAAAAATCATTATATAATGATTATTTAACACTACCTTCCGGCCTGCGGTTTCACCCGCATTCCCGAGGTATCTTATGATTTCTCAATATAAAAAGTATCCTATATGTTAATCCAGAATATATTTTATCTGTGTGCCAAATTTCATCAAAATCTGTTCATTCAAACGTACATAAATTTAAAATATAGCAGGATAATAAATTGCTCTCTTACCTCCAACATACAAGGTAAAGCCTGTCGTTGTATGGGCGTAGGATCTGCATATCCACACTTTGTTACAATATCCACTAGACTTTGTGATATATTATACCGGGATGTGAGTTCAACAAAGTTCTGCAGTGCAGGTGGCACGTGGCGACCGACTGCCTTGATTCCATGCTCGTTTCGAAAACGATTTTGCTGTAAAGTGTAAATTATAGTAAAATTAATGCTGTTTAAGTTAAATTATATTATAAAATAGCTGTCCCAACAGACATTGTCCTGTCCAACTCATACACAAAATTTCATCCAAATCGGTCCAGCCGTTTATCCAATCTCTCAAGTTGGACCAGACTGCTCACGGTGTGCCAATTTAATTTAAAATCGGTTAAGTAGTTTAGGAATCCATCGCGGACAAACATTGTGACAGGAGATTTATATATAGATGTGAAAAAATTATACAATTTTAGAAAAACCTTAAATAAATCTTAGTTTATATGAAAAAATAAAATTGGTAGCAAACACATGCACAGAGTTGGAGGCACTGTGGCATTACAAGAAACTGGTAAAAGTAGGATGTAAGGGTTCAATTCCTACCCTGGACATTTGGGTGCATCAATGTTTGACAGTATGTTTCACTAAAACAGAAACTATACATACCTCCTCTAATTCTAGTTTCTTTTGCAAGTCCTCAGTCTTTTCTTTGTTCTTTTTTATTTTCTTTTTTTCACCAGCTTTGACTCCTTCAATAAGCTGCAAGTCTCCATCGTTCTCTTCAGACTCAGATTGAGAGAGATCCGATTCATTTTGCAATTCATTATCTTGTAATTCTACATCTACTTGAATATCATCACTCAGGTTTTCTTTTTTTATTTCCTTTTTTTCAATTTTTAATGGTGTGGTTTTTAGGTTTTCATTCTGCATATAAAATAAATTAATTTCAGGAATCACAAGTCAAGTTATAAAAATTAAGATATAAACTTACATGGTCAAAAAACATTGTGAGGATATCATAGTATGTAGTACTCCCCTAGCTGGCTGGTCAAAGAGTAGCCTCAGAGTAGTCAAAGAATTGCCAGAAGTGTGTCAAATCTCATTTTAAATTATGATTATTTTAGAACTTGAGTGTGCTATCCAGGCGGGTACTATGAAGTACCTTCCCTACCACTGCACCACCTTAATAGGAATTAATTTTCAGCCAAGAGTTATGCTACTGCTGAACATAGACCACTCCTGGCTTTTCTACTCCAACGTGAGGGAGTGGTAAGGTAAGACTTTGTTGAAATAACAAAATATTATAGGTTATAATTTGTACTTACTTTGTTTTTAACACCCAAAACCTTCTGCTTGAATGTTAAACCTTTAGTTAACTTCTTAAATATATCATAGGCATCCATTTTAAACTAATTATCATTGTATTTACAAGTGAGAAATACCGGAAAAACACGTGCGAAAATAAAGCATCAAAGAAGATCAACTGTACTATCTGGTCGGTCGGTCCATCCATAGATACTAATCAAATTGACAGAAAGATCATGACAGATGTCAGATATTGACAGACAGTAATGCCTGCTCCAAATATCTGAATCTGAATCGGATCTAATGGTTATCGAATATTCTACAAAACAATGCCTACTGATTGATTATAAAGCAAAACATCATTATTATACCTACCTAGCAAATACTTAACAAAATAATTAAGACTTTTATACAAAAATGTGTGTAGGTTTCATTATCGTGCTTTACTCAAAGAATTATAGCGGTGCGGAGTGGGAATGAAATTCAATTATTCAACCGATCATCGCGCACCATTGCGCGTTTCATTCCTTACAAACTCACCATTTTACTCCTAGATTATAGTAAGATTGTAACTATCGAACATTAATTTATGCATTATATTTTAAACCATTTTGTCTGTTCACAATCGTTTGTCAGTTTATAATATTGCTAGTTTTATCATAAATTAACGGTTCAATTATCCGGTGACATATCTTTAATAAGCTTCTTGGGCGAGACTTTAAAAGATTTTATAAAATCATAATATTACGATTACTGATATGTAATGAAATGAAATAATTTATTCATTCTTTACAGGCACTTAAGAATAGTCAGACTCTAACGCACGATTCGGAAGGTTGCTTTTACTGAGAAGAGCCGGCAAGAAACTCAGCAATTACTCTTTTCAAAACAAACTTAGACTATTACATAAAATTTATCCTGCAAGAGCGCTACACCCAAGCATTGTCGTCATTTAAATATTCATTAACGTTATAGTATGCCTTTTGTACTAAAATAGACTTAACACGTTCCTTAAATGTATGTAATGGCAAATTAAAAAGTGCAGGAGGGATCTTATTATAGAAGCGTGTACACAGTCCCAAAAATGAACCTTGCACTTTTTGGAGTCTATAACTCTAATATCTGTAATCGTACGGAAAATGTGTCGTATACGTTTAAATACACAGAAATATTACTTCTATGTATTACTTTTACGTATTTATCATCTTATTGGTATATGCATACAAATAAGACGAAAAAATGCAAAGTACAAATAGCATACAAAAAATTCGGTACAATAATGATAAAATCGAAATATGTACTGAATTATCCATTGCATCGGCAACACAAGACCTGATAAAACTGTCATCATCTGTCAATCTTTGAGTTTGACCACTTCGTCATCGTTCGGAAATTAATGTAAAGACCGAATACTTACGCGTATGAGGGATTTCGTGGAGTTTTCAAATTAAAGTGTACCTACCACTTTTGGGCTGTCCTGTCCCATATGTTTGAAGCCATAGAACAAGTAAAATATACATCCGGCTTTTAAACATACTCTAAAGTACATAGTTCATTTGAAACAATAATTTTACTAATACTGAGTAACATTTAAATAATGAACACTTTTAAACAACAATATGTTAGTTTTTGGCTTGTCCCCCCTCAAGATTCTCAATGTTAGAAGCGATTCTGAAAACTTTTTGTACTAGATTTTTTTTTAATAGCAACAACAGATTTTTACTCACCGACCGTCATTTCAAAAAAGCTCTTCGGCTAAAATTTAATACATCGAAATGCAGACTACACGTCGTAAGTGCCACGGCCGTTAAGATTTCATCCATCTGTCAGGTTTGAAACACATTATCTACTAATTCGGGTAACTTTATATAAATTACTGTTTACAGAGTAGTAGTAGAGTTCTTGTTGTAGGTAACGTTATTTAAATTTGATAACATACGTAAGTAAAAGTTTTCGACAGAAAATAATGTTGAATATAAAATGGGAAGAGAACTTCAAGAAGAAGACATACCTACCGGACGTACCGGATATAAACCGCCAATGTGTAAAATGTTGCATTACCTACCGATTTTTTGCCTCGCTCTACTCGGCTTATAATTACATTACAAAACTTAATAATAATGTAACAGAATAAGTAAGTATTGAATAAAAACTATTTTATTATTTCAATATGTTTATTTTTAATGTTAATGTTTAACATCGAAAAAAATTACTTTGTACTCCTTTGTTTCTTCCATTATGATATTGTTACCATGATTAATTCTTACATTATAGGAATAAATATTGGGAACAAAGGGGATGAAGTAGGTATTATATATCAAATTCGAACAAACATTCATTTTAAGTACGTAAAAAATATTAAAAAATAAGTTATAATAAAGTTTTTTGTAGCTACTCCATACTCGTATCTGTTCTTCATATAGGTGCTAGATTTATTTCCATAAATTCAGATGCCAAGCGGTTTCACTACATCTGATGTCTTTATCGAATTTAATATATTTTGCGCTTTAACGGAAACAGAAAAAGAAATAATAAAAATGACGAATCATCAATGGAATCACTGCGAGTTTATTTTATACTTTTATTACATCCAACTGTTATACTTCGCATGAGAATTCGAAATGATTTCAATAAAGAAACCTAAAAAGTGCTTAAAACAACCAAGTGTTATTTTAAAGAGTCAGATTCAAAGATACTTACAGTACTAATCATTCCGACTATTGATATGTAACTATCAACTTTCGACCCGATTTGATTCCTTAACCACATATATTTAACAACATCAAAACAAGTAAAGACACGTTCTGTTCAACAATCACTGAAATATTATGAATAAATAGGCAAAGGTATGATCACATACAACCAATCGACCAAAGACAGTAAGAACGAATAAACAATAATCACTTACGAATACCGTTAAGAGTAACTTGCGCTTTTGCTTGCAAACATCTCAAAAATATCACTTTAATATTAAAAAATAAATTAAGGTTAGCGAAATTCGTAAGCAATTACCGAATAAAAAAACCACTCCATTTATAGATTTGAAATTTTCAAAAATATTTTAGTTTTTTAATTGCGTGTGATCTCCAATTTTTAGAAAAAAATAGTTAGTGGGGATTTTTACATGCGTTACTTTTGTGTTATTTAAATGGTAAGATAAAAGTAAAATAGAAGAAAGTAAATATTAAAAAAAACATAGTTATTAAACAATTTAACTTTACGACAAAATTATACATGAATATAGATGGCGCTACCGAGAATCACAATAACTATGTTATTGATTTCCAACTAATTTTTTTCAAACTATAAGTAAATTTACTTTTAATATTTTCCTATTTTTTTAGGATTCCATCCCATTTATATAATACAAAAAGTATCGTTATAAATTTCCCCATTTGCATAATATTTTAAACTATTTCAATCTACAATATTGCTTACGTACTTATTGTATATTTTTCATTATTTCAGTGGCTATTTAACTTTACCGATTCATTAATTCGACTTCCTACAACAATAGTACTTTAAGTGCCTTCACCATCTGAAAGGTTTTTTTTAACTTACAACAATTTTCAGAGAAGCCCTAAGTCTCTATAGGTCCGATAAAATTCCATAGACAAAACGGTATATTGTCTTATGATCTCCCCATCATATTGCCTGTTCGATTCGAAATTCGAAAACTACACGATTCACATATTATCAAATATTCAAATATTTCACACCGAGACCGTATATCGTTTTGTCGATGGTGTATTTTACTTTCGGTCCTGCCACACCTAATCTTATTCGATTGATACACAATACTATGAAACATTTTTGTACATTTCTCACCTCCGGACCCATTCCGATCATCTAAAAGTATAACAAAACTCATTAACTAAATGTATTTAACACATATTTTTCTTCTTTGATCAACGATGGCAAACTATAACTTTTACACAATAATAACACAATATTAGTTTAGGCTTATTAAAAAGTCATAAGTGATACTTACTCTTAATTTTAAATAGTCATATCGTCTTCGATAATAATATAATAAATTATTTAATTTTTATTTTCTTATTATTTATTTTCATCAAGAGTGTGTATCACTTGAGACGTTAGCTTATAAGAAAAAGAAAAAATCGTTGCTAATTAAAACGCAGATCGTGCATTAAATTACGAAAAAAAGAAAAAATCTAATCCTAAGTGTGTCAGCAAAATATAGTGCAGTAAATTAGAATTGCCACTTAATTAACTTTGACATATAAAATTGTATTCTCGTAAAAAAATATTTCTGTGTATAAAATGTGTCACCCAAGCGTAACAAGAGATAATGGTACAATTCTGCAAAAAAATAACATTGACTTACTAAAAAAATTGAGTAAGTATTTGTTGTAACATTTAACAAAGTTGAGCTAGATTATTTCTGCTCAAGCTTTATCGATTTTATTTAAACACAAAAAAAAACAGACTGCCACTAAGCGTTCACAGTAAAAATTGAATGAAATGAATACTTAACAATTTTTTTGCAAAATTGTACCATAACTTTACTTTATCTGTAGATAAAAGTTACTTCTAACATATAACTGTCAGTATATTGTAGTCATAAGTGTGTATATTATTGTAAATATTTTTTAATTTATGTACTGTAAAAGATGGTTAGTCAACATTGATTACTCAACCAGAGAGATGCTGTATGTATGTACTACTTAGTATATAATACTTATTATTTTTATATATAAAAAGTCATAAGTGCACTTTGAGTTATGGAACTATATGTAACTAATCACTGTAGGCTTAGCAGATTTAATTATCGTTATTATAATAGAGTTACTTATGTTTTTTCCGAAACCATCTTTTTTTAGAAAAAACAAATATGCACTTTTGTAAGAGATAATTTTTAAATTCTCTCTTCTAAAAAAATATAAAGCAAATACAATTAGTCAGAACAATAATTTGGATGCCATGAGATTATATATTTAAAAATGCAAATTCTGCTATATTTATTACTTATTGTTAAGAGTAATACACAATAATGTAACTATATTTAATATTGAGGTACTATGGCAGAGTGGGAACTATTGCTACAACTGTATTTATTATATTACGTTAAAGTGGAAGATACTGATATACACATTAAAGCTATTGACTCAAGAATATATCGACTCAACTAGTGAATCACTCAGCTTTTGTAAATTTATATATTCTTAATTTATTTATTGATAATATGTGTGATCAGGTTCGATTAAACTTATTAAACTTGATTCAGTTTTTACTTACTTAATTTAATAAAAATAAAATGAATTGAAAAAATATTTAATTTCTAATATATTATACAGCGAAAACTGAAGCTCAGTCGATTTCATTTAGTGTAATTGAACCTTTATTTGGATATTTAAATCGATTTTTTATCTTTAGGTCGATTTATTCTTAAAAACGGCTGTCACCTCTCTGGTTGAGTAGTTTTAAATTATTTATATAAATAACTATTGTAGGTACTGGTTACGACTACATTTTAATTTTGAACCATTTGTCGGCTGCAAATTAAAATATTGTCGTTAAACTATTGCATTTTAAATATGGAAATGGCTCAACAAAAATAATGTGTGTATGGGAAAAACTATGTAACAACTGTTAATATCTTGTTTGACATTTACAATATATTATTATAAATATAAAAATGATCACTGTATAGACACGTCCTGGTTCCATTGTATTCTGTTTTAAGTAATACATATTATTGGCTCAGACATGATTTATCTGAGTCGCGACAGAGCAACTTACTATATTAATTAATACAGTAGAAAATTAAATGATATAATTGAAGGTAATACTTAAAATTATGGAGGTAATACTTATATTATAAAAGCATTTTTGTTTCCTTAAAAACTGATAAGTATAATTATTTAGTTTTTTGTGAAAAGGTTTGTGAACTTGTGTTTATTTTAGGTGAGAACAACGTCCATTTTGACATAAACGTATTTAGGTATTTACTATAGTTTTCATCATCTTATTATTGAAATATGACAGGGTATTTGTATTAAGTTATATCCCAATGAAAATATATATATTAAAAACACTCATAGAAAACCGATTATTTGAAAATATTATTTTCAATTTCACACGAAAAACGTTTTGGCAATATCGAACTATAAGTGTATTGGCCTACGCAAATAAAAAATTAAAATATAAATACTTTAAAATGACTTTAAAAGAGGGTCCAAAATTTTCCTCAAGTGTCTTTCTAGATACATCTAATTTAATGAGAGAGAGCTAGGTAGGTACGTATACATTATGTTTCGTAACAAAAAATGAACTAAGCGGACAAATATAGGTAACAATCTTGAGACAATAATGCGTGACGAAGATAAAAACATTATTTAAATCTAGAATTTTATCAATGACACTTTATACCTCTAAATGTGAATATTTGTGCATTGTTTTGAGACCTTTTTTTATTATATCAATATTTGAGCCCCTAAAACGTCATTTTAAAGTATAGCATCTTATTTATTTACCTACTGTAGGCTATTGATAAAGTTGTACTGTTATGAAGGCATTCCGTTGTTGATTATTATGTGTTACACTACTTAGTAACACAGGCGGTTTATAAATTTATTTCCTTAGTAAACTTAACGTAATTAACTGGCGAAGAAGCGAAAAATTATATTGCGAAATTCAAATGGTTATTATTATAAATAAAAAGAAAGGGTTTTTCTCACTTTCATCTTACTATTTAAAAATGCAGTATTTTGGTATACATTGCAAATAATAACTTTAATTATTGTTTCGCTGTAAGTAATTAAACTTTTAATGTACGTAGCCATTTTTTGTTTCTCCTGCTGCGATTGTGTTCAATTTCTCCAAAACTTTTTGCCGACACATCCAAACATAACACAAGTTTTACAAATAGAATAAGACCTAACAACAATTACCAACGGCTGTCTCCGAAATATGATGTAATACGCAGCTGTCGACTGAGATCAAAAATTTTGAATCACTCATCCTAAATAAAGAAATCAAACAACAAAACCAAATTGGTGGGAAAAAATCCAATTTTTCAACGAAGCAGTCAACAATAAGCCTATAAAACAGCCACATCTTCACGAAATAATTGCACAGCGAAAACAATAAACACAAACATTATTTTTAAAAAAAAGTTACGGACACTACTTCTAAGTTTCACTATTAATTAATCCATTATTAGAATATATAAAAATCCTTTTCCATTAATGATTTTATCTATTTACTATTTAGTTAATAATATCACGAGGCGTCTATTCCCGAACGATGCCACGATCCTTCAATATGTATTGTATTACTAACTTATAAAATATTTACAATTCAAACTACCCGCTTGTTATTTTCTCTTCTAAGCTCCAACTAAGATGATTCTATGACTTTTATTACCGAACGGATGGTATTGTATTAAAAAAAAATCTAGGTTAAACAGTCAGTGTAACATTGAAATAAAAATATTAATAAAACAATATAATATTGAGGTACTACGAAAATGGAGGTAAACACGTTATAAACCAGGAAAATATCCTCATTGAGAACATAAATTTTTAGTTTAAAATCACCAGCCATTTTTGAATTCATCAAATCTGACGACGTCAGATATCCTTTGAGATTTACTTTAAGGAAATGATGATTTGAAAAATGATTAGCGTAGCGCCCCCTACAACTCATGTAAATGAATTTTCGTTAATTAATCGCTGAATTATATCAAAATAATGCAACTTGCTAAAGGCTGAGGATAAAATATAAACTTAAAAGTTAAACTTCCATTAAATGTAATTAAATTGATATCACAAAGTACGCATATATGTAACATTCCGAAATAGATAGCAAAACACAAAAATCCTAAATAATACCTTAACCCGAAGCTACTTATCGGAAAATAAATGCAAAAAATAATATTCATTATTCTGAAGAGGATAGAAAATGTTTGCATTGATTCGTTTTTTCCAAGTTCACTTTTAGTGACTTTCATTTGATATGTCCGAAAACTCCGAAACATGGAAAAAGATCATTTATTTTACGTGATAGATGGATATGGCACAATACAAATTTTTAAATATTTTTTTTTTATATAAATTTTCAGAAAGATTTTTTTACTTTAATAGATTTTTATCCTACAGGAAATAAATGCACATTAGCAAATATAATCCTCAATTATTTTTTGTTTTCTTTGGCTTTGTGGAATATCACGGTGTTAAATACTTTCCTTTTATGTATTCATAGGGATATTTTAATATTTGTGATATGTCGGTTTAACATTACACTGTGGATCCTGATTTAGGTATGATATTATATGAAATTATCAGTGTTCACCCTGGATAGATATGTTAGTTCCCGTGACGAATGCGGTACCCAAGCAATTTCCTACAATATAAGTAAATAAAAATAAATTTTATACAAATCTGCAGCCATCTTATGGTTAGGTAATGCTAAGATTTATTTTTGAGAATAATAATAATAATATAATAATAATAATCTAATAAATTTTCAATAACGAGACGTTCGCTACGTTGGTCGACATATAAATAAGAACCACTATACACTCATAGAGAGAAATCCGAAAATGGATACAGATTAAATATAATTCTATTAATTAATACCTAAAACCTACGTATTTTTTTATACAGAAGAAATGATTAATTTTTTAGTTTCATGATTTGAAATCATGCACACGTATACGATCGTCGAACTGCTTTTCGAAGACCCACGATAAGGCTTACCAGCGCCTCTATTTCCTACTTCACTTTACTCACTCTTAACCCTGTATTCAAGGATTTCACCAGAGTCTGGCAACCCCGTCGTATTTTACTCTTTTCGAAACGTCACCGTCATTATTCGTTCGTCAACCTTTCATGTACGCATACCGTGTCTGTTCAGATATACTTTCAAACCAACGTTTTAATGGCATGAGACGAACGAAGGCACGGCTACTTATACATTGATCATACTCATTATTTTATTGAAGCAAAATGCACATAGAATAGATTTATATTGTTCAATTAGACGTTAAATTTTGTACTTTCGAAATCAGATTCTAAGAAGTCTTTAATTTTTTACTCAACATCAACAGTTTCCTTTAGTCTAATTTTTTTTTGGTAATTAATCCCTAAATAATCTGTATTTTTTAATTAATTTAGATTTGGCGTTCCGAAAAAAGTTTTATTAAAAAATATTTTCTTTGCATTTTTAAAATTTACTGTTTAAAATTTGTACGTTCTCTTTTTGTACAGTTACCGAATCTAATTTGACACTAGACATTTATCGAAAAGTGATTTTAAAAAATGTATTTTACTTCTCTTTAGAATACAGTTGGCATAATTTTGGCAGTACTAGAAATATTAATACTTTAGTATTGCTCTGGATTACATTGTCATATTGAACACTGATTGAACATTTTCACTAGAAAATGCCAGTAGCTTGCGTACTGTTTTACATTAGTCACAAAGCGAAGTCCGATCCTCGAAGCGTACACTAGGCGACTTCTATAAGTCGCGTGCGACAATACTGTTTATGTAATTTTTAATCCTAAACGTCAATATTTTACTAATTATAATACGATTAACCATATAAATGCGGCGTCATCCTGCATTGTTTTGGCATTGTCCATTATATTGCACATTAATGATGCTATCCCTTTCGTGTCCGCGTCCATTTTGCCGTATTTCAAATATACTCGATGTTGTAAGCGAGTTTATTTGGAACAGGGAGCTTTGCCACCGATTTATGCCATGGTTTGTGGTCATTGAAGGCCTGGCGGGAGCTGCGCGCCATGCTCGTTGGCGCTGAGGTCAAACAGGTGGTGCGGCGACGGCGCCAGAGCGCTGTGCAGCGCTGACGTCTTGAGCAGCCGCTTCAGCATACCGCTGGAGCCACGGTGCTGCAAGCTCTTGTGGGTGGTGAGCGAGTTCTTAGTCCTGTACCTTCGGTGACAGAACTCGCACACGTACAACGTGTCGGACTGCTCGTGCTTATCTTGGAAGTGTCGTTTCAAGGAATAGTAACAAGAGAATGTCCTGCGGCAGTAGGGACACTCTTGTGGCTCGTTTATACCGCCGGCTGTCGGCGGGGGCATTCGAAGGGGCGGTACAGCTGGAACCGAAAATTTAATATTCAAATTGGTCAACATAGCGACGATAGGTAATCGCACAAAATAGGGATAACATTTTGTTAGCTGGCAACTAGTAAAGATAGTTCATGGATGGCTTTGAAAATCGAATGCATCGCTTTAATAAGGTTATAATTTGTATAATACGTACAATGTATGAGGTTAATAATAATATTATAATACTAATAATAATGCACTGTACACATTGACTAACTACACAGTAATCACGAGTTTTTATAATATTCAAAATCTTAAGGAAATTCTCTCAACCACAATGACACAGAAACACGTGATAACAAAAATGATAGAAGCATGCTCCAAGCAACACAACAACGTCAAAACTGCGAAACCCGATGGGAGGGGGTTTTCGGCTCAGGGGGGTTTAAATAGAAAAAAATAAAAAGAAAAATAAATCTAAAATCAACTGAAATAATAGAAAACGTAAAAGTCTGAAAAAGGACCCTTAACCCTAACTTAATACTAATCGGACAAGGAAAACAATTTGAAAAATTCATGTTAATGAGTTAGCATCGTTTCATCCTACTGTTTGTTCGTTTGTCTATTAAACAAATTCTAACCTTTATGAGTGATGGTAAGGACGGCGGATGGGTGTACGTTGGTCTCATGATGGTTCTCTTTACTAGATGAGTACTGCCGCACGCCGCGCCAACTCCGCCCAAGTAGTCACTAAAAAAACCGGATTTGATCGGTCTCCCCGGGCCTCGACTTGTGGTAGGTGTAAATATGGGTCATCAGCGAATTCCTTGAACAGTATACCCTCTCACATATCGTACACCGGTACTCCTCCTGCCTCTCGGCGTGTTTGTCGGCGATATGCCGCTTCAAAGAGGCCTTTGAGCACAAAACCTTCCCGCATAAGGAGCACGAGAACAACTTTTTACCTGTAAACAGATCGAAAAAACAAAAACCAAATGTGGGGTTGGTCCCCGTACGCGCGTGAAATTATAAAAAAATAATATCACCTATCTGGGAGATTTGAGTTTAGCATGGCAACTTTAAAAATAATGTAAAAGTTCGGTAAAAACATTTTTGAACAAAAGAAAATTAAAGTGACTTAAATTAAAGTAAATGAAAAAATTGGAAAATAATAAAGAAAATAAATAGAAATGATGGCGAAGCTACAGTGGCCGATGAGTACTGTGTTATTGAACAAACAGCATGCAGTAAAAGCGGAAAAGTAAATATTTAGGCGAAAAACTAGATATGCTAAGCGTGTTTCGAATTTCAAATTTCAAAATCTTAATAGTGCTGTGTGTAGTTCTAGTTTAACTGAATTCTTTAGGAAAATAATAATCTGTCACTCAAAATTAACAATAGAAATGGGTTATTAAGGTTTTCTAATAAAACTTGCAATATTTTTTTGTATATTTGTTTTTATTAAAAACGCCATTATCATCAATATTAGGATTTATGAAGGTCGGTTTAACGGTTACAATTACATTTTATGAGTAGTTTACTTCAATTATTTTAAATTTAAAATTAAGAAAGAAAAAAGAACTATTTTTCGATGAAATTTTTAAGTATAAAGTGACGTGAAATCATTTTGAATTAGTTTATTTATTACATAATTATTATAATTGCAGCCCATTAATAAAATTTAAAATTATATATTTTGACACAATTTCTTTTGAATGTGTTATAATTATGGAAGACAAATAATTAAAACTTTACAGTTTTTGGCACAACATACGAATTAATAAAAATCTAATGGACTGCATTACACAGATGCCGATTAACAAATAAAAAAAATGGATTCACGGATAGATAATAATTTAAGAAAAAAAATATAAAATTTCAATACAACAACCAATAAATTAATTTAGATCCCTTATAAAATAAGTAAAAATGCCAACAAGAAGTATAAGAACACATTGGATAAAGTCGAGCCCGCTCGAGGTAGAGCGAGCATGAAAAAAAATTCCTTAACACTTTAGAAAGATAAAAACTTAAACACAGGTCACAGAAACAGTCTTAAACTTGCTAAGATCCTAACTAATGTAGTTTCGACAGGGATGTGTTCTGCTCCTTAGAACACGGTGTAGTTCTCGCCCATAAAAACCCACAGGGACCTCATAGGTCCCTTGAGATCCCAAAATAACTTAGCACCTAAATTCCAAAACCAAAGATCATTGAATCACAAATAATTTCGAGTTAATACCAAAATTAATCACGCTTGACTTTTCGCCTTCTGTGCGATATTATTTTTCCATTATAAAATTATTAATTAATTTAGTAAATAATGTACATATTATTTTTTATCTATAAAATACGCCTAATAGTGTACAATTCAAACGCGTACTTAGTCTAATCAGTCTATAGCGTTTATTAAATTTTGGCAATTTTTTTATTAAAATCCAAACCGAGACATATTTTTGTTACTAAATAAATTCCTTTTTATCATTTGGTGCCATTATTAATAATAGCCGTATTATTACCGTACTGCCACTGCAGCACATCCCTGTAATTGTAAAGTAAACATGTAGATGCTATTATCTATTGAATTCAGATTAAATCTTACCCTACATATTCAACTAACTTAATTTCCCAAACCCAAATTAACAAGAAAAAACTATTACTAAATTACTAGACAAAAAAAAAACAACAATCCTACGTTTTACGTTGTTTGCAATATTTTTTTTATTTTGCAAATAAAAACTTAACATTTTCATTTATGTCACGACACACACGGAATGTTGCGAATGAATTTAGATTCAATTACTTCCGAAGCCTTAATTTTTTCACCTAATACAAACATCATACCAATTTAGCACCAAATCTTCTAGTCTTCCAATTGGACAAAGTATAATAAGCTTACTAAATAACTAAACAATTGTAATGGCTAAGCGTTTATGTATCTAGCAATAACAACAGAATCTTATAACGTAGGTATTAGCTTTTAAAAAGTTTTTTTTTAGGAAGCCTCTCATACTTGTTAGTCGAAGTAAAGCATTGATCAATTACTATTAATAAGTGACTCCAACTACTCCTAATTGTTTTAGAAGTTTACGCAAAATATGTCTTTTTTTACATCAATAAGAACACAATATTAATTATGTAAAGCAGGCACTAATTATTACATAGAGTGTATATTGTTTTACAATAAATTATGTGTTAACATTTACATTTAATACCTTAAATGCTATTCATTAAAAAGAAAAATGTAACAATATTGATATTAGTCGACATATTAGTTTTTATGTCGATTTGAAAAATAGTGATGTTTTATAATGAGCTAGAATATTTTTTAATGTATAATATATAAAGAGTAATACATTTTACGAATCATAAAAGTTCCAACTAAGTATATAATGGTTGTTAATGCCAATTATTGTTTGCTTATAATAAAAATATGAAGCAATTTGAGTATCAGTTGCGTCTTAGCAAGCAATAAACGAGGCTTGCTAGGGTAACACTAAATTCCACTCTATGTGAAAAGTTATAAGACTGCAAATTATTTTTCTTTAATTCTATCTTGCACAACGTAGGCATTCACTATAATGATAATAATAATATAAATACTACTATAATTATTATTTTCATATGGCAAGCAAAAAACTGTTATCGTTTTGATATTTTTTTTTTAGTAATTACTTACTAAAAAATTTACACTGTTCAAATTTAGGAACATTTAACACTGAGAATTATTATTTTTATATAATATACTATTACCTATGTATAATATATGTATAATAATAATGTGTAGTGTAATTAGAAACTGTACAACGAAACGGCAACAAATTTGTATGTTACTTTAAAATGTACAAAAATAATTATGTTACGTCGATGAAAGGTACCTACATAATATAAAAAGCAAAATAATATTTAAAAAAAAAAACTATTCTACTAAGGCTCAACGAAACAATAATAATAATAAGAAACGAACACAAGATTGTGATAAAAACTAATTTGAAAAAAAAAAAACTAAAAATCTGACTGACTAAACTAAAAATATAATAAAATAGCCATATTATTTTCGTTTAATGGCACTTTGCGATTCACTTTGCTACATGCAAAACTTTATGCATTATTTTTTCGAAAAGAAAATGAAAATAATAGAACGGCTAATAAAAGTACCTAACGGTTGACCAAAAAAAGAAGAAAAGTTATAATCATAAAATAATAGTCAACTCTGAAAAAAAGCATTTGTAGGTATGGTGTGTGATGTCAGTATGCTGTTTTTTTATTTTGATCGGTATATTTGTTGTAAAAAAATCGGTATATTTATGTGGTAGTGCTGTGCTGTCTGCGGGTGGTGTTACATTTTTGAAAAAAAAAACCATTAAATTCATCTGTTGGTGCTATTTCCTGGACATTTCAGTCTTAAAGTCAAATGAACAAAAAACATTAAAATATTTAAAAAATAAATTTGAAAAGCCTCATATGCCAATTATACATCTGTGTATATATTTTTTTATTTTTAAATAGTTTTTTTTTAGTAATCTCGTATAAATATCTAAGAGTGAGATCATGCAGGTAAATAAGAGAAATAAATAAATTGCCGAATATTAATGAACACAATATTGAAAAAAATATGCCTCTTCTGTTACTTACACGAACACTGCTCTTCTTTCAATAAATTTAAGCCTAATATATAAATTTACAGCACCAAGATTTTTCATCTTTTTCTCAAAATATTAATTTTTTCTCTTCGCCTTATTGTCGCACATTTTAACATAGTTAAAAAACTCAGGAATTATTGTATACCGCAGTATTGCACTCATAGGGCGTTGTTTTATATCATACCTTTTTGAGAAAACTTAGATATTAATTCCTTGATCTATGCAAACCCCCCCCCCCCCGCTCCTCGTAATATTGGAAAGTCAGTAAAGCCGTCAACATTTTAAAATTGAATTAAATGTGATGAGTCATGTGGTTGTCATGATCAATCCATAGAACGTACAAGTTCAAAGTTCTAAATAAATATTTATAATAGAAATCTAAATTGTAATAAAAATATATCAACGAATCTATTTAAAGATTTATAAAAAAGAGTAAATAATAATAATAAAGTAGATGTTCTTTTGGGGAATAAAGAAATTAGAAACAGATTAGACATTGAATTGATCTTTGAATTTGTAAAAGTCGATGTTGTGGTGTGGTGGATTGATTTTAGTGTCTGAGCTTGTGGTGAGGTTCTGCGGCTGCGTCTGCTGGGGCAAGCCCCGCTGGCGGCGGTGGTAGATGCTCTTATGGTTGTTGAGCGAGTTGAGGGTGCGGAACACCTTGTGGCAGAGGCTGCATCGCGCGGAGTGCAGTGGCTGCAGGTGCTGCTGCTCCGTGTGGCGCTTGAGCGTGAGCCGCGTCGAAAGCAGCTTGCCGCACACCTCGCATCGGTGGCCCGCGCCCAGTGGGCCCACTGTGCCACACATAACAACCAACATTAGCGCATTAGTCAACAAATACAGCCGGCGCGCGTTCGTATCCAACACCACTGCGACCGCTCGCATCCAACGGGTCCCATTATGAAGGAACCAATTGGCACAATTCTTGTACCACTACAAAATTTTAACGGGTGGCAATTTTGAGAACCTGGGTTGTAGAGGCAATTCAACGTGTTCTAAATTCGAATTTGACTAATGCGCTTGTTTTTTTTTAAATTAAAAACGTTGGTGGTTATGCGTGTAGGTACCGATCATAGATGTCCCAATTGGTTCCAGATAGGCGAGTGTGTGCTAGCGCAGCGACGTCGGTACCTATACTCGAAACACAAATACAGATACCGACGCACTGCACACGCACCAAAGCGTTAATTACATGGTTTTCATTTACGTTAATAATAAATTATAGATACATATAGGATAAAGTTTGCGATGCGCATGCACACTATGCTATATACAAATGTTAGGAACATATCGCGATACAATTTTTTTAAATGTAAACTTAACAAATTTCTACGGGCAAGACTATGGCGTTTTAGGTGGTTAGGATGGCAGCTTTGTTTCTTCGAATGGCAACGTATTTTCGTATGGCAATTGTATCGTGCGCCGGCGCCGCGGGCGTCAGTTGACCGGGTAGAAGGGGCCCTGGCCGGCGGAGGCGGACGGTTGCTGCTGCTTGCGGTGATAGATCGACTTGTGGTTCCTGAGACTGTTCAGACTGGAGTATACCCGCCGGCAAATGTTACACACGGGCTCGCGGGACGGTCTCATGTGAACGTTCTGAATATGCCGTTTGAGCCGCGTGAGGGAGGACAGGCTCTTGTTACACGGCTCACATCTGTAATCTTCCGGGGGGGTGCGGGCGCCACCTGGTCACAACACAAGCAGTTAGCCCCTTCGAAGCTTCGAACGCACTTTTAATGCACTCTCCTTATCGTAGCCTCTTATAAGCACCGCCACCCCCCTTTATAGTTTTGATGATAGCCATCCGTCGGGTCGTGCGAAGCAGTATTAGTAAACGCATATTTTTTGCTCTCGCCTATAACTCGAGTTAAGCTTTACGGCAATGAATGTGTGTGATAATATCATCAGTTATTTCATAACAACCTGTGGGACGTTGTTTCGTGTGTATTATTATGTCCAAAGCGATTAATTCATCAATGATTATAGTTGTTACGGATTTTTTTTTTATTAAATAAACCGATACCATTACTAAAAAATCCATTGTCCAATCTCGAATGTACCCCGTTTGTTTTAATGTGTTATTCTCGTTTCCCAAGACAATGTGATTGTGTGTAATTTGAGAGTGTTTTTAGAAATGATTCATGAAACGATATGCTTCGCATTCAACTAAATACAATTTATTTCGTTACTCATTCAAGTTTTTGTTGTAATCGATTTTCTCGGAAGCTAATTGGCGAGTTCTTCTTTTTATTACGTAATTTAGTTTTAACAAAAATTTTTTACAACTTTCTTATCAGCCAATTAAACTACGAAGTCGAGTGCATTTTAACGTTATTTTTTATATTCATCGAAAGGTTCGGAAAAAAATAATTTAATTCAAAAGAAAATATAAAAAAACGATTGCAAAATTAGGAAAAATAACGGAAAGAACCTAATGCGGAGACATGGGAGTGAGGGAATTTTCCTAGCACACATTTTTCCAAATCACATCTAGAAAACAAGCTAGCATATCTTCCTTGTATAGTATACATTAATCTATGTTACAATACGATAACATGCACGCCACATTGCGTTTTGGTTCAATGATAAACATTTCCCATTCAACAGAAACGTCTAAAGTTTGAAAAACTTAAAAACATTTATACCTAAATGTCTCCATCGAACCAGAACACAAAAAGCTAACATTAATAATTTTAAATACAGAACACATAGCACAAAATGAAGACATATATATAGGTTAAGATATATAATATATATATACATAAACAATATATATATAAAACAAATATGTCACGTGATAATTGCCTCATACATTTTTTAAATAATAAAAGGAACCTAATAATGATATATAAACCTACTAATGACAGAGCAGAGAGGAAGCGGTGATGGTGGCATACGACAGACAGTGCATTAAAAATATCGTTTGTTTCAATATATGTAAGTAATGCATAAAATAAACTTGTTGCTAGACAAGCTGTCACTCACCTTGAGATGTGCTTGCCATGCCGTCAGGTGTCAGTGGACTCTGCAAACCTGGAAACACCATACAGCTCTTATGCATTCTCTCTAGAAACGCATTTCAATACATTAGATCCAATTTTAGATAGATGTTTCCAACCTAAATGAGATAAAATTTCACAGTTGTAGTTTTGTAGCGGTTCAATAGTTAATGAAGAGATGAAATATTTGGTTGAACGTAAAAAGGAAATGAAAGGGATGGGTACATTTATTCGTATAGTTAAAAATATGTAGGTACACATTTTAATAAATCTAATCTTAGATTTCCAATTCTACTCAAAAGGTACATCATTTCTATCAAAAATTCATCGAATCTTAATATTAATCAATTTTAATGTGTTATAGTTTAAAAATATATTTACCAGCCAATGCGGAGTGATCAGATAACGTCGGCAAATTGAAGTTGTAAGTGTTAGATGACGTAAACAGTTTAGTGTCAGGTGGCACTATGAACGGCGAGGGGGGCAGCTGCGGGGGCGGCGTGCGGTCCTCTGCATCGTTGGAGCTGCCGCGTGATGGCGGGCCCCCTCCCTGCGACAACAACAACGTAGGCATTAATAAAGCCGCGTTTTATACACTTACTCTTTGTACTAATAGGAAAATCATGTTAAATTAAATTATTTTGATTGACATAATATGTAGTTCTTTTTATCAGCAGCTAAACGACACGTTTCGGAATATAGTGATGTCGGAATCTTTGTACTTTTAATAAATAATAGGTAGATAAATAGGAAAATCCTAAGTTTTAATTGAAGTACCTTAGGTAAGTGTATTTCGCAGAAAAAAAAACAGAGCTCATTTCTTGAGGTATCAAATTAAAAATGTTATTAGCAACAACAACAAAAAAACTCGGGCTCGTCAACTATCAAAGTTAGCATTCCAATCTAACTTCGGAATAACTAAACTTTGTCATAAAAATATGTAGGACCATCGTGCTTATTTCGTAGAAAAGCTAAATGGTATCTATTGGAGAGTAAAATGTAGATTTTCGAATAAGAAGTAGAAATGTAAATTGTCATTGGGTTTTTTGTTCTAATAAGGTTCTATTTTTCCGATTAGTTTGATGAAAACTATAAAAAACTTTTCTCATTTTTTGCAGCCAGATACCGCTTAGCTGGCCATATAGAAATCACGAAAGACTAATGAAAAATAAAATCTATTCAAACGACAAATTTTGAAAATGGAATCCTAATCTCCCATTCGGTCACTAGAGTGGGGCACTAAAATGGCGCAGATTTAATGTCTCGATTATTCGTCACATGAACTCGATGTCGCATAACAATCGTATGCCATTTGACACTCAGCGAGTTCCGGGTATAGATTCTAACTTGCTAGACGTCGGGTCTAATACTCGGTAAATCTCAATGTCACCTCTTGGAACTTAGATGTCTTGTTTGTTTGTTTGGACTAGATATTTTTGTAATGAAACCTAAAGAGATACTTGTTACTATACAATTATATTGATCTAATAATTTTTAAATTGAACCTACCGATTTGAAGATAGTTTTAATCGATAGTACCTACAGTAAATCTTTGGTTTAGATGGACATAAAGATATTATGGCATGACTTTATAGCTATCGTTAATTATCGTCAATTCACAGCATAAGATACTATAATAAGTGTTGAGGAAATTTTATTGTTTTTTTAAGCGTATGATTTTTACCAACTCACAAGTTGTCTGTGGTGTTGATGATGCGGCGGCGTGTCATCCGTGCTCCTGTCAATGTCTGGGTTCGACGGGCATATCATATCTAAGGGCTCATTCTTCACGTCATCGATCAACCTGGGGGACGGTGATGAGCTGCTATTAGAAATCCCATTCCCATTATTTCCAGGTTCATTGTGAGCTCTAGTGTTGTTCAGCATCGAATGATTTTTCGTTGAAAAATCAGCTGCATGGATCTGTGGTTGTTCTGTATTGTTATTGTCGTGGCGAGGACGTTTGATGACGTCCGGCGAGTTGTCGGCAGAGCGGCTGATGCGTCGTGGCGGGAGGGGGATGCGGCGCATCATCGGCGGCACGCTGGACGAGGTCGGCTGCAGGAGAGCCTCCTCGAGCTTGTCGGTGTAGATCGGCGCGTGCGGCACGTGGCTGTGCGCCGGGTGCGGCGGCATGTGCGGCGATGGCGCCGTTGTTGAAGATCGCATCGTTTGCAGTAGTGGCTGTGGATGGGATGCGTTATTAGATTCTTGTTGATTATTCTAGATATTTTTGGTCTTTTGAAAAATTTTGTTGTCATTAAACCTAGGATATAATATGGTGCGGTGTATTGGCAGTTGAAAATAAATGTGATGCATAGAAAATATTTAAAGGATATTGATAAAAAAATTAATACTAATATTAGCCAATAAAGAGAAATCTAAGCGATGATAGCTCAGTGGTAGTGACGTCAGACGCCGCGACGAAGGTCGTGGGTTCGAATACTACAATGTGCTTGAGCTTTCGGTGAAGGAAAACATCGTGAGAAAACCATAGCACGGTGGTAGGGTACTTTGTAGTACTCGTCTAGCTGGCTACCACCCTCAAGTTGAAAATCTTTCGCCAAACACCTATTGGTGTGTTCCGGCAGCTGCACTTGAGAGCCAGTTCCTTCTTAGCTTTGTGTACTTACCTACCACCTTCGGCCTCATCATCACTTACCATAGTGAGTTGTGGTCAAACAAGCCTATACAAAGTAATAAAAAAAAAAACATTTGTTATAATTATTTTCCTAAAAGAATACAATGATTTGTAGGTATGTATGTAACCGCTAAAACCTGATAACGGTTACAGCGAGAACTTTCTATTTATCCCGAAACTATCAACACATGGACATTTTGGGCTTTTACTAATGAGTTTGTGATAGGTACCTACAAAATTTTATCCCCTTCAATTAATTTAATTGCATATTGTATTGGTATAAAATATGCAATACCAATTTATTATTCATTAGAAGTTGCTTGGATCCAATCCAGCATATATAGGTTATATTATATAGATACTTATTACGTGTATTTAGTATATGTAAATATATTTATATAGCGACCGCTGTTCATATAAATACTAGTTTCCACGCCGCGGCTTCACTCACATTCTCAAATGACTTTATGTTATTCCACGGTATGATCTGACTAGTCAAGATTCATTCGAAACGCTATTACGGAGCTGAGTGAGAAACATACATGCAAATAAGATCTATTTGTCCGTCTGTATATTAATAAATATTCTAAATATTCCGGGACATTATTCCTCACACACGGCCATCTGACCCCAAACTAAGCAGAGCTTGTACTATGGAAGCCAGATAACTGATATACTATATAATACTACTTTTCTTTTGTAATATATATACTTATAAAGATAATTACACCCAGACTCAGGACAAACAGACATGTTCATGCACATAAATGTTTGTCCGGAGTGGGAATCGAACCCACGACCTGCGGCGTGGATAGATAGAGGGTATCTTACTAAACACGCCAACCAGCCCGTCAAATCATAGACAATCCTCTCGTGACCTTCATGTAAAAATTTAACCTTGAATATTTAACATATTATGACTGGCTGGCTATTATGCTAGGCAGATAGTCCAACCACAAATACGTTGGAAATATAATAGACTTATTAGTGACCAAACGCGACCACAGATACATCAAAGTTCTATGTAGGTAGGCATATTTTGAACGGAAATAGTGGTTTTTCTCTAAGTGTACCTATATTATAATGCAGACGTGAAAATAACAATTATCCCTAAAAAGCAAACAAATATCTAATGTCCACTTTATGTAATTATTACGTAGACACTATGTAAATGCAAATTAACAGAATTCCTATTTATCCTTTTATATTGATTTCAAATTTGTAAGCTTGGTTCTATAATCAAATCTATTTTCTATTATCTATTAATAAAACCGTCTAGATTTATTAAAACGGTTTGAGATTTTAAAATCAAATTTTCCCCTCAACTTACCCCCTGTGCGTCATCATTGTGTGTGAGTCCGGATACGCGGAGTACCTCGGCAGTCTTCAGGAACGAGGAGAGGCTTCCCTGGTGCACGTTCACCTCGCCGTGGTAGATGAACTCCACGAGGGCGTGCAGGTCAGTGAACGCCACATCTTGGAGTACGATCACAGGGTGCTTGCATGGTGTTGACTGGAAGAGAGTGGTGAATTAGTATGGGGGACCTGCGATCCTCTATTTTATCCTCGTAGGGGTTGAAGTTCAGAGAATGCCTCCTTAGTGCACTGATGAATATTATCTTCAAATCTATACAAATTTTTTTGAACGCGCTAATCTCAGGAATTGCTGTTTCGAATTGAAAAATATTTTTGTGTTGGATATATCGATTTATCGAGGAAGGCTACTTTTTATCCCGGGAAAACATAAGATCCCTTGGGATGGGAATGCGGGTGAAACCGCGGGGCGGAAGCTAGTTTCTAATAAAAAATCTATAAAGGCTGTATGTTGTTAATGCTATTTAATATGTCTAAGCAAAAAGTTTTTTTTTTTTTTATTGGTTTTCAATTTAAAAAAAAAATACTTTTAGCCCTTTAGACTGACTGACATAAGTCCGAGCGAGCAAATAAAAAAAAAAAACAACTAAAATTGCACATCCATGTTTTTGAATCTAATTTCAATAGTGTAAAGTTGTAAACTATAAAGTATTAAAATTTGATATCTACACACAAAATAAACAAAAACTCAATTACGTTTCGAATGAATATAAAATATTCATAGGGACATTCGTTAAAACCTACACCGAAACAGGCATTTTAATGACTTTAGTATATATTGAGTGCAACATCGCTACCATTTATTTTTGCTGTTATTTTGGCGAAATCAAATTATTTTTAATTTGTTTCTTCTAACGCAATTACCACACGATGAAATATTTCTAAATGAAAAAAGAAATAACTACGTATTCATAAAAAATTGTTGAATAAAGGCGTGATCGATTTTAAAATCAATAATTCTGCGTAAGAACCAAAAATAATTTGATTCGTTACGTAACCTCATTACATAACATTTTAGCGCTACGTAAACATCATTAAAGTTACTCTTTGAAACACATATATAATTTCAACTCATTACATCAAGTCAGGTTGGCCGAGTGGTCTAAGGCGCCAGATTTAAGCTCTGGTTCCCGAGAGGGAGCGTGGGTTCGAACCCCACACCTGACAAATTGCTTTTTAGATTTTTTATTTTTACATGAATAATTATTCATTATTTAGACATTATTTTTAAAGTGATAAATTTCACAACTGTCTTTCATTCGCTAACTATAACTCCAAGTAAGTATAATTTATTTGGCTAGTTCTTATTTTCTTTAAAATAAAGTACAAATTCAAAGTAAAATTTGTAATATAAGTAACATTATTTCTGAGTAGATTTTACTATACCTACTAATTCAATCTTTTAACTAGACATGTAGGTACCTACTCAAAACCAATTTAAGTATGTGATAATTCAATAAATAAAATAAAACAATATAAAGTAGATACCTACTAATTATACATTAGAATAAAGAAAAATATTTCTCTGATAATTAAAACCACACAATATTAAGGAATAAATTCTCAATCGGTACCATTGTTAGAAATATGGGACAAAAAGGCATTATCTACCCTATGAAGGAAATTTAAAAAAATACACCAATAATTTATTGACAGGTCGACAAAATAAGAGAATGAGAAGAAATAGTGATGTCATGGTGACTGGAGGGAAATCAAGGCGATGATAGCTCAGTGGTAGTGACGTCGGACGCTGCGGCGAAGGTCGTGGGCTCGAATCCTACAATGAGCTTTAGCTTTCCGTGAGGAAACCATAACACGGTGGTAAGGTAGTTTGTTGTACCCACCTGGCTGGCTACCGCCCTCAAGTTGAAAATCTGTCGCCAAACAACTTTGGTGTGTTCCGATAGCTGCTCTTGAGAGCCAGTTCCTTCCTTACAAAGCAAAAAAAAAGAAACAAATAAGAAACTTACTTTCAACAGCTCCCTAAAATAGGGGCTACAAGCTGACAGGACGACTCTATGCGCCTTCAAACTCTTGCCATCGCAGGCCAGCGTCACGTCCACGAAGTCCTCGTCGTCCCGAAGGTTCTCGAAGGCGCTGGTGATACTGCTCTGGTAGTTGTTCCACCGGAGGCAGAAGTGCTGTGTGTCAACCATTTTGAATTCTTCGTTCTTCAACAGTTACGGAGACATGTGTGAAACGATCTGTGGGGAGGGAAAGCTACGTTGTAGTCAAAACTATTGTAAAGCGTGGTAAGATCAGCCACGGATCTAAGGGGGGGCAAACCGGGGTACCTGCCCTGGGCGGTAATTTGAAGGGGGCGCCAAATTCTAATGTTTGAAAAAATAATGGTTTATTAAAGTATGAGCCTATGGGCGCGTCGTACTATATGTAGATTGTTAATTTGATTTCGAAACGCAGTCCTTGATTTTCGAACGCACGCATTGTGTATGTAATACATAATTATCTCAAGATACTATAAAAAAAAATAATCATGAAAAATAAAATTATAAAGTTAGCAGATCAAAAACTTCAAATTTTCATATTCTCAAAGTCAAAGCCATTTATTCAGTTTGGGCCCTAGGAGGGCACTTATGAAGGTCGAATTTACTGAAGTTACCACCGGTAACATTCTTCTCCCTCTATCTAAAGGGCTCTAACCTAAATCCTTTGTTATTAGCTTTAAATATGTTAGAATTATCTCAAACGCTGGATAGAAAGAGCGCCAATCTCAAGTTTAGCCTAAATCCGGGACTGGGTAAGATACCCATCACGACACACAGGTCGCTTAGACATAGATTTGTACGCATGAACATGCCTGTTTATAAGTCCTATAATTATCTATTTTAGTATATTATTTTGAAATATAAAACAGTAGTGTAAATTCGTATCAGTTATCCGATAAGCACAAGCTCTGCTTAGTTAGTGTTAGATTTTAGTTTGGGATCAGATGGCAGTGTGTGTATGTCCTAGGATATTATATTCATTACCTTCTGGAGCTCATATGTAACAGTCCCAACAGTATAGAAAACCTTCAATTAAGATTTGTTAATTGATTACCATACATGCAATAGACTAAAAGTCATGCTTAGGGACTAATGCTGCGTTACTTTTGATAAATAAATAGATGTAACATTACAATATTAAATTAAAAATAGCGACAGATGATAAAAATTCAGGTCACATGAGATAATAAAAACTTCTTTATATTTTCATAGTACATACGTGTTTACTGTCGTATGAATTAATGAACATATTGGCCTATATTCATAATAAAAGGATGCCATTACACTATTCTTACCCGACTGCCACAGAATGAGGATAATTTCATAATATGTGCTCAATAACCAAGTAATTATTTATATGTTGACGGATAACTGTAGCGGATCCAAAAAAATACTCTGCGAAACCACCTACAAAATGCGAGGCCGCGAGTCCACACATTTTGTAGTTATTTTGAGTGTTAAATTGAAGAAATAAAAGAACAAAATAAAATCGTGGTGTGATAGATTATAGTATGACTATCATTGTAATATATTTTTCTTCTCAAAATACTGGTTATTCGTACATACAAATGTAGGGTTTACGTCCCTACATTTTTATTTGAACCCATTGTGGGTATAGTTATCGCGACAACCACGCTACATGTAGGTTCTATTCTAAATCAAGAAAAACTTTTATGTGTATGAACATGTTTGTTTAAGTCAGGGTATATAATATACCCATATGTATAGTAGTATAACCTAATACATAATAATAAACAGCATATAATATAATGATATCCACAACACAAGCTTAGCTTACAGTTGGCCGAGTTTGAAGTTTGCTATAAACGAATTATATATATTAACAAAATTATTCCGTACAGGAAAGAAACATGAAATGAAATCTTTGCCGGGCTTCTTACCAAAGACAATAGTGAAAAGAAAACTTTTTTTTCTAACAAACATTTTGTTAGGGAGTTGTTTAATTTCATGAATAATTCTTAGGGCTTCATCACCTTCGGGTAACTTTTAGTTACAACCTTCGGTAACTTGGTCAATGAAAAACAGTTTTTTTTTTACATTATTCTTTAAATGTACTGTGGATTTTTAAATAAGCTTTTTTTTTGGGGTGTGGCCTCAAAGGGCAAAACGAAGCCCTTTTGCTGTCACTTTGATGTATATCTGTCTGGCTCTCGATCTCGTAAACAAAATGAGTTACATACCTGAAATTAGGATAATTTGTATAGAATTTTCACCCATAACAGGATATTGAATTAGAAATTCAATCTAATTATTCTTACTATGCCATGCGGTGACTTTGTATAGAGCTTATTGAAGAGTACATTTTTTATCTTTAAAGTAAAGTTAGTGAGTTTAAAATTATAATTATATCGATGATCCTGTACAGCCGAAGCAGAGGATTAACTTAAAAACGAGACACGATAATCCGATCATCCTTTAAAAATATTAATCAATACTTCTTCATTTTTTCTGCAATTATTACTCTTCCCTACTATTATAGACGCGATTTTTGCATAGAGATAGTTTATGGACCGGAGAGTGACGGGTACCTTTTATCCCGGGAACGCGGGATTGAAACCTAATTGGTTTTTATTTCAAAATAACCTCTGGGACCCAAAAAATCATGGCTCGATTTGTACGAAAAAGTTAAGATTTTAGAATCATCTTGATTCTTGGTACACGAGGAATAACTTAAGTTATTTTAGATGTTGCATGTCTTTAAATCAACATAATAAAAATAAGATGTTTTTTAGATAAGATTTCTTATTAAATGTTGGGACATTATTATCATTTGCTTACAATGCATTATGAAAAATAATTTAATTTAAACATTTGGAACGTATTTTTTTTTTTAACATCTCAATGTTGCCATGTTTCTTTTTAACATTTAACATGTCTCTAGTGAGAGCACGATATGTTCATACGTTACGACATACCGTCGGTAACCCGATTACCTATCATTGTCTACTTACGAGCTAATATGAAAACGGTCAGTCGGTCGTATTGTCTAACATTTGTTTGCAAACTTTAACATCTAACAAACATACATTTACCACCGACGCGGGAGATTGTAGAACTTATATTAAAGGTGTTAGGATTGAATTCTTATTTGCTAACGGCAAATTAAGTTTGTTGAAGTTGAATTCGAGAAATGCGCTAGATGTGATAAAAATTGTGAACTCACTTTTCTATAGATTGTTTGGTTATAGAAGTTACTATAGTAACGTAGTAATTGAGTAAAATTACTATAAGTACCTACTGTATTAATTTTAGCATGAAAAAAAACATCTTTTACTTTTAATAGGAGTTTAAAGTCTTTAGGCGAAATTCCAAATTTTCATAAAACGTCGACATAAACGACGCGACTTCACCCGCAATCCGAGTACCTATATATTTTTTTCCGATGTTTTAATAGTTTTCTCCTATTCGGGGCGGAGAAAAATCCAATCAAAGATCATAAAAATCGATCCAGCCGTTCTTGAGTTTTAAATGGTGTAACTAACCCGACTTTGTTTCATATATATAGATGTAGGTAGTGCAGTTCTACTTCCCTACATCCATATCTTCGACCTATCGACTTGTTTATACACATAAATAAAATGTCGTCTGTATATACTTTTATAATTAATCTTCGAAGCTCAATGTAAACAACTTTCATAAGATCTGTTTGTCCATCTTTAGAATATATTTATCATATAGTTTCTTGCGACAGCTACCTTTATATAATATATATGTTTAGTTTCAAGTATTATACAGCATTTTTGCACTGACTTGAATCTGACCACAAATCTCATTGCTAAAAGGTTATGTATGTGGTTGAATGTGGTATGCACACAAAGCATACAATAATTTGTCTGAAAGAAGTTAAAAAATCACACACATACAAACATAGAGTGGAAACAAAGATAGGTACTCCTTTTCTAGGTCATACAGCCTCGAACGTTTTTTAACCATTTAAATGTCTATATTAAAATAAAGGGTTAAGTTTGATTTATATACAGTCAAGTCAAGGTTAATAAATTAAATGGTGGTCGATCTAATAAAACTTTTTACGGACATATTGAGACCACCTGAAACATCACGATATACGCTTTCAATTAATTTAAATTTTTAGTACACTTGAATTGATATTCATTGTATAAAAGTAATTTAGGTATATTATTTGTTAACTTCAAAAAAGAAAAAAAATTGTGATTCTGGCTTCTAATACATCCTTCGTAGGCCTCTCATACTATAAATAACTGCATATATTTTGCATATAGGTACCAAAAATACTTAGATAAATGAAGAAATAATATTTTTTATCACCCGTGCAGTCATCACTTATGATAATGCAACTAATACCGCACTAATCATAGTTTCTAAGCCCTTATCACTGATAAACAAACATACTATCGCCATATATAAATCATAGTGATACTGTGCGATGCATGTTGATATATATATAGATAATGCAGGTTATATAATGTATTCTGATAACAATTGTCGAAATCTTAAGATTCGATTTTGCTTGGCAATACTGTGACCTAATTTTATGGCTTTAAAACCATTAAAAAGCGCAATGGGGCTACTTATTCGACTATGAAACTAAGCTCTTTAACTTTAAAGCTTATTCTTGCTTATCTCGGTGAAATTGTGCTCAAACAAAAGCCTATGCGCTTTTAAATGCTTTAATACTACCAAGTTTGATATAAAGGTGCATATTCATTAGATTGATAAGCGTAAAGTTGAGCTTACTTTTTACCTGCGTTACCGAGATATCGAATACTTTACGAGATAAACAATATCCTATATGTTATTCTAGTACTTATATGATATGTTCCATTCAATTATTACGCCGCGACTATTTTTCTCATTTACAAAAAAAAATAGGATATAATGATCTTTATATCACTATATTAGTGTTGAAAATAAGGCTGTAATGCTGTCAAGCGATGCATAGAAAAATGTTTTACCATTTTATTGCTATTATTTATTATCTTGTTCTACTGTTATTTTTAGTATTGTGTTTTTATTGTACTGCCTTAGTTACGTCTCTACATGAAATACAAGTCATACGGTACATGTTGTACAGACAGTTATTTTTTAATTGTAATCTTTACTTACCTGAAGCATCCATACTAATATATTAATATTAATCTATACTTAATATTATAAAGCTGTAGAGTTTGTTTATTTGTTTGTTTGGTTGAACTTACTAATCTCAGGAACGAATGGTTTTAATTGATTTTTTTAAGTATTGAATAGCCCATTTATAGAAGAAGGCTATAGGTTACTTTTTACCTTCGGGAACGCGGATGAAACCAAGGGGCGGAAGCTAGTATTTATATAAATAGCTATGAATATTCTAGTTATAAAAACAAGCTTATAATAATGATAGTCATTCTGTTAAAGTTTCTATGTCACCCTCGTCCTTTCAATAAGCTTTATCTAAATATTTTAAAATACATAATGTGCGAAGTGTCAAAAATCTCGGCTAAGGCGTTAGATAGACAAAAAATTGAATGGACAATGATAAATGGCGTAAAAACTAAAATGGGACAAAACGGCTATGTTGTAAGCATACTAGAAGTCCGCTTAAATAAAGATGTGGACTAAGTTACGTAAGTTATGTTTTTTTTTGAGGTTATATTCCACAAAATAATTTTATATTAAAGCATTTTCATTATAAATAATGGTTGTATACTAACATTTTATATATTTGTAACTCTAAAATAATATGATGATATAAGATTTTATAGTCACTAAATAATTATATTATACAGTACTTACTGTACGGTACTATTTAAAAAAAAGTATCTGAGTTACGCTTATTAAAGAGAATCTCCGCTTACCCGCTCCAATCAGAAAGAACCCTAATGTCGCTAATTAAATACGTCATTTATTTTGATAGTCAATAATGCCTTTATCAGGTAGAATTGATTTGTCAGCATGGAATAGGAACATAATAGGTTCATGATAGGTTCATTAATAAAGGTCTTTTTCCAGTCCACTGTTGGACATAGGCCTATTAGGAGGAACCATATTATGTATGTGTTAAAGTTATGACAAACTACATTTTTAAAACAGCCAAGCGCGTGTTGGATAGCGCGTAATGGGTTCCGTAGTCAGCACGATACAGTCTACAACTTAAGACTGTACGTAATTTTAATCAAAAATGATAATTACCATTGTATATTATGCTGAATTCATCGACTATGACTCGTAAACTAGAGAAGTTTACATACAGGTGATACTTTCTCTTTCAAATTCATTATATATGCAACTACTGTGAATAGTTTTAGATTTTTAGCAGTAGCAGTTTAGCGGGCAGAGCTTACGAAACTATTAAGGTTTCCTTGACTATGGAACCCTAAAAACTGTCGTGTTAAAGAAATAATTGCTTAGTACCAAATTGATGACAATAACTTGGGAAATACTTCGCCACCTAATCCAAACCTAAGCAGACCTTGGACTATTGAAACCAGATAGCTGATAGGTATACTATATATAAATACCTACATAAATAAAATTACAATGTGTTAACATGAAATAGTTATCTATCTTCGAAGTAATAATAACTCTTTTAAAACGCCGCTCGTTTATAATTTAGACCGTTTCTTTGGAGGGTGAGGGGTTGAGGGCTTATGAATGGTGATAAATGGACATAGAACATTTGCATTGTGGTATGTAGGTATTGATAGTTCACATTGTGGATGTAATATACCTAAGTGGTGAAGTCGTTTAGGAGGAGAAGAATTACGAATGTACACGTACATCGGAATTTTATAATCTACATATATATAAATGGATCGCCGAAATGTTTGTACGCGCATAACTTCCGAACGACATACAACATTTTCCTAATTCAGCAAAAAAGTCCTAATATTTTTGATGAAATAATTGAACCTACGGACTGCCATTCCACAGACCTAACTAACGAGTCGACGCGTCAATCGAAAACATTTGAAAAACCAAACAAATTACTTGTATTCCAAACATCACTATAAAAATCATTTTAGTAAAAAAAAACATAGGCACAGGAGACTTAACAACTTCATGTCTCAAGGTTGGCAACGCGTGAGTGATAACCCTGGGAGGGAATATATAATATTGTATTTTCTTTGCTGATGGTGTTATGAGCGTCTATAGGCTACGGTAACCGCTTACCATCAGGTGGGCCGTAAGCTTGTTTGCCACCTAGTAGTATAAAAAATTATCTAATAATATCACTACATTTAATCACTTACCTTGAAAGAATTAGAAAAACCACAATTATTTATTATTTTTTTAATAAAAACATAGTTTACACTACAATAATAATACACAAATGGACTGTAGTTATGATATATATATAAAAAATTAGATAGAATTCTGGACAAAATGTCATTGGAAGCGATAGCCCGCTGTTATCAATGTGTATTTTTTTCGTAAATTTAGCGTTTTATCGAAGACCTAGGCTACATGATATCTTATCGCGAGTATAGTTTAGGTTTTGATGTATTTCTAGTGTATAAAATAATGAAAATATCGATTTGAACTATCACGTTTTATTATTACATTATTATAAGTTGAAACTTGTCATAGAATTAGTATGGTAGATATTACTTGTGTTAATTATAAATAACTTTATCATAGGGTGGTTGGAAGAAATCGCTCCAGTGCAATGGAAAGAGCGCTTATTGATTCCCTAGTCCCATTTGTTTTGTAAATATGGTATAGGTACTATTTATTTTCCTACAATTTCATACTAACTTTCCTCTAGGCTTCTTCTAGGAATATTTATCTCTAGGTCCACCAGTATAGTGTCTGTCAGTCAGTCAGTCAATCAAGGTACTGTTTTTCTATCAAGATATCTTTACCAAGATGAGTTCTTACGTAATTAAGTAAGTAAAAAATTAATTGCATGGATTGCATTGACATCATTATTAAATATATAAATATGGCATGAAAGCCATACACAACTGGCATACTAACAAATTTAAACACAAAACAATATATTAAAATTCCAAAAACTGTGTCAATTTCGATTTTCAAATATACGAATATAGGTATATTTAGATGAATAGGTTTGTACCATATATAAATAATATACCAGGTTTTTATACAATGGATTTTTGCGAATCTAATATGTACATACACAGATGTATGTATGTACTTAAGTGTATATATTCGTAAAGTTAAAAACATCTGTGTAATTTGAGGGAGTATGCGGTTTGGTTAGGAATTAAAATCCAGTGTTGCGATGGAATTATCTATACTAATATTTTAAATGCGACAGTTTGTGTGTGTGCCACTGAAGAGATTTTGATAATACTTTGTACATAGATAAATCATACAGTGGCATAACATATAGAGTATGTTTTACCCCGGAAAAACTATAATCCCTCGGGAACGCGGATGAAACCGCGAGGTAGAAGCTAGTTTTATATAAAAAAAAATTACGTACTTTTACTATAGCCTTCTATTGACCACAATTTTAACCATGGTTAATATTTTATGATAATGTGATCGAAGGTGGTAAGGTGGTAACTGGCTCTCAATGTTTTCCTCCACCCTTCTACGTCGTAGCGTTCGTAGGTGCTACGAAGGACGTGTCGTAGCATGCAGCCCTTTGAATTTTCATGGTAGCATTTTGGTAGTATATCTGTCTCACACAGATATAGCTATTTATGACAAATTGACAAGGTGACCCAATTTAATTTTATCAGCTATCAGGCAACTGCTTCAAAGAAAGTCTATGCTTAATTTTAAATATTTGTTCAATTATGGGATGTTTTTTAGAGTTATCTTTTTAATAATCCAGTATTCATATATTACACCGTATAAATTCAATTCACTTCAATAAATATTTATCACGTAAAGTCTAAAATTTTAGACTTTTTATCTAGTTTAGTGTCAGCGGTATCTTGTATCGAGTGACCTCTTATCTCCGTTAATTAAACTTATTGTATCATTATAGGTATTTTTTAATGTATAACTAACCCCTTTGTGCATACGATTGTTGTAAATCTAGACGAAAACAAACTAAGACCGCATTTTGGACGTGTTCCTTAACTGTTTGAAGTTAAGAGCTATTTTGTCTTATCACAAAATTAGTTAATGCATATATTTTTTTGTCAATAATATATTATTATTTCTGCGTGTACGCAAGTTACAGTGTGACTCTTTAAATGTTAATATCTACATAGAAGAAACTGTGGTTATCTCTTCACTTTCGGGGACAGTGCTCATACAGTAATTTTGTGATGTTTATGTCATAGATTAAGTATTTTTCGCCGGATAAAAAACCATAGTAAAGACAAAGTCAGTTTAGGCCCTAGGAACCTGCTACTTATGAAGGTCGAATTTACTGAACCACCGAAGTTACCACCGGTTCGGAAGTCAGCCTTCAACTTAGAAGAACTGGCAAGATTTTGTTTGTAAAGGTTTATATTTTTTTTATCTTGCCTATAATATTTTTACAAACGCTTTCTATGTAAAAATAACAAGGAAATACTATGGTGTGTTAGTACCTACCTATGCTGTTAATAATTATGTACCTACTAACCTTTAATTTTTAAGTAGTCCTCTTATCTTTCTTTTGTGTGACCTGAAAAAAAAAAAGAAAAAAAAGTGAGATTTTTATTACATAAAACTAAAACTCGTTGACAAATATATTAATAAATAAATAATTTTCAAGAACATAGTCACACAGTCGAACATAGAGCCTCCTCCTTTTTTGAAGTCGGTTAAAAAAATAGCTGCTTTCGGTTTTTTTATATCTTCAAGATAAATATGTTTAGTGTTTATCTCCGGGTCTAGGATCTAGGGTGTTCTTTCTAAGCTTTGTGTGCTTATCACCTTCGGCCACATCATCACTTATCATAGTGAGATTGTGGTCAAACATAGACCTTTATATAGTACGAAAATGTAATACTAGTGAGGATTTCTTTTTTATAAGTATACATATTTTTTATAGGAAATAAAGTTTCTTAGGTATATCAGAATAATATAATTATTAAAAACCTTACATTATTTGTAATATGTTACCTACAAAATAACTTTACAGAAAGGTTATATACTCAGTAATACCCGCCTCTAATCATTTAGAACTAAGCCCCAACATCCAAACGCAATAGATTAGGTACATAACAAACTTCGTAACTAAAACAAGGCCTTCACGGGACCTCCATTCACGGACGCACACGCGCACACACATTAATACTCACATGTCACACACACACACCCAAATCACACGTCATTGGTCCACTTTCACTTTCCGAATCAAGCCTACATAGTTGAGATTCCGTATGGAGTGTTGCGATTGGTTGCGTAAATTTTGACCTTTGACGCTATTGGTCCGTTCCCAACCATATATATCGTGTGTACGGAAATAATGTATTTCGGACTTATATTCTGAACGTAAAACTTTAGCAGAATGTTTAGGTATTTTACTGTGGCGGTTTACTTTGATATTTTAGTGAGTACATGATGTAAATAGTTACTCGTTCCCATTACGTACTTTATGAGAATCCCTACATATATATTAAGAGTAGTATTTAAGATTAACTTATGTTTTAGAATATGTAGCAATGATATATAATATTTATTTTAAGGAAAAGAAAATTTTGTTGAACCAATTATTTAGTCAAAGTATGTACCAAAATTAAATAATGACGCTTCCTTATTTACGCTGACCACCTAATAAATTAGATAAGCTTTCATAATGTACATATATGACATATATATGTATGTCCTTAGGATATTTAATTGTATATTGTATTGTACATTTTGCTGTTATTGAAAAAATATAGCCAATAGTCAGATTATAAAAAAAAAGAAAAATATATATAAAATTGTAACCTTGCTGAGTTTCTTGCCGGTTCTTCTCAGTTGAAGGCTGATTTCCGAATCGGTGGTAGCTTCAGTAAATTCGACCTTCATAAGTGCCCTCCTAGGGCCTAAACTGAATAAATGGCTTTGACTTTGACTTTAAGATATATATTAGGAATTCGGATGAGAAGTTATCTAATTTCTTTTAACAGGTATATGACGCACGAGGAACTTACAAAAACCCCGTATATCACGTACAATGGTCCAATTCAAGGACTAAGTGCGGAAACCAAACCCACTCACACAGAAGTGGGTTTTCGATGATGATGATGATGATGAACCCCGTATATCACATCCAGAAGTATTTTAATTAAAAAGTTCCTTTAATTAATTTATGAATAGAAACCGCTGTGAATTTTGAGTTTTATTTTCTCTACTTTGTATATAATTGTGTTTGACCACAATCTAATGGTAAGTGATTGTGTGGCAGAAATAATTATACTGATTAAGAACGTTCACTTATAGGCAAACTAGCTTCCGCCCCGTGGCTTCACCCGCATTGTTAGGGTAAAAGCCAGATAGTTGCCCCACTTATCACACTAATCATACTTATATTATGCTACTTATATCCTAACTATTTAATTTAATCCTAACTATCCTAACTAATGTATTTAATATTATAAATGCGAAAGTGAGTTTGTTTGTTACCTTTTCACGCTTAAACCGCTGAACCGATCGCGATGAAATTTGGTATGCAGATAGCCTATAGTATGGAGAAGGACATAGGCTACTTTTCATCCTGGGAAAACATAAGATCCGTGGGGAACGCGGGTGAAACCGCGGGGTGGAAGTTTGTGAGTGTGTTTATATGTTTGTTTCTTCTTCACGCTCAAACGGCTGGACCAATTTTGATGAAATATGGTATGGAGGTAGCTGACACCCTGGATTAACATATAGGCTACTATTTATCCCGGAAATCATGAGAACCCTCGCGACCGCGGAGCGGTAGCTAGTTCTTCATAAAATAAAGAAAAATACTAAGCAATTAGACAATTTAGAAAACGTCATTTTAAAAATGAAGATGCACCTATACACATCTGTTGTAGAGTACTTTGCCATACACCAGTTACTAAACAAAAACCTACAATACATAACTACCTACTACAAAGAAACTATATTTAAGCACTATCTAGTATAACAATGATGTTAATATTTTTTTTCTGAAGTCACATTGTGATAATAAAGATTAGAGTTCAGTTAGGAATTTGTAAAACCATGTTTCTTTTCATTTAGCGAATGGCGATTTAAAAAAATTAAACTTTAGTAAGTTATAATGCAAATGGATGGTGTTCCTGATTAGGTGGGAATACGGAAGATGGCAGTCGTGTCACCTGATGGTAAGTGGTCACCGTTGCCTATGGACATTAGGAATTCCAGTGTGACTGCCAAGGTACTCATATAATTCATAGATTCATTATAATAATAAAAATATAATAACTGTTATTACGCAAAAGCACATAATACAAGATAAAGGTTCACTCTCTTCCTCATAATTGTTATCAGTTAGTTTTTTAACCTTTAAGTTTAATTACATTGATATGCCATTAGAATATTGCTTTCATCTTTGTTGGTTATAAAGGTTCCATTTAAACGCCATCTAGCGTTAGGAGATGGAACTAAGTTAATAGTTAAACGAAGGATGGAGTATGATTGTTATCCTATTTTGATTTTGGCGGGAACTAGCAAACTGATATTGTGTTTTCATTTAATTTTCATTAAATCGTGTATTCTGGGTTTTATTGAATAATATCGGTTTTGTACAATGAAAATCAATCCAAATGCACTATTGAAGTGAAATGAAATGAATTCAAGTTGTCTGAAAAAGTCCGTGACACATTTTAATAGAATAGCCGCAATTTTACTAAAACCTAACTAACTGGTGCGGAATTGAAGTGACTATGTTTTTTTTTTTTTTACTTTCTATAGGCTTGTGTTTGACCACAATCTCACTATGGTAGGTGACGATGTTGCCGAAGGTGGTAAGCACACAAAGCCTAGAAGGAACTGGCTCTCAAGTGCAGCTGCCGGTACACCAATAGGTGTTTGGCGACAGACTTTCAACTTGAGGGTGGTAGCCAGCCAGGCGGGTACTACAAAGTACCCTTACCACCGTGCAAGTTATTTGATTTAATGTATCTAGAATTTTGTATTAGGTACAGCTATAGAAACTTAGTACTTATTTATAGGTGCATAAATAATATATGCCAGCTTTTAGTTTAATATTTTAATAAATCCTAAGCTACAAGCTGTTTAGATTAGATATACGTAACATAATATTATGTATTTTAATTTAATATATTATATTATATAGTTTTTGAAAACATCCTGTTTAGATTAGATATATATGTAGGTGCGTAACTCCTTTAGGAATGAGTTAGGTAAATGTGAAACATAAGGTCATTAAAAAAAAATGATTTCCCAAATTATTTAACTATATTATTCCTCTCCTCTCGGAAATATGATGAGGTTTAAAAAAAGCTAAAAAAAAGGCAACCGCGTTTGTTGTAATATAAATAATGTTATTTTTTTTTAAATTAAAAGTTAAGTTATGGTCATACACGCCATTTTTTATGTAAGTACCTACATATCCTGTTGAAATGATTTATCAACGCGTATTTATTTGTCTATCGTAATATACAAATACTTATAGGTATGTTGTGTTAAAAAAAACGTTAGGTTTTTGATAAGGAGAGTGCAATATGTGATAGTGTTGTTGGCAATGCAATTAATTTTTTATCGATTTGACTATGCTTCTATCGAGGAGTAGTAAAATAATCATTATTTTATTTATTAATTACTCCCTATTAATTTTATCAAAGTGCAGTTAAATATTTTTAAATATTTAAAGTCGAAAATTATAAATGTATTTTTGTATTAATAAAAAACAACAACGAAACTATCATATTCATTAAATTTTAACCAGTTTATCGACACATCGACACACAGTCGCGTCACATCACTAACCTAGGGCAGGGCTAGTTATCAGTTGCAGGAGATTGCGAATATGAAATATCACAGATAACGGCTGTGCCGAATTAGTATAGATAATATTATAGGATAAACTAGTTTTTTTTTGCGACGATAAAAATAGTGATGTCTCTATCGTTCGCATGTATTTAATGCTCTTCGATGTTATCAACGATTATAGTTTTAAATGTAATACAAGGTTGTGACTATTTTATTTAAATAAATAAAACAAATAAATAATAGTTTAGATATCCATCGTAGTGGATTTTCTGTTACTAGGTATAAGTCTTTTGGGCAAATAATTCTTCATCTTTGGCCTTCTTATCACTCCTTTCAGGAATATCAATCAATTCAAATAAGTATTTTTTTAGAACTCAAACTTTAGACAAAATTATAACGAGTAGATAATAAATCTATCTTTAAAATAGGTACCTTTATATTATCTAATAGCAAAGTAAGTAATTTCTGTTTTTACATTACAAAGATAAATGTAATGTAATCCGAAGCGCTTTCCGGTTTCGACCTCCCACTATATAGAGTCGGTGATCACCGACGCAACTCACATTAGAATCACCCTAATCTAGTGGCTTAAATATAAACACGAATGTTTTTGAGGATAGATAGGTGGATGTTAGTTATTCTTTCACGCAAAACCTACTGAACGGATTTGGATGAAATTTGGCACACAGATAGAGTATATTCTAAATATATAGGATATCTACTTTTTATCCCGGGACAACTTAAGATCCCTAGGTAACGCGGGTTGGAAGCTAGTTATAGAATGATTACATTTTGATAAATTATATATAAGGACGTACTAGATATTTAGTAAAAAAATCTACATCAGCTGTTTTATGTTAACCCCCATTAATGTTAGGAAAAGTCAAAAATCATCATATATTATTTTTCACTAATACGTATTTTATGTTGCCGAAGGTCGTAAACCCATAATGCCTATTAAGGTACTGGCAGTTTGAGCACATCATTAGGTCCATGGCAAACGGGTACTACAAATTGTCCTGAAAAATCGTGTGTACATCTTTTAAAGTTATAAACAACTGATGCTATTTCCTTTGCATATCATTTACCTAACGTTTTATAATAACTACGACTTGTTTATTGTAATTGACACATAGATATGTGTTGTTTTGTTTAATCGTCCGGACAAATCATTCCACTGTGTAACGGGTCAGCCATTAAAAAAATTAATGTTTTTTTTTTTTAATGTTAATGCTTTGGTTATATAAGTTATCTATAATATTTAAGACTACGATAGCTCAGTGGCGATGACGCATGACCTCGTGTAGGTCGTGGGTTCGAATCCTACAATGAGCTTGAGTTTTAGGTGATGGAAAACATAGCACGGTGGTAGGGTACTTTGTAGTACCCGCCTGGCTGGCTACCACCCTCATGTTAAAGATTTGATATCATCACTAATAAACCATTATTATTAAGTTTTTTTTTAGTTTTTATCATATATTTATTAAAATATTTATTTAAATCTCAATAACACTTAAATCCATTTGACAAAAAGAAAACTTAAAAGTACTTTATTTAGTTAGCTGTCCCTTGCGTTATCATCCATGTTCCCGAGAAAAAAAAATGCCTTTATCCCTCTCCATACCATATGCTCTGCATTAATTTCATCGCGATCGGTTCACCGGTTTAGGCGTAATGGTAACAAACAAACAAACAAAGATTCGCTTTTATAATATTAGTTAGGATTCTTTCTTTGTTATTTCTTAGTTAATACAGGTTGATGTTTTTGTCGTTGGCAATACTTGTAGGGGTGGAAGTACTCATCAATATGAACAAATTTTTATATGGGACCAACTCTGATATCGCGTAAAATAAAACAGTTGCGAGTATGTATTGAACTTTTGTATGGAACAGCTGATATTTTTTTCGTGATTTCATAGTTGATCCCATAGTAAAAGTTTTTCATATTGATGAGTACTTCACACGACAAAAAAGAATCATCCTCTATATTACATTTAGGATAGTTAATTTATATTTTAGCATGGCGGAGATCTCTTATAAAACATCACGTCTTTATTATTACCAAAATCCAGCTGACAAGTATACAATTGTTTCCAATTCTCGAAACCGCATGCAATACCACGTCGATTCATTAAGAGAGCATATGCGATATTGCTCAACTGTTCTTGTTAAATTTAACTGTCACAACAATTAAACTGCAAGGTTAACTTTATGTTAAGTTAGTCATAGATTGTTGAAGGGTAAATGTTCCCCCCGCGGTTTCACCCGCGTACCTGGGATAAAAAGTAGCCTATGTAAAAGTAAACTATATCAATGCAAAAAATCACGTCAATCAGTTGCCCCGATGTTGTCCTCAAATACAGGAAAATAATCTTTTATCATTCTAAATTCAAAAAGAATTGATAAGAGTTGTTCCCGACAGAAGGTTCTTATGAAAAAAAAAAAAAATTCGCGCAGAAAATTGGAAAATTTGGGAGAAACTATGGGATTTTTGTATGAAACAAAGACACTGTCATTTTTGCGTTAGATAGGCAGCTTATTGAGGGACATAGGCTACTGTTTATGTTAAAAACGCAGGTGAAACCGCGGGGGACAGCTAGTAACATATAATATAATAACATATAATGATGAGTTCATAAATATCTGCCATTTCCGTGAATGTCGGTCGATCAGTGTGATAAACTATTTGTCAATTTAATTATATTAATAAACGTAGGTAACAAATTAACCATAACCCACAAATTAGGTAAAGTATTGTTAAACAATAAGTTAATACATATATATATATATATATATATATATATATGTATATATATATATATATATTAGTATATATATAAGTTATCGTTACCACAACGTATACCGACATTGTTATGTTTAGTTTGAATTATTATAAAATCTAAGAAATATTGTTATATGAGATCTTATTGTGGGGTCTAGGCTGAGTCAACTGTAACAAGTGTAACCGTTTCATAGAAAACATATCTTGTTTACGTAATTATCAATTCTTTCTATTGAGGACACGAAATACGACCACTACTCACTTTTATCTTCATAATTATTCTATCACGCAACAAGTCACGGGTTCGATTCCCACTCAGGACAGACATTTGTGTGCATGAACATGTCTGTTTGTCCTGTGTCTGGGTGTAATTATCTATATATGAATATTTAACAAATGAAAAGTATATGTAGTATATCAGTTATTTGGCCTCCATAGTACCTACAAGCTCTGCTTAGTGTGGGGTCTTTGAGAGTGAGGAATAATGTCCCAGAATGTCCCAGAATTATATCCACAGATAAGCAATGGTAGGGTACTACAAAGTATGTAATACCTGTCTGGACTACTATCTTAAAAAATCTGAAAATAAGCACGTTCCGGTTACTAAGTTTGCGAGACAACTATCTTCTAGGCTTTGTGAGCTTACCACCTTTGGGTACATCGTCACATAGTATGGTGGCGTTCATAGACCGTTCCTATTGTTCCTACTGTTTTAATCTGTCAAACTGTCATATATACGAATAGTTTTATGTTTGGTAAGTGCGCAGTAACGGAAAATGTTTATATATACTATAATATTATAAAACTGAAGAGTTTGTTTGTTTGAACGCGCTAAACTCAGGAACTACTGGTTCGATTTGAAAAATTCTTTCAGTGTTGGATAGCCCATTTATTGAGGAAGGCTATAGGCTACTTTTTATCCCGGGAAAACACAAGATCCTCGGGAACGCGGGTGAAGCCGCGTGGAAAAGCTAGTTTGATATATAACTAGTAATGTTCGTTGCAAATTTAGTAAAAGTAGTTTACCATATTGTATATAATCCATATTATTTTTAGTCTGAATTGTATCCTGTTAGCTGGGTGGGTGACGCGATTACGTCTAGACAAACTCTTTGATTGGGTAATGTTAGGGACAAAAATAGCTATAGATATATTATTAAAAAATAACGATATTTTATTTATTTTTAAGCTATAGCTTTTATCGCGGGCTTTGAGCGCGGCAACCGAATCAAGAAATTTGGTAACGAAAAAACCTAACACCTCCCACCCTGTTTGTGAGAAAGTATATATATCTAAAAACTTGAATTAATATCAATGAAAAAAAAAAAATTATAATTGCATAAGTTAATAAAAAATGCTATGCAATAGCTTTACCGCGGCAGTCCCCGAGTGCCACACGTATTAACAGATTTTTTTTAAAATTTAAAATGTTGTAATAAGTATTAGAAAATAATATATGACAATGATAACTCAGTGGTAGTGACGTCGGTACCGCGGTGAAGGTCGTTGGTTGGAATCCTACAATGAGTATGAGCTTTCGGTGAATTAAAAAATTGTGAGGAAACCACAGCACGGTGGTAGGGTACTTTATAGTACCCGCCTGGCTAGCTACAGCCCTCAAGTTTAAGACTGTTACCAACCACTTACTGGTATGTTCTGACAGTGCTTACCACATTCGACCACATCATCACTTACCCACGGTAAGATAGTGGTCAAACACAAGCCAAACCGTAAGCTAGAATATCCGAATAATAAAAATATAAGTCAATAATTTTGTTCATGACTGCACTACATATTTTGGCCTTAACTTTGTAATGAAGGAAAATGCAGGTTAAAAACATAATACATATGTTATGATTGTTGAATAATAATTATTTTATGAATAATAGGTTAGAGTTTGTAAATAGGTACACAAACTAAGTACTTATTTATATTAAAACATAGTCAGAAAACAACTTCTTTAATTTTGAATAAATCTATCCTCAATAACGTGACTAGTTTGTCCTGTCTTTAATCTATTTTGAATAATTAATACTGGAATTTTGATGTAGGTAGGTACTTATTATTAAAAATAATTATGTTCATCAAAATAAGTTCTTAATAGAACATTGTTTTTAGGTTTTACAAAACCTAATTTTCTAACATATATCTCATGATCTCTTTGAACATCCTAATTATTTGTTTGTTGACTTGTTCATTGAGTGAGCTTGGACCGTGGAGCTGTCTAAGTCAAAGTCATCTGTTCAGCTAAAACCCTAAGAAGGCACTAGTGCAAAGCTACTGTGGGTACCACCAGTTCGGATGTCAGCCTTCAATTGAGAAGAACCGGCAAGAACCACAACAGGGTTACTTACATATTTTTTTATCGCACTATTTTTACAAGTTGTTGGATATTCCGAGACGAGGGTGAAAACGTGGGGCACAGGTAGCATACATCTTCTGTATATATGAAAGGAGAAACGGATTGACTTAGAAAATCTTCCAAAATTCAACCCCTAAGGGGGTAAAATGGGGGAATTAAAAATAATTTACTTTTCATGTTTTTTAAAAAAAAATTAGCGGTTAAACAATTGGAAAAAGCCACAGCGAAGCGTGCCCGGGCTTACTCTAGTTATTAAAATAAAAAAAGTAATTTGTTTCACTTTTAGTTTATGAAATTCATAAAATACCTAAAAATGAGTTTATTGTATAACTAACATCAATAATATATAGTTACGTTATTACATTTTTTAAAACGACACAGACTCTAGACACGGCGGTTATGTACTCTAGCTTATCTAGGTTCAATGCCTGACCAAATGATAAAAAAAAATACTACACAAACGCAACTGTTTCCTTTATGTAATATACACGACTGTTTGTCGGTGACTAAGAAATGTATGTTTACTTCTTTGTACAGAGTTTAGAAGAAAAAACATTTATATTTTTTTTCAACGACTAGAATGTATATTGCATATATTAAAAATCTATGCTTGTTTTCAGCAAAAGCTATATTTCGTGCCAGTGTTAGGCTTCCGCACCATAGAGATAGACTATTCATAAAAATATGCGAAAGCATAAATAGAAAAAATAATGTTTTTAATTATTGTGATAAGAAAAATGTCCACTCTACTAGTTTTGGCCCCCGGTTTTACAAACATTCCCGTATTTCATGATTCTCCGGGATAAAAAGTATCATATTTTTTTACTCCAAGACATAATCATTCTGTGTATCAAGTCCTAACTAATATTATAAATAAAGTGAGCCTGCTTGTTTGTTTGTTACCATTTCACGCTAAAACCGCTGAACCGATCGCTAATCGCGATATGCATTTGGTATGCGGATAGCCTATGGTACGGAGAAGAGAAAGAGACAGCATATACAGAGAAGTATATCCCGGGAAAACATAAGATCCCTGGGGTACGCGGGGTGGAAACTAGTTTCATATAAATCCTTTCAACCATTATTTATGTATTTATTTTTCTAGCACACAATACAGAATATAAACAAGACATGACAGTTAGATAAGTTTAAAGTTCTGATCTAGAATACATTCTAATCCATGTATGCCTAAATACATATTAGTAACAATTTTTAATAAATATTCACAAGAAAGAACTTACATTATTAAGAATTTTTATTAAGTAGGTATATGGATGTACAATAATATTATAGGTAAAAGCTAAAACAGAATATTTTTTAATTGTCTTCGGAAGTGAACATGCCACTCGCAGTGGAAACCATGGGTCCGTGGGGGTTCGAGGCTCGCCGATTTGCTCGGATTTTATCATCCAAGCTCATCGAGGCTTCGGGAGACCGACGGGCTGGGAGCATTTTCCGCCAACGCATAAGCTTGGCCATCCAAAAAGGGAACGCTGCCAGTCTGTTGGGAACCTTGCCTATCGACAGCAGCGAGGGCTTTGATGATGTTTTCTATATATCATAGTTTGTATTTTATACATTGATTGTAAATATTTGAATGTCTCTGTTGGTTATAAGAATCTCGTTTATTGGCGACACATTCCAACAACAGGGTTATAGTAAGATGTTTTGTTGGAATACACTTGAAGAGCAAAAATGTTGTGGTTACTATTACGGGACCTGAACCGGGTATTGAAATTTAAGAGAGATAGAAGAGTAGATTACGGCGTAATTGAATGAAAAACATCCACACAATCATATGTCCAGACTATCGTATCCCTAATTATCTAACTGCAAATGTGTTTGTTCTTCTTTCACGCAGTCACGAAGGATCGACTTGTGTTTTGCAGATTGTTTATATTATATACTGTAGAGTGATATAGGCTACTTACTTTTATCCCTAACTAGGGGGAGAATACTAGTAATTAAATTTGATATTCGTAGGATTTATAAGATATTAAAAATATTCAGGTCAAAGTAGAAATGATAACGTAATATGATCGTAGACTCCAAGTGATTTCTAAAGATGCTTAAACTTAGGAAGTTATTATGAAATGAAATGAAAATATCTTTTATTCAAATAGACCTTCACAAGCACTTATGAATAGTTAGCTAGCTCCGCTCCTCTATTTTACCCCCGTAGGGGTCATATTTGCAAAAATCCTTTCTTAGTGAATCCCAACGCCATGAATGGAAGATATATTCAAATTTTCAACTTTCTAAGTAATTCCGATCAGTTGATCAGTCAAGACATGACTTTTTATATGTATAGATAGATGAAAGGCGAGTATAAAAGTGTTGCTAGATGATTTGGCCGAAGGTAGAGAGCACATAATGCCTAGTACTGGGAACTGTCTTTCTTTTGCAGCTGCCAGAACACCGATAGATGCTTGCAGGTGGGTACTACAAAGTTCCGCAGCACAAAGCTATGGTTTCCTCATGAGGTTTTAAATAATCGTTTCTGTTTCGGTTCTTATTACGGACTCCTTTTACTAAGATAGACAAAACATAACTAAAAACCTAAAGTGCGTATATAATTGACGCGAATTTCTCTTTCCGAGAATAGAACTCGGCGTAAACAACTTCAACCTTGTCCTTGTAGAGGGCACTGTCACAGTATTCTTGGGCATTTACTTTGAGCACTGAACTAGACTGTACTGATGTGTCGGGATATGTCTGTGGATTTTCTGTAACGGGATTTAAGAAAAATTCTAAGTATCAATTTTTATTGAATTTATAATGGAGGTTGTCAATTCTCGTATTATTGTTAATGAGGTAGTGACAATTCGATTTCTTTTTTTTTTTTTTTTTAACCAATTAATATATGAATTATGCTATTATATCATTGTTGTGTCTGTATGTACATAAAATAATAAAAGTGGTTTTGTAATATTTTTAATAAATTTATTAAAAAAAGATCTTTTTAAAGTTGTATTTTTAAGAAAAGAAACATAGAAACAACGTTTCAAAATGAATTATTTCGTTGTCTTAGTGCCTAAATACCTTATAGATTATTTCTGATAAGTTTAAAATATATGGTATTTAACATAATCGATATTTGAAAAGTAAAAATTTACGTTATTGAAACATATTTGGTGATCCTAACTCTTATTACACTTTTGTGACCGTGTGAAAACGTTTTTTTCCCGTGGTAAAAAAACTGCTACATTATTATAATGCAGTTGAAAATTTAAAGTAATACGAATGTAGTAGAATATTTCAGTATGAAACTGTTAACTAAAACTAGATCGAGTTACTGCGGATAGTTAGTTAAACTTACTCACTGATACTATAAATATTATCGTATTGAGATGATATTTCTACTCGGTATTATTTATTATTTCACTTCCACGGAAATAATTTCATCAGTGTAAAAGATATTTCATTTTCTGTGTTGATTTGTTAAGGTTTATCGTTAATAAAAAGTTACCATTCTCCTTTAATGTACTCCGCTTATTTTATGGTAAATTTTTCTTTTGTTCACGTATTTTACTTAATTATGTAAAGCATTTACTATTTTAAATTGTATAATATTATATTATTTTTTTAAGTCACGTAAGCCCTGCGCTCTGTGGTTTTACCTACGCTTCCGAGGGTTATAAGTTTTCCGGGATTAAAAAGTATCCTCTCTGATATTTTAGGGTTTATATCTATATGCTCAAATCTCTTCAGCCGTTACGGAGCTGAGTGGTAACATACATACATACGCACAAACTTTTGCATTTATAATATCGCAGAAATTAAATTTCAAATTATTATCATCTATTAATCGAATTATGTTGCATATCGCATTGGCAAGTAAACTGTAACTTCACTTATTTTTATCTTGAAGTTGTCTGTTTTAATTGCAGTTTGTTTTATCTATAATATAATATATGTATTACAACATATACATAGATATCTTTGAGTTATATAAAGAGTTATGTATCGTATCTACGCAGCTGAAATCCGAGCGCAAAAAAAAAAAGATAATTTAAAAATCAAAGACAAATTTTGAAAAAAGAATAAGCATAAATAAAATAGAAGTAGCGACAAGGGTGAACGAGTTCTTTGACGGGACCGTTTACTGAAAAGAAATTGTAGCATAAGAGCGTATGGGTGTGTGGTATAAACTATCTATAGCGTAATTTTCTGAACTACAACAGGATTCCCTTTTTCCTTTTTCAAATTATGAATTGAAAGTTATTAAATTCTAATTTTCAAATTGGCTTTATATTTTATTTGCTGCCAGCGTTAAAGTTAGTTATAAGTTAAAGAACATAAGTGCAATTGCGTCGAAAGTTGTTATTAGAGAAGTCCTTGTAAATTATTTATAATGTCTACTATGAATAATGCGCAGTTCCGTTGGTAAATATAACTTTTCATTTCATATACATACATAAATCTATGTTTTATACATTAATTCTTAAGTTTATTTCGATTACAATACAGAATACCGCAGCCAAATAACTTGTTGTATTCCTGCGCGTGAGTAACGTCGCCAGAGCTCATCGGGGAGAGGGGAAGGGTCGGCAACGTCTGAGTGATACCTCAGGTGTTGCAAGCGTACATAGGCTACAGTAACCGCTTACCATCAGGCGGGCCGTATGCTTGTTTGCCGACAACGTGGTATAAAAAAAATAAACAACGAAGATAGTAATCACACAATGCCTAAAATGTAATTGGCATTCAAATCTTAAGTGCATTTACCAAAACACATAGGCTATAAACCTGGTGATTAATTTTCTACTTGAGAGTGGAAGCCATCACCTACCTTATCACCGAGCTATGTTTTTCTCACGATGTTTTCTCAAGCTTATTGTAGAAATCGAACTTACGATATCATCATTTATGGACTAGGTATATCTAGCCACCTGGAGTGCCAATAACTTTTCTGAACATTGATCTTTTCCAGGATCTTTTCCATCAAATTGTTTATAATATGACTAATTCTTTTTTATAGCTTTGGTAAAAACCTGTGCCAAAACTATCAGTTTCCTTTATTGTATCCTAATTAGGATTTTAATAGAGTCTTAGTCATATGTTTCAGTTAAAGGTAATTATATGTTGCATTACTTGAAAATTTTACCTGTAACTTAGTGGGAATAGATGGTAACTATTTTTAAACTATTACTTAGAAAAAATGACTGCCTCGCTCACTCTGTGTGCATAAAGTTTGTATGTCAAGCTTAAATTAATTTTACTATTTCATTCATATAGTTTTAAAATATAAAAAAGTGTTTAATAGAATAATTTGCAGACCGGCTATTGAAAATAGAAATTTCTCTAGTTAGAGCAATTGGAATGAGATAAATTATTCACTAATATATTTAATTTATGTTTTAAAGGGTTAAATTGTTATAATTTTTAACTAATAATATAACATAAAGAAGTAAAGTACATTTTTTAAATGTTTCTATATTTGAAGTTTTGTTTAAAAGAGTTTTTGTGTATTATCACATGATAGTCTATTGACCAAGTGCTGCATATATTTTAAAAAGTAAACAAAATTTTGTTTAGGTTATAACTAGTACGTTACAACTAATAATTTCGCTGTTATATACATAATTATCTTGTAATTTTATATCTGAGATATACCTAATATGATTTAGTTGATATTACATCTATGCTAATTTATTGAAAATATAGAAGCTAATTACAAATCAAAAATGCCGTTACAACTACAACGTATAATTAATTCGTATTTGGTTATTTTTGATGTCGGTTCAAAGTTCATAAAAAAGTTGAAAAATGTTAGATAAAATATAGCAAGAAACAGATTCTAAGTTTAAAATATAAAAAAATGAGTCTAACTGAAGTACAATAGCACGCGTTGTGCCGAAATGAGGTTATCCGAATCAGTCTAACACATATTTTTTTTGTGCAAATAATTTTATCACCATGCCACGACCTTGCTCCCAGCTATCGCCGAATTTTGCTAGTCCTAACGTCACGTTTGATAACTAGGTAGTCTAGAAAATAATGTTTATACTCACCAGATTTATTTAGTAAAAAAAATAAATCCTCACACGGCACAACACTTTATACCACTTACGATAATTTAAAAAAATAAATACTAATTAGAATTATTATCGCGTCGATCATGTCAGCCGCGTAAGTGCAATGTCTGTCGGTGTTGGTTGTGACTGTGCTGTGTTATGCACATCGCGGACTCGCCGGCGGCCACGGACTGGCGCGGCGCGCACGCAACTCGCACGCTGCCCTCGCCCCCCCGAAAAAAATATGCCGCGAAAAATATGGCGGGGAGGTAACACGCAAAAACTGAAGGGGTGCGCTCAACGTTTCTCGCGTTGTGAGGCTGTATGCTAATCCATCGTGTGCTCGGGCCCTTTTTTCCGGGGTGGGAGGTGGGGATGCAATTAAAAAGCCGCGCGTGCGTGTGGGGGCGCGATTAGAAAGGAGACGGCGGACGGAATGAGTCTGTCACCGTTTTTTACTTTTTTTCTAGTCTGGCACTCTGTGTACGAATGCTTGTAGATAGATGTGGGGAATCGATGGTCGTCTGGCTCCCCGATGAGATTGCTGCTCGGACGGCAATCGACTCACTGTCACGTGTACCTACTTAGATTATTATACTAGTATATTTACTTACTTCTTTACATTTTTAACAAATATTTATAAAGTTTTATTTTGACATCTCTATTATGTTTTTCTTGTGCACAAGGGAAATATACTCCTACTAATTTTTATCTGATACATGGTTATAATATTAAAATTACTATCATATTTAAATTACAATTCTTGGTGCAATCGTTTACAGATTTTACTAGTAATTCCGTTGTGAACTAATCAATAATTTCTACAATGACTGATAAGTATGATTTATAGTTGTTTAAGCAAAAACAGTCTGGATGTGAAATCCAACTTATAAACATAATACTAAATAATTGCAAAGTGAGTAATGCTTTATAGATATCAATTTGCAATGTACTAGGTACATATGTATGTACATATATTAAAATAGCATGTCCTATATGACAGATAAATAGAGAAAAAACTTAACTCGCATTTCAAAAGTAGAAAACCAGATCTCGAACTAATAATCTATGGTCAAAGTATTTTATAGTGCACACAATAGATAATATTGACAATAGAACTGGCCAGATACAAATAACGTAGACTGACAGGGGTGCGTGCAACGGCGACGATGCTGCAAGCTCAGCTTTGCTCGCAACCATCCGCGAGGTCTGCAGCCGTGCGCGTCCTTTGACCTATTACCTATTAAAAAATACCTGTTCAGAGGCGCGAACGTAATTTTAAATATAGAACATGAATCTTGCACAATAAAAAGTTTGTTTCGATCAAATTTCGAACAACCCGTCGAAATATCAATGGCCGTAGATTAATTACAAAAAAATAATGATTTTAAATATTGACTGAGTAACATAATTAATTAAAAGATAAATTAAATACAAAAGTAAGATTAGATAGAGAGTTAAACAGCTCTATCGATGTACATATTTTGACACAAAATTAGATCAATATAATACCTATTTGATTGTTTGTCAAATTATTGATACTTAATTAAATATTTCTGGCTAAAATGCTTAAATTATAGTGGTTTATTATTATCATTTTTGCTTAAAATATGCGTTTTTATCTTATCAAAAATAATATTATTGAATTTTAAAAAAGAGAAGGCAACAAATCTCCAATATCAAACTTCAAAGGGTTAAAAATTCCATAAATTACCAAGTCGACTGTTTCTGAATGCAACTTTTGGTCCGATCTTATCTTTTATAATTACTTATGCAAGGTGATCTAATGGCGAGCCCTGACCACACTTGCAGCGAAGCTAGGACCCCTGCATCTCTGGCCAGTAACCATTTTTATTAGCATTATAATAGTTTAGTTTACGAGGGGTGGCAATTGTCATTAATTCTTCGAAACAAATTAAAAAGAACACGTCACTTCAACTATTTATGAATGACGTTCCAAATATAAACTATACAGAAAATATTTGAATTTAAATAAAGAAGTTTATTTTTTACTTCCGGTTTAAAAAAAAATAACATAAAGACTTTTACGTAAGCGTTCTAGTTTACACAACAAAATGTTAGACAAAACAAGTAGAAGGGTTAATATTTTTAACTTACCTTATCCAGCGGCTCGTCGCACTTCAAAAAATGTAAGTCAACAAAAACAATGAACAAAACATCAACAATGTCCACTACGAGGAGTCAATGTCCGGTAACAGAACACGGCAAATAAACAAACTTAACCCGACTGTTGACGAAATATCACCAATAAAGAAAAAAAATGCTATTCAAATTCAAATATAGAACAGTGGAAAAACGGAAGTTTGAACGTGGAAAGCGTATTTAACCGACAGTCCGGCCAATCCGTCACGCGACTAGTCCGCTGTCCACACACGCACGTGAGAAACTTTACGCGAAGTTCGACCGAAAACTTTCGCCGGCACGCGTTCGGATAGTTCAACGGGCCGCGCTCTATTCCAAACTTTAAAATATTATTTTCTTTGACCAAACTCGCATTCCGAAAATTAATTGCAGTTGCTAATTTTTATTTTTAAGCTAGTAATGTTTTTTTTCAGAGGCGTCCACCCGTCCGGTCGGGTCCGGCCGGTCTGCAATATTAACACGAGCCGCGTCCACCTTTTGTAATGAAACGTTCACACATGCTTCCGCATTACCGTCCCGATGCCATCAATAATGAAGCCGGGCGGGAAAAAACAAAACGGGGCACCTCTCCCGGCGAGGCGCCCTCCGACACTACAGCCTCCTCGTCAAAGATCAGAATTGCATATCTGGGTTGCGTTAATGAGCGGGGGGTGGGGGTCGTGGGGGGGTCGAAAAAGTGGCACCGCTCGCGCGCGAATATAAATTCATCGCCAAAAAATCATTACGCGGGGGGTGGTATTACGGGCGCTCGCTGCGCGGGTTCGTTCGTATAGTTTTTAAATCGGGCTCTCATTCGGCGGCGCGGCGCCGCGACGCGCGGAGGCCGCCTCACTACTGCACACCGGCGAGCCTGCCGACGCCGCCCGCCCTGCAACTATGCCCCGCAACTATCACGTCACGCATGCACCCCACACTTACTTTTCAAACTTCCGATTTCGAACTCGCTCATCAAATACGACGTTCGCAATTCGAACTGAGATTAGTACATCGTCGTTTCGAAATACGAATTAAGTAAAGAGAGAAATAAAGAACACGAATCGGCGGGAAATTAATAGGATCTAGCGCGGGAGATGGATTGATTTTTTTACTGAAAGAGAAAAAAAGGAGGTTTCCACGTGTATGCAAATTCCTCTTTTCGGCGACGATCGTAATCAATTTGTGCGTAGGAAGCGGGTACACTTCCGCACGCACATTCGCGTCGCGCACGCACACACGGACCGTATGTGGGACTCAAATTAAATCTAATACAAAATTGCGTTTTATGTTCACGCTAGTGCGTGTGTGTAGGGGCACAATGTGAGCTCGCACCGCGTACACTCGCACTCATTATCCAGATTTAGATGAATCGCGGGTTGCGAAAAGAAATACTATCGGAGGAACAAAAAGCAGACGTATAACTGAAATATCATCTAATTACATCTACCTTACTCTTATTGGTCATTTTATAAAACACGAAATACAAGTTTCATAATAAAAGTTCATAAAACCATTCCAAGAACTAGTTAACTATTTTGAAATAACCAAAAAACATTCTTTTAGTGAAATCTATGGCAGGCATTCAAACAAACTATGTGAGTATTGAGTTGATAATGTACCAAAATCAAATCACCATGCACCGCACCAAAAGTCCCAAAATTACTAATAATTACTGATAATGAGATATGGCAACACTATTGGGAGCGACTGTACTTTAAAAACACACACAAGCTTAATGTTAAAAATGAATTACCAACACATCGCACCGCGCCTCCCTGCTACTCATTTTCATTTCGATGTTTTTGGGTTTTTGCGCAGATGGGGGGTGCACCCCCCAGGGGGTGGGGTGACACCCTCGCCCTATGAAAATAGGATATATTTTTATGTTTTATTTGCCCGGAAGCCGGTAGCTTAGTTGCATGTTTATTAGAACTTTTTATTAGTAGAAACAATGCCCGGTTTTTTGTATTTTTTGCGTTTTTTTTTTACTTGTCGTCTCGCATTACGTCGGTTGCGATGATTTGCGATGACAATTCTATGGGTTTCAGTCACGGCATGTTTGTTTCTGATTGTATGTTTAGTTTTATGTTTATTGAGTCCCATCACTAGTGCTAGAGCACGAACGAGTACAGGGGGAACGTGAAGAAAAATGTAGGTTAATCATTTTAATTTATGGTTTGACGCACAGCTTTTAGAACTTAGAACGCTTCTTTAATCATTCATATATTACTGAATCGTAAGCAAATTGTAATAAGTAATTTTTAATTCGATTAAAATTTATTACATAAAATAGGTAAGGTAAAATAAATGTTGTATAAAAAGTTCACAATTGACAAATTCTGTAGAAAATTAATTCCTCCTTAATAAATTCCTTGCGTACTTATTGTTTCCGAAGTTCTTTTATGTGTGATTCAGGTACATATCACATTCAAAATTTGTCAATAACTCCAAAAAAATACTAATGGAAGAGCCATAAATTAGCAGCTTTTGCGCCACCGTTTCACTCGTGTTTCCAGGATAAAAAGTATTCTATGTCACTCTCCGGTCTATAAACTATGTCTATGCAGAATATCGCGTCGATCCGTTGCTGTGTGAGAAAAGGACAAACCAATAAACATACGGCACTTCAAATTGTATGTCAAAAGATTGTCAAGCAGGCAGGCGGTCCACCTGATGGTAAGTGCAATGGCCACCCTTCACCTATGGACATTAGCAAAACCAGTGGGGCTGCCAACGTGTTGCCGACCTTTACAAAGCTTAGAAGGCGAGAGCATTAAGAGCTAGTTGAGGTCTGAAGTACTACTACCGGAGCCAGTATGTGCCTTAAGTGGATTTTTAAAATTTAACTTCTGAAGGGGTAAATTAGGGCTGAACCACGGGGTGGAAAGTTAGTTTACAATAAAATTGCAAAAACTAACTACTTAATATAATAGAAAAATACCCGAAATTGTCGTATCGGTAGATCATTTATATCATAGTCATATCGGGACTGAAACTTACGTATATATTTACTCTAATTATTTAATCAATATTTTAAAATAGTATTGCATTTTTTATAATATGAGTTTGCATTAGACTTCAGAGTCACTCTAAGATGAGCGAAGTCAAAGCTAAGGACTCGCGCTTACTCAGAAAATGCCTGTAGTGTGTAGGCATTTTCCTTCACCCTTGAAGGTGTCAAAATTATAGGTATAGTGTGAACGCAGAATTATATTCCACTCCTTTTCTGTCAGTTTGACATTTGTATCTATTTATTCTTATTATCCATAGTAAAGGAACCCTTATTCGTCATGTCCGTCTCTTTGGTTAAACCTTTTAAAAAAAAAGTAAATAGATAGATTACACGTAGAATATTTCTTACAAGTCTATCTACAGCTCTGTAATGTTGTGCTTCAATTTGCTACAAAAATGCTACGGTCTACGATGCTACAAATGACGCGACGTGCATTATGCATTCACACAACATATATTCTTATGCAGATGGTTTTGAAAGCCTTTTTAGAATGACTAGCTTCCGCCCCGCGGTTTCACCCGCGTTCCCGAGGGTTCTTATTTTTTCTCGGGATAAAAAGTAGCCTATTTTTTTTTCTCCATACCATAGGCTATCTGCATACCAAATTTCATCGCGATCTGTTCAGAGGTTTAAGCGTGAAAAGGTAACAAACAAACAAACTCACTTTCACATTTATAATATTATTAGTTAGGATTAGTAATTAAATGAATAAGTAAAGTTTCTATGATTATATAAAATTATTGGAATTGTTTTTTTTTTTTTTTATTTCTTTTGGGTAAGATTGTTTGAGTAAAATGGCATTGATTCTACTACTAGATATCAGCATTATTACTTCAATATTTTTTTTTTTAAATAGCACAATTAATTAAACGTATTAGTCTTGCAATTCAACGAGGTAATGTCGCCAGCTTTTTGGGAACCACGCCTGCAGGTGGCGACCTAAACGCAGTTTTTTATCTTTAATTATTTTCATATATCTTATTTTAATATTTAGTTTAAGTACCTAGTTAAGGTTGTTGTTTTTATGAAATATAAAAAATGTTGTAGTCAAAAGAAATAAATTTAACAAGATAAAAAGTCTATTTATGTGAAATACTGGTAAAACTAGGACAATAGTTTTTTTTTATTAGTATAAGCTTGTGTTTGACCACAATCTCACTATGGTGAGTGATCATGTGACCGAAGGTGGTAAGCACACAAAACCTAGAAGAAACTACCATCGTGCTACATAAAAGTTAATTTTCTGGCGATGATAGCTCAGTGGTAGTGACGTCGGACGCCGCGGTGAAGGTCGTGGGTTCGAATCCTACAATAAGCTTGAGCTTTTGGTGAAGGAAAACATCGTGAGGAAACCACGGTGGTAGGGTACTTTACTTTACTTTGTAGTACCCGCCTGGCTGGCTACCACCCTCAAGTTGAAAATTTGTCGCCAAACACCTATTGGTGTGTTCCGGCAGCTGCACTTGAGAGCCAGTTCCTTCTAGGCTTTGTGTGCTTACCAACTTCGGCCACATCATCAAAAAAAAATATAGGCAACCCAAAAATTTTGATGTTAAAGCGAACATAACCAGAGAGCATTCCACTAGCTTATTATAAAAAAATAATTGTATATAAAATACGCATTGCAAAAAAGGTGGTGGCAAAGTGATCCGGCCTACCCCGCGAACAACGTACAAAACTGAAAAGTAGTAATTTTTCCTCCAATAGGGGAATTATTGGAAAAACTACGTAAATGAATTTATTATGCCCACCGTTCGGGATGGAGGGGGTTGCCACCCCCACTCATCCCTCGATAACAATATTATTTTATTTTTAATATGTTCATATCATAAAACGATATGTATTTTACATCCGTGTACATTATGTATTGATGTCAATAATTTTTTTTATTCAAGTGTTCGGTAGTTACAAGAGTTGTTATAATATGGAAAAGTTACTCAAGATCTACAACAACTTATATATATAACAACTAAGGGGGGCTTTGTATTGATATACTTTATATCTTAATTTAAATCGTACCTATACTACAGAAGTTAAAAGAAGATTTCAATAGAATATGATATTAATAAATCTAAGTTTGTTTTGAAAAGAGTAATTGTTGAGTTTCTTGCCGGCTCTTCTCAGTAAAAGCAACCTTCCGAACCGTACGTTAGAGTCTGACTATTCATAAGTGCTTGTGAAGGCGTATATATTTTTTTTAATTTCATTTCAATATGTGACTAGAATGGATGCTGGATGCAGGACGCCCAAGACCGGTCCTATTGGAGATCCTTAGGGGAGGCCTGTGTCCAGCAGTGGACGTCTTGCGGCAGAGATGATGATGATGATGATGCAAGTAGACCGAAAAAGATCTGTCTATTAGTAATTTCCACTCAATGACTTTACACATAACATTATTTATTTAACAGTGTCTGATAACAATAAAAGTTTTTTTTATGTTACTTTATTTTATAACTAGCTTTTCCGCGCTGTTTCACCCGCGTTCCCGGGATAAAATATGGCCTATATTACTCGGTAAAGATGTAGCTTTCTAACGGTGAAAGAATCAGTCCAGTACAAACATACTTACATACAAATCTTTCCTCTTTATAATATTATTATTACCTATATATTTGTATAGACTGACTAGCTGTTCCCCGCGGTTTCACTCACGTTTTTTGGATAAAAATTAAATAACTTATGAAGATTTTTTCAAATCAGATCAGTGGTTTCCTGCATACAAATGTTACAAACTTTACCTCTTTTTATAGTGTAGATGAGTAGTCTAGTCTTCTGACATCATTATCAATTAATGTGACGTCGTCAATCTGATCATTTAAACAGTAATTAAGATAAATAGAAAATAAGTAACAGTATCAAAGTCAAAGCCATTTATTCAGTTTAGGCCCCAGTAGGGCACTTCTGAATGACGAAACTACTGAAGTTATCACCGGTTTGGAAGTCGCCTTCAACTGAGAAGAACCGACAAGAAACTCAGCAAGGTTACATTTATATATATATATATTTTTTTGGATAAACTAATGTTGCCATTTTTCCATTAAATATTTGACAATTTTAAAATCAATAAACACAACAATTGAATTAAAAAAATACCAGTAATAAGTATTATGCATTAAGTTACCGTTCAGCGATAGTTACATAGAATCAATGCGTTCAAAAAAATTGTGACTAATAAAATTTTAGATTTTAAATGGCTTTTATTAAAAATCAATAATTCTGTCTGTAGAAATACAGCCTTGATGATCAGTTTTGACAAGTGTTTCAATAAACAAAACATTGTCGAGCAAAGTCAAACAAGATTTCAAGGAAATTGTCGATAGATTATGACAGCTCTAGTGTAATTTGTATGGTTAACTGAGCCCGCGGTTCCATTCTATTTTCCGTGGGATCTTACGTTATTTTGAGATTAAAGTAAAATTGTTTCATTCCTGGGACTGAACTATCTGTGTAATCAAATATCATCGCGATTGGTTAAGGCGTTGTGGCGTGAAGAAGCATATACTCGTACAAACTTTCGCATATTTAATTTTAGTTAAAAAAAATCATTATCATATGGTAGAACAGTCAATAGAACAGTCTTATACCATTTTGTAGTCTTTCTTAAGCCGAGTTTACTATGTATTTTTCACTCTTGTGTCTCATAATGAAGGCCCATTAAGAAGATACCGATTTTCAATGAAACCTTATTCTAAATACATACCTCTCTGTACAGTGCTGAACGCCTGAAGTCCTTCTGAAACAATAACAGAATCTTAGTTAGGTCGTCTTTTCGGCTCTTTCCGTCTCGACGTAAGAGGTTTTTTTTTTGAAATATGTATTTGTAGGAGTTAACCAAACTAGCCTTATGCCATATGATTCGTATGACGTAATGTCCGACTGTTTGTTTGTTGTTATAGCATGCGTATCCAATTGAGTTGTGCGCCCGCGATGGTTTTTGATAAGCACACCGGGAATTACTTAGTTTCTTATTAACTAGCTTCCGACATGTTCCTGAAGGAAATCTCATGGTTTATCGGTATTTGAAAATATTATTTTACTTTATGAATTATCTTTTTACATGTCCCAATTCCCTTTAATACGTATACAAATTTGCCTATATCCTTCTCTAGGTCCCAAGCTATCTCTCTGCGAAACGATTGTATCAGAGTTTTAGGTGTGAAAAGGTAACAAACAGACAGACACCGTTACTGTCACATTTAGAATAATAATGTATACAGGATGATTTTTAATTGCAGGGGTGGAAGTACTCATCAATATGAACAACTTTTATTATGGGACTAGAGATCGCAAAAAATTATCAGCTGTCCATACAAAAGTTCAATACCTACTCGACCAAAATGTATGAAAGAACGATTTGATTTTTTGCGATATCAGAGTTGGTCCCATAATAAAATTTGTTCATATTGACGACTACTTCAACCCCTGCAAGTATGTCCAGTGAGTAAAAAATCACCTTTATAGTAAAATAAGTAGAAGAAAATATTTTTTCATTTTCAAAATTCTGGTTCAAGATAAATAAGGTGAGGTCATTCTAGTTTAGTAAGTAAACATCTATTGTGGAAGGCTGTTGATGACGTCATCCTAGTTTCATCAATTTGTATACATGTATGTACAGACACCGCTCAAATATCCCGTCTAAGTTTATACAGTTGGCCCGTCACCGATTCTAATAGAATTAAAAACTAAATATGTATATTATATTTGGACAGGTGATTTTGTTTGCCATCGTTTTTATGTTACACGAACGAAATTCATGTTTTGAGATTCATAAATAGTATTTTATATTTATATAATTAAAATGATAAACTATCAGTGTATATTCATTAATGTTACAAATTAATAATTAGTATTGAAAACTAATTTAAGTACAACTCTATAGTATAATATCAATAAAATTGTAATCTTCTTCTTCATCTGTCTTGTGTATATATAAAAGGAAAAGGAGACTGACAGACTGATCTATCAACGCACAGCTCAAACCACTGGACGGATCGGGCTAAAATTTGGCATACAGATAGCTATTATGATGGAGGCATCCGCTAAGAAATGATTTTTGAAAATTCCACCTCTAAGGGGGTAAAATAGGGGTTCGCGGGGCGGTAAGCTAGTATTGTGTATTGTTTTTTTTTTATATTAATTTATTTAAATACTTTTTAATCTGTAAGTCCTAAGTACTAATACTATTAATGCGAATGTTTGTGTTAGTTTGAAGTTATTTTTAGTCTTGGCATAAGATAGGGGACAGAGGAAAAGATAGTAGTTTATATAAGATTCAATTTCATCTTTTTTTTTTGAAATATAAATATTTCTATCGATTAAATTAAAACTTGTAATTTGAGCTAAAAATCTGTTTGAACGCGCTAATCTCGGAAACTACTGGTTCAAATTGAAAAATTCTTTCAATGTTGGATAGCCCATTTATCGAGGAAGGCTATAAGCTACTTTTTATTCCCGGAAAGCGTAAGATTGTTCGGGAGTGCGGGTGAAACTGAAGGGCGGAAGCTAGTCTATTATAAAATTAATAATATACATTTTGAGTGTATAAAATATTACACAGGAATTAAAATCATACAACAAAATCCATGCAGAATACAAAAAGATTACATTCTCATTTCATAATGTAAAAAATATCTACAAAATGGAATAACATATGAGAACCATTCGGAGACAATATAAAGACTCCGACGAACGCTGAAAGTGGAATTTAAATATGTAAGGAATTAGGAGTGGGGTCAAAGGGTGTAACGGGGTTGTAGGGGGTCGGCGGGGGAAGGGGAGGGTTTTTCAAAACTAGAAAGAGATGAACACGCGTTAGTATCGCGATCTGTGCGCGGCTGTTTTTTGGGCTCACGAGAGATTCGGTTAGGAAGATGTGTCTTAAGATATGACTTGGTATACAACCAACCTCTAAACTAGGTAGATATGCCAAGTTTGACCTTTAGTATGAATATTTTTTTCTTTTTTGCGATTACAAAGTTTGTCTCATTGTGAAAATTATCCAGGATGACCAACCTTAGTACTTATGCTAAGTTTTCGGAACCAATTCCGAAAATATGCCGTCATGAAATATCCGATATACTAAAAGTAAAATTAAATTTCATTCAGTAAATATTTTTCCGGAGTTTGGCCTCAAATAAAAAACAATATGTTGTATCAAACAGGTACTATACGCATGCAATACTTGTATAATTTTTTTTCTTTTAAAAGAACTGGTGCATAGATAACAACATAGATTAAGCGCGGGTTGATATTTTTCTTCATCTTACGTGAATAATTACATTTCTAATGAGGTAGACTACACAGAATTTAGTTACTATTAGAAACTACCTTTTAAATTTTGTACACACTCTTTGAAATATCTTGAGATGTATGCCCTGACCCGAGACTCCGTCCGTCGCCCACGCACGCGCCGTAATGAGTGCGCGCGGGGGGTAGTTAGACAATTTTACAACTGCGCCGCTCCGTTTTTTGGGAGACTCGCGTAGCTAGGTGTGTGTACATAGAGTAAGATTTTCGCAGATGGTATAGTATTCAATTATGTAGTTTATACCTATTTTTATGAATTAGTAAGCGATGAGCAGATATTTTAACACAACTAATATTGTAAATGTAATCCTTTAAATAGTTTACTAAATTTGCGTAGCTAATTTAACAAATATATCTTGTTGTAAATTAATAGAGGGAAGCCGGGTTCCATCCGTAATATAATTATGTGATAATTAATCCGTGCTTGCTAATAATTAATATTTCTGTATATAATTCTAATCTCTCTCGCAGGACATAAATATATTTGAAATTTATTTTATTTACATTACATAAATCCGGTTTCAAATAGTAACCCACTAAAATGCATTAACAAAATATAGAATCAAGTATTCTAATAGAAAGCGTTCTGAAATTTCACCACAGGATTATAAAAGTGAATGTTTGTATGTTTGGGTGTTTGTTATCACTCAACACAGTAACGGCTGAATGGGTTTCGATGAGAATTGGTAACAGATTAACATTATAGGATACTTTTTATCCCGGGAAAACAAAAGGTCCGTCGGGAACGCGGGAGAAACCGCGAGGCGGTACACACATAAAATCAGCTATTAAATGTTGGTTTAGTCTAAAAGGCAATTTAACCCGCAGCAAACATTTAAAAGACTTATCTGATATCACATAGTCTTTGACAACATCTGTAGGTGCGCACAAATTTGCATATGTCGAAATAATTTAGGGGGTGACTCCACACATCTATACGTTAATGTACGCACTCAGTATTGGCAACTGAGAATAAGAAATACGTGTAGATGAACCAGCCGTGGGGCAATTTAGCTTTTTACTATTTCGATCAAATAAAGCCTATTTGAATCACCATGCTAAATTGCAATAAACTGTGGAAATTCCGTGAAAATCAGTTCAGTATTTTCGAAGATTAGTGTGTTCAGACAGACAGACAAGAAAAGAAATGTTTTTGCATTCTGTTACTCTTCCTATCACCCACACAACATTTTTGTTAAATAAAATTATATACAGAAACGCCGGTTCTGTTTCGTTTTTTGAAGTGAAACTTCTTTATCGACGTATGGGAGAAATTTTTGTAGCAAATCGTCACGTTTTTCGGTTACACACATACAAACAGCCTGTCTGTTGATTCAAACATTGATTCTTATATATAGATGAAAATTTAGAGTATATTTTCTTAAGTGTTTTGTGTAGTCTCTACTTTTATAAAATTATATAGTTTATTTCTATTATCCTTATCCTTAAATTAATTATTATCTACATTGTTATTATAAAAAAAAACTAATTACCTACACATTATAAAAATATAAACAATTACAACTAAAAAGGAAGACCGTCACCAAATGGGAGCGTGCTCAGAATGCTGCCTGCATAATAAAAGCCAGCGTTCTGGTCACGCGTGTGTTCCTTTAACCGCTCCGCCAAGTCCTTATATATACTGTATAAAGTGTATAATAATAATAGTGTAAGTTCCATACATATAGTTTAAGGATATTTTTTATTTTTTTTTATTTATTTTGTAGAAATCCAAAACTAAAGTAAGGCACTTTGTACAATTTCTGATACACACATTTGTAATACTAACTCAAAAACTCTTGTGTTTTCCCGGGATGAAAAGCCTATAGCCTTCCTTGATAAATGGGCTATTTAACACTGAAATAATTTTTCAAATCGAACTACTAGTTCCTGAGATTAGCGCGTTCAAACAAACAAGCAAACTCTTCAGCTTTATAATATTAAGTATAGATAAGTATGGATTTGCTAAACCAAAGTCTTTTTTTCTTTCTAAAATGGTCCTAGATTTTTTTTACTGTTTTGAAGACATTTACTATATATTATAATGAATGGTTAATTAGAACATAAAACCTAACTGCCTCTCAAGTCGTAACACGAAAATAGGTGTAAATTTATATAATGATGACTATTCTGTTTTTCATTGTTCTATGTTGAGATTGGAGGAAAATTTACACTCATAATATTCTAAAAGTATCGCATGGAGCGGCACAGTAATTTGTCGATACTTTCCATGTAACGCGTCCTCTGTACGTGTGTGTGCGTACGCTTCTCCTAAACTCATGTGTCTCTTTGCCAAGACAAATTTAAGTATCTTAGTACTTGTAATAAAACAATTTAAGCTGATTTGGGTGGCATCTTTGTTCTGTGGGTGGTATTAATATGTCGCGGTGAGATTGACTTTTGTTTTTTGTCAATTTGTTATATAGAACCTGTTTTAAACCTTATCTTCATGGAAATAGTGGTTATGTTTACTTTTCTGGATTTTTAAAACTACATAGCTAAGTTTAACGCTGTAAGGTGTTAGGTATATACAATATGTAACACAAGCAGTTTATTGAGACTCAAATTTCGAGTCAATTTCACTCATTTTGAATGTAGGTATTTTTTATTTCTAAAATAATATTAGAACAGATTAAATTATAGGTACTTCGAAAATATACCTTATTTCAAAGAGATTAATGTAATAAATTAATTTTTCACATAGTTCGCTCTGAATGAGTATAATTAATTTCCTAAATAAACAATATTTAATTGGGGTATGTGTGATATTTAGAAATAAGAAGTCCGATGGTAGTATTAACTGGTAAAACTCCCCTGTTTGCTCGAAAATTCCTGATAAATTTCATTACCCAAATTTTTCTAAGTAAAATTTTCCAGATATTTTTCTCCCATTTCTGTAGAGTGTAGATTTTCGCAGAAGCTACAGGTTCTGTTTTATAAGTCATAGATAGCCTTTATGGGGTTGAAGGGAGTAATAAATCATTATGACTGTTATGTTGGGGTGCGGGAAGCTTTTCCAAAATACGATATGTTTGTTAACGTATACGAATAGCTGTATCTAAATTAATATTAGTTGTTAACTTTAATTTCTGTAAAGTAGTAGTGGTTTATTTTCTTTGTTTTACCATTATTACGTCGTTATTTTGACTTTATTATTCTAGTAATAGGGTATTTTACACTATACGAGAAAAAATCTAAAAATGTACAATTTAGATAGCTTAGGCAATAAGCAGTCGGAAAATGTTAGTTGTCATAAAATAACTTAATTAATTTTAAAATTCATTTCAAAGTTTTCAGTTTTTTTTATCTGTTTCTAAACAAGCGAAACAGTAGCCGCCATTATAATGACGTCATACTATTATTATTATTTTTACACTAGTATTCATGCATTCAGGAACAGCACACTTATAAAAAGGATAATAGTTCATTTTAAATTTATAAAATGTTATAAGTCCAATTGAGACCAATATCAGCGTATTTATTTACTTACAAGAGATCAAATAACGTCATGACCGTAGAGTTACACGACGTCCAGCGTTTTCATCAAACTACTCGCGGAATTGGAAAATGTAAAATTTAAATGCAATTTTATGGCACTTATCGATTGAATAAAATTTTTGTGTTTTTTTTGGTGGCTAATTAGCACCTTAGGAACGAATTGAGACACTCTTCAAAAATGGGTGTAATACCCTATTGTTGATGTAAATGAAGATGGTAAGTATACAAAATCTAAAATTACATTAAAGTGGAGAAGGCCAAACTAACTGGTAGGCGCTTGGTTAGATTTTTTGAACTTGAGGGTAGTCTCTCAGCTGGATACCTACTACAACGTATTTTAGTGCTTCAGTATCTTTACGATATTTTTTTCTTAATATTTGAGCCCGCATCGTTTTTCGAGGCATCCAGAGTCACTACCACTGAGCAATCTAGGTATTAATTTAAGAATAGCATGTATCTATTGGATGTAAATTAAACGCTAAAATAGTAGGCAAAACCAAAAGTAAACAGTAAGTGTTTGTATAAAAATAGTCATGTCATAAACGTGTTAGTTTTTTTGTTAATTGAACCGAGCAAGAGTGAAAGTAAAAAAATGATTTTTAAGGCCTTTTTCCGGTTCACAAAGTTCAATGGAATAATTTAGGCAGAAAAAACGGGCTCACACGCGTTAGATCTAAAAAAAAAGGCATCCACAGCGGCTGAAAATGGAATTTTATTTACCGTCATTTTTCCAATGAAAGTGCGCGGTTTTTTATGTTGTTTTGAAACTAGCTCACTCACCGACGCTTTTAATAGCGCTTTCGATTTTATCGACAGTTCTTTTGTTTTTTATGAAATAGTTCAAATACCACGCGTATTGTATATTTTTACTGTGTATGCCGTTTTTAATTATTATAGAATACCAAACAAATGTTGCAGTTTTGTTCAATATTATTTAATAAAAATAACTTTACAAGAGTGTATCATTGAAATGTTGTTATTCATGCTTTTGAGGATTTAATATGTAGGTTTTAGTTATAGCATATTGAAGTATAGTAACATAATTTTACAAATATCCTGGGACATTCCTCCTTATAAATACTTCTTGTAAATATTTACTAATTATATTTAAACCCAGACTCGGAACAATATTTAACCACGATGACAACCGTTCCATCAATGTGTCTTCTTCTTCGGAAGTGATCAAAGTATTTTTATAATAATATAGCGACCTTAAATATAAAACTGTAAGGTTCCTTTCTTAATTTTTTAGTTAATCAATATTTTTTTACTTAATATATAGGCTTGTGTTTGACGACAATCTGACTATGGTAAGTATGTGGCCAAATGTGGTAAGCTCACAAAGTCTATAAGAAACTGGCTCTCAAGTGCACCTGGCGGAATACACCAATAGGTGTTTGGTGACAAATTTTCAACTTGAGGGTGGTAGGCTAGCCAGGTGGGTACTACAAAGTACCCTGTGCAAAGTGTTAAATCTTTTCAGTTGAAATTATTAACAAATATTTATAAAATTACAACAGAAATATACCAACATTGGATTTTCTCTGAAAAATAAATTTATACACTATTCAAATTTCCTGGCTTTTGCTTGCTAATCCAGGAACTGCATCGCAAGCTAACGGAAAGTTAAAACCAAGCAAATATGAATTCCGCATTCCATGACAGGTCTAACGCTCGGAGCACACACGATTCCGATGTAATAAAAATTATATGCTCCAATTTATGGTATGGGGGGGTGTGGAGGCCAAAAAATGCCCCCCTACTGAAACAAGCCCCCCTGATTGCGGGATCGAATCTCGCTAAACGAACGGGAGAAAAATTTGGCGGTGCTCAGCGGGTAGGGGCGCCACCCCGCGAATACGCGATACATTTTTATTATTATCTCTCTCTAACAAACTATGGCGTTTACCGGGTAATTAATATTTCAGTTAATTTAAATTTTAATTGCATATTGAGACTTTATAGTGAGATTGTATTGTATCATTTGAAATGATACCTTTGACGAGTTGACAGTTTCATAAAACATAAACATGGCAGCTTTAGTACAAAAAATAATAATTAAATGCTATTGACCAGTAATTTTGATGACCTAGTCATTAGTTATGTGGTGATATGTCCCTAGAAAGCGGTTGGGTATTTACATCATCTTTGTCAGACTTTATTTGACTAATCCTAATCCTAATTAATATTATAAATGCGAAAGTGAGTTTGTTTGTTTATTTGTTGAAATGAAATGAAATAATTTATTAATTCAAATAGGCCTTCACAGGCACTTAAGAATAGTCAGACTCTAACGCACGGTTCGGAAGGTTGCTTTTACTGAGAAGAGCCGGCAAGAGACTCAGCAATTACTCTTTTCAAAACAAACTTAGACTATTAAATAAAATTTATCCTGCAAGAGCGAGCGCTACACCCAAGCATTGTCGTCATTTAAATATTCATTAACGTTATAGTATGCCTTTTGTACTAAAATAGACTTAACACTTTCCTTAAATTTATGTAATGGCAAATTTAAAAGTGCAGGAGGGATCTTATTATAGAAGCGTGTACACAGTCCAAAAAATGAACCTTGCACTTTTTGGAGTCTATAAGCAGAGGTTACAAGTTTATGCTTATTTCTAGTATTAACAGTGTGCATGTCACTTGTTTTTACAAAAAGACATATATTTTGTTGTACAAATAATATGTTTGCATAAATGTACTGCGATGCTACTGTGAGGATACTAATTTGTTTAAACTTATCTCTGAGGGAAGCTCGAGAACTCAAATTATAGATTGCTCGCACCTCTCTTTTTGCAAAATGAAAATAGCTTCTATATCAGCAGAATTACCCCAAAGCAAAATGCCATAGGACATAACACTATGAAAATAGCTAAAATAAACTAATCGAGCTGTATCTACATCTGTCAGCTGTCTAATTTTTCTAACTGCATAAGCAGCCGAACTAAGCTTCCCCGCGAGACAGGATATTTGGGTGCCCCATTGAAATTTTGAGGCTAAAGTAATCCCTAAAAATACTGTTGACTCAACAAAAATGGGGGATTCATTATTTAGCACCAAGTTACATCCTACTGTTTTTACATTGGGTAGTGCAAATATAATACATTTAGTTTTCTTTGCATTTAAAACTAAATTATTAACAGTAAACCAATTTAATACTTGAGCTAATGCACCATTTACATCGTCATAATTGGATTTCAGTCTATCAACACTAAAAAGCAGTGAGGTATCGTCAGCAAATAGTACAATTCCACAGGTATTTTTGACATAAAAGGGAAGATCATTTATATAAATTAGAAATAGAAAAGGACCTAAAATAGAGCCCTGCGGCACACCCATATGCATAGGAGAACCAGATGATTTAACTCTATTGACATCAACACTTTGAGTTCTTTCCCCAAGATACGACTTCATCAGATCAAGTGCTGTACCCTGTTGTTTGTTACCTTTTCATGCTTAAACTGAACCAATCGCAATGAAATTTGATATGCAGATAGCCTATGGTATGGAGAGGAACATAGGCTAAATTTTACTCCGGGAAAATGTAAGATCCCTCAGGAAAGCAGGCGAGACCGCGGGGCGGAAGCTAGTCAAGAATATGGTTAAGTTAAACTATTTACATATAGAAGAAATACACTATTGGTGCTTTAAAACTAGGGAGTAAACCATTTTTTTTTCGGAGTGTATGAATTATTTACATACATTAATAACAACTCTCAACAATCTTAACATAGGAAGTTATTTGAAACCCTTAATTTTTTCTATTAAGATCTTTATGAATGCACTAGGTTTCCGCCGCAATTTTGCTCGCGCAGACTTCATAAACATCATCTTCCAATCTACTGATTTCGATGAAACAATTTTTTAATATATATTTACTAACTTTCGCTCCGCTATTTCACCTACGTTTCCATAAAATAAACTATCTCTATGCAAAAAAAAAGTATGTGTGTGTGCAAGTCACACATGGTAGAAGTGAAACTTCTGAAAAGTCCCTGATTAAAATTCTGACGGAAGTAACGCTTACTAAACGTTTTTCGCTAGCTAACTTCATACCTTTATATTTTAAGATGTCAGACATTAATTCAAAACTAAGAAGATAAATAAGATAAATGGCTAGGCTGTATGAGCTAGAACCCTTTGCCTTCCAAAATACGGGAAAACATAATAAAAGCAACATGGCGCGTAACCGAAAAACGTGACGATTTGCTACAAAAATTTCTCCCATACGTCGATAAAGATGTTTCACTTCAAAAATTACGACGATCAGTTGTTTCGTTGCTTTGTGAAAGAAAGACAAACCAACATAGAATAAGGTATAAGAAATTACAACAAGATTTTCGTACATTACACAATATATTGTAAATAGTAATACTGTGATCAAATTATTAACTCGATTAATGGTTTTTTTTTAATAATTTCTTTTGATATTTACATATTCTTTTAAAATATTCACATTATAATTATCTAACCTATGACAAAAAATTATTAGATAAAATATAAATAAGTAAAGAGATAAATACGATAGAAAAATACTGTAAAATATATATAGCGTTTCCTAAATGAGTAACACAAAGTACTAACATTAATTTACTCCCTAAATATAGACTTCAAAAACTGGGACGAAGACCAAAAATAGACCAAGTAAACGGCTGTGTAAATCATAATTTCCCTAATTACTGTGAAGGCTCGATGAACGTCCGAAATCGATATACAACTCCCGACAGATTCTCCCAAAAGAAAAAGCTACGCCCGGCTACGCGCCGTAGCCTCGTAGCGTACTACGACGTAGCGGGGCCTACGCAAAAACAATATTTTCCTTACAATTTTATTCTAATTATATTGTTGGAGGTTGAATGACTTAAAGTGGAAACTTTCAAATATTTTTTTAACTTAATTCGATTAAAAATATGGGTAGGCTTAAAATAAAATGGTGTTGTGGGTAAATCGTCGTGGGAAGGACGTGGGAATGCTTTTTGTAGGATGAAGGGATGATTAGTCAAGTGAAAAAAAAAAACTCTTTCATTGAATTTTTTTTTATGATGCTCTCTATATACACAAACTTTATCTTTTAATAATATTAGTATAGATGAGAACTAGACCGTCGAGTTTCATAAATCTTATCACATAGACATAAAATTTGAGTTTTTTTTAAAGAATCGTAAAATATGGTATCATTTTATTATTTTATAAAAAGTCTAGAGTTCCTATTAGGGATAAAAAGTAGCCAATATTACTCTCCGGTATATAAACTATCTTTTTTGCCTATCGAAAGTTTTTTTAGTTAAAGCCCTCAAAGCCTCAAAGCCCTCGCTGCTGTCGATAGGCAAGGTTCCCAACAGGCTGGCAGCGTTCCCTTTTTGGATGGCCAAGCTTATGCGTTGACGGAACGAGCTCCCAGCCCGTCGGTCTCCCGAAGCCTCGATGAGCTTGGATGATAAAATCCGAGCAAATCGGCGAGCCTCGGACCCCCACGGACCCATGGTTTCCAAAAGCGTACAAATTTTAATAATTTCAAATGATTAGCTAGATAATCAAATAATATTATTCTCTCCATCTAATTATTGAGATACAAATACTGTTGCATTTGTTTGTTTGTTTTTTATTCCACGTTGTTGGCAAACAAACATACGGCCCACCTGATGGTAAGCGGTTACCGTAGCCTATGAACGCTTGCAACACAGGTGTATCACTCGCGCGTTGCTGACCCTTTCTTCCTCCCCGATGAGCTCTGGCGACCTTACTCACGCGCAGGAATACAACTATTGTTTTAAGTTATGAGTCTGGCTATCCGGCAGGCTGTCCACCTGATGGTAAGTGACTACCATCGCTTACATTAGCAATACTAGATGGATTGCCAATGTGTTGCCGACCTTTTTAAAACGTAGGGAGCAACTGGCTCTAAAATACAACTTTACGGTGTTAAGTGATGTATCTAGGTAGTAAGTTAATGGAGCCTATGTTTTCCTTCCAAAGAACTTTCTTCTATGGACATTTTGCGATATAGAGAAGTGCACACTTTATCCCCCTTACATCCTTACTAATATTATAATGTGTGCGAATGTGAGTTTGTTTGTGCCTAAACTGCTAAACCGATCGCGATAAAATTTGGTACACAGATAGCCTATGGTATGGAAAAAGACATGGGCTACTTTTTTTTTGGGGAACGCGGGTGAAACCGCGCCGGACAGCTAGTTATTTTTATCATCTATTGCTACTGCTCATACATTTGCAAATAACTTAAGGCAAGTAAACTTACGCTGTAACCATTGTAGATTATTCTCTCTAGTGATTATAATGACGTTGCACCATTAAAATAAAATTAAAACAAGATTCCGTTGCGAGAAGAAATAAAAATAGAATATAAATTATTAGTATCACAAGTTACCATGACCGAGTTACTTGGTGACCTAATTTTCTTTATTACAAAGAGGTACATATTAAGTTTGTTTCCGTAACGCGCTCTCTTTACTTCCAGTCTTGGACTATGTTACCTATATTTTGTGTAATTACTTATGTATTTTGTATACATATAAGTTAGGTAACGTAACTTATGAGTACTAGCTTCCGCCTCGGGGTTTCACATGCACTTCCGAGGGATCTTATGTTTTCCCGGAATAAAAAGTAGCCTATGTACTATATCCGACTCTAGTCTATCTCTGTGCCAATTTCATCCAGATCCGTTCAGTCGTTCTGGCGTGATTGAGTAACAAACATCCATCCATCCAAATTTTCGCATTTATAATATTAGTTAAGTAAGATAAGATAGTAAATTAAGAATCAAGATAGTAAGATGACGTATAGGCCCGCAATTCACCACAATCTCACCACAGTAAATAATGTAGACGATCGAATATGGCTAGCATACAAAGCTTATAAAGAAAACTGACTCATAAGTGCAGCTGCCAGAACACACCGGTGGATTGGCGACAGTTAATTTGTGGGCGAATACATTAGCACTACTACTATACCTACTTTGGTTTCAACACCAAAAGTTAATTTCCTATTTTCCCATCTCAGGTATTATTGTTACGTTTATAGTACCTACCGACTCCTGATTGATTTGACGAAAGTACAGAGCATTATCTCCCGGCCTATTTCTCAATAACTTAGGGTCGGCACTATATGTTTTACTATCATAACCAAAGAATACCCTCCATGGTATTGCTTGAGTTTAATATTCATTCTTTATGTTTGTTGATAAAATATTTTTAATTAAAAAAAGATATCCATCGTAATTGAGAAGGCTCAAAAGACTATGTAACAACACTAAAGCATCAAAATAAGCAATCAATACGTTAAAAACTCCAATAATACACACACATACGCACAGAAACAATTGTATAATGACATAACGTTATAAGCATGTATATTTTATACATTTTTAAAATTACAACAGAAATATACCAACATTGGATTTTCTCTGAAAAATAAATTTATACACTATTCAAATTTCCTGGCTTTTGCTTGCTAATCCAGGAACTGCATCGCAAGCTAACGGAAAGTTAAAACCAAGCAAATATGAATTCCGCATTCCATGACAGGTCTAACGCTCGGAGCACACACGATTCCGATGTAATAAAAATTATATGCTCCAATTTATGGTATGGGGGGGTGTGGAGGCCAAAAAATGCCCCCCTACTGAAACAAGCCCCCCTGATTGCGGGATCGAATCTCGCTAAACGAACGGGAGAAAAATTTGGCGGTGCTCAGCGGGTAGGGGCGCCACCCCGCGAATACGCGATACATTTTTATTATTATCTCTCTCTAACAAACTATGGCGTTTACCGGGTAATTAATATTTCAGTTAATTTAAATTTTAATTGCATATTGAGACTTTATAGTGAGATTGTATTGTATCATTTGAAATGATACCTTTGACGAGTTGACAGTTTCATAAAACATAAACATGGCAGCTTTAGTACAAAAAATAATAATTAAATGCTATTGACCAGTAATTTTGATGACCTAGTCATTAGTTATGTGGTGATATGTCCCTAGAAAGCGGTTGGGTATTTACATCATCTTTGTCAGACTTTATTTGACTAATCCTAATCCTAATTAATATTATAAATGCGAAAGTGAGTTTGTTTGTTTATTTGTTGAAATGAAATGAAATAATTTATTAATTCAAATAGGCCTTCACAGGCACTTAAGAATAGTCAGACTCTAACGCACGGTTCGGAAGGTTGCTTTTACTGAGAAGAGCCGGCAAGAGACTCAGCAATTACTCTTTTCAAAACAAACTTAGACTATTAAATAAAATTTATCCTGCAAGAGCGAGCGCTACACCCAAGCATTGTCGTCATTTAAATATTCATTAACGTTATAGTATGCCTTTTGTACTAAAATAGACTTAACACTTTCCTTAAATTTATGTAATGGCAAATTTAAAAGTGCAGGAGGGATCTTATTATAGAAGCGTGTACACAGTCCAAAAAATGAACCTTGCACTTTTTGGAGTCTATAAGCAGAGGTTACAAGTTTATGCTTATTTCTAGTATTAACAGTGTGCATGTCACTTGTTTTTACAAAAAGACATATATTTTGTTGTACAAATAATATGTTTGCATAAATGTACTGCGATGCTACTGTGAGGATACTAATTTGTTTAAACTTATCTCTGAGGGAAGCTCGAGAACTCAAATTATAGATTGCTCGCACCTCTCTTTTTGCAAAATGAAAATAGCTTCTATATCAGCAGAATTACCCCAAAGCAAAATGCCATAGGACATAACACTATGAAAATAGCTAAAATAAACTAATCGAGCTGTATCTACATCTGTCAGCTGTCTAATTTTTCTAACTGCATAAGCAGCCGAACTAAGCTTCCCCGCGAGACAGGATATTTGGGTGCCCCATTGAAATTTTGAGGCTAAAGTAATCCCTAAAAATACTGTTGACTCAACAAAAATGGGGGATTCATTATTTAGCACCAAGTTACATCCTACTGTTTTTACATTGGGTAGTGCAAATATAATACATTTAGTTTTCTTTGCATTTAAAACTAAATTATTAACAGTAAACCAATTTAATACTTGAGCTAATGCACCATTTACATCGTCATAATTGGATTTCAGTCTATCAACACTAAAAAGCAGTGAGGTATCGTCAGCAAATAGTACAATTCCACAGGTATTTTTGACATAAAAGGGAAGATCATTTATATAAATTAGAAATAGAAAAGGACCTAAAATAGAGCCCTGCGGCACACCCATATGCATAGGAGAACCAGATGATTTAACTCTATTGACATCAACACTTTGAGTTCTTTCCCCAAGATACGACTTCATCAGATCAAGTGCTGTACCCTGTTGTTTGTTACCTTTTCATGCTTAAACTGAACCAATCGCAATGAAATTTGATATGCAGATAGCCTATGGTATGGAGAGGAACATAGGCTAAATTTTACTCCGGGAAAATGTAAGATCCCTCAGGAAAGCAGGCGAGACCGCGGGGCGGAAGCTAGTCAAGAATATGGTTAAGTTAAACTATTTACATATAGAAGAAATACACTATTGGTGCTTTAAAACTAGGGAGTAAACCATTTTTTTTTCGGAGTGTATGAATTATTTACATACATTAATAACAACTCTCAACAATCTTAACATAGGAAGTTATTTGAAACCCTTAATTTTTTCTATTAAGATCTTTATGAATGCACTAGGTTTCCGCCGCAATTTTGCTCGCGCAGACTTCATAAACATCATCTTCCAATCTACTGATTTCGATGAAACAATTTTTTAATATATATTTACTAACTTTCGCTCCGCTATTTCACCTACGTTTCCATAAAATAAACTATCTCTATATATAAAAATATATATATAAAAATTACGACGATCAGTTGTTTCGTTGCTTTGTGAAAGAAAGACAAACCAACATAGAATAAGGTATAAGAAATTACAACAAGATTTTCGTACATTACACAATATATTGTAAATAGTAATACTGTGATCAAATTATTAACTCGATTAATGGTTTTTTTTTAATAATTTCTTTTGATATTTACATATTCTTTTAAAATATTCACATTATAATTATCTAACCTATGACAAAAAATTATTAGATAAAATATAAATAAGTAAAGAGATAAATACGATAGAAAAATACTGTAAAATATATATAGCGTTTCCTAAATGAGTAACACAAAGTACTAACATTAATTTACTCCCTAAATATAGACTTCAAAAACTGGGACGAAGACCAAAAATAGACCAAGTAAACGGCTGTGTAAATCATAATTTCCCTAATTACTGTGAAGGCTCGATGAACGTCCGAAATCGATATACAACTCCCGACAGATTCTCCCAAAAGAAAAAGCTACGCCCGGCTACGCGCCGTAGCCTCGTAGCGTACTACGACGTAGCGGGGCCTACGCAAAAACAATATTTTCCTTACAATTTTATTCTAATTATATTGTTGGAGGTTGAATGACTTAAAGTGGAAACTTTCAAATATTTTTTTAACTTAATTCGATTAAAAATATGGGTAGGCTTAAAATAAAATGGTGTTGTGGGTAAATCGTCGTGGGAAGGACGTGGGAATGCTTTTTGTAGGATGAAGGGATGATTAGTCAAGTGAAAAAAAAAAACTCTTTCATTGAATTTTTTTTTATGATGCTCTCTATATACACAAACTTTATCTTTTAATAATATTAGTATAGATGAGAACTAGACCGTCGAGTTTCATAAATCTTATCACATAGACATAAAATTTGAGTTTTTTTTAAAGAATCGTAAAATATGGTATCATTTTATTATTTTATAAAAAGTCTAGAGTTCCTATTAGGGATAAAAAGTAGCCAATATTACTCTCCGGTATATAAACTATCTTTTTTGCCTATCGAAAGTTTTTTTAGTTAAAGCCCTCAAAGCCTCAAAGCCCTCGCTGCTGTCGATAGGCAAGGTTCCCAACAGGCTGGCAGCGTTCCCTTTTTGGATGGCCAAGCTTATGCGTTGACGGAACGAGCTCCCAGCCCGTCGGTCTCCCGAAGCCTCGATGAGCTTGGATGATAAAATCCGAGCAAATCGGCGAGCCTCGGACCCCCACGGACCCATGGTTTCCAAAAGCGTACAAATTTTAATAATTTCAAATGATTAGCTAGATAATCAAATAATATTATTCTCTCCATCTAATTATTGAGATACAAATACTGTTGCATTTGTTTGTTTGTTTTTTATTCCACGTTGTTGGCAAACAAACATACGGCCCACCTGATGGTAAGCGGTTACCGTAGCCTATGAACGCTTGCAACACAGGTGTATCACTCGCGCGTTGCTGACCCTTTCTTCCTCCCCGATGAGCTCTGGCGACCTTACTCACGCGCAGGAATACAACTATTGTTTTAAGTTATGAGTCTGGCTATCCGGCAGGCTGTCCACCTGATGGTAAGTGACTACCATCGCTTACATTAGCAATACTAGATGGATTGCCAATGTGTTGCCGACCTTTTTAAAACGTAGGGAGCAACTGGCTCTAAAATACAACTTTACGGTGTTAAGTGATGTATCTAGGTAGTAAGTTAATGGAGCCTATGTTTTCCTTCCAAAGAACTTTCTTCTATGGACATTTTGCGATATAGAGAAGTGCACACTTTATCCCCCTTACATCCTTACTAATATTATAATGTGTGCGAATGTGAGTTTGTTTGTGCCTAAACTGCTAAACCGATCGCGATAAAATTTGGTACACAGATAGCCTATGGTATGGAAAAAGACATGGGCTACTTTTTTTTTGGGGAACGCGGGTGAAACCGCGCCGGACAGCTAGTTATTTTTATCATCTATTGCTACTGCTCATACATTTGCAAATAACTTAAGGCAAGTAAACTTACGCTGTAACCATTGTAGATTATTCTCTCTAGTGATTATAATGACGTTGCACCATTAAAATAAAATTAAAACAAGATTCCGTTGCGAGAAGAAATAAAAATAGAATATAAATTATTAGTATCACAAGTTACCATGACCGAGTTACTTGGTGACCTAATTTTCTTTATTACAAAGAGGTACATATTAAGTTTGTTTCCGTAACGCGCTCTCTTTACTTCCAGTCTTGGACTATGTTACCTATATTTTGTGTAATTACTTATGTATTTTGTATACATATAAGTTAGGTAACGTAACTTATGAGTACTAGCTTCCGCCTCGGGGTTTCACATGCACTTCCGAGGGATCTTATGTTTTCCCGGAATAAAAAGTAGCCTATGTACTATATCCGACTCTAGTCTATCTCTGTGCCAATTTCATCCAGATCCGTTCAGTCGTTCTGGCGTGATTGAGTAACAAACATCCATCCATCCAAATTTTCGCATTTATAATATTAGTTAAGTAAGATAAGATAGTAAATTAAGAATCAAGATAGTAAGATGACGTATAGGCCCGCAATTCACCACAATCTCACCACAGTAAATAATGTAGACGATCGAATATGGCTAGCATACAAAGCTTATAAAGAAAACTGACTCATAAGTGCAGCTGCCAGAACACACCGGTGGATTGGCGACAGTTAATTTGTGGGCGAATACATTAGCACTACTACTATACCTACTTTGGTTTCAACACCAAAAGTTAATTTCCTATTTTCCCATCTCAGGTATTATTGTTACGTTTATAGTACCTACCGACTCCTGATTGATTTGACGAAAGTACAGAGCATTATCTCCCGGCCTATTTCTCAATAACTTAGGGTCGGCACTATATGTTTTACTATCATAACCAAAGAATACCCTCCATGGTATTGCTTGAGTTTAATATTCATTCTTTATGTTTGTTGATAAAATATTTTTAATTAAAAAAAGATATCCATCGTAATTGAGAAGGCTCAAAAGACTATGTAACAACACTAAAGCATCAAAATAAGCAATCAATACGTTAAAAACTCCAATAATACACACACATACGCACAGAAACAATTGTATAATGACATAACGTTATAAGCATGTATATTTTATACATTTGTTTATATGTAGGCGTCACAAAGGGGTCTGATTAAAAATCATGACATGCGCAGAATAATTTTAAAAACTACCGGGAGGCTGGGTTAATTTTTAAGTATTGATCAAAAATTGCGTATATGTACACGCTTGTGTTATACAGGGGTTGGGGGTGGGTGTCCCCCCGCCCGGTGGGGGTTGACTCCCGTGCGTGAATTAGAATTTTTTTTCGTGGAAATTTGTCATTAGGAAAGTCGGGTTTTGTATATTTGATTGAATTTAGATGTTTGATAGATTATAATGGGAAAGTATGGATGTAGATATTTGGTTTCAGGTGTAGAGAGATGTATGTTGTAGAGGGAGTAGAGTGTTGTAGAGTTTCACGTGGTCGTAAGTTCAATATTGCCATTACTGTTAACAAGATTAGATAGTATTCTTCTATATTTAAAAGCTGGACTCTTGTCTGTGCAACTTCCGTAACTCTAATCTATTCCCCGCCACTTCCTATACCTCATTATTCGACACGACATCCTACCTTTATTTTAGTAAAATAATTAAAATATTCGTTATTTGATAGATTTTTAAAATGACTTTTTATAATTCACTTAACACATATCAATAGATTCACTCCACTTTTCTAATTACAGAATAGGCAAATTTATTCTTGTTCCAAAACTTACCGATATATAAAATCTAGCAATTAAATATGAAAAATCCCATAATTGAGAGAAATTAAGATAATTTATTGCTTTAAAAATATACCCTCCCATTGATTTATGAGACAATTGGCAACGTGAAACCATTTTATAGGCCTAGTTAAAATATCGAATGAGAATTTATATTGTTATTTAACATAGTAATTGTCAATTTCGGGTACATCATCACTAATTCAGACTAGAGTGAGATGGCGAGGTCATAGACTCGTTCCTATGCTGTCTATATTGTGAAAACAAAATGAAAAAAATATATTTCGACTAGGATAATATAAAAGACAAATATCTAGTAACTAATTCCGCTGGATCTCTTTCTCTATCGAGTACCACACAAAGAAACTCAACAGGAAATCGACACGTGTTTTGCTTCTTCACGAAGCATCATCAGGACCCACTGTCACCGACTCGGCGAACTGCTCAACGACTCGACTAGACATTTGTCTTTTGTATTATCTTATAATGGATTTCCGAGTCTTCACGTCTTCGACTATGGATGGAATCGTGTTTAAAGTCTAGAAGGAAGTCAACTCTAAAGTTTAGCTGCTAGAACCTAGTGGTCGGTGTTTGTTCAATTTGAGGGTGGTAGCCAGTCAGTCGGGTACTATTTAAATAATGCAGTACCTTTTTATAAAGAAAATATACATGGCATATATCAATGTGCCATTTGCAACTCATTAATGATTGTTTCGATTTAAGAAGGGTATTACGAAATAGAAAAGGTCTAGGTCGGCCTGTATATATTACACAAAAAAACTACTTACCTACCTATCTACCTATGTCCGTTATAGACTGAAACCATCCAACCGATGTGCCCCAAACCGGTTTCATTAGAAAGGCAATGAGAAGTTTTTTTGAAGTGAAATTTTTGTAGCAAATCGTCACGTTTTTCGGTTACGCGCCATGTTGCTTTTATTATGTTTTCCCGTATTTTGGAAGGCAAAGGGTTCTAGCTCATACAGCCTAGCCATTTATCTTATTTATCTTCTTAGTTTTGAATTAATGTCTGACATATCTTAAAATATAAAGGTATGAAGTTAGCTAGCGAAAAACATTGGTTGCCATGGCAACCAATGTTTTTTAGTAAGCGTTACTTCCGTCAGAATTTTAATCAGGGACTTGGGAATGCCGGAACACACCATTAGGTGTTGGACGAGAGATTTTCAACTTGAGGGTGGTAGCCAGCCAGGCGGGTACTACAAAGTACCCTACCACCATACTATGGTTTCCGCACGATGTTTTCCTTCACCGAAAGCTCAAGCTCATTGTAGGATTCGAACCCACGACTTTCGCCGCGGCGTCCGACGTCACTACCACTGAGCTATCATCGCCTTAAAATTATTAATAATGAATTATTGCCTGCATTACCGAGGGATTTAATGTATTATATGTTTGTATATATTAAACTGTATCAAATTTCATTCAAATCCGTTCAGCTATTAAGTGATTTAGCTGTAATACCGGTAGGATGTTGTAATGATAGATAACATCTTCAGGGAAAAAATATTTACAGGGAAATAATACTGTAATTTGACAGTCTACGTTAAATAATTTATTGTGTTCAAGTCTGGTCTTTAAACATTAAACTGTGCTTTTATATAGTCCTTATGTGATATAAGTAAATGAGGTATGAGTTAGACTAAGCGTTTTGCGTGCGCCTGATCCGTGAGTTAATAAAATTGTACGATTTCAAACACCGTTTGATATTATCGTTTGCACAGAAATCCATACAAAAATAGAGCTTCCGAAACGCATGCTATATCTGGTTCCTAAGAAAGTATTTTGCAAAATTGAACTCTAACAATAAAACATAAGTAGTTGATAAGACTTTAGTTTATAAGTTATTTATACTAATATTATAAAGCTGAAACGTTTGTTTGGTAGATCGCGCTAATCTCAAGAACTACCGGTTCGAATTGAAAAATTATTTTAGTGTTGGATAGCCCATTTATCGAAAAAGGCTGTAGGCTACTTTTTATCTCGGGAAAACATAAAATCCCTCGAGAACGCGGGTAAAACCACGGGGCAGAAGCTAGTGGAAAGATAAAGTAAACAGGTGTTTTGTAACTGACTACAAAATCTTACATACTATACATTTCTATATAATAGATAGTTTTAGGGTACAGATGTTTAGTTTTGTATCAGTTCAGCTACTTAAATACGTGATCTTAAATGAGTAAGACGACACAGAGACAGCTATAGTACTAGCTATAGTATTTGTATACAAATATGACTCTATACTGCCAAACGTTGAAAACTGGAACGAAATTCGTATGATTCTTAGAAAAGCTGATTTCCCTTAAAACTCGCGGCTTTTATAAAAAGGGAATAAATAGGAGAGGACAGAAATCTTTATTTACGTTGAAAGTTGTAATGTTATATGTTTTTAAATAAAGAAAAGAAACAAACATTATATTTTAACTAAACGAGTATGTTTTATTATCTAAGTATATTTACTAGTTTGGGTACATGGATTTACTTGCGTTATCTGGATAAGAATGACTAATATCCTATTACTTAACATCTTCGTGTTAAAAATTTTCAACGAAATTGGTTCTGGTAAAACAGAGATTTAAATAGTGTTATCAATATTAAGAGGTTTATAATTAACGTCTAAAGGAATTTTAATGGCCTAGGAAAGGCAACAGGGAGAGATTAGATGTAGAAAGGGAATGTATGAAAATATTATATTAGTATTACTAGTATATTTTTTATTTTTTCAATTATAGAATTATGAAAATGTATTTTTCTACAACAGTTTAAAAGTATTACAAACTCTTCAATTAAAGAAATATCTTTATGTCCATTATCTCTGAAGAGGAAGATAGTACTGAGGAAATATACATATTTTAAACTAATATCTCGGAAGTATAGTAACAAATTTATTATTGCATCGTGAATAATGGTGAGTACTTCAGTTTATGAAATAATTGAATCCAAGAGCTATACAAGAGAATCACTCGGCTAAATTGTCAAATAGAGACAAAAGTTTATTATACTCACAGGGAGAAGAAAATTATAATAATGAAAAATCCGATTACTACATATTAAAAAGTTACTTTATTTTCCTATTGATCCTTAATCAACTTACTGAAACACGATTGTAAATGGGAAAGCAACATTTTTCCTTACGTTAACTATAAATAAATATCTCAGTGTTACTGACATCTGTGCTTTCTATGAAGGAAAATATCGTGAGGAAACCATGGTACGGTGATAGGTTTGTAGTACCCACCTGGCTACCATCCAAAAATCATGTTGCCTACCTATAGGTTCTAAGAACAGGAATTGAGAGTTAGTTCTCGTACTCACTTTTAGTTATGTCATCATTTACCATAGAGATTATTGTGTATTAGAATATTATATGTTGTATATTAGTATACATTTATTTATAGTTAATATTATCTTAAAGTGTGATAACTAAACTATTATTAACAGTAAAAGAAAAGACAAAAAAGGCAGCATTACCACGTTGGATGGCAATGCTAATTCTTGTCCAAAATAAAGTCCAGCCCTTTAGTCACTTGAAGAGTCGACTAAACGCTTGGTGACTTCTCTATAAATTGAATTGAAGTGTCTTTATGGAAACTCGAACGTAAATTCAAACAAAAAAAGTACCTACTTTCACAAATGAATGAAATATAATCTAAATGCATACAATCTAAAACCTAAGTCTAGATTTTAATAACATACACAACATTCTAAGCCAACGCGACCCTCATAAAAAAACGAAATAAAAAAGGGGCAGAAGTATTTTTCATTATCTAACGCGCGTTGTGACGGTGCCGGCACAGCCTCCCAAAAACCCGTAGCTACTCGTATATTCATTTCCGTTCTGTTAATACCGCATACTTTTAACTGTCTAACTAGGTGGGTAGCCCCCCCACCCCACAGGGGGGTACCCACACCATCACTACTTATACGCGGTAGGCAGAACTTTTATAATACTACGTACTAGGGAGCTTTTTAACGAAGCCACCCGCGGGGGTGCCACCTGCCACGCATACCGAAAAATACGCAAAACGGGTGGGGGGCGGCGAGGGGCTAACTCCCTGGTTAGAAGTGAAGTGGCCGTATTTTGCGTATTTTTAAATTATTCTTCTCATGCGGGTGTGTTTTGCGCTGTTTAGTTCGTTTGGGTACTTTTTTGGAGGTTGAGCGTGTGTAATGTTGGTTGAATGTTTTTAGTTTCGCTACCAGTAGGATGTAGGCATATATATGTGTTCTTAATGTTAAGAACATGAAAATATTAATGTTTAAGTACGATCTTATTTGAATAAGTATGCAATTACTACAGAGGTACCTACTATGACACAGTACATTTAGTAAAGCTCACGCATGCTAATTATGATCAGTGTTAATTAAAAACAAACTTTAATTTTTTTAAATTTAATTTAAAATCAATGGGGAAGATTATGATCAGTGGATGGACACCCTTAGACCAAATATGACTGTGTAATTTTCAATTAAATCATGTACATTAATCAATATTCTATAACAGAAGGTTTTAAATTATTACAGAGTTATGTCTTAGTTCAAACACCTCCTTATTACGATTCTCGAGGGAATTTAAATCGATGATCTTGAAGCCCAAACATTGTTTATTTAATTCAAGAAAAAAGTCTTCTCTTTACTTATTCATTACCTTTCAGTTTTTAATATTAGTTGGTACATTTACACATATATGCTAATATAATGAATCTGAAGAGATTTTTTTGTTGGTTTGTCTTAATCTCTGGACTTACCAGTCGGATTTGAAAAAATATTTTTGCATGTGACAGACCAATTCTTGAGGAAGGTTATAGGCTTATTTTTATCTCGGGAATGCGGGTGAAACCGCGGGGCGGAAGCTAGTTAATTACTAAATCTAAGGTCCATTTATCCATAGTTTCACTTTGATTCAAGCTGAGAGTCAAAGGGTTACAGATAGACATAGATAATAAAAACAAGTAAAGGCGATAATAGCTCAGTGGTAGTGACGTCGGACGACGCGGCGAAGGTCGTGGGTTTGAATCCTACAATGAGCTTGAGCTTTCGGTGAAGGCAAACATCGTGAGGAAACCATAGCACGGTGGTAGGGTACTTCGTAGTAACCGCCTGGCTGGCTACCACCCTCAAGTTGAAAATCTGTCGCCAAAAACCTATTGGTGTGTTCCGGCAGCTATGCTTGAGAGCCAGATCCTTCTAGGCTTTGTATGCTTACCACCTTCGGCCACATCATCACCTACCATAGTGAGATTGTGGTCAAACACAAGCTTATACAAAGTAAAAAAAAAACAAAGTCAGGTACTTTTCATCAGCGTAGGTACTTACTTACATTATGTACTATAAAATAATATATGTGTTTATCTATAAACATACATGACCCCGTAACTACAAAACCCATTTAATTTCATTTTTGATTTATAAATTTATTCACGAGTAATTTCCTTAAAATACTAATCTATGATAATGAATATCTTTGATTGAATCACTTAACAATAACAGCTCTTTGGTGATGGCGGGCCGGGACGCTAAATCAGCTAGCAAACTACCTATCTAAATAAGTACTATTAATGGATCTAAAGTGACAGAAAATATTATCATACTTACGCGGGTAAAACCGCGGGGCAGTGGCTAGTCTTATCTTATTAATACTATAAATGCAAAAGTCTGTGAGTGTGTTTAGTAGATCATACCCGGAATAAGATATTGGATACATTTTATTCCAGGAAAAGATATATCTCGCCATCAAACTTAACAGTTTGACGAGTAGACTAATTTCCATAAAAAAATATGATCCTCAGGAACGCAAGTAAAACCGTGGGGCAGAAGAAAATCTTACTAACATAAAAAAATTCTAATCTGTATTTATTTGTGATTTGTTTTTTGATATTCTTGACACCTCAATGGCTCAATCAATGTTAATGAAATTTGGAATGCGAGTAGCCTATGGTATGGAAAGAAATGCAAGTAAAACCGCAAAGGATAGCTAGTTATAATAAATACAGTACCTACACCAGAACATATCAACATTTCTAAGTAGCATCTATTTGATAAAAATTGCCTCAAATACACCCCTCGTAACCAAGTAAGCAAATATCAAACGATAAAATAGTTCAGTAAACCAATATATAAACATAACCTTAATACAAATCAATAAGGTATGAAATAGTGTAGCAATATCAAGGAGTTTAGCAGGAAGTATTTTTACAACTTGTGACATCATGTTGTATAACTTGACAGACTATTTGTATGGATATATTTGATGTAAGTTTATTTTGAATAGTACTTTGTAAGGTTTTCCCTCTAAGGGATGCATAAATGAGTCAACATTTATATTTAAGTTACAGTTTATACTATTTTAAAAAGATTTAGCTCTATTTGTGTTTGACACTAAACTCTCATATACACGCACACACACACTATTACTACTAACTGCTCCTATTTTTATCTCGTAATTACATTATTTTATTAAAACATAGAATAGCACGTACTGCAAAGGAGTAGCTACCTCACTAAACCAATCTCATACCTATAAAATAGTATTAAAAAATTGTAAATCCGTTATTGGCTGTAAATATTGTTTATATAAGTATATACCTAAGTTTAAACTTGTAAGAGCTGTGGATTTTGTAATAAAAATAAATAAATAAGTTTAGAAAGATCTGGCTCTCAAGTGCAGCTGCTGGAATACATCGATAGGTGGTTTTGACGACACATTTTCAACTTGATTGTGGTAGCCAGAGGTTTCCTCTCGATGTTTTCCATCACCGAAAGCTCAAGCTTATTGTAGGATTCGAACCCACGGCCTTCATTACGGCATTCGACGTCACTACCACTGAGCTATCATCGTTATAAACTAAACAATAACTAAATATACTTAGGTGACGCCACGTTAAGCTTAAATATTATCTGAAATTCAACGTGGTGCGTCCCGCTCCCTACTATAGCGACCTATCATAGAAAACCCGCGTAAACGGAACGGGCGTATGCGACAAAATGGTTTTTATTGTTGAATTTAAAAACTACAAATATATTTCATAGAACCTATGTACAAATTATAGTATCAGTTTCAATTAATATATGTAGAAATTTTGGAACCTCAAATCGATCCTCAATGTCGGTAAAATTGGAATCTCTTATTTTAAAGAAGTCTTTTTGATTAATTATTTTGTGTTTTAAAAGTTTACCAACGTCGTTCGCGTCATTGTTGAGAAAAATCAGTTTCCTTGCAACCAAAATCTTCAAGGCGTCGCCTTAATGATCAAGCTACACTTACTTATTTACTTTTAAGGCGATTCATATAAATATAAGTATTATAATTTGTAATATAAAGTTATAATATTTGTTTATATATGTAGATATTCGTTACTCAACCTCTCAACGGATTCCGATGAATTTGGACGCTTAATTAGACGATGCCCTGAAATAAAATATCGAATACTTTGATCCCGGAAAAGCATTAAATCTTTCACTAATTAGTAATATACAGTTTTTACGAAGGTTATTAAAAAAATCTACAACAATATCATCAAATTGATTTCTTTACCTAATTCTCAATATAAGAATAGCCAATCAGATCAATTAACAATGATATTTATAATTAAAATGCATAATACATCTTTTTAACTAATTCTCAAAATGAATCCAAATAAAACTTCCAACTTAACTAAACATCACAATAACTGAGAACCGTATAACATACGCAGAGGTAACTACCGATCTAAGTACGTACCAAACAGATACACCTACTCAAGTATCTGTCGATAGAAACGAGCCCACTGACCTATTGTATTTATCGTCGACTCCACGATTCCGGACCGCTAATCAATACTATCCGTAATAAAAACCGTTTATTCGTAAAAATATCCGGTGCGACTATCCCATCCTACGAGTTACTGAACTTAGGCACGCGCAGTTCTGTAATTTTAACTGCGCCTGGCAATTGCTTTATAGCAGCAAGACGCTCTCGTGTTTGCTATTACGTTTTTTAAGGCGCTGAGTTATTAGCTATAAAAACAATATGATTTTTTGGTAATTTAATAATATTTTTGTTTTAATATAATTTTTTTTTTTAAGAAATTAACAGTGCATGGTATTGTTGGTTATTTTCTATGAATTTGAAGGAGTAACGAAGAACTCATTTTATGTAAGGTATTTTGACATTTCAACTGCATCATAGCGAGTTTTAGTATAAATATTGACTACAGATTTTTACAGCTTATTTTAGTAAAAATCTTTTTGGGGTCTGGTTTTAATGGTGTATAAGAACCTTTTATACAAACATATAAGTACCTATCACGAGAATCAACGTTCTACAGTCGATCAGTTTCGAACTTATATTCATTTTGCTAGCAGGTATGACTAATTAGTATTTACTTGATAGTCTTTTATATATATTTATTTAAACCATTATGTTAATCAGTATTCAGGGTTCAACTACAGAAGTATACGGTCAATGAAGCTGGAACCCAAGCAATCCACTGTTAAATAATAAATTCATTCGATCGTAGAGTTTACGTCACACAAACATCGGAGTAAAACAATTTATTACAAAATGTAAACAGGAAGAAGCGTATTTTCATTTAGAATACGATTTCTCGATGCTGGGGGGGCAAGGCACCCCCCCACCCGCGCATAGACGAAAATACCCGGTTATGATTAATTCCGAATGCGCGCAGCATTGATCAAGAAACCGGCTTTTTACTTCAAACTACCCATCCTTGCCACCTCCGCCCGACGGCAGAGCGAGACTAATGCAACCTAGTCTGTCTCACTCTAAAACAAAGATGCTAAAACTTCTTTCGCTAGTATGAAGATTTTAATTTCATATTTTTGACGAAACGGTTCTAATTTTACAACCCCCGTTAAAGTAAAACCAACCCTACTAACATAAACCAGAACACAATTTTCTACTCACCCAACCCGCACTTGCTTCCATTTCCTAATGCCGAATTAGTTTTCGAAGTGAAAAGATACAGTCAGAAGCTTGTGTGCGTAAGTAAAATAATAACAAACTTTATCATCGTCAGTTTAAAGTGCAAATTCGTACGTTTAGGGTGTACTGGCAAGAAATAATTCTTCAGTTGTACCCGAAATTAGTCGAATGGGGGGAAGGGGTTCACACGATGGGTGGTTTTAAAAGAAGCAGGCAAAAAGGTGGGGCTAGAAAGATGCGCGAAGACTTAGTTCGCGCGGGGTGGTGGGGACGGGTGGCGTTATAAAATATATAATTCTATACTTACAATACTTGTAAATACGGCACGCGGAAGTACTGCGCGCGAGGTGGCTTGATACTTGCGCCGTGTTCACTTCCGCTTATAGTTTTAACCTTACTTTAATCTTTAGCTGATATCGAAGCCAAATACTTTTAAAATAATACAGGTCTCATTCAAACTTAACGTAAGGAATTTCAAAAGCTAGAGTAAAGAAGCATTTTCTGGGCAAGCATGCTACATCCTAGGCCTTATCATAGTGTGTCAGTGGATGGTCAAACTTTAGCAAATTTTACTTTATAAAAGTATTTAAATCTATGCCATTGTTGATTAATCCGTAATTATATATAATTTGTAGACTATTTCTCATTTGAATATTTTCAAATTAGGTTATCTACTCAATATCGCTCTCTGAGTACTTTTCTTTTTACCTCTGAAACCTATATTTTATTTAAAAGATATTTCATAATTGTATGTTATCCTACATAGCACAGTTAAATTTAACATTAAATTTGACACTATTGAACATTTAATTGATTTTGAGTCTGGGTGTCATTATCTATTTATGTATGTATTTACAAAAGAAAAGTAGTATATGTAGTATATCAGTTATCTGTCTTCCATAGTACAAGCTCTGCTTAGTTTGGGGTCAGATGGCCGTGTGTGAGGAATAATGTCCCAGGATATTTATTACATAAATATAGTTCCTCAGAAGTACCAAGAAGTGTCGGTCGCAGTACACCGCTACATTCGCTGATATTTAGTCGCGAAACTGGATGTATTATAAAGGCTGTAGTTGTTTAAAATAAGAGTGGGGCACCGACTTAGTGGCGCAGTGGATGGAAAGACAGTGAGTCGCGGTTCGATTCTAGTTGATAATCGTTTTATTTTATAAAGTTTTTATATTGTAGTGGAATGTGTTGACGTTGGTTTATAGTATTTAAATCGTAATTACGATTAAGCCTATTTTGCACCAAAAGTATGTAATTACATAGTATTGAGGCAAAATAGGTTACAGTTACAGTGATGTCTTTTAATACGTGTATTTTTAACGTTTCAAAATATATTATTAACAATTCACCTTGCTGATGTATAAATAGAGTTTCAAATTGATTGTTTTCTTATTTAACATTTATTCTTTTGATATTAACATATTAGTGGCCATATTTTTACTAGTATTTATTTTTCTTTTTATCATGAATTTTTGTTGATGTTTGTTTATCATCACCGCATGATTGTGTGTGTGGAGGTTAGATGTGCAATCAAGTTCTGTGTCTGGGTAAATATATAAATAGTATTATATCGGTTACCATAGAGTACAATATAAAATAGCAAAAGTAAAAAAACCGAGGTCCTTAAAATATATGAAAGACACCATAAAGTAAAATATAAATGATGTTAGGGTACATTGAAGAACCCACCTGGTTAGCTATCATCGTCAAGTTTAATATCTCCCGTTAAGAAACCTATTGTGTTTCACTTGAGAGTAAGTCCTGTTGCGGACTAAGTGTAGTAACCAACCTTCGGCCAAAAACTTGTGAAAAATTAAATAGAATACTCGTACTTTGTATCTATCTCTAAGGTTACCGATAAGTACCTGATAGCTTATCTGGTAGATATAAAAAAACGAAAAAATATAGGACATTCCTTACACACGGCTATCTTATTCCAAACTATACATAGCTAATATACTAGATATACTACTATTTTTCTAAAAAGACAAACAGACAAATGTCTGTAAATTAAGTTATCAGGAACTTATCAGCAACCTGTGAAACTGACTATTATGAAGTAGAATATAATGTTAATAATAATAAACTATTATAGTAAATTATATTAAAAGTGAAGCTACCTATGTTTTATCCACTCATTTCGCGTGGTTCTTAGTAAAAAGTTGTATAAGAGGGAGCGCAACACTAGCGCCTACGCCGTAGCCGTGGCCGCTACGAAGCGTAGGCCTCGCTACAACCGTAACAGGGTTGAACAAATTAATATCGTAATTAATTAGAATATATTAATATTTTATTTTATAATTTGAGATTGATTAACTATAGATTTATCTTCTATAGTTATTTCAGTAAATACATTTTGAGTCTTCTTGTCTTAGAAATAAAGTTGAAAAATCGAACGAATTAAAACACTTTTGATAAAACATAATTATTCGTAACGAATGAGAAATAATAATGGAAAATTTCAAAGCGGAATAGTTAAACCAATTGTGTATACGTCTTCAAAGGGGGCCTTACAAAGCTATCTGATATCAAACACACAAAGCCCGCACACATACAGACACAGAAAGAAAGATCAATAAAATCAAGAATCAAATCTTACTTGCATAACCAAGAAACACCCTAAAAACTTAAAAGTTCATTAGCCTCGACAACCCTATTGCTTACTATCTTGCACGTTCCTAAGATGCCCCCCTCTGGGGACTTTAAACCCCCACTTGAGGGGGCAAAGGGGCGAACGCGGAAATATGAAGGGAGCTCTCATTTATCAATACAGTGAGACTGTTTCTTTCTTGGTAAGAATTGATTATATTCTACTAAGAATATTGATGGGGCGCCTCTAGAAAGTTTCCCAGCTTAATGTGGGGGTCGTGGGGGGGTCGTAATGTTTTGATTAGAGTTTTTGATGTTCCTCGTGTGCCATGTTCCCATTTTAACATGTATGTTTATTCTGTAAGGGGTGTAGGTTTTTGTGTAGGCTGTGTGGAGTTAAATGTATTTATACATATGTTATATTAATTATACAAATGAGTTTTATATAATAATATATGGATAGGACTTAAAGGGAAATGCTCGTTTTGGAGCCACAGCCACCACTTTATTATATACAGTAAGTAATTTTGTGCATTAATGTTTTCACCTAAATATATGAATTTTACTTTTAAACGCACGTAACTGTAAGACATATTCTTATACTGTAAAATAACCTCAAAGTGTTTGTTATTTTCTGTTATTATTAAAACAATAGCGTACTTATTTATTTATAGTATAGATATGTAATATACATATAATTATTTATGTGTATGAAAGTCAAAGTCAAAGCCATTTATTCAGTTTAGGCACTTATGAACGTCACGTAAATTTACCTTCAACTGAGAACAACTGACTTCATTATCAATTGATTTAAACTTCTTTTGAATAGGTACATGCTGTAAAATCAATTCTTTCACATATATATATGACAAAAATTACAGTAGGTACCTTCTTCCGCATAAAAAAAAAGTAAAATATTTAATATAAATTCTAGTAGAAAGATTATAAAATTATAAACAAAGCACAGGTCTGAGTGTAAATATCTATATAGAGTATATCAGTTATCTGGTTTCTATAGCACAAGCTCTGCTTAGTTTGGGATCAGACGGTCGTGTGTGGGGAATGTCCCAGGATATTATTTATTTTTATAGACTGATGGAAAAATATTTCTATACGAATCTATACGATACTAATATAATACAGCTGAAGAGTTTTTTGTTTGTCGGATTTGAAAATTTATTTTTGCATTTGATAGCCCAATTCTTGAGAAAGGTTAAAGGCTACTTTTTATCCCGGGAATGCGGGTAAAACCGCGGGCAACAGCTTGTAATAAAAAAGAAGCCATGTTAATTGACGATGAAAATTGGAGTACACAAGCATGTACTGACTAATAACAGTAATTAATACTTTAATATCGTAGCGTTTTTAATTTATAATACTACTAGCTGTGCCCCGTGGTTTCACCCGCGTTTCCGAGAAAAATAGTAGCCCATGTCCTTCTCCATACCATAAGCTATCTGCGTATCAAATTTCATCGCGATCGGTTGGTCGGTTTAGGCGTAACAAACCAACAAACAAACTCACTTTAGCATTTATAATATGAGTTAGGATATATTAAGTATGGATTTTATTTAAAGAAAAAATCTTAATCGAAGCCATTTGCCTCTTAGTTTTGGAATAAAATAGAATTTAGTATAAATAGATCTAAACAGAGCAAGTTTAGATTGTGCAGCATTTAAAATATTCATAGAATAATATCCTCGAGCCGTATTTGGTACAAGTATGTTTGTATGTCACACACGAGGCTCGAGCCAATGCTTGGGGCTTTCATTTCAGTGAACAGCACCCTTTAGTAATCGTGAGACAATATATTCCATATTTTGCGATCGTTTTATAACTATTAACTAATGTTATGGATAGAGATTACTACTGTTTAGTGTGTTTGTTTGTAAGTCAATGAATATATTGAGTATTTAGTAAAAAAAAAAAAAATTGACACTATGGTATTATTTAATGTTCACAATTTATTTTCAAAATAAAAAGGTGCTTACATAAACAAGAATGTTAAATAGAATTGTCTTTGGTTTTTTTTTTATTGTTTGTAAAAGTAGCAACAGTTTTAAAGTAGATAAACCTACTTATTTGTGATTGTTAGCTATATTAGAAATCGATGTTTTTAAGGAAATTCCTCTACAAAATCCGTAAAGAACTACAGAAAAACTCCTTGTAATTCAAAACTCGCTCCAAATCTGTAGCAGCAAACATTTAGGTTAAAATATAAGGATCTTGCATAAGAAAACGCGGTGGGGTGTACTCCCCTCTGTATCTCCGTTTTTAGTATTTTAGTAAGTTCGGGGGAGAAATTACCCCCCTGGGGGGTCGTCCGGGGGGATAAGGGGCCAAGATGTTGATGTTTCTTAGTTTTATATTACTGGTATACTTTATTACTTATTTGTGTTAGTGTGTTGGTATATTTGTTGCGAATGTGTGCCGGAAGGTTGGTAAAGGGGGGGGAGGGGAAGTACGTGACTGCTTTAGTTGCTTCTTCTATGCAGATGTTTGGATTTATGTAAGTTGTAGTATTTTTTTTATATTTTATTAGCTATCGCGCTTTGGTTTGGTTGTGTTATTCTTTAATTTTATAGAACAAACATGCTTCCACTAAGACAGGTAATATTTATGTGTCTGTAACTTAGATAAGACTTACATCTTGACAGATTATATTAAAAAAATGGTAATCACTAAAAAGTAGGGCAGGATATCACTTTAAGTAATATACTATCTTCTGAAGTAAACAAGAAAGGTTTCAAAACCCAAATGTTTTCTTTATACTCTTCATGTCGTGGTAGTCTATGTTTGTATTGCGTTAAGAGCCCTGCACTGGCAATTCAGATCTATAGATCCTTATTTAAAGGATAGGTACTATATTGTAGTGATTTTATAAGACGGAGGTATTTCGCTGAGTATTTCACTCCCTTCAAAAACATTATTATACCATTAGACATGAAATTATACTGGCTATACGAATTTTGATAAAACTTAGCGCATAGTTTGATTATATGTTGAATAATCATACAAAATGTCAAAATTTTAGTATTTTATCGAGTTACGGCTTTATGAAGACATTAGGTCCATGAAAGTCCAAGCTAAATAAACGTACGAATTATTCTCAGGTAAAATAAAGTCTTTCAATTGCTAAAAAACTGGGTCAGTATCAGAAAAAAAGAAATTCACAGCAAAAGAAGCATCGTCACACAAATCGCACAGTAACTTGTTTCCTTTCTGTGTTAGTGTTCGTTTTATGTATTTTAGTTTATAAGGGATGCCGTTATTTTTAACGGGCACTGATATTTTACTGGGGCTTAGACTGTTACAGTTTCATAGCGGATCTTAAAAAAGTCGTCTTGATACACTATAAAAATGACGGACAAACCGATCGAGTCTTTTCAATCTAGAACGCTGCGTATATAGTTTATACTATATGTTTTTTTAAGAATGCATCTATAAATTAAGATTGAAAAGTTACGCAGTGTTTGTATTGATGAGTTTAATTAATAATAATGTAAATTGTGTGACATTAATTGTTAAGATTACTTAAATATTAGTAGTTTATTTTATAATATTAATTATAAAGCTAATTTCTAAAGTGAAGTGTACATAAAATAAAGAGAAAATATTTATACGTCAATATAATAAAACATTCAAATTAAACTCGTTAATTCAAACGAATTGAATGTCCGTAAAATGTATTTCATCAATGTACACTAAAACACAACACCGCTAAACAAAAAAGTGGCGCGGGCTAAAAAAAAGTCTTTATAAAATGAAAAAATTGAAAAAAATATTGAATAACCCTGAAAAACGCCGCCGCAAAAAATGCCAACGAGTTTTTACCGATCTTTATTTGCTTTTTACGAGCAACTACCGAAAGGGAGAGTGGAAAAAAACACGTCACTATTTCTAGCGTGCGAGGCGTGAAAAAAAAAATGGGAAAAAAGAAAAGCGCGAGCGGGCAGGTCGAGAGTGAAAGTTCTATTTTCGGATTGCCCGCGCGCCGAGGCCGTTTTATTTTTTCAAAGGCATTTTTGGACATGTGCTGTGGTATGGCGCCACCGAAAAATTGTCCGGATGAAATGAACGCGATAGGTTTTTTTATTGAGTTGTTACTTTCATCGTTTTGACGTGACGGATTTTTTACATTCATCCCCTTTGTTGTTCCCATACGAATGGATAGTTTGTTTTTTGTAACTAGCAATTTGCATCATGATTTTTTTAATAAAAATGTTTTTTATGTTACATGATATTATGAGCAGATTTAGGTAATCACACTACTTTTAATAAATATATGGAATATACTTAGAAATGTTAGAAAAAGTTCAAGATGTCTCACGAGTTCTACAAACAGTTAAAATTAACATTTTAAAATTTGAATTTTCGTTCTTTTTATCACATTGCTTGAAACATATTATGTATGAAGTTAATTAAGCCAAGCAAAAAAAATACATCTTATGCCCTCGTTTATACAGAAAAATTCCTTTAGTTTCTCCTCTTTCATTGGCCAATTCGCAGTTCTATTTACGAACATAATTTAAATTTTGCGCTCTGACTCAAGAGCTTTTTTTTTGTAAATGGAACGGTGTATTGTGAATCAAATGTATTGCATAACAAAATTGCTAAATATCTTCTACCGACTGTCACAACCATAGAGTCAAATGATTATAGATCCTACTAATATTGTGTCTGGATTTAGTTCTAGCTATTTTTGTTATTTAAATGTTCGGACAGTCAGACTGTACGTCAGTCTTTTTTAATTAATTTACTTTTAAACAAAACGTTGAAGCGCTAATGTACACCGTCAATTGAGGAGAATAGGGCTGAACACCATAATTTATTTTCCATTTTTTATGTCTTTATTATTTTTTACATAACATTTTATCACTATTTAGCCATGTAATTATTGAAATTATACCTTATCGTATATAATTTTATATTTCATCACATTTATCCTAGGGTTTCCACCGTTCCCTTTATTATTTTTCACAGCAAATTAAATATTATATTGACTATTAAAATACTTAAAGAGCAGTAATTATGATATATAAATGTAATTAAAAACATCTGGGTTATTTCTTTAAATTATTATTATTTTTTATTTAGGTTCACAAAGAGATTAAAAATATTAATTAATCAATATGGTAAATAAATAATTAACCACTAAATACTGTCTCGTAAGCAATGATATTTATTTTTAAAATCCAAAGAATGTATATAATAAAAACAAAGTTTTCCAACATTTTTATATGAATAACACTAATGCTACATCACAATATAAATACTATCACAAATAGAAGTGAAAATGGTACCAAACTATATTGTATTTTTTTTTATGTTAAATGGGCTTACGTTTGGCCATCGACTGACCCCAGGAGGAGTCAAGACGGGGCCGAGGATGTAGCACGCTTGCCCAGAATAAACCTATTCACAATGCCAATTTATATATAGTTATTCAAGTGGTTTATGAGATTTGAAAATTGCCAACCCTAATACCAAATTAGGGATGCATTGTCGCTTTATTCTACATACAAATACGCGTCACTACAAACTGTAAATGGTGATTACTCTGGATTTAGTTAATATATATTTTAAAAGCATTGTTTAAATTAAATTTTAACTACTTTGAGATCTATAATGCATTATTATTGAATTTGTCAAACTGACAGAAAAGATTATTTACTAGCTTATTAATTTAAGAAAAAAAATATGGAAAATGATAAATAAAACTTTTATAAAAACATATTATATTCCTATAATCATTTTAGGCTTTGTGTGCTTACCACCTTCGGCCACATCAACGTACCATAGTCAGATTGTGGTCAGACACAAGCCTATACAAAGTGAACAAAAAAATTGATATCTTATTTTTAATATGTGATTTTTAAAATATGATATCTAATTCTTATTTTTATTATACAGATTTCCAGCAGCAGAATATAATACCCAATATAAGCACTTAGTAAATGCAGAATTTCAATAAAAAAAAAAACAAATAAAAACTAAAAACAAAACGCGTCAAATTAGGAAAACATTTTTATATGGAATTTTTAAACAATTGAAAGAACATTGAAACTTACTTAAAGGGCAGAGAAAAGTTGTAACTTAAGAGGATTCAGTTTTCTTTACCTAGAACCTATAAGCTTAAGATTTAAGCTACGTAAATTTGAAGAAACAAAAGAATATTTTTACCTATACGTAACATTGAATGCTTTTACAAAGATTTTTCTAATTTCTTTTACTTGAAAAGTTAAAATACAGTTACTACATTTATAAGGCTTTATTACCGACTTGAAAGCTTATTGGAATAAGTTTATTTTTCTTTTAATGAGTTTATGTATGTATTGTTTAACTAACCCCGGAAGAAATTATTATGAAGCCAAGAAAATAACACGCTCAGTCAGAAAATGATTATTCAATCATTCCTTGAAAATATATAGTTTTGAGACAAAGTTGTTCTATTTACGATAAACAATACCTTAGTCATTAATTTTTGTTTATTGAAAACCATTAAAAATAAATGTAAAATTAAAAAAAGTTTAAACAGTTCTATCCATCGTAGACAAATCTATGCAAATTTCGTAGACCGGAGCGGTTGCTACGGCGCTGGGTATGAATCGTAGCAAATAGTTCGCCTCTACGTCTAAGCTACGAGATGCGTAGAAAGCATGTAATATTAACAAGGTAGGTATTTTCGACGCAAAATTGGTGTCTCTGTATTTCTTTTTTTTTTATAAATTGACCACCATTTAACTATGGTAAGTTGTCAAAATCTTCTTTAACATACTTTTGTATAGGTTTTTATTTCACAATGACATAATGTTCGGTATTTTCTTGAGAAAGATTTCTGTACTTCAATTTAAAACTGTTCTAGTTACCAAAATCAATTATTTTCGATAATTAAGTTTGTCTGTATCAATAGTAAAGACACTATCTGCTAAAATATTATTAAACTCCGCTTAGCGGTATCACCCGTGTTCCAGTGGCCTTAAAATACCTTTAAACCAAGTTTCATGAAAACCCTTTCAGCCATTACGGAGTTGAGTGTAACATACACACAGTGAGATTACGGTCAGTTTCATATGTTACCGATAAGTTCCGGATAGCTTATCTGACCGATATCTGATAGGCAGAATGAGACGGACTGTAAAAATATGTACCATTATTTCACAGATATACATATGTACGAAAAAAAAGACATAGCCACTATATTATATGAGTAGGTACATACAAATGGGATGTTATATACTCAACATCCGAGTAAATACAGATTAACGATCACTACCTATGTACTTATGTAGAAAAAAGTAAATAGTGATAAAAAAGCCACATTTTATTATGAGCCGATCAGTGGAGAGAGGAAATTTTGTGCGCGACTGTGTTTGTGCCGAACTTTGCATGGGGTGTTGTTTTATTTATTTGAGCTTGAAATATTTACAAAGAAATAATTTGTTGTTTTCTTCATTTCTATTAACGGGCTAAATATTAAAATTATTAGTTAATAATTAATTATAATGTTATGTTCTTGTGCTTTTTAGATTAGGTTCGTTTATTAAGTAGATAGATTTTTAAGGTAAACTTCGAATTTGAGTAATTGTTTTAAATTATATTATTGGAATGAATATTAAAAATAATCAAATGTTTTTTTTTATAAGTTCAATCAATGAAGAAAAATGTATTTTAGGCATGTAAATTAAAAACGTAATGAATTGCCTTTTTATTGAATCATAATAATTTAATGAGGTGTAATGAAATTAAGCTCATGATCATTATAATAAAAAATGGTTTTTTTTTTAATTTTGTGCCTTGATTTTTTTGTGTTCACAAAAGAAAAAGTATAGCACTTAAAACTGACAATAAAAATATTGTTTATTAAAAACACACACAAAAATCATATATTCGCGAAAATCTCAGCCACTCAGAAGCTGATTACTACGTGTCATTTATGACCCGACTTTCTTGCGCAAGTGTTATTGATGACGATTTATACGTATTTATTGCATTTTTATTATTTAATTAAACCTGTTTATTTAAAATAAACAATTTGCATCGAATAATTGTAGCCGGATATAAAACGTGCATGTTGCGAGTAAATTTTATTTTTATTTGATAGACACATCAAATATTACAGCCCATTAAAGTAAAAATGACAATTATAAATTCGAACAGCCTGTAGTTAAACCTGCAGCTGTGTACGTGCATCCGTATGCATCACTCACACCAATCAAATGCGTTGTAACGTTGTGTGCGGGTCGGATGCATGTGTGTGTATCGAGGTCACATTGCAGCGTACAGCGGCAGGCGACTGTGATGCAACGGTAGTCGGGAGAGAAAAAAATTGCCTACTTCGAATTTGGAAAGTTGCCTTTTGTAATTTCACCTTAGGCATTTTAGTGATATGACACAAGGGCTTTTGGCCGTAGTTTATGAGTTATAATAAATGGAATGAAAATGTGCATACATAAGCAAGCGAAATAATCGATCAATTATGTACCAAATATTGTGTATTTTTTTTATTTAAATATTTTTCGTCAATGTATTCAAAAGTATGATATAGATTGAAAATCGTAAGCATCCGGCATTCAAATCTTTTCATCAATAAACGATCTTTGGGCTCGGATATGGTTAACTTTATTCTTCATTCAATCTTCATACTCATTTTGTAGGTTAAAACTTATCTTATAAAAACGTTAAAAAAAGTATATTGGAGTGTTATTTTTGCCAAAATTAAGTGACATCGTTATCGACGGGCCCAAATTCGCAACGGCCATGTTATTTCGGCCCCCGATTGGCCGCGACTCCATTCATCTTGTTAAAAAAGACAACAAATCATGATTTGCGTGTGCCACTTACAATACAGTGTGCAACACAACATTTGGGTCAGACTTTAAAGTGTTTATTGTTTGACAGAGCGCGTTAGGTAGTTATGGGCCGCGTATTTTTGGTTTCAATGCGCGTGAAAGCTTATCAATGCACATGTTTTTTTCACGAATTTAGGTCACAACATGAATCTTATTCGTATTGTAATACAATACATAATACAAAATCACCAGTAGGTGAAAATCTTACATGAAAACTAAAATCATTTTAGTTTATTACACAATTAAACGGAAAAAGATTGGTTTTTCAAAACGACTTGAATACAAGGCAATAAAGAATAACTTATTCAGTAATTAAACATAGTCATATTTATAAAATCAAGGTTAACATTATAGGCACCTGTCGGCCATTTGCCTTTTTCCTTATTTATTAATCCTATAATAATTATGCTATTATGACGTAAGTGCATACGTGCAGCAGTATAAATATGTTATTTTTCAAATACATATTCATTATTTTTCATTAATTCATCAATTTTTTTTAATTTTCAAATAAAGAATGAGAATACAAATAAGTCGGCCTTTTTACTAGTTATCTATTTTAGGCAACATTCGGGTAACATTATATGAAAATGAAAATATTTTTTATTCAAATAGGCCTTCACAAGCACTTATGAATAGTCTGACTCTAACGCACGGTTCGGAAGGTTGCTTTTACTGAGAAGAGCCGGCAAGAAACTCAGCAATTACTTTTTTCAAAACCAACTCAGATTCATTACATCAAATTATTTATCTAGTCTCACTGACAATATGTGTGTGTTATATGACAGTAAGGAAAAAAAAAATCAAAATTATGAGTAACTTAGTAAACATTATTAAGTAATATATTTTTTTTAAATCAGCTTAATGTAAATAAAAATATTTAAAAAAAAACAATTGCAGAGGTAGCCCTATTCGCCTGTGTTTGTACTCTATTGCCAAAAATACAGGCCTTGTAGTAACACGTATTAAAAATCGACAACCATTATATGCGTCAAACCAGCAGCACTACTTGTTTAAGTTTTAATATTTTTTTTATAAAAAAAAGTATTTTATTAAAAACGTTTTTTTTATGTATAACGGATCGCCGAGAGGTTGCGACACCACGTGTCGCAGCTGGTCCGTTATCTCTTGGTATTTTATGGGCGTGTATGTGCAGGAATTGCAGAAATAACAATCGCAAGATATGGCAATGACTATATTACAAATTACTAAATCAAAACACTATTAAAATAACGAAGGATTACAAAAGTAAACTTGGATTAAGAGCTAATGGATTTGTGCGTGTGCACCGCGTGGCGACCATCTTAAAAGTGATCGTCGTCACCACTATGACACTCACAACCCCATTCGGTGTTACCCGCTCTGATAAATCATAAATTCCCAAATTAAATAATTATTCGCATCGACTAAAAAGTCATTTAAATATCACAATAAATCGAGTACATTAATCACGCGCCGTTACGGCCGTCCTGCATCATCACACGTCCTCGTGTGCGTGATTTTCTTCATTCAGATCTATGGTCAAATAAACAAACACTTGAATGCTCACTTATCAACTCGGTCATTCTGACCAAATCACCTTAGACTTTAAAAGGAGGCTTATCAAATTAACCTAAGACCAATAGTCACTTAAATGCTAAGACACATTTTACTGACGATATTAGTAAAGTACTACACACGGGCCACACAGGCTATGGAGGCCACACAGGCTATGGATGACACACAGGCTATGGATGCCACACAGGCTATGGATGCCACACAGGCTATGGATACCACCCAGGCATTGGTTGCCACACAGGCTATGGTTCCCACACAGGCTATGGTTCCCACACAGGCTATGGTTCCCAATCAGGCTATGGTTGCCACACAGGCCATGGATGCCACACAGGCTTTGGTTGCCACACAGGCTTTGGTTGCCACACAGGCTATAGTTACTACACAAGCTATACACTTACACACCACACAGATTATTTTATTACCACACAGACAATCCAACAAATTATTCACCAGCACCCGCGCCGTTAACGGAATATTCTGACATTATTTGTTGGTGTTTGTAGCTTAGATTTTGGTTCTAGCCTTGTTTTGTTGCACTCCTAATTTTCTACTAACACATAATTGCCTACTTTGAAATTCTTTACTTAAGCTTTGTTTCTGTCAAACCGAGCCTTCTCTACAGTGGCGTGCCTAGGGCTTTAGATTAGGGCAAGCCCAACCTATATTTTTGTGGGTTCTAACCGTTTGACGTAAAATCCATCTAGTTATTTCTTCAATCAGTAATCTTAGTCTTCAACTATCACTTGCTCATTGAGGGTCTTTGAGGCGAGTTAACCAAAGCACACTGAAGGCATACTACTTCTAGATAGATTATTTAAATCGTCATACCCGGACGTATTCCAAACATCGTTTGTATCATTCGAGAAAAACAAACAGCTCCAACAAAACAACTTGTTCAAATGAGAACAGCCCGCAATCCAATTTGTTTTATAAATAGATCTACTGAATTTACGTTTGTGTCCCTTGCTCTGAGAAATACACAGGTCAGGCGTTGGTTTTTGGTGAAGTTATCAAAACTTTTTTTGAGAAAAAGTCAAAGATTTTACCTTGCCCTGGTCGAGTAACGCTTTAATACACCTCATATCCTCACAACGCACTATTTCTTCCATTTTTAAACACAAATCTACTATCTAGTAAGTATTGCAACGAATCGACAACAAACAAAACTTTTCTTTCAACTCAAACAATCCAAAACAAACAATGTCTATGCACTGAAGTTGCAGCGAAACGAAGCTATTTTACGATGTACACGAGCATGCGCAATACTCGCGCCAAAAATCCGCAGACAACTTCATGGTAAATCAATGCTTCGCCCGTCCATACTAATGTGCAGTTTCGTAACAAAGTAGCGCTATTTTCACTATGCGTAGTTTTCATAGGTTAGAAAGAGAGATGTGCAAGCCGCCGTTTTTGGGCTTGCGTGACGTGCGTACGAGCGGGATGGAAGATGTGGAATATTGTGAACGTGTGTGCTGTACGCATGAAGCGGCGCGCGTGTAGTAGTGAGCGTAGCCGGCCGGCCGCCGGCCGCTGTGTTCGGGGTAGTTTACCTACATCGTATGACCGCGCGAACTTTTTAGCGCGAAATTCAAATTATTCGATGTTTGTTACGTGTGGGTATAAGTTAGGCAAGCCGGGCTTTTGGGCTTGTATGAAGGTACCGCCACTGCTTCTCTATAGAAACACTTTCCTCTATCGCCCGAGCCGCATGCTCTGATTACATCTAGCTAAATATTTGTCTCGTCTGTATTAACGCCAATCAACGGTCATCAGTTGAAGTGATCTAGCAACTTTCCCTATTAAAAGTTCGTGAGGACTTGTCTTAATTGTACTATTTACAGTGCAATCAATTGCAAGTTGAACTTCAGGCAACGCTGCCTGCCATGATTTATGATTGCCTGTTTCGACTACCCTTAACATGTTCTTTAAAGTTGACATAACCCGCCTCGACTGGTACCCGCAGCAATCAGATGTAAATTTATATTGTGCGCTGTAAACAAAACTTGCCTATACCTAACAATGGCACCGTACTTTGGTAGTACTAACCTGGGTATCTACCAGCTAAGCTTTTCCTAATCACCACATTAAAAACAAAATGAAAACTTCTCACCCGGTTTGGTAGGAAATGAGCCCATAGGTGGCTTGATGGTACAGGCATCCACTCGTCGCTCAATTTGGCCGCCATTATAGTCTGCTTCTTTCTTCTTGCACTGCGTTGCAATGTGTCCCTGCTCGCCACAGTAGAAACAGGTAACCGGCGTAGAAGATTTCTTTGAGACATTGCCTGTAGTCTGATCCTGCACCGTTCCCGATCCCACTTCTGATAACGGATCGCCGAGAGGTTGCGACACCACGTGTCGCAGCTGGTCCGTTATCTCTTGGTATTTTATGGGCGTGTATGTGCAGGAATTGCAGAAATAACAATCGCAAGATATGGCAATGACTATATTACAAATTACTAAATCAAAACACTATTAAAATAACGAAGGATTACAAAAGTAAACTTGGATTAAGAGCTAATGGATTTGTGCGTGTGCACCGCGTGGCGACCATCTTAAAAGTGATCGTCGTCACCACTATGACACTCACAACCCCATTCGGTGTTACCCGCTCTGATAAATCATAAATTCCCAAATTAAATAATTATTCGCATCGACTAAAAAGTCATTTAAATATCACAATAAATCGAGTACATTAATCACGCGCCGTTATGTATTTGATACGAATGACTTTTATAATGTAGGCATTTTTAAACTTGATAGGTGCTATTTAACTGATAAAATACAACAGTGAAACCTTATTAATTTGTACTATCTATAAGATAGTATATTAAAAATAGCGTGTAATAAATATTGAAGTAATATTTGTTGTAATCAATCCCTAATATGGGTTTAAAATAATTTGAGAAAGATGGAAGTTGTATACTTTGAAATTGTGAATTTCTGAAATTGCAAAAAAAAAACATACATTTCGATAGAACAAAGTTTTTCTTTTGTGAGAAATGTTGGAATTTTTGCATTTATCAAAATTGTTGTTTTTTGTAATCGCCACGAACCCAACAAAGGCTTCAAATATATGCCACCTCAAATTACGATGAGGCTAGTGATCGATGGTACCATAGTTTTTCCAAATGTCATTATTACTAATCTTACACTTTATAAAAAAAAAATACCCTTATAATACAAGCAATATATTGATTGCATAAAAATCGATATAAACCGCATTAAGGAACCTGTTTGAAGCGACCTTTGTATTTTGTAGCCGCTGCTCCATGTATGTACGTTAAAAACGACTTGTCGAAATACAAGGGGTCATGCCGCTCATGATAATATTTTTAATAGAGGCGATATGTTATTATGCACATGGTATTTTTAGCATTTAAACCTACTTTCTTAAAGAAAATGTAGATCTGAGCTATATTAAGAAATTTTTGCCATGTACTTAAATTTTATTACAATGAGTAAAGTAATAATATAAGATTTGTTTTTATACCTTTATAACGCTCCGCTCCAAAATGAAAAAAAAAAAATATTGATAATGAATCTGATAAAATTTTCAGGTAACTTTTCGAAATTTACTCTATTAGTTGGAAATTATAAATGGTAGGTGAATAATTTCAAAATAAAAATCATGAGTAATACTTTGACAGCATGTTGGAAACCTTGGCTATCGGCAGCGGCGGTAGCTGCAGGTATATTTTCTACATGTTAAAGATTGTAAATAGATAAGGTAATTTATTATTACAAAAAATACATGTGTGGTTATATTGTTAAAGTATTTCCTAAATTAGTGAATGACATTAAACAATAATTAAAGACCATTACATTTTATAATCACTGGAGTACAAATATTAAGAATTGAGTATATTTTAACAAAAAAATCTCGTAAGTTGTTGCCCCCGAGCCGATACATACATGTATTTAATTAACAGCCGGTTTGTTTGTACCGACCATTACTGACAAAAATATTTTTGTTTAAATACACCTCGATAGATGGCAATACCGATTCTGATGCAACGTTACGTCAAATTACAGCTTTCAATGATATTTCGTAATAATATCCCAAAAATACAACGTACTTTAGATCTTTAACTCGGTTCACATCGCCCATAAATGCTCGTAAACTGCTAATTAAATCAACCCGCCATTTCTTAACATTATTTTTAACGTTTGAACATTGGAAAAATGACAAGTTAGTCATTATATTTAAAAAATACTGCAATTTGTCTTGGAATTTAAATTCTACCAATTCATATTATTTACAAACTGTGAATAACACATTATTTTAGTCTATAATATAAATCATTACAATATAAAGGGAAGTGCACCCATCATATTTTATTATTTACTAGCGACCCGCCCCGGCTTCGCTCGGGTAGAAGAGCATAATATATTATGCCTACATTTTTTGCATCAGCTTGTTGCGTGGCAACAGCGGGCAGTAGAGCGCGGGCGGAGGTGGCTGCATCAAGTGAGACCCGTCGTCGTCGTGTCGCGTTGGTGCGACTTTATAATTGCCCATTTTTTAAAGTATTAAAATGGATATAGTATGTTATCCTTAAGAGACAGACATATGCTATTGCAGATTTTTCTGTAAACCTATATAAGATACACAATTTCATCATACATCATTTTGTTATATCTCAAAGGGTTTAGGCAGCGTTTTCGTTGAAAGCTCCCAGACGGCTTATTTTTTCCGACACCTCCAAAAAATATAATTATATTTTAGCCAATGTATACAAAAACTTGACACTCTATCTATTAAAAAAAACCGCATCAAAATCCGCTGCGCAGTTTTAAAGATCTAAGCATACATAGGAACAGACAGCGGCAAGCGACTTTGTTTTATACTATGTAGTGAAGTATTTTTAAATTAAGAAAAAAAATATATAAAAAGAGAAATAGCTGTGATTTCTATACACGTAAGTAAAGCCGAGTTTATGCGTCAGCAGAAACCGTAAACGAGGAGGAACAGTTAGAAATAAGCCGAGATAAAATTATAAATAACTATACAAATGTAAGCCAGTTCGCGCGAAAACATCTACGCAGAAACCGGCGCCTAAAAGTAACATAAAAAAATAAAAGGAAAAAGCAATGCTTGTGCGTTACTCTCTCTTGCCTTAGGTTCAATAAATAAAAGAAAAAAAAGCACTCAACATACACGATGAATGTCCGACGATGCGTTTATTTCAACAATTGACCTAAATACGCCACATGGTCGCGCCGCCTTAACGCACATCGCGCCGAGCCGACGTGCCTACTTGTTGTTCCTTTGTTTGTGTGTGTGTGTAGTTTTGATAGTGTGAACGATACAGGTTGTATTATTCTTGTAGAGTTAGAAAAAAAGTCGTATAAGTAAGTAATAATAAAAATTATTTACAATAATTGTATAAAATACAAACTATAATATATAAAAAATATCCTCAAAGCTCTCGCTGCTAAAACGAACAATAAGTACAAATTAAACAATTAATTAATATAATTATTACTTTTAGTATTTTTTTATTTATTTTGTTACTTATGGACTATTATTTTTACATGAATGAATTATAAACAAATTAAAAAAAATAGAACAAAAAAAAGCAACGTCGGTATTATTGTGCTGACGCTACGTCCAATGACAAGCGATATTGAATTGTGGTGGGGTGAGCATGTGTGAGTTTCATTCTTTCACACATTTTTGATCACAACAACATTTTTATTTGCATTTTTATCTTTGTGTTCGTATAGAGTGTACGTGCATGTGGTATCTGTGCGCGTGTGTGCGTACTAATTGCGATAGCTACTTCATTTAAATTTCGAATGTCAGGCATCCTGTTGTTGAAAGCGCGTAACTACGAATTTTAACATTTTGTACTTTTTTTCTAATTAGCTTAAAAATCAACCTACATGTTAGTGAAAATAAAAAGTGAACTAGGATTTCTTTTCGTTAATTTAGCGGTAGTTTTCCTTTTTGCCTTTTAATATTGCAATGAGTTGTACAATATAGGCAAATTGTACTTTATTATATAACATGCCGCTGAATTATACCACAGTGCTATTTAAGAAATTTGAACGATTCTACTAATAGTTCCATAAAATATTAACAACTCTGTCTATTTTAGCTAAAGATACACAAGTTAGCTTGAAATTAGAGTCACAAATGATTGTTTTAATTAATAGAGCCTTGAGAGACCAATTTAATTAGAAAATTAAATAAATAAATAAATATTCTGGGACATTATTCCTCACGCACGGTCATCTGACCCCAAACTAAGCAGAGCTTGTACTATGGAAGCCAGATAACTGATATACTACATATACTACTTTTCTTTTGTAAATACATACATAAATAGATAATGACACCAGACTCAGGACAAACAGACATGTTCATGCACACAAATGTTTGTCCTGAGTGGGAATCGAACCCACGACCTACGGCGTGATAGATAGCGTATCTTACTAACCACGCCAACCGGCCCGTCGGCACGTCTATTTTTCTCAGTTAATCTTTAACTGAGAAAAATAGACTACCCAGTCGAACCAAACTCCTCTTTGTCTGCGCGCATACGTGTGTGATCACATATCAAGTAAACCAGCGAGGCAATATTAGTCATCATGACCATAGACACCTGCGGATCGGGGGGCGTCTTGCAGAATCTCGCCGGCCTTGGTTGTGCTCGTAAAAAATGCCGGAATATAGCAACACTGAAGTATGCGCCGGAGCACTCGTTAGCATTGAACGATGTACTTGTATACCAAACATATTCCAATGCTAAATTGTATATTAATAGAGAGTTTAAAATTAACCTTTGTAGATTTAATTTTCAAATCTATAACACTAACCGCAAAGTATAAGTTAATTTGTGATAAAAACTATTGGCGTCTTATCATTTTATATATTATGACAGAGACAGGTATACTTTTAACAATAGATGTACATTTATTTGTTAAACTATTTACTCGTTTTATCTTTGTCTCTGTCTTTTGTCCAAGTCATTATGTAAATAATAATACTATTTAACATTTATATCGCAAAAAGATTCGTATCTCGTCATCGGATCGTGAAAATCAGGTTTTTTTTTAATTTCTCTCGTGTTGCGAACTTTCAACTATGTCGTATTCTGCTGTTTTAATTGCAAAATGCAAACAAGAGCCTTTGATGTTCAACGACTACAGGTTGAATATTAAGATGTCTTAGAAAAACTAAATTGGGTTCAAAGAAGGGGTTGGTTTTTAATATGAAAGTGATAATTTTTTTTTTTACCGTTTTTTTTGCAAAAATAATAATCTGGAACTTGATACTAACTTTGTAAGCATGATTAATAAATTATAGTGCCTTTGTAAACATTTTTCTTATTTAAAAAAAATCTACGACGAAATTAAATGTCAATAAAAAATGACTAAAAAGCTCTTATCACACTTTCCGCTGCGGTTCCGACACACGATAAACGGTCCATGCAACCGGACATTACGCCCTCATTTTTATTTGGCACATAGACAAAAACACCCTTTTTTCTTTATATAAACGCACACACGCATATTATGTACACGAAAAGTATGTACATATGAGATCGGACAATACATAAACTCGCCGCGTTCAATAATTAGTGAATGTTTTTTAAACAGAATTCGAAATTTGAATTGAAGTTTTTATTTTGCCTGATTGGGTTTTTCAATTCGAATTCAAATTGGAATGATAATGAGTTCTTTTTGTGTAAGCGCCTCTTTGTTTTCGTATTAAAAATAGTTTTAAATCATAAAGGGCCTTATTTGACGTAAAAAGTAGGCATACACATTATCTAATTAAAAAAAGCTAGGTATATGGACGCAAAGATATATAAGTAAGTTACTTGAAGGTTACAGGAAGATATCACTTTTAGAAATAAGGCCGGCCATTGTAACTCTCTCATTGTAAGTTAAGCTGTGTATTAGGTACTAATCCAATCGAATGTAATGTGACAATAAAGTGCTATATCTTAAGGTAATATAGGTATATAATCTTCTTATTGGTTCCGCATAAGTGGCAAATATACGGAAAAATGCTACAAACAAAATGAAAGTTAGAAACAGAATCCACTTTTAGGTCGACTTAAAGGGCGAAGTGATTCGTTCCTTACAAAGTATACTCTTACCTTTAAGGGACAGCGTCCAATTTATGTGTGACCTACCTCGATCCCCGTATTTGAAAATTGTACTACAAATAATACGGGATTGCTTAAGATGTCAAGGGTCTAAGTATGCTGGTTGGTAGTTTTATAAAAAGGGCCAAGGGCTCTTAAGGACTTGTTGAGCTAGACTCGAAGGGCAGAGGGTCGAAAAAACTGGATTGCACTGGTTATGGAGTTATATTTGTAACAAATAAGTTGTTGTGAAGTAGGCATACTAATATAAGTAATCTACATAGGTAGGTACCTATTTTATATGATTTACTACCTAACCTAACCTACACCTCTATACACTCTTCAAAAATAGTTTAAAAAAAAACATAACGTTCAAAATAACTAAAATCCCAATCGCATTCCAGCAAAATTCAAACATAGAACGAAAACTAAACCAATAAATATTCTAAATCGAATACTATCGCTTTACGTGTGTGCATATCACATACATGTAGACACACGATACACAAACGTTAGTGGTTCGTATGTGTGCGTCTATCCTTCCTTGACCTAGAGACGGCGACTATCGTCTCTAGGTCAGGACCACTACACACACTACATTCGACGTCCAGAATAATCTGAACTCCCCCGCTTCTCTATTCATATGTAAATAGGGACGTAGAGGTGCATTTGAATAAGGTTTCCCAGGTCTAGTTAAAATTGATATGTGTATCACCGACTAGACGAGTTGTAGACGGATGCGGTTTACGAACGCTATCTCGGTAATAGCGGTTTGTATTTGGAATGGCTTGTGGTTTGAATTTAGAATGTTCGTTGGGTTTAGTTTTAATTAGGGATGGGTTGTTTTAGGTGTCGATTGCTTGTTTATGGTAATTATGGGGGTTTAAGATTATTTAATAATTGTGTTAAATGATATTTACACCTAATTGTTTTGTGTTTGTATAGTGATATAAGTTTATAGAGTTTATAATTTAAACTGATGTCTCGTTTAAACGCTCATTGATAGATGAAAGGAGATGATATATCAGTGGTAGTAACATCAGATGCCACAGGGAAGGTCAAAGGCTAAAACTCTGCAATAAGCTTGAGTTTTCGGTGAAAGAAATTATCGTGAAGAAACAACAGTTTTAGGGCACTTTCACACGGCAGTAGGTGATTTGTAGAACAACTGCCTGCTAGTCAGCCTTCTAATATAAAATAGTAAAAAAAAATATCTTCGTACTAAGCTGTTCTTATTTTAAAACAGATAAAAAAATATCCGTAATTATTTCTTGCTTTTGATATGTTTTTTAGCGATACAGTTATATCAATAGTAAACAGGATGTTTTTTACATTTGAAAGTACCATCCTATTTATAGAATTGATAAATAAAATGTGCGTTTCTAAAATAAATATTTGATCAATGAATTTGGCAATGACACTGATTAATATTATAATGTACTTTCATTGCATCTGATGGAATAACAAATAAAATATCCAATAAGCGTGCGACTTGCGTCACCTTACGTATTTATTCATCACCAATATATGATATTATAAAGTGGCAGAACGCAAGATACCCAAGCCACGTGCGTTTTAAAAAAACAAATCATGCACGACACTGAGTCGGTGGGCGACGAAGAAGGCGCGAACAATTGCAAATCGATAAATTATTATCGACATTGTTGGATGCACTTTAAGTTTGTTTATTGTCACATTATTAAAATGTTTTGAATACATTCCCGCCTCGATTTTAATATTGGAAACTTAGGACTTTTAGATTTTTTCTATTTAAGTCAACCACTTTTTGAATTGAAGTTTCCAATTTTCATCCCTACATAATAGACTAGAACAATTAAAATACAATACCTACAGAACTTTGAGGATATTTTCTATATATTATAGTTTGTATTTTATACAATTTATTATTGTAAATAAATAAATTTATATATTAAAAAGAAAACAAAAAGAATTAGCTTTCTTCTTATTGGCAAATAAATTTACCTACTTACCTAAAAATAATCCGATCACTAGAGATTGCCAAGAGATTCGCGTATTTTTTAAGAATGTTTCTTTTGTTTCTATTTTTATAGGAAAAGATTATCTGGAAATACAAAATACTCAACATCCTTATTAGGCTTTTTTATTTTTGTATACAAATTACAATTCTAAATAGAATTTATAATTATAGAAAATTTCCTATTCTCTTTGGATGGCCAAGATATATACACTTATACAATCTTATGAGAATAACAAAAAATAACTGTGTATAATTTTTGTCCATGTATTTATCCAATTTAAAATTAATTAATTGTTTTGCTGTCTGTTAATCATAACTGTGTATACATATTTAGAGATACAACCTATCCGTATTCTTTTGCAATGTATTTAATAATCAAATTACGTATGTAATTTATTTAATATACGTTTGTAATCAATTGATTAATTAATTTGTTCTATGGCAGTATAGGTTCTACATTTTGTTCTAAAATAATTCTAAAATCATGGGTTGTCCTCAGAACAAACTAACCCTCCCGAATCCTTCAAAAACACTACCCCCAGCCCCTAGTGGTGGCCCCTAGTGTAATTAGTGTATAGGGTTACAGCTGCATTCGACGTGTTTACGAAAATTTACAACATGTCCACTAGAGGCGCTGTTTTTATAAAAACTAGTTTCAGCAATCTGCGTAATTTATTTACTTACTAGCTGCCCCGCGGTTTCACCCGCGTTCCGGAGGGATCTTATGTTTTCCCTGGATCACAAGTCACACATTATATTTCAGGGTATAATCTATCTATGTGTGAAGTTTTAACCAAATCCGTTTAGCACTTACAAGAGTGGTAACAAACACATCCAGAAAAAAATATGTTTATGCTAATTATATAACTTTAGAAATTGTTAAACATTTAATGGAAAAAGCCAACATTGTCAGACTGTCCAAAAAAATACATATATAAAAAATTTAGGTAACCTTGTTGAGTTTCTTGCCGGTTCTTCTCAGTTGAAGGCTTCTGAAGCGGTCGTAGCTTCAGTAGCTTCGACGTTCATAAGTGCCCTTCTAGGGCCTAAACTGAATAAATGGCTGTGACATTGACTTTACATTTATAATATTAATATGATAAGAATATTAGATGATTATGATTGAAATTAAAAATTTTAAGTGTTAAACTCAAGTAAGTACTTCTTTTGTTATATAATGATATCCTTAGAATTTAATACCTACAATTATTGAATCCGCATAGGTTTTATTTACTGTCCTAAGCAAGTGAAAGTTATTCGAGGAAAACGTGACATCTGTCCTTGTCCATTTTATTTGCACTCGTTATTTAACATTTCTTTGTTTACCATTCAATTTATAATTCTTTTTATGTTTCATAGATTGTAGATAATATAAAATTATATTATAAACCGCTTTACACTAAAAAGAATGCGCGAACACCTCATTATAGTAAATTATGTGACCGAGGGTAGAATTAAAATAAATAAATAAATATTATAAGACACTATTCCTCACACACGGCCATCTGACCCCAAACTAAGCAGAGCTCGTGCTATAGAAGCCAGATAACTGATATACTACATTTATTTTGTAAATACTTACTTATATAAATAATTACACGCAGATTCAGGACAAACAGATATGTTCATGCACACAAATGTCTGTCCTGAATAGGAATCGAAACCACGACTGCGTGATAGATAGGGTATCTTACCAACCACGCCAACTGGCTCATCAATTATACCAAGAAGGGAATTTTCTCAAGTGCAGCTGCCTTGACACCGGTAGATAAATAAATATAAATATTCTGGGACATTATTCCTCACACACGGCCATCTGACCCCAAACTAAGTAGAGCTTGTACTATGGAAGCCAGATAACTGATATACTACATATACTACTTTTCTTTTGTAAATACATACACACATAGATAATTACACCCAGACACAGGACAAACAGACATGTTCATGCACACAAATGTCTGTCCTGAATGGGAATCGAAACCACGACTGCGGCGTGATAGATAGGGTATCTTACCAACCACGCCAACTGGCTCATCAATTATACCGGTAGATGTTTGGCGACAGTTTTAATTTGAGAGTTATATCCAGTAAGGTGGGTACAAAGTACCCTGTTTTAGTATCCTTAAAACATTTTCCATCATCTAGAGTTCAAATAGATAAGGTTAGTGCATCGACGTCACAAGGCGATGATATACGCAAATAACCCTGTCCCACACTAAACTAACGGGCGAGAGAGAGAAGGAACAAAGGCTATTTCCTAGTTAAAAAGACGTTTTTATATTATAAAAAAAAACAGAGCAATTTTTTGGAAATGTAACAAAATAGTTCCCTTTGTGTTACATCTTAGAATGACTGTTAATATATTCAAGATAATATTTATTTTTATTTACATATTTACAATTAAAGTAAAAAATACAAACTATGATATATAGAAAACATCCTCAAAGCCCTCGCTGCTGTCGATAGGCAAGGATCCCAACAGGCTGGCAGCGTTCCCTTTTTGGATGATTCAAGATAATTGAATGGGTAAAATAGGAGAAAAAATTATTTTCAATTTTAATAAGGCACATATTCTCGATTTTTTCTGACGTTATCATAGAAAATTTTAAATTATTTAAAAAATCGTTCCCTAGCATAAATCCTCTAGTTTAACATCTGTTTTTTTTACTTCACTCTTGCATTAAAGAATACAGAGAAAAACTTAATTTAGAATCATCATTTTGCGTATATCGTCGCCTTATATGTTTTGAAACGGTTTTGATTCCAAATCTGTAAGTCATAGGTATTAATTTTCAATGAAACATTGATGTAATGATTGATACGTATCAAAAGGAAGATAAAGTTGAGGACTGAAATTGTTACAAAGCCACCTGAAGCCAGGAAGAATGCTGCAAATGTTTGAAAGTATATGAATAAAAAGTTAAAGGCGTTATTTACTGGATAACAAATTTAGTTATTCAGCTCGATTTTTATGAAAATACTTATATCTTGGTAACCTTCAGTGGATAAACTTCGTCAAGGATTATTATTTAATGCAAAAAATATTGTATTTGTCGATGCGGAGATAATTAACAAAATAACATTTTAAAAGCGCATTGTTTCAACAATAAAACTTGTGAAACAATAAATATATTTGATGCACACAAACACACCCACACGTTTCCTATTAACAACAACACACACATAGATACATGTATTTGCCAAAGTCAAGGGTTGGGACTGAAATGCATTCGGGGTGAATGACCGCCGAAACGCAGCGCGCGGCAAGGTCACGCACACTAGTATGGTGTGTGCACACATAGACGCGCGTCGACCGTGAAATTAGAAATACTAGGGATGGTTGTAGTCGATATCGAGGTATCGATGAATTTACTCATAACGTAGTTTGCAGTTACTATTTGTTCATTACATTCTTGTAGTTACGAGATTGTAATTTGAATTCTAAGAAAAAAAAAAAGATTATGGCAAGTTTAATTATACTAAATGCATGTGACCAAATTTATAACGTTGATATTGCAAGCCGTTATGAAACAAGTTAAATGTTAGTATTATTATCGTAAAATATGAGATAAACCTTAATCATGAATAGCATTACAAAGACATAAACCGCGCTACTTAAACTTTGGATAATAAAATGAAACCTGTAGTACGCAAAACAAAAAAAAACTTATGACTAAGTAACTAAATTAAAATATATAAGTTAACAACCACATTTTAATCACATTATTTATTGTAAAGGTTACATTACTGAATATCATTTCGTCGATTCATCCAACACTTAAATAACATACTAGTATTTTTATGTTATTACTTGAAATAGTATTTCAATTCAGCACAACGAACACAAATCCGGCAGCGGTTGAATTAGCGACGTACGCCGGTTGCATGCAAATTTATGCTATCTCAGGAATTTACAGCGATGATTTAGCATAAAAAACGATCGTTTCCTGGCTACACACACTATGTTGCCCATGTTAATTTTGTTTTTATTATTGGCTTAAAGCTGATGGGAAGAGATAAGTCGTTTAAAATGATGCGCTGGAGGTATTTTTCAATTGGCTGTTATAATGTGGAGGAAGCGTTACTACATTTTAAATACTGTGTTATTTAAAAAAATATTATTTCGTTTAAACGAAATGGTGTGATAGTTGCAACCAATTTGTTTTAACAGAAGGATATCATTAGGAGATGAAATTTATACAATATTTGTTAGATATATCTAAATTAGTCTGCAATATATGATGTTTTATTAATATATAGCATCAATTGACAAAGCTTTTCTCAAAATCATCGACAACATCTACACACGCCCCCATCCCTATTCGAGTCGTTGCACTATAGGCCGAGTGACTAATTTCAGTTTCACTACTCGCCTGTTTGCTTTGAATGCCTCTCGTGGTTTATTTTCGTAATGTTAGGCACAATCGCCCGATGTGTTAGGCCGCTTGCACACTAGCGTAGCATCACCGAAAATAGAACATGGAAAATTCGGGTGGCACTTTCGTTTCTGTTTTCCTTGTTTTCGTTTTCGTTTGAATGATTCCGGAAATTTTTGATAGACGTTTGATGTTTTTTATAAATAGCTAAGGTGTCTTTTATGATAATTTTGGAATACATGAAATGGAGAAAAAAAAAATGAAAATTAATCTGTTATAGACTTACGTAATTACAAGCTTCTAAAAGTATCTTATATGTTATTTCATGATATTATGATCTATCTATGCTTCAAATTTCATCCATGTCCTTTCAATTTATGCGTCAATGAGTCACAAACATTCAAACATACAAACATTCACATTTATAATATTAGAAAGAGCGTTACTTTTTGATATCGCAATTTGAGAAACTATTGATTCCCCAGAATCTATTACGTAACGTATTGTATTTTTTTTTAAATCAACCATATCTTAAAAGTATTGGAGTAATTGTTAAACAAAGAGTTTTTATGAGTTAGTATGTCCAAATATCATATTATTTTACACCTAGTCCAAGAACCATTTTTTTTACACAGTTTGCACTCTATAAATCAACTAGCTTTCACCCGCGTTGATACCCGGGTTTTTAATGGATTAAGTTAGTTTTTGTCCAGGATAAAGAAATATTAACGGTTTAGTTCCTTTCACCTATTCATAATCTTTCACATTTGTTTGGTTTATCAATTTTGGGTACAAGTGTTTTTTTTTTTAGGTTAGACCATCCTCTATAATAAAAAAAGCATATATTTTCCTATCAACTTTAGATTTTACGCCGATTTTACCATATCTATAATGTATTTATAAGCGACTATTCGTCAATCATTCGCTCTGAGCGCTCAAATGTGTCGATACCTTAACGTCACGTAAGCGCAAGTTCAGACGCCGCGGTCGGGGTCGGATGGATCCGCGTGTCACTGCACTAGCTCTAGTTTGTGTTGGCTAGGTCATGTGCTAGTGATGTCACTATGACTCGCTTCACTAAAGCACTAAAGTGTTGCCAGAATAACGAAATTAATTTCTGTTTGAGCTAAAAATCCTAACTAATATTATAAATGCGAAAATGAGTTTGTTTGTTTCTTTGTTACCTTTTCACGCCTAAACCACTGAACCGATCGTGATGAAATTTGGTATGCAGATAACCAATGGTATGGAGAAGGACATGGGCTACTTTTTTTCTCGGGAACGCTGGTGAAACCCCGGGGGACAGCTAGTTTGGGTATAAAATGGATAAAATAGATTGTGGACAGATTTTATCTAACCACAATGTATTGGTGTGGTTGAAGGTGGTAGCATAAAAATACATGCAGATACATTTAAAAGTCTTAATATTAAATATACTGCACAATTTGAATCAAAACAAAACAACTGCTTGAATGCTAATCAAAGTAAAAATACCTCGAGTATCAGTTACAGCGAAGCTTCTAGAACCATCGCTTAGTAAACAACTCTACAATACTTAAAATAGAGTCCTAATTTGCAGTTTGAAAAATAATAGCCATTATATTCTCGTAGAGGATCTACATTTCGCTACGAACGTCTTTTTACGTGTATTGGGAGGGCTACGACGTACGTCACGAGGGCTCCGTAATATATTTTATGTATTCTATATTTAAAATCCTGTGTAACTTGTAAAATGTGTGTATGTGTGTGTGTTCGAATACATTCATTTCAAATTACTAATTCCATGTTCAAATAAAAAGTAATTGGTTGACATCTAGCTGCAGTCTGCACCTTTACCACCTTAATTTCCAAACCACTACAAACTAAATTTAAACCTTATTATTACATGCACTAAACTTGAAAATCAATTAACGATAACAGAAGAGATAAAAAATCAAATGTTCTGCAACTTTCAGCCTTAACTCCAATAATGAGAACTCACAACAATTTGAATTAGTGTAAGCAACCGGTCCGAGTCATATGCCTAACCAAAAACCTGCCTTAGAACGATAGTATACGACCTAAATTGGATCGATAGCAAAATGACAATTGTGTCGTTTAAATGCTGGTTGAAAAACCGCCGAAATGCATTGGAAGGTCAACGAACCCCGCCAGCCAAGGACAGTGCATTCCATTTTTAAATTTAAAGCTAGCGCGCCAATAGACTGTTGGATCTAAATACCCGCGCCATCTTGCGGCGTCATTTTAAGCGGGAAAAGGTTTTTTATAATAGCTCCATTTGCATTTTTTAAGTTTTGTTAAAATACTTTTTTTTTGGCGAACAATGGCGGCGGTTCCACGTATTATTTCGGCGTAATTAGGGAACGGTAACGAGACTGCGATTTTCTTTGCAAATTCGTTGGGTTTATGTTTTATTTAATAAGTTGTTTCTTGGTTCATTTATTTTAACATGTTTTTTTTTCAATCTATTGTGTTTTTTTTACGTCAGATACTTTGAGGTATAAAAAAGGTTAAATTTAATCACATGTAACTTACTAATTAGTCATATTACGCAAAGAATAAGGATAATTTTATTAAACAAAAATGTGATACCTACTCTACAAATTTTGTGGTTTATATCCTTCTTTTCCTTTACTAAATGTTATTTTATAAAACTGTTTTGTTCTTTTAATAACAATATATATTTTAGTTGTAGCCTACTTTTTGAATGTCAGGGACAATCCAGGAAACAAGAATCCTAGTCTGAATAAACGCTGCGTCTGAATTAACGCTGAATGAAACAAAAAATAGGTATTATTCCATTTAGGTATCGTTATAATTTTTATTGTTTTTAATTTTTGAACTTAACATTCAACTTATTGAATGTTTTTTTTTTTATTCAGTTCGTTCTTATGATTGTTACAATTGACTCTACCACCGGTTTGGAACCTGAGAAGTCTGCAATATACTCCGGGCATTTTTTGTAGATTTATTTTTATTTTTTTCTTTCTTTCTCAATCTGATAACAGACAAACAGATCTAGTAACATATTTTTGATAGCCTATACCTACAACTCAGTATATAATCGATGCTCCACTACTGTGAAGGGCACAGTCGTATGATACGGTCTGCGGTGCACAGTCATTGATGTAATTTGGTAGTCCTGAGAATTTATTAACATCACTTGAAATTCATTTATGTTAGAACAATGTGCGAGGGGCTCGCTTAAATATAGAGGTATGTAATGATTGTGAAATTGAAATAAAGATGTAGTTAAACAAGAAACCTATAGTATTTTTTTTATGCCCGTCTATATGTCATGGTGGTCATTTCATAAAAAAGTATTACCCCAACTTCACACCTTACGTGTGAATTTGGGGTAGTATATATATATATTTTTAGTATACATAGGCTTGTGTTTTAATCACAACTGTGTTAGGGTACTTTGTAGTACCCGCGTGGTTGGCTACAACCCGAAAATATTGGCAAATATCAATCAATGTCTTCCAGCAGCTGCAATTGAGAGTCAATTCTTTACTAGGCTTTGGCCCCATCATCACTTACCATTATAAGATTATGGTCAATATTTATAAATATTCATATAAAATTCTATATATTATTTTAACAGACACCCAAAAATCTTAGTATATCTATTACGAAATGATGTTCGCATGCGAATATAGAAAGTATTTCTACACAACTCACCGTTACCTAAGCACGGCGCCGTGATCACACGCATGATGCATAATGATTAACTTGCCTAAGAACTCAAGTTACATAAGCAACTTGTGAAAACTAGTTTAAATTATTTAAAAAAAAAAGTCTGAAGGTTGACAAGCAGGCAGGCGGTCCACCTGATGGTAAGTGGCTACCGTCGCCTATAGAATAGGTACCAGTTGGATTGCCAATGTGTTGCCGACCTTTATAAAGTCAAGAAAGCAACTGGCTCTCTGACGCAACTGCCGGGACACACCAGTAGGTCCTTGGCGACAGCTTTTCAACTTGAGGGTGGTAGCCAGCCCTACCACCGTGCTATGGTGTTCTCATGGTGTATCCTTCACCAAAAGCTCAAGTTCATTGTAGAATTTGAACCCACGACCTTTTCCGCGGCATCTAACGTAACTACCACTGAGCTATCATCTCCTTAAATAAAAATAGTTTTATTCAATTAGGCCTTCACAAGCACTTATGAATAGTCTGACTCTAACGCTCGGTTCGGAAGGTTGCTTTTACTGAGAAGAGCCGGTAAGAAACTCAGCAATTACTCTTTTCAAAACCAATCTAGATTTGTATATAAAACTAGCTTGCATCCCGCGGTTTCACCCGCGTTGCTGATCTTATGTTTTCCTGGAATAAAAAGCCTATAGCCTTTCTCGATAAATGGGCTATCCAACACAAAAAAAAAAATCAATTCGAACCAGTAGTTCCTGAGATTAGCGCGTTCCAAACAAACAAACTCTTCAGCTTTGTAATATTAAATATAGATTATTTATCTAGTTTCACCTAGCTTCCGTGGTTTTATACGTGGTATTTTTTTTTTTTTTTTGAGATAATACTTTTTGTATTGCATATTTTATTCAAAATATAATTAACCTATGAGCTATGTTCCATCTAAATGCATTTAGTCATTACATAGTAGTGAAGTAATGAACATACATACATACAAACTAAATAAATAAAGTATGATTTTGAACCTTTTTCTATAAGAAAGTCAAAATTTACCTGCAAAATGAATTAGTACCATATTTTTGCGTTTACAGTATCAATTGTATTCAATCCCTATCTCCAATGACGTCATTAAGTTATTATTTCCATTCATATAAAAAAGTTGGATCCATTCAAAATTAGACCACAACCGACGCACTGTCATCCGCTAGTTACGAGTATCCCAAAATAAAACAAATCGTAGTACTAATTTTATTACCATTGACGCAAAATATTCATTCAATATTCTATTTTAGTAGAAAAATACTAAATAAAATGAAGCAATCGAATGGAAAAACGGAAAAATATGAATGAATGAACCACGTATATGCAAACTATGCTACGAAAACTGTAGACTTCTACGATTCCGTAGCATAGACTACGATCTATTCGTAGACAGGTCTACGAGCTGCTACATGTGGCGTAGAATAATGTTAGATGGTTTTTTTTACATGTTATATTATATTTTTATTTGTCTTTGCTTTACTTAGTCAATGATTAATTAATAAAGTTGTTTTTTAATTACTTATCTATTATATATTTCGTAAGCTAGTATTTTTTGTCGATCAAAATTGTCTCAACTCCCAACACGCGCAGGTCGTACTGTGCATGATGACGTCACGCCACGCGTGCGTCTACACAGGGGGCTGGCCAGGCACATGTTCACATACGTACATTTTATACACACGTATCGAATATAACGTTAAACAGTATGCGAGATAGAAATATGTTTTATTATATATTTGTACTGCTCACAAATAATAAAAAAAAAACTTTCTTTTATATTATAGCAAGGATTATTTAGAGCAGCGATATGTCGCTTAAAGAGCAGCTCGACCGGGGAAGTACATCCACCTTACAAAATACCTCAGCCAAATAACTTATAGTTGTGTTCCTGCGCGTGAGTAAGGTCGCCAGAGCTCATCGGGGAGATAGGGTCGGCAACGCGCGAGTGATACCCCTGGTGTTGCAAGCGTTCATAGGCTACGGTAACCGCTTACCATCAGGCGGGCCGTCTGGGTTTGTTTGCCGACTATGTTGTATAAAAAAAAAACATGATTTCATTATCAATGGCTCCGTATCTCGACACATTCTTCACATACGGCTATCTGATCCTGACATAAGCAGCCCGTTTTATTTATGGTTTTTTCATTTCAGGTATGTATTACCCTATGTGATAATATGGTACAATATCATCGAGTAATATAGGCCACTTTTTATCCTGGAAACGCGAATAAAACCGCGGGGGATAGCTAGTTTCACATAAAGTTTAAGCGTAATTTTTGGTTTGCAAAAGTTTTCAATCGATAAAGGAAATATGAAAATAGAAAATACTATATTTTCACTCAATCACCCTGTAATGGCTTAACAGATTTGAATATAATTTCACATAGATAAATCAATAAAATATAGGATAACTAGCTTTGCGGCGATCCCTTATTTCACCCCCTACGCAACAAAAGAAATATATCCACTAAATTTTATGATTCTATGACCTGTAATTATTATTTTCAGTCAATCAATCAGTCAGACTTATTCTTTTATATATAAAGACTAGCTTACCGCCCCGCGGTTTCACCCTCGAACCCCATATTTTACCCCTTTAGGTATTGAATTTTCAAAAATCCTTTCTTAGCGGATGCCTACATCATAATTGCTATATGTAAGTCAAATTTTAGCCCGATCCGTCCAGTGGTTTGAGCTGTGCATTGATAGATCAGTCAGAAGAAGAAGAAGATTATTATCTCGGGATATGTTCGATGTTTTGAGAATACAGGTAAAGTCACGGGGAGCCAGCTGAGGAATATGCATGACTTATATTTGACGTTAGGTATCTTTCCGAAAAATATGTAAAAATTGCTGTTTCAGCGACTATAAATCGCGTGACGTCGTTATATATGTTAAAGAGATCGCTATTACCTCATACAAGTCATTACAGTGGCACGTACCACCTGACGTCACAAGGTGATCGCTCCATACAAAATAAAAACACTTATAAATTGCCTTATTTATTGATTTTACTAATTAACGGGTTATTGTGGTTTGCAAGATACCTATCACGCCACTGGTTCGATTCCCACTCAGGACAGACATTTGTGTGCATGTCTGTTTGTCCTGAGTATGGGTGTAATTATCTATATAAGGATGTATTTACGAAAAAAGTTGTACCTATATGTAGTATGTCAGTTATCTCGATTCCATAGTACAAGCTCTGCTTAGTTTGGAATCAGTATGGCCGAGTGTGAGGAATATGCACCTTTCCTTTAAGATGTCCAATGCATTTTTTTACTTTTTACTGAAGTACCGGTTCTTTATAACAATGATTTGTCACCCCTTTACTTATAAAGAACGAATACCTTCCCGATGACATGGTCATTTATTAGGGGTAGGTTTGCTGATAAATAAATTTGAGGGGTGGTTATATAGTTTTAATTGGTGTAATTATTGTGTTTAAGGGTCAAATAGCTGCGTAGTAAGGACAGATGTAGTGAAAATAATTGCATAAATTTTGTTTATCTTTAAGTTTAATTAAAAATAAATAATCATGTGGTGGCTAGATAGAAAATTTAATTATTATTTAGTATAATTATTATACATATTTATATTTGGTATTTTTAGTAATTTTCCAGCTATTTTTTCAAACAAAAAAAGCCTCTTTTAGTTGTGAAATGCAAGATACAAAAGTTAACAAATTAATAAATACCTACTTTGTATTATAACTCCAAATTTCACGGGAGTTTTATAGTATTCATTTCTATTCAATTTTTGATCAATATAATAAATAAATTAAATAAATAAATATTCTGTGAAATTCCTCACACACGGCCATCTGACCCCAAACTAAGCAGAGCTCGTACTGTGGAAGCCAGATAACTGATACACTACATATACTACTTTTCTTTTGTAAATACATACTTATATAGATAATTACACCCAGACTCTAGACAAACAGACATGTTCATGCACACAAATATCTGTCCTGAGTGGGAATCGGGCCCACGACCTATGACGTGAAAGATAGGATCATCACTCGGATTTTATCATACACTCATCGAGGCTTCGCGAGGCAGTCAGCGGGGAGCTTCTTCGACCAACGCATTAGTTTGGCCATACAAAGAGGGAACGCTGCCAGCCTGTTGGGAACCTTGCCCATCGGCAGCGACGGTAGCCTTGAGGAAATTATCTATGTACTATAGTATAATATTTTGTATTTTTTTATTACTCAATTAGAATAAGTCATAAAGAGACTGATAAATATAAACCGATAAAAACATTTACTTATACATAATTATTATTAATTAAATCTCATAGTTACATAGAAAGCGTCCTAGTAGAGTACTGGTTAAACTCCGCCCAAAAGTGGCCATCGGAACAAAAAAACTGCAGTAATAATAGTGCAGGCAACCGGCGCAGGCGCATATCGAGGTCAAGGCGACGTTTGTGCAACTTTCGAAACCTCCCCCCTCTGATGTGCAGCCCCCCTCTGCCATCCAATGCCCCCCCACGCCCAATATCCTTGCGGTGCCCAAGTTGAGATATTAACATTCATACAATGTGTGAAGTATTTTTTTTTGTTACATACGGAAGTGTTTGTATGTAATTTATTATTATAATGGATGTATTTCATATTTTTATTAAGTTATTTTTCTGAATAGGTACTGAGTATAAAGAGTTTTCCATAAAGGGATTTTGTGAGGTAATTCATACCCATCTATCTATCTATATATATATATATATATATATAGAATACCTTTAAACGAGCAATTCTTGTATATATAATATATATACCTATATATATAATCTGAATCTGCGAAACGGCTCCAACGATTTTCATGAAATTTAGTATGCAGGGGTTTCGGGGGCGATAGATCGAACTAGCTTGGTTTCATTTTTAGAAAACGTCGTTTAAAAAAATACCGGTCATCCAGGTACTATTGATTAATGAGACATACATTTTACAGTGTCTTTTTCCTAACTAAACGTTTAGTTGTAGTAAAAATTAAGTTGTTAGAACATAAACTTAGCTAAGCATAAAAGGGCGTAAGGAAAACTTTGTAGCAGCGGGCCCTTGTCCGTCCGTCTTTGCTTACTCACTCGAGACAACCTTGAGAACGTGCGCGTCTGGTACGCGGGCTGGTGCATCTCAGTTTGGTTTTATGTGGTGGCGTGGTCACGTTTTGTTTGGAAGTTATTTTTGAGTAAGTTAACATGATTAGGTACTTAAATTTTAAAGTAAAATCATGCATTGGCGTGGATGGAAAGTGAATACTATGCTAGGAATATCTATTGACCTAACGAATATAAAGTTTATAGTACAGATTTATTTATTTATAAATAAGATGTGGTTAATTTTCCCGCCATATTTATTTATTATATTTAATATATTTCTTGAATAAACCAGTGTAAAAAATATTAAAAATCCTTTGTTTTTTAAAGTTTAGGACGCTAGTTATTTTATCTTTTATATATAAATCGTAATTTTATTGTAGTTTTTATTTATTTATTCGTTTTCTATTCAAGTAATAAAGTAAATACACAAGCTCAATCATTTAGGTACATTTCAAAAAATTTTATGTACCTATATTCAAATTATGTTGATATTTTCTTATTTATTACTATTTAATATCGCTTAATTTCTATTGAGAAAGCCCAAATATTTATTTAATAAGATGTCAGTATACAAAAATCTCTTTATCACAAACATAACTCTTTACGAGACACACGTTAACAAAACCGGTTGAACAAAAAAGGGCACAACTTTACCGAACGCATAGGCTCCGTCGGGATCTAAGTACTCGTAGGCCTTCCGTAATCAAAGGCGTGCATGAAGGTCGCCCACTAGCCGAGTTACCTACTTGCAACAACTTGTCTCGAGACTTGCCATAGAGTATGAGTGGTAGGGTGCATCTTCCATGCAATTTTAATCTAGGAATTATGACATTACTGCAATTATAAACTCTTACTGATTCTGACTCAAAAAACACAGACGCATTTGGAATAGAACTTTATAGTTATTACATAGTTCAGAGTATGTATAAAACCGGGCAGAATTTAGAAGATAATAATAATAATAAATATTCTGGGACATTATTCCTCACACACAGCCATCTGACCCCAAACTAAGCAGAGCTTGTACAATGGAAGCCAGATAACTGATGTACTACATAATATACTACATTTCTTTTATAAATACATACATATATAGATAATTACACCCAGACACAGGACAAAGAGACATCTTCATTCACACAAATGTTTGTCCTGAGTGGGAATCGAACCCACGACCTACGGCGTGATAGATAGGGTATCATACCAACCACGCCAACCGGCCCCTCAATTATAATAATTTCATGACACATTTTTAAGCACACAAAGAAAAACAAACTTAGAAGGAACTGGCTCTCAAGTGCAATAGCCGAAATATACTCTACCGCCGTTCTAAGGTTTCCTTACGATGTTTTCCTTCACCGAAAGCTAAATTAAATGAAAAAAAATCGAATGTGTTTTTATTTCTTTCTTACTTTACGCACGGTTTGGAATGTTGGTATATAAACTACCACAACTATAATTTACAATTAATTACTTAAGTACTCACTCCAAATAAAAAGACCAGTAATCAATTAAGTTAAATATTAAAGTAAAACACGACCAAACTCAGAGGCTTCATTGGCATTCTTCTGATGAAACCTCAGGATGTGGTCTTAAAAAAAAAGGTGTATCAACATCGCGGATTCCGTCGTATACTGGAGGTAACACTTGAGAGTCAGACTTAGTATACTTACCACATTCGTCATCATCACCACATTGTGGTAAAAACACATACAATTAAATTGTAAAGAGTACTTCTTCTTTTTCTTTTCTATATAAGTACATAAGTAGGTAAATAATTTAAGAAATATGTTAAAAGTTACATGTACCTATAGACCGGAGAGGTGTTTATATTTTTCAGTACCCTTTGATCCCACAGTGCAATGAACTTAGCAAAGAAACGACGCAAAATATTATCTATGATCCAAAAATTTAAATAATCTTCAATTGTATTGTTGCAGTTCTATGACACGAACCTGGGTTTTATCTGATGTCTAGTCGCCCATTTATTCTATGCTCAAATATAGATACATAATCCCCTTATTCAGACCCATTCGGTTGCCATTCCGATTGTATTTTATTTCGTTAAATTTAAGCTGATGCTGTGTTAATTGCAGAATTCATTTGCTGCGATCGTGTTATTGGTCGACATGGAAGTCTGAAATGAGAAGAATTTTTTTTGAAGATCTATTATGTTAGAGAGCAGAGAATGCCCAGAAATTTAAACCTCACAAAACGCTTAGAATTTCCCATTCCTATAGGAACTTAGGGATAAAAAGTATAAAGAAACACTCATAAATAGAAATACAACGTTATGTGAAAATTTCATGTTAATCCATTGTCTAATTTTAGAGTTTTGCGGACACAAACATACTGATGCTGTTTATATATAAAAATAAATTCAAAATAGGATCCTAATCGAGTCTGTTGTGCTTTAATAACATAAAAAAACTAAAAAATAGTCAGAATTCTATCTTTTTTTATACTAGACGGTATGGGCCGGAAAGGGCTTTTACGCCCTTATGCGCTCATGTTCGGTGGGCGCTGAGGGTTCTCAACTGAGGTCGATATTCATCAACTTTGGATTCTTGGATAAATGACAGTAAGCTTCACAACAATCATAATTTCCACAATCTTATTTAGAGCGAAATCTGAGAAAACCCTGCGAGTTACATTCCTCATAACGTGAGATGGTTTAAAGATAACCTCGTCTCTTTTAGTTACATGATGTTAGAAAATCTTTACTAATATTATAAAGCTGAAAAGTTTATTTGTTTTGTTGAACGCGCTAAACTTAAGAACTGCCGGTTCGAATTGTAAAATTATTTCAGTGTTGGATAGCCCATTTGTCGAGAAAGGTTATAAGCTACTTTTTATCCCGAGAAAATATAAGATCCCTCAGGAATGCGGATGAAACCGCGGGGCGGAAGCTAGTAAACAATAGAAGTAATATTTATACAGAACTTACTCATTACGTTTAAATAAATTAATCGGTCAATGAATTATCCCTTAATATATTTATTATTCATGTTATAATTATATTATAATTTAGTGTATTTGAACTGTCCTAAGGAGCGACTTTGACCTCATACGTACATTGTACTATTTGCCTTATAAATTACCATAATAATAATTATAGATGTAGCATGGTATATGATTTTTTGTCGCGAATCACCTACTGGTATTCTGGTAGTTGCTCTTGAGACTTGTCTACTTGGCTTTATAAGATTGGCAACACATTGGCAGTCCCCCTAGTATTGCTAATGTCAGACAACGGTAGATACTTTGTATGAGGTGGACTGTTTGTTAGCTTTCTCATATAAAAAAGAATATTATTTATCAGACTTAGTAATCGTCAAAGAATGCAAATCTTTACTAAAGCTAGATAAAAAAGGGCTGCTGAATATCGGATAGACATAAATTGTATTTTTCCGTCTATTACTAAAAAAGATTCAACTCTAATATCGTATTGTTAGTTCTTTTATCAAAAACTTGTCTATATTATCCATACTAATATTATAAATGCAAAAGTTTGTGAGTATGGATGGACTGATGTTTGTTACTCTTTCACGCAAAAACTGCAAAACGGATTTGGATAAAATTTGGCAGAGAGATAGATTACAGTTTGGAATAGCACATAGGCTACTTTTTATCCCGGGAAAGCATAAGATCTCACGGGAACGCGGGTGAAACCGCGAGGCGATTTAAATTGTAAAAAACCTATATTTAGCAAAATCTATATTCCAATGTTAGTGTCAGACAATTCATAGATGCCTATTTGTTTTTTTTTTATTTGGATAGGTAAAGGAAAAACCATACATACTTCGACTTGGATAGTGACTCAAAGCGGCTACATAATAGTCATATAGCATTACTAGCTTCCGCCCCGCGGTTTCCCCCGCGTTACCCGGGGATCTTATGTTTTCTCCGGATAAAAAGTAGCCTATGTCCTTTTGCATACCATAGGCTATCTGCATACCAAATTTCATCGCTATCGGTTCAGCGGTTTAGGCATGAAAAGGTAACAAACAAACAAAGAAACTCTCTTTCGCATTTATAATATTATATATAAATTCTACTAATCCTAACTTTAATCGACAAACAAAATTGATCTGTAGCAACCAAGTGCCACATACTGTCCAACCCTAATATGGACAGTGGAAAGCTGTACTTCGGCAACCCTAATCGATTAATCTAAAAATATAGCTACTAAAAAATCCACTCTGTACAATCTTTAGAGGCCACAAAATAAAACGGCAAAACAATATAGGAAACAAAGCAAGCTTCATAAAGCAATTGGTTAAAAAAAGTTCTGACATTGACGAACGAAAATGCACCTTAAAGTTCTACAATAAAGTCTAAACGACGTACGAGCAAATGCAATGGGAGAAAAACGAACGTCACAGTTTGAATACACTGTTTTCCAACCATCCATGTGTGGAACACAGAATAAACCTTTTGGTTAAGCTCAGTGGACACACAGAAACACAGTGTTGCTATCTCTGTGCTACTCAAATGTGTGATAAGGACAGATAATTCACTGAGGCCAAATGACTGCATCGCAAGATGCGACTTTATGCGACTGCATATATTATAAATATTATTATTGTATGTTTAACCGATTTTGGAAGTGTGTGTGTAATGTTATTGACACATTTTTATGGACGAAACGATCTAGAGAAAGATATTTTAGCATTTCCTTTTCGTTTCTGTTAATTATTTTTGATGCCAGACTGTAACTCTTCAATCATAGATTATTCTACAAAATTGCCAAAATTCTAATATATATCATTAAGGCGAAGTTTGTTTGTGTGTTTCCTATTCCATCACATAATCTGTAATATTCATTACTATAACTTTTATCTGAACTCTGGAATGCCGACGAAGCTGGGGGGCGAATTCTATATTTATATACCTTCCGGATTTCTCCAATTAATACCATACAAGCACTTAACACTTTTATGGCAATACTGTAAAAAAAATGTTAAATCAATTCTAAAACATATTAAAATTTTCAGTTTTAGTAGTAAAATTATGACATGTGTCTGCGTCTATTGATAAGTATGAAAAATATCTTCATTCTACTTTGAATAAGCTTGTGTTTGACCACAATCTCGCTATAGTAAGTGATGATGGCCGAAAATTGTAAAAAATATAGTCTAAAGGAACGGGCTCTCAAGTGTAGCTGCCGGAATACAACGTTAGCCAGCCAGGCGGATATTACAACGCGAGCTATATTTTACTCACGTTTCTTTCACCGAACTCAACACAGGAATATGTTGTCAGCAAAACAGATGCTCCACGATTCTTTTTACTATTACAACTTTACTTACAACGTGGACCTAGATAGGCTTAAAATATTGTCAGTAATAAAAGAAGGTTATATATTTATGGAGATATTCGTTAATATTAAATAATTTACATAAATATAATTTTCGTCTCGCAGATTTACCTATATACTTCGTTCCTTTATGAGTAACTCCTGTCACATGATTAGACAAACGGAACTCCTGTGCAAGATTGCATGCTGTAGTGCGTTATCTGTCAGTTAGTCAGTGTTAGAGTTTTATTAGGAAGATAACACATGAGCTTGATTTATGATGAAAATTAACGAGATATATTAATGTTTTCTTTTATATCCAGATTTCTGTATAATCAGATAGATTTGAAACGCATATCACAACCCGTACAGGCAAGACTTCAATTTAATACTGCAAGACTTTATACTGACAAAAATCATTTGTTTAGTTACTTTCATAGCAATTTTTTTACATACAAATACTGTATATAAATAAATATGTATGGAACATTATAGTGTCGAGCGGGATGGCATCCTACCAGATGAACCGACGAACTGGTCAGTCACTGAAAGCCGCTGGACACATGCGCCAAAACACCGTTCATCGTGGACATCCAAGGGTGAGGCCTATGTTCAGCAGTGGACATGCCTGGGCTAATTATGACGTTGATAAATATTTTTTTTACCCTACTATCACGCCATAGGTCGTGGGTTCTATTCCCACTCAGGACAAACATTTGTGTGCATGAACATGTCTGTTTGTCCTGTGTCTGGTTGTAATTATCTATATATGTATGTATTTACAAAAGAAAAGTAGTATATGTAGTATATCTGTTACCTGGCTTCCATAGTACAAGCTCTGCTTAGTTTGGGGTCAGATGGCCGTGTGTGAGGAATAATGTCCCAGCATATTTAATGTCCCAGCATATTAATTACCAATCTAACCATAAAGAGTAGATATTTTGATGCTATAAAATTATGACGTAATAACTTGGTATATCAATATAAACCTATCATTTTGACAATTCATAAATAGTAGTAAGCCATATACAACAAAGAATTGAGCACCATAAAATTGTGAAGTTAAATCAAAACAGTGGTAAATAAGTGTCAATTCAATATCAAAGTTAAATGACACGAGCATTTTGTATTTTTCATGTTTTCTTTAAATCATGTGACTTGTTTGATGATTTTAGTTTATTTTATCCCACGTTTATAACAAGTACTTTGGGAGTGGAAAAGGCAGTAAAAGAGTCCATAGAACGTGACACAATATCTATAATATCTATACTTATTCATACTAATATTATAAAGAGGAAAGATTTGTATTTTTGTATGTTTGTAAACTCAAAAACTACTGGACCGATTTCAAAAATTCTTTCACCATTAGAATGCTACATTATTCCTGAGTAATATGGGCTATATTTTATACCGGGTAAAACCGCGTGGTAAAGCTTGTAGCTTATGTTTGTAAAAAAAAAGTAGAAATAATTTATCTATTAATGTATCTTCCAGATATTTACGCGAGGACCGGTCCTTTTTAAAGGCGTGCATGGGGATACAGATCCAACACGTAGAGGCTCCTTTAAGGCGACGATATACGCAAAATGATGATTCTAAATTAAGTTTTTCTCTGTATTCTTTAATGCAAGAGATTTGCAAAAAATATATGTTAAACTAGAGGATTTATGCAAGGGTTTTTTCTTTTTATATTTAAAAAATTATCTATGATAACGTCAGAAAAAAATCGTGAATATGTCTTTTTTTTTAATTGAAAATGATTTTTTCTCATATTTTACCCATCCAAATAAATACGGGAACTATTACTTACTCAAAAACTTTTCCAAAAAAAAATATCTGTTTTTTTTTTTATAAATTAAAACTCATTTTTTACTAGGAAATAGCCTTTATTCCTTCTCTCTCTCGCCCATTAGTTTAGTGCGGGACATGTCTGCACTATTGATGTTTCAAAGAAATATCGTTATACAGATGTAGACATTGTTAATTCTTATCATCAGTCCTTGCACTTAGCTATTTAAAGTTGAATCTCTTCAGTAGGCGAAAATTGTTCTAAACTAGCGACACGCTAAAATGTCCGTTTCGACAGCCTTACAATGAAAAGAGACAAGCTTAGCGAGACAATAGAGATATCCTCATGTCAACAGGTATCATTACTTGCCGCTAGTATAATGTAATATATTGAATACTAGCTTTTGCACTGCGATTTTACCCGCGTTCTCGAAGGATCTTATATTTTTTTCCCGGGATCAAAAGTACTAAAAGTTATTCAATGGTATTATCTATCTATGTTCCAAAATCCATTCAGCCGTTTATCTATCTATCTATATATATCCAACCATTCACACAAATAATTTCGCGTTTGTAATATTAGTATAGTATAGCATCTAGAATTCTTATTGCATATCCCAATAACACCATTCAGACCGGTCTTCAGGCAGTGAAATCCTTTAGGAGAAGTACGAATTTAAAAATAATAAAAGGCCTACGTCAATATTCTATCTAGGCCTATAATGTGAGGCCTCACACTCATTATTAAGTAGAAGTTATGGCAAAACGTCAGTCTATCCAAAGTAAGAATTTTTTTACCATTACATATTAATCTGTCTCTCAGTTAGTGTGCTTATTTATAACTCGAGAACCTTTGAATAGATTTTGATGCAGTTTGTAGAAGATTTCTTGAGATTTTTTTAAGGCTATGTATAATTGCGCTGTGACTAAAGGTAGTTGCGCAGTAACCGTTTTAGTGTAGAAGTCGAAGATAAAAATAACCACGCGGGTGGAGCCGCGGATATAAGCTACTATTCTTGCTGTTTGTTAATGTATATATACAAAAGAAGAAGTCCTATGTGACTGACTGACAGGTGATAATCAAAGCAGAGCTTAAACCACTGGTCCTAGAAACCCGAATTTTGAGGTTATATTCCTTTTTTAACGTAACTCAATCCCGTATAAACTCAATACGTACTAAGATTTTTTTTTTTCCGTAATTCAATCCCTAATAGAATAAAATAGAGAATTGCGGGTGAAACCACGTGGCCGTAAGCTAGTTTACTTTTAACTTATGTACCACTGCTCGGTTTTTGATGCAGTTTTGACATTTACCAAGAGGGTTTCTTGAAAATATTCTAGGTTATCTATCATAGGACTGTGAATAAAGGGTATTGCGCAGTGACAGTTTTAGTGAATGAAGTCAGAGACAAATAATGGCAGTGGATTTTTCTTTCCATTCTCAAGTTATGCTGTTGTATTATTAGGTATTCCGTGACCATGTGTAGATAAGATAGAGCTCAATGTGAACTGGGAAGTAGGCATATGCCGCCACTCCACACCTGCTTGTAGTTTATTATTTAATAAATACTTCACGCGTTTCTACGTAATTATTAATATAAGGATTATTACTTTTTGTTCTCTATATCTCTAGTATAGTTCATTTTGAAAGTATTATGCGATTATTTTCAGTTTTATTAAACTGAATTGAACTAGTGGAATTTAAAATTTTTGATATAAAAAGAAAGTTGTCTTTTTATGAAAATAGTTCTGGAAAAACTGTAGAGTCAATATATAAACTAATAAATATATGCAAATAATAATAAAATTCGGAATAAAATTTAGGATATTTTATATCCCAGGACAGTGTTTGATCCTTTTAGAATACGGCAAAATCAGGAGGCGGAAGCTAGTTAATAAAATAAAATTACACAATGATACAACAATTTCACAAAGGTGAATAAATAATGTAGACTTTATCTATTACAAAATTCGATATTTAGAATAAAATATATATATTTATCTTGAAATAAAAGCATGATTCTAATATACGTATCGCTTCATTCAATTCTCTAGAAAGAGACACTAGATATGAAACATTTGATGCTGCAAGAGATAGATACAGTTTCGTTAGGCCTAAAAAATCTGTTATTTTTTAATTAATTGAATCTATTTATTTTAAGGATTTTTATTGAAATATTTTGCATGAAATTAACTGTTTATTTTATATTTTTTCTCATAAATTATAATTATCTAATTAAATAACATAAAACTAGAAACTCAGTATGAGTCTATACTGCCAGCGACAAATGACGTAAAACATTTATTTCTCCCTAAAATCTACGAATTTCAAATGCAAAACAACATGGCGGCATCGCGCTCGCGCACTTCGTAGGCTTCAAAAAAAGAACACATAATCAAGATGGCTGACTTTCACGCCAGTGCCTAGTGCCGCTGACGTCACTGGACGTGTCCCGGCGACCTTGTCTAGGGGTTTGTCCCGGTGCTTAGAGAAATATACATTTTACAAAGTTATATCGTGTTTTGATAAGGATTTTAATGCGACTCCGTGTGTGGTGACGTATTGTATTGCGTTCTTGCATTCTATTTTCAAATTTGATTTGAAAAATCGTTTGAATACCATTTGATTGTGAATAAAAAGGTAAATTATTAATGTTTTCAAATAAATTTGCTGGTAAATAAAAGAAGTAAAACACGAAAATATTAAAGAAATATTTAAAAAAAAAAATGATATAAAAATAAAAGTACTTACCAAGCAAAACAAAAATCGGAGAACACAAAGTCCAATTAAATAATCGAAATAATAATAAATTAAACACAACACGACACTATGCACTACAGTCTTTTCATATACAATAGAAAAAGCTTGATTTCTTTTAGTAAAATAATAACTTAACCATCATCATTGAGTCTGAAAAAATAAAATAATGGCCAAATATAAATACTATACGTGACTCCCGCGCAATTATAGATCAAAACGCTCGATAAAAAATAGTTTAAAAAAATTAAACAATCAATTCGAAAATTGATTGTTCAATTCAAATAAGAATCCAACTAGAGTTAGCTGACGCGCGCTCCGAGTTCTTTATTCAAAAAATCGCGACGTACTGGCGCGCTAATAAACTTGCAGGAAGGACGCCTTTTCCTAGTGATGTAGACACAAAAATTCTTTTCAAAAAATCGCCAACGAGCGTTTTGAGCCAAAAAATCTAACCTAACCTAACCCTGGCGGGCGGGCGACTGGCGGGCGCGTAGGGGCCGCATTGCCAAATATTTTTTTTTGCATCTCGGCCGAATTATGCACTTGTATGCGACTTACGTCGTCCCTTCATTGTAGTGGTGCGACATGTACCGATTGGGCATTTTTATGTCGTCTACGTGTGTGTATCACTCACACGAGCGCAACAGACGAAATTTTTGTCTGTGCGCGTTCGCCTGAGCCCTTTGGTGTAAAGTTTATTTAAAAAATCGGAGTGTTATGTAAACACGATATTTTTTTTCTCGAGACTAAAATACTTAGGTGTTGCCCGGAGGGGTCGATGTCCGCGATTTTCGGGAACTCTGACTAATTTCACTAAAAGGATTCGTTTCGTATACACACCGGTAGCAGAAGCTCCGGTTTTTGGTTTGCGAACGTCTCTCGTTGTTTGATCGTTTCGGCGCGAACGCATTTCGAACGCCAATGTTTGTTTTCCAATTTCATTTTTTTTATTTTTAAATTTTTAGCATTTTTTTAAATACATTGTTATGACTCGAGACGGTAGCGCTGGCGGTTTAATCTTAAAATATTTTTAAAGTCCAACAACCTGTTCGGCCTCCGACAGGTGTCTAATCATACCTGCTTAATAATCACATAGATTTTTCATGGAAAATCACCATTATTACAGAACAAAATATACATTACAACTACACAATTTGATCAACAAAAACGTAGGAATTTAAAACAAATTTATAATATATTGCATTATCATTTTATCTGTCCCTCGATAGAATATTAATATGACGAAGGTCAGATTAATGAGACAGAACTGTGTATCGCTGTTCCAGGAATGACTAATACTTCTATACTATACTTGTTTACGTTTGGCCTAGCTTTAGATAGTAAATAGGTATATTTTTTATGCGCGGCGCAATTTTATATGAATATCGTAGTCAGTGTTCATTTTAATATATTACGCACTTGCATTGTACCTAGAAATAGATAGATAAATAGGTATCTTAGGTATTTTTTTCATACAATCTGATTCCAACATAAACAGAGAGCTTATATATATATAACATATATAATTGTAAATATGTACATATAATCTATCTATCTACTGTTGCATAACTTTTGGTCCTATCCCCTGAAACATCCCATACTCCAGCATAAGCAAAGTTATGTACCTTTTTTGACCTCACCTCGGTTTAAATGAGGTGTATATGTAATGTACTGATATTTTCAAGTGATTTGTATTTCAAAATAATTGTCTTTTATTGTTTTATTTATGATTTAGTAAAAAAATGAGGTAAGTACCTACCATCATAACAGAAAAACTCTTGTTCCATAATACTTAAGCTTTACAGCTAAATCAGACAAAACCACATGCACACACTAGTTCAATCCTATTATTAACTTATCACAATACAACCATAGGGTGTATAGTTAAAACCCAACGAATGAAGGCTATCGGAGCAAAAAGGGCTTGTAAAGGTCACCAAGGCAGCCACAGGTGCCTTAAAAATAGTAAAAAAGGGCCTTTTGAAACTATTCAGTGGGCCCGAGAGGGCAGCGTAGATCAATAGTGACCAAGGACGGGGTATAGGCTGGATGTATTTATAAAGCATTATATTTAACCTAGTTAAAAAAGGTTTTAGGACTTTTTAAAGTTTGCCCTTAACTTTTGGAACACAACAATAAATCTGTTACCAAACACCTATTGGTGTGTTCCGGCAGCTGCACTTCAGAGCCAGTTCTTTCTAGGCTTTGTGTGCTTACCACCTTCGGCCACATCATCCCTTATCATGGTGAGGTTGTGTTCAAACACAGGCCTGTAGTAAATAAAAAAAAAATAGAATGGTAGTCGAGTAAACAATTCTCGAAATGTTTTCATTAATAAAGACAATTTTTATTATAAAATTGGAACCAACTACGATCTGACATCACAACTTACTGAGCTAATTTTGATGATTTCATATAAAAATACTTGACCAAATCAAATGACATACAAATTTCGTAATATTTTTTTTCTTCAAGCGTATAAAAATGACGAAGGTTATTATTTCTTTTTTGTCATTCATAAGTGTTTATGGTTATGACTCTAGCGTGAATGTTACAAGTTACAAAATAAAGTTTTACACAAACATACATATTCCTCCATGCTATAAACTACATGCGTGCAAAATTTCATCACTTTTGGTGTGTACCGTTGAGGTGTTTCGCATTTATAATACAGAATAATATGGTAGCTTCATATGACCAACTGATGGGTAAAAGCTCCCTTTTTCTACAATCATGTATGTGTTTTTATACAACCCATCTATCCAACATCTCGATATTCACTCTTTTATAATCATGTCATGAAGAGATTTCATGAGGGAATCTCTTTTTCGGTCTCCTACATCCCACACCTCCAACTCCTTTCATATTTATCAGTCTCTTAGTAAAATGGCATACATCCTTCCTCGTAACATGTTTATACCACAAAAAAAAACTGCATTGAACACACTGGCACTACTTAGAAACATCCTCTTAAATAATAAACAAATGTCTAATGTGGGTACTTCTTCTTCCGCATGATCCCCAAATGTATTAGTACTGTACCCACATTCCATCAAAGATATTGAAGTCCAAAATATCAAACACTTACGGCAGTCACTCTGACACGTTACCAAAAATGGATAACATAAATTTTGATTTTATACCTGACCTGGGAATCGAGCTCAGTAACTTTTAATCCGCTATACTAAGCCCTAATGCAGACAAATATTTTTTTTCATGATAATTATTTAAAAAAACATATTTTTCTATGTCCCTAAAATCATCATCCTATACGAATGATAATCAAGTCGCATACGTACAAATAAACACACAACATGCGTGTGCGCATTAGATCGATAGCTGAGCGCAGGTTGTCGGCCGGGTGCCCTTGTTAGACAAAGGACGAATCGACTAACGCAGATATGTGGACCTAGAGTACGTAAGCTTAGAGTGGGCTGTTAGTTTATGAGGGAAAAAATAATAAAATACCTACATACATATTTTAGTATTGAGGAGTATCTCACAGGTATGATAACGTAGCCTCAGTCTTTCATTCTAAGCGGCCTTGATAAAAAAATGACAGATTTATAAAATACTAACTGTCCCGACAGACGTTGTCCTGTCCAACTCATACACAAAATTTCATCCAAATCGGTCCAGCCGTTTATCCTATCTCTCAAGTTGGACCAGACTGCTCACGGTGTGCCAATTTAATTTAAAATCGGTTAAGTAGTTTAGGAATCCATCGCGGACAAACATCGTGACAGGAGATTTATATATTATAGAAGATAGAAGATGTTCTCAACATAACTCAAAAAATAATAAACCCTTGTTTGATATAACCTTTATATGGTTTCATGGTGGAATCTCTTAGCAAAAATAGTAATTTAGTGTCATCTTCATTTGTCATTTTTTTCTATCGACCCTATCAGTATTTCTGTCTTGACACAGCACTTGACAGTATGTTCAAAATTATTTAAAAAAAACCGGCCAAGTGCGAGTCGGACTCGCGCACCGAGGGTTCCGTACAAACTTCGTCCATCGTTCGTCCATCACGGGAGATGCACAATTTTGTTTATTTATTTAAAAACTCCCTAAAGCTTTTACTTATTTACCTTATTTGAGGTTGGTGCCAATTAAGCTAGACCTTTAAATTGTATCAGCGCCCATACAACTCAGAGGTCTTTATTAATTGGCGTAACTATGTATGTATGGGGACACCCTTTAATTTCCAGTTTTTTTATATTTTGGAATTTTCCCTTTATTTGTGCCGTAAGACCTTGGCTTTTTGCCAAATTTCGTGATTCTAGGTCAACGGAAACTACCACAAAACAAATAAAAGGGCAAAAAAATCGCGTTTGTTGTATGGGAGCCCCCCTTAAATATTTATTTTATTTTGTTTTTAGTATTTGTTGTTATAGCGGCAACGGAAATACATAATTTGTGAAAACTTCAACTAACTAGCTATAGCGGTTCTTGAGATACAGCCTGGAGACAGACAGACGGACGGACAGACAGCGAAGTCTTAGTAATAGGGTCCCGTTTTTACCCTTTGGGTACGGAACCCTAAAAAATGTGCAATGTTCACATATTATAGTATATATTGACTCGCGATTCCTGGAATTCAATTTTTTCGCGAGCCAACCGTATATATTAGATAGACATACTATAAAGTCACCAAAAATCGAACACTTCGACAATCCCTCTGTCATTGCAAATGTCCATAGGCGATAGTGACATGGACGTCATGGCTGCTTGTCAACCTAATGACATTTAAAAAGTATTATCCAGTGTTACCACTAATAAAATTATATTCTACGGGAAGGAATTTGGGGCTACATTATTTAAAAGTTATACTTTGTTCAATGATGGTACTTCATTCATGAATTATATTTCATGAATAATAATTATTAATTAGGAATATGATGACTTACATCAATTACACAATTATAAAAATCACTACTAATGCCTATTTTTTTTAAAAAGCTTATAAACAGTTATTATTATTTGGATTAAATGTTTTTAATGATTTATTTTTGTGTAAATTATAGTTGCTAATAATCTACTTCTGGAAATAATACTCAGTAGTTTTTGTTATTTTTTGCAAGCTTTAACGATTTTGCTTTTAATTTTGGTTGACATCAGCTTCGTTACAAATATTAAAACACTTTTAAAATTCAAATGTCAGGTCTATTTTGTAAAGTTAACTTCTTTGACTATGAAAATATGCCACCTCTACAAACATTAAAGTTTATTCTCTCATATTATACTAACACACACACATACTCGTACAATCTGCCCGCGCGCAGGCTTCTAGACGCCTTTTGTTTTGGGACACTCAGCCAAAAGGGATTCGATTTTTTTGCTCTCGTAAAATTTAAATTTTTATTTAGTCTAAGCCGTTTTTTTAGTCCTAAGTTATTTTATTAGTTTACAAAGCTATTTAATTAGGGATCTGTGTGAATTATTTCGTTTAATTTATATCTGATTAATTAATATGGATGAGTAAAACATAGATCTTCTTTCTTTTATCAATTGAATTCCTTTACATTATAACTTATATATAATATATAATAGTTTAGTGGTTGTGGCATCTAATGAAAGCTATGGTCGTGAGTTCGAATTGCATATTTTTTTATTATGGTCACAAGACTACTAAGCAGGTAGGCGGGCCACCTGATGGTAAGTGGCTACCGTTGCCTATGGACATTAGCAAAACCAGGGGAAATGCCAATATGAATCGTAAGTGAAACTGCCGGCATACACTATTAGGTGCTGAGTGACATATTTTCAACTTGAAGGTGGTATCCAGTAGTTCGGGTTCTACAAAGTACCCTACCACGTGCATAAAATAATATGTTTGAGCTTTCGGTGAAGCAAAACATGGTGTGGAAACTATAGCACCGTGGTTGGGTACTTTTTAGTACCATGCCTGGCTGGGTACTATACAGGATGATTTTTTTAGCACTGGTAATACTTGCAGGGGTGGAAGTAGTTATCAATGCGAACATCTTTTATCATGGGACTAGCTCTGATATCACGTAAAATAAAACGGTTGCATTTTGGTCGAGTAGGTATTGAACTTTTGTATGGGACAGCTGATAATTTTTTCATGATTTCACAGTTAGTCCCATAATTAAAGTTGTTCATATTGATGAGTACTTCCACCTCTGCAAGTATTGCCAGTGACTAAAAAATCATCCAGTATACTATTAGTTAAAAATCGGTTGCCGAGCTTCTACACCGATATATCTACACCAGTTCATTCTACGCTTTGTGTGCTTATCACCCTTGGACTCATCATCACTTACCTAAGGGAAATTGTGATCAAATAAAATAGATAGACTCGAGTTTGTAAGGGTACAGGTGCAGAAACTCTATCTATACTAATAATATAAAGAGGAAGTATTTGTATTTTTGTATGTAACGAATAAACTTAAAAACTACTGGACCGATTTCACAAATTTTTTTGCCGTTAGAAAGCTATATTATCCCTGAGTAACATGGGCTATATTTTATCTCGGGAATGCGGGTGAAACCGTGTGGAAAAGCAAGTTATATATAAAACCAGCTTAGCTGTCTACCATTCTCAAAATTAAATCTGCCAATTCTTTCCAGCTGGCGTGTGCCAGTAATTTAACATAAGAGTTAGTTCTTTTTTTCTCTTAAACAGTATAGGTACCTAAAACCCACGGTAGATTTAACCAACTGCATCAAATGGGTAGACAGAAAACCGGTTCGTCTTTGCCTATGTACGTTAGGACGTGACAAAAATGTGAGATTTCCACAAACAAGCGGGGTTCATTAAACACATTGTAAATCTAAACATTATCCTGTATATTATTGAACACCTACATATGTGTGTGCGTCTGTGTGTGTGTGTGTGTTTAAAGTTCAATCACTCCCCGAATTGGTCAGAAACCCTGGTGCAGTGCTAGTGGGTAATGGCGCACTTTTTTTAGACTTTACATGTATGAGTTTGCATGTGTATATATATTTTACATAGCAGATTGGCTGGGCATTTGTTCCTGCGGATCATGATTCGAGGATTTTTTTTTTATATGACACGATAACAAAGATATCTAATTGAGTAATCAATACATACCTGAACTGCAATTGATAGCTGTTTATATGCATTATCAAATTTTGAATAAAAAAATTTAGCTACCAATTTTTTTCACAAATTAATTATACTATATTTCTCTCAATAATTCTAAATAGGTACAAAAATTTAATAAATTGAATAACTAATTGCAAGCTTCAATTTTTTCATAACAAATGTTAAAATAATCAAAGTTACCAGACACGCTCGTAATTTTTATATATGGCAACACAAAAAACTTACCTGGTCACAGTCAAAATATAATTACACCACAACACATTTAAACACTATAAAACTGCACTTAATAGAACATGCATCCTCGCGCGCTTGTTTACAACTATTTTCAAATTGCAAACTACATATAAGCCAAATATAACCGACATGACCTTGGTCAATATAATGACAAACATGCAAGAGTTAGAACAATTATATCGAACAGTTATATTAATTATAATACTTAGCGAGTGATTTTTCAAATGTTTTTTTTACTGCTGGATTTATCATTACCAACATAGAGCACCTACCTACTAAATTATGCGTATAAATTATGAGTGAAAGTTTTTTATCACAGTTCTAAATTAATACAGCAAATGATCTAAGCTTATACAGCCTTATTGTTGACGACTTTAAAATGAAAATGAATTGTAATTTATATAAAATTTTCGTAGTTTATCAAAAACTATGTAATAATTTGGTAATTTTTGAATAGCCTAAAAAATTAACTATCCTAATTTAATATTAATATTATAAATGCGAAAGTGATTTTGTTTATTTGCTTGTTACCTTATCACGCTTAAACCGCTGAACCGATCACGATGAAATTTGGTGTGCAGGTAGCCTATGGTATGGAAAATAACATAGGCTACTTTTTATTCCGGGAAAACATAAGATCCCTGGGGAACACGGATGAAACCGCGGGGCGAAAGCTAGTATTAATTATATTTTCAAACATTATGAAAGGTATGTATATTTAGAATCAATTAAAATATACTTGGTGTAAATTATATGTAATAAAATGTGTTATTTATTACAACATTTTTGCAAAAATATCCCTAACTTTATCCTGAAACTTGTTACACAACTCCATTATTACCTAAATATGACTAATTGTTTGATAAGAAATCCTACTCAATGCATTCTAAAAGTCCTATACACTGTAACGTGGTTCACTGTTCACTAGCTATGAAAAAAAGCGTAAATCATACCCACCAAGTAGCGAGATACTGAAACATTGTTTACAAAGTGCTTTTTTATGATACATGTTTGAAGGTGAATAGAGCAATGGGCTATAGAAATCGTATAATGCTTAATTAAAGGGGGATTTCCGAACCAATGGTAACTTCAGTAGCTTTAAGTTTTATAGTGTTTAATTAGTACAGATGTTTAAGCTGGTTGCTCTAATTTTATCCTAGCTCACCATAATCCTATTTAGTACTCCGGCGGGAAATATCAATGTCGCAAATTGTCCTAAAACTGTAATTGAAGCGATGGTAGGTGATGAGCGAACCCTCATTCGAATCCTCATTGTAGAGCTTGAACTTTCGGTGAAGGAAAATATTGTGACGAAACCATAGCACGTGGCAGGGTATCTATTTTGTAGTACCCGACTGGTTAGCTACCACCCTCAAGTTGAAAATCTGTCACCAATTAGCTACCGGCGTGTTCTGGTAGCTGCATTTGAGAGTCAGTTCTTTATAAGCTTTGTGAGATTGTATTCAAATTATACTAAGTAAAAAAAAGTAGCGTAATAAGTCAACATAGTTTCATTCGGTCGTCTAAGTATACCATGACCTACGCTAACATCATATCAGTTGGTCTATCGAACTGACCTCGCTACGGTCGTTGACGCCACGTCTATACGACCAAATAGCTGTATTACGTCATGCACTAAATTTAAATACCTCTTATAGAACTAGTATAGTCGTTGATATTCGGAAACTTTGCTGAGAGTTGAAAGCGTTGATAATTATGATTCTTAGACTTAATCAGGTGATGAGAAGTTTAGATTGATGACGTATATATAATTTTTTTAATTTGACTTGTATGTGAATTTCAACTTGAGGGTGGTAGCCATTCAGGCCACTACTAAAACAACGTGCTATAGATTCAGCTGATTCTGTTTTTAAAAAGGAGGTTCTTAATTCATCTGTAAGGCGATGATAGCTCTGTGGTAGTGATATCGAGATATACCGAGTCGAAGGTCCATGAGTTTGAATTCTACAATGAGCTTTCGGTGAAGGACTGTCAAAAATCGGCTTAATAATATATGTAATTTAATAAATATGATGTAACGATTAACATATCATTTTAACCATTTACAGTTGTAACAAAACTATACATATATATATAAATAAATTAATACCTAAACTATATTAAGTAACTAAATTTTAAATAAAAACCCTGCCATGCCTCGCTGAATCACGCTTACTCTTTGGGCTCAGTAGCCACGTGGTAAGTTCCGCGTGGCTTCCACTAACCGCATAAAACCTTCGCCTGTAATACATAAAAAAAAAACTTATTGATGTTCAAGTAAAACTTCGGCAAATTTATACGAAAATAATTTCATGATTTTTTTTTTAATGAATAGATAATTTTTCTTATCATTATTTTTTTGAAAATCTATTTCGGTTTTACTTATTAATAAATATCAATGTAAGGTCTTCATTGATTGAAAATAATAAATGATTGGAATTTTCAAGATAGGAAGCAAACATGTTATATATAGACCATAATTTGGACGTGTGCCAGATAAAGACAGGAAAAACCGCTACATTGAGCGTTTGGTTTGGAATACTATTCTTATAGAGGAGATTCCTGGATTATGTCTCAGAAAGCCTCTAACTAAATGACCATGAAAATAACGGCATATTATATCACAGAACAGGAAGATGGTCAATAAATGCATTTGCCGTTTATGAGTAAAACTCAATGCTGTTCATACCAAGAGACATTTTAGGCTTATGTTTGACCACAATACGTGTGATAGTGGTGAGTGGTTTACCATGATGTGGCTGAACGTGGTAAGCACACAAAGTCAAAGGAAACTTTCTTTGTTTTTTTTACTATGTATATGGCTGTGTTTGTTCACAATTCCACCATTATAGTGGTAATTTAGCCGAAGTGCAACTACCAAGGGGCAGTACCCAAGTTGGTACTACAACAATGAATACCTACACCGTGGAATAAAATTAAAATCTATAATTATTATTCAATGCTACAAAAAACCAGTTTTGTATACTGACACTTCAAAATTTAGTGACACGATATTTTAAAATGACCTACGTCAAGCTAGCTTCTATTAGTTTAGCATTGACCTTGGCAGTGTGGCACTCGGTCATCGACACTATAGCACACACTAGCAGTCATACTGTATCACGTCACGGCTAGAAATAAATTGATCTAACATTGTGTTTATTGTACAGTAGTGATCAGCGACACAAGTCAATTTAAAACTGATTGATTTATTAAAAATGTAATCTATACTATTATAGTAAAGCAAAAGTGTTTTTTGTTTGTTTAAAGGCGTTAATCTCTGGAACTACAAGTCGGATTTGTAATATTATTTTTGCATTTGACAGTCCATTTCTTGATGAAGGTTATAAGCTAATTTTTATCCCGGGAATGCGGGTGAAACCGCGGGGAACAGTTAGCCATATATAGGTTAATATCCTATGTTTTATTCCTATCTATGTGCCACATTAGGGGAGACCGGGGATAGTTGACCAATTTTTTACTAAATAGTGCATATTTTTTATGTTTTAATATATATAGACAAGAAAACCATATCAATTGATAGAAGAACTATTAATCTAATAAAAATATGTGATATCTAGTTCTTAGCTAAGCATAATGTCGATAATTTTATGCATTTTATAGAACACTAACTCTTAGTCAATCTACCCCTGGTCCGGGGTAAGTAGACCAAATGCCAGGGGTATGTTGACTTATGTACCTATAAGAGTCAAATCATGAGAAGGGTCAAGTAATTAAACATTTCAATCAGGCATAGCTTTGTTATTTTTTTTGCGAACTCATATGCAAATTTCAGAGTCTCATAAGACGCCAATCCATAATAAATAGCAGCTACCTCAATAAAATAACTGGCTAAAGTTTTCTCTTCAAAACTAGAACAAATTTTACTTTTTTTGTATATCAAACTCAAACTCATTTATTCAGTTTAGGCCCTAATAAGGCACTTACCACCGGACTTGGACTGAGAAGAATCCAGCAAGAATCCTTTGTATCCAGGGCTATGCTTATGGTTATGGAGAGGGCTATGCTCGGGGTTTCTCTACGGGATCGAATAAGAAATGAGGAGATTTATAGATGAACTAGGGTCACCGACATAGCCCAGTGGATTGGCAAGTTGAAATGACAATGGGCAGGGCACATAGTGCACAGAACGGATGGCCGATGGGGCCGAAGAGTTCTGGAGTGGAGACCATGGACTGGCAAGGGCAGCGTGGGACGTCCACTTACAAGGTCCAATGGATGCAGGCCGCCCAAGACCGGTCCTATTGGAAATCATTAGGGTAGGTCTATGTCCAGCAGTGGACGTCTTGCAGCTGAGATGATGATGATGATGATCCAGGGATGAGAATTCTGCTCAACAAACTCTCGTCAAGTTTGGATTACGTTCAAATTTTTCGTTTAATTTGGCACCGTAACGATGTATCTTTTATAAGGAATATTATACTGTTTTGGTGTCGCATTAATGCTTTCTCGTCAAAAATGACTGCGTGACAAGCTATTTCAGATACATTTTTTAATGTTTTAGCTCATTCAGTTGTTCTCTCACAGGTCCTTTTTGCTATGTATTAATCGAAATAGCTATACTTCTTTAAAAATCCAATAAATGGTTAACTTACGTGTTGTTTTCAACTCCATATTTTAGCTTTTGGGGTAGGTTGAATAATTATTCAACCAGCCCCAAAAATAATTGGTCTACTAGCCCCAGACGCCATATTATATTTTGATCACATAGCTAGCCTAAACACTGCCGCTGATTTGAATAATAAGATATGAAATATGATAAATATGCACTCATCAAACGCTAGGGCTAATAGAAAAATGGTTCACATAAAACGTGTAGGCATCACATCAAAAAATGTACTATATCGAAATTTCACTTACGTCATTAACAAATTAAAAACGTGTCACCATTTGAAAACGACCTGCGACCGCGATGTGGCACTTCGGACAGCTGTGCGGGATGCGGAGTGTAATACTTGGCTGTGATCGGATGATACAATACTCATACTGTCGACGAGTTTTTGGCAGATAGTCTACCTACCCCTATAGTCAACTATCCCCGGTCTCCCCTACGTACAAATCCGTTGAGGCATTAAGACGTGATTGAGTAACAAACAAACTTTCATATTTTTATTAGTAGGATAGTGTTGTAAATTAACAATTGCATAATTACTTACTTCGTACACTTACCTCTCTGAAAACCTGTTACCATCATCATAATAGGTTAATCCATTGTAAAGGTTTCGAGCAGAACCTTTAATGCTATTGAAAATCGCTATAAAAGGTTTTTAAAGTGTAGGTACCGCACATCTAAAACTTGCAACATTGATGTCTTCTGGGAGTATTGATTGACATTTAATATACCTCAAATACACGCCAAATCTAATTTTTCCTGTTATTATTTATTCCTTTTTATTTAACTTTATGTTTTCTGTATTTTTTTTCTATGTGATTATATACTAATTATTAAAAAAAAGAATCAAAAACTTACATTAAATATTCAACCAATATGTTTCTATATATAGGTCACGTGCTAATAATAAAATATATTACAACATACTTTAAATAACTCTGAACAAACAAACAAATAGCATATAATAACCACAATTTATAATCATTAGCAACTAAATTATTTAGCGAATAAAATATCAATAACGCTTGCATTAGTGCTCTTGCGCATTGCATAAAACCATTTATCTAACGCTCACACACACATACGTATCATATACTCACACAATAGATGACCGGATAGGCGTAGGTGCGGGGGCAATGACCATATGTACTTTGAAGGTCATATTATGACATCAGCACGAGGTCAAGCGTCATTTCTATATACTGTATGTACTGCTAGACTAAACTCATATGCATATAAGTCATATAACAAATAATCTCCCAATCGGGGCTAACGCGTGGAAAATTTCCGCTAGAGGCGCTAGTGTAGCGTGAGGACTTCGGAATGTCAAACTTCACTGTATCCCACGATACGCGGGTTTATTTCTAATTAGAATAATGTTGTGAATATTTTGCAATACCTGAGATTAATTATGGCAAATATGAGTTACGGGCCAATTAATGGCAGTGCTTTGAGACAGTTTTTTCTTTCGGAAACTGTTACCTACATTTTTTCGAACAAAACGTACGAACTACGTAAAAATGAGGCATGCTCGATATTTTTACGGTACGGTTTAAGGTATACGATTTAAATGTTACATGGCTTTCATGTCCGTAATAACAAAGTTTTATAGGACCTTACTCGACAGTGGCGCCAACTGGTGAGCACAAAAACGATAGCCCCCATTACATTCAAATCATAGCCACATTCGTCATTACATGGACCTAGGACAATATAGTTCATGTGCACGAAGCTCCGACCATGTCTATTCAAGGTTAGGCCACTGACCGTGTAAATGACTCAGTATTTTTACCACAAAATATTCTAACGTTAGTGTAGGTTAGAACTACGTCACACTACGCTTTAGTTTACGGTATATTCATATTGTACGGTGTTTATGCGGTACGGGTGCGACACGATTATTATATATAAATACCAGTGTCTTCTGGCAACTGCACTTAAGAGCCAGTTCCTTTTATGTTTTGTTCTCACTATTGTAAGTGATGATGTGGCCGAAGGTGGTAAGCACACAAAACCTAGAAGGAACTGGGTCTCAAGTGCAGCTGAAGGAAGGTTTATAACACAAATAATGAAAAAAAACATGAGGACTACTTAATAATTTTACATAAAAACATACCTATTTAAAAACAAATTAATTCTGCGGTTTAATAATTACCTTATTGCGTGTTCATTATAAATAAAATAGAAACCTAAGCGCGCGAATCTGATTCATACTTATCCGGATTTTGCAAGCTATAATTAAAAACATTAAAGTAAATGTCGTCAACTGGTCGTATGAATCGTCCTTTTAAACTAAATTGATAGTAAACAACCCGACGCCATTGTCCTAAGTGTCAATTAGTAATTATAATTGTATATTTTATGAAAGAATTAATTTATTCACAACACATCAATATTCCTTTACAATTAGAAGTCCATATTTTACTTATTAACATACTGTAATGTGCATTAATTATTATAAAGAGTACTGAACTCAAGATTTTTGAACAGCTCTATATTATTCCGCGCGCTTGAATAAAATGTTATGTTTTTACCATAGACCGTCCATAGATAAAAAATAAACTCTAATATAGCTTTATTAGGTAGGTACTTAAAGGTTAACTTTACCTATTTTTTATGTTTTTTAGGCAACAATAGCTCAGTGCTAACGAATACTGTGATGACAATCGTGGGTTCGAATCCCACAATGAGCTAGAGTTTTCGATGAAGGAAAACATCGTGAGGAAATCATAGTCACAAACATCCAAAACATTCACATTTATGATATCAGTAGGATACTGTATTTGGTATGACATATCAATAACTTCATACAATACATCATGCTCGCTCAATCTACGTTGTATGGAAATATCCCGCTTGAAATAAACATATTTATTATAATAAGGCGCAAATATAAGACGGAAATTAAAACAAGTTCTATCTAAAAGGTCGTTATTCAAACAAACAAAGTTGTTAGCGCTAAAAATAGACTAAAACATTATAATGCAGTGGGTAAAATATTAAATGGCAGGTAGTGAATGTCCTTAGTGAAGGCTAGGAAATGTATAGGTATGTCTAATTTGTTTAAACGCTAACATACGTGGATAAGTTTGCTCATATGTTTTATATCTTCAATTATAAAATAACTAGCTTCCGCCCCGCGGTTTCACCCACGATACTGGTATTAAAAGTATCAAACTTTATACCAAATTTCAGCCAAATCCTTTCAACCGTTATGGAGCTAAGTTATAACAAACAAACATACTCTTACACACAGACTTTCGCATTTATATATTAGTATGATTTATATTATACCTACATACAATCACAAATAAATTTATATATTTATGTAGGTACCTATTATCGACTCGACTATTAGTAATTATTCCATGGTCTAGGGTATTTTATGAGCTTGTGACGTACAAACAAACAATCAATCCGACTCGCACAGACCCAGACCGATGCCCAGACCGAACGAGGAGTCAAGGCAATTTGCCGCTAGGTAAATTCAAAATAACGGCGTGCACGTCCTGGCAATGATAATGGTACACTTGTAAAAAATAATTAAAGACAACATTTTTGTTTTTCGATGAAGTTCTCCATTTGGAACTTTTTTTTTAATAGATTGATCAAGAAACTCAATCTCTTTATTCTTAACGAAACGTGTTGTTGTGAAATGTTTTGAAATTTGCTTTCTTGGACTAAAGTTACGAGTAACAGAGCAGATAAATTAACAATTCTTTGATTTTCGCAGAATTTATATCTTTGATTCGGTATACCCTTTTGAAAAACAATTAGGTACTATTTATTACTTTCGATGTATATTTTTATTATCTAGCCAAATCTATTAGAACCGATCCTAATTAATTATTAATTTCAAGGTAATAACTGTTATTTCAATAAATACCATAAAATCTAACCAAACATAACAATAATTTACGCTTGCATATATTTCTAGGACTATTAGACGGTCGTCGATCTGTGCTGCGCAGGCGCATATTGAAGGACATCGGGCGTTAGGTCATTGCCAACTATGTATGTAGACCGGACGTTGTGGTAGGTAGCGATCTATTCTGACTCATACTGTAGCTATTCGACAAATAACTACGCCAGCTTTATAACAAATTTCCTGTTATTTCTACAACGAATGTTTCTTTGTAATTCGATTAGTAATGGATAAATAAACTGCAAATGTTGTTGTCTAGGATAGACTTCCTCTGTAGAAATATATGTATTTTTGTCTGTTTATTATCTCGAGAACCACTAAACGGATTATGATGCAGTTTTCATAGTTACATAGAAAGTTTCTTGAGAAAGATATGTATCAATGCGCTGTGACTAAAAGGAGCTGCGCAATTACCACTTTAGTGTTAGTGGGCGGAGCCGCGAGCACAGGTTAGCTCAGAAAAGTTAAATTTGTACAGTAAAAATCGAAGGAAAATCAATGGACAAGGAAAAACACCAGTACCTTCAAAGGAAAACGCCTCTACCCTACACAATAAATAGTATTAAGATTATTTTTGCTAATTCAAGATAAACACGTGTCTTCCCTTTACTTGGAGGATTAATGAACTGTACAAAATGTTTTAAACTGCCAAAAATATTATTTACACGCGCTTAGCCACCCATACCACCAAATAGCATCAAACAAAATGCATTGCATTTAAAATATATTGTAGTAGGTATTTTTTGTTGGCCCGACGCGATCGCATCGTTCAGCCTTGGTAGTGTTGTCGAACTCTTGCCTTGGTCCTTGCTGTCTACAACGCACAAATTATACCTACATATTAGGCAGTTGGTTTCTTGATTCATTTTTATTAGCTATTCAGCGCAACTGCAATTAATAGCACTAGTCTTCTGTACAAAGAAAGACGGGTTTAACATTGAATGTACAGTGAAGGAAAATGTCATGGGGAAAACGTGTTTGAGAAAACTTTGAGAGGACGTTGTTATACACGTGGCGGAATATGAGCGTTATTTAAAAAAGAAGCTAAATAAAGTTTAAGAAAAATACAACTTTTATTCAATTGAACAAGTCGTATATTTGATTACAAAAAAACATATTTGGTGGTTAACTTCCTTCCGGACTTTTTAAACCAGGAAATCTTAAAGGGTGAAATGAATTGGCATTATAGGTAAGCATGTTGCATCCTCGGACTCATCATCACTCAATTTAGAGTGAGTAAAGAGTCAAATCATATTTTAATCTATACTAATTATAAAGCTGAAGAGTTTGTTTGAACGCGCTAATCTCAGGAACTACTGGTTCGATTTGAAAAAATATTTCAGTGTTGGATAGCCCATTTATCGAGGAAGGCTAGTTTTTATCCCGGGAAAACACAAGATCCCTCGGGAACGCGGGTGAAACCGCGGGGCAGAAGCTAGTAGATAATAATATTCCATGATGAACTGACAATAAAGACATTTAGAAACGTAAAGCAGAGAGGAAAGATTTATTATATTTACCTATTAATAATTTAAAGAAAAATCTTGAGCCTAATTTTATAAAACAACCCACTTTATGAGCGATAGATTAAAAATTGATACTCAATTCGTACGCTAATGAATGAACTCACTCAAGTTCGTTTTAGGAAAGGTAATGCCCGGACGACCCTGAACCCAAGATTGAGTATTGAGACCTTGAATCTCTACAAAGGATCTTATTTTGTTTTCGTAGCCACCTAGATACCTACCGGCTTGAAATTGAGGTGCTAGTTTTTTTGATGTTTTTGTGTCAAACTGGTTTATATTATCCTCTACTACGTTAGGGTAGGTTATTGAATAACACTGATTCAATCAAAAATAATAATGGTTTGGTCACGTATTTAACGTTGAATTATTTCAGTGGAATATTTAAGATGAATATCGTATTTCTTTGTGTTCATCAGACTTGGTCACCAAGTCAAGATATTGTAGACTTCTAATTAGGCAATCTTCTCAAGCAGAAACTTTTTAAATAATTCTTTGTCTAGGTTAATCGATAACGCGGTAAAATGTGGATTTGTATCGACTCTTACAATAAACTTTTTTTTTAACTGTTAGTTAACCATACCGAAAGTGATGCATTTTTTAATTTAAAATCTACCGGTATTCTCTGACTTTACTAGAGACGAACTACTGGTAGAGACGTCGAAGCCGTGACGAAGGTGTGGCTTCGAATCTTAAAATGATCTTGAGTTTTCGGTCAAGAAAAACATCGTGAGGAAACTATAGCACAGTGGTAGGGTACTTTGTAGTACCCGCCGTGGCTTCCACCTTCAAGTTAAAAATCTGTCCACCAGCTGCACTTGAGAGCCAGTTCCTTCTAAGCTATGGTGTGGTTATGGTCAAATGAGGCCTATCCTAATCCTAACTTCCTAACTTATTAATGCGAAAGTAAGTTTGTTTGTATGTTATCATTTCACGCCTAAACCACTGAACAGATCGCGATGAAATTTTGTACGCAGATAGCTTATGGTATGGAGAAGGATATGTGTTACTTTTTCTCGGTAACGCGGATGAAACCGCGGGGGACAGCAAATACTCAATAAAATCGACCACATATTCTAGAGAACAAAGTGGCGCCATCTGCTGCAGTTTCAAAGCTCCAACTGCATTAGTGATACTAAACATAAATTGACATAAGCCGACTATAACAAGCGATCTTGACCTTGGTTCGGCACTAACAGAAAACCGTGCGTTGCTCCAAGGATCCATTTTGTATAACTCATTACAACTACTTTGCATGTCGCTCTTTTGTGATAAGTACTCGGTAAACTGTCAGTTAAAGGGTAAACTACTCGTTTGTGTGTCGCCTAAATATACTAATAATAAACGTCGCAAAGTGGTGTTTGTGTTGCGAAATTGCAATAAGGGTTTTTATTTCTTAACCCTTATTTCTAGATACTATTTTGAGTAATGTATTATTGAAAAGCAAAAGTTTTTCTATAGGGCATTAATATATATAAATAAAATGCATTTTTTGTCGCCTAGCTTACAGATAAACTACTTCTGTAGAAAAATAGAAATCTATTTGTCTGTCCGTTAATGTGCTTACTCAAAAACTACTGTTCGGTGGTACTATGTGTACTGTACCCACCTGGTTGGTTGAAAATCTGTTGGCAAAAACTTACTGGTGAATTCCAGCAGTTGCATTTGAGAGCCAGTTGCCTTCTAGACTTTATAAAGGTCACACATAGGCGACGGTAGCCGGTAGCCGGCGACGGTATCAGGTGGACAGACAGGACTGCCTGCTAGTCAGCTCTTTGAAATAAAATTTGATAACCGACCAAGTGCGAGTCGAACACGCGCAGGAAGGGTTCCGTACCATTATCTATAAAAACGGCAAAAAAAATCATGTCTGTTGTATGGGAGCCCCCTTAAATATTTATTTTATTCTGTTTTTTAGTATTTGCTGTTATAGCGGCAACAGAAATACATAATGTATGAAAAATTTCAACTGTCTAATTATCACGGTTCATGAGATACAGCCTGATGTAAACGAACAGACAGACAGATGGACGGCTAGCGGAGTCTTAGTAATAGGGTCCCGTTTTACCCTTTGGGTACGGAGACCAAAAAAACATGCGTTTTTTACAGTATTTGATTTACAGTTATTACTCACACGTAAAACAAATACGTATCTTTTTGCTACTATGTATACGTTCGTGCTTAACCAAATCACACATTGTCTAAAATCTGGCTCTCAAGTGTAGCTGCAGAAATACACCGATAGGTGCTTTCGACCTACAAAGTAGTCTACTATATTGATAATTATGGTTCCGCTGTATCATTATGTAAACTAACGAATTTAATGTAACTAATACCAGTGTCTTTTTATTAAAACTTCATACACCAGACTAGCTGCTCCCCGCGGTTTCCCCCGCGTTCCCAAGAAAAAAAGTAGCCCATGTCCTTCTCCATACTAATGGCTATCTGCGTACCTTTCATCGCGATCGGTTCAGTGGTTTAGGCGTGAAAAGGTAACAAACAAACAAACTCACACTCGTATTTATAACATTATATGTATAGTAAGGATATCTCTACTAAATGATAAATTGTATTTGTTAGTCTATCCTTCTTTCACGTAACAACACAACAACCGATCGGCGTGATATATTGCGTAGAGATAGTTTATAGACTGGAGAGTAACATAGAATACATTTATCCGGGAACGCGGGTGGAACCGCGAAAAGAAAACTAGTACAATTTTTTATACCACATTGTCGGCAAACAAGCATTCGGCCCGCCTGATGGTAAGCGTTTACCGTAGCCAATAATTTAACTAACACCACTTTGCGAAAATGGCATTTAATTGTCAGTTAATTAATTAAATATATAACTTCAAGGAAAATAGAGATCACTTGTAAAAAAAAAGTCTTGTATTCTATAAAATTAAATTCAAATTACAAAGTTACACATATAAATGATGACGAATACAATAAGTATAGTATAGGCAAATATTAAAACGTTCCTCAAGAAACCGTAGGTAACTGTCAAAATCGCGTTAAAAGTGTAATGGACAGACAGACAGATAGAGAGGTTTTATATGTAAATTAAGGAAGCTTTCAAAATCCTATCACAGCAAACGAATGTTTTCACATTAAAATTTCAAACCAGGTCATTCGTTATTTCAATATATTGGAGTCATGTACAAAAATATGTATAAAGATTCGAGTTTATACACTGTATATAATATAGGTACAGTGAAGATGGCCGCATCTATACATTATGTGAACACATCTCTTCTACAGCTTGCTGGTTCGTATAGTGTGGGACATGATAATGGTACACTTTGCATTAAATCGTTTTTGGAAGGATAACTATCGTTTCGCAGTTTTACTTAACAAATCTCTTCGTGTCATTACAAAATGGAAGCTCATTATAGGATTCGAACCCACGACCTTTGCCGCGGCATCCAACGTCACTTCCACTGAGCTATCAATGCCTTAAACATCGTTTCTAGTACAAATTATAATATTATAAAAATAATACATTGTCTTTACTCTGGTTTGAATTGATTATTTTTGATAGATTTTTATTTATCTATGTTTTTTTTTACCGGCTCTGTAATGAATCTATATAAATAAAAAACAATAATAATTGCCGAATGTATATAAGCGCATCACTTCAGAACGGCTGCACCTATTTGGCTAATTATTTTTTGTTGTATTTGTAATTGTCAGAACAATGTTTGTATGAAAGAAAATGTTAGAAAAAATCGTAGAACCTCGGGAACGTGGGTGAGTGTCTCTATAAATTGACAAAATTATATTCATTTAAACAGGTAGTATATAAAAAAAAATATATTAATAAAAACACAGTAGGTCACAGCTAGTTTTTTTCCCGCAAATTTCATATATTTTCAGAGCAAAATAAAGGTGTAATGTGGTTTAACGATGGCTAATCATTAGTAAGTATGATTTTAACAAACTATATTCAAAGTTTAGTAAACACTAACCTTGATTCAAAATAAGTATTTAAATTAAATTGAGCGTTGAAATATTTTTCAGTAGGAAAAGTACCTAAAACATTTTCTCTAGGCCGTCACTTCAAACATGTGAAATACTTTACTCCACAAATAAATATCATAAAATCCACAAATATTCTTGTAGAAAACCTCCCCTTCAATAAAAATAAAAGCCGTAACCCTCTAAGCAGGCTGAGGGCGGACAGTTCTGTTACAAAACCTCTTAGGGCGGATCTCCACACAACCCGCGACTTTTTCCTCTTATACCACGTACAAAAATACTTATCCACTTTTTATTGGCAGGCAGTTTAAAGAGCACTGCACTGAACATTTGCCAAATATTTTTTTCTAAATATGTAACCGCGCGTTCGTTCACCCCAGCTGCCATTATCGGCCCGGCCGGACGAGTGTTTTAGATCGGCGCTCACGCAGCGCTGTGTGCGAATTGCTCTCATTTGTATGTGTGAGTGATTTTTTTATGTCCTTGTATATTTTTTAGATAATTGACGTCACCTTCGGTGGCCGAGTCATGCAAACCGCAAACTTCGGCGCCGGCGCAACGACCTGGTGGTTCTTGCACTCGATGCTATTGCTCTCAAAATGGCGCAGATAGACGGCAGTATCCAAATGTACCTACCTACTTGTTCGTTATTCGCCTGTAAATCATTGGAAATAAAATGTTATCTGTGCATGCGCAACTTTTTATCTAGCAAATAGATTACTGCTACGATGCTATGTGCTACGAGTCTACGAGCATGACTTCAGACAAAGAACTTTTCTTTCAAACAATGTATTCCTAATCTACTTTTGTTTAAAAAATCTTTTATATTTACACCAAAAACCTAAATTGAATGGATTATTTCAAAACAGACTGATATTATAAACTGATTAACTAGAAAAGAGATTGTCTGCAAGAAATAAGTTAAAATCATGGAATGACAGAGGACAAGGTTCGCAAGTTCAAGCTCATTCTAGCGTTTGTACACTCAACCTTATACCGCAGTATCGAACGTCATAACAACCCAACTATCACACACTATATCCTAGTTCATAAAGGAAATAAATATAGAATATGCTGTCACGTAAAAAAAAAATGATTATTATTCACAAACAAACACCCAACAAACTACAGTCAAATATACATAACAATACGTCCGTCTGTCCTACCTAGACAACTCTATTGACAATGGGCACATCCGGTGGTGATTGTGACGTGTCTAGACGTCATTACCGTCCCTTGACCCTTGGGGCGAGGTCAAAGGTCGAAGGGTCGCTAGTTGACCGGTTCAACTATCTCTATTGTGTTGTTTACCCTAGTTTTGATAGTCTATAACATGAATTATTATTATAAAAACGTGTTACGGAAACGTTAAACAATATTAAGTTAAGTAAAAATATGCTTACAGACTAGCTTTTCACCTGCGGTTTCGCTTCCGCAGACTTAATATTAAATAGTCATTTTTCCATTTTTAGTTTCTCGTGTGTATTGAATACCTATCAAGATTTTTCGAGGATATGCCTATCAATAATAATTCTCGATAATATTGTATAAGATATTTCGATCGCGATATTCGTGCTCCTTTTCATTGAGGTATTCCGTCATATCTTCAAAGTCCAGAGAGATATAAGGAAAGACTTAACAAATACATAAATTAAAAATCTTTTAAATACAAATGAAAATGTAAAGGGCCTGAAAAGATGGCAAATACTCGACCTTGACCAAAGAAATTGAATTTCACCTTACCTATACGGCCTCATTCGGAGTAATCGCGTAACAAACAAACAAAAAAACATATAGTCGAATTGAGAACCTCCTCCTTTTTTGAAGTCGGTTAAAAAGATAAAAAATGGTCTCTTCGCATTTCATTATACTTCCTTCATCTCATAAACTACTATATCAACTAGCTTACCGGGTGGAATTTTCAAAAATCCTTTTTTAGCGGATGCCTACATCATAATAGCTATCTGTATGCCAAATTTTCGCCAGATCCGTCCAGTGGCTTGAGCTGTGCGTTGATAGATCAGTCAGTCAGTCACTTTTTCCTTTTATATATACAGATATACAAAAGAAGATATAGACACGCTGGTTCTAAAGTTTTATTTTAACGATATAGATTAACACAACTTTTTTTTTGAGATATTAACAAGTAGGTAAATAATTTTTTGTTATGATTTCTTGATTGCATTGATCTGATCGTTAGGGAATGTGATGGGTTAAGATACAGCCAGATTAATTTGGTGACACGCTTGGCTCTAGTTCTTTTTTAAATATATTATGTCTTTTGTATTGCATTAGTTAAGAATATTTTTTTGATTGAAGTATTGTTTGCACATTCCAATATTTATTTACATTTAAAAGAGTTTGTGTTTCTAATATTTTTTAAGCTGTGTGCGCCGGCGAGTTACTTTTCTTAATCTATCTCCGAAAAACGTATAATACCATATATTTAAAAAAAAAAAAAAAATGTATTTCCACGAAGGAGAACTGGAAAGTATACGTAAACTGTTAGGTTTCCGGATCACGTTCCTCGATTTTGAATTTATATGACCACAACACATTGGTAGGCTACTTTGTAGTACTACCTACCTGGTTGGCTACCACCATCAATTTAATAACTATTCCGTAAAATAAATTGGAGACGGCATATTTTCTGAATAACAGGTTTCGAAAATATGCCAACAAAATATCGACCCAGATTAGTAAAAAGCTCTATGTGCACTGGAATGATTATTTCATGGACGCTCAAGTTGTGGAACGAGCTCCCCGCCGTGGTTTTCTCAAGGGAGTAAGTACAGCATGGAATTCTTCAAGAAAGGTGTGAAGAGATTTTTGCAGGGTCGGCAACGCGCATGTGATGCTCCTGGTGTTGCAAGCGTCAATAGGCTACGGTAACCGTTTACCATCAGGCGGGCCGTATGCTTGTTTGCCGCCTTAGTGGTATAAAAAAACCTTTCTATACGGTTAGTAATACGGTTTTATTTGACTACCTACAATATATTATAAGTAAAAAGGTGTAGATAGGTTTTAAGCGTTCAGCAAGAAGCACGTTAAAATGTGGCTAATTAGCCAGACTTGACCTCAGTGCAACGGATGCACTTCTCGTACCGACTTATTTAGTTATTTATGTGTGCGTTAGTGTGCCGTTTTTTGAAGATCGAATGTATATAGGTAACCTATCTACACCTTTTTACTAATATCATTGACTACCTACTTATTGTTAAGTGGACGCACCAGGCATTCGACGATACTGTCATCGAGCTATAAGGTGTTATTACCTAACTAACTCACCCCCGCGGGTTTCACTGGCATTTCCGAGGAATCTGATGTTTTCACTGAATAAAAATGTATGTGTTAATCCAAAGAATATTCTATTTGTGTGCTAAATTTTATCTAAATCCCTTCAACCGTTACGAAACTAACAGACTTTCGTACATAATGTTAATAGAATAAATACAGGGTGACTTTTTAGTCACTGGCAATACTTGCAGGGATGGAAGTACTCATCAATATGAATCACTTTTATCATGAGACTATGTGTGAAATCACGAAAAAATTATCAGCTGTCCATACAAAAGTTCAATACCTACTCGAACAAAATGTATGAAGCAACCATTTTATTTTACGCGATATCTGAGTTGGTCCCATAATAAAAGTTGTTCATATTGCAAGTATTGTCAGTGACAAAAAAATCACCTTGTATAAGTAATTATTAAGTATAAGTATTAAGTATAATATTTTCACAACACTCTTTACTCTACCAAAGTTACTACTATGTTCAAAAAGTGTCTTCGTTACGAAAACATTTTTATTAAACATGAAATTGTAATTAGAAAATGTCTATTAATATACCTTATGCTTCTGCATTAGGGTTGAAATTAATGGTGTAAAAATTTAAACCGCCCTAAGAATAAGGGCATAAATATTATAAAAATCGGCTTAAACCCTATATATAAGCTGTCATGTCTTAAACTAGCTTTATACCATAGATAACTCAACGTAAAACCATTGCACAGTCGAAGATATTCAAACAATTCACCATTCGCACAATTCCAATAGCTACGCGCCATGGCATAGGAAACTCAGCCGACCATGTAAGACCTTGGAACATTCCCGCCTTAACTATCAATAGACACGCATGAGCGAGTCGGCGATAGTCTCCACATGTGGGGGAGAGAGATGGAATAATAACATAAGAAATGCAAGGTCGGCGGGCAGTGGGTCAGCGCGTCTAGGCGATGTCTAGTACACACACTAGCGCGGCCTGGACGGTTGGCAGATAAGGAAATAGTGCAGAACTAATAATATATTTAACCGACGTAAATAATTGAGGTATGTATGATAGGGAATGGCAAATAACAAGTTTTTCTTTTTGTATGTTTAGAAAAACTATTTTGAGAGACATTCGCAATATTATCAACGCATGCAATAATCTCATAAATTACATCATTTTGTTTTCAAATAAAATGTATGTAATACATAGGTATGTAGCTATTACATGAATTCCTTACGCCAGAAAAAACCATTCAGTAACAGGTAAATATTTTTTTTGGGTAACGAAACCGGAAAACAACGATACACAAAAACTTTGTGTTGAAAATTCACTTTTCCTGCCACGTGCTTCTGAAAGTTTTTTGTTCCAATTTAAAAAAACCTAGGGCTTCGAAAAGTTAAGGAACTTTTTAAGAAAGAGTTTCATTCTATTTGGTAGTATTTATTCGGTCACCATTTTTCTATTGCGTGATTTAATATTTCCATCTCTGTTTTATTTATTTTACAGAAGTGTATAGTAATTTAGTAATATTATTATTTTAATGAAGTTCTAAGTTAACACATATTATAAAAGGATTCGTGGCTTGAGAGGGTTCCGTAACAACTAGAGTATTTACGGGCACTCGCATAGTGCACTGTATGAAATTTGCTGCAAACAACATAAGTTTGTCTCATAATATATGGATGGATATCAGATATATTTGGATTTATTCTTTCATTTATGCCAAAAAATCTCCTTTTGTAACAAATTTCAAGACTGTAGGTCACTGGCAAATATTAGAATGTAGTGATAGCCTGACAAAAAAATGGTCCAATTAGGTATCCATATTTCTATTATGATGTACATATGTACCTAACACTAAAAATTAAGGATTTTTTTATTGCGGGACAAACAAATATTGCCCAATATTCTTGGAAGCAGTTTCTAAATGATGTCGAAATCAAATATTACGACGCACGCGCCGGAGGAGGTTGTCACACAAAAACTGGCGCGCGCTAATTAACCAAGACAACTGAAACGCTGTTGAACTCGTGTTCGGCGGTCGAATTCGTTGAAAGCGCCCCTGAGCTGAGTTACATGGTCGTGATTATGTTTTACGTTGTTTAAAACACGGACAAACACAGTGTAACAACCTTGTTATTTGACAAAAGTTATGTTGTCTAAATATGAAAGAAATGTTAACAGTAAATTTTTCATCAAAATCTAGCATCGAATAACCCAATTGAATATAGAATAAAAGACATTGGTTGACTATAAATATTTAAATAGGATAATCACAAAATGAAATAATTAATCACAAAAAAAATAACTGACATATCTCAATATATATATATATATCAAAGTTTTACGCTACAAGAACCAATCCTCAATTTTCTATGAAAAAAAAAAAACAAATCATTTACTAATACATCAAATTTCTATGCACACCCTCCGTCCCACTACTACATGCTCGCACTAGTCAAGGATACACGCACACACGCGCACAACAATAGTTCGTACACACGCGTGTATACGTGTGCTGACAGACGCTAAGGAAAATAGTTTTTGCCCTTCCGTCGGGAAAATTGCGTACACGATGAAATTATATATAGGTAGCCTTTTTACTGTGACCTTGTGGACAGGGATTAGTTTGATATAGTAGGATGGAGCGATGCAATAATTATAAAGATAGGCTTGTATTTGCCTACCATGATAAGTATTGAAGTGTAAAGAAAAGGGGAATTATTAACCGCACACCTAATAATCTACATGTACCTACACCAAATAAATGATTGCCCTTATTAACTGAGTATCAAAACTTGTACCTACAACAAAAATATTAATTACATATCAAAAATACTAACTGTACATAAAAAATAACAAATGTTCATCTAATAAACGAAACACGATACTATAAAATATAACTTCTTACTTTTAGTCATAAGTTGGTCTTGAATTGTATATTATATTTTTGTTGTGTTGAAAAATAAAAAAAAAGTATTTATACTTATACGTATAATAAAAAATAAAAAAAAACTTCTTAAATATCTTCCTATTTAGAAACGACACGGATACTTTAGGTTAGATGTGTATAGCGATCGGGAAGCGCAGCGACCTCTCGCCATATACTTCGTGGTATTTCATTAAATACCTATTATACACGTTAAGTTTAATTTATTTAGATGTGCAAATTATGGTGCGCAATCTGTATTTTTGATGTAAGTATAGTATATTCTGTTGGGAAAAAACTTTGTCAACTTTAGGATTGGTAGCTAAGCAAATACCTACAAAATACACTACCACCGTACTGTGGTATCCTCACAATTTTTTTCCGAGCTATGGAGGATACGAACCCCTATAATTTTCCACGTCATTCAACGTCACTACTCTTAAGTTATCTTTTTTTTTTTATAGCTCTCATTTCGCAAATAGCAGCTCAATATGACATTGACATAATGTTACCAACTCATAGATTGGAGATGAATAATTCCCGCGCGTCTTCAAGATAAAGTCTGTTGAAAGTCAACCCATATGCGAACATTTTTAGTCTATGGTCAAGGTTTGACATTTACCTTAGGTGACTCGCCTAATTCTCCTAGCACTTTGATAAGGATTAATGATGATAATAATCAATTATTTACACCTGTTTGCCTTTCATATTGGCATACCTACATAGTATTGTCTAGGTAGGAATATTTATTGCATACGTCTTTCTTCATACCAAATGTCATCGCGGGCGTTTCAGCGGATTAGGCGTGAAAAGGTAACAAACAAACAAACTCACATTCGCATTTATAATATTAAGTTAGGATACATTATCGATATTTGCTATTATTCTCGTATATAAGTAGGTACTATTCTTTTTTTAAATTCTAATGATCATGTTTGTCTAATGCTCAGTTGGGAAAAAAGGGAATTTAATTCGAGGCATACAAGGACCGAGATGAACTATTTTTTTCACGAGTTGTGTACTCTACTTTTTACCATTGACTGCGAGCTCTATGGAATGGCTCCATATAGCCAGCCAGTACGAACTTTAAGCACGTTTTATTTATGTTTGTACATCATTCGTATATTCGTGCTTGTTCCAAATTCAAAATGTTTTTTTCACTCAGTGACTAAAGGAACGTTTTATTCACTGATATCGATGAATAAAATACCCTTTTTCGAGTGGCAATGGTAAAAAATATATTATCTATATTATTTTATTGTTAGTTTATACGGCACAAAAACAGCCCACAATTAAAAAAATATAATTAGAGCAATAAAAAAGTTTTGCCAACCTTACACCGTTCACTGCATTCAATCGATTTTTTAAAACGATAAAAAGGGGAATTGTGATGGAGAAAATATTATACGAGTACTTATTTACCGCTTACAAGCTCTACTTCTATAGTTCGAAATCGATTTTTTTTATGTTATTATTACAGTACCATAGTTTCTTTTTATGTTTAAAAAAGATATATTAAATGAAACATTATAATACAGCATTTAAAACCACATGTACCAGATGTATAAGTATGGTTTCTTTCAGGGAAAAGCTCCTTGAAACTCATTGTAGGAACGGAACTCGCGAGCTATGTTACGATATTCGACTTCACTACCACTGCACTATCATCGCCTTCTTTACTTTTAAAGAGGCGTTTTCTTGGAACTAAAAATATAAAATTTAGTTTCACTCTAGCTTATTACGTAGATTGAGCTGAATATCCAAAAATAATATCGTCTTGTGACACATGTAAAGACCGTAACATCAAGTAAATCTTACTATGTGCATTTACCTACGCCCAAACCAGTGTTGCCAGCTTTTCGGGGTTATTCAGACTTGCTCAGTTGCGGTCCCGATCGGGTAAATAAACCGATTGAGTAATTTGAATAAAATGGCTCTTATTTTCTCATTTCTGACTTCCATATGAAATGAGGCAGTCGATCGGTACACGATAGCGGCAAAATCTGCAACTAACACAGCATCAGCCTAAATTTAACGAAATAAAATCGTCCTTTCCGATCGGAATGGCAACCGAATGGGTCTGAATAAGGGGCCTTATTACCAGTTTAAAGAGGAACATTATAAGAAAAAGATCGTTTAAAAAATTTACATTAAGTTTTACCAACATTGCTACTATGTATGAATAGGACAGAAATTTTCCTTTTTAAGATGGTTTGGTCACCATGCGTACTGCACATTAGCTTAGAACCAGTACCTACAAGAAATCTGCTACGTAAGTTTCGTAGAAAAAAACCGTAATTAAAAAAAATATTACGACACTGGCAATAGTAAGTCTTAACAAAAAGGATTTAGTTGCCATACTGAAAAACAAGAAAGAGATGAAGAAGAAGATATATAAAAACCGGCCAAGAGCGATTTGGACTTGCGCACGAAGGGTTCTGTACCATTATCTATAAAAACGGCAAAAAAATCAAGTTTGTTGTATAGGAGCCCCCATAAATATTTATTTTATTCTGGTTTTTAGTATTTGATGTCATAGCGGCAACAGAAATACATCATCTGTGAAAATTTTAACTTTCTAACTATCACGGTTCATGAGATATAGCCTGGTGACAGGGACGGACAGACAGCGAAGTCTTAGTAATAGGGTCCCGTTTTTACCCTTTGGGTACGGAACCCTAAAAATTACAGTTATTAAACTTATCGACATTAAAAAGGCATATTTGACAGCCTTATACCCAAGAGCTTCATCATAAGCAGTGGCGGTAGCTTCAAGATGTTTTTTATATGTTATAGTTTGTATTTTTGTTGTAATAATCAAGAGAGCGAGATAGAGAGATACACTACTATCAAAATAGTTTTTTTTTTATCTCATCTAGTATTTATGTATAAAGAGTTAACATAGATTCGACACTATGTAGAGATTGTGGTATAAATCTTTCGTGAGATGAACTTGCCTGGAGCTCTACCACCTGGAGCTCAAGCAACACACGTCTCTCTAAAACGAAAAGGGATTTAATTTAGGGATTATATATACACCATATTTATGAAACTAAAACAATAATATATTATACTAGTTTACCCGCGGTTTCACCCGCGAACTCCTATTTTTCCCCCTTAGAGGTGGAATTTTCAAAAATCATTTCTTAGCGGATGCCTACATCATAATAGCTATCTGTATGCCAAATTTTAGCCCGATCCGTCCAGTGGTTTGAGCTGTGCGTTGATAGATCAGTCAGTCAGACACCTTTTCCTTTTATATGTACAGATATACAGATTTACTATAAATGCCAAAGTATGTTCCTTGGTTTGTTAGTTTGTCCATCTTTCTCGCTGCAACGGAGCGATGTGATTTTTTGCATAGAGATAGTTAATGCACCAGTGAGTGATATACACTACTATTAATCACAGAATCCTGGGTGAAGCCGCGGGACAAAAGCTAGTAATATATTAACAACAGTAAGAAAGAGTACATATATAAATTTACCAATTTCGTAAAAGATAAGAAAGCATTTGAACTAATTATTCGATCCACGCTATTTTATTCCTAACTATCCTAATCCTAACTTTTAATAATATTATAAATGTGAAAGTGAGTTTGTTTGTTTGTTACCTTTTTACGCCTAAACCGCTAAACCGATCGCGATGAAATTAGGTATGCAGATAGCCTATCGTATGGAGAAGAACATAGGCTACTTTTTATCCCGGGAAAACATAAGATCCCTGGGGTACTCGGGTGAAACCGCGGGGCGAAATCTAGTATAACATAAACCTTCAAAAGAAAGACCGGTTGGCGTGGTTGGTAAGATACCTTATCTATCACGCCGCAGGTCGTGGGTTCGATTCCCACACAGGACAAACATTCGTGTGCATGAACATGTCTGTTTGTCCTGTGTCTGCGTGTAATTATCTATATATGTATGTATTTACAAAAGAAAAGTATTATATGTAGTATATCAGTAATCTGGCTTCCATAGTACAAGCTCTGCTTAGTTTGGGGTCAGATGGCCGTGTGTGAGGAATAATGTCCCAAATATTTAAAAAAATATATAAATCTACAAAGAAAATGTCTTGCTGAGTTTCATGTTGGAGTCTTCACGCCGATGGCAGAGCCAATTGTGACTTTCTTAAGAGCCTTATCAGGGCCCAAACTGAATAAATGAGTTTGAGTTAGATATAGTTTACCACGAGTACTTGTAGTTAGGCTTAGTATAATAGAATAATTTGTCGCTTTCATGACAGTAAAGATCAGTTTGCTTCCGCTTGCTGACTCCTTATAAGACGATTGATGACGAAAACTCAAATGAAAATAAACCTATTATTAATTTGAGTAAATATCTATACATGTTTGCTATATTTAAAAGTTGTTTTTAATATAAATTATACTTGTATTTGACTGATTTGAAAAGCGTCGATTTCTTAGTTAAAGCCCCATTCTGCCATCTACCGACACAAAACTAAACGTGACTAGTAATACTACTCGATTTACTATAAACTAGCTTTACAAGTGTGACTTTAGTTCCTGACCTAGAGCAACACGGTCTAGTCTGCGCTGTGACCTAATCGTGTTACCTTTACATCGGTCGTTGACTCTGGCAATTTATATCTAATACTACAGCTCAATGTAAATCTTAGAATTTCCCGTTTCCGTTAGAACTTAGGAATGAAAAGTAAACAAAAATACTCTTGTATAGACATGCAAAATTCATGTTAGTCCATCGTAATATTTTTAAGTTTTGTCAAACAATCATAAGGAATACTGAATTTTTATATTTGGATATATGAATATTTTGCTGATAGAAAAACAGAAAAATAAGGATGAAAGAATAATGGCAGGAATATTTTCAGGCCGATGTATCATAACTAATCGTAAGTTGCTTTACAAACATTTGTAAAGTTTTAGTTTAGTTTTAGAGAGAAATAATAATACCCGGGGACATTCCTCGCACACGACCATCTGATCCCAAACTAAGCAAAGCTTGTACTATGGAAACCAGATAACTGATATAGGTACTATTTAATTATATTATGGTATTTTATACAATCTATCTGTTAAATTAAATGATATCTGTCACAAGCAATGATTTTTTTCTTAATATATATACTTATTATAGATAAATACACCCAGACTCAGGGCAAACAGACATATACATGCACACAAATGTCTGACCTACATGGAAATCGAACCCACGACCTATAAAATGATCTTTATTGACTTTTTGCCAGTAGTATTTGAATCGATTCCTTTTGAAGTAGTTAATTACAAGGTAACGTAGCAAGAGCCAAATATTTTAGATTTCTAACGTACGCATAACGTAAGAATCCTGAATCTCAGTAATACCTTACGCTTCTATCAATGTCATTAGTATACATTTCACAGCAAACGGAACATTATGCACACAGTGCCATGTTCCCGTTCAGAAATTAAGCAAACAATGCAAATTAAAAACCGAATAAATAAATAAAAAAAGAAAAACAACCGCCATTCGTAATTTAAAACGTAATGACGTTCCATTTCGCGCAGGACAGAACAGAGAGCACGAAAATTAAACACGCTTTGCTGTGTGCCAGTTAAAATTATTTTTTCACTGCTTACCCGGCCCACTGTGTATTCGCGACGTAAAAAAAAACAAAAAAGGCACTAATACAAACACGCGAATCCATCATGCGAACAACAAATTTACTCACACATCAACGTTTTAACGTTACACATGAGAAAATACCACACGATACAAACGTAAAATGAATGCATTTATACACCCACACACCTATAAACACTCACACGCGTTCAAAATTCGGTGTTCCTATAATCAAAATTACTGCATGAGTGTTCGTTGCATGTCCCACGCATGCATTATGTGTTAACATGCTACTTCAACAAACACATGTATATTAATTAATTTTAAACCTTATGTTGTGTATTTAAAGCGCATAATACAATGTGAAAGTTAATGATTGGGTTGCATTATGTTTCGATGTGTGCGTGAGCGATTCGTTCGTTTTGTTCGTTTTTTAAATTTCACCGTTTAGTTCAATCTATTTATTGGTTGTGGGCGTGTGTGCGTTGCGGTTACGTGTGAACGAGCGGTTTTGCAAGAGTGTGCGAACGCGAAAGTGCGTAGAAAAATGGCGGGATAAAATAATTGTACATTATTTTTAAATTTTCAACTAGCGGCTTGTTAGTGACTACTTTGTGTCTACTTTTTAAAGCAATTATAATTGCATGTTCAGTTTACGAGATATGCTATTATATAAGAATCAGCAGATAGATTACCACTCTAAAATAGAGATAATGTAATCTTCAGCTCAGTATTTTAAGATTTTATATAGGTAGAAGGTATTTCTTAGCTCGTCTAATAAAATATGTATGGACCTTTTTATTTTTTTTAAAAAGATGTAATACCTACTTACTTCGAGCTTTTACTATCAAATTGCGCCGTAATTGTCTGCGAAACCGATAGGAGAAAACTCAAAAACACATTTGGAACACGTACAGGATAGTGTGCCGTATACAATGATGTAATAAAACCTAAGATTTAACAAAAATTAAATAAATATTTAATTAAAAACAATAAGGCGAGTAACGTCGAATGCCGTACCGTGATAAAGAATTTGTAAATAAACCCTAAAAAGGATATGAATATAGCTATTGAACTCGATTTCTAAGAATTTCTGGGAATTTACATTTGTCATATTCGGCTCTATGACTTCAAGAGGTCAAAAATTCAAACAAATTATAGCTCAGTAGCGCCATCTAGTTGTTAATGTTAGAACTTTGTAAGACGGGGCTATTTCCCGCTTTTCTATCGAAGAAACTGAATTCTTAGTGCTGTGAATAGGAAAATGGGTTTGTTTGAATTCAATTTAACTAGTCTTAAAAAACACTTGAGCCTGATACAACTGAAAAAGAAAGAGTTCAATAATGATTTGGCAGCGAAGAATTATATCAAAATGTCTGAAGGCAATTATAATGATAAATATGTTTATTTCAGACACATTCAACAAAAAATTGCACAACAAAATAATAAATCACCATTAAAATTAATTCAGCGTTATGTGAGTGAAATATTATTTGTTTGTAATTAGTTACATACCTATTGAATTATATGTTTATGAGACTAGTGCGAAGCTAGCTAAAACTAGTTTTATCATAAGTAGAGGCGATACTTTGTGAAAAAAAAAAACTTCTTTATGGCCTACAGTGACATTTTAATTTCTAAGATCAAGGAATAAATTTTACCTACTATGACATAGTCTACCTCATGCCGTAATATTTTTCTGCAGTAGTAAAATTAAAGACAGACTATTAATAAAACTAGATGTCATAATTACAACCTAACCTAACCTAACACACCATCTCCAGCGTTGACATCTTTTTTCAACTCTAAAAAGGGTGGCTCTCTGTCGTCATCGCAAAACTAGGTAAATCCGCTTAAATCTGCTTAGAACCGGTTGCAGCGAGAATAGTCCCGAATTCGTCCTTTGGCCTCAGTGTACACATGTGCATATTAGTGCATAAAAGTAAAGATATTTGGTGGTGTATATGTGAAGGTGCGTGTGTGTGTGTGACCAGTGAAATGCAACTTGTTTTCTAAGGAGTAGACTCGCGGCAGGAGTATGTCGTATTGGTGCAATTAATAAGGAAAATAATATATTATATTCAGTTTTGAAAATGGAGATAGATATGATTGGGAATATCATTAAGGAAAATGGACGGAAAATTCACAAATTCAGACGTTTAGGCGGGATTATCATCAACGAAAGATCCTCGGCAGACGAGGCAATAGCCAAAACCAGACGGGGAAAAAATCACTGGACGTAATGTTACCAATTCCACATGAATATTCGCAATAGATTAGTGACACTTTTTTTATTCATTGTACAATATATCACTTGCGTGAAATATATTTATTATTCAATTTCCATGCGTATTTTTCACACATTATTCCTATTCACAATACTGTAAATATTCAACAGTTAAAATTTAACACATCCTCGTAAAACACCGACATTTTCAATCTAACGTAACATTTTCAGCTCAACTAAATATCAAACTATCAACTATTTTAAGCACTGTAAAATTTTAGCGAATATTTTTTTCAAATGAAAATCTTTTATGTACAATTTTTAATATTGTACACTAAAAAACTGTAGTTGCTACAAATGTTAAACTTAGTTTGGGAAACATATTGTAATCTATTAAAGGTAAAATATTCTCTCAAACGTCATTCGTTTATTTTGTCTTATCGCCTTTGGCTAAATCATCTCTAACCATGGTGATTGTCTCTCAAATGTCAGTCTTCAAATACATTGTGTAGCAAAAATGTTATAGTTTTATTTAATGCTGAAAGAACTCATATATATTATCAAAGGTATATTATTAAAGAACCAACTCTGCCTTGCAAATTAAAATAACATTATGCTATACCCCCAACTTGAAGCTAGATTATCACAAACTAAAGTTAAAAAAAACCCGCAATAAATTATCAGATATATTAACAACAACAAAGAACAATACTTATAATTTAAAAACCAAATCTCCTAATGAGGTGTTTTGCATAACATTAGTACAAAAACTTTTTTAGGTTGGCAACACCTGGCATAGAGTAATGTTACATGGGTAACAGGTCTCGAAGCGGCCATTTTGAAAAAGTTTTTTAGTGCTTTCGAATTTCGGGTGCCTAGGACAATGACCTCGCCGACACACTCGCGGCCCTACGTTATAGGGTTGCTCTACCTTGAAATTAGCCTTTTTTGCTCTAATATTACTTAAAACTTGTTGAAATGAAGCTGCAATCGAAATAAGACATTACGCAACGTAAATAGAGAGTTTAATTTTGAAGTTTCAGTTATATATAGTTATGTTAAATTAAATTGAGTGTAAAGGACAGAATATCTTTATTTTATGAGGGGGGGAAGACAGCCAACGTACCCAAGTAAAAGATTCTAAAGCAATATTTAATAATGTGCAAAGGATGATGTTGGAAATGAGTGGATGGCAAGATGGCGGATAGAAGGGTTGAATGATGTAAGCTTTTGCATCGGCCTCTATAGGTACTGGGGCATGCAAAAACACAGTAGGTGCTAGTTACTAGACTTCAGCCAAGATATTTTTAAATCTCTGGCGTATTTATGAAAAAGGAAGCCTCTTTTGTAACTTTCTACAATTCTCTGCTTTTTTGCTAGCTAACTTATGTTCAATTTCACCATGGTACATTAGTGATGATTTGACCGAAGGTGATAAGCATAGAAGAGACCTCGCCCTTAAGCACAGCTGCCTGACATCGATAGGTATTTTTTTGATCTTGAGTCGTTCCGTGAATTTTTTATTTCCTATTTTTGTAAATTGTTGATGATACAAGATTAAAAAATTATATGATATAAAGGTTATAGTTCACCTGGTCGTTGCATCACCTTGTCTTCATGAAAGTTCAAAAGTGAAATGAGGAAAAAGTGTTTTTATACATAACTCACGTTTATTGCCCAGCGTGTATTCCTAGTGAAGATTGTTTTTCCACGAATTTCAAATACCTACAGCGTTATGTGAACATTTTTTTCCTCCACGTTTGGCTATTTAGTTGCTTAAAATTTTGTTACACTTTTCAATCAGTTGTATAGTATGTTTTTTTTTTATAATAGCATCACACGGCTTATGTATTTTGCCAATGTGAAGTTATAATATTAAATTCTAGTCATTATAAATCACTTTTCATCAAACAACAAGTCAAGTCAGTCAGGTTTTAGTTAAATGGTGGTCGTTCTACTATAAATAACTTGTCATGGACTTTTTGAGACAACCTTAAAAGACATTCATTTCACTTCACTAGTGCACTTGGATTAATCTTCATTGGACAAAACGTTACCGATATTATTCAATAAAACTAAAAAAAACACCGATTTCATAAAAAAGAAAACAAAAACACAACGTCACTTTGCAAGTTCCCGCCTAAAAAAAATACATAAAATTTCAAACACCACTGGAGGTTTACTTTTTTCAATAAAAAAGTTGAGTTTCGTATTGTCACAACGATTTTAAAATTGGAATGTAGGAACGAAACAAAATGAAGTATTACCATTTCCACAAAACAAACGACTGTCAATCCTAAAATGTTAGCAGGTTTTTTTTCAAAATATTTTTTTTTTTGCTAAAAAAAGCTAGGGTACACAAAGTATTCCACCACCGAGCTATAGTTTCCTCATGTTGATCCCACAACATTCGGCGTCACTAAATCACCAATTTTACCTTTTACCACATCATAACTGTTACTTTAATTTAATAATAATAACCTACCCTGATTCCGATGCCAGTGACAAATTGTTATTTTTTTATAACGAAATATGCATATAAATAAATTCATGTGAGAAATAAAGTTGTCTCAAACCATATTAACAAGAAATAATTAGGTGTAAATGAAATAAGTAATAATAAAAATAATTATCTATCGTTTTGGACTCAACAATGTTTAACATTAAACATTGATGGCCGTAAATTCTAAACTAGAAATATATATATCTTAAAAACTAATGTGATAAGATTGCACTTAGTCAAAAATAGACTTAAAAATAAGATATTTCTAACATACTCTGGACATCCCTACGTTATAGCTCGTAAGATACGAATCCGACTTAGCTCCAAGAGATATGCTCTCATAAAATTTATTTAGTATTTTAGGAGCAAACGAACAAAATCCGCTAAGTTACAACTTAGAACTCACGTAGACAGTTTTATTGTTATTATCATGTATACCAAATGATTTACATTTTATACGTGTGGGGAGTGAGTTCACTTAAATATTTCATAACTTGATTAAAGTAATAAATACAATGAATCCGTAAGTATATTTTGGACTTGGAGTTCTTATGGTTTCCACACAGCATTTTTATCATCTCCCTGCTCGGATTCCAATAATTTTATTTTGAGTTGGAACAAAACCTTTACTGTCTATTTTGGGGCAAATCAATACTAATAAATATAATAAAGGAGTATCGTTTTTTTGTTTGAAGGCGCTAATCTCTGGAACTACCAGTCGGATTTGAGAAAATCTTTATACATTTTATAGCCCATTTCTTGAGGAAGGCTATAGCTTATAGGCTACTTTTTATATTGGGAATACGGGTGATACCGCGGGGAACAGCTGATTATATTTCATTTCATTTCTCGCTAAGACTTCGCCCTGTGTGATAAAACATATGTCCTGGGACATTCCTCACACACGGCCATCTATGAAAACCAAATAACAAATATACTACATAGGTACATTCATATATATGATGCCAAACGCATGTTTATATAAAAAAACACCAGGATTTTAATGTATCATTCATTTTCCTCTACAGATACAAATATATTCCATATAGATCACCCGCGATTTTCTAACTTTTCACTTCACTTTAAAGGGTTTTTTCGATGGACCAGTGACAGGGGGTCATTTGTCCCCCCTGGCCCCCCACCCCCACACCACGGGGGGGGGGGGGGAGTCCGTGGTTGCCTAAACAAATACGTGAAAGTGGCCGGAGGACGCTAATTCGATTCATATGTAGGTACTATGGGTAGATTTGGACGTGTGCTATATAGTCTTTGTTTCGCAATTATTCGTAGAGGAAATGTTGGTTGATATAAAATTGTGAATGTAACTTTTTTTTGTGTTATAAGTACTGGTTGTATATGTACAATTTTAGTTAATCTGTGTTCTGTAAGAATAAAACACTATATAATATAATCGTCATCTATCAGAGATATGATTAAATACAAAATTGATTTCAAATTAGGAAAATAAGTGTATTAAATTTGACAAAACTAGCAAAGTATTAGTAAAGATAGTCAGCCTATAATTTCAAATATTCTTGAAACTAAAATCTTTTTTAAATACTTCAATATTTTCAACTAAGCACACTAGTATGTGAGAAATTTGCACAATTTTATCCGTAAACATATTTTATAAATTGACATTATCGTGTTCTTGTTTCAAATAAATAAATAATACCTACCTTCTATAAAATAACCAAATAACAAATAGAATTATCCGCATAATCTCCCGATCCTCCATAGTCATCAAAAGGGATTATCCTCTCGTCCTCTTCTATCCTATCCCTTGCGGATAATTTCATACGATTTGTAAAACAAAAAATATCCCAAATTCTCAAGCTAAACTTAATAATTCACTTAGAATCGGTCGTATATAAAGAATCCTGTGTAAAAAGCATTATTGGCGTTTGGAACGATGCCTGAGGGCGACATCGATCCTCTACATGTAAACCACATATTATTAGAACCAGGTTTAAGGGATGGGAGGCAGCGGGGGTGGAAAGTTTCATACCACAAACGTTGCATTATGGACTATTCAGCTTTGTAACTCAGTCACATTGATTCCCCATTTATTTTGGACTTGATTTCAAAATAATTGAACTATCTTGTATTATTAATGCACTAGATTATACGCGCGGTTTCACCCGCGTGCTTGGGAAGAAATATAGCCAATGTTACTCGGTGAAGATGTAGCTTTCTAACGGTGAAAGATTTTTTTAAATCGGTCGAGTCGTTTTTGTGTTAAATCGTAGCAAACAAACAAACAAATCTTTCCACTTTATAATATTATAGTTTAGATTAGTTTGGACTAGCTCACCCCAGTTTTATCCAGGTTTCCGTTATAAAAAGTGACCTATGTCATTCTCCAATCCATAAACTGTCTCTATGCAAAAAATCACGTGGATACGTTGCTGCAAAAAAAAAAGGCCTAACCAAAAACTTTCGCATGTGTAATAGTAGGGATTAAAGCGTTTATTTGAGAATATTTAGAAGTTGCAGTGACTATATAAAGTCATTTATCTAATGTTTTTTTCAGTCCTCTACAACTGATTGACCATAAGCATATTTAATATCAACCAAAAGTCTGTCTCTTCAGGCATGTTCAAAGGCATGCTCATAATATAACTACGCATTCATAATATATAAAATTTCGCAGTGAAAAATAACGAAAATAGTTCTGTAATTATATCCTCCGCTAGTTAGTTATATTACCAGGGACATAGCTTTACCCCGGATATTTATTAACATTAGAAAAATTATTTGATTCCTCTTAAACCTATTCATTCTGGATTTTAGGAGTCAGGAAACAGACACCGGGAGCAAGATCCACTCCTTTGCTCTTTGCATTATATGACTTAAATGATGGCATACTGATAACGCTTATTTCAACCAGCTCTAGCGCATCTCTCCTAACTTACCCCACACACTATCGCGTCCTTACCAACCCTATCTAAAACCGTTTTGAAAATAAAACGCGCACATCACCCCTGTAGGAATTAGTGGGGTACAAACCCTGCGCCTGATAAATTGTGAAACAATAACGGACGCCGCTGGCCTTTTTATTCCCTCCCCCACAGATGTTGGTTTGGGTCAATGTATAATTTTAACCCATCGTAATTTTTAGTTAATATGTACTTTTTTCAGTAACTCTAATGACCTAATAGACTGAAAACAAGCCAGTGACTGATTGTTGATGACGATATACAGAAGTTAATTGTGGATTAGGTTTGTTCGGGTCTGAAGTGATGATTTAACCAATCGTGAGCAGGAAGAACTTTGAAGTACGACAAGTTTGTCCCACAGCAACATATTAAGAGTAACCCTGAATGTATAATTTATTTACAACAAATATTTACAATCACTGTATTGTTACCCTGAATTAAATGCGATCAAATTTAAGGTTATTATAGCTGTGGTGGTGACGTTGAACTCCATAGTTAGCGTGTCGTGAGCTCAAATCCTGGAATGAGCTTTCGATGGAGGAAAATATCTTGAGGAAACCATAGTAAGGGGGCAGGTTATTTTGTAATACCTATCCATCTGGCTGGCTACCACCCTCAAGTTCGAAGTCTGTCAACAAGTATCTACCGATGTGTACCGGCAGCTACACTTTAAAGTACCTTCTAGGCTCTTGTGGTCCATACCAAATCCTATGCATGGTATATTAATATAATATAAGAAACAACTAATTTCATAGAAATGAATCGCAGTTTTTGCATTTCTTCATGATTTACAACTTAAAAACGAATTTTCTTTATTTTTATCATCAATGGTGGGAGCATTAAAATTGTCAACGATTGTTCCATTTAAAAATGTAACAAAATGAAAGAAGCGCCAAGAAATTATATACAGAATGATTTTGTTATCACTGGCAATACTTGCAAGGGTGGAAGTACTCATCAAAATGAACAACTTTTATAATGGGACTAGCTGTGAAATCATGAAAAAATTATCAGCTATTCCATACAAAAGTTCAATACCTACTCGACCAAAATGTATGAAGCAACCGTATTATTTTACGCGATATCAGAGTTAGCCCTATAATAAAAGTTATTCACATTGATGAATACTTCCACCCCTGCAAGTATTGCCAGTGATAACAAAATCAACCTGTATAATATGAATTTAGTAAACTACTAGGACACAAAACACTATTGTCAATTAAAAGTCATTAGAATGTCTGTAATCATGTTATCTTCGACGTGTTCTTGTGTATTTATAGACTACCAAGCCTCATGATTTGTACAGGTATTTTCATTATGCCCTATTCTCATTACACCCGAGGTATGTTCGGCTACTCCGAGGCGAGATAGGCGTCTATATGTTAACTAAATACACTGTATTTAATTAAATTTACACATTGAATTAGCACACCATACCTAAAACTTCGTAATGTTTTCAAATATTTCGCCTGGATGGATTTGATTAATCAAAATATACGATGTTTTTGTTTTAGATTATATTTTTACTTTTTGTTTTTCTTTTGTTTCCTGGTTATACAGTTTCTTTTTTCTTTTTTGGACGGTATTTGTAGAATTTGGTTACACTTGAGAACCAGTTGCTTTATAAAGGTCGGCAACACATTGTCCCCTAATATTGCTATCCATAGAAACTTATCAATAGGTGGACCGTCAGACTGATAGTCAGCCTTCTTGCTGACAGAATACATTAGAATTAGAACCATTTACAAGGTTTCATACGCTTCGAAGTAACACTAAAACATGTAATGTACAAAATATTTTAAAGGTTGTTTTTTTATTTATAACAGGCAATCAAAAACCGCATTTTTATTGTCGTTCAATATACAAACTCGCTACCAAACGTTTTATTATGAGTGTAAAAATAACACGACGTACATAAAATATACGTTACATAAAACGCGACAAACGAAAGGGTTTTGCACTAATGATTCGTATTTCGTAAACCGTTTTAATGCGTGCCTTCGGACATATTTAAAACACAAACTTTTCCGTTCCCATCCTCCCCCCTCTGCTTCCCCCCAAAGTGCCCACATTTCGGTAGTTAGCGGATGGAGGGTAAAACGAGAAAAAAGATCCCCATGGAGTGGGGTAAAAAATGCGTAGTTTTAGCTAATCTGCATGGCCCGCGCGGGAGGAAGCGGGTGGCTTTTTTAAACTGGGCCGCGGGGTGGTTTTAGGCATTTTAACACTGTACAAAAATGTTGTGGGGGTAGAATGGGGAGTGTGTGGAATCGGACGTATTATGTGCGAACCTATTTATGTGATATACCCCCCTCGCGTTAATATCGGTTGCCATGGCAACGAGCCGATTACTGCATCGCATCTACACGATTTTTCGCCGCTTTTTCCGTTGTAATCAAATGAGGTGCGACGCGTGTGTGTTGGGGGTGTCCAGGGGGCCCAGGGGGGGGTGACACGCGTGTACTCAATTATCCGCAGTGAATCAATAGCAGTGAGATGAGGGTAGTTGTGATGTTTGTGACGCAAATAATACCTTTTTATCTATTTAAATTTTTTTCAACGGAGTTTTCCGGCTTCTCTTTTGGGTGGTGTAAGGGTGTAACGATGATGTTGCGCCATTTTGTTTGACCTATTTTTCGGTCATTAATATGTTACTCATTTATTTCTACTGTAATAAATATCCTCTTCCTGAATATTTTACAGATAGTAGGTACGTATGTATGTGAAATAATAATAATTAATGTCGATGCCTAATTTGTAACAATTTTTGGTATACCTTACCTGTCCTAACTTATTTTTTTAATTTTTATCATAATCTTAACTATATAATATTATAAATGCGAAAGTGAGTTTGTTTATTTGATTATTGGTTTGCTTGTTACCTTTTCACGCCTAAACCGCTGAACCGATGGCGATGAAATTTTGTACGCACATAGCCTATGGTATGGAAAGTGACATAGGCTACTTCTTATTCTCGGGAACGCGGGTGAAACCGCGGGGAACTGCTAGTTACATATATAAGTATATATAATCAAAACATAAGTACAATTCGACATTCTCGGGTAAGTACCTACCTACTTACCAATCCAGTATTCGCTATATTGATGATATAGATGATTTGAGAATCAAAAGACGAATCAAGCTGTCCGAGGCCCTACCTCAGAATATAACCTGTGAGATTCATAACCCTTCCTTACTGCCGTAGTCGAATAAAAATCGGAATAGGTAGGTACTTACGTCAAACAAATTTACTAACCATTTTTTTTTATTTAATTTTGTATTCCTGTACCCCAAAAAATAATAATCGAACCTTCTCTACGGGTAAATCTACTCGTTGGCTGAGAGGACTCAAGCAGAAGTGGACAGTGTATGATATAGGTCACTGCCAAAATGGTCAGGATTTTTCTTTCAACTCAACTACCATCTATTGAGGTTTTCCGGAACTTTTAAATTAAAATAATTTTTGCGAGTTCTGGAACTTCATTTTCCAGATAAGTATTTACGCCCCCCGCGAGATGTCTCTGTTCGACGCCCTCTGATGATATTTTCACGAAAATAATATAATGTAGCGCCATCTATGAGCATTTTCACCAACTAACATGAACTTGAATATTTGGTTTCAAATTTGACCAAAAAGGTTGCATTAAACTGATTTTAAGTATTTTCCTTAAGTATATATTATTACCATGCTATGCCTTACCTTTAAAATTACATATACCTATTTATTTCCGCATTACTTTAAGCAAGCTATACCTATATAGATAATAATACTAGCTGTCCCCCGCGGTTTCACCCACATTACCGGGATAAAAAGAACCTTCCTCAAGAATTAGACTATGAAATGCCAAAACATATTTTCAAATCCGACTGGTAGTTCAAGAGATTAGCGCTTTCAAACAAACAAACAGAAAACTCTTCAGCTTTATAATATTAGTATAGATTTCGGTTGTGAAGATCATTCAATTTTTAATGTCAATATATGACTTATTACTTTTAATCGAAAGTATAGTTCTATAAAGTTATATAAAGCAGAATGGCCTCTCGTATCTCCGCGTCTTTGTTTGCTAATAACATAATGATAGCTCATAGCTCCAGATAGCTGACCTACAGCTATCATCCGTTTATGTCTGTAGTAGAACTACTGTATATAGGTACCTACGTGCCGTGAAGATATATAAAAATGTCGATTGTATATAACCTGGGGAACCCAGTTTAGAGATAAATCCGGATGGGAGTAAAAATCATAGACGTTTTACTAAAAATTTCATAAGGTTTATCAAAGATAATTAAGAGAAAAAGTGTTTTTTTTATAATATTGTGTTAATTATTAATTGTATATATTATCTTAATATTTTATGTTAAAATTAAAAAGACTGTTTTTTTATGTCGTAATTGACCGACGCTAGTTCCAGATCGTTTGTGCTAACCACCTTCGGCCATATAATCACTTACCTCGGTGATAATAAGTCAAAGGCAATCCTATTTTAATAAAAATTGCCATTCATCCTGGCAATGCTGCCAGCCATCTTGGCACACTTCAGCTCGACAGCGATTTTTTTTAAGGTACACGAAGGTGGTATTTTCTCAACCACCTCACCCTTTAATGGACTAAGGGAATTTCTTTTATTTATAAGCTTTTAACTTGTCAGTTCTTAAATTATAATAATATTTGTTTTATTATATATTATAAACATAATATGTATATAATAACAATACCATATAAATAAAACTCCTGGTATATCTCGCAAATTACTTTAAATTTATTTATAAAAGTAACTATAATGTAACTATCAATGCAAACGGAAATTATATATATATTTTTTTAAATTAATTATTACATTAGTAACTATTTATAACTTTTTTTTATCAATAAACACTTCATTTTAAATTTATTGTCTCATCCTCTTTTGTAGGTGAGAAAGAGACAAAAGATCGATCTCTTAATACACTACGACTCTTTTAGATTTTATTCTTAACACACACAAGATAAATATCAAATTTGCTTGGCACATAACATATTCGATTTATAAACGGACGGCACTAAATCTAAAAACAAATATAATTTAATAAAAACAACTTGTAAAGAAAAAAAAATATTATATTTGTTTTTATAGCCCATTTTGATCGGCATCTTAGATATTTTAGAATATTACATGTTTTCTGCTCATACATAAAATTTTCTCCTAAACTATACAAATCAAGCTATAGACATATCATAATTAAAACTATCTAAAAAAACAATAATTCTATAATAAAAAAATATTCAATCGCACAACTCATATTATTAATATTCCAGGTAATAATTTCAATTCCCTCACAATTTTGAGTAACAACATGAAATTTGTATATTATCATGATAATAGCTGATATTATAAACAGGTATTAGTACAGTTACCTCCAAAAAAAGGGATGAAAACTAACACATATACGTATTACATCCCAATATTATTTTTTATCGAAATAGAACAAACTCAACTTTTTTAATTAATCTTTTTTTATTTTAATAATTAAAATATTCAATTAACAAATATAATGAAAATTAAATTAATTAATTAAAAGGAAATTGTCCATTTATTGGTTCTATATTTGATATACATTTTTGTATAATAATACCTGTATATAATCATCAGCTAATCTAGATTAATATTCTTATCACTATTACTAAATAGAATTTGGCACAATAAAACAAAATATTCACATACATACATAGTACAGTCAAATACATAAGCTTATAAACCATCTGTGCACTAAAACTACCCATGATATAAAAATGTTTAGATGTAGGTTTTAGAGACACCATTTACAAACACCTGTTTATTGTTTCTTATATTATGGATAGTTATAACAGATGTTTTATAATGGATCTGTTAAGCTAATTATGTTGCCGACTGTACTTGAACAATATTTACATAGGGTTCGCTAAAGGACAGACAGTAAATTAATTACATAATTATTTACTAAACATAACTATCATACAAATGTAATAGTAAAATCTCTATAAAAAAATAGATTATAAATTAGCACAGCTACCACTTTAATGACAGTTCTTCAATTTAAACATAGAAGTGGTTTAATTTTCGAATATCAAAAGAATCCTAAAATGGGCAATCTCCATTATTATTTTATAGTTTTAAAGACGGCGTAATATATTTGCAATACTAACATTATTTTTTATTTTTAGTATGGACTTGCAGACTTGCAGATTTGCAGACTTGTAGGCTTGTGTAATCTTACCATGGTAAGTAGCCTCGAGGACATCTACTATATAGATTATATTTTCAGCAATTATACAAATAAAAATACAAACTATAAAATATAGAAAATTTCCTCAAGGCTACCGCCGCTGCCTATAGGCAAGGTTCCCAGCAGGCTGGCAGCGTTCCCTATTTGTTTTTTTTTTTTAAATAAAAGAGTACTATAGTTAAATAATGTTATGACACAAATAAAGATTCTTTCTTCACATTCATTAACACATTGTCAGTAACATTTTACGCTCTTGAAATTGGTGATAAATAAAATAATGTTCAGATTTTGTTTTTAATATACTAAACTTAGTAGTGGCACCAAAACATGTTTTAGAAAAAATTAAGATCCTACAAAAAGGCCTAGTAATAATAGGGTAGATATTACTAAGCCTATAAATCTATTAGTTATATACAGAGTATTATAAACACACAAACAATCAACTAGAATCTCCAAGTATAGCAACGTGAAACGTAAAGGTAGTGACGTAATAACGGGAAACAAATACAGAGCGACACGAAAGCCTATGCAGATACTAGTTCCAATTAATTTTACAAAATTTAACCTACTTACAGTTCTAGTGTGAGAGGGAAACTATTTATTTTTGCGGAATAAAATTATACTTAACTGCCTTCACAAAACCCTTACTGCTTCTGAAAAAAACTTTAAATTAAAATATATGCACCAAACCTTTTCAAAGACTTCAACTCTTATCATCACGTACAAATTCACATAATACACTTGTAGAACTAAACTTCTTCACAGTTCACTTAACACTTCTTCTTAGTTTTTTTTTATCCTTGACTGCAATATAATACATATTCTCAATGATGATAGATTCTTTATTAAATACCTGATATACACACTCGTACTTTCCTTCTTTACTCAATATACTAGTATGGCTGAGTTTTCACAACCTTCTCCACATCCATAAATATAACGTATAATATATAATATTATTTGCCTATCTAAGTATTTATTTTGAATATTCCAAAATTACCATCACCAAAATTCTTAAATAATAAGACTTTTGTCTCTCACACTAGAACCATTTTACAATGCTACAAAAAAACAAAATCTTCAAACCTAATCACATATTTATGCTATATACATAAGATAAAATCCTTAAAGCTAAGAATTAACTAGTTCCTTCCGATTTACTAGACTCGCTTTCCTCGGTTATCGTGATCATCGGTGGTGAATCAAACGTGCTATCACAAGGTGATGTATCATTCATTAATTTCTCAAATTTCGGTGAACCAGACATAATGACATCCTTCACAGATTCGTACACATCCGTCCTTATCATTGGTAGTGAAGCTCTCTTACCTCTTACACTATCCTTAGGAAAATCGTCTTCTTTAATAGTTTCCATACCAGAAAACTTCTGAACCTGATCTTCACATTCCTTTTCTTCATCTAACCGAACTGGTAAACTGTCTGCCCTGTTCAAATTCTTCTTAGGACTTTCAATTTTCTCTGTAATAACTACAGCGATGCCATTCTCCATTTTCTTATCTCTTTGGTCTTGAAGGTGCTGTAGACTTACTTCTCGAGCTTGGACATCAGATAATAAAGGCCCATCTGTGGAACCTTCGATGCAATACCCCGGCCCTTGTATATCGTTACCAATTATAGAATCTTGCTTAAAAATTGCTGCAGTCACTACTGGTTTATCAGGATCAGTTGGAGTTTTGCTTATTAAAGGTTCTCGAGAGTTATCATAAGTAATACCTTCGGGTATACCTTCTTTGGTGATATCATAACCAGCATACACAGGGTAACCAAATGGGCCTTGTTCGTACCCTAACTGGCTACCATAAGAATAGCTTGCGTTATGGGATCCTATTGAAGACATACTAAGGTCAGAAATAGAAAGTCCGGTACTGGAAAGTGCTAATGCTCTGTCTCTCTCAAAACTTCTCTCGCTGTCTTCTTCAATGATCTTTTTGTCTAGTTCTTCAGGTACGCGATGGATAAGAGCTTGGTTAGTTGAGATCTGTGGGTCGTGGGGAGGGGAGTTCTGTAAGGGTTTATTGTTGGGTCTATAGGCGGTTGATTGTTGTACTTCTACCACAAATATGCCGTCGTTGTCTGGTGAGTACTTCATTTTCGTTTCGCGTCCGTTTTTGGTGATGTCCTAGAATAATAATGGAAACATAAATACTGATTCTCTTTAAAGGTAATTCTCAGCTTCTTACTTCTGCCTTCGAGATTTTGTGCGTTTACCACATTGAATTTAGATTGTGTTCCAAAGTACTTACATTTCTCTCCTCGGTTTCCACAATGAGGTGGTTATTCTTGAGGGTCATAGTGAAGATGGACCCGTTGGCTGGAGGAGCCTCTCCTTCCACGGCTTCGGTGTTAGTGCTCTCTTTTATTGGTGATTTTAACTGTAATAAAAGAAATAGCATACGATTATTATGGAATTAGAGACTGTGTTCGTTTATCCTGGAAAATTTATAAAAGAATTATATAGGAATCCAAAAAATATCAGTCTAAACTTTAGATATTTTTAAACATTAGATAAACTTATGTAGTTTCGTCTTATTGAAGCCGTCAGAAAACGTAAAAATGAAAATGTAAAGATGCTACTGTATAAGATTGCTTTTAAACAATATAAAATCAAAATGTGTCGGTTGAGCTTTTTACTGCTTCAATAAATCTTTAATGTACAGAATCAATTGCGTTTAGATAAATTTTACGAAAAAAGCTAATAACCCGATGAAATATAACTAACGACCAACGTATATGGTGATACGTACATAAAAACGTCAGCGGATTTGGTATATTTTGACAATAAACGTAATCGTTTCGAATAATATAACGGTTCTTACCTAAATCATTACAAGGCGAGGGTTCGAATATCATGACATGACAAATAATATCTCAATTTAAGATCAGTTCACACAACAGAATATTTTTTATTATCTTTTTACATACTTGTTTACGACCATAAACTATCTTTGCTAATATATGGCTCAAATGCAACTAAGTTAAATTAAAGTAGCTAATGAGATAGTTTCGAAAAGATGACACCTAAACTTGTCCAACCAATACAATTTTTTTAAATTTTTTCTATTTTGTAACACCAGATGTTCGAGCCTAAACAAGTATTTTTAGGTTTTATTTTATAGCCGAGAACCCTCGCTACGATTGAAGCAAAACAGCGTCTTCGAGTCACGACCGCATCACATTTGGCGTATTATTATTAAAAAATTAATGTCAGTCAGTCTGTTGTCAATTCATCTATAAGAGTTGATTTTAAATAATTTTATCACCGCGCCGCTTTTATATAATTTCATTCAAAGCACCCTTCCTGTGTGACTTGGAGATTGCCAAGGAGCTGAAATCAGGTGAGTGGCTATTGGTTATATTATAACTCATAAAGTTACTTGTTTGGGTATAACATCTCACCGCCGCATTTTTACATGGGAGGAAACGGAGACGTGAGGAGGCACACCTAAGAATAATACAGTCCACTAAAAAAGGCATTTAACATCTTGCCCCATCACCAGAAATATCAGAAAATTCTCTTACACCAAAACTTTGTTTTTCCAGTACCTTTGATTAATTATTTCCTTCAAGTTGTTTTTGACAGACAATTTCCTTTCTTTCATTATTTTGATAAAATTTGTTAGTAACAAAAAATGACAGATTCTATATAATTACACATTCCCTTTGATCTAAGACTGAAGTAAAATATTTCCGGAAAATACGAATTATACGCTCGGCGGGGCATTTCCAGATCCCACCGACATAATTTAACCCCAACGTAATAGCCCTCTGTTTCCTGTAACTACATTTAAAAGTAAACTCATCATTCTATGAACAAATCAAATACATACAAAGCTTCCCCAGTTTCTGGAAGCTAGTGTTTCAGGGCAGTTCGTTATGTATTTAATAAAATAATGTGTGTTTATTATTGTTATCCAACTTTTAAGTATTTATTACTTTGTTCCGAATATGATATGAACATAATATTATTCCATAACGTATACTTGATAGTTATAACATAATTAACAATAAGTAATAGTTAATTTGAACATGATATCCTTCCACTTCTTCTATTACACTTAATTAATTTTAGGAAAACCTATAATTGGCTCGTGTTAAGGTTATACCACATTTTTTTACATGTTTCTAAATAAGCTGTTGGTTTTCTGAATAAAGGCAAATAGGAAAATGGGCCTTCGAAGCCTGACTCTACCAGTGGTCCTTCTGAACTGGTTCGAGAATTTACCCACGTCCCTAAGAGATTTAATATTTTCCCAGGATAAAAAGTTTCTTTATATATTATTCCGTATTAATAATTATAAATATATACTTTCGTATTTATAATATTAGTAGGTTAAATCGATAGATTGTACTTTATTGTATCATTTGATCGAATAATAAAATTTTAAGTTATTATAATTAGGTTTTAAATAAGCTGTTAAGTCTTAAATAAGCAGTTAAGTCTTAAATTTTAGCTAATAAGTATTTTTATAGTTACATTAAGTTCTAAAATAGAAATAAATTTTATATACGCGTTAAAATTTGTAAAGAATAATATACCTAAGTATAATTATCAATTCAGACACAAAGTAAAATAATATAAATCTAAATCATTACTCTCTGCCAACCTATAGTAGTGGATAATATGAAGAGACCTTTAGAGGCATTGAGACCTTCTGAGAGGCAACACAAAGGCGGTTGAAGGCGCTATTTGCCTCGTTGCCTTTCGGACATTGCTAATGACTCGCATATTGACGAATCGTTCACCTTCGCCCACATTTTGTGTCCTAAGTTCATTTGTGAAGCGGTTTACATGAAAACGGCAAACCTTCTCAACTGGTATTAGAGGCTGCCAATAAGAAAAAAGGTTTTATTTTTTGTAATATTATGACAACGGGACGGGCCGGTTGGCGTGGTTGGTAAGATACCCTATCTATCACGCCACAGGTCGTGGGCTTGATTCCCACTCTGGACAAACATTTGTGTGCATGAACATGTCTGTTTGTCCTGTGTCTGGTTGTAATTATCTATATATGTATGTATTTACAAAAGAAAAGTAGTATATGTAGTAGGTATATCAGTTGTCTGGCTTCCATATACAAGCTAAAATTATTATTATTTTATTTTATTTAGTTTTTTTACTCTAGTGTGTCAGGTTAATTCTTCCAAGACATAAAGGTTTTCACTCTTAATTTATTACTCGAAAATACAAAGATAGAGTATCAACATGTTTTTGTTTTATAAAAGGTATAATTAATAACGCTTGAGTTTATCATTTAAACACGTTATTACAATATTGTAACCATTATAAGAAGACCTCTAAAATTTAATTATAAACCGCCAATTTAAGGTTCAACAGTAGAAATGTGGGGATCGAGGAGTACCTTACTAAATCGGTCCTTTCACGATGAGATAGAAATTCTTTGACAAAGTTATCTTGATTTTCAATAATGAATTTCAAACTGTATAACAAAGTCGTTAAGTTTCAATATTACATAATCGTTTCTGTGAATTATGGTTGGTATTTCGACTTTTTTTAAGCTAATGAAGCATGACCGTACCGACCGTGAGGAATTTGTGAAATGAATAACAAAAAAAAAATACTAGCTAATCTCATTTTACCCTTATCCTTTTAAAGTCAAAGTCAAAACCTAATTCAGCCCTAGGATGGCACTTATGAATTACGAATTTACTGCAGATACCTCCGGTTTGGAAGTCGCCTTCAGCTGAGAAGAACCGGCAAGAAACTCAGCAAGGTTACATTTTTTATTAATTTTTAATGATGTGATTATAACCAGGAAAATGTAATCAGCTTTCTTCATTTACATTATAGTTCAACCAGCACCTATCTTTTCACCAGGACATCTGTCAGAAATTTCTATAATAATATGCCTTGCTGATTTTCTTGCCGGAGTATTTTCTGTCCAAGTGTATTCCGAACGGGTGGTAGAATCAATTGTAACGTTCATAGGTGCCTTAATAGGGCCTAAACTGAATAAATGAGTTTGAGTTTGTCCTTTATAATTTTTCACAAAATCCTAAAAATAACTTAACCAGTACCTACGTATATTCTAACACGCACACTAAAACAGCCACAAGCTACAACATTCGAACGCTGGCACCTCAGCCCACACAACCACATGCATTAACACTTAAGTCAACTCCCAAAACCTAGCTTTAGACCTAAGTTAACTTTGGGGTTCGTTGACCGGTCGTCGCCCGCGCACATTTCGGTCGTCTTTTATTTTTTCGGCGGTCCCACCTCCCCCCGCTCTCCTACCGCAGCCTGCATCGAGTTGCAGTTTTTAGATGCACCTACTCTCGTTGTACGACTATCTAACGACTGAATTGTGGATACTGTGGAGTAGTCGTTGGTATTGCATTTTTTTATGTGTATGCATGTTATTCTGTAAGTTTGTATTGAGCTCAAGAGATTATTGCTCTGAGAGCGAATCATTATATATTTTTTGCATACAATTTACGTCACATAAAACTCAAGGATTTCTTTCAAGTAAAAACAATAGAAATAATGCTAGGAAGACGGGAATTAGATTGAGGCAAAATTGAATAAAAGGATCTGAATTATATCTAATAGTAAATATCCTGAGGCTTGAGCAAATAACTTGGAATGTGCTCCTTTTCCAGGTTTTTATTCTACTTTTACTTCTTATGTTTCAAGTTGTGTCTATAACAACCAAAAAATCATTAAAAAATCGCACTTTGTCTACTCTACATATTTCCCTGTGCTCACACGCATTCATCGAGAAGTGCGTTGCACTATAGTGAGCCAGTTTGACTAGATTTTTGGCAACGAACGGCGCATGCACAGGATTGGGCCCCTTCCCTCCACACCCCTGAAGCACCTCTCGCGACTCATGCCATGCGCCCGCGCACATGGACTTATGAGATTTTGATGAGTTAGCCCTGATTTGAAATGAATTCCATTATAGTATGCAATATAATATAATGTTATTTTAAATAAATTGCTTGTCGAAATTATATTATCTGATGATGTTTTTAATTTTTGATCATAATAATAACCACGTGGTGGATATGAGTTTGAAGGCTTCTTTAATTTAATAAATATGGGATTTAAAAAGTTAAAACTATCACGAACTCCTCTAATGATACTTCATTAGTATTATATAGTCACAATAGTAGTCGAAAAATAAGGTTGGTATTTGATTCATCTTAAAAATTAATTCCATTCTAAACATGAAAAAAAAGTGTCCCAATTCTGCAGTCTCGTGTGAGTGTCCGTATCTTAATACACCGTACATGTGGCGATATATCACGTAAACCGTTTTATATTGATCTCTCTTCTCTCCAAGCACCGAAAAAGCTAAATTGGTATCGAATTCAAGACAGGAAATTTCTGGGCTCTGGATCTTGAGATGATTATACCCTACTTGTCACGACACAAGTCGTAGGTTCGATTACCATCCAGGCAGGTTTGTCTGCATGAACATGTCTGTTTGGTCCTGATTTTGGGAGCAATAATTGTTGTCTTGCGTCTTGCTGAGATGATGATGATGATGATGGTATGGATGAATCGGTGGTAGCTTCAGTAAATTCGACCTTCATAAGTGCCCTCCTAGGGCCTAAACTGAATAAATGGCTTTGACTTTGACTTTGACTTTGATGATGAATTGTATCAGGTAAACTCACGATGCGGAAGTTAGTATCCAATATTTTGATGAAGTAGGTATTGGTTAACATTTTTTTTCTTCGTTTTTTTTTTGTCGAACCGATGGTATAGCTTTAGCAGTTTTGACAATAATAAAAAGTAAATTAAACCTATTTAGGTTTGTTTCAAAGGACTCTTTCGAACCAAAGTAAGAACGATGTATAGTGAGTGGCAAAAAACGGTAAATAATGACAGTAACGACTGCGCCCTCGAACCCTTAATGCCAGCGTAATGTGAAGTAACGTCAGAAGAACAACTCACAAATAAATACCGAATAAAATATATATTATGTTTGTAAGTTTTGGTGATATAAATGGGCGATAGCTTGTGTTTGACCATAATCTCACTATGGTATGTGATGATGTGGCCCAAGGTGGTAAGCACACAAAGCCTAGAAAGAACTGGCTCTCAAGTGCAGCTGCCGGAACATACCAATAGGTGTTTGTCGACAGATTTTCAACTTGAGGGTGGTAGCTAGCCAGGCCACTACACAGTACCCTACCACCAAGGTATATAATAAATAATAATAATAAATATTCTGGGACATTCCTCACACACGGCCATCTGACCCCAAACTAAGCAGAGCTTGTACTATGGAAGCCAGATAACTGATATACTACATATACTACTTTTCTTTTGTAAATACATACATATATAGATAATTACACCCAGACACAGGACAAATAGACATGTTCATGCACACAAATGTTTGTCCTGAGTGGGAATCGAACCCACGACCTGCGGCGTGATAGATAGGGTATCTTACCAACCACGCCAACCGGCTCGTCGAATATATAGTTTCCTCAAGATGTTTTCCTCCACCGAAAAATCAAGCTCATTGTAGGATTTGAACCCACGACCTTCACCGCGGCAGCCGACGTCTTTACCACATCTATAATCACCTATCTATTTTGTTAATGTGGTACAAATATTCTATCAGAAGCAAAAGGCACCCGAAAACTTATTAAGAAAGACTCCTCCCTAGCTACAACTATTTCATAGAAAATCTATCGAATGAACATAACAGTGTATTCCGATAATTATACTTGAGACCCAGTTCCCTTCTTTGTTAGTTTGTGTTTTACCTCCTTCGGTCACATCATCACTTATAGTGAGATTGTGATCAATAAATATAAGACAGTTATTTGAAAAATATTTTAGTACTACTATCCCGCGGTTTCAGTCGGGTTCTCGTGGTATTTATGTTTTTTCGGGATAAAAATATCCAATGTTTTTAATAATTTTATTATTGTACATTTCATCATGATTGCTTGTTCAGTTGAGGCGTCAAGAGGTAACAAACAAGCAATCAAATAAACTCACATTCAATGCTTTTATTTTTTTTATACTACATTGCTCAAGTTGTGGAACGAGCCGTGGTTTTCCCAAGGGAGTACAGCATGGGGTTCTTCAAGAAAGGTGTGAAGAGATTTTTGCAGGGTCGGCAACGCGCGTGTGATGCCCCTGGTGTTGCAAGCGTCAATAGGCTACGGTAACCGCTTACCATCAGGCGGGCCGTATGCTTGTTTGCCGCCTTAGAGGTATAAAAAAAAAATATATCGGCAAACAAGCATACGGCCCGCCTGATGGTAAGCGGTTACCGTTCATAGGTTACTATGAACGCTTGCAACACCAGGGGTATCACTCGCGCGACCTTACTCACGCGCAGGAACACAACTATAAGTTATTTGTCTGCGGTATTCTGTAAGAAGGTACTTCCCCAGTCGAGCTGCTCTTTGAGCGAAATATCGCTATGCTCTACCCCTCTTATAATATTAGTATGATTTTTTTGCAGTCAGTACATTCCTGCCAGTACGGATTATCTCGCGCACGCGGTACCATCCGCGTTCTCGACTGGACTTCTCCCGGAAATTATCCCGAGCCGAGAGCTCTACATGTATTATGTATATCTCTTTTGTAAGAAATATCTTTAGAATTGCCAATGATTTATAACAGGACTTTTTAGGGATGGGATATTTTTTATAGTTGAATAGGTTTTACAGTTAGGTGTTAAACTATATTTCTATAAAGTTTTACTTCCAACAACCCTAGACGGTTTTCATTATTTTATAAATAATATATCGATCTAAAGGTATAATCTAACTAAAGGTCTCCAAACCCAATAAATAATATACCAAACACCCGCGAGAGGGCATTAGAGTCCTCAGGACACCTCTCGGGCCCCAGACTCCGCGAGGGCAATGATTTGTCCTCTTTGTCAGGGGACACCGACCTTAAAACATCTTCTATACGTTATCCAATATGAGTATTGCTGTGGTATAAATATTAAATAGGTATTAAGAGTCTTTGAAGTGAAGGAAAATATTGTAAGAAAATTAATGTCAGATATTTTTGTAAGGATTTGCTACTCACAAAAGTTTATTGACTGGACCCTCTTTATTTCAGTTTTACTTACTCACCGGGCTGCCTATTGGTTTCATAGTTAAAGAATGTTTAACATTTTTGTTTATTGCAATACTAACAAAATATGGACACCAGTCTGAAATAAAAGATTTTTATTTATATTTCTTCCAAATTTCAAATATCTTGGTTCACGTTTAGAAGTGGGTTGTCTGTCAGTGTTATATATACATAGTTTTATTAGGTAGAAAGATGATATTGCTGATGATGAAATTCAGATCATCGATGTGGTAAACGTTTCACAATACATTCAAATACAGTAGATTGTCACCTTGTGTTTAAGAAATCCACATTTTTTGACTAACGGATCCATCGTGGGCTACCACACCCTAATCATATCCTGTTCACACAGAACAGGATGCTGAAACAATAGCTTTGGACTCAGTCACCGTCCATCACAGATTCTCAGCATGTCTAAAATGCCGAAAAAATTTCACCAAACCATAAAGTGAGTCGTAAAGTGTAATGTTTTCTTTATGAGAGATAAAATCTCTAGCATTCGTCGTTAAATAAGAAATCTCTGCACACTTGCTCGTAATTCTAATTTGAGAAACTCGTTTGTGTTGTACAACTTCTTTAGTGGAGATTCTCTTGCGCGTTATGTGTTTGAGTTACTGTAAATAATATTTGATAGAAAAGATCAACGTAGATGGTCGTAGCCTTAAATCCTACAATTGCTTCAGCAGCTGAAAGTAAGCGAAGCATACAAGTAAGGTTATTTATATATCTTAGATACAATAGATAAAAGTTGCACCATTTATCTTTATTATGTCCACATTTCATTCCATCCAAAGGTTTTTGGAAGAGATCGTATATATATATAGTTTTCCTGGTCTACAATCAATAGTTATCCATCCATCTATCACGGTGATAGGTATAGGTCCTGTATAAGTAACTAATACACTTCTGATCCATGACCAAAGCATTCCTTTCAAATTGTAACAGGTATACACAGTCGATTTTTATTTTGGATAAGCTTGAGATACAATTACCATGGTAAGTGAAGATCTACGCGAAAATGGCAACCACACAAAGCCTAGAAAATAATAGACTCCCATGTACAGCTAGCCTCAATCGAGTTAGAGTTTCCTAACGAAGTTTTGCCATGAGTTTATATTTATTGTTTATATTTATGTTGAATATGTAGTATTTTTTTTACACTACATATGTAGCAAACACGCTTACGGCCCACCTGATAGTAAGTGGTTACCGTAGCCTATAGACGCTCATAACACCACCAGCAAAGAAATTACAATATTATATTTTCCCTGCCAGGAGTATCACTCACGCGTTGCCAACCTTGAGACATGAAGTTGTTAAGTCTCCTGTGCCTGTAATTTCCCCGGCTCCCATAGCCTCCTAACCGAAACACAGTAATACAAGTGCGTAGTGCACGGTTGAATTAGATATGGTGGTAGTACTTCGCCGTGCGAACTCTGCACTAAGAGTTCTACTACCTACAAATAATATGTACATATATAATGAATATGTATTTAAATAACAAAACAAAAGGTACAAGTAAATTTATGAATGCGCAGCAAATAAATGGCAACATAACGGAAAATTTTAAGACATATGATAATCTTCTTTCATTCTTTTACGCAGTTACAAAAGGGTACTAAAAAGTTAGTACCTACATAAAAAAATAGATAAAAAATTAGCCTTCCGTGAGATGACGCCTGCGCAGTATTTGATTCAGGTTTTCCCTATTTATCAACAAAACATGTTTACTTATTTTTTTATTTTATCATAAAAAATGTGAAGTACCTAACCACAAGGTGGTATTTAACTGTAGGTACGAAATCAAAGGTATTTATTTAGTTTCATGTCCTAAAAAAGCACTTATATGGATGTCGATAGCATTGGTACGGAGAACGGGTTTCAACACAAAATGGCAATATTTTTTTATACTTTATCTTATAAAAATCATATATTATAATCTCTTGTAGGCAGCAGTAATGATATATCTAAAAATCAAACTATGAGTAATTACACAAATATCATGTCCCTGCGCACATTTTTTGCTACATTTTACCTACCAATTTCTGTAACTAGATTTAACTCAGGTATTCAATATTATAAAGTTACGCTCGTATTGGGCCAAGTTATGTATTTATGCCTTTTGCGGTAGAAACCATGGGTCCTTGGGGATCCGAAGCTCGCTGATTCGCTTATCATCTAAGCTCATGAGGAGACCGACGGGCGGAGAGCTTTTTCCACCATCGCATTAGCTTGGTCATACAAAGAGAGAACGCTGCCAGCCTGCTGGGAACCTTGCCCATCGGCAGTGGCGGTTCGAGGATATTTTCTATATATTATAGTGTGTATTTTTACTATAAATACTTGTAAAATAATAAAATATCTATATAAGTAAATAAAATAAATTAAATTAATATTCTGGAACAATCATCACACACGGCCGTCTGACCCCAAACTAAGCAGAGCTTGTAGGAAGCTAGATAACTGATATACTACATATACTACTTTTATTTAGTAAATACATACTTATATAGATAATTACACCCAGACTCAAGACAAACAGACATGTTCATGCACACAATTGTCTGTCCTGAGTGATAGGGTACATTACCAACCACGCCTAGCAGCCCGTCAAATTAATTAATGAATCTAAATCTAATCTTAAAATGTTTTTAACAAAAGCTCGAACATTAAGTTTTAATATTAAATATAAGGCCATTATTTCATTACAGTTACGAGGCGAAAAAAATGAACACTTCAACAAATTTAAAAATAATAGCGATATAATTTTAAAAGCATAATATTAACATATAAAAAATACTGACAAATGGTATCGAAAAGTGTGTCAGTTACATTAGCAACTCGGTTTCAGAGAAAGCGCCGTTACATACTCACATACATGATATTTTGGAGTTATCGATCACACAGATAGACAGACTCTCGCTGTAAGATCTCGTTTTATTAAATGGCTGACCGTAATGTACAAGATATTACGTATCATCAAGTAGTTAATGAGAAAATAATTACGATTGAACTATAAAGAACTTTGAATAAATACGAAGTAATCATAGCACGGTGGTAGGTATTTTATTATACTCCCTGGCTGGCTACCAACCTAAGCTGAAAATCTGTCGCCAAATACCTACCTACTGGTGTTCTCCAGCAGCTACACTTTAGAGCCAGTTCTTTCTAGGCTCTTGTACTAACCACCTTCTGCCATATCATCACTGATGATGACTTTGAAGACAAACACTAGCCTACACAAATTAAAAAAACCGGCCAAGTACGATTCGGACTCGCGCACCGAGGGTTCCGTGTAGGTATGTAAATTTCAAAGAAAAAATCTGTTTTATCAATATTTTGGTATTTGGTAATAAAATATACATAATAAACATTATCACCAAATTTCAAGTTCATAGGTCAATGTGAAGTTAAAAAATTGTAACAGACGACGGACAGACGGACATGTGAGTGACAGCAATATGGCTCCGTTTGCACCGTTCGGGTATGGAACACAAAAAATAATTGCTAGCAGTTTCACAAGGTCAGATTGCGTTCTAGAATTTATAAAGGTTGGCAATACATTGGAAATTCCCCTAGTATTACTTATGTCTGTAGGTATTTAAAAAAAATAAGTAAAAGATACCTAACCTACTTTTTACGTAGAAAAATAAAGACCTATTAAAATAAAAGAAGAGTAGTAACCAAACTCTAAAGTTAAAGTTAATACAAAGTTATGGTGAAGTCAAATAATTCTCGGAACCGAGGCCGAGGCTTTCTCTCATTAAAGACTGTGAAGTCGCAAACGCTGAAATCGAATTCGAACTTGAATTTATTGCTCATGAGATAGCTGAATTGTATTTATTGGTAGTTAAAAGGTTTGTAGTTATAAAACAAGCAAAAGATGCAATAATTATGACCTATTTAGGTTTTGTAATTGTGCCTTAAGAACTAAGCTAATAAACCCCTTTGTTTATGTTTTTTATTTTTATAATTTAAATGATAAGTATACATAATTATAACTTGGAAAATTAATATCGAGGTATTGATGTAGGAATGAGTTCATTTTTGATATGACAAGCTATTTACTATGTATAGGTGTCGGTTTATTGATATCATACTAATATTATAAAGAGGAAATATTTGTTTTTTATTATGTATTTTTGTAAGTTTGTAACGAATAAACTCAAAAACTACTGGACCAATTTAAAAAAATCTTTCACCATTAGTATGCTACATTATCCCTGAGTAACATGGGCTATATTTTATCCAGGGAACGCGGGTGAGACCGCGCAGAAAAGCTAGTACTTTATGTTATACAAAGTATACCTGTATACTGAAACATGGATCTATATCTATCTTAATCTTAATATATATATTTCTTGTGTGCGTGTGTATGTGACTGAACTCCTCCTAAACGACTGGACCAATTTTGATGAATTTTTTTGTGTATATATGAGTGGGTCCCTGGATGGTTTTAAAATATAATTGGACCCGGTAGATGGCGTCGTAATCGAGTTTGGACAGGACAACGTCTGTCGGGCCCACTAGTCTTAATATATATATTTCTTGTGTGCGTGTGTATGTGACTGAACTCCTCCTAAACGACTGGACCAATTTTGATGAAATTTTTTGTGTATATATGAGTGGGTCCCTGGATGGTTTTAAAATATAATTGGACCCGGTAGATGGCGTCGTAATCGAGTTTGGACAGGACAACGTCTGTCGGGCCCACTATCTTAATATATATATTTCTTGTGTGCGTGTGTATGTGACTGAACTCCTCCTAAACGACTGGACCAATTTTGATGAAATTTTTTGTGTATATATGAGTGGGTCCCTGGATGGTTTTAAAATATAATTGGACCCGGTAGATGGCGTCGTAATCGAGTTTGGACAGGACAACGTCTGTCGGGCCCACTATCTTAATATATATATTTCTTGTGTGCGTGTGTATGTGACTGAACTCCTCCTAAACGACTGGACCAATTTTGATGAAATTTTTTGTGTATATATGAGTGGGTCCCTGGATGGTTTTAAAATATAATTGGACCCGGTAGATGGCGTCGTAATCGAGTTTGGACAGGACAACGTCTGTCGGGCCCACTAGTATATATATAAAAATCAATGCCACTTTTCGTTGTAATTTTATAACTCAAGAACGGGCTCACCTATCCAAACCAAATTTTTAGGCTTTGTATGGACTATTTAGTAGATGGTTTATGTGAAGTTTGCACAAAATCAGTCGACATTTTTTGTAACAATAAATGGCGGATCATTTTGTGCTGTCAAATAAAAACTTTTTTCAGATGGGGATTGTGCTGTCAAATTGAAACTTTTTTCAGTGTTGACAGTTGTTTCGTCGAAAATTGGCTAACGGGGAAAAACTTATAGACATTTTATAAAGTCTGCGCGAGCGAAGCCGCGGGCGAAAAGCTAGTTTCTGTAGCAACACTGTTCTGTAGTACACAATTGGCTTCCGCGCTGACTATTAAAGGAGTTACGACATTGGGTTCTACCATCTCTTATGGTGACTCAACTGATCCTCACCAAGCTTACCAAGAAAATATTACCTTTATCGTTTTAATGTATGCACGCTACTTTGTATAAATAGTAGACTGTAGTGAGTTCTACTCCATTGTTTTGCATAACCAAAATAATAATATATTAAAATAATAAGAAACTGAATAAATTAAAAACGATGATAGCTCAGTTGTGACGTAGAATATTATATATTTAACGAGGGTCGTGGGTTCGAATACTACCTTTAGCTTGAGGATTCGGTGAAGGAAAATATCGTGAGGAAACCATTACAACATTCAGTTAAATACTGTTGCCGGGCACCAATCGGTGTATTCAGGTTGCTGCACTTGAGAGCCAGTTCCCTGGCCTTCTGTGCTTTATGTGCTCACTAACTATGCTGAAAGTGTGATCAAATATAAGCCTATAAGCATAGTTAAAAAATAAACTAATTTAGAATAGGTTTTGTAGAAACCGGCTGACTAATTTTTATTATATCAATATTAATTTATCTTCTATAGGTATATCTCAAAAAATTTATTTAACATAACATGTTAGTTAAAACAAGAAAATAAGAATCCCGACTTCCCTCGCACCTGCTCATTAAGCGACAGATGTTACAAAATGAACAAGCTAACGCAATGCATGTTTCAAATACATTAACTTTGAAAAAAAAACATAATTACAAAGTTTTAAACGTACAAATCTTTTTTAGGAAATATTTTAATGTTTAATCTATACATAATATTATAAAGCTGAAAAGTTTGTTTGTAAGTTTGAACGCGCTAATCTCAGGAACTACTGGTTCGATTTGAAAAATCTTTCAGTGTTGGATAGCCCATTTATCGAGGCAGGCTTTAGGCTACTTTTTATTCCGGGAAAACACAAGATCTCTCGGGAACGCGAATGAAACCGCGGGGCGAAAGCTAGTAATAAATAAGCTGAGGTATTTATCACAGAAAATATTTTCTTTTATCAGGTAACACGATATTTTCACAAAAATATGGGAAATATCAATATGTATTGAATTTCTTAGATATTCGCCATGTTTTCCCCAAGTATTGAATTCATCGGGAAACGAGATTAAGGCTTCAGATCTCTGATAAGCCTTCGTTCAACCGAATTATTACATACCAACAAATTCTCAATCTAGTTGGTTCTAGATAAAACAGACCTTCGCAAGCACTTATGAATAGCCTGTCTCTAAAACACATCCCTCGCTACCGCGTATCTCTGGTGGGATCGCAGCCTAACATTATGTATTAAATGAAATGTATAAACGCAGCCTAATACCTAACTAGATTATTATTTGTCACAAATATTCAATACCAAAATAAAACGCAAAAGCTTTTGTCTCCAGATAACACAATTCTTTTGTCACTAAGCAAAACACTTTTCCAGCGAAAAATTTGTATTCTGCGCTCATATTTTCACGATGGAAAATATATATAACGATCTACAAAACATTTCTACATAGGTAGGTACCTACTTACCAAACCTGAAGTACCGTTAGGTACCGAGACAGCCAGTAACAAAGATGCTGTGGTTAGTACACCAAAATTATACTACCACCAGAAATCTGTGTTCACCACCTTACAGTGTTTGTAATAGAGTTGAAAATGTATTTAGTAAGTGTAAAGTTGGGGTTGTGATCACATTCGGGTTGTGAATTGTATGGGGCATGCGAGACAATGGTGCAAATGGTTTTCGGTTATAACACTGACGCAGAGGAATTCGTTTTCGGAATATAATAAAAACGACTGCATTGTATTTATTGTCCCGATTATAGACTGTTGTCTAGATTCAGGTTACACTGAAAAAATGCATTTTGACAGTGATTATATGATCTGTAGGCCAAAAATAGATACAGGTGAAATTACAGGCACAGGAGACTTAACAACTTCATGTCTCAAGGTTGGCAACGCGTGAGTGATACCCCTGGCAGGGAAAATATTATATTTTATTTTCTTTGCCCGTGGTGTTATGAGCGTCTATAGGCTACGGTAACCACTTACTATCAGATGGGCCGTAACTTTGTTTGCCACCTATGTAGCATAAAAAAAAACATTTCTTAGGCCTGTGTAATCTCAAGAATACAATGTTATTAGATTTAACCTCATGTAATTTTTGGATTGAGAATTGGGAAATAAATAATCTGCCATTTAAATAGACTACAGTAAAACTGGCTACGCTTCACTGTGGCTTTTCCAACTTTATTGAAAACAATATAGCTCCTAAATAACTATTAAACAAAAACCGGTCAAGTGCGAGTCGGACTCGCGCACGAAGGATTCCGTACCATTATCTATGAAAACGGCAAAAAAATCATGTTTGTTGTATGGGAGCCCCCTTCAATATATTATATTTTTTAGTATTTGTTAAAATAAAACAGATATACATCATCTGTGAAAATTTCGACTGTCTAACTAACACGCTTCATGAGATACAGCCTGGTGACAGACGGACAGCGGAGTCTTAGTAATAGGGTCCCGTTTTACCCTTTGGGTACGGAACCCTAAAAACTAAACCATTCACAAACAGAAGAGAAAATGGTACCAAACTATCTACTTTTACACGCAGTCAAATTTTAAATATGACACCATCACGGCTAAATTATAACCTGGATACGAGCAATCAGCCAACAACGAAATTATTAAACAACAGATCAAACTAATTTGGGACAAACCATTTTTGGAAAGCAAATTAAATATAAACTGTGTCAAGAGCGTTACGCCTACAAACGGCATTAACAGTTTGGCGTTTGGCAGAAGCTCTCAAACAGGTTACCAAAATCTACCATTATCATTACATATAAAATTAAAAAAGCGTGTGGCACTCGGGGACTCCCGCGGTAAAGCTACTGCATAGCATTTTTTATCAACTTATGCAATTATAATTATTTATTTATGCAGTATTTTTTTTAATATTAATTCAAGTTACACTTTTTGAGCGTGGTGACCGATAAGAAAACAAACACCTATGTATACATATATACCTACATGTATACTTACGGGGCGCACATGCGGTGAGTGTGGCATTATAAAGATATGATAGATACCTATACACCTATATACTTTCTCACAAACAGCTGCTTACGTATTCGTCCGATTTCGGAGCAGCTCGTCTCGATCCGTGCGAGCTTCGTACAGTCGTACCATATACCATCGACAAACTTCAAGCATGATCAATTTTTTAACCTTTTCGCTTGCAAGCAGTCATCATAGCTCGCCACGCCCATTGTCAAGACAAAAGACGCTATTGTGTAATTTCATTTGTTTTGACTAGTTTTATGATAAGCGCATTGTCCACTTGTATTGTCGACAACCAGGTAGTCGCTGGTTGCTGCACACAAAAAGTAGCCTTATGGTGGTCATGCTTGAACTTTGTCGATTGTACATACACGTTAAGCGAACGCTCGGCCGAGCTACATGGTAGGCGGAGTGGGGGGTGTTAGGTTTTATTTTTGTTACGGAATTTCTTGATTCAGTCGCCGCGCTCAAAGCCTTCGCTCAAAGCCCGCGATAAAAGCTATGCAATAGCTTAAACGGTCCGCCCACCGCGCCTGTCTGTCTGTCTGAACGCGATAATCTCAAAAACTACTGAACGTTCATACGGTTTTCACCAATGGACGGAGTGATTCATGATGAAGGTTTACTGTATATAATTTGTTAAGGTTTTGTATAAATTGACTGAATATGACGATGATTGTTGAAGATGTCGGAAATCATGCCGCCTCGGAGCTCTACAGCGATTTAAGCTAATAGAGTTATACGAGTATATACTAAAAAAACGAAGGCGTATATGCTCTGCTACCTGTGCAAATCCGGGGTGGGTCGCTAATTTAAGTTAAGACTGTATAAAGTGACTATTTAATTGTGACATTACAACAATAAACCTAACGGGCTAAAGAATTTTTTTTTGCGTCACTCTTCTCCTCATACGGGACTTTTCCGAACGGTATAACTATACTTGGTACTTGTCTGTTACCACCGAACCCTAATCATGCTAAGTTACAAATAATAAAAAAACATTACCTTATGGAAACCGAATGTGAATTACTCCAAAATGAAAATTAAATTGCGCTATACATACATAGTTCCAAATGTCACTACGCCATATTTACGTGACGTTATTATCTCGTGAAATTAATTTTCCAGCATAAACAAAGCATCCATTTTGCTTTGTCATTTTAATTATCGTTTTATCGTGGATCTATATCATAGTATTGGTTCAAAAATACTATGTTCGTAACATAGGATGTTTTCCATATATCATAGTTTGTATTTTATACATTGATTGTAAATACTTGTTGTAAATAAATATATAAATTAATTTAAAAGAAAATCCCTATTGAATTTTTCTTGGTGTAGGTATATATAAATTTTTGCTCGTGACTGTACGTTATACTAAACACATTATAAACTATTGTTATAGTTTTACTTAGATGTTAGTTTTAATGACCATACCCGCTCCGGTGGTTTAGAAAACTTTGTAACTCGTTCGGAAACGTTCAGATTACTTTAAATCATTAACTTTTATACTCGAAAATAAATTAAAGATCCTTTGGTTACGTCAGAGGATTAGTCGGAAATTATGGGGAAAGATTGGTTTATGAAAAACACAACTGTGATATTTGAATTCTACACTGAGCTTGAGTTTTTTATAACCATAGCACAGTGGTTATAGCGCCATCACTTTTGACCACTTCGCTTCACATATTGTTGTCAAAAATAACATAACATCACATCACATTTCATTTGAACTACCTATTTGTCAGGCTGCATAATTGTGTACAAAAGAAACCATACTTATTTTAAAATTAGGTGTGCAACTAATTAACACAGCTGAACATAAAAAAGAGTAATAGTCGAGTCAAAAACCCATCGATAACCTAAAAAGCCTAATTTTAACGTGACAACGTTATCAAATGATAAAGTACCCACTTAGCAGTGTATATAAACAGATGCCCCTGTCGCATATTTTATTTATGCTTTGTAGCGAGCGGAGAGACCACGGCAATGGCTGGCCCCAAAAATTCCTGTACCGACTTAACTATTAAACTATTTATAGCTTTACTTGTACCCTAAAATTGTACTTTAAAACCGGCTTACACTAACACCAGTGGGCGCACGTACACTTGGACATTTTAGGGGCCTGTGAGATGTTATTGAAATAGAAAAACCCTTAAGCAGAAGATTCGTCCAAGTGAAGAAAAACGCCGCTTTCAGGCAGTAGCTGAAGATTTTTTTTTTATTCTAACTCTATGTACATAAGGGAACCGCGAGTAAAACCATGGAGCAGAAAGCTAAGGCAGAAAAGTCATGGCAGGTCCGGAAAATACCTATTCCATTGACAAGGTGACGTCAACGTAGAGGACAAGTAATACGAGATAGTTAGATAAATAGTTCAAGTAATACGAGACGTACTGAATGTGTCATCAGAATGACAAAGCGTAGACAATCTATCAAAATATTTGCACAAGCATAATGGTGGAGATTTTTATAAGGCATGTTATTATTATAACTGCTATTTAGTTGTAAATTGTAAATAAATAGGCTTTTTTGGTCATAATGAAACTTTTGCTGACGACTATACTAGATAAATATATATTGTATCTCTATATTAGCTGTTCCCCGCGGTATCACTCGCGTTTCGGAGAAAAAAAAACACGTTATGTCCCTCTCCATACCATAGGCGGTCTGCGAACCAAATTTCATAGCGATCGGTTTGGTGGTTTAGGCGTGATAAGGTAATGGACAGACAGTTATGGAAGTATGAATGACTCCATGCACATTTATGGAAATACAGAACCCTAACAATTTTCAATGCACACTCTTGCTAGCTTACTACGCGTGTAGTGAGGTGTGCCTGCCCAAGCGCATCACTCACACATGAGCAGGAAGGGCAAAGGGAAATTTCGGCAATAATTTCGTTTCGTACACTTCATTCGCTGTTATTAGTTGCGTCATTTCACTTTTATATTACAAATTTACAAACTGTTTAGTTAGGTATTCTAGAACATTTAAAGTAAAAAAATAATAAAATGTAGACTCTGTGAAATAAAAACAAGAGCTTTATCGCTTGGTTGGAATTAAAATGATTAAGCCAGTTCAATGTTATTTTAAAAATAAAAAAAAATCTCTGAAAATTTTCTCTGTCTATTTGTTCATGCTTTATATTAGTATATTTTTTACCCTAGTGGGTAAACATTTATTTGAGCTAGACAAAAGTTAATTAAATTAGTATAGTAGTATAGAATAAAATTACCCATAAATTATTCTTGAAGCAAAAATAAATATCTAACTTCTTACTAATATTATAAGCCAAAGTTAGTGTGTGTATATTTGTTACCATTCAATTACGTAACGGCTGAACTGGTTTGAATCTGAACCTTTTTATCCCGGGTAAACATAAGATCCCTTGGGAACGCGGGAGAAACCGCGGAGCAAATATTATATATATATCTATATTATATATTACATATATCAACACAAGTTGCATCCCGTACTATACTCGCGCACCGTCCCATCTTCCAGAGACTGTCAAAAGAGCCGGTGGCACGGCTGTCTGTGGCGAGAACCTCAAGCCTTGACGCTGCCACCGCTGCTGATGGGCAAGGTTCCTAGCAGGCTGGCAGCGTTAATTACTTGCTTTGATGGGTAACTAAAGGCGGAAAATACCCTCCGCCCGCCGCCAATTCCCCGAATTCCGGAAAGATTTTTTTTATTAATTTACGTTGCATCTTAATTTAGGATACACATAATACTGCAATACATGTAAACAACATCAATGTATTGGTTTGCACTTATGTGGGGGTGAACAGGTATATGTGTGTGTGTGTATGTGAAGGTGATCATTATTCGAGAGTACTAGAGGATAGGTCTGTATTCATATACCCATATTACTGTATGAGCTTGAACTTTAAAATACTTGTTAAATGTATTTATTTGGACTTTCTTCAATGTTTTCTTTAAATTAATGTCTTTGAGTTTTGTCTTTTTCATCTCCGATCAAAGTAAAGTTCTTTTTGATGCATTTATATAATAACAATCGGTAGTGCCTCTCCTAGATTTTAGAGATAATTAAAAAATAAGTATGAAAAAAAATTCATTCGTTTTAGGGACCTTTTAATAACCATTATGAGAATTCTAGATAAAGTAACTTTGTTCACAATTTCACTAATTAACTCATCATAATAAACTTATGGAATCCTAGGTAGCCTATGGCATAAATAAGAAACGAATACTGATACTTTTAATTCCGAATAAGCTATGGCAGCCACGTGTTTTATGGCAGGCCATTTACAAGACCGCGCTGCAAAACCGAAGTATATTATGTCGAGTGTCAAATTGTCCTGTGATTTTGTCAAAGTCAAATCCGTTTATTTAGGATCTAGGAGGGCAATTGTAACTACTGAAATTACTGCCGGGTCCGAAGTCAGTCTTCAATTGAGAAGAACTGGCAAGAAACTCAGCAAGATTATATTTATAATTTTTTTTTGACTATCTGACTACATCAGACTTTTTTCACATAAGACAAGCATAATAATTTAAAAAAAATGCATTTCAATCTAATCAACTAAGCAACATTTTATTAATCCAAATCCAAGAACCACTTAATAATTTAAACGTGATCTAGATATGATAATGAAATGAGAAATAACATAACTAAAATAGAATTTTCTAACACAAATTCCAACAAAGGATTGAATTCATGATTTTCACGTGAAAATATTTCGAAACCTTCTGAATCAATAGCTGTTGAAGTATTCTAATTAATCAAAGTCTTATTAAATGAGAGTGGATAATTTGTATACAGCCAAACTTAGGTTTAAATAAAGGTTAAATTCATTAGGTAACCCGCAATTTCACTTTGGCCTGTTACATTAAACTTATGGATGCCGTAGATTATTTATCAGACTTTATTTTGCATCAACCTTACTACTTCCTAAAATAAAGATTCTGGAACATTCTTCACTCGCAGTTATGGGATCCCAAACCCGTGGATTGGTAGGACAGAACCGACATTCTTAAAAACTACAGTTGAAATTATAAATTTTATTGTGTTATAGAATCGTTTCTTTTTTTTTAGAGGCATATTTTTTGGGCTTTCTTATTATTTATTTTTGTTGGAGATTTAGATTTGTGTAGGTAGGTACATTCAGGTCCAAAAATTAATAATCACTTTAGTAACCTTTCATAATAATATTAATGACATTCTCTTGACATTTTATATGAAATCTGCGAATTATGTAATGTGGCACGGTACTAAAGTGACCATATACTTTTAGGGATGACCAGACAAGGATATCTAGGGTTGACTTTGTAATAACTTGAAAATGATTAAAAATATTAACATATTGTTAGAAGCAAAATTTAGTATAACCATATTTTATGTCTTGATAAAGTCTCTTCAACATTTGTGATGCGTGACGTACATATTCATAAATATAGAAAAACTAGAACATCCAAAATATGCAAATATAAGGAAATGCGTTACCAAAAGTTTAATTGCTTCGTACATTAAAGACGCTTGGGGCTGAGCTCACCATCAACCCAAATATAGCCCTGTGCCTTCATTACACAGTCGCTTTCATTTTATAATTACACGAGAGGTTGCTTGAACAATTAGTAGATTAGTTCTATTGTCCGGACAAATAGCCTGAGTGAGTTATAGCTCGCTTTCAAAATAGCTTTATTTAATTTGTATAGTAAGTAAATGGAGAGGAGTACTGAGAGGATTTTATAATTAATTTGTTAGGTATATTAAAACAAGTCTCAAAATATTAAACATATAATATTTTTTCATTAATATCTCAATATAAAGATATAATAACTATATTTCATCGCCAACGAGCCGTTACGATCGAGTTGCCAAAATCGGTCGTCGCCGCAAGCGCATAGGTCAAGCGCATTCCCTCCGTCCTTATCTAAAAGCCGCGTGTGAGAGAGATAAAGATGCTGCTCTCTAGAACTCGATGCCAAAAATGCAGTTTGGTCAAGTCGTAATCGACAGTGTAATGAGATATTTGGTAGCTTGTTTAGTGAGCTTTCGGTCGACGCTACGAATTCAGGCTACATAGCAAGTTAAGGAAGAAAAACATAAGATGTTGATATAAAATTTAACGAAATGGAATTTGTTGACTAAATATAGATAAATATAAAAATGACGACAGACACCTAATATATTACACAAACGTAGTTATCCATAATAAATATTTCTGTCTGCCTGTCTATTTGCTCCATTGTTACGTTCACAAAACCTCAGAGATTTACATATTCTGATATATTCACCTCAGAAACGCGGGTAAAACCGTAGAGCACACGCAAAATAAATCATCCATTACCTAGGACAGTCCACAAAATCTTCTTCCAAAAGTCTTTTGAAACATTTATTGAAACATTAAAACGTAGAAATTACTTTTAAAAACCTATTCTAACATTTACTCAGCTAATGGAACGTGATACCAAGAATCAGTTTCCATTCGACCTTCGCCGAAAGGACTGAAACTTCCCACTTTATTCCCCTGTTACCGCTAAGAAGCTACGTAGACGTTTCAAGTGTACATTCACTCCCAATCATAGCAATAAACAGTCTTAAGATCTCCCCAGACACGTATAAATCCGAGTGAGTAGGGTGCCACGACTGAATAAGTAACGTAGTCAAGGTAACTAAGGCATATAAAAAAAAAATATGTAGAAATCTCCTCCTATACGACATGTTATGTTTTATAACCTTTTGACAACTATATTGAAGAAAATAGGACATAAATGATATCCCTGAGGTAATCCCAATATGAAGGAGATGTTACGTTGGTGCTCAGTATTTGTTGATGACATAATATAAATAATTTAGTCTTTTACTGGGAACAAAAATACTAGATTAATTCCAAGAATTTATAATGAGTTCAGTTTACAAATAGAGGATCACAGTAATCTATGAATAACATAATCAAACGCCTCTATAAACGCCAAATATTTTAGTAACATTATACAAAGCTTAATATGATAATCTTTGACATAATCGAAGCGTTGCCAGACGAAATAAAACACCGTATGTTCCCAACATAAATTATTCATAGTCACGTAAGCTACGTACGAGTGATTTCAGTTAAGTTTAAAATGTAACCTCACCTACATGCGTAAAGTCATAATATAATGACTACCATGATTCTAGTAACCATTTAAATATGCAGTAACGTTTGTGGCTATGTAATGGATCTGTACATTGCTTTGTACATAATAGAAAGGAAGTAAATAATGAATTCCTTCCTACTTACCCCTTTATACGCCGCAACTGATTAATCGAGCTTCAGGTATTTTCTCTACGTTGTGAAGATTATTATCATGTTTCTAAAGGCTAGTATTCTCTGTGGAAGAAATGTGGAGTCGAATCGTAACTCATCGCCTGGGGAGACAAAAATGTCAGGGAGCGATTGTGATTCGAATCTACTGATGACTCAGTTTCATAGAAGGCAACAATTATTGTAGTCTTGTATTGTACCTATTGACATTTAGACACGATGTAGATTTTGATTATTAGACTTAATGTAGGTATTCAAAGTTTATTAGGTACCTTCATTGGCAGTTAGTTGTTTTTTTTAGTTATTTGTACGTGTCATGAAGATCAAAAACATTAAAACGTAACATCTATATCTGACATGATATATTCAGTATAGAACATTACTTTATCTATTTATAAAGATGAGAAAGTATGCATGTATGTATGTATGTTCCTTATAGACTCCGAAACCGCTGAACCGATCGCGATGAAATTTTCAGACAATCTTCATATTAGCCCCGCGGGTAATCCTGTAAGGTTTGGTGGCGATCGGGGCACTCGGGACCGCGGGTGAAACCGCGGGGGCGGATGCTAGTTAGTTCATAAAAGTCTATTATACAGTAGGTAATACTTCCTAATTAAATAATCAATTAACCAATAAGCATTTAATTTTAATAATTATCTATTGTGTCATGCATATCGTCTAATAATCGACTTCTATTCAATATTTTCATGTTACTACTGAAGGTGTACGTGCCTCATTATGTTCAGTTAAAACGTAGAGCGCCTACATCAATTATGCGAGCAATCATACGCTTCGGCTACACATAGCGGTGGTAACTACCAGGCGCTTTGAAACTAACCGAGACTAACTATTTTACAGTTAACAGAGCTAACTAGCTTTACAATTTCACCGCATTTTGAATAGTAATGTTTAAATACGAAACATTTTAGTAAAGCGAATCAACGCTTTAAATAAAATAATAAGATATATAAATCTAGCTAATCACAGTGTGCGTTTTGCCAAAATTTCATTGCAATTGGATAAAATGTATTTACAAAAAACAGACAAACATTATTTTTTATATATAAGACTAAAATCGGATACCTACATCAAAATATTCCAATGTACCTAATGAATATTATCGTTATGCAAAGAGAAAGAACAACAACCATACAAACGTCAACAATAAGTGCCTACCTTTTTGGGGAAAACTAGCTTGAAGGTTTGTTAAGAAACTGAAGGAGAGATCTATAGAGCGTACATAGACATTGCTCACACATGACTCACGTAAAACATCGCTAAGTGTATACCTACTCAACATTATTTTAAATTTGAAATTTTATATTGATCTCAGCTTCAATATTCTAGATATTCCGCTATCTCTACCACATAATATATATATTTAAATAATGCTACAAATATATAAACGAAATGATTAGGTAATTAATATCAAAAAAAGGTTTAACATTTAAATAAATCCAATCAAACAAGAAATAAAAGGTATGCATTTTTGCGTACATGTCAGGCGGTCGGTTTGATCCAACCGCCTTTTGTCGATCTCAATTGATATACTTACCCTAGCATTTACAAACACCTAAAGCTTTTCACTCGATTGGAATATATATTTCTTTAAATTCACCAACAAATGTAAATTGAGATTGTCTGCGAACGTAAAAAGGAATTTACATTTGCGAATGAAGCCATTTGAATATGTGTTGAAACAGAAGGAGGTTAAACTCAATTTGCTGTGGCTGGGTGAGGGTGACGTCGGTTATCCGTATCTCAGAAAGCTAATATCTTTTTGGTCTCGAATCTGTCAATCATCAGTTGAAGAGTTTTGGAGGACCACAAAAGAACGGTTATTTTATATATCCTAACTAATATTACAAATGCGAATGTGAGTTTGTTTGTTTGCTTGTTACCTTTTCATGCCTAAAGCGCTGAACCGATATCAATGAAATTTTGTACGCAGATAGCCTATGGTATGCAGAAGGACACAGGCTACTTTTTTTCTAGGTAACGCTAAATCGATTGCTCGTAAAATAGTTAAGCCTACTTATGAGTGATACTTTTCCATTTAAATTCATCATTTATATGCTACTACTGTGAATATATTTAAATATTTAACTTTTACAAAAATGACTGATTTATTGCTTGATATTTTGTTGATGAATCATTAAATTATATAATTTTTCGTTAATTCTGTATATTTTTTAATCACTTATTCAATAATACCCCATATACTTAATACGATAAGGTGCGGGTGCAGGTTTTTTTTTTTTACTTTAACAACTCTAAAGAGACCGCCAAATAAGTACGTTTTTTCATTTAATGTCGTTATGTCGTCACCACCCTGTATAGGTACCCACAAATCTATATTTCTCTAAAATTGCGGTATATTTAAACATAAATACTTTATTTTAGTTATAGAATTTTTACTACATATAGTCTGTGTTTTCTGAAAAGGAACTGGCTCTCAAGCGCAGCTACTGGTAGGTGTATACATTTTCAACTAGCCAGCAAAGTGTATACTACAAAGTACCCTACAACCCTGTGCTGTGGTTTCCACTCGATTTCCATTACCGAAAGCTCAAACTAATAATAGAATTCGAACCAACTACCTCCGTCAAGGCATTCGACGTCATCATAGAGCTATCATCGCCTTATCACATTTTTTCATAAATAATGTAACCGTATGCTTTTTTGCCACCTTATTGGTATAAAAAAAAACCTCTCGGATTAAGTTATAGTACTTGATGAATTCAATTACACCTATATCAACAAAAAATTTCAGATTTCTGAAATTTTCTATTTTTCTGCGCAATTTTCTTAATTTTTCATTCCGTAAGAACCTTCTTGAATGAAATCGGTAAAGTCGTTCTCAAGTTATGGCGTGACCAAGGGAAATAGAGACTCATTTTTTATAAGTAAGATAGCTATCAAATGAGACACCTTATTAGGACATCTACATGGGTAGTTATGGATAAATAAGTAAAGGCGCCCTGCTTCAATGTAAAAAAAGAAAACAAAATGGCTGCCATTTTACTATGGTAGGATTACCGACACCTATGATCTGACACATTGTACCTATATATAGGTACGTTACCTCCACAATGTCCTGCTTATTAGGAATTCGTAAAAACAAAGAACAAAACTACATTCATACCTGCTGATGATTGGCATCTTGTTTCTCGCTGCTCTCGGAGGCCGTGGAGCCCGTGGGTTTCTTGCAGAAGCCTGGACACCAGCGCCGGCACATACACCTGCAAATGAAAGTCCATTGATGTTTTCTGTCAAATTTTATGTAGCTAAATCGATGGACGGGAACCAAGATTAATGAGGATAATGCAAAATGTAAAATTTTATTATACTCTCAAATGACGCAGCTAATGTCTCTGCATATTAAGAAAAAAAATGTTACAAATATATTACACAGAGTAAAAACCCGATATTACCTCATTACATAAATTGTTAAAAGTTTATAATCTGTATATATAAAAGGAAAAGGTGACTGACTGACTGATCTATCAACGCACACCTCAAACCACTGGACGGATCGGGCTACAATTTGGCGTACAGATAGCTATTATGATGTATCCGCTAAGAAAGGATTTTTGAAAATTCCATCCCTAAAGGGATAAAATAGGGGTTCGCAGGTGAAGCCGCGGGGCGGTAAGCTAGTAAAAAATAAAACCAGAGTTTTATATTTTCCGTTCCTTTAAGTTTTCCCCTCCGCTGAACTCACTGGTCTACAGTAACTTGAGCAGAGGTGTATACAATTCAATAAAATTGTTGGCCCCAGTCCATTTTGGTACCCCTCGCTTCCAGTTAACTCAGCTGAATTTATAAAGCGCTTAATTTGGCCGCTACTGTATTTAGGTCGCTATGTGCTTAGTGAAGCTTTTCTTTAAGGCGACACCTTGAAGATTTTGGTTGCAATGATTCCGATTTTTCTCAACAATGACTTAAGCGAACGAACTGAAATTTATTGGAAGAATTCATCATGTCTTTGACTTTATTTTGTACGTTGCATAACACGATTGGTTAACTTTTATAACACAAAATAATTAATCAAAAAGATCTCTTTAAAATAAGAGATTCCAATTTTACCGGCATTGAGGATCGATTTGAGGTTCCAAAATTTCTACATCTATTAATTGAAACTGATACTATAAATTGTACTTAGGTTTTATGAAACATATTTGTAGTTTTTAAATTAATTTTTTTTTTTTTTTTTTTTTTTTTTTCGGCAGGAACAGAAGGTGGTGGGTCCAGGGGACCTTCTTCCACCCTTACGCGGACTTTGCGGCGAGCGCTGAGGGCTCTCAACCGCTACTTAAAACTAAAATAAATTTAGGGCAACGGTAGCCTGAGGGTGCCCCCTGTGGGGCTCGACCTCGGCTCAGGACGTTGCCTGGGGAGTATGTGGGAGGACTTAGCATACAAATATATTAGTATTTGGGGAAAGGTCGGATTGCTAATGATGTGCAGCTCGGGCCGCTTAAACGGGACGAGACTGAGAGGGACGTCGCGACGGTCCTCGCCGGCGAGGACGAAATCTTGGTTGGCGGTTGCGCATTTGTATCTGTTTTCGGGCTTCGTCAGCCTCGATTTGTGCTAAAGTGGTGGCATCGTCTGGTTCGCTGAGGGCGAACCTAGGCCTACGGATGCGGGAGATGAGGGACGGGGTGTAGGTGATGGTTTGTATGATTAAAGGATTCGCGTGATGTGCTGCGGTTTCAAAATATCTGCGTGAGGCGCGTTTCATGAATTGTTTGATTGTAGGGAGACCTAAGTCAAGGTGGAGGTTTTCATTGCGCATGTACCACGGGGCGCCCGTGGCTTTGCGCATGAATCTGTTCTGAACCACCTGAAGGGTGTGGAGGTGTGTTGGAGCAGCGTGAGCGAACACGGTACTCGCATACGTCATGATGGGACGGATACACGCGGTATAGAGTCTAATCTTGCTTTTTAGGGCAAGTTTAGACCGGGCATTAATAAGAAAGTGGAGTCGTCCTGCCACAAAGGAGGCGCGCGCGCGGACCTTCTTTATGTGTGCAGCGAAGGATAGGCGATCATCGAGTGTCACGCCGAGATATTTGGCTTGCCTTTCCCAAGGGATCGGCTCGCCGAATAATGTGACTGGCTTGGGAGCGGGAGGGCGTCTTTTTTTGTCGGTTCTATAAAAGAGAACCGCCTGACTTTTGGAGGGGTTGATCTCTATTCTCCATTTCCGAAACCATACGCCTAGGGCGTTGGCTGCGGTCTGGAGTTTTTTGGAGATTGCGGGCGGGCTTCTGCCTGAGCAGTATATGGCAGTGTCGTCCGCAAAAAGGGCGAACTGCGTATTCTTGGCTTTAGGGATGTCGCTCGTGTAGAGCGTGAAAAGCAAGGGAGATAGTACCGAGCCCTGAGGGACACCGGCACTAATGGGGTGAGGGGAGGACAGGACGCCTTCGACTCGATATCGAAAATGGCGATTCGACAAGAAGTCTCGTAGGATGGTCACGAGTCTCGGTGGCACACCTAGAGTGTATAGCTTGTAAATCAAGCCGGTGTGCCACACCTTGTCGAATGCCTTCGCGACATCGAAGAAGAGGGCGCCTGTCATGTAGCCTTTTTGATATTGGGCGGAGATGTGTTCCACGATTCGGTGGACTTGGTGGATGCACGAGTGTTTGGGTCGGAACCCAAATTGCTCGTCGGGGAGGAGTTTACTAGCATCGGCAAATGCTTTGAGGCGGACATAAATGATTCTCTCATAAATCTTGCCCATGACGTTGAGCAGACTTATGGGACGATAGCTGGAGGGCTCGGACTTGGGTTTGCCGGGCTTTGGGATCCCAATAACGTGGGCTTCTTTCCACTGGTGTGGAAAAATGTTATTAGAGAGAGCGGCGTTAAAGATAGCCGTTAGTAGGATGATGAGGGAGGCTGGGAAGAGTTTTATCACTCTGTTGGTGATCTTGTCCGAGCCGGGGGCCTTGCGTGGGTGTAACTTCCCGATGATCGCTTTCACCTCGTCATGGGTCGCGGGTGGAAGTGGATTGTCGTCTACTACGTTGACGTCGTTGACGTCGTCAGTCGGGGTGGCGGTGGCGGGAGGAGGTAACGGGAGAGCGGCTCGCCGTTCTACTTCTAATGTGACTGTCTCCAAATGACTCGGGTCGATAGGGAGAGAGCTGGGCGTACATTGAGCCTCCAGACTTTCGGCTAGGCATTCGGTTTTTTCCACGTCCTCGAAGGCGGGAGGGAGGTTGGGTCGCTTTAGGGGAGGCATAGGGGCAACGGTGTCCTTTGTCAGGGCACGTGAGAGTTGCCAGAATGCAAGATGGGAGGGTCTGATTTCGCTTAGGGTCTGATCCCAGCGATTGTCACGATGCTCTGCGATACGTGCCTTGACGGCACGCTCGAGAGCTCGTAGTTGGACACGATTTTGCTCTGAGGGAGCTCTATCGTAGGCGCGAATGGCGGCTTTCTTCTCCCTCAACAAGTCACGTATGTCTTCGGGCAAGCGCCAGCGTCGGTCATCCTCCGCTGGCACTGTCCGAGAGCAATCGCTAACTAACGATTGCACGTGGCTTGTGAGTGAGTCGATAGCGCCTACAGCGTCGTCGGCGGTGACTAGGCTGTCGGGAATACGGTCTAGGTGAACGGACGAGGTCGCCTTGAGGCTTTCGCCCAATTTGTCCCAGTCCGTCACGACCTTGGTACGAGAGGGTTGACCTGAATCTGGGGGACCTACGCGCGGTGTAAACTCTAGGATTACAGGTCGGTGGTCCGATTGAAGCTCGTGTGCCACTGTCAAGTCGTGCAAACGTAGGTTTACATTACTCAGCAGTGCCACGTCGAGTATGTCAGGTCTGTGGTTCACGTTGTCGGGGAAGTGAGTCGGTTCATAAGGAGCGATCAGGTCCACGTTGAGTGGCCCGAGGAGGGATTCAAGAATACGCCCTCTGGTATTGTTTGCGACGCAATTCCAGAGGGTGTGTTTCGCGTTTAGGTCGCCCGCCAGAATGACTGAGCTACCTAAATTGAGGAGGGATTCTAAGTCACGTTTGAGTGACGTTCCTAAGTCGGGTGGGTTGTGGGAAGGGGAACAATAAGCGGAGACCAGTACAATGGATGGGTGTCCAGTCATGCCGAGCCTACAGATTGAAGCCTCAATGTGCTCTAGGGTTGGTGCGTCCAAAGGGGAGCAGTGTAGGGATCTTTTATAATAAATGAGAGTGCCGCCTTTTGCGGCGTTGGGTCTGTCATTGCGAATTATCTGATAATTCGCAATTTTCGGGTCCCTGTGAAAGGGCTTAAGAAATGTTTCCTGTACCAAAAGGATATCGAGTTGATGATCTCGCAGGAATTCTGCGATCTCTTCTCGCTTGCCTGTAATGCCGTTGGCATTAAAGGTTCCTACCTTGAGGGATCGGGGTTTGGTTCTACAATTCGCGGTTGTGGTAGCCATTAGGGATTAACTTTGAAGTGATCCAATTGATTTGCGATATTTTCAAACCGCAGCATGACTGAGGTGAGGGCACGACCTTTACCCTCACTCTGTCTAATGATATTGGCGAGTTCCCTAACTTCCTCGAAGTTGACGAAGTCGAGGAAGCGTTCCACCAGAGAAAAGTCCGACTCTCCTGCTGGTGGGGGTTTTTGATCCCGTCTTGGCGGGTTTGCGCGGCGGGTAGTATTAGTTGGCGGTGGCGGCGGCGGGGCGGTCGCAGAAGGCGAGGCGACTGGGGAACTTTGTGGTTGCCAGGCTGTGGCCTTGGGAGGAGGAGGTGGTGGTTGGGATACGGCTTGTTCGGAGGGAACAACCGCTTTTCTTTGGATGGGAGGGTACTCCTTGGAGGAGTTTGTGTTTAGACACTCCCATTGGGAGTGTCTCTGCGGGCGCAGATTGGTCTGTGCCGGGTCGGAGAGCGGGGCATGGCGCGTGGAGTGGCGCGATGGTTTGGGGGCTTTCGAGCAACCGCGGTAATTTGCGGTGTGCCCGAGCTGGTTGCATAGGACGCAACCGGGGGGGGGGGTGTCCTTAGTCACCTCCTTAGGCCGGTCGCAGTCCTTGGTTGCGTGAGGTGTGAGGCACTTCACGCAACGGGGAGGGGCGAAGCAATTGCGGGCAGAGTGCCCGTACAATTGGCAGTTGTGGCACTGCGATGGGTAGGTCCCCTTGCGGGGAGGCTCCACGTAGAAGCCTTCGTTAAAGCCACATACAGAATTAATTCTGTATATGGCCTTACCGGCCGGACCCTGGTCTAGTGCCACAAGCACCATATTGTAGGGCTTATGCCCGCGACCACTGTACATGCGGTGTACCGACCTAATTGGTAGGTTGTGCTCCTTAAGGGAGGCTTCCACCGCGGAAATTTCAATTTGGGAAGGGATGCCGCGGATGACAACGCGGAGGGCCTTCTCTTCGGGAAGGGTGTACGTATGAAACGCTACACTCCTTTCCTTGAGTAGTTTTGTCAGGGCCCGGTGGTCCTGGGAGGTGGGGACCGAGACTTTGATTCCGTGCTCGGTGGGGCGGGCAGAAGTGTAATAGATTTTATTGGGGGTGAACCAGGAGGACACCTCTGTCCATCTGGCCTTATCCTGTATGAACAGGGGAGGCGGGGCGTCCTTCCGCTTCGGGTGTTGGGACTGGGGCTGCGAAGCGGAAGGGATAGGCTGGTCCGATCGGATCGGGGGCGGGGACGGGGGCATGGGCATGGGCACGAACGTGTCCAGAAGAGGGCGGGGCGTGGGTGAGGGTGAGGGGGCGGAGGCCTTGGCAGCTTTGGCGGCTACCTCGGCGTCCGTGGCTTTTGCCTTCTTTTTGCGCTTTCGCTTGCCCCCGACGACCGTCGTGAACTCTCCCTCCGAGGAGGAGGAAGAGGACGACTGGCCGGTCGTCGCGGCAGGCGCAGGCGGAGAGGGCGGTTCGGATTCCGCAGGAGAGGGCGGGGCGGAGGGTTCCGCGGGAGAGGGAGGGGCGGAGTGATCCGCGGTTGATTCCGCGGGAGAGGGAGGCGGGGAGTGTTCCGCGGGTGATTCCGCGGGGGAGAATTCCGCGGATAACACGGACATCCTTGAGGATGACCGTGAAGTGGGAGCGGGTCGGGGAGGTAGGACCGATGACCCGTATCGCTCGGCGAGGAAAACCCAGGACTCTTCGTCCTGGAGAATCTCGTCCAGCGTCAGGGGTGGGTGGTCGTTCTGGCTGGCCATGATGGCCAGCCAGAGGGAGCTACTCTACTTCGGCAAACTAACGTGGTTTCGGACGCGGGGCGTTCCTGAGTAAAAGAAACCACAAGAAACCTCAGGCGATCGCCCTAATCTAACCTACTATCTCGCCCCGGGTGGATGGGCCCGGGGGTGTGTGTTACACTCCCGACCGGGATAGGTCGGGAGGTGAGTAGGCCCTAGGGTGTGCCCTAAGCTTGTCTCCCGCTGCCAATCTTATTGTGCAGCGGGTTCCTACGTCCCTGCCTAACGACAACTGGGGTTGGCTAGGGAAGCCCCCAAGGCCAACTGGTCCAGTCCCGTCCGGGTTAGCGTTTTCCTTAAGGGAAACCGCGAGCGCCCGGGTCACGCTCGAACCAGCTTAGTTATCACCGTTAGGTATCCACTGGTTCACCACAAGTAAATATCTGTGGTTTTGAGAGCGCGATGTCGTAAGAACAAATATTCGTTTGGAGACTCTAAACTGAAAAGTTCCGAGTCAACAAACTGATAAGGTCGGTTCTGCGAAAGGCCAGGTATAAATACCAGAGCGCTTCCGAGAATCGAGTCGGGGTGGCGGGCGGAGCACAATAGACCGTACGGGGTACGTCTGTACTGTGCGGCGGCTCGGAGCGAAGTCCTTTCTTTCTTTTAAATTAAACAATAAAAACCATTATGTCGCATACGCCCGTTCCCTTTACGCGGGTTTTCTATGAGAGATCGCTATAGTAGGGAGCGGGACGCAGCACGTTGAATTTCAGATTTTTAAGCTTAACGCGGCGTCACCTTAAGTAATAACCAATACTCACCGATTTTAAAACGTATTTTAAGTAACTATATATAATATGTGTGAAAAAAACTGTATGATCAATAGCTTTCTAACGCTGATTTGTCCTTCAACGAAAAGCAATTGGTTAATCTACATAATTTCAATTCAGATGTACGGGGCCTGGAATATAGGTAGTTAATGTTGTTCAAAAAAGCATTAATCTATTTATAAATCAGTTTATTATAGGTTAAAATAAAAGCTTCACTATCTCTTCAAATACATGCATTAAGTTAATAGTATATTTTTCTGATTCTAGTTACTTAAGTCATTATTACTGTCGTCTGTCCCTGACCATTTAGTAAACTTAGGAAGTTGTGTTAGCAGAAGACAAAATACTGCATTTAAATCTCTTTTAAACCATTAAACTTTTGTATCGAAAAGCAATTGAATGAGTATTGCGTAAAAGTTACCAATTGACGATTGGCAACTTGGCATCGGAATGTAATTTGGCTTATCATGATTTTTGCGATTCTAGCGATCAAAGTTGGCAAAATTACCGTTTTAACTATCTAGTCTATATGCTGCTCATCTGGTCCGTTTTGTGGCAAATCTATTATTGTTGTGAGTCCTTTTAATTTTATTTTGTATTTTTTTTTATTGTTCTCTCTTTTTGTTATTTTTTGATGTACATATTTGGCCACAAATAAATATAATTTCTTTCTTTCTTTCTTCACTACTTTAAAAAAATATTCGATAAGAGATTTCTCTATCTGACGAAATATAGGGGAAAAGATATGATTGAGAAGTTTATGATTTTATAGCAGACATAGCAACCACAGTATAATTTGATACATCGCAGGTTTTTCTACTAGATAGCTCTTCAAAAATATTTCACTTCAAACAGTTTCGAATAACCTTACTATAACTAATCTACTGTTTTATGAATAAAATTTTCTAGAACGAATAAGACCCGCAAGGTCCCACGTTGGGCGCCATTACGTTCGAACGATCAAATGGGTATGTTTTATTTTATCAGGAAATAGAACCGAGGGTTCTATATTAGAATTATAAAGGTCAATGAAAGGGTCCAACAGTTTTGAGTATATTATTATGAAATAGTGAGAATATCAGTAAAGTATTCGTGTCAATGTACTTCGACGATTTGGTACGTCATTGTATGTAATGAAATGTATCTACTCTCCTTTATGACATCTTAAAATCTTTTTATAATTCTTAATAGATGTTTATAACACATTATAGACTGCATTTTTTTACTCTAGGATAAATTACTTATATTCTTCGGAATTAAAGTTGACTCTGAATCTAAAAATCAACCAAACCATGGTTACTAAATACAATACAACATTATACAGCATTAAAAATATAATACAACATTATAAATATTCATCCTGTAGATATAATCAATATCTATAGCTAAGTGCCTTATATAACCACTAGTGCCATTCTAGGGGTGAAATGCGACAAATTCCCATAGACATGCCGACAATAAGGGCTAAATGGAGACCGTGGAACACAATTACCCGAGATACTGCCTGTCGACCCGCCATATTGAATTACCGTTTCCCGATGTGTTGCGCCATATCAAAGCCTATTCAATCATCAATAATGTAACTAACTGTATTGATTTTATTATTACGTACGTGTAATATGATGAGTGCTTTATAATAGGGTTTAACTTCAATTAAGTGCTAAGTCTACTCGTAGCGTTTAAAAAATAAAAAAATATTCAAACAACTATTTAATTCTCAATGACTAAAGTGCGGACGCCGGGAGAATGCATTTCTGACATCTGTTAATAATGGTAATATCACGGAAACTGCTAATCTGATTTCGATGGTACTTTTACAGACGGTTCTATATTTTCTTTGGCGTATGAAAATGAAAATGAAAATATTTTTTATTCAAATAGACCTTCACAAGCACTTATGAATAGTCTGACTCTAACGCTCGGTTCGGAAGGTTGCTTTTATTGAGAAGAGCCGGCAAGAAACTCAGCAATTACTCTTTTCAAAACCAACTCAGATTTATTTCATTAAATTATTTATCTAGTCTCACTGACAATATATGTGTGTTATTTCAAAAAAAAAGAAAAGAAACAAAATGATGAGTGACTTAGTTAATACATACATAGTTTAGTAAAAGTCACATCGGAATCAGATGAGCCGTTTCCGTGATTAATTCACTATTTACAGGTGTTACAAACTTACTTTAGACAAATTAATAATCTGAGTTGGTTTTGAAAAGCGTAACTTCTAAGTTCATTGCCGGCTCTTCTCAACAAAAGCAACCTTCCGAACTGTGCTTTAGAGACAGACTATAAATAAGTGCTTCTGATATCGATCTTCAAGTCCAAAGGCTAATAAATGGCTAATACTGTTATCTAATGAGAATTGATAAGATTTAAATTAAATTGAGAAAATTTGGACCTCAAACAGCGTAACGAAGTCTAAGAAAACCATATCACAGTGGTACTTTGTTTCACTCTGACTAACTAAGCAACCAAAACATTTGTGAAGAACAAAAATATCTTAGACCAACAATATGTTTAAAATCTATCGTCTAACAGCCATTGATATATTCCAGCAACTGCACTCAAAAGCCAGATCCATCCTAGGCGTTCTAAGCATATCTAATTACTTACAGTATTTCACGCTATCTTTTATCATAGTGGCATTAAAAATATAAAGTAGATCAGACGGCCGTTTGGTTGAAAAGTTATTAAACCTAGAACATGGCTATTGTAAAAAAAAATACGAAAAAGCTTTAGAAAACAAGAGTTACTTACCTTTTTACCAAAGAGTCCATAACTACGATATTCGACCCAACCAATAATGCAATAACAAACTTTCAATGGGAAATCCTACATAACTCAATTTAGTTCCGAACAACTTCTGCCCTTTAAATATTTAATATGTCCGGCGTGTTTGAAAATAGTATTTATCAACATGAGAATAGAACTGAGAATGTATTAGAAATTACATCGTAAGGTATTGGCCATGAGAAAGTTTTGAGGGCTCACGCACGGCCGAGGCAATGAACAATTATTGGTTTTGTAAGATGTTGACCAAGTTGGCTAGAAAGGCTGGCAACAAATATATTGCGTAACATGATTTCGATATTAAATTAAAAATGCAAACATGGTTATGAAATCTGCATGGTTTATGCAACATTTAGTACCTATAACCTAGACCCATAGCTTTCTAGTGCCAGCCTGGCTAGCCCCAGGCACCTACCGGCGAGTTCCCGCAGCTACACTTTAGAGTCAGTTCCTTCTAGACTTTGTGTGGCAAACCTTCGGCCACATCATCACCTACTAGGATAAGATTATGGTCAAACACAGGCTTATACATAGTATTCAGGCATCACTATAGTATACGGCCCATAGAGTAGTATACTATCTGCTATCTGTCTGGACGCACACAAATGGTAGAACTGAGAAGGAAAGATGGTTCATGTTCGCGGTCTTCTCCTAGCCCTGTCACACGCGGTGTACCCCAAGGCTCAATACTGGGTCCCTTACTTTTTATCATTTACAGTTCTGACATCACAAAATGCATAAAATATTGTAATTTTCACGTTTACGCTGATGACACGCAACTTTACATTTCATTCCGTCCAAAAGATACTCTGACGGCTGTGGAAAAATTGCGTCAGGATTTGGATCGCATTGCACTTTGGTCTACAAATAATTCGCTAGTTCTGAACCCCAATAAATCTAAATTCTTAATTCTTGGTTCTAAAATTCAAACTCGCAAAATACTAGATTATGACCCCACTGTTACTATTTTGAATGAATCTATTGAGCGTGTCAATGGTACACGCAACCTGGGTTTGTATATGGATAACAAATTACGTTTCGAAGATCATGTGCTTCAGACAGTGCAACAGTGTTTTTACAGGCTTAAGCTGCTGTACCGTGTTCGTAGCTTTCTCTGCACAGATTTACGGGTTAAGTTATGTGACGCTCTTATTTTGTCGAAATTTAACTATGCGGATACTGTTTTTGGCCCTCGTCTGCTAGCCCGTAGTGTGAAACTTATACAACGTGTGCAGAATGCCTGTGCTCGCTTCTGTTTTAATATCCCACCTAGAGCACATGTAAGTCCCTATTTGAATAAAGCAAATGTTCTGAAAATGTCATATCGTAGAGATTTTCACCTTGCAAGCCTCCTCTTTGGTGTCATTAAGACACAGTCCCCAAAATACTTATATGACAAAATTAAATGGGCACATGAACATAATCCAATTAATATACGTGCATCAAAGTACATGCTTTTGATTCCACATCACAGAACAGCAACTTTTGAAGGCAGTTTTCGTTACGCCGCCACTAAATGTTGGAACAATTTACCACCACCACTTCGTGACTGTCAAACTATGTCAGGTTTTAAATCTAAGTATAGAATTTTGGTGTCACTTTTTTTAATTTCGCCATAAGAATTTGCAGTGGCGGTGTATCGAACCTAATTTTAGCACAGAGAACAAAAGTTATTCTCTCTTATTTCATCCTAACCTCAAATATTGGATATAATTCTAACTAATATTTTCTCAATTATATAAAATTATTTAAGTAATTGATATTAATATATTTTGCTTTTAACGGGTTAAAGTGCATCCATATTGACGCAGGGGCGTCCAAACGTCAACTAAAGTTGCCGCTGAAAATCAGCGTTGTGGGTTTATTTATACCGCAACTATATTGCTGAGCGGTTGCCTTTTGTTGGCAGTATAATTAATAATAATTTTAGTATAAGCATGTAATAGGTTTAGAAATTGATGTATACTGTCAAATAAAAAACTATTCTATTCTATTCTATTCTATACTGAATCTTTTTTGTTCTAAAGCTTAAGGTTAAAACACACACTCCTCACACACGGCCATCTGACCCCAAACTTTGCAGAGCTTTTACTATGGAAGCCAGATAACTGATATACTACTTTTATTTTGTAAATACATACATATTATAGATAATTACACCCAGACACAGATGTCCGATGAAAATACATTGAAAACCGCTGAGAAAATTTAACCTCAAAAAAATAATTCAACTGTGGCATTAAAAAATGTGATATTAAATATTTTCACGTTAGGTTTATGATACGTGGTAAGGAATTTTAGGTCACGTATGAAACATTCGCAATAAATATAATATACAGCTCATCGGGGTAATTCAGAACTGCATTTGTAGAAGTTTGAATGACGATATTGATCTTGAATTTGTATTTTTAATGTGGAATATTTTACGCTATATTATCAAATTTAGTGTCAATTATTATTATTAAGAGTTTTTGTAATTATTTTAGGTAACTGTTAATCGATATACCCAAACACGTGTGTGCACGAACCCAACGTCTACATTCTCATATTTGCTACTTTAATATCTGTGGAAGCTTCTAATTAGCTTTTGATTTTTATTGTATCTGCTACTTAAGAACCTAGCTGTTAGTTTCCATTTGAAAATAAAATAAAATTCTACGGTTTTATGTTATAATGAGGCTGGAGGTGTAATCTTTGAGTCTGACCAACCAATATAGAATTGTCGACATTAATATAAACCTATTTACTGCTGTTCTTAGTTACCTGCCAATTTATCCCGCTAGAGGAGCCACTGTGTTACAACGTAAACAAATGACGCGATTGGTTACAGTGACAAGACTAAACTAATGTCACGTAAATCGTGGAACGTCATTGGATACAATTTCGTTATATTTCGGTTGCGACATCTACAAATCCCGTTGCGTAAATAACCGTATTGGTTTGCATTATTGATAACCTACTAATAGATAACTTCCAACTATATACATACTTATATTTACTCCTAATACTAGGATATAGGCTTACCTAATAAGAAGCGTGGCAAACAGCACCGCCAGGAGTGGCAGCAGCGTCCCGAAGCAAGCCAGGAACAACGTCTGCACGTCGGTGAAACCTGAGAACACAGACAAGACTGCGACAGGTCACATGCCAAAACACACCAGCTTTTATATACTCCGTGGCACATAACTTTTATATACCCCGTGGCACATAACTTTTATTTACCCCGTGGCACATTACTTTTATATACCCCGTGGCCCATAACTTTTATATACCCCGTGGCACATAACTTTTATAAACCCCGTGGCAAATAACTTTTATATACCCCGTGGCACATAACTTTTATTTACCCCGTGGCACATAACTTTTATATACCCCGTGGTACATAACTTTTATATACCCCGTGGCATGTAAATTTTATATACCCCGTGGCAATTAACTTTTATATACCCCGTGGCACATAACTTTTATATACCCCGTGGTACATAACTTTTATATACACCGTGGCATGTAAATTTTATATACCCCGTGGCACATAACTTTTATATACCCCGTGGCACATAACTTTTATATACCTCGTGTCACATAACTTTTATATACCCCGTGGTACATAACTTTTATATACACCGTGGCATGTAAATTTTATATACCACGTGGCACATAACTTTTATATATATCCCGCGGCCCATAACTTTTATATACCCCGCGGCCCATAACTTTTATATATCCCGCGGCCCATAACCTTTATATACCCCGTGGCACATTACTTTTATATACCCCGTGGCACATAACTTTTATATACTCCGTGGCATGTTAATTTTATATACCCCGTGGCACATAACTTTTATATACACCGTGGCACATTACTTTTATATACCCCGTGGCACATAACTTTTATATATCCCGCGGCCCATAACTTTTATATACCCCGTGGCACATAACTTTTATATACCCCGTCGTACATAACTTTTATATACCCCGTCGTACATAACTTTTATATACCCCGTGGCACATAACTTTTATATACCCCGTGGCACATAACTTTTATATACCCCGTCGTACATAACTTTTATATACCCCGTCGTACATAACTTATATTTACCCCGTGGCAGGTAAATTTTATATACCCCGTGGCAATTAACTTTTATATACCCCCTGGCACATAACTTTTATACATCCCGCGGCCCATAACTTTTATATACTCCGTGGCATGTTAATTTTATATACCCCGTGGCACATAACTTTTATATACCCCGTGGCACATAACTTTTATATACCCCGTGTCACATAACTTTTATATACCCCGTGTCACATAACTTTTATATACCCCGTGGTACATAACTTTTATATATTTTATGGCACATAACTTTTAAGAAAAAAAGGCCAATATTTTTCTAAACCAACAAGAGACAATATAACAAGCAATTATTAACAAATATTTAACTTGCAATGTTACTATGTTTGTTCGGGTGGAATCTTGCAAGTCGAATTTCACCCACTTCCAGTAGTCGGATTGATTTGATATTTGGTATACTTACATTACTATATTAGATGACAATGCAAGTACAGTCAGCAAAAAGTATAGTCACCAAAAAAAGCATGTATAAAAAATTAAATTTTTAACAAAAAAATATTTTCCTTTGGCACGTCGCCACAGGTAGACAAGTGGTACAACATTTTAAAAGTGAACAGTATTTCATTGGAGAATGACGATTTATGAAGTGATGATATATAAGGAATATGATGCAAAGAAGCGATAGATTAAATAAATATGTATTTTTATTTAATTTGATCGACATCTTGATTTTAAAAAATAATTTAAAGTTTGTTTTTATTATTTTGAGCAATATAACTAATCAAATTTAACAACTTGAAACGACTAAAATACAATGAAAAAATACAGTAGTTCAAAATATTACAAAATGGCGCCCAACTTGGGACCTTACTAATCTCGATCTTGATAAAACAAACATTTCAAATAAAATATAATCTCAAAACCATCTCCACTATAATTTTATCTCATAAAATTCAAGAAGAGCGTTCAATTTCATAAATTAGCATTTAGTAGGTTCGTAGGTAGCAGTTCAAGCAGATAGCTAATGCCTCCAATGCTCGAGGGAGATCTTATTAATATTTATAAATCCTCGAATACATTACAGCACTCTTAAGTGGGAACTAATACAAATGACACATTAGACGAGTAAATTGTGCGGAATTCTATTAAGACACTTTAGTTACGTCGATCACAATACATTATTTTGCGGACGGAGGGTACTTTGTAGTACCCGCCTGGCTGGCTACCACTCTCAACTTGAAAACCTATCGCCAAGCACCTATTGGTGTGTTCCGGGATTTGCACATGTGAGCCAGTTGCCGTCTAGGCTTTATAAAGGTCGGCAACACATTAGCGATCCTTCTGGTATTTCTAATTGCCATAGGTGATGGTAGCCACATACTATCTAGTGAACCGCCTGCCTGCTTATCGACCCTCTGATAAAAAAAATACCTTCCATGATAAATACATGCAATGGTAAATTATAAAAGACAAGTTTTTTTTTAAACCACATTATTGGCAAACAAGCATACGGCCCGCATGATGGTAAGCGGTTACCGTAGCCTATGAACGCTTGCAACACCAGACGTATCACTCGCGCGTTGCCGACCCTTCCCCCCTCCTCGATGAGCTCTGGCGACCTTACTCACTCGCAGGAACACAACTATAAGTTATTTGGCTGCGGTATTCTGTAAGGTAGAGGTACTTCCCCAGTTGAGCTGCTCTTTAAGCGACATATCGCTATGCTCTACCTCTCTTAGAGGTATTAAATCTACTTGTTATCTGTCTTAATTATTGTATTTTCCTACTACCTCACCAACATTAATGTCACTAATAATAAAAGTTGTGATGAGTACTTCCAGCCTTGCAAGTATTGCCAACGACTAAAAAATCAACCTGTATATTGTTCATGCTATAGTATTAAACATAGGATAATTTTTAGTCTGGGAAAACTTAGGATATCTCGGGAACGCGTGTAATCTGCATGACAGAAACTAGTCACAATTAAAATTCCACAGTGCCATCGTGAAAATTAGTTTTCGGTGACATAAGCTAAACCTCATACCGTCGCAAGAATATCACAAATTTGCTCCAATAAATATATTCAAAGTGGAACTCGCAAACTTTTGGCCTTCTGCCAGGAATACAATATCACGGATTTAGTTTTAAAATGCAATTTGATATTGCTTTTAAACAATAGAATAATTTTAATTCATGCCATTTGTCAATGTTTGAAGTAAGCTATAAGAAAATTATAGTACAGAGAAGGGCTATCATTAAAAGCATTAATTTATTGGTGACTAGCCTTTGCCCCGCAGTTTCACCGCATTCGCAAGGGATCTTATGTTTTCCCGGGATAATATATCTATGAGCTTCAAGTTTCATCTAAAACCATTCTGCCGTTGTTGCGTGATTGAGGCCGAAAGCTCAAGCTCATTGCAGGATTCGAACCCACGACCATCGCCGCGGCGTTTGACGTCACTACCACTGAGCTATCATCGCCTTGAAGCACATTATATAATATTAGTAGGATAAAAGATGTCTCTTTTCATTAGACCTATATTTATTTATTTACATATTTACAATTAAATAGTAGGATTGTGTTTTTTTTTATATTGCTAGTAATGTCTTACAGATGAAATTCATATTATAAAAGAAATTCTCTTTATTAAAAGATCGTTAGCAATTTAATAAACACAAAAAACCATGGAGTGGTATTTGAGTTGTATAATAAAGCCCGAACAAATAACAATTTAATATCTAATATCTTTTCATTTAAGTACCATCCGAGTGGTACACAACGATGCTCATTCATTATTGGCATTTCAAAACCAGACTTTGTGGTGCAAGCCATAACATACAAGCGATTTCAAAATAAAGTAACTGTGTTTCTTTTATTTTACTAATTCCAAATTTATTTTAACATTGGCAAATCAGCATTAAAGTTAGTGGATTTTGTACTATAATTAGGAATATTGCATCAAAACCAATTCCCTATTTTCCACCTCAATGACTCGCTCTGCTTCCTCTCGTCCCTTAGTCCGTCACTGGAAGCGGATTCAGTGGCGTTGTTCTCTCGCCCTCGGGGACTGAATACAAATTTGCACTGAGTGCGGCCCTGGCAATAGCATAAATTTTCTACAAGCCACGGCTAATTAGTTAAAAAAAGGCTCTCTCTTGGACGTAACAAGCTTTTATACTGAACATTATAACAAACAGATTTGATTTCGAAAGAATATTAATAGTATTTATAAATAGAACTGGATCATCTCAAGGCTCGGGTATTTTTACATCATGTTCAATTTGCTGCTCCTGAGTTTAATTTATCATTTTTGAAAGAAGAAAAGCATTTATGTACACTTTCACCATTTATCATTCTTGGTGACGATGAATTTTCGTAAATATTATTCACTAGCTGTCCCCCGCTGTTTTATTCGCGTTCCCAATAAAAGTAGCTTATGTTTATCTCCAAGCCATAAACTACCTTTGTGCTAAATTTTAGCACGATTGGTTGTGCCGTTAAGGCATCAACAGGTAACATACAAACATTCTCATTTTCACATTTCTAATAATAATAAAGCTCGATAAGATTTTTTTTTTAAACTTCAAAGTCATGTCGAAGTTAAAAACTCTTTTAAAAGTCAAGTATCGCGACATACAAGTACATATAGCAATATCATTCTAATCCCAAAATTAACAAAATGTGTGCCGCAGATAATGAAAGTATTTTGAAAACACGTAGACAGTGAAACTGGATACAAAGTACGAGACAATCTGGCGTAGCGGGCGCCGCTCGACAACTTTAAATAAACGCGGTACGTGCTTGCTCTTGGAGATCTAGACTTTGGGGAGTTGAATTTTAAATCCTTATTTTATTTTCAAATATTTGTTTTGAAATTGTTAAACTTAAAAAAATGCCAGGAGGCTGACGGGTTGGTAGTTTTTTCCGCCAACGAATAAGCTTGGCCATCCAAAAAGGGAACGCTGCCAGCCTGTTGGGAACCTTGCCTATCGACAGCAGCGAAGGCTTTGAGAATGTTTTCTATATATCACAGTTTGTATTTTATACATTGATTTTAAATACTTGTTATAAATAAATTATGTTGCAAAAAATGCTATTTTAAAATGTAACCTAGCTGAGACTTTCATTTGTTTTTTTATATAATTTTCGGATTGTGATAAAAAAAAAAGTTAAAACTATTGATTCTGCCCAATCTCACTAGTCTGCTGCCAATATATTTATTAATATTTTACTTTCAAAGAAAACGAAAAAGTGCTATAATTTCGTTGATAGATTTTTTTATGTTTAACATACATATTGGATTTTGATAACAAAGGCCTCAAAGATAAAAAAGCCACATTTATGAATAAAAAAATAAACTATAAAAAACATATGCGAAGGTAAAATACCTAATAACTCTTTGAAAGGTTTACGTATCACAATATTTCTTCAAAGAGAATTTAAGATGCTCAATATAAAAAATACAAAAATAAATGGAATTTGAATTCAATAGAATATCATTTTTACTGAAAGTTGCTAAGGAAAAGATAATACTCGTAGAGGAAAGAGTGGCTATAAATAACTTAGTAACAGCCGAAATTGGATTTATTTCCACCTCATTTCACCTCCGAATTCCATCAATATTTAGGAGAGTGACATAAACTTTCAAACACCTACTATTAACGCTGTCAGCTTGCTGTGAAACTCGGCATCTGCGGCAATCTCGAGAAAACTTTCTATGCTTATAAGTATTGTACTTTTTACATTTGTTGTAATTAATAAGATAACATTAAACTGTACTCGCACATTAATTTATTTATTTTCATACGACGAGCAAGAATTCCTGCAGATATCATCCTAACTATACCAATCGATGAAATTTGGTACGCAGATATGGTATGATATATGTCTTAATCTAAGAAAAAGATTAGTTATTAAAATACTCACTTGTGTCAGGAGCTAGATCGTTGTCCACTTCATGTCCAGTAATATTGACAGTATACGCACTCCTATTCTCCTTAGAAGCCTTCACCACCTCCACCAGCTCCACATAGTCCATCTTCTTCATGACATCACTAGTGTTCCTATCTAAACTATTATCACTATAACCTTTAACACTTTTATTACCAAAGTCACTTTCGTTTATCTTCCCTGCGATGAGGAATTCAAATCTAGGCATGTCTTCAGCAAATTCTGATTCCGGTCTGAAGAAAAGATCAGTGATTTGTTCATCGCGATTCGTTTCAGCGTCTATTATATCTTCTAACAATGTATTTGATATGTTTAATGGTTTTCCATCATCGCCGTAGTTATGGTTTTCACTATCTTGATCATCATCTGTTTTATAGTTATGTTCTTCAAAATTTCTGTCATTATCATCTCTTATATCTTCACCTCTATAGTTTTTTTCTTCATAGTGCCTTTCACTATCAGAACCGTCACTCCTATAATGTTCCTCTTCATAATGCCCTTCACTATCATGTTTAGAATCTTTAATTCTATAGTTTTTTTCTTCAAAACGTCTCTCACTGTCTTCTCTTTCATCATCACTTCTATAGTTTCCTTCATTTGAATGTCTCTCACTATTGTACTTATCATTTTCATTCCTATAGTTTTTTTCTTCAAAATATTCTGATTCTGTATTAGAATCTTTATCACTACCGGGCGTTTCATCGTTTGCAACAACTAATGTATCAGAATTAGGATCAACTGGTATGAAAGTATCATTATTAGTGAACTTTATAACTAAATCGGTAGAGTTCAAATCAGAATACGGCCTTGAATGCACAATGTCTGCCGTCAACAACGCATTTAGTAAGAAAAACATCAACTTTAATTTTACGTTAGTCATGTTGGAGCTAAATTTTCATCCTTAAATTGATCTTTGCAATGAAGTCGCTTCAATTCACTTCATTTTCAGCTTGTTATTCCATTAGTTTTTCAGCTTTACCTGAGAACAAAGAGATAACTATTGAGTTTTCAAATTTTACGGATAAATTTTGTTAAGAAAATAGTTCTTTATAAATAGTAATTTTGATAAAGCTTTGTGAAGTAGACTGAATCATTAATATTAAAGTAATTTGAAAGAGTAAACTATGTTCTTTGAGATTAGAACAAATATTTTACTTTGATATTGTTAAGTTTCACAATTTATTGTTTAAGATTTTTAAGTAGAAACCAAAATTTGTCTGTCAATTTTTTTTTCGTAGAATTATCTCATTATGAACCGTTATAAGAACTTAATTTGCCTACTTACATAAATATCAATATATTTGATCAATTTACTAGCCATATTCTAATATTTATTAATTAATAATTCTACAGCATACAATTTTATTAAACCACCAAATAATTAAATACTCAAAATACCGTAGACCCTCTACGAAACCTCTACGAGCCTACGAAGAAATATGAGTAAGTGATGATTTCACTTTTTCGTGAGTAGTCAGGCAATTTGTCAGCGTCAATTTCCCACATTTCCTCCAGTAAGCGACGGAGAAATGACGGTATATTTCAAACGTTTTATTTTTATCAACACATTTTATGGTAGAGTTCGCTTGACCTACGGATATGAGGTCAATGAACGGAGGATATGGATTGGTTACATTTTATTATATTCAATAAATAAGTATATAACGTGTAATACAAATGTAATATAAAAATAAAAATAAAAAACATAAAAATAATCAATAAAATTAAAAAACCCGACTGCGTTGCACTCGGGACTCATTCCCAAATAAAATTGGAACTGGGTGGAAGAAGGTGACAGTGCAAGTGGGATGGGTCCCTCCTGGCGCAGTCGGGTAATAATATTGAAGGATATAAAAGAGAGTATATTGAACAATGAATCACCTGTATCTACAAACCGTTCATTCTATAATGTTTCATTAAAACACTGTATCTTACTTCTCACCTCATATAACATAGTAAAAGTAAACTCACACTGTACATTTATTGAGTCATTCGTATAGAATTTCAACTTCGTAAGCTCCAAGATACAATCCTGCTGATAACATAAACGGGAGAGCACTAAACGACTCTTAAGCGATAGTTAACGTCGTCGTTGGACGTGCTTATCTCTCTTTCTAATGCTCGAGGAAGACAAGGACGGATAGATGTAGATTACGCACGATGCATTGAGTGTCGACTATTGAGTTATGAGATAATTTGGAGTATACGAAGAAGTGTTTGTTATGATAATATAGAATACATTCCACTTCGCGGTTTCAACCGCGTTTCCGATGGATCTTATGTTTTCTCGGAATAAAAACAACCCTATATGTTTTTTTAAGGTATGATCTATCTTTCTAAGGTATGTGCTAAGTTTCATCCAAATTCATTCAGCCGTTTATGCGTGATTGATTCACAAATATTCTTACATCCGAACTTAGCTTCCGCCCCGCGGTTTTACCTGCGTTCCCCAGGGATTTTATGCTTCCCGGGATAAAAAAAAGTAGCCTATGTTCTTTTCCGTACCACAGGCTATCTGCATATCAAATTTCATTGCGATCAGTTCAGCGGCTTAAGCGTGAAAAGGTAAAAACAACAAACTGACTTTCGCATTATTAGTTAGGATTAAGACTAGTTTATTTTTCTTTTTTTTTTAAAGTCTGTTTATTATTAAAAAAAAATTTACATTTTTCAATTTTGAACATAGGTGCGTAATCTAAGTAAGATTGTGTGCACCTGTACATAGTCATACTCGTGGCACCCACTGGAGGCTATGTAAGTCGGAAAAAATTACTGCTATTTCATCTTGAGTAATAAATACTTTATTACCGAATTTTGGTAATATTTCATAGTTATTAGTTCTACAAGACAGTTATAGTTAAAAATTGTTATTTCAGTTATTCGTATATATTACCAAGGTTTGCAGTGCAACAGTTTTTTTTTGTCAAACGTGTTAAATATCAGTTGAAAATTATTGTTTTTTGTGTTGAAAATACTGAAAATTTTCTTTCCACTGTATTTGAAAAGTAAAACACAACGAACCTAGGTACTCTTTATACAATAAAATTATAACTACAAAAAAAAACATTTAAATTCGACTAGTAATTGCCAAATAAAGCGTATGCATCCTTAATATAATAAAAAAATAACTTAAAGATCTTTACTAAATCTACTGCTTTCATTCTTTGAAGTCTAAAAAGCGGCTTTTAACTGTAAGCTATTATTCTTTCTGAGAAAAAAATAGGATATCTCGTTATCTACAAACAAACTGACCGCAAAGTATCGTTAGAAAGACGAGTGCTGTTTATAAATGGCCGCCCATCGCTAAACGTCCATTGAGGAGGAAAAAACATAAATTATTGCTAGACTATAAAACACGAGCTCGTGACGGTACGTGTTATGTTCTATATTTTTGCACCAAGAAAATATCGTTAAGACATGCGGGAATTTTGGAGGCATGTGACACACGTTAAGCTTACTTTAAATAGAGAAATTTGTAAGCATGTACTGTCTGTTTGTCCTGTCTGTAATATATCTGTTATAATCTATATCCTACCTACTATTATAAGTGTGAATGTTTTTGAGAATGGACGTATAGACCTCTGGATGTTTGATACTTATTCACGCAAAAACTACTGAATTAATCTTCATAAAATTTGGCGCACAGATAGAATATATTCTGAATTAACATATAGGACACTTTTTATGAAAACATGAGATCTCTCTCGGAACGTTGTGAATCGGCGGGGCGGAAGCTAGTAAGTATATGTTTTTTTCTTGTTGTATTTTTTTTCTCATTTGTTGCATATACTAATTATATATTGCTTTAGAAATTGTTAAACATTTAATGGAAAAAAACTACATTGTCAGACTGTCCAAAAAATATATGAATAAAAATGTAACCTTGCTAAGTTTCTTGTCGGTTCTTCTCAGTTGAAGGCGACATCCGAATCGGTGGTAACTTCAGTAGCTTCGACGTTCATAAGTGCCCTTCTAGGGCCTAAACTGAATAAATGGCCTTGACTTTGACTTTGGAATAAAGCAGTTTAAATAGTATATAAACTATCTGGTGTCCATAGTACAAGATCAGCTTAGTCTAACATGAAGTGGCCGTGTGTAAGAAATGTCCCAGGATATTTGTTTTTAGCGAATGCCCTGTTTATGATATAATGCCTTTTGTCGTTTTTTTACAAAATCTTGTCATTTTGAAATTTATTAGCAAAGCGTTTACGTAAATTATAAAAATAAGAATAAAATTAATCAATTTCTAGCGGTTGAGAGCCCTCAGCGCTCGCCGCAAAGTCCGCGTAAGGGTGGAAGAAGGTCCCCTGGACCCACCACCTTCTGTTCCTGCCGAAAAAAAAAAAAAAAAAAAAAAAAAAAAATAATCAATTTGCAGAAAAATATTGATATATCTATATATTTTTAAGTAATAAGTAATCTAACACTGTTAAAAAACTCAAATTAAAATATGGCCGATATAAGATTAAAAGGTAGTCGGCGGAAAACGTTGGATGCAGGCCGCCCAAGATCGTCCTATTGGAAATCCTTAGGAGAGGCTTATGCAGCAGTGGACGTCTTAATAACGATGATATGAAGATTAAAGATAAATAATATATTTGACGAGCCGGTTGGCGTGGTTGGTAAGATACCCTATCTATCCCGCCGCAGGTCGTGGGCTCGATTCCCACTCAAAACTAACATTTGTGTGCATGAACATGTCTGTTTTTCCTGTGTCTAGGTGTAATTATCTATATATGTATGTATTTACAAAAGAAAAGTAGTATATGTAGTATACCAGTTATCTGGCTTCCATAGTACAAGCTCTGCTTAGTTTGGGGTCAGGCGGCCGTGTGTGAGGCATAAAGTCACAGAATAAAAATAAACAAGTTATTATTTGTAACTCACACACTCACAGTTCACATCGCGGCTAAGTTAACTGAAAGATCCTTTCTTTTCAACCACTATCATAAAAATGTAATATGGCTGCCTATAAATTAAACCCTAGGCCTAGACTATCATACATATAGGGTTGCCAATTATTTTGCAAGGAAATAATGAATATTTATTGTATTTAATACATATAGTATCTTTCATTATAAGAGCCTAAAATGGAACAGGCTCTCAAGTGTAGCACAACGATAGAACCTATCGTGAAAAAGAACCGACTATCAATTTAATATTGTTATTGTTATAAATCTTTATTTAATTTAATTTTACTATAATTTTTGTATTTGTTCTCAATTTTATTACATATTTAAAATTAATTCATATATTTACAACGATAATTACAAAAATACAACAACCTTAACTATTTAAACTAAATAATATTAAAAAGTACCTATATGAAAAAAAATTAAAGATAAAGAACTGCGTTTAATATAAATAAATATCCTGGGACAAATAAATATCCTCACACTCCATTGAAAACTAAACAGAGCATTGTACTCTACTACACCATGACTACTACACACCTACAACTGATAAACATGAAAAAAAAAAACTAATTATGATACAAAATTTAACCTTGCCGAGTTTCTTCCCGGTACTTTACAGTTGAAGGCTAACTTCCGAACCGAGAGCGATAAATTCAATAGCATTGACCTTTTACATTATTATTTTATGAGTGCCTAAACTGAACAAATGGCTTTTACTTTGACTTGAAATAACATTTTACCCGTTACAATCATCCGGTAATATTCCTCTAATGCTAGATTAAGGCCGAATTTTGTAAAAGTACTCTACTATGTACTATAGGGTAAAACAAATAAATGCCCCTTGGAGGAATAGTACCTTAAATATTGAAGATTGCAAATTTTACTTCAAAGAAACTTTATTTTATTTTTAACTAGCTTTTTTTCTAGCGGTTTCACCCGCGTTCCCGAGGGTTCTTGTGTTTTCCCGGGATAAAAACCTATATTCTGTATTTATATGACACCGCGATCGGTATCATAAAAATACAGAATATAAAAATACACCTTTTCGATAAAAGGTTAATCATAAAAACTAAATTTAACAATAACTTATAAGGTTCAAATTTGTTCAATTATGTCTATTAAAGACTAGTTGTTCCTCGCGGTTTCACCCGCGTTCAGGAGAAAAAAAGTAGCCTATGTCCCACTCCATACCATATGCTATCTGCGTACCAAATACCAACTGCGTGTGCATAGTAAATGCATAAAAAACCTGTATATACCTACTGTGACATACAAAAATACAAAATGTATAATGACAAAAATAAAAGATTTTAATATTACATTTAAAATTATGGTGAGTCAGCCCTAACAGAGACATTTCGCAGGTGTTTTTGTTGCGTAAAACAATTCGTGGTTGCCCGAGGGAAATCTAACAGTTAAATTAACTTATTTTATAGTCGCACAACATGGCGAGGCCTCGTGTGAAGATGCCAGCCGCGGGGGAACGGGAAGTATTTTTAGATGAGATTTTGTTCGTATAAAAATACCAGGATTAGGTAACCTGACAGTAATTTGCAACAAAAATGGTCAGGGAAAATATTTTATTTACGAAATGACAAATTATGTAATGTTACACACAATGGCATATTTTTGATTTATTCGTATTTTCCTGTCATGCCGTATGATGTATGAAACTCATTTCTTCAGATAAAACCCTGGTAAATTACTTATGAACGTCATAATTGACTCTACCACCCGTTCGGAATAAAAAAAATAAAAAAAACATATAACTACAGTTTAGTAATAGGATTCTATAACATTTCGGCCGACTGACACACAGACAAGCCGAACCGACGGTCCTCGGTGCTGATTCCCAGTGTTACACTATGTAAAATCCATGTTATAGTGGATATTTACTACCAGAAAAAGACATTAAAAACTAAAAACCTCTCAGTAATAAAATAAAGTTGTTTGTAGGAAACAATATTTTGTTGTAACCTTTTTATACTAGATGGCGCTGTGTACAGTTTCTGCATCGCGATATGGTTTTGTTTTTAAAGTGCTTATGCGTTCCTAGCATACGGCTTTACGGATTGTGAACCTACGATACAAAAAATCAACGACTCACATCTCACGGGACTAGATTTAATTATATTTATTAAAAACCAATAAACCATTTAAAAATTGTAACAACCACCCAACTCGGAGATTATCCAACATCAAAATAAACAATGGATATCGATTTAAAATAACCCTTTAAAAGTACCTAACACAACACCACACTCCTAAATCCTTTTAGCTCTTTTATTTTATAGGATTATACAGGCACTTTAATCCAAAAAACGTGAGACAAAAAAATATTAAAACTGTGTTGATACTCCGAAAGAGTTGTATCAAGTAAAAAGGATTCCGCTGTATACCTCGAGGGCGTAATGTGGAACTGAAAAATCCTTTTTTGTCCAGATTAAAAAGGCTTGCTATATATATATATACTTTCTTTTATTATGCCCAATTACATTTGTTTTCGATGCTAGTACAGTATATCTATGAAATCATGTAATAATAGATGTAAATAGGAACGCAATGTAGTCTCTGGTATTTCTATTTATTTTATATATGAAACTACCTTCCGTCTCGCACTTTTAACCGCGATCCCGAGGGATATTATATTTTTATCTTATAAAAATGGTCTAATAATAGTAGAATACAGTCAATCATCCAATTCGGTTAAGTTATTTCCGAAAAATCGGTGAAAGACCAAAAAAAAATACGTTTTGAACATAGAACCTCTTCCTTGTTTTAAGTAAGTCAAAAAGCGCATGCCGAGCCTCTCGCGGCGAAATATTATTGTTATTTTACTTTAAACTATAGACGTAAAAATGAAAATCTACCGACCTACTTCTTTTCCAATATATACAACAAGTATTTACAATCATTGTATAAAATACACACTGTAATATATAGAAAACATCCTCAAAGCTCTCGCTGCTGTCGATAGGCAAGGTTCCCAACAGGCTGGCAGCGTTCCCTTTTTGAATGGCCAAGCTTATGCGTTGACGGAAAAAGCTCCCAGCCCGTCGGTCTCCCGAAGCCTCGATGAGCTTGGATGATAAAATCCGAGCAAATTGGCGAGCCTCGAACCCCCATGGATCCATGGTTTCTATCGCGAATGGCATGAACAAAAAATTAGGACCAAGCGTATTTTTATTTTTAAATATTCAAAGTGCACATGTGATTTCTAAATAAAAACCAGCCAAGTGCGAGTCGGACTCGCGCACGAAGGGTTCCGTACTATAGGTTTACGTATATCTATAAAAATGGCAAAAAAATCACGTTTGTTGTATAGGAGCCCCGAAATATTTACTTTATTCTGTTTTTTAGTATTTGTCAATATAGCGGCAACAGAAATACATAATTTGTGAAAATTTCAACTGTCTAGCTATCGCGGTTCTTGAGATACAGCCTGGTGACAGACAGACGGACAGACAGCGAAGTCTTAGTAATAGGGTCCCGTTTTTACCCTTTGGGTACGGAACCCTAAAAAATGGGTAACTTCGTTCCTATATGCTATGATTCAGTTTCAATCTCACGGAACGCTTAGAACCTCCCGTTTCCATGGGAACGAAAGGGATAAAAAGATAAAAACATTTTTATATAGGAACGGACTACTTTTCGCGTTTTGCGGACGCAAACATAAGGACGCTGGATTTTTATATATAAAGATTATACTAAAGTCGTGATGCCGACCTCAAGATATCAAGCCTCCTATCAATCGTTTTCAATATTATTATTCCCGTAATAATAAATTAGAGTAACAGATATATTATATTATTCATGAGATTGTACTAACTTGTTGGAAGAAAAAAAATATTGAAAGGTTGTAAAGAAAATAGTAAAGATCTTTTAACTGACATAAAGTTGAATTGCGTAACAATACATTGAGATAGGTTAGATAGAGCTATACACTATATTGATGTATATAAAGGCCTTTCTCATACGGTAACTGGCAAGTGGCTTTGCCAACTGCGATCCAAAGTTCTCCCATGGTGCGACGCAAGTTGTAACAATTTTAGTAATATCTCGCGGCACTATTCGCGACCTCACAAACAGGTACGGCTTGGATTTGATTACTAAAAAAATATTCTACTATTTTAATGTTAGTGAAATAAAAATTATTACTAATATTTTTCCATTTATATTTGCATAATCCATATAAGCTTATAATCACAGAGGCAGAGATACTTTTCAGCCTCCTGGGCCTGCAGTCTTGACATAGCTAACGATCGCTTTACGACCGAAAATTGTCCTCAAGTACTCACGATCCGATTATAATGATATTCTCTACTGTCAATGCTCCACATCTGGACGAATTTAATAATTTTTTTTACTCCAGCATATCGAAATTTTGTACATTAAAAAAAATGTGTTGGCAAGCCACTCATTCAGAGCCTCCAGCATTGCAAGTCACGCATGTTTAGTGGCGTCACCTTCATCAACGATTTTTTTGATAAGTTGCGCCGTGTGTGGACCGCTATTGAAATGAAATATCAACGCGATCAGTTGCGTGGTAGAAAACTTGTTTTATTTTGTTAGGATCGTGTGAGAATAGGCTAAAGCTTTCCTATAAGCCCTATCACAAGTCACAAAAGAACTATAAAGTATTTACGCAAATACATTAGGACGTTTCTCGGATTCCAAGGCCGTAATCGTTGCGAATTGAATACACAAATTGATTAAAACTATTGTTTTTTTGTAGCGTTTCTCTTTACACAACATATTGAGCGAACGAGTCCCGAAAACTTATCCCATTTCATTTTATTTTCTAACTTCCGTCGGTAATGGATCTGAACTTGAGTCAGAGTTCCCAAATGAAACATTCTCTTTCTCGCTTGCTCGGTTTACGTCAGAACGAGACCTCTAAGACTTAAATACAAATAATAAAACAATGACCACTATTGAAGACGTCCTTACTAAAGTTGAACATCGTACATGTCTCGAAACGAAACAAGTTTACGAATAATTTGTAATATACTGAAGACACACAGCTGAAATTATATTTACGTTCATTAATCCCTCAAGAAATACATAGTGGCCATAAACAATATACAATCACTCAAGTTTTTTTACAAAATTATTAAACTCATAATCAAACTCAAATTCATTCATACAGTTTAGGACCTAGTAATGCACTTATAAACGTTTCAATTGATACTACCATTTAACGATGCGAATTTATAATTGTTTCTGGTCTTCATTCTGTTTTAATTTGTGTCTAAATACGTCTGTAATTTCTGTTCGTTTATTTTCATTACTTGGAGAGCCTTCAAACAGTTTTACACCATTATTAATAGTACATATATACATTTGAAGATAATACTATCAGCTGTCAAGATCTCGTGGATATATAAAACCTTTAAAACTTATAAAGCTTATCGAAACAATAAATGGAAGATAATAATTATAGTGAAATCCTTGTAAGGATTTATTATCGAACGCATCTGGGGTAATTGTCTCTACAATGTATCCCAGTAAACCACCTCCTCTATCTTTGTTTTATTATAATATAATATAATAAACTAATTGGAAGACAATAAATAGATGATTTATTAAATGCTCCGACGTGGGCCTGAATCCACGTCGTGACAACCACATATATAATAGATACCTGGTGGTAGGAGCATTCGTCTTTGGGATATGTAGGTAGATCCAAACCTTTGAATGATTAACTCTGAAACCGCTACGAGTTGAATCCAAATTCAGTCGCAAAATTAAATACATAAATAAATAAATTAAAAAAAAAAACATGTCAATCCATTTATTTTATATATAATAATATTATAAAGCATTTATTTACTTCAAGTGAGGGAATAATTCTTCATTCTCATTTCTATGTCAATAATTGCAATTGCGTGCTTTGCAAACCCCCGTAGGGGCTAAATTTCTGAAAAAAAAAAACATAAAAAATGCCTACACTCTTAAGGAACCTACATATGCCAATTTTCAAATTAATACGCTTTATAATTCCTGAAATTTCGTGATTAGTAAGTAAAAAATATATTTAATATTATAGTTCTACAGTTACATTATCTCTACTCTATAACATCCGCAATGCATTTCCCTCACATCCGGTGGATGGGTGGCGCATAATTAACCCGTTGAGCGACGACAATAACAATTTCCTCTTTATAACCCGTATTTAGCCGCATAGCCTAGCAAACTAGCTAGCTACACGGTAGTAAATTATTGTAAATGTCAATAAGGGAAGATTTGTGTAGGAATTTTTAATACAGTTTTGAAAATTAAATTCAAAAAAATGTTAAAGTTAGATATTTTTGTTTGATAATTGGACAAAAAAAATTAAAGTATGCGGAGTAATATTACATATACATGTTTTATAATAAAACTATAGAGCCCACGTGTAATATAGGAAGAGTAGAAGAATGCGAAGAGATATCTTTAATTGTTTGCTTGTCTTTGCTGTTTGTCTGGTTTTCACAGGATAATTGAGTGTAATTTGGCGCTATAATAGACTTTATTTCAAACAGGCTGACACGAAGAGAAATATAAATATTTTATGAAGTCTGCGCGAGCGAAGCTTCGGGTAAATAGCTAGTATGAAATTAAATAAGACAAAATCTTTTGTAATAGTTTTTAAGCTGAAATCTATTGGGTAAGAAAACTCATCTTTTCTAAGATAAGTTGTCTGGAAATAGCTCCGATTTTTACTTTTTACTCTCAGACAATACACTATTGTAATTATATTTTGTAAAGACTTGTAAATTAGAAAATAAGAAAACGTAACTATATTTCAGTTCTCAAAGACAAAGGGTATTTTTTTAGGTATCTATCTTCTTACTATAATAAGCTTTCTTTCATCTCAAATTGAATAAATTATTTGATAGTTAAAACCTACTTTATTTTCAAGATTTCTTAAATAAAATATCTTATTTTCATATGAGATTGGATTCTTAATCTATACTGTGTTTTCCTTTATTTTTTGAGGATAAAGAATTTGAAATGGCCCCATTATTTTTGTCTATTACTTATGTAAAATATATTGGGGGTACCCTGGGCTCTAGATACCTAAACAATCAAGGGAATTGCCTTTAATAATTTAGAAATAGGAGTTGTATCAGTTTTGTCGAGAAATAATACTGTTTAATAGTCTACACGGTTTAACCGTTTAAAAGAGTAGTGTCTCAAGATCATTTTATAGTACCTACTTATTCATTTCTTAATTAATACTTGCCCATTATAGAGAGCATATTGTTAGGAAGTTATTTTACTGGAAATAAATCAATCATCATGTTTAGGTTTTTTGAGTTTAGATAACGATCCAATATATACTTACTCAAATGGTATTAAAGTTTCTTTTTCCGTGAGATAAATAAAAGCCAAATACCTAGATCACAACACGGCACATATAATTCGATAGACAGACAGATTTACTGCTGAGAATATTAAGTACGAAATAGAGGAAAAAAACAGGAAATTGTTCAGTGAACGACGCTGTGAATAGGAAATACTCCTGTCCGTGTTTCTGACACCTAAAGTATTGAACCATGTAGACCAGACTAGGGTAAATAGGTCTCTTTGGGATGATGTAGCTTACTACATCATCGTGGAGTAAAATAAAAATCTAATAGTCTATTTTTAGTTGTGATTGGAAACACATCTTTTCACTTTTTATCCCGGGAAAACATAAGATCTCTCGGGAACGCGGGTGAAATTGCGGGGCGGAAGCTAGTTTATCATAAAAAATCATAAATTCAAGTCATCGATGAATACATCTCGTGAAAAAACCGTAGATGGTGGTACTCACACTCATGTTGAAAATATACCGCCAAACACCTACGGGTGTCCTTGCACTTGAGAGCTGGTTCCTTCTACGCTTAGGTACCACGTTTGGCCGCTTCGTCACTTAACATGGTGAGGTTTCAGTCAAACACAGGCATATACATAGTAAATAATATATAAATGGAGACTGTAAAACAAAACATCTTTATCAAACGATATCCCGATAATTCCTGTTGGCTCCTTAATTTGAACCGATCCGTCATTGTGATGAGCAGCATTCATTACAACCCCTATTAACGTCAACCCTTAATTACAACCCCTTCTTATAAAGTGAAGCTGACTCAGTACTCCTTATTTGGGCTTTATACTTATTTACAAAGAGTGAATCAAAAGGTTCTCCTTCGCAATATGTCGATTGTATTACATAATATATCATTTTTTTTTTGTATTAAGTAAATTATCACAAGAGAAAATCTAATGTTAGATATATTTAATCAAATATCATTTAAATGGTACCTTTTTTTCTAACTTCGAATAACATTTGAAAACTTGAATAAAAGAAGAAACAAAATAAATAAACATTATAAAGTAAAAGTGCCATAAATAAAAGTGTTTATGTCATATATAACAGAAGTTAATATTCATAAAGGAATATAGGACAATTTTCACCCAAAGTATAATTTACGACTTCAGATAGAGGAAAGAAAAATTTTAAACGAGCCGCAGCAATACCTTCATAAATAAATTTAAAATTATTTACCTACTATAGATAGAGGAAAAATTCTAATATCGTACCAACCCAATAAATCGATTATTCTGTAAGGCGCCTATTTTGTATTCCAGGGCTGCCACGCTTGTCAGGGTTGTCAACTGGTTTTCAATGTAATATTTTTTATTAGTTGCCAAACGTTCGGGTGTAACGTGTGTCGGTTATGCACCCTTTCCCTTAACCGATCCCTTATTTAGGGCAACAAGTTTGCTTCAGGCACGTCAATATTGCAGATAGGGTAGTGTTATTTATACTGAATCAATATTTATCAAGATAACCTTAAGTCTTTGTTTTGATTATAAACAACGATCAAAATTCTCACAACCAATGTAAAAAGCAAAACGACTACAGTGTTTTAAAGAGTTTCTCTTCATAAGGGCTCTTCTGCAAATCATGTATGCTACCAGCACACGCATTGGAAAGTGCCTCGGTCACTTGTTAACACATAAAGTATCAGAAACACGCGGATATCGCCCAAATTGTCTGTATCGATGCGTTTTAGGTCCGGAAAGGTCGTCGTTTTACATTATTTACTTATTTCCATACACTTGAAGGGTTATAGGTCAATTTTTATTTTGGGGAAATCGTTGGGAATCGAAAATAATTTAACATATTATGTAAACGCGGTGAGCCTAAATTGATTTTGGCTACAGTTCACACAAGTAGGTATTTGACGATATGATATTATTTTTCAAATAGGCCTTCTCAGTCAATTGTGAAACGACTGACTCTAACGCACGGTTCGGGAGGTGTCATTTGCTGAGAAGATCCAACAATAAACTCATCAATTACTCTATTCAATAATAATAAAATACGTTTATTTTCCTTTCACAAATAAAAAAAAAACTTAAGGCTACACTATAAACAAATACTATTTTCATTTGTGAAGGACTGGTGCCTGAAATAGGTCGCAATTCAATACAAACTTAGTAGGTACATAAGGTGTGTCCTGTGAGAGTGAGCACTACTTCAGATCATTTTTGTCATCATTTGTAAAAAGCCTTTTTTAGCATAAAAAAAAGCATGCACTTAGACCTAAAATTTTTTTTTGAATTTTTTTGAGTCTATAAACAGAGGTCACAAGTTTATACTTATTTTTGGTATTGATTGAGTATGTAATCAGTCTTTTTTACTTTTATTTTGATGAACAAATAATATTTTTTGTATATAATGTATATATAGGTGTATATTTTTAAATAAATAATTTAAATTAAAAAAGTCGCTATCAGAAGGCAGCGTACCCAGAATGCTGATTCTCTGACCAAGGTATAAGCCAGCATTCTGGTCACATGTTCTGGGACAAATTATATATCTACTTTAATCTCTGTAAATCTTCCTAAAAAATAAATAAATATAGGTAATGCTAGGCAACCGTGAGGATATTCATTTGTCTAAACTTATCTCTGAGGGAAGCTCGTGAACTTAAATTGTAAACTCGCAGTTTACAAAATAAAAATGAACACTTTGGTATTTTGCTAAATAAACGAATCAAGCTGTATCTAGGTACATCTGTTAGCTGTCTAATTGTTCTAACTGCATAATCAGCCGAAATGAGCTTCCACGCAAGACAGCCTAAAGAAATCTCTGAAAGTCCTGATGACTTTAACAGGACAGAGAGATTTATTATACAGTCTACTTCTTTACATTGGGTTTGTGCAAATTGAATACATTTCGTTTTCTTTAAAGCTATGTAGAACTAAATAAATGTACTTATGAAATATTGTTTTTAATAATGTATGTTTCACCTTTATTATGCTTGTTAGTCGATTTAAGATGTGCCTACTGAAATATCGGGACTAATAAACAAATTTGTTGGGTCATTATTCCTCACACATGGCAAGGCAAAATATAAAAAAAAAACAATAATGCTTTCTCCTACTACACATAAAACAGGATAAGAAAAATCGTGGAGTAAAAACAAAACTACCACTTCACAGATATTTTACAAAATTCAAATACAGATTAAAGCCAGACCATAGTTATATTGGGCAATAAAAAAACCTATTTAACCAACACTATTGCCTCTCCCGTTCCTAAGTATTCACATAACCTTCCACCATATTCGTAGTAGTGTGAGGAAAAAGAAACATTTTCCTTTCTCCGAGACAAATGAGCGACTCCACTTTGGTGCGGGGCTCGTTTACGGATGGAAGACGGTCAGACGGTAATAGGGTTGCCTAATGCTATATACAAAAGCTATTTTTGTTTTTCTTTTGTCAGCAGCTTGTCAAACAGGAAAGCGTCACCGCCGCCTCTGGACAAATTAATCATTATGTTTAAAGTCTACGTGTGACTCGTACCATCGTATTTTATCATCAGTGACAGTAGCCTCTCTGGTCTCAAGATACCTTATAAATATAATGTTTATTCAGATAGAGCAGTGAAATGAAATTAATGAAAAATTTTATCAAAATAAGCCTTCACAAACACTTATGAATAGTTTGACTCTAACTCACGGTCCGGAAGGTTGCTTTTGCTGAAAAATTAATTAAGAAAAACAAAATAATGAGTGACAGATACCAAACTCAAACAGACCAGCCCCAACAAGCAGCACCTGTTCACAAGTATGACGCACTTTACAAGTTACAAATAAGACAATGCAATACTTTGCTCAATAAATAGGAAGAAAATTCCCAGGGTGATACTGTAATACTTTTTGCTCTGGTTTTCGCAGAGTCAGCTGCTGACTGGTCAGTCAGACTCCGTCAGCTACTTTGGCCTGTAGCACTGACTATTGATATTAACTGATTATTACGTTGTTTGTATTCACCTTATTTTTACGGTGACAACCCTAGATAGTAGTAGGATACGTTTTGTTATGAAATTGTGTTTTTGGATCTTGGTACTCGAACAAAATGGTGGATTTAGTATTTCCAGTAATCAGTAAATACACGCGCAATGAAAACTTTCTTAATATTGAATGGAACTTTCGGGCTTTTCCGTATGTTTTTTATGATATAGAAATGAAAATAATTTCCTACTGATTATCTAAAAGTATCTAACTTTTTAGTAATCTGTGGATTGTTTAAGTTTTAAAGTTGTACAACATTTTTCTTTGTTTCATAGTTACTTTTGTTTTATTTAAGTACTGGGATCTTATTTTTGTACGGAATATAAAGTATATTATATTTTACTCCAGGATACGATCTATCTATGTGACAAATTTCATCACGACTGGCTATGCCGTTGAGGCGTCAAGAGGTAATAAACAAACAAACAGATTCGCATTTATAATATTAGTATACTAAGAAGTATGATTAGTGAATAGGTACATTAAATATAGAAAATCGCCAAAAAGTACAGAATTAAACACAAAACATATTTTAGACCATCAAATTACAATAATTCGAATAATTAAACAAGAATAATTAAATAATTAGACCTTTAGATCCCGGAATAGGGCATAGGGTACTTTCATCCCGGGTACGAGGAGCGAAAGCATGTGTTATATAAATTATTAACTTAACCTTTAAAATAATCCAGAGTTTATATTATCATTCTATTTGTGTATTTATATATTTCACAAAAACCACATGTAGATTTTTTTCACTTCATTGTAAAAAAAACTTGCAAGTAAAAGAAATGTTCTGAAACTTCTATAGAAAAAGAAAGGCAAAATACTTACCAAAGAACATTTTCAACAATAACAGCAGATCACAACTCTATCGCCTCATATTTAACGTTTAAATTTAAACAAAGCAGTCTTATTGTACAGAACTAGAGGTCACAAATACATCGGTTGTACTTCATTCACACACTGGCCGAGTCACATTAAATAAAGGTTAAGCGTTCCAAATTAAAAAAATTCACGCCAAAAAATACGCGGGAGATTCATTTTTCTACACAAACGTCACTTGCTAATTTATTTCAATGATTTCCATCGTATTTCGAATGTAATCCGGATTTTTATGTGCGAACGTAGTCCTGCTGCCCGGGTTGTCCCACGGGCTCCGGAGGCTGACTCTCGCCCGTCTGACGATCGAAGCTTCGTATGCTGCGCCTCCCCTCTTGCGTAACTGATATTGTTATAAAATATATATAGTTTATTTTTTTTAGATATCAATTATGATATTTTGATATTTTTTTAATCATCAGAATTTAGGGATAATGTCAATCAACCCGATTTTTTAAATATTTATATTTTAAATGAGTTCCCGAAAAAGTTAGGTTATAAAGATTCGTTGCTTAGTCATTGTATCAGATTATTAATCCCATGAAAAAAAAAAAACAATATATTTGACAATAAAATTTAGTAATATATTTAATTCAATATAAATTCGTAGAAAATCTCTCACCCTATCCAGCTTCGACCGGTCGACATCTTTCGGGAAAATCTTCATTGCGCAAGCGTGAACTGGAAAACACGAGGGAGACAGAAACAATGATAGTTATGAGATAAAAGAGATGACAATAGCGTCGGGAGTGCATATAATCCACTCAATTTGAACTCTAGGCACGTTTGAATTTAAAAAAGACACTTTTTGATTGTCTTTGTTTTTGCTACAGTTTATTTATATGCAAACTTATGCAAATAATTTTATTGCACTCTATCATAAGTAAATAGTTTTTTAATGCCTTTTACTTATTCAATAATGAAAAAGATTTTTGATTGTGCGCGGTCAATTTAGGTACTACCAGCACAAAAATATATTCAACCAATTTTCCATTACATGGTCATAGTAAAATATAATCCTTTTGACAACTTTTTCATACTTTTTATCTTGCAGTAAGAACTAAATTAAGCTGATAACATAAAACTTTTTCTTTTTTTTATACCACTAAGGTGGCAAACAAGCATACGGCCCGCCTGATGGTAAGCGGTTACCGTAGCCTATTGACGCTTGCAACACCAGGGGAATCACACGTGCGTTGCCGACCCTGCAAAAATCTCTTCACACCTTTCTTGAAGAACCCCATGCATAAAAACATAAAAGCTGAACTCTATTCCCGTTATTCATGTTTCATCTGAATATGGAAATAACCATCTGCATTATTTTATAAACTTTTACTGTGAAATTATAAAAACATACCTTATGGTGGTTTCGCACGGCTGTTAAACTTAGGTAGACAAATTATCAATTCACTTTCTAGTGAGTCTATACAAATTTAAAGAACAAATCATTTGTAAATTAAATGAATGAATTTAGAACATTGAAATACTAATGTAAATGTAATCTGTATATATAATGGTAAACTGACTGACTGGGTGATATATCAACGCATAGCCCAAACTGCTGGACCTAGAGACTTGAAATATTGCACATAGATACATTATACAGTGTAGGCATCCACTAAGAAAGGATTTTAGGAAATTCAACCCCTGAGGGGGTAAAATATGGGTTCGCGGGTGGAAGGCTAGTTTAATATAAATGTAATGTATTGATTTTATAATTATTATTGAGTAAGAAATAATAGGCATTATTTATACCAATTTAATAAATTGGAACATAAAACCGAAATAATCCTTTTAGCTAACCAAAAATAGTTTATCAAGAGTTATTATTTAACGGTTCAGGGTGGAAGCCTCGCATCCTGTGGTTTATGTACCCTCGGTAGTGGGCGGAACCTTTTTCAGGGCACATACCCTGCTTCATATTGTGTGTACGTTGTTAAATGCCGCGATAAAACTTTATAGTTCATTACATAGTTGAGTTTGTTGAACAGATTTTGTTTCGTCCTGTCTTTTTTAACCGATTTCAAAAAAGAAGCAGGTTTACAATTCCTCGGAAACTTTTTTTTTATACATATAGATATTTTTACTTAAAAAGATGCATTACCATCAACAGTTGCGTGAAAATTAATATAGTTCTGCAGTAGGATGTCATGCATGTCACGGCATGTCACGTCAAATATTGACTTGAGTGTAGACATTTTTTTTAAATATACTTACCTAAATTTTGTAACTTGAGTTATAGCACCGAATTGGCACTGTAATGGTATTATAATTTGTAATAAAAGAAATAAATAAAATTTGTAGGTATACATACTGCGTGAATGCACCTTGAGTAGCACATGTTATGAAAATGTAATTTATGAAGCAATGTATATAATCCTCTAGTCCCTAAAAACGAGCTAACATTTATAGTTCGTTTTTAGGGACTAGAGGATTATATAAACTGTTTTACTTTACTGTAACTGTTTTATTCATCTATTAAAATTTTCATCACCAATAAGTTGTTTTTCTCTTCTTTACCTAAATTATCTTTCTAAACTAGCTTCCGCTCCGCAGTTTCAGCCACGTTTCCGAGGGATCTTGTGTTTTCCCGGGATAAAAAGTAGCCTATAGCCTTCCTCAATAAATGGACTATCTAACACTGAAATAATTTTTCAAAGCGAACCAATAGTTCCTGAGATTAACGCGTTCAAACCAACAAACAAACTCTTGAGTTTTATAATATGAGTATAGATGTAGTTTAGAAGAAGATTTACGGAAAAATCATAGAGAAAAATACAAGAATGAACTGAAATGTTTATTATTTTCTTTATATCGTTTAGGACGGTTGTGGGGAATTCAAAATCTGTAGCCAAGCCTATCGATGTGTTCCAGCAGCTGCAGTTAAGAGCCAGTAACTTCTAGGCTTTAAGTACTTACCACCATCGGCCACGGTGATATTGTGGTCAAACAGAGGCTTATACATAGGAAAAAAATAATAAAGCAAAATAAAAAAATTCGTTAATTGAATGATATTTATTGTTCGCTAAATTTTTACTATCCTAACTAATATTATAAATGCGAAAGTGAGTTTGTTTGTTACCTTTTCACGCCTAAACCGCTGAATGGATCGCAATGAAATTTGGTACGCAGATTGCCTATGGTTTGGAGAAGGACATAGGCTACTTTTTATCCCGGGAAAACATAAGATCTCTCGGGAACGCGGGTGAAACCGCAAGGGGAAAACTAGTATAATATTATAAATGTGAAAGTTTACATGTTTACATATTTGTAACTCAATCACGCATAAACGGCTGAATGGATTTGGATGTTACTTGGCACATAGATAGATTATCATATAGAGTATTTTTATTCTGGAAAAACATAAGATCCCTCGGAAAACCGGGTGAATCCGCGGGGCAGAACCTAGTTTAGAATAAATCTTATACAAAACAAACAGTAACACAAGTATAAAAATAGTTCCTGTTACGTGTTTTTCTAACCAAAAGGTTGTTTACACAATTAGTATTCAACGTGAGTGTAGAATTAATGCAATCCGCCTTCGCTCTGTGTCCGTCAGTGACAAAGGACCCCACGCTTCACATCACCTACCCTTTTTTATTCTTTCTTTATATTTACCTAAAGTGGTGCCAACAAGTTGGTGACAGACTATAACCTTGCAGTAAAATATTTAAATGAAATTTCTTTCGGCTCACAAGCTATATAAAGTATCTAATCTAATAAAAAATATCGTCATACCGTAGTATGGTAGACAGAACCTCGTTTTTTAAATCTCCAATTAACATGAATATCGGCACTTACATTGCAATTTCGTCTTCTTGCTTTAACAATACCAACATCTGTCCCCTGGATTTAGCTGTGTCAAACAGATCGTGTGGCAATTGATTGAGCCTTAGAATTAAGGCTTGAAGATTGTTGGAGTTAACCAATGCCGCGTTCATTAATTGTTAGTAGTTGCTTACTCTGGGAATCACATATTTAGACCTAAACCATAGATACTCTTTTCTTTTTACAAGCTTTTTTTTATCATACTGACTGACTGAGGATGATTTTGTCAGGAAACAGTTTTAGGGAAGTTTTAGGTATTTTCAGGAAATGAAGAGAGAAAAGCATATTTTAAATCAAGCTATATATACTCGCAATAAAAAGTAATTAAAAAAAAATACAAAAAATAGGTTGAATTCGCCACACAGATATTTATTTTAAATGTACCCAATTATTTAATGAAATTTAGGCAAAGGAAAAAGGTTAATAGCCATTCCGCCCCGAGGCTTTAACTACATTGCTAATGAATCTAATATTTTCCCCGGAATAAGAATTAAATAGATAATATGCTATTCCAAGAAATGCTCTATCATGTACCAAGTTTCATTTAAATCCATTTACAACAAACAAACAATACAAACATCCTCATAATAATATTAGAAAGATAAATAAAACTGTGGGTAAAATTTAAGAAACAGCTCTAAGACGCTGCCCTGCAGATAAGCTTCCTTAGCGAGGACCGAGGGAGCCACGGACACACGTTCGTGGGCAGAGCTCGCAACACGTTCCGGCGCGGTGCGAGTAATTGTTTCTTCGCATTATTGTGTTCGCTCGCACGAGCCTAAATATAACTACCTCAACTATTGGTTATAATAACTTAATTTGTTTATTAGAACGAAGTTCTTTAACGCGGTTTGCTGTAGGACTTGACTGGTAAAGGAGTTGTAGTAATTAAAACCAACAAGATATCATATTTTCAACTAGTAAATATCACAAAATAACTATTTTTTTTTACCTCATAAAATTACCATACTAATTTCTAACATGTATAATACTAGGCATCCGCCCCGAGGTTTTACTCGCGTACCCCAATTTTACCCCTTAGAGGTTGAATTTCCAAAAATCCTTCCTTAGTGGATGCCTACACTGTATAAGGTATCTATGTGATATATTTCACGTCTCCAGGTCCAGTGGTTTGGGCTGCGCGTTGATATATTGTTAACTGGCAGTCAGTTTACAGAAGAAAAGAAGAAAAAGAAGATGCTATCTAAGGTATCATTATTGTTGAAGTTGAAAGTTATTATGACACATAAATATTTTTAAAATAAAAAAAATATTCTAAATTTAATTAATAAAACTAAACATAACACGCAAAATCCGGAGTACACTAAAATTTCAGTGTCTCACGATCCACTCGATCGAACAAATAGTAAGGTGCAAGCATAACAAAGCCCAGTCGATCTCGAGCCGCCATCACCCGCAGCACTCTGGATGCCGCCAGATATGTACCTACATCACTACGTGTGACGTATATGTTATCAATTGACGAACTAACTCGATGTTATTGCCCATTCAGGTTTCATTCGATGATTCTATAGACCTTGGGAGTACAAAAGATCTGGATTTGAACGGATACATTATATAAAAGGTATAAGGCGATGATAGGTCAGTGGTTGTGACGTTGAATGTCGTGGTGAAGGTTATGGAAAGAGATACAATTAGCTTGAGCTTTCGGTGAAGGAAAACTTCGTCATAGCACGGTGGTAAGTACTCATGAGAGACAGTTCCTACCACTATGAGATAGGTACCCTACAGCTATGAGATACACTACCTATAAATCATAAAAAGATTAAATGCACAGTCTAAAAGTAGTGTCAGTGACTATTGAGTTGATATCGGCCTTTTTTTTATACTTTGTATAGGCTTGTGTTTGACCACAATCTCACTATGGTAGGTGATGATGTGGCCGAAGGTGGTAAGCACACAAAGCCTAGAAGGATCTGGCTCTCAAGTGTAGCTGCCGGAACACACCAATAGGTGTTTGGCGACAGATTTTCAACTTGAGGGTGGTAGCCAGGCAGGCGGGTACTACAAAGTACCCTACCACCGTGCTATGGTTTCCTCACGATGTTTTCCTTCACCGAAAGCTCAAGCTCATTGTAGGATTCGAACCCACGACCTTCGCCGCGGCGTCCGACGTCACTACCTACTGAGCTATCATCGCCTTAAAATTTCGCCATTTTTTAAAATAGATTTTTTTTATCCTAAAATAATTAAAAACCAGAAAACTACAGGCACTTCATCGAAAATGCCTCTTACACTCCTTGAAAAATAGACCTAATCCCGAAGAAAACAATGATTAATATTTTCAAAAGATTTGCTCACAATAAGTAATTACTAATTTACTATATAAACAATATTGAAACACATAAAAGCGAAAATTCACAGGCCAAAATCTACTACTGAGGGGTTTTTTTTTTTTTTTTTGGACTGGAACAGGAAGGTGGTGGGTCCAGGGGACCTTCTTCCACCGTTACGCGGACTTTTGCGGTGAGCGCTGAGGGCTCTCAACCGCTACTTAAAACTAAAAACTAAAACTAAATAATTTTGGGCAACGGTAGCCTGAGGGTGCCCCCTGTGGGGCTCGACCTCGGCTCAGGACGTTGCCTGGGGAATGAGGGAGGATTTAGCATGCAAACAATTATAATTATTTGGGGATCGGTCGGATTGCTAATATGCAGCTCGGGCCGCTTAAACGGGACGAGACTGAGAGGGACGTCGCGACGGTCCTCGCCGGCGAGGACGAAATCTTGGTTGTCGGTTGCGCATTTGTATTTGTTTTCGGGCTTCGTCAGCCTCGATTTGAGCTAAAGTGGTGGCATCGTCTGGTTCGCTGAGGGCGTGCCTAGGCCTACGGATGCGGGAAATAAGGGACGGGGTGTATGTGATAGTGTTGACTATCAAGGGATTCGCGTGGTGCTCTGCGGTATCAAAATATCGGCGCGAGGCGCGTTTTATAAATTGTTTGATTGTAGGGAGGCCTAAGTCAAGGTGGAGGTTTTCATTGCGCATGTACCACGGGGCGCCCGTGGCTTTGCGCATGAAACGGTTTTGAATCACCTGAAGGGTGTTGAGATGTGTGGGAGCAGCGTGAGCGAACACGGTGCTCGCATACGTCATGACTGGACGGATACACGCGGTATAGAGTCTAACCTTGCTTTTTAGGGCAAGTTTAGACCGGGCGTTGATCATGCAGTGGAGTCGTCCTGCCACAAAGGCGGCGCGCGCGCGAACCGCCCTTATGTGTGCAGCGAAGGATAGGCGATCATCGAGGGTCACACCGAGATATTTGGCTTGCCTCTCCCAAGGGATCGGCTCGCCGAATAGTGTGACTGGATCGGGGATGAGGGGACGTCTTTTTCGGTCGGTTCTAAAAAAGAGAACCGCCTGACTTTTGGAGGGGTTGATCTCTATTCTCCATTTCCGGAACCAAGCGCCTAGGGCGTTGGCTGCGGTCTGGAGTTTCTTAGAGATCGCGGGCGGGCTTTTGCCTGAGCAATATACGGCAGTGTCGTCTGCAAAGAGAGCGAACTGCGTATTCCTGACTCTAGGGATGTCGCTCGTGTAGAGCGTGAATAGCAAGGGAGATAGTACCGAGCCCTGCGGGACACCGGCACTAATGGGGTGTGGTGAGGACAGGACGCCTTCGACCCGATATCGAAAGAGGCGATTCGACAGAAAGTCTCGTAAGATGGTCACGAGTCTCGGTGGCACACCTAGGGTGTAAAGCTTGTAGATCAAGCCTGTGTGCCACACCTTGTCGAATGCCTTTGCGACATCGAAGAAAAGGGCGCCTGTCATGTGACCTCTCTGGTAACTTGTGGAGATGTGTTCAACAATTCTATGGACTTGGTGAACACACGAGTGTTTGGGTCGGAACCCAAATTGCTCGTCTGGGAGGAGTTTGTTAGCATCGGCAAATGCTTTAAGGCGGACATAAATGATTCTCTCATAAATCTTGCCCAGTACGTTGAGCAGACTTATGGGACGATAACTGGAGGGCTCGGACTTGGGTTTGCCGGGCTTGTGGATCCCAATCACGTGGGCTTCTTTCCACTGGTGTGGGAAAATATTGTTTGAGAGGGCGGCATTGAAGATGGCCGTCAATAACATGATAAGGGAGGCTGGGAAGAGTTTGATCACTCTGTTGGTGATCTTGTCCGAGCCCGGGGCCTTACGAGGGTGTAACTTCCCGATGATCGCTTTCACCTCGTCATGGGTCGCGGGTGGAAGTGGGTCGTCATTTGTGTTGACGTCGTTGGCGACGTCGTCAGTCGGGGGAGCGGGAGGAGGTAACGGAAGAGCGGTCCTCCGTTCTACTTCGGCTGTAACTTTCTCCAAATGACGCGGGTCAATAGGGAGAGAACTGGGCGTACATTGAGCCTCCAGACTTTCGGCGAGGCATTCGGTCTTTTCCACGTCTTCAAAGGCGGGAGGAAGATTGGGTCGCTTTAAAGGAGGCATTGGAACTACTGTGTCCTTTGTGAGGGCACGAGACAGTTGCCAAAAGGCTAGGTGGGAGGGCTTGATTTCGCTGAGGGTCTGGCCCCAGCTATTCTCGCGAAACTCTGCGATGCGTGCCTTGACGGCACGTTCGAGAGCTCGTAATTGGACACGATTTTGCTCTGAGGGAGCTCTATCGTAGGCGCGAATGGCGACTTTCTTCTCCCTCAGCAAGTCCCGTATGTCGTCGGGCAAGTGCCAGCGTCGGTCATCCTCCGCTGGTACTGTCCGAGAGCAATCGCTAACTAACGATTGCACGTGACTTGTGAGTGAGTCGATAGCGCCTACAGCGTCGTCGGCGGTGACTAGGCTGTCGGGGATACGGTCTAGATGGACGGACGAGGTCGCCTTGAGGCTTTCGCCTAATTTGTCCCAGTCCGTCACGACCTTGGTGCGAGAGGGTTGACCTGAATCTGGGGGACCTACGCGCGGTGTAAACTCTAGGATTACAGGCCGGTGGTCCGATTGGAGCTCGTGTAGCACTGCTAAGTCATGCAAACGTAAGTTTACATTACGCAGCAGCGCCACGTCGAGTATGTCGGGTCTGTGAGTCACTATGTCCGGGAAGTGAGTCGGTTCGTATGGGGCGATCAGGTCCACGTTGAGTGGCCCGAGGAGGGATTCAAGAATACGCCCTCTGGTATTGTTTGCGACGCAATTCCAGAGGGTGTGTTTCGCGTTTAGGTCGCCCGCCAGAATGACTGAGCTACCCAAATTGAAAAGGGATTCTAAGTCACGTTTGAGTGACGTTCCTAAGTCGGGTAGGTTATGAGAATGGGAGCAATATGCCGAGACTAGTATAATGGATGAGTGTCCAGTCATACCGAGCCTACAGATTGAAGCCTCAATGTACTCTAGGGATGGTGCGTCCATAGGGGAGCAGTGAAGGGATCTTTTATAATAAATGAGGGTGCCGCCTTTTGCGGCGTTGGGTCTGTCATTGCGAATTATCTGATAATTCGCAATTTTAGGGTCCCTATGAAAGGGCTTTAGAAATGTTTCCTGTACCAAAAGGATATCGAGTTGATGCTCTCGCAGGAATTCTGCGATCTCATCTCGTTTACCTATAATGCCGTTGGCATTGAAGGTTCCTAACTTGAGGGATCGGGGTTTGATTCTATTGCGCGTGGGTGTAATATCCATTAAGGATTTACGCGAAAGTGATCGAGTTGGCAAGCGATTTTGTTAAATCGCAGCGCTGCAGATGCAAGGGCACGACCGTTGCCCTCGCTCTGTTTAATAATATCGGCGAGCTCCCTAATTTCATCGAAGTTTATGAATTCGATGAAGCGCTCCACGAGTGCGAAATCCGCATCCACACTCGACGGAGGGTTTTGGTCCCGTTTTGGTGACGGGTTTGCGCGGCGGGTGGTTTGGGTTGGCGGTGACGGCGGGGCGGGCGCTGAAGGCGCTGCGGTGGGTTTCGGCTGCCAAGCGGAAACCTTGGGAGGAGGAGGTGGTGGCTGGGTCGTGGTTTGCTCGGAGAGAGCAAACGCTTCCCTTGGGAGAGGAGGATACTCCTTAGGAGAGTTGGAGTTAAGGCGGGCCCATTGGGAGTGCCTTTGAGGGCGCAGATCGGTCTGCGCCGGGTTGGAGATGGGGGACTACTGAGGGGATTTGTAATGTAATTTTATAGGTATGAAATTTGTTGTTTAATAACATTTATTTATTCATCAAATGATATTAAGTTATTACTTACAAGCTAAGCAGATATTGCTTTAAAATCACAACGTACCCACTAATAAATTACATACAATTAACAATAATTAAAACAACATTCCAACAGTCCTAATTAGTGGGCTCTACGAAACGTGCTACGACGTAGTCTATTGCTACGAGAAATATAATTGCAAATGTTTTGGATGTTCTTTCTCATTCTAATTATGCTAGTTTCTGCCCGCGGTTTTACCCATGTACTTAAGTATATTAGTATCCTATGTTTTATTCCAACTGGGTACTAAATTTCATCCATTCAACCAAACATACACACAGATATATACTCGCGGACTTTTTATTTATAATATAATTATGCTTTTTTAATGTCTCTATATAAATCAACAAGCCATCTGATAAAGTTCCTATTAATATGACAAGATTATGAAAAGATATGTTTGGTACGAGACTAATTAAAATCGATCCTATACACATAGAGATATGATTCATAATGTTGATTTATTTGTGTATAACAACGACGCGCCGATTAACCTTGGCATCCTTAATTTATCGTCCATGCGGCTATGTGTGGCTATAGGCTAATATATACTTCGATTTTTAAATGGTTTTAAAAATAAAAAGCATTAACTCTAGATCTTTTAATCTGTCCATTCAAATTATAAGATAAGAAAAAGATTATGTTTGAAATTCAAAAGTTTTTTTCTATGTTGGAGGGCTGACAAGCAGTCTATCTGATGATAAGTGGCTACCGTCGCCAATGGACATTAGCAATACTAGGAGCCAATGTGTTGCTGACCTTTATAAAGCAACTTTATAGGCAACTAACAGGTGCTTGGCGACAGATTAAATCAGTTTCTAACTCATTAATAGACGAGAAATGAGATAAAGTAAACTGTCAAATCAAAAATCCTCACAAACGCGGGGTGAAAACAGTAACCAGTTAATAAATTTTATAAAAATACCTAATTAATCCAGCCCCATTTTTTTTTCAAGTATAACTAAAAGCAAATAACATGTCCACGTTTAGCAATTTAAATACAAACATAATACCGAAACAAAACAATACAATATAAACAAACAAACACAGTATAATAAACATGTAGCTCGCTGCAGCTTGAACTGGGTCATATTATAGCACGATGCATTTTGTAGCCGAGCCGAGGTGTAATGGCCTGGATTAAATATTAAAAAGTATCTAGAGACCGGCTCTCACCTGCATTTTCAGACGCTTTTCAGAACTTTTGGGATAAAAATAAATAAAAAGCATGTTAACTTTTATTTTTTAAATTAAGAACTTTTGTATAAGTATTATAATAAAACTAGCTGTCCCGGCAGACCTTGTTCTGCCCTATTTCTCTAAAACAAACTAACATTGATTTTTTTATGTTAATAGCTGCTCCGACAGATTTCGTTCTGTCTAACGCGCCTTTGTTTTGTTTTGATTGACGTCTAATGTTTGACAGCTGGGGACAGAGTGGTTTCTATTGGAAAAATGGTAGTTCCCGTTGACCTAGAATCACGAAATTTGGCGGAAAGCATGGACTTACAGCACAAATAAAGGAAAAAATCCAAAAAATAAAAAAGTTAAAAATTAAAGGCTGTCCATACATACATAGTTGACTCCATTTAAGATAGGCCCCTGAGTTGTATGGGCGCTCATACAATTTAGAGGTCTAGCTTAATTGGCCCAACCTCAAATAAGATAAATAAATAAAATAGGGGTTGATCGTAGAGGGTTGAAAATTCTGTCCATACATACATAGTTGACTCCATTTAAGATAGGCCTCTGAGTTGTATCGGCGCTCATACAATTTAGAGGTCTAGCTTAATTGGCCCAACCTCAAATAAGATAAATAAATAAAATAGGGGTTGATCGTAGAGGGTTGAAAATTTAGGGTTGTATGTATTTTTTGATGCTGTATCATAAAAAAATAAAAACAAAACATTTTATCTAAAAAATAAAATTTAGGGGTGGCCTACCCCTAACATTTAGGGGGATGAAAAATAGATGTTGGCCGATTCTCATAGATACCGGATAAGCACAAAAAATTTCATCAAAATCGGTCGAGCCGTTTCGGAGGAGTTCGATTACGCACCCCGTGACAGAAGAATTTTATATATTAAGAAGATTATGTTTTCAATACTTGTGTTCAACCACAGCCTCACTACTCAGACTCTATTTTCAAATTTCACCATCAAGATTATTTCTAGCCAGACTTGTTTCTTTTTTTATGTTTATCGTCTGAACGATAAGATTATTTGATGGTAAGTGGCTACCATCGCCTATGAGCATTAGTATTACCAGGGAAATTGCCAAAGTACGAGTCGGACTCACGCACCGAAGTTTCCGTACAAACTTATAAGTATGTAAATAATTCGTCCATCACGAGAATCGTAACGAAAATATAAACTGGATATAGGGACAAACTTAAAATTATCTTTGGAAAATTGTTGGCCCCATACATCGATGTAGGTTACGGTCGGTTAACTAACTGGAAATATATATTTTGTTGTTAAAAAAATTGTTGGCCCCATACATCGATGTAGGTTACGGTCAGTTAACTAACTGGAAATATATATTTTGTTGTTAAAAAAATTACTACATATTTTTGGTTTTCGGATTTTTCCCTTTACTTGTGCTATAAGACATTGCTTCTTGCCAAATTTCATGATTCCAGGTCAACTATGCGGCGTAAACAGCCGTATCTTTTGATAGCGTTGACTTAGAAGTTTGATTTTTTTACTGCTCCGACGGATTGCAAACCTGAGTATTTGTTATTAATTTCAACTTGATCCCTCCACGTGTTCCTGAGAAAAAGTTTTGACAGATAGACAGACAGACAGAAACACAAACAGACAGACAGACAGAAACACAGACGGATAACGAAGTGAACCTATAGAGGGTTTCTTGTTTCCTTTTTAGGTACGGAACCCTAAAATCACAAAATTTCCTCATTCTTTGCACTTAGTTATAAACAATCCATAAGCCACATCCCACCGCAATATTTTTTTCGAAACAAGAACTTTTCCCCATCCAAAAGTTCTTATTCCTATAGGTACATCAAAATTTGCAAGCAGATTGATCGATCATACATACCGGTTAGGTATACTACATATCGTAACTACATACAAGTACCTAGCGACTTGGTCTCTAGGGAGCTAGTGTTTCCCAGACAAACATGCGGTTTCTAACCGTTAGATATAGCAGAGATAATTAACAAGATCCTTTACTATATGCGACAAAGTGAATAGGTATTTACTTGTACGTCTTTTGTCTACATAGTAATAGGGTATTTGCCTGTATTCAAAATAAATTATCCAACACTAACCAATGTATAAAACATCTAAAAAAAAGGGGAAACCATGATTATTTTATTAAATTTATCCTTATTATGATTTTTAATGACCAATCTAACCATAAAGAGTATGCTATATAATTATGACGTCACATGCTTGTATTTCATACAAAACTCCATGTAAACCTATCGTTTTGACATTTCATAAAAAGTTGCTGATTTGAATGTCAGTCAAATACCCTATTAGCTAAAGCTATCTAAATAATGATCAATTACAAATTCGTCACTTCAGCAATCTCCCTGGTAATGCAAATGTTCATCGGCGACTGTGACTACTTTACAACAACTGCTTTCATTCCAACCGACTTATAAAAAAAAGTTACATAGATATCGAAGATAAATAATATTTTGTTCGCAATCAAAACATCCAACAAAATAAAGAATACCACAGATACGTATAGTAATCCGATACTTAAAGAGATAAACGATTGAGTTTTGTTTGCTCTGTCGACTCTGCGATAGGCACTTGAGATCGAATTGCGTCGGTCCCGATACTTGAGATATATTGAAATTGATTGAAAACATTTATTACATGCAAAACTTTGAGATTGATGGCAGTTCTTTGAATGTCGAGAAAAGTATTATAGAACTGAGTTTATTGCATATATAGTATTTGTATCACCATACTTAATTGCTTAGGTATTACCTACGACTAGCTTCCGCTCCTCGATTTCACCCACATTTTTGAGGAATCTAATGTTTTCCCGGGATGAAAGAAAAGTACCTATATTTTATTCCAGGATATAGTATATGTTTATTTAGTCACATCAATCCATTCAGCCATTACGGCATAATTGGGATGTTGACTGACATATCAAATCAGCAACTTTTTTAGAAATGTAAAAATACAAGCTTGTGACGTCATAATTATATAGCATCAAAAGCTTTACTTTTTAAGGTTAGATTGGCCATTAAAAATCATAAAAAGGATAAATTTAATAAAATAATAGTGATTTCCCCTTTTTTTAGATGGTTTATACATTGCTAACCAATGTGTTTGATAATTTATTTATTTTGAATACAGGCTTCTTCCCTAATCATACACAAGAACTTTCACATTGAAAATAACTTTTTTGCACACCTTCAAAAAAGTTGAGAGCCAAGTCAAGCCTAGAAAATGTGTAGTCAAGGTGTGTTTTGACAGCTGTATTTGAGAACCAAGTATTTTCTAGGCCTTATCTGCTTTCATCATCACTCACCATGTGCTGATTGTGCTTATGAAATTCATAGAAATCAGAAGCCCGAGGATTACCAATATGAATAGTCCCGAGATACTTTAGCGAACTTCATCAGGACTTCGTAGAGGGAAGCGTATAGTAATAAATATGAGTATTGTTGAGTCAACAGTATTCCTAGGGATTATTTTGGACTCAAAATTACAATGGGGCTCCCAAATTTCATCTGTTGCGGCGAAGCTCAGTTCGGCAGCTTATGCAGTTAGGAAAATTAGACAAATTACAGATGTAGATAAAGCTAGATTAGTATATTTTAGCTATTTTCATAGTGTCATGTCCTATGGCATTTTACTTTGGGGTAAAGCTGCTGATATAGAAACCATTTTTATTTTACAAAAGAGGGCAGTGCGAGCTATTTATAATTTGGGCTCTCGAACTTCCCTCAGAGATAAGTTTAAGGAAATCGGCATACTCACAGTTGCATCTCAATATATTTATGCAAACATATTATTTGTCCATCAAAATATTAGTGATTTTTTGAAAAAATGTGACGTACACTCGATCAATACTAGGAATAAGCACAAACTTATGACCTCTGCTTATAGACTCCAAAAAGTGCAAGGTTCATTTCTAGGACTAGGTGCACGCTTCTATAACAAAATCCCTACTTCAATTTTAAATTTGCCTTCACAAAGATTTAAGGACCATATTAAAGGTGTTTTAATTGAAAAATCTTACTATACTGTGAATGATTATTTAAAAGACGATAATGCTTGGTAGATTTGTTACTTTTTGTGTATGTATATTAATTTTTGTGTAATATATTATCATATTTTTTTTTAATATTGTTATTATGATACACTTTTTTTTTGCCCTATAATCATGTGAATGGTAACAGTGATAACATATTGTGTGTTCTTATTCATATTCCGTGAAATTGTTTTTCTTTTTAGCAAGCTTAAGGTAGTCATGCTCCCTTTGAGGCCTTTGCTTGCGGCGGCGTCGTGTGGCGGGTCGCTCACTTCCCTACAATATGTGCGAGGAGGGCGATGGCTGCCACATGCGTCATACTTGTGAACAGGTGCTGCTTGTGGGGGCTGGTCTGCTTAAATTTGCTGTCTATTTATTAACTATATCACTCATCATTTTGTTTCTTTTTTTTTTTTAACACATATTGTCAGTGAGACTAGATAAATAATTTAATGTAATAAATCTGAGTTGGTTTTGAAAAGAGTAATTGCTGAGTTTCTTGCCGGCTCTTCTCAGTAAAAGCAACCTTCCGAACCGAGCGTTAGGAGTCAGACTATTCATAAGTGCTTGTGAAGGCCTATTTGAATAAAAAATATTTTCATTTTCATTCATTTCATTTCAATACCAAATACAGCAAAAAATAATAGGTAAAGACAGAAAATATTTTTAATATTTTTGCAGCAACAACATAATTCTCTTTGATACTCCTGATTAAGTGGGTACTTCTAAAATCACGTTAAAAGCGAATTACTGCATGCTATTTCACGTATGAATTATAGCAAAGAGGGCTTGCGTTAAATAAAAGAGATTTTCATCAAAGAGAAGTAAGTACACGTAATTATAAATTACAAAATGGAGTTTTTACATTTGTTTTTACATCTCTATTTAAAACATTAACTCATGTTAAACATCAACAATGTTACATAAATATTTTAATGGCCGTGTGTGAGGAATAATGTCCCAGAATATTTATTATTATTATTATTATTATTTAGATGATGAAAGTAGTAGTGACATCGACCGTGGCAAAGGTCTTGGGTTCGAATCCTACAGTGATCTTGATTTAGTTAAGGAAAATATTGGGAGGGAGGTAACCATAGCTCGACTTTATTGTACCCGCTTGGCTGGCTACCAGAGGCAGTTCCCTCCAGTTCCTGAAGATAATCATCACTTACCACAATACGACTGGATCAAACACAATCCACCTATAATAAAAAAAATACAGTAGCTGTTACATCTACTTTTATCTATTTATCTATGGTATTTTAAAAACATTATTATTTACCTCTAAACTAAGTTCTAAGCTAAAACAACAAATACATCAATACATATTTCTATTTGATTCTACATCAACATAAAATCTATCGCCTCCAACTGTTGCATTTGACAGCCTAAGCTTTGTAAAGGTTGACTGCTAAAGTCCATCGGTAACGGAATCCACTTACCTTCAGGTGGACCAACTGCCTGTTTGTCAGACCCTGACATAAAACATTATTTTCAATGCTGATGCAGTACTAATACCAATAATTTTATTATTTCCATGTTATTTTATGTCTTGTAAATCTTTATGTTTTGATAAATACTTTGGCGGATGTCTAAAATCCGAACAAAAACTTTAGTTTTTAAGTCATCAGTCAATAGTAACTCTGCTAATTTTATAAGAATCTCCAACAACTTCTGCAGTGCTGTATCTTTGGAAAAAATTAGTCTTTGGCTCGAGACCAGTCTCTCCCGTAGTACCGGTTATAGCTGTTACGACATCATTGGTCTTCTTACCACTATTTCTACCCAAAGTTATATTATATTTAGTTATTTCTAAACCCAAATTTCTAGAACTGAAACTCCTGCCCAAAGATTTCGATCTTTTAACGATAAATTTGTCTCTTGGTATTTTTATGTCGTAAATTGGATTGATGATGCCTGTATATGTGTTTGGTTGATTGTGAGTGTGTGTTTGTGTGTTTATTGTTTCTAAGTACGTTATTTGGTTTTCTAGTTGTTGGAGGCGATTTGGTGGTTGATAGTCCGTGTAGCGTTGGGTGACCTGTTGAATATGAATAAATAAATGAATATCCTGGGACATTCTTCTCACGACAATCTGATCCCGAACTAAGTAAAATTTGTACTATAGAAAACAAATAACTGATCTACGTGTACTACTTATAATAAAATAGATATTTACACCTACAATGCTCGTCTTGGATGGGAATCGAACCCACAGCGTGTATCGTGACAGCCAGCTCCGTGCTAACCGGACCATTATGATGTCTTTGTAATTATCACCGTGTTAAATATGAACATCTTCAATGCCCTTTATTTCATCGAAATCGGATGAAAGGAAGGTAATATATAAATATATTATAAAGTAGATCAGTTAAAGGAACTGAAAGAACGAAAAATGCTAGTATAAATTTAGTCTTCAGATATTTCTTTATAAATGGCTAGCTTTTCTGCGCGGTTTCACCCGCGTTCCCGGGATAAAATATCCTATGTTACTCGGTGAAGATATAGCTTTCTAACGGTGAAAGAATTTTTAAAATCGGTCCAGTACTTTTTGAGCCAATTCGTTACAAACATACTTACTTACATACAAATCTTTTCACTTTATAATATTAGTATAGATAATGAATTAACATCTTTACTATTTTATTAAAGACTTACCTGTTTATCTTTACTGGCATGTCTAGGCAATGGTGGGGGCGGGGGCGGCGCCTCGTCGCCAGACATGTAGTCGGGAGGACGAGCTCGGTACTTCTGAGGAGCTTCTGCTGTGCTATCTGCTTCTGGAAGCTTCCATGAACTGGACGAGAGTTTCATTCATTATTGTACAGTTTTTCTCTGATGAATACCACAGTGGTAATGAAGTTCTACATTGAGATTTTTTGAAGCTAGTAGAACTCTTAGTGCAGAGTTCGCCCGGGGAAGTACTACCACCATATCTAATTCTGCCGCGAAATAGTAGTGCACTTGTATTACTGTGTTTCGGTTAGGAGGGTATGGGAGCCGGTGAAATTACAGGCACAGGAGACTTAACAACTTCATGTCTCAAGGTTGGCAACGCGTGAGTGATACCCCTGGCAGGGAAAATATAATATTGTATTTTCTTGCCCGTGGTGTTATGAGCGTGTATAGGCTACGGTAACCGCCTACCATCAGGTGGGCCGTAAGCTTGTTTGACACCTAATAGTATAAAAAAAAGATCTTTGACGTGAGGAAACCATTGCATGACTCTATAGTTCCCACTTAGCTACCCTCAAGTGGAGAATCTACCACCTACCGGTATGTTCCAGCAGCTGCATTCAGTTCTCTTCTAGGCTTTGTGTTACCATCATCAGTCACACTCGCTACTTATCATTGTGATATTTATTGTGATCAAATATACCACATATTTTCCTCAAATTCTATAATAGAACTTTAGGGGGCCAACTATCTGGAGCTGATTTATTTTAGCATACTACCATGCGTGAAGATATAGATAATTTGAAGTCCTCCATTCAATCATCAAAATCTTGACAAGACGCTCATTTAGACAAGAAATAGAATCTAATACATAGATTACGTCAAATAAATATCCTGGGACATAAATTACACACAGCAATACAGATCCCAGCTAAGCAAAACTTGTACTATGGAAACCAAATAAGTGATATAGGGTAAGCTGCACAATGATTGGCACCAAATGTTGCCAAGTATAGTAAATGTGGTGCTGATATTTTTGGTATTGTTGGATTGGGTGATTATTTTTTATCAATAAAACACACACAAAATAAAATAAACCCACAGGTCGTGGGTTCGATTCCCACTCAGGACAAACATTTGTGTGCATGAACATGTCTGTTTGTCCTGTGTCTGGTTGTAATTATCTATATATGTATGTATTTACAAAAGAAAAGTAGTATATGTAGTATATCAGTTACCTGGCTTCCATAGTACAAGCTCTGCTTAGTTTGGGGTCAGATGGCCGTGTGTGAGGGAATATTTATTTATCAACAACTCGAAAAAACCTTTCATTAATTATAAAATTGCCATCAACATAAAGAATCCGCATTTTTTTAAAGCCTACAGGCATTGGCACATATTTAAAGTACAATCATTGGCACTATTAAATTGATAATTTATTGGCACCATGATTCTTTAAGGGTTATAATAGTATATTATATGCTGTTATATATAATGTTATATTTACTATACTCTATTTATTACTTAAATTGTTATTTATTATTTTTAAGCTATTGCATAGCTTTTATCGCGGGCTTCGGGCTTTGAGCGCGGCGACCGAAACAAGAAATTTCGTAACGAAAAAAATCCGTAACGAAATAACCTAACACCTCCCACACACTGATACATACACGTTAAGCGAACGCTTAACGTATGCTGTTTGCGAGAAAGTATATAGGTATATAGGTAATATTAATATCAAAGAAAAAAAAAACTAGCTTGAATTAGTCGTAATATCTTGGATAAAAATTAAGTGCCAATCATTGGGGGGGTGCCAACAATGTCACCCTTTACCCTACTACTTTTACATAAGACAATACCTAGAAGCTCTCTCACTACTCCTAGACCTGGCGGCGCGAGCGAGCCTGTGCAGAGCGAACAGCGCGCCCTCGCTGGCCTCGCCCAGCCACGAGCACAGCTCCTGGAGAATCTGATAAACAGAAACAAACTGTGAACACAAGTAAAAAGGTTCAAATTGCTACTTGACTATTTTATTGTACGTACAAACATGTATTGTTATATATTTATAAATAGATTTGTGCAAAACAAAACAGTTTTGAAGCCTTCTAATGTTCAGATTACATTACTAACAACGATCACGATTAATTCTACCAATATTAATGTAATTTCAACTTACTAACAAAAAAAAAACATATTTATACAGATTGCGCTTTCTCATTTTTATTTTTAATATCGTATCATATCTCACAGTGAACCTCCCACGATGCAGCAACGCTTCCACTATATCCCCGAGCGCCAAGTGCAGCGTGTGGGCGCCACACCTAGCTGCTAATAAGTTAAGTGGCGCCGTCTGCCCCACTAGCCACTCGTCTTCCATCGACCACGGACTGTCTTCTGCGTCTGATGCTCCTGATTCTTCCACTACAAGTATATTTTATTACTAACAATAAAAGCTTTATAAAGGTCGGTATAATACATTGTCAATTCCCTTGATATTACTGTCTATATGCGACAGTATACTTTTAGCATTCGGTGGACCGTCTGCTTGCTTATAAGCCTGCTGATATAAAAAAATCTTGATATATATTTTGTTTTGCATATTTTATGTTTTTATTAACATCATAATAGCAGAGTTTTCAGCCATGATGAGCTATCAATATGGTCTTTCAGCAGCTATATTTGGTAACGAGTTTTTTGAAAGAGACAAGAAACATCTTAACGTCCTTGATTACGAAAATGCTGACTGATGTCCATAGAAAAACTGGATTGAGTGATAAGAAATGTAACGTTTAACCGATATTTCAAAATAAATCGTGTTTATCTCTAGCTTACTTCAGAGAATATGCTCCACTTCTTAACCTAAAGTAGATTATGTTACGTGCAAAATCATCGAGGTGTGCAAAACAAGCACTATGCTAAAAATACAATGTCAACAATCGAATCCTAACATGTAGGTAGGGCAATTCCTGAATAAACAGAGAAGCTACTGCTGAGTACTGTGTCTATGGTATAATAATATAGGATATAACATGACCCTTAGCAAAACATACATCCTGGCTTACAGAATATAGTTATAAGTCAGATCTTTCGGGTCTGCAAAATCTAAATTGATAAGATTGATCTTTCACATTTGACTAGCCAATGAAATTAGAGTACGTTTCTCCTAAACCAATTGGTACCTGCAACTTACTTACTTACGTTACTTGCAACGTTTTTTAATGTTTCTGACGCAAGAAGATCGGAAAATAGGTACTTAGCCAGAGAGAAAAGGATATAATTATACTGTATACATTGCAAGTGTTACGGCAATTCCAACCTCTGCACAGAAGGACTGACTGGCCGACAAGACATGGATTTTGACAGGAGAAGAGAAAGAACTAGGCTTTTCTTCAATGAATACGAAGACTCGACCGTTCACTAAGTGACGAGTAAAGTTTTAGAAAAATACAAGGTTTAGGTGCATGCGCCGGTGCAAGCGAGAGAGACGGAGTATTTGGCCAGAGAGAGAAAAGCAATAACTATAGTTTTACATCTGTCAAGTCGTGTACTGAGTTCCACATAGATATTTTTGGCCCTCCCTATATTTCATTTTTGATCAATTAATTTGTTTAACCTACACATACACTTACCACACAAAGCATCCTTTACACTATTAATAAAGTCCAAAGTCTCCAAAATACTCGGTCTACTCAAAGCTTCTTTATTCCTGACAGTAGAGCCCGCAGACCGAGGCCTCTGCCTCAACTCTCTGATGCTCTCCACCGGCTCCGTATACACCAGACTCTTCAGCGTATGATACTTCCTCCTCATAGTCTTCGTATCTGACTGATTCGTTATGGAAATCTCTGGGAATCCATATGCAGTTGCCGGTCTATGTCGACGGGATCTTCTTAGTACTCTAGCCAAGTCTGGCTCTTTTGGTAGGTCTTGGACGGAGGTGGATGGGATTATGTCAGGTTTGGTAGTTCGCCAGTAGTTGCCGGATTTAACGCTGTCTAGGATTTCGTCGCTGCTTTCATGGCGTGATATTGCTCGAGTTTTTGGGCTGTAGGGAAATATTGATAATATTAAACAGAATTCCCCTTATATAGGGTTATTTTTAAAACACCAGCAGTGCTTTAGGGGGTGGAAGTACTCATCAATATGAACGAATTTTAACTATGTGAATATTTTACTCATAAATGACAAGGGATTGATTCAAGAGCATACTACCATCAGATAGATTGCCTGCGTGTTTGCCTACCTTCTGACATAAAGAAAAATACTCTATAGATAACAATAATAAGGCTTCTATTTAATAACTATTTCACCCTAGTAAATGTTTCTTCCATCATTTTTATTAAAATGATAAGTGATGATGAGTGCAAATTGGACTGCAAGTGAGTGCCCCCTCCCCCCACACGTTTGTCTATGTTCAAATAAGAAAGTATTTCAGCGCATCGTAATATAATGTATATCTTCTATTACAATTTAATATATAGAATATTAGTAAATATGTTAGAACATTTTTACTAATATTATGAAATCTGTGAACCTGTCCGTCTGTATATTTGTCAGTTTATTCTGTTCAGTTAGTTTGTAAGCCAAACCACATTTTGTCAAAACTAGGAAACGCGGGTGAAAGCGCTGAGAACAACAAGTAAATATATATAGCAATAAATCGTAAAAGTATCTCTCGATCCCAACGAAATGACACAAGATTTACTAAACAAATAAACCTTTCATCAAAAATGGATAACAGACAAAACAAACAGTATAACAGGAAAATATCATCAAAACAATAAACTCATCCGTAACACAATCAGGTGACAAATCGATCGTCCCCTCCCACTCAACTGAAACATAATAGGGTACTGAAAGCTTGACTGTCGGCTAAACTTTTAATGACGACCGATTTTAAATTGAAAGCGAGATAACTGATTGGAAAGGATTTCGGTATAATATGTTGTTTTTTTTTCTGGATAGGCTTTGGTAATCTCACAAAGTACCGGAAGGTGTTTGGCGATAAATTTTCTACCTGATGGTAACCAACTAGACTGATACTACTAATCCTTTAGATGATTATTGTCTATCTAACTTCTTATATAACTACATGTCATAGAATCACAAAATTTTTAGAGAAATATATTAAATATAATTTTTTGAAATTCAACCCCAAAAAAAAAAAAAAATTTCAGTAAGACCTTTCTGAAATGGTGGTATATCCGCGGGGAAAAAGTTAATTTCTAGATAAGGCTAGCTAACTAACTCTTGTTTACACACCAGTGAAATCCTTATCTATGTACAACTCACCGTCTATCCCCAACGATAGCTGAAGCGAAAGCCCCCAGTACGCATCTCCTGGCGAGCCTCAGCTTGGCGTCGGCCTTGTCGCGTCGGCTCAGCGTCAGCGTGCGAGCTGAACTGTGCTCGCGCTTAGAAGGTAACTTGATGGGGTACGATATAGCCATGCCGTCACCTGTGGGGAACACTAGCCGGAAATCTGGTGACAAAATTACTTCCTATAAGGTAGTGATAGGAAACAATGTTTTTCAAGTTTTCAGCAAATTCAAATTCAAAAATCATTTATTCAGTTTAGGCCCTAATAAGGCACTTATGAACGTTACAATTGATTCTACCACCGGCCACTTCAAAGATCCGCTACTTATGTACTATTTTATTCTACGAAAGCCCGGTAACCACCACCTAAAGTGCGGGCGGGGAGAGAATGCGTTTGTAACACCTGTGAATAATGGATTAATCACATTCATGATGAATGTTATTATATTATGTTGGTTGGTAAGATACCCTGCTTAAGGTGACGCGGCGTTAAGTTTAAAAATCTGAAATTCAACGTGCTGCGCCCCGCTCCCTACTATAGCGACCTCTCATAGAAAACTCGCGTAAACGGAAAAGGCGTATGCGACCAAATAGTTTTTATTATTTAACTAGATGGAAACCCGGCTTCGCTCGGGTGAAATGTGACTCATAATACACAATCTTTTACAAAATGTAGGTAGATGTTTTTGTAGTTATCGGTAGTGGTTAGTTCGCCGTATCAGACTATCGGATCAAAAAAACTGACGTGTATTCCCGGCCTTAAAGGCGCCAGTGCCAGGTGCGTTCAATTTGGATACGTTCATAAACTGTTTGGAATAAAAATCTAGTATTACAAATGTCGTCGTTCTCAAAAGTTACGAAAATTGCCTTAAATATACAAATTACTTACATGTTACGCGAGGGGGTCAAAAGTTACGAAAAATGTAAGAAATGTAACCTTCTGGCAACACTGTCTGACAGCTCAATCCAATACCAATTTATTGTTTATGGCTCCATCGTGCCAACGATGACTGCCAGTGCCATGGTTAGAAAAAACAACGGGAAACAAAAATAATAGGCTGTCAATAAAGGCTCATTTACACACTGAGAACACTGTGTCATCTCATGATTAGGCTGTATGGGCTAAAACCCTTTGCCTTCCCGAAATAAGGGAAAACAAAAGAAAAAACCGACACTGACTGACAGGGATGCGTTCATTGAAAATATGGCGGTACTGTGCTCGGCCAATATGGCGACTGCCATTTGCACCATTCGAATTTATCAAAATACTCGACAATCCGAATTTTGCGGATATATGTTGTTCGACTATGTGACTCGAAATTATTATTTCTTTATGTTTTATTATTCAGATAAGGTTTCAATCGAGTCTACCGCACCCCTTGATGGAATTATTAATATAGATTTAAAAACTACAAATATATTTCATAAAACCTATGTATAAATTATAGTATCAATTTCAATTAATATATGTAGAAATTTTGGAATATCAAATCGATCCTCAATGTCGGTAAAATTGGAATCTCTTATTTTAAAGAGGTCTTTTTGATTAATTATTTTGTGTTATAAAAGTTAACCAATCGTGTTATAATAGTATAACGCTTGCAACCAAAATCTTCAAGGCGTCGCCTTAACACGGCATACGTCGTGGACCCGATTCTCACTCAGGACAGACATTTGTGTGCATGAACATGGGTGTAATTATCTATATGAATATATTTAGAAAGAAAAGTAGTAGGTAGGTACTTATAATAATTATGTGAGTTATCTGGTTTTCATTAGGATATTATTATTTTTGTACTTAACTAAACTACTTTTTAGGCTTTTTATTGATTCTTAATAGATTCCGTTTGGTCTACCACTAACTGATGACACATTTATTGCAATTGCATAATTTGTAGGAAATTCGTAACATTAACCAAAGTTGCAATCAACATCACAACGCCATTTTCCCAAGAATTATTCATAGCAAAAGTTTGCTCTTCAAGATAGAAAGAACTTCGACCAAGTTACGTAACCACCTCACTATATGTACAATTATAGAAGTGGGTAGGTACTAGACAACTGTCGGGAACAAGATCCGCGGAGGACACTGTATCGAGAACTTAGTAAGGATTTGCAACTCACCACACTTTGCAAACTTGTGGCGTGAACTTAAAGATTGTGGAAATGTTTCGAATAATAAAAAAAAAAAAAAAAACTTTTAACAAAAAGCAAAACCGACTTCAACGTGGGTTTGCACTAAAAAGTATAAAATAACGATGTTAGAACTCGTTTTGTATCGCAATATTCGTGCTCCTATTTATTGAGGATTTCCGTCAAATCTTCGAAGCCCATGATCAGATCATAATAAAATTTATATGGGACCATTTCGGAAGTATACCCTTTCGAACAAAAAAAAGAATTTTGAAAATATATGACGGAGTTATGCCCGAACATACATAAAAAATATATATATATATAAACATCCGAATGGAGAACCTCCTCCTTTTTTGAAGTCGGTTAATTTATCATTAATTTAATTTTCAGGGTTTCAAAGTCAAAACCATTTCAGCTAAGGTCCTAGGAGGCTTATGAAGAAGCTACTAAAGTTACCACTGGTTCGGAAGTCAGTCTTGCAGAGAAGAACCGGCAAGGTTAACATTTTTAATATTTTTTTGTCAATCTTACCACGGCAATTTTTTTGGCTTTCAAAATCGAGGAGTTTAGTACAATATAAAAAGATAAAGTATAAAGCTGACCTGTGGTAAGGATTAAGAGAGATGATGAAAACTAGCCCCTAATTTAATTATCAACACGGTCACTTACACCTCGTCCCTTATCTCCCGCATCCGTAGGCCAAGGTTCGCCCTCAGCGAACCGGACGATGCCATCACCCTAGCACAGATCGAGGCTGAAGAAGCCCGGAAACAGATACAGATGCGAAATCGTCAACCTAGATTTCGTCCTCGCCGGCGAGGACCGTCGCGTCGTCCTTCCCAGTCTCGTCCCGATTAAGCGGCCCGAGCTGCATATTAGCAATCCGACCGATCCCCAAATAATAATAATTATTTGCATGCTAAAGCCCTCCCACATTCCCCAGGCAACGTCCTGAGCCGAGGTCGAGCCCCACAGGGGGCACCCTCAGGCTACCGTTGCCCTAAATTTATTTAGTTTTAAGTAGCGGTTGAGAGCCCTCAGCGCTCACCGCAAAAGTCCGCGTAACGGTGGAAGAAGGTCCCCTGGACCCACCACCTTTCTGTTCCTGCTCAAAAAAAATGGCCCCTAATAAATTGAAAAACACTAAAGTTTTAAGAGTAACATAAGGGTACCAGATTTATATCTAATATATGAGATGTAAAAGAACACTAATTTTGCTCAATCATCAGCTATTAAAATTTTGGCAAGAGATTTTAAAGATTTCATTTTCATATTCAAAAGCAGAAGTTTGAAGAAGGTCATGGGTTTGATTCTCACTCAACACGAACTAATGCTAAAACACGAATCAGTATAAAATACCATTACTTCTAGCCAGACATAAGTAGTATAAATATTGGTGTATTATTTTCAAGTTTTAACTAGTAAACTACGCCACTTCCAGCATCTCTAAATCAACACAAACCAGTCTCAACCGGCATTAACTTTTAACCAGTCACAGTCGACCTTCGTAGTTCAAACAACACCACAAAAGACCATCTCACAGTCTATATTGAAGGGCCAGACTATGCTGGCTATATTTAAAATGTTAACGTATTCCAATGCAATGCAAAACGGTTGTGGAATATTTTGATCCAGTAGGATTTCAATTCAGAATTGTAGCTTTGTTTCGTTTATATCGATGGATATAAACAAATGGTCGGTTTTTGGATATGAATTAGGTCTGCGTTATTTCTAATGTAACTGAAGGTTGGTATACAGGCGAGTTTTATCATTTTATTATGTTTTTAGGATTTCGTAACCAAAGAGTTATATTATTATGGTTGTGTTTTTTTAACCGTAATTAATAGCTAGTTGAATATTCAGAATCCTAATCCTAACTTTAATATTATAAATGCGAAAGTAAGTTTGTTTGTTTGTTTGTTTGTTACCTTTACCTTACGCAGATAGTCTATGGTATGGAGAAGAACATAGGCTACTATCAAAGAACATAGGATATCATTTGGACATAATATTATTCATATCCTGTATTTACAACAAATAAATATATGAGATAATAAAAAAATATAACTATTTATATCTTATGACGAGCACCTACTTAAGTATAGCTTTGTAGCAACCCTAGTTCCTTGGCTAAAAAAATAAAAATAAGTGGAACTTTTAAGTTGTCAAAGTCACGAAGACATATAATATCAACAATTTTAAGTGATTTCTTTGTGCGCTTCTTTTGAAGAACGGTGGAAAAGAAACTGTAGGCAAAACACTTATAAAATCATAAACACTAACCAATATGTCGAAACCTGTCGACAAGATCGACCACAGCTTTAGCCCAGGCCATCTTCTTAGCTGCATCCAGCAACCCCATACAAGGTTCCACATTCCCATCGTGAACCCCCACACAAAACTCCCTCAGACCCTCAAACTCTTTCCTACAAGATCTCCCATCGAATTCTTCTAAAAACCAGGAGTTTTCTAAAGAAGTAGTAAAAAGTCCATCTAAGTAAGGTTTGAGAACTGGTCCAAGATATTTCTTGTCGTCTTTAGCTCCTTTATGGAGCCAATTGAGGATGTTCTTCATGATGTTCAGATTGTCTGATAGGTCTTCGCGTCGTAAGTCAGGGTCTCGTCTGACCGCGTCTATGAGGCAGGCTGATGATGCGTCGTAATAGTCTTTGAGTTTGTTCCATTTTTTTGACCTAAAAAAGGTAACTTGGTAAAAACAAGCCAGGTCGAATGCTCCTACTAACGGATAGATACAGACCTCCATCTTAGAGGAAGTTTTAAATTACCCTGCGTACAAATCTATAAGTAACTTAGAGGAGATGGAAAATATTGTGTACCTATGCCTGAGAAGTCAAACTCGGAGGCACTTGACATCCGCCAATATGCTCTGGACACGCATGTTGGAACCTATGGTTGGGGCGGCTCGAGGGAATACAATAGACGCTGTTGATGATTAAAGGTATATCTTCTGTCTCCAGACTGATATCAGAGAAGTAACTCTCAATCTCAAAGAGTTCTAAGTATCAATAGTAATCTAAAGAGAGATCCTAGCTACGGCCAATACTAAAGTACTACATTCGTAAGTCATCACTAGTTGAATACATTCATCTAAAACTAAAGATCCTAAATAAAAATGATGTAACCAAACCTGTAAGTAAGCATCTCCCTGTCGAACTCCGCGACAGTCCTGGTGTGCAAGTTGTTTAAGTACAGGTCCCTCGCCTGGTCCAGCATGATAGCGAGGATGTGGATCAGTTCCTCAACGCTCTCTTGGTTTAGAGATGTCGCTTGGATGAGGTTGGCATGGAACGTGCTGTGGTTTTCCTAGAAAAATATGGTTTTATTATAAAAAATACAGAAATATAGCAAGATAGGTAATTTAGTCTTCTACATCCTAATTATAGGAGAAATAAAGTTCCAACTTAACTTCAAGCATTAAATGATGAATTTGACTTCATACCCGATAAGTTAAATTCAGCTGGTTTTCTCACGATATCTCCCTTCACCGAAATATCCGTGGTGATCCGTATAAATTTCAAGAGTTACGACTATCATATAAACCCGCATCTTTATAATCGTCATTGGATGAGAATTGCTTTGTCACCATCCTTTATCTTATTGAAAATTGACGTTTCATATGAAGCCCAAAGTCATGGTCAATATTATTAAGGCCCAAAAGTCAAAGCTAATAAAGTAACCACTTCCACTATGGATTCCCAAATCTCTTCCACACCATACTCTCTCTTACCATAATTTTCCAAGTATTATTAAAACAATAATGAACTTACACAAACAATCATGTTCTTACACGTGACCAGCTCAGTGGCTACTCTCCACAAGTACCGTAGCTGTCGGCGCGTGTATGTCAGTGTGGATCCTACTGACGCCTTCGACTCCTTGTTGAGGCTCTCCCAGCGACTGAACAGTGCCGCTTCTAGACATTCTGATGGTGTTAAGGGGATCTCTTCACCTGAGTGATCAGAATTGTGAGGTATTCAATCAGAAATATAACATAAGAAACATTCTAATATGAGTCATCAATCCAAATGATTGGGTAACATAAAATTCCATCTAAGAGATGAAACGAAAGAATTTATGGGACAAAAAAGTTTTGTACCTATGGACGGCCATAGATTGGACAGGCATAGACATGGTAATTAGACTAGTTAACCCTTAAACCAATCGGTCCTTTAGCAGATGGTGAAACACTCGTAGGTACATGGGGAATAAGTATTGCAAAAAATTCTGTACTGAGGCATGAAAAATAAGACAAAGTCGATTAAAAAGCATATGGCAACAGCCAGTTCAAACACTAAGAAATGGTGCAGTATTTTACCAGCAGCTCGATGCAACTGCAGAAGACAAGCTCTGATACAAGCAGCATCGCCCGCCCACTCTGCGTCTCTAGCGGCCCGTCGCACTACTGCCCCTCGCTCTACTGGGTACACGTAGCCGGCTGGACCACCCACAGTACATATCGATAGCAACCTTACATAAGAGAAAATTTATATTATAAACGATCATAGTTTAGTAAAGTATGTAATTATTATTATGAGCTTTAGTTTACAGGGAAAGCATCGTGAGGAAATATAGCACGGTAGCACTTTGTAGGACCCACCTGGCTGTCACCCTCATGTTGAAATTCTGCCACCAAGCACCTACCGGTGTATTCCTGCAGTAAACGTGAGAGCCATCTCATCAAGGTAAGTGTGATTTTGCATATCGCACAGCTATTTGTATTCCTCATAAAAATGGGCATAAATCGTTTTCCATATAAAAAAAAAATGATGCTCACGAATCCAAAACCAGTAGTAGATGATGTGCGGAGTGTAGAGATACACAGCAGCGAGCGGCGGAGGGCGCGTACGCAGCGCAGCCGTGCAGCCGGCGGCGCAGGGCGCAGCGCGCTGCGTACCGGCTCAGTACGCGGAGAGTGCCCTGACGATGTTTAACCATTCATTAAAGACTAGTTTCCACTCACAGTATCACTCGTATTCTAGAGGTTGAGATGTTGCCTTGACTTTTGAACAGTCAAATCTATCTACCGAGAAAGCCTCTAGGCTGTATCAAATTTCCATCTTCTACATTCCAAAAAGATTTGGCGATAGCGTCTCATTAATCTAAAGTTATATAAAGACGTTGCATAAAGAGGCTCATATACTTTTCTGAGCCCTGTGGATCATGATGATTGTCTTAAAAATCAAATAATTATGCCGTTTCAAAGTTGTACTTCCTTAATGCATTTTATTGCTAACAATATTTTTACTAAAGACCACAGAATGATGAGCTACATCTACAAATTTTCTAATAAAATAAATGAATACTCGTATCCTGAGAGATTTCTTCATCCGCAGCCATCTGATCCCAAACTAAGCAGAGTGAAACCAGATGACTGATATAAAGCATATTAGTTTTAAATACATATTTAATCCCAGACACACAAATGTCTTCCTTCACACCTCATCAACCGGTCCGTGAATCTTCCTTTAAGCACTCCTTACCTGATAAACTCCCTCTCTCATCTTATCCATGAGAGCATTCAAGGCTGCAGCGATCCTGGCTACTGTGGATAATTCAGAGCAGTGCGCGTCCAAGGTTGCCTCTAGCGCTGGGTGCCATAGCTGCCAGGTTGATGCCCTTTCAGCACATACTATTGATGATGGAGGACCTACTGCTACGGCGTAGTAACCCTGGGTAACAGTCGAGGAATTTAGAAAGCAGTTGCCTGTAGAGTATATAAAGTAGAAGTCGTGACTAACTGATTGAGAGTGGTTTGCTAAATCTAAACTATTGATAGAGCAGGAGAATTGGAGAATATATTAATAGAAAGGATTTTCCGAAATGAAAGGATTTTTTCTAAGGACATCGCTGGTATAATCCGGTATTTTCAGATGCAGTTCTTTCCAGACTTGTGTGGTTACCGCCACATAATCACTTCTCATAGTAAAATTTTGGTCAAACACAGTAAAAATATGCTGAAAGAGAATTAGAATCATTTTATATTTGTTTTGCACTCACCCCCTGACCAGCACTATAATGCAGCATCGCTAGCGGATGCGTCAGTGGCACTCTAGTGGTATAAGCATTACGATTACATCCATCGACTCTTGCGCCCAGCATCAGCTTGGCCTCTGCTTCACCGGCGCCCACGCGGACCATCACCCACGCTGCCCCTTCTACTATAGCTAAACGACGATCTGATGCTGTTTGTGGCGGTGACGCTGTGAGAGATAAAAGCTCCTTTTTATGATGCCTCAAGACAGGAAGGACCCAACACCTACCTAGTTATTAATATTAAAACTATTCAGTATATTTATGCATTCATAAATTGTAATGTAAATTTAATAAATTATTCATTAAATAAGTTTTAAATTCAGTTTAACAAAAAGTAACTTAAAACTTGGGAAAAGGCAACTTAAAATTAATTTAACCTCAAACCTATTTCAATACTTAATATTAACTAAGACAATTAATTCACACTAAAACCATTTCAAATGGAAAACTTAAAATAAGCATATAGAGTAAGCAACCAAAAATTAGTTCCAGAACTCTAATCTATAGTTGGGTACTAAATAGCCAAGCTCTTACAACAATATCACAAAGTTAACAGCGCGGTAACTAACTAACAATAACTACAACTCCCTGATGCAACTATTTCCGGGTCCAGATTAATGTTTTCAAAGTTATCATCACTGTATTAGCTGTTTTGGAGAGCAATGTTGATCTTCTTCTAGGCTTCATTACAAATTGATGCTTGTTAAAGATGATGATTTTCGAAAATGATGATATTGCTTTTACGTCCTATTAAACGTTTTATTTCTCGTTTTTTATAGGAATCACTTTGTTGTCTATTATATTATCTACGATATTTTTTTTTATAGATTTACGTAAAAAAATGGTCATTTTGCTTAGAGCGGTTTGTTGGATTAAACAATTTATACGATTAGAAAATGTGTTGTTTTTAAAACTTTCAATCCCTTCACTCAATCAAATGTAAAAAATATATCTTTTCATCTATTAAGTGTTGGTTCGTGTCAAATATTTTCGCCCCTTTAATTATCTAATCCTAAAAATAATACACCCGTATATCTATTGCCAAAATTCAAGTAGAAAGATAAATTCTCCTGCTGCTTTGCAACTGTAAACCTTAATACAATCTACATATTCTCCAAATTAAAGTTATTAAAAACCATCTAATCTATCTCCATCACAATCTCCCACGCGCTAACTATAACAAAATTCATTTTAATTAAAACTTCACCAAAGTTCCATGACGCAGAGTTGGTAGTTGTTTGTAGGGCGACCGCATATGCTATTATAATACTGTGTGCTTGTTTGATAAGTGTTGCCGTGTTACGTGGATTTACTGGGGTTTGGGCAAAAGACATGGTGATGCAAGGTCGATTGATAACTATAGAAAAAAATTGCATAAAACTATCATATGGGAAAATATAAATTTAGTCATTTCTAGTGAGGAATAATATACATAATTATACTAATAGGTCAATATAATATGAAAACAAAATTTTAAACTCTAGCTACATATTTAAAAATGTCAATCAATTAAACTACGGCAGCGTGATGCGTTGAATAGCAAGGACAGATTAAAAAAAACAGCCAAGTGTGAGTCGGACTCGCGCACGAAGGGTTCCGTACCATTATCTATAAAAACGGCAAAAAAATCACGTTTGTTGTATGGGAGCCCCCTTAAATATTTATTTTATTCTAATTTTTAGTATTTGTTGTCATAGTGGCAACAGAAATACATCATCTGTGAAAATTTCAACTGTCTAACTATCACGGTTCATGAGATACAGCCTGGTGACAGACATACGGACAGACGAACGGACAGACAGCGAAGTCTTAGTAATAGGGTCCCGTTTTTACCCTTTGGGTACGGTACCCTAACCCTAAAAAAAATAACGAGATTTTCTATCACAATAGGCCTCTATAATACGGTAGACATTTTTAACTAACGATGAACTTCCTGACCACAGAGAATTCAAACAAAGGAGGCCTTATCTCTTTAATTACACATCTTGAGGAAACCACACCGCGGTAATAGGGTACTTTGTTATGCCCACCTAGCTGGATTCCACCCTCATGTTGAAAATCTATTGCCAAGAATCTACCGGTATATCCCGGCAGCTGCACGTGAATGCCAGTTCCTTCTAAGCTATGTGTGATTACCACCTTCAGCCACAACTTCACTGACCATGATGAGAACGCTCATGATATTATTTATGATGATAAGTGTGATGACATAATTCTACATTATCTCCTTTTTTTAGTATCATTAAAACCCAGTTTGATAAATAAGGTATATTTTCACGAGATATGGCAACCCCACAGAATTGTTTGCAAATATTTCCCGGTAACCTCGGAAGCCCGGTGTGGGGAACACCGATAATTTATCGGATTCCTCGACGAGCGATGAGATCGCGCCGTGTACGTTGTTGTGTGAATACGAGTAGGTATCTGATGTGTTAACGGCCATGTTACGTGATATAAACGTGCTGATTACCATTGACCTGATTTAGTAGATGGTGTGACAAGAGTCGAGGTTTTAAAAAAGGTTTTTCAGAAACTACACAACCGATTTTTATGAATCTTTCATTAGTGTTAAATACTACTTAGAGGGACCTTATGTTTTCCCGGGATAAAAAGTAGCCTATGTGTTTACCCAGGGTGTCAGCTACATCCATACTAAATTTCATCAAAATTGGTCCAGCCGTTTGAGCCTTTCGCATTTATAATATTATAGTAGGATGATATGGATATCCTCGATGAGGGACAAATCTTGAGAGATATCGAACACATAAAGAACTCTTAGAAAATCTCACTCCTAGAAAATAATTACAAATTTTCAGCTCGAAATCACATTGTGGGGATCAGTTTAACATAATACTTAAAGTTAGGGCAAGTAAAGGAGTGACAGTGACAGTGACACTCACCCCTCTCGCTCTCCAAGTAGCAGTAGTGGTAGGCGCGGGCCCCGGCGGCGGCGCGCGCGCACGCGGCCCGCGCCCCGCCGCCGCCCCGCGCCGCCGCGCACCGCGCTATCAGCTCCACCCACCGCTCCACCACCTTATCCCTGCCCACCGAAAACACCAACATCATTCAGAAGCGAGCGACCCAGCGGTGAGCGCACACAATAGCAACTACTGGACCCCGCTGCTGACGACCCAGACCCATAACTTGTGGTATAATTAAATGCCTTCGACTCGCCTACTTTGGCTCCTTAAGCTTATTATTAGTGGAATAACGAATCATATAATTAATTTAATTTGACTGAGAACCAATATCTCCCCATATTTGTTCACATCAAATCAATAACGATACCCGAACCGCGTCCGACAGTTATAAAATCTGGGCCCGTCGCAATATCGAGAGGTCAATATAGTCATCAATCAAAATACGTCGTAAACCACGTGTATTGGAAATGTGCCAGATCGCAATGCGCTCCGGTGATACTGTCCGGTCGGAAGTATTACCTTTAACTAGCCTTTTACCCCGCGGTTTCACCCGCGTACACCTTTTATACCCCCCTAGTAGTGGATATTTCCAAAGATCCTTCCTTAGTCCAAGTGTCTAGGTCCAGCGGTTTGAGCTGTACGTTGATATATCACCCAGTCAGTCAGTTCACATTAACAGATGATCACGTTCAACATTCAGAGTAGTTCGGAGTTTGGGAAATAAATGTGATATAGGGTACTATACTAATAGATTTAATACTTTTAGTAGATAAAAGTTTATAAGACAAGATTTATAAGAATTTTGACTTCACAACGCTTAAAGACAAATCGTATTGTATTAAGTTGTTACATACTGGGTAATAACATTTCAGTCACTTCACAAAAATTATCTTCATTTCATTGCAGCCTCACCTGCACAAATACCCTGATGGTGTGAGGAACTCCTCCCATTTGTCTGCTTCCCGACCCGTCAGCCTGACCTTCCCGTAGCCTATCGGACCGTCTTGCAGACGACACTCATCATTGCCTGCGTTTAATATTGGCAGAGCATCTAATGTCACCAGGTATTCTAAGGAACGGGAGCGCATCTGTAGACCATACCTATGTGGTAGTATTACGTCGTGATAAAAGACATATTTAAGATTATGGGAAGGTAGCAATTGACACAGAACTAGGGTACTTACTACAATTTATTTTATTTTTTTCACCTGATGGTATGTGACTACCGTCGCCTATAGACATTAGCAATACCAGAAGGATTGCCAATCTATTGCCGACCTTTATCAAGCCTAGAAGGCAACTGGCTCTCAAATACAACTGCTGGAACACTCCAGTAAGTGCTTGGTGACAGATTTTCAACGTGAGAGTGGAAGTCAGTCAAGCGGGCACTACAAAGTACCCTGGAATATTGGTCGGTGAAGGAAAACATAGTGACGAAACCATAGCACGGTGGTAGGGTTCCTTCTGTGTAGTACTCGCCTGGCTGGCTACCCCCAAGTTGAAAATCTGTCGCCAAGGACCTACCAGTTTGTTCCGGCAGCTACACTTAAGAGCCAATTCATTCTAGGCTTTACGAGTATGTCCTTACCACAGTGAGATTCTGGTCAGGTCAAACACAGGCATATACTCAGTAAAAAATACTGGAATACGACAATATATTCAGGCTTTTAAAAAGAAAAGCTATCTTGAGGCTAGTCTATGCTCGTATTTCCGAGATAATTTCAGTTTTCCAGACGTTGCAGTCTGACACGATTTATGATAGTACCGGATGTTGAACGTGACACTCGAGATTTTTTTACTTGTTCTCAAAGTCTTATCTCAGTTTATGTTTAAACTAGTTTCCACCCCGCGGGCTTACCTGCGTTCCAGAGGGATATAATGATTTCCCGGTATACGAAGTATCCAAGTTATTATCTATTTATGTACCGAGTCTTATGCAAATCCTCTATGTCATCGACGTGATCGAATTATAAACATTCACACAAAATCTTTAGCATTTCTACCTAATGTATTTCTGACTATAAATTGATGAAATTGTATTTTTTTATATAAGAAGTAGGTATTATCCATATAAAATTATGTCACAATTTAAAAAAAAATAAGCGTGTTATTAGAAGACTATTTTAGACTATTATCACTTTGTTTACTATTAAATGTGGAGAAATTTTTGTAACTTCTTTCATGTATAAAAATTTATATACGAGTATGTAGTATTCGAACATTGTACAAAATAGGAACATATAATGCAAGTAGGTACACGGCTGCACAAATTTAACTTCCGTCATGTCGGCCTTAATTCCTTATTATATTTCTAGTGCACCCGCTGCACAAAGTTTATTACCTTCACAAAATCGTTGAGAGAAATTGTATACTCTTCACTTTTACGTGCATGCTTTTTTATATTTTAAAGCCATATAGTCTTGTAGTATATTGCCTTATAGTGGGCAACTTTTATTGTCAGGAACGAATATGATCAACGCCATACGAATTACGTTTCTAAATTCATATAACATTAAGTTTATTTTACAAACATAGGCTGACCTTTTTTTGGAATTACATCTTGTTAATATTTACTGCTTCAGAATTTTAGAATATATAAAATGGTAATTACCTTCTTCCCTCTATGCAAGGCGATGAGATGACAGCATCTGAACCGGGGATCCCTCTGCCCAGCTCCATCCACTATTCTTTGAACTAGGCTCTCTACAGCACTCTCCATTTCTGTCGATATTCTACCTGAATAAAAAAAAATATTACAATAAAATAAAAGTCCTTGATCTTTCGCAGATGCTCTAGTTTTTGTAGGCCCGATTGTTAGCCCAACTCAAGACCGATTAACTCTCTTTCTTACTTTCTCTTTATAGAAAGTAAGTCTTCCTCCTCTTCTCTTTATATTGCTGAATTTTTTAGGCTGAGAAAGCAGAGAGTCTGACAGTAGTGTATACTAAGTGAGTTACCAATGTGGTGCAGCCCTTTATAAAGCTTAGAAGGATTTTTGTAGTATGTTGGTGACTTGGGATTGAAATAGTCTATTCTTTTGACGTTCACATTCTTAAAATGCATCCACAAACTATTAACTACAAACAACGAAATCCTCATCAATCAACCGTAATACTTTGATTTTCGTTGGATACATATAGTGAACTGTACCTAATATTATAATTTTCCTTCAAAGGTCTGATCGAAATCAAAGGCTTCTATCAAAAGCTAGACTTATGCTCAGTTTAGCAGTTGTTTTTAAAATTTAATTCAGATATGAGGCAAACTTCAAACTTCCAACTTCAAATTTTATTGCATTCATGGTTTAACAAAGATGGTAAAAAATATTAAAGTACAACATGAAACCCTGATTAGGGCACAGCAAATTAAATTATACAATAAAATACAATACATTATAAATTAAGTAATCAATTACATTTAAATTTAATTATGTACATACATAATATTATTATATTTTTCTACAATGTGAATTTATTGCGATTAGTTTACAAATTTAAATTTTATTTATTTCGACGAATTATTTTGCATTTATTAAGTATATTATTATAATTATTCCATATATTATTACAATTTTAATTTATTTTATATCATAGGTAAGTACTATTTTTATCCTTATAATAATAATAATTTTAACATTTAGTGTCTAGCTTCTCATCAAACACTCTTGCAGTGTATAGCAGCATTTATGTAATAAGTATTTAGATAATTGTGTTTTGAATTTATTTGGTTTTTCTATCTCTTTTATTGCTTGGGGAATTTGTGAGGCTGCGGTTGTGGCGGATTTGGCTCCCGATATACGCAAATAACCCTGTCCCGCGCTAAACTAACGGCCGAGAGAAAGAAGGAACAAAGGCTATTTCATTGTAAAAAAGATGTTTTAATTTTATTTAAAAAAAGAAATTGATCTTTTGGAAAAGTAACAAAGTTGTTCCCTTTGTATTAGAACTTAGAATGAGAGAAAAATCCATTTTCAATATGAAAAAGACACATATTCTCGATTTTTTTTTGATGTTATCATATAAATTTTTCAATTATTAAAAAAATAGTTCTCTGGCGTAAATCCTCTAGTTTAACACTTATTTTTTACAAATCTCTTGCATTAAAGTATACAGAGAAAAACTTAATTTAGAATCATCATTTTGCGTACATTTAGACTACAATAATTAAGACCTTCCAACCTCTTAAGATATTATGGTACAACATCCCTATATGGTACAACACTTTAACTTACCCTTCTGATCCTCTTCACACAAGGTATCAACATAAGCGTTGAGTCCTCGAAGCTGGTTCACCGTGAACCTCAGCCCTGAAGCTGGAAGACGGAGGTCACCACCAGGCAACTCACACGTAACTGCTGATGCGCTGGACCCCATGGCTGAGGAGTTATAGATACATTCGGTAAAGCGTTTAAATTGCAGTTCCACAATTACATCTGGGTATCTAAAGATATGTTAATTGTACAGGGTGTCCGGTGGCGGATTTATGATTATGAAAACTAATAAAATAAATAATTATATTCTTATCACTTTATTAACTGGTCAAATATGTACAGAGATAGTGCGGATTTTACTTTTTAAAAATTACATCATCCAAATGCTGTCCATTTAGGCGCACACACTGTTGGAAACGTTCCACCGTATGACGGGCCACGCGCTGCAACAGGCTCGGTTGAATTTGTGTAATATATTGGTTTTGGGGATATCCGCTTTGGGGATATCCCGTGGCCGCCGAGGTTACGAGATTTGACGCCCATGGACTTTTTTCTATGGGGCTATCTCAAAAGCAAAGTCTATGCTAATAATCCTCGGCCTAATGTGCAGTTGAAGGAAAATATCCAGAATGAAATTACGCAAATTCAACCGAGCCTGTTGCAGAGCGAGGCCCGTCATACGGCGGAACGTTTCAAACAGTGTGGGTGCCTAAATGGACAGCATTTGGATGATGTAATTTTTTAAAAGTAAAATCCGCACTATCTTACACTAGATTCTTGATGAATAGGGTCGTACCGACACATCACAGAACGAACAATGATGTTTTAACGACAATATCCTTTCTAGATCCATCTAAAATAGTAATTTCACCCAACTATACGTATATTTTAGCTATATAAGTGCATCAAACCAATCATAACAATCGATTGTGTAACTTTGATCACAGCATGCGCTGGCGCACAATGTCGGGGCGAAATCAAAACGGCGCCAATTGTCCAGCTTCCGCCGGAAGTGGTATTATGTGTCGCCGGTCATGCGCACAGGTGACCGTGAGTCGTATCTAGCGATTTTAATGCTATTTTCATGTTTGTGTTAAACATTTACCTACATATTATATTCTTTACGTCGGCTACCTAGAGTCACAGAACAAGCAACGTTATTTTCAAATGGATAAAGGTTATGTTAGCTTAATTTATTTGAAGCAGAGAATAGTTATTTAAAGTCTATTATGTAGTCAAGCTAAACCTAATTCCAGTGTATTGTTATGTCCATTTTAGAACTCAATTAGCTTCCTTTATTAATCAAATGACTGCCATTGAAACATCGATTCATTCAACAAGATTGAGTAGATAGATACCACAGTTATATATGTACACTAGATAAGGCAAATGCATGTACTTCCCGTGTCCGAGCCCCGACAAAGCGTCAAGGTTGGCCGCCGCTACTTACAGTCCGCGAGCGTATGTTTTTGCAAAAAACTAAAAAATGCCTCGTTGCGTGATAATTAACTGCAATAGCCCAAAAATTTCGAGCCCCCAAAGGCAAAGACATATTTCCTATCACAGGCAAGTTATTTTAAAATTATATTAATAAATAAATATTCTATTGAAAAGTTGGCACGCTTGGTTTCAACACAAATCGTGATACTTGCGTTATCTACTGTACATATATATCTGTGATAGATACCTACCAATACATTCATACTATTCATTCATATTTCTGCAATGTATCTATACTTCACTATGCAACAGGCTTCACCTGCTTCGTGGTGATTTATTACTCAATCACTCAATTTCAGAAGGCTGACAATAAGGCGGTCCTCCTGATGGTAAGTGGCTACCGTCGCCTATAAACATTAGCAACACCAGGGGCATTGCCAATGTGCTGGCGACCTTTATAAAGTCTAGAAAGCAACTGGCTCTTCAACCGCCGGAACACACCAGTAGTTGCTTGGTGGGTGGTATCCAGGCAGGCGGTTATTACAAAGTACCCTACCAATATACTTTGCCGCAGCATCTGACGTGACTAACACTGAGCAATCATCGCCTTTATGCCGCGACATTCTTCATTCGCAGCAGAGTGGTTGAGTCATTGATAAATGAATTTGAGTTTAGATATTTAACTCCAATATAAGCAGTGCTACTATGGAAGCCAGATCCTAACTAATATAATAAATGCGAATGTGAGTTTGTTTGTTTGTTACCTTTTCACGCCTAAACCGCTGAACCGATCGCGATTAAATTTGGTACGCAGATACCCTATCTATGGTATGGAGAGGGACATAGGCTGCTTTTTTTCTCGGGAACGCGAGTGAAACCGCGGGGGACAGCTAGTAACTGATATTCTGTGTTTATACTACTTGTACATAAAAAAAAATAAGTATAGATATATTTTTAATCAGCTCCTTTGGTTTCAGGAATGCTATAATTCAGTATAGAGTACATTTGATGTATATAATCATAATATATCTTCACCACAAAATATCACATGGACTGCTCTTAAAAGTTAAGATAGATTAACAACAAACTCGTTAAACCTCAGTTAAACAAGTAGTTAAGCCGTAACTGTTCCTTATCCTTCACCTAAATCTCTTCTTATCTGACGACCCATAGCAAGGATTAGACTTGGGAAACTTTTAACTTGCATGCAATATTAACCTTTATAGCTTTAAATTAAGAGCTATTTTGATGCAGCAGTGTGGCTATTTGTTACGTAATTATGGTGAATCGCCACATTTTTTTAGATAAACCAATGATGGCGATGACTGTACAGGAAATTAAATTGGTAGAAAAATTGATACATTTCCTTTTCCAGGAAATGGGTAGATACTTTTATTAAGGTGGATGGTAGCCATTTTGAAATTATGACACTTTAAAGCGCTTAAGAGACACAATTTTGCTACTTGCGCCTGTAGCATATGAAAATAGATTTATTTATATTAAATTTTGCATTCAAAATTTTATAGAACTTACTATAATATTTTTTCCTTAATTTCGAATGTCCGTTATTTATTAAAAGGAACCAACATACCTATATTTTTAACTTGTTTCAAAGCATATTATACCTATTGTCATACGCTACAAGCGCAAATCATAACATTGCGTTTCATTGGATAGAAATAGTGACCCTACTGTAACGTAACGGATTTTAACCCCCCCCCCCTTGTCCGTTGCGTTCCCTAAAAGGTACCCCTGATGAAAATAAAACACAATTTACCGGTTCAGAATAGTATAATCAATTTGTTTTAAAGTAGAAGTTTATTTAATATATGCCCTAGCTTCTCAGAAGGAGAAAGATTGTGGGTTACCTGAGATGAATTGCATTACTAAGTTATTCATTAAAATTAATTGGACGCCAATAGTGGAAACGGCCAATATACCATAATGTTCAGATTAATGTTATTTAAATATCTATTATAAAACCTTTTTTATTCCTTCCAGCTGTAGGACCCGGTAGGTTCCCGCAGTATGAAAAGTAGCAGCAGCAGAACGCGTAGAAAAAGTAGTATAAGAAGTATTAGAAGAAGTAGTAGACTCGTAGTAAAAAAAACTCGTAGTATCCCGAAACAAAAAAACCTCGTAGTATCCCGGAAATAAAAACCTTCGTAGTATCCCGGGAAAGAAAAACCTCGTAGTATCCCGGAAAAGAAAAACCTTCGTAGTATCCCGGGAAAGAAAAAACTCGTAGTATCCCGGAAAAGAAAAACCTCCTGCAATGGACACAAAGTCCTCAATTACAGTCACATAATAATAGGAGTGTAGATGGGAAAATCTAACCCCCCACATGAATTTATAGACATATTAACATGAATTAATATTTATTTAGGTTTAACGACTATAACCTGGCAAATAAATTAACAAATTAAGGGAATATACTCCTTGATAATAACATGAGGAACCCACATGTACCTAACCTATGAGACCTCATGGAATCTTTCACAGTTTGACCAATGAAGTTGGACAATTCTGGATTTAAACACAAATATGCCTTAATAGTAAGTAACGTACCTTGGTAAAAGCCAAGGAGGCTTGTAATTAATTTCACGTCTGTCGTCATAACGAATGCCACGCCACGCGACGTTGGCCGGCCGATGCGATTGCACCAAGCTTAAACAAAAACCACCAAAATTAGGGATCGAAACCCTTAATAGAAGACAACACTTCGAGCACTTGTAGTAATACTCACCATTATCAAAGGGTAAACTGGCTTGAAATAAAATATATGCTCACGCGTCGCATCGTGAGACATGAAAGAAATAACTCTTTGTCCTATCCAAGGAGCACCACCAAGGGTTAAGGAACTAAAAATAATCCCAGAATATGGCGAGAATATTGTCCTTTTAAGGGGACAATCTGCCGAGATCGAACTCACAACAAAGGTAAGAAACGTACTTTGAATACTTAGAAACAACCTAACGTGACTTTTGAAAAATATAATAAGGTTTGTTATGCAAACATTAAATCATTTCTATATAAAAAAATAGTATATGCAACTAAAATTGAAAAATAATGGGTAAATAGGTGATGTCCAAAATTTATTTATTTTCTGACAACACTAAGTTTCGTTCGAAAACCGAATCGATCCATTGACTAAATCATTCGAACAAACGATCAATTTATATGAACAAAATATATATATTAATTTATTTATGCAATTTTAAAGTTTATTTAGTGAACCAAACATAAAATTGATTCACCGGCCGCAACTTCCATGACTACGGTAACTACAGACAGCAAATCAACCTCAAAACCAAGATCATAATAAAATTAATCGATTATTCGACTGAAAAATTCGAACTAAAAATAAATTAATTAAATCCAGTTTCTTTCAAATATGCGACAAAATCGATTCCCTAATTCCCCTATGAATTCCAAATAAATATGGGACTGATCTACTGGCCGTAACTTCGAGGACAACCGAGGCCACAGACAATAAAACAGTCTCAAAAGATAGTTACGTTCGGAAACATATCGATCAATCGATTAAAAATCAATAGGCAAATATAATGTTTCAATAATAATTGATAAACAATTAAAGAAACACTTAATATTGGAACTATTAATTAATTGGCTGCGAACCGTATAGATAATAGAAAGCAACAGACAATTAATCAAGGAAAATATTAATTTATAAACCGATTAATCGATTGAATAATCGAATGAAAATGAAAATATTTAATAAAAATTAAATAATTAAAGACCCGTTTTTTACTACGTTACACGACCCCCCCTGTCGGAAGAATTTTGCGTGAATAAACGCAAAATTCAAGCTGGTCCTCCAGCTTGAAAACCATAACGACAACCAAAAGAAAACGATTCTTCAATCTAAATAATAAGTTTAAGATAACGGGACTAAACCCCAAGTAAATAAACAGATACAACGATAAAGACATTGTAAACGAACGATAATCAAGACCAATAGAAGTATTCTTAAACCGGTAAACACAAGAGCCAACGAAATATCAACCCTAATGATAAAAAAAAATATTTAAGGCAAAACTAAATGGTAATACTATTGAACTTGGAAATAAAATAATTTAACACCACCAAACCGAACCCACGAACACAAAGAATAATTCCAAGTTGGAGATTCAATACTCCCACAACTTGACATAAGTAATAATAAATTGGTAAGATGAGAAAATATACCAAGTAATAATAAATTAATAAGGTAAGGAAATATACCTAGTAAAACAAGTAGTAAGTTAATACATATTGTAAGTATTAATTTTATTCCTTCCAAAAACAATCAAGACTAATGTAACAAGCCGTATATGAATAAGGAACAAAATAATAAACTCAAACCTAAACTCATATTATAAATACCCTCCCCATAATTCACATATAATTATATATTGACTTACTTACACAAATTATGATATTAATAATAATATGTTACATCAGAATATAAATAGCATAATATAATACACTAAATATTTAATATATATAATCATATTTATTAGATAGTTTTAGGGCTTAAGTTTAAAGAGGTAACCAACCGCCTCTAGTAGAATGGCTTATTTATTTAAGGTAGGAGTTACCACCCGCTCCTGCAATATAGTACAATACATAAATATTTCATATAATTATAATAATAATAAATATAATAATGGATGTAATATAATCAATCACTCTTGATACTATGAGAGACAATCATCAGCGATAACTCACATTATAATGCTGTGGTTACGCATCAGAGACCATGCAAATGCATGTTACCCCTTAAAGTGAACTAAGTATTGATTTGAAAACCGATTTTAAAATTTAGATGATCAAATGGTTTAAGGGCTTATGTTTAAAGAGGTAACCAACCGCCTCTGGACTATGGCTTAAATTTTAAAGAGGTTATCATCCGCCTCTAGTATAAGGCTTATTTATTTGATATAGGAGTTACTAACCGCTCCTAACCCACTATATTTACCTACCCAGTGGTTACTAGCCAAACAAAGTAAATCCAAAACTAAACATCCCTTTAAATAAATAAATAAAAAAAATTATAACAATTATATACCATACATAATTATGTAATTTCAATAAGTAAATAAAATTACTAAATATTAATACTAAAATATATATATAACCCCAAAACTACATTTATTAATCCATCCATCAAGTGATCCACAACCCAAAAATAAACCAAACGCCAGGACTAATGTTCTACAAACCAAAAATATCCTACAGGCCCGAGCTATAACACGTAGGGGAAAAGTATGTTAAAATATTATTATATGTAGCTTAAAGGAAATGTAGTAAATAAGCATGTAACTACTTAGTAGTATTATATGCAACACTAAATTGTACAGTGGTAAACTGAAGACAACAAGTTATCAAAACATCAGTACGTTTTGAAAATTTTATAAAGTGACTTCTGTTTACAAGAGATTTTGGGTACGTTATACAAAATCTCTTCAGAAGTCAACGTAAGAAATGTGGCGACGCGACGTTCGACACCACGTACAACATAAGAAATCCGAGTCAGATTATCAAACCAACCCGGAAGTAAAAAGTAACAGAACAGAAGCGCGAGAGTCATTAGCGGTAGGTATGTGAGTAGTATCATAACAACCGTGAAACAAGCTCCCACCTTCAACACAACATCACACGAGACGGAACCCTAATTAGAAATAGGTATATATTTAGTCTAAGAACTTAAACCAAGATAAAAGTACGATTATCATTGTAATAGTAAGAACACTACCATCGAAAAGTTTTAATAAGTAGAAAAGAATAATAATAATAATAGTAGTAAGAATACGCAAGCAAGATAATACTTACGTCATCAGAACTGTACTGCGAACCTCGTGAATGAACTCATCCTAGTGTAAAGCTTGAAAAGTTATAATAAATTCCTCCATATTAAAAAAAGTTAAGTAAGCACAGAACAAAAGAAATACTTTAGAAAATAAAGTTAAGTAAGGGTAATGTTAAATAACTGTAAGGTTAAATAACAATAATGTCAAACAATATGATACACAGTTAAATAACTGTAAAGTTAAGTAAATACGCCTGATACACACAGCAATAGGCACCGATAATTGTACAGCCAGCTTAAGCTTAAAAGAAGCATCTCAAACAATGAAAAAAAGAAAAACTTTAGAAAAAAAACTTGTTATTTTTAATTGTTATACAAAAAATAATCAGTGAAAATTATTTTTGAAAATGCAGAATGCATGGTTATGATATGCAGCTAAAGAATTATTTATAAAGCTATCAAAAGTAGAAATTGAAAAAAAGTTTAAGCCGAAGATGTAAAACTCAAAAATTATTTTAATTCTAAAAGTATTAAGATTAAAAGTATGAAAGTAAGCTGTAATAATAGTAAAGGATATGTGTGTACCAGATGTAGCAGATATTTAATTATCAATGGCCGAATATTCATGATAAAGCATCAAGCAGCAAAAGCTAAGCAAATGAATCCCGCACTGTTTTGCAAGTCATCTCAAGTTTTAACAATAATATGTAGTGGAAGTATTTAAATTATAATTTTTAACATAATAGTTTGCATAGAAGAAATTCACAGATACGCAATACACTTAAGCTAAGAACACAGTTCCACAGTAACATAAGTATGTAATAATAGTAATAGTAGTGGTAGTAACAGTAATGGTAGTAGTAATAAGTGTAATACAATTTTTGACACATTTAAATTAACATGACAATCATCTCAGGTAACCTGGCCCCACGTTGGGCGCCACTGTAACGTAACGGATTTTAACCCCCCCCCCCTTGTCCGTTGCGTTCCCTAAAAGGTACCCCTGATGAAAATAAAACACAATTTACCGGTTCAGAATAGTATAATCAATTTGTTTTAAAGTAGAAGTTTATTTAATATATGCCCTAGCTTCTCAGAAGGAGAAAGATTGTGGGTTACCTGAGATGAATTGCATTACTAAGTTATTCATTAAAATTAATTGGACGCCAATAGTGGAAACGGCCACTATACCATAATGTTCAGATTAATGTTATTTAAATATCTATTATAAAACCTTTTTTATTCCTTCCAGCTGTAGGACCCGGTAGGTTCCCGCAGTATGAAAAGTAGCAGCAGCAGAACGCGTAGAAAAAGTAGTATAAGAAGTATTAGAAGAAGTAGTAGACTCGTAGTAAAAAAAACTCGTAGTATCCCGAAACAAAAAAACCTCGTAGTATCCCGGAAATAAAAACCTTCGTAGTATCCCGGGAAAGAAAAACCTCGTAGTATCCCGGAAAAGAAAAACCTTCGTAGTATCCCGGGAAAGAAAAAACTCGTAGTATCCCGGAAAAGAAAAACCTCCTGCAATGGACACAAAGTCCTCAATTACAGTCACATAATAATAGGAGTGTAGATGGGAAAATCTAACCCCCCACATGAATTTATAGACATATTAACATGAATTAATATTTATTTAGGTTTAACGACTATAACCTGGCAAATAAATTAACAAATTAAGGGAATATACTCCTTGATAATAACATGAGGAACCCACATGTACCTAACCTATGAGACCTCATGGAATCTTTCACAGTTTGACCAATGAAGTTGGACAATTCTGGATTTAAACACAAATATGCCTTAATAGTAAGTAACGTACCTTGGTAAAAGCCAAGGAGGCTTGTAATTAATTTCACGTCTGTCGTCATAACGAATGCCACGCCACGCGACGTTGGCCGGCCGATGCGATTGCACCAAGCTTAAACAAAAACCACCAAAATTAGGGATCGAAACCCTTAATAGAAGACAACACTTCGAGCACTTGTAGTAATACTCACCATTATCAAAGGGTAAACTGGCTTGAAATAAAATATATGCTCACGCGTCGCATCGTGAGACATGAAAGAAATAACTCTTTGTCCTATCCAAGGAGCACCACCAAGGGTTAAGGAACTAAAAATAATCCCAGAATATGGCGAGAATATTGTCCTTTTAAGGGGACAATCTGCCGAGATCGAACTCACAACAAAGGTAAGAAACGTACTTTGAATACTTAGAAACAACCTAACGTGACTTTTGAAAAATATAATAAGGTTTGTTATGCAAACATTAAATCATTTCTATATAAAAAAATAGTATATGCAACTAAAATTGAAAAATAATGGGTAAATAGGTGATGTCCAAAATTTATTTATTTTCTGACAACACTAAGTTTCGTTCGAAAACCGAATCGATCCATTGACTAAATCATTCGAACAAACGATCAATTTATATGAACAAAATATATATATTAATTTATTTATGCAATTTTAAAGTTTATTTAGTGAACCAAACATAAAATTGATTCACCGGCCGCAACTTCCATGACTACGGTAACTACAGACAGCAAATCAACCTCAAAACCAAGATCATAATAAAATTAATCGATTATTCGACTGAAAAATTCGAACTAAAAATAAATTAATTAAATCCAGTTTCTTTCAAATATGCGACAAAATCGATTCCCTAATTCCCCTATGAATTCCAAATAAATATGGGACTGATCTACTGGCCGTAACTTCGAGGACAACCGAGGCCACAGACAATAAAACAGTCTCAAAAGATAGTTACGTTCGGAAACATATCGATCAATCGATTAAAAATCAATAGGCAAATATAATGTTTCAATAATAATTGATAAACAATTAAAGAAACACTTAATATTGGAACTATTAATTAATTGGCTGCGAACCGTATAGATAATAGAAAGCAACAGACAATTAATCAAGGAAAATATTAATTTATAAACCGATTAATCGATTGAATAATCGAATGAAAATGAAAATATTTAATAAAAATTAAATAATTAAAGACCCGTTTTTTACTACGTTACACTACCTATAAACTACGTAATAACCGACGATATCATATTTGTTAGTTTTTGGAATGCTAATTCGACGTCATTTATTTTTATCGAAAGGCCTCCGTAATTGACCACAAACCCCACCACGACCACGACCTCTAGATGAGCCACACAACCAGTGGATACTTATCAACAGAAATACACTGACATAATAGTACTACCTGAATAAAGTGATATATTATATATTCAAATTAGCGTTCAAATGCAAATAAAATGCTCTAAATATGTAAAATAGATAAAAGAGCTCAATATTAACTGACAAATATTAATGTTTCCTCTTCAAACCCACTCTCTGGTCATCACATCCATGCTACCAGCCGTAATCGCCACATAACAGAACAATCAATCCGTAATGACATGTCATTTATAAAGGCCATTGTCATTGCAGTCCCCGAGAGGCGGAAGGCCGACAGTCGCTCGTCTGTGACGCGCCTAATGTCACAAAAACAAAAATAAATCGATTATAATTAAACAGAAAGGATTGTAAGTTGATTTCTAGTAGTAATTTCTGCAGAAGACTATTTTAATTGGTTTTCATAGTTGGTTATTGAATAGTTTGAGATATATACATACAGATAAAATTATATGGAAGCGTTATTTATTTTAGGGTACCGCACCAAAATGATAAAAAGTATATGTCTTAAAAATTCGAAATTATTCATGATGATAGATAATGATCTAAGTCTAAGTGGGTAGGCAAAGGAAAATGTAGCGGTTGAGAGCCCTCAGCGCTCACCGCAAAAGTCCGCGTAACGGTGGAAGAAGGTCCCCTGGACCCACCACCTTCCTGTTCCAGTCAAAAAAAAAAAAAAAAGCAAAGGAAAAGTTTTTAAAAAATATTTAAATCTACAATTTATGACACCTGGTATGATATGGTAGGTGCATGGCGATGGATTTTCAACTTGAGGGTGGTATCCTGCCAGATAGGTACTACAAAAGACCCCACCGCGCCGTGCTATGGTTTTCTCACGATATTTTCTTTCACCATAAGCTCAAGCTCATTGTAGGATCCGAACTCACGACTATCGTGACAGCATTAGACGTCAATACTACTATCGTCGCCTTGGCTAGTCGCCGCGCATTATTACTATACGGAACCCTCCGTGCGCAAGTACAACTCACACATGACCGGTATTTTTTATCAAATTGGCCTTTGCAGTCAAATATTACTTTGACTATATCTGTTTGTAAGATTGTTTTACAATCGTTTGCTGTGAATAATTGGCAAAGACATATTGATTCAAAATTCAGTTCGCATTTCCATTAATTTTAATATATCTTGGCCTTAGCGGAATCTACCTATTATAGATTATATTTTAGAAACTCCTAAATTCGGAGGGTATGTTCCATTTGTAACGTCCCCTACGTGTTAAAAAAGGATCGTCTAAAATTCAACCCCCAAGGGTGCAAAAAAGGAGATCGCAGGTGAAACCGGGTAGCAAAAAGCTAGTAATCACAAAGTCTTATACCATGAATATTCAATTTGGTACATAATAGACTGTGCAATTCAAAACGCAAGAAAATTCTCTCACTTCTAAAAAAATCATTTTTAAAATCCCAATAAAACTTATAAATATTAAGATAATTATATTGAAATAATAAGTAGGTCTGTAGAACAATCGAATAAATTAATTATGGTTCAAAGAATCAAAGTCAAAGTCAAAGCCATTTATTTAGTTTAGGCCCTAGGAGGGCACTTATGAAGGTCGAATTTACTGAAGCTACCACGTCGTGCTGCCAATCGTGCTAGTAAATACTTCATATACCTTATCGATTAAGTACCTACATTTATTAACAAACGCAATTAACAAATTGCTATTGCAAGTTTAAAAATATATTCTTACTATCGTGGCCTACTTCCCAGGCTTCTCAATTTTTTTTTTAAATTAGAGCTAAACAATACACACCTTTCAATCCTCATTACTGTATTAAAATTAAAGAAAATCAAAATTAAACATACTTATGTTATGTAGTCCTCAATAATCACAAAACAGAAAAACACTTCACAACAAAAACATTTTCCTTCTCATGAAAATGCCGCGCAGTTTAACTTTTTTTATTCAACTTTAAGAGTTTGGCTCCCAGCCATACAGCCGCGCAGCCAGCAAAGCGCGCGAAACAAACAAATGTTTGCCCCTCGTGTAGCAGCGATGCGGCGAACGGAAGCTAACTTAGCCATTGTGTACACCGACTACGAATGTTGTTATATTTAGAAAAAAATATAAGTACAATAGATCATAAAAAAAAAAATAAGTACTTTAGAATTGCTAAATAAAAATATAAAAATTTAATCATAAGAGAGCCCATGAGATGCAAACACAGCAAACATGAAGTTTGAGTGTCACTTTAAATGAAAAACCTAGGTTCATCTAGGAATGTACATACGATTATCCTACCAGTTTTAAATGTGGAGTTTTGTGTGTATTATTTTTACTCATACGCGACATAAAGGCTAAACGGATTTCAATGAAATTTAGCATAAAGATAGATTTGTACATACCTTGGAATAACATAATATAGGATTTTTAAGTCAATAACCATTAATCTCTCGTAAATGCGGGTAAGCAAATTTAAAATAATCTTTTTCTAACATTGTGTTTTCAAATAAATGAGACTGTTATTTTTTAATTTGGATCGATGGGTATTTAGAAAGTGTATTAAAACATGAAACATAATAAATATACCAATACATGTTATCGACTCAAGAAAATAAATTACTAGACATCAAAAAAGTGTCTACATAAATCCCCATCCTTTTAAGGCTGAACAACACATTCCCTACGCCTGACAAATACCCTATAATGTATAACACAAATCCCGCTATAATTGTCATAGACAAACAATTTTCTCTACATTGTACAAACGCGTGTTTAGAATAGTTCGTTATCGGTTTGGAACACTTTATCTTCCAGTTACGTTCCGAAACGCCAAATTTGTGCCAAAATTAAAAAGCTATTAGGAACACGTCATATACCTCTACCTATAAACGATGATGTTTGTGTTTTGAAGAAATAGGGCATAATGGCGCCATTTTAAGTAAGTGTTTAAAATGTTCCTACCTAAGTACGAACATATTTTTGTTTTATGAATTATACAAAATCCACAGCACTTAACAATTTTTAAATTAATTTTACATTTATATTTCCAGAACGGAAGAGAAAAAAAACTAATAATACCTATATTTCAAATGTATGAGTAAGTGTATGTGCAAGATTTGTTATCATAGAGGTTTAGAAACTCTATCAACTCTTCTACCTAAATAACAAGGAATACAAAATTTATAGACAGATTGACCAGACTTCCAATGAACGTTATTTTGGTAAGTGAATATCGTGACCTATGGATATTAGAAATACCAGGGGAATTGCCAATATATTACCGACCTTTTATAAAGCCTAGTAAGGCTTAAACTTAATTAACGTCAAGTCCCAAATTACACTAGATTTGACACTTTAGAATAAATACTTTTTTCCAGGTAAGTTATATGTTGATGAGACCATTAAGTGCGAGCAAGAGATAATGAACTCATTACAGAAGAAACAATAGAGTCCGTTAATAGGATGCAATTAACACTAAAACCTTGGGAAACAAAAGTTATAGGTATGCTCACACCATAAACTACATTGGTTGCCCTAATAAGGTAAATGATAAATAAATAAATAAGCAAATATATTCACACGAACCAGTCAGAGACATGAATCAATCCATAGACTGTGCACCTAACTTTTCATCGAAGATATTCTGGCTGGCTGGTTGGAATTGAGGCTATGAGTAGTATTAGTGAACATGTCCGTTTCTTCTGAGTTTTGATGAAGGTACTAACTAGCTAGATACTAGCTGTCCCCCGCGTTTTCACCCGTGTTATGGAGAAAAAAAAAGCTACCTGCGGGTTCAGCGGCTTAGGCAAAAGGTAACAGAGTTACTTTCGCATTTATAATATATTATATTGCACCTATACAGGCTGTATGGATTAGATAAGTTTATATTTAAAAGTAGTTTAAAATATGTGTTTCCATAGTAAGTACAAGGTCGATTAGTTTGGGATCCCGTGAGTGAAGAACGTCCCATTATTTAAGTAAGTCCCTACGTAAGAACATAAACCCAGTCGCGTCACACAACTTTATTTGGATACCAAAAATCAAAAATCTTTAGTCTAGTATGTAATCTCGAATCTCTACCTCAATATTTCATCACAAAACTTACCCAAAGGTATTCAGGTACCTAGATTAAATTCTAGACAGTTAATTATAGTTCAAAGTTCCTAGGAATGGACAGATAAGATGAAATATTTTACTTCGTGTGGAATAGGTAGCCTATTAGTACGTACAAAAGTTGATAACATCACAAACTGGTGTTTAAACCCGATTCATATTGTAGACTAGCCTATACCCGCGGCTCCACACGCTTATTTTTGTCTTTTACTTTTTATATTGAAAAATAAACAGAAATAAACCTTCAAATAAATAGTCTAACTCAAACGCACGGTTCGGAAGGTTTCATTTGCTGAGAAGAGCAGTCAATAGACTCAGCAATTACTCATAACAAAACAAGCTTAGATTCATTACATTCTAGTGTAGACTCTTTCTATTGTAAATGGCAGACCAGCTCCCACCAGCTTCGCCCTTCTCGCCATATTAACCTTCTAACACAATACCTAATAAAAAAAATCTGAAATACAAGAAGTAGAAATAATGATTTTGCAACCTTTGCCCAGTTTTGGTTTTGGAACCTATTAAAAAAAAATGTGTTGTAACAATTTCTAACCAAACTATTTCAGAATGTAAAACACATTTTGCCATTTCGGGCATCAATCGTAATTTCACACATATTTGAAACTTTTGTTACCACTTTTGTCAAGGCTGTACAAGCGTTACGTAATTTATAAACAGCCTCGAAATTCATCGAATCCTAAACACCTAGGAGTTAGAATGCGCCATTTGTCTGTATCGAATAGGTATCCGTAAAGTCCGACCAGAAAAATAAAACACTTCGCCATATTGCGGAATTTCACAAACTAATACGTGTACCTACTGAATTTTTTTATTTTTCTGGTCCTTTTAGTAATGAGGGACCAATTGACAAAGTTTCTATCTTGCCATGGACCACCAACAGGTAATATACAGTAAATGTAAATGAATAAACGGATGTTCTATCTATAAATAACACATGCATACAATTGTTCAAAGCCTATTTTTTTATGGATGGCTTCGCGTATCACTTCGGGTGGTTCCAGGGACCAGTGGTCCGCGGACCACTGCTTTAAATAAAATATCTAACTTCTTACAGTGATACATTTTACAAAATATCACCATATGTGCGGTGATGTGATCATTCCATGGTGGCTATTCGGCCACACCATCACTTTTACCATAGTGAGATTGTGGCCATACTTTTTCATAGTAAAACGAGTAAAATAACCATGACACAAAATGAAGGTCACGAAATAATTCTGATTAAAAATTGTGGAACCATCTCCCCGCCTCGGTTTTTAAGGGATTACAGTAAGGGGTTTTTCCAGAAGGGTGTGAAGTGGTTTCTATAGGTCGACGCGCGAGTAATACCCCTAGAATTGCAAATGTCAATAGGCTACGGTAACCGCTTACCGTATCAGGCGGCCCGTATACTTGTTTGCTACTTTATTCTTCTTATTCATATTCCGTGAAATTGTTTTTCTTTATAGCAAGCTTAAGGTAGTCATGCTCACTTTGAGGCCTTTGCTTGCGGCGGCGTCGTGTGGCGGGTCGCTCACTTCCCTACAATATGTGCGAGGAGGGCGATGGCTGCCACATGCGTCATACTTGTGAACAGGTGCTGCTTGTGGGGGCTGGTCTGCTTAAATTTGCTATCTATTTATTAACTAAGTCTCTCATCATTTTGTTTCTTTTCTTCTTTTTTTTTTGTTATAACACACATATATTGTCAGTGGAGACTAGGTAAATAATTTAATGTAATAAATCTGAGTTGGTTTTGAAAACAGTAATTGCTGAGTTTCTTGCCGGCTCTTCTCAATAAAAGCAACCTTCCGAACCGAGCGTTAGAGTCAGACTATTCATAAGTGCTTGTGAAGGCCTAATTGAATAAAAAATATATTCATTTTCATTTCGTTTTCATTTTCATTTACCTTAGTGGTATAAAAATAACAGATAGACATGACGAAACTATAAGGGTTCCTAATTTAGCTATGGAACCCTAAAAACGTAAGTTTTGGACTCATTGTACTTTAAAAGCTCAACTATCAGATAATGTTATCAATCGTAAATATCATGGCAACCCCCAGGCGCGGATGAGTCGTAGAACTGTAACGAGTAGAGGGGTAAAGTTTGGACTATTCGATGTGGCTCCACTACGAGTTTTGTGAGTAATGAGTCATTCGGCCAGTCAGTTATACAATCACTGTAGTTTATGGGATGTGTTTAAATTACTTTTGTTAGACTTAGACTTTGTACTAACAATAGATATTATTCATTAGACTAAAACTGACAAATATTATAGGCTACCTACCTATTTCTTGTTCTTAAAGGTTTTTTGTGTGTTTGTATGTAAGTGACGATGCGGCCAAAAAGCGGTGGTAAGCACAAATTACAGTTCCTTCTGGATTAGCTAGGGTGGTAGCCAGCGAGGCAAATATCTACCCTACCATCGTGCTATGGTTTCCTCACGATGTTTTCCTTCACCGAACCCACGACCTTCGTCATGGCATTCCACGTCACTACCACTACCCTATTAACCGAAAAAATAACGAATTAGCGAATTCAATGTTCCCATAGCAAAATTTATACAGCATGACGGACGACCTAACATACCTATGTAGGTTTCGAAAATATACCATCTCGAAATATAATCCCAGTATATCAAAGTATTTATCTAGTTATTAATACAAACCAACTTTGTCGATGAATTGAGAATGCTAAAATGTATACCTATCCAAAATATGATCTGAAAGAGCATACCACATTTCAACTGCATTTATTTTATAAATTTTCTTTTTGTGATAACAACACCACGATTAATTCAAATATAATTAAAACGATGTTACATGAACTATGCCTACCTACCTACTTGCTCAGCTCGCCTTGTTCGCAAGATGCCGTGCTAGCCGGCAGTTTGGTGAATAAATTAAAACTTTACCTCTATAACACTCCGTCGACGCGCGATTACACTTGTACGTGTAAACTTCGTGTTGAGAAACTATTTCTTCTAATCACTGGGTTGGATTCAACATGAAATTATAGACTCTTGAAATAGAAAAGGCTGTTTAAATCTATATCTTATTCCTATCCTATTATATTATAAATGTGAAAATTTGTATGTTTGACTCAAATACGCATAAACGGCTCAATGGATTTGGATGAATCTTGGCTACGCAGATCATATCCTGGAATAATATAATAGGGTACTTTTAACCCGGGAAAATAGACGATCCTTCGGGAACGCGGGCGAAACCGCGGGGCGGAACCTAGTAATAGTGTTATTCTGAATAAAGTTCACAAACTAAAGGGGATCAAACTAGACTTAATATTATCGACGGAAAAAATAATAAAAAAAATCTAAAAAAATTACTTGAATTTTGACAAAATCGCCTTTTTAAAAAAAAAAAATCATGATATAACCCCGTTTTTTTTTTAAAAAAAAAAGGCGATTTCTGGCTGATTTACTTATTTTCTTTATTGAAAATGAAAATAAAAATATTTTTTATTCAAATAGGCCTTCACAAGCACTTATGAATAGTCTGACTCTAACGCTCGGTTCGGAAGGTTGCTTTTACTGAGAAGAGCCGGCAAGAAACTCGGCAATTACGCTTTGCAAAACCAACTCAACCGATTCATTACATCAAATTATTTATCTAGTCTCACTGACAATATGTGTGTGTTATATGACAGTAAGGAAAAAATATATCAAAATTATGATTAACTTAGTAAACAAATGGATTGCAAACTTAAGCAGACCAGCCCCCACAAGCAGCACCTGTTCTCAAGTATGACGCATGTGGCAGCCATATTTTATTAATGTATTTATGATTTATCAGTATTGTCTATGATTTGTGATCATAATTATTTTTATTTGAATGCGATAGACCTTATACCACAAAAGTTATAACATTTTCTTTAAATAGAATCCGTAGTATCGAATTAAAAAAAGAAAGAGTATTATTTTAGTTTTTTTTTTATTATTTTTTCCGTCGATAATATTAGGTCTAGTTTGATCCCCTTCCGTTTGTGCACTTTATCCAGAATAACACTGTATAATAAATGAAACTTTGTGTTCGTTACTTACCAATCAACCCAAATATGATATGGCAAACAAATAGGATATGTTCTGGATTTAAGACATAGGATATATTTTATCCCGCGAAGCATCAATCCCTCAGGAACGCGGGTGAAGCCGCGGGGCGGAAGCTATTGTAGGTATAAAAGAACAAATCGAATGAGCGGTTCAATTCTTTACACTCAGGGTGAGTGTAAAGAATTTACATTAGTAAACGCTTGCTATCACGTTTGCGTTTACGATATTTCTCTTATAGGAATTGGCACAGCGCCTCTCGCGGAATACACATCGAACTAATTTCCTCCATACAAAATTTTGGTAAACGCAAACTCGATAGTAAGCGTTTACATACGTTAATTGTTTACACTCAGGGTACAGAGTCTAAACCATATAGGTATAGAAGCATGAAATGCTGTGGATTTTGTTATTGTAACGTAGGAGCACAGCGTACTTACATACAGTGGTCTATCGCGTTTGAAGTCACGCGAAATGCCGCTTTGTATAGGCATTCGTAATTGCTCCATTGTGTCCCAAGCGAGTGTATGGCAGCTTGGGCTCGCTACCGCCCCTTTCTCACCCTCAAGCCCCTCACGATTGCTCTGTCTAGACGTGTCCGTTGGCCGACTGTAAGAAAGAGTTACATAAACTGTGGTAGGAGAAAATTTACCCGTAAAGAATAAAATAAAATAGGTCGCAGGTAAAACCGTGGGGCGGAAAGGTAAATAAATAAATATTCTGGGACATTATTCCTCACACACGGCCATCTGACCCCAAACTAAGCAGAGCTTGTACTATGGAAGCCAGATAAGTGATATACTACATTTTTTTTTTTTGTAAATACATACATATATAGATAATTACACCCAGACTCAGGACAAACAGACATGTTCATGCACACAAATGTTTGTCCTGAGTGGGAATCGAACCCACGACCTGCGGCGTCATAGATAGGGTATCTAACCAACCACGCCAACCATCATAGATGTATAGTTAACAACATAAGTAGCTGAACATACGTTCACCTAATAGTATCTTTTACAAATAACCAGAAAGATAAGAAAAAGTAAACAGTTGTTTTGTAAATGGTGTCTACAAAAACAATTTCTACATCGTGGATAGCTTTCGCGGCCGTGAACGTGCAAGCTCAAGTCAAAAGGAACGGAACGAAAAAACATATTCAATTTAATTAGCACTTTATTACTATTTACATACAGTTTAAAATCATTTGCATACCATAATGTATAACTCCATTCTATGTATAAGCACATGTATGAGGGAGAGAGTGATATAATCTCATAATATCAACAGCATGATTAAAAATAGGGTTCCATAAAATACGTTGGAACTAAGGGGGAAATTGTATGCTACAATATTAAGAGTTAATATCATAGTTTAACGTATTTTTTGGATGAACCTATGAAATATGCTTCTATTCCCAACATATTATCTTTCTAAGCCTTTAATATACTCTGTTTACCTTACAATGGTTTTTGGGGCCTTTGTGGTGTCAAAAATAAAATTATACCAAAATCAGTTTTAACGATATGAAAATAAAATACATTTTTGCATTACATAACTTTTTTAACTGTATTCCTTACGACATAAGATTCAAATTCGGCATTACCAACTTTTATATTTGTAAAAACATAACTCACAAATAATAATGGACAGTCACAAACATAAATATATACTTAGCAAATTTCAAAAGGGGTTTCCTTGAAAAATGAAATTATTTTTCCTTCAAATAGGCCTTCACAAACACATATCAATAGGCGACACTAACGCACGGTTTGGAAGGTTGCTTTTGCTGAAGAGCGCAATCACTCTTTTCACACCAACTCAGATTTATTACATACAATTATTTATCTAGTCTCACTGACAATATTTAAATAAGTAAATAAAACTCAATCAGACATAGATTGAAATTACATCGTCCGAACGATAATTATTGACATAAGTGTCTCAAAGTTGCAATCGCTATTTCACAAGAAAATCGCATAAAATTTTTACTAAGTATATATATTTGTGCTCGTGACTGTACAAGTTAGCACATTCCATATTATTTTGCTTATAACATATCTTGAGCTTAAAATATTTTGATGCAAGCTGTATTTAATAGGTCGTTAAAAAAAAGAAACAAAACCCAACATAAACATTTAGTACAATTTTAACACACTGTACACTAGCCCATACGAATATTAATTTAACTAATCATTCTTGCCATCCTTTTCACTCATAATAAATTTTAAATTAATAGAAAAGGACGAGATAATAACATACTGTACCTTTGCACACGTGTAGGCATACGTCTCACCGTCAGCGAGTAAACGATGGGCACTAGATTTTGTATAAAATATACAAACGGAAGATAATGATACCAAAATAATAAAATACCGATATTTCAACAAATGTATGAGAGACGTTGATTGTGGTGCGAGCGAGACAAGTACATGGTGCACCAGTTAGAAAGTGATAGGCAAAATTAGCTAATTATTTACTGTAAGTTTTACATTATTTGCTGTTTACCGCGGTTTCATCCGCGTTCCCGATAAAAAAAAAACTAGCCTATGCCCCTCTCCATACCATAGGCTATCTACATACCAAATTTAATAGCGATCGGTACAGCGGTTTAGGCGTGAAAAGGTAACAGTTACTTTTGCATTTATAATATTAGTATGGATTTAAAAATTATTTTACTCTTAATTTTTGCCATTTTCGCCTCCGCTACTTTTTTTTTAGGAAAGGTACTTGGTAGGCCTTATGTACTTATCGCCTTTGCCGACATCGTCATATAAAAAACAAAATTAGGTTCAAAAAAAGAACGCTTAAATCTCATCGACAGTGAAACATACGCCTATATCGCAACCATACCTGTTACGAAATCGGTCATATAACAATATATGTACAGTTAAACATTGTTCTATGTTATATGTAACATACATTTTATATATACTTAAAATGTTTTTTATTAGAAAAATAATAGTGAAAGTCTGGTGGGGAAAGGTCTGGGGAGTTTTGGTATATAAGAAAGGGTTGGAGACTCGAAAACCAAAAAAAATTGCTTGAAAATTGTATAAATTTTCCCATGAAAACGGCATTATATTATTATACGGCAGATTTTGCAATATGGCCGCGATACCAATCATATATAAGGCGTTAATGTAAGCTAGTACTATTCCCAGCGGCTTCTCTTGCCGCTCTTCCGGACCCGCTCGGGCTTGTCCTCGTTGTTCTCCGAGGCGGGGGCGTTCACCCCGGGCTGGATCACCGGCCGGGTCTGCTCCCACGAGTGGTCGGTAGACGCTGTGAACTGAATAAAGAGTTCTTTCTTTTATTCTTTATTGTACACGTTATAAGTATAATTTAAAAAAAAATTAAATAAACGTATTTTCCAAATCGATTCATAAACTACCTATCCATAAAAAAATACAACCAAATTGAGAACTTTCTCCTTTTTTTTAAAGTCGGTTAAAAATAGTTTTCATTATTGAGTTGGCATTATTCACGAAAAAAAAATTGTTGCTTTATTTTAGTATACAGGGTGATTTTTTAGTCACTGGCAATACATGCAGGGGTGGGTTCAAGTACTCATCAACATGAACAACTTTTATTATGGAACTAACTGAAAAACATGAAAAAAATATCAGCTGTTCCATACAAAAGTTCAATACCCACTCGACCAAAATGTATAGAGTACTTCTACCCCTGCAAGTATTGCCAGTGATAAAAAAATCAAAGTTCAGTGTTCAGTGAAAATATCATACAGGATAATTTTTTTTAACATAGTAGTTTTTGAATTTACTGTTATCCAATTACAGAACTTTGCATCAGCATAAAATATTTAAAATTTTAAATTAATACGATAATTACATTTTGATTAATTAATTTCATTTAAGGCTCCAGTCTCCCTAAAATCAGTGTTCTTGCGGAATTTATCAGAAAAGAAATATTGTATTTTAGTCATCAGAAAAGCAATAAATGAAATATATTTTACGTTATTTTAAAGTGTGAGATTTGAAATTTCCAATACATATTTTATTTTTTAATTTGACGCCACTTTTATTAGCTTTGTGAGGCTTTAAACATACCTCTATTTACGTTCCACACGTAGAGGGTCTCATTCATGCACACGCTACGAAAAAAATATAACAAAAACAAGAAATGTATTCAGATTACATTTGTCGGCAAATCCTCTACAATAATCTTATCTAGTTACTTTTTTTCCAAATTGTCTCAATTTCTTTTTAAAATTGCTTTAAAAAGTTATAAATTTCTGAATTTGACCCTTGCAACATATATTTTTTTCTATTACAAAGTAATGGTTTAGAGAAATCACACTTTAACCACTCCGAAAACAACTACTTATCTGTCGAATAAAAAATATATGCATTCAAAAAATCATTTGAACTAAATTTACCGAAACTAAACAAATAAAACATAAAATGCATCAAAATTCCATTCAATTTCGCTGGGAATTGACAGCGTTCGTTGTGTTATATCTTTAGTCTCGGTAAATTTATTTCAAATGATTTTTTGAATGCATATATTTTTTATTCGAATTCAATTCAAATCTCACACTTTAAAATAACGTAAAATATATTTCATTTATTGCTTTTCTGATGACTAAAAAACAATATTTCTTTTCTGATAAATTCCGCAAGAACACTGATTTTAGGGAGACTGGAGCCTTAAGTTAGAATTAAAAAGTTGTACAGTAATCGGTCTACCTACCCGTGACCTACGATGTCACAGACAGACACATATAGACTATAAAATAATCCAAGTTACCTGATTATACTGCGACTTGAAGGCCTGCTTAAGCGAGGCTAGTCTATCAGTAGCCGGTCCGTGGGTCTTCTCCACGGCTATAGCCGGCGGGTCGTCGGTGTGCTCGGGGAGTCCCGGCCTCTCCTTGTACCCGAGCCCACATCCGCCCACGTTGAGGTTCTTCCCCTTACCCTTCTTGAAACGAGACTTACGGAACCAGGACGACTGCATGGCGAGGTGGAGGAGCTCTTCTGGTACTTCCTGGGTTTGGAAATAGTTTTAATTATGTAACTTCAGTAAATTCGACCTTCATAAGTGCCCTTCTATATAGCCATTTATTCAGTTTAGGCTCTATAGAGCCTTTGGCTTTGACTTTGATTTTAATTATGATAATTACAGATAGGGTTCACCTGTTATCTAAGAGGGTCGCAAAGTAATAGGTTTCTTTTCCGATGATAGCTCAGTGGTAGTGACGTCGGACGCCGCGGGTTCGAATCCTACAATGAGCTTGAGCTTTCGGTGAAGGAAAACATCTTGAGAAAACCATAGCACGGTGGTAGGGTACTTTGTAGTACCCGCCTGGGCTACCACCCTCAAGTTGAAAATCTATCGCCAAACATTTATTGGTGTGTTCCGGCAGCTGCACGCTTTGCGTGCTTACCACCTTCGGCCACAAGTCATCACTTACCAGTGAGATTATCACAAGCCTATATAAAGTAAAAAAATATATATTCTCTACAAAAACTCACCTATAGCAAAAATGAAAGAATCAACAGTAAAAGTGTTTAGTATCTTAACCTAGCTATATATAAATATGGAGGCGGTACAGTAACAGTAACGGTAACGGTAACAGTAACAGTACCTGCTGCACCCCCTCGAGGTTCCGCAGCAGGTGTCCGGCGAAGTCCCGGTCCTTGTCCCTCGCGAGCAGCGTGTAGGCGTCCCCGCGCACGCCCGCGCGGCCCGTGCGCCCCACGCGGTGCGTGTGCGTGTCGATGTCGCGCGCGCAGCTGTAGTTGATCACCGTGCGGATGTGCGGGATGTCCAGCCCGCGAGCTACACGTTACACATTACATGTTACATCTATCTTATTAACTTGCTTTTCCGCGCGGTTTCACCCGCGTTCCCGGGATAAAATATAGCTCATGTTACTCAAAGATAACGTAGCATTCTAATGGTGAAAGAATTTTCGAAATCGGTGCTATAGTTTTTGAGTTTATTCTGTTACAAACATACATAAATACAAATCTTTCCTCTTTATAATATTAGTATAGGTAAATGTAGATAAGAATCCCAGGATATTCCTCACCCATGACTATCTGATCACAATTTAGAGCGTGTACAGCCAGCGGCAAAAGTATCTTGGCACTTTAGTACCGTGTCACATTACACAATTCATAATTTTCATACAAACTGTCAAGTAAATGTCAATAGATTATCATGAAAGGGTACTAAAATGCCATGCTACTTTTGCCGCTCACTGTGCCATGGAAAGCAAATAACTGATATACTACTTTTGTTTCTGAATAAACACTGATAACCAAATACCGGTTAATTTAGATAATTACTTATACACAACCGTCCTTACATATCTATGGTCAAAGACTTTTTGACGGGAACTTACGAAGTGACGTTGTGTTTTCGTTTTATTTTCATGAGATCGGTGTACTTTGAGTTCTATTGAATAATATCAGTGGCATGTTGTCCAATGAAGATCAGTCCAAGTGCACTAGTGAATGCGTGTATCGTGATTTTTCTATTTGTCGTGGCTTAAACTGAATAATTACTTTAACTCTGACTTTATTGGTGTTTGTCCGCATCGCTATTTTACAATTAATATAATATATCTTGATATTCTACCATAATTATGGCAACTAAAATTCCACATAATAATGAGACATTATAACAAAGCCCGATTTAGTAGACGATTAATCAAAAAACCGGCCAAGTGCGAGTCGGACTCGCGCACCGAGGGTTCCGTACAAACTTCTCGTCCATCGTTCATCCTTCATGGGAAATGCACAATTTTATTTATTTACCTTATTTGAGGTTGGTGCCAATTAAGCTAGACCTCTAAATTGTATGAGCGCCCATACAACTTAGAGGTCTTTCTTAATTGGCGTAACTATGTATGGGGACATCCATTAATTATCAACTTTTTTTTATTTTTTGGAATTTTTCCTTTCTTTGTGCCGTAAGACCTTGCTTTTTGCCAAATTTCGTGATTCTAGGTCAACGGGTGCAACCTATATGGTAGTTCCATATAGGTTGCACCCAAATAAAAGGGCAAAAAAATCGCGTTTGTTGTATGGGAGCCCCACTTACATATTTATTTTATTTTGTTTTTATACTTATATATTTATTTTGTTTTTAGTATTTGTTGTTATAGCGGCAACAGAAATACATAATTTGTGAAAATTTCAACTGTCTAGCTATCGCGGTTCTTGAGATACAGCCTGGTGACAGACAGACGGACGAACGGACGGACAGACAGCGAAGTCTTAGTAATAGGGTCCAGTTTTTACCCTTTGGGTACGGAACCCTAAAAAAGAAGATTTTATTTTTACTTGAAACAACAAACAATAGACATACATACCAGCTACATCGGTGGCGACCAATATATTGCACTCCTGTCGTTTGAACGCCGTAATAACTTTGTTCCTGTCCGCCTGCTCCATGTCACCGTGGAGTAACAACGCGTCGTACTCCTGCACGCCCAGGTTCGCCGCCGTTTGTTCTGCTTCTAGCTGCAAATATACAAATAACCTAATTCCACCATCCCCATTCCTACATCGAACCACTAGACGCCGGGAAAATTTCCACCCGTACGTTGTAGACATCCCAAACATACGGACACAACGTTTTCAATCCTCATTTATAATGCAAACAGCAAAGGAGTGGAACTTGCTCCCGGCGTCTTTGTTTCCAGACTCCTACAATCTAGAGACATTCAAGGCCAGAGTGAATAGGTTTCTTCTGGGTAAGCGTGCTCCATCTTAGGCTTCGTCTTCGCCTTTCAACGGGTCAGAAGCCAAACGCAAACCCCTAGTATGTAAAAAAAAAAAAAGTTCTGTATTTTGTCTATTAAACTAAATAATAATCAATTAATTAGGTTTAAGATGATAGCTCAGTGGTAGTGACGTCGGATGCCGAAGGCGAAGATCGTGGGTTTGAATTCTATAATGTGCTTGAGCTTTCGTGAAGAAAACATAGCACGGTGGTAATGTACTTCGTAGTACCCGCCTGACTGTCTACCACCTTGAAGTTGAAAATCTGTCTGAAATGTGTGTTCCGGCAGTTGATAGCCAGTTTCAGGCTTTGTGTGCTTACCATCTTCAGTAGCTTCGACGTTCATAAGTGCCCTTCTAGGGCCTAAACTGAATAAATGACTTTGACTTTGAAAACGAAGTGTTAGCCATATCATTATTGACATTTATACTTACTTTTCTCGTGACGAATATTAAAATACTGCCAGCAGATAGAAATTCTACTAAGTTCTTCAATAACCACGGCCATTTCTCTTCCGGTTTGTTGAATATCCTACAAATAATGAAATAAGTATTATTTGATAACATTCAGTAATGAAAATATTCAGCGCTCCCACGGTGCCCATATCACAAGCGACTTTACATTTCATAGCTAAAGAATTAAAAATCAAAATTGGAGGTATGTGGGCGATTTTTATATTTAGACCCACATTCTGCAATCATCATATTAAAATGTGAAGCAAAAACTTTAGTACACCTTTTTACGAAAATTTAAATTAAATTAATAAAAAAGACATTACACACACACAATACCATGCGTTTGACAGACACATATACTGGGTGACTTTTTAGTCACTGGCAATAATATAGTACAGTACAGTACAGTACAGCACAGTACAGTACAGCACAGCACAGCACAGCACAGCACAGCACAGCACAGCACAGTACAGTACAGTACAGTACAGTACAGTACAGTACAGTACAGTACAGTACAGTACAGTACAGTACAGTACAGTACAGTACAGTACAGTACAGTACAGTACAGTACAGTACAGTACAGTGCAGTATACCTGACGTGCTGCGCGACGAGGTGGCAGGCCTCCCCGGCGGCGCCGTGCTGCACGCGCACGGGGTCGTGCAGCGCGTCGCGCGCGAGCCGCTCCACGCGCCGAGGGAACGTCGCCGAGAACAGCAGCGCCTGCCGCTCCGGCCGCACGTGCCCGCTGATCGACCGCACCTGCGGCTCTGACCTCACCCACACACGCCAATAATTACATTACATACATTACATACCTAGCCTACTTACTTACTGGCTACCGTACCGAACGACGTTCCACATACATATAACAGAGATAAAAAATATCGCAATCCAGAACCTAAGGCATCCATATCCCAAAATTGGAAAAAAAAAAAGATTTTTAAATTTTATTAAGGGTATGTTCCGATATACACTGCTAGCACTGTAAGGTGTGACGTCAATTTAGTATACTGAGAAGCCGTTCCTTTATAGTTAGCTATACTGTGTACTGTTTAAAACGAAATGCAGTCCAGTATACTGTCTGTCATCCATGTATATATCCTACTGTCATTCTGGACGATCAAAGCACTGAGAGCACCTTACCTCAAAAACGCCAGTGCACACAGTACAAAAATGGCGGCGTTTATGACGTCATTATCTTTCCCTAGTATACTGCGGCAGTATACTGTCAGTCCATAACGGAACGTATTTCTCCCCAGTGAGAGCACTGAACAGTGCTCCCAGTGTTCATACCCTAAATCAGATGGTTTTTATTTAGTTTCACCTGTCCCGTTGTCAGTAATGAAATTTTGCAAGTAAAATTTGACCCACTTCCCAGTTTCCGATGGAGCTGAAATTTTGCATGCATAACGTATATCGCGTGACAATGCAATATTATGATGACATGAAGTTGACCGGATTCTAGAGCTGGAAGGTGGCCATAGGAACTCCGCAATAAAACGACACAACCCCGTCGAGTTTGGGCTCGTTGATTCGTATTAACGAATACTTTGCTACTAGATAATATCCGAATGCAACCGTTTTTGTCATATACTCGTGGGAACTACATGAACAAATTATTACGAGCCACATAACGGAAAAACGCTGTTACGAACTACACCGTAGTAAATCCCTCATCATAAATACTAACATGTTAAAAATATCATTAAAAGAAAAAAAACTTTTAAAACAAGCTTGTTAATATGACGACCTAAAAAGTTAAAAATAATTTTACATTTTGATGGCAGGAGAAATAAAACACGTAACACGCTTTTTTGACGAAGAAAGTTAATGATCGTTAAAGGTTATGTATCTATAAAATGGTATATTTCTTATAACAATTAAATTATTTTTAACATTCTAATTCGTTTTATTAACAGGTAATAAAAGCTTGTTTTTAAAAAAGTTTTTATTTATTTTAATTTTTAATCATTTGCTTTTATAATTTTGTCCATTCTATAGTTTGCAAACAAGCAACATTATAATGCGTCCCACCATATTTAAATATAAATAGGATATGTAAGAAGTAAGATAGGATTCGTCTCACTGGTATAACAATATATCCAATAGCAATTCATAATTGAACGATCGTTATTTACACAAGTGGGATACCTGGCTGGATACGCCCTCAAGATAAAAATATACCACCAACGGGTACTTTCCGGGAGTTCCATATTAGAACCAGTTGTCTTCTTAATTTTTGTGTGCTTATCGAGGCCTATAAAATCAAAGATAGGTAAGTTCAAGTCTGTCAAATGTTCAGGAAGCTACAAAAACTGTTTCTTTGTCCAAATTATACATGAAAATGGCAGTTTGTCTGTTTAAGAGGGTCCAGTGACCACAATCCTCAGTAATGAGGGACCGTTTAAAGAAGAAGATACATGAGAATAATAATAATTTTAATTTTAAATAATAAAATTAAGGTTTTAAATTGAATATTCTAGGGACTTAGCTGCATTTGTTACTAAAATGAATACACTAAAGCGTGTCCAACTAACTAAACTAGATGGCGCCAAAGTTAACTCATTTTAAGACTTTATGGCGTTTAGCTGCCTATGATTTTATAGGCCTCTCATCATCACTTCCCACTATATGTGATCAAAAGTCCATCATCATGATCATCATTCATTCTACTGCTCATAAGCAATGCCCAGAATACACTACTCTTCACGGTTCCTAGTCATCAGAAACCAGCCTAATCTGGGTGAGGTCATCTGGTTTAAAATTTTACAACTATTCAATATAAAAAAAATAACTTACCGAATCCCATATCAAACATTCTATCAGCTTCATCAAGCACCAAGTAAGTGACTCTTTTCAAGTTGGTCGCTTTACACTTAATCAAGTCTATAACTCGACCGGGAGTTCCCACTATTATCTCTGCGCCACCACCTGTATTGTTATAAAAACATAATTAATACATACAATAACCCAAAATAACATACAGTAGGCGCTTTAAATTTATATAACTAATTAAAAATCCACCTTAACTTGCGAAATAATAGGGTTGCTTATGCAATCTAATTCTACTATGAGCTTGAGCTTTCTGTGAATGAAAACATCGGTAGGAAACCATAGCACGTTGGTAGGGTACCGGTACCTGCTTGGTTGGCTACCCTCAAGATGAAAATGTGAGATTGTGGTCAAACAAAATCCTATAGGTAATATAAAAAAAGAAAACCTTCTAGAGCTTTGGTCTGTTCCCACTTGGAGCCGCCACCGTAGCAGCACACGCATCGTATATTATACACTTTGCCGAACCTTTTCGCCTCCATATATATCTGGAAATAAATATTTTTTATACATAATACATATTTTGTAGATTTATAATGGATGAAAACTGACCTAAGTTACATAATTACACTTTGATAAAACAGAGCTTTGATATTTTCCAAAAAATAGTCGCTACAAAAATACGCATAAAAATATTTAATTTAATACTTCCTAAACTTCCACACCTGTTGGGCCAACTCCCTTGTCGGGGCCAGGATGAGGCCTATAGGCCCATCGCCGGGCGCAAGCTCCTTCTGGTCCATTATGTGGACCAATAAAGGCCACAGGAACGCCGCCGTCTTACCCGAACCAGTGCGTGCGATACCTGATAACAAATTATAAAATATAACAGTGTATAAATAAAATTGATGGGCCGGTTGGCGTGGTTGTAAATATATACAGATGGTTTCAATTTTTCGATACCTCAATTTCATAGTACTCACTCATCCTGAGAAAAGGCTCCAAAACTGTATGTTGCAGCTGGTTGCCCATTTTCATCATCTTTTGTCATTTTTACACTTCAGCCACAGCAGGACCATGATTATGGCAAACATACCCGCAATACCAACTCTGATGTATGCCAGATCCTTACGACTTCTATAATCTACTTCAAGTTGGTGACGTTCTGCTGGCTTAATCTATTCTGATTCATGGTTAACTGATCATCTGAGCTTTGATTCCGAGTTTAAGTAGTAGAAATTCTGATAATGAGTCGGCACAGAATCGCATATCGTTTGGTTGTGTCGTAGAGGCGTGAAGAGATAACAAACATTCACAACATTAGGTTAGGATGAGAGATTATATAGTGTTCAGTAGATAGTAGTACAGACATACCTATAATGTCCCTGCCAGACAGTGCAGCGGGCACGCCAGCGGCCTGCACGGGCGTGGGCTGCGTGTACTCAGAGCGGCGGATGGCCTTCATAAGCTGTTCATCGAAACCCAAATGGCCGAAACTGCTCACAGGCCGAGGGGGATCCGGCCCTGATATCTGTACAAACAAGCAAAAAATACTTGAGTTATATCTGCCACATCTTTATACTGTAATCTTTTGAGTGAGTAGTCGATTATAAGCCTTATGCTAAACGCCCTAAATCTACTTCACACAGTCATTTCCTATCACATATCATCATCATCATGACTGTAACACGAGCCGAAATAGAGTTTTAGTCTTTGGTAGAACTAGAAGGTATGTCCATTGCGAGATCAAATTGAGAAATAGATGAAAATGGGACAGATTCTAGGGAGCTTTCTACCGTTGACGCTCAGGTTGAACGAGCTACCCGCCGTGGTTTTCCCAAGGGAGTTGGGAATACAAGCTTCAATAGGCTACGGTGACCGCTTACCATCAGGCGGGCTGGTTTTTCCACCTTAGTATTATAAAAACTACTAGATGATTGACTTGGATTTTCACCTTAACACCTAGATTCTTCTTTAAGTCCTCAACCTGCTGAGGCGTCAGATTTTCAATTTCCTCGTGTGGTGTGTAGAAGTTCTTCTCAAACGGTTCATACTCTATTTCGGTGTGGTCTATCGGAGGCAGAGGGTCAATGTACTTTTTCTTCGGTGGTGCTAGTGGGTTGCCATCTTCATCGTATTCTATTTCGACATCTGATGCGTCATCGCCGTGACTTAGAGGATTGTCTTCCATGTATCTATGGAATTACAGTAATGACAACATTTTTAGATATTTAATCTTATATTTTAGTTGTTTGTGAATGTGTAAAAGAACTAGTGCGATGGTGAGGCTATAAGCTGTTTGTTGACTAGCTTCTACCCAGCGGTTTCACTGGCATTCCTGAGAGATCTTATGTTTTCCCAGACTAAAAAGTATGCTATATTTTATTCCAAGGTATGATTTATCTATGTGCCAAGTTTCATCCAAATCCATTCAGCCGTTTTTGCGTGATTGAATCACAAACGTCTAAATATACTTTACATTTATTATTATAAATGTGAAAGATTGTTCTCACTTCTCATCAGAAATGGTACTGCAACAACACCTCTGAAGTTTGGTTTTAAATGAATTTTATGTTTTATTTTTACATTAAACAAAAAAAAGTAATAATGCCAGTTAATTGCGGATATTATAAGGTATCGTTTAACAAATATTAATGTATAAAATTAAAATTAAATTTGTTTAAATTGAAAAAAACAATATTTTTTTCAATTGGTATCTTTTTTCCCGTTATGAAGAATTTGTAAAATTTTTGATACCGTACCGCATGGAAGCAGACATTAGAGCCCGGGGAGGAAATACGAGATACTGGGTACACTTTTTATAAACATTTTTTTGTTTTACGTCTTTGTTACAAAAAGTTTACAAAAAAACTTTGGAAAAAAACATACCTACCTGTTGAAAAAAACACGATAGTTAAAGGAATTTGATTTTAATTTGAAACATTAATATTTGTTAAACGATACCTTATAATATCCGCAATTAACTGGCATTATTACTTTTTTATGTTTAATGTAAAAAAAAAACATAAAACTCATTCAAAACCAAACTTCAGAGGTGTTTCGATTTTTTTGATGAGAAGTGTATTAGTTCCTACTAAAGTTTACTATCCTTAATATTAACCCCATCACTTATTGGGAGATTTCAAAATGGCTTTTTAAAAGCTCTACTCACTTATAATAACTCTCTTCATCATCCATTTCATCTATATCACCCCTGGTGCCTCTCCCGCTGTCACCCTTCCCGCTGACTGCATTCTCCTTGCTAGTGACCAGGTCCTTGGCCGCTTGCTGCTCTAATCCAGCCATGTAGGCATCCAAGGGGTCTTCTTCATCTTCATTGTTCTGTATAATTAAATTAATTTATATAATTGTAATACTAGTCCAGAAGGTTGCTTTTGATGAGAAAGTTGGCAATAGTAATGATTCTGTTCAAAATACTATGAAGTGAATGGTATATATATGTATGTAACATGAATATCAGTTGGTGTCTGCAGAGGTGCACTATATTTGTGTTTAACTTGTAGGTACATAAGTTAAGTAGCATTTATTTTCTTTCCCAGCCCAAACATAAATATTGTTTATAAATAGCTACAGTAAAAACATTGAGTTCTATTAATTTTGCAAAGGTATTTATTCACTAGGAAGGCCCTTATGAAGGTCAAAGTTATTTTAGTTACCACCAATTTGGAAGACAACTTTCAACCAAGAAAAGCAGGCAAAAAAAATCAACAATGCCCCACTAGCCCTAACCCTAACCCTAGGTGGGCTAGTGGGGCATTAGTATTTATTTATTTATTATCATTACTATTGACTATTCAAATGTTGCACCTTTGAACTAGAAGCAGCTTCGTATGTGGGGCTGCCGGGAGCTGGTATGTAAGCTAGAGCTGGTGTTGGTGGCTCATCATCTTCATCAAAATACCTGAAAATATATTAATTGTATAGTTTTATAAAATGTTGTATGACTAAGATTACACATTAGTTATTGAGCCCATGTCATATTCAAACTATTAATTTAACATAATCAGGGTGCACAGACCTTCGTAACACTTAATTATCTGTCCATATAAATCTTTTGCACAATATCCAATTTTAAAAGCATTATTTGAAATGGTAACTATTGTTTTAAATATCTAAAGTGTTGACTGGCTGCTTCCCCCCCAAGGACTAGGTTCATGACTACCTTACAGATCTAACTCTAGACCCACATCCAAATGAAAAGCTGGAAGACAACAGAAGGGTGGTTGAGACCTCATGGTTTCATGGCACAATCAATTGTGATATAATTTGACACACAGGTAACATGGAGAGAGACATATGCTACAACATGGAGAGAGACATGGTACATTTTACTCCAGGAATGCAGGTAATTCTATGTTATAATGTTTTTGCTATATGACAATAATTATATTGGAATTCAAACAAAACAGTATCATACTAATGTTGTTATGAATAATAACAACATTAGTATGATACTGTTTCTTTTGCAAATGTTTTTTTTTTTTTTTTTGACTGGAACAGGAAGGTGGTGGGTCCAGGGGACCTTCTTCCACCGTTACGCGGACTTTTGCGGTGAGCGCTGAGGGCTCTCAACCGCTAATTTTGCAAATGTCATATTAGCCTTAATTTATAGACAAACATGTGAAAAGCTAAAACTGAAACTTAATATTGGTAGTCAGTAATTGAGGCTACTCTCTGACCTAATTCTTATCTGTGATATAGCATCAGAACCGTGATCAGCAGGACGATTATAAGCAGTATCACTTACTCATCCTCAGTCTTCGATCTCTTCTTGCCCAAAGTTCCCCAATTGCCAGTGACAGCATTCTGTGTGATCGCATTCATCGTGGAGTACCCCTGTTTGGAAAGGCCTGAGGTAGGCGGTGGGACAGCGTTCATAGTTGCCGACGGCGGCGGTACTGCGTGCAACGACACACTCGATGGGTTCCGCTTCGGCATAGTGAAACCAGCGAACCCAAACCCCTTGCCGCCACCGCTCCCACTTGAATTATAACTCATTTTCAAGCACTAGCACCTCAAAACGCACTCAAAATCATACGTCTCTCATTACAGCTGAAAGATTGGTTTGGTTATGTGTGTTTTACAGTGAAGTATTATTTCACGGTTTCGGCTGTATATTTATGTAAGCATAAATAAAGAATATTTGTAGTATTTTGTGTTATTTGAATTATATTCAAATATTTTACAAGATAAATACTACCGAATCGACATCGACAAACCAACCAACCAATAACGAATGAATGAATGAATGAATGGATGGAATCTATATATAAAAAAAGGTACTCTGTGGATGGAATGAGTGAGTGGTGCCGCCGGCGGCTCACTGAGCTGAGCGAGCAAGCGAACTGAATGAATAGCGTTCAGCATTCAGCAGTTCAGGTAAATTCAGTTTGATAAGCGTCGGGCTAAAACGTAGTGATTATATACTCTTTGGTAGTTACTGAACGCACAGGGTGAACGAATGTAGGAGGAGGACTTTTTGGCGAGAATTTGCAAAGTGACGTTGCGTTTTATTTTCATCAAATCGGTGTATTTTGAGTTTTATTGAATGATATTGGTGGTGTTTTGTCCAATAAAGATCAATACAAGTGCACGAGTGAAGTGAAATGAAATGAATGCGTGTATCGTGACTTTTCATGTTGTCTCAAATAGTCCACGATTTTGTTTTGTAAAACAGCCACCAATTTACTAAAACCCGACTGACTTAATTTGACTATATTTATACTAGATTTGGCTTTGGCCTATGTTATATTTGGATATCAGACATAATTTATTGATTTGAAACAAAGAAGAAAATATCATGATTAGGCTGTATGGCTAGAACCCTTTGCTCTCCCGAATAAGGGAAAAAAAAACTAATTTAGAACTAAGGTGATTCGCACACTGCACCACCCGCATACCGCATCACGCAGCGTAGTGCGGGAATGCGTGTGCGTGTTCTACGTTGCTTCGTTTCTATAGAAAAACGTGCGTAGGTGCGTCGACACGCAACATGCAGCGTGGTGTGTGGCAGTGTAATAATCGCCTCAGAGTTAGTATCAAATAGAGTTGTCATTATGCGTATACCGGTAAAGGATAGAAACAAAGTACACCCAACTAAATTCCCTGGATTAATTTTACTAACCTACATAATTTGGGTGGTTAATGCTACAAAATTCGATTATTTTCTAAAGCCAATAATTTACGTATTATTACGTTATTTCTATACATTGTTGCAGTCATGCGAGTGTTATGAGATATAATCTGCACTTAATTATATCAATACGATAAAATAAGTTATGTTTTCGTCTTTACGTTTGCTTCGGCTTTTGCAGCCTAAAACACAGCAATAAACCATAGTTTATAAGTTCTATACACATAAACACATATCAAGTTAACAACACAACACCGATTTCTCTTTGCAAACTCAGAATTCATTAAAATCACAAAAATCTCCTATAACTGCCTGGCACAGTGTCAGGTGTGCCCAACAAAAAAATGTGAGACAATGTGTATATTATAATCACTACGTTTTTATGTGAGACTCTAAGCAGGACATAAAATGTTTCTCGAGCTCTTTCACTCCTTTGGAATAGTGTGTATTCTCATTTCGCTCACTCGTAGTATTATTATTACCGTGACAACTCTATTGATACATACTCTGAGACAGACAGATATACAGTACTACCATACTGACAAAATTTGCCGACAAATAGAGCCCACTAATCGATTACCAATACAAAACTTATCTGTGGCTTACGATATTTTTGAAGTTAAATTCCAAAGGATGCATAGTCGCATGAATTTTTGTGTTCAATATAAATACCGTGCCTATAGAAGTTATTATCGCAAAATATCCCCACACATTTTATTAATAACTATATATAATAAAATGTCTGAACCCTATACTTCACATTTAGATAGACGTATTTAATTATGTTTTATATTTATAGTCTTTATTATTTTAATTTTAAAAATCTTAATTTATGTCAATAAAAGTGGGCTTTATGCATAAAATAAATATGTAATTAATTATTTTTTAACATAGGTTTTACAGCATTTTAAGTTGCCATTCCGATCGGAAAGGACGATTTTATTTCGTTAAATAAAAGCTAACGATGAGTTAGCACAGAATTAATTTGCCGCGATTGAGTAACGATTGACTGCCTCATTCCAAATACCAATATATAAAATATACTCTGTGTTCCAAATGGAAGTCTGATCTCTGAAATGAGAAAATAGGAGCCATTAGAGCCATATCTTTTGAACATATTATTAGAGGAAAAAATTGTCTATGTATATTAAATAAATATGGCAGCATAGTATAGTCATATCTGTGTTGCCAGAAGGTTACATTTCTTACATTTTTCGTAACTTTTGACCCCCTCGCGTAACATGTAAGTAATTTTTATATTTAAGGCAATTTTTGTAACTTTTGAGAACAACGAACAACTTTACGAACGCATCCAAATTGAACACACCTAAAACTGGCGCGTCTAAAAAGTATTTCACTCCATATCACACTCAAAGACGGTACTGAATGGATCGCGCCATGACAAAATGTATCCTTTGACGTAACGGATGGATTAAAACTTGATATTGCTTGAGTGTGTACGCGCACGTTTCCTACTTCGCAAGTTCACGCTGTTCGCGATTTCGTAGCTACTTAGCTAGAAAAAGAAAATAAACAATGCTGATTGTGATTTATTTTGTTTCTTTGTGTTATTGTTTGTTGTCGTTCATTTATTGTTTGATAAGTAAGTTTGGCGTTAAAGTTTTTGAAATTATCGTGATACGAGTGCCTATCTTAAATGTATTAATAATTACCAATTGATAATGATACGGTGATATGGGCGAGCATCTTTTTAGTATTTGAATAACTTTTTGACTCTTTGACCATTCCAAAATTAATCAAAGTTCCGTAAAAGATTTAGGTTCTTATCGTCAAGGCCCGAAGAGCCGTACTGTGCTATGTACGGTAGTACATTTGCTCAACCAAGTACCTTTTTCAGAAACCTCGGGCCGAAAACTTGCTAACGAAAAATTACTGGCCCTGTTGCTGACATCAATTTGCCTCCAGCCTCCAAACCCAAAAACACGTAAATAAAAAAAAAACAATAATGTAACTTTGGAACCAAAATGGTAATGAAATGTTACATCATTTCAGGAAACGAAACGTAACTTACGACGACTCAATGGCCCTGGCAACACTGAGTCATATATTCTAAAATTCTAATATTCATTGGCAACATTAGAAGACAGTGATTATATACTCTTTGTCAGAAGATATAAAGTTGTTTTTGTTGCTACGTTTTATTTATTTGAGATATAAAAAAGTAGTCAATTTTAATTTTAAAAATGTATTTTCCATTGTGCGTGCTCCTTTTCGCTTTGCTAGCTATAACAAATGTTGAAGCTGCTCATCCATACGATTTTGGTGACTTTTTAGCCACTGTCTTGGGCATTGGAATCGCAGTGGTCGGAATACTTGCATGTTTGGGTAATTACGCGAGACAGAAAGCGAGAAACGAATTCATATAAAACTCATTCAAGTGAGTAGTTATTTCCTCTTTTCACTTGTAAATATTTTTAGTTTTTCTATTTTTTTTTCTTAAATTTTAAGTTGTTCTTTTTGAATAGCTGTCTATTAGAGGTAAGTACCTACGTAATTGTAGAATAGCAATTAATTAATTAATAACTTGTTTAAATGATGGTATCTAATTTGAAAACCCGATTAGGGGAAGAACTAATGTAGAACTAAGATCTACTTATCTTGTTTTTAGAGGTTGTAAGATTTTAGTGTTGAGATGGCATATAAAATTAATTTTAATTTTTTTTTCAGATACAAATACTATCAATCAAATGAATTGAAAACATAGTTTGAAGCATTCTTTTTAAAACATCTACAATAATAACTAAGTTCTCACGATAAGGCAAAGTTATCTGTAATAAGAATAATATGTATATTGTCTAACTTCATTATTTATCACAATTCTTATGTTGCAAGATTTTATGTGTGTCAGACAGCCTTTTTAATTAACTTGTATCCCAAATCAATCAAATTGAACCTTAAATGTTCAGACATAATAAAAAAGCATATTATTTAATCTAGGTATAGCTATTTTTATATGGTGTCATAGACAATACTGACTGTAATGCATGTTTATTTAATTGCAGGTGTTTTTAATAATCCTGCAGATGTTATCTACTTGCTATCTTGCCTTGTAAATGATATTCTTTGATATTTTTGTTTAGAATTTTTAAATAGTCATAAGCAAACTTTGTTTTGTTAGTATTGTGATTATTAAATCTCATTTAAAATTATTGTATTATATGTAACAATGATCTAATATTGTTCATCACTGAAATATAATAACTTTACACATTTAATTGCGATTAATTTAGTCTTAATATTTTTAATACTATTTACTAATTTACACCTATAGGTTTTCAAGGCATCATGTAAACAACAATACTTGTAAATAATTTATAATTAAAAGAAATATTTCATCAATTTCCATCCTCACATATGTCAGCACATCAGTTAAAATAATAGACATGATCACAAAAGTATTTCATTACCACATTATATTCAATTTGGCTTAAAATTATTAACTAGCATCCTCTAATAGTTCAATTTCTTTTAAAATCTCAGCTTTCTTTGACATTTTCTCTTTCTGATCTTTGTCAAGTGTTTTAAGAGATCCTATTTTTATTTTCTCCTCCAGAGTTTCAATATCTCTTAGTTTTTTTCGGAGGTTTTTGATTCTTTTAACTGGGTCTGCAGGTGTGATGGAAGCAGAGTTACTTGATATTGATGATGATGAAGTACTATTGAATGTGGGCTCAGTTATTTCACATTTGGCAAGTTTATCTCCAGTTTCTTCTACCCCTCCTGAAACAAGTTTTTTTTTATTAATAGGTACCTTTTTGCCCTTGCATAAAAGCTGTCATATTACTGTACAAAGTTCCAGCTACTTAACAAACCTGTCTTCTTTTTCTTCTTCTTTTTGTCAGTATTTATAGTCATGCCAGGTATGTGCTGGACATTGCCACCTTTCTTGGACTTCTGTGCAGCCGCTACTATCTCTGGAGTGAGGCCAACTGGCAGTCCCGTGTTTTGGCGGGCCTTGAACTGTTTGCCTTTACTCTCATAGAGAGGTATTTCTTCTTGGGGGACGTAGCCCTCCTTGATCCGTCTAGGTTTGCGCCAAGTGCCATCTGGACGTTGAGTGGCTGGAATGAACTTACAGCCTAAAAGATTAAGAACATTTATTGTGAGTACACGCTTGGCTGATTCAATTAGAAGCAAGAATGTAAATACACAAACTGAAGCTGAATTCTAATTTACATGCAACAAGTGCACACTTTCACTGCAAATCGAACGCAGAAGGTATGGTAGGAAAGACAAATAAAGCGCGCACAAAATTTGGTAAAATAAATAGCGCTACGGGATCGTATGAGAAAATCTAAATTGTACGCACCATCTGCATCGTGCTCATATGCTGATGTGGCTGTAGCCATTTTCACATACGGAAGCCACGATTATATGTTAGTATAACATCTATTGTAACCTCGTAAAGCGGTAAGCCTTGCGAAATTTCTTCCTTGCTTGCTATTTTCGTACCTACACACAACTAATTTATTTTGACATTTGACGAAAAGCGAAACGAAAGGAACGAACGAAATTGATGAATGAATGAACCTGTGTGAATTGATTAATCAACAAGAGCCGTATGCGCGCTACAAACTGCGATGTACGATTACTAATAAAAGTAATCGAACTAGTCGATAACAATCGATGTAAGCCGATTATTATCGAATAATGGAGTGCGTCGAGCGACTATGACTGACACGGTTACCGTGTCAACTTTAACTACTAATTTACTACTAATAAGTTAAATACTAATAAGCAACTACAAAAGATGGTGCGGCGGTAATATTGAGACAGTAGTTGTTAGTAGTATATCAATTGTTATTCGAATAATCATGGTGAGGGACTACTAAATCAACAATCGAATGCGCAATAGTACAATTTTCGATTCACTCGATTGTTTTTTTGCTACAATCGCCCATCGCTAACAAACGGCCGAGTTGTTGAAATAAACTTAGAGGTACCTATAATTAAAGTCATCCTGGTTACTGAAAGCTGTTAGGTTATTTTTTTTACCAAATCCTATCGTTGTGAAGTAGATTACAGAAAAGAAAAATGGTTTGTCTAATTGTTTGGTTGAATCTAAAGATTGGTTATAGAAGACAACAACTGTAACTTGCAAATGGTAAGTGTGTCCAATTATTACAAAGGCGGCCATCTGCCGCTAAGTAACTATTGAAGCACCAAAATGGCGGCGACGTAACTGTGTGTGTGTGTGGTTCGGAGCGTAATGGCGCGGCGGGCGGCTGGCTTAGTATGTGTGCATGCCGGACGTGTATGCATTTAAGCGAGCTGGCTTACTGTGGGTGCTTCAGTAATTGTTTTATGAGGATGAGGGTTTTCTATCTGAGATCCATGATAAAAAATAGAATTCCAGGAATCACTAATCAAATTAATAAACGATGAGAATTAAAGAAATTAGATGTAAAAAAAAATAGCTTACCAAAAATCTGGGACAACAAAAAAACTTGAGTTAAAAAATCTACAATAATCATACCAAGGTAACCAATCGAATCTCGATATTTTAGCAACACTATTATAGTTATTTTGTCTTTACAAATCATTCATTCATTCGAGAACATGATCAATCAATCAATTCATTTGTCTTGACCAAAGAGTAAAATAATAGACCTATACAGGAGGTCTTGACATTCTAGATTCTCTAAAGTCTTGACCTACGGTCTTGACAATCAAACTAGGCTTGCGCATAATCGTTCGCGACTGGGAGCGGTCTCGTTCGCGGCTCCTTAGCGAACGAGTTCGGTCTTTTCGTTCGTTGGCTCCCATCTCGATTCCAGAAAGACAGATCGTTCGCAGTTCGCGAACGAGCGAAGCGATCAGTTTAAGTAGTTCGCAGCTCCTCAGCGAAGTAGTTCGTCAGCTCCCGTCTCGAACCAGAGAAAAGCAAATCGTTCGCACGCGATATTTTGTTTGTTATATAATTTTACTGTTATTTTTTACTTTACATACTTAGGTATATTCTACTCGTAGTATTTTAATACTGAAATTATTTTAATAAGGGTGGCGCAGCGCCGCGGCCTGCGTCGCGCTCTCGCTCACTCTCGCTCCTTCGTTCGTTTGATAAGACCGAATAGCTTATCAAACGAACGAACGAACGAAGGAGCGAAGGATCTAGGAACTCGTTAGCGTCGTTCGTCAATGGGAGCGCTCTTCCGAACGAGTTAGTTCGCGAACGACACAAGACTAAATCAAACGAATCTCTCCATCCATCCATACTAATCCATAGTCTGTGTGTGCCAGTACTGCCAGTCTGTGGTCTGTGACACAGTCTGTGACCTGTGATCAATATATAGTAATCTGTGATCAAACTCGAATCAATCAATCAATCAACAAAAAATTGAAATAGGTACATACTACCTACCTACCTACCTACTTAATTTGAATTTAGAATTAATTTTGTTTTTATTAGTATACCTGCGCCTATAAAATGCCGAAAAGAAGGAGATTATATACACACATCAAGAACAAAGCTAATAAGCTGAATATATCTCGTGAAGATAATGCCATTGCCAAAGGTATGTACAGATATTTTATAATAATATTTTTTAATTAAAATATGAATATTTTTGCAGAAACCTTGGAACCTTAGGCTACTCATTTAACCTTAAGTTTTATTGCGTAGATAAAGCATCGACAGCCCGAGGCCGCCTCAAGGGAGCGTTAATGGAAGTGCTGGACCCGACCTTGGAAGAATCTGAAGCATCATCAGCAGAGAGTCCTTCAAAAAGAGACAGGTTAAATTATTATCAATTATAACATTCGTGTACAACCTTCACTGCTAATTAGTTTTATACCGCCTCTAAGACTACTCTCTGACCAGTGTAACTTCTTCTACCAATTTTATAAATTACTTGTATTTTTTTAGAATATCCTTGGTGATGGTCTACTCTCTGACCCTCATTAATTTTGAAAACTAATAAATGTAGGTGAACAGAGAGAATATTTTAAAATTTATCCCCTATGGATTAAAGAAAGTTATTTGGAACTAGAAAGCTAGTCCTAAAATAACTTTCCATACTCAAAATCAAAACTTCATGAATTCAATTTAATTAGAATGTTACACTATAATTGATTATTTCACAGAGATGAAGACCCAAGCTACGAATCAGAAGATGAAATTAAAACACGTCACCAATTATCTCGAAAGTCACCACCACGGCAATCTTACGTACTGAAGCTTTTCGACAGGAGTGTAGATTTGTCGCAGTTCAGTGAAGACTCGCCTTTATATCCTATATGCAGAGCGTGGATTGCAAATCAGCCTAAAGCTAATTATAGAAATTTTGGGTAAGGGTGTAATGAAGTTTAGTTTCCTATTACGGAAGTTCCTTTACAGTAGGCGTTGACTTGCAAAAAGGGAAGCAACGCGTTGTATACATGTGTGAATTACAGTTTACGTCCATCTTTTATACATAAAAGACAGACAGACGTGACGTCACCAGTTATGCCTCCATGCAAACCCCCCTCCCCCAACCCCCCACAAAAACCTAGCTTTTTTTGGTTGTAATATCAGTCGGATTTTAAAAATTATTTTTGCATTTGATAGCCCAATTCTTGAGGAAAGTTATAAGCTATTTTTTATCCTGGGAACGTGGGTGATACCGCGGGGAACAGCTATTTGTATATAAAATGCTTGCAATTGCTGCAATATTTATTATATTTTGAACTTGGCTCCTGGCAGGGGTCAACATAACTTTTTTTTTTCATTGTATTTTTGTTTTAGACCACAATCTCCTGTGGTACGCACACAAAACTGGAACTGCTCAAGTTCTCAAGTTCTCAAGAACCCTCGCACAACTGTCAATTTTTGTATGAAAATGTGCTATATTTACTAACGTAAACAATTAATGAAACTCACATTTCTTTACGTTATTCATATTACTAAATTCCAGTAAAAAATATGAAGACCCAGATACCAATGAGAACACCGTAGAGTTGCCAGGGCCTGAGGGACCTCCAGTGACTCGCATACCGGAACTGCTGCCTGAACAGTTAGCTGCTAATAAGGACAATATTAACTTAAACTATGTGAGTATTACAACTTTTATTTTGTAAGATTTGAATGTTATAACGGCAGTTTATAATTCATTCTGTAATAGCTTGTACTATTTCTCTTCATGATGGTTAATCCATGGTATATGAAAGGATATGGCTAAATAGAGTATGGGCGACTGCCCTAGCCATGTATAAACACTACCCCACAAAACACAGTTTATCACCTCACTAGAATTGAGCAAGTGATTTAGCAAATGTTTTCTCACGATAATCAATCCTATATTATGAGGGCTCTTCCACGCACCTCTTCTACATATTCCTCATGACCAAGCCTTGCCAATTTAAGATCTTAAATATTTATCCAGCGTGAAGCCCCACCACCCAGCCGTGAACAGCTGCTGCAGACTCACTCTCGACGCTGGGCCAGCGTGCGTCGCTCGTGGCTGCACCAGGCGCTCAAAGTAGAGGAGCGTTATGAAAATACCCAACAGTTGCTCAATAACATGAATGTCAAGTGAGTCCATATAACCTGACCTAACCTTAAATCTTCACAATGACATACACAATGATGCATCGCATATGCCTGCAGGCATATCTGCTATAGTTACCAGCTTGACGTCAAGTGTCCCTGTCTCACTTTGACGTTATTAGTTTGATGTTATAAGAAACGAGACAAACATGGTTTTCAAAGCTGCGTCTTTTGAACTCACAAGTGGTTACGTTTTTCTGAGAATTGTTTGTATGACTGTACCCCTCTAGTAATTGTAAGCTATACACAAGGGCGGATCCAGAATTTTTTCTGGGAGGGGCATAAACCGGGGGGGTTTGCCCCCCCTAAATCCGCCCATGCCCATACATATGAAATTAAGACTATATATAGACTGATAAGAAAGACTGGATTTTTATAAGAACTATAGAGATTCAGTAAATATCTCTTAAACGCTTCAACTTTTTGCATGATTTATTTTCTCTTTGTTTCAGTGGCCTTTAAATCAATAGGTATAAGATTTATTTTTTAAATACTTAGAATTACTAAAGTAAGTTTATATTGAATTGATTTACAAATATTTTGTACATATTTTATTTGATTTTGCATGTTCCAATCGTGATAGGATTTTAATTATATTGATTTATGAATGAAAGAAACAATTTATTAGAAGTTTACAGTGATTTATTTGTAAATAAATTATTATTGAGGCTGTATTCGTCTTTTCTTTTGTCCTTTTCCTTGTAGCTTTGGACATTGTGACTTCTTGTGTCCTTTTTCATTACAGTTGTAGCATGACTACAACAAATATAAAACTTATTTGAATTCAGTGAAATTTAAAAAAAACAAGATATGAAGTTTTTTTTTAGTATTCAACCAAAAGAAATTTCAGACTTCAAACCTACTGCCGAATAACAAATAGGTGCCAAACAGTCAAAATTTTAGCAAAAAAATGTACATATACATTATAAAGACTAGATCAGAAACAGAAATCACAAACCACTCAAACATAACTCCTTTTAGTAAGTTAAGAAAGGTTATTTTAGCACAATCTATTCTTCAGTCTTCTCCTTAGGACATAAGTCAAACATAAGTTAAAAAATTCAGTTTAGGCCCTAATAAGGCACTTATGAATGTTACAAATTGATTCTAACGCCAGTTCGGAATACACTTTGACTGAGAAGACTCCGGCAAGAAACTCGGCAAAAACATACCTGGCTCTCAATAACAGCTCCACAAACATGTCCCTTTTCCAGGCTACACCTTTTACACTCCTCACAGTGAACGAATGTTGGCTTCACACATCTTTTACAGGCATTGCAATGTTTGTATGTCATACCATTCTTGCTGGTACACTCACCACATTTGGCACAGTGGTTGTTGGTTGCTAACACCCAATATTTGCACTTATCACAATGTTTGTAATTCTTGTCATTTGATAAATCTATTGTGGAAAGTGGCAGGTTGGTGAAGAAACGGACTGGGGAACCAAATTTGCGACCATCTTTAGTTTTGCTTTGGAATTTCTTATGATTTCCATATTCAACCTGAAATCAGATAAGTTTGTATTAGGACTTCTTTTTAAGGTCTATATGAATACATACATAAATCTATTGTCATAGGTACTTATAATAGACTAAAATGCAAGCAATATTCTTAAAAATTCTTAAATATTCAAAATGGGGACTTAAAAATTAAAGATACTCCATTTTAAATTGAAAATAACTAATTCTAACATACCTGGTAATCATGCATATTAATTTCCGGCGCGATATTTGTGATATAAGGCTCCGAAAAGTATGGGAAAGCCCATAAGATTGGTAACAGTCCCTCTTCAGATTTATCACAGACTTTTTTGTACAATGTTGTTAACTCTTTCAAGGTGTGAACTAGGGGTTCCACTCTACCTCCAAATGGTGGATCCATTACTATGCATATGCCTCCATCTCTGGGAAAAAAATATGATAATATAATTTTAAGTCCTTTATAATTATTTGATAGCAGCTAGCTCATCATAAATTTGTCTAACCACTGCAAAAAGCTCAACAGAATTTATTTAATGCACTAAACATTTAGAGATGGAAAAATTAAACTCACTCCATTTACCATTAAGTTACTACCTAACATAATGACAACCGCAAACTCAAATATTCAAATACATACTTAGAACTCTTAAAAAACTTCTTTAGCACTTTCTCATCTTCATTCCCGTTGAATAAGTAATCATTGAACATGTTGTACCACAAGTACTTGTTGGGTGCGTTGAACAATTGGTGGCGGGTGTCATAGTCCAGGAGTATGGAGTTGTAGTCAGGGCTTGCACTGGCTGCTTCGTGGATAGATGGTGTACCAATGCATAGGATGTTACTGGAAAAGGTTAATATTTACCAATGCATAGGATGTTACTGGAAAAGGTTAATTTTTATTCCACAATTTCTGTGGAATAAAAAGTATCTAATGTTTAAATCTAAGGTAGAGCTAATTTATTGTTCATAATTTCTTCCAAATCCATTCAGCCACGGTTAGCAAAAATCCACATAAACTTTCAAATTTATCATAATAAGTAGCATATTAAAATGGAGGGTTAGGATTTTCTGTGGCACAGTTGGGTAAAAAGGTTCTTTTTCTTGATTGAGTGGCAACGGTAGCCAATAGCACAATTCTAACCTAACCTAAGTCTCTGATACTACTTTCAAATAATGTAAAGTTATGGAACTATACATATTCCATTGATACACATTTAATAGTGATGTATTAAATTGACTAGTGATACTATTGCTGTACTATAGGACTTACACTGCCAATATTTTTTCTTGGCACACCTAACAATCAATCAATTCAATCTTTGAAATCCTTTTAGTGGAAGGTGTTACTAACCGAATATTATTATTCCTTAGAATACCCAAAACAGTGCTAACAGATTTCTTAGCAAATATATACTGTGCTTCAACCGCATCATTCTCCAATGTTGGTAGCCATGATGATGGTGATGCTAGCTGCTCATCACTCAATCCGGTGATCACTCTATGGTCCTTGCCATGTTTCTTGTTCTGTGACAATATGTACAACTCTTTGCATGTGTTGCAGTATGCTCTGTCGGACGGGTGACGCGATTTTACCTGAGAAGTTTTTTTTTTATTAATTGGCACACAAAGGAAATCACATTTTAATTTCATAATAACATATAATTAATGCCAGCATAGTTTATCGGTAATACTAGGTTTATGAGAGATACCAAACAGAAAGTAATAAGTATATGCCAAATAAATATAAAACTAACCTCATTCAGAAACTTCCATGCTTCTGCCTTATCGATCTTCGGAATCATGTTATAGTACTTCTCATTCCGTTTCTTCACATTTTCTTTCTTCCAGTCTTCTTCATCGATGTTTAAAGTACAGTCTTTTTTGTTCCTGCATGAGGAACAAGCGAAATATCGACCTTTTTCGGATGAAAACAAAAGTGTCGGTCCGTGCAAACAAATCGGATGCGATTTAACATCTTCTACCACGACTTCGACAGGTGAAGGTTTGTGGACGGCAGCGCCAGGATTTTCTACCTTCCTTTTCTTAGCCATTTCTTCCAATATCCCAATAAAATACCTAAAAATGGAACAAGAAAATATTTCACGAAGTACACACGTGAAAGTGACAACTGTCTGTCGTAGCGTGACACTGACAGGAAATTGATGACTGACAGTAGGTATGACAGGTTCCAGCACGCAATTGACAGTGACAGAATTAGTGGTGTGCGGTGCACAGATAGTCAAGAAACTACTTTTTTAGTTTTTAATTTTATTTCAGTAGGTATAGATTAAGGTTATTTTATAATTATCTAAATGTTATTATATGATAGACAGTAGTTTGATAGTAAATTGTTCTATAGACAGTATCGATTATTCGATTTATCATAATATCATTGCTAAACTGCATGGCATGCCGCCAGCCCTATTTTTTATTTTTAAAGTTGCTGGCAATATTTCTGAAACCGGCCGCGTTCTTTTCTTTTCACGATTTTTGAATATTCTGCTATATATCGTGACATAGGTAACCCATAAAAAAATAAAATGAATGGGCTAGTAAAATCTGCGCATAGAATAATACACAGCTGTGTTAAAAGCTCAAACTTAACGTGTGCATTGGTAACCCGAAGTCAGGCACCAGTGAAACGTGATTTCACAAGAGGGATATGGCACATGAGCTGCTCGAAAAGGCTCGATGGGCCGGCGGCCTCGAGCTTGCTTCACAACCATTCCAACACGTGCAGCTGTGGATGCGGCCTCAAAGCCCTACACACGAAAGGTAACCAATATTTTCTGGCAATTATTTTTAGGTTAGGTATTGCACCATGCCTATGGTAAGTAATCTATAGATGTGTTCTGAAGTTTTTTCACTTTCTTTGCGTTGTTTTCTTAGCTTACAATGATCGACCCCCATATATATCATAAATGTCTTAGGGGCGGTTTTTTCTACTATCTGCAAACCCTGCGGGCTTCTTGTAGATATCATAGATTTCTGTGGCTTAGTTGTTCTAAAATTAATATAAGTGCTCATTTTAAAGCATATCACAAAATATTGTGCCAACCCAAATGATCATTGCAAGGAACATTGCATCCAGTGTAGATGATGAAATATCATGATTATAATTTCTTAGCAGATAGAGAAGATGAGCCAGGAGATAGACCAAGGCCCCTTGGTGAGTCCTATACCCAATCCTTTCCAACTCCTGATTTCCTGGTAAGCTCTGAACATGATCTATTGTAGAACTTGTAGTTAATTAAGATTGTAGGAGTGGCCAATTCAGTTCTTATTATAGTTTGTAAAGCTATATTGTTATCAAAATAAACTTATTAGTGGAATTAAATAAAATTGAGATGGAGTGTATGTAAGCAAAAGTATGCAGTAATAGCATTCATCACATTAAGTAATGCAATAGTAAAGATTGTCTTAATTCTACTATCCTGATATATACTATACTTTATTAATATTATAAATGTGAAAGTTTGGGTGTATGTTTATTACTCAATCACGCTAGAAAGGTGGAACAGATTTGGATAAAATTTGGCAAACAGATTTAACGTAATATTCTAGATAAACATATTATACTTTTTACAACAAGGTGAAACCGCGGGGTGGAAGCTAGATAAACATGTTGGTTACCTACATTTTTTAAATGTCAAAACCGACTGTTTTCTATGTTTAATGGCTGTATTGTGATAGACTTTTGAATAACATTATCATAGAATACTAATTTTAGTATTTTAGATCTTATACTTCTTCAATTAAGTACTGTATTGCTATACCTCCATTATGGATACAAGTGAGTTTAATTCACACTTAGGACAAACTGTGCATGAACATGTCGGTTTGTACTGTTGGGGTGTAATTATCTAAATATGTAAGTATGTACTTACAACTGGCTTCTCTATTTTATATATCTGGTGTCTACATATAATACAGGTTGATTATTTTCTGATAAATGATTTTTGTGAAAATAAAATTAGTATATTCAGATGGCTGTGAGAAGAATTTAATTATTTATAAATATTTTTTTGTAAAAAGTAAGTAACCTAATCAGTATAAGAGTATGGTTAATAGTAGGTTACATTAAAAACTAACTATTAGTAACATACCACCTAGCATCCTTCCTAATATATTTTTTTATATTATAATAAAAAACAATGATTTGTGTTTTAATTAAATAAAAATTATAATAAATTCTTAACTAGTGTGTCAAATGTTGAAGTTACAATAAAAACAAAAATAGAAGAACTCCCTAAGAATATTTGTTTTTAAAAGTTCCCTGCATACTTGCCACACTGGCCTCTTCATTACAAGAAAAGAGTCAGAGCCAACTGCAGGGTACATAAACATCATATTCACATCCTGGGACATAGACCCGAGTCTTGTCTCAGCATAAAAATATGAGACAAAAGCTTTAGCTAGACATTAGTAACTAATACCTATATAAAGTACCTATGTAATAAACTTTTTGTTAAGTAAAATACAAATATTACTATTCTAGAAGATATCACTCTTCATTAGTAAGTTCAAAAGTAGTTTAGCAAAAAAAAAACAATGCTTCTGTATCCAGGTGAGAGAGAACTGGTGGAGTTCCTCACAGAGGAGATAGTGGCTGAACGCAAAGCTCAGAAGGTGAAGACCTTGCCTGTTGAAGTAGACGGCTTTGTTGTGACGGGGGATGGAGCTGAGGTTCTCCTAACTAAACAGCTGAAGGATGAAATGTAAGTTATATGACCACCTTGGTACACTTGCCTATTCATTTGTAGTTATATATAATGAAGAATGATGACTATGAAACATTACATCCTAACTAATATTATAAAGACGAATGTGAGTATGTTTGTTTGTTACCTTTTCACGCCTAAACCGCTGTACCGATCGCGATGAAATTTCGCAGATAGCCTATGGTATGGAGGACATGGGCTGCTTTTTTTTCTCGGAAACGCGGGTGAAACCGAGGGGAACAGCTAGTTATAGTTATAAAAACAGCATCCATTGACGGTAAAGACTTGTATTTCAGCAAGTAGTACCATTGAAACCTTTTTTATTTTCTTCACCAACAGCGTTAAAATTACATTCAATGTGAACCACACGGTGGACTCTGAGGATCTGGGCGAGGGCGAAGGGTCTCAGCAGGCGGAGAAGCAGGAGTTCTCGGAGATGCGCTCGCGGCCCCAATTCGAGGTTGATGTGGTCCGAGGAGACACCACCCTCGGCTTCACCTGCTCGTTCCTCCAAGAGCAGCCACAAACCGGCAACGATGAGTACAGTATGTATATTATGCTACGGGGTGTCAGGCCCTCGACTTACAGGGACCTATATTATGGATAGCCTCTATGTGGCATGCAGGACAGAACTATTCTACTAACAGTAGTTAGAATGAGATAGAATACGAAAGCTAGCGAGTGTAAGTGTAGGCGTAGTATAACACGCGCCACGAAAGATGAGACTTGACACACCACGAGGTTTGACATGTCTTGAAATCGCCTACTGCGATTTATAGGTCTCTTTAGCGGTATGGTAGCTGCACTTTGCACAAGTGCACCTTGTTCATACTTATACAAAAGCCAGTACTTAGTATTAGAGAAACTAATTTTTTATTAAAATTAAACTTGATCAGGTTATTAATTTTCTTTTTTTCTTTTTTTTCTTTTTTGTGTTTATGCGTTCACTGTCCAAAAAAAAAAATGTAATCTTGCTGGGTTTCTTGCCGGTTCTTCTCATTGAAGGCGACTTCCGAATCGGTGGTATCTTCTGTAGTTTCGACGTTCATAAGTGCCCTTCTAGGGCCTAAACTGAATAAATAGCTTTCACTTTGGTATGGGGTCTGAGGCGCCTGAATAGATATACAAATTATGGATAATTTATACACGACTGTACCTGCGCAGGCTCCCCACTACTGACACTCGTCAAAAATTGTCATGTCTCATCTTTCGTGGCGCGTATTATACCACGTACTCCAACGCGTAGGTGCGTAGTGGTTGTGGAGTCTATTGTAACATTCATGAGTGCCTTATCTGGGCCTGAATAAATTATTTTTGAGTTAGAGATTCTGAAAAAAATTACCCATACTTGAGACAGTTTCTTTGATGTTTAAGCATTTTTTTTAAATTACAGATGATATCTTCGGTATCGACGAGGTGACCATCTACAACGGCGAATGGAAAGACAAGGTGTATGCAGTCGCTGGCGACGTGCTCGACGGGGTCAGTAATTAATACTTTATGTAAATTAAAGCTGAGATGTTCTGTTTTATATCTTACTTACTCACTGTGATACTGTGATAAAGGAACTAAACTAAAACCACCTTATTTTATGAGATGCGTCTCTTTCTAACTTTATATAGAAAAGAGACGGGGCTATTAAAACCTGTGTTTAATAAGTTTTTCTGGCTTCATTCGAATATTGCGTAGCTAAAACTGCATAACAGGAAAAGAGTCAGCTGGTTGACGAATAGGATATGGTTACAACGCCATCTATGATCAAGATTTCGTAACAATTAAGTATCACAATGATTTATCGATATTTTTTTCTCTACACTTAACATTATTAGCGAAAAACGGAAGCATTTCTCATAGACCAGCAATTTTGAACTCGTGTCTTACAATTAGTTTAATATTTTCGTCAATAATTATCATGACTCCGTAGCCTTATGGCTTATCTTACTTCTTCGTACCGTGAGGACGTAGGTTCGATCCTAAGTCACCCCATTTCTATGCCACGCTCAACACTATGATACATGTAGTTGTTGGGTGCCAATAATGGGGGAAAGCGATTGCATTGATGTGAAGTTGATTCCTCACTAAGTGTGGGTAATATTCATTGGTATGCTATATTTATTTCATTCAAAAATATTTTCATTATCTATATAAAAAAAAATATCAGTAATGGATGGTAATACATTTCTAAGGTCTGTGGCGCTTGTATTTATATAAATACATGGCAGTGCCCCGCGGCTTTACTCGTGTTCCAGAGATAAATTCCATCACACGTATTATTATTATCTCTGGGTCCCAAACTGCTTATTTTCATCAAAATTGGTCAGCTAGCTTAGTCGTGAAATCGTAAACTGTAACGGCTGAACGTATTTGGATGACATTTAGCACACCGATAGAATTTACATTACATATCGTGGATTAATGTGGATTAACATAATAATATAGGAAACTTCTATCTAGTGATTTATAATTTAAATCAGTAAACATAATAAACTAATTATTGTTGTCTCCTATTTAATTACAAAAATAAATATATTGTATGTATGTTTATTAACTTAATTTAGTTGTATAAAAGATGTTTAATCTTAATTCATACAGATTTGTTATCTTGTTTGTGTCAGTCTGAAAACTCGATCAAGGACATTCATCATGCTTCAAATAGATAAATTATATTTTTGCAGATCTGTAGGTAATACACTTACTACAGTGACTGAAAATCAGTGCTGTCCTTAGAGTATACATAAGCAAGCTATAGAGCACGCCTTACTAAGTATGAACCGAAAGCACAAGTATGAACACAGAAGGGTCTCAAAAGGGGTTGCGGGAGACGTGAGACGGGTGCGAATGCATGGAACATCGCTATGAAAACTTTATTCTATAACATTTTAGCTTCGATCTATGATGCTGTCCAATAACGGACTGTCAGTAGTTTTACTGTGTCAGCCCATCTTTGAAATTGCACAACATAATAATATTTTACAACATCAATATCAAATAAAACTAGGCACCTATTGGTGTTTTCCAACAGAGAGCCAGTTCCATCTAGGCTTTGTGTGCTTACCACCTTCGGCCACATCATCACTTACCAGAGATTATGGTCAAACACAAGCCTACACAAAATACAAAGAAAAAAGAAAATAGCTACTAAACGGATTTTATAACAAAAAAAAACCTATATTGATGAAACAGTACCCGTACCTAATAAGTCAACACCATTGTTTTTAACCGACTTTAAAAAAAAAGAGGAGGTTCTCAATTCGGTTGTATTTTTTTTAATGGATGTTCACCCATTACTCCGTCATTTATGAACAGCTTTGAAAAAATATATTTTTAAAACCGAAAGTAGGATATTTATTAAGTGTTCTATCTTTCCAGTATCTCTACGATCTGCTAATGAATCTGCTGGAAGAGAAAGGCGTAAGCAACGAGTTCGTACAGAAACTCTCAGACTTCAGCACCGCATACGAGCACACCGCATACATCAACCTACTCGAGTCAATTTCAAAATTCACTATTGGCAAAAAGTAACTACTAATATAAAGTACTTGGCGTTAAGAGATACTTCTGAATAGTCAGAGATGTCTGATTCTAGAAGATTTTAGCCAAGTACAGTACATTCGTGGTTTAGCATTCTAGATGATTCGATTTTTGTGAAACTGCGGTACAAAAATGTCCCCATTCTATTAATTTGGTAATTCAATAGATAGTGATGTAGTTATTATATATATCTTTATTTTATTAGTTACCTATACTATAATTAGTATATACAAATTATATGATGGAACCCGAATGGACTGGCATTTACGTTGCTATAGGTCAGCTTTAAAAATTAGTTTAGTTTGTGAACACAGTGTTGTGTTTGTTTATCATTTTAGTGTTTAATATGTTTAGTTTAAAAATGTCTGAATAAATGTTATTCGAATTGAATTTGTATTCGTTATTTTTATATTATGGTATGTACACATTGCAAGTGTGTACACCACACCACATGTATTTACTTAACCTAGATTACTTTTCAAATATATAAAGTAAATAAACATATTTCTGTGTTGCCTTTGTCACTTGTTTACATGAATAATTTATTAGGTTAGGTACTTTCATATTTTTAATTAGGAATATGAAACAGCTGCTTCATAAAGTACCTACTGTCCCACGTGGTTTCACCCGCGCGTTCTCGAGATAAAAAGTAGCCTACAAATATCTGTTGCGGTACATATTACGTGTTAATAGAGTACATTCCTTGAGTTTAAGAAACTTTTTAATACGCTATATATTTTTCAAGTTACACGGGGGCCGTGCTGAAAACGTTTGGCTGGCACGGCCCCCTTTTTTTGCATATTTCTTCAAAAGTACAGAGGTACATTGAAAAAGAAACCGGTACATATACTCCTAGAGGCGAGTACATTGCATTGGTGCACACCAAAAACGCAAATTCTGCGGGGCCGAGTGGGGCAAACGTACATAATAAATTGCTTACCCAGGAAAATTGGATACCTTGCCGCTCCGGGGGGAAACGGCAGGGTAAATATTAGACTCCTACTGTCTAAAATCCTGGCGTTTACCACACGCACATCCCACTTTCCTAAAGGTGTGACGACCCCCCTAGGGTTGACTTCGCCAAGGTTTTTGGATGGAGTTTGTGTGAACAATATTAGTTCTGCTATAGTATTGCCGAGTCCTTCGGCTAGAGCTCTGTGTAAGTTGCACTTTGATGGGAATAAACTGTAGCAAGCCTCATTATACATAATGATAAGATTAGATATTATAGGCTCACTTTACATTGCGGCGGATGAAAAGAAGCGAAGCGAATTTTTGGAACAAAGTTGTACATTCCATTTTGAACTGTATCAGATTTGCATAGGTAAGACTTGACACGGGTAGCGAAATTTTGCGAGATTCCCCAGACTATCGTCAGCGACTCTGAGAGAATGCGGGCAAAGTATAATTGGTATACATTTTAAAATAAATACATATAAATTACAAAATGTAATGTACAAATTTTATCCAAAAATTCACTTCGCTTCCGTTCCCTTGTCATCGCCGGCAAAATAAATAATCAATTCTTATATCGAGTTCATAAAACATAAGTCCTTGTATTCTGTACTAGCGACCCACCCCGGCTTCGCAAGGGTAGAAGAGCGTAATATATTATGCCTACATTTTTTGCATCAGCTTGTTGCGTGGCAACAGGCGGGCAGGTGGAGCGCGGGTACGGAGGTGGCTGGCGCTGCATCAAGCGAGGAGACCCGTCGTCGCGTCGCGTTGGTGCGAGACTGCTTGAATTTATTTTCTCGCGCGTAATTTTTAATTTACGATAGCTCCTAAGATATTCATTTAAATTATATGGTGTAAAAGAGTAAAATAATGTGCATGAAATGCTTAAAGCCTCTAAATTATTCAATATGATAAGGATTAATACCGTATTTGTGTAAATAGCTTTCCAATTACCGCTTTATAATTGCCCATTTTTTATGTATTAGAATGGATATAGTATGTTATCCTTAAGAGACAGACAGACAGATAGACATATGCCATCGCGAACTTTTCTGTAGACCTATACTATAAGATACACAATTCCACCATACATCATTTTGTTATATCTCAAAGGGTTTAGGCAGTTTCATTGAAAGCTCCCAGACGGCACCTTTCCGACACCTCCAACAAATATAATGATATTTTAGCCAATGTATATAAAAACTTGACAAATTATATACTAAAACCTTCCTCGAGAACCACTCTGTCCATTGGTGAAAACAGCATGAAAATCGGTGCAGTAGTTTTTGAATTTATCGCGAACAGACAGACAGGCAGACAGACGCGGTGAAGGACTTTGTTTTATAATATTATCATAGATAGATAGATACTTACTACCTCGGAGAATAAACAAGGGGTACCTACACAAGTAATGTAGGTACCTATAATACATATCATATCTACCAACTTTACGAACTTTGCCATCGATAGGTATAAGTACCTATATATAATTTAAACTGCACGAAAATAAAGGATTATGAAAATTACTGTAAACAAATCTATCATATAACCCTTGGCCCTTGCCCATCATGTACTTACATGTACCGACTCATAACAAATGATTAGTTCTGAGAGTACTGTAGTATTGATCAATAATTGCACTTAATTGGTATGTGTGTGAGAAACGAACATCATGTATCAAGTCATGGGCAAATCATGTCTGTCCATGCCTGGCTGCGTGAAATTTTATCAAATAATGGCTTATCACTGCGTCAATAAAAGATTACGAGTTACGTACGACCGACACATATAAAAAGTCTTGCAAAACAATCTTATTCTTAAAGTTACCCGCGCAGCCGAAGTCAGCTGACACGCTGACTCTGCATAACCAACAGCTGTTAACAAAAAGTAGAAAAACATGAGAAAGTTTATCTGTCTCTCTCACACAATACTTGTTTTGTTTCTTATCACATGACATCGATCCCGTGGCGGACAAGAGCCACAGGAATTTTGTCAGTAGATTTCATACAAATCAATCAACCAATAGAAACGCGTCTTAAGATCGAGCTTACTAACGAAGCTTTAAACTGGCCAATAAAAAAACGGAGAGTAAGGAAGGGTGTGAACATCGCGCGATTCTGTCTAAGCACCTGTCAAATTTCCAAGCAAAATGAAAAGAGTTTTATTTTATCTCTCCAAAATGGCTGACGCGTCTTCGTCGCCGATACGCGTAAAGAAAATACCCGATGACTTATACGAGCTGTGTCTGACGAATTTAGTGAACTATTTGCAGAAATCAAAGTGCGACAGGAATGTATTGCGTTCGCTGCCGGACAGCATCCTCATGGATGTTTATTTTAAGGTGAGTTATGCGACGAGCGGACCACAGTATTAGTTTATTTATTCTTATCGATAAAAAACAGTTGGGACGGTGAACATACCGTTATATTGCTCTATATACATTTGTTTGCGATTATATCGTTATCAGTGAAGTGTAGGGTATCGATAAGGCAGTGAAATTATGTTTTTTGGGGTGCAAGTAGCCAGGGTGACCGTGATGGCTATGATAATATAATTAGAGTTGTTATGAGACAAACGGCCACTTTCACTGCTGGCTGTTAGGCGGTGGATGCACTAGCCGTTTGTCATACGATCTGTCAGCTCTTTGTTACGAAACTACTAGATGTTTGCGATAACGTGCACTCAAGCATTTGTTCATATTGCTACGTAGTAGGTACCACGCATCGATGTAATGTAGATCAGTTTATAGCCACGAGTAAGTTCTTATAACATATTGTTATTTAGGAAAATGGGTCAGAGTACCCTTAGGAATTGAAGTCCTCTGAACATTAATAAAATCCATTAGGTATAGTAAAATTAACAAAAACCTTAGAAATGGTTCCACAAATGGTTCCATTTATTGCAATGATCAACCAAAGACTACTGTCTGACCGACCCAATATTTCTACTTTAATAGATATGAAACCTATTATTTCCTCTATTGTAGAAATACCTTGGTATAAAAGATTGCATAATTTTCATAAAAAGATCAACTAGCTAGGTAAATAACCTACCTAGTAATTTTTTTTTTCTGAAATCGGCCACAATGATAAATCAAAAAGTACTAAATACGTAAATTCTTCTTCAAATTTGGTAACATTGACTTTTTTATCACTGCCTTGATCTTGATACCAGTACCTTCACAATCATAATGATAAGTCTAAATCTTTGACGGGGAGTGATCCACTTCATAAATAAATATATATACTATCATTCATAGACTGTAGTGACCATAAATAACTTCTATATGTAGATATGGAACCGAACTGTAAAGTTCCATAGACCACAGGTAAGAATAGTGTATTTTGCTGTAACCTATAAGCTAAAGGTTTGGTATGTTACCATTTTTGTTACTTCTAAATAATTTATAGCCTAACAGTCAATTTTTCTCTTATATATATAAGCTATTCTTCTAATAAGCCTATAGAAAAACTGCTTACGTAAAATTAACAGCTTTAAACCGGTATCTGGCCATTAAAAAAATAAGGCCTAACACTAGAAAAATATGCTGGCTTTTATTACCAAGTACATTGCTCAATTAATTCACCAATTAGATAAAGTGTGTATGGGGATAAGGGCATTTAGCTTTGAATCTAAATTTGAAATCCATAGTCATAATTGATCAAAATGTATGTAACAGTCTTTGTTCATCCTATTTTAAACACATGCCAGGTAGGTAGTTAAGTATTGTTGCTAAAGAGGGAAGTGGAATATTTTAATATAAATATTTGCAGCCAGCCATTTTGTCTAGTTAATTATTAATATAACCAAATATTATACAAGGATATTATTACGTCTACAAGCAGTAGATGGAAATCTATATAAAGTTAATCTACATTAGTGCAGTGTAGGTGTAAATTTACATATGCAAAAATAAGCAAAGGAAAATAAACATATTAATTTGTTTAAACTAAGTAGTTGTTCCTAATTAGATACAAAAATATGAGTCATGAAATTCGTGATCTTGTTTCGCCTGAACTTGAGATTAGATTACACGTGTCAACAATTGGACCCCTTAGACATGCCTCTGAGTACAGTCGGCAACATAAGTAGCTAAACTAATCCTTTACCATACTATTGACACTCTTGACAGTTTACATTTTATATGAAAACTGAATTTAGTAATGGGACACGGTAGTCAAGAGAGCATCTACTTTTGACGCTGACTGTACCTAGTGTTGGTACAATCACCAATATAAGAAATCCTTTACAAAACACATGTACACTGTAACTGTCCTGTCTGTCTGTGTCTAAAAAAGCCTGTACAGTCGCCATCAAAAGTAGATGCTCACTTCGCATTTTTATACAAACTGTAAGTGTCAATGGATTATGATAAAAGTGTACCTTATCAAAATACACTTTTGACGTTTGTTAATATGGATTTGTTCAGCTACTTATGTTGCCGACTGTACTCACTCAGGAGCATGTCCAAGGGGCATCGCATATTCGTCTATTTCACGCTGCATTATGTATAAATATTAAAGTAATCTGTATAATTTTGTGTTCGGCCTTCAAATAGATTGTAATATAAACTTTTCATGAAATTGTTTAGTTTATTACCACTACTTAATGCAGGAAATAAATTGTTATATTTTCATTTTTCCTCTTTTAGATTTGTCACAATCAGTCGCGACCAACGATACGTATATTATTTACATAATTTTTTAGGTTTATGTTTCATTACCCGACTGCGAGGAAGACCAAAAAAGGAGGGTTATTTTTGCGTGAATAAGTTACCCACGTATGGGTGACATTAATTGGGTTTAAAGAAAGATCTATTAGTAAATCTCATAGCATTATATTCATAACGGTATGCGTCCGTCGCGAGTTTTCCAGCGCCCGCGCCGCAACAGCGATGCAGGCGCTAAGTTCTTAGATTCAGTAGCGCTGCATAGCGTCGCCATGCGCGCAGTTGGCCTTCAAAAAACGCAGCTATAATAAAATTAAAAATAAGTACCGTTCATGTAAATATCAGAATATGAATGACAAATAGGTATAATTATTAGGAATCTAAATAGATTTTGAGGCGTATCCAACCAAGCGTACCTCTTTTACAGAATCATAAACTTCTTTATTGTTTTTAATGTGATTATTATTTTTCCTTGGCTTGTGTTTGATTATAATCTCATCATGGTACCTGTGTGATGATATGGCCAAAGGTGGCCAAGCCTAAGTGTTCACAAGGACAGCTGCCAGAACACGTAGATGTTTGGCGACAGATTATTTACTTTAGAGTTGTACTAATTATTTAAATAACAGCTTTTTATTAAATGCATATAAAAGTATATACGATACTTATAACAAAAGAACAATTAAAAAATATATATCTGTGTCTGTTTGTTGGTTCCGGTTAATCTCCGAAACGGCTGGACTGATTTAGTCGGGACTTTCTCTGGCAAATAGTTGATGTTATATGGAGTAACTCGGGCTACTGTTATCATACCGGGAACACGGATGTAAAAAAAAAGATTACATCCGTGACCGGGAACATCTAATAATAACAAATGTTACAAATCAGTCCCAACTCAGGTAATACTGCAGGTTATAAAAAAAAATCAGCGCTGATATTCCATTGTATTGTTACATTGCCAATCTCTGCAATAAAGTTTACATCTAGAATGTTCCCAAACACTTTATTGGTCGTCATAGGTACAACAATACTCGGTTCCGATGCAATTGTTGCTCAATATAAACCCATTGGTGCGAATGTATGGAAATGATAGACGTAGTTAAAGATATCATACTTAGTTAGTAAAATATCTATGGGGATAACCTCGAATATGCGGCTAAAGTCAATTCTTATATATAGGGGCGATGACTGGGAAGCAATGATACCATATCACGGATACTGAAAATAATTACAATGATAAATAATGACAGTACATATAATTTGTAAAGTACTTCAAAATATAAAAGATATCTCATAGAAAGTAGAAATTAATAAGTGGTCTTTAAGATAAAGATATATGCTTAGTGATACTATATCTTATAATTACAAGTAAATGACGAATAAACAAATTAATAGATCAATAAACTAATTATTGTTTACTTTGTCTTTGTAGGGTTGTTATGTTTGTCAAATGTGATGCGATTCATCGTTTAATTATGTATTCTCAAAGCTTGTGTGTAAGTCATCGAAGTTAAGTAAAACCACTTTCGTTTACGACAGTCGGCCAGCTAGTCTGAGTTAATTAAGCCATACTTTCGAGCAGCGAAAGTCAACCGCGTAACAGCTGACTCGAGTCTCGCGTCGACAGAGCCTCATGCAGTCTCAAATTTGCGAACGGTCCCAAAACGCAACCAATTGTAATGCCAACGTTTTCGTTAATCGAAAGTGTCAGTGCCACATTGAATACTGATAGATTTCTACAAACAAACAACCGGTCCAATTTCCCCACGTGAAAGTATTGCGTCTGATCTGACCGAGATATAAGCGATGCTGATCCTTGAAACTCGTTGGTTACGCAATTGTGACGTTGAGCAACTGCAAGGCCTTCCTTAAATCGTGATAAGATCTGATCTTGGACACGGTTTCATTTTCAACTAAAGAAAACCTGTAATTTCATACACCACACATAATCCAGTGGCGTAGCTAGGTAACCAAAGGCTCTGGTGCAAAAAAAATGGGGCCCTATCTTAGGGTCCCCGCAAACGGGGTTACCGGCCACAACCACAAAACGCCGTCACCGGCATATTTCCTGTTGTTTTGATACATTTTATATGGACTCGCCTCACACGGTTGACGCCGGTGGCCGTCATACGCTAGAAATTGTCGCTGCTCACTTGTGGCCCGCACCGGCCACTGAACGCCGACACAAAAACCTAAAAAACAAAAACACTTAAACCTTCTTCGTCAAGAGTCCATTATGATACTGCGCGCATGGGTTACAAAAGTAGCAGCCACCGACCGCAAGTGTCGACCACCGGCCACAAGTGGCTGTCGCGCGCTTCAGCTACCTTCGTAGCCGCTTCTAGCTTCTCGTGGTGGCGTTTGTGGCTGTCGCGTGTGGCCCGTATGCGGCGACACTAAACTGGGTTTTATCAAATAACAATATGAATATTATAAAAATATTTAAAAGGTGCAATGCTACTTTATCATCAGCTTTTTATCGTGCACTGCAGGTCACAGTAAACTAAAGCTACTTACTACGTACAGACAGACCTCTTCCAGAACAGCGTAGGAGAATTTTTCGAAATTTCCAGCTTCAGGTTTGCTGATCAGGATCCAAGGCACTCCTGAGCTTGAGGGCCCCGGGGCACGGCACCGCCTAGCCCTCCGATAGCTACGCCACTGCATACATCGTAAATCTATTGAATTGTCGATTAAGATTGTGAAGGAAAATATAGAACTGTTAACAGAATCACAGGATGACTGTTACTTACGAGAATAAATAGTCATCGCTCATTTTAATCAAATCATAATAAATTACAATTTGTAAGTAGGCATTCGGTTACTCTAAACTTTGAGTTTGTTTTCCTTATCAAAATCAGATAACTTCTGTAAGACCTCTTTCAATGTACACTCACACCGGTCCTTGAACATTCTTCAAGCGATCGATCTATCAGCTATGTTATTCTGTACTCAAACTCGACAGTGAAAACGCGAAGTGACTATTCTCTGTCTCACTCGTGAACTCCTAATTACCGAGTTTCGCGAGCGAGACAGACAATAGTCACTTCGAGAATTCACTGTCGAGTTTTATTACAGAATAGCAACTGGCCTTAGATATTAATTTACCTTGAATTGGCTTGCGGTTGCCTACAATCTCATTGTATGTTTGTACGTATATTTATAATCACAGAATAACATTTGGCTCATGTCTCTTATTTAACTTATAAATATATACTTATAAACTTATTTGGACAGTTTGTATAGGTGTCGATATGGATAGCTGGTGCGTTTGATCGAGGCAAGCTTACTGGAACTTTGTCAATGTAATTATTAAGGTCCCATAAATACTAAATGCGAAAACCTTTAAGATCCCGTTAATTGATGATGTAAAACGAAAGGGCGTCGTCATGACGACGAAAAGCGAAAGTTGATATAAGAAAGCATGGTTGTTAAAATCAGTTTTAGGTCGTGGCTTCGTTGGTTGTGTGGATGATTAATAAATTTGATGGGAGTCCAGCTTTCGCCATATCCTGTACTCATTAGGGTGGGTGATTCCTTGTACACGAATTGATGGAGGTTGTTTCAGCGTGATACAAAGGTGACCTACAGACCGACGAACATTCGTTTAAATTTGCGTATGATCTATACTAATATTATAAATCTGAAAAGTTTGTTTGTTTCAACGCGCTAATCTAAGGAACTACTGGTTCGATTTAAAAAATTCTTTCAGTCTTGGATAGCCCATTAATCGAGGAAGGCTATAGGCTACTTTTTATCCCGGGAAAACACAAGATTCCTCGGGAGCGCGGGTGAAACCGCGGGGCGGAAGCTAGTATAGTATAAAATTCCCGTGTCACGATGTTGGTCCGCAATGATCTTCGAAGCCACTTATCCGATCTTAACGTATTTCTTTAAAAAAAAATAAAGATAAGTAGGATAGTTTTATCCTGATTATTTATTTCCTTTTTTATACCGGGAACGTGGGTGTATGATTTCGAATTAATTTTCGCAAATAAGGAAGAACGCTCTAATTATGCCAATGTTCGTTATCAGGTTTGTCTGAACCGGTAACTAATTAACCTTTACAAACCTGCAAAATATTGTTTTTTTATTTCCTAAATAGACACTAAAGTATTATTTGAATAATTCCAAATTATAATGAGTAAATATTGATTAATCCTGAATACACATAAATGGTTTGTTCAGATAATTAAGCCACTTATTTATTATTATGTGTGCAGATTTATCTGTTTTTATTTATTCTATTTTGCATATTCATTATTCGTGGCAATTGTTTTATATTTTAATTTATTTTATTTGCGCTATAAATAAAAATCTAATCACAATTTTACGAGGTGCTGATAAATTCATTTTCATTGTATATTATCTATTATTTTATACTTATGTATATTTTATACTTATATTAGATTTATTTATCGAAGATTAAAAGATTTAAAAGGATTTTCGTGACTTGATTTAGCACATGGATGTTATATGAGCTGTGTAAACATGATCCTGTCAATTACAATGACAATTAGTCTGTCTATTCTTGTTTTTGCCCAAAAACCGATGAAATTCTATTACTATTATATATATTAAGGTAAATTTCTACAATTTATACAGTATGTTTAACAACAGAATAATGATAGGGCTGTACCTATTACATCTTATGCATTAGTCATAGTTCATTTCTGATCCATAAACTGAGTAAATTTACCTAAAGTAAGTGAAATAAACAGCCAATGTATAGTATACATTGTATACTCTAAGCGTCATAATATAAGTCGAATCACTCTAATCCCGGCGTATACATAGTAAAAAAAAACAACTTTACACCAAGGAATGAGTAGTAGATGTGTTGGACGATATAAGTCTATTCAATTGTTTGTAATGTATTATAATAAAATAAAAGTATTTGTAAATATTATCAGTAGGTAGCCATAGTTTATTGGTTACTGTAAGTGATTGTAGAAAATAATAATATCTTTATTTGTAAGCACATTCAGGGACAAGAACACAAAATCTGTTGACAGGAATGTGCATTCCGTTTTTATTCGTTTGCCTTGTTATATAAAAATGTTTGCATTGCTCTTGTGTTTGTTGTTCCATAATTGGTATCCATTCTTCTTTGTGTAGATGTCTTATTTACTGCAAATATTGCTCTTAGTGTTTGTTGACTAAGAAACAAACTGCCGCTTCTGTATTGACTGAATATTTAAAGACCTATTTGGGTTTTAAATAAAAAGGTTAAGGAAAATCCATAAATTACAAAATGTCTTTAGCCCCGCCTAAGTACAATTCAAGCATTTTCTAAAGGCTTGCTGTTTCGTCCGACGCAATCGAAAAACGCGAAAAATGAGACAGCAGAGCCCTCGGTTGGCATTCGGAATTTTCCGCTAAAACAACGCGAGAATATCGAAAGAAAATTTCATAAAATTTATTCCAGGAAATATTTGTATTTGAATAAGTCTTGCTATATATAATAAAGTTTGTGAAAAAGAAACTCACATTCGCATTTATAATATTAGTTAGGATTTTTGCAGTTCTTATTTTTTTTTTACAGTCCACAACTTTTTTTTACCTCAATCAAAATTCAGAACTTCTACTAAATCCAATGATTTACAAGTTCATTGCCTCCTTGTGGTGAACTTAATGACCACTGACCCAAAGATGAAGAGAAGGCGGATGTAATGATGATGGATTTTGATAATTTACTCTTCAATTGTATGTAAGTTAAGGTTAAGGCTTTCTCATTCATTCTTAATTTCGAGATATCATTATCAAAATAAATGGAGCGTGAATGACCGGATAAATGTTTGAAGCTAAGCTGTTCCCAGCGGTTATTCGTCATCCGCATTCCCGGTATAAAAATTAGCATATAATTAAGAAAAGTTACTCCTTATAACAACAGCTATCTGCCAGAGAAAGTACCGTCGAAATCGGTCCAGCCGTTTCGGAAATTAGTCGGAACAAACACAGAATTTTTTTTAAATTGTTCTTTGTTTATAAGTGCCGTATATATTTTCATATGCATGTTATTTTGACATTACAAACAGACACTACAATTTTATTTTTTGTATAGAAGACCCCGCAGTTGTTTGTCAGAACCAAACAATAATTTACTAAAGTATCATTGCAATCCGATGACATTCATCTATCTATACTAATATTATAAAGCTGAAGAGTTTGTTTGAACGCGCTAATCTCAGGAAAAACTGGTTCGATTTGAAAAATTCTTTCAGTGTTGGATAGCCCATTTATCGAGAAAGGCTATAGGCTTCTTCTTTTTATCCCGGGAAAACACAAGATCCCACGGGAACGCGGGTGAAACCGCGGGGCGGAAGCTAGTCGTTCATATAAAAACAAACAAACAGACAGGCAAACTTGATATAGATGACTTAAAGTTGAAAATTATAGAACTTTAATAGCAGACGATAAATTATTTTCTCGATTTGAATCTTGTCTCAATTATGACGCTATAGCTTCTTATATACGTCATCACCACGCCCCTATCACGCTCAGTGATTTAGGCACTAATTCTTTTCTATTTATCTTATCATGGTTCTTATCAATTGTCTCTTGTTTTGTTGGTGTGAAAATCACGTCTACTACACACCTGTTTAGCATAGAGATTGGGCAATCAAGTGCAGTTGGTGCATATATAGGATGCTTGTTTTTGTATGAATCATTATTGCCAGGATACATGTTTATTTCAAACCTGTTTTTTATCAATAAATGGCATCATGCCACCCGCATGTGTGGAAAGTTACAAATGTTACGAATTTACTTTTGTTGGATGACCTTCATATATACTACTAATAATATTATAATGTGTTTGTTATGAAATTTGGCAAGCAGAAGAATGTTTTTTTTTTTTTGACTGGAACAGAAAGGTGGTGGGTCCAGGGGACCTTCTTCCACCGTTACGCGGATTTTTGCGGTGAGCGCTGAGGGCTCTCAACCGCTACTTAAAACTACTATAAATTTTTGGGCAACGGTAGCCTGAGGGTGCCCCCTGTGGGGCTCGACCTCGGCTCAGGACGTTGCCTGGGGAATATGGGAGGGCTTTAGCATGCAAATATTTATTATTTGGGGATCGGTCGGATTGCTAATATGCAGCTCGGGCCACTTAAATGGGACGAGACTGGGAAGGACGACGCGACGGTCCTCTGCGCATCTGTATTTGTTTCCGGGCTTCTTCAGCCTCGATCTGAGCTAACAGAAGAATGTATTCTGGATTAACATTATAGGTTACTTTTTATCCCAGGAAAACATAAGATCCCTAAGAAACGGTGAGCCCGCGGGGTGGAAGCTACTTGACTGGCTACCACCCTCAGGCTGGCTAGCGAAGCAAGTGCCCCCTAAGTTTAGTAAAAGGTCGGCAACACATTCCTCTGATTAACAAATATCCATGTGTCGGAATGACGGTGGTCACTTACCATCAGATGGACCGCCTGTCTGTCAGCCTTCTGATTTATTTATTTTATGGATCGCATACGAAATTACAAGGTTTTCTTTCAAATAATTCGAAATACATCCGATTGTTTTTGGCAGCCCAATATGTACCAACTTGTTTATTGACCTTCCGTATCCGTACTACAGGATAAATTGTCAATTTTGTTACTCAGGGCTTACCTTTCATACTTCCTAATACATTTACCTATATAAATCATTGAGGAGGGGACGCTTTTGTAATACTAATATAAAAAAAAGTATTGCGAACGTGTCGCTTCTTCTTGTGTGATCTTTTTAATTATACAATTTATTAATAAAGTTTCTATATAACTGGCGACAAAGCACGCTATTAAAATCTTTAAGGTTATATAAAGATTATGTTATAAATCCTATGTTTGTTTTGAAAAGAGTAAAAGAGTTTCCTTCGAAACCGACTAAATATATGAGTCAGACGTAAGAGCTTGTGAAGGTTTATTTACATAAAATATTTTTGATTTTAAATGCTTTTGAGCTTTACAAAGTTCTTTTGAAGTTTAATATCTTTACTCGTAAATGTTAGAAAGAGCTATTTATATACAAATTAACTGTCACTAGCGGTTTCACCCCCGTTCCCGAGAAAAAGTAGCCTATGTCCCTCTCCATACCTATCGGCTTACATATAGGCTATCTGCGTACCAAATTTTATCGCGATCGGTTCAGCGGTTTAGGCGTGCAAAGGTAACAGACAGACACGAGTTACTTTCACATATATAGTATAAGTATGTATGTTTAATATATTAGTAAAGTAATGCTCTGATTCGTAATTTTATTACGCTATCATTCGCTCGAATGAGACTCTACGAGCTAATAAAATATCATTTAAACAATCTTGCGCATTAATGTCAGTCATTTTTGTATGTGCAACGAGCACGAAGATTATAAAGTATTATAAACCAATCCTTTACCGTTAGAAATCTGTTTGGCCAGACTCCGTTACCGCTATACAACCATCAGCATTTTAGGTGAAGGCAAACGGGCCACGTGAGTCTAGCACCTCATCTATACAATAACACACTTAATACTAGGAAAATAAGGTATATTATCATATGGTTTGTATGGAAAGAAAGTATTATCCGTGTGTTATGGAGTCGGTGAAATAATGTAACAGGTTAGCATTAGCTATTTGATGAGCTAGGCAGGTCAAATGAAGTCGATGATATTCACCATGGTAATTGGTAATGTAGCCGAAATTGGTGCGCATACAACGCTAAGAAAAATCTAACCTAAAATGACTATTAAGCGCAGCTGAGTGTAGTAGCCAGTCAGGCGGGTACCATAAAATATCCTACCACTGTGATTTCCTCAAGATGTTTTCCTTCACCGAAAGCTCAAGCTCTTGTAGAATTTGTACTTATCATCGCCTTATTGAAATTAATTATATTGGCTGTATAACATGATGCAAGGTAACATGATAAGTGAAAGTATATAAAAGTAAATAAAACCTCTGAATCTCTCTCTAGTTCACGAGCTCCAATCCAAACTCAACATTATTTATAATAGAATAGATTATTTTGTAAATAAACAGCATAATTTATTATAATTGCAATTCATTGTAATTCCATGAGTATAACTTTGATGTATACGTGATTTAATTTGCTTAAATTAAGTACCACATATTCCGATTAAGTTTCCGACATCATCGCTCTATACTTGTGGACTAAAATGGTCGCCCTGAAGTACTCCACGTCGCGGCCTTTGCAAGCAAATGTGATTCCCGTATAAAACAAAGAAAACAGGCATCAATCCCACCTAGTGATTCACTGTGTAGGCTTCTCAATAACATACGCGATGTTTTCACCTCTATACCACTGTAATAATGCTCAAAACCGTATGGACGCTGTCGATTTAGTTTATTATTATTGTAAGGTCGGGCTCGTTACCATCATCAGACATGACTCATGACTTACTTTACAATTGAATGTTTTTTTGCGAATCCAAAGAAACTAACTGTTATTTCAAGTATTTGTGCTAAAATATATGACCTAGTTAGTTGAAGTGTTAACTTCTGCTGCATTTTATTTAACTAAAGCAGATTTCTAGAATCAAAGGATCCTGTTTTGCCTGCTATTGCTTATGCGAATATAATGACGATATGGGAAATTTCTTCAATCAAAATAAACATGTTTATGTCCGAGAGATGATATAAGTTTTCAAGAAAAGTTTTATCCTTATTTATTATAATTTTCTGTAACGTGATAAACTAATAGTTTTATTTAATAAAGCGTTTTGTATTTTAGTGTCATTAATTGAAACTATCAATTACGATGCACATAATAACCGAAACCGAAATGGATTTAGATAGTGAGAACGCATTTTGTTGCGTGAGCGCATAACGTTATGTATTAAATCGTTAAGAGCCAAGTTACCGGTTGTTATTCGACATCATGTATTGTTTTAGGATAAAATATTCCAAAACAGCGCAAAAAATCATTGTGTAAACAACGTAAATTGTTGTTTTATAAATGATAATGGTGTTTTGATTACTCTTGATGTTCATTAATTTTAGATTAGAATTGAGATAACTACCTAAATTGACTTCATTAAGGTAGGATATTACTTATCATCACTATACATATTATAAAACAAAGTCTCCCCGCCGCGTCTGTCTGTCTGTCTGAACGAGATAAACTCAAAAAATACTGAACGGATTTACATACCTTTCACACCGTATGAAAATCCATAAATAATTAATTAAGGTTTTGTATAAATTGACTGAAATAAGACGTTGATTGAGAATTGTGATAGTAATTTTCCCCTTTACAACCTATACCCGAGGCTCCACCCGTAAAGCAATCACAGAGCACAGTACCTAATACAGTCTAAAACCTATCTCTTCCCTAGGTATAGTACAGTCTAAAGCCTAAATCAAGCTCATATTAAAAAAAAAGAGAAAACTCAAGATTAAAATCCGTGATTGGCTCTTGTTTGCGCACTAAAGAATATATAAATAAATAAATATCCTGGGACATTATTCCTCACACACGGCCATCTGACACCAAACTAAGAGCTTGTACTATGGAAGCCAGATAACTGATATACTACATATACTACTTTTCTTTTGTAAATACATACTTATATAGATAATTACACCCAGACTCAAGACAAACAGACATTTTCATACACACAAATGTCTGTCTTGAGTGGGAATCGAACCCACGACCTGTGGCTTGATTGATAGGGTATATTACCAACCACGCCAACCGGCCCGTCAAAGATATAAAGACATATGTATGAAAAAGCATATACTAAAAGAAGACACAGGCCTCCCAATATAGCCTATGTTATAATGCGACCGTCGTCGTTAAGATCCGAAGCAATCTTGTAGCTGAAACGACAGCTTTCATTACAAAATCGATATCGCACAAAATTTGCTTTTACAGGTACATAGGTACCTAATCTGGCCATAGTTCACGCAGTAAAGCAATCAATCTTTCAAATAGTAGGTACCCTATACCTGACACGACGCGAACACCTTTCGCTTTTCAAGGTAAATTTCTCTAGGCACGTGTTAAGGCGAACATTATTTTCCATTTCATAAGATTCTCAGTTTTAGTGTAAAAAAAAAAAAATATACTTAATTCTTTTCGTTATCCTAATAAGTTTATGTTTATTGTTTAAAGCATTGTGAAGTATTAACTATATATGGTTGCTTAGAATAGTAAACTGGAAGGACAGGTGAATAAATTAAATATCCTGGGTAATTTCTTCACAAATAGCCATCATTCTGATCTCAAAGTAAAGATAATGATTTTTATTCATTCAACATGTACCTATACAATTAGGTGTTGATAAAATATTTGTATGTTATGCATATGCCGATTTTGGTGTAGAATCTATACTATTATAAAGCTGAAGAGTTTGTTTGTTTGTTTGTTTGTTTGAACGCGCTAATCTCAGGAACTACTGGTTCGATTTGAAAAATTATTTCAGTGTTGGATAGCCCATTTATTAAAGAAGACTATATGCTACTTTTTATCCCGGGAAAATACAAGATCCCTCGATAACGCGCGCTGAAAAACTAGTTAATAATAAATCTACCATTTCTTAAACATTTATTTATCAAAAATGATGTACACAATAGAAATAAAATATACAAGAACAATAACACATACACAGAAGATAAACAAACAGTCTTAATCATTTAGTTTTTTTCCTATTTATACATTACAATTAAGCTCTTTAAAGTTTTTTCGGTATATATGAGTTTGTATTATGGAAACCAGATTTTAATTACGAACGTCGATTCTGTGCTTGTTGGGTTATACATAATTATATTTATTATCATTCAAGGTCTGCGTCGTTTAAACCGTATCCTGTAGAAAGCTGATCTTGCTATAAGTATGGTGTTTTATTTGTTAATTATAAAAGAATATTGCAATAACCAAGTGAAAACCAGTTTACGGCAAAAATAGGAAACCTAACATTGTACAAAATAATTTATTATTACATTTTTGTGATATATAACATTGACCTATTGATATGCATAATGATGTAACATTAAGTTACAAATAGGTGACATAATTTATTTAAATGGAATAATCATATACCATTTTAGATTTTTTAACTTCCATATCTTTTCATATTTTTTGCATCAAGACGTGGAACTTGCAAGAAAAACTTCGTGATACTTGAATATTTACAAACGTACAAAGCTGTCGGTAATACGTTTTATTTTTAAAGGTAAAAGCTATCGTCAGCGCATGTATAGTAATGTATACCCCTTAATTAGCCAGTCGGCGCGACTCGAGTGGGGCATCGCGTGAAATTTCACTTTCGCTTGCTTACGTAAACACGACCTTTTGTCGAATGCTTAGATATCGTGCGATTTGTAATATACATCTCTACTGTCACGGGCACGCAATATAATAGTATACACTTTTTTACTCCACATGACAGTGACACCACCACCAATAAAAAGTCGGTTAAAAACAATTTACTTATAACTTATGCGATTTCTTCCAGCAAGATTTTGGGTAGTAGAGAACAAAATTAACACGGCTAGTACAAAAGTAGCATAAATTATAGATAACCCTACATAATATGACAATAATCATAAAACAAACTATTAATATAATAAAAAACCGGCCAAGTGCGAGTCGGACTCGCGCACCGAGGGTTCCGTACAAACTTCGTCCATCACGGCAAATGCACAATTTTATTTATTTACCTTATTTGAGGTTGTTTCCAATTAAGCTAGATTGTATCAGCGCCCATACAACTCAGAGGTCTTTATTAATTGGCGTAACTATGTATGTATGGGGACACCCTTAAATTTTCAAGTTTTTTAAATTTTTTGGAATTTCCCTTTATTTGTGCCGTAAGACCTTGCTTTTTGCCAAATTTCGTGATTCTAGGTCAACGGAAACTACCACAAAACAAACAAAAGGGCAAAAAAATCGCGTTTGTTGTATGGGAACCCCCCTTAAATATTTATTTTATTTTGTTTTTAGTATTTGTTGTTATAGCGGCAACAGAAATACATAATTTGTGAAAATTTCAACTGTCTAGCTATCGCGGTTCTTGAGATACAGCCTGGAGACAGACAGACGGACGGACAGACAGCGAAGTCTTAGTAATAGGGTCCCGTTTTTACCCTTTGGGTACGGAACCCTAAAAAACAATAACCGTATGCAATAATTACTTGGTCTTCAGGTTACTTTTCTTGATTTGTTTTGTTTTAGCGTAGTATCTATACTTAAAACTTACTAAATTCAGTTAAGTTGTCATATTGTTGTCTGTAGGTTAATTTATTTTATGCCTATAATATTTGAGGAGTTCCCTCAATTCCTCAGGATTCCATCGTCAGAACTGAATTTTGATAAAAATGGGACCAATCAATATTAATGTTTCAAATTAAAATCAAATTCCTTTAACTATTGTGTTTTTTCAACAGGTAGGAATGTTTTTGATGAACAAAAAAAAGTTTATAAAAAGTGTATCCAGTATCTCGTATTTCCTCCCCAGGCTCTGACGTCTGCTTCCATGCGGTACGGTTTCTAAAATTTTACAAATTCTTTAAGGGAAAAAGATACCTATTGGAAAAAACACGATATTTAAACAAATTTAAATTTAATTTTATACATTAATATTCGTTAAACGATACCTTATAATATCCTCAATTAACTGGCATTATTACTTTTTTTTGTTTAATGTAAAAATAAAACATAAAATTCATTTAAAACCAAATTTCAGAGGTGTTGTTGCAGTACCGTTTCGATTTTTCTGATGAGAAGTGTAGTGTAGTATAGACAATTTAAATTAAATAAATTATTACAATACTAGCTTCCGCCCCGCGGTTTCGAGGGATCTTATGTTTTCCCGGGATAAAAAGTAGCCTATGTGTTTTTTCATACTAATAAATATCCTGGGACATTCTTCACACACAGTGATTATTTATTACATATTATACTTTATGTTAAATACACAACATACTGGCATGCTGGATTCGAACCTACGACCGACATCACTACAGATATCATCCGTTTTGTAAACAGTCGCTCAATTATTACGCAACTGTTGATTGATAAATTAATACACGATAGCACAATTATTATTGAAGGTTCATTATTAAAAAAAACGGCCAAGTGCGACTCAGACTCGCGCACGAAGGGTTCCGTATCAATATCTATAAAAATTGGAAAAAGCCCCCTTAAATTTTTGATTTATTTTAATTTAATTATTTATTTTTAAAGTGAATATATAACTAAATATTCTGTGAATATTTCAAACGTCTACCTGTTGCCGTTATCAATATCGAGCAAAAACGAGCAAAAAAAAAACACGTTTATTGTATGGGAGCCCCCTTAAATATGTATTTTATTATGTTTTTTTAGTATTTGTTGTTATAGCGGGAAAAGAAATACATCATCTGTGAATATTTCAACTGTCTATATCACGGTTCATGAGTTACAGCCTGGTGACAGACGGACAGCGGAGTCTTAGTAATAGGGTCCCGTTTTACCCTTTGGGTACGGAACCCTAAAAATAAAAATGAATGAATTGTATGTTGAACTCGTTTAAAGTGCTAACAAAGTTGTTTTCAATTTTGCAGGTAAAAATTGCAATCAACATCTTGAATTACATGGTAATGTAGGTACCTATTTCTGCATATTGCAAGGTATGTAAAACATATAACAAACGGCGGAAGATGCAATTTGGCAAGTAATGACGCATTATGTTTGAGCTAATTTGTATCTTTTGCTGTATGAATATAGAGATAGATATCCAAGTGTCACCGTCATCTTCCATCCCATTCTTTAAATGTATTTCTATGCCGCTGGTTGCACTTGAGCGTCAGTGTCCTATTAGACGTTGTAGATTGGCAATCCAGGGGGATTGGCAATGTTGAGAGGCGGTTGGGCCACTTACCATTAGGTGAATTGCTCATCACCCTTCTGACTATAGCCTGCTGATCCTTACATAAAAATATATTAGAGTACTGCCTCCGATAAAAGACGTACCCAGATTCCGTTCGATAAAATGTGTCCCGACAGCAATTACATTTTTGATCGGAGTATTCTGTGGTTCTACATGGTCCTCTTAAGCCGAATCAGTCTTTCTGCTAAGTCTTCTACCGTTTGTGCCAATCTCTTTTTCTGTGATCACCTCGAACTCATCAGAAGCGAGCCTAACCATTTATTGACCACCATTTTCTCAAGGCTATGGAACCGAAATTTGAGTCGTGCCACCTTAAATCTCAGCCAAATAGTCTTCATAAATCGATTACATGAGAACAAACTGTTATACAAATAGTGTCGATACCTAGAAACAGTTAAGAAGGACAATCTACCGTTTTGCATCATAACGGCTCGCATCCATGAAGAGCTAATGCGGTCCCAACTGTACTACTCGTACCCGTACCTACTAGACAGTAGACACCTACACTAACATTAAGTTATGTATTGATGTTTCAAGAGCGATAACCTGAGACCTGAACTAATTATAAACTGCTAGATGTTTCCGCGTGTTTCACGTCAGAGACATGTTCAAGATCTAGACACTTTCATTGTCTGAGTAGCCGTATTTTATGTGTATTTGGGACTTGGTTCAGTCATATAGTCGGTGATTTACTCTGTCATATATATTGGTGAGTTTAATGACACTGGCCGTTTTAAAGAAAAATGCATATTATGTTCTAAGTTTGAACAGGTTTGTTGAACAGAACAACCCACTCTTAATTTTGGGAATGAAAAATCCTTTCCCAACAAACTGGCTAGATATTTACATTTTCATCAACATTATTTCGGTATCGAACTAAGTCAGTGTAGGTAGTAAATACCTCCGTCTCATTCATCCGTTGATGGAACGTCACGTGTCAGAAAAAGACTTCGGAATTTGAACTATTCAACGTTGCATAACTTTTTAATATTGTTACGGGGATATAAGAGTATATAAACCACATGTCCCATTTCTAAACAGGTTTGTTCAACTTGGGCCTACTTATTGGTATACAGCTTACGTACATTTAATGTGAAATGGAAATTGTGTTCGTTGAACTAATACATTAGTTACGCAAGAGGTTACTTCATGCAAGATTCATATCTGTTGAGTAAAACTAGCGATTAGGTAAAATCGACTATGTCAGTATTATTTTTGTAATCCGACATTGATGTGAAATCGAGAAAACGAATCACTATGGTCACAACGTAACACTTGAAAATGACTGCGCAGGAGCATGTTTTGGGTCAAAAAAGAGGTAAACGTTGAGATAATAATAAAAAATGTCCATTATAATATTTGTAGAATTAGATAAGTTAGCTTAGAAAATAATAATATCCTTGAAAAATATTCGAAATAAAAGATAAGAATGTCAATATTTTGCGTCGCGCGCGCAGATCATATGAACTCTGTGACAGCAATAGTTACGATAAATAAATACGTAACCTGTCGAGTGTCATGTCGGCCTTATATCGATGTTTTACTTACCGGGCATTACACCGTTAGTAGAGAATTTTCCATAGCATTTTACATAATCTAATTGCGTTTGACATTAATAATTTATAAATATGTCTTGTGTTGTATGTAAAGTCAGTGAGCGTTTACAGTTCACCTTTTCTATTGCATAATTAATACGTTAGAAATGTCATACACTTTTGTTTAGAACATGTCAATTACGTACTACAGTTGTGTTATTGCTCAGATATAGTTTATTAATGTTAAATACTAATTGGGAACTAGGTTACATTTTATCGCTCTGTGCTAGAATACAGCAGTACTGATTTATTAGGTGTTCTTTGAATTAAATAAATGCACGTCCTATAAGTTTAACTAATAGGGTTTTTTCAAGAATAAACCACAATTAAATAACACATATAGGTCGTTCCAATCTGCAACACTGTTATCCTAATCTGTTAAATTTATAATATGCGAGCGTCGTGGGTTTTGCTCAAGGTAAATTTTCAATGAAATAAACAGCCATATCTGTTTCTAGATTTCCTTAAAGGACCTTATGCGGATTAGAATAAGGATTATTTACTTCAATGTGTCACAGACGTTAAAAATCAACGTTTGTAAATCATTTAAAGATTCGTTAGGTCATTCGTCAATTTATATCAAATTTAAATAGGACCGTATCGTATCGACCAAAATGGAGCATACGGGCTCTTATCGTGGCTTCTTATCGAAATGTGCACCAATAAAATGGGTTATTGCTCTTGATAACGTGCTCGCAATTTCGTTTAAATATGCTAAGTTCCTGAACATACACTTTTGTAATAAGATCTTTAGAAATAGTTAGACATTCACAGGTTCGCACGGTGGTAGGGTACTTTGTAGTACCCACCTGGCTACCACCCTCAAGTTGAAAATCTGTCGCCAAACACCTATTGGTGTGTTCCGACAGCTGCACTTGAGAGCCAGTTCCTTCTAGGCTTTGTGTGCTTACCACCTTCGGCTACATCATCACTTACAATAGTGAGATTGTAGTCAAACACAAGCCTATACAAAGTAAAAAAAAAAAAAAAAAAAGGTCCTCTCAACAAAATCTTGCTTTATTATGGAATCTGATATTTTCTATGTTTCAATTAGCTGAATTTCATCCATCATTTTGTACAATTGATATCCAATTACAAATACAATGTGACCTTTTTCTCAACCGGGTAGAGACAAAGAAGTTTCGCTCCATCCTCCATGCCCAAGTGCAATATACAACCACTCATTAAGTACTACATTTATTTCTCTTTTTACAAAGAAGCATAGGGGTGTAACAATGTAAGCACAGTGTAAGAAATAAAATGAGCTTTGAATGAAACCCGTTCCGTCGACTACCATTCAAGGCGTGATAGAAAACTGTTGCATTCTTTTTTTTCCACCTTTACGGTTGGAATCAGTTGGTTTTCTGCAACAATGTAAGAGCCGTGAGGCGCAACTTTTTGTGCAATATAAACGAGTAGGTACAGTTGACTTGAAAACGTTTCTGTTTATTTATATGATTGCTTATATTAATTTCAATTAAGCGCAATGAAATGCTGTGCCCATTTAGTAAGCTAGTTAGAGAATGCAGCTGCAATCGAGGTTGTGAGGACGATGCCAGGCCTACATCTCAAGTTATGTACTGATATTATATGGTGGTGTAAATATGAGATGGGGAGATTTTCTCTAGTCTACCATTTTTTGGATGCTTATTAATTTAAAGTATCGCTACTTTATATTATGTTTTCTTCAATGTAAATCCCAACTTAGAGTAGGGTATAGAAAGTTACTACTATTCTGGTAATAAATATCTTTGGCAATCAAGCAAGACAACGGTACACCTCGAACGAGAACCTCGATGCTCACAAACTAAATGACACGGTGTGTGCATCGAGGGAGGTCTCACGTTAAAACAAATTACCGACTAGTTAGTGGTTATTGAGCCATCCATGCTCAACTGCCAGCCCGTATAATTTAGTTATGTGTGCCATGCGTTTCACACAAGTCTAGACTGGGTTATATCTATGCACTAGGCATTCTAGGTTCTGGCAACGCGGTAACCCGGTGGCCCGCTTGCACACTTGCGTGCGCGCACCTTTTTGTGTGACCATGTTTGTGCGCACGGAGATCGCTAGACGCAATTATGTTCGCTAATTACGTATGTGTATACAGGTTATGTTGGTTCGCCACCAGCTCCGGCTAGTTGAGAAAACAGACACAAATGTTTTTGTGCTGATAATGTACGGAAGGTCGTTGGCTTTACTGATAAGTAACCAGTTGGCAGTAACTGTGATTTGTTAGTGGTAAAAATGCAAAATTTCAGCAAGTTATAAGGAAGTAAACATTTAGTTAAAAGCCTTATGAATTTGTTGCTCTTTTTGATTAAGCTGACACTGACATTTGAAATGTCAATAACGCATTCGAAAACCCCCTTATACCAACATATGACTGATTTACGCAAAATGATAAATGTACGATTTAATCGAATCATGAGGAAGTTCATTGTACAATTGCTTACTGAGCTCAAAATGGGTCACGCACGATACGATATCACCCGGTGTAGCAATATGCATCTGTTATGTATTCATTATGTACTACAAGCACGTCCGTATTCAGACCTAGTTCACAAATACAATACGTCAAATCTGTCGTATTGACAGCGGAATTGTTATGAGCGCTGATGTTAAAACAGCTCATGCCGGAATTGGCGTCAATAAATGCATTGTCAATCATTGATGGCCCTGTATTGCAATTCTAGTTACTATTTACGGAACTTTAAATTTCAGTGGAGAAGAATTTGTGGATGACGTTACCGACGTTACGTATGAAGTTATTCATTTCGTAACAGTTCCGTGACGTACATCATCTTTTACCTAAAACCAATCTAATGAAAATAACTCTAAGAGCTGTACATGTTTCGTTGTGACGTAAGACTAGAAAGATTCCGTATCCAAAATTAAAACTCTCTCATCACATCAATCTTCACTAACATATACAAAGTTTTAGATTAACCGATGAATTATACATATATTGAGCTTGGATGTTCTGGAAAAATCACTTTATCAACCTGAGTATCGAGCATTTGAATGACCATTGACCTGCATAAAATTGAACGTACAACAAGAGCTGGCTTGTTACTCAATATAAACGCTCCATCGTGACGTGACGATGAGTTCATTTTGTATTCATGAACTCAATTGCAAATTTTCCATACCTTCATCTCAATTGAATGATTCCTTCCAGATTGTACAGTGTCTGTATCTTTTCTCACGATCATCTAACATTTCCAAAAGATTAACGTCTAAATACTTTCAATACTACCGTGTAAATTAGGTCGTTGGATCGTAAAATATACTTGCACGTTGTATTCCGTCAGATACCTCGACAATAAACCCGAATGCTCACGATGTAATCACAAAGCACAGTTATTTGCCGAGAATTATCTGGCTTAGCTGATCTCAAGGCAATTCCGAATGCCACCGATCTCTCTCATCCATGAAGACATTACAATTTGTGGGTCGTTGACCTGCTTCGTGGTGCTCAGTTGTGCAAGCCTCCCAGGTCAAGGTCGCGGCTGCCGCACGTACGGCTCATGTCGTTACTACATTTATGTGGGTGATATCAAATACTGCGACAGACGATACGACTCGGGAGCAATTGAGGTTTTAGAATAATTGTATGTAATACGCCTAATCTAATCTAAATTTCAAAATAGTTTAAACAAGGTTTATTACGTATACTAATCAGGAAATGTCAGTATTAGAGGTGAAGTTCTAGACCTATAATAACAACTATTTAAATAAACTAAACAGTAACTCGACAAAGTATAAATAACTTTGTCGACGCTTCCTGGTTTAGTGCTAAATTTTGTTCAATTTTAAGGTAACCTTTTGGAATAACTTTGCAATTGGCTATTAGGTATACTGCGCCTAAAACGTGATCATCAAACCAATCGTACGCATCTGTTAAGGCTACTAGATTGCATTATATCTGTCCAATCATCCCAAATCCACCCACTATTGGCAATAAACCTCTATTACAGTGCCCTTTATAACTAACTGGTGATTAATGTATTACAACATTGTAATCTACAACAGACTTAATAGAATCACCAATATCATTTTCGTTATAAAGTAGATCGATCGACAAATCTAAATCAGTTTCGGAGCCGGTCCGACCTTGTAAAGTTCTATTGACCAGCCTGACTGTGCGGTTATTGCTTTTCCGGCTATACACTTTACAACTTCAACAAATACTTCGTTCATTGCTTCTTTGTTGCTTTTATATACTCCTGTATGTATCTAAACGTTGGATCGAGTGAAAAGATCGCTTAAATTGTAACCATTTACGTCTTTATTAATTTGTTGCGCCTGATATACTTTGTTGTTAAGTATGATCATAATTGCGTCTATAAGGCCACAGTGCTGTAATTGTAGGGTTTATTCCGAGTAGATACCAGTTTTAATTTACTGGTTATAGTAGTCTCCTCCACCTGTTCACATCACAGAATTTTGAAGAGAGTTCGGTCCCCGCCTGTGCTCCTGTGGGTGGGTCTAAATAGATACCGTTCTACTTAAAAACAATAGTTCCTTGAATGCAGCAACCCAATATCGTATCGTATTGACTATATGGATTAATTATTAATAATAATTTATATTAAGAGTGAGTGAGTCCAAGTACGTAGTTTTTGTACGCCGGCGTTATCTAGTTGGAGACCAGCGGAGACTAATGAGGAATCCAAGGTTCGGCCTCTAGCTGTGCCGTGCCTTGGGTCCCCCCCCCCTTCGTCTTGCCGCCCACCTACCTATGGCGCGGCACATCTGCGGTCAGACTATATAAGAATTACGAAATCATGATTGTATTTTGTTAATAGGTAATGTTGTTACGTCTCCTCATAGAATTTAATTTTGAATTAATATATTTGTTGCCAATAATTATGCGATGCTTTTCTTGTTGTTGAAACAATTACGTAACATTCACTGAATTGGAGTCTACGCTCCAATATCTTTAATTAACAAATCATAGAGCAGTTCAAAGTCAGCCATTTATATTATACAATAAATCTAGAAAAAAGCCAAACAGCTGTGGATGAAATATCAATATCGATTGATATTCAAGAATAGTGAATCTTCGATTAGCTATTAGTGATTTGATATTGCGTATGTTTACAATTATCGTGCGTCGTGCCATTTCTAATCTCTCGTGTATACGTATTTCTCCTGTGTTGTGCAACAGTGCGCCGGCGCATGTCGTAATTGCGCATCATAGTCAGTGCTGCCATGACAGCTATGACAGTTGTAGCTAAAACGTACGTACGTATAAAGATACAAGATTTTCTTAATTTACTAATTGCAAATAAATTAATAAATTTTGTATTTTTTCTGACCCTCGGATGAAAGAATTGTACCATTATTATTTTATTAGAGATTTAAATGACAACACTGTTTACTACCTGTTCGGGTTGTCCCAAGTTATTGAGTAACAAAATCCTATAAACATAGCATTGGTTGGACCATGCTCTTATTTCCTGAGTTATTTGATAAATCGATTTATTCGCGTTTATTTTTTTTACGTGGTAACCCTTAAATGTTGTTTTCTTTTCATCGAGGTCGACGGCCATCCGTCAGCCGGGCGAGTCATGTCTTGTTGCGGTTGAATTTGAATTAGACCTAGATTTAAGACCACCTAGACATAGATTCAGCCATTTATGATAATTTGAATGGTGGCGGTGTAGCTGAGATCATGCGGTTTTCAACGTTTTTTACTCTTTTCTATTATGTCTCTCGTTATTTTTGACTATCTCTCCATCTCGCGGTTTCACCCCCGATCCCATATTTTAATTCCCCTTATACTATACTACCGATCCGCCCCGGCTTTGCACGGTTGTAATATACTAACTAATGTGGCGTAAAAGTAATATAATGTAGTAATATCAGTTATCTGGCATTTATAGCACAAGTTCTGCTGCTTAGTTTGGGGTCAGATGGCCGTGTGTGAGGAATATCCCAGAATATATACATATATTATATAACTAGTTTACGCCCCGCGGTTTCACCCGCGTTCCCGAGGGATTAAAATTATCCTTTAATCCAGGGTGTCAGCTACCTCCACACCAAATTTCATCAAAAGTGGTCCAGCCGCATACATACTCACAAACTATATTAGGTACAGTTTGTTTACGCTGTTATCGCCAGTATCGGTATATCGTAAAGCAGCAAAATATTAATTTATTGGCTAACATAAATAAGTATGTAAAATAATAACAAGCTAGAATCGGGGTATTAGGAAGTGAACCAAAATAGCCGGTGATCGATAGAAATCTTGGCGAATGTTTGTTACCGTGGCCTCGGTTGTACAGTCCCGAACATAAATATACACTTGGCAAAATTGAAAATGGATTTTCTCATTAAGTATTGATTGAAATTTTATGTTGTTACGAACATAGTATTTTTGAACCAACGGGAAAATCGCATTTGAACTTTGCTAAATGTATTATGCTCGTGATGGTACCAACGAAACAACATTATTGAGCTTCATAACTACATTACATTCGTCGATGGTACGATCGCAGCGGTATTCACGTGCATTGTGCATTTATGTCTCGGTAGGGTTGTCACATATGCATTCAATAAATTATACAACAAAAATATCGGTGTCTCTTAGCCTTAATAATTAATATATTAAAAATATATATATTGTCGAGTTACCTTTTAGTACGCTGTTATTTTTTTTTAAATAAAAAACTAACCTACGTAATGAAACGTGCATAGGTACTTATTAAAGATCGATGCTTTGTTTTATTTTAACAAGAATTGCTTTATTTACATGAATATGCGTGTGAAAATACGTTACGTACAAATTTGTTCCTGTTATATTTAAATAATTTAGAAAAACAAGTGTAGAAGGTTGTCTTGAGTATTTTTATAACGTTAGATTAAATATTCTAAACTTAAGACCCTACGGAACTGAAAATATTCGACTCTATTTGCCACCCCTGAGCGAAGTTAATACATACTTATTTGTGCAATTTGATATGAACACCCCGAGCGACCTTAATTTCCAGTAATTTAATTAAATGACGGATACATGTAAGTGCCAGCGACATGCTCGATGCAACAGATGACACGAATCGATTGCATTTATGGGTGTCAGCATTGAATGTCCATTGACGCCATTATGTAGGCCCTAGCACAGCTCATGGTGCTAAGAGCCTTTACGCACTATCGACTAGTCGCCGGCAACATGGTCTAAGTGGCCAAGAAAGTCACAGTCTCCATCGACCGAATCGCAGGCGACGCGACGACTAAACTTGAAAGATTTTACGCACTTGGGCGCCCGGTCGCCCGCCTATGTGGTGGTCGCAAAGAGACCAAGTTGAGGCAAGTTGCTGGCGACTAGTCGACAGTGCGTAAAGGCTCTTAGCACCATGAGCTCTGCTAGAAAACTCCAACAGTAGGTTGACTACTAGCCTACCTTCACCAATCCGCAGTGGGCTGGGCATGCGTGGTGGAGTATTTGCCCATTCCCTTTCACCCTTATTAGTAAATGGAGGCCTGTGCTCAGCAGTGGGCAGATGTAGGATGTAATGGAAGGAAGGAAGTCTTGTAGGTTGAATAGTCTTCTCGTCTAATAAGCTGGAGTTGGCACTCTTTGAACTGAATAGTACAAAATGTTGATAGGCAAACAGGTATGTTGACGACCTCACTCTGCCATTCGTCCTTCACGTTGAGAACATATTACATCACCAGGTCAAGGCCTCAAGAACCGTCTCGTTGAGTTTTTATCGCCGTGTTATGACAGGATAATGCTTTATCTTTTTTAAACAGAGCATAAATAACAGTAACAGCGAATTTTTTTTTTTTTTTTTAAGAACAGGAAGGTGGTGGGTCCAGGGGACCTTCTTCCACCGTTACGCGGACTTTTGCGGTGAGCGCTGAGGGCTCTCAACCGCTACTTAAAACTAAAAACTAAAACTAAATAATTTCGGGCAACGGTAGCCTGAGGGTGCCCCCTGTGGGGCTCGACCTCGGCTCAGGACGTTGCCTGGGGAATGAGGGAGGATTTAGCATGCAAACAATTATAATTATTTGGGGATCGGTCGGATTGCTAATATGCAGCTCGGGCCGCTTAAACGGGACGAGACTGAGAGGGACGTCGCGACGGTCCTCGCCGGCGAGGACGAAATCTTGGTTGTCGGTTGCGCATTTGTATTTGTTTTCGGGCTTCGTCAGCCTCGATTTGAGCTAAAGTGGTGGCATCGTCTGGTTCGCTGAGGGCGTGCCTAGGCCTACGGATGCGGGAAATAAGGGACGGGGTGTATGTGATAGTGTTGACTATCAAGGGATTCGCGTGGTGCTCTGCGGTATCAAAATATCGGCGCGAGGCGCGTTTTATAAATTGTTTGATTGTAGGGAGGCCTAAGTCAAGGTGGAGGTTTTCATTGCGCATGTACCACGGGGCGCCCGTGGCTTTGCGCATGAAACGGTTTTGAATCACCTGAAGGGTGTTGAGATGTGTGGGAGCAGCGTGAGCGAACACGGTGCTCGCATACGTCATGACTGGACGGATACACGCGGTATAGAGTCTAACCTTGCTTTTTAGGGCAAGTTTAGACCGGGCGTTGATCATGCAGTGGAGTCGTCCTGCCACAAAGGCGGCGCGCGCGCGAACCGCCCTTATGTGTGCAGCGAAGGATAGGCGATCATCGAGGGTCACACCGAGATATTTGGCTTGCCTCTCCCAAGGGATCGGCTCGCCGAATAGTGTGACTGGATCGGGGATGGGGGGACGTCTTTTTCGGTCGGTTCTAAAAAAGAGAACCGCCTGACTTTTGGAGGGGTTGATCTCTATTCTCCATTTCCGGAACCAAGCGCCTAGGGCGTTGGCTGCGGTCTGGAGTTTCTTAGAGATCGCGGGCGGGCTTTTGCCTGAGCAATATACGGCAGTGTCGTCTGCAAAGAGAGCGAACTGCGTATTCCTGACTCTAGGGATGTCGCTCGTGTAGAGCGTGAATAGCAAGGGAGATAGTACCGAGCCCTGCGGGACACCGGCACTAATGGGGTGTGGTGAGGACAGGACGCCTTCGACCCGATATCGAAAGAGGCGATTCGACAGAAAGTCTCGTAAGATGGTCACGAGTCTCGGTGGCACACCTAGGGTGTAAAGCTTGTAGATCAAGCCTGTGTGCCACACCTTGTCGAATGCCTTTGCGACATCGAAGAAAAGGGCGCCTGTCATGTGACCTCTCTGGTAACTTGTGGAGATGTGTTCAACAATTCTATGGACTTGGTGAACACACGAGTGTTTGGGTCGGAACCCAAATTGCTCGTCTGGGAGGAGTTTGTTAGCATCGGCAAATGCTTTAAGGCGGACATAAATGATTCTCTCATAAATCTTGCCCAGTACGTTGAGCAGACTTATGGGATGATAACTGGAGGGCTCGGACTTGGGTTTGCCGGGCTTGTGGATCCCAATCACGTGGGCTTCTTTCCACTGGTGTGGGAAAATATTGTTTGAGAGGGCGGCATTGAAGATGGCCGTCAATAACATGATAAGGGAGGCTGGGAAGAGTTTGATCACTCTGTTGGTGATCTTGTCCGAGCCCGGGGCCTTACGAGGGTGTAACTTCCCGATGATCGCTTTCACCTCGTCATGGGTCGCGGGTGGAAGTGGGTCGTCATTTGTGTTGACGTCGTTGGCGACGTCGTCAGTCGGGGGAGCGGGAGGAGGTAACGGAAGAGCGGTCCTCCGTTCTACTTCGGCTGTAACTTTCTCCAAATGACGCGGGTCAATAGGGAGAGAACTGGGCGTACATTGAGCCTCCAGACTTTCGGCGAGGCATTCGGTCTTTTCCACGTCTTCAAAGGCGGGAGGAAGATTGGGTCGCTTTAAAGGAGGCATTGGAACTACTGTGTCCTTTGTGAGGGCACGAGACAGTTGCCAAAAGGCTAGGTGGGAGGGCTTGATTTCGCTGAGGGTCTGGCCCCAGCTATTCTCGCGAAACTCTGCGATGCGTGCCTTGACGGCACGTTCGAGAGCTCGTAATTGGACACGATTTTGCTCTGAGGGAGCTCTATCGTAGGCGCGAATGGCGACTTTCTTCTCCCTCAGCAAGTCCCGTATGTCGTCGGGCAAGTGCCAGCGTCGGTCATCCTCCGCTGGTACTGTCCGAGAGCAATCGCTAACTAACGATTGCACGTGACTTGTGAGTGAGTCGATAGCGCCTACAGCGTCGTCGGCGGTGACTAGGCTGTCGGGGATACGGTCTAGATGGACGGACGAGGTCGCCTTGAGGCTTTCGCCTAATTTGTCCCAGTCCGTCACGACCTTGGTGCGAGAGGGTTGACCTGAATCTGGGGGACCTACGCGCGGTGTAAACTCTAGGATTACAGGCCGGTGGTCCGATTGGAGCTCGTGTAGCACTGCTAAGTCATGCAAACGTAAGTTTACATTACGCAGCAGCGCCACGTCGAGTATGTCGGGTCTGTGAGTCACTATGTCCGGGAAGTGAGTCGGTTCGTATGGGGCGATCAGGTCCACGTTGAGTGGCCCGAGGAGGGATTCAAGAATACGCCCTCTGGTATTGTTTGCGACGCAATTCCAGAGGGTGTTTCGCGTTTAGGTCGCCCGCCAGAATGACTGAGCTACCCAAATTGAAAAGGGATTCTAAGTCACGTTTGAGTGACGTTCCTAAGTCGGGTAGGTTATGAGAATGGGAGCAATATGCCGAGACTAGTATAATGGATGAGTGTCCAGTCATACCGAGCCTACAGATTGAAGCCTCAATGTACTCTAGGGATGGTGCGTCCATAGGGGAGCAGTGAAGGGATCTTTTATAATAAATGAGGGTGCCGCCTTTTGCGGCGTTGGGTCTGTCATTGCGAATTATCTGATAATTCGCAATTTTAGGGTCCCTATGAAAGGGCTTTAGAAATGTTTCCTGTACCAAAAGGATATCGAGTTGATGCTCTCGCAGGAATTCTGCGATCTCATCTCGTTTACCTATAATGCCGTTGGCATTGAAGGTTCCTAACTTGAGGGATCGGGGTTTGATTCTACCGCGCGTGGGTGTAATATCCATTATGGATTTACGCGAAAGTGATCGAGTTGGCAAGCGATTTTGTTAAATCGCAGCGCTGCAGATGCAAGGGCACGACCGTTGCCCTCGCTCTGTTTAATAATATCGGCGAGCTCCCTAATTTCATCGAAGTTTATGAATTCGATGAAGCGCTCCACGAGTGCGAAATCCGCATCCACACTCGACGGAGGGTTTTGGTCCCGTTTTGGTGACGGATTTGCGCGGCGGGTGGTTTGGGTTGGCGGTGACGGCGGGGCGGGCGCTGAAGGCGCTGCGGTGGGTTTCGGCTGCCAAGCGGAAACCTTGGGAGGAGGAGGTGGTGGCTGGGTCGTGGTTTGCTCGGAGAGAGCAAACGCTTCCCTTGGGAGAGGAGGGTACTCTTTAGGAGAATTAGAGTTAAGGCGGGCCCATTGGGAGTGCCTTTGAGGGCGCAGATCGGTCTGCGCCGGGTTGGAAATGGGGGCTTTGCGCGTTGAATGGCGCGAAGGGCGGGGAGCCTTCGAGCACCCGCGGTAGTTCGCGGTGTGCCCGGTCTGGTTGCAGAGAACGCAACCAGGTGGCGGGGTGTTTTCATCTATGACCTTTGGACGGTCACAGTCTTTGGTGGCGTGAGGTGTGAGGCACTTCACGCATCGGGGGGGAGCAAAACAATTGCGGGCGGAATGGCCGTACAACTGGCAGTTGTGGCACTGGGAGGAGTAGCCGCCCTTTCGGACGCCCTCGACGGTGAAGCCGTCGCTCAAGCCGCACACAGATTTTACTCTGTATATGGCTTTGCCGGCCTTGCCTTGGTCCAGTGCCACAATCACCATGTTATACGGCTCGTGGCCGCGTCCTTTGTGCATCCGGTGCACTGACTGTATTGGGAGGTCGTGCTCCTTAAGGGAGGCTTCGACTTCTGAGGTGGGGATTTCGCGGGGGATGCCGCGGATCACCACCCGGAGGGCTTTCTCCTCAGGGAGAGTGTAAGTGTGGAAAGCCACCTTACGCTCTTTAAGGAGTTTGGTCAGGGCCCGGTGGTCCTGTGAAGTGGGCACGGTTACCTTGATGCCGTGCTCGGTGGAGCGGGCAGAGGTATATTGGATCTTGTTAGGAGTAAACCATCCGGACACTTCGGTCCATCTGGTCTTATCCTGAACAAACAGGGGAGGCGGAGAGTCCTTCCTCATCGGGACTTGGGATTGGGTCTGGGATTGGGGCTGGGATATGCGCGCCTCTGGGCGGCCTTGTTCCTCCGGGGGAGGAGCCATGGGCACGTCCATTAGCGGCGGGGGTGTGGGCACAATAGTGTCCAAGAGTGGGCGGGGCTTGGGTGATGGGCAAGGGGAAGGGGCGGAAGCCTTGGCAGCTTTGGCAGCTACCTCGGCTTCAGTGGCTTTCGCCTTCTTTTTCCTCTTGCGCTTGCCACCGACGACCGTCGTGAACTCTCCCTCCGAAGAGGAGGAAGAGGACGACTGGCCGGTCGTCGCGGCAGGCGCAGGCGGAGAGGGCGGTTCGGATTCCGCAGGAGAGGGCGGGGCGGAGGGTTCCGCGGGAGAGGGCGGGGCGGAGGGTTCCGCGGGAGAGGGAGGGGCGGGGTGATCCGCGGTTGATTCCGCGGGAGAGGGAGGCGGGGAGTGTTCCGCGGGTGATTCCGCGGGGGAGAAATCCGCGGATATCACGGACATCCTTGAGGATGACCGTGAAGTGGGAGCGGGTCGGGGAGGTAAAAAAGTTGTCCCGTAACGCTCGACGAGGAAATCCCAGGACTCGTTGTCCTGGAGGATCTCGTCCAGCGTCAGGGGTAGGTGGTCGTTCTGGCTGGCCATGATGGCCAGCCAGAGGGAGCTATTCTACTTCGGCAAACTAACGTGGTTTCGGACGCGGGGCGTTCCTGAGTAAAAGAAACCACAAGAAACCTCAGGCGATCGCCCTAATCTAACCTACTATCTCGCCCCGGGTGGATGGGCCCGGGGGTGTGTGTTACACTCCCGACCGGGATAGGTCGGGAGGTGAGTAGGCCCTAGGGTGTGCCCTAAGCTTGACTCCCGCTGCCAATCTTATTGTGCAGCGGGTTCCTACGTCCCTGCCTAACGACAACTGGGGTTGGCTAGGGAAGCCCCCAAGGCCAACTGGTCCAGTCCCGTCCGGGTTAGCGTTTTCCTTAAGGGAAACCGCGAGCGCCCGGGTCACGCTCGAACCAGCTTAGTTATCACCGTTAGGTATCCACTGGTTCACCACAAGTAAATATCTGTGGTTTTGAGAGCGCGATGTCGTAAGAACAAATATTCGTTTGGAGACTCTAAACTGAAAAGTTCCGAGTCAACAAACTGATAAGGTCGGTTCTGCGAAAGGCCAGGTATAAATACCAGAGCGCTTCCGAGAATCGAGTCGGGGTGGCGGGCGGAGCACAATAGACCGTACGGGGTACGTCTGTACTGAGTAACAGCGAATATGCTGTTTTTATTTTAGTAGAATTTCGTTTGGGTACAATTTTACCACGGCAAGTGGGTGAAGGTGAGACGGTAATGGGCGCGTGTGTGAGTGCGAGCGAGAAACTCTATTACTTCTACTATATTTTGATAATTTCTCGTAGTTGTTCTTTCTTTTTAGGGTTCCGTACCCAAAGGGTAAAAACGGGACCCTAGTTCCTGTTGACCTAGAATCACGAAATTTGGCAAAAAGCAAGGTCTTACTTAATTAAAGGGTCAGATAGCCGTGTGTGAGGATTAATGTCCCAAAATATAAGATTAAAAGTGATTTGCTTGAGCCTTTTTTTCAATTTTTTTTTCGCATGGTTTAATATATTGCTAGCAATCACTCAGCTTCTATTGCAGTTTTTCAAAACAATCTATTGTTGTTTATTAAGTTGTAAACATATAAACTGTAATTTTTACAGTCATTTCATAGGTATCATAAAATAATGTTTATGACATTGTAAAATACAAGGTTATTTATTACACCTACTGTTCAATTTGTAGTGTAAATAAGTTAATTGACGACTTGTTCAATATCCAATAAATAATGAACAAAGAAATAATTAATTGGGAAGTCAGAAAACTATTAAACTAAGCTCGCCCTGAGTTCCTGCGGACGAAAATTCCGTAAACGACAGTTTGGACGGTAAAAAATTTGGTCTTTAGGCGACTCGTCCCAATTGTTCTCGTCCCATGGGACTAGTTGCCCTGGGCGCTTTTTGCATTAGACTCGTCCCACTGTCAAATCGGACAAAAAAAAACGATAATTGTGTGACCCTGTGTGACCCATATTGTTATATTTGACTAACAATATTTTATAATATGGTTATATAAGCCTGTGAGATGATTCAATGGAAAATATTTACATTATTGAATATATACGATGTCCAATTCAATAAATCCGCTCGGTAACTGTCAGCTGCATATAATAAACTTGTAGGTATATAAAACATTTCATCACGAACAAAGGTGTGATCATTGATAATAAAATCAGATAACTGCTGGTTAGTCATTATCTGGCTGCCTTCTTTAATAATTTCCGTGTCTGTGCTTCCATTAAATCCTTTTATTCGTCATCTCGGAATTCACTACTTCCCTCACAATAGCCATATTATTCTTATCTAGCTTTCCGTTTAAGGGTTGAATTTTGGAAAATCCTTTCTTTGTATATGCTTACGTTATTTAAGTTCCTAAACACAATAGTTTAGGCTGTGCGTTGATAGATCAGACAGACAGGTCAAGTATTTTTACATGTAATAAAATTATAAAGCTAAAGAGTTTGTTTGTTTGGTTGAACGCGCTAATCTCAGGAACTACTGGTTCGAATTGAAAAATTCCTTTAGTGTTGGATACCGCATTTATCGAGGAAGGCAATAGGTTACTTTTTATCTCCGGAAAACATAATGATCCTTCGGGAACGCGGGTGAAACCGCGGGGCGGAAGCTAATGTAATAGATTACCGCCCGCGGTTACACCCGAGAGGGATCCCCTATTTTGCCCCCTTAGGGGTTGAAAAATCCGATCTTATTCCTTGTCTACATCATAAAGGTACCTCTGTGCAAAATGACAGCTAGAAGTCCCAAGGGTTGGAGCTTGGAGCTGAGCGTTGATGAGTGAGTCAGTGAGTGGGTCAAGACTTTTCTTTTTATATGTACGGTCCAGTCTTCCTACCAATCTTCTGTTCTTACTACGAATAATTTCAATCATTGTACAAACATACATCCTACGAAACTTTCCAACTAGTCTGAAAACTTAATACACCAATGAATGGCGCTAAATACTATGAAATATACTAAATTTTCTTTGTATAACGCCATTTAACGGTTTTAACATAGTTATAAAATATGTAGATTGCCTCATAAATGGCTACAATGTTTGGTACGTGTAATAAATAAGGCACGGGTCGGGTAGGTATACGGTCGGCCGGTTTTGTTACAATGTTACGGGTTTCGACGTTTGACGTCAACAGATTATATTTTTGATGTTTTTCCGCCGTTAATTTATTTGAGGTTTGTTGTTATGGGGATGATGTTAATGTAGGCTGTATCTTTTATTTGTTTTGACTAGACTTCGCCTCGCGGTTTCAAGATCACCCCGTTTTCAACTTTATTATGATTATTTTTATGTACACACAAACTTCCACAATGTAATTGCTTGTACGATTTTGAAGGATAACCAAAATACCATAACATACCTACATTTTAATCAACTGGAACATTTTTCTGTAGAACTTTTTAACTGTCTGTTGATATATCAACGCACAGCCCAAACCGCTGGACCTAGACATTAAATTTTGCACATATACCTTATACATTGTATCTAAGACATCCACTAAGGAAGCATTTTTGGAAATTCAACCCCTAAGGTGGTAAAATGTATGTAATAAACGCATTAATCAGTTAATGGAGTTGTAAACGTGATGTAATAACAATGTGTATGTATTCGTTTTATTGTTGGGTGTATGAATTGCTTCTGCTTAGCATTGTAATAACGTGTGAATATGTTCTCGTGAGGTGTGACTTTAACTAGCAATTAGGTGCCCAGCGTCAAATAAATCGAGCTAGAAAATTTAAATCTCGGCTAGCTAAACAAGAAGTACAAAAGTCATTGAACGAAATAGAAATTCCAATTAATATATCTGGCTGATTACCATCTTTATGTTTTAAGTCTTTCGCCAAACACCTTTGGTGTGTACCGGCAAATGCACTTGAGAGCCAGTTCCTTCTAGGCTTTGTGGGCTACCACTTTAGGCTACATCATCTTGCCTATGTCCCTCTCCATACCGTCTCGACGGGCCGGTTGGCATAGTTGGTAAGATACCCTATCTATCACGCCGCAGGTCGTGGGTTCGATTCCCACTCAGGACAAACATTTGTGTGCATGAACATGTCTGTTTGTCCTTAGTCTGGGTGTAATTATCTATATATGTATGTATTTACAAAAGAAAAGTAGTATATGTAGTATCACAGTTATCTGGCTTCCATAGTACAAGCTCTGCTTAGTTTGGGGTCAGATGGCCGTGTGTGAGGAATGTCCCAGAATGTCCCAGAATACCATACTGGGTGATTTTTTTGTCACTGGCCATACTTGCTGGGGTGGAAGTACTCATCAATATGAACAACTTTTATCATGGGACTAACTCTCGAGATCATAAAATAATTATCAGCTGTTCATACAAAAGTTCCATACCTACTCGACCGAAATGTATGAAGGAACCATTTTATTTTTTGCGATATTCAGATTCGATCAGAGTTGGTCCCATAATAAAAGTTGTTCATATTGACGACTACTTCAACCCCTGCAAGTATGGCCAGTGACAAAAAAATCACCCTGTATAGGCCATAGGTTATCTGCGCACCACGCCTCATGTCACCATTTTGTTCCGTAAACATGTACTGCGCAACCTTCTGCACTAACTTCTGACGCGCCAAGATACATCGGCCGTACTGTACCAAATTTAATTACGTTCGGTTTAGCGGTTTAGGCGTGAAAAGGTAACAGACAGAATTAGTTTCGCATTTATATGTGTCCTATACAAAACTCCTTCCTCAAAACATCTGATAACTTTCCACGGACCTTGGTAAAATTTATGCATATTCAATTACTTCACTCATTGATGACCATTGGCCGGCCGACTGGCAATTGATTGAAATTAGTAAAGTATGATTTCAATTGACTATTCACGTTCTGTTGGTGAGTTGTGCGGTTTGTGAGTTACCGCACTAAGATGGGCATTATTTGAATAGGTAATTTGCTTTCTTTAGTTGCCTCAATAGTTTTTTTTTTCGAATAGATATACATATATGGCTCCCTTAGTCCCATGTACTGAGGGAGTCATTTTTAAACGACTTCAAAAAAGGAGGAGGTTCTATGTTCTACTGTATATTTTTAGTAAGATTATAAATACGATATATATATATATATATGTCTGTTTGCCACGATTTCGCAGTTAAACCATCGAACCAATTTCAATAGAAAAGGTTCGGGTAGCGCGGGGCCTACCGCGGGGCAACGGTTGTAAATACCTATATTATATTACCGCAAGTATCAAAGTAGCGTCCATTTTGTTAAAAGCAACATCAATGTAACTAGTTGCATCTTTGTATTATTATGACTAGTATAAAGAAACAAACTTGCACGGTTGTAGTAGGTACTTTGTAGTACCCGCCTGGCTGACCACACCCAAGCTGAAAATCTGTTGCCAACTACCCACCGGTTTTTTTGGCAGCACTTTACGAGTCAGTTTCCTATTAGGCTGTATGTGCGTGCTTACAACTGTCGGCCACTTATCATGATGGAGAAAAAAAAAAAAAAATAACCGGAATACTTTTTTTACAAGTCATATAATCTCAATAGGACATAACTCAGCACAAAGGTGGTCTTGCTATGTTACCTATTCCTATAAATATCCCACTCAGGCGTTAGTTGAATGAAACCGGACTTTGGAGTCCTGCGCACTCTCTTATACGTTCAGTTGCAATAAAAAGAAAATACATTCATTTTGCAACTGTGCACTTTTATTAGGGACTAGCTTTCGCCCCGCGGGTTTACCTGAGTAAAATATCGTTGAGATACGTTGATGTTGAAAAAACCATACCAATTTTCGTAAAATTATTTTAAAGAATTACGGAATTCCCATAAAAATCTTCCTCCCTTTTTTTCTCCTGTTTTTTCACAACTTCGCTAACCATGGCGCTGGTGGTCTAGCCAGTGCTATTCCCTACATCGTGCCATGTAGAGGTCTGGGGAAACTTAATCGTCATGTGGTCAGGACAGAAATAAAGTAGATACATAATTAAAATTTATCTAATTTATTGTTTGGAAAAGAAATGGGTATTTCAACGGAGATACAAGAGTAATCCCCACTATCACCTTTCTTTGTTTTAAAACATTTTGTACCTACTTATAATAAGGTGATGAGAGGTTAATAATGACATACAATGGGTTGGATTTATTTTTAGAATATTTGCAATTGGCTGTTCCCCGCGGTTTCACCCGGTACATTTGTTTTTAGTTATTCTGCTATTCAGGGCGAAAACAAATCCAACAAATCAAAGATCATAAAAATCGGTCCAGCCGTTCTTAAGTTCTAAATGGTCTAACTAATACGACTTTGTTTGAATAGCTGATATTTTTTTATGATCTCGAGAGTTAGTCCCATGATAAAAGTTGTTCATATTGATGAGTACTTCCACCCCCGCAAGTATGGCCAGTGACAAAAAAATCACCCAGTATGGTATTCTGGGACATTATTCCTCACACACGGCCATCTGACCCCAAACTAAGCAGAGCTTGTACTATGGAAGCCAGATAACTGATATACTACATATCCTACTACTTTTCTTTTGTAAATACATTTATAGATAATTGAGCACTAGCGACCCGCTCAGGCTTCGCACGATAGTTCAGCCATTTTATACCAAATATTTACAAATGATATACACAAACCTTCCTCGTTTATCGCTTTTTCTACTAGTGAAAACCGTATCAAAATCGGTTTAGAAGTATGCTGTGAAACTGACAGAGGCAGATAGCGTCTTTGTTTTAAGGTTACCGAAGTAAAATAAAATAATAATGACTGTTATTTATTTCCAACGACTAAATATCCTTCTCGCATTATCCAGCCACAAACCGGCGCCACTGAGCTGTGGACTTCAGTTTTTATACATTTTAACTCGCCGCACACGGTTGTCGCCTGTGGTCACCACATGCCACGAATCATCTTCACTCGCGGCACAATATAAAATGTAGCTTCTACATCTGTGTCTCTGTTTACTCGAGCACGGATTTTTATGCGGTTTTTGCAGATATCTAGGGATTCGTTGAAGAAAGTTTAAAATCATTGTGTTGAAACTAAAAACATAACCCTTCCTTGGCAGTCCGGTAAAAAGATAGGACCTCGATTAAAGTCTAATTAATCATAAAAATATTAAATAACTCTTCTCAGCCACAATTCCCAAGAATACCCGAATTAAAAAATCAATTTCAAAGACAACACAACTTTTTAATATTTAAATACAAAATAAGTAAATTAGAACCGCAGTATTAGCATTGAAATGAAAATGAAAATATTTTTTATTCAAATAGGCCTTCACAAGCACTTATGAATAGTCTGACTCTAACGCACGGTTCGGGAGGTTGCTTTTACTGAGAAGAGCCGGCAAGAAACGTTTGTAGTCACATATTTTATGCTAAATAATTTACCTTTAATAATGTGGTAATAGCTAATTGTATTAGAGGCGGAAGCGAATACGCCGACTAGCTATAGCGAAACAAATTAATTGAGCATTGAATAAATTATAGTTGAGCTAAACTATTTTGATACAAACGTAGTTTATAATTAACACCTCTTTGCTATATAACAACACAGGTCTGAAGTTAATTAGATAATCGTACATTATGCAGTTTGTGTTGAATTATTGAAGTGAAACTTCTATATAGACGGGGAGTATTATTTTATAATGAACTGTATATGTTACACTCAAAGGCCGAAAAGGCTTTGAACGAAAAAACAGCGAATTCGTGTTATGCTTCCTATGAAAACGCCCACGTCGCGTTGTGGCAATCACAGAAAAACCACATAACGAAATTCGTGTCGTGGCTATCATGTTATACGACCACAACGCATTATGGCAATGGTATATTTGCTCGTGACTGCATGTAAGAATTTAAGAATTCCCTTTTACTTTGTATTTGTTGAGTGCGTCTGCCGGTAGCCCTTCCAATATTCTAATAAAGTACCATCGTATGTAAATATATAATGACAAAGTGGTGACGACAATGTACGAACAACGACGAACAACACATTTGTTTATGTGCTATCGATGTTAAAAGCGGACATTGTCCTTTGTAATACATGGGTGGTCCAAGGGGAGAGCTGAAGCGATGGCCATTTGGGATCTCTAATAAAGTTACTGTTGATTATAATAGCCTTAAGCTGGATTTAATCATCGATTTTAGCTTTTTATCGGGGCTATTCAGACTTGGTCGGTTGCGGTCCCGATCGGGTAGACAAACCGATTGAGAAGTCTACTGAATAGGATGGCTCCTAGTTTCTCATTTCAGACTTCCATTTTGAATGAGGCACTCGATCAGTACACGACCGCGGCAAATGAATACTGCTACTAACACAGGATTCGCCTAAATTTAACTAAATAAAAATTGTCCTTTCCGATCGGAATGGTAACCGAATGGGTCTGAATAAGAGGGAATAGGTAAAAGGATAAAAGTAGCATATGTCACTTCCAAAATTACGTCGATGTGTTGCTGTCTGAAAGAAGGACAAACCAACACACATTCGCAATTATAATATTAGTAAGGATTTGTGATTATGTCGCTTATAAATGTGAACTTTTTTTTCTAGATAATATTTTTTTAATTATATTAAAATTAATTTATTGGAGTAACAATTTCAAATTATCTTATTGATTTTATAAAACTCTTAGAGACGTTTTAATGGATGTCATCAAATTTTGCTGTGAATTTTAGCTGATTTCAAATTCCTTTCTACGCTGTAAGTTCATGACTGCCACCAAATCTAAAGCACAACAAACTGACAGTTTTTACAATGTTCTCTACCATATACCGTCTCGTTCGTTGACACACACAGCTCTACATAATAATGTGTTTAACATAGTATTTTATTATAACACCAGCTGACTGGATGTGAAGGAATTGTTGTTTAACTGGCCCCTCCATTATATTTACAATGTTGTCGACTACATTGAAATGTCCACTGGTTTTAATGTGTTGACTTCTTTTACGCCCGCTTTGCTATCCTGTGTAGTCTTAGGGGTTGAATTTCGATAAAACTTTTCTTAATACGACTACATTAAATATTCTCCCAAATTTCATGGTTTTATGACAGTAGTTTAGGTTCTGCGAACCACTCTTAGTCAATCAATCAGTCAGTCAGAACTTGTTCATTTTTTATAATAAGTACAGATGATAAGATTGTGATGTGTTCAGAATGTTCCAGTTTTATTTATTCTCATAACTAGCCCCTGCGGTTTTACCCGCGATCTAATTTACTCCTTTGGAATTGAATTTTGAATAAACCCTTCCTTAGTTGAATGCTTACGTTATATGAAGAATCTCTGTGCAAAATTGCAAGGTTTCAGCTGTGCCAGTTTTCCTTTTACTCGTAAATTTCTCTGTAGGTATGATGACTAATCTCCAACTCTCAATAAACCATTCCATGTGGCTTTCATTGCCATTATACCTTTTGGCAAGTAATAATAGTATTCTGTTAATCTTTACAGATGCTGCAAGAGAAGCGACTGTGCATCCTGGGCGCGGAGTTGTCAGAGCTGGACATCTTCGAGCGGCTCCTGCGCTTCACCGGCTCGCAGCTGCGGCTACTGCAGTGCTTTCAGGTGAGAAGATCAGCAGGATGACCATCCTAGAGATGGGAACAGTGAGAGAGTGTGAATCTTAATCGAACACACATAAGACCTAAAATATGATAACTAGCGAAGTTTGTAAATGGCAGAAAATTAAAAAAATTAGATAACTCTTTAACCAAATCAAACCATAAACGCGACTAAAGATATGCTCGTAAACAAAACAATGCATGTTTACGTCGTTATTTCAATGTCACAGTCATAACGTGGCCGGTTGCGCGTGCGCCGCCGCCCGGTAACGTAGAATGGCCCATTCGGCGCGTCGCGACCTCAGACTATTAAAAGAATTAGACTGCACGAGTAAAAACTGAAGCAGATTAATATCCAGCTTAGTTACATAAAATACTACATCTGCGCTTTGGTCCGGCTTATAAGCAAACTGTACTGTACTGTCTCCTTATTGCTTATCTTCTTTTTTTTATACATTTAGCCACAGATTTGCCCATTAAGAGCGATGGTTACGAGGCCGAGGATAGACCACGCTTGCCCAGAAAAGTGCCTTTGAATTTACCCAGGATCCACCAGTCAAAGAATACCTTGTAAAAAAGCGACACTCTCCTCCCGCCGCAGTTTCACGACACCCGAAAATCCGTATTTCTGTACGGCTAAAACGTTACGCGATCGATGGGTGCTTATAATTTGGAAAGAGAAGCACTCATCTGAAGTATACCGTTGTCTCTCTTAATTTTAATTGATATTAATTGACAAACACACGAACTGTGTGGAGAAGCTGTCGCTCGTGTAGTAGTAGTAGGTAAATTAAATCTGTTCCCTTGTATTGAGTGACGGGGGGCTGATCCAGTCATCAGCATTCAGCCCCCTTCTTATTCTTAAGGTCATTGGCGTGGCCAGTGTCTTTCACTCCCCTTGGAGGTGTGATCTCCACTCTACAACTCATCTGTTCTACCATAGAGTAACTCTGTACACATATGGCATGTCTTCATTTTTATAATGTCTATGGTCGATCAAATTGGAACGTATACTGTGCGAGCTCGCAATCAATTGATGTGAATAGCATTGTGTCATTAATATACATGATTTTTACGTCATATCAACTCAATAAAACAAGGAAACAGTTCTGTTATAGCCAAACTGCTATAGCTGCTATAGCCTGTGCTTTACAATTCCAAATCAATTCACACATTTGAGTGTTTTTTTTTTATGTCACGGGTGGTCTGTAGAGTCATTACATTACGCAGTCATCTATTGTCATGTTAAATGATACAAGTACAAAAATAAAGGCTGTTTTACATCTAATTACGAAACAGTAGGTGACGGTAGTCGTCATAATGTAAGCATGTAATTGAAACGAAAAAAACAGTCCAGACCACCCAGCAATACCGTGACCACATTGAACAATTGAATAATTCTCCATAATAAAATAATCAAGGAGTGAAAACCATAATTCATCCATCACTGTCACCTTTCAACTGGAGTTTCCTCAAATAGTAATTGGTGCTTCAAGTATTCAGTCATTCGAGAGAGACTTGCGGCGCAAAAAGATCATGTGAAATGATACCAATGCGTCGGTGTTGACAGAAACAGAGGAATGCCTATGGTTCATCTAAAATATCAGAGGCATCCATGTTATTACGTTGACATACATACTTGTACGTTTTGGAACCCATACCTTTTGATCATGGGCTTTTTGTTTACCACCGCCCTCAAAGCACGTCATTCCATCCGATACCTTTTGATCCGGGTGGACGGGGTGGTGGTGTTTTACCCTATGCTTGCCAAGACGTGGTTTCCACCCATATCCCATATCTACTGGCACAAGTCTTTAGCGTAGAAACCAATTCTTAACGAGTATTTGTTGACAGGCGGTGATAGAACACGGATCCAAGCTTTCAGCTGAGCTGGCGGCGTGCTACCTAAATAAATGCGACTGCAAAAGATCTTGCGACTCGCTCATACAACTTGGACTTAGACTAGGTGAGTGTGCTTTCTAAGATTTCGATCTCCAGGTGGGATGAATCTGCAGATTTAGGCTCCAACCATGTGAATTAGATCGTGGTGTAGGATTAACTTACCCAGGCCTAAGTTGGCTAGTTTGTCATGTACAAAATACATTTTCTATTGCCTAGAATCATCAGTTTAAATTTGTGAACTTCTTGATCCTTGCGCTGTTATGGAGATCAGAAAGCATAAAATCTCCAAATGTAGCAGAACAATTATTTGCATAAATTTGATGCTGGCACTTTGGACTTCAACAAGAAACCTTGTAAAAACCAATTCGAATGTCAAATGTGCCCAAGATCACAACTGAAGTGAATCACCCATCACCATTGTTTCTAGGTGGTTTCTTGAACGAGGCGGGCTGGTACGCGGACGCACAGCGCGTGCTGCTGAGATGTCGCGATATATGCCAGGCGCAACCACAGACCACATACTACAAGAGACTCACACTTGAGTGTTGTCATAGGTAAGCGAGCGAGACTAATCAATTTTCGTACGTCTTCATTTGGAGACAAAGTCCGTTAATTTGTGAAATATCCTTATCTTCTTTGATATTTTTGATATTCGCCCGACCAGTTCTGTTTTTCTCTTATTTGTGTCTTATTCTTCGTGTAAGTTTTCGAAATTTATAAATTGTTATCCCCCCCACAGATTACTTAACACACAATCAGCGTACTGCTGCTTCCCAGCTGCAGCAGAGACGTACTCCTTAGCCCTGGAACTGCTCGGTATATCAGAGCACGAGGCAATCAATCAGGACCTCACGAGCGGACCCTTCGCCGCCGCCGACACTTGCTCAAGAGCGATACAGACTGATGACGAAGACCTGCAGACTGGGTGAGTTTATTTCTTTAGGTCAGAAGTCTTGACAAGCTTGAACCTCCTGTTAGTCTGTGGCCACCAGCGGGACTGAATGTAGCCTTCTTCAATTACATTTTAGTTGTGATTAAGTCGACATTTGATAGTTCGATTGTATGGGATGGAGTCTCGAGCAAATACTCAATAATGTATTTATTTTGAGGACTGTAACCAAGTCAACAGTATAACGTATGACTAAGTCGTATTTTTTTGTTCATGTAAAACTTTCCTTGTTTGTATTTGTAAGAACTTGTTATGTTTAATAAAAAAACAAGGTGACTGTACTCGGGTTCCTTAGAATTGGTAATTTCATATTGCATATTTACGTGACTGGAATTTTGTTTGAATTTTATTTTGAAATAAACATCTCACCTTATTTATTAATGTTGTATGTAAACTGTATGCAACCTGCGTAGGTAAGTCATATATTTATGTATTTCTAAATTTGATATTACATTGAAATTGTACTCTTTTGGAACCTGTTGGATTCGTCACGCTGAACAATTTTTACTACTATAATCAACTTTGATATCGCGAAAAAAAAAACTACGTTATCTTAGTTTTCTATGAGTACAGATCGGTATTTATTCAAGATTACAAACGTGGTAAGCCTGCTAATGCATAAGTTACTCTAAATAATCACTTATTCCCGAAAAAAGTGTAATAAGGAACTATCTATTACTGTTTAGATTTGATGTCTCAATTTCCCCCTACCAAGGCTTGAGCCCCCATGGTCCTCACCTTAATCCGTCCCTGGTGTATGACAGAGAGGAGCGCACGTGTGGCACCGGCACCGGCACCGGCAGCGGGCGCGGCAGCACGTGGGGCACGTGGGGCGCGGGCGCGCTGGCGGCGCGAGTGTGCAAGGAGTTCAGCTCGCTGTTCTTCGTGCGCTGCGACTACACCGCGGCGCACGCCTGGAGCATGCGCGCCCTCAGCCTGCTCACGCCGCACACGCCGCCCAAGTGAGTAGTGAGTAGTGAGTGTGAGGACCTGTGCTTTACTTTACCTAATCTATACCTTCAATCAATACAAATGTTCTAAAAGGTCAGCAATTTTAGTAGATTTTTTTATGGTAAAGGTATTCATTAAAATGTAAAATACCTAGTCAATACTGTTTTAATATTATTTTATATGACAAATTGCATTAAACACATGAAAATATTGTTTACTTTCTTGGATATTTTTACGTCTAGACTATCGTTGAATAAATGTATATAAATTTTAGTTCAGCGTCGTATGAACTGTATTAATTGTATTAAAACTATACTAAAATTATATGTAATATAAAAGAAAGTTATAAATTTAACTATCGTTTTAGGAGAGAAGAGAAAAGGAAGTCTTTGTGTGTAAATAAATAAATAATAATTAGCAAATATTTTGATACCACTAAGTTGGCAAACAAGCATACGGCCCACCTGATGGTAAGCGGTTACCGTAGCCAATTGACGCTTACAATACCGAGCATATTACAAAAAAAAAACTGAGCATCAAATCGACCCAGTTTAAGAGTTAGAAACTGATCGGAATCATATCAGATCGTTTTAAAGTCAGCGAAAGGGAAGCACGTGTTCCAGAATCTTAAATTCTTTCGCTGAATTCAAAACGAGTTCTAATATCGTTATTTTATATATACTTTTTAGTGCAAACGCACTTTGAAGAGAGATTTTGAGAGAGGTAGAGAAAAGCGATGTGTCGCTCGAAGAACAGCTCGATTGGGGAAGTACATCCACCTTACAGAATACCGCAGCCAAATAACTTATAGTCGTGTTCCTGCGCGGGAGTAAGGTCGCCAGAGCTCATCGGGGAGGGGGGAAGGGTCGGCAACGCGGGAGCGGTACCTCTGGTGTCGCAAGCGTTCATAGGCTACGGTAACCGCTCACCATCAGGCGGGCCGGATGCTCGTTTGCCAAACAATGTTGCTGAATTCAAAACGAGTTCCAATATCGTTATTTTATATAGTTTCTAGTGCAATCCCACTTCGAAGTCTGTTTTGGTATTAGTTAATAATGAGTGTGTACGGTCAGGATAACGATCGAGGTGCTCCGCGCGTGCGGCAAGGCGTGCGTGGTGAAGCGGCAGTTCGGCGCGGCCGGCGTGCTCGTGCGGCAAGCCGTCGCGCTGGCGCGCCGCCTCTACGGCGCCGCCCACCCGCGCACCGCGCACGCCAACATCGACTACGGCTTCTACCTGCTCAACGTCGACTCCATCACGCACAGCGTCGCCGTATACGAGGTACCTACCGCACCTACCGCACGTGCCGGACATGCGCATGCGCATCTACTCTACATGTTAGATCATCGGACCTGAGGACCGCGGTCCATTTGTAGGAGTCTTGTATATATGCTGAGTATTCAGGGAACTTTAATAGCGCGATCTAGAATCTTGGGGCGCCATCTATCCTCGGGTAGCGAAGAGTTTCTTGGGTAATTGATAGATTTAAAATGTCGCTGCGATAGTTTAAAATGTAAATTGTCGTTGGGGCAGGAGGCGCTGGCGTCGCTGCGGCAGGTGTTCGGCCGCAGCAGCCTGCACGTGGCGACGGCGCAGGAGGACCTCGCGTACGCACTCTACGTGCTCGAGTACTCCTCGGGCCGGTTCTACAAGGCCAGGGACCATGCCGAGAAAGCCATTAGAATTATTGAGGTATGCGTTCTTTGCTATTGAGTATGTCATATTTTTTTTTAATAAGCATACAAAGTCTAGAAGGAACTATCTCTCAAGTGCAGGTACCGGAATATACCGGTAGGTGCTAAAAATAACCCTACCACCGAGCCAGTAGCGGATTCAGGTGAGAGGGCTAAGGGACTCGAGCATCTGGGACCTGGGTCCACCCCTAACAAATCACAAATTACCTACTACCCAACCAAAGCAGAATTCTGGATGCACTGCACCGTACTACGGTTTCCTCACGACGTTTTCCTTCACTGAATGCTCAAGTTCATTGTAAGATTGGAATCATTGGCCGCGCCATCCGTCTCCACCAGCACCGTATCAAAGCTAACATGCGTGAACTGTCTCCAGAACCTGGTGCCCCCCGACCACCTGCTGCTGGCGTCGGCCAAGCGCGTGAAGGCGCTCATACTGGAGGAGATCGCGCTCGACACGCCCGCCGGACAGGACGTCAGCGGTACTTACACACACACACACGCACGCACACACGTCAATCTGTACTAATATTATAAAGCTGAAGAGTTTGTTTGTTTGAACGCGCTAATCTCAGGAATATATATAATAATAATATGCAAAATAATACACATATGCAATTTTTTTCTAAATATATAATTATATACATAATTTAACCCAGACTCGGGACAAACAGACGTTCACACATACAAATGTAGTGGGAATCAAATCCACGACCTGTGCCGTGATAGATAAGATATCTTAATATCGTATTTTAGTAGGAAGTTGTATTAGTTTATATGATCGGACATGTACTGTGTTCAGAGCCCACCCTGCTGGAGGAGTCGGAGTCGCTGCACAAGGCGGCGCTGGCGCTGTCCATGATGGCCTTCGGCGAGAAGAACGTGCAGACCGCCAAGCACTACGGCAACCTGGGCCGCCTCTACCAGAGCATGCAGAAGTTCCAGGTCTGTTTTGTGTTTCTTTCACACTACCTTATCTTTATGCTTTTTTATTGTAAATTTAGCAATTTTCTATGAGAAAATCTTGCTAATCTTCATAAGTGCCCCTACTAGGGCCTAAACTGGATTATGGCTTTGACTTTGACCTTGTCGGGGGAGCACTATCACCTAAGCGGAAGAGCCTCTTCCACTTAGGGGTGGGGCCATGGATTTCCTAGTATCTCCATCCCTTTCCCGACACAAAAAATCGTTTGCTAGAGCGAGAGACATTGATCGACAGAATCGACCTGGCGATGTCACATTCAAAAGATGGGCATTTTTTGGACATTTAGTTTTTCCTCCAAAATTTATTTCACATATCACTTTTAGTTAATAAATAGGGTATTTGCCTGTATTCAAAATAAATTATCCAACACTTACCAATGTATAAAACATCTAAAAAAAAAGGGGAAATCACGATTATTTGATTAAATTTATCCTTATTATGATTTTTAATGACCAATCTAACCATAAAGAGTATGCTATATAATTATGACGTCACATGCTTGTATTTCATACAAAACACCATATAAACCTATCGTTTTGATATGTCATAAAAAGTTGCTGATTTGAATTTCAGTCAAATACCCTATTATAACTACCTTATTCATAATAGCATATTAACACCATAATATCGTGTGGTATGTGGTGACAGGACGCGGAGACGATGCACCTGAAGGCGATCGCCATAAAGGAGGAGCTCCTCGGGGCGGAGGACTACGAGGTGGGGCTCAGCGTGGGGCACCTCGCCAGCCTCTACAACTACCACATGAACATGCACTGCGCCGCCGAGAAGCTGTATCTGCGATCCATATCTATCAGTTAGTATTTTATATTTATAACTAAGTGTAACTAAGGGCCCATCCATAAATTACGTCACGCGTTAAGGGGACTGGTCAATGAAAGGCGAAGACTGGTTAATAGGCGATGATAGCTCAGTGGTAGTGACGTCGGATGCCGCGGCGAAGGTCGTGGGTTCGAATCCTACAATGGTCTTGAGCTTTCGGTGAAGGAAAACATCGTGCGGAAACCATAGCACGGTGGTAGGGTTCTTTGTAGTACCCGCCTGGCTGGCTACCACCCTCAAGTTGAAAATCTGTCGCCAAACACCTATGGTGTGTTCCGGCAGCTGCACTTGAGAGCCAGTTCCTTCTAGGCTTTGTGTGCTTACCACCTTCGGCCACATCATCACTTACCATAGTGAGATTGTGGTCAAACACAAGCCTATACAAAGTAAAAAAAAAAGAAAAGTGAAATTGTGTGAGAAGGGGTGGGAGGAGACCGTAAGCTTTGTGACGTCACTGACAAAATCTAAAGTATTAAAAATATTTTTGCCAAGTTTTCGTAATTTATGGATGGCCCCTAAAAGATGCCGCGGCGAAGGTCTTGGGTTCGAACCCTACAATGAGCTTGAGCTTTCGGTGAAGGAAAACATCGTGAGGAAACCATAGCACGGTGGTAGGGTACATTGTAGTACCCGCCTGGCTGGCTACCACCCTCAAGTTAAAAATCTGTCGCAATGTGCAGGTCTGAAGTTGTTCGGGTCTCGGTACTCGGGTCTGGAGTACGACTACCGCGGGCTGGTCCACGTGTTCACTCAGCTGAAGCAGCACCACCGCGCCGACCACTACACCACCCTGCTGCATCGATGGCAAGGTACACTATTTCTTTTTTTTTTACTACTACTTTCCGCCCCGCGGTACCAGAGGATCTACGATTTTAATTTTTTTTTTTTCATACCATAATATAACACAACAAAAAAAAAGAATTAGCCAAATAGGTGCAGCCGTTCTGAAGTGATGTGCTTACATATTATATTCGGCAATTATTTTATTTATATAGATGTATAGGGGAGGCCTATGTCGAACAGTGGACGTCTTGCGGCGCGATGATGTAGCCGAATGTCATATGCACACAACACCGTAAACTGGCTCTCAAATGCAGCAGCTCAAATAATTTATACTTAAACTATCTGTCCTCCGTGGCTTTACTCGTATTCCCGGGATGAAATGTAGCCTATACCCTTCTCCAGGTCTCAGGCTGCCTCTTTCAAAAAAAAAGAACAACCAATTTGGCATTTGACACTCAAGTTTATTGCATACTAGCTTTACCCGCGTTGTCGAGTATCGTTTGTTTTATTCCATGACCTAAATTTCATGGAAATCTGTTCAGTCGTTACGACTGAGTTACAAACAAACATGTATGTTCGCATTTATAATATTAGTAATAAAACATTTTCAGAACTCCGAGAACAATCAAAAGCGGAACAGCAGCCGGCACTGGGCGACGAGCAAGTCCTGCCGCTAGAAGAACTACAGGCGAGGTTCTTCAGCCCCAACGACTGAACTACCCCACTCCCACTACCCTCACTACCCCCCGCTGGCCGGAGCCGACTGACCCCACATTAGGGAACTGCCAATGTGAACATATAGAAATTTTGATTCCCGTCGTGATGACAGCTCGAGTGTGATACGCCATCTGTCGGTCAACTTGTTATGGCCGAATTGATTGTAGTCTTTCTTGAGAGTTGGTGGATCAGTAGGAAAATATATGCAGTTAATATCAAATCAAATGGACAGGTGTCTATAGTCTGTGATGCGACGGGTTGATTTAATTTTTAGGTTACTTGTTAAGGCTTTTTGACTGCAAACAAATATAAAAAATCGGAGTTCAATCCTCCATCGTTTACTACCAATTTTAATGGAGATTCCCGCCAAATGGGTGCGGCCATTACGATGCTATGTTGCAAAAAAAAATACATTTATAGCGTAGAAGTTTCATTTAGTACTCCCAATTTATGAAATAAAATTAACATTGCCTGGTATCTGTTTAGTATAGGAAAATGCACAATATGTAGTAAGTATTTATATGAGATAAATTGAAAATTACTGTAATACTTCATTGAGCACAAATTAATTGAATTGAAATGGGACCTCAGTAGCTCGCGTGGTTCAATTGAAAGCAGAATTTTAAAACTATAAACACCAATTTTATTATTATTACGGCATTCACCCAGTCTCTCAATAAATCTCGCGTAATTCTTGCAACATTTGATTATGAATGCCTACCTGTGTTTATAGACGATGTGGTAATTGAACTGTGCAACTTATACTGTAATTTGAGCTGTTTTATGACGAATGAAAATCTCAATCTATGACGCGTGTCTATTTCGAAAATGTCCATGGTCTATCTACAGAGTCTGGAATGGAGTATGGCCGAACCCGAAATATAAGATACTGACCCACGTTTTTGTGTATACATTTTTTGTCGCATTAGATGCAGGGAGCTACAATATTTGTCATTTGTAATAATTATGTTCCTCGTATTTATGTGCTTTCTTCGTCGAATATGTTTGTTGATGTTTTAAGTTGTGTAAATATTAAGTTTCTTTTTGAGAATTTGTATTCGCCGTTAGTTCGTATCGACCTTTTATTTAGAATAGAAAATGTTGGAGTAAAATAATTATCTTTAAAGTATATTTGGCTTAAATTAATTTAAAAATGTGTTTATTTAAACTACTTTATTATTTTTAGAATGAGGTGCCAAAGTTGAACGGTGAGTGAAATTCCAAAATTGAAATATCAACAAATATTTTTGACGCAAATATGTCGGCTCTAAGATTTTGTTGAGAAATATATTCTTATCAACTTGGTAGACATTATGTAGAAGAATAGTTAATAATGTGCAATTAGTATAGTCTATCTAAATTTTGTTGTTTTTGTTTTCTTTTGCCAGTGTTGCCAGAATTATTTGTTATTGTCAATGCTGAATATAAATTATTGCTCACACAAAACTATGCTTTCGGCGTATTTTGTTCAGAGCCTCTTCAATTTTTATATCAAAACATAGCTGGAAAATTGTATAATAAAAAAATGTAAATAAAAACATATCTAAGGGTGTAACCAAGGTGATGTTCCCTGTATTGGAATAAAGAGGTTTAGTTAAAGGTATAACCCTCCTTTTTAACAATCGGGTAAACCTTTTGGCAATATAGGATCAGGTGTATTTCCTATAGAAAATTCTGTAAATAATGCTTCACAAATGAGACTACATAATGCTTGGTAACCCTAACATGCATAATTTTCAATCAGTGCTTGATTATAAAAAAAGTATAATAAAAAAATCGGTTGTCTGTAAAGTCGGTTTACTGACGATAGTTGAACGTGACAACGTCATAAGGAGGCCGATTGTGCCTCTTTGTCGCTCGTTCCGCGCTCTCGCTTGCACTTCAACCCTTAAATGGAACGCCTCAGAGCGAGGTAACGCCGCATGACTCATGTTTTTTCGTGCGTGCAGCCGGCTCCATCGAATTATAAGACGTTGTCACGTCAAAATATATATTCTGTATTATCGCGACGTGGCCGTGGTTGCAACGTGCGAGCGAATAGTTTTAACTGTTTATTTTCGTACAACAGCTTGACTAGGTATTTACAAGTATTTTTATGAAAGTTTATATACTATTGTAATGTTAGATCACACATTGAAATATGATATAAATGGCTGTTACGTGCGTTTGGCGTGCGAATAAATAAGTTTTATGATGAAATATATTGCATTATTATTTAGCGCCACAATCTTTAATTTCTTTGTCCTACTGAAACAGTTTTTTGGTTCAGACCTGTTGGGTACTAAAAACGGTGTATCTGCATCCAAACCCAAACAAACTAACTTACGACGGATACGTTGCATGTATTATTGTCTTGAATAAGAAAGTATTAAATCCTGAGTACTAAGAGTAACAGGAGTTCAGATATACCAAGAGTTTCTTTAACTGTAACTGTCGGGATTAATAAATAGGCTTGCTTGCACTCTTAAATAATTTATATACTAGGAATACCAAGAGTTCAGAAGTACAGAAGAGTAGGATGTTGGATAAACTTAATGTAAAAAAATGTAAACACATCAAGTTCACCAAAAAGTTGTTACCACTACCCACGTCATATCAACTAAACGATGTACTCCTGGACGAAGTTAGCGAGATTAAGGATTTGGGCGTTATCATGGATACCAAGTTAATGTTTAATAGTCACATTAACAATATTGTTATAAAGTCCTACAAGATGTTAGGGTTTATTTGGAGAAATTGTAAGGTTTTTAAAAATGTTTCTGCTCTGAAGTGTACTTACTTTGCTCTTGTTCAATCCATTTTAGAGTATTGTTCGAGTATATGGAACCCTCACTACCAGTGCCATAAGAGCCGATTAGAGGGTATCCAAAAAAGGTTTCTATTTTTTTTAACAGTCCACCAACAAAAATTAAATGTGTTGCATTCTTATGAGCAAAGGCTTGAGCATTTCAGAATGGTTAAAATGGAGACACGTAGATGGGTCAGTGATCAAACTCTGCTGTATAAAATCATTCAAGGCCTTCTTGATTGTCCACAATTGGTGGCAGAAATTGGTTTTGTAATTCCTCGGCAAAATTCTAGGCCTATTAATTTTAAGCCCTTTCATGTCAGGACATATAGAACCAATCTAGGCAGTAACAGCTTGATACCAAGAATTTGCCGCGACCATAATGATTTTTACAAAGAAACTAAATTGGATATTTTGAATTGTTCCTTTCATAAATATAGAAAATGCTTATATCAATTTAAAACTACTTAATTAAGTTCATAGAGTTAATTGTTTTATTTTTATTTTTGATTTTTATGTTTGTAAACAACCAAATCCATATTTAAATGCAAGCAGTGTTTGCCTATAATTGGGTCTACATTCCAGCATGATATTTATTTATTACTCTATATTAAGTATTATAATGTAAACCTGTTGGCAAACCATAAATAAATAAATGTGTCACAAGGAAATTAGTCTCTTTCAAACTTATACCAGTATTACTCAGAGATGCACACACACACTCACGTATGCACCTCGACTGTAATCCTAGTCAGAATATGACGTACACAGAAAGTGGATTTGAATTACTGCATGCAACTGATAAAAAATTCTCCAAAAATGTAGGCTTGCTTCCACTCATCTTATTGTTAAAATATACTAGGAGTACCAAGAGTTCAGAAGTACGGAGGAGTTATCTTGGATTAACTTGGTTCATTGGGTAACAAGGAAAATTTTTCGTCTCTTTCATACTTTGCCATTCTAGATCGCCGTTCGACAATGCTCTAGTTGGAAAATTGTGAGCTGGAAGTCCATACTTCAACGTACAATAATAACTATTTACCAACGACTACATAGGCTTGTAGTCGTTGCTATTTACTAATCTGTGCTTCATTCAACGCGAAATAATTATTCCACTTTCTGGGAATAATTGTACCAGAAGTTCAGAAGTACCAAAAGGTTCTTTAAACTGTAACTCTCAGTTGCGCTCATCCTGTGAAATAATATTGGTCAAAAAATGTACTAGGAGTACCAAGAGCTCAGAAGTACGAAGGAGTTATCTTGAATAAACTACGATGGGTCAATAGGGTAGTTGGTTGCCCGTATTCAAAATAAACTATCAAACACTAACCAATGTATATAACATCTAAAAAAGGGGGAAGACACGATTATTTTATTAAATTTATCATTTTTAATGACCAATCTAACCTTAAAAAGTAAAGCTTTTGATGGTATATAAACCTATCCTTTTGACATTTAAAATTAGCAAGTAAAACTCAAGTATACGAGTTAAACAAAAATAAACCCTATGCCATAGGTCCAGTATTGTAATTCAATTGTCGCAATAGACTCTAATTGGTTATGCGACTCTAATTTGGTGTTCTTTTCAGATGTTTCGTCTCTTTCAAACATATGCGATCCTAGTACTCTGCTTGCGTCATAGAACATTTATACTGCTTGCGTTCAGCCAGAACTTACTCAGAAAGTAGGCTTGTAGTTCTTTATCCCCAAATGAAACACATATTATGTCCATTAATATAATTTAATTATTTTATAAATAGAACATAAATAAAATCTACGTCATGCACAGGGATCTTCATACAAATGGAATGCAAGAAATAAATATAAATTTTAATCAATATATTTTGCCAATAAAATATTAATTTGTTTATATAATAATTTTAATATTTGTAACTATATAAATAAAGTTCATAAAATTAAAGGCACTGCTCTAAGACTCATACTTTTATCTTTTAAAAGCTCCTCGGGGTCATAAATAGAGATAAAAACAGGTCACCCAAAACGGTAAGGAGTTTAAAAATATTTCACTTACAATATTTAATTAGGCCTTGCACAAACTTAACATAGCACTGAAAATTGGAGTGAGCAACAATAGAGCATAATTAAAATTTCAATACGTTACAGTTAAAAATAATACAGCAACTTATAGGCTACACATTTTTGTTGTTATGTAGAATTCAATTTTTATCTAATTTTGTGTGATGTCCGAGTTGCTTAAAATTGTACTATTAAATAGCAATTATTATTAAAGTGATGCAAGAACATCAAGTACACTTACAAATATCAGAATTACACTTAAAAAAGCATACACCACAAGTTAAAACTTAAAATTATGCACGCCAATCTTCAATTTAATTTTAATCTTCAGCTACAAGCCGTTTCCCAGCCTGCTCCCTGCCCAGCTAGGCCGGTCCGACTATCGCCACGAGGGCTCTCTTGTAGTCCCCTGAAGTCTCCCCCTGCTGCCGTGTCGCGTGAAACAAGATGTTGTTACGAAGTTCCAAAAGTTGCCGAGAGATGGTGTTGTTTTGGAAAGCGTTGACAGGTGCCGGCCATCGATGCGCATGCGACGTGAGGGAAGAAACGCGACATGATTAGTATATTTGCGGTGATTTAGACTCATTTTACTTAGAGCTTGACTGGTCTTTGGAAAATTTGTGCGTTATTTATTTCAGGATGCAACAAGATAATCAGGCACTTAATGTTTAACATCCTATCGAAATCCCATTGAATGAACAGTAGATTATTTAGCTACCGCGACGTTGCAAGATGCGGAAATTTGTGTGTATATTTGTACCAATAGATATTGATGAAATTTAGCATACGAATAGAATATGTTTCGGTTGCCGTAAGCTAGAATAGGATAAAATCTACTGTTAACTCAAAGCGATCGCGATACCAAGTATTGAGAAAATAAGAGGCAGTTTATTTGTGCCAATTTGGCATTGTAATTCGTTTACCTTTGCATTGCAGCTATTAATATTATACCTCTATGTCCAAGTTAACGTGTAACAGTAATAAATAAACTACGGGTTACGACAGAAATGAAAACTATATATTTTTCTCTGACTCGCGATCCCGACGGCGAAACGCCAAACTAAACGTCTATACTCGGTAAATGTTGCGGTGATATATGCACACACTATAGCTGCGTCTCGTAATGGTATCGCGAGTCCAGAGGTTTTTACCTCATCTAAAAATATGCGTACCGCGCTAAAAGAAGTTTTCACTTTAAAAATATTAAAAATAAACATATACCCTCACCTCCTAATCCGATCACCAGAGTGTAGCCATATGAAATAATGTTGGAAATATTAAATCACGTTACAAAACTACATAAAAGTATTGATACAAAATATCTACATATACATTCAAAGCTATATAATGGAAAACAAAGTAACATGCACAAGAGCAGGCATCAAACTTTTATGAGCTTATAATGTGCTTTAATATTATTGGGTGAAGAAGCATTTTTAAATGATCTGTTGGTGGTATTTGATCCATCATTTGTTTAAAATGATAATCATCACTGTATAATTACATATTCGAAGAGCCAAGCTAAGCAAAACCCCATGAAAAAGAAAAATAGACAGAGAAATAAGTTAATTCTATTACTCTTGCTACATCACCCCCTTGGTAAATATAATGAATTTAAAGACACGCTGGTTCTATAGTTTTATTATATGTATATATAGGTAACTTTTACAACTGCTATCCCATACGAAAGAAGATCACAAGTCCGACTTAAATGATATCAATTGCTGCTTTAATTTATGTATCTTGTATAATTATCTAAAATTTGTTGATTGTATGAATTAATGAATGGTTGTTGATTGTATGTACTAATACCTGTACTGTTTGTCTGTCTGTATTGTCTACCTGTACTAATCACCTATGTGTATGTTGCCCGTGGGTAGGTGTCGCTGTAAACCAGCGTTGCGGCGCTTGTCGCCGTAATTTTATGCTGTGCTATCACCTAATTTCGATACATGTTGTTTTTGTGAAATCTTATTTTGTATCCATACTCTTTAAGGTGTGGCCAAATAAATATTTCTTTCTTTCTATTAAGTATAATATTTTTTGAAAAGATTCAGTTAAAATTTAATTATAACGAAATCGAATAATTTTTTACCGATTTTATTGTATGTTCTGATAAACATGTATAATCAAAAACTTTGCAATATGATCGATTTTAGAAATACAAAATGGTATGGCCGAGTTGGCTAGTCTTATAAAATTGGTACACAAACTTGGATTAAACCCCACCAACAAATACCGTACCTTCAGTTCACTCTCCAGCGTCTTATCATACAATTTCTCGTACTCCAACTTGATATTGCCAAGATCCACTTCAGCACGGCCGACAATGATCCTCACGAGGGCTGCATCGTCGGTGCCAGCGCCTTCCACGGCCTTCCGGAGCCTCTGAGCGAACCAGAAGGCGGGATTTTCGACGCATTCCACTGAAAAATAAACTACAAGTACATACCCTGATTTCGCTCTCCAACGTCTTATCGTAAAGGCGTTCGTATTCCGCCTTGATGGCGCCAAGGTCTAGTTCTGATCGGCTGACGATGATCCTGATGAGGGTTGTGTCGTCGGTGCCGAGGCCCTGCATTGCCTTCCGCAGCCGGGTCGCGAACCATGCTGATGCGTTTTCGACGCATTCCACTGAAATATGTTTAGGGTGGTGGGAAGATTATTGTTTGGATGAATGATCGTTGTGGACGAAGATGACCTGGCATAACTCATTAAATGGTCACGCAAATAACATCATTTAGCTTGACAATGACAGGCAGGCGAGCGACGAGGCTACGAGACAGTGTTTTAGTCAAGTAGCGTAGTATAAATAAGACTGAAAATTGTACAATAAAAATCATTCGGTCCAACAATTATTCCTTAATGCAGGTTATTTTAGCCATAAAAATATTCTGAGACATTCTTCACTCGCGGCCATGTGATCTACAAATATCTTTTCACACCCTTCTTGAAGAACCCCATGCTGTACCTACTCCCTCGGGCAAACCACGCCGGGAAGATCGTTCCACGTACTGAGCGGTAGAAACCACACCGTGCGAGACCAATTTGGTTCCAATGTGGGAGGCGAGAGTAGCGATAATTTCTTATGCATTCTAAATTATGGAATCTTAGGGTGGTCTACTGCAAGACTTAGGCCTGTTAAACAGGAACAGGCTCCTAAGTATTTCCCTATTTACTTTGGCTGTATTGAAAAGACTCACTCACTGACTCATCAACCCCCAGCCCAAACTCTTGAGCATAGAAAGCTGAAATTTTGCACCAGTGTATTCCTTTATGATGTAGACAAGGAATAAAGTCGGATTGTACGAATTTTCAAACCGGTAAATAGTATATAAATGCTACGGACCGATGGCAGACAGTGCTTCCTTGAGTTCCCCTCCAATCTCGGCCTTGATGGCTTGCTCGATGGTGCGCCCCGCGATGTTCTTGTACGCCTCGAATATAGCGCGCAGCTGACCGAAGCTCTCGTGGGCTAGGATCTACCGGTGAGGGTATTACATCACTACATGTTATTATAAAACAAAGTCCCCCGCCACGTCTGTCTGTATGTATGTTCGCGATGATCTCAAAAACTACTGAACGGATTTTCATGCGGTTTTCACCAATGGACAAAGTGATTCGGGAGGAAGATTTAGGTATATAATTCATTAGGGTTTTGTGTAAATTGACCGAAATATGACACGTTAACCAATATATTTATATATGCTAATTAAAAAAAAAATAGGCGTACATTATATAAGTTTTAATTGATTTAATAAGGAATTCGCAACTGACGCGCTCAGCTAGTAATCGACAAGGACTACTAGCGTGGGAGCGTTGCCTTGTTCCCACCCGTGCATACTGTTCTCAGTTGGTAACGCGCACTCTACCTATAGTTATACTGTAAGGCCTCACCCTGTTGAACACCTCCTCGTCGGTGCCCCACTTGGCCTCCCCGGCGTCGTAGAGCGCCTGCGCGTCCTGCTGCGCCTGCTCCACGTCCACTCCGGACTCCTCGTCGCGCGCGCCCTGACGGACCGACGACTATGTTCACACGTAGCTACTAGCTCTACTCTACCTGAGGCCTTGGATGGACTCGCATTTGGTACGTATGGTTGGCAATAAACCTCACTATATCAAGTATCTGCTACTGACGAGATAGCACTACGCTAGAGACAGAGAAGGAAAGTGAAGGTTTTGCTTCACTTTTCCTAGTATAGTGTTGTCTTGAATATCTGCAGATACTTGACGATAAATTATGTATAGTTAAGGCCCGGTATAGACCCGAAGCGGAGGCTGCATACAAATGACAACTCGAGCGGAATGGAGTGGACTGTTATTTGTATAAAATTACATCTCCCCTCTCTCCACTTTGGTGGACACCGGGCTTTTTTCGTGTAAGACACCGGGCTAAAAGTAATGCTCTTTTAAAAATCGCGACCCGTACAAAAAATATTGCATTCTATTACTTCATTGATACATCTAAATTGTAATCATTTGAAAACTTTTTTTTTTTTTTACTTTGTATAGGCTTGTGTTTGACCACAATCTCACTATGGTAGGTGATGATGTGGCCGAAGGTGGTAAGCACACAAAGCCTAGAAGGATCTGGCTCTCAAGTGCAGCTGCCGGAACACACCAATAGGTGTTTGGCGACAGATTTTCAACTTGAGGGTGGTAGCCAGCCAGGCGAGTACTACAAAGTACCCTACCACCGTGCTATGGTTTCTTCACGATGTTTTCCTTCACCGAAAGCTCAAGCTCATTGTAGGATTCGAACCCACGACCTTCGCCGCGGCGTCCGACGTCACTACCACTGAGCTATCATCGCCTTAGACAGTTACAGACTTAGTTAACTTATTTTTAATCATGTCTCCCGCCCCATCAATTACGATGTAATAATTTAAGGGGCATCGAATAAGTGAAGTAGCGATATAGAATGTATACACTCCTTTGGAGCAAATGCATTTATACCATTTGATCACAATGGACATTTCAATTGGATACTTAAATCGAGTCTGAAAATAGTGCTTCACCGATAGCAAGTCTCTTTAAGTTTTAAAAGCTTGAAATATCTTTTGATAAACATTTTTTTCATCTGAAGATAATGATAATTGAAAACTTAATTGTTAAAGTTATTTACATAACAACAGCAAATATAATTTTCAACGCATTTTCAAGTCGTAATTTATTATAGTAAACCATTTTGTAACTCATCAATATGAACACCAAATGCCACACCATCCAAGGCCGTACGATATATCGAGCATAAGCGAAAGTAAAAGATCGAAGAGTGCAGTCCCCGCCCTACGCCGACCCCATAGGCTTGTCGTGCTGACTCATCCACCAGCCACCACACCATGTCAAGGTGACAAATAATTAGGTACATGGTTTTTCCATAGTATTGATTCGACCTACATTCTTTCATTATATGAATCTATACTACCCGCGGTTATACCAGAGTTCCGAGGATATTTTATTTCAAATTATGATCTATCCGTGGGCTAAAATTCATGAATGAAATTTAGTTTTGAATAGTTCACAATAAAAATATACTGATATGATTGATTAATTGTTTGAGTTATCTGTCGGATAAAAAGTAATACCACTTTTATAAAACTTAATAATAACCAAGTCTCAAATATAAATTGTGGTAATCGATTATAAACCTTATGTCTCAGCATTAAAATTCAATTGTTTAAACTTTCAATCAATACTTAAAACTTTACTTCTAACTTATCCAAGCCTTTTAATTTAGAATTTGGCCTTTTAGAGTATAATGAACTGCACAAATCAATATATCCCATTATACAGTATACAATTAAACTTTTTTTTTATACAATATTGTCGGTAAACAAGCATAGGGCCCGCCTGATGGTAAGCAGTTACCGTAGCTTATGAACGCTTGCAACACCAGGGGTATCACTCGCGCGTTGCCGACCCTTCCCCCCTCCCCGATGAGCTCTGGCGACCTTACTCACCACAACCATAAGTTATTTGGCTGCGGTATTCTGTAAGGTGGACGTACTTCCCCAGTCGAGCTGCTCTTTGAGCGATCGCTATGCTCTACCTCTCTCAATAAATACATATTTAATTGTTATTTTGTTAGTCAATGTGCAAAAGAAAACAAACGCAAAGCTATTCATATAAACATTCTACAAACTTTTAGTTTAATTCGTATTAATGTACCTGTGTAAAAACACATAACTATAACATACCATGCAAGGCTACCACAATTAGTTGATAAATTGATAAGAGTTGGTATACTGATAACTACCTTTTCCGTAATATTTTTATTCTGAAAAATACTTTTATTTGGAAATAAACCGACTTCCAATACATATATGGTGTTTATTCATCTACTGAAAAGATCATTCTTATATAATTCTTTACATCTTACTTATATCCAATCCAATTAATACTCATGTCCAAGTCAAAGCATACAGGGTGATTTTTTTGTCACTGGCAATACTTGCAGGGGTGGAAGTACTTATCAAAATGAACATCTTTTACTATGGGACTAACTGTGAAATCATTAAAAAATTATCAGCTATTCCATACAAAAGTTCAATACCTACTCGATCAAAATGTATGAAGCAACAATTTTATTTTACGCGATATCAGAGTTAGCCCCATAATAAAAGTTGTTCACATTGATGAGTACTTCCACTCCTGCAAGTATTGCCAGTGATAAAAAATCACCTTGTATGCTTTGACTTGGACATGAGTATTAAATTTACACACAATTATTTAACATTAATCATGCATTAGATGCTGAAATCGAAAACTTTACATTAAAGGATATACCACACGACAGAGATTTAAATAATTAGATGTGCCCATGCGCTTGCAAAAACGGTCCACGTTTTATAACTGCGCGCAACGTGCACAGTTCACTGCTTCCTACAAGCGACTACGACGGAAAGAGTGAGCTAACTCTTCCCAACGATGACACATTTTCGTGCGCCTTATATATGGCAAGGGCGCATCTAACGATTCTAATCTCTGCCACACGACACAATTTGATTAGCAATTGAATTGTGCTCAATTCAGTCACTCCGTTTCTGACCTCAAGTAATAAATTTGAGCTTCGTAGATTCGTTTCATATCACCTTCAAATTGAAAAATCTGTCAAGAACCTACTGGTGTTATCCGACAGTTACACTTGAGAGCCAGTTGTCGTCTAGGCCGTATAAAGGTATAAGGTTCGTGGTTTTGCTAATGTCTATAGGCGACGGTAGCCACTTATCATCAGGTTCGCCGGCCTTTCAGCCTCCTGACAATCAATTGCCAATCATATGGTGTCATGTAGGCTAGATAAAAATAGGCTGTATAAAAGTCATCAATACCATGTTATAAATCTAGTATACTTACAACGACAATGAGGGTAAGCAGACGTCGGAAGTCACCGGAGGTCTCCGAGCACATATGCTCGGCTAGTGGTCTGTCGTACACTGCAATAACGTTTTATTATATAATAATCCGACTTACCTTACAATAAATAAGACTCCAATCTTTTTTTTATATTGAAAAGGGGTTTGTAAATGGTTAATTTGCAAATTATAACTTAGTACAACACTAGGAACGTTTCTACGTAGAGGTATTGGTAGACGATCCACTTGATTAGATAAGTAGTTAAACATTTAATGGAAAAAAGACGACACTGTCAAAAAAAAAGAGTAACCTTGCTGAGTTTCTTGCCGTTTCTTCTCAGTTGAAGGGTGACTTCCGAATCGGTGGTAACTTCAGTAAATTCGACCTTCATAAGTGCCCTCCTAGGGCTTAAACTGAATAAATGGCTTTGACTTTGAATCTGCGGGGGACAGTTAGTTCATAACTTAGCTAAACCCACTCACGATTTTCATAAGCAGCGACAATCTGAGCAATCTCCGGCTTGGTCCTAGTGCAGAGTATCTCGACGAGCGTGTCCTCGTCGGTGCCGAGCCCCTCCATGCACTTGTGCAGCTCCTTGCACAGGTACTCCTCGGGGGGCAGCATCAGAGCCACTATCACGTCCTCGAAGTGACCGCCCAACTCAGATTTTAAGTCCTCGATTAAGTCCTAAGTAGAGGAAATAAAAAAATCTGCTATAACACGCAAATATTGTCAATGAAACTAGATAAATTTTAAGTAATAAATCTGTGTTGGTTTTGAAAAGAGTAATTGCTGATTTTCTTGCCGGCTTTTCTCAGCAAAAGCAACCTTCCGAACCGTGCGTCAGACTATTTACAAATGCTTGTGAAGGCCTGTTTGAATGAAAAATATTTATTCATACATTTTGATCCTTAGAAATCTTTTGTATGAAATGTTTTTTTTTTGTGATTTTAGAATTGGTACCAAACTATTTGGTTTCGAAAAGATGTCATGTCAAGATATTCTCATCACGCCTGAGACTGGCGTAATTGAGTAAATAAACAGATCTGATGCCATAAAACAAGAAAGTGAAGTGTAACTTATAAAACTAGCTAAAAAATTGTCTATTAAAAGTTTATTTTTATATGTAACTGAGTAGATTAACGTCACGAAATCGTTCTTCTTTAAAAGTCAAACCAGTAAACTTTAGTTTATTAATCTTTATAAATACAAATAAATTACTATTTTCACAGCTTAGCACGTCATAGATCTTATGTAGCGATCCTATTGGCGGATAAAAATACATCCCTCGCTACGCATCTCTAGTGGAAACGCACCCTAAAAGAGTTGGTAGGAATCAACAAAGGCGCCAATTTAATCTATGAAGTGATTTCAAGGAAAATTAAACAGTCAAGTACCTACTTATTACTATTCTAAAACAAGAGCAAGATCTCGAGTCATGCGTCACTCTGATGTTGACGACCTTGATAGTAAAATAGCTAAAAAAAATAGCTGCATGTCTTACATAATTAGTTACTTCTTACGCATCAGCCGTGCGTGAGTCAGTTCCTATATATATTGTTGAATTTAATCATGCTCCATACATATAATTAACTAGCTTGCCATACGGTTTATCTTGCTCTGCGTTTGTCAGTCAGGACTTCTTTTATTTAAATAGATTTTTATAGTAATTTTTAGGGAAAAAAGCAGACGCCATATAAAAAAAATGCACTCCGGGAGTGCCGACAAGTGAAAACTTATATGGCGCGTTAGACATTTTTTAGATGGGTACTAGGGTTATTAATATTAGGGTTATGAATTGCATTTTATTTACTAATTGATTGAGATTGAGCTCTTGTATAATCAACATTATCATTAAAATTATTACAATCTAAAATATAAATTATAGGTGTGTCTCGTAACGGTGTCGCGAGTACAGAGGTTTTACCTCATCTAAAAATATGTTCTCACTTCAAAAAACTATTAATATAATAAGGCTAAATCGCCTTTGTTTTTTCATTTGTTATGTGCTAATCTCTGGAACTACAGTCGGATTTGAAAAAATATTTTTAGCATTTCCAACATTAGTACTTTTTACTCTTAGGGATTTTTATTCATATTTTGTGAAATCCTCTATATTTATGTCTGGGATACAATATAAAATAGAATGTTAAATATATATTACAAAAATCACTAATCTATACTAATGTTATGAAGCTTAAGAGTTTGTTTGTTTGAACGCGCTAATCTCAGGAACTACTGGTTTGATTTGAAAAAATATTTCAGTGTTGGATAGCCCATTTATCAAGGAAGGCTGTAAGCTACTTTTTATCCCAGGAAAACACAAGACCCTCGGGAACGCGGGTGAAACCGCGCGAAAAAGCTAGTATAGAAATAATAAATTAAATTAAGAACATTTGTCATCTGTTCCATCCCCGGTATGAAAAGAGGTACATATTGAAAGCTTGGTCAAGACTAGCAAAAATTAAAATTGGTTGCTATAAGTAACTCAAAGCTGTTTAAACAAGTTTGAGACAAACAAATTATTTGTTTTATCTTATTGTCTAGATATATTTATTACACTGCAGCATGAGAGACATCTCTTGCCATTTTGGCTTCACAAAACTTCAAATCGTGTTTAAGGTCACAAGAAATTTCCATTAAAAATTCATTGTAACCATCAACCGTAATGTACATTTTGATATGCTGTAATTTTGTGTGAGTTCGAAATAAATGACTTTTTTTTCTCTTTATACATAATATACTCTTTATACACCTTCTCTGTAAGGATTCACATTCTAAATATTTTTGTATCAAAATCTATTTTAAGCTTATAGAAATTACTATATAATTCGTTTTTCCTGTATCATTATGTATAAAAAAATACTTCAATTTTTTAAATTTAATATGGCCATTTTAAAAAATATATTATTTTATTTAACTATAACACCATTTGAAAGTAGGTATAGAAAGTATGTAAACTTTTTTTCATTCAGACAGACCCAATATTATTTATATAAAGAGTACCTAAAGTATTAAAGCATGCTATATACATACTCGTCCGAACTCATGGGTGAATGCTTGCGAGATAGCCTGCCGCTGTATGTTGCTGCGGGTTGTCAGGATGTCAATGATGGCCTGCTCATCAGTACCAAAGCCTTTCATGGCAGCTCGGAGATCAGCCGCATCTTGTGCTGCATTAAAGTTGGTAACACCTACTACTGTTGGTGAACGCTGGAAAAAGTATTCAATGAGGTTTTTTTATTTCCCTCCAAGAGAGCAATTCTCTGACTAAGTGGAGTACTATGACTATAGACAATATGAATTAGGGGAATCAGTTTCCCGAAAATGTTTTCGTTGTTGACTTACAACACTGAAAGGTCAAGGACGCAATAATATTGCCCTTAATTCCCCTAAGTACCTAATTTATTAGTCTGACGTCACAGGGAACCGCCCAACCCAACGGCGTCCCTACAATGGACAATAAGAAAAACTTTGTACTTACATGGTATGCCATTTTCTCCGGTCGTTTATCGTGATATGGCACAAAAAGAAAAGTAGGTAAGAAGTCCCAATGTAGAACAAACTATGAAAGATATAAACGCACAGTAGGTATTTTATTGGCTCTAATTTACTGAACTGTTTGTATAATAGATCTAAGTGATGAATCACAATTTCAAGAATGTTAATTTTTTTTGAACTATTGAGATTTAATTGAATTCGAGAAGATTATCCTCAAGCACCTAACTCTACGAACTTTTTTTTTTACTGAAAGAAAGAAAGGACTTGATGACTGACAGTTGACACCAGTGCTGCCAGGGCCATCGAGTTGAGTCGTACGTAAGTTACGTTTCGTTTCCTGAAATGTTACATTTTTGCTGCAAAAGTTACATTACTTTATTTTTTTTAATTTACGTGTTTTTGGGTTCGGAGGTTGGAGGCAAATTAATGGCAGCAACAGGGCCAGTAATTTTTCGTTTGCAAATTTTCGGCCCGAGGATACTGAAAAAGGTACTTGGTTGAGCAAATGTACTACCGTACATAGCACAGTACGGCTCTTCGAGCCTTGACGATAAGAACCTAAATCTTTTACGGAACTTTGATTAATTTTGGAATGGTCAGAGTCAAAAAGTTATTCAAATACTAAAAAGATGCTCGCTCATATTATCGTATCATTATCAATTGGTAATTATTAATACATTTAAGATAGGTACTCGTATCACGATAATTTGAAAAACTTTAACGCTAAACTTACTTATCAAACAATAAATGTACGATAACAAACAATAACACTATGAAACAAAACAAATCACAATCAGCATTGTTTATTTTCTTTTTCTAGCTAAGTAGCTACGAAACCGCAAACGGCGCGAACTTGCGAAGTAAGAAACGTGCGCGTACACGCTCAAGCAAAATCAAGTTTTAATCCATCCGTTACGTCAAAGGATACATTTTGTCATGGCGCGATCCATTCAGAACCATCTTTGAGTGTGATATGGAGTGAAATACTTTTTACACGCGCCAGTTTTAGGTGTGTTTAATTTGGATGCGTTCGAAAACTGTTTACAATAAGAGTTGTTCGTTGTTCTCAAAAGTTACAAAAATTGCCTTAAATATAAAAATTACTTACATGTTACGCGAGGGGGTCAAAAGCTACGAAAAATGTAAGAAATGTAACCTTCTGGCAACACAGGTTGACACTGACAGCAGACCAGGGTTGCTACACACAAAAAATGGCCGAGAGCTGGCTGTGCTGACAAGGGCTTATTTTTGGCAGTAAACGCGGATATTGAAAAATAAACTAGGTATTACTAATTTTAACTTATTTTATTTATTTAAATAATCAACTTAGTACATACGCATTAGTACAAACTATTCATGACATATTTAATTTCGGCGGAACGTTCAAACACCTTCAAGTGACCATTAGAACTTACAGACAAATTGAATTTCATTGATTAGCGTCACGTAATAAAAGCGTAAACGGTCGACCTGCGCATGCGCAGTGGTCTTCCAGAGCTCATATAACGTAACACGACCTAACAACTTGATGATAAAAACATTAGGTACGTTGAAATAAACTAACTAATACATAAAATACCTAGGTATTAAAATAATAGAAAATAAGATATTTACAAAGTAATTAAATAGATATATAATGTCAGGATTTAGTTACTCACTAGAATTGCATGATTTAACATTGATGAATGAGTTAGAAAACATTCGCAGTAAAATATCAATGGATTCTAGATCCCTGATAGAAACAAAGTTCGTTGTAATGACAATAATTTATGCAAGCAATTATGATGTACCTACTACACAAGTCCTATTCGGCATATACAATCCAAAAACGAATACCAATAATCCATATGTACTTAGCAATGTTTAAATTTTATTTAAGTATAATGAAATTCTTCTCATGGGGCACATGCTATGCTACGAATAAATAGTATACAAAATTTTCTGAACTCGCGACACCGTTATGAGATGCGACACCGTTATGATGAGACGCAGTTTGACGTTTAGTTTCTTTATAGATGAGGTAAAACCTCTGGACTCGCGACACCGTTACGAACGAGACGCAGTTTGGCGTTTAGTTTCTTTTCTCGATCTCCAAAAAAAAAGTTTTCACTTGTGTCGGCACTCCCGGAGTGCAATTTTTTATTTTTTTTTTCGTTTTGAAAACTCTTCCGGAGCGGGTGTCGATACGCGCTGATGCTGATAGAGCTGTCCATGCCCTGAGTTCAAACTATTTATAAGAGGTCAACTATTTATGAAGCGATTGTCACTCAAGCATTGAGAGGAATTATTATTTCATTATATCGACTACTGGCAATGTTTCGTACTATCGTAGAATACCGGTTTTTCTAAGAATGCCTTATGGTGGTGGGTACACACTAAGCGAACTAATGCCAACGAAGGCTAGCGAACTAGAGACAGAACTTGTTTGACCGTGAGTGATACATCATCGAGTAGTGAGTACATCAAACATTAATTCGCTTATTATGTACCTGTCATTGGATGCTCATATATTACGTGACCGACAAATCGTTAATCGCGTGTACCCGGTATTATTCCCACACTACGACTGGATAGTTCCTCTCCACGCTGTCGAAATAGATGGCGTATTGGCCGGGAAGTACTTCACTGAGCTGAAACAAGAAGTTAATCATTAAATGTATAACTGCAACAAAAAAATCTATTTGGTAATAAATACTTGTTGATGCACTGAGGTTACGGTCGCGGAGCAAGAATTTCGTACAATGACAGTCAATAACTACTTGTCTCTGTCGCTCACGCAAATCCAATATGTTGCCTTTATGCTCGCACAGATGCAGTGACCGCCTGTCATCGCGGATTCTAAACCTTATCTCATAGTATGTGTGTGTCAGTATGTACACAAAGGTCAATGTACGAAATTCCTGCTAGTCTGTGACCCTGTGACCGCACTTTAGGAATTAATTTTGCAACACCCTGTCTCACCTACTGCATTGGGGAGTAATGTGTGACCCCATTAAAAAGCATTCCATCAAGATTAAGGTTTGGTAGGCTGCGTTGATTGTCGGCAATTTACTCAAAATGGCAAACAAATTGTACCGTGGGGAGAGCAGTTAGCGGTAAATGGGCAACTCAAATTGTGTCGAATGAACAGGCATTAGTATGTATTACTCATAGCATCCTGCGCTATACGTTTTGTGAGAAGCCAAATGTCATCCAGATCCGTTCAGCCGTTCTGGCGTGATTTAGTAACAAACATCCATCCATCCAAACTTTCACATTTATAATATTGTAGGATGAAAGGCGATGATAGCTCAGTGGTAGTGACGTCGGATGCCGCGTCGAAGGTCGTGGGTTCGAATCCTACAATGAGCTTGAGCTTTCGGTGAAGGAAAACATCGTGAGGAAACCATAGCACGGTGGTAGGGTACTTTGTAGTACCCGCCTGGCTGGCTACCACCCTCAAGTTGAAAATCTGTCGCCAAACACCTATTGGTGTGTTCCGGCAGCTGCACTTGAGAGCCAGATCCTTCTAGGCTATGTGTGTTTACCACCTTCGGCCACATCATCACCTACCATAGTGAGATTGTGGTCAAACACAAGCCTATACAATGTAAAAAAAAAACAAGGATAGTAGGTTTGCAATGAGATCCCACACGGGGCACCGGATGAGTCAATGGATTCCTTAAATAACTCATATCATATTCGCGTTTCCCATAATATATAACAGAACATTATTCATATACATATGTATAATATATAGTCACATGTCATTCAAGGAATGATTTTGGCCAAAAATACATCGGATACAAGATTACGTATTTATTTCTCATAAGGACATCCATTTATTTACACGATATTGTTTTACAAAATACATAAAATATTTGTGAACGTAACGCATAGACAGCACAGACAGACAACAACGAATATACCTAAACAATCATTTCAAAAGCATAAAGAACCTCTCAGCAAAAATTTTGCGTAACTTTGAATTTTCCCGCAAAATGCCGCCAAATTACTTGTCAGCACATTCCATAATTATTCAAGTAAATTTCATCTTTAGTGACAAAATAATAGTAAGCATGCATTATGATTATTTTAGAAATATGTGCCAGATTATAATTATTATACCATTATTTTGGACTAGTTATGACAGAAATATGGTCAAAAGCCGTCACAATCTAATAATCCCATTTTGACATATGCAATCTTGTCAAAACGGGCATATTAGATTGTGACGACTTTAGTAGAAATGAAAGTTAAAAATAAAAACAGAATGTACATATCACAGATGATTTAATTTACAAAAAACTACATATTTTATGGAAATTTTAATTCAATAAGAATAAGTCACAAACAGACAGACACGACCGACGGCCGCGAACGGATAGGTATGAGTAATTAGAAGAGCGCTTTTAGCTAAATTCTCGGCATTGATGTAAGAATAGACTAGCTTTCCCATGGTTTTACCGGCAATACCCGATTTCACCCCCTTAGGGGTTTAATATCGAAAAAATCTATCTTAGTAAATGTCTACTTTAAATAAGGAACCTGTATTCAAGTTCCCAGACCTTGCGGTTTGAGCTGTGCGTTGATATGTCAGTCAGTTTTTCCTTTTATTTACAAAAAATAGATTGATAGCTAGACGAAAACTACCTCTCACTATTCGGGCGGGGGGAAAGAGATAGCAATCGCCAACCTATTTTTATAAGGAATAGTAACAAACTTAATAGGGTTTAACAAATAAAATAGGTGGCACTTAAGATAACATGGGGATGAGTCATACAATAAATAAATATAATCCCAATATAATTTCTCAAAATTAGTAATGTAAATAAATATGGACCTAAGTTAAATGCTGTTTTAAGGGGTAATTCCAACTAGATCACTTATTTATTTATTCTACTTGACATTTTATATTCATACATTTTTACTTATAATATACCCGAGTAATTTAAATATAAGGAATAACATCAACCTATCCTATAAATTTTTCTCAGCGAGTCAATTTCAAATCATGTATTAATAAATATTCTGGGACATTATTCCTCACACACGGCCATCTGACCCCAAACTAAGCAGAGCTTGTACTATGGAAGCCAGACAACTGATATACTACATATACTACTTTTCTTTTGTAAATACATACATATATAGATAATTACAACCAGACACAAGACAAACAGACATGTTCATGCACACAAATGTTTGTCCTGAGTGGGAATCGAACCCACGACCTGTGGCGTGATAGATAGGGTATCTTACCAACCACGTATTATATATAGGTAATTTGAAGTTTAAAATTTTATGTTAACTCAAGTCACAGTTCACTAATAAGTTACAACGCAACTCAAGTTTGTTCAAAGACAAACTCTATCTATACAAAAATTGAATATAATCCTTGTTTTCGAAAAGTAGTGGGGGAAAATCGATGAAATCATAGGTTATAGAAAAAATAGGGAACATTACTGATATTTTTAAGATAGATTATATTTATTATTTTGATAGGACTTTGCCAAATAATTAAGGTACGATAGGTATGGTAGCTGACGTCACGTTTCGTCGCTCGGGGTAACGGTGACACAGGTGCGTGGAGAAACTGTCTGCCAGTGGCGGCGCTTCATGCCTGATGACAGGAACTGAGAAAGATACCCTAGATTTATATACACGTATGTGCTATATGGATTCCAACATGTTCACGAATATATTTTGTGCGCATGCGGTGTTTAAAGCTATAAGTATGCGCACGCGCATGCGCTTATAATATACGCTCCTGTCATCCTACATGACGAAAGAGTTATATTATAATTTGAATAAATACCCAAAAAAATAAATAAAATATTGTAAAATAGAATAGGGTGCTATGAGCAATACTATGGTCCATTTAAATAATATATGGAAGGTATAGCCGAAGGCGATTGTAGTTAAGACTCAAAAGAACCAGCGCCGGCCCTGGGGTAGAGCAAGAGGAGCGGTCGGCGCCAGGTGGCAAGAGGCGCCAAATGACACAAGCGAAAAACAATTTCTACACTCTGTCCATTATAACCACAGTCCAGTCCACAATAAGATCTATGGTTAATTGAATAATAATATAATATAGTTGAACCTTATCCTAAAGCAATAAGGATTATTTTTCATTGACATTCTTAAACGTCAAAAAGTGTTTCTTATAATGGACAGAGTGTAGTAATAAATAAAATTTTGATGACGGATTTGATTTTTTGAGTGGTGGATCTTTTACTATGGGACCAACTCTGATATCGCGTAAAATAAAACGGTTGCTTCATACATTTTGGTCAAGTAGATATTGATTTTTTGTATGGAACATCTGATATTTTTTCGTGATTTCACAGTTACCGCAAGTTACAGTTACCACCCCTGCAAGTACTGTCAGTGGTGTGGTGTGTTATGTGGTGTGAAAGCGTCAACCTTAGAACGCCAAAAGACAACCTCAATCTACCCAGATCAAGGGATCCTTAGTTTGGGCCAGCGCTACCCAAACTAAGGAGAGCTTGTACTTACTATGGAAACCAGATATCTGATATACTTCATACACTACATTCTTATAAATAGGTATACACTTTTTAAAGATAATAGTAATGTACTTACCACGCTGTTCACAGATTTGGAATCACAATCTGAATCAATAGTGTCATCAGAACTATCACATGCTTCTTCTACGGCGTTCTCTGTAACAAAAAAAAAACAGAATCAAAATCGGTTCATCCGAGGCTACGACACACACACACCCACGCGCGCACACACACACACACACACAAACACCCTGTCGTTTTTGCATCGGGGGTTAAAAAAATACATGATAGATAAGCACCTTCAAGAATAAGATAAAAGAATATCCTATACGTTTCTCCAGGATATCCTCTATGTATGAACTAAGTTTCATTAAAATCCGTAATCATCCACACAATATTTTGTGCAATTTAAGTAGTAGAACTCTTAGTGCAGAGTTCGCCCGGGGAAGTACTACCACCATATCTGATTCCGCCGTGAAATAGTACTGCACTTGTATTACTGTGATTCGGTTAGGAGGGTATGGGAGCCGGTGAAATTACAGGCACAGGAGACTTAACAACTTCATGTCTCAAGGTTGGCAACGCGTGAGTGATACCCCTGACAGGGAAAATATAATATTGTATTTTTGCCGGTGGTGTTATGAGCATCTATAGGCTACGGTAACCGCTTACCATCAGGTGGGCCGTAAGCTTGTTTGCCACCTAGTAGTATAAAAAAAAAAAGTTCTAATAAGACATTTATGAAGGGAAATGATACTGTGGTTGTTATCGCCGCTTCTAAGGTCGGCCTTCAAATGAAAACAGGCAAGAAACATCTACTAGCTGTTCCCCGCGGTAACCTGAGTTCCTGGTATAAAAAAAAATCACATATCCCTATGACTTTTAAACATTTTCTATAATACAAACCTTGGCTTGACAATTACAAACACGACAAAAAAAATAGCCAAATAGTTGCAGCCTGCAGTTCTGAAGTGATGCGCTTACATTCGGTAATTGATTTTACATTTTTAAAATGTTTCATATTTAAAAAATATTGACCTAAACAAGCAATAAGAGCTAACACACTAATGGCTAAAACTCAAATGAAAGAAGCCTACTCCTTCCATACTTTGTATATCTATTACTACCGTGCATTAATTAAGGGAATTAATGAATTAAATATTTATTCTAGAAACTACAAACTAGCACGTTATAACTACATATAATAATTTCGCTGACCGTAAAAATAAGTTTTAACTCCTCTTGCTCAAAAAGACCGTCATTGTGGCGTACCAGAGCGAAGAAAAAATAGCATTTCTTCCTCTAGGGGAGAATATATATTTTTTAATTTTTGTGTGTCAAATGACAATGAGCCTACAAAAACGAAAAAGACTAGTCATAAGTAGAATAATCATGAATAAAGACTCGACATAGATCTATGTCTGTGCGTAATACAAACTTTTTGGTATAAAAAAAATACTAACAACTAGCGAACTGCAACTCTCTCTATCGCACGACGGAGAACCGGACGAGTGCGATGGCGATAGCAATAACCTAAACCTTATTTAACAAATCTCGCGGAGCCTATACAGCACTCTACTCTCGTCCTATTTATAAAACAGTCAACTAGATAATGTATGTTCGATTATATTAATAATAATAATGCAAATGGCGACAATGACCGATATCTTCATTTAATGTAGGTATCGATTTATGAACATGAGATAAGTTTATATACGTTGTACTTACCTATTGTATTTGTACGAGCTTGGATGCAACAAATTATGTAAGAGATACTAAATACAGTAGCGAGCATAAATATGAAAATAAATTAAATTAATTAATCAAGTGAGCCTTATAGTAAGTTACATATAAGTAAGGTACATTTTGCTAAGCTTGTGACACTTTTCAGTGAACTCCTGGTTTCCAATCTAAGTAATAACTTATGTCTTGGGATTCTTTTGTGAGAGGTAGAGAATAGCGATACGCTCAAAGAGCAGCTCGACTGGGGAAGTACCTCCACCTTACAGAATACCGCATCCAAATAACTTATAGTTGTGTTTCTGCGCGTGAGTAAGTCGCCAGAGCTCATCGGGGAGGAAGGATCGGCAACGCGCGAGTGATACGTCTGGTAATGCAAGCGTTCATAGGCTACGGTAACCGCTTACCATCAGGCGGGCCGTGTGCTTGTTTGCCGACAATGTGGTATAAAAAAGGGGTCTCCGAATAGCCTCACCAACCTAGGGAAACTAGTAATTTATACTTCAAATTAATCCTGGGTGGGAATCGAATCTGTGGACTGGCAATCAGACATAATCAAGTAAATAATTCAACAAAAATATCTATACATGTAGCAACAGTTATCATCAGAGGTTATCGGGTCGAATTTATTTATATAACTTACTAGCGACCCGCCCCGACTTCGCACGGGTAGCAAAGCATATACGCCATTTTTTTTTACGTGACATATAATTCGATGGAGCCGGCTGCACGCACGAAAAAACATGAGTCATGCGGCGTTACCTCGCTCTGAGGCGTTCCATTTAAGGCTTGAAGTGCAAGCGAGAGGGCGGAACGAGCGACAAAGAGGCACAATCGGCCTTCTTATGCCGTTGTCACGTTCAACTATCGTCAGTAAACCGACTTTACAGACAACCGTTTTTTTTTAATAAGCATATATAATATTATATAACTCTATTTGTTTACCCGGCGCACGCCAGTAAAGCTCCCAGTCGGCATGAATTTTCCGACATCTTCAACAATCATCGTCATATTTGAGCCAATTCACATAAAACCTAATGAATTATATACCTAAACCTTCCTCATGAATCACTCCGTCCATTGTTGAAAACTGTATGAAAATCCGTTCAGTAGTTATTGAATTAATCGCGTTCAGACACGCAAACAGACGGACGCGGCAGGGGGACTTTGTTCTATAATATGTAGTGATTTTCCGTGTCTATTTCAAGTGTGGAAGCTATCTTTACTATTCAAAGTAATTTTATTATCTATTTTAAACATGACTTTCATTAATAGCGATTCACCAAAAAATATGTGAGAAATAGTCGAATAAGATTGTAGTGCGATATGCGAGAAAACCAACCGATAATTCCTACTTCAAGTCATAGTCAAGGTAATTACAATGAAGGTATAGATGTTATGTACATTTATTATCATAAAGCTGTCTCCCGCGGTTTCACATGCGTTCCCGAGGAAAAAAAGTAACCTTTGTCCCACTCCATTGCACGTACCAAATCTCATCAGACAGAATGCTTTCGCCTTTTTAATATTAGTATGGATTTTTAACCTTATATACATATTTTTTTTTACTTTGAATAGGCTTGTGTTTGACCACAATGTCACCATAGTATGATGATGTGGCCGAAGGTGGTGAGCAAACACGGGTACTACAAAGTCCCCTACTACTGTGCTATGGTTTCCTCACGATATTTTCCTTCACCGAAAGCTCAAGCTCATTGTATGATTCGAACCCACGGTGCGACATCTGATTTCACTACCATTGAGCTATCATGGTCTTAATTAATTAAAAAAAAACTTATTATCGCGAATTTCCGAGTGAGAATTATTCTCATTTCTTTGTTTTGTGAATTTAAATCGAAGTCAAAGTCATGTATATGTTTAGACCTTCAACTTGAAGCTACTAAAATTACATCCAAATGAACACTTTTTACTTCAATATTTAAAAGTTATGTTATAATATAGGTACATTGGTTGCCATGGTTACCATGAAGCCATAGACGTCGCCCGGGACGGGTAAACGAGGCGAGTTCAAAAACTTCTATTGAGTCTCCCTACTTTCAAAGTATTACAACACGCCACGCGAGCATCACGTGGCGTCCTGGGTCTTTGTTCACCTCTTGGTTTCACAATTTTCTTCAAAGTTTTGAAGTGAAGCTACAAAAAATTGGAAAATAACGAAACGTTGGTTTTACCGGTCTTATATAATTCTAACATCACGTTTTATATTCTTTATAGGTACACTAATTTATGAAAAAAAATAAAAAAGCAGAGCACAACATTTCTTTACAATTTCACCTTCTACGAAAAAATATAAAAAAATACCTAATACATACTTTTAACAATTAATAAAACCCACTCCAAAATGTAAAACGTATAAAATAACGATATAGGAACTAGATGCGCCAAACATGAATTCGGCCGGAGGTTCGGTTCAAAATATACCGAACCGAATATTCGGTCGATCTAGTGACGGAAATCTATATCATTGTAGTGATAGTAAGTGTAACTGGGTACCAACCTTCAGTAGGCAGTGTGAGCCAAAACTGCGCCCGCAGCGTGTTCCACAAGCCCGGGGGCAGTTGGAGCTTCCTTTCATTGACTGACGCGGCCAGGATCTTGGTGGCGTCCACCAGGAGCGAGGCCTGCCATGACGCCGAGTATATCAGACGCATTGAGGAGTTGGCAGCCGTTGAACACACTATAGGGTACAGGATCTGGTGCCGTCTGAGGTTGTAGAATGATATACCTAGAATTGTAATTTAGTTTTCAATTCATTGGTAACATAGGCGAAGTTATTTAGAAAGAATAGAAATATTTTTAGAACCGTAACCAAAAACAACTATATATTTTAATTACATCGTGATATCAGGGCGGTCAGTAGGTTATAACAAACGACTTGTTTGGAATACGCAAAGCATGAGATTCTATTAAAACCTTCTTCTAGAATAGTCAAGAACGTACAAGTGAAGTTAAAAGGTTACAGGAACTCTATCGGTCTGTTTTAATCTATCGATATAACCAATAGTGTAGTATAGCTAGGCCATCAGTTTGATAAGGGAATTTATCATTTATAGTACAATTACTGTATGTATACTTCGTTTATTTGCTTATTATCTCAACAAGTGATTTATTAGCCACAGAGTAGGTAGCTAGTACTATTGTGGGTCCACGTCGCGCGTCGGGCTTTACCATCCTCAATTTGAATCTACCAGCAAGCAATAACTGATGTTAGAGTTCGCACCACCAAAGTCCCGTGGCATTAATGAAAACCGCTCTTATTTCTTCTGCGATAGAGGAGGACCTTCGGGACTTGGTGGCGCGAACTCTAGTTTCAAAATTATGTCGAATTATATCTAAAAGCCAGAGACTCACAAACAAACATGTTCATGCACACGATTATTGGTGGGAATCGAAACTGGTCCGTCAATTTCTGTACATCATACCTTGTGACTTCCTATTGAGGTAGAACTCGATGGTGCCTCGCCACATATCGACTCTCACGCCGATGATGCTTCCGCGACAGAATCCCACTGAATCCTGTGCGATCATGGCGTTGTGCCGCACCGCACCCGTATACGAGAGGCCGTACGACTCGCTGTCCTGTCCGAGGAGGGACGTGAACTCGAATCTGGAGTCCGATATGTTCACTTTGTTTGTGCCGAGGCCTACCATCTGCAGAGGACAAATGTGCGATTGTTACTCCCTTTTTGGATAATTTTGGGCACCTATGAAAATCTCTTTGACTTTAAACGAGGAGAATGATGCTAGATTTTGGGCTATTTAGAGAGTTGCCAGGACTATCGTCACAGACAGAAATTTGATACCAAATATCACAATTAGTTTGTTAATGGTTTAAAAGTTACAAAGTACTTTGTTGGTCCTGTATTTCAAGAACTAGAGCTCCTAGCGAAAATCTGTTTGCTCCCATAATTTGTCGTAAAATAGCATAATATCTTGGTTTAGAGTACCCCGCAAACTTGAACGCCAATGCCGAAATAAAAATCTATTCCATATTCCCTATAGTAGAACTTGCTACGCTAAAAATATGTTTATTAAGCGAGCGTGTGATTTGTATAATAATAATCTAAATTTAAAAGATGTAGATATTTTTTGCTGTACACTCAATGAAATAAAATTAGTACTTATATAAGGTTGTTTAGTGTCGATTACTCTTTTCTGTATCACATTAGGGTACACTATTCTTGTATAAGCTACCATTATACGTGACTGTGGTTCAGTACCTATCTATGCAAAAAAAAAGTGTTCTATTAAGGAAACTATAGGTTTATTTTAATGTTTCTATACTTAATAAATAAATAAACACATTGTTTGATAAGGAGTAGTCTAAGTACTGTTAGCACTACATGTACAACATTTCTTACTACCTAAATAAATGAACTCAACATTTGTTTTTTTAATTTCTTGGTTTAAATTAATGTATCAAACCTACTTTAGCTGTAATGTATTTTCTTTGCCGGTGGTATCACTCACGCGTTGCCAACCTTGAGACATGAAGTTGTTAAGTCTCCTGTGCCTGTAATTTCACCGGCTCCCATACCCTCCTAACCGAATCACAGTAATACAAGTGCACTACTATTTCACGGTGGAATTAGATATGGTGGTAGTACTTCCCCGGGCGAACTCGAATCTGCACTAAGAGTTCTACTACCTAAAAAACATTCAGTTTCGCTCAGAGTTTAAAATATAATACCTATTAGGCACAACAGTGTAACAGATTTTTATTTAATTTATTATTTCAGCATAGAAGTTCTCAATCCCATAGACACACGAATGTCTATTGAACTTCTCAGAAGTCTGCGTGAAGAGAAGCTAGTAAGAGATACGAAAGTGTCATTGTTGGTTTGTCCTTTCATACAACAACGGAAAGATCGACATCAATTTTGGCATAGAGATAGTTTATGGAGTGGAGAGTAATATAGGCTACATTTTATATTGGGAACGAGGGTAAAACCGCGGGGCTAAAGCTAGTCCTAATCCTAACTAATATTATAAATACGAAAGTGAGTTTGTTTGTTTGTTAGTTACCTTTTCACGCTTAAACCGCTAAACCGATCACGATGAAATTTGGTATGCAGATAGCCTATGGTACGGGGAAGAACATAGGCTACTTTTTATCCCGGGAAAACATAAGTTCCCCGGGGAAAGCGTGTGAAACCGCAGGGCGGAAGCTAGTATTTTATAAATTGAACTCAAACCCTTCCTAAAATCGTGCGCCATCTTGTTCAAATGTCCTAATATATAAAAGACTACAGAAGATAACTTGACAGTTTGTTTTTATTTAAAACCCGACACTTGTACAAGGGTTAATGTTCCTCTAAATATTGACCTGAATTCGCGTCTTATAAGTTTATTTTGACGAATTTATCAATTAATCCTAATAGTTAGGTATGTATATATAAACCTAACTCCGCTCCACGGCTTTACTCATGTCTCTGTGCGCCAAACCGTGTCCACCCGTTTCAGGTTTTTTTTTTTGAAGCAGGACTAGATTGTGGTGGGTCCAGGGGTCCATCTTCCACCCTTACGCGGACAATACGGCGAGCGCTGAGGGCTCTCAACCGTGACGTTTCAGAGTTGAGTGGTAACAAATATACACACACACAAACAAAAATGCACAAACATTTATCTATTATTAGCTGTTCCCCGCAGTTTGACCTGCGTTGCCAGGATAAAAAATAGCCTATAACCTTCCTCAATAAACGTGCTTTCTAACGCAATAATATTTTTGAATCAGTAGTTTCGGAGATTACCTCCTACATGCAAACATCACCTCTTTATTAATATTAGTAAAAACTAGTTTCCCCTCTGCAGTTTCATTTGATCTAAGGTATTTCCGTAAAAAAGTACCCTAGGTATGTTATTTCAGTGTATGAACTATCATGTAGTAAATCTCATCCACATATCCGTGACGCAGTTGAGTGGTAGGTAAACAACATACACAAACTTTCGCATATATAATATTAGTAGAATAAGCAGGATTAATAGGATCATTATGAACTTAAATATTTTCATTGAATTGTTTATATAGATACCATCACAATTTCATGAAAATTATTATTGAAGTGTTAACTTCTTTTAGCGCGGTACGCATATTTTTAGATGAGGTAAAACCTCTGAACTCGCGACACCGTTGAGACGCGACACCGTTATGGTGAGACGCAGTTTGACGTTTATTTTCTTTTTTTTATTGATGTGTAAACTTCTTTTAGCGCGGTACAGCAACATATATAGATTGAGATAAAAAAAAAAAACATTTCTGTCGGCACTCCCGGAGTGCAATTTTTATTTATTTATTTTTATGAAAATATCAAGGCAAGTACATACATCTGAGTGAATAATAATATATTATGGAAATACTGAAGAGAAAAATATTGTTCACATTGGCATTGAGGCATTTTGCCAAATATTTGAGAAAAACTTCTGTTGCGCCACCCGTTCAAAAAAATTCGCTGTGTATCTTTTAGAAACTGTGGTGTGTAGTACAAAAAATAAACTGGCAGTAAACCAACTAAATTCACACTGTGACATGAAATAAAATACTGTCTAGTTAGTTACCTTAAAGTTACTAGTATTCTTGTATACATAGTAAGAAGCTATAAAAAGCCTATTCTAATACATGAAATAATTTCTAAATAATTTAAGATTTCATTTAACAAACCAACAAACAAACACACTTTCGCATTTATAATATTAAGTTAGCATGGTCATTGGTCAATCATTTACCATATTAAGTGAGATAGCGGTCAAACACAAGCTAATAAGGTAAAAATTAAAATGGACCTACTGTTATACTATTAACTGTTATTTAAAAATATTGATCAAACTAGCTTCCGCCCCGTGGTTTCACCCGCGGTCGCGAGGGATCTTATGTTTTCCCAGGATAAAAAGTAGCCTATATGCTATTCCAGACTATAATCTATCTCTGTGCCAAATTTAATTCAAATCCGTTCACCAGTCCTGCCGTGAAAGAGTAACAAACATCCATCCATCCGTCAAAACTTTCGCATTTATAATATTATTAAAGTAGGATGATTTGTATTTGTCAAACAATATCCAGGAAGTATTTATAGTGCACTCATTACTATAATTATATAGTTGTAAGAACATTCTATCTGTATTTACTATCACAAGCCTTAATTCATATATACATTGATAATTCATAGATAGCACAACAATGTCAGACGTACATGTAGACAAGGCAATGTCATTAAATGATTGCAGTAAGTTACTGTAGCTGTTAACAAATTTGCTTATCTTTCATTTAATGGCTCCCACAAGTATACTTACACAATATAATGATAATAGGATAAAATTAATATTAATATCTTGGGACATCTGATCCCTAACTAATTAGAGCTTATACTATGGTACCTAACCAGATAAAAAATATACTCTAACCTACATGACAAATTGTCAGTCATTATGTTTCTCCATATTTATTTATTTTATTATTGCTTATTGTTCAATCTACACTATGTTTACTGGGTGCCCCTTGTTTAGCAGAGGCTGGGCCCCAGGGTTTGTGTGGATGTTTGTTACCCAATTATACATTTGCAGAATGTATTTAGTTGTATTTTCATCCATATAATATACATATAAGAGACTTTAGCCCAGAACAACCAATAGTTTGTTATAGATAAAGCATAAAATGGAGTGCATAACTTGGCATTATAGGTATAGTAGACCAAAATTGAAGGCAATGATAACTCAGTGGTAGTGACATCAAATGCCAAGATGAAGGTTGTGGGTTTGAATCATACAGTGAACTTCAGTTTTTGGTAAAGGAAAATATTGTGAGGAAACCATAGCATGTTGGTGGTTTACTTTGGCAAACTGAATCTGTTTAAAATCTGTCACCAAACAGGTGTGTTATGGCTACGCTTGAGAGCCAGTTCCAGCTAAGCTTTGAGTGCTTACCACCTCTGGCCACATTACCACATACAATAGTGATTGTGGAAAACTTAACTGTACATAAAAGTGACTTACAATATCAGTTCCATAAGTTTCAGTCAACATCTTCACCTCCCAGTAGTAATGGTAATTGTGTGTCATAGGGCTGTCTCCCTTCACTGCCGCTGTGCCTGAACTGTAGAATGGATGGAAAGTCACCTGCCTCTGGTCTTCACTAACCACCACCCAGCTAGTGCCTGTTGAATCAGGCATCTCCCATTTCCATTCATTAGCTAGAAATATAAATTTATTTTAGTTTTATTGGAAAACTATAAAATGGTTAATAAAACTAAAAAAAAAATATGATCATGAAATTCATTAACCATTTTACCTTACAAAAGTACAAAAGTTTATAGAGGTCAATTCTAATCCACAGATTGAAAGATTACTCTCTGACCTTGGGTTTTTCGGACAACTGTGGTCAAGTCTAAACAGATGGGCTGACAACAAAAATTATACTCTTTGAACATCAAAATTTGGTGTTCAATCAAACCCAGTTGGTCACTGGCAGTGAAAATGAAGCTAGAAATAAAAAAGGTAGGTCACCTAAGCTGTACTAAGTAGCCAACAAACGTACATAAGATGTTATAAAAAGTAAGTACTTATTTACCTGAATTTTCTTCTCCACAAGAGCAGTCGCACGGCTGTCTCCAAGGCGTTGAACCCGTAGTGGAACCATTTTTCTTATTCCAGCACTGACAATATGGTTTGGCACGATCACCAGCCGATCTAGATTTACGTCCTACGTTCGTAACAAACATTTTATCTGCTAATTATAACACCTAATAAGATTCGTCACGGTCACAGCCAGCAGGTAACCAACACCAGCATTTCTTTCGTAAATGTAAAATGTAGAAGTCCTCTAATAAAATAATTATATTAATTGTGAAGTCAATTTGCGTAAAAATCTTTGATTGAATATAAGTTCATTTGACGAACAATAGTCTACTCATTGCACACCACGCACACACACGCAGTTAGCACTTTAGCACGCAATCAAGTCAACAAAATCACACAACACAATGAATGAAGGAATGTCACTGTCAGATCTGTTATATCAGAAGTGTCAGATCAGCTTTTTTTTGTATTTTCCCTTGTTTCGGCAAAGAAAAGGGTTCTAGCCTATACAGCCTAATAATATATAGTATTTCTTCTTTGTTTTAAATCAATAATTATATCCAAATATAACAAAGCCAAATCTAGTATACATATAGTCAAGTCAAGTCAAGTCAGTCAGGTTTAGTAAATTTGTGGCAGTTTTTATATCTGAGAATGCCAAATAGCCCAGCAGAACAGCTTTTTACTTTGACAAACGAATCAAGGGAATGGATAGTGTTGCTCGATATAAATAATTATATCGATATTTTAATCGGTTGGCTCGCGAATGTGACGCGCGTCCCAAAACTACCTAGAAAATAAATAGAATTCCAGGAATCAACGGTCAACGAAAGATCAACTTATTTTTGAACCGATTACGATACCTTGGACGAAATAATGATACATGGTCCACAAGCGCAATACTTTGCCAAGTGTTTATTAAATAAAAACATTAAATAGCACATTGTACTATGAATGAAGGTATAATGTCAGTATTTTTTAAATAAATATATTCTTCACGGAAGTAGATATACTTAAATCACCTAAAATCCTACTAAGGTTTGGATGGATGCAGGTTTGTTACTCTTTCACGCAAAAACTACTGAACTAATTTGGCACACAGATAGAATATATTCTGGGTTAACATAATAACATATATGATATTTTTTTATCCCGGAAAAACATAAGATTCCTCGGGAACGTGGGTGAGACCACAAAGCACGCGGAAGCTAGAATATAAAACATTGTGATTATATTATTCTTTGATACTGTGCTTTGCTCTAACTATTCCGTGGAAATCAGTTTGGAAATACTAAATGGAATCAAGAAAGAATACTTACTACAATCATACAACTCATACCTTCATAAAACATTAGATATATTGTCAGTAAAATCGATTAATAATTATCAATCACACAATTTTATGAGTACAAAAGTAGGTAAAGAATTTTATTTATTTTTTATCTGTGATTGATAGACTTTGAAACTTATTGATTAATTTTATTTTCTAAGGGTTGGCAGTACAAATATTTTGTTTCCTTCCTACTACCAATCGCGCACCCCGCCCACAAATGGCTGTCAAGAGCGAAAGTAGAAAGAAAATGTATTTTACAATTTTCTAAGATATTTTCATCTTCACTTTCCTTATTAGAACGATTATGCGTTTAAGAAGTGTATATACATAGGAATAGTAATAATAGGAGTTTTTAATTTGTATCCGTGTAAATATGTGGTACATCTGTAGACATACCTAATGAAATATAATTTTAATAAAATATTTTTATTGAATTCAGCATCGTTTACAGTCGTGATCTACTACTGAAATTGTACATTTAAAGGTAAAGTATTTTATAGTGAATTTATTTTTACAGTTATTTATGTCCCAGAATATTTATTTATTTATTTTATTAATTGCAAAAATAATAAGCAAAAGGACCCTATTTTATTGACTATCCGTATCAATGTAAACTGGTCATAGAGTAGCTTTCAAATTTAGAATATAGATTTTATATAAATAAATAATAATGGATTTCATGTTTTTTTTTCAGTGCAACATACGAAGTATCAGATCAAAAACACCCCAGTATTATAATGAAGTTGTAGTGAGTTAAGACGCTTGGTCAGCGTGGTTGACTACTTTATACCTGAGTCAGTAATAGTACCGATGCATTTCTGGATAGATAAACGCAGTCAGTGCGCCTACACCGGCCGCCACCGTGTCCCTTCATCTTTGTCTGCCGGTAACTATTGTTCGCTTATAATTTTTTATATTCAATATGTGATAATGATGAAATGTTCTTCAAGAATATTCTTGAAAAATAAACATCTACTAGACTCACTCACCATATGTTATATCTTAGGGTATTTATTGGTTTCGATCAACATGGCTACAGTCGTTACGGTTGTATGTTGGCATACTAATCCAAATTGCTGCTATATTGCAAATTTTATTTTACACTTATCTGGGCTAAAGGATTTTTCATAACACATGAATTATTAAACAACAAAATCTCAATAATCTTATCTTTTAGCCTTCAATAAATGTGCTACAAATTACGGACATTGTGGTACTCTACTGTGTGTCAAATGAGCAGTTTTTACTAACGTGCAATATATAAACTGGTAGGAAGAGCGCGCGGGCGCGTGTGCGCGGGCGGGGTGGGCGCGGGCGTGGGCGTGGGCGTGGGCGTGGGCGTGGCGCGCAAGGGCATGGCGGCGCCCGTGCATCGCTTCGCGGCCGTCGACTGTCCGCCGCGCCGCCCGCACCGACCGCACCGGCACTACGGGTACGTACCCGGACTCATCCCGGATTAAATCACCGGGCATCCCAGCCATTTTCACGGCAACTACCTACCGAGCTTTTCACTGAATTTACGTTCAAACTATAGGCCACCACCGATGCCAGCCGTCCACTCCTCCCGACGACAGACCGAGGAGCCGAGCCTCTACGTGGAGATCCCCCCGGAGCCCCCCCAACCGACCATCGCCAGCCTGGCGGCGGCTCGCAGCGTGACTCCCGATACGTTACTCCGGACCGCAGCTCTCGGCCTTCACCATCATTCGCCGATGATGGCTCCGCATTTGAAGTTCGGAATGCTCGTCTCGTTCGCGCTGGCTACTGTATTTTTGGCAGGAGCTAAGTACTACTTCGATAGACAGGTTAGGTTTTATCATCGTCGTGATATCGGTTACCACAAAGTGCCCTCAGTAACGCGTACCCACTACCCACTACTCTACCCTGGCAGGTGTCGCGGGAGAGCCCCCCGGTGTCGGCGCCCTCGGGCGGCGGGGAGGCGAGCGTGGTGTGCGCGGCGGTGGCGTGCGTGTGCGGCGTGGGCTGCGCGCTGTCCGCGTGCCGCGCGCGCCCGCCGCCGCCGCACCCGCCCGACCGCGTCTCCTCCACCGCCCAGCGGGACCGACCGGTCAGTACACTACCCTACACTACACTCGTCGAGATAACGGACATGCTAAAATAATCGTTCCAATCTTACTTTGGCTCTTCGTCCACAGTCATCCTGGTCCGCCTTCATCTTTCATAGAACACTTCGTGACCTCTCTTTCACTTTCAGATTTCTGTGGGTACATCAATCTTATCAATCCTCCGAGCTAAATAGGGTATTTTACTCTATATGAGAAAAAATCTAAAAATGTACAATTTAGATAGCTTAGGCAATAAGCTAATAAAATGTTAGTTTTAAATCATAAAATAACTTAATTAATTTTAAAATTAATTTCAAAGTTTTCAGTTTTTTTTCTGTTTCTAAACAAGCGAACAGTAGCCGCCATTATAATGACGTCATACGGCGCTGTATGTATATTAAAAAGTGTCAACTGAAGTATTATTATTATTTTTTTACACTAGTATTCATGCATTCAGGAACAGTACACTAATAAAAAGGATAATAGCTCATTTTTAATTTATAACATTTTATAAGTCCAATTGAGACTAATATCAGCGCATTTATTTACTTACAAGAGGCCAAATAACGTCATGACCGTAGAGTTACATGACTTCCAGCGTTTTCATCAAACTACTCCCGACATTTGAAAATGTAAAATTGAAATGCATATTTATGGCACTTATCGATTGAATAAAATTTTTGTTTTTTTTTGTGGCTTATTAGCACCTTAGGAACGAATTGAGACATTTTTCAAAAATGGGTGTAAATATATTGTCGGCTTAAATTATGTTTAACTAGCTGTTCCCCGCGGTTTCACCCACGTTCCCGGTGTAATTTTTTCATACAAACCTGACAATAACGAACATTTAAAAAAAAATTGGCCAAATTGGTCCAGGCGTTGTTGAGTTATGCGCTTACCAACACATTTTGCGATTCATTTTTATATTATAGATTTGGCAGAACTTTTAACAAGGATACTGTTTATCTGAAATCTTACAACGATTCACCTCATTATTATAAAGATGTGAAATAGCAACTGTTTTCCTTTGCAGCCTCCTTCCGAACCATCAGATGACATCTCCTTGGCCACCCTTCTCCAATCGTCGGAGAGATCGCAGAGTAGCTCGGAGCAGACGGAAGCACCTCCTCCGTACAAGATAGCAGTTCTGATGCCGGGACGCGGCCGCGACAGTCCACCTCCGCCAGCGTACAGTGAACTGAGCTAGCTAGCCGCCCCGGTGCGACGGGAGTTCATCATTTAGGCTGGGCGGACGGGTAAGGTTTCCAAAATTTTAAATGAGAAAGGATAATTTAACTGATTCCAATGATAAGTAATAAAAAATACTTGCTTAATGGAGTCCAATAGGCCTCGTTTTAAAAAATTGGAAGACAGCTATGTGGAGTCTTCCATGACACCGATGATTTTCATACCCAGTTTCTAAAATTCTTCAATGGTTTAACTATTTTTAACACCCCTTTTCGATATTGCAAAGTGCACAATTTTTATAGTCATTCCCATTTCCCTTAAATATTTTTAACCTTACCTAATCCACTATCCTTAGATGAATTCCTGTCCCACCGTTAGATAAGTAATATCATCCATCTGTACTTTTATTGCTACATGTATGTATATTATTCATTCCCAAATATGTCTATCTAGATATTTATTAATTTTCCTTCAAAGTTTTAATTATGAATGCCACAATATGTAATAATAAAATAAAATGAATTTTAATAATTTAAAGTGGGACTTTGTTTGTGGTGCAAGCCCTTTAAACTAATAAAAAAATAATTTAAATTCTTCCACAATTTACTATTATATTTCACGTATTGTATAAACGTTTCATTACGCTCTACAATTAAGTGAAATAAACGATTTTAATCTAAATATCAATAAGCGCAGTGTTCAATAATCGGCAGATATTTTCAGATGCAAGTTTAATGGATTAGGCATAATTTTAAACCCCAATATATTTATTAATGTGTATTTATTATGTTTAGAATAGTTATAGAATGTCGTCCAGTGTATAGGATAATTTGTATGTTAAGTAATTTTCACACGGTAAGACAATATTGTCAATGTCGGATTGTGTGAAAACGCTAAATTGTTGCTTCACCAAATAATTTATCTTTGTAATGTCATAAACTGAAACATAAAAGGCAAGGATTTTAAAAAAGTGTGTGCAGCAAATGTTCAATCATTCAGGAGTACTTATCCAATAATTTGGCTTCGTTATTGTGTCCAAAATCAGCTTCTTTGAAATGGCCTATTTTCATATTATATTTATTGTAAATTGTATCGCCCATTCGATATTATTCATATGGTATGGGGCCAATATGTGGCCAATATATAGGGTTACAAATATTTTTCATTTATTATGGAAGAAGACAAAAGTATGACACAAGTTTTTACCAAATGATCTCATTTTTACATCAATTCATAATAAACGCACAATTAATTTTATTATCCATTCATTTTTAATTAGTTATTTTGTCTACAGTATTTTATGCTAAGAATTTGGTTAATAAATACTGAAAATCCTACCATTCTTCCAGATTTTAAGTTTTTTCACACTAGGGTTCCAGACACATTTTAAGTAAAATAGTAAATCACATTACCTTTGAACACGTTTTCGAAAATCTTTTTTATCAGAGTCGTCAAGCAGCTTTATTGATAGCATCTCACGAGCGCGCTCAATCTTGAGACCGTATTTATTGACATTTCATTAATTAAATTTCGTTGCAACACTATTTTTACATATCCACATAATGTCAAATAATGCTCATAAGTAAGTATAGTTAATCTAGTCATGGTAGCTCGTAATCAATGTGATGTATCTACTTATATTTTTAAATTGGTTGGCTGTTGTTTATGTAAACGAAAGTACTGTTTTATATTGTACCTTTTGTAGAAAGGGAACGATTGGTTCGTCATTTGTAAGATGCTTAATTAAATATTATGTAAAGTATTGTGGTGTTTTATTTTTTCTTTTAAACCTATCAAACCATCTATGTATTGTTTTGAAGTATTTAAATGTTTGAAAAAAATAACAATAGTACAATGTTACAAAATATAAACTTGCTGTTTCTTTTCTTTTTTTTTTACTTTGTATAGGCTTGTGTTTGAACACAATCTCACTAGGTATGGCAAGTGATGATGTGGCCGAAGATGGTAAGCACACAAAGCCTAGAAGGAACTGGCTCTCAAGTGCAGCTGCCGGAACACACCAATAAGTTCTTTATCATAGATTTCGAAACGTAACTTCAAAACTTAGACTTACTTAAGTTGAATTTACAGTTTGTCTATGAGTGTTATTTTCTATTGTTCGTCAAAAATTAAAATAATAAAACTCAAAATCAAGCTCATCTTTATATATTTTTAATTCATAACTTTAAGTACATTATTGTTAAAGATAAATAAATATATTTAGTCTAGTCTACATAAGTAAAACTATATTATAATTCAGATTTTATAAAACTTAAATTAACAGTGCCAGCACATGGTGCAATTCTTTTAGTGTTAGGTTTATACTGGAATAGCATCTTTATTCTTCTTATTCATATTTGTGGGATATAAAAATATATCGCGAACGTATCTACCCATTTTATTTAGAAGAAATGTAACATAATTTTGTGTATATAAAATATTTTTTATTTCATTAAGAGTTTTTTTAAATCAACCTTTTTAACAAATACAATTGGAATGTAATTAGATATTTTTCTTTATTTTTTTTAGTAATAAGCTGCCGGCTGATATTTAATCAAAACAAACTGAAATAATTTATACTAAAACAATTAATAAGAATACCTCATAGAAAATTTGTAAATATTATTGAATTTAAATCGATACAGACAAAATATCCACGATTATATTGAGTTAAAAATATGACTAGTGCTTTACTTTAAAATTAATTCAATTAATGTATCCGTTCATTCATAAGTAGTTGACACAGAAAGCACTCATAAGAATTTATTGATTAACTTAGAACAGGAAACTACCTGATGCAATCATCGTATGCATTTTTAATTGGTCAGGAGGCCTAGACAAGATGGCCGTCGACGGTTGTCTTCGTCACTAGACGATCAACTTTTGTATGAGATTGACATTTGAAATGTAGATACTCGTGGATACTTATGATTATCTATACTAATATTATAAAGCTGAAGAGTTTGTTTGTTTGTTTGAACGCGCTAATAGTAATATCAGGAACTAATGGTTCGATTTGAAAAAAAAATTTCAGTGTTGATGAGCTCATTTATCGAGGAAGGCTATAGGCTACTTTTTATCCCGGGAAATCCCTAGGGAACGCGTGTGAAACTGCGGGACGACCACTAGTTCAAGATAAAAAAGTATCCTGTTTTATTGCAGGATATGATCTATTTCTGTGCCAAGTTTCATCCAAACCTGTTTAGATATATACTATTATAAAGAAGAGATTTTTGTATGTTTGTTTGAAAGCGCTAATCTCTGGAACTACCAGTCTGATTTGAAAAAATATTTTTGCATTTGATAGCCCAATTCTTGAGGAAGGTTATAGGCTACTTTTTATCCCGGGAAAGCGGGTGATACCGCGGGGAACAGTTAGTTTATTATATTAGCAGGATGTTAGCTCCAAAGATTCAAATGATTACACGCCATTAATATTTCATTGTCGGCATCCATCTTGTCTAGAGGTCATAATATACTTTAAACGTTCTTATTTCGTAAAATAAATTCTTAATATAATATATTTTATTTCCTATAATGGAGCAACGTTCGAGCGATAAAATGCGACCTTAGAAGGAAATAATATATCGCTTCCGTTAAAAAAAAAAGTGAAATATCTGATAAATCACACGCAAAGTCCGTATTAACGTCATTAACCCTGACCAATTAAACTATACCTCGTTTACTTATAGTTATGAAATGCTATACACAGTCAAAAGTGTCATAATAAGGTAATAAATTGCAAGACCCTTCACTTAAATAATTACTTTTAATAAATAAATTGAGATAAAAAAAAAACATTATAACTTCCCCGCCTACACAAGGCACTTATAAACCGCCTCATATTCACCATTTTATATATATATTTTTTTAATGCGCTTGAAGTTATATGGAGAAATAAGTAGCATATGATTCATGGACTTCAAAGCATTCCCATAAGCCCTACAAGGTCCTAAATTAAGTACGGTCCTTTTGTGGGATAAATAGTGTAGTTCTAAATATGGATTAGAAAATTCCGATACTAAACTTAACATTAGTAAGAACAAAGTATTATTTAATTTTAAAACATACATACTGGGTGATTTTTTAGTCACTGGCCATACTTGCGGGGGTGGAAGTACTCATCAATATGAACAACTTTTATCATAGGACTAACTCTCGAGATCATAAAAAATTATCAGCTGTCCATACAAAAGTTCAATACCTATTCGACCAAAATGTATGAAGGAACCATTTTATTTTTTGCGATATCAGAGTTGGTCCCATAATAAAAGTTGTTCCTATTGACGACTACTTCAACCCCTGCAAGTTTGGCCAGTGACTAAAAAATCACCCTGTATAAATATTGCTAGCAACTATAGGTAGGTAGGTAGTCAGCTGTGCGCGCGAGACGCGCTGTCCGCCCGAGGTCATTGACACCGCAACGTAGGTATAAGTAGTATCGTGTGGGGCTTGCTTGGGACACAATACAGCAATGACGCATGCCTATACAAAAGCGGCATTTCGCGTGACTTCAAACGCCATGGACCACTGTATGTTTTTTACGCTGTGGTAATACTTTTCTTATATCTTTTTATGAATAATTTATGTTTATTCCTCAAAAGGACCACATATAATGAGTCATTGGACAGGGAAGTTGTACTGAAAGTTATTCCTTCATATGCCCTGAGTGTTCCATAACAAGTGTATACGATCTCGTTAGGAACAGCGCCTCTAGCGGAATACTCGTGGAATCTAAACTAAACGGAACTAAATGGCAAAAAGAGCTGCTTGAGATCCAGACATTGTATTAAGTAGCTACCAATTGTTGATTTTATTCACAAGGACCGCTGTTTGAGGCTTACACTAAATAAAAGCACAGAAATTATTTCTTACTCAAGTGCGGCCGCCGAGAGAATGCGTTTGTAACGCCAGTAATTAATGGATTAATCACGGAAACGGCTCATCTGATTTTGATACGACTGTCACTAAACTTTACCTAAGAAAAAACTCCGTGAAAGTCCCCATCGAAATTGGATTAGCAATTTCTGTGATACGACCATTATTAACACGTGCTCAAGAACGCATTCTCTCGGCGGCCGCACTGAATTATTGGAACTAAAGCAATTTAATTCTCCCTCTAAATGTAGGCACTGTGAGTCAGAAAGAAGAAAACTTAAATGTTAACAGGAAGCTAAAGGGTATCCAAGTAATGGATTTTATATCAAAGTCAACCTGACAGCGAGTTCCCCCATTTAGATTCCCCCAATCAGATTATCAAAAAATTCAACCTAATACCAATGTAAAAGGATTTAAAATAGCTTGCAAATGAAGTGTAGAAGATCGTACAATATTAATAATGAAACCTTGTCATTGTGGATAGCTGGTGTTGCAATGTCTACGATCAGACGCGTTGTATCTCGAACAGTTTTACATCTGTGTCGTACCATATAGGCGGGTCCACGTTTCTGGAAAATAACATTTATATATTATGATTTATATACCTTATCCTTCCTTATGAATCACTCCGTCGATTGGTGAAAACCGTATGAAAATCCATTCAGCAGTTTTTGAGTTTATCGCGAACATACATACAGACAGATCCGGCGGGGGACTGTTTTATAATATGTAGTGATTTTATTTTTACTTTGTATAGACTTGTGTTTGACCACAATCTCACTGTGGTAAGTGATGATGTAGCCGAATAGCATTATGTAGTATATCATTTATCTAGTCTCCATAGTACAAGTTCTGCTTAGTTTGGGATCAGATGGCCGTGTGTGAGGAATATCCCAGGATATTTATTCCTCTAAATAGTATAAAACAAAGTCGCTGTCTGCCTCTGTCTGTTTCTCCGCTTACTTCTTCTAAAATACGCAACGGATTTTGATACGGTTTAACTAATAGAAAGAGCGATAAACGAGGATAGTTTGTGTATGTAAATTGCACGTGTGCGAAGTCGGGGCGAGTCGCTAGTATTTTATAATCTTAGCCGGTTCTTCTCACTTCCGAACGTATGGTAACTTCAGTTGCTTCGACCTTTGTAAGTGATCAGTGACGATGGAACTATAAATGATGTTGTATTTTGTTTATGTTCCGAAGTTATTTACTTTTTGAAAATTTAGATTATTTATTTTGATCTAAAATTATTTTCGACTACATTATATTGGTTTAGTTCACTAGTAATGATAATTTTTAAATTTAATGATCGACCGTCATATTCACCTTGTATACAGGGTGATTTTGTTATCACTGGCAATACTTGCAGGGGTGGAAGTACTCATCAATGTGAACAACTTTTATTATAGGGCTAACTCTGATATCGCGTAAAATAATACGGTTGCTTCATACATTTTGGTCGAGTAGGTATTGAACTTTTGTATGGAACAGCTGATAATTGTTTCATGATTTCACAGTTAGTCCCATTATAAAAGTTGTTCATTTTAATGAGTACTTCCACCCTTGCAAGTATTGCCAGTGATAACAAAATCACCCAGTATGTACATTACAATACAAAAAGTATGTTTGCCCTCCTAGGGCCCTAGGGCCTAAGTACATACCGTATGTATATGACTCCCCACAGGTAGGTTCGGAACCAGGCGGCGGTCCCCGCGTTGGCCTGGTACTTGCGGATCAGGATGGGGTGCGGCACCGGCAGCAGGCCCACCAGCGTGCCGTGCTGCAGGAACCGCAGGATCTCAGACTCGTCCGTTAGCCCCCTGATCAATTCATTATTATTGTATAACAATACTAGCATATGTCAGCGAGACTAGATAAATAATTTTATGTAATCAATCTGAGTTGGTTTTGAAAAGAGTAATTGCTGAGTTTCTTGCCGGCTCTTCTCAGTAAAAGCAACCTTCCGAACCGAGCGTTAGAGTCAGACTATTCATAAGTGCTTGTGAAGGCCTATTTGAATAAAAATATTTTCATTTTTATTTATTGCCGTCCTCCGCGGTTTCACCCGCGTTTCCGAGAAAACAAGTAGCCCATGTCCTTTTCCATACCATAGGCTATTTGCGTACCAAATTTCATCGCGATCGGTTCAGCGGTTTAGGCGTGAAAAGGTAACAAACAAACAAGCAAATTTTCGCATTTATAATATTATAGTAAGGATGGATTTTTGGTCCTTCGAGCCGGATATACCAGCACAATTAAGAAATTGAACCTAACAAGACATTATAAAACAATTTCCCCAACTGACTTGTCGATGCATATCTTCTCGACCTGCGGCACGAGGACCTGCAGCAGCCGCATGATGGTCTGCAGCGGCAGCTTGCTGCGCCAGCTGGACACCCACTCGCCCGTCGCCTTCCACTCGCCTCCGTCTGGTGTCCGCTCCTTGGCCGTCAGTCTAATACTGTCCCTCTATTATGATATTAAATTGTTCTTTGAGTGGAAATGGTTTTTTGTATATATTTTTTGTCAAACTAACAGATATAGTTCTTTTTGAGAAAAAAAATGCATTTAAAGGCGTAATCCCTTAGACCAGTGGTTCTTAACCGGTGGACCGCGGACCACTGGTGGTGCCTGGAAGCACCCGAAGTGGTCCACGAAGCCATCCGAAAAATATTAAATCGAAAAAAAAAACAAAATTCAGGCTTTGAACAATTCTATGCGTGTTTTATTTATAGATATACCAACCGTTAATTCATTTACATTTACTCTATATTACTCATAAACAGTTAGTGGTCCATGTTAAGATAGAAATGTCAAATGGTCTCTCATCACCAAAAGGTTAAGAAGCCTTAGACCTTAAACGGACTTTTTTTTTTAACCAAAATTTTAGTCATTATCCCTCCCCCCCCTCACTAAATAGTATTTTGACATAAGTATACCTACTTATCATACGATACTAGATAGTCGATTGTAATTTACAATAACAATATTTAATTGATAAAGGATTTTTTTTTATACAGTACCTACCCGTAATCATTTCGTACACGTTTCGTAGACGGGTGTTATTTGTATAGTTTGACCGCAAGCGCTGAGTCACTCACACAAACCTCGTGTAGTACAGGGAGATAAAGTAAAGCGGAGTAGTCTAGTCTCCTTTCGAAAAGTTAAACAACTTAAGCGCGTAATTGTCAATTTTGACATTTGACAACTGTCAAAAATAAAAGTGAAGTTTAAAAATGCAAAGATCATGACGTCTCGACGTTATTCCAAGCTTTTATTTAACTTTACCTGTTATTTATGTGTAGATTTTTGCATCTGAATTTTAATTCCAAACAACTGATTGAGCTGAAATTTTGCATATATATAAGCGCTTGTACTATGGAAGCCAGATAACTGATATACTACGTATACTACTTTTCTTTTGTAAATACATACATAAATAGATAATTACACCCAGACACAGGACAAATAGACATGTTTATGCACAAAAATGTTTGTCCTGAGTGGGAATCGAACCTACGACCTGCGGCGTGATAGATAGGGTATCTTACTAACCACGACAACCGGCCCGTCATATACATTTGGTGCTGGGGAAAAAACAATCTAGTATATTCAAAATGCTTGTTTTTAATATAGACGTTCTTATACACACTTGCGTAACGGTGAGTTTGTCTGGCTCGTCATCAGTGGTAGTGGTGTTGGTCGTGGTGTTGGTCGTGGTGGTGGTGGTGGTGGTGGTGGTGGTGGTGGAGAGGTGGTCCCCGGCGCCGGCGCGGTCCTCGCCGTCGGGCCCGGCGCGCGCGGGCAGCCGGCGGCCGCGGTCGGCCTCCTCGCGCGGCGGCGGCGGGTGCGCCGACTCCCGCTCCGTCATCGTCGCTATCGCTATACATAAACACATCACTCAACTGCGTCTGTGATGCTGGTGAGTTGTTCTAAGGATATGGGTGCTAAGATTTATGATAAATCAGTGGTAGTGGCGATTCTACAATGAGCTTGAGCTTTCGGTGAAGGAAAACATCGTGAGGAAACCGTAGCACGACGGGAGGGTACTTTGTAGTCCCCGCCTGGCTGGCTACCACCCTCGAGTTGAAAATCTGTTTCGAAATCTGTCCAGTGTGTTCCGGCATGTGAGAGCTGTCCTTCTAGGCTCTGTGTGCTTACCACCTTCGATAACATCATATTTTATCATAGTCAGATTGTGGTCAAACCCAAGCCTATACAAAGTGAAAACAAAAAAACTTGTAGCACTCGGGGACTGCCGCGGTAAAGCTATTGCATAGCATTTTTAATCAACTTATGCAATTATAATCATTTATTTATGCAGTATTTTTTTTTCTTTGATATTAATTCAAGTTACACTTTTTGAGCGTGGTGACCGATAAGAAAACAAGCACCTATGTATACATATATACCTACATGTATACTTACGGGGCGCACATGCGGTGAGTGTGGCATTATAAAGATATGATAGATACCTATACACCTATATACTTTCTCACAAACAGCTTCTTACGTATTCGTCCGATTTCGGAGCAGCTCGTCTCGATCCGTGCGAGCTTCGTACAGTCGTGCCATATACATACATGTTAAGGCTCCAGTCTCCCTAAAATCAGTTTTCTTGCGGAATTTATCAGAAAAGAAATATTGTTTTTTAGTCATCAGAAAAGCAATAAATGAAATATATTTTACGTTATTTTAAAGTGTGAGATTTGAAGTTTCCAATACATATTTTATTTTTTAATTTGACGCCACTTTTATTAGCTTTGTGAGGCTTTAAACATACCTCTATTTACGTTCCACGCGTAGAGGGTCTCATTCATGCACACGCTACGAAAAAAATATAACAAAAACAAGAAATGTATTCAGATTACATTTGTCGACAAATCCTCTACAATAATCTTATCTAGTTACTTTTTTTCAAAATCGTCTCAATTTCTTATTTAAACTGCTTTAAAAAGTTATAAATTTCTGAATTTGACCCTTGCAACATATATTTTTTTCTATTACAAAGTAATGGTTTAGAGAAATCACACTTTAACCACTCCGAAAGCAACTACTTATCTGTCGAATAAAAAATATATGCATTCAAAAAATCATTTGAACTAAATTTACCGAGACTAAAGATATAACACAACGAACGCTGTCAATTCCCAGCGAAATTGAATGGAATTTTGATGCATTTTATGTCTTATTTGTTTAGTTTCGGTAAATTTAGTTCAAATGATTTTTTGAATGCATATATTTTTTATTCGACAGATAAGTAGTTGCTTTCGGAGTGGTTAAAGTGTGATTTCTCTAAACCATTACTTTGTAATAGAAAAAAATATATGTTGCAAGGGTCAAATTCAGAAATTTATAACTTTTTAAAGCAGTTTAAATAAGAAATTGAGACGATTTTGAAAAAAAGTAACTAGATAAGATTATTGTAAAGGATTTGTCGACAAATGTAATCTGAATACATTTCTTGTTTTTGTTATATTTTTTTCGTAGCGTGTGCATGAATGAGACCCTCTACGCGTGGAACGTAAATAGAGGTATGTTTAAAGCCTCACAAAGCTAATAAAAGTGGCGTCAAATTAAAAAATAAAATATGTATTGGAAACTTCAAATCTCACACTTTAAAATAACGTAAAATATATTTAATTTATTGCTTTTTTGATGACTAAAAAACAATATTTCTTTTCTGATAAATTCCGCAAGAACACTGATTTTAGGGAGACTGGAGCCTTAAGCGAACGCTCGGCTGAGCTACATGGTAGGCGGAGTGGGGGGTGTAAGGTTTTATTTTCGTTACGGAATTTCTTAATTCGGTCGCCGCGCTCAAAGCCCGCGATAAAAGCTATGCAATAGCTTAAAAGTATGATACTAATCCTAAAGGTATAACTTTATTTTTTTTTACTTTTAGCAGTTTTGTTACTTTCCGTAATAACCGATTGACATAATCAACTGTCTGAATTATGTGTAGAAGAAAAACTAAGTTCACTACGCACTGGAAAGTGACCTTTAGATAAGTCTTCACTTACAACCCAAAAATAGTAACTATGGAAATGATGGTAGGACGGTGATGACAAAAGATGGTGGCATAGTGATAATAATGATTATGATATATTAAAAAAAAAACATCTGTTAACATGTTAATTCATTTTAAACATTCAAGTTTTGTTACTTTTTTTATCGCGTTAAAATTAATACACGAACGGATCATATCCCGCAGCAGTTTCTTTACATGCATTTGAATGATGTGTTAATGGGTAATTAGCTGACAATACAACACATTGAGCGTGTTAACTGCATTTATATATATCATAACTCACCAACCGGTTCTATTGTTGACAAACACAAGCCTATTGAATTAAAACATAAACAAATTATAGTAAATACACTAACATGTCTAGACGGCCAATATTGCGTTGGTAGGATTTGAGATTTCTTTCAAAAACGAGAAACTATGTTGCATACTTACTCGACTAACAAAAATTACTAATTTAATGCTTGACATTTCAAACGAATTATACAGGTTGATTTTTTTAGTCACTGGCAGTGGAAGTACTCATCAAAATGAACAACTTTTATTATGGGACTAACTGTGAAATCATGAAAAAATTATCTCCATACAGTGTATTTTTCTTTACTTGTCTTATTTAGTAAACAAATATGGCGTACTAGTAACAAAAGAAAATTGATAGCGTTGGGACATTATTGAATGAACGACTGAACAAATATACACAGAGAATAAATAGTGTTTTTAATCATATTTTTATAGTAAGCTGCCAGACTATCCTTCACTATCATGATCAAATAAATTATTTCTGAAAACCATATTTTCCTTATAAAAGAAATAAAACGAGCATTTTTTTACTATTTTTTTATTCATTTGAGTCACTACATGTTCCTTCGTCCCTACTGGAGGCTTCCGATTCTGAAACGTTTATAATAAAACTCGAGGTCGGTGCGTCTGATGCAGCATCTAAGAATCCGTCAAGCTGCATCATTTTATCCTCTTTTTTATATGGTAAATACAATTATTCCATGACACCGACAATTTGGCTCAAGCCTTTTTTAATCAACCCCATGACTACAGCAATTTTAATTTTTTTGTTATTTTTGCCAATATAGGATTTTAGCTGTGCCCAAATCAGTTCAATTGGGTTTAATTCGTAATGATAGGGCGGAAGGCGTAAAACAATAATATTTTTGCGTACTGCCATTTCATCCACAACTTTTTTATTATATTGGTTTTTATTAAACTTAGACAAAAGTTGCGCTTTTATTTCATTATCTTCATAATTAATTTCATTCATTCATTCATTCATTCATTCATTCATTCGCTTCTCCCATCTCTACGATCCAAAGACAAACTAGTATTTAGAAATGTCAAATTGTGATGATCAGTTTTAATCTGTTGAAATGGATTCTGATTTTATTTTGATTTTATGAAAATTATATTGTTTGAATTGTTAATTTGAGGCAGTTTTTGGTGTAATTCATATTATATGTGTTTCTCCCAATAATCAAGACGTTCATACCTAACATAAAGGTTGTGATTGATGTCAAAACTCACGATTTTCGTACCCACTACTGTTTGTTTACCAAATAAGACAAGTAAGGAAAAATGGACTGTACAAAAGGTCAATACCTACTCGACCAAAATGTATGAAGCAACCTTTATGTTTTACGCGATATCAGAGTTAGTAAAAATAAAAGTAATAAAAGTTGTTTACATTGATGAGTACTTCCACCCCTGTAAGTATTGCCAGTGATAAATAAATCACCCTGAATATGTAGGTATGTATACTCAACGTGGGAGAAATTTTCAAAATTTTCCAGGGTCCAAGGGCCCCTCTGAGCTTGAGGGCCCCGCGGCACGGCACCGCCTAGCCCTTCGATAACTACGCCACTATTTGGAAGATGTTTCAACTCAGTCATTATATACCCATTAATTAATACATGATTATTTCTTATCCACTCTTTTTTTATTCATAAATTATGACGACAACCGAGAAAGTCTAAATATGATTATTAAGGTTTAACTTACCAGGTGTATCTGGTAGTGTAGCGTTAAGAGTTCCAGGTTCAGCGGGCTGTGCTGGTCGGGAACCTTCCATCAGCGTCTCTGATACTGACTCTACGCTGCGAGACCTGGAAACAACCAATACAACGGAATAAAATTAATAAATATCCTGAGAAATGGTCATCCGATCCTAAACTAGGTAAAGCTTTTACATATAGTAACCAGCAAAAGTTATCAAAAGTCTAAAAAAAGTTAATGCATATCGGGATAAGGTCGATATGTATGGTGGATGAGAAAGAGCAACCAACTTCATACATTTTTTTGGAGTTTGTATAACCCTTAGAGAATCTAGAACGGGAGTTAGCAAGTGACACTTTTAGTACAAAAAACTTTCTGCCAGTTTTCGAGGGAGGCGAGGTAAACACGTACAGCACACATTTCCATTCTCACACGCACTCATACGAAAAGTTGAGATGTTTCTATAAGCACACATATACATAAAAGCTGTACCACAAACACAAAACATGCACACAAATAAATAATGGCTGTTACACCATTGTTTAGTTGCACACTAGCGCAAAAACTAGTGATGAGGCATGGAGACCGATTAAAATGAATGATATAAGAATGAATGAAACCAGAGTTGTTCATTTTATTATTAGTTCATCTAGGTATTGCGGGATCATGATCGATCGTCGTAGTTTCTAATATCACGTCGAGATCACCAATGTGGGTGTTGAAAGAAAAGTCACAAATTCTTTATTTAAAGTTCAACAAGGAACGAAATGCTGAACGGATTTTACCCCCTCTTTTGGGGTATAAATCGGAAAATATCGATTCTAGGAAAAAAAATATGAGAACCAAAATTGTAGGAAATTTAATGTTTAACAACTTTTGCTATTAAATTTTTCGTGTAAAATTGAAAATAAACTATAATTGGGTAGGGTATAAATCAGAAAATATCGATCCCAAGAAAAAAAAATATGAGGACCAAAATTTTAGGAAATTTAATGTTTAACATCTTTTGCTATTTCCACTGTTCGTGTAAAATTGAAAATAAACGAAATATTTCATTATCGAAAGTATCGTACGGTACTTCCTTCCTCGAAGTTTAGGTAAACATACTCTACCTATTCCGATCTCTGTAGTACTCTTATTAATTTAATAAGAATAATGTTATAATTAAATAAAATAGTTCCGTATAATCGTTCATTCATTCATTTTGTTCCTTGTGGTTACATCACTAATCCCCCGTACCAAGAAATTACGTATCGTTATTTCTGTCTTATGCATGCGGGTAATAAAATGCATTTTGTGATGAAAATAATGGCTTAATTTAGTAAACAATTACTTATTTGTGATAGGAAACTCCGTCTTTATCCAAACTTGAGGTTACTGACCGCCTTTTACAGGTAAGTACTGCACAACCAACCATTTTATGGGAGCTCTTACTAGCGACAGTTTGCAAACACAATCACGAATGATCGCGGCCAACTAGTTTTTATAAACGAAGTGAACGAGCGTTCAACTTCATTGGTAGAGGGGAACGCCTGGACATGTGAACTCCAGTTCTAGATTCTCTAAGGTATAACCTAAAGGTAAAAGACAAGGTAAAATATCCTGTTTTACATTGCCTCAATGGAATTGAAGATTAAAAAAGTCAATAAAACACCAACTCCGACTTTTACAGGAGGAGCATTTACAAACTGCCCTTAAAATGACAAGAATGTGTTAATAATTTACAAAATTTTTGTATAGTCTTTGATGAACATATAGGTCATAAGTATTCATAAAAAAATATCGGGTGATTTTTTAGTCGTTGGCAATACTTGCAGGAGTGGAAGTTCTCATCAATATGAACCACTGTCACTATGGGACCAAATCTGATATCATCATCTCAGCCGCAAGACGTCCACTGCTGATATCGGGTAAAATAAAACAGTTGCTTCATACATTTTGGTCGAGTAGGTATTGAACTTTTGTATGAAACAGTACTTCCACCCCTGCAAGAATTGCCAGCGACAAAAAAAACATATCTCTATATCAGGGTTCGAGGATATATATCAATGGATATTTTATGATATATATCAATACAAAAATTGTTTAAAAATTTTAAAATATTAAGTAATTTTTGACGTTTGTTACTGTAAAAATTTCGTTACGAAAGAAAGCAAATGTTTTTTTTGTGTTTATTCTTTTATTTTTTACAAAGAAAGTAATTGACAAAGTGTAAAACGATTTTACTTCATTATTGATTTTTATTTGCCTGATTTTAAGTACCTAAATAAATAAAACATGTTTTTTTTTTAAATAATTTTTTATGTTTATGTAACACATATACAAATAGTATACATAAATAATAAAATAAAATAATAATATGGCTTTTATACAAAATGGATATATATAAAACTTTTGATATATATCGGATATTTTCGAACCCCACTTTATATATATTTTTAATTCGGCAATAGAATATGCTAATAATATAATTATAATGTAACCTGAGCAGCGGCAGCGGCAGCGGCAGGCTGGAGGGCTCGGCCTTCCCGCGGGCGGCCCGCAGCGAGCTGGCGATGGCGGCGTGCTCGTGCGGCAAGTTGGCCAGGTTGTGGAACACGCCGCGCTTGCGGATTATTGTGTACACCAGGTTCGAGTTGCCTAACATATACAGGATGTTTTTTTTATCACTGGCAATACTCTCAGGTATGGAAGTACTCATCGATGTGAACAACTTTTAGTATGGGGCTAACTCTGATATCGCGTAAAATAAAACGGTCGCTTCATACATTTTGGTCGAGTAGGTATTGAACTTATGTATGGAACAGCTAATATTTTTTTTATGATTTCACAGTTAGTCCCATAGTAAAAGTTGTTCATTTTGATGAGTACTTCCACCCATGCAAGTATTGCCAGTGACAAAAAAATACACCCCGTATGTATGACATTCATTTTAATTCATCTACAGTACTTTAAACGGAGGAAGTACTCAACTTTTATGGGAAAATTCGAACTTTTCATAATTTTTGAGCAATGTAATCTGTTGCATGAACAAATACCGAAGGTGAATTAAAAATTACACTAATTAATTATTTCTAGTATACCACAGAACCGATACACCCCAACAAGATTTTAAGGTGAAAATGCTATACGAAAAATTGAATTACAAAATATGGTAGTCATACAAAAAGTGTAGATAATACTATTTCTGGGATCTGATAATATCAGGTATTGAATCTACTCGTGAAACAGAGCAAACTAAACCCTATCAGCATCAGATTGTCATCAGATTTGCAAGAATACAAAATTTCAACCCATTTAGACACCTAGAAGTGGGTAAATTAGTAGTTACAAGATTAATTTAGTCAGATACTGACCGTCGAACTGATACTGTATCATGTTGTTGAACATCTCGAGCAGGAAGAACACGAGGTGGTGGTGGTGCGGCTGCGAGAACAGGAACCACGGCGTGCTGAACGCCTCCAGCAGGTGCAGCAGCTTCGTCGACGCCACCATGGACAGGGTTTTTAGGTACGGTGACACTGTCACATGAAAAAATATATTTTCACATCTAACTGATATTAATATTTCACAATGCCACATTTTTTTTTTTTAAACCATCACGGACCTTTGGACCCCGACTCACAAAATTGTCATCGCAATCGTAAGAATGATACATTAGCACATACGTTACAAACACGACTTAACTTACATTTTTACAATGGGGAAAAAAATACAGACATTGATTTTTATATACTCGGGAGATTTGAAGTAAGTAACGATTGCCCGCGATGGTTTCTGACATCACACCCGTAACGCTTTTTAGTTACGTAACCATTTCTCCCTGTCAACTCCTACAGCAATCTGCGTAAAGTAACTTCGTACCAAAAGGTATTTCGACACACGCCAGGGATAGTATGTTATAAAAATAAAAGGAATAATGTCACTATCCTAATCCTAACTTAATATTATAAATGCGAAAGTGAGTTTGTTTGTTACCTTTTCACGCTTAAACCGCTGAACCGATCGCGATGAAATTTGGTATGCAGATAGCCTATGGTACGGAGAAGAACATAAGCTAATTTTTATCCAGGGAAAATATAAGATCCCTGGGGAACGCGGGTAAAACTAGTAATATTATAAACGCGAAAATTTGTGAGTGTGTTTGTATGTTTGTTACTTCTTCATGGTCAAACGGCTTGAGCAATTTTGATGAAATTTGGTATGAAGGAAGCTGACACCCTGGATTGACACCACGTTTTATAACCTGGGAAAACAGAAGATCCCTCGGGAACGCGGGTGAAACCGCAGGGCAGAAGCTAGTTAGTTATAAAAATAAAAGGTATAATGTGAAAGTTAACCATTAACAAGTATAGTGAGTAGACAGTCGAAGAGCGGCTGCAGCCGCTGGTGGCCGGTGGTGACGACCTTGTGGAAGACGACGACCAGCAGGTCGGCGTGCGAGCCCGTGAACACCGGGATGTCCATGGGCACCGTCGCCAGGTACGGCTTGTTGAGCCGCACGCCCAGGTTGCGCTCGCCCGACAGCAGCAGCAGGATGAACACCCCGATGTGCATCAACCCTACTCGAGCTGGTAGTGGATATTTAAAATAATACCACTATGAGTGACAAGTAGGATATCAAATTATAATCATTCATCTATATCTATACTATAATATAATCCCTACTTTAATATTATAAATGCGAAAGTAACTCTGTCTGTCTGTTACGCTTTCACGCTTAAACCGCTGAACCGATCGCGATGAAATTTGGTATGCATATAGCCTATGGTATGGAGAAGAACATAGGGTACTTTTTATCCCGGGAAAATACAAGATCCCTAGGGAACGCGGGTGAAACCGCGGGGCGGATGCTATAATAATTATAAAGGGGAATGATTTGTATGTTTGTAACGAATAAACTCAAAAACTACTGGACCGATTTCAAAAATTCTTTCACCATTAGAATGCTACATTATCCCTGAGTAACATGGGCTATATTTTATCCGGTAAACGCGGGTGAAATCACGCGAAAAAGCTAGTTTTTTTATAAAATTAAATCTCGTTGATTTTGTTCAAATTTTATCATGCCATCTGGCAACATTGATGGTATATTTTTTTGCTGTGGCAATCGATCTCTCCAATAAATCTAAGCAACATTTTTTTTCGACTTTGAAACCAAAATGGTTTAGTTAGGCTGTCTGTAAGCACTTCCTAAAATTTCCTCTTCTGAATTTGATTATTTCTGTGCTTTTTAGCATTCATAAATCTTTAGCGAGCTTAAAAAGAGCAATAATATAAGTCTATGGTTTTTGGTATAGTTCTTACACTGGTCTGCGCGTGAGTCGTTGAGATGATACAATATAGGCACCAGTACTTCTAGAACATCGCTGCTTTTCAGTACGTAGTACATGAATTTCTGGAACAAAAGTCAGATTTGGTAGATATTTATAAAAAAAAAATAGCAAACCAAAAAGCAGTTTAGCTCGATCAAAATCTATATTAATAAATATTACAAGCTTTAATTCAACTTGCAATAGTATGTATGTTTGTCTGTCCGGATGGAATCTTGCAAGTCGAATTTCACCCACTTCCAGTGGTCGGATTGACGTTACATACGAAAGAGAGGGACAGTACTACTTCTAGCCTTTTTCTACCTATGGCCGTTGCGATGCGGCCCGTCCATAATATGCGCTTAGCCTAAGGAGTAAACTCAAAAAATAAATAAAACTGAAAATGTTAATTCAGTTAATTATTCATTGTTATTAAATACCTTATTATAATCGCACATCTTCCAGAAGAGCACAAGCAGTTCCTGATGCAGGCTGACCTTCTTGCTGGAGTTGGGCAGGTAGGTCTGCGCCAGCGGGTTGTTGAGCAGCCGCGTGACGCCGCGCAGCAGGAACTGGAAGTCCTCGTCGCGGTGGATGCGGGACAGGTAGTTGATGAACAGGTTATCAGGGAGGGTCTGGAAAAAGCCAAAGCCATTCAGTACGCTAGGAGGGCATTCATGGACGTCATAGATACTGAAGTTTCCACCGGTTCGGAAGTCAGCCTTTAACTGAGAAGAATCGGCAAGAACTCAACAAGGTTACATTATTAATATTTTTTATTGGATTTTTTTCCTTTAAATGTTTAACAATTTCTAAAGTTATATAATAATCACTAGCTGTCCCCCGCGGTTTCACCTGCGTTCTCAAAATAAAAATCTCTCATGCCTCAATGCCACATCCCTCATTCTATAGTTTGTATTTCAGGGTTACAGAGTATGAGGGTAACTATTTTATTTTGTTATATAGCTGTTCCCCGCGGTTTCACCCGCATTCCCAGGATGAACAGTAGCCTATAACCTTCCTCAAGAATTGGGCTATCAATTGCAAAAATATTTTTTCAAATCCGACTGGTAGTTCTAGAGATTAGCGCCTTTAAACAAACAAACAAAAAAACTCAGCTCCTTTATTATATTAGTACTTATAGATAGACACCAAAAAAAATAACAACTAGAAAAATAAATAAAAAATAATAACCCGTTTGTTTTTAATATCTAGGTTGACGAGTACCTACCTCATGGTAAGTGGTCCCCGCCGCCTATGGAATAGTAATACCAGGGGGATTCCCGATGTGTTTTCGGCCCTGAAGAGCTCTTTTCAAGCTTTTTTTGAAAAACCTCAATATTAAGTGTAACAATATATATATAATACTTTTACGCAAAGATTTTAGTTGAGGTTTTATCGAACATTAAAGTTCACCTTTTGGTAAAGAAAAACATAGTGAGGACAGTGGGAGGATATTTCGGAGTATTCCGGCAGCTGCACTTGAGAGCCAGTTTCCTCTAGGCTTTGTGCTTACCACCTTCGGCCACATCGCTTACCATAGTGAGATTGTGGTCAAACACAAGCCTATACAAAAGTAAAATAAAACTTCCTATCACCGCCCGCCGCCTCCCACACTGTTCCACCACGGGTGAAACCGCGGGGCGGGTCGCTAATAGAAGACAAATGTACTCACTTCATCCGAGTCCACGTTGACAACATTGCTCGTGTCATGGTCTAACGTCACTATTAGTATTTGGAGCGATACCTGTAAGTTAACACAAATTTAACTGAAGGATATATCTAAAAGCTATTCACAATCTTGTATACTCTGTCCATCCGTTTATTTTATTTTTGACGTTTAATAATATCAAAGAATTCTTGACCTTATCACTATAAAATAAGGTCCATCTATGTAGTTATACAATTAACCATAGAATAAATAGATAAACCTTATTACAGAATATAATATTTTAAACGTCAAAAATAAAATAAACGATGGACAGAGTATAAGTACTTTTCATAGTCCATTGAACTGTTTGGATAGGTGTATATGTAACAATGAAACTATAAATACATTATAAAATTAAGAAGGATAAACGATAAGTTATATATATGGAGTAAGAGGGCGTTCAATGTCATCCAAAATGACATAACGACTCCGCGGGCGGGATGTCGTTTGTGAACGCGCCCTAAATTGAGCTAGATGAATAAAAAAATATAGGGACAATCCTCACACACGGCCATCTGATTCCAAACTAAGCAGAGCTTGTACTACGGAAATCAGAATACTGATATACATGTTATTTTTTTTAAATACATACTTTTATAGATAACTTGTTTCTGCTACGTGGTTTCACCCGCGTTCCCGAGGGATCTTATGTTTTCCCGGCATAAAAAGTATGTTATTTCAGGGTATGACCTATCTATGTGTAATGTAGGAAGTAGTATGACACCCAGACTGTATTTTGTATCTGTTTTTTTTTCTAGTATAGTATAAGTACCTCGACGAGCGGCTCCTGTGTGTCAGCGAATAGTAGATGGTTGTACGGCAGCCCGAGGCCGACGGGGTCGTACGAGCAGACCGTGTTCAGGAGGGACGTGAACAGGGGCAGCGCGTGACGGTTCTCTGGGCTCGTCAGGTAACTGTGGGGAATTATTATATGTGGATATTTCGAGATGGTATATTTTTGAACCTCTGAGAGCTTACAAAGAATGATCCATGAGCTGGCAAACAAAAGTAAAAAAGTGGGTTTAACAATGAATAAAACAAAAATCAAAGTTATGACTAACCAGACAATATCCACCTTAACTTTAGATGGAGAAGGTGTAGAGTAGACTATGTAAAAAGCTATATATATTTGGACAGTTAATGACATTTAATGACCAAATAGAACAAGAAACTGAGAAGAAGAATCACAAATGCCTGGAAGAGATACTGGTTCATAAAAGACATAATGAAAAATACACATTATAATTTAAAGATAAAAAAGAAAATATATGACACCTGTATCCTACCTATTTTAACATACGGATGCCAAACATGGGCAATCATCAAGATATCAATACAAAAGCTTGTGACCTGCCAGAGAGGGATGGAGAGAAGTGTGTTGGGATAAACCCGGAAAGATAGGAAAAGAGCAGAACATTTAAGAAAAATAACTAAATGGGAAGACGTAGAAAGAAAAGTAAAGACATTGAAATGTGTGGACAGGCAGCGGGAAAGAAAAGTGGACTATGTTGCTAACGGCATGGACTCCTCGATTCAACACGAAACGAAAGAGAGGTAGACCACTCATGAGGTGGTCTGACGACTTAAAGAAAGTCGCTGGCCCACTATACCAAAGACTGGCGAATGACCGGCTGAGGTGGAAGGCTATGGAGGAGGCCTTTGTGTCAGAGCGACACGCTGATCAGGGGGACTGCTTAATCAATGCGCTTTTATAAACTATTTTTTTTGTAACTATTCTGTTTGGTAAATAAAGGCTTATTATTATTATTATATTTTCGAAACCTATGTTAGCTGATATATCGAAAAAAAATAGTCTTTTTTTTTCGCAATATCAGATTTTACTATGAGACCAAGAGCAGCGAAGGTTGTGGTGTATCCGAATTCTACAATGAGCTAGTGCTAGAGCTTTGGGTGAAGGAAAAGATCGTGAGTAAATCATAGTACAGTGTACCCCCCTAACTGGCTACCACCCTCAAGTTGAAAGTCCGTCTGTCGCCATGAACCGGTGTGTTCCGGCAGCTACACTTGAGAGCCAGTTCCTTCTAGATTTTGTGTGCGTTACAACAACATCCTTACAACTGTCAGTTTGACGTTTACTTTTGATTAGATGCTAGTGTACATACGCGATCCACTTGTTGTGGTGGTGCGACTGGGTGGCGGGCGGGCGGTAGATGGTCTCGCTGAAGCAGGTGAGCAGCAGCCGCAGCAGGTCCGCGCGGGCGGCCTCGTGCGGCAGCGAGCGCGACGGGCTGCGGGCGAACCCCACCCCGCCCGCCCAGATGTACTCGCAGCTGTCCAGCGACGACAGCTCCTCCGCGCGCTCCTAGGTTAGGTTATACAATGTGATACATGGTCGGGCAGGCTGCGGGCGAACCCCACCCCGCCCCCCCAGATGTACTCGCAGCTGTACAGCGACGACAGCTCCTCCGCGCGCTCCTAGGTTAGGTTATACAATGTGATACATGGTCGGGCAGGCTGCGGGCGAACCCCACCCCGCCCCCCCAGATGTACTCGCAGCTGTCCAGCGACGACAGCTCCTCCGCGCGCTCCTAGGTTAGGTTATACAATGTGATACATGGTCAGGCAGGCTGCGGGCGAACCCCACCCCGCCCCCCCAGATGTACTCGCAGCTGTCCAGCGACGACAGCTCCTCCGCGCGCTCCTAGGTTAGGTTATACAATGTGATACATGGTCGGGCAGGCTGCGGGCGAACCCCACCCCGCCCCCCCAGATGTACTCGCAGCTGTCCAGCGACGACAGCTCCTCCGCGCGCTCCTATGTTAGGTTATACAATGTGATACATGGTCGGGCAGGCTGCGGGCGAACCCCACCCCGCCCCCCCAGATGTACTCGCAGCTGTCCAGCGACGACAGCTCCTCCGCGCGCTCCTATGTTAGGTTATACAATGTGATACATGGTCGGGCAGGCTGCGAGCAACCCCGCCCCGCATACTTCAACCTCCGTGGATACGGCGAGGATGCAAATCCACACCTAATAGATGCCTTACCAAAATATATTAATCTAGCAAGGAATTTCAAAGCTTAATCTGCGATCTATAGAGCACATATTATAGTTTGATAAGATAAAAATGTGTAATCAAATAATCAATACTCACAGGGCCCGATCGCTTCGTGCTTGCCACTGTGAAGTCTGGGCAGAACAGAAGATCCTAAAAAATAAGAACAAGTATAGTTTTATACTTGACTAGCCTTCCACCCCACGCACCCCTTTTACGCCCTTAGGGGTGGAATATCCAAAAATCATACCTTAGTGGATGCTTACACTGTATAATCTATGTCCAAAATTTCAAGACTCTAGGTCCAGCGGTTTGGGCTGTGCAATCAACAGTCAGTTTACCATTTTATATATACAGATAGAGGGATATAAAGAGCATTTATATTGCTAAACAAGTTTTAGGATATTAATTCCGAATTAATTAAAAATAACTCAAACCCTATTTTGGTAATTTCTCATAATTGAAAGCAATATAGTTCTCAGTGCCCGTGCGAAGCTTGTGAGTTGAATTCTACATTAAGCTTGAGCAATTGGTGAAGGAAAACATTGTGAGGAAATCATATCACAGTGGTAAGATACTTTGTAGTACCTGCCTAGCTGGCTACCACCCTCAAGATAAAGTTCAGTCGCTAAATACCTACCAGTATGTGACAGCAGCTACTCTTGAGAGCCAGTTCTTTCTAAGCTTACCATCATCAACTACATGCTCAAACACAAGCCCATACAAAGTAAAAAAAAAAAAAAATTAAGCTACCCATTTTACATTAAAGCAAATCTTTTCACTGGTAAAATAGGACTTATGACTTACACAAACAGCATTTATAAGAGACTGTGCTAACGGTACAGACTCATTTTCTGCGGCAGCAGGAAGGGAAGACCAGAAGAAGCCGTGCCATTCTGGCTCTTCTAACATGTAAGGCAGCACTCTAGTTAAGAGTCGGGCACAGTTGAGCGCTAAAATTATAAATATTATTGATATTATCATATTTAAAAATAGTATAAAAATTGCGAATAGGAGTAAAAATATGACTTGAATATATAAATAACCTGGGACATTCCTCTTATTTGGCTGTTTTTAATATAACATAAATAGATAATTACACTCAGACTCAGGACAAACAGACATGTTCATGCACACAAATGTTCTTGGGTGGGAATCAAATCTATATCCTATGATGTGATAAATAAGAAGTAAAATATTTTGTACATTTTGTATGTAAATAACATAGAAAATGATAATATGATTATTATTTTATGTTATAATGTATTTTATTCTAGATCCAGAATGTACAAATATTTATTTATAACATAGTAATCCATAATCTGCAGATTCTTATTGACTAGTTTAATTTCCTTTTAGTCAACAATCATAACAATAAGTACTTATCATACTAAATACTGGCATCGTTGTTGTCATCAACTATAAAGACATTAAAAGTAAAAATACCAGTTTGTTGTTCTCTTTGAGTCCTGCAGCTGCTGTCCACCATCTTCACCAATTTTTCAACAGCTTTATATACTAGTGTGGCTAAATTATTAGGGGACTCTTCTCGTAGTGCCCGTATTTCGGCCCCAGGCACCAAAGCGAACACATCCTGCACGTTAGTCACACTTTCTGACCAGAACTGGTCCCAAAAACTCTCGTCACCAGCTTCAATTGGCTAAAATTAATCATTTTATCAATACTTTTGTAACGAATTAGTGCAACAACTTTATAACTGTGTTTAATGATAATCACACCTGTGTTTTCGAAGTCAATTGCACCACAGCTTTCCTAAAGTTTAATTTTGTGTCAGCGTTACCCATTTTAATGATTTCTAATGTAATAAAAACAATGAATCCATCTCCACATACGCTCAATAAAAACAATGAAATTCAAAGCAAGCAAAGTTTAGCAAAGAGAGATGATGAATGAATGAAAGTGACACATCCATCTGTCTGACTGAACGAACTGATAGATGACAGTATAATAGGTGTAGGTACGTGTAATGGTGGTACCCCACATGGCTGTATGTATTTGTTTACAGTATTTACTTGACATAATATTTGACGTTTAGGCCGGGAATATACGTCAGATTTTTTCATCCGATAGTCAGATCCAACAATCGGAAACTGGCGAGCATTCAATACAATTTGATCCGACTATTGAATCGGACGTGTTTTGTATGTTCAAACAAAGTAATGGCTTCAACGCCTTCCGATCGTCTGATCAGACTATCGGATCCGACTATCGGATGAAAAAATCTGACGTGTATTCCCAGCCTTAGGCAAATAGGCGCCACGACCGTTCACACATAGAGCCAAATACCAAAACAACAAACATATTTGCTACCATGTGTGGCCGGTATATTTGCGTATTTGTCTTCTTTGATGTGTCTTGAAAAACCAACAAGCGTGCGGATACGTGTTTTTTTTTATTTGCTTATTCATTCGCCAAATAGGCAAATATGCCCGAATACTTGGCGAATAGACCCTCCACTCCACACATGGAAGTTATTTGACGAATACAGCAAATACGCAAATACAAATAGCCACCATAAAGCAGGGCTAATTAACAAAAAATCGGTAGCTGTTAGGCGGCCGGAAATATACGTCAGATTTTCGTCAGGATCACCGTATATTGAATTGTTCGCCGGATCAGACTATCGGATCCGGTTATCGGATGAAAAAATCTGACGTATATTCCCGGCCTTAATATCGAAACCGTACTGTACCGAGGGTACGGTACATTAGCAGTAAGGCAACGGTTTTCAGTTACGTTTTGTTATAATGGACACATGCTTAAAATAGTATGTAATAGTGATATGTATATGTATGTACTCTGGTATGAGGTCAACAAGAGAAAAACAAAGTGCACGCCCAGTCTGCCATATTTTTTATCTACCTTTGCAATATTGATTTTCTATGCGAATATAAATAAATATTCTGTGATATTCCTAGTCTTGTCTATGGAAATTTATCATTTGAAGGTTCGAAAATAGTCAAAAATGGCTGCTGCGAATATTGTTCGAAGTGCTTTCAATGGATTATTACGAAAATCCACCACATATAGGACACCGGTGGTGTGCCGGCTTTCAACGGTCGCCATCCAGCAAAAGTTTAGCACTGTAAAAACCGCTGTGAAAGTATACAACAGTCAGTTCCTTCAAAATGGGGTAAGGACCATAACAATCAATAAATTTCCGTTTTATTATACATCGTGGCAAATTTTCCCTAATCATGAATAGATAATTGTTATTCTGCTTTGATAGCCACAATAATCATAATTTCTACATTTAAATTATCATAACCTCAAAAGTTATTGCATAACAAATGTGTTCAGTGTTCCTCAAACTGTTTAGGTTGAAACCCAGCGATTACAACATTATTCCTCTGGGGCCCAATCGAAGCCCTCGCCGCAAGAAATTGCAGAGCGTGTGATGAAAGTGTGCGGTGCCTACGACAAACTCTCTAAAATTCCACAGGTACCCATATAGTATTTATTTTTATTTTACGCCTTTGTTTCAGAACCAGAATGTCACCGTTCGCAAGTACAGTGGTGGCCCCCCGCTCACATTAGAACTTATCAAAAGTAGGGTGTTACTTGTATTGCAACTTTATGACAAAATTAACCCTGAAAAGGTAGCTTTATACAAGATCATTATTGCATTTGTTTAAATAAAATAAAAAGTATTATTTGAAGCATTCTCCTTAGCTAAGTTACTATGTGACAGTAAATAGGTTGGTACATCTTTTTTATTTATTTTTCAGTTGAATCCTGACTGCCACTTTATGAATGACATGGGTCTTGACTCCCTCGATCATGTGGAGATCATAATGGCAATGGAAGATGAATTTGGATTTGAAATCCCTGATGGAGATGCTGAGAGACTTGTTAGACCAAAAGACATAATCCAATATATAGCAGACAAAGAGGATGTCTATGCATAAACTAAACATAGAGATAGGTTTGTCTGTAATTTTAGGCCAGTTGAATTTATTGCTTTTGCTGAGAAAATCCTAGGAAAAATTAAGCCAAATTTTCGTATTTTTTTTATTATTTACAACTGGCCTGAGATAATTCGACTTTCTGCTTAGAATTAGTTTAATGTTTTACATGTTATTCAACTAAGAATGAGCATTGTAAAAGTGGAAGAATAACCATCCCTGGAGATGTATAAAGTGTAAATTCTGATTTTATTGATTATACGCCTGTTAGAGTAGATTATTTGCTTTTGATTTGATCTAAAAAACACCCAGAAATATTAAATAAATTAGATTAAATGTAAAACTGTTATTTTAATAATTCATGTTTTTTGTCTGACCTTTGATAAAACTTGGTGACATGAGATATAAAATATTCATGTAGGTACCTACATAACATACCTAAACTAACCTTTTGGTTATATTATCAAGTTTTACAACAAAATTGTACCCAAAATGTGTGATGATAGCTCAGTGGTAGTGACGCCGAGGCAGCGAAAGGCGTAGATTCGAATCCTACAATGAGCTAGCTTTTGGTGAAGGAAAATATCGAGAGGAAACCATAGCATGGTGGTAGGGTACTTTGTAGTACCCATCTGGCTGGCTACCACCTTCAAGTTTAAAATCTGTCGCCAAACACATTGGTGTTCTGGCAGCTGCACTTGAGAGCCAGTGGCTTTGTGTACTTACCACCTTCGGCCACATCATCACTTACCATGGCGAGATTGTGGTCAAACACAAGCCTATACAAAGTAAAAAAAACCGGCCAAGTGCGAGTCGGACTCGCGCACCGAGGGTTCCGTACAAACTTCGTCCATCAAGGGAAATGCACAATTTTATTTATTTACCTTATTTGAGGTTGGTGCCAATTAGCTAGACCTCTAAATTGTATGAGCGCCGATACAACTCAGAGGTCTTTATTAATTGGCGTAACTATGTATGTATGGGGACACCCTTTAATTTTCAACTTTTTAAATTTAGAATTTTTCCTTTATTTGTGCTGTAAGACCTTGCTTTTTGCCAATTTTTTTTTTTATATTTGAGTTGATTGAATGAAAGGTAAATTGCGGTTTACGATTTGACTTATTAAAAAAAACTACTAATTAGATCTCGTTCAAACCAATTTTCGGTGGAAGTTTGCATGGTAATGTACATCATATATATTTTTTTTAGTCATTCTCTTATTTTAGAAGTTACAGGGGGGGGACACACATTTTACCACTTTGGATGTCTCTCGCGCAAACTATTCAGTTTAGAAAAAAATGATGTTAGAAACCTCAATATCATTTTTAAAGACCTATCCATAGACACCCCACACTTATGGGTTGGATGAAAAAAAAAAATTGAGTTTCAGTTCTAAGTATGGGGAACCCCCTAAATTTATTGTTTTTTTTTCTATTTTTGTGTGAAAATCTTAATGTGGTTCACAGAATACATTTACTTACCAAGATTCAACAGTATAGCTCTTATAGTTTCGGAAAAAAGTGGCTGTGACATACGGACGGACAGACAGACATGACGAATCTATAAGGGTTCCGTTTTTTGCCATTTGGCTACGGAACCCTAAAAATGACATTCTTATTGATGACTTGAAATTTTCCCAAATAATAATAAAAAAAAAAACACTAAATTAGAATCTTAGTATTTTTTACAACTTTTATTGATGAAATTTGAGATAGGTAACAATGAAATTCAATATGGCTTCTTCACAACACAGCAGATTCGAGAAAACAAAAACTATATTCCGGAAAATCTGTTCAGTAAAATAAGCATACACATCCCTATTTCCATCAACATTTTAAAAAAGAATGAGAATATTCTAAGCATACAGTAATATTTATTTACACTAAGCTCGCAACAACTAAATGCATTGCACTTCACTTACACACACATGCTACATTCCTGACAAAACATTTAAATATATTACAACACTATTTACATCTTATAATTCCGAAGTTTCGAGCCTCGTGATATTATATTACTTTTTTCTAAATAAAATAAAGAAAACAGAACTAATAAAATACTGATCCTTCCAGTGTACATAGTCGATGGCGATGTGCTAATAGCCTATGAAACAATATTTACAATATAAATAGGTATTTTATCATGAGTTCAGTACATTTGTATTAGGAAAAAAAGATTCATTCAAAGGACTATTACATTGAGATTTTGTATCATACTTTTACTACTGTAGGTTTATTCATTTCTATATGAACCTCATTTCAAAGAATTATCAACACAAATGAATAAACCATTCAATTAAAACTATTTGAACATCCAGAATTATTTTTTTACTACTATTTTAATATCAACAGAGGCAGTAAACAACACCGATATAACATGGAGGTCATAAAGTCTGCTGATTTACAAAACCAGCTATCTTCTCTTTTGGTCACTGTTGTGTAACACAGCCGCACGCTATCTGAATCTGTTGGTTCTGACTCTGCCGGCAGAGCGGAGCCGTCTCGCTGCATTAGGGTCAACTCTAGCTACCCTCACCACAGGCTGCAACCAGTCTCCAAGGCCATGCAACGCACGTTTCTTCTTCTTATCCTTATCATCAGTCTCGGACGCGGACGATCGCGACGTCCTTTTCTCCTCCTTCTCTGGCTTGAGTGCCTTCTCATCATTCAATAACACTTTTAGGTCTAGCTGCATCTTTTCTTTTACGACTAACTTTTCATCATCAGATTTATCTTGAGAGTTTTCCGTCGAATTTGTATCATCAGTTAACGTTTTTTCCTCTAATTTAGACTCTTCAGCCAATGTCTTATTATATTTCTCATCAGATGAGTTAGTATCTTCCTCGCTGATCGTGTCCTGCGTCGTTTCATCATCGGGCGGTTCCGCCGACGATCTATCTAAACTGCTATCTAATTTTCGTTCTGATTCTGTGCTATTGACTCTGGAACCTTTCTTATTTTGCTTCTTTTTGTTGGGCCAGCCAGTCTTGTTCTTCTTCTTGAACTTCCCTCGACGACCTTTCGGTCGCGCTGCCGCTTCCTTGATCTCGTTCCTGATAATATCACAGTCATCACATTCTGACATTAAGCTAGACACGTCTGGGAGGTTCGTGGACGTCGTGACGGCCGCCTCACCGTCCATAGCTTCTTCGGACACGTCGTACTCGGCCGCATCCTCGAAAACTTCGGATAGAAACTGCTGGAGTCTCTCTGAAGCCTCCTGAGTCTCGGAGATAACAGGCTCTACTTTGAGATTGCTATGAGTATCACTGATGGTGTCTTCGGAGGCGGTTGATTTGGTGTCGTCGGCGTTTTTCCGTCTGTGGAGGAGACCGGCTGAGCCGAGTATGGCTAAAGTAGAAGCGTGTTCTCTGGGGGATTTGCGGGGATGTGCCTCGAGCGCAATGAGGGCGGCGGTTCGTTTTCGAATCTTCCTCTTCTTCATACCACGAGTGCCGTACGAGCGCGACGGTCCCGGCTTCTCTTCCCGCTTCACCAGGTCGCTGAGCGGACAGCAATTTGGCTTCAGGGGTGGCAACTGCCCGATTTCGTACGGTAACTTTGGTGATTTAGAGTATAATTCTGTAACAAAGAAATATCACAAAAAATAAATAATTTAAATTTTATTCAATTAAAGAAGTAAATGAAATATTTTAACAAGGTTTGAAGCTTACCAAAATACTGCGGCACGTTTTTCGTTATTACTTTATCCTGGTCTTGTCTTTTGAAGGTCTCAAACCATGGCTCACTCAGAGGCACAGACTCAAATGCAAATTCCAACTGTTCTACTGCAGGTGTATACTTCAATTTGCCATCTTCCCATTTCATGCATCTCTCTGATGGCTCCTCTCTTAACGGACTAACTTCAGCATCTCCTTCAGGCGGTACAGGGTCTGCTGCTGGTGGCGGTAGTGGTTCCACTGGTGTTTCAACAACAGGGGTTTCTTCTGGTGGCGGTTTATTTAGTACTCTTCTAGCTCGTTTGGCAACTGGAGGTACCCGTCTCTTTCGTCGCCTCTTGTCTTCCTGCCAGCAGTCTTCCTCGGAGGATTCCTCTTTCAACGCTAAAGGTCTCGCTAACCTGCGCCTTTCGATCATAGGTGGCGGCTGCGGCGTACTTTTACGTTTAGGTAGGTCTTCTTTTTCTTCTTCGTCAGATGACGTTGAACTCGTTGAGCTAGCGCGTTTAGGAAACATGAACTGCTCAGCCTCGTCGCTCAGTACCGATAACTCTGACCGTCTAACCTTTCTGAATTTGACTACAAGGGGTTTAGTACCGTTGCAAGAAGGCGGCGAGTCTTTCCTCTTAGTTTGGAAACCGCCACTGGATCTTAACTTAGTACTGACTCCTACAACTTTGTAATACTGTCTGTCTTCCAACTGGGCGTCGGTGACTCTCTTACTGCACCTTGTATTATGTTTCCTCTCGTCTTCTATAACGCCATTGCGCCTCGGACTTTGGTTACCATTAACAGTTGAATCTGGCGACTGAGATCTTTTTGAACGTTTATTTTTTGGTTGTTCAACATCACCATTACATATTTTCCTTAGAGATCTTCTCTCACCATTTATTGGCGTGGCTTTGTCGAGGAACGTGTTGACGTCAGCGCCGGAACTTATGAGAGAGTCGAGAGCGAAGAAGTTAGTGTGGTCTCTAACAAAAGCCAGGTGGTGGGGTGATCGTCGATGGAGCGCTGCGTCCACATAGTCAGTGTTGCACATCTCACAGTAGCCCCCTTTTTGTTCCTTCTCCTCCTTTTCCTTAATCCTCGGACGACTCTTCCTAGTCATTCTGTAAATTTAAATACTGGATTAAAAATAACGTACAAACATATAACTTGTAGTTAAGAGGTGTATAAACTTACTTATTTCCTGTAGTATCGTTGTTTTGTATAGTAGTAGTAGACTCTTTCTTCTTCTCTTTAGGTGGATCCGGGTCTAGCGGTATAATTGGCCACTCATCAAATTCTTTGTAAACAGGCCTGCATAGCCTAGAAAAGAAAGGATTTTTTAGATACACAGTTGTTCTTTGAGTTCTTTTTATTAAATTTAATATTAGGTTTCATACTTGTCCAAAAACTCAATCTTGATAAAATGTTTAGTGAAGAGTTTGACATGCGCGTTACGCGACGCCGTGAAGAATGTGTCATACAGTTTATCCAATAGATTTATAGCCTGAAAGATTAATAAATATATTTGTAATATAATAGTTAATGAAGCAATACACTATATGTCAGTCGAGTTAGTGATACAGGAAAAGAAAGTTAGATATTAAATTTTTGAGTTAAAAACATGCAGCACCCTTAGCAACCTTAGCACATTAGCTATAAATTATTTTCTGAAGTCTAAATTGCACTTTAATTTATAAAAGTATTTTTTTTATCTATAGTTGTTGAAAAATATTTAGATTTACTTGATTGTCTATGTTTTTGGTCATACATTACGGAAGTTATTATATTTATACTATTTCCTTAGAATTTATAACTTTTTGATGTAGGTAGGTTTGTACAGTCAAATATTACAGGATAATGTTACAAATGAACTATGATGTAAGTTAATAATTGTTAACAAAATATAGTAACTGAAAATATTTTTAAAATGCAGAGGAATATAATTAATGAAATAATGGAGTTATTTCCACCAACCTTGCATATCGACAGCAGCGAGAACTTTGAGGATATTTTCTATGTATTATAGTATTTATACAATTATTTTAAAGAAATAAATTTATATTTTAATTAATGAAATGTAAAATAAAATAATTTCTAGCAATAATGCAAATAACTTGATTTTATTATATGCCTCAGAAATCAGATTCTTTATTTTCACCTACTATGTATCTGTAACTATCTCAATAAAAATTTGAATAACTAAAAACTCCTTGTCTTAACATAACTTACTCTTTTTTAGCTCGCGAAAGGGACGCGCATCCCAAAACTAAAAAAAGTTATGACTGGCGCTACCCACAACATACCTTTTGCACAGTGAGTTGAACGTATTTATGTGGTGTCTGCGGTGGTTGGTAAGTGCGCACCCTCTGGAGCATCGCATCGGCGCGCGTGCGGGAGTCACGGCGGAGCGCCACGCATCGCGGCGCCGGCCCGGCCCGGTCGCGGACCACGTGCGTCACGCGACCCGTAAGGAATACTTCTTGTTGCTGAAATGGATATTCAGATATTGGATAAACTATCATATTGGCTCAGTTTTGGATGGATATAATAGTATAATTAACATTTTAAATATGTTTTGGTAAGATTTTTAATTTGAACTTAGGTACTATGACATACAATAAAACGCAATAGTGCTGGTAAGTGGGTCCGGGATTCATATTAAAATGCTCAGTATAGACATACAAGCAGCTAGCTATGTCAGAAACCCGAATTTGAGTCTAAAGATGAGTGTGGAAGTGTATGTTTACATTGACAAGTCTTTTGTAGTATGTTTGTATCTGCTTCAGGCCACTTTTATGTTAGACAGTAGACATAAATATAATGTTGATGAGTTATGATATGTTATTGACAAATACGAGCACAAGTTACCTAGCAAAACAATATGAATTACTACTGACAACATGACACCAACAATAACCTGACCCTGTTTGTTATGAAGAGTTCAAAGAAGGAAAGATCAATTTATAGTGATCATGTCTGACCCCTGTTGGTTACGAGAGCTCATAAAAGGAAAGATCAAGTTGTACTGGTTTAAGTAAATGATTCTGATAAATTACAAAATGTAACAAACCTTTCTACTTTCGTAGTTGAGATATTTCTGATCGAGTCAATACCATCATCATTAATATTTTTAAATGTGCATATTATGATCATTTTCTTTCACAATAAAGGAACATGGCAAAGATATTATTTGTGCTTAGTTACTTGTACAGCAATAATTAGGCTAAGGCAGCTTATTATAAGCAAATTATAATGCTCTTTTTACTTTATACAATACCTATGTGGTTATTTCATAAAATTTTATAACAGCATATTTTAAAATTACCCGGAATCAGCATTTCATTGTTCAATGATGCAACTAAGTAACTTTTTAATACAAGTTTATGAATGTTAAAAATGCCCTTTATTGAAATAGCAAATGTGCAAGCGTTACAATATCTTTAAGTGTACTTAGTTTAAACTTTTATCACCATATTTATAACAAAGTGCTCAAAATAAAAAGTTATCCAATCTTTAGATAAAAAAACTTGTACCATTGATAATATTGAATGTCAAGTGGTATTATTAATTAAATGTTGCCAGTATGAAATTTTTAATTACATCATATTATTTTTTATATACTTGCAACTCTCATAAGAATTTCATGTCAGTTTATGTTATTATTTGGAAGTGTGATGTAGGTACATATAGGTATGTAATGAGAACTGTGAAAGTCAGCATTGTACGTACAGTGTTGTGTTGACCCAATATGCATAGTGCATACGTTGCAACATCATACTTGTAAGCAAACTGTAACTACGGCCGGTCAGAGGCACTCAGAGGGCATTCCAAGAATGCGTTGTTGAACGCAAATACGGCGAAACAATGTAACGGGCGATGTGTGAGTGGACGCGTCCAGTTATCGACGCGGCTCACATCGCACAACACATCGTGGAGTTTTCCTTGAAATACAGCGAGGCATTGCCGGTGGGCCGCGTTAGCGCGCCCTCCGACGCTCGCGCCAACCGTCCCGCGCAAAAAAATAACACACAACATACCTCACACCAAACTCACCCCTAAGAACGACTACTTAAGATTGACATCCCCTTAACGTAACTAAAGCAATATCAACTGTCAAAAATTAAGCGAACACACGCGTAACCCGTAGGAAACTACATTTCAAACGACTTTTAAAATGGATGTAGTGCACCGCAGCGCGAGAGAGCGCGTCGCGCGGCCTCGGCTCGTTGCATTTCGCTCCGCGGCAGCGGCTCTAACGCGACCGTACAAAAGATGACCTAAAATCGAACACAAGCTACGGGCCCGACTAACCACTCCGACTGTTTTTAAACTATTTTCTAAACAATTCTGACACGATCGCTTTGTCGGGCCGCACGTGTGGGTAATATACACCATATATACTTACATAAATGCCGTCCGCGAGGCCCCCGCGCTCCGCTTATCACAAAAATAAGTAACTATATACTAGTCACCGAGACGGGCACTTCGTTCGTCACTGCTAAATCTATCTTGTATTGTCAGACCTACGCAAAAATCCCACAACACTCGATGTATAATGTAATGGTGGATAGCTTATGCTACTATTTACACACTCTTTAAAGTTATTTATACACATTTGCTAAATAAAAACGAAAATCTAACAACAAACACAAATCTGACACACAAGATGGAGATAATTCACGTTAGTTATTGTTTTGGACGCAAGAGGCGCTGTTGTCGAATTGTTTAGTGGAGGGGGAACGCTACCCATTGGTCGCTATAATTTGCGTTCCAATTCACGATTTACATAACTTAATTTTTTATATGAAAATTATTTACGGCACAATAATGCTTATTTCGTTTTAAGTACTAAGTTTTTTGTACTTGTAATTTGTAATATCGATATAGCAAAGCATTTACGTGCTACTGTATATGAATTGAAGGAAATATCTGAAAACTGTTATCAAAAACAAAAGAATCAAAACATAAAATAGTAATAAAAGTCATGAAACTGAACGTATATAAAGCAACCAAATTGAGATTACATAGGTTATAAGCTGGATCGCGCAACCATAGTGTATTCTTTGTTGAATTGGGTTATATTTAAATATATTATAACCAAAAAATTATGTGGCAATGGCAACGTAGGTAGGTAAGTATGTATAGTATGTACATTGGAAGTAATGAGAATAACTATTTTGGCGGCAAAACATCGTTTTTTACTTACCAATCCCATATCCTGTATTCTCCGTGATACGGACCTGGCAAGACCATGGTCTTGGATGTCCAAGTAAAAGCAGAAATTTCTTCTGACTGCAACACACATTACAACATATTGTATATAATAATTTAAATAATGTCCCATTTAAAATAGGTCACATTGAAAATATGACGCACACACCTCTGTGATATTTTTCATCCAAATTCAATGTTGATACCATTTTTGTTTTCAAACAATATTTCACTCCCAACAGCTATAAGGAATCACTGATAAACATATCTATGTGTATACACAAGTGAAGTAAAAATATAAATGAGTAAATTATATAAGAATACGATGGTTCCGAAGAAAATTGTGCAAAATGCATTTCGTAAAAATACGTTTCGAACGTCGAAATGTCATTGACAGCTGAGAGCAATAGACAAAATGATCTTTGCGAAAGAGTATATTATAGTAAGTATATTGAAGTTCATGATCTATGGTAAATAATCGATATCATAATCGTTAAAGATTTTATATTATTATTGTAACACATAATGTTAGCGCTTGGGAATCGTCAGTTATTTTTTAATTTGTTTATAAAATTAAGGCATTATCATATTTTGCATACCAAAACTATGTTTTTTTTTAATGTTTGAATAACATAATTTAGTTTTCCAGATTGATTACTATAAATTAATATATTGCGTTATCTACTTATTTCAATTCTTGGATGTAGTGTTATGTAAAACTAAGACATTATGAACCCTTTGTCATAATGCAAATGATATTTTCATCATTTGTAACATTTTTTATATAAAAAAATATTATAAAAACTACTCCACTCATGTCGCTAGGCGATGCGCGTGTAGGTAAGCATCGGATCGGTACATAGCCCTATATACAATTTTATTGATTGCTCACATGTTGTAGGTATATAGGCACATAGACGTGGACGCTACCTAGTTATCTAGGTAACCGCGCCCCACCCGTTTATTTTGTAACATACGATGTAGGTCGCACGAATGCATTTTGGGATGTTTTACAGGGCAGTGCTTCAATCACTACATACATAATGGAACACAAATTAATAATTTAAATACCTACATAAGTAAAATTCACATTATTTGCCAAACGATTAAGAAGAAAGTTTACTTTTACAAGATTTCAATCAAGTCAAATAAGTACTTATTAGGTCAGCTCTCGTAAGATAAAGAGCGTAATGATATTAATCGCTTAACAAGTACCCAGATACCTATCAAAAACAAGAATATAAAAATTTTGTTTGTTCAATTTCATCAATATTCACTTTGTTTTGTAATTTAGTATCGTTTTGTTGTTCACCTACACATAATCATCTAAATATGGAGATGGGCATTATCTTTTGTCCTTTATGTAGGTATGTACCACTGCATTTAGTGCATTGCCCTTGATTGTATATTCTGATACTAGTAACGCCATCTCTCGATTATCATCAGGACTATTTGGCTATTACTTCTTTACGTCTGAGGTACATTTTTGCTTGTCTATGATTTATATTTTGGATGTTTTCGTTCCTATAATCACCACGAGGTGGAGTCTATTTAGCAGTTGCTGTCGTCAGAACTTCGCTTCCACTATTATAGATATTATATGAATAATAAGGCAAATTAAATCACTTATGCCTTTCAAGTAAGATTGTCCACGAGTGGCCTAAGGTCAAATAGGCCACACGAATAACTAAGCTAGCATAAGGCGCCGGGGTGGGAAGAACCCCTTGCTGATGTTGGATAGTGGCGCACGATTGAGCTAGTTATGTATTAGCTATCGAACGAACATATATAACTTAACTTCGAATAGTTCATCGTCTAGATAGCAGATAGTTGGTTCGTCGGGAGTTTTTTTTTCTTTTCAACTCAATTTTCGAGACGTCTAACTTATGTATAGTTTGAATAGGATAATAAACACACAACATCCCACTTAACGATATACTTATATTTTAAATAAAAATTAAATTACAATTTTACAACATTACATATTTTAATATACATAGCCACTTTGTAAAAATTCTTACAAGTATGTATAGTTATTTATTATTTATAAATAATATTGAATGAAAGGACAGGATAGTAGACAAAACGTGATTGCTTATAAAAATATATAAGCGTGGGGGCACATAATCGGGAATCGACGAGCAAAAAAACAAAGCGCGAATTTGGTGAGATTGCGTTTGACGCAAATAAAAAATAACAACAGAGTCGAACCAATTAGGAAAAGGCAAACAAAGTAATCTGCTTTGTAATTGGTCGAACAATATTTTTCTATTTTTAAATTGATGTCCTTCTGTCAAACAGAAGCTTACTCCGGATCCTGTGACCCCTCGCCACCTCTGATCTAAAAGGAGATGAACGGCCATGTAAGGTATATATTTTATACAATTTTCATATCACACAATGACAATAACGTGACTTAAAAGTTTTAAAATCTAAACTCACTTATCATCAGTCTCAAATTCGTCGACTTCACAGACCATAAACAATGCGAACCACCACAATAAGAATTTTTAAATTTTATTTATAAATAAATACCCATTTGTCATGGACAATATATTTTTTTATCTATTCGTAGAGCTAGCTTGGACACTATAAATTTATTTATGGCTTGTCTATGTTTAGTAGAATATGTTAATGCGATTGTCTGTCATCGCTCTGGTCGCCATTGGTGTCGCCGTTGAGAATTGACGGCGCAGGCGCAGGGGGTTTGATAGGCGGCGCTGGTATCACCTGCGAGGAATAATACATTTAAATTAATACATATGTTATAAACTGATCGTATTTGGGTTCACCAGCTACCATGCTCAATGTTCACCATTAAAAAGGGATACCATAGACCATCTGTATCCTCTGGTCATGGAGTACCATTGAACATGATTTCTGATGACGCCAAAACACCGGTTTTTTTCAACATCCAAACTATACGGGAAAGCTTATCATAAGGCTGCCTTACTAGCAAGAATGTTAACCACTTCATTTTCTTAGCTAGCTCTAATGAAGCTAAGATACAATAGGTTGATTAAAAAAAAAACTAGACCCCTCGTTAAGAGTCTCTGGTCAAAACTAAAGTCACTCTAAATATACTGTTTTTCTATTCCATATCAAAGACAAATTAAAAAACATCCGCAAGTTCACCAAGAACGTTTGATATCCACCTAACTTGCTAAAATATGATTTACCGTCACCAAAAATCCCCAAATTCCATCATAAACTCAACCATAAACAACGAAAATAAAACCCAGGAAGGATAACTAAAAAATAACAAAAAACCACAGATTCAACAGATCGGTTAAAAATACATCCACGCAAAGAAAAGCAGTCCCCCCACCAAAAACAGTTTGTAACTTAACTTTTAAGTTATCCATTGGTCTTCAACTCCAAAAAAGGAAATAATTAAGTTATTCAGGTATCTCATGCTATGAGTTGTCTAAACTAGCGACGTATATATACAGAGTGTAGCAAAAGTTATGAACTCTTCTGACGCGAATCGAGCAAAGGGCAGATGGAATCTGATAAGGTTTACAGAGAGGTAGGAATAGTCTAAATATATATTTTTGCAAAAAAAAAAAAATACAGAAAGAAATAATTAAATATTTGTGATATTCACATTATGTGATACAATTGAAATATTAAGTAAATTAAAAATGATTGCATAATTTCATCATTATAAAGACTATCGTCCGATAAAAATTCCAAGTAGAGTCTAGGGAAGTAAATAATTTCGACTACACCCTATATAAACTATACTATGAATGTTTTCATGCTTCATTCAAATTCAATTTGCGTACGTGTACTTCTGTCGTTGTGTCATCTTCGTCATCCTGTTAGAAATAATTAAATATTTTCAATATTTCATATTGGTTTTCGTAACTCACTCTCTCTTTGTCTATCTGTATACTTAGAGTCATAATATCAACCTCTATAATTCTGTAACAATGACTCTAGTATAATGATTATGCCTATTGTAGTAACCACTTAACTATGAGCAACTTACGACTTTTTAAAAACAAATTCTTTATTACATATTTACTTCATTTATTTAATAAATACTAGGTACGCGAAATACTAACTTAGCTTAGCTTACGCTACCCATTTGTAAGTTTATGTTTTTCTAAGAAAAGTAGGGCCTATTATTGACGCTAGTTTGGAATGTACCAACCCTTTCTTATAGCTATTTAACGGCGATTTTAAACAAAGTAAAAAAAAAACGACAGAATCACAAAATATTTTTTTTAACCATTTTAGAAAAATTTTAACAGTAAATTTTTTTTTTTTTACACCTAAATTTAACACGCATCAAACATGACGCAACTATAAAATTAAATACATTTGAAATAGATCGGCCATTTTTTTCGTTAGCACCCTTTCAGCAAATGTCGAGACCTGAATTTCGTGCAATCCTGAATATTACATTCAGGGTATTATGTAAATTTTTCATCCCTGTATTTAGAAGACTAGCTTCCGCCCCGCGGTTTCACCCGCGTTCCCGAGGGATCTTGTGTTTTCCCGGGATAAAAAGTAGCCTATGTTCTTCTCCGTACCATAGACTATCTGCATACCAAATTTCATCGCAATCGGTTCAGCGGTTTAGGCGTGAAAAGGTAACAAACAAACAAACTCACTTTCGCATTTATAATATTAGTTAGGATTAGGACTAGGTTCCGCCCCGCGGTTTCACCCCCGTCCCCTAGGGATCTTGTGTTTTCCCGGGATAAAAAGCAGCCTATAGCCTTCCTCGATAAATGGACTGAAAGAATTTTACGAATCGAACCAGTAGTTCCTGAGATTAGTGCGTTCAAACAAAAAACAATCTCTTTAGCTTTATAATATTAGTATAAATGATATTACATCTAACAACACACGGCGTATATGCTGAGCTGAGCTTCAGTGGTAGCTTAATGCTATATAAATATCGAAAACGCAAGAATTAGACACCTTTACACAGCTAGAGGAGTTACAAGCGTGGTATAGTAGGGTAAACTCTGTATTATTATAAATGAGCAAAAAGGTAATCAATTTTAGTAATTTCTATAATTACCAGTACATTGAAATTGGGATAAAAATGTAAAAAAATACTTAAAATCATACTTAATATTATAAATACGAATGTGTGTTTGTTTGTTACCTATTGACGTGAACGCGGGTGAAACCGCGGGGAGGAAACATTGTTTACATGTTTGTAAATTTTCGTAGGAATAGACTACAGTCTACAGTAAAACATGGGTTATACAGGGTGTTACAAGCCTACCTGTAAAGCCGAAAGGAGGTTAAATGGGGCATTATAACGAGTCGTAATAATCGTAAATTGACAACATATATTATTTTTCCAACTTGTCATTTTTTGAAGCCAGTACTTGAGTATAATGCGATCCTTGTATTGAGGTAGCAAACATTTATGAATGAATAATAGAAAAACTATTAAAGTAGACAATTAATAGGTAAAATAGGTACGTATTCTTTCTGGCCTTTCTGTTAAATAATCTGGTTCCCTGACATGACAGCTTACAAGGGTTGACAATTTTTTTGTCTTTTTTTAATTAATTATATTTTTTACGAGTATTTTGTAACACGTTGTATAATGTAGTTTTAGTGTATATGTTACAGTCAAAACTCATAACCGGTCAAAACCCATTCCTGGTACATAAAAAAAACCTATAAGGGTTTTGACTGAGATAGTTTCAGTCAAAAGTGGTTTTGATCGGTTATGAGTTTTGACTGTAACACACATATATATATAATATAATACTAACAGAAGGCTTGGGTCGGTGCGTGTCGACGGCGGGCACAGAGAGCGAGATGTGTTCCTCGCGACACCCGTACGCGACCGGCGTCAGCTTGATCACCGTGTGCAGCGGCACGTGCAGGTACGGCAGCTCCTCTGTACACCACACTCCAAAGTCAAACTCAAACTCAAAGCCATTTATTCAGTATAGGCCCTTGGAGTACTTATGTCTGTTTGTCCTGTGTCTGGGTGTAATTATCTATATACTGGGTGATTTTGTTATCACTGGCAATACTTGCAAGGGTGGAAGTACTCATCAAAATGAACAACTTTTATAATGTGACTAACTGTGAAATCATGAAAAAATTATCAGCTGTTCCATACAAAAGTTCAATACCTACTCGACCAAAATGTATGAAGCAACCGTATTATTTTACGCGATATCAGAGTTAGCCCTATAATAAAAGTTGTTCACATTGATGAGTACTTCCACCCCTGCAAGTATTGCCAGTGATAACAAAATCAACCTGTATAATGAGCTGTTACAATATGGTATACATTACACACACATACACATACTGGTTTACAATATACAGGGTTACTTTACAAAGGGAATCTTTTACTTATTTTTTTAATTTTTCATAATTGTGAACAGCTTGTACTATCAGACCAACCATGAAAAAATTATACCAAACTCTTCATAATAAAGATCAACATTGCGACACGAACAAAATGTATGTTTTTTTTTTAATAGGTTTTTAGTGACATAACATCGTGGGTTCGAATCCTACAATAAGCGGTGAAGGAAAACATCGTGAGGAAACCATACCACGGAAATCTATCACCAAACACCTACTGGTCTGTTCTGGCAACTTTTTTTTATACCACATTGTCGGCAAACAAGCATACGGCCCGCCCGATGGTAAGCGGTTACCGTAGCCTATGAACGCTCGCAACACCAGAGGTACCGCTCCCGCGTTGCCGACCCTTCCCCCCTCCCCGATGAGCTCTGGCGACCTTACTCCCGCGCAGGAACACGACTATAAGTTATTCGGCTGCGGTATTCTGTAAGGTGGAGGTACTTCCCCGGTCGAGGTGCTCTCAGAGCGACATATCACTATGCTCTACCTAATTCTCTCGTAAGTTTTCACCTCCACCATCGGTCGAGTGAGGTATAAAAGCAACCCGTCTGTTCGCACTCACCGGCAGACTTGTCGAGGAAGTAAGCGAGCAGACACCTCATGACGGCCTGGTGCGAGACGACGAGCACGTTGCCCTGCCGCTCCAGCTCCATGATGACGGGCTCCAGGCGCGCCACCAGGTCCTCGTAGCTCTCGCCGCGCGGGTAGCGGTACGCGAACTTGTTGGCGTCGCGCGCGCTGAAGTCCGACGGGTACTTGTTCTGGATCTCGCCGTACGTCATCTCTTCACATATGCCCTGCGAGATGGAAGACGACATTGGTCACTTACGATCTCACTATGGTGACTGATGATGTGGCCGAAGGTGGTGCGCTCTCTAGTGCGGCCGGCGGAACGTACCGATAGGTATTTGACGACAGATTTTCAACTTGAGGTGAGGTGGATACTACGAAGCACCCGACCACCGTGCGAGACATAGTATTTGCAAACGTTAGTGCGGGAAAAAAATAATTTCGAATTTGACTATGTGTAGGTACAGGTAGGTATATATTTTGATTGTCGTGAATGTACTCGGTGCTAGCTAGCCGAGTACAACAAATTATAGCGACATCTATCGGTCACACGAGAAACTATCCGCCGCCCGGTCATAGACGGCGCCACAAGATTCTACATCGCACTAACAAAGTTCCCCGAGTATTATTATTTAACAGTCGGACCGTGGTCCCCGGGCACGTGAGACTACATAAATATTTTTATATAATAAACTAGCTGTCCCAACAGACGTTGTCCTGTCCAACTCATACACAAAATTTCATCCAAATCGGTTCAGCCGTTTATCCTACGTCTCAAGTTGGACCAGACTGCTCACGGTGTGCCAATTTAATTTAAAATCGGTTAAGTAGTTTAGGAATTCATCGCGGACAAACATCGTGACAGGATATTTATATATATTAAGATAAGATAATAAATCTGAGTCGGTTTCGAAAACGGTATACGATTGCCGAGTTTCTCGTCGGCTCTTTTCGGCATAAGCGACCTTCCGAACCGGGCGTCAGAGTCAGACTACTCATAAGTGCTCGACATAAAAAATATTTTCATTTCGACGATGACCCAGCCCGGCCACACCATCACCGGAGCTACGGCTCGGGTCCCAAAAAGTGTCTAAAAGGTCCCGACCGCATCGATCTCATTGAGCGCCTTCCACCTCTCCTGCGGCGCCTTGACGTCCTTGACGGTCTGGATGGCGCGGCGCATCCACGAGGTCCAGACGCGCAGGCCCGGGATGCGCTGCAGCTCGATGTAGCCGGCCAGCGCGCGCGCGTAGCGCTGCCCGCGCGCCGACAGCGCGCTGTCGCCGCCGATGCGCCCCACCACGTTGTGCGTGCTCTCCCCGTGCTACCGGACACCGGACACCGGACAGACACAGTCAACGATTACGATTACGATAACACCCACCATTACCTTGCCTAAATATATTCTCTTATAAATTAGGGGGGGGGGGGTCCCGGCAACTTTGACACTTATTTACGGCTCGATATATCGTAATAGAATCATTATATCGAGAGGCGACTCTCCATATTTTGAAGAGACTTTTTCGACGATACCCCGCCGGATGTGGTAGATGAACATAAAAAAATCCAGCCGAGTGCGAGTCGGACTCGCCCACCGAGGGTTTCGTAGAAACTTGTAGGTATTTAATTATTTAATATTTTGGCATTCGTTGGTAAAATGTAATAATAAACATCATCACCGAATTTCATGTTCATAGGTCAATGGGAAGTTAAAAAAATATTCGGAACGTGAGTGACGGCAATGGGGCTCCGTTTGGCCCCTTCGAGTACGGAACCCTACAAATCACTTATTGTTAAGTTACAACTTTATTTCATATGTTTGTTTGCATCATAAATACTGCATAGACCACTGGCACAACCACTGGTACTAGCAATAATGATTTAGGAACATAAATCTACTCACCCTAGTTAAATAAATAGTTCTCGGCACTATATGAATATTCATAAGATAGTACACAATCCGGCTCTGTATATGCCCCTCGTGTTTATGCACCACAACCTTCTCCCCCGTGTCATATATCTTCATAAAACTGTACTCCGACTCCAGGTTCTCATCCAGGGGCTCGTACTTCTCTTTGTAATGCTCAATTCTTAGCAGGAAGTCGTTCAGGACATTGTCTGTATTCTGTATGTTTGTGTAGTCTGGACTGCTTACTTTAACTTCCTATAAAAGTTGGAGATATTTTTTTACTAAAGTCGTGTGGCGGGTCGCTCACTTCCCTATAATATGTGCGAGGAGGGCGATGGCTGCCACATGCGTCATACTTGTGAACAGGTGCTGCTTGTGGGGGCTGGTCTGCTTAAATTTGCAATCCATTTGTTTACTAAGTTACTCATAATTTGATATATTGTTTTTCCTTACTGTCATATAACACACACATATTGTCAGTGAGACTAGATAAATAATTTGATGTAATGAATCTGAGTTGGTTTTGAAAAGAGTAATTGCTGAGTTTCTTGCCGGCTCATCTCAGTAAAAGCAACCTTCCGAATCGTGCGTTAGAGTCAGACTATTCATAAGTGCTTGTGAAGGCCTATTTGAATAATAAATATTTTCATTTTCATTTTTTCATTTTTAATAGTTTCCACCTCCTGGCCCTCTAAAAAGGCCGCTCAAGCAATATTGCTAATGCAATTCATTTCGAATCTTCGGCAGATCCTACGTATTTCAATATGTTTTATGTAAAATAGTCACATACAATTTAATTCATTAAAAGATTTGGTATTGATGAATCCGCCGTAAATTTAAAAAAAAAAAAATCCTTTAGCAATATTGCTCGGGCTTCCTTTTTAGCCATCCTTCTTTTTTTTTTTTATACTACTTAGGTGGCAAACAAGCTTACGGCCCACCTGATGGTAAGCGGTTACCGTAGCCTATAGATGCTCATAACACCACGGGCAAAGAAAATACTATTTTATATTTTCCCTGCCAGGGGTATCACTCACGCGTTGCCAACCTTGAGACATGAAGTTGTTGGTGGTAGTACTTCCCCGGGCGAACTCTGCACAAAGAGTTCTACTAATGACATGCATGTTCTATTCCAGGATATAAAGTAACTATACAGTATGATTTTTTTAGTCGTTGGCAATACTTGCAGGGGTGGAAGTACTCATCAATATGAACAACTTTTACTATGGGACCAGCTGTGAAATCACGACCAAAATGTATGAAGCAACAGTTTTATTTCACGCGATATCAGAGTTGGTCCCATACTAAAAGTTGTTCATATTGACGAGTACTACCACCCCTGCATATATTGCCAAAGACTTAAAAAATCATTCTGTATAAAATTTTATGAAGATCTAGTTAGCCGTTACATAGTCGAGTGGTATGAAACATACACACACAAAAACTAACACATTAATAATATAAGAAGGGTGATCTATTCGTAAATTCTAACAACAAACAAATTGGTAGCTATGTATGTAGAACTATCTATCCGCGGAGGATATAACTTGTGTAGAATTCCCATGCCAGCATTTTTGGACGATGTATTATTATAAAGTACCGGATGTGTTTGGCAACTTGTCCTAATACTTGTGAACCATTTTGTCTGTTAATTGATTAAATATCTTACGAAATGAATGTCACTAGTCTAAAATTAAATTGGGAGGTGTGGCGTGACATTTGGATTTGTGACGTCAAGTTGTTGATCAACGTATTCGCGGTTTCGTCCGCGTTTCCGGTTTAGAAAAAACGGTGTTTTAATAGTTGTTGCTATTCGGGGCAGAGACAAATCCAACAAATCAAAGATCATAAAAATCGGTCCAGCCGTTCTTGAGATATGAATGGTGTAACTAACTTAACTTTATTGAAAAAAAAAATGATTTATATAAAAATAATCATCACTATATACATGGTGATTTTTTGGTTTTTGGTAATACTTGCAGGGTTGGAAGTAGGTACTCATCAATATGAACAACTTTTACTATGGAACCAACTCAGATATCGCGTGAAATAAAACTGTTGCTTCATACATTTTGGTCGAGTAAGTATTGAACTTTTGTATGGAACAGCTGATATTTTTTTCGTGATTTCACAGTTAATCCTATAGTAAAAGTTGTTCATATTGATGAATACTTCCACCCCTGCAAATATTGCCAACGACAAAAAAATCAACCTGTATAAGAGGAGACACTGACTTGTCAGAGCTCAAACCGTTGTGTCTAGGAACTTGAAATCTCTCACATAAGTTCCTCATAGAACGAAAGCATCTTCTAAGACAGGGTTATCAATTATTCAACCCCCTAAATAGGGGGGCGGGATTACGGGGCGATAAGCCGATTAAAAAAATAACAGGTATAATTTCTCACCATAATATTCTGTTCAATAATCCTAGGGTCGTCACATATAGATTCAACGAAGAACAGCTTGAACCCCATCTTGTGCACCACGATGTCGCGGATCATCCGCCGCCTGTCCAGTGTGGAATTCGTCGCGTCAAACACCTGCCATTAACAGTTCTATTATTGTGCAGTTAAGGTTCAGTTTTGGATTACATTTTTATAAAAAGTTAAGTAAAATAAGATCTTAAGGATCCAGTCTCCCTAAAATCAGTGTTCTTGCGGAATTTATCAGAAAATAAATATTTTTTTTTAGTCATCACAAAAGCAATAAATGAAATATATTTTACGTTATTTTAAAGTGTGAGATTTGTAGTTTCCAATACATCATTTATTTTTTAATTTGACGCCACATTTGCATTTGTTATAATCTGAATACATTTCTTGTTTTTGTTATATTTTTTTCGTGGCGTGTGCATGAATGAGACCTTCTACGCGTGGAACGTAAATAGAGGTATGTAGCCTCACAAAGCTAATAAAAGTGGCGTCAAATTAAAAAATAAAATATGTATTGGAAACTTCAAATCTCACACTTTAAAATAACGTAAAATATATTCCATTTATTGCTTTTCTGATAACTAAAAAAAAATATTTCTTTTCTGATAAATTCTGCAAGAACACTGATTTTAGGGAGACTGGAGCCTTAAGATTCAACAACTTGATGGATATATCCGAAGAGAGATAGAAGAATGCGTGAGAAAGGAGCGAATGCAGAGATGACAAGGAGATAGGGGTGAATGGAAGAACTACACATAGTAGGCGACTCCATATGAATAGGAACTGGGTAGGTACATGATTATCACCCTATCTATATGTTAGTGGTAATTTTATAAATCCTAACTATCCTAACTTTTAATATTATAAATGCGAAAGTGGGTTTGTTTGTTTATTTGTTACCTTTTCACGCATAAACCGCTGAACCGATCGCAATGAAATTTGGTACGTAGGTAGCTTATGGTATGGAGAAGAACATAGGCTACTTTTTATCCCGGGAAAACACAAGATCCCTCGGGAACGCGGGTGAAACCGCGGGGCGGAATCTAGTAAATTATAAAAATATCATATTTATCCGGCTCGAAGGACCATGTAAATACTGTTTGTATTTATAACTAGTCGACTCCTCCACACGTTCCCGAGAAAAAAATGTAGCCTATGTCGTCCATACCATAGGCTACCTGCGTCCCAAATTTCATCGGTAACAGATAGAGTTACTTTCGCATTTATAACAATATAAAAGTATTGTTTTTTCTTCTTAAATGGACACGCGTTTCCATTAACGCCATAGACTAAACGTTCCTAGAGCACACCATTATTCTCAATCATACTCGATATCTGAAACTGTTTAAACGTAATAGATTTGACCTTCATATGAACCCCGCTAAGTCCTTAATTGAATAAATGGCTTCGACTACACCTCACAACTATTTAACTTAGCTAATTCACAAAGATATAAAGGAAACTAATGTCAGAATAAAGCCCCGACGCAATTCCGCTACAAGAACCTTTTTCTCTGTCAATTACATACATTTTCTTAACGAACAAACAAAAAGGATTTTAGATAGGTTTGTTGGGTATAGACTTTAAGGCGATGATAGCTCAGTGATAGTGAGACGTCGGATGCCGCGGCAAAGGTCGTGAGTTCGAATCCTACAATGAGCTTGAGCTTTCGGTGAAGGAATCCATAGCACGCTGGTAGAAGTTGAAAATCTATCGACAAACACCTACCGATGTGTTCCGGCTTGATAGACAGTTCCTTCTAGGCTTCGTGTGCTTACCACCTTCGGCCACATCATCACTTACCATAGTAAGATAAAAAGTAAAACAGACTTACAGCAACTTCCCCTCCCCTAGCGAGCCACTCGCAGACATCGTGCAGTGCGTCAAGCGCGCACTGTTGTCGGATGGCCATCGCCTCCTTGTTGTCCGCGCGGAAGAACTCGTGGCTCGTGTACGCCGTCGTGGCGTGCCGCCTGTACTCACCCAAATTAAATACTGGAACAAACATGTTACTTTACATATATTGTGTATATTCATATTTTCGATATATTTTTAACATAGGGTACATAAAAAAAAATAAGTTGTTTTTCTTAACCAACGATTGAAAATAACAAATGCACAAATATCACGATTGAAATATTTTATTCATAATGAAGAACACATATAAGACCCCCCGCGCGTCTGTCTGTACGCGATAAGTTCAAGAACTACAGAACGGATTTGCATACGGGTTTACACCAAGGGACGGAGTAATTCATGAGGAAGGTTTAGGTATATAATTCATTAATGATTTGTATTTGGCGTGTGCCGCGTAAACCAATTAAACAAATGTAGGCGTACTATATGCTCTGCTACCCGTGCGAAGCCGGGGCGGGTCGCTAATATAATAAGGATGTAGAATCGAATGTTTTTTTTCAAATATTCTTCACTCACCTCTAGTATTAATGCCAATCCAGTTGAGATACCGCGACAGTTTCTTAGATATATAGGTCTTCCCGCGCGCGGGGAGCCCTACCATAGCGATCACATGGGGTATGTTCACATAGTTCGCTCGTTCACCTGGAAATAATGGAGAGATGATTTTTTTAAATATAACATGTTTTCAAAACATTATTATTTTTGCGTTTCAAACAAACCCATAATCATGTTAATTAGGAAATTAATAGTGGTAAATATTAACTGAGATCACAAAAAAATTATCATCTGTTCCATACAAAAGTTACTACAATACCTACTCGACCAAAATGTATTTTATTTTATGCGATATCAGAGTTGGTCCCATAATAAAATTTGTTCATATTGATGAGTACTTCAACCCCTGCAAGTATGCCAGTGACAAAAAAAACCACCCTGTATACTTTTTATCTCAAAGTTCCGACGGGAACAGAAAAATTTAAGCATTTCGTGAGGTTTAAATTGAGCCACAGTGAAGTGTCGCCGGGTTTAGTTAGTAAAGTTTATATAAGAAACTTTGCAACCATATTTTTAATTTATCATGGATTGGATAGGCTTGTCTTTGACCAGTATTATGAAATGATGTAGCCAAAGGTGGTAAGCACACAAAACCTAGAAGGAAACTGGGTCTCAAGTGCAGGTGCTAGTACACACTGGTATCGGTATATAATATTCCACTTGAGGATGGTAGCTTAGCCAGCCAGGCGGGACCAACTTCAAGACTTATTGGTACTCCAGAAAACTGTCATTTTTAAAAAAATAAAATAAAATAAATTTGTTCTATCTTATGGCTTCAAAGTACTTATGTTAATTAAAATAAGTTTACGAAGATATTAATAAAATTACAAAGCTTGGAGACAGATTACTACTAGCTTTTTACTGTGGTTTCACCGGCGTTCCCGGGATAAAAAATAGCCTATAACCATCCTCTAGGATTGGGCAATCAAATGCATAAAGAATTTTTCAAATCCAACTGGTAGTTCCAGAGATTAGTGCGTTCAAACAAACAAAAATCTCATCAGCTTAATTATATTAGTGTAGACTAGCTTCCGCCCCGCGGTTTCACCCGCGTTCCCGAGGGATCTTGTGTTTTCCCGGGATAACAAGTAGCCTATAGCCTTTCTCGATAAATGGGCTATCCAACACTTATGAATTTTTCAAATCAAACCAGTAGTTCCTGAAATTAGCGCGTTCAAACAAACAAACTCTTCAGATTTATTGTATTTTAGTATAGATTATCGTTTTTCAACCTTTTTAGTGTAGCGAACCCCCAAATAGCCAAAATTAAGTTAATATCCTTTCAACCCCTCACTATATTACGGTTTTTTGAAGAGATTGCGACCCACAGGTTCAGAAGAAACGATGGTATAGATAATGCTTGTACTCATTATAAACTATAACAATGTATTATTTTATAAACAAGGCTGTATAATCTACATTACCTATTCTGCCTGTACATATTTTGTATTAAAGCTACTGTAATATAACTGGAGTATTTTTTTTTGTTCAGAAGCACTATGTAATGGATGGCTCGATTTGTTACATTTCATTGTAAAATAATTAAACTCAATATTCATTAACAGGTAACACATTATATGTATTGTATTGGTAATGTAAGCATAACAGTTTAGCTGTATTTTATGTGTAACTTATCTGTTAAATATAATGTTGTGTTTGTCTAATTGGTTGTGCTTTTAGATTTATGTTTAAATGTATTGGCTTATTATAATATTGTAACAACTGTTGGCAGTGTTGGCAGACCTTAAATAAATAAATATACTGGGATATCCTTAACACAAAGAAATATGATACTAAGAAGAGCTTGTACTGTCGAAACCAGATATCTGATATACATTCTATATATATACTTATATATTTAATTACACCCAGACTCAGGACAAACAGACATGTTCATGCACACAAATGTCTGCCCTGGGTGGGAATCAAACCAATAACCTTTGGTGTCATAGGAAGGTTGTAATACCAACCCTACCCACCTGCAATTAATGATCCATGATTTTTTTTTTCTACAGTTTTTTGTTATTATTATTTTGACCTATAAAGTGGAAGTTTTTTTTTAAATATGTACTTAACAGTATAATATGGTTTCTGATTAATGGTAGCCTTTGATTAATGTATAAAATGGGTTTCATTCAGTCTCAGACTTATTATAATAGCTTAGTGATGATGATACCCAGGATGTAGTATGCTTGCCTAGACAACGCTTTTGTTTCTATCATTGAATTTGGCATCAGCAATGACAGATTGAGGCAAAGCTCAGTCTTACTGATGTGAAATAATCTTGGGCCATCTCATATAGACACTATTTGGACAGGTGTCAAACCAAATAGAACTTTATTACAACTAGATAGGTCAAAATGTGTAAAACAATAGTTATGATTCTTTTTAATACATATTTTTATGTTCTCCATACCATAGGCTATCTGCGTATCAAATTTCATTGTGATCGGTTCAGCGGGTTAGGCATGAAAAGGCAACAAACAAACTCACATTAGTATTAATAATATTAGTTAGGATGCCATTTTTTTATCTAAATCTATGATGCCATTATGACGGGATTAAGTCACAAAATTCTACTTAAACTTTGCAATTTTAACATTATAATTAAATAAAATTGACATAAAAAGATACAAGGTTCAACTTTATCTGCTTATCTTAAATTTATCATACACTGAAGTTAGTAATCATTGTATAAAACACGAATAATTTGAAAAACAACATCTCAATTAAAAAAAGCAACCTTCTACAAGATATCTTATCTTCATTCCATGACAATGTCTTTACGGTGTGTCTGGGTGACTAAGATAATGCATATTTACATAACTGTTTCTTTATACATTCTTCTGTGCAATTTTAAAATTCAATGGATTATGTAGTAACAAAAATTTTTTTTCACGAAAATTACATCGCGAACACGAGACTGTTCAGTTTTTGCTGTTAGGCTCGTTTAAACGTATTTAATGATCGGAAAGCACATTAAAACCTATTTAAAATAGGTTGCATGATTGCCGACCCGTGTCCTTGTGACGACAACTTGTAAACTTGGGCGAAATTCATCATTTGAATGCGGATATTGAATTCGTACTAACCATCGCCGAAAAACTGCTTGTTAAGATACTTCCAACCTTCGGCACGGTTGTCCTCAGACTCCATGGCAGCCCTTATCCACAATCCGTTCCAACAAATATGAATTTAATATTTAATTTTATTCCATAAAACCGCGATTGCCGATAGTCTCGGACGGCTGCGGTAAGTGAACTGTCAATGTCACAATAAATCGATTGACATTTGACACTTGACAGTCGCTCTAGGCATAGACTAATTTATTATTCCAGATATACCTACAGCGGCAAAATTTGAACCATCTATCTATTTTATCCTCTTCTAATCCACCGTAAAGGATATAGTTTGTCTCACTTATACATACGTTATTTATTTACTAGCAAATTTTCATAAATTATCCAATAAAATGCTGCATAATAATTATATATATATATATATATATATATATTATTTTTTTATTATCTGTAAAAAACCAACATATATTTGAATATCTCGATAGTTTAATTCGAATTAGATCTTTCTTTATAATTTGAACCAACATACCTGCAGTCAGGCTGACTGAAAAGGGAACAGATCAAAGTACAACGGTTGAAATAAACGACATGAATATAAAAAATATGACCATTGGTTATTTGTTTTGTTACAGATGTTAACTTTTGGTTAAATTGCTGTTCTAATAATTATTTTATCGACATTCAATTTGTTTTGATAAGTTTTAGTTTGAGAAATATTAAAAATCGATGTAATTGTTAAGTCATGATTGGTCTATGAAACTTGTAGCATCTTCATAAAGTGGTACAATGGCACAATCGAGAGAAATGCGTCAGACATCACGCCGTGCATGTATGTTAGCGAGTTGACGACAAACTCTCGATAACCTTTACATAAATTGTGATAAAGTGACATATTTTCCACATTGAGTTCATAACTAATCATTTTCTATTGCGATTCTCGTTTAATGACATGATTCGTGCATAGGTAGGATATACCTACTGAGTAATAAATTGGACAACATATATTAGTGAGCTTATTTAAACAACTTAATTAATTTAGGGAAATAAGATTACTCTCTGGCCTTGTTGAAGACCGCTAGATTATATCTACGTATGACGTATTTAATTGACCGGCAATAATTTGGGTCAATTATTTGATTAAGGCCACGGGCTTTTACGACGATGTTCGAGTTTAAATGAACGTGAATGTCTCAAATTATAATTTTTTTAACGCAAATTAAAAATCTATAAGTAAACAGTAATACTGTTTGTGAGATTATTCTTAAATTAATCTTTGACGTTAAACAGAGTTTGTATGTTAGTGTATAATAATAAATAACTAAAATGGCAACTACTTACTATAAAACGTTATATAACTACTACATAACTGCACTAAAGTTTAAAAAGTATTCCGCATAGTCAAATATTTTCGCGGTTGGACTAAGTCAATAACTTTTTTCATTATCTAGGGTGTTTTTAATTATGATAGTGTTTCTTAAAAACCGGCCAAGTGCGAGTCGGACTAGCGCACGAAGAGTTCCGTGCCATTATTTATAAAAACGGTAAAAAAATCACGTTCGTTGCCCCCTTAAATATTTATTTATTTTATTCTGTTTTTCAGTATTTGTTGTTATAGTGGCAACAGAAATACATCATCTGTGAAAATTTCAACTGTCTAACTATCACGGTTCATGAGATATAGCCTGGTGACAGACGGACAGACGGATGGACAGCGGAGTTTTAGTAATAGGGTCCCGTTATACCCTTTTGGTACGGAACCCTAAAAATAACTGTGCGTTAATTGATTGAGATAAAAAAATGATAGTTGTTTAATTTAGCTTGACCAAATGAATCTATAAAAGTTTGTAACTAATTTAATTTATAATATGCTTTTTTTATGTAATCACAAGCTGTCAATAAAAGCGGTAGGTAATTAATAATATGATCAAAGAAACAAGGAGATTCTTATCGTTATGTAATGTGACCAAAAATTTGAAAGTAATACAATATTAAGATGAAAGAAATATTTGAAAATTAAAAATACTAAAGCATTCTTTGATAAAATAAAGTTTTGAATGTCAAAGAAAATAATTATGTTATCATATTTCAGACACAATACAGTACAATTATTGTGGCGTTTCATTATTTGGCAATGATTTGAAATTTGAATATGAATATCTTATACTTTGGCAACGATTCATCACATTTTCACGTAGAATGCTGCCATAAAATTGTTTAAATTAGATTAGTTTCACCCGCGTTTTCCGAGGGATCTTTATGATAAAACTACTACCTTATAAGTAACCTATTCTATCTATGTGCCAAGTTTCATCCAAATCCGTTCAGTAGTTGCATTGTAATAATTTAAAGATCCATAAAATAATTACATTTCTAACCTAATACACAACTTCCATAAATAATAATCCTGTTGCATGGAAGAATAAAATCTTCCAATAGAGAATTTTGCGGAAAAAACCCATAGAGCTACTAATGTAATGAGTGTCTATGGTTGTTTATTTACTTACACCATATCGGTATGGTATGAAGTGGTGGATGAATGAAAGTAAATGACTCGGTGGGTGGGACGTGCTAATTTTGTTCGGGCTGCAAGTGCCGCAACTGATTCGTCATTGGTTATCCTTGACATTGACTCGTCTTGCGTCGTTCTTAGGTACATAATGAGACGTAAGAGTAGGTACTTACAGACAGTCATGTAATGGTTCACGTCACATTACATTTGATTGTTTATCTCCGTGAGTGAAAATTACATTGATTATCTTGCTTGTATCCGTTCAAAGTTAACTTTTTCTATGAAATGCAAAAATACCCTGTGCGAATTTCCAAGTTTTTAGTTATGCTTTTATAAAAATAAAACATAGGTAGGTAGTACTGCTCCAAGAAAGGTTCAGACTAATTCAGATTTCAGATACTCATGGGATCCATCCTGTAAACATTTTAGCACTCTAGATGTCTATAGTTTAATACATTGGTATTCCCCTGATATTGCTAATGTCCATAGACGACAGTAGCCACTTACTATCAGGTGGTATTCAGGTACCTACCCCTTGAGTGCTTATCAGCCTTCTGACATAAATAAAATGGACTCATATTTTGGTGAACTGCTTTTTAAGCATTTTGTATGTTGAATAATATTACTTACTAGTTTTCGCCCCGCGGTTTCACCCGCATTCCCCAGGGATCTTATGTTTTCCCGGGATAAAAAGTAGCCTATGTTCTTCTCCATACCATAGGCTATCTGCATACCAAATTTCATCGCGATCGGTTCAGCGGTTTAGGCGTGAAAAGGTAACAAACAAACAAATAAACAAACAAACCCACTTTCGCACGACTAAAATATCTTAAGTATATTGCGTTACTTGCGAAATGCTATTTGTAGATACATTTAATATTTCACTACTTTTTTATCTAGCTTATTTTGCCAATTTGCTTTATAAACAAACGTTTAAGAAGTTTAGAATACCAACAGATACCTAGTCGGGTTACAGACCTTTCTGTTTCATTTCCTTTCAAGCTTCCCCAAGTCTTTATGTGATAATATATTGCAACCTACATCTGTGCTCACTCGTGCAAGCAAATACGTCATGGCGGGAATTACTCTAATCTAATATCCTTTATATAATGGCGACACCGTTTTATAACTAGTCTTCCGCTGTTCGAAAATCGAATCACTCGAGGAAATATAGAAAAATATATTTTTCCTTTGGCCTTTGTGTAACAAAGGTTCTAAGTAGGTTCTTCTAGTTACCTTCTAGGATTTGTGTGCATAGTTTATGGTATGAGGTGAGACTGAACAAATAATAATGAATTACGGAGGTCGACTAACGGAATTCTGTCACCGTGCAACAAACATTGTATCTCAATCATACTTCATCCTAACTAATATTATAAATGCGAAAGTGAGTTTGTTTGTTTGTTACGTTTTCACGCCTAAACCACTGAACCGATCGCGATAATATTTGGTATGCAGATAGCTTATGGTATGGAGAAGGAAATAGGCTACTTTTTATCTCGGAAAAAACATAAGATCCCTAGGGAACGCGGGTGAAACCGTGGGGCGAAAGCTAGTCCTAACTAATATTATGAATGCGAAAGTGAGTTTTTTTGTTTGTTACCTTTTCACGCCTAAACCGCTGAACCGATTGCGATGAAATTTGGTACGCAGGTAGCCTATGGTATGGAGAAGACCATAGGCTACTTTTTATCCCGGGAAAACACAAGATCCCTAGGGAACGCGGGTGAAACCTCGGGGCGGAAGCTAAGAATAAGGAAAGATTTGTATTTTTGTATGTTTGTAACGAATAAACTCAAAAACTACTGGTCCGATTTCAAAAAATCTTTCACCATTAGAATGATATATTATCCCTGAGAAACATGGGTTATATTTTATCCCGGGAACGCGGGTGAAACCGTTCGGAAAAGCTAGTGTATAATATACTGTAGTCTTTGTCAGTGTGTTCCGTGAGTTGCACTTGAGTTTGAGTACGAGTGATTTTACATGCTGTATCAAATGCGACAAGCACTCAAGTAGGTATTATCATCAATTATCCGCCGATATTTATACAATACAAACATGCAATTAGCAATAATTAATTAATAACTAATTGACTGCTTACGTCACGCGTCAATACAACGAATATACTAAAGTTTACGTAGGTACCTATATATTATTAGGTATGTAGGTACAACAGCCAGTATTTTGTTATGTTTTAGATAGCTACTGACTTATGGACCGGGAAATTATTATTATTTGTTTATGTACTTGAGTAATATATGAAAACTAGCGGGCCCGACAGACGTTGTCCTGTCCAAATTCGATTACGACGCCATCTACCAAGTCCAATTGTATTTTCAAACCATCCAGGGACCCATATATACACACATAATTTCATCCAAATCGGTCCAGCCGTTTAGGAAAAGTTAGGTGACAAACACACGTACAGAAGAATTTTATATATAAAGAAGATATGTAGCTTATATGAAACGTTTGTATTTTTAACATAGCGCCATCTATTGAATACTTACTCAATCCAGTCAACAGATATCGCTATCTGTTAGAATCGTTTGGAGCTATCAGATAATTGTGATTGTCAAATAATAGACAAATAATTTGCAATAAAATAATATTGCGACTATAAATTGAGATGTAAGCTATCCTATCTTTCAATTTGGATCAAATTGCGCACGGTGTGCAATCAAATCGGTTCAGTAGTTTAGGAGTCCATCGCGGACAAACAACGAGACACTTAATTTTTATATATAAAGAAGATAAGTAAGTTTGAATTTTTAACGAATATTTTTTATTTCTTCACGTCTTTTGTAATTACGCCTGTTGGGTATGGCAATGGATATGTGTAATTTTGCATTCAAAACGTTATAGAATTATACATAGGCGTTATTTATTGATCCAGGAAGTTTATCGTATAGTTTACGGAGTTGCAACAGGCTAATGCGCGGTATGGCGCTTCGAATAGGCTTTATTTCATCGAAATCGGGTGAAAAAAGGAAAGATAAATATTTCACAAAGTCTGTGCGAGCGAAGCCGCGGGCGAAAAGCTCTCTAGAAGCAATTTGAGGTACTAGGTACCCATAGAGTGAAGCTTAAGGAATTTCGTAATTGATTTTGTGCGACTCGTGCCTCGGAATTTCATGGTCGCCCGTCCGTTTGTCTATCACAGAATGTTCTTTATTTTCAGGGTTCCGTCAAGGGCAAAATACATTATTTATTCTGGGTGTAATCCTACTAATATAATAAATGCGAAAGTTGGGATGGATGGATGGATGGATGTTTATTACACAAAAACTACTGAACGGATTGAATGAAATTTGGCACAGAGATAGATTATAGTCTGGAATAGCACATAGGCTACTTTTTATTCCGGGAAAACATAGGATCCCTCGGGAACGGAACGCGGGTGAAACCGCTCTGGGCGGAAGCTAGTTATTTATATATCTAACTATACAGGGTGCTTTTTTTAGTGGGCGTGGATAGCCAAATCCTAAACTATAAGGAATAGCGAAAAATACTCAAAGGAGTCTCGAGCCCGATTTTGATAAAAACTAAAACTTCATCATTGGATTTTTGAAAAATCAATATTCCTAACCAAGAATCGAACCCGTTGATTTTGAAATAAATAACACAGACTGTATTATTACACCATCCGATAGTGCTGCTATCATGCATCATGAATTTTATAAAGTTCAAATGCATTTTTGGTCTCGCTTAAAATTCCTTAAGTTTTCCTAATCAAGAATCATGGTTCGCTCACTGACGCTGGACAAGATTATTTATCTCTTAGAGTCTAAAACATAGACTATAAATTTATTATTAAAAGCATGTAGTGTAAAATAATAACCAAACTAGCTTCTGATACTCGGTTTCAACCGCGGCACCGAGGGGTCTCTCGTATCTATCCACTCGTATGTGCCAACTGCCAAGTTACATTTTAATCCATTTAGCGGTAAGGATTGACAAAACAAACTTTCACTTTATAATATAAACATTTTCTTTAATTTCGTACCAAAACAATGGGTAGCATAAACAAACATAAACAACACGCGATTGTGTCACTCAGTAGAGTGGGTATCATTAACTTTAACAACAGTATGACTATAGACTGTGTAACTAAATACCTTGTGCTTTGAGGCATAATGACGACATACGGCCTTCATTTAAAAAAAAAACTGTCATCCGACTGACTGGCCACATGTCAATATCGTGCGAAGTGTATGATACCTTCTAGAAATATTACACGTGAGTTTTAAAGGCTTTAAAAATGGAGGTTGTTTTGTTTATGTCAATATTGGTATCACATATACTTTGCTTCTGGCTTGATGATGTTATATAATTTGACATACCCATTCCCATGGGTCCCCGCACTATCCTAGCAAGAGATAAGACCTAATAATAATATAGTATTGGCTCGGAAATAGTATAAAATGTCAATCGATACTTTATGAGAAAATTTAGAATTTTGTTTTTTTTATAGTTCGTGACTTCACGTACGACCACAAAGATGAATTATATAGGTACATAAATTAAAAACAAATGAAGTATTTTAAATAACAAAAATGTGTGACAATAGCTCTATGGATTTGTTTCAATACAGGTTAATAAACTTTCAGGGTTGCTATTAAAACTAACTCTGTATATTGCTTCCGCCCCCCGGTTTTACTCGCGTTCCCGAGGGATCTTATGTTTTCCCGGGATAAAGTAGCCTAGAGCGTTCCTCGATAAATGGGCTATAATATTTTTTCAATTCGAACCAATAGTTTCTGAGATTAGCGCCTTCAATCAAACAAACAAACTCTTCAGCTTTACAATATTAGTATAGATATGTAACGTACTATAAGTAAGTATATACTTATTACCTACGCCAGAAAGAGAGGGGTGGCGTAACTCTTAAATTTATCAATCCGGTATCATAAGATAATAACACCGAATGCAAATGGTGGTATCTAGGTCGTGACTGTAGGTACATTTTGCACAGCAACTGCAGGAGTTTCACGAAAACTACTATCAGCTACGTTATTCAAATAAAACTCGACAGCTTTCCTAAAATTGATAATAGTGCATAAGTTACGTTCCATATTTATTTTACATGCGAATTAGATTTAAAAAGAATATGTTAGGTTATAAAATAAATAATATAAATAAATATCTTGGGGCATTCCTCACACACATCTGATCCTAAACTAAACAGAACTCCTACCATGAAAGCCTATAACAGCATATACTACTTTTTTAAATACATTACTTATACGTAGGTATAGATAATTACACCCGACTCAGTACAAACCACAGAACAATATATTTCTATGGTACAAACAGTGTTCATGCACACAAATGTCTGTCCTGAGCTGGAATCGAACCCTTGACATGTAGCGTAGGTATGTTACAACCACGCTAACGGGCCCGTGAAAACATATTTTTTTGTTTCGCTAGCAAAACATGCAAAAATAAACAAATTAACAAGTGAAAATAAATTTGTTCTATTATTTTGATATTGTAATTATAAAGCTACATATTATGTACTTAAATTAATCAAAACAAGTATTTACAATCAATGTATAAAATACAAACTATGATATATAGAAAGTTCTATTATTTATTTTTAGACTGTTTATATAGCATTTTTTTTTAAATACAAGTATCGTAAAAGAAAAGACAAGAAAGGGCATAAAAAAAATCATCCGCTTCACTGTCAACAGGAAAAGTGAAAATTGTAATGCGAACAGGTATCGTTTGTATTTTATTTATATTCGGCATTTTAAGATCTATTAATAGGCCTAATATACCCACAGCTACAATACAAGATAAGAATTAATTATACATAATCTAAAATAATATTTTTTATTTGGACATCTGTTATCTTGGTTATTACACAAAGGTTTATTATTTGAATGTCAATTAAATTATTTGACTTTAGCAAATTAAATTTACATTCTTAAAACATCGTTTCTCAAACTGGGGATCGTGACCCCCAAGGGGTTTGTGTTTAAGTTTAGGGGGTCTATATTATTAGGTATGTAGGTACAACAGCCAGTATTTTGTTATGTTTTAGATAGCTACTGACTTATGGACCGGGAAATTATTATTATTTGTTTATGTACTTGAGTAATATATGAAAACTAGCGGGCCCGACAGACGTTGTCCTGTCCAAATTCGATTACGACGCCATCTACCAAGTCCAATTGTATTTTCAAACCATCCAGGGACCCATATATACACACATAATTTCATCCAAATCGGTCCAGCCGTTTAGGAAAAGTTAGGTGACAAACACACGTACAGAAGAATTTTATATATAAAGAAGATATGTAGCTTATATGAAACGTTTGTATTTTTAACATAGCGCCATCTATTGAATACTTACTCAATCCAGTCAACAGATATCGCTATCTGTTAGAATCGTTTGGAGCTATCAGATAATTGTGATTGTCAAATAATAGACAAATAATTTGCAATAAAATAATATTGCGACTATAAATTGAGATGTAAGCTATCCTATCTTTCAATTTGGATCAAATTGCGCACGGTGTGCAATCAAATCGGTTCAGTAGTTTAGGAGTCCATCGCGGACAAACAACGAGACACTTAATTTTTATATATAAAGAAGATAAGTAAGTTTGAATTTTTAACGAATATTTTTTATTTCTTCACGTCTTTTGTAATTACGCCTGTTGGGTATGGCAATGGATATGTGTAATTTTGCATTCAAAACGTTATAGAATTATACATAGGCGTTATTTATTGATCCAGGAAGTTTATCGTATAGTTTACGGAGTTGCAACAGGCTAATGCGCGGTATGGCGCTTCGAATAGGCTTTATTTCATCGAAATCGGGTGAAAAAAGGAAAGATAAATATTTCACAAAGTCTGTGCGAGCGAAGCCGCGGGCGAAAAGCTCTCTAGAAGCAATTTGAGGTACTAGGTACCCATAGAGTGAAGCTTAAGGAATTTCGTAATTGATTTTGTGCGACTCGTGCCTCGGAATTTCATGGTCGCCCGTCCGTTTGTCTATCACAGAATGTTCTTTATTTTCAGGGTTCCGTCAAGGGCAAAATACATTATTTATTCTGGGTGTAATCCTACTAATATAATAAATGCGAAAGTTGGGATGGATGGATGGATGGATGTTTATTACACAAAAACTACTGAACGGATTGAATGAAATTTGGCACAGAGATAGATTATAGTCTGGAATAGCACATAGGCTACTTTTTATTCCGGGAAAACATAGGATCCCTCGGGAACGGAACGCGGGTGAAACCGCTCTGGGCGGAAGCTAGTTATTTATATATCTAACTATACAGGGTGCTTTTTTTAGTGGGCGTGGATAGCCAAATCCTAAACTATAAGGAATAGCGAAAAATACTCAAAGGAGTCTCGAGCCCGATTTTGATAAAAACTAAAACTTCATCATTGGATTTTTGAAAAATCAATATTCCTAACCAAGAATCGAACCCGTTGATTTTGAAATAAATAACACAGACTGTATTATTACACCATCCGATAGTGCTGCTATCATGCATCATGAATTTTATAAAGTTCAAATGCATTTTTGGTCTCGCTTAAAATTCCTTAAGTTTTCCTAATCAAGAATCATGGTTCGCTCACTGACGCTGGACAAGATTATTTATCTCTTAGAGTCTAAAACATAGACTATAAATTTATTATTAAAAGCATGTAGTGTAAAATAATAACCAAACTAGCTTCTGATACTCGGTTTCAACCGCGGCACCGAGGGGTCTCTCGTATCTATCCACTCGTATGTGCCAACTGCCAAGTTACATTTTAATCCATTTAGCGGTAAGGATTGACAAAACAAACTTTCACTTTATAATATAAACATTTTCTTTAATTTCGTACCAAAACAATGGGTAGCATAAACAAACATAAACAACACGCGATTGTGTCACTCAGTAGAGTGGGTATCATTAACTTTAACAACAGTATGACTATAGACTGTGTAACTAAATACCTTGTGCTTTGAGGCATAATGACGACATACGGCCTTCATTTAAAAAAAAAACTGTCATCCGACTGACTGGCCACATGTCAATATCGTGCGAAGTGTATGATACCTTCTAGAAATATTACACGTGAGTTTTAAAGGCTTTAAAAATGGAGGTTGTTTTGTTTATGTCAATATTGGTATCACATATACTTTGCTTCTGGCTTGATGATGTTATATAATTTGACATACCCATTCCCATGGGTCCCCGCACTATCCTAGCAAGAGATAAGACCTAATAATAATATAGTATTGGCTCGGAAATAGTATAAAATGTCAATCGATACTTTATGAGAAAATTTAGAATTTTGTTTTTTTTATAGTTCGTGACTTCACGTACGACCACAAAGATGAATTATATAGGTACATAAATTAAAAACAAATGAAGTATTTTAAATAACAAAAATGTGTGACAATAGCTCTATGGATTTGTTTCAATACAGGTTAATAAACTTTCAGGGTTGCTATTAAAACTAACTCTGTATATTGCTTCCGCCCCCCGGTTTTACTCGCGTTCCCGAGGGATCTTATGTTTTCCCGGGATAAAGTAGCCTAGAGCGTTCCTCGATAAATGGGCTATAATATTTTTTCAATTCGAACCAATAGTTTCTGAGATTAGCGCCTTCAATCAAACAAACAAACTCTTCAGCTTTACAATATTAGTATAGATATGTAACGTACTATAAGTAAGTATATACTTATTACCTACGCCAGAAAGAGAGGGGTGGCGTAACTCTTAAATTTATCAATCCGGTATCATAAGATAATAACACCGAATGCAAATGGTGGTATCTAGGTCGTGACTGTAGGTACATTTTGCACAGCAACTGCAGGAGTTTCACGAAAACTACTATCAGCTACGTTATTCAAATAAAACTCGACAGCTTTCCTAAAATTGATAATAGTGCATAAGTTACGTTCCATATTTATTTTACATGCGAATTAGATTTAAAAAGAATATGTTAGGTTATAAAATAAATAATATAAATAAATATCTTGGGGCATTCCTCACACACATCTGATCCTAAACTAAACAGAACTCCTACCATGAAAGCCTATAACAGCATATACTACTTTTTTAAATACATTACTTATACGTAGGTATAGATAATTACACCCGACTCAGTACAAACCACAGAACAATATATTTCTATGGTACAAACAGTGTTCATGCACACAAATGTCTGTCCTGAGCTGGAATCGAACCCTTGACATGTAGCGTAGGTATGTTACAACCACGCTAACGGGCCCGTGAAAACATATTTTTTTGTTTCGCTAGCAAAACATGCAAAAATAAACAAATTAACAAGTGAAAATAAATTTGTTCTATTATTTTGATATTGTAATTATAAAGCTACATATTATGTACTTAAATTAATCAAAACAAGTATTTACAATCAATGTATAAAATACAAACTATGATATATAGAAAGTTCTATTATTTATTTTTAGACTGTTTATATAGCATTTTTTTTTAAATACAAGTATCGTAAAAGAAAAGACAAGAAAGGGCATAAAAAAAATCATCCGCTTCACTGTCAACAGGAAAAGTGAAAATTGTAATGCGAACAGGTATCGTTTGTATTTTATTTATATTCGGCATTTTAAGATCTATTAATAGGCCTAATATACCCACAGCTACAATACAAGATAAGAATTAATTATACATAATCTAAAATAATATTTTTTATTTGGACATCTGTTATCTTGGTTATTACACAAAGGTTTATTATTTGAATGTCAATTAAATTATTTGACTTTAGCAAATTAAATTTACATTCTTAAAACATCGTTTCTCAAACTGGGGATCGTGACCCCCAAGGGGTTTGTGTTTAAGTTTAGGGGGTCGCCAATGTATTCAAAACATAACATCCATATAAAAAATATTTTCTGTATATACTAAAACGTGACTGACTGACTGATCTATCAACGCACAGCTCAAACCACTGGACGGATCGGGCTAAAATTTGGTATACAGATAGCTATTATGACGTAGGCATCCGCTAAGAAAGGATTTTCGAAAATTCCACCCCTAAAGGGGTAAAATAGGGATTCGCGGGTGAAACCGCGGGGGCTAGTTCATTTATAAATCAAGTGTTACAAAATTCAATAATAACAACATAATTAAATGAACTAACAGTCAAAGTTGTTTGAAATAATTGAATCACTAAATTGTTGGCTTTGTTTTTCACTAAAAAGCTTTAATACGAGTTCGGTGGATCATTATTCAGAATACACAAATATCATAGAATAATCTGATAAACGTTAAGTAATTAAATTATTATATTATAGTGAAGGGGTCGCAGTTTTTTTTTTTTTTGGGTTTTTATTAGGTCGCGACACTAAAATATTGAGAAACGATGCTCTATTCTATACTGTAGGAATCGGCACAGCGCCTCTCGCCGAACACTAATAGAACTATATTCATCCATACAAAATAAACTCAATCAAACGCTATACGAGTGTTTTCTAACGTCTATTATTTACACTCAGGGTTACAGAAGTATTGTTTGGATATCATTCTTCAGTAATAATTCAAGTGTAATCTTCTCCGTTAATTAAATTATGTTTATTTTTATCAATTATTTTCGAATCCTACTTTTACGATCAGTGGCAGCATTATTCATCAGAATAATAAATCGTTTGCGTCGATTATCGGTATATATACAAACTGCCATTATCATATATATCATTATGTACTACCCAAATAGTAAATTACATAAGTTTATGTAATTTCCTTTCCGCAATATATTTATTCATACAAAGTATTTCTTATGGTAGTGGAATTTCCAAGTAAACTTATTCTTGATTTACCAACCCGTTCAGGAAGTACTAGAATTGTAAATCTATAAGTCTTATATTTATTTGCAGTCTTTCTTACACAGGGCTATTTTAAACTTACAGGGGTGAAAATAATTACTGATAAAAATAACTTTTACTATTGGACCAACTTTTAGAGCGTGAAGAGATGGTCAATAGCTTGCTGATCTCTACAGATTGGGCACACTTTTGGGAACCCCTGGTTTATACTATTATGATTGGAGGTTCGAAGTTCGGACACAGTGACCTCGGAGCGAGCGAGGTATCGCTTATGCAAATTGTCATGCATCCCGCGCACGGTAAGTGGGATACCAGACGAAATCAGTTTATGTTGGTATATGCTGGGGAGAGTGACTTATTATTTAGTGTCCGACTGACTGTATAGTTCAGTGGTGAAGTCAAATGCCGTGACAAAGGTTTGCGATTCCTACGATGTACTTGAGCTTACGGTGAAGAAAAACTTCGTGAGAATACCATAGCACGGTGATAAGAGTATTTAGTATAGTACCCGCCTGGCTGCTACCACCCTCAAGTTGATAATCTGTCTCCAAACACCTACCGGTGTGCTCCGGCAGCTGCACCTGAAATCCAGTTCTTTCTGGGCTTCGTATGCTTACCACCTTGGGCCACATGATCACTTACTACGGTGAATTTGTGGTCAGTCATACACATTATTATTATCATATTTACTACTTTAAAAATGTTTTATTAGTATTGCAGTTATCTTGGTCAGTACTAGTAGCACGCGTACGCCTCGTGGTATCTCATTTATCGGGAATAGCAGCTGGCCGTCATATAAATTTGTAGCTTTATAAATATACGTTTTGTTGCCTAGATTAAGTTTACAATGTGACACTTAAATGTTTATTTTAGTATTTATTTAGTGTAGGTATATTAATTGTTTTGTAGCTGTCCGGTTTTTCTTAGGGTTCGACTGAAAATGTATGTGCCTCACGAGTAAAACTGGGTCGTCGTATTCCTTTTCGCTCATGTAATATTTTTTTTTGTTTATAGTAAGTAGGTATATCTGTGTAATATTTTGTGCATGTCGAAATGAATGTTTTTCTTTCTTCCTTTATTTGATTTCAGATTAGTGACTCACTTACTACGAACGAAGTAATAGATGAGTCACTAACTATTTGGGCTAGTTGGCTATTTCAAGTTTCGCGTTCTCGAGGCATCTTATGTTTTCCCGGGATAAAAAGTAGCCTTTAGCCTTCCTCGATAAATGGGGTATCCTGAGATTAGCGCGTTCAACCAAACAAACAAACTCTTCAGGTTCATAATATTAGTATAGATATCTTTCAAAAAGATTTTTCCTCAATCTTGTTCATTTCAAATGTTAACAATTATTATTAGGTATATTATAGAACTATTGTATTGCTTTTTGTTGAGTGTATTATTAAATTTTCATTGTGACTTCATTTTAGTGAATTAGGTACCTAACTTAATTATTTTTAGCCAGAGTTGTGTGGTTGAGACAATAGTTCAATTCGTTCAGTCGCATAAATAAACATGCTCAGTTAGTATGAAGACCGATTTTCTACGCTTGTCGTTATCTTCTTAAAATTCCGAGGCTTGTTTTTCGATGTATTTAGCTGACATTCAAGCTGTGTAGTCAATGCTAAACCGTTTTCCGTAGATTTTTGTCATCGTAATAAAATCGAATGGAAAATTTAGATAGAAAACTAGATTAGGTACCTTCTTTAGTACTGTGTCACATTACGCAATTCCCAGATTTCATACAAAGTGACAAAAGAATTTCATTATATTATAATGAAAGGGTACTAACATGCTTTTGGGGTCAACTGCACACCTTAACAGCATAAAGTCACGTCTTCCAAGGTCCAACCTATAAAAGTTTTTCAAAGAATTGATGGAAGTTATACCTACAGATGAATAAAACAATATTTACCTTGACCTACAACGAAACCCGTAAGCGGAGAGGGTATCTCCCCTTTTTTATTTCAATGAATTAATTTTAAACAGATGGCAGACGCTTGTTTTGAAAACTTTATGCTTGACCTGAAGATCCTGGTCAGGATAATGGGATAACCTTATCAAGATCTACCTACTCAAAATCTATTAGTTAATTAATAATATATATTTGTTAGAGTTCCGTACCCAAAGGGTAAAAATGGGACCCTATTACTAAGACTTCGCTGTCTGTCCGTCTGTCTGTCACCAGGCTGTATCTCAAGAACCGCAATAGCTAGACGGTTGAAATTTTCATAAATTATGTATTTCTGTTCCCGCTATAACAACAAATACTAAAAACAAAATAAAATAAATATTAAAGGGGAGCTCCCATACAACAAACGCGAATGAATTTTTTGCCGTTTTTATAGATAATGGTACGGAACCCTTCGTGCGCGAGTCCGACTCGCACTTCGCCAGTTTTTTTTTTGTTATAATATGTATTGTTTGCACATTATTGCGTATGTTCTATTTAATATTTATAGGCTGTGTGCTCAAAGTAAAATCTTTTTCTTTCTTTCTTTCTTTTCTTTCTTTATTTCAAGATAACAACACAATAAATTGTTATCGATCCTTGAAGTATGCAAAGCTTTAGTTCAATCTGAAGTTTTGATGTGGGTGAATCTTTTTTATGTATTTTTTTGTGGCAATAAACTAATTTTCTTTCTTTCTTTCTTTATTTTCTTTACATAGTATACAATGAAGTCGCTTCCGCTGTCTGTTCGCTTAGATCTTTTAAACTACGCAACGGATTTTAATGCAATTTTCAGCAATAAATAGAGTGATTCAAGAGGAAAGTTTATATGCATAATACATGCATATTATAAGTACAGAAAAGCCGAGAAATTTAAAGATTTGTAATGTGATGTTATTACAAACATATTGTTGTGCGCTTACTTTGCAAACGCTGGCTAAACCTTACAAGATAGATCTAATGCACCTTTGTGAAGCCGGGGTGGGTCGCTAGTATACTGTACGTTAAAAATTCCGTTACAAACAAACATATAACGAGCCGGTTGGCGTGGTTGGTAAGATACCCTATCTATCACGCTTCAGGTCGTGGGTTCGATTCCCACTCAGGACAAACATTTGTGTGCATGAACATGTCTGTTTGTCCTGTGTCTGGGTGTAATTTAGTGTTGAGTAGGACATACAAGAGGCGGTACATTTGTCCCGTACATGACAAAATAATGTAAGAGCGGTACGAGATTTTGACATGTACTACTTCAAATTTAATGTCGCGGTACTCTTTACTCTTTCATATGACGTGAACTGTGAGTGAGAGACAGAGAAGCATTACATGCTTCATTTCAATAGCACGTCTTTTTATTCAACGACGGACATTTACGCGACCGTCCGAGCGAGAGCAACAACATGACGCGTCGAGTTGGCGCCACCAAAGAAGTCCCGTGGAATTAAAGATAACCGATCTTATTTCTTATGCGATAGAGGTGGACTTTCAGGACTTTTTTTAACTCTATTATATTTTTGTATGAATTGCATTAGTGACTCGCACAGGTGACTAGTGTGTGTGTGTGTTTATTGCCGAGTTTATTTATCAAACGGTTTGATTGAAGTAATAAACGAACTTATTAGGTAAGTCATTGTACCTAATAACTTTGCAATTAGGCTTCATTTCATTAATGTCTCTTATTATATATAAATAAACTACTTAAGTAAGTCATTGTAGATAGGAGGAACAGGCTCAGTGGCAAAAAAGTGTCACAGATTTTATTTTTAAATTTTAATTTGTAGTCACGTCATAAAATGGTACAGTTTCTATTATCATTCACTTCTTATTACTTTGGGATAAGTATTACGTCAATCACAATAACACTTTGTAAGGTACGGCATTGGGCAGTACAAATACAAAGACAGCAACACTAAATGTCATACATACTCTTTACTTCAAATGTACTACAAAGCTTCACGACACCTCGCCTCATTTGAAGTGGGACATTGTACTGGTTCAGTACAACAAAGAGGCTACTCTTACAAACTCATTTTAAAACCGTGTCCTACTCAACACTAGTGTAATTATCTATATAAGTATGTATTTACAAAAGAAAAGTAGTATATCAGTTATCTGACATCCAAAGTACAAGCTCTGCTTAGTTTGGGGTCAGATAGCCGTGTGTGAGGAATAATGTCCCAGAATATTTATTTTTTATTATTTATTTATTATATATACAGGTGGAACTAATAAAAGCGTGATAAAAAAATATATTCTTATACTCTACTCTCTCCGGCAATTATTCTTACGTGCCTACAAGCGCTTTTTAATTTAAAGCTTCGTGAAGGTTAGCACAGTCAAATTGGAGGGGCGCGGCTCCCCCCCATTTGATTTTAGGGGGGGCATTTAGCTCTCTCTGCCCCCACATCCGCGGTCCCTGGGAAAGAAAACTTCCCAGCTTATCGCCCATCTCAAAGTATTTACTAATCTTTGGTATTTACTATTGTTATGCTAATACGGAAATTATTAAAACTGTTGATTATGCACAAAATAAGTACATACCTATTTTTTATGAATCTTCTAATTCATATTCTGTGAAATTGTTTTTCTTTTTATCAAGCTTAAGGTAGTCATGCTCACTTTGAGGCCTTTGCTTGCGGCGGCGTCGTGTGGCGGGTCGCTCACTTCCCTACAATATGTGCGAGGAGGGCGATGGCTGCCACATGCGTCATACTTGTGAACAGGTTCTGCTTGTGGGGGCTGGTCTGCTTAAATTTGCTATCTATTTATTAACTAAGTCACTCATCATTTTGTTTCTTTTCTTTTTTTTTTTGTTATAACACACATATATTGTCAGTGAGACTAGATAAATAATTTAATGTAATAAATCTGAGTTGGTTTTGAAAAGAGTAATTGCTGAGTTTCTTGCCGGCTCTTCTCAGTAAAAGCAACCTTCCGAACCGAGCGTTAGAATCAGACTATTCATAAGTGCTTGTGAAGGCCTATTTGAATAAAAAAGATTTTCATTTCATTTCATATTTTCATTTGGTTATATTGCAGCTGTTTTTGATAAAAGATTAATGCGAACTGAAGTTCGCAAACTACTCTTTGTCGAACTAGAAGTATTATATACTTATACCCACGGATGGAATAGCACAAGAAAATCGGTTGAAAAATGGGTGAATAAAAGCCATGGTAATATTAATATTTATAAAACCGACTTTCGTCTACAATGCTGTTTGATTTAGCGACATGCGCCGGCGCATAACCGGTAACCGCGAGATTGGACCCGATGTCTGTCATTCACTAAGCAAATAAAGGTCCACCCACAACCCACACTGTATATACCAACGTCATAAAAACGTGATCACGTTACTGTATCTTACGAAACGATAATTGAATTCAAAAGTGCTAACTCGTGTAAATTGAATCAATAATAAAAGATATTTACGTAAACTCAAAGAATAATCATTTGTTTCGATCATTATTTCGAAAATCCGTAGACATAAATACTTACTTTTAAAAAACGACTCCATGATTTTTTAATTAAAATAAAATATAAAATTTAGATCATTTTTTAAATGACAAGATTGATATAGGATTTTTTGTTGAAAATTCCGTTGATTCACATTGATCTGTTTAAAATATTTAATACAAGTCGAGTGTTTTATTATTTAGGTAGCTTATAATTTGTAAACATGGTTAGGCGGGACATAGTTGAGCCTTAACATCCGTACTATCATTTATGGTCCATATATTTTTTTAACTTTGACTTTAAAATCACGACCTGTAATCCCCATAACGCTTGTGTGCTCTTCCGACACGAGCTTATGATACTTATTATATGTTTCGAATTAGATAGGGGGCACGGGATCGGGGGTTTCCGCCATTTCGAGAAAAGGTACGGGCCTGTACCATCCTTTTCTCGAAGCGAACCACGGCACTTTTGACCTCCTTGTAACTTCGTTGTGGATAAAGCAAGGAGTTTGTATTTTTTTACCTATTTTCTAATCTAATTCAGTTCGTTTCGAGTTTTATCAGCTTCTCCCCTTCCTCACGGGTACCACGGAACTAACCTCTCCCTGTACCCCCTTGGCATAACGAATACTTGGTCTCAAGTCGGAAGCCTCTAGCTGTAATAGAAGCCGGGATCCTTTAATATCTGGGTAACGACTGACGCTTTCATCAAATAAAGTCTGGTTAAAATCGGTCCAACCGTTTGTGAGTTACAATGTCACAAACATAAAGACGGAGCACAAAGTTCTCGTCTGCTGAACGACTGGCAGAGCTAAAATTAATATTTATATCTCTGACTTTATCTCGGTGTCAGGATACCAGGTACTTACATCGCAATGCAAGGTTTCTGAACTATCTACCTTGTTAAAGTTGCAATCAATTCGAGTCAAAGATAAGTGATAAGACAAAATATTGCGTTTGCGTTTTCTATGACGAAATTCACATTATTGTAATTATCATGAACCAGTGAGAGACCGTCGAGAATTTGAACAAATGCGCCAGCCGCCGGCGCTGAGAACAAGATTGTAAGCAACAGAAAAACGACGTAATTACCGGTGGTTCCGCTGGTTGATAAATATCATCGTGTGATCATATAAAATAAATATATGACCCACTTTATTTGCGATTCAAGCGAGCATACTATCGATTAATTATTACAATCGAGTCACATGATGTTATTGCCATCTCTGTCGGGATTGCTTCATACATACACGCGGACTGAGATATTTTCCAATATTACTATACTAAATGCGAAAATTTAGTTATTTGTTAGTCAATGATCCCGTAATTGCAGAACGGATTTGGATGAAATTTGGCGCGTAGATAGATCGTTTTATCATGTGATAACATTAGAATCCCTAGTAGAAAAAGAACCAGGGTTCTCTACATTTCATACCAATTGATTGCGAGTCGTTTAAATAGCAGAGGAAAGAATACTTCAGTGGTAGGAAATTTATCATTTAACAATACTATTAGTAGGATGTCAATTATGTTGTGTTGTGGTTAAATCCAGTGATAGTCCTCAACTGTGGTCTGTGCTGTGACTAACTAGATACAGTCACGAGCATCAAATATTCCATGTTATTTTTAATTGTTCAGCTAATCTTTCAGCAGTTGTTTTTTACATTTTCAGAGATGGTTACATAGTAAAAGCTTGTATTAATTCTTTCAACCCTGGAAGTTTAGTTAAACAATTTAAATTAGCCCTGTATATACACTTAGTAAAATTGGAAAACAATTTCCCTTGAAATAACGATTGCAACTTTGAAATAACACCTTTAAAATCATACTTAATATTAGTTCTAAAATTCTATGTTCGTAACACAATCAAATTTCAATCAATACTTTAAGAGAAAATCCTTTAACAGTTTTCCTAAGAGTGTACGGCTTATTGTATGGGCATTTATTATTATTTGGTTCAAAATAAGTAAACTATGATTGTAATGTTTAAAAATATTACTATTATTAATATTTTGTATCAAATATTTATCTGTACTTACGTACCTAGCTAATATTAAAATTTTGTAGCAAATGGCGAAAATAAAACAAATGAAGAAACATTATGTAAACAGTTAAACATATAAACGAAATTAAGTACCCCCAATCTACATTTTACTCACAAAAATTCTAAACAACTTTTTTTATAGTCTATTGTTTCCTAGCATGATGTTTAACCTCATTTAAATTGGCCTCATTATCGTTTTAAATGCACATATTTTTTGGGTTCTGGTTTGTTTTATCTGTGGTTTTATCATTATTGGTATCGCACTTGTCTGAACCATTTAACTATTCATACAGACCTGCCTATTTATATGTGATTCATATTTAGTTTTTCATTTCACATTTACCGTCTATCTATATAATAGCGTGATTTGGATTCAATAATTATGTAGCAGTCATTCTTATATTATTCTGATTTTTATGAAAATCATCATTGACAAAAATAACAAATTTAGCATAAATAATTACACGCGTTTCACTAAACTTTACATACGATGGCTGGCGACTGTATTTTTCAAATGGTTAGCATACATTAAAATTTATTACGAATTAACAAAGGATTTTGGCAGCTCTTAGTAATAAGAATAAAATATTTAAAATTAAACGGCCAAAATTCTTAAATTTTTCTAGTTTTAAGACAGCTGCGTTACAATTTTATCGAACAAAGCAACTGTTTACATTAGGTACGTGTTTATCATAATTCCTAATCCCACGCTTATTATCTGAACCACTACCGTAAACAATACCCTCTTTTTAATCTATGAGTCCATTATAAAAAGCGACTTAATCCGGCTTGGAAGGACCAAACGTTAACGCGTGAACACATCCGTTGCAAAAAATTGTGCATGGAACGAGTCTCGTAGAAACGCGGGAACGGGCGAGCTTGTATGCGACAGCTGTTACAAGCGCATATTTTTAACTCACAATAACTCAATATTCACCTCGTATGGGGAACGGCTTCGTCATTATAGTTTCCGTGGTCGGCGGCAGAAGCCGCTGTGTCTCTGGCGACATAGCACTTGTACACTGATTCAACTCATGTTTTTTACCATCACTGCTACTGTTGACGCCGCCGCGCAGCCGCAACGACGGCGAACCGTTAATCACGTCCATTTGCGTGTACTATCGAAGCATGACTGAGTTCTGTTGAGTTCGCTCTCGCTCGGTCCGACGACGGAACACGTATCGCGATGATGCCCGCCCGATGGTAGCCGCGCGCACTAGCAATATCACATCTACAGATCACATCACATCTGATATTACAGTTTATATTACATATAGCGCGTCGGTTGAGATAGCTATATTTTAGTGCTAGTCCAAGTGCAAGGGCAATTTAGCAATGGCATGTTGAGGCAATAGGGCGATACACTGTATCCGCGACTGTTCACTGTACTGTACGAGCGTCACGTTTCCTACTGCCATAGAATTGGATTGGGCACTGTGCCATACAATCAACGTAAACACATCAGCATTTCAACTGGTAACACTGTGTTCAAACGTGATTAATGAAGAAGACTATTGCTATCTGAAAATATTGGGCAGAACAATAGCAATAGAACTTGGGAAACGGAATGAGTAGCAAAGAACGCTCATCAACTTAATTAATGAACACACAAATCATGGAACTTCATTTAATATCCCACACAGTTATAGATGTCGTAAAGAAGATAATAATGAGTACATTGATACTGCGACAGTGTAATATTAGCTCTGTGTGAGTTATGTTTGACAGCTTTGAAATATTGGCTTGAGAAAACATTAGCTCTGTTGTATTTCTTGAAGCGTCGTTATTGTTGGAACGTATACAGTTGAAAACAATTCGCAACACACATGGATAGGATATTTTATTACATTATGGATTTAGTTGTGTTCAAATTGAAGACTGTATAGAGGCAGATAAAGTACACGTATGGTCAATAAGTTCATGACCATGACCTGTAACTAACTAAAGTAGGAATCAAATAGAATTCAGAGAACTTAACTCACAGTTCGAATGTATGTAAATGACAGCTCGCATCGCAAGGGTTAATTTCGCTATCTTTCGTTTAAAAAATATGCTTAATTTCTGAACTAGCTGCACGTTCCTCTATTTTACCATTTGATTTTCGAAAAATCATTCCTTACTACACCCCTACATTACAAAAGGAACATAGGTACCCTTCAAATTTCGTGTTTCTATGACCAGCAGTTTAGGCTCGGCGTCACAATATATCTACTGTGTCTGCGTTGATTATCTCCTGTCAGTCAGGAGTTCAGGATTTCTTCTTTTATATATTTGGATTGGACGGTGTGAGCTATTCGACCTCTTATCTGCAATAGATATCTTAAATTGGGCTAGATATATACAAGTCATAAAAAGGTATTAGGTATAACTCGGTTATTAATCTCAGAAATTTTGATTGAGGATAATAAAGCGTCAACACGAAGTGACAAGCGTATAGTTTGACATTTTACCAGCAGTTTCACCGCGAAATTTATTAACAAGTTGATCGACAAAAAATGATAGCCACATTCTCATGGGAATTCCTGGACATAAACAATCTATGTTTATTGAAATTTATAGCGTATGTTTCTAACAAATTAGACGCTTCATACATAATTTGTATATGAGTGATTGATGTACCTACTACATAAACAATAGGGAATATGCATAAAATTTAAATTTGTCTCAAATATTTTTTTCTAGATTCTTTATTGTCATTACATTATACTTAAAAGGTATTTTTTTTATTCAGTTATTATTTAAACCCAGAAAATATTACATAAAAAGTGAAAAATAAGGGAGGGAAATTCAAACTTACAAAACGCGTCACCATTGGTCGAAACGAAATGTGACGTTAATTGTCACGTCATTGAATTTATCGGCGTCGATATTCATACTGTGTTAAAGTAGTGTTTGTGAGAAAAAGTGTTTAAAACTGTATTCCTGTGTGATTACTTGTGGATATATATTTGTAGTCAATCGAGGACGATGACAGAAACTGGTTTTGTTCAAGCACAATCAGATAATCTGCCGAAAATAGATGCATTTATGATGTCAGCATATTTTGCATCAAATCTCGATTTTGAAAGCTGCAAGGTAATTATTATGTTACATGGTATATTTAAGTCCATAACATAGGCTTTATTCATAAATGTTTAAATAATACTTACATCAAAACATAACCTATACATAACCATTTGTCATTTAAAAATTGTTCTTAAACTCCTAATTTACGTCTATATCATTATAAGTTACTCGTATAATATTATATTATTGAAGCTCACGAAAGTATGATATGTTTATATACTCTTTGTACATATTAGATAAATACGACATTCCGATTTACATGAACAATTTTCTTTCAGTATTTAAGTGCTTGTTTGTTTCAGATCTGAACGAGAATCTTACGGTGATTCAGCAGTTGGCTATGTCCAAGTGAACGTTATTATTATTACATTTTTCTCCTTTCTGTTTCATTATGTTATATTCAATATAATTAACTGTATCTTCCTTAACCTGAAATAAATTATCAATGATTAAAATTTCGTAAAACCGATATACGAATAAATAAGCAAGCTCTTTAGATACATTTTTAATGAACTTTTGTAAACAAGGTTAGGTTAGTTTTAGACCAAACCTCCTATTTTCACACTAAGCTGTACATAAATATATGCTATACTTACGTTAAAATGATCTTCACAACAAAATAGAACCGATAATGGAGATACAATATCCCTTCTCATCATCTTACACCATTTTTTTCGTAATTTCGCATCGCATGGAATACGAAAAAACACTTTATCGGGTGTACTAATAATAGTGTTTTTGCACTTCGGTACCATACAATACTTGTAAGATGGTTTTTTAACTACTTCCATGATTTGTATAGCAATTAAAACTGAAAATACGTATGAAGTAACTGAAACACTATAGTAAACAAACGCGGGATATAACAAATGACGTCATCAAAACCGCGCGCTAAATGGTGGCATTTGAACGGCTCAAATTTATTCAATGTTTTAAATTTCACTTTGAAAAATAATTTGGCTCTTTTCAAGCCTATTTATATTTTTTTCCATGTTATAAAAATGTAAATGATAAATTTATAAAATAAAAAAAAATCATGCATATTCCCTATTGAGAGAAAAGTAATAAATCTTAACTCGATAATTAATTGTGCAGGAGGAGGCTCCTGCCCATATCGGCGCTCTACGGAGCGCCGACATGGGCATAATTTTTAATGGAAATAAATAAATAATTTATTTCCATTAAAAATTAATTCCTACAAAAAGTTACAGCGGTTCTTGCACTAAGCACAGCTTGTATCGCAGGAGACCAACAAACGGTTATCAAAATAGTTTATAATCGTACAGTTCGATAAACATATTTGAAATAACAATCAATAATGAAGAAGGTAAAAAATACATACTTATTCTACAAACTTTTATTAGAAATTTACATTATACTAGCTGTCCCAACAGACGTTGTCCTGTCCAACTCATACACAAAATTTCATCCAAATCGGTCCAGCCGTTTAATCTAAACCATTCTCAAATCTCCACGAACACACACAAAAAATTTCATCAAAATTGGTCCAGTCGTTTAGGAGGAGTTCAGTCACATACACACGCACACAAGAAATATATATATTAAGATTTATTGTGTGTGAGTGTATGTTTGTGTGTGTCTTACTAAGATTCGACAAGTGAGTGATAGATCCCTATACATTTTTAGTTTTTCTGATTGGGAATCTATATGCAATCAAGTCCTTATTTGAACGATACACCATCAGCTATGTACAGGTAAACTACCAAATAAGTTTATCGATTCGGAGAAAACTTTGGTAGACTCACGTAGTTATTTTATCTCTTCGAACCATGGTTGCCATCACGTAGGTAAGTGTGTATCGACAAAACTTACAGTCTAGACATTGCAATGTAGTGTCGTAACCAGAATGTGTTCTTGCTCAGTTCGCATGTGAAATTATTGTGACATCGACATACCTACGTGAGTTTCGACGCGTATCTCGAGCTTTGTCAGTAAGTTTTTGGGAAGTGAAAAGATATTTGCATATTTAGACGAAAAGGTGTATGACGTCATTTACCTGTTAGGCGGAACAATCTTGATTTAATTATATGCGAGTCAATAACTAAGTGTAGATATGCGTCATACAGATATTAGGTCCTAGAATTAATCGTAGATTACGTAACATTATTGCAATCAGCGTCTAAATATTACGTTGTCGAAAATGATTCCATTTGCAATGAAGCACTGTTTATATTATGTAGTGATTAGAACGTAAATAAAAACCGGTCAAGTACGAGTCGAACTCGTGCGCCGAGGGTTCCGTACCTACCCATTATACAGCCAAAATATTTTCTTTCACACAATAGCACAATTTTATTTATTTTTCTTATTTGAGGTTGGTTCCAATTAAGCTAGACCTCTTAATTGTATAAGCTCTTAAGCGCCCATACAACTCAGAGGCCTATCTTAATTGGCGTCAACTATGTATGTATGGTTTTCGATCCAAAACCTATAGGGTACTTCCGGTTGACCTAGAATTGTCAATTTGAGCTAAAAGCAAGGACTTACAGCACAAGTAAAGGAAAAATTCCGAAAAATAAAAAAAGTTGAAAATTAAGGTAAATTTTGGTACTTACAAGTTGTCACGAAAATCTAAATTTTCCCATATCTTTTTATCGAGTTGACCCAGGACCTTGATTTTACTACACCTAATAGGGACTATAGAGTATAGACCTCAATATCTGGTATTAATTTCGACTAATTAGGTCCACCCGTTCCTGAGAAAATCGGTGGTGACACACGGACAGACCGACAAGAAAGTGACCTTATAAGGGTTCCATTTACCTTTTGAGGTACGGAACCCTAAAAAGTAATCAGAAAACCGCTATAGGATGGGTTTTTAATTGAAGATGATAACAAACAAGTTACTTTATAGCAGTCATTAACGCAGTTCATTATAAGAAGAAAAGCTACAGATTTACAACATCTTTCGTTGCAATGAATACCTGGATGGATCATGGTTTATATCATGATCTGTAATAAATACTTCTTAATATTCCTCTGATTAACTCAATAGGGTATTACACCCATTTTTGAAAAGTGTCTCAATTCGTTCATAAGGTGCTAATAAACCACAAAAAAACACACCAAATTTTTATTCAATCGGTAAGTGCAATAAAAATGCATTTAAATTTTACATTTTCAATTTTCGGGCGTAATTTGATGAAAACGCAGGACGCCATGTTACTCTATGGTGATGACGACATTTGGTCTTATAAGTATTCATTGTAAAACTTATTGTACAAATGCGCTGATATTGGTCTCAATTGGAGTTATAAATTTTTATAAATTAAAAATGAGCTATTATCCTTTTCATTGGTGTGCTAGGTTCCTGAATGCATAGTGTAAAAATAATAATAATACTTGAGTTGACACTTTTTAGTTTACTTCCAGCACCGTATGACGTCATATAATGGCGCCTGTTTGGAAACAGATTAAAAAACTGAAAACTTGAATTGAATTTTAAAATTTAAGTTATTTTATGAACTAAAACTAACATTTTCCGACTGCTTATTGCCTAAGCTATCTAAATTGTATATTTTTAGATATTTTCTCATATAGAGTAAAATACCCTATTCCAGATTCCGCAATAAACTTTCAATATGTATATGTTCCAAACATTGCTGGATTCCGTGCCAAAAAACCGTTCGCAAATGGTGAACGAATTGGAGATCCCTGAGATCACTGTAGCTCCTTATATTTGGACGGATCCAGAAGACTCGATCACGGTCAGAAGCGACAGTATTCTTACCGGCAGTTTTGACGAGAGTGATTTAAACACCCTGAGCACTGATTCTAGTATACCACTGTCGAGGGCTATGACTGATTCGGAGATTGATTATGAGCGGCATAGGAGGGTAAGTGAGGGTAGGCGAAAAAGTTCCTTCTAGGCTTTGTGTGCTTACCACCTTCGGCCACATCATCACTTAGTGAGATCGCGGTCAAATACAAGCCTATACAAAGTAAAAAAAAAAAAGAAAAGTTGACGATAATATTTTCCATTGCTCTGCATGTGGTCACGTGATTATTGATAGTTACCGTAGAGTCTGGTGTGGGAATGACCACGGTCAGTGCATGTCTTTTTTTATACATATCACTAAGGTGGCAAAAGCATGCGGCCCGCCTGATGGTAAGTGGTTTCAGTAGCCTATTGAAGTCCGTCATTTATTAATTTTAGTGGACTTATAATTTATTCGTAGGTTTAAGCCCTAGGAGAGCACTTATGAAGGTTGAATTTATTGAAGTTGCCACCGATTCGGAAATCCACCTTCGACTGGGTCGCCTACGGTCGTGTCAAGTCAAAGTCAATGCCATGTATTTGGTTCGGGCCCTAGGAGGGCACTTATGAACGTTGGAACTACTGAAGTTACCACCAACGGAAGTCGACTTCAACTGAGAAGAACCGGCAAGAAACTCAGCAAGGTTACATCTTTTATATATATATTTTTTGGACAATCTGACAATGTTGGCTTTTTTTCTATTAAATTTTTTACAATTATTAAAGAAATATAATACGCATACACACAAAAATGAAAAAAAATTATAATACAGAATTCTAGAGAATGACAATCAAAGATAATCAATTTATCGGTAAAGTCTAGCCACTGAAACGAAATAATCGATCTTATAACAAAATAATAAGGAAGGTTTCCTTTAACAGCTCAAGAGTAGAAGTTTTAGTGACCCCTGGGACCAGATGAGAGCTGCACTTGATGCTTTCCCGCCAGGATATCTTGATTCATTACGCAGGTATAAAATGATTAATTCTTTATATCAACCTCCACTAGGTATTTGGAAGATTTTTATATCTCTCTTGAGGAGCCGAAAGTGTGTTTGAAAAATACCTACCTAATTTTAAAACGCCCCAAAAGTCATTTATATCTAGACTCGAATAAATGACCCGGTCGGTGATACAATCAATTGTAAACCTGAGTGTAATAATTCACGTTATTAGTAAACGCGAACTGCGTCAGCGTTTAAAACGATTCCCTATAGGAATACGAACAGTACCTCTCACGGAATTCTCATGTACTTACTTAATTTCTCCCACATTTTCCGGTACGCCTTAAGTCTACCTATAATAAACCAAAACTTATACTTACCAGCTTCCAGACCTCATTGAACGACACTACAGACGACTCTGTGAGTAGCGAGAGGCTCCATCAGTACAATGAAGAATTGATACTGAAGATGGAGAGGTTCTTTGACGAAGAATGTCGCGTGTACACGCCTGATGACCCTGGCTTGCTGGCTCTTGAGGATGCTTTGGAAGATATTGATTTAAAGGTTAGGCGATATATTTTTGTCAGAAGGCTGACGAGCAGGTAGGCGGTCCACTTGTTGGTAAGTAGCTACCGTGGTCTATGGACATTAGCAATACCTTAGAGTTGTGTTGCCGAACTTTATAAGGAAAAGAAGGCATCTAGCTATCGAGTGCAACTGCCGGAACACAGCAGTAGGTGCTTGGCAATAGATTTTGAACATGAAGATTTTAGCCAGGCAGGCGAGTAGGTACTATATAAAGTATCCATCTACCGTGCTATGGTTTCCTCACGATGTTTTCCTTCACCGAAAGCTTAAGCTCGATATAGGATTCGAACTCACGACCTTCGCCGCATCCGAAGTCACTCCAATGGTATTTCATCGTCATACTGTTTTGTTTGTCAAATTATATGAGTGATTTAGATATTTTTTTCAGACCCTCGACTCGGATTTGGATAGCATCAATACATAAAATGTAAAGAAAAACTAATAAATGACTCCATTTTATTTCTTATATGTTTGCATCGAAACAAACAGCCAAATCATATAGCTACTGAAGAAAAAGACACGAGGAAGGCCTTTTGTTATTGGCGAATATTCTATATAAAAAAAAAACAATTATTATTATCGCGAGTGGCAACTCTTTCAATTTCTTTTTTTGTTATTTCGCGCCACTTTTGTATTACGTATGACATTGTTAAGCTTATGTAGTATGTATATTTATTCTTCTATTATGTATACATAGAGAATTGTTATTTAGTTCATGGTGACTGTCTTTTAACTAAAGCCTTTTAATAAATTTAAAAAATATATACAGAGGCAAAGACAAAATACTTAAGTACCAGTTTTTCTTCTGTTTGTGAATTGTATTTTTAGTGGTAGTAGTAGAGAAAAACAAAATGGAAAATTCACTTGGAAAACCAGTCATAATAATTGAGGTAATAGTATAATAAAACAATTAATATGTGTAAAATGTAGTTTTAATGGGAATGATTTCCAACATTACAACAATGGCATTCAATCGATTGTACCTTCATTGGGCATCATATTTACTAAACTAAAATAATCACATAATGAATTACCACAAAAATATGTAAGTAATAAATGCCAGAAAAATAAAAAACATGCGTGAGGGCGCCACTTGAAAATATTTTGACAGCTCATAGTAAAATCAGTACACGTATTAGTTTCGTGAAATTCCGCAATATGGCGAGGTGTTTTATTTTTCTGGTCGGACTTTATTATAGATAACAGAAATCCACATTAAATAAACAATAATAAAATATATTTATACAAAAACAATCATAATAAATTATTGCACGTATATTATTTGGAATTTCATTGAGATTCATAATTATAATCATAAAATAAATATACTCAGAAAAAAAAGAACCATTTATGTAATCACATACTTAATCAGTCTATCTTGCATAATTGAATGGAATTATATATTTTCATATAACCAATTGTCTAACCAAATGGAATAAAAATTCGTCTTTATTCAGATATAATTATCACGCCCTTCTTTTGTTCCTTCGCAAACGACTTGCAACCCTATATGAACAGGATTAAGACGACAATTACTAAAACGAGGCAAAACCCTTATTGTGTATGGGAGTTGTGACCGATTCTCTAACATAATCAGCTGATAACATCGCACTATACATTGATAAACTTAATAATATCAGGAGAAAATAATATCGTATGACAAAAATCGGTTAGACTACCTATAGGGTTGCTTACGCAACGTACGTAGATGGCGCCACAGATATACAACGAAAATGTGTCCAATGGCGTGTCACGATTTGACATTAGCTGCGTCTTGTCATTGTAACCAAACGCGTCATTTGTTTACGTTATAACACAGTGGCGCCTCTAGTGGGAGTAATCGGTAATAAGCTTCCCTAATAGGGTAAAGCATATATACTGCCTTCTCGATCCAATTCATGCCTTGAAATACAATTATTATAATACTTAATGCATATAAAAATATTGCCAATCGATAGATAAACCATGGTAACCATGGTAACATACTTAACGTTAGGAAATTTAATGGCAAAACAATGGAAACATTCGCTGCCATACAACATGGACGTGATTATATTCGAAAGGCGATCTTACACTAAAATATAACGTTACTTTAATATAAAGTAAAATGTATCAATTATTGGAATTTTTAAGATGGGGCGTCGTGATACGAGAATCATTAAAACTAGAACAATAAATACATAAACAAATAAAAAAGTTTTTTTGGTTCATGTTATAAGTGACGTATACTACCTTCTATCGCGTATGCGTCTACATTTCTCTTTAGGAATTGGCACGGCGCCTCTCGCGGATTATTCATGGAACTAATTTCTCCCATACAAAATCTTTGTGCGCAAACGCAAGCTATAATAGCAGAAAACTTAATGAGACAGAATAACATGAATTATATTTATCCAATAAACTTTTCGTGGATTTTAATTTTATATTATTAAAGTGCGTACTGGCCTTATATAAATAAATATGCAAAATACCATTAAATATACAGAAATAAATACAATGTAATTATGATTACAATAAAAAATTACAATTTAAAAATAATTATGCAACTATTGTAAGTTTTGTAACTTTTTTTTCTGTAGTGTCAGAATTTTTTGGGATTCCAAAGTTGGTACATACCATAGTCAAAATTAGGTAAATATGTCATTTGAATATCCACCCAGTATATCTTATTAGTTTAGGCAGTCTTCTGCCAACGAAAATATAAAAAACCGTTAAAAAGTCTTACCTTTCTACAGTGTGCAACTACCCACCTGCTGAAACAAGCAGTTCCATCAACTCCCGCCCCAGTCTTGACTCTCACTGGAATCGAACCTACACTACATGCCCTGCCGCTACCCTAGCGTCAACAACTAAACTATTACAACCCTTAGCTCTTTAGCTAACTAAGTTAATACTAATTTTTATAATTCACGTATGAATTAATTTTATTTATGGATGTAGGGTAGGTATATAATAAATATTTATGACCACTGCATTTAAAATTAACTTTTTTTAGCCTTGAGTTATGTTTCGCCTGCCATCAGTAGCGGATCCAGGGTGGGAGCTAAGGGGCTCAAGTCCCCCCAAAAGCATCTGGGTCCACCCGTGACTAATAACAAATTAAACCTCAACTGGGCCAAATCCCTCCCAAATCAACATCCTGGATCCGCCACTGCCTGCCATAAACGCACCAATACTATTACGAAAATTGTAGATGTTATCTGTTGTTATTTATGGTCATGACTGTACAGTAGAAGCCAAAGGTTTAGTCTAGATAGAAGATAACTAAACTAAAACTCAGATGTTAGAACATTCACGTATGTTGAGCAATGCTGGAACAATCGTTAGGCAATAGCTAAATATGTTCTCAAAGAATGTCAATATTTTTATTATATACCCACCCAGAACTATCTAAAAGCCTTCTATCAACATCTAGAATAGAAGATTAGAGAAAGGGGAAGGATAAAGTTGAAGAGATTGAGATGCATCAAAATGAAGCTAAGGACTTTTTATGAAGATCTGCAGTCAATATCTTAAATGTCACAACAAATTATGACAATTGGTGTCAGTTGTTTCGGTAAAGTGGCCGCTAGGGGCGCCACGTTTCATTTAAAAATATGCCTGATATTATTATAGACCTTCAGAAGTGCCTTCCTAGGGCAGAAACTGAGTTTATTTTAATGAAAATTAAAGGCTATGTAGGATGCATTAAAAATCATAATCGATTAATACAGTGACGAAGCTGAGTAAGCTAACAGGGCCCTATTTGGGAGGGGGCGAAAATATCCTTTAAAAGGAACAAAATATTTAGGCGATACAAGCAATCAATCTTGATACATAGATGGAAGCGTGAAATTTGCTTGATTATTTTTCAAATAAGCTTAATAATAACATGACGCCCTTTACGATACAAATGATTTGTAAAATCAACATTGTTTCAATACTAGCAGAATACCGATAGGAAAGAATACAATTTAAAAATATTTTTTTGCTTGTCGAAAAACATTCCAGTTCCTATACAAAAATAAATTCCGAATATAAGTAATGAAATCTTATGAAAGAGTTAAGAAGACAAAAGTGGTGCAGACACACACAACTGTGACCGCGTATTAAATAGTTCGTACTTGATATATCTATATGAGTCGTATGGATGCAGTGCAAACGTAATGGACTATCGCCCCTACCTGGACTTTAGCCCCTGTTGCCCATTCCTTAATTCGAACTCGAACCATTAAAGTTATGACAAGACATTGATTGAAATATAGTAAATTCAATGTACAGTAGTCAAACTCGCGATCACAGTATATAATATATTAGTAAGTGCAAGCAAGTTACGACATGCCAAGACACAATAATACATATATACATATAATTGACACATTAGCACATATACAGTATTGCAAGACGGACATAGTTTGTCAATATTTAACTTATTTACTACTATATATTCGTTTTGGAGCAAGCACAACGCATTGTAGGAATACTTTGGTTTTTGAGTTTTGTGACTGGCTTTGTATAAACGAAAGTTAAAAGTATAAAAGTTTACATTATTTAAATATACAAAATATTGATTGTGAATGAAACACATACGGGCTGATATTCCATTCACATGAAATGTTTTGAAAGGAGTAATTGCTGAGTTTCTTGCCGGCTCTTCTCAGTAAAAGTAACCTTCCGAACCGTGCGTTAGAGTCTGACTATTCATAAGTGCTTGTGAAGGCCTATTTGAATAAAAAATATTTTCATTTCGTGACATTTAATAGCAATTGAGAACTGTCAAACTGACAAACGAATTTATTTTGTTTTTTATTAGTTTTTTTATATTTCACAAAAAAAGAACACATTAACACCAGTCACAAAACTAAATAATTTGTAAATAAATGCATTTCGCAATTAGATTAATAATGTAGTGAGTGAATACACAAGAGGCAATGAGTTTTATCATTTAAGGAAGGTTTTAGACAATCTGCGTATAAAACACGGTATTTTATGATATGGCTATAGAAATTATTAATACAAACTTTTTAAACTCTTTCTATACCATTGCTATTGCCATCCATTTATGTAATTAACACTCCCTGAAATTATCAAGTACAACCTACTTTGAACTATATTTCTTACGACATAAGATTCTTATTTGATTGACTATTGTTTATGTTAATCGTGAAATATACGCAGATTAATAGTTCGGAAAGAAGACGTTAAAATGTCACATAGTATATATTATCTCTGTTAATATCCTAAGGCTTCACTTGATATGCATACATAGAGTATACAAAAATAAACAGCTCTACACTTTCACAACAATATTATTATTATATAGGTTGCTATCATATGTAACTTGTCAATTGTATATAATCTTCTATACATATAATATAAACATTCGGGTTAGTTACACCATTTATAAATCAAGAACGGCTGGATCGATTTTTATGATCTTTGATTTGTCTCCGCCTCAGATTTCTATACCGACGCATGTGAAATCGCGGGGAACAGCTAATTATATATAATATATGTGAACAACTTTGGAAACATCAACTTTTTCATACTAAAGGTTGCTCATTCAAAATTTATTTTAAAAATATATTTTTATTTTGCAATTTTTCCTTGATAGTAAAAGTTGTAATAAAAATAATATCCCATTCCAAAATATTCTCCCAGTATTAATATATCTATCTATATAAACAAAAACGAATGACCGAAATGTTTGTACGCGCATAACTTCCAAACGACTGCACCAAATGGGGGCTATCAAAGTAAGGTCCTATAAAAGTTTGTTATTACGGACATAAAAAACCATGTTTACATTTAAATCATATTAATATCTTTAACCGTACCTCATATTTGCCATTATTAATTCACAACATTATTCTAATTAGCAGTGCCTGATTTAGAGTTTAGACCGCCCTTGGCTAACTATGAATATGCGCCCCCCAGCCTGTCCTGTCGTACCCTTTTACAAGTACCTACAGAAGAGAGTTTACGTAACATTTTTGAATCAAATTGTCATTAAGTAGGTAAACGAAAGACGAAAGGAACCAAATAATTCCAACACTTATTTTTACAATCTATTTATTTTGTCCTAAAAATATAGATTTTTTTTTTGTTAAATCCTTGCGACAATTACTCTATTACTTTGAGAATTAAGAATATTATATAAAACTACTTTTTTTTGCTTTCTCGCTGGCGAATCTTTCCACAATATTGTACTAATTAACATTTTGTAAAAAAAACATTCTCAATAAATAATAGAGCAAGTGCCTCAAGTTTCTGCTGGCGAAAAGTTGAGCGCAAGTAATTTTTTACTCTTTTTAATGCAGAGAAAGATGCTCATTGTTAAAAAATCTCTTTTTACATTCGGAAAAATAGAAGCAATGTTTAGGCTTTTTAATAATTGTAGCACACTCTTTGGGGTTAATTAAGGGCGTGGAAAATAATCACTGCGATAGCCCCCATTGGATAAATCTTTCTTTTATGTGTTCGTTATTGTCAGGAGAAGGTTTGTATGAAAGAAAATATATGACGGATAAAATATGTATACCGGGAACGCGCGAAACAGCAAGTTAATAATAAATATAAAAGGTTAATAACTCAACTGATACTGTACATTAATGAAAACTATATTTTCAGTTATATACAACTTGAATAAGACTATATAAATAGCAACATTTGATAGCAACCTCATTCCGCCATAATATAATATATAACATTTATATGATTATATATATCTTTATATCTCATTGCCCTCAAGTGTCACCATTTAAGTTAACTTTTAACATTATTTTATAAAATAACATCACTACCATATTGTCTGTATTAACATGTGATTTTGTAAAAGCGGTGATCTTATTCTACATTATATACCGAGTATACATACGGTATATTAAAAAGCTATGTTTATTGTATGATATTTAATTAAGAGATAAATATATATTTTATTTAGTAGGACTACCATGGACTTCACTGTATTTCATTTTTCTTTGTTCATGTTGAGGATGGCAACTCCATTATTAAAATATCATACAATATACAGTTTACTACTTGTATATTAGTAATAATGTTTATTCTATAACTTCGCACCAATCTCCAAACGATACATATTAAAAATATATATACACTTAAAAACTACTTCATGTTATACAATACCTTAAACATTATTAAAAATAAACAATAAAGGAATACGTAAAAAATCACAGCGTTAAATCACAATAAAAAAATCAAAAGATATTGCATTATTTTCACTTTGCTTTTTTCTCACACAAATGTTCACAGTTCCATAAATACACGAGATCTCGTTATAAAAATATATCTAATATTGCAAAAAAATATATAATTAAAATCACTAACACTATAGCTAGCAACATTAACAATTTTTTCATTGAACGTTAAGCAATATGATTCTAAAAAATGTTTACTCATTTTTGGGGTTGCCAGGATAACAAAGTCTAATATAAAACAGCATTCGTCTGACTGAATGATTTAGCTATTATAATTGGATTTGAATGTTATGGAATATGGAAAACTTTGCCAAAATCCCCGTAGGATCGAAAAATCGAATTTCAGAGGATTTCCCGCCATTATAAAATAGCGCCAATGTCAGACTTACGCCAAATATGTAAATATATCAAAAGTAAATGCAAGCATCATCATCATACTTTGTAAAAAATAAAAGTCTAAAAATCGACTTAGAATAACCTACCAAATAGTATTTTTTGAGATGGCAACCTCCACTATTTTACAAGACGAAATGCTTACAAAACTAGGAATGATTCTCTCTCAATATTAGGTTTAAGCTTAAATTATGCTGCTACTACTGTTTCTCAAAAGTTTTAAAATGGCAACCAATATATTTTTTTTGATTTCGGATAGTATATCTGTCATACTTTTTCCTGAACCTTATAATTTTTTTTGTAAGTTGATATGGTAGTATTTTTCTTTTAATGTCAAAACTTTTGAGAAACTCTCTGCAGTACTATAAGTCGCAATCGAGCGCATTAGCTATCAACCCGTAGGCTACTCTACGACTCCGATTCCATAAAATGACACAAAGCGTTTGATATGTCCCTCTTTACCCTTTGGCCAATCAAAATGTTTTAAAATTTTCTTTAAAATGGATCGGACATGAATAGTGCGTCACAGAATAGTTCTTAAACTTCGACGATTGAAATTTGAGCTTATGGCAAAGCGCAAAACGTATAATTTTCATTGTCATGTATAAAGTCACTATTAGAGATATTCCATATATAATAGACTCCACATCGTTATGAAAAAATTGTTTTATACAAGTTTAGTATATAATAAAATTGACAGCTTGTTTTCTACTTTTAAATGTAATTGACTCAAAAGCTTGGACAATATCAATTTAACCATAAAATATTCATATCAGTTACGAAATTGATCAACTGTCTAAAGTGCTTAGTTTGTTAAAAATAAACATATTGATATCTACATAAATAATCGCGACTTCATACATGACAAAACAAAAATAATGTCGAAGAATCTTACATAGCATCATTTACAGCCCGTGTGGAGCTGAAATTGACATGTGTCAAGCTGTTGACGTCTGTCAGTGTCAATCATGACAGATGGCCGGAATCGGTGCGATAGAATATCCTAAGGTTAAGTATGGACGAGAATCAAACACGCCTGGGCTTCCCCGGACCCGGGCACTCCGTGGACCTGATGATAGACCCCGTGAAGTCCCTCGGCCTTATCGGGTCCATCTCCATAAAACCGGGGTTCAATATTATGTTAGGCACTAACTCCATCACGTCTTGATCATCTGGGTACTCTATGGTTAGTAATACATACCGCCACCGTGTGTTTGTGTGTTTGTTTGTTAGTGTGCAGGCCCGCAGTCCAAGCGTGCGTTCCAAGCGAGTGCGATAGAGGGAAAAGAAGAAAAAATCTCGAATGAATAAAAAAATCAGCAAATACTTTGGCGGTTGTTCCCTTTGCAAGAAACTATGGCATACCTTTCATGCCATCGTCAAATGCAAAGTGTTATCGTATTTGAAAGATTATGAAGAATCATGCGGATAGATCAAAGAAGGAAGCTCGCTCCTTGTGCACTTCAAATGTTAACCTTATAGTTATAGGTTAAGGAGCGAGTTTCTATTGACTACATCAGCAGTAAAATATTTTTATTTTCAGATCAATTTCATACCAAATACGACTCTATATTGCTAAGATATAATGTTCAATATTTATATGAAATTGGTCTTTTTAATTTAAATAATTGTAATAATATACTTGAGCGCTATGCCAAGGGCTATAATATCTAAATAGTATCTACTTATATTAAATTATTTGGTAACAGAACGTAAAGCCATAACGAAAACCTCGATTATTATGTATTATTTTATATTATGCAGTACCTACTGAAGAAAGTGTCTGATATTGGATAAATATTAAAACTTACAAGCTAAGATAATGAAAAAATATAATTATGTTTTGCAGATTTTATCATGGATAATTAATTCTCATGTTATTCTGTCTCATTTATTTAATAATATTATAAACAGTACATATTTATAAGTTTCATATATTATTCTTAATCTAACGTAGAACTAGTGAAAGGTAAGCTTGTAGTTTTTTTTTTATATAATGGTCCAATATAATTGAATAATGGTCCTGAAGTCTTCATAAGAATATAGTACGTGCGAGTTCTATAATAGAGTTTAAAATTGTATGATAGTATTTTATTTAAGTTTTTATTGGTGTTATACGTAGTAGAAGCTTATATATATATTTATAGGAGAGTAAGGCATGTTCTAAATTGTGAAAATTGTATAATTTGAGCAAGAAATGTCTACTTGAGCTATATGAGTGTATACCGTATATGGAATAGAACGACTGATATTCCTAAAAATGGCAAATCATGTTACCCCAAAAAAAAAAACTGTATAGGCTTGTGTTTGACAATCTCACTATGGTAAGTGATGATGTGGCCGAAGGTGGTAAGCACACAAAGCATAGAAGAAACTGGCTCTCAAAAGTAGCTGACGGAACAACCCAGTAGGTATTTGGTGATTTTCAACTTGAGGGTGGTAGCCAACCAGGAGGGAGGAAAATACGTGAAAACCGTTTGTACGTTGGGAAACCAGCGGTGTAGTTACTTATGCCTACATACGACAAAAAAAACCCAAAAAATTACAAAATGATTCTATAATTCTTATTTAATCTGACGTTTTCAAGAATGTCAGTCGTTCTGTCCCACATAGTATAACTATTTATATACAGGGTGATTTTGTTATCACTGGCAATACTTGCAGGGGTGGAAGTACTCATCAATGTGAACAACTTTTATTATAGGGCTAACTCTGATATCGCGTAAAATAATACGGTTGCTTCATACATTTTGGTCGAGTAGGTATTGAACTTTTGTATGGAACAGCTGATAATTTTTTCATGATATCACAGTTAATCCTATAACAAAAGTTGTTCACATTGATGAGTACTTCCACCCCTGCAAGTATTGCCAGTGATAACAAAATCACCCTGTATATCATACTACAGTACTAGGATATTTACCTACTAATATCAATATAATCGTTGGCCAACTATATACCTATAATGTAAACTGATATTCGAGAAAAAAAAACCAGTTTTTGAAAGTAAGTTTAAATATAAATACCAAAATTAATTATATAGTCTCAACTTCTTTGAATATTTAATTATATTTGAGTCTTAATAAAAAAAAAAAGAATATGGAGCATTCGAAGAATATCACCTGGGGTATTTTATTCACCCTTCTATTAACTATTTCATGTGTAAAGCCTGACCAGCCGGCTTGGTGAGGGCGCCACTTGAAAATATTTTGACAGCTCATAGTAAAATCAGTACACGTATTAGTATTAGTTTTATTTTTCTGGTCGGACTTTATGAAGAATATATTATATTTGCAAAGACACACACCTGGCAAGAATGTACTTATAGCTACTCAGCGGTAAAGCTTGACCCTACGCCCTAAATGCTTATACTATTATTTTCAAACTTGGTATAATATCTAAGGAGGACCCTAAAATGTTATTATAATTAATATCTTATTGTAGCAATGCTTGAATGTACTTGAAGTAGTTTTATTGACATAAGGAGGCACTTACGTGCTTTTAAAAAGATCATATATCTATTTACTTTGTTGTGCACATGACTGCGATGGTTTCTGTCAAAAAAAAAAAATGAAAAGAGGTATTGCAACGCACACCGGAAAAAAATAAAAATGATGACCACTTTGGAACAATAATTAAAAATAACAATACCAAAAGAAATAAGTATGAATAATAATTACGCACGTACTTTACGTCTATAAATTGAAATAGCTATCCACATAAATGCCTCCTGATAAGTCATTAAATACAATTACTAACCAGCAGTTCAATTTTCAATTCTAATGTATAGGAACTAAAGTTGATAATATCAATTCTTATTCATGTTTATTGGTATTGTATCATTTGTTTGAATACTATATTATTAATTGACGTCCTGTCGTTCTTGGTCCGTATTCTAATAGATTTACTATTTATATATATATTCTAATATATAATGAAAATATTAGCAAATCCACGGTAAATTAAATAGTCTATATGTCACAGTCAGAACTCTTTCAGGGAAAACCTACTTTTGACTGAAACTATCTCAGTTAAAATTATTTCTTGGTACATTCAAAAAGACCTCTAACCTATTTGATCAAATATCTACTTATTTTTACATAATATTGAATGAATTCCCTTATTTATTTCTTTAATTATATATTTGGAAACCTTTGGTATTATCGAGCTAATAGAAACCTCAAATTGTCACTAAAATATATATTATACTATTTTGTGAATTCAAGGCTTGCAAGGCTTTAGTGTTTAAATATAGTTTTTTGGTGCTTATATAACTTTTTAATAATATTATCTACTAATATTAATGCGTAGCACCAATACGTAGCGAAGTTTTATGAATTAAAAATATATTTTTAATCTTTTATATTTTATACAAAAATTACTCTTCTGGAAGATTTTTTTAAAAATTGGCACTTATTCAATATATATTTTAAAGGCTAAAATTACATGACTACCCAACAAAATTTATGAACCAAGCTGTGCATGGAATATAATAAAATGTGATCTAATAAACTATTTAATATCTTAATAATAAATGTACTTTCTTTATACTTTGTATGTGTGGTTTTATCCTAATTAATATAAGCGTAACTATATGTTGAATAATAATAATTATTAACCTCCTCAATTATTATCATATTATTTTTTAAATTTGAGATTCATCACCTATTCTTAACTCATAATAATAATTTGGGTCCAAATTACGACCAAACTCTATCGCAACTAGATAAAGAACCTATTGATCGATAAATCTATTTATTCAACTTCAGATCTCAATCTAAAATCGACCGAAGCGACGACGGCACGGTCGATTTTAGGTTAAAACTAATTTCGATCGAAACTATGTGATCTTTTGTACCTTAACTTATATAAATCTCACTAACATCACTTCCATTACTTAAAAGCGATTTAAAGATAAAAATTAAGCGAACGATCGAATTAATCTACAAGCTATTTATCAGAATTTAAATAATGGAAAAAATATAAATGATTTTATTATTCTCTATTTTTATAAATAATCCCAAAACCCACGTTATTATTATTTGATCGAAAACCTTAATGAGCATAACATTGTTCAATACAATTTTCATCTACACGAACGAGATGATCGATCGACCAAAGCCTACCGAATAGTCTATAATATTACGGTCGATCGACATTGATAATTTTTTTTGATACCAATCAATAAATCTATCAAATATTGTCAGTTTTGCATGAATATTTAAGCAGCTATTTTCGATCGCGATTGAATTTATTCAACTAACTAACGGTTGATCGATCAAATCAACAAACAAAGCATCGATAAAACCTAGACACGATCATTTTTGAGTCAACTTACGACTCGACCGAATCATTCACGTATTCAATCAACATAAAACAAACAAACTTTTCACGATCGTGATTGAGTTAACCTAGAATTTATCGAACTATACGCGATCGAAATTGGGTCAACCTAGAATCGATCGAATTATCGAACGATATTTAGTCGAATCGAAAGTTAGTGGCATCAGTACCACATAAAGTACAATCGTGGCAGAGGTTTATGCTATGGCGTGTCTCGCTCACCGTTCCGGCGCCACTCGCGGCACAGCACGGCGCAAGTGCCGGCCGCCAGCACCACTAGAGTGCCCATCACTACACAAACTGCCGCCACCCATGTACGGGTGTCGAAAGTCTCCGCGCCTTCCAGGAAGTGCTTGTATAGCTCTGGAATATGGGTTATGGAAGTTTTGTTAATTTTCTTTTTAAAGTATTATGTTATCAGAAAGTATGTGGCAAACTGGCAGGGTTTTTTGGGTTGGCAACACATTTAATTCTTGAAAAGAAAATTCTCTTCTAAATGAACCGAACAAAAGTGGCTAGTGTGTGGTTTATATAAGAAATTATACAATATTTATGTGTTATTGAATTAATTGATATGCACTGAATTTTATGGGTATTACATAGTTATCATAAAAATAAGATTCATATTTGCTCTTGGAACACAGTTTTCACTAGTTCGGGAGCTTATGGATTCAAAAACATACTGAACATGTTTAAATCAATAAATTAACTTGTAAATGGTTAAAGAGTTGGTCACATACTAAAAGTAGTTTATATTAATGAGTATTTTCAACCCTGAAAGTTTAGCTAACAAATTAAAAAAACCCTGTATAATAAGTCTGGGTGGGTTTTCAGGGGCATTTAGAGTTTTTCGAGACATGAAATGTAAGAGCTACCGACCTGCCTCCTGGTCGCTATACAGCGTAGTAGCGAGGACCTCGACCGGGGGCCCGGGGCCCAGCACGTTGGTGGCCCACACTCGGAACCAATATGACGCGTTCGTATCCAGATGGTACACGTCGATTTGACGCTGGAAATTACAGCACATGACAATTTATAAAAGGACCTAAATTGGTGAGCTGTGAACAGGGATTTAAGGAGATTAATTAATATTTGTTGAGGAATTTTAACAAATAAATATCATGGGACATTCTTCACAGAGTTTTATGTACTATGGAAAGCAGATTATTGATAAATTACTACTATCACTATGAGATAATAGCTTTTCGCATCGCGGTTTCACCTGAGATCCCCTATTTTACCCCCTTAGGGGTAGAATTTCGAAAAACCATCCAAGGTTTTTCAAAGTTTCTAAACCCAATAGTTTGAGCTGTGCGTTTATCTGTCAGTCAGTCAGTTTCTCCATTTAAATATACAGTTATACTCAGAAAAAATTTATATGTTAATGCACACAAATGCCTAGGTGGGAATCGAAACCACGACCAATGTCGTGGTAGCTAGGGTATATCTCCTTCGTCAACCAGCCCTTCGATCTAAGTAAGAACTATTAAGTTAGCTCAATGCTACAAATGACTTGCAGACAATTGTAGTAAAGTGCTGTCATGGACAAGGAAGGATTTAGTGCAATGACCCGTCATTACTTGTCTCTTTTGCACGCGCACAAATATGGTGCCATCGCGCTCGCACAGATGCGGTGACCGCCGACGTCACAAAGGTCATTGCACTAAATTCTTACTGCTCCGCGACCGCACATTATAGAAACTACTAAACCTTACCGAGTTAGGACTGATATGGTTAGGACTTATCGGCCTCCACGGCTCGAGGCTGCCGTTGACGGGCGCCGCTGAGCGGTACTGGGCGGTGAAGTCTATGATGGGGTGCCCTCCGTCTCCTGCCACGTTCCACAGGATCAGCGCTAGGATAGTGGACGCGTGGACTGTCACGTTGACCAGTGGTGGCGGCTCCGCTACGGATGGATGGTGAGGTTTGTGATGAGTATGATTGCAGTACTGGCGGATAGAATCAGATACATTTCCTACTTATTATATAGTGTGGTTTAACGGATTTAGATCAAGCTTAGGAAATCATATCCATAAAATTAGAGATTTCAGTCGTATATGAATAATACTCAGGTGATTCTACATAAATGTAAACCTACTTAAGACATGCTGAAAATGTTCCTAGAAATTCTGAATTTCGCGGTCATGGCAACAATGCCAAACCATTCAAGACATACTTTGACATTTGTGACGCATGTACATAATAATATGTATATCATAATTAGCCTTTTCACAAAATGAGCACATATTTTACACCAGAGACGTCAAAGATACGATCCGCGGGCCGCACCCGGCCCGCAAGCCATCTCAATACGGCCCGCGACCAGAATCTATCTAGTGAGGATTTTAGACGACATTCGATGCCATTACGTATTGTTTAAAACTGCGCGCTTTATTTACGAGTAATTAGCGGGACGCGTGTATTCCACGCAGTGGCAGTATTACAAAGGATAAATCGTAACTACATTTTATACACATTATTTCAAGAGTTTGAATAACTATCTAAATATAAAAAAACCGGCCAAGTGCGAGTCGGACTCGCGCACCGAGGGTTCCGTACAAACTTCGTCCATCGTTCATCCATCACGGGAAATGCACAATTTTATTTATTTACCTTATTTGAGGTTGGTGCCATTAAGCTAGACCTCTAAATTGTATCAGCGCCCATACAAGAGGTCTTTATTAATTGGCGTAACTATGTATGTATGGGGACACCCTTCAATTTTCAACTATTTTTATTTTTTGGAATTTTTCCTTTATTTGTGCTGTAAGACCTTGCTTTTTGCCATTTTTTTTATATTTGAGTTGAGTGAATGAAAGGTAAATTGCGGTTTACGATTTACGACGTATTAAAAAAAAACTACTTACTAGATCTCGTTCAAACCAATTTTCGGTGGAAGTTTGCATGGTAATGTACATCATATATTTTTTTTAGTTTTATTATTCTCTTATTTTAGAAGTTACAGGGGGGGGGGGGGACACGCATTTTACCACTTTGGAAGTGTCTCTCGCGCAAACTATTCAGTTTAGGAAAAAATGATATTAGAAACCTCAATATCATTTTTGAAGACGTATCCTTAGATACCCCACATTTATGGGTTTCATGAATATTTTTTTTAAATTTCAGTTCTAAGTATGGGGAACCCCCAAAATTTATTGTTTTTTTTTTCTATTTTAGTGTACAAATCTTAATGCAGTTCACAGAATACATCTACTTACCAAGTTTCAACAGTATAGCTCTTATAGTTTCGGAAAAAAGTGTCTGTGACATACGGACGGACAGACAGACAGACAGACAGAGACATGACGAATCTATAAGGGTTCCGTTTATTGCCATTTGGCTACGGAACCCTAAAAACCGGCCAAGTGCGAGTCGGAAAATTTACACAACTGTGCTGTAAGTTGTAAATGGCGTGGTAAGATTAATTAGGGAATTATTTCTTTTAATAGTGGCCATCCTAATTTATAATGCCATACGATTTTGATGTTAAAGTTTTTGCACTCCTTTCTTAAATGAAAGTAAATACCTGCCTACACAAGATGGATATCTACAATTGTCATCAATAATTTAGATGATCAACCTATGTATGGGATTGGTATAACATAACGATAAAAATAATGTGATTTCAAATATACTTTTCATACAGAAGTTGATCTTTTTAGTAGGAATCGATGACAATTGTCGACATCATCTTGCCTAGAAGTAATAAACATACAGACAGATAAATATTTATCGCCGTATTTTGATAATTCTATCCTGTAAAAGTCTAAGTTGTTTGCAGTTTGCCCCAAGCTCTTTGCAGTATTATCTGTCATTTCATTAGCCTATTTTTATATGTTTTGTTTTCCTACCACTTACATTATGAATAATAATGTATTACGAAGCATAATTTCCTCATCATAGGAAGTATATCTGTATAACATACCTAACAACCATTGTCAATATCATTATTTACGTGTAGCATCAAATATTTTGAACAAATTACAAAATAAGAACGCTATAAAATAGTCAATTACTCAGTTTAGGCCTTAGGAAGGCACTACGGTTCCCAAGCCAGCCATTATCTGAGAAGATCGGGCAAGGAACTCAGGATCAATTTTCCACACACGGCCATCATCCCAAACTAAGCAGAAGATGGAAACCAGATAACTAATATAGCTGCTATATTACACAAATAATATTTGTTCTCACACGCATAAGAGACTGGTGGTGATATCGTTTGGTTACTTTATGTGTATGTGATACCTACTATAAAAAGCCAGAAGTGTTGGGGGTGATTTGGGCGGCTCTACCTTTCTGTCAACACACTGTACAAATGTTTGTCCGGTGTCTGTTCGTCAAATGAAATTAATGTATTGATCGCAATCGAACGCTTACAATTTTATTACTATGTATTTGTCGATTCATGCTAGGAAACTATTTATTATGTAGTTTGTGAGTCACGGAAATTCATAGGTAAATTGATTAGTACAAAAAAGTAATGTGCGGTTGGGGAACTCCCAAATAAAAAAATAGTTTGTATCAAATGCCTCTCAATTTTTATTATCAACATTACATTACCCGCATAGAATATATATTTCAACCCGTATTCTGCAGTAAAAATTGCTGGTTTCGGTCACGTATCGACCGCGCATCGTTTAATTATTTTCTAAGTATGAAAATCTTTATTCTGGGATTCTAAACATATCCAAAACATGTCTCTAAAATCTTTCAGTACAAATCCAGCCTAAATTTTTCATAGCAATGTCAGTGCCACTGTAAGAGGCATTTTAATATTTATTACATGATTTTACAGCTTACAGAAAACTTTCAATTTGTAATTCTGATTGTAATCTTCAAGTTTCGTGAGCCCAAATCAAACTTTTGAAATATTTTTCTGTTTTTTTATGGCGAGTTACGTTTTCGAATGAACTTTTCTTTGAAAACGTTTGTAGTAATTTATCAAACCAGAAGGTTACCAGAAGAATATGGATTGGTTTAGTTATTGAGATCCATGTAACTTTAGATAAGATTATTTTGTTTATGTTAGAAGCAGACAACCAGACAGACAGTCCACCTTATGTTAAGTGGCACCCATCGCCTATGGAAATTAACAATACTAGGGGGACTGCCAACCTGAGGGTGGTAGCCAGCCAGGTGGATACGAAGTACTTTAACACCGTGCAATTTATAAAAATACGTACAATGTTCGTCGAAAATATTTGGAATCGCTTAGTAGGATTTCTGATAACAAAATTAATTCGACTCGCTCTTATTAAATAAATCATCATACTTTAGCTGAAGGAGGCGTGACATGGACCCACATACATATCGACTGAGAAATTATAATAATTATGGATTCAATACATATAAAAAAAAGTCCTGACTCACTCCCGCCCTACACAAACCCTAGAACCCAGAAAGCTGAAATTAAAAAAAAAGGCTGGGTTTTTTTTAAATTTGTGAGTGGGCGGTAAGCTAGTTGAAAAATAAGCCCGACTGCTGAGAGTGGTGGTAAAAAGACAGTCCATGAAAAAAATGAATAAATCAAATTAATTTGTAAATAAAACGTTTATAACCGACTATTTTTAAAATTTGGTGACACTATCCAATATCCAATCAAGCAAACACTCATACTATTATTTAACCAGTCAAAAGTCATAGAATTGTGTGAAGTGAAAAAAACTACTATAATTTCATATAGGTACCACCTATCTGTCAAAGGTGTCAACCCATAATTACCCACACCTATAACAATAACATCATACCCAAGCGCATCGTGACCTTCCACTCCCCGTCTGGAGCACATAGCGTGTAAACATAGGGGGGCAAGGACGGTCGGAGCTGGAGGTCTGGTTGAAATGGTCGATATAAAATAGCTGTAATTACGCGGCCTTCGTTCAGCCGTGCTCCTCTCCAGGTACTCGGTTATGGTTTATGGGGTGACTATGGTTTGGATTTTGGTTGGGATAAAATCAAGTTTGGAATGGTGTGACCATTTTTTCATTGAAATAATAGGATTAATCATCACGTATAAAGAAAATAATGATACTTTAAGAAGCAAATATAGTCGTTCAAACTCTGGATCTTTTTTTTTTACTATATAGACCCGTGTTTTGTGTTGATTTAGGGCAATTTTAAGGAACAGTGGCCTCTCTGATGCGTCGCATGCGGGACAGTACTAGCAGCCTCCTCAATACTGTTTTGTGGAGATGCGACTGCCCAGTTGTGAGGCACTTGAACGCCATACACTTGGCATCCAGAGGCGCTCTCATTGATATTGGGTAGCCGGTTTTATTTTATTTTTAATTTTTATGCTGTCTACTAACACCCCTAGTTTATAAGTTAAAACAAGTACATACTAACAAATATGGATGCCTTGTCCGAAATAAATGGTTATTATTATTATAATCAGAATCTCATCATGGTAAGTGACGATGCGGCCGAAGGTGGTAAGCACACAAAGCCCAGAAGGAACTGCCTCTCAAGTACAGCTACCGGAACACATCGGTAGGTGTTTGGCGATAGATTTTCAACTTGAGGGTGGTAGCCAGCCAGGCGAGTACTACAAAGTACCCTACCACCGTGCTATGGTTTCCATTACCGAAAGCTCAAGCTCATTGTAGGATTGACGGATCTCTTGATTTAGAAGATGTTTTCAAAGATAAATAGAATATAGCTCACGAATTTTTCTGTATTCTGACAAATGAACATCCAGTAGTCAACAAAGAAGTATATATTTCGGGTACTACGTAGGATAGTTTTTTTTGGAACGAAGTTCCATTTCGCGCGTTGTGAAAGGGGGCTAGACGGAAAAAATTCTTACGAAAAGTTGTCACGACACTTTTTGCTATAGTAAGCTATTGTAAGCTGTGCGGCGTCGCATGTTTCTCTGTCTGTCTCTCTCTCTCTTATAGAAAGCAAGCCAGATATTTTCATTTCTGATTTACTTCGTTCCATCCGGGTGTCCCTTGACACCTCTCAAGTTTTTTTTTTATGGGAAGCTCCTGCCTCATTAATCATTTGTTATATAGGATAGGAAACCCAACGCTAACATTTAGGCAAGGGATTATTACTAAAATTAGCTGACTTCACAAGTCTCGCTTCCGCGGTCACCTGTTCCAATTTAGCGTTAAAGTTTCGCCTTCCACGACTTCTTGTTTCAACAAGTTGGTTCAAACTTCTTGTAGCGCAGGTATCAGCACTTTGACGATAAATTACATTCAATTTTCATCATTAAAACGTTGTGCGAAGATTGAAAGTTGTAAATTGAAAACTAATTTCATTTATGACCTTTATAGATTGGTTATTGACGTGGAAACTATACCGCAGTTGCTCTGTTTAATGGTTTGACTTATTTCTGTGGTCTCAGGTTGTAGGTTGAAACTCTACTTCACTATAGTGAACATTTTATGAGTACACTAGCTGTCCCCCGCGGTTTCACTCGCGTAGCGGTTTAAAAAATAGATGTTGACTGATTCTCAGACCTACTGAATATGCATATAAAATTTCATAAAAATCGGTCGAGCTGTTTCGGAGGAGAATGGTAACTAACATTGTGACACGAGAATTTTATATATAAGTTAAGATAAGATTAGCTTTCCACCCCATGATCGGTATCCCCTAAGGGTGGAATTTCACGAAATTTTATATCACTTGATTGGTTTTTTAACACGCTTTTATTAGCTTCTTCACATGTAACTAACTAACTATGTATAAGTGTGCAAATGGCGGACTCCAGTTACTTTTATGCACTCCATGATATGGGTATAAAATGAAAGGCTTTGCTGAGAATACGAAAAATAAAATGACGTCACATAAAATTCAATATGGCGGCCGTCCCAAGACTTATTTTTTTAAAATTTTTAGTGCGTGATGGCGTGTTTTTAGTTTTTTTTAATTATACGAGTAATATTATTTAGAGTCCTTTTTTCTATATCTTTAATTTGTGACCTTCTTCACAATACCGGTTCACAGATACTATTTTCATTAGGAATCTTATAAAAATCTGATAAAAATGTATTCTATTTTTTTTATTCCAAGATATGATCTATCTTTGCCAAGTTTCATCGAAATCTGTTTAGTGCGTGACTAACAAACATACAAACTTTGACATTTACAATTATATTATATTTATTATTATAGTAAGATTTAAAGTCATATGACACTGTCCTAGTAAAGAGTTTAAACATGGTGTATCTATAATAACATTGTATCACAGTGCAATTCATGTCAGCGTGGGATTGCAGTCGACACTACTGTAATTATACCATTTTACTGTCACAAGTCAGGCAAGGGTCAGTATTGAATCTTCTACATGAATGTTGTACAAAGAATTTCCCGTTTCCGTGGAAATTAAGGGATAAAAGGTATATGAACATAGTCTTAGTTAGACATGTAACGTTGTGTAAAAAATTCAAGTTAATCCATCGACAAGAATACGTATGCTGAATTTTTACATTAGTATGTATACAGGATGATGAAGACACTTTATGTAGCACTTACGTACGGAACAACCAATCGTGATCTAATTTGGCACACATGTAGCATGTGGCATGGAGACGGACATATGCTTTGGGGCTGTAATTGATAATATTACAAATACGGAAGTTTGTGTGTATTTTTGTTAGTAATGGATGGATTTCAATGGATTTTTACAAGTAGATAGATCATATCTTGGAACAAAATATTAGTTCCCTTTGGGAAGCCAGTACTAATAGAATTATCCTATTTATTTATTTATTTTCATAGTATAATTTGTGGGTTGCGCTGGACTGTATGTAAATTATGTAATACTCCATTTTACTGGCACAAGTCGGGCAATACTTGGGTCAACATCAAATAAATTATACTCCTAATGGATAGATAATGGTATTTTATAATGTGAATAAAATTATGTATTTTTGATGTCTGTAAGTATTTCACGATGTAAACTACTTATCAAAAGAGCTTGTACAGTCAGCGTCAAAAGTAGATTGGTACTTTAGTACATTACACAATTCATAATTTACATACAAACTGTCAAGAAAATGTCAATAGATTATTATGAAAGGGTACTAAAGTGCCAATCTTCTTTTGACGCTGCCTGTACTATGGAAACCAGATAAGTGATATACTACATAATACTACTTTTCTTTTTCTAAATATATACTTGAATAGTTAATTACACCCAGACTCAGGACAAACGGACATGTTCATGCACACAAATGTCTGTCCTGGGTCGGAATCGAATCCACGACCTGTGATAGATAGGGTATCTTACCAACCACGCCAACTAGCCCGTCATATTAAAGATAGATCTAAAATATGTTTGTCAATGGTAAATCTAGATAGGCATCTCCGTATAGCTAGCACGGGAAGGCCTGAATGAGTGGCTTCTATTACGACAGGTTCAAGGTTCAATTTAGCACAATAATAGCACTATTGCGATCTAACTCCTAGCACGTGTTCTATACTAGTTGTCCAACCGGCTGTGTTGTTATTAACTTACTAGGTTATGACCGTGGCTCCACTCGTTTTTTTATCTGTGACTTGTATCACCATAGATTTTCGCGCTTTCGACATTAATGTTGCATTCGAAATCGGTTAAAAAAAACATGTCGGATATCTGTCAAATATATTGAATACTAGATTCGGCTTCGCGGTTTCACCCGCGTTCCCGAGAGACCAATTTTTTTCCCGGGATAAAAAGTATCTTATATGTTATTCCAGGGTATCTATCTATGTGCCAAGTTTCATCCAAATCCATTTAGCAGTTTATGCGTGATTGACTCACAAGCATCGAAACATACACAAACATTCATATTTATAATATTATCTCAATTTCGCCATGTTTTTAGGCAAATGTCAAATGTGACATTGATGTCGAAGACTCTAGAATCGCCCCCCAACATACTATTCTCAACTCTAGTACTTCTAAGTCTAGGGTTACAAGCACACTAACGGACAGACAAACTAACAGAAACGATGTTTTATTAAGGGTGTAATTTAGCGGGTATTTACGCTAAAATTGATCATATTTACATTGCTATGCAGAATAATTACTTTGAACACATAACTCATTTAAGTACTGATGATTAAGTAATTAAGTATGTAAATATGACTGAGCTGTTTGTAAGCACAAAAGTTTTTGTGTGTGGTTACCAATCAGCTCCGTGGCTGATTGGATTTGGACGAAACTTGGCACGTAGATAGATCGGGCCTTTAAGCAACTCCTTCCAAATTTATCTGGTCCCACGGGACTAGTTGGCCCAGGCGTTTGCACTGGGCAACTCGTCCCACTGTCAAATCGACATATAAAGTCAATAATAACGATAGCGTTGTAGGGATAATAACTGGTAATAAAAAATTCAGGTTCCATATATCCGCAAAACTCGAAAAATAGAGGGGATTTGGGTCTTGCACGTTTAAAAAAAATATCCCTAAGTTCCCAGCTACTGCGAAGCGTGGGTAGGTTTAACTGGTAAACTATATCCTACATACAATAAAGACTGTTATTTCAATAATAGAACACGACTGAATGTTATGTAAGAAAGCTAGGTTCAGGACCGAGTTGGCGACTCTACAACTCGCACAGTTGTGTTTGACAGGTTTTCCAAGAGCATAAAGTCACAGTTAATATGGTATACAGTGGTTTAACTCAAAAGGGGTCAAGATGAATAAATATCCTCGGACATTCCTCACACACGGTCATCTGATCTCAACATGACATGTTCATGTACACAAATGTATGTCACTGGGTGCGAAACGAACCCACGATCTGTGGCCAACTGGTCCGTCAATAATTTATATTAGTATTTAATAAATGATTTAATAACCATTGTAGAATTGAGATGGCATCCGAAACTCACCTCCGTATATTTAACCTAAGAAGATAAGTTATGAAACTATAATTAATTCAAAAGTCTCTTTCTCACAAGTAACGTTTCGTGAACTAAAGAGCGAGACAGATGACTGCTGAACCATCATTATTAACCTAATACTGGTTCATGAATACGAGCTTCAATATATAAATCAAATATTAATTGGTCTCCTGGGGGAGAGTCGCACACTGGAACAATTTTGCGAAACCATTTATCTCTAATCCTAATTTATTAATGCATATTTTCCACACAGAACAGTATTTCAGATATTAATTTCTAAAGAAGGAAGTGTTTTTTTTTTGACAAAAGGCTGGCACTTCATGGCCACCGTATCGCCTATGTAAATTAGCAATACCAGGGGGATTGACAATGTGTTAGCGACTTTTTCAACGTCTAAAAGGTAACTGGGTCTCAAATGAAATTGCCGGAGCACACCGATAGATGTTTGGGGACAAAACTTCTACTTGAGAGTAGCCAGTCAGGCGGGTACTACATAGGACCCCACCACCGCGCTATTCCTTACAAAGTTTTCTATCACTGAAAGCCCCAAACCCAAAACCTTGGTCATTGCACTACCACGTAATTTCAACAAATAAACAGAAATTGATCGAAGTAGACAGTTATACTACTGTTTGTGTAAAAGCTAGCGTTCCATAGATTATGTAACTCGAAATGCAATCTCTTTAGTAGCAGTAACAGTTTGCACTTTATATGTTGTGTTTGTGTACACTACAGATTTATTACTTTTTATTTTTAATTAACTTCTAACGAAAATGATTTCTGTTTCTTTTAATTCGACATATATTTTGTAGTATATTTCATTCTTCAATGGACGAAATGTGAAGCCATTTGACAAGGTTTTCCCTTTAAAAACAACTCGGGAAATTCGGCATCGTTCGCACTGTATACGAATATGACCTTATATCGAGTCTTGAGTCTAGATTCTAGGGTCTCTAGATTTTTGATTAGAACAGCAAATACTTCTATACGTGAACTAAATCAGTGATCACTTTATTACATACATTTTATTTGTTTAGGGTGCACACTTTTGACCTTAACTGTTTCATCGCTATAAGACAGATCCAAAAGCCATACAAAATTGGGACGTAGATAAATAAAGCAGCATACTCACTGCTAATAGTAAGATTGACTCTGTCAACGTATGCCGTCTCGTTCTCAACTCCACACTCGTACAGTCCCGCGTCGTCGACTCCGAGTTGGGTGAGAAGCAGGCTACCGTCCGACTGGAACAAATGACATTCGTGAACTTCAGGTGAAGTAAATTGCTTATGAAGTATGAATATCGTAAATAAAACAATATGGGGCAAGGCTGCTAAATTCTACACGATGATAGAGAACTGGCATCAAACGAAAATTTGTCAAGTATTGAGTTTAATCTCTTCAAAAGTTTTATTATTATGGTAGTGTTAATGGCCTGCGAGCTAACATTGAATTAGGTAATTATGACCGATCCAAAAAAATACTGGGAAACTATGATTGACAAGCCACAGGCCGTGGGTTTGATTCCTGCCGAGGAAAAACATATGAGCAATTTAGCATGAATGAGTTTTACAAGTAATTTGTATGGTTATATCACTACTTATCTGATTTTTGGGATCAAATGACCGCGTGGGAAGAAAGTCCAAGGATTTACTTATGGTTGACTAGAGACATGATTTTAGCAAAATAAAATTGTTGTGGAGAATGCGGATGATATTTAGCTGGCACGTGAGGTGTAAATGTCATAGAATGACACGCTTCTAACTGGCGAGATACTGAAAGCAATAGAGCAGATTTTACAGGGCTATTTTTGTAGGACTACAATGTAAGGAGCAGCTGTTTTTTTAACGTGCTTTTAGAATTGGTCCATTGGTTTGTATTTGGGAGTACTTTCAACCCTGAAAGTTTAGCAAAACAATGAATGAATTATATATTTATTGCCAGAACAATTAAAACTAACACTGTATAACTCAGTCAATGTCAAAGCCATTTATTCAGTTTAGGCCCTAGAAGTGCACTTATGAACGTCGAAACTACTGAAGTTATCACCTAACTCGTCAATAAGCCAACATAGATGCCTAGATGATGAAGCCACTAATAAGGGTTTTTTTCCCACGCGAATATAATCTGAATAGCCATCTTTATTTTAAAGAAGCACTTGTGTTGGCGAGTTGCATTCTTGACCTTCGATTCACTTCTTGAAGTATGCTTTTTCATCAACTTAAAATAAAAAATTGAACAAAGCGAAACTTTTTTTAATAGCCATATAAAAAGTTGCATACCTAAATAACAAGATTCTAATATAGGATTTACGAGAGAAACTTCGGTATGGAAATTAATGTTCACTTGGCTAAATAACAATGAGTAACTAAAACGAAGAATGAGAGTAGGTAGTCATTCCAATTGCTGAGGCAAAAATGCAAATACATTGTTTCATGTGTCGAGTAATTCAACTGCTGGGGCATCAAAAGTAAGCAAAAATGCTATTACATCGTTTCATATGACAAAAATAACAACAAATTAATTTGTATAACAATTGCAATATAAATTGGTTCGCACAGACTTTTAATTAATTAACAATTTGTGTAAACAATATCAAATTAACTTGGCAATACAATTTTGCTCTACATTAAAAATTCCATTAGTATTTGAATCAATTATGAACAAATTACAACGAGGGCAAATTAACTTACGTAACAATGCTAACAAGCTTTTTGAAATGCTTTACACAAATTCAATATGAAACCGAAAAACCCTTCATTTTCCATTTACCTTTATAAACATAATCATCAGTCGCAAACAATTTTCTCCTAAGGGAGTTTAGATATAAATAAAATGGGAAAGATATGGTACCCAGTCCCAGCACGTAGTACAACTAAATCTAGCTGACTTACTGATACTCAATTTCACAGTGGACTGGGTGTATTTTCACTTTTTAGGGCTCCGTACCTTAAACGAAAAAGGAATCCTAATAGATTCACTTCGTAGCCCGTCTGCCTGTCTGTCAAGATTTTTCTCTCAGGAACGCGCGCAGGTATGAAGTTGAATTGTTATACGGTTATTTGAAGCGAAAAAATCATGTATCTAAGTCTATGCAATAAAAAAATACGGCCATTTATGCCGCATATTTTGATACTCGTAAATAAATAAATAAACTTACGGTTACTTCCAGTTGACCTACAATCATGAAATTTAGCAAGAAGCAAGGTCTCAGCACAAGTAAAGGAAAAAAATCGAAAATCGTTAATTTGTAGTTATATCACATGCTTAAACAATATTTTGCGATTACAAACTTACAATTGCAGTTGGAGAATTGACCATGACGTATACAGGTGAACCAAATGAATGCCCCTGGAGGGAATATACCCTAAATATTGAAGAAAATTTTACTTCAAAGAAACTTTATTTTATTTTAAATGTAAAGAAAAACCACCTGCCTAAGCCGGGAACCGAACTAGACAAATGTGAAAAAAAAAAACAACCTGTATTTTTATGATACCGATCGAAAGAGTCAATGATAAAAACTAAATTCTTAAGTAACACAGTATCCCAAATTAATCCTGTATATGTGTATGAGGGAGGACATAAATCTTCGAGACTCGATTCCCGTGATGGACGAACTATTTACATACAAGCTCGTACGGAACCCTCAGTTCACGAGTCAGACTCGAACTAGTCCGGTTTTTTGCTCTAACCTAACCCTTATACCCATTGAGTGGTTAGGTTCCTTTCTAGATTTTATAAAAAAAAAATATACCTCAATACCATCAAATCATTGCGATATTATCCTTTTTTTTTTTTAAATAAATAAATAAAAAAAAATATTATCCTTGCGCGGTGGATAGCATAAGTAACTCAGATTGCATACAGATGCATTCCCCATTCCAAAAATAGCACCTACTTTACGCATGTCCTCCTAAAACCATTCTGAACGAAATTGAGTGTTTAGCATAATTTATTTGTTTCCACCATTCCGCTCGACTGTAGCGTGAATAAAGGTAAAGCCTTAAAGTCGGTGGCAATTTTTAGAAGCGTCGTTTAGGCAGTATCGAATTATATAGGCTGGTGCCGGCCGGCCTTGCGGTGTTGGAGCCTTGAACGACGATCAATATACAGTCTGACTCTCTGAGGGTCACTACTGATATAACGTTGGCTTTCAGACCAGTTCTGGCTGTGTATTATGGACGTGCAATCATGGAAGTCTTTATTCATAAAGATATAATAGACATAAAGATATATAATAAGGTATAAAGTGTTTACTTTCTATTTATAATTCACTAACTTATCCCCGGCGTGAATTGCAATAGTATAGGAATGCATACAATACAAACAAACCCAGAGTGACAGACAAACATTGTTTTTTATAAATACAGGATGATTTTTTAGTCACTGTATAATCTTGTTTATCTTAGAGATGGTTAGCAAGCAGCTCATGACTGCTTTCAAATCTTGGTTAATCCCAAATTCCAAAGAACTTAAATGAAAATCTGCATTTATTTATTGCATTGAAATTTTACCACAACTTACATCTAAGTGCATAGATCCTTATTGGAATAGCAATCATAATTCTTGACTAATAATGTCATAACTCCGACAAAACCTTAATAAATTTAATCAAACTGCCATCCGCTTCACGAACGCTCCGGGGAAATTATTTTAATTAACATACGAGTAAGGAAATTGCATTAACGTTACATTATTTCTGGTCGATACCTAATCTAAAAGGTTAACAATGCTAACATAAAGTCTGAGATATTAGGGGTTAGCTCGTAGGGGTTGGATTAACGGGTCAGAAATGTGTCTGTCATTCATAATGCCTAATCTGGTACAGCGGGACATGACCTCTTAGATTGTCCCAAGGCCTAGCATTTACAGGGAATATTTTGAAAAGGTACAAGTGGAAAAATTAGGTGGCTAAAAGATGCGTGAGCTGATCACAAGCCAAATGGCCAGGAAGGTCATTAAAATGGTAGATAGGTAGATTACAGTATTTTAAGAAAGCATGTTTAAAAAGAGTCCAATATAGGACAACGAAAATCGATGATTTCTAAATCCCATAAATGTTAATGTTTATTACTCTATCTGATACAGATAGAGTCTATCACATCGTAATGGCTGAATGGATTTATATCAAACTTGGAAAATATATAGGACATACTTTGGCTCAAAGCACAAGATACTCCTTATCCCGCGAAAACATTAAACCCTTCTGGAACTTGTAAAACTTGAGGGACAAAAATGTTTCATAAAATAATTTGAAACTTTTGTATTCCCAAGATATGATAACAAAATAACTGTAATCTGCCTACCACATTTTCCTGGTACATAAGTTTCTACTCAGCATAAGTTTTATTTCCTTGGGGAGCTCATTAGGCTCTGTAAGGGGAATATTTTGCGACAGTAGGTATAAAGAGACATAATGAAGTTATTATTTGGGTCAGCGTTAGTTGTTTATCGAATATCTCTTCATATAAATCGGTCTCTGTTTGTTCCTTCGCTTACTCCTACTAAACTACGCAACGGATTTTGACACGGTTTTCATTAATAGAAAGAGCGATAAAAAAGGAAGAATGTTTCTGTATATGTATAAAAAGAATAGGTCTAAAAGTTTAATTAGGGTTGACAATGTTGATACTTGCAAATTAAAAGGTTTGCAGCATTTACTGAAGCCGAACCTTCATTGTACATTTCGTGAGCAGTGTGAATTGCATATTATTATGCACAGATTCATCCCTGGGGAACTGAAAATGAAAGTAGACCGAAACGAGAGGAGTTCGTATATTCACACTGTAATGTAAGTTTATTTAGTAGTAAAGATTTTTGGCAAAGAGCTTAAAATACGGCGCTGTTTAGAACTTGCCAAATTGGACACGCATGAATTAATTGTAGTTACAGTTTAGTAATTTGGCATGTACTGATGTAGCTTTCTGCTTATTATAAATGCGAAGGTGTATTTGTTTGTTTGCCTATCATTCACGCAGGAACAGAGAATTTTTTTGCATAGCGATAGTTTATGGATCGGACATGGGCTATTTTTTTACCTTCTGCACATAATTATGAAGTAGAGATAAAGTTTTACGAACAGTTTTATTTTATTAAAGTCAGTAACGTAGATAGGTCCTAAAGGAAATGTCATGCGAGGCCTAATACTTTGCTACATATTATAAAACAAAGTCGCGATGATCTCAAAAACTACTGAACGGATTTTCATACGGTTTTCAGCAATGGACAGGGTGATTAATGAGGAAGGTATAGGTATAATTCATAAAAGGTTTTGTTTAAATCGGCTGAAATATGACGATGATTGTTGAGGAAGACCCAGACTTTGATTATATTATAATCTCCGAAAGCAGATCTAATTGACGATGGACAAGTATAATCATGACAACGTGCAATGCAATCATTCTATGATCTTTCAACAAAATAATGGAAAACATTTCAATGGAAACTTCAAATTTGAATATGTAATATTGTATATTAAATAATCTATATAGAAATAGACAAAGACAAAATAGTTTGGTACCATTTTCTCTATTGATTAATTTAGCGTTCTTGTCTTCTACAAAATCATATACTTTATAGTATCCTTACATACATAACTTCTGTTTAAATAACTTTTTAAATCAGTACAGACTATAGACATATGAATAGTCGTAAATTTACACCCTGTTACTTCACCTTAGTTAGAGTCCAATTCTTATTGTTGCAAAACTACAAACCTGCCAAACGCATAAAACCATCAAACCATCGAAACAATTTTCTAAATTACATTCATGACATTTACGCCAGTCATTTTGACCCTTGACAATAAAGAAAAATGGGTGATCAATCAACATTTACATTGCGGCGTAAAGCCTGGTTAAATAAATACGAATATTGAATACAATTTCAAGGAGTTGAAACCTACAAAGAAATCTGAAATAGAAAGAAAGAAAAACTAAACCCACAGTCTTAAAACATGTGCATGTCGAAAAACTAATCTATATATATAAAAGCGAAAGTATGTATGTATGTTCCTTATAGGCTTCGAAACTGCTGAACCGATTGCGATGAAATTTTCATACAATCTTCATATTAGCCCCGCGAGTAATCCTGTAGGTTTGGTGGCGATCGGAGCACTCGGGACCGCGGGTGAAACCGCGGGGCGGAAGCTAGTAAGTACATAACTTACCATCAGGTGGATCGTCATCCTATTTGTCTACCTTAGAATTTAAAAAACCGGCCAAGTGCGAGCCGGACTCGCGCACGAAGGGTTCCGTACCATTATCTATAAAAACGGCATAAAAATCACGTTTTTTGTATGGGAGCCCCCTTTAATAATTATTTTATTTTGTTTTTTAGTATTTGCTGTTATAGCGGCCACAGAAATACATCATGTGTGAAAATTTCAACTGTCTAACTATCACGGTTCATGAGATACAGCCTGGTGACAGACGGACAGACAGACAGCCGGACGGACAGCGGAGTCTTAGTAATAGGGTCCCGTTTTAATCTTTGTGTACGGAACCCTAAAAACTTATTGATTCATATGTCAGAAGACTGACAAGCAGGCAGACCGTCCACCTAGTAAGTGGCTACCGCCGCCAATGGACGTTAGCAATACCAGGAGGATTACCAATGTGTTGCCAACCTTTATAAAGTTCTAAGCTAGCTATCTAGCTTATAATAAATAGCAGACTAATTTTAAGTTCTAACATCCGTGTTGCCATAAAATTTTCTCACCAGCACACCCAGCTATTTACCATCACAACTAATAGAAAAACAATAGTTTAACAAAACAATACCGGCACTAAAGATAGCAACAATGTGTATTAGAGAATTGACAAATAGAATACCTTTACGCCTAATATACGACATGGTTGTGACATTATACAATAACAAGCAGAGCAAGACGACATTGTCGACAGTAAACAGTTTACTATCGGAGGTGTTAACTCAAATATGACTTAGGCAGGTAAGGGATGAGCGATAATCTTCGGTAACTTTGCTATAAATCACTTTGTTGCAGACAGACGGATCGATAGGAATTCTGCTCGTAAAGAAACAAGGGGAAAAATTCTGTAACTAACAAATAGAGCTATTCTAAACAAATATATCATGTTACCAATGTATTGGATTTGGTACTGTGCGGTTATTGCGTATCTTGATTGCAATCAGTTTCAATTAGAAAATGGTTAGTTATACGTTCTGATAGCTGCATGAGCCAAACAGTTCTTCATTGCAAATTGAGTCATTTACAGTACTCCATGCAAGCAGTGCCTCATTGTTGATCAAATGGAGTCATTTGCATCAACGTAATACATGTATTTGTATCGATTTAGAAGCTGTTATAATTTCAAACGATTGCAACAAAGGAACGTTGTCCATTTATTGGTCTGCATTGAGTGAGTATGTAGCACTGCAACAGTGCAAAATGGAACATCAGCTTCCGGTACAATATCGAGATTAATGATTTCCAAAAATCCTACGTAGGATTTTATCCAAGATGGCGACTGGACACTAAAGTGGTTGCAATCATGCGATAAATTAGTGTTTATTTATATCTTGATGATGCTTAGTAAACATGAAATAAGTTACAAGCTGTACCTTAAAAATCAATGGTAGAGTTACGTAAGGTTACACATGTTTTAGCCATGAGGGCAAACAATGGTAGACATTCTGAAAGTCAATGTTTGTTGTGACATGTAATGTAAGGGTGCCTCTGTTAGATTGTATTAGAATCCTTCTAGAATTATGTGTGTTTACCTACGGTCACATCATCACTCAACACGGTAAGATTGCGGTCAAACACAAGTCTATAAATACAAAATACAATACAAAAGACTTAATCCAATTACATATATAATATCCATCCATTGATTAATCTTCTTTGAGGTAATTTTCAAATTTGGATAATTATAACCATCGTTGGGTTGCTTTTATAAAGTAAACGGCTAATCGGCGTAATCTATGATATTAAAGATATCACGAAACCAAAAGTTACTAAACATTTTCAAGTATTGTTATTTCATCTTCCTCTTCCGCTCATGGCTTGAGCAAGGAATACCGTCAGCAAGGCAGTCGGTTTAAAAACTTATGACTCAGTTCCGAGCAAAGGGCGTCGCACCCATATAACTGATATAACATTATTGTTAATAGCATGCACCCCTCACGATTTATAGTCGTAAACTTAGTGACTCATTTTTGTGAATGTACGAGAGATGTCAAATTGGCAGACAAAGTTGCGATTTTAAAAGGTAAAGTTGAACTCGAGTTGGCTTTAATGAATGGTAATTTAATTCCACTTTTAGAATATAAAGTGATAGCATGGAAAGTAAATTGTGTACTGCATATTTCATTAGACAACGAAAAATTGAGGGAAAAATATTGCGACGAAATCAACACGGACGGAGGCAATTGAGAAATATGATTACATCGCTTGGATAGCCGAGGAAAATATTGGTAGGAGAATTGTAGCAAGAATCTGATCTTATATCTGGAACAGCCATCTTAGAAAAATCTAATAATCTTGGATCAGAAAAAGTTTCATACAGTCGTTAGGTACATACGTTGAAGATAATCCAACCTTGATTAAAAAAAATCTGTTAAATTTCGGTAATAAACAGTATTCGTTGCGTAAAAGTATTAATTAAGTTAATACCACATACGGAGGCGTAGCAAATGGTACACAATGTCATCTATATACACGTTCTCTACGTGTTTCGTTGTGGTCGTTTCGACAACAATAAGGACATACTGTAAGCACCTGGCTTATAATTATTACTGGTTTTATGCAAAGAATTCTTTTGCAGAATTTGATTTTGGGACTGCTTATCTTAGAGCAGAATTAGTTAAGCCAGTAGCTTTTTAATAAACTAGCTTAATTAAGCAATAAATATAAGGCTATGTTTTCTAAATTAGGGGTAATCGATAGGGGAATATAATCTTGGAGTAGACTAGAACAAATGCACTGCGCTATAAAATTTAAGGAGCAGCAAAGAGAAGCAATGAGCGTTTGTTTTGCACTTCATCATCGCTTCTTTGCAAACCATCGTCGCTTGCAACATGAGTCCAGGCAGCGTTAATAATTTTCTCCTCATTAGTTTATTTGAAGCAAGATAATGTGACTTTTCGACAAGCTTTTCAAGTTTCAACAGTCAAAGTTAATCTGAGATTTCTGCGGTTAAAAGCTTTAGGGGCATTAAAGCTTAGTGTAAGTACTCATTAGATATCTCTTAAAAGTTTGCAAGGGAACTTTAATTTGACATAAGGGATTGACGCAGTAAGCATTTCATCGTGGCTTTAGCAATGGAGTTATTACATTTAATTCAAATAAAAAAATAACAGGTGAAAGAAATCTAAATGGATACATGGGTTCCCATGATAAATAAGGTTGTTAAGAAAGCCCCAGTATAAAAGTACAAACAAATGTTAACTAAAACAAAGTTAATTAGTACCAAACAATAACTGGAACATGACAAAAAGCTGCAGCGAATTCATTCATCTATCGATTTTCCTGACCTCAAACGCATAGTAGGCCGTCAAAGGGCTGGTCATTGCGTCAAACGACATATTTCAGCAACTGTAAGCGACGTGGCCACAAAGAGACTATTCACTGAAACCCGTCTAATCACCAACAATGAGCGTGCTAAAAGCCCCGCTGCGCTCTAATGGTCACCATTGTCGTATTGTCGTATACAATGTGGTACTATTTTTACAATACGACGTATATAATATTTTGTTATTCATAGATATAGTAAGACTTAAGTATTTGTAAAAACGGCTTCTTGACTGAGATGTTTGCATATCCTAATCGCTGCTATTATATACCAGATCGTTTTTCTGGTTTCTTGAACGAGAAGCTGTAGATTGACGCAAGCAATACGTGTATTAGGGACACCGGTTAAGACTGTTGATACGTTGTATCCACATCAGGTGGTCGTGTGTGTATGGAATTGATACAAAAGGAAGATTAGTTTCATTGTCTACAATTGGAATGTTAATGGAAGTCTGTCCATTCTGCCATAAGCGTTGGCTTGTTTTAAGCTTTTGAATGAAGAGCTTTCATGAATAACGTCATTAAAATTTTACAATAGGTATACTCTCTTGAACAACTGTGATTCTTTATAGCCTATTAAAGAGAATTTTTGATGTTACTCTGATAAAAACAGTTGAGTTAATAACATTTAAAAGAAGTAATAAAGATATCCGATGATAATCGTCAGCACCTTTAGAATATTATTAACATAAGCATTTTGCAAAGAGAAAGATACTCCTAATTTATAGGTATAATCAATTAAACATAGAAGGGAAATATAATGTTAGCTAACCCTCATACTAAGTTTTAAAAAGCGATTAAACCGGCATAACTTTGCGACAATAGGGGGCTGTCTGCAACCCAGACGACATATTGGTAAAGAATATGTCTGGGCCCGTCCCCTTCCTCTGACAGATGAGTAAGGCAAACCTACGGCACTGTGCAAGATACTGATTTTCCTGATATATAAAAGTACCGCCATTTTGAAACCTCTTCTCATCCCACATTATCTTTGCCTCGAAGCTTTCGACGTAAATATATCGTTTATTTTTGCAACGTAACATAAACGAGTATTGTCATTGCACAACAAAGAAAATAAGGAAACTCCACAAAACGCAATGGAATGCCGTCACCAAGGGCGCATGTAATCAACTTTCAACATTTAATCTGCAGTTACTATTGTGAGGCTGTATTACAAACGCTATTGGGTATTGTTTCTGAGATAATCGTATTCCGTGCATAATACAATTATATAGACCACAACAAAGTCTACTAATCTAAAAGCAATAAGAGTTTTGTCGCTAAAGAATATAATAATATTTGCGCATGTGCTTCACTACCTTAGAGTAGTTTCTACATAGTTTCTCTAAATTAAAAACCAAGCTATCATCAATAATAGTAAATACGCTATACCATTAAGGAACTAAGCAACTGAATCTCGCAGTTGTCATTTGCAAATCCTTCCTACTTTACATTTTAAGTTTAAGGGATCGATAACATATTGAAGGGGTAGACGGTAGGGCTCTAGGATTTGGTTATGTAGAGCAGTTTCTCCTTTAGAAAGGGATGGAAAAGCTTTATATTCAGGCGTGATGGAATGTGCATCGTTATCCACGTTCATTTTGATATTTCTGGAGTTGAGGATTAATAAAAATATGAGATGGGGGAACAGTTTTGGTTTTTAATGTTCACATTAATTGTGGAAATTGTGTATTGGATTATATGAAAAATACTGAGATGATGGATAAAAGAGATAAATGAGACAAGACTACATTGTGCTTTCATATGTTTGGGGTCAAACACGCTATTACAAAGTAAAAAATAATTGGGAACGAGGTAAGCAGATGATGATAGTGGAAATTGTTTAGAGTTGAACTAATCTGTACAATACTACTGACTCCAAAAGGAGTCTTGAGAAAAGTAAAGACGAAATGGAAACAGAACTGCTTCCAATTGATCAATGGACGTATAAATATAATTCAATAATGTTCAGTTGGGGATACAGTACCTGCAGTGTCGAGTTTACAAGATATTGCACTCTGAAAAATAAACTACTTATCTAGATTACATTTTAGACGGTTTCGATACAGCACATTTCATTACGTAAATAGTCAATATGCTTGCTATCGTAGGTATACTAACTGAAATAAATGCAGTAAGGCAAAATTAAAGGTAAGTGTACTGAAGAATTCTGGTATTGCCCTCTAGGTAAGTACCTTAACCGGAATTTAAAGATCAGTAAAAGCGTCCAATCCTTTGAGCAGTCCCAAAATCTCAGAACATTGAACTTGACAAAGATCCAGAAGGTTCCTAGAAACATCTGTGACATCCGATAGAGTGGGCTATAAATATCCAACGGCCGAATTGAGACATTAGCCAATTTATTTTACGGCTTCCTGCGATCCCCTTCAAGATTCTCCTTCAATTAATTCAGTTGAATTGTTATTACTCAAAGACTTGAACGGATCTTAATTTTAAATTGGACAAACAAGTTTTTCGTCTGTTATTAAAATTCTCTTGGCTAAAAATAATAAATATTTGTTTTTGTGATGTTTTTACGAGTTTGGAGTCTGATACCTATTTTTCTTTGATTTGATAAATGAGTGAAGTCATTGTCATGAACCGACCGATGGATACATGAAAATTATGACCAAATCCTTACATTCTAAACAAAGATCTGAAGACCAATAACATTCCATAAATGTAAACAAGTTGCTTATTTATTCAACAGGTTTTATTGCGTTCTCATTTGCGGAGAATTGGTACAAGTGGTCCGTAATAACTTTATGTAGGTAAAGAAATTGGGTTAAACCGGGGTTCTTTGCTTACTTTCAAGTAGCCTATACCGTGAAAATACTTCGACTCAAAGACGGTAGCAGGAGTTCTTTACCAGTTACCAGACCTTGTTATAATGATGAAAGTCATTATAAAAAGGTCCTTATATTAAGCTTAGTCTATTCATATCACGTTCAATGGCTTAAGAGCCATAAATTTCATTATTTAAAGATATATCCGAACTTATATGTAAATATGGAATTTATTTGGGAGTTTATAGATGCAGCAGCATTAATTTCTTGACATTTAATAAAGCGTTACATTTGGAACAAGGTCATTGATTAGTATTCTTACAAATCTATAGAAATCATAGATCAATGTGTATTGATAGTCAATTTGGATTATTTGAAAGGAATAATTCATCAACGAGAACCGAGAATAGTAGAGTAGTAACTAATTGAGAATCCTACGGTGATGAAGATTGGAAAACTACTGGGTAATCTTAGCAGGCAGATGCTCCATCTGATGGCAAGTGGTTAACGCCGTCTATGGACATTTGTAAAATCAGGGAGTTTGCTGATCGTGAAGAGCTCTTTTTATGTCCTTTTTGAAGATACTCATATCGTAGCGTTGAGGAAAAACCGTAATGGGGAGCTCATTTCAATTTATTACAATAAGCAAATAATAAATTTACCGCACCGCTTTCCAAAACTAATTCGTAATTTCAAACTTAATGAACTGATCAAATCAACTAACAGATTCAAATTGCATATAAATATTCGTACCAGATCCTGTGGGAATCAATAGTGACGCATAGTCTCTGTCTTTCATTATGGTCTTGTTAACGAGTAGGACAGACTGAGTGTCAACGCGGTGGTACACGTTGATTATCTCCAAATAGATACCAGTTATATCCAGATATTTCGAGGTCGGGACAGCATCACTGACAGACAGCGCTGACAGTGGTGACGCCAGGAGCAATAATGATTTTGCTATGCCATTTGAAATACCAAAGAACTTAAAGCTCCTCTAAAAAGACAACAAACATGGAAAGTTGCATGGAATTTCAATTACTACTCTTATATTCTCTAACATTTAGAGTTTATTATACTATACCATTCTTGAAAAATATTTGTCGAATTAGTAATGCTAATAAATAAGTTCCCGCGAGTTACTGTACCTATTGTTATTTTTGTGCGTCATTAGAATTTATATTTTGTTTGTATCTCGGAAACGTTATATCGGAAAGCAAGACGGTACGAGCTCAATTAAGTATATCGAAATTTAATATTATTACATCGCTTGTTTTGATTACACGACCTTCTATTATATCTTTCATTTCGGGGTCAGCTTTTGTAAAATATCTTCTGACTAAACTAGATTATGTTGAAAATTGAATAAAGGAATTTGCCACCATGCTTTTACGCGTTCCATGCATCATTATGAACAATACATTGATTGTTTTTCACTAAATTCTTTCATATACAAATTGTTTATTCATAATGACACCTTAATGATGTTCATAAATGCTTTATTCTTTTGTGTTTATGCAATTGAATCTGATTGTAATCATGTGCTAATAACATCTTATTATGTTGTCGTATGGTGTATGATAGGTTACATTTGTAAATCATAGAGCAGTGGTGTTGCAAGCGTCAATAGACTATGGTAATTGCTAACCATTGCTTGCCAACTTAGAAGTACAAAAAATTTAAGATATTGAATTAAAATCTGCACAAAATCAGAGAGAAGAGGAACTTTTGATCGATGCACCTACATAGAGAGGAATAATTAGGTGGCGATAAATGGCGCAAGGGTTAGAACAAAGTTTGATAACAAAACGTTAAAGCACACAATAACTCGTCGCAACTGACTAGTTGCGTAGTTTAGACTTAAACACAATCAATTAACAGCAATAGACAGCTAACTGTATACCGGTTTATATTTTAACTTGCAAGGTCAACCGTGACCAGCTGAAATGCACAATTGCACGGCATCGGTTGATTCTGGTTAGCATCAGACCAAATCTAGATGCCCCCGGTGCAAAGTGCGATGTCCTTATTAACGGCTCCTGAATCTGGTTGGGTTTGACGTAACTGGATCTAACTCACGATTGGATAGGAAAGCTAGTAAGTAGTTTTAATTGGCTTGAGAAGTTTAATGACCTCAATAATATAATTGAAGTCACCAATGAATTAACTGACACAGCTCAAAGTTTTGGCGGTCTGTTCCCATGTCTTGTAGCATATTTTGATAAAGATTAGAGAGATCTATACTAATATTATAAAGCTGAAGAGTTTGTTTGTTTGTTTGTTTGAACGCGCTAATCTCAGAAACTACTGATTCGAATTGAAAAAATATTTTTTTGTTAGCCCATTTATCGAGGAAGGCTACTTTTTATCCCCGGAAAACATAAGATCCCTCGGGAATGCGGGTGAAACCGCGGGGCGGAAGCTAGTTTATCAATAAAAATTCAGCTTCTTTATGTTCGTGTCCGGAAAACTCGAAAATTAGTCAATGGATTAACGTGAAATATTTACACAGCGTTACATTTCTATATAAGAATGTTTTTATATACTTTTTATTCCCAATTTCCACTATGAAAAATAAATTTTAAGCATTTCACGAGGTTAAAATTGAGCCACAGCGAAGCGTTAGTTAATACAAAAAAAACTCTTTTATGATCTAACAACATTGTTTCTGTAAGCGATAATTAAACAACTGTCTATGTTGAATGATTCAGCACAATTATTGGCCGAATTTAAAAAAAAAACTGCTGATGTCTTTCCATCTTGGCTCACACACAAAACAACTACGTTAGTAATAAAAACTTTTTGTTGACCATCTTAGGTATAAACTAAGCAAAATATTAACTCTGCACTTCAAACTACAGGAAAACAAATAAAACGAATATTCGTAAGATAATCGACTGGGCAAATGAAGGCTGTCTTTGAAATTAACTTAAAATGTAACGTTAAAATGATTTAAGATATAACAATAATTTTATAACTTGTTCAAAGTACCTTATTCCAGCTATCTATAAGTATTTCAATTTATCGAGAAAATGACTCATTGAGACGGAAAATAAGTAAAGGGGGATTTGATAGCGCAATGTCCCGAAGAGATTCAAGCAATCAAGATTTCAATTTGATCGATTGCCGATTGGAATTGGGATTATGGAACATTTTTTTTTTATTATCATCTTGTATGTTTTTTTTCGTATTTAAAACGATAAACATATCTTATATCGTAGTACAAGGTTAGCTTAGTTAGGTTGGGATGGATGTCCGTGTGAGAAAAAATATCTCAGGATAATTTTACTATATTTGGCTACATCATTATACTTACCATAAGGAGATTGTGGTCAAACACAAGTCTATATACGATGTAAAAAAATACTCAAAAGAAAATTAAACTAATCAAGAAATACAACTTGGATTAAACCGATTATAATCCTGATCGGTTTGTTCATTAAAATCCTATTAATATTTTTGCCTACGAATAATATTTTGTAAGCGTCCAAACTCGACAAAGTACACAAATGTGGAAACTTCGTTCGAAAGACTAAGTACACAGTCATTTATTCACGAAGCTGACAAGCTCCAGGCTATTTGAGGAGTCGAGAATTAGACACGGAGTTCCATTTGTCTTTGAGTCAATAACAAATAATGGATAAGGTTTTTAACTATAAAACAGTTAAATAAATAAAACATCAGGAATTTTCTGTCTCCCATGGTTGCAACAACGTTGCCGGGTTTCAAGCTACTTTTCTGACAAGTTTCATTGAAATCGATTGGGTAATTTAGCCATGAAAACGAAGCAAACACACAGACAAACTCATAGCAAATATAAGAGAATAAGAAAGCATTTTATGAAAGTATGAATAATAACAAGAGCTAGCATGCAAAAAGACTAGAAACTAGAATTGGGATGTTGACTGACATATCAAATCAGTAACTTTTTATGAAATGTCAAAACGATAGGTTTATATGGAGTTTATAATTTAAAAAAAGTATGTGACGTCTTAATTATATAGCATCAAAAGCTATACTTTTTTAAAGGATAGATTGGTCATTAAAAATCATAAAAAGGATAAATTTAATAAAATTTTCGTGATTTCCCCGTTTTTCAGATGTTTTATACATTGGTTAGTTTGATAATTTATTTTGAATACAGGCAATAATAAACAGACAATGATCTATATCAGTAACACAAGACACAATTTCTGGTAGAAAATAGAAACGAGGAGCATAACAATCAACAGTTCAACTAGTTAAGGCGACGCCTTGAAGATTTTTGTTGCAAGGATTCCGATTTTTCTCAACAATGACTGAAGTGAACGAACTGAATTTTTTGTAAGAATTCATCATTTCTTTGACTTTATTTTGTACGTTGCATAACACGATTGGTTAACTTTTATAACACAAAATAATTAATCAAAAAGACCTCTTTAAAATAAGAGATTCCAATTTTACCGGCTCAATGCCGGTTTGAGGTTCCAAAATTTCTACATATATTAATTGAAACTGATACTATAAATTGTACTTAGGTTTTATGAAATATATTTGTAGTTTTTAAATTAAACAATAAAAACCATTTTGTCGCATACGCCCGTTCCGTTTACGCAGGTTTTCTATGAGAGGTCGCTATAGTAGGGAGCGGGATGCAACACGTTGAATTTCAGATTTTTAAGCTTAACGCGGCGTCACATTGCAGTTCAACTACTGGAAATAGCCGGCTAATGTTGTCTGCCTTCAAACCGGCAAAACATTGTATATAAAGTTATACAACCGCAGCTCGCTTTTATCTTTGGCTTTGGCTATATCATCTATACTAATATTATAAAGCTGAAGAGTTTGTTTGTTTGACCCTGTGGTTTGAACGCGCTAATCTCAGGAACTACTGGTTCGATGTGAAAAATTATTTCAGTGTTGGATAGCTTATTTATCGAGGAAGGCTATAGGCTACTTTTTATCCTGGGAAAACACAAGATCCCTCGGGAACGCGGGTAAAACCGCGGGGCGGAAGCTAGTTTAAAATAAGGTTATCTGTCCGTCTACTATTGGCAGTTAAATCTATCGACTTTGATTTAGAATTTGCTTAAACATATCTTGCTTAAACCCTAGCTGACGTTAGGACGATGCTATATTATGAAAACAATATGAAAATTTTATGGCAACAGGAGTTTATATACTCCAGCCGATAACCAATGGGGAGAAAGTATAAGGTAAGGTTAGAGTTAGGTTTAACAGTGGGAATTTCTAGGGAGAATGTTATGACGATGACCTAGCAATCGCCATCATGACTGAATGGAAAGATCATGATAAAAGTTTAACTAAATAATGAAAATAACATGTATTTAACAATATAACATTATTGGCGTTGTCTAAGGGTAGGTAGGTTCTTTGGTAGGTACCAAAGAACTAATGAATGATAAAGATTTTTAAATCTATACTGAAATAATATACTTAGTTGAAGAGTTTGTTTGCTGGACGCACTAATTTCTGGAACTTGTATGAATTTGTAGGTAGTAGAACTCTTAGTGCAGATTTTGCCAGGGGAAGTACTACCACCATATCTAATTCTGCCGTGAAAAAGTAGTGCACTTGTATTACTGTGTTTCGTTTAGGAGGGTACGGGAGCCGGTGAAATTACAGACACAAGAGACTTAACAACTACATAAAGTTTTTAAGTCTTCTGTCAAGGTTGGCAACGCGTGAGTGATACCCCTGACAGGGAAAATATAATATTGTATTTTCTTTGCCCGTGGTGTTATGAGCGTCTATAGGCTACGGTAACCGCTTACCGTCAGGTGGGCCGCAAGCTTGTTTGCCATCTATGTAATATAAAAAAAAAACTACCAGTCGGATTCGAAAAAATATTATTGCATTCGATAGCCCAATTCAAGGCTACTATCCCGGGAACGCTGAAGGTGAAACTGCGGGGAATTTTCTCATACGAAAAGTGCACTTATTTGGTCTGGCATAAAATAAGATGGTACACTGGGATCGATCCTACAGGCTCCGGCAGGCATCCTTAATAAACTAATTACTTGAATATAATATACAATTGGATAACCCTGTATATTGTCGTTCGTGACATGTCTGACTTTGAGGTAGAGTATAGATAAAGTTAGTTCAGTATCGCGAACGTTGTCTCCAAATATAGACACATTTGCTGTGGTGAATTAGCGAAGCGCAGTGGACGCTAGGTAATGTTTTTAAGGTTCCGTACCCAAAGGGTAAAAACGGGACCCTATTACTAAGACTTAGCTGTCTGTCCGTCACCAGGCTGTACCTCACGTACCGCGATAGCTAGACTGTTGTAATTTTCACAAATTATGTATTTCTGTTGCCGCTATAACAACAAATAAAATAAATATTGAAGTGGGGCTCCCATAAAACAAACGCGATTTTTTTGCCCTTTTATTTGGGTGCAACCTATATGGTAGTTCCCGTTGACCTAGAATCACGAAATTTGGCAAATAAAGGAAAAATTTCAAAAATTAAAAAAAATGAAAATTAAAGGGTGACTAATATGGGGACGTACATACATAGTTACGCCATTTAATAGACCTCTGAGTTGTATGGGCGCTCATACAATTTAGAGGTCTAGCTTAATTGGCACCAACCTCAAATAAGGTAAATAAATAAAATTGTGCATTTCCCGTGATGGACGAACGATGGGCGAAGTTTACGGAACCCTCGGTGCGCGAGTCCGACTCGCACTTGCCCGGTTGTTTTTTATTTAGTTCTAAACAAAATTACGTAAGCGTCTATAACATAAATTCTGATGAGATTATTTTTTGTAATCTATACCGATTAACTTAGTTTTTAGGTTTGTTTGAGTAAAAAAACAAAATTATCTGTGAAATTGAAGAGACATCATTGAAATAAATTTGGACAATTGCATTGAACTACGTGGATAGTTAAACACCTGAACGATTGATACTCTTTACACAACTGTGGAGTTTTTAATAGCATACTAAACATTTCGATTCCCAAAAGTATTTAAACAGCTTTAATTCCATTTTTTTTTAATTAGAATTTTTTGTACAAAAAAAGGCCCAAGTCTTATTGCTTCATCTTACATTTAGAATAGTGATATTATAATTAATAGTCTATGAAGTGATATGGGCATAGATATACATTAATAGTCTATGAAGTGATACGGGCATAGACATACATTTTGGTGACTCTACTATTACACCTAAAGTATTTCCATTCGTGGGGCAGAAGACGCGACGCTTCTCTGCTCGTCCTTCCTATAGATAAATACGGAAATACTATAAGTTTTGTAGTACCCGCCTCGCTAGCTACTATTAGCAACATCCACATGACGTAGTTCCTCTCTAGGCGTTGTGTGCTTACCACCTTCGGCCACATCCTCACTTACCACGTAAGTTTGTGGCCAAATACAAGCCTATACCAAGTAAAAAGAAAAATTTGCAACCCACCTCTCACCGTCTTCTATTTGAAACTCCAAAATAGATACAAATTATGAATGAATTTCATCAATGAATACTAGATCTTTTACATGTAACAATGAACTTGTAAAAATGTACTAAAAAGTAAATAAATCAACTATACAATACTATGTAATGTATTTTGATTTGTAACACCTGATTAAATACTGTTTATTTACCATATTACTGCTCTACGTAAATTACGAGTAACAATTAATAAAATTGAGAGAGATATGGTTAGTTTTTTAGGGTTCCGAAGTCAAAGGAACCCTCCGTCTGTCTATCATGGTCATTTTACTCAGACTGCCAGTGGTGTCAAGCTGATATTTAGTATTATTTTATACTAACTACGGAACCCTATACTGCGCGCCCAACACGCACTTGGCCGGTTTTTGAATTAAGGTTGCGGCGATGAGACATTTTTCCGATTACGATTCTCTCAGACCTTAGGTATACCTATGCGTACACTCTTATTTTCTCGCTCACAAAAAAAATAAGACGCATGTAGGTATTACGTATACTAGGACATCCCTTATTATAATTGAGGGATACCATTGAAAAAAAAAATGTAATAAATTTCATACTAATTGTAATAAACAAGTACTAAATAAAGATTCATTAATATCTATCTATAGATAAAGGTAATAATAAAAGGTAGGTATACATTATACCTATACATTTAGGATCTTGTTAGAATATTATAAGAATATATCTTATCATTGAATAAATAATACTGTTGTTTTTCAAAGGATAAGTATTTTAAATTAATCACTTACTTACTTTCAATGATTATTGTTATTATTATTTTTCTCAGTTTAATTTATTAACTATCCTTACATAGATACCAACCAATTTACCATGTGTGTGTGCGTATGTTGGTAGATTGTGTGTGAAGAGGCTTGATAAATTATTAAGAATATTTTTTAAAAAATTATATCTTACTTATTACAAAAATATGAGTGGATACAATATATTTAACATATAATAAAAGCCACAATTAAATTACAAACTACATGTATGTTTCGTAAGAAATAAAATAAGTAATTTTAATTTTGCATCAACAGGCTACGGAAACCGCTTAAAAAAATAATAAAAAAATGCAGTAAAGTAGGCACTTGTATGAACTAAGTACAATAAATATTATGAAGTTAGTACTTATATAAAAATCAAATTTTTATTATTGATGAATTTGGTATTTAATAGGGCTCCATACCTCAAAAGGAATTTTTAACAAAACTCACCAAGACTTCATGATGTGTCCGGTTTCCCCTATGTACCCACTGGACATTGGGGGCTGGTAATATCAGCAGTCCACCACAAGGTATCGTTACATTTGTACCCTTGTCTGCAGCCACCTCGCGGATGTCCACCTCCTCGGCTAAGGCCCATGGGAGCACTAAAAAAAATATTTTTAAAATAAAAGAAAAAAATTCAAAATAGTTATACAAATTATTTTCAATTATCAATATCTTATCAATGTTTATTTTTAATTCTTATAATTTTATTTTACCTTCTATTCCAAGGCAGAACACAGGCAACAATATTCGCTCGAAGAACATTCTACTATTACTACATTTAGACACCTAAGAAAAAAGTTCCCCGAGCTGTTACAGAGTAAAGTAAAAAGATTTATTCCCTATCTATTTTAATCACATTACATAGAATTAATTAAATGACGGAAGGCGAAATAATAGGAAACAATTCTCACAACAAACGTCTTCACTCCATTGATAAAAGTCATAGACTAAAAAAATTTTAGTTATCGTAAATAATGTTTCTACTGTTGAAAAATCCATTCCAGTGTGCCAAGCTCCGGAATATTATTTACCTTATGAAGTCTAGTATATAAATAAAACATAGTCCGTACAAAGGTCTTTTATGACGCTCAATAATCAGACCTAAAGAACATAATTAAACCAGTGCCAAAGTCTTTGAAAATGGTAAAAAGTGAAAAATAATAATAGTAGGATGAAACCCATTGGAAAAGGATGAGACCCATTGGAAAAGGAAGAAAATATAACAAAAATTAAAGGAAAAATAATTTACGCGCGATCTGAGCTCGGGAAGTGGGGGGGGGGGGGGGGGTTTTAAGGGTGAAAAACGGTATATCTCGATTTCCGGCAAAAGTACAAATTGTAGGTATTGTTGTAAATTTTTCTTGTAAAAGAAAAATAAAAAACCAAAACCTTGGTTATTTGAATTTTCCACATAAATTTTGAGGTTATGTGAAAAAAGTGTATAAACAAAAGTTGTAGATCTTTTTACTACCTACAACTTTGCCATTTAACTTTTTTCCATAGGACTTGTAGTTTTGCCGGAAATCGAGATAAACCGTTTTTCACCCTTAAAAACTCTCCCCCTTCTACTTTCCGACCACAGATCGCCAGTAAATTATTTTTCCTTTCATTTTTGTTATATTCTCTTCCTTTCAAAAATTATTGACACTGGTCTAAATCCATCCTAACCATCAACTCTTATGTGATGGTGATGTATGGATTGGAATTGGATCATTATTCATGATACTGTTTCGTTGTTACGCGCTTACGTGAAGATTTGTATTTACCACTATGAAAATGAATGTTCTTGAAGTGAAGCTCTTTGGAATGGAGACCTTACATGGAAAATTATAAATCGAAGTGGCGCAACCAAAGAGTATAGTAATACTAGCGACCCGCCCCGGCTTCGCACGGGTAGAAGAGCATAATATATTATTCCTACATTTTTTGCATCAGCTTGTTGCGTGGCAACAACGGGCAGTGGAGCGCGGGCGGAGGTGGCTGCATCAAGCGAGACCCGTCGTCGTATCGCGTTTTGGTGCGAGAATTTATTTTCTCGCGCATAATTTTTAATTTACGATAGCTCCTAAGATATTCATTTAAATTATATGGTGTCTAATTTATTTAAAATGATAAGGATTAATACCGTATTTGTGTAAATAGCTTTCCTATTACCGCTTTATAATTGCCCATTTTTTTAAGTATTAATATGGATATAGTATGTTATCCTTGAGAGATAAACATATGCCATCGCGGACTTTTCTGTAGACCTATATAAAATACACAATTCCACCATACATCAGTTTGTTATATCTCAAAGGGTTTAGGCAGCGTTTTCGTTGAAAGCTCCCAAATGGCTTATTTTTTTCCGACAACTCCAACAAATATCATATTTTAGCCAATGTATACAAAAACTTGACAAATTATATACTAAAACCTTCATCGAGAACCACTATGTCCATTGGTGAAAACAGCATGAAAATCGGTGCAGTAGTTTTTGAGTTTGAACAGACAGACAGACGCGGCGAAGGACTTTGTTTTATAATATGTAGTGATAGTGATAACGCAGCCTGCGAATGTGGTGCGTTGAATTGAATCGCCGCGTTATTCGATTTCAAGTACGCCACGCAATTAACCCCACAATTTATTTAAAAGTCATGTATATATATACTCAGATTTATAATCATAGACAATTTTATAGCGACAATATCAATCTAGTATTAGTCCAAATCGAAAAATAAAATACATTATTTTTCTATTTATGAGCAAATAATATGATATCTAAAAATTTCTTTAAAATTTGAACATCTATAATCGACACTTTTCAATACTTCTTCGCAACGCAAAATATTAAACGTCAAACTGAAAATTATACTACCCATCATCATGGTCCCAGAAATGCAAAAGCATAGACAAATATATAGATTTTCTTCGGATATGGCCGCTGTATCGGCTATACAACATCTGCAATGTTTTGTATTTTCATTTTTATAAAATGAGTCAAGCGTTTTTTACTAATGTATAGTGTTTAGTGAACTGTGCACAGTGCTGTGATATTTGTAATGGATGCAGATAGCGAGTACGAAACGAAAAGAGCTCGTGATGCAATTCAAACGATAGAGACTATCCAGTCCATGATCGACGTTTCTGCTGACAGACTCGAGGGTTTGAGGACACAATGCTCGACGAGCGCCGAGCTGACGCAACAGGAGATCCGAACCCTGGAGGTAAGAGCGGGATATGCCACATTAATACCATACGTTAGCAAGCGGTGCCCTTGAAAGTGTCTGTGCCCATACCCCGGGCCTCAAGGTCTTAACTCAAGGACTGGGGTGAATAGTTCAATGCCGATCCTGAAAGCACTTGCGCCGTACGCTACCTCTCACCTAGAATGTTTACTTATTTATTTTACATAACAAAAGGTTGCGAACTCTGTTTGCGACGAGATTTTGTTACTTTCTCAGTTACGTATACGAATTTTATCATCATTCGTGTGATATCAACTATTTAGACTTACAAAATAAACGAATAATTGGCTTTAGTATAAATTGATGTTGAAAATGGAATGTTAAAATATTAATTACTATAAATTGTATTGCACAAGAGTTGTTTATTGTAATGTTATTTGATCAATAGCAAAGAATGACTTGTGACCCACTTTTATATGCATACCACTGTAGATAAGGTAATACAAACACATCTCTGTAACAGATAAATGGAACATAAAATATGAATTCAAACTTTTCTTGAAATTGTTAATCATTCAGTTTTTATTTCATCATTATTGTTATAAGCATTATAATATATTATTATTACTTTTATTAATTGAAATACCCAAGATTAAAATAAACATAACACTGTTTACAACATTTTTGTTTATCACTATTATTTAGCTTTTAGTGGAGTGTGATATTTTTTTTAGCCTTCACTTTGCCCATTTGGCAAAGGTCTCAGCCAGTTCATTCCTGCTGTCTTCTTTCATTACCCCATCTTTGGTTTGGTCTACCCCATTATCTCAAGCCTTGGCCTTCAAATAATAATTGGCATTACTTGAAATTTTTATTATTACTATCCATTTCCATTCATAAAAATATTATCACCTAGGTAAAATTATATGAGAGATTGATTATAATAATAATAAATTATTATTATCAAATTGGCAATCTCAGAAGCTTGAAATTAATTGGCTTTTTTGGTTAAATTGGATATCTAGCTTTTATCTTTAAATTCACTTGATTTACTTGGTTTTAAGTGTGATTTTTAGTCTCTTAAACTGTATCTTACTTTTACAAAGAAGCACAGTTTTTATAATAAGCTATTGGAATTCTATAACAATTTGTTAAGATTTTGCTGCAAAATGAACTAAATATATTTTTTTACTTTACATAGTATTGCATTTGACCACATCTTACCATGCACATATACATGGTAAGATGTGGTCAAGGGTGAGGGTGATAAGCATACAAAGTACTGGAAGCAGCCGAAACATACTGATATGAGAATGGCTATAGAAATTATTCTATATCAAAATAACTATATCTAAACACTTATATATCCTCAAGACAATGCATAAACAAATAAAAAAAAAATGGCTTTGAATGTGTCATAATAAACAATAGGTGTGGGGTGGCCAAGTTATTCAATGCTAATTCGGCACCATATATTACTATCTTCAAATTAATTGAATTGTTGTCAGATTAATCTGATACCTGCAATTACCATATTATATGTCTATGGAGTGAATTTTCTCAACATTGGAATTGAGATACTTTTATCTGTATAAAAAGGTGACTGACTGATTGGTCTATCAACGCACAGCTCAAACCACTGGACGGATTGGGCTAAAATTTGGCGTACCGATAGCTATTATGACTACTATATCCGCTAAGAAAGGATTTTTGAAGGTTCGCGGGTGAAACCACGGGGCGGTAAGCTAGTCAACTTATATACTCTGTTGGAAGTACCTTCTGAAAAAAATACTCTGTAAAAAAAAACTTTATATCTTCATATTTTAATTTCCTGTGTGTGCATAATTCTTCTTCTTAACAACTTCTAAACAGATGTGTATAGTATACCCTTATAAGAAACTAAAAATGGATAAATGAAATTAATTTTTAACAAAATACAAAACTGACTTTCGGGTTTGCACTAAAAGATATATAATATCAATGTTAGAACTCGTTTTGAAGTCAGCCAAAGTGCAGCATATGTTCCAGAATATAAACTTTTTTATCATCTTACTACTAATTTAACTGAATCTTGAATGCAAAAAAGTAATGCAATTTGAAGTTAGTATAAATGCTATGAAGAGAATGTAAATGAGTAGAATTTTATTATAATAATCCTACTAATATTATAATAGGCTATAATTACCAAATGAACACTGTATTACTTATTATTATTACAAAGTTATTGATATTGATAATCATCCACATGTTAACAAATGAATCAGTTCCACATAATTGATGCTGTCATAGTTAAACAATTATACAACACTATCTCGGTCCTGCGGTTTTTTGTATTTATTATTTTTACTATGGAACAATTGCACTTCAACTCTTTTTGGATCTGTGACATGTGGCAGGCACTGGGTGGATGACGAAAGTGGAGCCCGGAAGATTTGGCAACATTTGGGGTGTGTTCAGTTGTGGATGACCGCAGGTTGATGATCCTGTCAAGTATTTAGTACAAATTTTTCGCCCGTGGCTTCGCTCGCGCATCTGTGAATTTTCTATAACAATTTTCGCTAGCCAATTTCGATAAAACAAAATCTATTCGAAGCGCCAAGCTAAGTCTTATTAATATGTGAAAACCTTATGAAAATCCTTTCAGTGGTTTTGAAGATTAGCATGTTCAAACAGACACACATACAGACAAGAAAAAACAATCTCTTTGCATTCTGTTACAACATCACCCATTTTTTTCCTTGGTAAAAAAATATTAATGTACAGTTACGCTGGTTCTACAGATTTATTATACACTAGCTTACGCCCCGCTGTTTTATCCGCGTTCCCGAGGGATCTTATGTTTATAGCCTTCCTCAATGAATGGGCTATCCAAGACTGAAAAAAAATATCAAATCGAACCAGTAGTTCTGAGATTAGTGCGTTCAACCAAAAAAACAAACTCTTCAGCTTTATAATATTATAAATATAGATAAATGTATAGGTAATACTAGTCTTTTTATACATATGTATAGATTATAATATAGACAATCTTCATGGCAACAAATTACTGCTAAACTATTTTCAAAGCAATAATCATAATAATAATGCAGTTTGTATTAAACCAGATCATGTGGTCCAATAAATAGTGCAAAGCAGACGTATTTCTTCATAGCGTAATTACAAGTGGCGCATGAAATGCCCGCTGTAACACTATAGATAAGCGCGCAAGCAAGCGCGACGTTATGCGTTAGTGAAACTAATTTCTATTGACGTCACATGCCATAAAAGTAACTGTATACTGGTACGCATCTCGAACATTATAAGATAATTGTTATGTTCGAAAAATATTGGACAAATGAGAAAATAAGCATATATTTTTTTTTGAGTATCAATTTTTTTTTCTTATTGTAGTATGCCCTCTGGCTTTAATACCCCCCATTGTTGGATGTGCATATATATATTTTTTATTTTAATACTAGTTTCCGCCCCGCGGTTTCACCCGCGTTACCGAGGGATCTTATGTTTTCCCGGGATAAAAAGTGTCCTATATGTTAATCTAGAATATATTCTATCTGTGAGCCAAATTTCTTCCAAATTCGTTGAGTAGTTATTGCGTGAAAGAGTAACAAACATCCAGACATCCATACTCACAAACTTTCACATTTATCCCGGGAAAACATAAGAAGAAAAACATAACATAGAACTAGCTTCTTATTCAATAATTTTGTATGTAATATGAAATGTTTGTCCAGGGTAAGTTGGTGAAACACTTCTCCCGTCAGCTGGTGATCAAGGCCAGCTTCGGCGAGGAGTTGCGAAGGGAGCTGGGAGATGTGCCCTGCCTGGCGCAGTGGCTAAGAGTCGTTGGTCTTAGCCCTGACTCTATTGAGGTAAGAATTTAGTTTATGATAACATTGTGGCAGTGACGTGGGTTCGAATCCTATATTGAGCTTGAGCTTTTGGTGAAGGAGTACATTGTGAGGGCACCATAGCACGGTGGTGAGGTACTTTGTAGTATCCGCCTGCTTGGCTGGGCTGGGTATTACCCTGAAGTTGAAAATCTATCATCATCATCATCTCAGCCGCAAGACGTCCACTGCTGGACATAGGCTTCCCCTAAGGATATCCAATAGGACCGATCTTGGGCGGTCTGCATCCAACGTTTTCCGACGTTCTTTACACCTTGTATAGGTCGAAAACCTATTTACCTATCACTGAATTTAGATAGTTGTGCTTGAGAATCTATTCTCTTGTAAGCTTCGGCCACATCATCACATTACATGTAGAGATTGTGGTCAAACATCAGCCTATCTATAAAAAAAAAATATGTTTATACACGGCTTGAGAGTACATAATTTTCTTAATGCCAAATCCTTTATATCTGTAGTTAACTATACTTTGTAACTTTGACGGCATGTCAATTGATCGATCGATATTCAATTGTGTTATTTGCATCGATTCACAGTCAGAAGCATATACAGGGTTATTTGTAACTCGACGGCAGTGCTTTTGGAGGTGGAAGTATTCATCAGTATGACAAACTTTTACTATGGGACCAACTGTGAAATCACAAAAAAAAACAGATTTTCCATACAAAAGTTCCGACCAAAATGTATGAAGCAACTGTTTTAGTTTAAGCGATATCAGAGTTGGTCCGATAGTGAAATTTGTTCATATTGATGAGTACTTCCACCCCCTAAAGCACTGCCGTCGAGTTACAAATAACCCTGTATATTTATTAAAATTTGAATGAATGATTGCAAATTTGACTTAACTTTTATATAGTAATGGTATTGTTTCGAAAATACTATGATGTTTCCGTAACATTTCAATCAATAATTTGATTAAGTGAAAATCCTTTTTGAATTTTTCAAAGTTTATATATAGGTATATATTTTTTTTGTTCGTGACTGTACCTATGTGGACACATACTTCAAAGTGTATTGGCGTATTAAATTACATTTTCATCAGGATCAAAATCTCTGCGATTATCTATAAAAAAATTAGCGGCTTATGTTCAGCAGTTGCCATTTTAAACCGACTTTGGTGGAAGCTTTATGTTCGGGGCTTATGTTTCTTGTTGCAAGAGTCAACACTGGCAATCTAAGATGTATTAAGTTTAGTTGTCAATATTAAGTAGTGATAAGAAACTCTTACAGAACTTCAAACTAAATCTATCATCATTTTATCACCACCTCGTGATGTCTGTACTCAATAGGGTATTTGCCTGTATTCAAAATAAATTATCCAACACTAACCAATGTATAAAACATCTAAAAAAAAAGGGGAAACCACGATTATTTTATTAAATTTATCCTTATTATGATTTTTAATGACCAATCTAACCATAAAGAGTATGCTATATAATTATGACGTCACATGCTTGTATTTCATACAAAACTCCATGTAAACCTATGGTTTTGACATTTCATAACAAGTTGCCGATTCGAATGTCAGTCAAATACCCTATTAAAGTATAATATAAGTGAGACAAATACATAATCTATATATATTGTCTGTTGGTCTTTGTTGGTACAGGCGATATGTTCCCGCGTGTGCACGCTAGAGTCGCTGCGGGAGCGGTCGGACCACGAGGTGCGCGCGCTGCTGGCGGGCGCGCGGGACGAGGAGGTGCTGCGGCTCTGTCGCGCCATGCACCGACTCAGTTCATACATAGGTGAGTCTTATTCTTGTTATTTATTCTAATTTTCAGCCGTAATCGTCTCACTGGAGGCTTAACGCCAGCCGTCCGTCTTCAGTCCTCTCTGTCCTTCAGGTAGACATCGAGATAGCAAGGCGCCTGTTTATATTTCTATAGCAAGTCGGTCTTGCATTCTGTGAGACCCAATCAATTAGTTTTAGCCCACGTAATGTACATAAATCTACCTGGAGGATTGGGTTTGGTGACGATCTCAATGTGATAAGTGATGATGAAGCCGAAGATACTAAGCATACAGAGCTTAGGAGAGATTAATGTTACAGAAACATTGAGCAGAATAAAGGGATAATTGGTCCTGAAACTTCAGCATGTCATCATGAAAGAAGAACGCAACGAATTTAAAATTCAGTAGCTTAGCTGTTCTGCTGTGTAATTCCCGAATAATTTCACAAAAGACATCAATTTCAACCGATATTACTGAAACTTTCGACTGTGAAACATGTCCTGTTATTGCGTATGTTGAACGTCACTGATGTTTAGTTTTCGTTAGACTGGTTTTGGCCAAACATAAACTCTTTAGATGTCATTAACTGCTTGTTTATTGATATGAATCTAGTTATGATTTTTAAGGATACTTCAGGTGTCTCTCAGGGGTCACGTTTAGGTCCCGTTTTATTTTTTGTTTTCATCGATGATTTGATTAATATACGAAATTACAGTTCAACTTGCAAAACACAGAAATAATGTAGTTGATGGTTAACTGCAATTTATTTTGTTTTCACAGAGGCACTAGGCCGTGGTGAAGTAGGCGCAGAACTACAACTATACTGGGACTCGTGGGAACGCCACGCCAGAGCATCCCCACGGACCAGGAACCGAACCAACAGGCACAATCACCATAATACCACAACTTCCACCACCGGCACTGACTCTGGCAATGACTCTCATCACTCCACTCCCCATGCGAAGAAGGGCAAGTCATCATCACTTTGTAGATGAGCATCTAGATCATGGAGACACTATTTAAAGAGCATACATATACCAATAATTGGATCTAAGTCAATAATTAGCCATTCCCACCCCAGTAATTATACAAAAGAACATATTTACCACTCTCAAGTTGAAAATAATTATGGTGTGTGCCGACAGTGGCACGTAAGAGCCAGTTGCCCTCTAGGTTTTGAAACAGTAAGCAATACATTAAAAATCCCGGGTGTTGCTATTGCATAGGCGACGGTGGCGTACCTGCTTGTCGGCCTTCTGACATAAAACTGAATAGTGAAAGACTTATGAACAGATCCAAATTTTCAAAACAACTGTACACTATTACTATCTCTAATATTGAAAAATAAAGTGAGCAAGTGTTTTATAAATTTGGTTCAGCTTTTAATGTTGTCGACTGTTACTGAGAAATCTTCCTTATTTAATTATGTCACTTGATGGTTAACCTTCGAAATGGTAACTTCAATTTTTTACTTTCAGAAGACCTACATAGAATAAATGAAGTAATGATTTATTTTCCAGGCGGTAAATCCCCGACAACGCCAGTGGGCAAGCGGAAACAGAGCTGCTCGTCGAGCCTGCCCGCGCCGGCCGCGCTCACCAAGTCGCGCTCGCACGAGTCGCAGCTCTCCGGGCGGCCCGACGCCTCCGACCTTAGGTACAGTCAGCGACATAACTAGCTGAACAGATACTTTTTTTTTTTAATCGGGACGAGACTGGGAAGGACGTCGCGACGGTCCTCGCCGGCGAGGACGAAATCTAGGTTGACGATTGCGCATCTGTATCTGTTTACGGGCTTCTTCAGCCTCGATCTGTGCAAGGGTTATGGCATCGTCCGGTTCGCTGAGGGCGAACCTAGGCCTACGGATGCGGGAGATAAGGGACGGGGTGTATGTGATAGTGTTGACTATCAAGGGATTCGCGTGATGCGCTGCGGTATCAAAATATCGACGCGAGGCGCGTTTCATGTATTGTTTAATGGTGGGGAGACCTAAGTCATGGTGGATGAACAGATACAAATTTACAAAGAACTTATACACTCGTAAGTATCCATAATATGGAAAAATAAGGTAAAGTGGTGTTTTAAAAATGTATGTCTTCAAAAACCTATATAATATAAATGTATACATCATGGATAGTTTTAGTGTACAGATGTTTTGTAAATTTGTATCTGTACAGCTACTTACGTCGCTGACCGTACCACCACCACCACCACCACCACCACCACACACACCACACTGTACTCTACAGCGCTATTACATTATTTAGTTGCTATCAGCTTCATAAACATGAGTATGTGTGCAGCGACCACAGCCAGTCGTCGGCGCCGGGCGGCCGCGCCGGCTCGCCGCCCGCGTCGCCGCACGAGCCGGACTCGGACCCCACGCCACTACACCGGATGCCTATTTATAACAATGTATGTATTCACTTAATTTTTTTTATACAACTTAGTCGACAAACGAGCTTACCGGCCCGCCTGATGGTAAGCGGTTACCGTAGCCTATGAACGCTTGCAACACCAGACGTATCACTCGCGCGTTGCCGACCCTTCCCCCCTCCCCGATGAGCTCTGGCGACCTTACTCCCGCGCAGGAACACGACTATAAGTTATTTAGCTGCGGTGTTCTGTAAGGCGGAGGTACTTCCCCAGTCGAGCTGCTCTTTGAGCGACATATCGTTATGCTCTACCTCTCTGATTTAAGAGCATTTGAGAGCCAGTTTCCTTCTAGGCTTTGTAAAGGTCGGTTTTCTTGATGTTTTTTTAGGGTTTCGTACCCGGTCCAAACGGAGCCCTATTGCCGTCACTCGCGTGTCCGTCTGTCCGTCGTCTATCTGTTTTGTTCGGAAGAATTTTTTATCTTCTCATTGACCTATGAATATGAAATTTGGTGATAATATTTATTATACTTACAAATACCAAAATATTGATAAATCAGAATAGAATTATTTTGTTTGCATAAACATGTGTCATAATACGCAGATGATCATACATGGGTTTGGTTAGTACAGACATGTTTTACCGGGAACCAGTGTGCAAAATTATTGGTAAGTGGGCACCTTTATTCATTGACCATAGATTATGTAATTTATTTTTAAATTATATAATGAATGTGCATAAATATTATGATAAAAATGGTAAATTAAAATTGAATGTCTAAAAATATAAAAATAAGATTAAATAAATTGAAAATTACATCATCTACTCATTACATGTCAAATATCAAAACCGTGAATTTATTAATTAAAGAATGTCCCAGTTACAAAAATCTTGAAAAAAAAAGATTAATTAATGATTTTATTCGAAATATACTTTAACAGAGTCATACTTTAACGGAGTTATCAGGAAATCAAACAGCTTTCCCTGAAATGGGGTCTAGGGCAGGTTTTTTAGGCTGTCTGGTAACTTATTATATATCTGTATAGCCATACAGTACACATTGGCTTTATATACATATATACAGCCATTTCTTTCAAGTACTTGCCCATTTCTCAATTCACGTAATATATCAATATGAACATTCCAATTACAGCATTTATCAATAGTTATACCTAAGAATGGTGGGTATGTTCCGTTATACACTGCTAGCACTGTAAGGTGTGACGTCAATTTATTATACTGAGAAGCCGTTCCTTTATAATTAGCTATACTGGGTACTGTTTAAAACGGAACGCAGTCCAGTATACTGTCTGTCATCCATGTATATATCCTACTGTCATTCTGAACGCCGTCGATCACGTGATCAAAGCGCTGAGAGCACCTTACCTCAAAAACGCCAGTGCACACAGTACAAAAATGGCGGCGTTTATGAAGTCATTATGTTTCCTTAGGATACTGCGGCAGTATACTGTCAGTCCATAACGGAACGTATTTCTCTCCAGTAAGAGCAGTGATCAGTGCTCCCAGTGTATATCGGAACATACCCGGAGTGATCCAGATCGGCATAAGTTATTCGTATTCATTGATAGTTCGTCCCTTTCCGATCGATGTGATGAAATGAATGTTGTGATGCATTATGAAATGTACAGGTGATGGTATCTGCATCGAGCGCGAGCGCGAGCGCGAGCGGGCCACCGTGGGCGGCGCCGCGCTCGCCTCGCACGCCGCCGGTGGGCCGCTGCATGGCGCACGACATCGCGCACCGCTTCACCAAGACGTTCAACATGATCGCCACCTGCGACTACTGCGACAAGCAGATGCTCTTCGGCTCCGGCCTCAAGTGTAAGGAGTGCAAGTTTAAATGTCACAGGTATGTAGGTACTATTATATCGTTATTGTTGTTGGATATGAAGCGGTTTGACTGTCTAAAGATATGTAATGTACACTAGATTTTGCCCTGTGATCTCAAGGATCTTATGTTTTCCCGAATAAATAGTACTCTATATGTTATTCCAGAGTATAATCTATCTATTAATTATCGTTTATTTTTATCTGTTTCAGAGATTGTGAAAGTAAAGTTCCTCCTTCGTGCGGCCTACCTCCAGAGTTTGTTGACGCATTCAAGAAAAAGTTTCATAAAGACAGTGAGTTTAAATTTTGTTGATATTATTTTGAAGACGATTTCACTTGTCGCAAATATTAGAACTCTTTTCAGTAAAATAAGAGATAGCGGATGAAACTGCGTGGCGGAGGTAGTCCCCTATTATATATTTTTGTATTATCTCTCTACTTGGGAATTTATGAAAGTTTCCACAATACTCAAACAGAGCCATGTTTGAGTTTGTGTAGTAATAGAAAATTGATTAATTGTTGTTCCTCTAGGCGAGTACAGGTTCGGCAGCGGGGGCGGCGGGGGCGGGCGGGCCGTGGGGTTCCCCTCGCTGTGGACGCACCGCCCCCGCAGAAGACATAATCCACCGCCTACTATGCACCACTCGGTAAGAACACTAACGATAATCGAACCATACAAACGATTTCGATTCACTGCTTTATTTTAAACTATTTGCAATTGTATTTTTGTAGATTAACTATGTGAACATTTGTACTTAAATTGTATGGGAAAATACATTCCTTTAATACGTAAAGCAAATAGTATAATGACTTCTAAATGTTTCTTACTTTAGCATTTCACTGTAAAAAAATAAATCCGATATTTCATGAAAGAAATAAATATAAAAATTAAGCACATTAACTAAAAAACGAAAGACATGGCGAAAGGGTAAGCTCCGTGATTGAAGCGTACATATTTACTTGTGCACGCGACAAAAGTCATATGTGACCACGGTATGATCTATTTATGATTCAAGTTTCATCCAAATCCGTTCAACCGTTACTGAGCTGAGTAACAAACTAACACACAAAATTTTACCATTATAATATTAGTAGGATGAATTCGTTTCAAATATATATAATCATTTCTTTACGACTTAACGACGCGCTTTATGGAAGCCACTTACTTAATTTTTTTATGGCTTTACGATGATCAAAATCTTAATGTTACCAAATAAAGCAACATGTACTAGTCACCGACACAGGTGGGGGCGGGACCGACCGTGCCGGCGGGGCTGGAGTCGTCCTCCAACACGTCCTCGTGCAACAGCTCGACGCCGTCGTCACCAGCGCTGGCGCCGCCCACCACTCCGCACCACCATCACCATAAACAACAGTTTCATTTTCCAGGTGAGGATTATAATGTAGAAATGGATTTTGTGACGAATAACCAAGGCCGTAAAATTAGCCTTTTATGTACCCCTGGCGAGCTTCCCTATCGGCGCCTAACATGCGCCTAATTTTCGGTGGAAGTTTGCATGGTAATGTACATCATATATTTGTTTTAGTTTTATCATTCTCTTATTTTAGAAGTTACAGGGGGGGGGGAAACACATTTTACCACTTTGGAAGTGTCTCTCGCGCAAACTATTCAGTTTAGAAAAAATGATATTACAAACCTCAATAAAATTTTTGAAGGCCTATCCATAGACACCCCAGGCGTATGGGTTTGATGAAAAAAAAAAATTGAGTTTCAGTTCTAAGTATGGGGAACTCCCAAAATTTTTTGTTTTTTTTTCTATTTTTGTGTGAAAATCTTAATGCGGTTCACAGAATACATCTACTTACCAAGTTTCAACAGTATAGTTCTTATAGTTTCGGAAAAAAGTGGCTGTGACATACGGACGGACAGACAGACAGACATGACGAATCCATAAGGGTTCCGTTTATTGCCATTTGCCTACGGAACCTAAAAAACCGGTGGCGGTATAATGGGTAGGTACGGAGGGTTTCGTACCTACCCATTATACCGCCAAAATATTTTCTTTTATTTTCTTTCACACAACAGCATAATTTTATTTATTTACCTTATTTGAGGTTGGTGCCAATTAAGCTAGACCTCTTAATTGTATGAGCGCCCATACAACTCAGAGGACTATTTTAATTGGCGTTAACTTTGTATGTATGGGGACAATTTCATTTTTAACTTTTTTTTTTTTTTTGGAATTTTTATTGTAAGTTAATTGTTTTACTAAAAATGTACTGTAGTGAAATTTTATCTAGCCAAGTAGGTATAGTGAATCTGGCAAGACAACTTTACTTGATGTGATAATTTGTGGCAGAAGTAAAACCGGTGGTGTCGAGCCCCAACCACAACCACAACCACACGTCGGTACAGTCGCCGGCGCGAGTGCCGTCCGACCACAAGGACGACATTACCTCTAGTATTAAAAGCGGTGAGTATTATTGTCTTGTATGAGGTTAATTAAATTAGCTGGCCAAATTTTACCATCACTTAGTACCAGTTATATAAAACATCTGGGTGATACTATACAGGTTGTAACAGAAAGGGGGTTACAAGCCGAAAAGGGATTGTTGGGGACATCATTTTGAACAACTTTCACTATGGGACCGACTTGATCAGAGCAACTTTATTTTTCACTCCACCATACAAATCAGCTGAGCGCTCGGCCCGAAATACTGAGTTGAGAAAAATAAAGTTGCTTTGATCAAGTTGGTCCCATAATAGTGAAAGTTGTTCAAAATGATGTCCCTAACAAACCACTTTCGGCTTGTAACCCCCTTTTTGTTATATCCTATATAAGGTCCTAATAAATGAAGTATGGTCCTTTTGAGGGATGATAGTGTAGGTCATTAGTATTCCGAAAATGATAAAATAAAAATATTTGGTCGTAATTTTAATGAATATTGAAACCTGATTGTAGGTACTTCATCACTCCTAAGCATTAATTAAAACCATTAAATGTTTTTTTTTTTTAATAAATAATTTTACCACTGATTATGCCGTTTAATGGTTTTAATAAATGCTTAGTAGTGATGAAGTACAATTTCGGGTTTTCCCTCAAAAGGACCATATTTCATTTATTAGGACCTTATATATTATTTATAATATTTTTTTAAAAATTATACAGGGTGATTTTGTTATCACTGGCAATACTTGCAGGGGTGGAAGTACTCATCAATGTGAACAACTTTTACTATAGGGCTAACTCTGATATCGCGTAAAATAATATGGTTGCTTCTTAAAATTTGGCCGAGTAGGTATTGAACTTTTGTATGTATATATAAATAATTACACCCAGACTCATGACAAACAGACATGTTCATGCCCACAAATGTCTGTCCTGAGCGGGAATCGAACCCACGACCTGTGGCGTGATAGATAGGGTATCTTACCAACCACGCCAACCGGCCTTTTCTATTGATTCATGTACTATTCAAGAAATATATCAAACTACATAAATATAGCGAGAATGCGAATCCATATTGATTGACATTAAATGGTTAATGAATATGTAAAAAGTTTGGTATGTAACAGAGAGTTCCCGGCGCGTGTCGATATCGGGCTCGGGCTCGGGCTCGGGCTCGGGGCCGGGCTCGGCGTCGGCGGACAGCGGCGGCGCGCGCGCAGACTCGATGGACCTCTCGCACAACCACCACGACGACCGGTGGCCGAGACAGAATAGCGTGAGTTAATCCCCCCCCCCCCCCTTTTTGTCACATACAATTAAGCCAAAGTCAAGGCCATATCTTCAGTTTAAGTTTAGCGGTTCGAAAGTCAGCCTTTAACTAGAAGAATCAGCCAAAATTAATCGGCAATATTTCTAGGTTTTTTTTCCAAATGTTTTATAAGATACTAGCTGTGCTCCGCGGTTTCACCCGCGATCCCAAGAAATCATATCCTATGTCCCTCTCCATAGCATAGGCTATCTGCGTACCAAATTTCATCGCGATCGGTTCAGCGGTTTAGGCGTGAAAAGGTAACAAACAAACAAACTCACATTCGCATTTATAATATTAGTTAGGATTCTTTATTCTACACAAGAATTGTATAAGCAAGTATCAACACAAAAAAAAAAACGTATGGTTAATGTTATTTTGTTCATAATCTTACACTTTCATCTTAAACTTTCAATTAATACTTTAAGAGAAAATACCTATTGTATATTGCTATACGTAGGTGTCCAAAAAAGATGGAAATATAGATCAATTGCACTGTCATTACTAAATTGAATTTAAGTTTCCACTTATCATTATTTATCGATTGTTAAATATCTAAAAAAAAATAAGTAAAAAGTCTGCCCGAAGGAAGCCGCGGGAAAAGTTAGTGTATAATTAAATTAGCATTACTCAGAGTTCAAGAACTCCACGCTCAATACCAACAATGGTCATAAAGCGTCAAAGATAAGCATTAACGAGGCGTCCTTTCAGTTCGATAACATACGCCCCGGCTTCGATACGATAGCGTATTGACTCACTCGCTATCTCGTGTTTCTATTATAAAGCTTTCTGGTACAGACACACTCTGTCCTTTGAGTTTATTTAAAGTTTAATTGTCAGTAGCAAGTTGTTAACTCTGTGAAGTGTTTGTTAACTTTGTTTAAGACGAGGTTTCTTTAATGATAAAGTGATTATGGCCGCGTTGATTATACATCGACGGCGTTTGTTTGAAGAAGTTTGTTTTGATTATAATTATTTCATTCCTTTTGACTTACATATTTATGATATGATACTTATAATATTAAAGTGAAAGTTTGATCGTATGTTTGTTATTCTGTATAATAGCTAAATGGATTTACATGGTAATTGACACATAGGTAGATCTTATTCTGGAATAGTTTTTAATCTCGACTTATGTAAGATTAGATACCTCGAAAATATGAAATGAAAATATTTTTTATACAAATATGCCTTCACAAGCACTTGTGAATAGTCTGACTCTAAAGCTCGGTTCGGAAGTGAATATGAGTGAAACTGGGGGGAGGAAGTTAGTTAATCTATACTTCTATACTTAATATTATAAAGAGGAAAGATATGTATGTAAGTATGTTTGTAACGAATTGGCTCAAAAAGTACTGGACCGATTTTAAAAATTCTTTCACCGTTAGAAAGCTACATCTTCACCGAGTAACATAGGCTATATTTTATCCCGGGAACGCGGGTGAAACCGCGCGGAAAAGCTAGTTTAATATATAAGAATCGTAGTGTTTATTGAAAAAATTCTTACAAGGTTAGCGTCGTTCAATAGATAGTATTTAAGTATTTATGAATTTAAACTTTTCATACGTTTTTTCTATAAATAAGATATCTTTTTAGTTAGAAAGAGAACATTTTTGAAATTTCAAAATTCCTTAACTAAAAGTTAAAAATAGAGGATATAAATTTCGCGTTTGTCGATTCTTATTCTATCATGTTTTATATACGAATAAGTTGTCTGCCCCGTGGTATCACACGCGATCCCCTATATCCATCCAATAAATTTCTTAAATAATCTAAAATTATACAGTAACTCACAGTACTGTATTTAAGTTAAAAGTAGATTGATTGATAAATGTTTTTCCCCCGTCCAGTTGTCAATGAAAGAGTGGGACATACCGTACGACGAACTGAAGTTGTTCGAGGTGATCGGCACGGGCCGCTTCGGCACCGTGTACCGCGGCAGCTGGCACGGCGCCGTCGCAGTCAAGCTGCTGCACGTGCACTCGCTCAGCGACCACTGCGTACCATTGGACACGTTTAAACATGAGGTATACTAACTAAAATTAAGTGTTTTGTTATTACTTGGTAAAATCTCACGTGATAAAAGGCTTTGGGTTGGGATTCTACATGCTTGAGGTTTCGGTGATGGAAATGGTGGGTAGGATACTTGTAGAAACCGCCTGGCTGGCTACCACTCTAGTTGAAAATCTGTCTCCAAATACCAACCGATGGGATCCGGCAGCAGCACTTGAAAGCCAGATACATCTAGGCTTTGTGTGATCACCACATTTCGGCACTTACTACGAAGAGATTGTGGTCAAACACAGTCCTATATAAAAATACTAGCTTACCGCCTAGCGGTTTCACCCGCGAACCCCTATTTTAACCCCCTTGGAATGGAATTTTCAAAAATCCTTGGCGGATGCCTATAATATAATAGATATCGTATGCCAAATTTTATGCCGATCCGTCCAGTGGTTTGAGCTGTGCGTTAATAGATCAGTCAATCACCTACCTTTTATACAGGGTGATTTTGTTATCACTGGCAATACTTGCAGGGGTGGAAGTACTCATCAATGTGAACAACTTTTATTATAGGGCTAACTCTGATATCGCGTAAAATAATACGGTTTCTTCATACATTTTGGTCTAGTAGGTATTGAACTTTTGTATGGAACAGCTGATAATTTTTTCATGATTTCACAGTTAGTCCCATTATAAAAGTTGTTCATTTTGATGAGTACTTCCACCCTTGCAAGTATTGCCATTGATAACAAAATCACCCAGTATATGTCACCGGAAAATAACAAGAACCGCAAATTTATAAATTTACTAGGAAATTTATAAATTTGCGTTAGGTTAGGTTAGGTAAGTTTATAAATTTCCTAGAAAATTTATAAATTCGCGGATCTTGTTATCTTCCGGTGACATATATACAGATTAAAGTAGGCAACTAGGCACAAATATTTTTCTAATTTCAAAAAATGGACCGATTTAGGCTCTGAAGAGACACAAGCTCAACACTAAAGTCAAAGCCATTTATTCAGCTAAGGCCCTAGGATGAAGATCTTATTATATTTTAATGTTTTAGGTGGCAACGTTCCGCAAGACCCGTCATGAGAACCTAGTCCTCTTCATGGGGGCGTGTATGAAGCCGCCCCGGCTGGCCATAGTGACGTCACTGTGCAAGGGCATGACTCTCTACACGCACATCCACCTGCGCAAGGACAAGTTCACAGCGAACAAGAGCGTTATTGTTGCGCAGCAGATATCCCAGGTACGATCGACTGACTATTACTCCCGCTAGAGGCGCCACTGTGCTATAACGTAAACAAATGACGACGAAACTAATGTCACATCGTTGTATTACCTTTGCGTAAGCAACCTAATTTCTATGTTTGCCGCTGTGTAGTTGTGCTTTAGGGTTTTATATTTTTTAAGAAACTTCTAGTCAGGCTTCCCTTCCGTTACTTTAAGATTTGTAAGTAAGTATGTTTGTAACGAATTGGCTCAAAAAGTACTGGACCGATTTAAAAATTCTTTCACCGTTAGAAAGCTATATCTTCACCAAGTAACATAGGCTATATTTTATCCCTGGAACGCGGGTAAAACCGCGCGGAAAAGCTAGTAACTAAAAAAGTGAATGAGGTGAAGTGGCAATTATCAGGCCACTCATACACGTAATTCAGTGATTTTGATAATTTACAAAAAAGATTTTAGCCTAGCTCATTCCGCAGTAAGGTACAAAAATATACCTAGAGCTCGCGTCCGAAAGTGATGGAGCAATATGATAGGACGAGAGGTGTTTTTATGTAAATTTTCGTTCTTTTGAGAGGTGGATATGTCGCTCAAAGAGCAGCTCGACTGGGGAAGTACCTCCACCTTACAGAATACCGCAGCCAAATAACTTATAGTTGTGTTCCTGCGCGTGAGTAAGGTCGCCAAAGCTCATCGGAGACCTTATCAAGCGATCATAGACTACGGTAACCGCTTACCATCAGGCGGGCCGTATGCATGTTTGCCGACTATTTTGTATAAAATCCTAAACAGTGACGGAGTGAGCCTTCTCTACGGCAGTACTATTTGTTACTTGTTTGCATAGAATTTTTCATGTTTTAGATAATGAACATTGAATTAACGTACAATTTGTTATAGGGTATGGGCTACCTTCACGCGCGTGGTATTATACACAAAGACTTAAAGACCAAGAATATATTCCTTGAGAATGGGAAGGTGGTGATCACGGACTTCGGACTCTTCAGTGTCACCAAACTGTGTTTTGGGAACAAGTGAGTATTTCATAAGATCTATATGTCCATAATAAGGGACATGTAGGAAGTGTAACAGAATGCATATAGACTTTTTTTTTTCGGTTTGAACACGCTAATCTTCGTAACCACTGAGCGGGTATTTTCGGCTTTATCTGATTGATTAGGCTGATGGAAAAAAAAACAAAAAAAAATTCAAGTCTGTGCTAGCGAAAAGTTTGTCTTAAATATTGTGAAACGCAAAATTTCAGGATTATTACCTTCAGCCGCGTAAAGGAACTTCGTTCCAAATCCTAACTGATATTATACATGCGAATGTGAGTTTGTTACCTTTTCACGCCTAACTCGCTGACCCGTTCGCGATGAACACAGATGGTACACAGATAGCCTATGGTATGAAGGACATGGGCTACTTCTTTTTCTCGGGAACGCGGGTGTAACCGCGGGGGAATGCTAGTATACCCATATATAAAAGTGTTGTTACATAGACAAAGCGCGCGCGGCGATAGCCTGGGCATCCCGGCGGGCTGGCTGTGCTACCTGGCGCCCGAGCTGTGCCGCGCGCTCACGCCGCACGCCTCGCTGCACCTGCCCTTCAACAAGCCCACCGACGTCTATGCCTTCGGGTACCTCAGCACCGACCACCACCATACACTACACACTACACACGCAACACTACACACGCAACACTACACACGCAACACTACACACTACACATTACACATTACACACGCAACACTACAAACTACACACTATACACTACATACTACACACTACATACTACACACGCAACACTACACACTACACATTACATACTACACATTATACACTACATACTATACACTACATACTACACACTACATACTATATTGAGACTAGATAAATAATTTAATGTAATAAATCTGAGTTGGTTTTGAAAAGAGTAATTGCCGGCTCTTCTCAGTAAAAGCAACCTTCCGAACCGAGCGTTAGAGTCAGACTATTCATAAGTGCTTGTGAAGGCCTATTTGAATAAAAAATATTTTCATTTTCATTTTCATATACACTTCACACGCAATACTCACGACGATATCGTCGACCCGACTGCAAAAAAGACAATTTAAAAAGTAATGTAATTCGGGACCCAATTGCAAATTATAAACCGAAATAAAATTAATGCGTGTACTTAACATAGGCTTTCAGCTCATAATAATGTCTGTTGAACCAAAGTAGAGTTCACTTTGTTTATATTTTAATTTTGTTTTCTATTCTCAATCTTGGAATGTACATTACCTTTAAATTGACTTTTTTGCAGTCGGGTTTTTGTTTTTTATCTTTGGTAAGTGATGATTAGGCCGAAGTTGATAAGCACACAAAGCCTAGAAGGTACTGGAACTTATATCTATTTCAATGTAGTCATATACTCTAGACAAACTGTCCCATGGAACCTCATACAAAAGTTGATCGTCTAGTATCGATGACAACTGTCGACATACATCTTAAAAAATGTGAACTGATGAATTTCTTGCCGGTTCTTCTCAGTAAATTGAACCTTCATGACTTTATCTTTGGATGCACTTTTTGTGACGTTCATATAATAATCGGCTTTACCCTATTCATAGAGAGTCGGTTATTATCTTTTTTTGCTTACTATTTGCAACTCTATTTCAACTAAATAAAGACAATTATTACTATTACTACTTATACAGGGGGTATTGGTATTATAAACTGTCCTTATGGATTTACAGCTACTCTAAAATTTCGCAATGTGTTTTGGTTCAAAATGTTCAAATACCAACTAGGAAAATTTAAATTTTGTTACCTACAGTTTTAGTTTTTATTAAAATCGAGCCCGATACTCCTTTGAGCATTTTTCAGTATTTCCTATACTTACGATTTTGCCACCTATACTTGCTTGTGACTGTACTGGTATTTTTGAGTCCAATATGCCTTATCATTATATTTCTTAATGATTTACTTTTAATTGTTTTTTTATGCATTTCAGCACGGTATGGTACGAGCTGTTATGCGGTGAATACCCGTTCAAGGGGCAGCCCCCCGAAGCGGTCATCTGGCAAGTCGGCAAGGGGGTCAAGCAGTCGCTAGCGAACATGCAAGCATCTAGGGATATCAAGGTATTTGATCATTTCACTAAATAGTTTTATACTCTTTGAAATAGTTGTGATTAAATTGAACGAACTATAAAATATTACTTTCGTTATAGGACATCCTCATGTTATGCTGGTCGTACCGAGCGAGCGAGCGGCCCGATTTCCCCTCTCTTCTAACCACGCTTCAAAAGCTCCCCAAGAAGAGACTAGCGCGCTCTCCCTCGCACCCCGTGCACCTGTCCCGCTCTGCCGACTCGGTGTTCTGAGAGCGGCTCGCTGGCGCACTGTGCGTGCGGCCTTAATCTCATACTTGACAAGGTCAAGGCCAATCCACTTGTCAAAGACACCATACGTATCATGATCACCATACTTGGCAATTTTGCTTCACTTGGCAAGGTCACTATACTCGGCAAAATCATTATTAAGTTGACTCGCGATTCCTGGAATTCTATTTTTTGTAGGTAGTTATGGGGACGTGCGTCCCATTCGCGAGCCAACCGATTATACTTGGCGAAGTCCCTATACTTGGCAAGGTCACTATACTTGGCCAGGTCATCATACTTGGAAAGGTATAACGTGGTACCAAGCTAAAGTTCAACCCTACCGTTATCTCTTGGGCTGCACTTAATCGTTTTTGTGTCAGGACATATGGATGTATGGAAAATCAATGCGTGCATTCAATCGAGACTCCAACCGCTATATATCGTGCAGTATCGACTGTGTAACGTTTGTCATCCTAGGCGTTTTTTGGTACCGCTCAAGTTTTGATACATACCACCAAATTAATAGACATTGAGTCAGCCAGGATAATTCTAATCGCATTGAACTATAACAGAAATGTATTAACTATGGTATATGAGTCAGTTACTTATTTTTTAAATGTATTGTTGAAGATTGTATTACCAGTTATTTTTCTTCATAGTTAGTTCCCTTAAAAGTTTAGAAACATTTTTTTTTGTGGTAAATGTTAAAAAATAATAATATACATCTTAGGGGAATGTAAACAAACATATTTATGTTTGTTTCAATGTAATCAATATTTTCTTGATTGTCTTTTTACCACACTGAAAGTGAGGTTATAATTCTGACAGGTGTTCGTTTTGACGTTTGCAGTCATAGACAACATACACGTTCCGTTTCACTTTCCACAAGCTAAACAAAAATAAAAAAAATATACTCATTTACGTTATTCAGGTTGGCAGGCAGGTTGGTTGACAGAAAAACAAATCAATCGAGTGATGCTAAGAACACCAATAAATGGTGGTAGTTATTCATCCAAAATATCCTTCGACTTCGATTCGAAACTGAACGAAACGAACTTTACATAATTTATAGAGTACCTCTTACATTTTTTTTATTTTTAAACTTAAATGCTCAAAAATGTAGCTCATGATCTTTGATTTCCTCTTTTCTCTATGACCCATAATCGGATTTGGCACATACAAATTGAGTTGAATTTCTGATATACAAAGAAGTTAAACCTTGTGCTCTGTTTTTATCCATAACATAATAAATTGGATTATTATCAGAAATTGTGTTTTCATACAAAATTACATAATTATCATGTTTCTTAATGACTATTTTAAACTGATAATAAAATTACAAGATTTGTTACAGTCACTACAGAATGTTTATAGTTTCGGTAATATATAGTAATATATGACGATTTGGGAAGATATTTTAACACTTAGCGAACTATTCTTGTTAATTCACAATCTATTTTCGACAGTTCATATGCATCCATGTGATAAAAATGACAGATATAGCGAGACCAAAAGAGAAGTCCTCTTAGGTCTTAGACCAACGGTCGGCAACAGGCGGACCGCGGTCCCTATCTGGGCCGCGAAAGGTGGAACTTGGACCGCCAAATATTGTTAAATAACTTACCTACTATTCAATTGAAATAATAAGATTCTGCGACTTCAATTACACAAAATAACACCTACGTAATATAATATTTTTAAACAACTGTTATGTAAATAAAAGATTTTGTTAATTGTAAACTGCAAAATAAAGAATCTTATTAATATAAAAAAAACATCTAGAGAGGTTTTTTCTGGACCTCGAGAAAAAATTTCAACAGTATAATCCCACTTAAAATTACTTGCCGACCCGTCTTAGACGGACCTATTAGATATTAATGTGGCGACTTTATTCATTCAAGCAAATACTAGTGCTTCGACTAGATTTGTGTAATTACCATCCTTTAGTTACATGGTTAATAACCTCAGCGATCTAAAATAAAAAATAACATATTTCTAGGTGTTTTTTTTATTAAAATCTCTTCCCATATCGTTAAATTTACATTTGTCTATTTATTGTTATATTTTAATCCAATATAACGGGTCAATGATACTTAGTGTAAAAATATAAATATATAAAAAAAAAACAACTGTAATTATGTTAATAATAATATGTAAGTAAAGTCTTGATCTCCGATTAACCGATAGATTAAATTATATTTTCGTATTTTAATGAGAAATGTGAAAAAAAATGTGAAAAGCTGACTGCTTTGTTTATAATAATGTATATAATGTGTACAGTGTTACGAAAATTGCTGTGATTTATACATGTTGAGTGCACTGACCTTTCATAATTAAACTGACCGACAATTTGGAGGAATAAAAAATATATTACAATAATTTTCTTGTATCTGTGGATTTGTAATTATATAAAATTCTAGTGTGGCTATTACGTAACTTCATTGCAATCAATTTCAATTATAAACCGGTTAAATATAGGGTTTTACTGATTACATTTTTTACATTCAGATAACTGCATATTATGTAAAAGGAATCATTTTCGACAACGTGATATTGCTATCGATTTAGAGGTTTTTTCAATTTGAAACTGATTGCAACAAAGTTATGTAATCTACATACTAATCATGATTACAGAAATTAAATGCCGTTTTTGAAGGTCAATGCATTCAATTTCTGATTTTAACATTCATGCGTGCATGATTGTGATAAATAGTGTAAGAGTTAAATGTTTTATTTTACAGGTAACTGATTATATGTTATCAGTTCAGATTCACGAATTTTTTATCCTCCATGACCGAATAATTCTTTAGATTTAACATTGATAGAAAACTAATTCTTAGCTTGGCACTATACTAATGTCAAACACTCTATGCCCGCGCGGGCCGTGGTGCCTAAAATCATCGCTAGGGGCCAAGTGCGACAGAGAGCGCAACAGACTGCGTCCTGTTTCCACATTTTATTGGCAGCGAGTGTTTGACATTAGTATAAGTTTTATTGGAGTTTGAAAATGATATGATTACACATTACTCTATAATAAAGGCTGAATATAATAAGGTTCAATAGGTTTTGATAGTAATTTAAATAAATCCGTGATGTGACCTCCGTGGTCTATATGTGCCCACAAACCTGACAGGTCCCGATCTTGGTTAATTATTTGACAGTAGTGCTTAACACCCCGCTGAATTCACACATGTGGTTCCATTAAAAAGATTTCACAGCTAAGTCCGACCAGAAAAGTCCATATTGCGGAATTTCACGGAACTAATTATGTGTACTGATTTTACTATGAACTGTCAAAATAGTTTCAAGTGGTCCCCTCACTCAGGTTTTGTATTATTCTGGTCAGGCTTTACAATTTTTTTCCCAGACTCTTGTATCATTTATTCGAGTTTCCACGCTTATCCTTGTTTTTTTCCTTATATTTTTTGTCAATTTACATTCTCCAATAAAAATCAGTGCTAAGCCTACCAACTATATTTTGTAAATAGATGATGACATTCCTTTTTGTAGGTTGTTGATATATCTTGATATTACAAATTTCATGAGTTGTCAATTGTTACCATTTTCTTATATTTATAAAGAGGCTTACCCAGTTTCTTGAATCTTAATCAATGTTACTCTCTAATTGAAAGTATATCTCTCACTATAAAAATGACTAAGGTGGCGTTACTTTTGATTACAGATTAATTTTGATTGTGTTCTCGGAAACTGATGGTTAGAGACATAAACTGATCTACATTGGACACTTTTTTATATTTAGAAATGCAATACAAAATGCTATTTAGAAATCACATTCAGTCTTCAGTTATTAATATCTGAGATTGAAGAGGTGGTGCTTGTGGGGCTAGTCTGCTTGAGTTAGCCATTTAATTAATCACAAAAAATATATTTTGTTTTCACATAGAAAGTTTTTTGTAATTTTTTTTTTTATAAAGTAATTATTGAGTTTATTCAACTCTTCTCAGCAAAAGGATTAAGGAACCTTTCAAACCGTTATTAGAATCGGACAATTCATCACTTCTTGTACAGGCCTATTTCAATAAATATATTTAGATTTTTTAAGAGTGAGTAGTGTGGATGAATTGGCTGATTTCATACACCTATAATGTTTGGTCCATTTCTAAATATAATAAGGAACCAACTCTTATGTTAATATTGTAAACGTCAATAGACTGACCACATTTTACGTAATTAAAAAGTTAATGCAACAGCATATTCAAAAAGTAACCACTCACATTTTTGTTTTATTTTTATTATTTACTTACTAAATTATTATTAAAATAAATGAAAAGAAATTATTCTGGTCACTTGACTCCTATTAATATAGTTAGTTGTTGTAAATTAATTAAAAAGAAACATTGCTGACGTGAAGCTAGCCACATAAATATGTATATAGAAAGGGAGTGGCATGCTTGATTGTATTATAAATATTTATTCAATAGGTTGATAGGAAATGGTTGAAATACAAACAGATAGTTTTACATTATGTATTGAGATTTCGAAATGATTAGGTTAGTTGCATTTGCCAAAATAAATCTCCAATCACTGTTATCTATTGTTTTATTAATAACTAACTCTCGCCTCGCGATTTTACCCGCGGTTTTTGGGATAATTTATCCTGATTTATTCCAGATAATAAATATGAAAATGGTGATATATTTTAGTGTTAGCTGTTTTGGAGATAAATGGTGACAAAACACAAACTTGTATTTATAATAATAATAGGATTATAAGCTTGTTTTAATGATTCTGTAAATATTAGCACAAAAGTCTAAACTGTTACATTAGGTACGCATTTTTAATTATTACACTGTAAATAGATAAAATACCATCTGCATACTAAAATTGTTATAAAATCAGTTCCTTTTGGATATGGGAGCATTAACTATCAATGGGGGAAGTCTATGATCAGCAGTGGACATCCTCGGGCTGAGTATGATGATGAGTACCAAACACTTGTGGTAGTTAAATAATAAATTCTCATTTAGTTAAAAATTATATTTATGAAATATGTCCGGCAAGAATACTTGCTATATTAGTACACATGCTTTTTATTTCTGCATTACTTAAATATTCTGAACCTAATATAGCATTTCCTACTGCTATTGTCTCTCTCATAGTTTTAGCTTTAATCCAGATCCTTCCATTCATGCCCGCTGCCAATTCAAATGGCCATTCATTCTTTATTGAGGCTACTAAGGGGCATTCCGGGTTTAAAATCTTTCGGATAAGGTTTAGTGAACATTTGAAGACAAAGCCATCTTCTAAAACACCTAGACGACCTTTCTTCCCATGTGAGTCTACGCATACCAACTCTGGTTCCATATCCTTGCTAGCGACCAACATTTTAGCATAGACCACATCGCCAGGGCCTACTTTAGGTCTATTTTTTTTCGTAGCGCCTTCAAAGGAGAGATATGATAAAGATGCATTACTACTACTCCCAACATCAACACGAAATATGTCTCCAGCTTTTTGTATAACGACGCCAATGACGTTTTCTCCACGCGCTGGTATGTAGCGCTTCTGGTAGCTGTCAACCCAGTATGTGCTCGGTGGTCGTTTCTTCAAAACTCCAGCTTTGATCATGTAAATACCGTCGAGTTCTTTTCGAAGTCCTGGTCCGAGGATAACTTTGCTCTTTTCTCCGATTGTAGCAATTTCTTCACAATTGTCGCCAGGTAAAACGACATCGCCGATGGAAACTTTCATTTTTAGATGTATATTCAGCCTATAATTATATATTTTTGGATCCAATTCCTTTATTCTTTAGAGCAAACAAGTGAAACATGAGCAAAACATCTAACCTAACTAATGTTTTGTTTTGACAGCACATTGACTGACAGACAGACAGGTGAGGGCAGCTTTTTTTTCAGCGATTCTACTAAAAGTATCGCCAAATGCTACCGAAATCAACGAAACAAATTTAAAAAATCTACTATGTTCCTACTCATCAAAGAGCATAGGTAAATTATCTTTCACATAAAATAAAAGTCATACTGCGGAAATCTTTAGAACGATTTACAGTTATGTAACACCAAACGTCAATATGTCAATTTCCATACACCACAGCGACCATGACATATGAATACATTACAAATTATTGATATTTACTGTGTGTATGTAGCATTTGATTTTCCTTCATACTTTACAGGCTTAGGACTGTTAACCTAGAAACCTTGACTAATATTTTCAAAAAATCTAATTTATTCGAGGTTGGCGTATTTAAAAATCAGCAGCTATTTACGACGATTAAAGACGCGTTCGCAAAATTGATAGGTAGAGAATCGAACTACTACATTGACACGGGTCACACACACAAGTGTACGCACGAGTCGCACGACTAACTGCGAGAATTGTAGTCAAGTGAACTCATTTTGATACTTTGAAGGATTCATTTTTTTTTTACGTATTTCTTTGTAATAAAATTATGGTACCTACAAAAAATATTTATTATTGCTGTTTATATTTTTGCGAATTACCTCCGAACTTTATGGACTCACCTGAAAGTGTACTTCGGTGACTGCTACTGGAACTCCTCGACGAGTTGTACTAGGTGAGCCGAGCTTGGGCTTGTTTTGTTAGTCATGATGAGACCTTACCTCCGGACTTGATGGAGCGACCTGAAGGTGTACTTCGGTGACTGCTACTGGAACTCCTCGACGAGTTGTACTAGGTGAGCCGAGTTTGGGCTCGTTTTGTTAGTCATGATGAGACCTTACCTCCGGACGTGATGGAGCGACCTGAAGGTGTACTTCGGTGACTGCTACTGGAACTCCTCGACGAGTTATACCAGGTGAACCGAGTTTGGGCTCGTTTTTATTAAAACAACAAATAAAACGTTATCAATTTTTTATTGTCAGAACTCGGCTCACCTAGTACAACTCGTTGAGGAGTTCCAGTAGCAGTCACCGAAGTACACCTTCAGGTCACTCCATCAAGTCCGGAGGTAAGGTCTCAACATGACTAGCAAAACGAGCCCAAACTCGGCTCACCTAGTACAACTCGTTGAAGAGTTCCAGTAGCAGTCACCGAAGTACACCTTCAGGTCACTCCATCAAGTCCGGAGGTAAGGTCTCATCATGACTAACAAAACGAGCCCAAACTCGGCTCACCTAGTACAACTCGTCGAGGAGTTCCAGTAGCAGTCACCGAAGTACACCTTCAGGTCGCTCCATCAAGTCCGGAGGTAAAGTCTCATCATGACTAACAAAACGAGCCCAAACTCGGCACACCTAGTACAACTCGTTGAGGAGTTCCGTAGCAGTCACCAAAGTACACCTTCAGGTCGCTCCATCAAGTCCGGAGGTAAGGTCTCATCATGACTAACAAAACGAGCCCAAACTCGGCTCACCTAGTACAACTCGTCGAGGAGTTCCAGTAGCATTCACCGAAGTACACCTTCAGGTCACTCCATCAAGTCCGGAGGTAAGGTCTCATCATGACTAACAAAACGAGCCCAAACTCGGCACACCTAGTACAATTCGTTGAGGAGTTCCGTAGCAGTCACCGAAGTACACCTTCAGGTCGCTCCATCAAGTCCGGAGGTAAGGTCTCATCATGACTAACAAAACGAGCCCAAACTCGGCTCACCTAGTACTACTCGTCGAGGAGTTCTAGTAGCAGTCACCGAAGTACACCTTCAGGTCGCTCCATCAAGTCCGGAGGTAAGGTCTCATCATGACTAACAAAACGAGCCCAAACTCGGCACACCTAGTACAATTCGTTGAAGAGTTCCGTAGCAGTCACCGAAGTACACCTTCAGGTCACTCCATCAAGTCCGGAGGTAAGGTCTCATCATGACTAACAAAACGAACCCAAACTCGGCTCACCTAGTACTACTCGTCGAGGAGTTCTAGTAGCAATCACCGAAGTACACCTTCAGGTCGATCCATCAAGTCCGGAGGTAAGGTCTCATCATGACTAACAAAACGAGCCCAAACTCGGCTCACCTAGTACTACTCGTCGAGGAGTTCCAGTAGCAGTCACCGAAGTACACCTTCAGGTCGCTCCATCAAGTCCGGAGGTAAGGTCTCATCATGACTAACAAAACGAGCCCAAGCTCGGCTCACCTAGTACAACTCGTCGAGGAGTTCCAGTAGCAGTCACCGAAGTACACCTTCAGGTCACTCCGTCAAGTCCGGAGGTTAGGTCTCATCATGACTAACAAAACGAGCCCAAACTCGGCTCACCTAGTACTACTCGTCGAGGAGTTCCAGTAGCAGTCACCGAAGTACACCTTCAGGTCGCTCCATCAAGTCCGGAGGTAAGGTCTCATCATGACTAACAAAACGAGCCCAAACTCGGCTCACCTAGTACAACTCGTCGAGGAGTTCCAGTAGCATTCACCGAAGTACACCTTCAGGTCGCTCCATCAAGTCCGGAGGTAAGGTCTCATCATGACTAACATAACGAGCCCATACTCGGCTCACCTAGTAACTCGTCGAGGAGTTCCAGTAGCAGTCACTGAAGTACACCTTCAGGTTGCTGCATCTTTTTTATAGCGAAATAAAATCGAATGAAAATCTTACCTCGTCAAGTATCAAATTTGGTTTATCGAATATTTTGTGTTTGTACAGCGATCTTTTTCAACTCGAGCTGCTCTAAACAGGCGATACAGGTCCACTCTCGACGGCGGCCGCGGGCCGACTAAAGTTTCATTCAAAATGCTTGTGAAATACATCAGACGAGAGTTTTATAACTAAAATAACCCTTAATCCAACCGATTAAGATTCAACCAGAATAGAAAAAAATGTGAAAAAATAAGTTTCGCTTTTAATTTTTTCTGCAACTATTTATAGCATTTAGATAAAAAATAACTCCTATCGTTAAGAATTGAATATGTTTGCCTACATATAGTATTTTTAGAAATAGTGAAATATGTTTATAATAGCTAAAAAATGTACCTAAACTCAACCCGGTATCGATAATTTTGTGGAAAATGGCAACGACAGATCGATTTTACATTATGAGAAACTAAAATTTTCAATAATAATGTAACTATTATTTGAAGATGAAGAACCAATCTATACGAGGTAGTTATTAGTTATATTGGATTTTGTTTGATTATGCCATAAAATGTACCGAAAAACAGCTTAATTTTGCCTGATATGCGAACGCGCCCTTAATATTTTACACTAGTCAATTTACAAGTTAAAAATGTAATAATCGCTAGTCTCGTTCTTTTTTACGTCGTGTGCAATATCTATCTCTATCTGAGCTAGAAGAGCGAGAGAGATACTTTACCCGTCAACTACGTGTCATTCACCTTTAGTTCAGTCACTCAAATTGAAACCATATCTTTAAAGATATAAAGGTATAATTTCATAAAGAGATATTATATCTTCGGTAAAGATATATATCTTTTATATCTCTAGCTCGCGAGCTACACAACTCTAATCTTACCACTAACCTATGTTTTTTTTGCTTTTTTCTGTGATTCTTCAAAAGAGTAGGTTTGCGAACTTATATTTTATTAATGTATTGGCATCTTCCAAAGTACCAAAACTACTAAGTTCTACTAAGGCATTTCGTCATAATCTACTAGAAAAGTAAAAATCTACCCAATGTGGTCACGCAGGGAGAGGGGTGAATGAAATGACATTATTTCTTTTCTATTAAAGTTTTTGGTAAGCGTTTCGTTTAGAGTATTACAGTGTAATTGTATTATGTTTTAAAATCGATAAAGCCTACCTACTGCGGTATTCTTTTTGATTATGAAAATTGGTATAAAGCGCAGCTTGCACTGACAAGACAAATATACAGTTATTGTTTGTGCATGTCAGTGTCAGTCAAATACAAAAAAATGTCAACATAGATTTTTTATCTGTGCTTCATCACACGTGTTTTCAATTATTTTCAAATGTTTACATTTATTTTGTAGTGAAATTTTGTCTCAAAAATGCCTGCAACTGTTCATAACGACGTCCTTGTTTACAAAGGCAGCAATTTCTTTCGTCAAAGACTGCTTCTTGCTACACTAAGTGGGCGTTCAATTAAAATAGAAGATATTAGAAGTACTCATGACGATCCTGGTCTCCGGGAGTATGAAGTGAACCTGATACGACTTCTGGACAAAGTGACTAATGGCACGCGCGTGGAGCTCAGTGAGACTGGGACGTGTGTGTATTTCCAGCCTGGTATTTTGATTGGTGGGCAAGTTACGCACAGTTGTTGTACGCAGAGAGGTATAGGTTAGTCATGTTTTTTTAATTAGAGTACCATTGTTATCATATCTGTACCTGTCTCCTAGCAACCAAAAATCTTTGTGACTAAATTTAAATAGCGCTAGCCATGTTCGTCCCGCGGTTTCACACATGAATGAAGGTCGAAAAACTTATCCCTTTTCTAAACCCTAAAAGTAACATCCCTGCTAAATTTTCCTTTTCTAGGTCGGTTTAGGTTGTATATTGTCTATTAGTCAGACAAAGAGCTGTTCTATTAGCTTTATTCATGGGTATAGTGTATGTATTGTTAAACCAATTCTGTCTAACAAGTTGGAAATCATTGTAAGGGGAAAAGTATCCTTCCACAGTGGAAGGATACTTTGTAGCACCCACCAGCTGTCTACCACATTCTATTTGATAATCTGTCACCAAACACTGCAGCTCCACTTCAAAACTAGATTTGTTCTTGGTTTTGTGTTTATTATCTTTTCAGCCACATCACTTATCATGATGAGATTTATCTAATGTGAAAAAATCCCTGTCTGTATAAGGAATTTCATAACTTCAAATGAAATTACATAAATAAATAAATAAAAAGTAAATATTCTGGGACATTATTCCTCACATACAGCCATCTGACCCCAAACTAAGCAGAGCTTGTGCTATGGAAGCCAGATAACTGATATACTACACATACTACTTTTCTTTTGTAAATACATACTTATATAGATAATTACACCCAGACTCAGGACAAATAGGCATGTTCATGCACACAAATGTTTGTCCTGAGTGGAAATCGAACCCACAACCTGTGGCGTGATAGATAGGGTATCTTACCAACAACACCAACAGGCCCTTCAAATTCCAAATTGCTTTATATTCGCTTCCCTTTCAGGATATTATTTAGAAGTTCTCTTAGCCCTGGGTCCGTTCTGTAAGGAGCCATTAAACGCAGTACTGCAAGGAGTAACCCACAGTGACCTGGATGTATCAGTGGACAAGATCAAGACAGCTGCTTTGCCAGTTCTGCTCAAGTTCATACTAGTTGATGATGGATTGGATCTCAAAGTTGTTAGAAGAGGTTAGGTTGCAATAATTTATTCTTTTTTTTGATTCACTGAAAATAATGCACACTAAATTATATACTACAATGGAGATATTCTTGTGGTCCTATGTAATTGCTATTGACTGTAAGGCACATATGAATGTTACATTACAATGGACTCGACCTCTGGTTAAGAATAAATTTAAATCAAGAAGACTCTGGCAAGAAACTTAACTAAGTGATTTTCTTACCAACATAGTACAAAAAAAAAAAAATATAATCTTGCTGAGTTTCTTGCCGAATCTTGTCAGTTGAAGGCCAACTTCAGAACTGGTAGTAACTTCAATAGGCTGGCATATGATGATATTCACACTAATTCACCACAATTTGCTGCCCTTCTAATTCAGTATTAATAACTAACATGATATATATTTGGATTAAAGGTGCTCCACCTCTGGGTGGTGGTGAGATAGTGTTCAAATGCCCCGTGCGACGTCACCTGCGGCCCCTGCAGTGGACTCAGTGGGGGCTCGTGAAGAGGATCCGAGGGGTTGTATACGCGCTGCGTGTGTCGCCCACTATGGCTAATAGAGTTGTCGATGCTGCTAAAGGGGTAACAAGAATCACAATTATATACTATCTTTCTACTAAATACATAGGCTTGGTGTGGCGTGATAAGAGACTAACCCTAAAAGGGGCTCATTCATGGGCTTACGCATGGTGGGGCACTCGCCTTACCCTGGCCTGTAGCGTAGATACACTAAAAAATGCTTTTCCCACGAAGGTCGAGGGTTCGAATCCTACAATGAGCTTGAGCTTTCCGTGAAAAAAACATCGTGAGGAAACCATAGCATGGTGGTAGAGTACTTTGTAGTACTCGCCTAGCTGGCTAATACCCAATCACCTATTAGTGTGTTCTGGCAGTTGCACTTGAGAGCCTGATCCCTTCTAGGCTTTATAAAGGTCGACAATACGTTGGCAACCCCCCTGCTATTGCTAATGTCTATAGGCGACGGTTGCTACACTTGCCACTTACCATCAGGTGGACTGTTTGCCGGACTTCTGACTTAAAAATGATGTTGCAATTTTTATTTACATTAAATTCTTATCCAGGTAATGCTAAAGTTCCTGCCGGACGTGTACATCAACACAGACCAGTGCCGCGGCTCCAACGCGGGCAAGAGTCCAGGCTTCGGAGTGAGCCTCGTCGCGGAGACTAACGAGAAGACCTTCTATTGTGCTGAAGCTGTGAGTACTGGTGGAAGTACCATCTCTATGTATACAGGATGATTTTGTTTCGTTGGCAATACTTGCAGTTGTGGAAGTACTCATCAATATGAACAACTTTTACTATGGGACCAACTCAGATACGTAAAATAAAACCGTTGCTGCATACATTTTGGTCGAGTAGGTATTGAACTTTTGTATGGAACAGCTGATATTTTTTTCGTGATTTTACATTTAGTCACATAGTAAAATTTGTTCATATTGATGAGTACTTCCACCCCTGCAAGTAATTGCCAGTGACAAAAAAATCAACCTGTATATTAGTTTGCTACATAGCATTTTTTTGAAGTCAGATGGTTGACAGGCAGGCAGGCGTTCCACCTGATGGTAAGTAGCTACCGTTACCTATGAACTGCCTATGTGTTGCCGACCTTTATAAAGCTCCAAGGCTCCAATAATGGCTTGAAATTCCTCTCACAAAGCGGTAGTTGTTACACAAACAATATGAATTTTATTTATTGTGTGTGTAACTTCGTAACAGCTGAACAGATTTTGATGAAACATGGCACATGGATCGATCATACTGGAATAACATACTGTTCACGGTGTTTACATGTACGATAACTAGATGGCGCTAGTTGTCAATTACATCGCGCTATGGTTTCGTTCCAACGAAACGTATGAGTAATTTTTTTATATTTTCTTAATACATTGCATTCACTATCTTCTATGTTGTTTTATTTAAATTGAAACACTAGAGGGCGCATCTGTCGTAATTATCAGGTAGTGGTGTGATCATATGGTCCTTCGAGCCGGATATTGGCGAGGTTACCAAACCTATTTAACGCACCCAATGAGCAGTGGATCGCTGCTCGGGGCGGAATACGGCTATTGTGTCGTGTGAGAACTACTTCTCGAAGAGTTCGTGGTGTGATGCAGCTGATGGAACACGCGCTGCTCTCCCAGGAGCTGGAGCTGGAGCTGGCGAGGCGAGTGGAGTGCGGAAGGAACTATTGAGTGGGACAACCGTCCCAACAGTACCACCAGGTGAAAGTGCAGTGAGTGATAAGTGGATAACCGTGAGTACACTCATCATCAATTAAAAAACGGGAACTTAATACAATTTAAAATACAATCACCAATTAGAAAAGACTTGAAGAAAAAAAAAATATTATAGTTTGTTTGTAGTTTAACTCTTTATTAGACTTAGAATAATTTCGTAAATTTGGCAAAGACGGGGAACCTATGCCCGATTTTTTCCAATATTAAAATAGCTTATAAACACTTGTAAAAATTTCAAAAAAAAAAAAAAAAATAGAAATTCTTGTTAATAAGATAAATTAATTTAATTTTTACTACAATGGATAGTTTATTAAGTGTTCAAGAACACATTTATGAAAGAATAACTAAGAATAGATCTAATTATAAGAAAACTCCAAAGGACAGGAAAACTAGGCAGCATGTAGAATCGAGATTAGAATCATTGGAAGAGGCTTGGAAAACGTTTATGATAACACATAAGGAATTACTTAAAGGAAATTTTGGTGAAAGTTTTAGGAAAAGTAGTTATGTCACGAATGATACATTTGATAGCGTTGAAGAATTGTACATTGATTTTAAATCTGATTTGAAAAGTATGTTAGATACATTTGTAAAACATGATTTCGGAGAAATAAAAACGTCTAGTTCAGTGGCCTGTGAAAAAACCAAGTCTCATATAAAACTACCTAAAATTGTTATACCTACATTTTCAGGTAAATATACGGAATGGCCCACATTTAGAGATTTATATGTGTCATTAATTCATAATAATGATGCTATTGATAGTGTACAAAAATTGCACTATTTAAAGGGCTATTTAACAGGTGAAGCCGAACAATTGATCAGAAATATACCTATTTCTAGTGCCAACTATTCTAGATGTTGGGATTTGTTAGATTCTCGTTATAACAATAAGAAATATTTATCTCATTGTATTTTAAGTCGATTTCTAAGTCAGAAGAATGCTACTTTCGAATCAGCAAGTTTTCTAAAGGATTTGATTGATAATACAACTGATTGTTTAAGTTCATTAACTAATATCGGAATTGATGTTACTAATTGGGATATATTAATTATTCATTTACTTACGTTAAAATTGGACCCAGAATCAAGGAAGCAATGGGAACTAAATGTCACAAATAGTACTGCTTCAGATGAATTACCTACATTTGTCCAATTCAAGGATTTTTTAACGAATAGATATCGAGCGTTGGAGTTTCTTGATTCTAGATCCTCATCAAATAAATATCAAAATGTTCAATCAAATATGAACAAACCTAAAACATTTCATGTAGCACAAGTTCAATGTCAATTCTGCAATGAACCTCATAAGTTAGCACAGTGTAAAAAATTTGCTAAAGAAGATGTAACCAATCGTCGTAATTTTGTTGAACAGAATCGTATTTGTTTTAATTGTCTGGGTAGGAATCACTCCGCCAAATTTTGTATGAGCTTATTATCATGTCGCATCTGTAAAAGTAGACATCATACCATGTTGCATCATTATCCTGATGGTGATCAAGTGGAATCAGGTCATTCTGATCAGTTGTGCACAACGGGTGAATCAATTAGTACAAACTCAGCTGATGTTTCAGCTCACGTTAGGGCTGAAAACAATTCAGAAACTCAAGACAACTCATTAGAAACCCAACCTGTAGCATCATATTTTTCAGCTTCTAAAGTCCTTCCATATAAACAAGTAATATTAGCTACCGCACTAGTGCAAGCAGATTGTCATAACGGTAATAGCCAAATTTTAAGGGCGTTGCTTGATCAGGGGTCCCAAGCATCTTTTATTACTGAGGCAACGAGTCAATACTTGGGACTAAAAAAGACTCCTGTTAAAGGTCAGATTTCTGTATTAAATGGAAACAAGGACGTCACCTGTAATGCTATGGTGACCATCAATATATGTTCAAGAGTAAATCTGAATGTGAAAATATCAGTGCAAGCCTATGTCCTTAGAACCATCACTTCTTATCTCCCTAGTAAAAGGGTTATTGCATTTGATTGGCCAGAATTAAAAGAACTTCAGTTGGCTGATCCTCAATATCACACACCTAACAAAATTGACATTTTGTTAGGCGCTGAAGTTTATAGTCAAGTAATTAACGAAGGTGTGAAAAGAGACTCTAGTGGATCTTTGATTGCACAATCCACTTCATTAGGTTGGATTCTATCAGGTGTGGTCAAGACTTTGAACGAAGTCCCACCTAAGATAGTGACAATGCATACTACAGTTGATGACAATATGTTATTACGACAATTTTGGGAACAAGAAACAGACAATCAGTCTTATACGTCTAAAAAATATCTGTCAGATGAAGAAAGAAGGTGTGAAGAGATATTTGCTTCTACAACGGAAAGAGATGTCACCGGAAGGTATGTAGTAAATTTACCATTTAAACAGGAAGATCCTAAATGCAAATATGATGATCATGAACAGCAAGCAGTGAAAAGATTTCTTCAGTTAGAACGAAGATTGACGAAGAATTCAGAATTGAAAATTGAGTATGCAGCAGTAATTGCAGAATATTTAAAACTTGGGCATATGGAAGTTATACCAAGAGAACAACGCTTTACTTCGGGCGTTGTCTACTTACCTCATCATGCAGTGGTTCGAGAAGATAAAAGTACCACAAAGGTACGAGTCGTCTTCGATGCCTCTTCTACTGGGTCGAATAACACTTCCTTGAATAATGATATGTTGGTAGGTCCTACGTTACAGGCTGATTTACGTCACATAATTATGCGATGGCGCCGATATCCTATTTGTTTGGCAGCTGATATTGTCAAAATGTACAGACAGGTAAGGGTTAATAAAAAACATGTCGATTTTCAACGTCTAGTATGGCGTGCTAATTCTAACGAAGAGTTACAACATCTACGACTACTCACAGTTACATTTGGAACTGCAGCAGCTCCTTATCTCGCTGTGAAATGCTTACAACAAGTTGCTCATGACGATGGAGGACAGTTTTCGAAAGTTGCGAATATAATTTTAAATGACTTTTATATGGATGACTTGATGACTGGTTGTCAGTCTGTAGAAGAAGGAATACGAATTTATAGAGAGATAACAGAACTTTTGAAAGGAGCAGGCTTTGAACTTCAAAAGTGGACGAGTAATTGTGAAGAATTATTGAAATTGGTTTGCAAGGAAAACGAAGATGGATTAAATACAGACTTACAAGTGAGAATAGATGAGGTGACAAAAATTCTTGGCCTTAACTGGAATCGAGAACATGATGAATTCACATATGTAGTGCAACTACCAAATATGAAACTACCTGTAACCAAAAGAAGTGTAATATCTGACATCGCGCGGCTATTCGATCCACTTGGCTGGTTAGCACCAGTTATTATCACAGCTAAAATCTTTATTCAAAAAATTTGGCTCTCAGGTATTGGATGGGATGAGGAACTAACACCAAACTTACTGAAGGAATGGCTAAACTATAGAAATAGCTTAAGTCAACTAGCTAAATTCAAAGTACCCAGATGGATTCATACGGGGAGAGATAATGTTATCCAAGAGTTGCATGGCTTTTGCGATGCATCTTCTGAAGCGTTTGCGGCTGTCATATACTTGAGAGTAGTAAAAAAAAATGGAAAGATTCATACATCTTTAATTACATCTAAAACTAAAGTTGCACCAATAAAGCAAGTCTCAATTCCACGGCTAGAGCTGTGTGGTGCTGTACTTTTAACACGGTTATTAATTGAAGTAGCTGAAGTTATGACCTGTGAAAAAAGACATATCTACGCCTGGACCGATTCTTCCGTAGTCTTAGCGTGGTTGAATAGTCAACCTAATAAATGGAAAGTATTTGTCGCAAACCGAGTTTCAGAAATTTTATCTTCGTTGGAACCTCACCAGTGGTTACACGTTTCTTCAAAAGATAATCCAGCAGATTGTGCATCACGAGGAACAAAGAATTTGGAGGAAGAACTCCTCTGGAAAAATGGGCCAAAATGGCTGAAAGAAAAAGAAATTAATCGTAAAAGACAAAAGAGGGAAGAAACACAACTAGAAGAAAAATCCGTTAACATTGCCACAATGGACGATGACAACGATGATATCTGGTCAAAATACTCCTCATTGAATAAATTGCTGAGAGTAGTAGCTTATTGCAGACGAGTCCTGAAAAAGAAGGAAGAGAGAGAAAAGTTTATATGCCTATTAAAAAAAGAAATTAATGAGGCTTTGAATATAATGATTAAAAAATGTCAAATTCAAGAATTTAGAGAAGAGCTAGCGAATTTAAGAACAGGAAAAGAAATAAATAAAAAATCTAAAATTTCTTCATTGTGTCCATTCTTAGATGAGTTTGGAATAATTAGAGTTAGTGGAAGGATTCAGTGCGCACAAATTGACAATGATGTTAAGCATCCGATAATAATTCCTCATAATTCTTTCTTATCAAATTTATTAGTGGCGGACGCCCATCTTAGGACCTTACATGGTGGACCACAATTAATGTTTAATTTCTTACGTGCAAAATACTGGATTATTGGAGTTAAAAAATTAGTTAAACTCCTCTATAGGAAGTGTGTTACCTGTATACGCTATAAGGTTAATCATAAAAACCAAATGATGGGACAACTCCCACCGTCTCGAGTATCTACGACCAGAACTTTCTTACATAGTGGAGTAGACTATGCCGGGCCTATTAGTATCAGAGTATCTAAGGGTCGTGGTAATAAGTCCTATAAAGGATATATCTGTTTATTTATTTGTATGTCCACGAAAGCCATACATTTAGAGGCAGTAAGCGATATGTCATCAGATGGTTTTTTATCAGCCTTTAGAAGATTTGTTGCAAGGCGTGGACATTGTAGTGACTTGTATAGTGACAATGGTTCAAATTTTATAGGAGCTGCAAGGGATCTAAAGGAGTTGTTTAATGCAGAAAGGTCAAATTTTGTGTCGGATATTTCTGATTGGTTGGCTACAAATGGTACTCAGTGGCATTTCATCCCACCACGAGCTCCAAATTTTGGTGGATTATGGGAAGCCGGTATTAAATCGACAAAATACCATCTCCATCGTATAATTGGAAATAATACATTGACGTTTGAAGAGATGACTACGTTACTCTCTCAAATTGAGAGCTGTCTAAATTCAAGACCAATTTCTTATATAGAGGATCAGGGTGACCCCATGCCTTTGACACCGGGACATTTCCTCATCGGCGAACCATTAGTCTTGCCCCCTGATCGTAGCTATGAAATGACTAATGTTAGTTCTCTAAAACGATGGCAATTATGTCAACGCTTATTGCAGAATTTTTGGCGTCGCTGGACGCAAGAGTACTTAACTGGTTTGATGCAGCGTTACAAATGGTCACGAGTGATTCCTGAACCTAATTTGGGCGATGTAGTTTTAGTGAAAGAACCCGATTTACCCCCAGCCCGATGGCTAATGGGACGTGTTATTCAGAAGCACCCTGGTGCAGACAATATTACACGGGTGGTTACGTTGCGCTGCAAAAATTCATGTTTTAAAAGACCTGTATCTAAAATTTGTGTTCTGCCTTCAGGTAATTAATGTATTTTATTAGATAGACTTAAGTTGTTTAAGATTTCTTAAGATTGTAAGTTTTCATTGATTTTTTGTAGTAGGTAAGTTTAAGAACAGTCGTTCTTGGTGGGCGTCTTATGTTCACGGTGTTTACATGTACGATAACTAGATGGCGCTAGTTGTCAATTACATCGCGCTATGGTTTCGTTCCAACGAAACGTATGAGTAATTTTTTTATATTTTCTTAATACATTGCATTCACTATCTTCTATGTTGTTTTATTTAAATTGAAACACTAGAGGGCGCATCTGTCGTAATTATCAGGTAGTGGTGTGATCACATACTTCATTATCCCTGAAGACGCAACATCCTTTGGTAAAGCGAGTAAAACCGCAGGATGGAAGATAGTAATATGAAGCACTAAAATTAATATAGATTAATTAATATAAACTAATCAAAATATGTTGCGACCATTTTAATTCAAAATGTTCCTAGATTTCTTTATTTTACTTTATTAGGCTATTTTTGATCTACACAAAGTAGCTCAGGTTATTAGACCTTATTTTATTTATTTATTTGCATTCCATAATGTACGTACACCTTATATTGCTTCTGTGTTTGTTGTCCTATTTGTGAGCTGCCATTTTATTTTATATACTAGCTTCCGCCCCGCGGTTTTACCCGCGCTCCCGAGGGATCTTATATTTTCCCGGGTTAAAAAGGGCTATCCAACACTAAAATATTTTTTCAATTCGAACCAGTAGTTCCTTTTTTTTTTTTTTTTTTTTGGTGGGGAAATCCTCATGGATACCCGGACACTTCGGGGGAAGCGCCCGGGTTATGTGAGACTTCTACTTCACTAAAACCCCACCGTATTCCTTCGCTGCCATTTGGTCGGGGCTACGGGAGCTATGTGTCGGCCGTGTGCCCCGCCGGCACGCTCTTTCGAGCCCTACTCTTTGGGGCGGGGCTTGGCAACGGAGATGGAAACACCATTGCCAAGCCCCGCCCCACCTCCGCTGAGGCGCCCAGGAATACTTAGGCGCCTCCAGCACGGGACCCTTAGCGTCGGCGACAGACCCCCCGATCTGCCGCCCACAGGTCCCCGTCAGGGCGGCATCCGACCCGCGAAGGCCAGACGCCGCCCGCCACGTCGCCGGCGGCGGATCGGGAGCGAGTCGATACTATCTTCCCGCTCCCGCTCCGCCGCTTCCTTCTGCGACAAGACTGTATCGCAGAAGGACACGACCGCCTGCCAGGACTCGTCTCCGCCGACCATGGATCTTACCAGGGCCGGCAGCGACAAGTCCCCACCTACCGTCGCGGACAAGGCGGCGCGAGGCACCGCCCAAGCTGGGCAAGCCTCACGCGTGTGTTGCGCCGTGTCCGCGACTCCCGCCGGGCAGTGGTGACACGCCTCTGTGGGCTCCCTACCCGCCACCCGACACAAATAGCGACCGAAACAACCATGTCCGGTCAGCATCTGTGCCAGGTGGAAGGTGAGAGCCCCGTGCGCCCGTTCCAGCCACTGCCTGAGAACGGGCCGCACGGCCGCCACCAACTCCCGGCTAACCAGGGGGTTGTCGAGGCGGGCCGCCCACCTTTGAAGGAGGATCTCGCGCGCGTCCTCTCTCCAGCGCTCGATCACCCTCGCAGGGGGGCGGCCACCACCCTCGACTTCCTCCTCTTTGGCTCGCCAGTACACCGCGGCGAGTACCTCGGCTTCGAGGTCCCACGGCGGCGTACCGGCGAGCACACACGCGCCGACACCCGACACGGTGCGGTACGCCCGGGCCACCCTGAGTGCCATGGCGCGCTGCGGACGTCGCAGCGCAGCCAAGTTTCGGGCACTCATGGCTCCTGCCCATATCGGCGCTCCGTAGAGCGCCATGGAGCGCACCACACCTGTGTATAGGCGTCGGCAAGCACTTCCGGGGCCTCCTAAATTAGGGAGGACGCGCCCCAGGGTTCCGGCCGCGGCCACGAGTCTAGGGGCCAACCGCCGAAAGTGTTCCTCAAACCTCCACCGACCGTCGAGGACAAGTCCTAAATACTTCATCGTCGACCCGACGGCGATGGAGGTCCCACCAACTACAATCGTGGCCCCAGGTGGTGGCGCCCTTCGAGGCCCATGGAAAACGAGCGCCTCCGACTTGTGGAGGGCCACCTCGAGTCCCAGGGCGCGAATCCTGGCCACCACCTGGGCCACGCCCGCCGTGGCGAGGAGGGATGCCTCGCGATAGGTGCCGCCGCGGGCCGAGACGAGGGTATCGTCGGCGTAACAAGTAACGCCGACCCCCCGCAACATGGCCCCGCGCAGCACCCAGTCGTAACCGATGTTCCACAGGAGCGGACCGAGGACCGATCCCTGCGGAACACCGCACGACATGTCCCTCCTCCCGAAGCCGTACTTCGTCGGGAAGACCACCGCTCTCCCGACGAAGTAGTCGGCCACGACCCTCTGCAGATACCGCGGCACGCCGTGGAACTGCAGAGCACTCTTCACTGTTTCCCAGGGCAGCGTGTTGAACGCGTTGCGGATGTCTAAAGACACCGCGAACAACACACCGCCCCGGGAAATGGCCTCATCGGCGAGGTCCCTGACCCGCGCGATGGCATCCAGGGTCGACCGACCCCGGCGGAAGCCGAACTGCGCGTCGGCGAGGTCCGGACACATGCACTCGACGAGGCGAGCAGCGAGCACACGCTCGAACAGTTTGCTCACCTCGTCGAGCAGCACGATCGGACGATACGCCGACGGCTGCTCGGCCGGGCGTCCGTCCTTCCGAAGCAGGACGAGTTTGCCCGTCTTCCACCTCCGGGGGAATCGACCCCGCTCCAGACACGCGGAGAACAGAGACCTCACCCTACCACCTATCTCCTCCAGCGCAATCGCCAGGGCGGTCCCCGGCACACCGTCCGGGCCCGGGGCGGCCCTCTTCGACTTTAATCTTAGAACGGCCGCCCCGAATTCGGCCTCCGAAACTGGCGCCGGAGCATCCCCCCCGGCGACACGCGCTGGATGAGATCCCCCCATCGCGGGGGGCACCCACTCACCCCGCCGGGGAAACAGCACGTCGACCACCTCGTCGAGGAACTCCGGCTGGAGACTACTCGTCAGGGGGGGGGCCCAGGGGCGCATTTTTTTGCGCACCACTCTGTACGGCCTCCCCCACGGATCCCTGTCTAGAATCGCCAGCCATTCCTCCCACGCCGCCTCCTTGGCCCGCGCGATCTCGACCTGAAAGGTCTCACGCGCGGCCCTAAGGGCAGCGTACGAGGTTTCCTCCTCGACGTGGTCCCGGACCCGTCTCCTCCTGCACCGGGCGTACCGACGACGCGCCGCCACGCAGGTAGCGCGTATTTGGCGGAGCTCTGCGTTCCACCAGTACACCCAGCGCCGTGGAGGGAGTGGTCTCGCCCTCGGCATGGCCGCATCGCAAATGCGGGCGAGCGACCTGCCGAGGTGCTCCACCTCCTCATCCACGTCTGCCAGAGGGACGAGTCCGGACGTCCATGCCTCGAGTGCGGCTGCCTCCCCGGCCATCTCCCCGTCGAGACGCCCCAACACCCAGCGCGGACCGCCCCCAACACCGGGGTGGGTTCGGGCACTACTCCGCTGCGAGTCGACGGGGGACGCGGAGACATCGAATCGGATATACCGATGATCCGACAGCGTCTCCACGTCCACCATCACTCTCCAGTGCAGGACACGGCGCACCAGGGGGGCCGACGCGAACGTTATGTCCACGATCGACCCACCGTTTCGTCGTACGCATGTGTCCTCCGACCCGGTGTTGAGAACGGCCAGCCCGGCAGACACGGCCCAGTCCTCCAGCACCTCCCCCCGTGCGTCTGTCACCCGGGATCCCCACGCCACGGATTTGGCGTTGAAATCCCCGGCGACTAGCACGGGGTGGGGGGATACCTGCCCAATCAGAGCCCCGACCTCAACGAGCATCTGCTCGAATTCGGCGAGACTCCGACTGGGCGAGAAGTATACCCCCACTACTGCGACGTCACCCACAACAGCCATCACCCAGCTCCGACCCTTCGACACGCGTTCGAAGGGCGGAGCCCCGGTGGACGCCTGGGCGACGATGGCCACCGAGCCCTCCCTGTCCCCGACCCAGTCATCCCGGGTGGGAACATAGTAGGGCTCAGAGACCACGGCTACTTTTATCTCCCACTCCGCCAAGGTTTGGACCAATAGGTCCTGAGCCCTCGCGGAGTGGTTGATATTCGCCTGCAGTAGGGGCCATAGAGACATCAGATACCGGTCTGCATTGGCTCCTCTTCTGCGCCGGCTGGGCGCTGGGACGGCTCTGAGGCTTCAGGGGCCTTAGCCTTCCCTCTTCTTCTCTTCTTTTTCTTTTTAGGGGGCCCTTGAGATAAGCGCGTTCAACCAAACAATCTTTTCAGCTTTATAATTTTGGTATAGATCTTTTGCAAGAATTTTAAATTTGGAATTGATTAATTATTTTTTTTGTATTGTTATAATAGAAATCAATGGAGTCAGGCAGCGGCGAGATCTCCCTCCCCGAACAGCTGGGTGGTGAGTGCGCTCAGAGGTTGCTGGACGAGGTATACCGCGGCGGCGCCGTCGACTCCTCCTTCCAGTGGCTGCTGGCGCTGTGGATGGCGCTCGGCCAGAAAGATGTCAGCGAATGTATTGTGAGTTGATATATTCACTTTTTTAAGAATGCTACAGACACATAAGTAGAATAGAATAAAATTTACAAAACACCTGTACATTTGTGTGCAACGTCAGCCACATACAGCCTAGTTGTAAGGTTTTTTTTGTGTTTATAATCTGTTATTAATTAATTAATAAAATATATTTGTTTTTCTCTCCTTTTTTTTGTTATATGTATCGTTTGCACATTATTATATTTAACGGATCGCCGAGAGGTTGCGACACCACGTGTCGCAGCTGGTCCGTTATCTCTTGGTATTTTATGGGCGTGTATGTGCAGGAATTGCAGAAATAACAATCGCAAGATATGGCAATGACTATATTACAAATTACTAAATCAAAACACTATTAAAATAACGAAGGATTACAAAAGTAAACTTGGATTAAGAGCTAATGGATTTGTGCGTGTGCACCGCGTGGCGACCATCTTAAAAGGTGATCGTCGTCACCGCTATGACACTCACAACCCCATTCGGTGTTACCCGCTCTGATAAATCATAAATTCCCAAATTAAATAATTATTCGCATCGACTAAAAAGTCATTTAAATATCACAATAAATCGAGTACATTAATCACGCGCCGTTACGGCCGTCCTGCATCATCACACGTCCTCGTGTGCGTGATTTTCTTCATTCAGATCTATGGACAAATAAACAAACACTTGAATGCTCACTTATCAACTCGGTCATTCTGACCAAATCACCTTAGACTTTAAAAGGAGGCTTATCAAATTAACCTAAGACCAATAGCCACTTAAATGCTAAGACACATTTTACTGACGATATTAGTAAAGTACTACACACGGGCCACACAGGCTATGGAGGCCACACAGGCTATGGATGACACACAGGCTATGGATGACACACAGGCTATGGATGCCACACAGGCTATGGATGCCACACAGGCTATGGATGCCACACAGGCTATGGATGCCACACAGGCTATAGATACCACCCAGGCATTGGTTGCCACACAGGCTATGGTTCCCACACAGGCTATGGTTCCCAATCAGGCTATGGTTGCCACACAGGCTATGGTTCCCAATCAGGTTATGGTTGCCACACAGGCCATGGATGCCACACAGGCTTTGGTTGCCACACAGGCTTTGGTTGCCACACAGGCTATAGTTACTACACAAGCTATACACTTACACACCACACAGATTATTTTATTACCACACAGACAATCCAACAAATTATTCACCAGCACCCGCGCCGTTAACGGAATATTCTGACATTATTTGTTGGTGTTTGTAGCTTAGATTTTGGTTCTAGCCTTGTTTTGTTGCACTCCTGATTTTCTACTAACACATAATCGCCTACTCTGAAATTCTTTACTTAAGCTTTGTTTCTGTCAAACCGAGCCTTCTCTATAGAAACACTTTCCTCTATCGCCCGAGCCGCATGCTCTAATTACATCTAGCTAAATATTTGTCTCGTCTGTATTAACGCCAATCAACGGTCATCAGTTGAAGTGATCTAGCAACTTTCCCTATTAAAAGTTCGTGAGGACTTGTCTTAATTGTACTATTTACAGTGCAATCAATTGCAAGTTGAACTTCAGGCAACGCTGCCTGCCATGATTTATGATTGCCTGTTTCGACTACCCTTAACATGTTCTTTAAAGTTGACATAACCCGCCTCGACTGGTACCCGCAGCAATCAGATGTAAATTTATATTGTGCGCTGTAAACAAAACTTACCTATACCTAACAATGGCACCGTACTTTGGTAGTACTAACCTGGGTATCTACCAGCTAAGCTTTTCCTAATCACCACATTAAAAACAAAATGAAAACTTCTCACCCGGTTTGGTAGGAAATGAGCCCATAGGTGGCTTGATGGTACAGGCATCCACTCGTCGCTCAATTTGACCGCCATTATAGTCTGCTTCTTTCTTCTTGCACTGCGTTGCAATGTTTCCCTGCTCGCCACAGTAGAAACAGGTAACCGGCGAAGAAGATTTCTTTGAGACATTGCCTGTAGTCTGATCCTGCACCGTTCCCGATCCCACTTCTGATAACGGATCGCCGAGAGGTTGCGACACCACGTGTCGCAGCTGGTCCGTTATCTCTTGGTATTTTATGGGCGTGTATGTGCAGGAATTGCAGAAATAACAATCGCAAGATATGGCAATGACTATATTACAAATTACTAAATCAAAACACTATTAAAATAACGAAGGATTACAAAAGTAAACTTGGATTAAGAGCTAATGGATTTGTGCGTGTGCACCGCGTGGCGACCATCTTAAAAGGTGATCGTCGTCACCGCTATGACACTCACAACCCCATTCGGTGTTACCCGCTCTGATAAATCATAAATTCCCAAATTAAATAATTATTCGCATCGACTAAAAAGTCATTTAAATATCACAATAAATCGAGTACATTAATCACGCGCCGTTATATTCGTATTGTGTATGTTCTATTTAATATTTGTTGAGGCTGTGTGCGTCGGATGGCGTGCTCAAAATAAAATCTTTTTCTATCTTTAAATGTTCATCAATTTATATTACTTTTGTTTGTTTTAGTAAGACACAATAGTTAAAATTATGGTCACAATTTGTTAACAGGTTGGCCCCTTATCAGATTATACGATAACGTTCCTGCAGCATCTCAAAGAGTTCTTCGGTGTGATGTTCAAGTTGGAAGTGCAGAGGACAGAGTGCTACGAGGAAGAGGACGAGGACCAAGTGACCTCCGCTCAAAAGGTCAAGTTGACCTGTGTCGGCATTGGATATGTGAATATAAGCAAGCGGACTTTATAAATTATATATATTTTATTTTATCTGTTGTATTATTTTCGAGTTTTGTTAAAAAATATGGTTAAGATTTTTCTATTTTGCGAATGAAATATTAACGAATACACTATATAATCGACCTAATAAGTGTATTTCACAATTTATATAATAGACTAGTTATCCCCCGCTGTGTCACCCGCCTAAGTTACTCCTTATAACATCAGCTATCTGCCAGAGAACCGTTAAAATTGTTTCAGTCGTTTCGGAGATTAGCCGGAACAAAAAGACAGACGGACGAAAATTTTTGTCTGGGTTTTACAAGACTTGCTCGTAATGAGACTGTTAAGGTTTAATCGAAAACCTTAACAGTCTGTCCTAAACAGTCAGACTTTGGTGGATATGACCGGAAATTATAAAATGTATCTGAATTTACTTAAAATAAGTACTTTTACACAGATATTAGTATTAAAGTTACAATTAAATTCTTAATCTATATTATTAAATTCGTTACAATATTATGTCAAATTGAAATGAAAACGGACGCCACTTTTTACGCATTTTTTAAATGAATTCGTCATTTTTTTGCCATGAATTAATTACTTAATTCGGATATGATTAACGAACCGTTCTACCATCGTGCCTATACTCCAAATACCCCACAGGATGCCAGCTGTACCTACGCTCAAAAATCTGAGAACTCCCATTCGTATTTATTAGTCGACGCGATAGTCAATTCTTCCTCGATCGGAACTCCATCATAATTTCTAGTATCCCCTGGACTTTTACAAACGGGGATTAATGGCGCCTCGATTTTCTTTTGAAAAACGGCAATCCAATCGGTACTCGCAAACCATTTATGATCTTTTATATCATTCACGCCCGCTTTTAGATTGCCGTAACGCTTCGACAAATCTACTTGCAGCAGATTGTGGATGAGGTCTTTGAGATCAGTGCCGAAGTGAGAGGGAAATTTTACATTACCAGATATGATGTTATCGTGGTGTTCCATTGTATTATCTACTAAGAACGGCGGGTATCCTGCAACCATTTCGTACAGGAGGACTCCGAACGCCCACCAGTCGACGGCCTTGTTATATCCTTTGCAGAGGATTATCTCTGGCGCGAGGTACTCTGGCGTGCCACAAAACGTCCACGTGTGACCTTTAACGTGCTTTGCGAAACCTAAATCTGTCACTTTAATGTATCCATGGGAATCGATCAGCAAATTTTCAGGTTTGAGGTCTCGATAAATGACATTCAAATAATGTAGATACTCGAATGCAAGCGCTACCTGCGCCGCGTAAAAACACGAGTGTGGCTCGGAGAAGCGACCCATTTTGCGCAAATACTTAAACATCTCCCCACCAGGCACATACTCCATCACCATGTATAAATTAGAGTTATCCTTGAAATGATAATTGAGACAAACAATCAAGCGGAAATTGATAGCTTGAAGAATCTGCATTTCGTTCATAGTGTGTTGGACTTGTTTCAACTCTACTATTTTCTCTTTATTTAATATTTTCATAGCATAAAATTCTTTTGTTTGGTTATGTTGTACTAACATAACTTTCCCGAAGGTCCCGACGCCGAGTGTTTTTTTTCGATCGAAGTCATTCAATCGGGCGTCATGGTGAGTTTGATGCTTCTTAAATTTCTCCTCAAAATCAGCTTTAGCTACATCGAGGAATTCTTCGACGCTTCCGTGGGCAAACGATTCCCTATGAGGAGAGTTGCCCATAGCGGACACCACAATTAGTTCGACACCTAAAGGCAACTCGGTTATACCATTTAGTATTTGCGTGTCTCTGTGTGAAGCTGGTCACATCAATACAAATCGATTTGAACAATCCTCATTGTTGTATGCATTGCATACAGCAAGATATAGGCACAAATTTATATTTAGGTATAAAATAATGAACTCTTCAAAATATTTTCACAGGAATTAGGCGAAGTGAAACGATATTCTTATTTCTTGAGTAGAAGAAAACAGTGAGTTGTAGAATACAAGTATGTATTCACTATGATTTATTGTACAACAATGACAGCAACTTTGTGACAGCTCAAATAATTATATCGTAATTATCAAAGAGTATGGCACTCATTTCTATAACAATCACCACGTAAACATAGTTTTTTTCAATTTTTTTCTATCTCGTAGTTCAGATATTCTTCTATCAGCCATTGATAGGTTTTACTGAATTACTACCTTTATGATTGTAGGTCAATTTGATACACAATGATAAAGTACATCTTTTCGTTTCATTTACATGCGTAGGTGTGTTGGTAGAGCCTTTCACCGATACCAATATCGGAGCAACGGGTCGACGTGATTTTTGGTTTTAGATAGTTTATGGCCCGGAGAGTGACATAGGCTGCTTGCGGGTAAAAAACTCGGGCGATAGCTTGGTATATTACAACATACTTTTATCGTAAAGTATAAGGATAGTAAAAATTTGAAAGAGTTGAAATGAAACGAAATTCAACTCGTTTTAAAGTACCAGACGCTACCAGAAGATCAAAATTTTGTTGGTTGATAGCATTCGGATACTCTCAAGGGTGATCTTGCACTAATAAGCGGGTACTAGGATATCATAAGTTTGAAGGAGTAGTCAAGTAGTTACAACGGAAAAGAGATAACGTTATCCGCATACCTATAGGAGTAAAAGAGATGGAAGCTAAATGTCAGTTCATCTCGCATATACACCACCAGTTTGTTTTTGATCTCTTACATTCTCATGTCAACCTAGTAATTTGGAAGAAATAACGACACATCTCGTCATTCCCCACACCTACTATGGAGATTCTAAGCCGAAAGTATTTCGCGATACGACTCGAGTGAGGTGTCAGCAACAATACGTCACGAAAGTAAATATTTATCAGTCTCTTAGATACTCATGTCAACCTAGTAATTTTGTGGGATGATGACTGACATATCAAATCAGAAATGTCAAAACGATAGGTTTATATCGTAGATAAAGGAGTCAAATGGAGTTTTGTATTAAATATTTACTTGTGACGTCATAATTATGTAGCATCAAAAGTTCCACTCTTTATGGTTAGATTGGTAATTAAAAATCATAAACAGAATACATTTAATAAATAAATTCTGGTTTCGCCTTTTTTTTTAATGATTATTACATTGTTTAGTGTTTGTTAATTTATTTTGAATACAGGCATCTTCCCTAAATCCCTTACGTACTCATGTGTGCCTAGTATTTTAGAATCAATAACGCCACACATTTCCAGGCATTTCTCGTCGTCTAACTGCCTCGTATTTATGAACTCCAATTTCCAGCCAGTCAGTGGTCGCGTGACACTTCAAGCCGACATCACTGACTGACATATCAACGCACAGCCCGAAGTTTTGGGGCAAGGACCTTGAAATTTTGCATGTGGGTTTTTTGACACTGACATGTGAGCACTAAGAAGAATTTTTCTAGGACTCCTAGGCCTAGGGGGAAAAATAGGGGTTCATGGATGAAACCGTGGGGCGGAAGGCTAGTTATCTCAAAGACTTCGTTCGGGACACTTTCCATCAAGAAAATTTGGACATCTTACGAAGAAAATTGAATGAAGAGACTCGATATAAAAAAAAAACTGCTGACTGACTGACTGAAAGGTGATAATTAACGCAGAGTCTAAGCCGCTGCTCCTAGAAACACGAAATTTGAAGGGTATGTTCTTTTTTTAATGTAGGGGTGTACTAAGGAATGATTTTTCGAAAATCAGCCACTAAGGGGGTAAAATAGGAGATCGCGGAAGCCACGTGGTGGAAAGCTAGTAGACTTTATTAAAAATAGGAGAAGAAAACCAAAACTAATTGTAATTTATTTATTGTCTTATAATAAATGTACAAATCTTATAATCTATTAATTATACAATAATTAAGGCACGTTGAAGTATGTATAATATTTTTTTGCAATTGATTATTTACGTTTCTATAATCTCTTGATATGCATGCACCTATGAAGTACTTAATATTAAAATTTTAATTCACCCCTAGAAGAATTTAAAACAAAAATAGATAGTAACTTTATCTAAGAGTATAAAATTGGCAGTGATAGAATAAAAAAAATATTAACAAATTATTTTGACTTAGAATAACTTGCTATCAAGAAGTGCACTGAGATTTGAAATTTCGTCTCTTTCTTTCAATAGGGAAAGTGAGTGACAGTTGTATTTTTCGACACAGTATTTTTAAACTTCTTGGTCATATTGAGTAAATAATGGACTTAATATAATATCTATTTTTGTCAGTCAACAATGCAGGACAATTTTATATCACATTATGTATATATGTATATAATATTCATGATAGAGTCGAAAATATTTGAAGAAAATCAAGAGCAGCGCCTCTACCGGCACTGCAATGAACTAAAAGTCGCATACGCTTAAAATAGTGATTCTAAAATAAAGTACAATCAAGTACACAGTAAAGAACAAATTGAATCAAAACTATTTAATAATACCGATCGGCAAATTCAACAATCGTCGAAAAAAATATATATTTGCTCTAGAGGGCGAGTGAGACAAAAATCTTGCCGACCGTTATTTTTAAATAAGCTTTACTATACAAGTATGTTTGAAACAATAAATTAATCCTTTTGAAGAGTGTGTTCCACGTGTATATCGGTTTCTATCAATGTTGGTAGCATATCACCATTTGAAACTCAGTGGCGCCAACATTGCGGCGAAATAAATTAAGTAAAACACGTGAAACAAATTTTATTGTAGGTTGATATCGTGTCTCTATGTTTCTATCATGCATAAACAAACATACATGTTCAAACACTTGTCACCATCATATCTACTAAACTGTATTTCAGGTCCGACAAAGCTGAAATCATTTTAGAGGCAGGAACTCATAAGCGACCATTTCGAACGCCTTAAAATAATTTCAGCTTTTATTTAAAATCAAATTTATAAATCTTTCTCGTCGCAACCAAGGCCGGCAGACCAGTTACAGATGCTGCCGACAGGGTCGAAGCTAAGGCCCTTGGGGCAGATGTACTCCCAGCCGAGCAGGGCCCCGCTCTCCATGCGCGCGCACGATATGAACTTCTTGCAGGACGTCGGGTGCGGGAAATTGCCAATGTCTAAGCATTCTATCGCACCTGTTGAAGAAAGATGGGGTTATGGCTGCTGACGTATTAAATTAGAAATTTTGAGGAGCAAGATCGTTATTGTACCTGATTCTTAGGGAAAAATACATATTCAAAAAGGTTGGTAGAAGATTCACTATCCACACATGAAGTAGTGAATATTATTGCCGTCTACGCAATATATGTTCTCCTTGAACGCTAATTAATCTCAAGTATGGCCAAAAATATTTAAGACAAAGCCTGGCAGGAATTCCCAAACGCTGCAAGAATTGATGCTCCATATGAAAATGCGTTAGTCAATACCTTTTGGAAAGATTGTCTTACCTTTAGTATGTAGAACCACTTTCGTTCCTTCCACGTATTTCTCAGCGACTTTTTCTTCACTGTCATCATAATAATCATAGTTCACAATAGGCCTGTAGGTCCTAGGTGGGTCTTCCTTGAAGATCTTCTCAAAAGGCTTCTTAGAAGGCACCCTGCGAGGCTTCGGAGTCGTCACGGGAGCTATATAAGGTGTCGTCAGAGGTATGTAAGTTGTGGTCTGTCGGGGTCTAAATGTGGTGGTAGGACGGACCGTGGTGGAGATCTTCCTTTGAATTTTCTTCCTAATGACCCTTCTCTGGTGTAAAGTCTGTGGTGTTGTTACTGGCGCTAAGTATTGGTATTCGTCTGGAAACAAGTTAAAAGTGAAATAATGGAGTTTGCATTGAAGTTAAACAAAAACCAAATAGTTTTGCAATTAAGTAGGCAACTACTATTAAAGATTTTAGATTTAATTTTATTGTGAGGATCCTCGAGAAGGAATCGCGTTCCTCAATGTTATATGGTTGGTACTTATGATTATTTACAGAAAAAAAGATCTATAAAAGAATTCCGTACCGTCATAAGTTTTCGTTACAGGAGACTCCAACAAATATTCCCTCGTGAAGTACGAAGGCTCTTGACTTCTAGAACTTGGCTCTCGAGTGGAACTGGCGAACCCGACGGTCGAATACTCTAATCCCTCCACAGGAACCGGAATATACTTCTCACTGGTCTGATATCTCGAACCTAAGTTCTTAGATACTGCTGATAATCCTGAAGTTATAACGTTAGCTGTTGAAAATCCTTGTCTGGTTTTGAAGGTGCTCGTAGGGTTTCGTGCATAGTTAGTTGTTGGTGATATTTTAAGTAAGTAATCAGTTGGTAAGTTAGTGTAGTCAGTGATAGATTGTGCCGGTTCCCTTGTGAAAGGAGAAGGTTCGGAAAATCTGGTTGAAGATATTTTAGGTGCATAATCTGTTGTGCGAACGTAATCATTGTCATAAGTAAAGTCTAAGAATCGGGATCCCTTAGATACACTTGATTTAGGAGAAAGACTGGCTGTTGGAGATACGTTATTAAATTCGATTGGTATGTTGGTATACTCATTGACAGTTGGGTATTCAGGGGCGGAGAATGTATTTTTTTTTCCAGAAGACGATTTGGTAGAGCGAGGAGTAGAATTTTCAGTTGCTGTTTCAGTGAAGTCACTGTCATAAGTTGGTTTAGGAGTGAAGGGTGTAGAGGATAGTTTAGGGGACTTAAACTGAGTTAAATCGTAGGTAGTCCTAGAGAGTTCAGGAGAATTAACCTCAGTTGGTTCATAGGTAGTAGTGGCGAATTTAGCGGTGTTGAACGCAGTTTGTTCATGGGTAGTAGTGGAGAGTTTAGGGGAGTTCAACTGGAATGAATCGGAGGTAGTTCTGGATAGTTTAGGGGAGTCTAACTCTGTTTGTTCGTAGGTCGTAGTGAGGAGATTTGGGGAGTCAAACTGAGTTGAGTCGTAGGTAGTCCTGAAGGGTTTACGGTAATTAATCTCAGTTGGTTCGTAGGTAGAGGTAGATAATTCAGGGGAGATAAATTGACTTGAATCGTAGGTGGAGAGTTTAGGAGAGTTGAACTCAGTTGGTTCGTAGGTAGTTGTGGAGAATTTTGGGGAGGTAAACTGAGTTGGGTAGTCAAATTCGTTGGCAGTCGTGCTGATATAATTTTGGTCAGTGCTGGGTTTATATACAGTGGTGCTAGGGTATTCGTATGGGAATTTACTGTCAGCGTAGTCTGTGACTGGACTGGTGTATTTGTATTCTTGTGTGGTTTGTGTCCGTGTTGTTCTGGTTTCCTCCTCGAAGTCTGGTATGCTTGGTACTGGTGCTGTGAGGAGCTGGTGTGCGGCTATAGCTAGCGCTGTTTCTGGACTGTATTCTGTTGGGATGTGAGGAAAATAATTTGTTTTAAGTGGAAGTTGTGAGTACGTTCTGTTGATATAAACGTGTGTCTGTTTTTTGCAATTGAATAACGAAACACTATGTTGTAGTGGGCATGTCCACTTTTGCTAACTTCTCTTTCCTCTTGCAATATAAGGATAAAAAGGAGCCTTAGCTATTTATTTTTGAAATCTTATATTTCTTTCCAAAGAATAACTCATCTAATAAATTACCTTCAACAGTAGTTTTATATTCTGTGGTGTCTTAGCTATTTATTTTTGAAATCTTATATTTCTTTCCAAAGAATAACTCATCTAATAAATTACCTTCAACAGTAGTTTTATATTCTGTGGTGTCTTCCTGACTCTTCGCTTTCAGTCGCAATAGGTCATCCAACTGATTCTGCTTAATGCTCGCGCTGTACTTCTTGCTCTGTCTCTTTCGCTCCTCCTCGTTGGTTGCCGAAGGGTTCTGATCTCTTACTTCTTCTTTCAAGGTGACGAGAGGTCGACGTTGTAGTTTCGGAGATATTTTTGTTGTTCTCAGCTCAAGACTTGGGTCTTCGATGAAATCTATGTTTTATAAAGATTATTTTAGAGATTCTGCAGTGCTGGTATTGTTAGATAGCTAGTGGTGAAAATCGTGAGCTTCAATCCTACAATGAGTTTTCCAAGCACCTAACGATATGTGATCGGGTAACTGCCCTTCGGAGCCAGTTCTTTTCTCATGTTATTTCACACAGTCATATTATTTTTTACCACTGTGTGTTTAGCTCACTACATTTTGAATGGGCTTCTATATGTAGCCGCCGAAACATATTTTTCTAAATAAAATGAGTTTGCATTTGACCTCAGACTAACTCTGGGAGTGATGACGAAGCCTTCCTACTGTACTTATGTTACGTAAATTTATGTAAAGGCAAATTTAAAAGTGCAGGTATCTTACACTTTTTGAGTCTATAAGCAGAGGTCACAAGTTTATGCTTATTTGTAGTATTAATAGAGTGCTTTTCACATTTTTTTTTACACAACGACAAATATTTTTTTGTACAAATAATATGTTTGCATAAATGTATATGTTCAGCAGAAACTTCAAATACTTACCAGTATCGCCGATATCCTGCAGTGACTCCTCGCTATCTATGGCTGTGGTGGTAGCTTCTGTGGTGGTGGTAGTAGTTGTGGTAGTGGTTGAGCCGAGGATAGGACGGCGGCGACTGGCCACGCGGAATGGTCGCCGTGATGGTGGGGAGCTGGTCGAAGATAGCTGGGGTGTTGCTGTGGTCACTGATAACAAGGATAATAATTATTTATTGTATAGAGTAGATATACACAACAAAGAACGAAAAACTTCTATTTAAAACTTAGGCAACTTTTTTTTACCGAAAAAACGTAATTTCAAATATAGCAGGCCTAACTTCACTTAAACTTAACTTTAACTTCTTAAGCATATTCTTTATTTTGAAATACTGCAACCACAACTAGCAAATGTTCAGATGGACGGATATTTGTTATACCTACTCTGAATGCTGAATGGATCTGGATGAAATTTGGCACAGAGATAGATAGTCTGGAAACTCAAACTCAAAATCATTTATTGAGTTTAGGACCTAATAAGGCACTTATGAGCGTTACAATTGATTCTACCACCGGTTCGGACTACACTTGGACTGAGAAGACTCCGGCAAGAAACTCAGCAAGGCATATTTTTATAGATCCTTGTAAATTTAATATTTTTTTTTTTAACTATTTAATTAAAAATAACAAAGTTTATAAAATAATATATATATATAAATATATATATATATATATAATTAAATAATATATATATTTAAATAATATATATATATATATATATATATATATATATATATATATATATATTTCCGATTTTGTGGTAACAAAATCAGAAACTTTATAGTAGGACTCTTTCTTACATAACTTTTTAATTTTTTACATCTATACACAGATAGTTCTTGAATTTCTTTGGGTACTTTGTTATAGAAACGTATACATTGCCCCTTGAATGAGTTCCTCACTTTGCTGAGCCGAGTTACAGATACATGGAATAGCACATAGGCTACTTTTTATCCCGGGAAAATATTAAATTCCTCGGGAACGCGGGTGAAACTGCGGGGCGGAAGCTAGTAGTTAAATAAATTAATAATAAAAAAATGACATATTATTGCATAGGTACTCGATTGTAGCAATAGTTGGAGAGACTTACATATATAAATTTAAAAAAAATCTCAAAACGATCAATAATTTTCGCGCTACAATCGCAACTTTTCAAAATATTTACAAAAAATGAGAATTGAAATTTTCAAAAGTAAACTTCTACCTATAGCTTTGTATGATGATTGATAGATAACTTGACAGCTGGACTTACAACGTTCTATTGTAGGTTCGAATCCATTCATCGGAATGTAACCTTGGCATTGAGGCTTCAATGATACTTGTATAACCTCATAAATATTAACCCACATATCACCGTCGTATTTACAATAGCTTTGTCTGTTATAATTATCGATTCATTTATCGTTTTGAATTGTACTGATTTATAAAAGAATTCAAACAATACCATTATAAAAGATGGAAGAGTACTCGTGAATAGCAACTAATCGTTACAAATGAATGAAACAAATTATGAATTGTGTTGCTTTATTTTTGAACGTTGTTTTATACGAAACGACTAGAGAATTCATTTAAAAATGATGTCATTTCTACTGGGTGTTTTTTAAGTCACTGGCAATACTTGCAAAAAATTATCAGCTGTTCCATACAAAAGCTCAATACCTACTCAACCAAAATGTATGAAGCAACCATTTTATTTAATGCGATATCAGTTGGTCCCATAATTTCAACCCCTGCAAGTATTGCCAGTGACAAAAAAATCCCCCTGTATAAAACTGACCGTAATGTCTAATTTATAATTTGGAATTAGTGAAAAGAATCGGCGCAACTAAACCGGTCTCAAAAAAAAAATTCAAGGCGTACTGTAGGTACCCTGAGTGTAAATAATTGACGTATAATAAACGCATACTATCGCTAAACGATAGTTTGCGACATTTCTCTATAGGAATTTACACAGCGCCTCTCGCGGAATACTCATGGAACTAATTTCTTCCATACAAAATTTTAGTAAACGCAAACGCGATCGTAAGCGTTTATTTATAGCCTATAATGCTTGATACCCGAACAAAGGGGACGAAGCAACATCAGCTATCGATAATATTTATTATCTTGAAAATGTATCGCTAAACATCACTTACCATAGTAAGATTATAGTCAACCATAGTAAAAAACAAAGATTTTACCAAGTCATTAAATAAATACGCCTACGCTCCGCCAACGTATCATCTACAATCAAAATGATCTCAGTACATATTGTCCGACCTACGCAGCCACCGTGAATTGGCCGGATGCAACAGGCAGTCATGATACCTTCACAAACAATGTAACGTTTGAATGAGTAATAATATGCAAGTAAACAAACGATTTTACGATCTCCATCTTGTGTAGGAGGATTCATAATAAGGTAGGTACTTATGAACAAGGCCTTGAGGTTTGTAAGCTAGGGTAAAAGTGCAATATACTTTGGTAAATGTAAACGCTTACTAACTTCTGACTATTGATCAGGCTCAACCATTTCACCACCAGGATTTTTAAATTTCTAATCCATTACGGGTAATAAGAGAGGTAGAGTATGGCGATATGTCGCTCAAAGAGCAGCTCGACTGGGGAAGTACCTCCACCTTACAGAATACCGCAGCCAAATAAGTTATAGTTGTGTTATTGCGCGTGAGTAAGGTCGCCAGAGCTCATCAGGTTGGGAGGAAGGGTCGGCAGCGCGCGAGTGATACCCCTGGTGTTGCATGCGTTCATAGGCTACGGTAACCGCTTACCATCAGGCGGGCCGTATGCTTGTTTGCCGACAATGTGGTATAAAATAATGATATAATACATAGATAGTATAATGATACCACGACTAGAAGTGTTAATAAACAAATAGGTGTAACTAGATTCCATTGTTCGAAAAGTGACGTATGTCGCAACGCGTGTCATGCGCAAGCGCCGATCAATGAGCGAACGAGTTCAACGTTTAGACAGTGATTCATTGATCTATTTCCTTGTCGATTGTTTTATTGCACAACTTATGGTGTTATGATTTTCATGCTACCTAGTAGCAATGTAGTAGAAAAAAGTGAACTGCATTAAACTTCATCGTGTTACTGTACTAAGTTATTGAATGTTCTTAGATAATTTCTTATGCTCAATATATTTCAATATTGACCCCTTTAATAAATAGTAAGTACATACAGTTGCTCTTTATTGCATCTATTCCTTTAAACTTTATAGGAAACCCGAAAGATCTTTTACAAAGATCAGTCAAATTATTAGTTTTACTATCTATACTAATATTATAAAGCTGAAGAGTTTGTTTGTTTGAAGGCGCTAATCACAGGAACTACTGGTTCGATTTGAAAAATTATTTCAGTGTTGGATAGCCCATTTATCGAGGAAGGCAATAGGCTACTTTTTATCCCGGAAAAACACAAGATTCCTCGGGTATGCGGGTGAAATCGCGCGGAAAAGCTAGTAATAAAATAAAATTGTCCTCGTGAATCGGTGAGAGGTCCTCGATTAGGTAACATTTGATTTAATTTAAATATTCTAAGGTACCCGATAGCTTTACAGTTGTGTAAATGTTATGAGTTTTTAGTGGAGGTAAACATCGTGAGAAAACCGTAAAATCCGCCTAACTACCACCATCAAGTAAAAATCAGTCGTCATGCACCTAACGGTGTGGTTATAGGCTGTATGAGCTTACCACCTTTGGCTACACCTATGATGGTTATAAAAAAGTAGAAGCTAAGTTTTACTAATTATTTAGATAAATAGACTGTATTACACATTGAAGTAATCAACACATATATATATGACACAAGTTTCTCAACAGAAAACTCAAGAAAATACCACATGAATGGTGTCTCAACAAGAGCGTGGGACCACGATAATAGGGCTTAGTGCAATCGACAAAATGGGCTTCCCACGGGGTTAAACCACGATAAACTGCTATGGGACGATTACGCGACCAAATTTAGTATATATGGCATTAGTTTAAGTGGTCTTACGACCTTGGAGACACGTCAATATTGCTGGATATGTCATGGTTAAATTTATCGTTGCGTAAGTTGTGAAATTTTAAAATTGGTTTCCGCCGTTTATGGAATGCGTTACGATTACAAACACTTATAGATAGAATTGATTAAACCTTTATGAAACTTTATATGATTGTTGTTTGAGATCGACAAAATTGCCTTATTTAGTCTAGATTTTTTTAGGTTTGTTCGGCCAATACACCTCGGTGTCTCACAAAATCTAAAAGGGAACAGCTATAATTAGTTAGTACTAGCTGTCCCTCGCGGTTTCATCCACGTTCCCGAGAAAAGTAGCCTATGTCCCTCCCCATACCATAGGCTATCTGCGTACCAAATTTCATCGCGATCTGTTCAGCGACTTAGGCGTGAAAAGGTAAACAAATAAACAAACTCACATTCATATTATAAAGTTAGTTAGTATTTAAGTATTTACCTATTAGCTATAGACATTACATATATTGTGTTGTGACTTCTTGAGTCAATAAATAGTCTATATTTCTTTCTTACAATTACAGCCGTTACAACAATACTAATTGATGATTGGCTACAGAATTCACCTTGAGGGCCAGCCAGGCGGACACAAAACGTGTCCTACCACCGTGGAAATAAAATATTTTTTGGCTTGGCTTGTGTTTGACCACAATCTCACTATGTGTGGACAAAGGTGGTAAGCACACAAAGCCTAGAAGGAACTGGGTCTCAAGTGCAGCTGCCGGATCACACCAATAGGTGTTTGGCGGCAGATTTTCAATAAATAAATAAATATGATTTATATATCTCATCCATGGATTCCACAACACCACAGAGCCTATAGAGACTCTCCTATTGTTTACAGACTCTTCAATTGGTGACCTGTTCACCGCCAATTGAACTTACAACCTTCAGCAAGTGATAAGCGATTGGTAATTACATAAACTCAGACACTAAAAATATAAATTGAAGCGTGAAGTAATGGGCAGCTTCCGTCGATATGACGCGACATTACATGTTATGACAGAGATGTTAGTGAAAGCAGGCGGTCAAGTGTAGCACGAGATTAGTCGGCCGACGCGCACGTCATGTCGTATCGCCGCTGTCAATAGGGCTGTCGCATCTATGGAGTTGTCATTCGTTTTTATTATATTTTCTTTTTATGGAAATGATGATGTGGCCGAAGGTGGTAAGGGAACTGGCAGCTACCGGAAAACTCCGAGAGGTGTTTGGATACAGATTTTCAGGCGTGCTGTTTCCTCGTTCACTGAAAACTCAAGATTCGAACCCACGACCTTTGCGGTGGCATCGACGTCACTACCACTGAGCTATCATCACCTTAAACGTACTACTGTGGCTAGAGCGACCTTTTATGAGATGATTTAGGTGGAAATGGTAAAAGTATTTGGAACCTATACGTATAAGTAGGAAACCATAGCACTGTGGTAGATTACTATGTAGTACCCGCCTGGCTGGCTACCACCCTCAAGTTGAAAATCTGTTGCCAAACTTCCACCGGTGTGTGGGGCGCCAGTTCTTTCTAGGCTTTGTATGCTTACCACGTTCGGCCACATCATCAGAAAAAAAAATCCTTTAAGTACCTATTTATTCGGTGAAGTATCTAATACTTGATTATTTTAATCTTGTGTGTATATAAAAGGAAAAGGTGACTGACTGATTGATCTATCAACGCACAGCTCAAACCACTGGACGGATCGGGCTAAAATTTGGCATACAGATAGCTATTATGACGTAGGCATCCGCTAAGAAAGGATTTTTGAAAATTCCACCCCTAAGGGGGTAATATAGGGGTTCGCGGGTGAAACCGCGGGGCGGTAGGCTAGCATCAATGTAATTTATTAGGGATAAACTTCATTAGCCAACAATATTATCCACCTACTAAATCTTGAGGGTAAACCATTATTTATTTTTTATCGTTTAACTTATAAACCATCTTTAGCAACATTTACCAGTTATGACTTTATCCGGCTGAAAGTGTGACAGCCCTGACAACGATGATATCTGTGGAGCTTTCATTATATTTACGTAATCGACTATCTATAATGAACATTGCGTAATGACGATGACAGTTTTAATGGAAATTGGAAAGAAATTGGAAAGGAATTGTTTTACGAGAACATATTATTCTTATTATGTTACTTAAAATGCAGTGATTATATCTTTAGAATATTTCCTTCGATTAAATATATTGTAACCAAATAATGATGAATTAAATTTATATTAATAACCGCCGGTTGGCGTGGTTGGTAAGATACCCTATCTAACACACTGCAGGTCGTGGGTTCGATTCCCACCCAGGACAAACATTTGTGTGAATGAACATGTCTGTTTGTCCTGTGTCTGGGTGTAATTATCTATATAATATGTATGTATTTACAAAAGAAAAGTAGTATATGTAGTATATCAGTTATCTGGCTTCCATAGTACAAGCTCTGCTTAGTTTGGGGTCAGATGGCCATGTGTGAGGAATAATGTCCCAGAATATTTATTATTTATTTTCTCAATTAAAAAATAATAAAATATTAGGTCAATTTCATTCAACTTGAGGTTGGTAGCGAGCCAGGCGAGTACCTACCTACTACAAACCCTACCACCTTGCTATGGTTTCCTCACGAAGCTTTCCTTCACCGAAAGCTCGAGTTCATTGTAGAGTTCGAACCGACGACCTATCATCACCTTGGGTAGTAAAATTAGTAATGTGGGTTTAGACCTCACGACAAAAAAGTAAACCCTTCTATCAATACCATCGTTAAAATTGCCATGAAAGAGAAAAGCATCTCTAAAGACAACAAGCGTATAATAGAATGAAATCTTCAATACTGTATTACGATCGTAGCAAATTACAAGATGTTTTTGAGAGAAAGTTCTGGGTCAGTGTTCACCGGTTGATGTTACATGTTGCGTAACAGTGGAACTACTATTGTTACACGACTTACACGCACTTTTGAGTGTAAACAATACGAGAGAAAGCCTGAAAACATGTGTAGGCACTTTAAACGTATTCAGGGAACACACGGGTAATACGTTGGGTATTGAAACACAAATCTCACGTATCCTTAGAGTTATAAAAGCTATGATAAGCTAAGTTAGCCCCATAATAAAAGTTGTTCAAATTGATGAGTACTTCCACCCCTGCAAGTATTGCCCGTGATCAAAAAATCATCCTGTATACTCGTATAGTTACTGTAAAATTATGCAGTAAGTAGTTGGATACCTATACTACGAATACACAAACTAATTACTATTATGTGCGCAGTTTGCGGGGACAATCAATAACATACAATTATTTACATCAATACAATGATCGTTAAACTGAACGCGTTTTATTTATCATATTTTCTTCCGCTACTAAAAGGTGTTAATTGCATGTATCTAGTTTGCAATGGTTACTGTAATTGGTTTTATTTCAGTGAACACGCACGTTACGTGACGTATCGTTTCAATTGTGTACACTTTCCTTATATTTTATGCAAAACGTTTTACGATTCATATCCTCCATTTAGTATATTCTAACCGTTATTCACCGTATGGCTATTTTTGTCTCTACGTTAGTTCACAGTCCAATGATTGTTAATTAGTTATTGTTTAGTTTCTTTAAGATTACTTTGGCAAACCAAATAAATAAATAAATTATACGTAGCCTAAATTCCTTAATCCTTCCTCAAATAAGCGCTTCTGAAGAACGAGTCGTGAAAGAATAAGGGTAAAGGTAAAAATCAGGATAAGGAATAATTACCGACGCAATAAAGATTCTTGTCTGTCTAAATACCGAAAATGTACACCACATAGGTCGTGGGTTCGATTAAACTCAAACTCACTTATTCAGTTTAGGCCCTAATAAGGCACTTATGAACGTTACAATTGATTCTACCACCGGTTCGGAATAGACTTGGACTGAGAAGACTCCGGCAAGAAACATAGCACCACTGCCACCACCACCATTCTCAATAAAGACAAAGATTTACGTATAGATGTTCCATAGACAGCATTTTATCTATACTATATAATATACTATAATATATGCATATATATAAAAGGATAAGGTGACTGACTGACTGATCTATCAATCAATACAAGCTTACTTTTCTCAACAATAAAAAATAAGCTCAGAAATAAAGTTGAACAAATCGCTCAATTTAACAGCTCGCTAAATTAGCGTAGAAGCGTTAACAGTTTCACGGTCATTCAGTTAGTGATTGCTCACAATAGAACTGTTTGTTTCATCAATACACCATCAGTAGAATGTTGCAGAATGTCCAATTATCTGCTATTTACCTTGGGGTATATATTGGGTTCTATTGGGGTAAATAGAGGCTTTGTTTCTCTTGTTTTCAATAACAAACCTTCATTTGAGTATTAAGAAATTTTCTGTATATATAAAAGGAATAGGTGACTGACTGATCTATCAACGCACAGCTCAAACCACTGGATCGGGCTAAAATTTGGCATACAGATAGCTATTATGATGTAGGCATTCGCTAAGAAGGAATTTTCGAAAATTCCACCCCTAAAGGGGTAAAATAGGGGTTCGCGGGTGAAACCGCGGGGCGGTATAGTAGAATACTTTTTATCCCGGGGATACATGAGAGAGAGAAGAGATGTGACGAGCCGGTAGCCGTGGTTGGTAAACCCTATGTATCATGTCATAGATTTGATTCCGATTCAAGACAGATTTGTGTGCATGAACATGTCTGTTTGACCTGTTTCTGGGTGTAATTAGGTATCTAAGTATTTATTTACAATTTATTTATCTGGCTTCCATAGCACCAGCTCTGTTTAGTTTGGGGTCCGCAGATGGCCGTGTGTGAGGAATAATGTCCCAGAATATATTTAATTTAGAAAAAATAAGCTTGGTATCCAACGTGGAAATGCAGCCAGCATTCTGGGCACGCTCCCATTTGGTGACCGTCTTCCTTTTTTAGTTGTAATTGTTTATATTTTTATGATGTAGTATAATATAGGTAAATAGTTTTATTTATCCAATGTATACAAAAACTTGACAAATTATATATACTAAAACCTTCTTTTTAGACAATATCTTCAAATAGTAGTCACTTGATCAGTCATTGCAAGCGGTAAGCAAAAAAGTTGCTCAATATTTAATACCCGCTTGCGTGAGACATGATCGTTGTCAGGAGTTACTTTATAATTTAATTAACCACGTTTTAGTGTCGGTTTTCTGAAGACCGATGAGTGATTTGATATTGACGGGCCGGTTGGCGTGGTTGGTAAGATACCCTATCTATCACGCCGCAGGTCGTGGGTTCGATTCCCACACAGGATAAACATTTGTGTGCATGAACATGTCTGTTTGTCCTGAGTCTGGGTGTAATTATCTATATATGTATGTATTTACAAAAGAAAAGTAGTATATGTAGTATATCAGTTATCTGGCTTCCATAGTACAAGCTCTGCTTAGTTTGGGGTTAGATAGCCGTGTGTGAGGAATATTTATTATTATTTATTTATTAATGTCCCAGAATATTTTATTCCATGCAACACTGATCTTTTGAGTTTTTTAAAAGCAACTTTTTTTAAGAATGCATCTCTCCGATTTATTGTTTTAATAAAAACTAGCTGTCCTCTAGCGGTTTCACTTTCGTTCCTAGTATAAAAAATAGCCTGTACAAAACAAAAAATGAAGCCTAAGTTATTCCTTATAACATCAGCTATCTGCCAGAGTCCCGTCAAAATCGGTCCAGCCGTTTCGGAGATTAGCCGGAACAAACAGACAGACAAAAAAAAAATTTTTTTACACTTCATAGGTGGCAAACAAGGATACGGTTACCGTAGCGTATAGATGCTCATAACACCACGGGCAAAAAAAATACAATATTATATTTTCCCTGCCAGGGGTATCACTCACGCGTTGCCAACCTTGAGACATGAAGTATTTAGTTAAAAGCTCTTATTTTGACATTACAAACAGACACTTCAATTTTATTTATTTGTACAGATAGGTATAGATGTATAGACTAGCTTCCACTCCGCGGCTTCACCCACGTTTCCGAGGGAACTTCATTGAAATGCGTTCTAAATATGACAATATTTAAAATCATTTTTATAGGACCCATTCATACATAACATATGTTTTACTATATTTTTTAATCTATATACCTACAGATAGTGCTTGGAACTTTGAGTATCGCTATTTTTTTAATGTTATATAATCGTAAACATCACCTTTGAACTCTAGAGTTCTTTTCACCAATGAAGTCCCGTGGAATTAATGAAAATCGATAATTATCTCTTCTGTGATAGAGATGGGCCTTCGGGGCTTCTTTGGTGAAACGAACTTTGCTTCTTATTGCTTCAAAGGTCTAAAATACCTTATATACCAATGTACTTTTGAAGTTACATAATGTAACATGAGTGGTTTTGTAACGTTTCATAATGACAGCGAGTGCTCTTGGACTTGCAAACAACAGTAATTAACAGTGATTCCGTTACGCACATCGTGTTCTAGTATCTATACTTGTTAATTAGTTACGTATGCTATAATACATGTTATTATAATACGTGGTTTCATTATAGTTAAAGAAAATTTAAGAAAATTCATTTAACATATATTTTAGAGTGTATTTTTGACTTTTCATTAAATACCTAAATTAATTTCTAGTAAATGAAATATATTTAAACGAAGATCCGTTACATGGACGAGAAAATGTTATTTTATAAAGACAACAATATGACAACTTAACTAAATTTAGTATGTGTTTATAGATACTACTTAACTATAAAGAAAACTCGCTGAAACAAAACGAATCAAGAAAGTAACCTGAAGACCAAGTAATTTTTATGTTTTACTTGGCACCGACTTCAAAATGATGTAGAAAGAAATTATTTATTTCATGCTGTTCAGTTTTTGAAGTCGGTTTTTTTTTATTTATAAATTATTTTTATGTTGGTACTTTATTAATAGTTTAATAGGAGCATTTTTTTACAATTTCAATATTGTCACTGATGATAAAGTTGTACAGTTGCATGTTCCGTCAATTTACTTGAAATTGTTAAATATTCTTGTAGTTTAGTTATCAATAACTCAGTCACAAAGTGTGAAAATATGTAGTATCTAAGTCTGAAATTCAGTGACATTATGATACCTATACGAAATCTTAATATATATAAATCTCCTGTCACGATGTTTGTCCGCGATGGATTCCTAAACTACTTAACCGATTTTAAATTAAATTGGCACACCGTGAGCAGTCTGGTCCAACTTGAGAGATAGGATAAACGGTTGGACTGATTTGGATGAAATTTTGTGTATGAGTTGGACAGGACAACGTCTGTCGGGACAGCTAGTTGTTCCATAAAATTATTACCTACTCACAATTTCCAAATTTGAATGCATTTTAATTAACAACATAAATTGCTTCCTTTTGAACCGATAATGTTTTTTTTTATTGCATTATGTGTTAAGGCCTTTCATAATTATATTATATTTCAGATTAATTCAACAATAATTAAAAATATACTGGTAATTTTAATGTATTTTCCTAATCTGTATATATAAAATGGTAAACTGACAGACTGGGTGATATATCAAATCAACGCGCAAATCGCTGGATCTAGAGACTTGAAATTTTGCACATAGATACTTTCAACAGTGTAGGCATCCACTAAGGAAGGATTTTTGGAAGTTCAACCCCTAAGGGAGTAAAATAGAGGTTCGTGAGTGAAACCGCGGGGCAGAAGAGTTTGCTCAAAGAACCTATTTCCAATTGTTACACTTTGATACCCACTGAGATATCGATATTATTTTATAGTCAGTAGTAACTTATTAAGTCTAGAAAATATGACTGACATGAAACTCTCTTGATTATTTGTATAAAATTGCGGATAAAATTAACATTTCATTGAATATGTTGATGTTGCCGACCTCTGAGAAGGCCCCAGGCACTTTATAAAGGACAACACATTGCCAAATGTCTAGGTACATCATAATTCTAGGCTATTTGTAATAAATTATGTGTATTGTAATCTTCTGAAAAGTTTATTGATTTTAGCATTAATTTATAGAGTTATTCATCGATTTATAATTGGTGTCGTCGCGGTTTGTCAGAAAAAAAAATGATTAGTGTCATGAAAAACAATTACATCTTTGTTATCTGTACTTCCTCAGTTCAATCTGTTTTAATACTTAACTAAAGCTAAGACCCGATTTACACATTCATTAGGTATTACGATAAAGATTTTTTCATCCATTTGTTACGATATAGTTTTTTTTTTATATAAGTAAAAATATCAATTTTTCCGCCAACGCATTTGCTTGGCCATACAAAAAGGGAACGCTGCTAGACTGTTGGGAACCTTGCTCATCATTTTTTTAATTTTTTATATCACATTGTCGGCAAACAAGCATACGGCCCGCCTGATGGTAAGCGGTTACCGTAGCCTATGAACGCTTGCAACACCAAGGGTATCACTCGCGCGTTGCCGACCCTTCCCCCCTCCCCGATGAGCTCTGGCGACCTTACTCACGCGCAGGAACACAACTATAATTTATTTGGCTGCGGTATTCTTTAAAGTGGAGGTGCTTCCCCAGTCGAGCTGCTCTTTGAGCGACATATCGCTAAGCTCTACCTCTCTTAAACATTTATACATATATTATAGTTTATATATATTTTTTTGTAACTACAATTAATACAAATAAATCAGATGATTACTTATGAGCCACATAGTAGAACCATTTTTAGTAGTATGTACTGAAACTCCTAAAACGATACCTTTACCAGTAAACAATACCTAATTTATAACTTCGATGAAGTAGATAACTTGAACCACCTACTCACCTTTACCAGACACCTCCGAGGTGTAAGACTTGTCAAAGATGATGACTAAAACGTGTCGTCGAGTGAAATCTGTGGCTTTCATCGTGTGGGAACGTTTTCTCTTGCTGATCGACTAAGCTATAAGTAATATTGTCCGCGATTGCTGCGTCACTTGCATCAGAAATCTTTCCAGTTTTTGATAAAAAAAAACTTCGTGTGGAAGTCATGATGTAGACTTAGGTGGTGAACACACAAAGCACAGAGGGATTTTTATTGTTCCTCTAAGGGGAGGAATCCCCGAGGGTATTTGCGAGCACCCTAGGGATCTAAAGTTTTCCCGCATAAAAAGAATCCTTTATTAGAATCGATAGAGTGCCTAATTTTCTTGTATTGTTTGTAGAACAACTCTACTATTTTCATTATCTGTTGTGTTGGTTTTGACAGGTGAACTGTCAGTGTCAGACTGTTTACCGCGAAATACACGATTACATAGAGTCCTTTGTTTTATTCAAATAAATCCATGCAATATCTTTTAAATACTGGATGCTTCTAAATTTCATTTAAATACGTTTAGTCTTTACCGCGTGTTTTTTTTTATACAACATTGTCGGCAAACAAGCATACGGCCCGCCAGATGGATTAACAAACATCTACATAAACTTTAGCATTCTTAATAAAAAGTAGAATTATTGAAGTAATGGTAATGATATCAAACGTAGGTATATTTTGAATTAATCACTCAATTGTTCAGGATTTGTTGGATGGTTCCCACGACTCGATCAACTTACTAAGTTAAAGTATTGATACGTAATAACGAGTTTTTATTTCAATCGATTTTACGCAATACAGTGTTCTGTAAAAGTTGACAGAAAACTCGACTAAATCGTTAACTACTTTCAAAAAAGAAATGTTGTGATTTGTTGGTAAATTGTTGAAATGTTGATGTAATGAACCAGAATTCGTCAATCGATAATCATACAAGTCTACGTAAGAATTTTTATGAATCCATTTTGTCTACGTACTTAGGTCTGAAGGTTTCCAGATCCTATATATATTAGATATCCTAGATATTCTTTTAAAACATCGTTCCTAAAAAAGTAAATCCAAATGCATGTATCGCACGTTAAGACATACAAACGTGAAATCTGAACATACTTTGAGCTACAACTTAATTTTCAGAAGTACCTACATCCTAAACAAAACCTGTAAAGTATAATTTAATGCTCACACTGGTTTGCTGAAATTTCCCTGCCCCACAGCTTTCCATAGAAAATTGCCATAAGATGGCAGCAAAAATTAACTACAATCTACTATTATAGGTTCGAATAAACCGGACTCACCGTTCGCCCCACCAGGTTTTCGTCGTGCGAAGGTGCGCGTCGGCGTCAGCGCCGGGCGCTCACTGCGCCGCGGACCGCCGTTCAAATATGGCCGCCGTGTTCGATTTTCAAATTCGTTCTTCTCAATACGGCCCGTATCATTCGCGGCCTCCTTCGCAACATCTTTTCGGTTCTTGAATTTGGAACCACCGCGTCTTGTGAATTTGTTTGTGGTGGTGTCTACGTTCTCTATGGTCGCCGTGTCGGATTCCGTGGTGTCTGGAGGCGCTGTGGCTTTCGTGCGCCGAAGGAAGTTTCGCTTTGCAGCCTGAGGGAGGAAATCTATGGTTAGTTTATTTTTATTTCCATATTTAGCGTAGCACACTCATAAAGTCATTCTCAACAGTTTCATTGTACCAACGTGATTGCATCTAAAAGTAATGTTGTTTACTCATAATATAAAGTGTAAATTAATGTTATTTGAAATAAAATACGTACACCTATATGTCAACATCTAAAAGCAATAAATATATATAAGAGTAATTTTATGACGAATATTATCCTGATGTAGTGTTTCACATAAATCTAGACAGTATTTCGTGACTAAAATTACGATAATATTGCGTAAGTGAATATAAATAGGTGAACGACCATCTTTACTACATCTAGTCCCATATAAATTAATGCCGTCGCATTATATTTTCTTACGCTGACCCTATGGCCAGTTACGTCGCAAATACAATTTTAGTAAGAATTTAAGTCCAACGTCAACATTTAATTTTGGGTTCGTGCGACAAGGTTAGATAAAAACGTTCGGATTTTAATTTTTTTTTTCCTTTTTATATTAAGATTTGCGACCAGTGATATGTCTTTTTTAGATGTTTTTTGTTTTAATTTTAAAGGCAGTGAAACCGAGCCTTTCGGTACCAAAAAAATAAAATCAATTGATACTACTAGGAGATAAAAACTTACCGGTTTCTCTAAAACTTGAAGTTATTTACTTACTTAGAATAATGACACAAATTATAGTGAAGGTAAAGTTTGATTGCGGTTAGAGGATTAATTTCATGGCTTTATAAAAGCGGAATGAGAGAGTGGTTATACTGTGGTTAGAATTACTGGAATGGAAAAGTGTGGCATACCTATCTATGCGTAGAACAAGTTTTATATACAAGAAACGTGTTTTATTTAGAACTACAAAGCAGATTTTCAAGTTTAAGCAAAGCCACGATAACACAACCGTATTATTTCTATAACAACATAGGTGTGTCAAATAAATAAAATCGAATCATCTCCACGTAAACCACAATTCATTAATATTCCGACTTTATTTCTAGCATTTTGTAATGATTACGTAAAATACCATTTCTAGTCGTTCGAATTTGCATAAATTTAAAATATTTTATAACAGAACACGGTCTTTTTGCCTCACGTGTTTATAGCGTTTCAAAATAATATATTTTTGAAAATGAAATTTTGTGTTTCGTAAAATGAAACAGCAAAAACAGTTTATAATTTTATTATGTAACCGACTTTAGAATTGCGTTTTACTTGACATTCGAACAATGTTTTGTGTGAATATTAACATGGAACATGATAGTGGTTTCTTATATCTTGGATATCAAAGCAAGGTCATTGATAGGTACTACAACTACACAAATACCTATTGATGCTGTGTAATTTTTATGCATCTTAAATGAAAATAATACTAGCCGTACCCCGCGGTTTTACCCGCGATCGTGGTATATAAAAAAAAAGAAAAGAATCACCATAAAAACTATCCTATCTTTTAAATTGGTACAAATCACACATTTAAAAAAAAAATACGTTAAGATCGGATAAGTAGTTTCGGAGTTCATAGCGGACCAATATCGTGACACGAGAATTTTATATGTTAAGATTTGCAACGATATTTTATTATTATTTACTTAGGTACATGAGAAACAGCGATACATAAGGTCTCAAATGTAAGGCAAATGGGTCTTAGTCAAATTGGTTATGAATTTGAATTACCCCCTTTCTATTTTTCAACTAGCCGCCCCCCACTCCGCGTTCTATATATATTTATTTTATATTATAAGTATACTGGGTGATTTTGTTATCACTGGCAATACTTGCAGGGGTGGAAGTACTCATCAATGTGAACAACTTTTACTATGGGGCTAACTCTGATATCTCGTAAAATAAAAAGGTTGCTTGATACATTTTGGTCGAGTAGGTATTGCACTTTTGTATGGAACAGCTGATAATTTTTTCATGATTTCACAGTTAGTCCTATAACAAAAGTTGTTCACATTGATGAGTACTTCCACCCCTGCAAGTATTGCCAGTGATAACAAAATCACCCAGTATTTATTTTATATTATAAGTATATAGTTAATGTATACAATAATTTATATAGATGATTAATTTATTAAATAGAATCTTCAAATTACTTCAAGTGTCATTGAAATATTAAAATATAGACATCAAAAATGATTAGGCAAATAGTTTTACTATTGCGCAGTGATTCAGTCCAATCAGCAGGTGAAATCTGATATTAATTAAACATAACAGATATAATTATCCGTTTCTGTGACTGACAGACGGACGGACACGCTCCGTTGGCGAGCTAAGCGCGCGTGACGACTGTTGAAGTGTTGACATAGTCTTGAGCGGAGCGGGTAGCGGGGCGGATACTTTGTCTTATGCTTACATTTTTGGGGCCATATAATGAGGCATGGTTTGCGATTATTTAATAATTTTAAAAATGGACTGCTATATTTAGCAATGCTAATGCAATGTGCAGTGTAATCAATTAAATGTAAATAATCAAAATGATTGATACTTGAGAGTTTGTAGGTTATGTTGTATTGTTTTTTTTTACAATTTATCCATATGCAAGAAAAATAAAAAACAAAACAATCTTTATGAACATACTCATAATTTTAATGAATGAATTTATTCATGCATTACCTGTTTGTAAAAAAATACCACTTAAGCATTTAGTATAGGTAATAGCTCCGCTTCCGCCGTCCTATGAATAATGTATGACATCCCTTGTATTGTTCGTAGATTCTAGATATCTTATTTGCAAATAAGATCTGAGAGGCAAATTAAAACAAATTATGATACACACGTATTACTACAAAGAAGCCAAAATACCTACCTGTTTTTATGTTGCTAAATTGCCGCGCTCAAAGCCCGAAGCCCGCGATTAAAGCTATAGAATAGCTTAAAAAACTCGAATCTTAAAAGAGTACGGGCCAAGAGTCGATCGTAGTCTATAAATAAAAAAAATGTAAGATTATTAACCTTTTCTTGGTTTCAATACAATTTTTATTTATTTATTATTACTTATTTTTATTCATCATACTTAATTTAAATACTTATCACTACTTCGCAAAAACATAAGATTAAATTTGATACGCTCTTTTGAAATCTCTTTAATTAAAAAATTACAACTACTAAAATGATAAATTCTAGTCTATGAATATCCAAGCAATTTAAGAATCTTAAATGTTATCTGCAATCAGCCATAATGTATGTCATTCGAATACCCAGAAGCTTTCGCGCCATAGATTTAAATTAAATAATATAAGTCTGAGTTCTAACTCAAAATATGTTTATTTAAATTGATGCTAACAAACAAAATGTGTATAGAGTATTCCAAAATAGGTTGTATTACTTCGTTCGTAATGTCCTCTTCTGGCCTTGTTCATTTTATATCCGTAAACAAACTTGTTTACAAAACGTCACAAGTATTTCAACAATTTTTTGTTTCATTTTTTTATTGTAATTACTAGTGAAGTTCTTTATAAAGTCATAACATGTCATTAAATGCTTTTTCTGGTATGATAAAATTGCTTTTTTTTATCATCTGTGGTCAGATAATGACTTCCGTATAAGTATTTATATCAGAATTGCGCGATACATTTTTGGGTTAATTTGCGCCTCTTTTATTCTGCATTCAATGAAAAGCTTCAATATTATTATCATAAAAACATTGTCTTGTTTTTATTTGAAACATGTTTTATATGGGTATGACATTCATTGTTTTTTTTATACGGTTCTTCTTTTAGGGTTCCGTACCTCAAAACGTAAAAAAAGGAACCCTTATAAGATCACTTTCTTGTCCGTCTGTCACCACATATTTTCTCAGGAATGGGTGGGCCCAGCAAGTTGAAATTTATACCAGATACTAAGGTCGATAGTCCCTATTAGGTGTATAAAAATCAACGCCCTGAGTCAAAACGATAAAAAGATATGGGAAAATTTAGATTTTCGCGAAATCTTGTAAGTACCTACCAAAATTTACCTTAATCTTCAACTTTTTTTTAAGTAAGTCGTAACTAAATTGAGGTTGACATAATTACACCCAATTGTTTCCAACTCTAGGTACTTACCATACAATTTACAATTACTATTCCTTCTCCGTCTCGTGTGTGGGTACAATTTGTAGTTTGATTAGCGTATTGTAAATCTATAATTGTCTATGACTTGTGGGTGTTGTAACATCTAGTCACATGTAAAGGTACAAGGTTAGGTTAGAAATAAATACATAAGGCATCAATCATTTTACAATTTACATTTATTTGTTGTAAAAAATATGGAAGTAGAATTAGTATTGCAGTTTTAATATTAATGAATGCATATTTTGAAAATTTTGCATATATTTTTGGGTTCTTGAAACGTCTGTATTAAAAAACTTACATACCTACTGTAAAATTCTATAGGTATCATTTGTAAATTAGATTACATACCTACATTGCAAACCGTACCTTTCAAAGATGTATTTTTTTTTAATGAAAAGTAGGCCTTAGACGACATTTATTCAGACAACAAACCAACATTTTATTTATAAGAAACCTACAATAAAACACTTATAAAATCAGGTCCTCGGCTCGAGGCCGCCCGGCCTCATCGAGGGCCGGTGATCATCGGTGAACTTGTAAGGAATTCATTAAGCATCTGGTTAAATTATACCTATGTCCAACAGGTTGTCTCCTTATTGCTTTGGTATTCGTCCTTGACTTGTTTTTGCATGTCTAATTGTGATTTAAGATACGAGTTAAGAATCGTGGGCACGGAATGTCGTTTGGTTTGTCATATACGTCATATTTGTGTACTAAATACAGCATGATTTAGTTATATGGCTCGATTAAAATTATAAGATATTGGTAAACTTTTCGATATTTTTTTATTTAATTAATGGCTGTCCTCCGCGGTTTAACCCGCGTTCCCGGGATAAAAAGTAACTTATAACCTTCCTCAAGAATTGGGCTATCAAATGCATTATTTTCAAATCCGACTGGTTCCAGAGATTAGCGCCTTTAAACAAACAAACAAAAAAACTCTTCTCCTTTATTATATTAGTATAGATCTAGTAGGTAAGTACCTATATTTCAAACTTAGAACCTAATGCTTCATGCTATATAAACAGTATATCTACACAAAATGTATCTAATCGCCATATTTATTGAATTAGGTATGAGTTACTCGGCGATTGTGAATAGATCCTTAGTCTATGATAGGCTATGATTTTTTAGTCGCTGGCAATACTTGCACGGGTGGAAGTACTCATCAAAATGAACAACTTTTATTATGGGACTAACTGTGAAATCATGAAAAAATTATCAGCTGTTCCTTACAAAAGTTCAATACCTACTCGACCAAAATGTATGAAGCAACCGTTTTATTTTACGCGAAATCAGAGTTAGCCCCTTACTAAAAGTTGTTCACATTGATGAGTACCTACTTCCACCCTTGCAATAGTCTTTAGTTTTTTTAACATCCTGTATAAATTTGATAAAGATCTAGAAGGTTCATCATATAACGTATGTTAATATTCGCTTGAGGTTCTCGTTGTCCTTGTCAGCCTCTTAAATGGAATATGACGAATGTTTTAAGTGTTGTATGGATGAAGTTATGTTTCCTATAAGAGTATTAAAGAACTGTAGTATCTTTATACAGGATGATTTTTTAGTCACTGGCAATACTTGCAGGGGTGGAAGACGGAAGTAGGTACTCATCAATATGAACAACTTTTATTATGGGACCAACTCTGATATCGCGTAAAATAAAATGGTTGCTTCATACATTTTGGTCGAGTAGGTATTGAACGTTTGTAAGGAACAGCTGATAATAACTCTATTCTTTGTTTTAACTTTACTCAAGAACTGATGGAACCATTTTTATGAACTTTGATTTGTTGAATTTTTCTCCATCCCGAATAGCAGAATAAAACATAGGAAAAATTAACGACTTTTTTATACCGGGAATGCGGGTGAAACCGGAGGGGACAGCTAGTATAAACTAAATGTCGTGAGATCTATTTAGCGGTGGTCATGGTAGTTAAATTTTTTTCTTCTTAAATAGAAATTTACTGTAATTTTCATATCTCTTTAGAAAGGAGATGAAATTCTCACAAACGAGTTGCTAATTAGCTGGGAAAAATGACTAAAAAACTTGCGATCTATTTTAACCTGAGTCAGTCGTGATTTTTTTTAATCAATCTTCATATGGTTTGTCTTGCAACAGCATCAATGTGGGAATTTAAAAAAAAACAAATCGATATCTCTACCAGAATGAGGGCTACCCAAATAGGTAGATAGACTAATTAATTTATCATTAAGTAATGTATTATTATTAAATTCAGGCGTAGTTTTGAAGATAAATAATAATAATAAATATTCTGGGACATTATTCCTCACACACGGTCATCTGACCCCAAACTAAGCAGAGCTTGTACTATGGAAGCAAGATAACTGATATATACTACATATACTACTTTTCTTTTGTAAATACATACATATATAGATAATTACACCCAGACACAGGACAAACAGACATGTTCATGCACACAAATGTTTGTCCTGAGTGGGAATCGAACCCACTACCTGCGGCGTGATAGATAGGGTATCTTACCAACCACGCCAACCGGCCCGATTTTATCGCATTGAATCATTCCATCTAAAAAATATTTTATCAAATCTCGCATAAAACAGACTCAGGACATACAGTAGTAGGTAATGCATGAGTAATACTCAAATACGTGATTAGATTATCATTTTATCGGATTGTGAATTGAGTTAAAGGTCACGTCGATGTTTGAATAACAATGTAATTGCCTTGCAAGTAACACTCGCGCGGAATTACAAACGAAATCAATAACTTCATGTTTTTCCTAGTACGTGTGTCATAAGAAATCTTTATAAAATATACCTATTGTTACGGTGCTAACAATGGTATTTTTTTGTTAATAACAAAAAAAAAAAAATAGCTACTATTTGTTATTAGACTGGCTTGCACTTCTTGTTATATTTCTCACGATAAAAAGTATCTTCGTTCAGAAATTACGGTGCTCGTTGGTACGGTGGCTATTTCTTGGTATTTGGATGTAGATTCGCTATTTTATATTCGATATTCGATATGTTATTTTTCTCTTTATACTTTTTTTTTCTTTAACATACTGGGCGTAGGTCACTTATACTGACCATAGATATAACTTGTTATTCAGCCAACACATAATAATATAAACATCATAACTAGTTTCCATGCCTTGATTTTGACTTTGAGTTTACCTTTTTTTATTAGGTATATGAAAACAATTAGACCTAATTATATAAAGTAAAACTGATCAATCAAATTATTGTAAATTTCACGATAATCCAAAGAATGAGCAAGACATTAGTTCAGATTATTTCTAATAACTTAGGAATGTTGCGTATAAGTTATGGAATGCGGATAATACCTCTCAATAATATTAGTCATATCGTTAAGTAATTACACACAAATTGTCATCGCCATGTTTGAATTGTCAGCGCGTACGCAGCAGTACGCACGCAATAGTGTCATGCGCAAAATCTAAATTTTTTCGTTGTTCAAAATGAATCAAGTGGAGTGACCGTGAAACTTTAAGGTGTTTTAGGGTTCCGCATGTGAGTAAAACTGATAATTATAAATTATTATAAAAATTAAATCAATTTTGATGCTAATAACGATGTGGATAATGTCATTCTAAAGGGCAATTGATTCAATTCAATGAATTAAATTCTTGTGAATTAATTTATTCCTAACTAATTTCTACCCCACACTTTTCACCAAATATAAAGTATTCAAAATATGATCTATACATGTACCAAGTTTGATTAAAATCCACTGCGCCATTACGGCACGATTGTGTAACAAACATTGTCTCAAATATTTGTAATTGCATCAAAATCTTACAAAATTCTTATATTCCTATATCAAATCTTTGTACTTTGTTTTAAATTAAACTAACTATGGTTTTACGAATTACTTAAGCGTTAGTTGTGTCAGTAATTAAAATCCTGACTCCTAATTTAGAGACTTTTAAGGCCAGAGTGAATAGGTTTCTTCTGGGCAAGCGTTCTCCACCTTAGGCTGAAATATAAAATAAATAAAACTCCTGCTCAGCAGAAATTGTATTAAATAATAATTATTATTATTCGATTTTTCAGTTTCTATTGGAAATGTGCCTATTCTTATGATAAAGACTACCTACTAAAAGTTAGTAATTGAAACTATAAAAGGATTTCCTCTGACATCTTGGCATTTACCATGTACGGAATCTTTAACCTCAATGTAAACTACTCACTTTACTAAAGGTACAATCGCTTTATATGCAAATTCGTTCGTCCTTGTTGAAACGACGTTTAGGTCCACTTAATGATCCCATTTTATTAGATGCGTAGTTTGAGAACGAATGGACTTGATTCGTAGTATCGATAAAAATACCGGTTTTGTGAATTAATTAACAATAAACAGTAAAAAGGATTTGATTTGTAAATCTTTGATGGAAATATAAATTCAATGTCAATGTCAAAATATTATATAATACAGGTAATTTACCGAATAAATATGAAATTAAATACAATATGTAATTGGAAAAGAAATGATAATAGCGGATAGTATAAAATCATTTTAAAGTAGATTTCTTTTTAATTACAAAATTGTTCTAAAAATATATTCGTCAGTTTTTTTTTAACTTGCTATAAATTAAACCCTAATATAATTTATTCATATTTAGCTCTGAGATAAAGCACTTATGAACGTTAAATATTGTACAAAGTCACCTGTACCCTGACTGTAAAGAATTTACGTAAATAAACGCTTACTATCACGTTTGCGTTTACAAAAAAATTGTATGGAAGAAATTAGTTCCATGAGTATACCGCGAGAGGCGCCGATTCCTATAGAAAAATGTCGTAAACGCTAACGTGATAGTAAGCGTTTTCTAACGTCCATTGTTTACACTCGGGGTACAGTAGTACTACTCTAAGGCTACGTATCCACCAGAAGAGATGCTTAGCGAGGAAAGTGTCTAAACCGCCAAGGATGGCTCTACTATATTTCTTTTGGCGGGATAAAACACATCCCCCGCTACGCGTCGATAATATATCGAAAATAAATCTTCTATACGTTTTGATATTAAAATTCTTTTATTCGAAACCTTTACTACTTATATGATTTCATTTATGATACTGTATTTATATCGCAATACAATTATTTTTCCATCAACGTAATAAATCTACGCTACACCTTGCTAAACACTATATAAAATGAGAGTCACGCGCAAATGTCGACACGGCCGTATCAGAAACGCGCCCTTGGCTTCGATACCATGTTTATTTAGCATGCTCTATGGTCATTAATGAACTTTATTGGATAGTGGTTAAACGAGCCTTATGGCTGAATTCATGGTAATACAATAATGAATATTTTAGTGAAGTTATTTTTGTGTACTGTAGGTATTTATATGATTTAAATCCTAACTAATAAATTTTAAAGTTTGTGTATGTTTTTGATTCCATTGTGTAATGGCTGGAACGATTTAAATGATATTTAGCATACAAATAAATACACCAAATTGAATCCCGTAAAAACATTAGATCCTACATGTACGCGAATAAACCCACGTGGTAGAAGCTAGTTTAATTTATAAATATTTAAAATAATATTTTATGCCTGATTCATAACAGTAATAAGTAATTTCAATAGTCAAGACATTAAGGTTAAGAGAATTATTAGGAATCTTACTGATAAAACTCCATTATCTACAAAATACAAACATTAATTATGCCCTATAAGAAAAACTAATATAATTTACAAACACAATAAATACCACATCACAAAATTTCACGCTACTTGCACAGCCTTAGTCCGAGTTCAGGTTGAGAACAAACAAACTTCCATTCGCATTTATATAGTAACTTAGATAACGTTTGGGCATTAGTTATTCATAGGAAAGTCTTCATTGACCGAGCCTTACCTAATCGTACAAAATTTACTCCAGTACAAGCAGGTTGTAAAAGCGGCTTCACGAGGCGTGGTGGCCTGTCCGTTACGCGATATTTGCTCTGATCTTGAATGGAATTTACATAATTTGCGTGCCTTAGCGTGTCGCAATGGCTAATGGCTAAACGTGTTGTTTTAGAACATGTACCGATGTTAAAAAGCTATTATTATATTATGTAGCAGTGACTTGTCACTTGTCAACCATTTGACATAAAAAGTATTCCAGTAAATTGTTGTAATAAAATAATTGACAATATTATGAATGCGAATGTGTTTGTTACCTTTTCACGCCTAAACCGCTGAACCGATCGCGATGAAATTTGATACGCTGTTAGCCTATGGTATAGAAAAGGACATGTGGTACTTGTTTTCTCGGAAATGCGGGTGAAACCGCGGGGCGGAAGCTAGTAAAATAGTAAGTATCACATTACTCACAAACCGTAAAGTATTTGATGTCTTACACCGAACATTAATTTAAAACATAAACTTTCTAATTTAATTACATAATTATGAAAACTAATAACTAGCACCCGAGTATTTTATGATAATTTGTAATTACTTATAAGCAGTTAAAATGGAGTTGTAGTACCACATCGTTATTTCCGCTTCCATCAATGTAACCAACCGACTTGGAAAGGAGGTATGTTATAATGTCCAGTGACATAGTTGCTCCTTGGCCTGCGGTATCGTCTGGTAGCGTGTTCGATTTCATTGGATAACCACATTTTCTATAATAATCACGCAATGTTTTTTTTTTATACCACATTGTCGGCAAACAAGCATACGGCCCGCCTATGAACGCTTGCAACACCAGACGTATCACTCGCGCGTTGCCGACCCTTCCCCCCTGGTGACCTTACTCACGCGCAGGAACACAACTATAAGTTATTTGGCTGCGGTATTCTGTAAGGTGGAAGTGTAATGTGTTGTAGTTTTGTTAGTTATAGCTGTAATGCAATACCTATATACTGTGTTATATATTTAATTGACTAAGATATCAGTATCTATACAGGTTAAGTTTATATTGTAGCTAATTTTGCCGTATTGTACTCATCATAATGAACAACTTTTTCAATAGGATAAACCCTGAAATAGCAAAAAAAACTTATCATACAATCACTTGTGCTTGATTAAAATGAAAAGTTTGATTCTTTCGCGATTTTAAGGTATCTAGTTTTCCACCTTTATTATCTATTTATTTATCCTTTCTGAAATTTTCTAATCTATGAGTAATTTTAATCTATGAGAACAATTACGTACTTACGTAATAAGGCAATGAGGCATGAGGCAGACAGTACTGATCTAAAGTGAGTCAGTACCGCACCCACGCCATTAAGTAAGGAGAAAAACTTGATTACTCATGTATACCTTTATTGAGAATAAAACTTTATTTGGAATAAAAGGAAAGTAGAATGGTATCTAGTTTTAAAAAGACAGTAATTAAATCAAATAATACTTAAATAATACTAATTATTTTATAGAAAATAATTTCGAATGACTCTTCGTGCAGAGCTATGAACTTACCAAAAATAATTTAAATCAAATACTTTTTAATACTTATACCCTAATGACCTCAGAAAATGGTTTGTAAAAAAAACATTACAAAATTATCCCTAAATAGTAATAACAAAAGCGAAAGTAGTGAATGTTGGTTTATCATTCTTTCACGCAACGGAGCGACGACGGATGGACTTGATTTTTTGCATAGAGATTTTAGAGATTTTGAGAGTGAAATAGGCTACTTTGTATCCCTGGAACGAAAGTGCTGTTAGTACTGTTTTTAAATCAGTATTGTCTCAATATAACATGGCATAAAACTCATGTGGATTAATTCAATTAGCAACTGAGGCAACTCGTTTCTTGGTTATGATAAACATTGAATACCCCTGTATCTACGGGTAGGTAATACATATTTTCTTAAGGCTCCAGTCTCCCTAAAATCAGTGTTCTTGCGGAATTTATCAGAAAAGAAATATTGTTTTTTAGTCATCAGAAAAGCAATAAATGAAATATATTTTACGTTATTTTAAAGTGTGAGATTTGAAGTTTCCAATACATATTTTATTTTTTAATTTGACGCCATTGTTATTAGCTTTGTGAGGCTTTAAACATACCTCTATTTACGTTCCACGCGTAGAGGGTCTCATTCATGCACACGCTACGAAAAAAATATAACAAAAACAAGAAATGTATTCAGATTACATTTGTCGGCAAATCCTCTACAATAATCTTATCTAGTTACTTTCTTTCCAAATTGTCTCAATTTCTTATTTAAATTGCTTTAAAAAGTTATAAATTTCTGAATTTGACCCTTGCAACATATATTTTTTTCTATTACAAAGTAATGGTTTAGAGAAACCACACTTTAACCACTCCGAAAACAACTACTTATCTGTCGAATAAAAAATATATGCATTCAAAAAATCATTTGAACTAAATTTACCGAAACTAAACAAATAAAACATAAAATGCATCAAAATTCCATTCAATTTCGCTGGGAATTGACAGCGTTCGTTGTGTTATATCTTTAGTCTCGGTAAATTTATATCAAATGATTTTTTGAATGCATATATTTTTTATTCGACAGATAAGTAGTTGTTTTCGGAGTGGTTAAAGTGTGGTTTCTCTAAACCATTACTTTGTAATAGAAAAAAATATATGTTGCAAGGGTCAAATTCAGAAATTTATAACTTTTTAAAGCAATTTAAATAAGAAATTGAGACAATTTGGAAAAAAAGTAACTAGATAAGATTATTGTAGAGGATTTGCCGACAAATGTAATCTGAATACATTTCTTGTTTTTGTTATATTTTTTTCGTAGCGTGTGCATGAATGAGACCCTCTACGCGTGGAACGTAAATAGAGGTATGTTTAAAGCCTCACAAAGCTAATAACAATGGCGTCAAATTAAAAAATAAAATATGTATTGGAAACTTCAAATCTCACACTTTAAAATAACGTAAAATATATTTCATTTATTGCTTTTCTGATGACTAAAAAACAATATTTCTTTTCTGATAAATTCCGCAAGAACACTGATTTTAGGGAGACTGGAGCCTTAAGACAGGTGAAAAACAAACTACTACGCTATTTATTCAAATGTAGTGATCAAAATACCCTAAAACTATTCGAATTAGAAATCGAAAAAATATAAAATACGTAAAATCTAAAACTTTTTATCAACACTCACAAAAGTAGAATCAAGAAAAACGACTACAAAATCAATCAGTACATTTTTAACCGGCGTGACATAACAGTTCAAACACAGGTTAGATAAGAAGTAGATAAACATGCGCTTGCGCAGTGAAAGCCGCTCTCACCGTGCCGGGATGCTGCGCAGTCAATAATGTCTTTTTGTACCAAGCGAGATATTTGCGACGTTAATTAGCTATACGATTATTTATAGCAAGGATTTACTATTTGCATATGTAAATGTTAAAGTAATATATGAGTGAAATGAACACTCTTTAGGATCGAAAATGGAATCTGTTTTTTTTTTACTATATTTCTTTGAAACAATGTTATTTTTAGATGCAATCGATTTTTACCATATCACAATGGTTTTTAGATACACAATAAATGAAACGAAACTGTACCTATTACAAAAAAGCAATATTTTTTTTGCATTTAACCATTTTAACAAAAGTCTTTTATCATAGAATATAAAACTTTACATTTAAAATTATTTTGACATTTATATTTTTAAACTCTAATCTATTTTTTTATTGTTACAGATCTAACCAAGGAGGCTACATGTGAAGATATTATTAAAATAAGTTTAAAAATGTTTGTAAAATAAAGCAAGATAATTTGCGTGTTTACTTAATTACCCCCCGAGACCTGATTTATTCCAACCTCACAAAACCTTAACTCACTGTAAGTAGCATAAAGTAAAATGTAGTGTATGTGATGTAGGAGAGTAATAGAATGCAAAGAGCTTTTTTATTTTATTGTCTGTCTGTCTGTTTGAATACGCTAATCTTCTAAATCACTGAACGGATTTTCATGGAATTTCACAGGACATTTAAGGACTCTGAACTCATGTATTCAAATAAGGCACTTATGAACGTTATAATAACGACTCTACCACCGGTTCGGAATACACTTAAACTGAGGAAATTCCGATAAAGAATTCGGCAAGGCAATTCTTTAACAACTTGAGACACTTACTCGTACAGTCACGAGAATAAATATATACACATTAAGTAAAATTCTAAAGCGTATTTTTTGTGAAATATGCTATGGTAGCAACTTTGAGATAACACCTATATCATAATAGTGTTGGTTCGATAATACTATGTTCGTAACATCATATAATTTCAATGAGTACTTTCAGAGAAATTCAAGAATAATAAAATAAAGAATTGACAATACTTCAATTTTAATACACGACGCTTCATTCAATATGCTAAATAGATGCAGTCTGTGGTTAAAACCGGCCCTTAAGTGGGTCAACGCGCAATAAAGATGATACAATCTGTTATTTATTACCCTCATAGATTACCAATTAAGTATTAACTTGATACGACACTCAAGATGTATTTAAGGCGACAATATACGCAAAATGATGATTCTAAATTATGTTTTTCTCTGTATTCTTTAATGCAAGAGATTTGTAAAAAAAATATGTTAAACTAGAGGAATTATGCCATGGAACAATTCTTTTAGTAGGTAATTTAAAATTTTCATTGATAACTGAAAAAAAACGAAATTATGAGCCTTTTTAAAATTACAAAAATTTTCCTTATATTATCCCATCCAAATAACATGAAAATATTAACAGACTTTTTAAGATCTAATACAAATGGAACTATTTTGATGCATTTACAAAAAAAAACTTTTTTTAAAATAAAATTTAACGTCTTTTTACTACGAAATACCCTTTGTTCCTTCTCTCTCTCACCCATTAGTTCAATGGGGGACTTGGTTATTCGCGTATACCGTCGCTTTGTACCTACTTGATACGATACTCAAGATGTAATTTAGTGTAGTCAACGTATCACAATGAGGAAGCTTATAATTTTAACAAGACAGCCATGGATGGATAACAGGGCCGGTTGGCGTGGAGTTGGATTGACTGTCCCACCATAGGTTGTGGGTTCAATTCCCATCAAGGACAAACATTTGAGTGCATGTTCATTACATGTCTGTTTGTTTTGAGTATGGGTGCTAATATCTAATTTTTATATATAAAAAATCAGCTTCCATATGTTTGTGTATCAAAACTCAAAAAGCAACCGAGGTTTAACTTGAATTTTTTACATAACGTTTTATTTCTATACTGGGTGATTTTGTTATCACTGGCAATACTTGCAGGGGTGGAAGTACTCATCAATGTGAACAACTTTTGTTATAGGACTAACTGTGAAATCATGAAAAAATTATCAGCTGATCCATACAAAAGTTCAATACCTACTCAACCAAAATGTATGAAGCAACCGTATTATTTTACGCGATATCAGAGTTAGCCCTATAATACAAGTTGTTCATTTTGATGAGTACTTCCACCCTTGCAAGTATTGCCAGTGATAACAAAATCACCCAGTATATATTATATATAAAACTTGGGGTAAATAAAAATAAAGATCTGTATCTCGACTATAGCGCCACCTACCGGGTCTAACTATAACTAAGAACCATCCAGGTCACCCCATAAGTACAAAAAAACTTCAACATCAAACCGATTAGAGGCAAAATAATTACATACACACACACCAGAATTTATGATAAAAAGTTTAAAAATGTTCAGATAAGTTTAAAATAGATTTACATAACTTATAAATTGCAATAAAATTATATTGGAACTATTGAAACTCGGAGATATGTACTCTACTACACATAATTATATGGTATAAATTACACCGTCTTGGATGTTTCAAGGATGGGCCGACGGCTGTATCAGACATTTTACATTATGACAGAGAAGTTTTAACACTAGATGCGATTGAGTACGAACGGCTAGCGGTAGGTCCAGACATCTAGTAAATAATTATGGTAGATAACTCACTATGGTTATTAAAATTATCGAAAACATCTGTTATTAAAAATAATCCTCAAGTAATTCAGATAAAAAATAGCTTATGTTCATCTCTGGATCCTAAATTACCTCTCTGGCTAACATCGTCAAATCGATTTTCGATCGATGAGTTTTTCTGTGAAAACGTATCAAACCCTATGTCTGCTATCTATTTATTTTACATACTAGCTTTTCCGCGCGGTTTCACCCGCGTTCCCGAGGGATCTTGTGTTTTCCCGGGATAAAAAGTAGCCTTCACTGAAAGAATTTTTCAAATCGAACCAGTAGTTCCTGAGATTAGCGCGTTCAAACAAACAAACTCTTCAGCTTTATAATATTAGTATAGATTTACTAAGTAATTAAATAATTTTATGTATTAAATCTGAATTGGTTTTGAAAAGAGTAATTGCTGACTTTCTTGCCAGCTCTTCTCAGTAAAAGCAACCTTCCGAACCGTGCGTTAGAGTCAGTCTATTCATATGTACCTACCTACTTGTGAAGGGCTATTTGAATAGAAAATATTTTCATTTCAACAGACAGACAGATACTATCACAAATTAATAAAGAATGATCGTAATATGAATATGGAAGACTAAAGAATATCTTAGTAACTTTTCAATGAACATAGGTACTGTAGAATTCACTTTACATAGTATATCTAGAACAGCTATTTCTTTGTAACACACGCAATTGCAATGTATGACACGGGGGCATCTATTGATTCACCGAGTCACGACCGAGAACAAATATACCATGTATCTTTATATACGCTGGTACGTAGGTATAATAGGTGCTATACAGTGTCACGACTCTGTTTTCAACTGTTTGTTTTTGTGTTACAAAATTTACACCTATTATCTATCATCGATCAATAGCGTGTAGAATGTAGGTCAACACCGAAAATATATCCAGGGAAATAAGGTCATATATGCAACGTGATGTTTTATTTCCAATTACAAATCCAAAGCCATTTATTTATTTATGTATTTATACGTTATGCAGCACTAATGAACAAAGAAGCGAAGCTACTACAGTTACTACCTATACAAATAATAATCTATAATATAAAAATGAATCGCAAAATGTGTTGGTAAGCGCATAACTCAACAACGCCTGGACCAATTTGGCCATTTTTTTTAAAAAATGTTTTTTAAAAAAAATTACACCGAGAACGTGGGTGAAACTGCGGGGAACAGCTAGTAATAATATAAAATAATAATAGTAGGTACTAAGAAATGTGTAAACCGGGAGCGACTGTGTGGGAAAAAAATATCAGTTTTTTAATTTAAGGATTTCCATACTATAATATTATAACTGTGAAAGTAGCTGTCTGCCTGTTACCTTTTCAAGCCTAAACTGCTGTACCGATCGCGATGAAATTTGGTACGCAGATAGTTTATGGTATGGAAAAGGACATAGGCTACTTTTTTACCGGGAATGCGGGTGGAACCGCGGGGGACAACTAGTTTACTATAAATAATATAATTTAGTACCTCGTATATTCAGCTTTACAGTAGTCAATAGTTGGAATAGTTATCCAATTTATAGTAAATACGTGCAAGCACACAAAATCAGATAAAAGTGAAGGGCAATAAATAGTCAGGGACTGGCCAGCACTAGATCACTCTCACATGTGATTATCAGACCCTATGTGGGTCACTGCTAAATCACAAAACTCCGCAAATTGCTTTACATTGAGGCATACCGACGTATTTCGTAAGTTCGTGAAATTCTTTTCTGTGGTCGCAGTGATCTTGAGCCCTTTTGATATTTCACAATATATTACAACGCAGATAATGTCATAATTTACATTTTTATTAAAATAAAACGACAAGTTTTTTGAAGCAGAATATATAATTAAATATCCTGGAACATTCCTCACACACGGCCATCTATTAAACCCAATCTAAGCAGAGCTTGTACTATAGAAACCAGATTTATTTATTCATTATTTTTGCAGTTTAACAGTATTAAATAAACCAAAACGCTACAAGAACAATGCATTCATCTTTCTAACATTATTTTCCATTCAGTCATCAATCGTACCATCCCTGTCCCAAACAAGTCACAGTGTGGTGCATCCTCAAGCAGGAATATACTACATATACTAGAGATAGAGATAGTTTATGAGCCTCCAAGATCACGATTCAAACCGCGGGGTGACAGCTCCTAATCCTAACTAATATTATCAATGCGAAAGAGAGTTTCTTTGCTTGTTTGTTGCCCAAACCGCTGAATAGGCCCCCTAAAAAGGCCGCTCAAGCAATGCTTATGCAATAAATTTTTCGAATTCTCGGCAGATTTTTCTCATTTCAATATGTTTTATGTAAAATAATCACTACAAATAGTCACATATATACATACAATTTAATTCATTAAAAGATTTGGTATTGATGAATCTGCCGTAAATTCGGAAAAATGTATTGCATTAGCAATATTGCTCGCGCTTCCTTTTTACCCCCCCTGATCGCGATGATATTTGGTACGCAGATAGCCTATGGTATGGAGAAGGACATAGGCTACTTTTTTCCTCGGGAACGCGGGTAAAACCGCGGGGGACAGCTAGTAAGAATATAATACAAATTCGTGAGTGATCTATGACACGTCCAATCAATGTGTTCTTATTTATAAATCGTGACTAAAACTTGATTAAATATATTATTTTAAATTAAATTTTATTGTGTTTGAGTCAGAATTAGAATAGAAACGATTAAACAATAATTTATCACGTATTATTGATAAGTAATAGATGAATCGTTAGAAAGTTCTACTGGTCACGTTTTCACTGTGCCTATATTATTTTGTTCTCAATGATTGATTATAGATAAGTAATTTCGAAAATATTAAGTAAGCATAAATTAAAAAATGTGTAAAGAAGCCTTATTTTAGGACCTGTAGAGGAGAGACCTACTCTATGGTATCTATTAAAAATATATTTTTCCACCTCAGTTTTATAAGTAGGTACTACTCTCTAGTTTTCACAGTTTAATTTATTAAGTCACATATATGTGATACGATAGAAGAAGAGATTCAATACAGTTAGTTACAAAAAATTTACGATAGATTCTGATAAAAAAATGTCAACATAACAAAACTTCAATTTTCTCATTATAGAAAAATCATTCAAGTATGAGAAGCTATTGTATTTTTCAAATAGATATCTATTGTTTTATATTGGCGCTAAAAATAATACAATGTAATAATGCGATGTAGAAAAACTTAATTGATTTAATTGTACACGCTTATAATGACGATGTACAACGAAGTGGTAATTTGAGAAATAATAATTGAATAATCATAAAATTGGCAGTTTGTTTTTAGTACGTGTATTTAGGTACAAAGCACCAAACGTTTTCAAATTGTTCAGGATACAGACACTTACATAAACTTAGGGTGAGGGACCATTCTCTTTACGAGTGTGGTTTAGACGAAGGCACTACTGATCACTTGCTTTTTGTTTGTCCTAAGTTGAAATCCCCCCTTTACAACTTCCTACCCTCCAATATTCTTCGTCCTACTAATATAAAATGTTTATTGTCACTTGTACACTTTCCCTTTGTATACTCTTTGTCCCGATTTATTGGTGTCAACAAAATCAAACTGTGATATTATTTTTGTGGTGTACTTATTTATAATATAAGTATGAATATACATGTAATATGGTGTGGATTTATGTAACAGAGTTGTCATTAATTTTGTTCTAGGTGAATTCGTCACCGGCCATCATCCTACGATTTAATATTTGTTTTGTTTTTGTTTTTTGTTTTTACCGATCAATCTCCTTCATATATCTCCTAACACCCTGACACTGGCGGAATTGTGTGAAATAAACACGTCGGATGCCATTTAAACAAGAAGTGAAGTGAAGTTTTTGATTAAAAATATGTCAAAAGAACAACAAAAACGGTCATTTCCTACGCTGCCGACGACGCAGCGGTTCTCTTTGTGCACAGACTTTATGATTAATATAATATGAAATAAGCCACTTACCTTTGCGTTCCATTCTTCGCTTGGTGCACAAACATATTTTTAAAAATATATTAAAATATCCGTCGTAAAAATACCCTCATATATATAAAAAAAGCTGGAAGCAATGTCCTACAGATTAAGATATTGACATACAATTAAAATAATATAAATGTTTATACACAATAAAGTATATTTATTACAATCCGTTTTATTTCTTGTTGTATATTTGATACAATACAAATTTTTCAACCACTTATTACAAAAATAATCCGATCCTAACATTCGTATGTACATTTTAGTGGTAACGATTAATATAAAAGTAATTTTTTCTTTAAATAATTATATGCTATTCATAACCTATGACAATTTGTAAATTGAAAGCCTGATATACCAAAACGAGCTAACAGAATATAATATACATTTTTGGTACAAAAAAACTTTCATAAAACCTAAAAAAATATATAAGTTAAAGCTATAAAATCATTAAAGTAATATGACTACAATGAAACTGTTGACAAACTATATTTACATGAAATGTCTTATTTTAAACCAAAGTAATTCCCAATAAAACAAACTGTAAGTCAAACAATTTCCATTTTAAATTGGAAAAAGTTAAACTGGGGCAGTAAAGTGTCGACCATATTGAAATATTCGGACTGCAGTCAAAATCATATAATATTTTTATTTCGTCTAAATCAGTCAATATTACAGATAAAACGACATTACTAAAAAAGCAATCAGAAACTTAACGTTTCTTCTCATTTTTCCGTTCTAGAATATATTGCGGGTTATTATGGCCAGAGAAACCAGGTTCAACAAGTGGGAACCGCTTTTAATCTAAGCATATCTAATTAATATCGGATTTCCTTCTATCCTCTAAGTATCTTCGCCTATAGGTGCTGGAGTGGTTTTCCTAAGCACGAAAGACGGCCTGAAACTCGGCCTTATAGGTTTAACATACAATTTCCTTTCCGTAGTCGATCTTGGCGTTTCTGTTGTGAATGTTTTTACTGGCTTAGGAGTAGGTTTCTTTTTTATATCCACAGGGACATTTTGTGCTCTATTGGCTGAAAATCGGGATTTATTTGGAGAGAAAGTGGATGTCTTGTTAAGTTTTTGTAAATTACCCGATAGAGTCGAATTTATTTTCTTTGTAATACGTGGTGTGGGGTTAACTCTTGTAATATTGGAACTCTTGAGAATACTTGCAGGTCGTCGTGGGAAACCATATTTCGACCTCTTAGCGTCGAGTGGTGAAATTTTCACTGTGGCCGTTTCTTCTGTAATAGTTTCAGTGGTAGAAGGAGCATCAGAGGTTGAAACTGTGGTGGGTTCAGTGGCAAATGTGGTAGCTTGTGTTGTTGATAGCATTTCGATGATCGGACTGGTATTTATGCTTTCTGTTGTTGTAGTTGTCGAACTTGTAGTCGAGGCTTCTGATGTATGTGGCAATACTGATATGTTTATTGGATACTTAACAGTAGCTTCTTTAATTATGGATCCACCACTAAATTCTTGTCCTTTAGCAGATGTGATTATACTTCGACCCACTTCTGGTTTTAGCACTTCTAGCTTAACGATATTGGCATCCTCCTTTTGACTTGGCAATGATGCTGAATAGACTACGAAAGGTTGGTTTATATCATCACTTACTTTCCTTGCCATTATTGGATTTTCAGTTTTAAATAAAGCTTCTAAAGGTAATGTGGATGGATTTGTAAGCATTGAACGTGGTGTTACTATTTGAAACATATCATTGTTTTGTTTTGATTTTTCGTTATCGTATGCAGCAGGGACGAATTGCCACTGCGAGAGTAATTGATCATCTAGGGCTGTATCAACTTTCTTATCTTCATTTATGTAGCTTAAAAAGTCATCACTTGGTACATGCTCTACTTGGTCCGTTGATTCGTCATCCCTAGATGAACCTGTTATTTTTTTTATATGCCTGTATGCCTCATTTATGCTTTCTGAAGCTACTAAATTTTCTTTTGGAGCTTCAGCAAAACTACCTAAAGCCCTCGCATTTCTTGCCTCATCAATTCGTATTGGGTTGTCAGGTGGGTTTTCTACAGGATATACATGTCCAAGTTTAGTCAGGTATATTGGGATTTCATCTTCGAAAATTTTAATAAGACTGAATCTGCTTACTTCCCCAATTTTATCTACCATTGGTTTCTTTTCAACCCTTATTTTGCCTTCTTCAATTAATGTTGTTTCATTGTTTTTATTAACGCGGTGTTTATCCTGTTTGGACGAAACTTCAACTACTCTGCTAACTGAGAATAGTTTATCGTATTGAGTTTTTACAATAGGTATTACCGGAGCAGGTGCTGTTGTAGTGTCTGGTTTGGATTCAGTTGTCGCTTCTGTACTTAAAATAGTGCTGCTTATGTAATTTATTTTTGTAGTCATGATATCAGTTTCAGTTTGCGCATTAGTAGTAGCATCTTGAATTGTTGGATAATTAGTAGTTAGTTCTGTAAATTCTAAGTAATCATCGGTGCTGTGGTCTATTTCCATTGTAGCAGTTACTGTCTCGTTTTCGACTGTAAGCGCAGAAGTAGTTTCACTAGCTGTATTTGTATTATCAGATAATGTAGTAATTGATTCAGTCATTGAAAGATAGTCATCATCTGTTTCAGTTGTTTCCTCATTTTCTGTTGTCAAAGCATCCGTGGTCGTAACTGTTTCATTTTCTATATCTTCCGACTCTTTCGTCTCATTTTTCAGTGTAATGTCTATGCTTGGTTTTGCGGCAGCTACGGGAGAGCTATATCCAACTGGCACATTTTGGACACGTTTCTTATTTGTATCATTCACTGGTTTGTTACTTCCAAATCTGTTAAAAACGGCTGATCTATTTTGGGAACTACTGAATTGCCGTTTAGGTATTTCCGTCGTTGAAGTTGAAGTTCTAAATGTATTTGAATTGATTACTCTAGGCTTGAATGATGATTTTCTTGTTGTTGAAGAAAATTTGTTTTCAGGTTGAGCTTCTTCAGAATTTTCCTCTTCTACATATTCTTCTGTATCCAAATCATCTTCATTTTCATCATGTTCATCGTCGTTAGGTTTTCTGGTAAACAATTGATTAGGCGGTACAATAACAAATGCATTTTCAGGTTCTTCTTCCAATATTTCTTCATCTAAATATTCTTGTTCTTCGTCTTCTATTTTTTGTGTAGTTCTTGCTGTTGTAAATGGCTTTCGTGTAAATAATTTAGACGAAAATGGTGGTCGTCTAGCTACAGATGGTCTAAATACGCTAGGTTTGTCAACAGTGGACGGGCTTGTATAAACACCTGGATTAAATTTGCGACTGAAAAATCTACTGCTTGATGGAAGTGAAGATTCTGTTGTTGAAGTAAATATTCTCTTTGGGGGTCTGTAGGGTAAGCGAGTTCGAGACGAGGTTGAAGTTAGTAATGTTGTGCTTGTAGTTGTTATTTCCACTTGAGGATCTTCCGTTTCAGTTAAAAGTGGTTCATCAGAAGAAGTTTCTTTATTTTCTGATAAATCTATAGCTTTCTGGCTAACTTCTACCACAACGTCAGGCTTTGCTTCATTTACTCCATTAACTATAGGTTTATCTTTTTCCTCTACTTGTTCTTGTTTTAGGTCAACTGCAGAATTAGGTGAGTACACTGTAGTGACTTCTTCTACAAGTTTTTCATCATTTTTGATGGATTCCGTCACAATTTCCGGCTCTTGCTTTAGAGTTACTTTTTCTTCTTGTGATGCTATATCTAATTTACTTATATCCTTTGTAAATTCCGTTATTTCTTCCGGTATACTTTCTGTTGTTGTAGTAGCCACAGTTGTAGATGAGACAACTAGTTGTTTCTCGCCATAATTAATTACAGGTTTATTAATAATATCTATAGCAGCAGCATTAAGAGAGTTTACCGACTTCGTGGAAATTTCTGGCTCTTCAACAACAGGTATTATTTTTTTCCTGATTATTTTACGAATTCTTTGTGGAGAAGATGTAGAAGCTTGGGTTGTAACTTCAACTTCTTCAGCTGTAACAGCTGTTGAAGTAGGTCTTCTTCGAATTACTCTAAATCGTCTTTTTCCACTATCATCAATTGGAATAGATTCAGTTGAAATAACATCTTCTATTCCTGTATTTGGCCTGAATTTCTTAATTATAATCCTTTGTTTGGGCGTTTCTTCTACCTCATCCAAATCTTCTTCATGTTCCTTCTCTTCTATAGCACTTTCGGATAAAGATATATCATCACCTTTAATTTCTGGCTCATCTTCTTCGTATTCACTTGTCAAAGTTTGTTGAGTTGTTGGTTGCCGTGAAGTGAACGGTAATTTACGTGCTTGTATTACAGGGGCAGAAGTTGAAAAAACGGGCCTTACTCTACCAAATGGTAAGCGGATGGGATTCCTTTGCGTAACACTTGCTCTTTGAGTAATTTCTTGCTCATCATCCTCAAAATTTTCTGTTGGTGCGACTGGTGTGGTTGGAGCAGTAGTCAATCGTGTAAATGGACGTGGTGTAAACCTAGCAAAAGTAGGTCTCCTTTGTGTAGATGTGGTAACCACGGATTGCGAAGAAGCCTCAGTAGTTGAACCAAATGAAAACCTATTACGACCTCTCGGTAAAATTGGTCTTCTTGCTTCAACCGTTGCAGCAGAAGCCTCGCTATCAATTGGTACATCAGCTGCAGTCGTCGAAGTTCTACCACGGAACCGTCTTTCACTCCTTTGACTGAAACTTTGCCTCGGAACAAACTGAGGTTCAATGTCAATTGGAGTTAACGAAAGTAATTCATCCGAACTTACATCGGCTTTGACTGATCCTCTCTCAATGGGTGAAGCTGCGGCTGGCTCAGAGTCATCAGTACGTGAAATTCGAAACCTACTCCTAAACCTTCTAGATTGATTGGTTTCTCCGTCCACTTTAGCCCCTTCTACTTCCCGACTATCAGGTGTAGTTGACCTAATTTTTCTAGTTTGTTCAGTATTTTCTTCAGAGTCCGAAACTATTTCATTAGGTCTAGCTAATGGGCGGCGGCGTCTTACAAAAGCATAATTCCTTTCACTCACCTGTGTTGAAGAGGACACTGCTGGTGTGGCTGTGGTAGTGGTGGTAGATCCTCGTCGTCGCAAAATGGTACGACGTGTTGGTAAACTTGATGCAGTAGTCGTTGGGGCTGGTGTAGTGGTTGTTGTAGTGGTGATAACAGTCGTAGGTTCAGCGGATTCAGTTGTCTGAGCTGATGTCGTTTCAGGTTCAGGTGATTCTTCTTCAGTGGAGCTCGGGGAGTTTAGTAAGGAAGATATTTGGACAGAAAGGACTGTGGTTGGTTCGGGACTGCTCGGTTCCTCGGGAATAGGAGTGGTGGTAGAACGAGCTCTCACTATGGAAGTGTATTGGGGCTGTGTGGATATTTCTCTTTCTAATGCAGTCTCTTGTGATCTTAGTTCTGGTTCTGAGTTTTGATACCTGGAAATTAAGTTAACATTGTAGGTTTGATATTTAAGCAATATATTTTATGAGACCAAGAAAGAGCTAGAAACTTACTGCGCAGTAGTGGTTTCCTCAGTTGTTGGTCGTTGTCTTCTAATGGTGACATACTCCGGTACATTTTCTCGCCGGGCACTCGCAATATCCAAAGAGTTGGGGGTGTCTGATTCAGGCAGGTATGGTTGCTCTGAGCGTTCAAACAAAGCATTTCTGGGAATAAAAAAAAACAATTTCATGAATTCGCTGTATTATTCTTGTGCTATTGTTAATGTTTAGGATTAATTTGGGTTATTATATTTCTTTTGGTATTTGTATTTGATAATTTGAAATAAAAAAACAACAAATATAGGTATTTACAGCCACAGCGAGCAGTTGAAAATGTTGAGATTTGTGATCAGCGGCAATGTTACAACAAAAATAATAATAGGTGCGTAACCTTTATGAGTATTTAATGTTATTTACTAAAATATTAAAATTATCTTTTATCATTATAATTTGATGTTTATAAGATTTAAGTACAAACATAAAATATGAATGTAAAAAAAAAACGAATAGTGACGTGTATGAAAAATCAAATATTTTGTCTCATTGTCCAAAAAAAGTTGCTTTTGCATTCTGGCTATACATTTTTTAGGCTATTTTTTCTTTCTACCTAGATATTTAACTACATCAAAAACCTGAGGAATCTTACCTCGAAGCAGTATCATCAGCAGTGTCCGAGGTTGCCAAAGTCGTTGGCCTCGCCCTTCGGATATTAACATATTGAAGAGGTTTCGCTGTCGTCGCTACTGATACTTCAGACTCCACAACTTGCGTTCTAGATCTTTGCAGTACTGGCTTTATTTCTTCTTCTTCCTCATCGTCGATCTCGTCACTGTCCAGGGGTTCCTGGGTCGTTGAGGTTGTTGATGGTCGTTGCCGATTGATTGTTGTATACCTGGATGATATTATAGTCTTTAGTAAGTCTCATCCATACCATCACAATGAAGGTTGCTTTGCTGAGAAGAGATGGCAATAAACTCAGCAAACTCAAACAGACCAGGGGGGCTAAAAAGGAAGCTCGAGCAATATTGTTAATACAATTAATTTTTCCGAATTTACGGCAGATTCGTCAATACCAAATCTTTTAATGAATTAAATTGTATATTATGTGACTATTTGCAGTGATTATTTTACATAAAACATATTATTGAAATAAGAAGGATCTGCCGAGGATTCGGAAAATGAATTGCATTAGCAATATTGCTTAAGCGGCCTTTTTAGAGGGCCAGCCCCCACAAGCAGCATCTGCTCACAAGTATGACATGTGTAGCTATTGCCCTTATCCATCCATTTATTCATTCACTGATATTATAAAATAATTAGAAAAATAATTTGATATTTACTGTGGCCTATCTTTTCTTAATAGTCGATCTTTATCAGCTGTCGCTTCCAGTCCAGCATTTTGAGGTCCTCGTCGGCTATTTGCCGAAGAGCTTTGAATTATACTGTTGCTGCCAAATCTGAAAAAGACATATACCATTCATTTATTTATTTTTCATTTACTTAACTTTTTAAAAATTAAATAAAATTAATTTAAAAAATATATACTAAATTAGATTTTATTTCATTGATAACATTTAGTTGCTAGATAAGATAACCGGATGGCGTTGATAATATATTCTACCTAGTAAGCCATAGGTCATAGGTTCGAATCGTTCTCATGACGTACATGTTCACCTAGCGAGAATATTAACTCGCCTCGTCTTCCCGTCAGAAACTGCCTTTATTTCAGTTTGTCAAAAACAAACGATAAGGACAGTTGCTTGTCTCTCATGCGGGAGAATATCACGTTAGTCATAGGACAGACATTTTAGTGCATAAGTAGTATATAAAATATATTAGTAATCTGGTTTCCATAGTACAAGTTAAGTTTGGGATCAGATGGCCGTGTGATATTTAGTGATCGTAACTTACTTGCTTCCTCCCCTGGTCCGCTCCAACACCTTCTGGTACAGTTTCTTGCTGAGCGCCGGCGCGGATGTGACGCCGCCGCCTGTGCTCGCCGATGACTCCGATAAGTGCAGCTGTTTCTCTAGCTGTTCTACTCCACCTGATCATAAATAATAAATATTCAGTACTGATAACTCTACGTTCCTACCTCTCCAGGTATGATGGGTGTGGATATTTATCAAACGTGAGTGAATCTCTTAATATTCGAGGTATTATATAAATAATTGAAGAAATTTGTTTTTTTCATTATTCTGCGAGAAAGACTACGAGAGAAATTGACAATCTAGATTTAATAAATACTCATCATTTTGATAGTATTAAATTACCTCAATAGTAATTATTATATTATTATATATTGACTAGCTGTCCCGGCAGACCTTGTTCTGCCCTATTTCTCTAAAACAAACTAACATTGATTTTTTTATGTTAATAGGTGCCCCGACAGATTTCGTTCTGTCTAACGCGCCTTTGTTTTGTTTTGATTGACGTCTAATGTTTGACAGCTGGGGACAGAGTGGTTTCTATTGGAAAAATGGTAGTTCCCGTTGACCTAGAATCACGAAATTTGGCGGAAAGCATGGACTTACAGCACAAATAAAGGAAAAAATCCAAGAAATAAAAAAGTTAAAAATTAAAGGCTGTCCATACATACATAGTTGACTCCATTTAAGATAGGCCTCTGAGTTGTATGGGCGCTCATACAATTTAGAGGTCTAGCTTAATTGGCCCAACCTCAAATAAGATAAATAAATAAAATAGGGGTTGATCGTAGAGGGTTGAAAATTCTGTCCATACATACACAGTTGACTCCATTTAAGATAGGCCTCTGAGTTGTATGGGCGCTCATACAATTTAGAGGTCTAGCTTAATTGGCCCAACCTCAAATAAGATAAATAAATAAAATAGGCGTTGATCGTAGAGGGTTGAAAATTTAGGGTTGTATGTATTTTTTGATGCTGTATCATAAAAAAATAAAAACAAAACATTTTATCTAAAAAATAAAAAATAAAATTTAGGGGTGGCCTACCCCTAACATTTAGGGGGATGAAAAATAGATGTTGGCCGATTCTCATAGATACCGGATAAGCACAAAAAATTTCATCAAAATCGGTCGAGCCGTTTCGGAGGAGTTCGATTACGCACCCCGTGACACGAGAATTTTATATATTAGAAGATGATAAAGACAATTCCGAACAGTGTAAGTTAGTTACTTACCGACTTTTTTGATGAGATCAATCAGTTCCTTGATAACCCTTGGGTCTTCAGCGTCAATATCAGCAGAGTCATCCTGGATATCATCTTCATATTCTTCTACAGACTGTATTAAACATATTAAGGTATTTAGGAATATATCTTCTATAAAATTTACTACAACTTTAACTACGCATAACTCTGTATACTGAAAAATATTTGGGCATAATGCATTATATTAAATATTGCTAACTAATTATGCTTTATGACACAATTTTTTTTTCGTCCTCACATTCTATGTTGAAGGAATTTGTGCAAGTGCAAAATTACCTCTGGCTCAGGCGTCGTAGTAGTAGTACTCGAAGTTCTGAACAGAATTGAGTTCCTGGTGCTCAACTTGATGGGTTTCCTGGTAGTAGTAGTTGTGGTAGTGGTAGTGGTGGCTGTGGCCTTAGTGGTGGGAGCTTTCGTGGTAGCCGTAGTCACCTTGCACAGGACGTTTCGGGAAAAGTCACAGGAGTCTGCAGCCTTATTGAAGAATAGACCTGAACAAAATATTTACGCTGTAGAATAAACGATCTTTTGCTCGGATCATTATCCGACCTAATTTACCCTTGTGAATTTGTTAGGCATCTAAGTGATGAGTAAAATTGAGAAAATTAACTACATACTGTGGCTAAAATACTAGATGGATTTCAATTATTTTTTGTAGACGGTTTATAAACATGATATAATAAATTTAAGAAGATATCTTTTTACCCGTTTGCCGATTTCGATAAAACAAAGCCTAGTCGTGCCAAGCTCAATTACTTAATCTGCAAAAACCCCATGATAATATCAAAGCGCAAAAAACGTGTTCAAACAGACAAGTAGTCAAAAAGACATACGCCAAAAAAAATATCTCTGCATTCAATTTTTCTTCCTACATTACCTTCAATCAGTATATTAAATGTTGTAAGTAATCTACATACATGTCGTTTTATTAAATGTATAGATATAGAAACGTGAGTATCTTACCAGATGGACAAGTGAACTGGTGAGCAACGATGCCAAGGTTGGAAGGACCAGAGTCGAGACACCAGAAATACTTTTTGCAGTCACGCGGGTGAGGGTAGAATCCTTCGTCCACACACTTGAAATCTGGAAGTAACAAGATAATAAGCTTACTAAACTGAACATTGAATTTGATTTTTGTAGGGTCGGCAACACGCAAATGATTCCCCTAGTGTTGCAAGCGGCAATAGGCTAAGGTAATCGCTTACTATCAGGCGGGCCGTATGTTTGTTTGCCACTTTGGTGGTATAAAAAAATGTACTCGACTGTCACAAATGCAAATATGGAATAATCATGTGAGAGAAATGGAAATCCAATTGTCCAGATTGGCAAATGTCTTTACCTTATATTTAAGAACCGTTGATTAGTAGATCCTAGATCGATGATTTAGTTCTATTGTAGAATCTTTGTCTATGTAAAAACAGAGGCTCATTCATTAGTATTTTTTGTGTAAGTTAAATACATAGTAAAGCTACAGAAGTACGCCATCTTTAATCACTGATCAAAAGTAAAATACAATATAGAACTCAAAAAATGATTTTAAATGCTTTGCGGCTTTATAATTTCAAGTTACACGTCACAAAGTTTTAAGAAAAGTTAAAAAATATTATGTTAATTGACCTCACCTGAGCCAGGGTCAGGGGTGGTTGGTGGTTCTGGAGTGATGATGTTCCACACTGGAGTCGTGCTCGTCGCTGCACTCTTGCGTTTGTTGCTCCTATTTGAGTGATAATAGAATTATTAGATATTGCAAAACAATATGGTTTAATTAAAGTTTACCTAATGTGTAAAAGTGTTGGTCCATCAAACCTCAATTGTCCACTTTTGGTTATTCAAAAAACTGAACTTCTTCATGAACGCACGCAACCGTTGTCCAATTACTTATAGCTAGCTATGCATCTGATTTGTCATGATTTATAGCAGATCCCGGAGCCGATCTAAGAGCCACCTTGAAGTCATGAAGACTGAGTAAGTAATAAAGCTGTCACTTTTTTTTTTTTTACTTTGTATAGGCTCTTGTATGACCACAACCTCACTATGTTAAGTTATGATGTGGTCGAAGGTGGTGAGCACACAAAGCCCAGGAGGAACTGGCTCTCAAGTGCAGCTGCCGGAACACACCATTAGGTGTTTGGCGATAGATTTTCAACTTGAGGGTGGAAGCCAGCCAGGCGGGTACTACAAAGTACCCTACCACCGTGCTATGGTTTCCTCACGATGTTTTCCTTGACCGAAAGCTCAAGCTCATAGTAGCATTCGAACCCACGACCTTCGCCGCGGCATCCGACGTCATTATCACTGAGCTATCATCGCCTTAGAACGTTCGTAAGTGCCCTCCTAGGGCCTAAACTGAATAAATGGCTATGACTTTGACTATACACCGAGTTATAAAGAAAAATATAGTAGTTCTTACTTTGCAGCAGTAGAAGGTTTAGGTGTGGTGGTAGTTGTAGTGGAGGACGCCTTGGGTCTGTTCCTCCTCCTGCCACTGCTCTTAGATCCTGACGATGGTTTGTCTGTCACAATAGTGTTATCCGAAGATCTGAAATAAGAACATTCAGATTATCACTTTGCGAATACTTGTTTTCTTCTTGAATTAGTGTCATTGCATGATCTTCATCAACTACTGATGTTCACTGATATTTTTGATGCTATTTGAAACAGATTTTAAGACTCTATAAGTTATTTCTATACATTTTGCTTTAATTTAATAAGTTTCTGCACATTTTATACACGTAATGCCTGTGACAGTTTCGCTTTCTCCTGTATGTAGTTTTAACTGCGACCTTTAAAATTTAATTGGTGTGACTTACCCAAGTTTCTGGATGTAGGCTTCTTTAGCAGCCTCAATGAGTGGGTACGGCTTTCCATGACAATTGCCTCGGAAGTCATCATTGTCAATCGACCAGAACATAATTCCTGGAAAAAAATATTCGTTGTTAGAAATATCTAACAAGAGAAGAGTAATTGCTGAGTTTCTTGACGGCTCTTCTCAGTAAAAGCAACCTTCCGAACCGAGCGTTAGAGTCAGACTATTCATAAATGCTTGTGAAGGCCTATTTAAATAAAAAAAAATCATTCAAGAAAGCCTTAAGATTTGGGAAATAATTGAAAGTATGTACAAAAGCAGTTCGATCGACATACTTAACATATATTTTCTTAATTTTGTTAATCATTAAGTATTTAATTATTCTTCTTATTTCATCCAAAAACTTTCGTGTGTTTAAAGACTAGGTGTAAATATCTATAAGTACCAGCCGTATATAATATGGCTTCTATAAAGCTCTGCTTATATAGATATGAAATGGCCGTGTATGAAGAATGTCCCAATATATTTTACTTCACCAAAACATCAAAAGTTATTTTTTTCATTTCAAACAGTTGCATTTTGCTGAACTTACCTCCAAGACTATTGTCGACGACATATTCAGCCTTCTTCTTCACAATGTCGACGTCATCGTACCCCACCCACTGGTTACCCTTGAACGCTACTGGGCCCATAGCCTGTGAGTTGGGATGCATTACAGTCCAAGGTTCTTCTTCCTCTTCTGATTCCTCATCTGAGTACTCTTCAGAGGCTAAGCGACGTTTCCTTTCCTTTGGTTTGAGGGCTTCACAAATCTGAAAAGTGGGTAGTAATATTTCTTCATGAACTCTTATTGTCTTTTTCATATATATTTTTCTAATCTTAACTCTAACTTCTCACTATCCTACTAATATTATAAATGCAAAAGTTTTTGTGTATGTTTGTTACCACACAGCTCTGTAATGGCTTAAAGTATATAGATGTAACTTGGCACTTAGATAGATCATACTCTGGAATAACAAAAAAGATACTTTTCGTTCCGGGAAAACCTCATGAATCCGCGGGTTGGAAGCTATAGTCTTTTGTAAATTGCAGTTTTAATTTATTGTTTTTTTTCTTTTTAGGAGATTTGCGTTTAAAATATGTAGTTTTTATGTTAAAAAGTGTTCCTAACTAGGTTTTCTTTTTATCATCAAGCAAAAACATCAGCTCCGGCCACGTCATCATTTACTATGGAGAGTTTGTCAAACGCTCTATCACAAACTTATAGTCCATTCTTTATTTCCATATTTTGCAGTATATTCCGGCCGTTATGTTAGAAACCAGTTCTATATTCCTGTCAGCAAATTTATTACCTTAATCATCTACTAACCTCATAATAAGCCAAATATCCCTTCTCCCTGGTGGCGTCACCCTGTTCGCCGGGCCCGTCGGCCGGTGACCCAATCTCGATGGCATCAGGGTTGAACAGAGTGTACGAGCGTCCATACGTAGGGATGCCAAGAACTAACTTGTTGCGATCCGCTCCGTTCTCCAGGTAGAATTTTATCGTGTAGTCCTGAAAAAGGAGGAAACATTTTTTATTTAAATAAGCTTTCATAAGCACTTATGAAAAGCCTGCCCATTATACAAATAGATGTTTTTGATTAAAATGTTTTTCAGTCGGAATAAGATTTAAACTCAATATTACATCCAAATATCTCTCCTAACAAATGTAGGTCTACACATCCTTAAGAACCTGCACACTGGTTGCTGTTTATTCGTTTCTTTTTAAATTTATTTTTTACTTTGTATAGGCTTGTGTTTGACCACAATCTCACTATGGTAAGTGATGATGTGGCCGAAGGTGGTAAGCACACAAAGCCTAGAAGGAACTGGCTCTCAAGTGCAACTGCCGGAACACACCAATAAGTGTTTGGCGACAGATTTTCAACTTGAGGGTGGTAGCCAGCCAGGCCGGTACCCTACCACCGTACAAAATTATTCGTTTAAAATGGGGAGACTTACAATATTAAGTTCGCTATCAACGCTGTATTCGTTGGGTTCTTCCAGAGGGTAGAGAGGTGCGTGGTGGTTGACTGCTGGCTCGAAGGCAGAGTGGTAGTCGTAGGTCAGGAGGTTCATCCAGTCTAGGTATCTGAGGAGAAGAGAGAACTGATTACCGACAGTATCAATTTAAAATTCATTCACAAATCAAAAGCCCTATCGTGAGTAATACTTTTCATTCAGGATGTACGGGTGAATCCGCAGGGAACAGCAAGATATGGTTGTTTAAGCATTTCTTTTTCATTAAAAAAGTGCACTATGGCATTAAACTTTAATAACCTAATTTATTCCGTATGATATATATCTTGAATATACCTGTATATACCTACATAGGCCTGTGTGACCACAATCTCAACTATGGTACAGTCAGCGGCAAAAGTATCTTGGCACTTTAGTACCGTGTCACATTACACAATTCATAATTTTCATACAAACTGTCAAGAAAATGTCAATAGGGTACTAAATGAAAGGGTACTAAAATGCCAAGCTACTTTTGCCGCTGACTGTACTTACCTAAGTAATGAGCAAGTATATATGTATAAAAGGAAAAGGTGACAGACTGACTGACTGATCTATCAACGCACAGCTCAAACCACTGGACGGATCGGGCTAAAATTTGGCATACAGGTAGCTATTATGATGTAGGAAAATTCCACCCCTAAGGGGGTAAAATAGGGGTGAAACCGCGGGGCGGTAAGCTAGTAACATATAATTTAGGAGGCTTTATAGAAACTGATAAAACAACAATTTACCAGCCACCTGACGACCGATGTACATCACAAAATTAAATGTCAAGGCCTCTCACATGGTATTAAAAGCCTATATAAAATTAATGCCTATAATCAAGATTATTTATCATAATCCGCATTCCATAGAAACATCCTGTTAATTATGTAATATAAACTCTTACTTTTATATTTTATATAGATAATTAGGTATAATATATATTGATAATTTATTCTGTATTAGTGTAAATTAAAATGTATGTTCATTATTAGAGCCTCATGAGGAAAATTCTTGTTTGTAACATGTTATTTATGGATACTTGGATTCCAACAGCATGGATTGAAGAATTCGACTATTGTCTTGGCATTCGACGTCACTACCAAAGTCAAAGTCAAAGCCATTTATTCAGTTTAGGCCCTAGGATTATGATTGTCGAAGCTACTCAAGTTACTACTGAACTATTATCGCCTTCAACATATCTAAATGCTTAGCCGTTGTAAGTTTATAATCACTATTGTTACCCGATTATCATTAGGTATTACATAAAAGTCGGTATAAATTGACAATGCAAATAGCATTACAAAATCTTGTATTACACAATTCAATACTGTACATTCATAAAGCTTGAGGAATACCTTCACACCATCACGGAGTAAACAGAGCGAGTTACGAACGGACAGAACAAAATTATAGCATTTACATTGTTTACTGGTAGGGTGACCACGTTTGTGTTGACCTTGGAATATAAAATATAATGTCTGTACAAAAATATTGTGTTAAAATTACAAAGTTTACGTGATTTTGTAAAATAAAAAACGTTAAAGGTTCGGAAGTTAAAACAACTGAGAAGAATTGGCAAGAAACTTTATAGGGTTACATATTTTAAATATTATTTGGACAATCAGACTATGATGGTTATTATAAAAAAAGAAGTAAAATGAATAAAATTACAGCATTATATATAAATATTAAAAGCAAATATTACATTGTAATAATTCTTGTTTGCCACTAAAGTGGTGTAAAAAAAAATCATTTTATTGATATCCATTTCAGTCTGGTTCCGAATTCGAAACATTTAAGAATTATCCAACTCGTAACACAAACGTTGGTCACCATACAATGGCAGAACCTTCCCTATTGTACGTTCACCTCCCTAGCCCATTGTTTAAACACTGCATTCAAATCAGCTGATACTTGGGATTACGAAATGCATAATTACTGTACTGTATAGTTAGAGCTTTGTAGTGAGTCAGTTAGATTTAGTATAGACGGATGTTTACGTCAACTAAAAGTAAATAATAATACTAAAACTGGCCAAGTGCGTGTAAGGTTTCGTAGTTAGTACGATGTGGCACTAACACGTATGACAGGCATTGACAGGACATATTTTTTAAAGTTTGTAGTTTTGGATGTGTGTTCACCACGGATTTGGATGACATTTGGCAAATATAATATATTCTTCGTGTGTTGCGACACACTAGCGCCTTCCCACTTACTGGCGACTTGTAAAGTCCCTGGGGCGGCTGCGACCGGTGCTGAAAAATCCAAATTTAAAAAATACGCTTGTCTTGGTTCTAATTTTTTGTTTATGCCATTCGCAGTTGAAACCATGGGTTCATGGGGGTTCGAGCCTCGCCGATTTGCTCGGATTTTATCATCCAAGCTCATCGAGACTTCGGGAGACCCACGGGCTGGGAGCTTTTTCCGCCAACGCATAAGCTTGGCTATCCAAAAAGGGAACGCTGCCAGCCTGTTGGGAACCTTGCCTATCGACAGCAGCGAGGGCTTTGAGGATGTTTTCTATATATCATAGTTTGTATTTTATACATTGATTGTAAATATGTAAATAAATTAATATTATTCTCAATCAACATATTGGATATTGGACACTTTTTACCCAGGGAAAACATAAGATCCTGGGGAACGCGGGTGAAACCGCGGGGCAGCTAATCACTTAATAATAATTGTCTGTAAACGTGAGTGACTCTACACTCATTAACATTCTGATTTCGATGTCCTACAACATTCGGACGTATAGATCGAGATGATTTATCGCTTGGCTTAAAGCATGAGCGATGTTAAGCGATGTCATGCGCGTTTAATTGAAGATTTGCCCAACCTTTGATCAAATGTAGATCAAAACTTGGGAAGATAAAAAATGTTATATAAGTAAGAATACATGTTGTATGAAGTAGAGTAAAGTGAGGTTCAATTTGTATTAGATTAAGGGCAGAGGTTAGGGATGACGAAAATCTGTTTGCCTAAACACTAAAAGACTATCATTGTAATGAATATTTTGCAGATTGTAATCTACATATTATAAGTTACAACATCTATATTACATATTTTTTCTTTACTGTCATATAAAACACACATATATAATATAATATAGAGACTAGATAAATAATTTGATGTAATGAATCTGAGTTGGTTTTGAAAAGAGTAATTGCCGAGTTTCTTGCCGGCTCTTCTCAGTAAAAGCTACCTTCCGTTCCGTGCGTTAGAGTCAGACTATTCATAAGTGCTTGTGAAGGCCTATTTGAATAAAAAATATTTTCATTTTTTTTCATCTCTGTGTCTGTCTTTATGTCCGTTAGTGTTTATAAATAATAATAATAAATATTCTGGGACACTATTCCTCACACAAGACCATCTGACCCCAAACTAAGCAATAAATAAATCGGGAACTAATTCACGTATCAATAGTTTTGATTCGGTTTATAAAATTATCTGGAAGGATCCTAGATGAAGGAACAAAAGTTAGTCATACTAATATTATAAATGTAAAAGTTTGTAGTATGTTTGGATATTCGTTACCTTAGACCTCCGTAACGGCTGAACGGATTTGAATGAAATTTGGCTCACAGATAGAATATATTCTGTATTAAAATATAGGATTGTTATCTCGGGAAAACATAAGATCCCTCGGGAACTCGGGTGAAACCGCGGGGCGGAAGCTAGGATATAATAATAAATGGCAACCAATGGTGTACAATATTTCGTCGAAGTTTGCCACTCATGACTTGCACCACAACACATGTTACATTGGGTAATATGACATTGAATTAGAAAATTAGGCAATGATCAACGATACGCACGTATTCGTACTTGTATGCAAGTTGTGCAACTCTATTTGCATTGCCTACAAATATATTTATATACGTAGTGTTGTATATGTCACCGTAAAATGTATGAAACTTATAGTATACAATTCCGAGGCTATTTAGGAAATCTATAAAATATTGTATCAAAGATTTTTTAATACACACATATCCTGGGAAATGTATACATATCCTAGAAATTGGATGAACTTCCGATATTGCCTACTAGGAAATGTATAAAACTAATGCTTTCTGTGGATAAAATGAATAAAACACGTTAATAAACTGAGAATCAGAGTTATCTGTGAATACAATAAATGAAACACGTTGTTAAACGTTTCACGATATTGTCATCCACAATTAGCCGTATCGTAAAAATAGACTCGGATACTTTAGGTTAGAAGACCATACACTTCGTGGTTATTTTTTTCCTGCCCTCGCTCCGCTATCTCCGCGTACCCATCTTGAATTTTATACATTTCCGATTGCTATTTAGGAAATGTATAGATTTCCTAGGAAATGACAAATGATGTTTAAAAGACGATAATGCTTGGTAGATTTGTTACTTTTGTGTATGTATATAAATTATTGTGTAATATATTATCATATTTTTTTTAATATTGTTATTATGATACACTTAATTTTTTTTTTGCCCTATAAACATGTGAATGGTAACAGTGATAACATATTGTGTGTTCTTATTCATATTCCGTGAAATTGTTTTTCTTTTTAGCAAGCTTATGGTAGTCATGCTCACTTTGAGGCCTTTGCTTGCGGCGGCGTCGTGTGGCGGGTCGCTCACTTCCCTACAATATGTGCGAGGAGGGCGATGGCTGCCACCTGCGTCATACTTGTGAACAGGTGCTGCTTGTGGGGGCTGGTCTGCTTAAATTTGCTATCTATTTATTAACTATGTCACTCATCATTTTGTTTCTTTTCTTTTTTGTTATAACACACATATATTGTCAGTGAGACTAGATAAATAATTTAATGTAATAAATCTGAGTTGGTTTTGAAAAGAGTAATTGCTGAGTTTCTTGCCGGCTCTTCTCAGTAAAAGCAACCTTCCGAACCGAGCGTTAGAGTCAGACTATTCATAAGTGCTTGTGAAGGCCTATTTGAATAAAAAAATATTTTCATTTCATTTCATTTCAATGTGTCTAATATTATGAATTTCATACATTTCCGGGCGATTTTAGGAATTATATACATTTTCTCCGTTAACATATACACATTCGTCATATGTTTTATTTGCATAGTTAATGTTAAAATATACGATTTGTTTCTTTTTTTATAAATATACTAGCTGTCCCAACAGACGTGGTCCTGTCCAACTCATACACAAAATTTCATTCAAATCGGTCCAGCCGTTTATCCTATCTCTCAAGTTGGACCAGACTGCTCACGGTGTGCCAATTTAATTTAAAATCGGTTAACCCGGTGGTTCTTTAAGTAGTTTAGGAATCCATCGCGGACAAACATCGTGACAGGAGATTTATATATATTAAGAAGATTATGGCCAAGACAACTTTTGCGCGATGTTTCACAAAGTAGGTAAAGCTGGTTCAAGATCCTGACTAATGTAAATATTTATAATATTAATTAGGATTAGGATATAGTGTGAAGTGTGATAATATGTAAAATAATTACAACTTCATACTGAAGACGATATCAATTCCTTAATTAGTTACCATAAGCATCTACTTCCAATTTCATGTAGTAGATTTCCTTCTATCAATTTGATTAATTATCTAAATGGTATAGAAAATACTTGATAACTAGTTACTCAATACGTAAGGTCGAACTAGCAATTGTCCATTCCGAGTCAAAAGTAATCTATAAAGACGGGCCGGTTGGCGTGGTTGGTAAGATACCCTATCTATCACGCCGCAGGTCGTGAGTTCGATTCCCACTCGGGACAGACATTTGTGTGCATGAATATGTCTGTTTGTCCTATGTCTGGGTGTAATTATCTATATAAGTATGTATTTACAAAAGAAAAGTAGTATAATATGTAGTATATCAGTTATCTGGCTTCCATAGTTCGTACTATAAGCTCTGCATAGTTTGGGGTCAGATGGCCGTGTGTGAGGAATAATGTCCCAGAAAATTTATTTATTTATTTAAAGGTTACCTTCCATCACATCATCACTTAGCATTTATAGAAATTGTGTACCTAAGAATATCCTTAATCATGATTGAAATACGATGCTAACCCTCTATCTATATCCTCTTTGACGTTTGTACGAGCAGTCGTACATTAATGTACAAAAATGTTTAGCATTAATCAATAATTTCAGCTTTTTCCTTTCTTTTCTGGTGGCCAATAATACGCACATTATCATTTTACTTTTATATAGTGAATTATGCATCTTAGACACACTTAATTGTAACATAAACTATATCAAAAGCAAAACAATAAATCAGTGTCGCTGCAGCACTCGCACGAGGTGATTTTATTTTCATCATTTCCAGGAGCCGGCTCCTATCATCATCATGTAGCATCATCACCATCAGTGTGAAGCCATCGGCACACACTAAATCAATATCAAACCAAATGTAGGATTTACGCCCCTACATAGGAATATACAACCTAAAACACATCACTTTCAAGAAAATACTTACCGGTTCAAAGTCTTTACATCGAATCCTTTCTGTATATACTCGATTCCAGCCGGTACAGCCATGGTGAGCAGGAGCCGAGCCTTGCCGGTCTTCTCTGACTCTCTCTCGAACTCCTCACGCAGTTCTTTGACAAGTCTGGCGTAGTTGTCACGGTCCTTTGGCTTGCCTCCGTCCCTGAAGGCGGGGTACTCCCAATCCAGATCGAGGCCGTCGAAGCGGTTCTGTCTGAGGAACTGTGGCAGAGAAATGGAGTTGTAAAGAACATTGTCTTAAGAATTTTTTTGTTTATTATTGAGGGAATTTTACATCGAAAATTATTGGACAATATCTCCTATATCCAAACATACAAATCTACAAACTTTACCTCTTTATAATATTAGTGTAGGTCAGAAAAATAATTGCAACTTTCTTCCACTATAGAAGCTTAGTCTCGCCGACCCCAAACCACACCCTAAGCAATTAACAATTCAAGAAATATTAATCCCCAAAGCAATTGACAATTACTTTAGCAGCAGATGTACCTTAATGGCATTCCTGACGAACTCCTTCCTTTTCTCCCTGGAAGCGACCATGGGTGAGAACCTCGTGGAGCCTTCATTCCATCCACCAATTGCGAGAAGCGTCTTCAAGTTCCTGTTATATGTCTTCAGACCCGTGAACTTGGCGTAACCACCTAGAAATATTATTTGGATGAGAAGCCGAGGAGATATGACAGGTTTTTTCTCTCAAATGAATTATAAGTATCATTAAGCAGTTAGCCTTAAGCAGTTTCTATAAGAATCCTCTTCGATTGGGCAGATATATGCAATTTGCAATCGGTCTTGTGATAGAACTATCCAAATCTAAGTAAATGTCTTCATCGTTGTAACGCAGCGTCCAATCCATTCCAATGTGAAAACCCTTTTTTAAATAATTCAATATGTATTTGGCGCCCAACGTGGGGCTAATATTATGAAGATAAAATTTACCTTTCTCAATATCCTGGTACTTGTCAAATGGTTTCAGGGTGTTGTCCTTAGTGAAGCCTCCGAAGGCGTAGACCAAGTGAGTGCACAGGTAAGGGTTGATGTTCTGAGGGTTGAAGCGTGCTGTACCGGGCCGGTATACCGACCAGTTTGTGTAGTAGCAAACGACACGGGGTTCACTTGTGAGTGCTGAAAGGGAAATGAAATAAGTATTAATCAATATAAAAAAAAGATTGTGTGACCCGTGGTTTCAACCGCGTTCCCGAGAGATCTTATGTTTTCCCGGGTTATAATTGTATGTTATTCGTTATCTATCTATGAGCCAAGTTTCATCCAAATCCATTCAGCAGTTTATGTGTCGTTGAGTCACAAACATCCAAACATACACATTTATAATATTAAGTAGGATAGGCTCATATTTATTTTAGTATATGGTATCAAACTGTTTTCTTTAAATTAATTAAATTATCTTTACAAAAACACTTTTCTAGTCAACGTATCCTATGCTGGGTATAGATAACAAAAAATATACATGCGTCATACTTGTGAACAGGTGCTGCTTGTGGGGGGCTGGTCTGCTTAAATTTGCTATCTATTTATTAACTAAGTCACTCATCATTTTGTTTCTTTTCTTTTTTTGTTATAACACACAATATTGTCAGTGAGACTAGAAACTCAGCAATTACTTTTGAAAAGAGTAATTGCTGAGTTTCTTGCCGGCTCTTCTCAGTAAAAGCAACCTTCCAAACCGAGCGTTAGAGTCAGACTATTCATAAGTGCTTGTGAAGGCCTATTTGAATAAAAAATATTATCATTTTCTTAAATATATTGTACAGAAAACACACCGCCTCACGCGCACTTTCTTTTTTCAACAATCCAGTACAATAGTGTCCTACTTTATTCACAAATAATAATAAAAGTTAATATTTACTAGCATAACTAATACAGTTGTCTATAGTTACATAAACCAGAAATAGTCGGTTTACCTAACACGTTTTTTTGAGTAATAAATTAACTATGAATTGCTGGACTAGGAAATTACTGCGGTACATTACTTGAATTTACTTATAAAGTGGCTTTGGCATTTTATTTAAATCTGCCGTGTCCGTGGGAGGCGAAAGATTCACTATTAAGAGAGAATTAATAAATAAATAGCTGGCAGCTTCATTTGACAGCTAGGTTTCTTTAAGGCTTAGTAATTTCTATTGTCCGGGTTGGTAATCTATATCATCTACACCATTTATAGCTCAAGAACGGCCGGACCGAATTTGATTAACGGATTTGTCTCCGCCTCGAATAACAGTATAGGCAAATTTTTACCGGGAACGCGGGTGAAACCGCAGGGAATAGCTAGTTACGATTAAAAATACATACTTAATTTTTTGATGATGGCATTGGTGCTTATTTTAATATGCAATTGTCAAAAAAAACGTCTGCTTTTAATAAAAGATTCTGTAATATCGGAAGCTCACGCTCTATTTTATATTAGTCCATAAAAAGCGCAGAATGGTGGCAAATTTATTTAGTCTCAGTACACATTACACACTTCATTAGCCAGATTACCGCTCTGTGGCGACATTCATGTAATATAACACTGTACTGGCAACGTCGGGTATAATGTAGATAGGGTTGTCACTTGATACTTTTATTTTATTTTATTGTGAGACCTTGGTATTCGACAAACTTTGTGGTGTTCCGAAATATATCTATCATATTATTATCTTGTGGCTTCAGACTGATTTGAAGACTAAGTCAAAATGATTTCTTCTTTTATAGAGTCAAAGCTACTTACATTAACACTCGTTTGAGAGCTTTCAACTGAGAAGAACTGGGAAGAATCTCAGCAAGGTTAATTTTTTTAATATTTTTAATAATCTGACTATTATGGCTATTATTCGTTTTTCAATAAATGTGTTTTATTTATTATAGGCATTAGAATCTTATGCGTTCTTCCCGATCATTGTAAATCTGGAAAAATTGTTACGGTTCTATTATTAAATCTCCAATCTCACTTCGCTCAATATTCTATCGTTGACAACCCTGCTACCCACTACTCAGAGCAGTTTCATGGACGAGTCACTATTCACTAATCCAATGAATAAACGTATTTTCTTTATAATTTTCAACCGCATTAGATACAGTGATTCTATAGGTATTATAAATAATCATTACCTATTTGTAATGGTGAGAGATTGGTTTTATTATAAAATTAATAAAAGTTTCACTCATGCGAAATGTTATGCTTATTTATTTTGTAATTGTAATTAACTAAGTATTTCATGCTGGTCCGCTTACAAGACTCAACACAAACTTGCGTGAACATCAAACCGAAATTTTTATACTTTTCTTTACTTACAAGAAAGTTGCACATATTGATTCTAGCTGCCAAGAAAATGGACCAATTCTCATGCTTATATATTTTTTTAAAATTATATATGTATACCCAGATTCAGAACTCAGGGGCAGATACAGGGGAGGGGGTAACGGGTGCAATTGCCTCCCATTACGCACAGTATTTCTCGAAATCAACTGCACTATTGGTTTCAATATTTTTTAGAACAATTTTCTGAAAGATAAGTTATGCAACCCTGAACGAAATCCTGGATCTGGCCCTGCTCACACTAACCAACCCGTCAAGCATACAGTCGCGTGCTCAAGCACATAGATTATAAAGAAATACTATATATACTAGTGTTTTTGATAGAGATAAATTACATTCACCCACACAAGTCCTAACAACACACGTACAAGGTCATTGTTATTTCTGCCACGTACTTTGTAAGTACAAAGCATTTTATTATTGTGGGTGGTCGTGGGTTTATATCCCATTGTTGAAGAATCGGTTTGGTGCTTCATTATTCGGAGAGGTTTATTTAGTCTTTTTTAAACTGGATTTTAAAATCATGTAAGCTTTTATGGGACACATAAAGCTTTCAGTAACAGTAATAAACTACTCCATTGTAGTATGTTAATGCTATTGTAGGATAGAAATGGATTTCTGATAGTAATTGCGAATAAATACAGGGTTAGCCAATGTATACCATATTCAAGTAATTAGTTACATATATATATACCACCCTATTTTGTGACAAAACTGATCAAAACTTTAAAACCATCATATTACTAATTATAAATTACTTGTGATCCGTAATTTATACATAAACCTTCCTCATTTATCGCTCTTTCTATTAGTCAAAACCGTATCAAAATTCGTTGCGTGGTTTAGAAGAAGTAAGCGGAGAAACAGACAGAGGCAGATAGCAACTTTGTTTTGTTGTACTTATTTTGAGATTTTCATCTAATTCTTTTTGGGGTGTATCGGTTTTTTAATATACTAAAACAACGTTGCATAACGTTTGTGTTAAGGTAAGATTGTTTGTTACCTACGCCACAGGTCGTTGGTTCGATTCCCAGTACAAAAAGTGTGCATGAACGTATCTGTTAGTCCTGAGTTTGGGTGTAAATATCAATAATAAATAATAAATAAATATTCTGGGACATTATTCCTCACACACGGCCATCTGACCCCAAACTAAGCAGAGCTTGTGCTATGGAAGCCAGATAACTGATATACTACATATACTACTTTTCTTTTGTAAATACATACATATATAGATAATTACACCCAGACACAGGACAAACAGACATGTTCACGCACACAAATGTTTGTCCTGAGTGGGAATCGAACCCACGACCAGCGGCGTGATAGATAGGGTATCTTACCAATCACGCCAACCGGCCCGTCAAATACTCATACTTATACACTTACATCTATATACTTATCTATAATAATATTATAAAGCTGAAGAGTTTGTTTGTTTGAACGCGCTAATCTCAGGATACTACTAGTTCGATTTGAAAAATTATTTCACTGTAGGACAGCTCATTTATCGAGGAAGGCTATAGGCTACTTTTTATCCCGGGAAAACACAAGATCCCTCGGGAACGCGGGTGAAACCGCGCGGAAAAGCTAGTAAAAGTATATATTTACAAGTAATATAAATTGGATGGAACATACATACAGACATAAATACATGTAGTATATCTGTTATCTGGTCTTCATAGTACAAGTTCTGCTTAGTTTGGGATCGGATGGTCGTATCAGGATCAGGATATTTACGTCCTAATGAGACTTTAGTAAAAAATATCCACGTTAATTAACATTTTTTTTTTACCTGGTGTCGCAAAACTGAAGACAGCTAATATGAGCGAGATCCACACTGTCGTATCCTGTGAACAAACAAATTGTAATATTAATACATATATCAATAAATAAAAGGTAGATCAAAATAGTCTTTATTCACTTCTTCATAAGTAGAATTTTCATTAGTATAAAAAAAGAGGAGAGTCATCTTGAAATGACTTATCATTATAAGACGATGACGTGCAGTGATGTTTATCTTATTGAATTGAAAACTCAAATATACAGGGTTATTTTTAAAACTCCGGCAGTGCTTTAGGTGGTGGAAGTACTCGTCAATATGAACAACTTTTACTATGGGACCAACCGTGAAATCGTGAAAACAAATTCAAACTTTCATGTATACCATGTATATACCGTTTCTCACCTCTTCACACATGGATGTTATCGACATTTTACTCCTACGTATTTAGATTATCTATGGAACTATATACTGTGCATGTCCCAACATGGAATTTGCCGGTTTTATTGTTTTAATCTAATCATTAGGTAAACTGCAATAAAACAATTTAACATGTAATTCGAAGAACTTGAACTGAGATTGTTTGGACGCACGCGACACAAAGGTGAACATATAGTTTCCTATAATTATATAAGAAAAACCCTCGCCATTGTTTATTGTTTAAATGACAATGTTACTTTTGAAACTGAAAAAAATTGCGCAGGCGCACGAGCCCGTTGATGTCTTTTATATGTGCGTGAGTCAGGTTCGTTGACATATGTAGAATTCAGTGAATTATTTATGGATTATTAACTTTATATTTTTTTTTTCGTATATCATTGAGAGACATTGAGGCTATGTATGCTTACCACCTCCGGTCACATTACCACATACCATGGTAAGTTTGTGGTTAAACACAGACGTTAAATTGTAAAAAAAATATGAATAACGACATTGCTCTTCGCATTTTTATGTTACTCATTTTTAAGCGACCTTCAGTACATAAAAAAATCGGAACAAAGTCTGTCCGTCGAAACCACAACCAAATAAAATGTGGAATATTTAACCACCTTATTTCACCACCATAGACCACAATCTCACCATGATATGTCATCATATAGTTGAAGGTGGTAAGCCTAGAAACTGGCTCTCAAATACAGCTGCCGGAACACACCAGTATGTGCTTGAAAATTTTGATTTTCATCTTGAGGGTCGTAGCTAGTCAGGGGAGTACTACAAAGTACCCTACCACCGTGCTATGATTTCCTCACGATGTTTTCCTTCACCGAAAGCTCAAGCTAATTGTAAGACTCGAACCCACGACCTACGCGGCCACATCATCACTTACCATAAAAAATAGCAGAAATATTTCCCTTCTAAGTAGTTAAGGATGTCTAATAAAGACACAGGCAGTTTACAGTTATTTAAGAGCAACAAAAAAGGGCAGACCTATATTCATAGCTAAATAAAAGCAACATAAAGGCACTGACCGTTACTCAGACAATTGTAAAGGTAACTGTTTCATAACACCGTCTGTTATGCATATTCATTGTCACTAATAATATGTATGTCTGTCTGTCTTCCTGCCTGAGACACTTTTATGGAAGTTTGTTAATGTTTTTTTCGTATAAGGACTGAACTAAATTTTTCTGTTTGAGTACGCACTAACATAGTTAGTTATGGATCGTTAGTTAGTTCAACAACCTTTAAATAACATATATCATTACACTAGCTTTTTCCCGTGGTTTCACCCGCGTTTCCGGGATTCAAAATCCTATAACCTTCCTGAAGAGTTGGGCTATCAAATGCAAAAAGAAGTTTTCAAATACGACTGGTAGTTCCAGAGATTAACGCGTTCAAACAGACTTAATATTATAAAGCTGAAGAGTTTGTTTGGAACTAGGAAGTACTGGTTTGATTTGAAAAAATCTTTCAGTGTTGGATAGCCCATTTATCGAGGAAGGCTATAGGCTACTTTTTATCCCGGGAAAACACAAGATCCCTTGGGAACGCGGGTGAAACCGCGCGGAAAAGCTAGTACTAGTAATATATTAATGTTTGTGTAAACACAGATGGAATTAAATACAAATTAATATTAGATAATGAAAATACATTAAAAATTAAAAAAATATATATATACATAGATTTCCATATCATGCCATCTATTCAGCGGCTTCCATTGATTCCCAGGTCATCGTTTTCTTAACATAGCTTTATTCTACCTACGTGCAATATTTACATGTGAATCATTTCAACAATACACTGTATATACTACAGTTTAACAGAAGCTACGCATTCCAACGTTCAACCGCAAGCATGCCAGATTAGTCCCGGCCTAAATACTTAATGGTAACAATTAACAAAGGCAACTGTAACTTACTCGTAACGTTGGGTAACACTGCGCAATCGTTAGGCTTCGGTGCGTTGGTATTAGATCATATTAATTACAGATTTTACATGTTACATTGTTAATTGATGTGAAAGGTTGTATTTTTCGTAATATATAATAAATTAAGTATAAATTGAATCTAGTTTTCATGTATACTGGGTGTTTTTTTAGTTACTGGCAATACTTGCAGGAGTGGAAGTACTCATCAATATGAACAACTTTTATTATGGGACTAACTCTGATATCGTGTAAAAAAAAAATGGTTGCTTCATACATTTTAGTCGAGTAGGTACTTTTCTATGGAAGAGCTGATAATTTTATCGTGATTTCACAGTTAGTCCCATTATAAAAGTTGTTCATATTGATGAGTACTTCCACCCCTGCAAGTATTGCCAACGGCAAAAAAATCACTCTGTATATCGAAATATAATTTGAAAATTATGTAGGTATTTGATTAAACTTTTGTATCGCTGATCACTCTTTTATTATAACTTATGTAACTTTTTAATAAATAAATATTCTGGGGCATATTCCTCATACACGACCATCTGACCCCAAATTAAGCAGAGCTTGTACTATGAAAGCCAGATAACTGATATACTACATATACTACTTTTCATTTGTAAATACATACTTATATAGATAATTACACCCAGACTCAAGACAAACAGACATGTTCATGCACACAAATGTTTGTCCTGAGTGGGGATCGTTCCCACGACCTGCAGCGTGATAGATAGGGTATGTTACCTACCAACCACGCCAAACGGCCCGTCAAATGTGGTACACGATAGTGAGACACAATACTTAATATTAAGAACTAGTTATTATTTCTAAAATAATTCCACAATCACTGCTATTCCAGAACAATTTTTATGGCGATGATAGCTCAGTGGTAGTGACGTCGGACGCCGCGGCGAAGGTCGTGGGTTCGAATCCTACAATGAGCTTGAACTTTCGGTGAAGGAAAACATCGTGAGGAAACCATAGCACGGTGGTAGGGTACTTTGTAGTACCCGCCTGGCTGGCTACCACCCTCAAGTTGAAAATCTGTCGCCAAACACCTATTGGTGTGTTCCGGCAGCTGCACTTGAGAGCAAGATCCTTCTAGGCTTTGTGTGCTTACCACCTTCGGCCACATCATCACCTACCATATTGAGATTGTGGTCAAACACAAGCCTATACAAAGTAAATCAAATTCAGAAACAACTTATATAACTTTATCGCAACTCAATAATCTAGACTATAACAATACGAGTACATGTGATAATACTGTGTAGTTAATAATAACAACTGAAGTTACATAATGCGATATAATACAATATACTGGGTGATTTTGTTATCACTGGCAATACTTGCAAAGTTGGAAGTACTTATCAAAATGAACAACTTTTATTATGGGACTAACTGTGAAAACATGAAAAAATTATCAGCTGTTCCATACAAAAGTTCAATACCTACTCGACCAAAATGTATGAAGCAACCATATTATTTTACGCAATATCAGAGTTAGCCCTATAATAAAAGTTGTTTACATTGATGAGTACTTCCACCCGTGCAAGTATTGCCAGTGATAACAAAATCACCCTGTATTTATTAGTACTATTATATTTGATCTAGCATTTAAATTTATAAGTTTGGGGTCAGGTGGTCGTGTGTGAGGAATGTCCCATATATTCTTGTATATCCTAACTAATATTATTAATGCGAATGTGAGTTTGTTTGTTTGTTACCTTTTCACGCTTAAACCGCTGAACTGATCGCGATGAAATTTGGTATGCAGATAGCCTATGATATGGAAAAGGACATAGGCTTCTTTTTAACCCGAGAAAACATAAGATTCCTGGGATAGAAAAAGAAACCGCGGAGCAAAAGCTAGTATTCTATAAGTGCTACAGGGTAGTTACTGTACGTATATCGTAGAAATTTCTATGCCATTCTCAGTGTTACTTACATGCAAAACTGTTTTTAAACGCACAATAAGAACTCTCCTTACTGTTGTTCGCGTAACTATTTTCCGGGTTCGCCCATACTTGCATTGCAAGTTGTTATACAACCATAATGCTCGATGAGTGAATATTTTATAGTTAAGTAAACACGTTGATTCGACAAAATATTGGAATGGAATTCCATTGTTCTTAAGGTGACGCCGCGTTAAGCTTAAAAATCTGAAATTCAACGTGCTGCGTCCCGCTCCCTACTATAGCGACAGTCTCATAGAAAACCCGCGTAAACGGAAAGGGCGTATGCGACAAAATGGTTTTTATTGTTTAATTTAAAAACTACAAATATATTTCATAAAACCTATGTACAGATTATAGTATCAGTTTATGTAGAAATTTTGGAACCTCAAATCGATCCTCAATGTCAGTAAAATTGGAATGTCTCATTTTAAAGAGGTCTTTTTGATTTTGATTTTGTGTTATAAAGTTAACCAATCGTGTTATGGCAATGGACAAAATAATGTCAAATACATGATGAATTCGTAAAATAAATTTCATTTCCTTCGCTTTAGTCATTGTTGAGAAAAATCGGTATCCTTGCAACCAAAATCTTCAAGGCGTCGTTTAACTGAAGTTAAACTCATGGCTTTCCCTTTCCACAAGCTGTTGAATCCTGTACGAAGTGTCGGAGGTGATTATCCGGTCTCGAAGGTATTGCAATGCAACCTATCGCCACTTTCTCAGAATTAAATGATAATATCCTATTAAAAACCATAGCACGGTACCACAGTCTATGTAACTCTTACAGTCGGCCAACGGACACGTCTAGACAGAGCAATCGTGCGGGGCTTGCGGGGTGAGAGAGGGGCGGTAGTGAGCCCAAGCTGCCATACATTCGCATGGGACAATGCAGCAATGACAAATGCCTATTCAAAGCGGCATTTTGCGACTTCCAACGCGATAGACCACTGTATGTTTTATACGCTGTGACGGTACTTTGTAGTAGGTACACGCTAGCCGGCTGACTTCAACTAATCTGTTGAAAATCTGTCGCTAAGTCGGTGAGTTCCGGCGGTTGATCTTGAGTTACCAGTTGCCTTCTAGGCTTTGTAAAGGTCAGCAACGCATTCAATGCCCCTAGTATTGCTAATGTCTATAGACAAGAGTGACCATTAACCAACCAGGTGGTCCACCTCCTTCCATTACAGCGATCTGACATAAAAAATGTGATAATTGTTTTTTTGTAAATATACGAATTCTCGATACAAACAGACACTGACCACGTTTTATGTTAGTAAGTTAGTTAGTATCGAACATTGGAAAAAAAATGTGACAGATTACAGCACGAACCACAAAAAATACTGTCCCAGATGTTTGAAAATAAATAAGCTTAAATCACTTTAAAAAATGATAGAAACTATATTTTATATTGTGTGAGCTTATCTATGGTAAACTCCCATGTACAATAACATGAGATACAGTTGTAGTATAATATATCTAATAATCGAATACATGTAAACAAGTAGGTACATATATTTTTCTATAGAAAAGAAGTAAATGCCATTAATTACCACAGATCTAGAGTAATCTAGATACCGTAAGCCAAGCCCAAGCGTTCCTGCTAATGCCAACCTAATCCACTAACTTGTCCAACTCCTACTTTAGTTAGCGACTTCAATTCAATCGTGTCGTTAAGTCGTGTCGTAGAATACATAAAAATTTACAAAATTTGCCTTTATCAACTTGAAAACTCTTCAAGGGTACTGAGCGAGTTTCCGTGCAGTTAAAAAAAAAGAACCACTTCTAACCTAAAGTATCCGAGTCGTTTCTAAATAGGAAGAGATTTACAAATTTTTCACATAATTATGTAAGTAATCGTGATTTGGTGATCATTTACTAAATTTGGGTAATAGAGATTATGGTCAGAACGTTCTTTTTGGTGGTCCCCCCTTTATTTAATTTCATCGCAGGTATGAACAAAATGGTACACTCAACACATAAAGATGAGGTATCTAGCATAGGTGCTCTAAATTTGTGTAGTTGAGTCTAATTTCGGAGGCAAGCTCGGCAGAAGCGTGTGGCAACTTCCCTCAATTTTGTAAGCGCAGGCGCAGTGAAGCAACGGCATCTGTGTGGACTGACACGCAACTATAGCAAATTGTTGGACATTAGGAAGAGTTGTGTTCATATATTTATCTACAATAAAGCAAATGCTTTAGTCTGGAAAAAATTGTTTTGAAAATCTTCAAGTTTCTAAACATTGTGTACATATCACCTTCGGTCAAATCATCACTTATCTCGGTGATAATTCAGTCACTACTAGGGCATTCAATGGCACTTATAACACCAAAGTTAGACCGATAACCTATACAGGGTGACTTTTAAGTCTGCCAGTGACTTAAAAGTTGCAGGGGTTGAAGTAATCATCAAGATGAACAACTTTTATTATGGGACCAACTCTGATATCGCATAAAATAAAATGGTTGCTTCATACATTTTGGTCGAGTAGGTATTGAACTTTTGTATGGAACAGCTGATATTTTTTTTGTGATCTCAGAGTTTGTCCCATGATAAAAGTTGTCCACATTGATGAGTACTTCCACCCCTGCAAGTATTGCCAGTGACTAAAAAATCACCCAGTATTATGTATACTTAATAAGGTATACCTACTTCCAAAAACCCACCACATTCCTCGTGATATTTCCCTTCACAATAAAATGTAATAAGGTTTACTAAATATGTTTCCCACGCATTGTAATACTGTTCGAACAATATGATATCGTTCTCATTTACTTTCACATTTATATTATGGGAATTCTAATTTCTATTATTTCAATATCTAGTTTCACGTTTAATTGTGGCTACAATTTAAAGCGGATAACTTTGTTCCTTTTTAGAACCAAATTTTTCTAACTAACTCATGCCATAATACAATATTTTTCACTCGATTTACCATGATTAGTATAAAATGTAAATTATCCAGGAATTAACTGAACGTAATGTCAGTAATAAATAAAGGCATAGATTCTTGTGTCCGTTTTAGCTCAGCGGTTTATTGCGTAACGCATAGCACGGGATCGATTCCTGGACGAGGTACGCGGCATTCTTGAGACGAAAGCGGACTAGTGATGTGACATTAACGATGTATTTTACCCGAGTTAATCTATACGGAAATGTTGTTACTTATCTGTAAGTGCAGATATTTATAAGTTATCTATGGCATAATCTTTTTATTTTTCTTAGGTAACTTTCTGGTAAGTTATTTCGGATCTGTTAAAACCTCATTACAAACACACCTCTCATTAGGGTATTTTACTCTATATGAGAAAAAATCTAAAAATGTACAATTTAGATAGCTTAGGCAATAAGCAGTCAGAAAATGTTAGTTTTAGTTCATAAAATTACTTAATTAATTTTAAAAGTTTTTTAATCTGTTTGACGTCATACGGTGCTGTATGTAAACTAAACAGTGTCAACTGAAGTTTTTTTTTTTTTTTTACACTAGTATTCATGCATTCAGTAACAGCACACTAATAAAAAGGATAATAGCTCATTTTTTATTTTAAAAAAATTATTAGTCCAATTGAGACCAATATCAGCGCATTTATTTACTTACAAGAGACCAAATACCGTCATGACCGTAGAGTAACATGGCGTCCAGCGTTTTCTTCAAACTACGCGCGTAAATTGAAAATGTAAAATTTAAATGGATTTTATGGCACTTATCGATTGAATAAAATTTTTGTGTTTTTTTGGTGGCTTATTAGCACCTTAGGAAAGAGTTGAGACACTTTTCAAAAATGGGTGTTATACCCTATTTACATTCAGGCTAATAAACTCTCAAATTAAGAATGCTTCTCTACATTTAATAAAAAAAAAATACGGAATAAAGATAGACCAGAAAATGTAAATGGGACTTTGGTTACAAAATATTGAATGTCAGTGATCGAGGCATTCGACTGTCATAATAAGTTCTTGATTGTGATTGAACGTGTACTTTAAACATACTCGAGTACATTATAATGAGTAAAATATAAAGTAGACATCACTAAAGCATATTTTCACTTTCTGCGAACGCACGAGTGGCTTACACTCGTTTTGTTTCCGAACAAATGAAGCAGTGTCGAGGGCAATTGAGTTGTTTACGTAGTTTCAAGCGTTTTGTTTCAAAGTTTATTCTTATAATATGCTTAAAATTGTATTTTTCATGGATGGACAGATTAAAACCGTCAAATTTATTTATTTAATTCTTATTTATAAAGCACTGCTTTACTGATTTTAAATTAATGCCTAGTAGATATAAGTTATTGAAGGCACTTTTAAAACGTTAATACTCTACAATTAAACACAAACTGAGAAAAAAACTGACAAAAACTTAGCAAATATTTCCTTTATGTCCACTTTTGTAAGAAGCGTACTAATGGTACCCCCTAACGATTGGCCATAGGGTAGGCAGACAGATGATTTTCATTGATGACATAGAATAGATGCTTCGAATAGATGTAATGAGTTATTCAGCATCAGCCTTGGGGTAGAGCAAGAGGAGCGCCAGGTGGCAAGGGGCGCCAAAATACCAAATACGAAAAACAATTTAGAGTGAAAAATATTTTTTTAATAGCGGTATTGATTTTTGCAATAAAGGTAATTATATTAGTAGCTTCCGCCCCGCGGTATCGCCCGCATTCCCGAGGGATCTTATGTTTTACCGGGATAAAAAGTGTACCCATCCAAATCCATTTTCGCGTGAAAGAGTAACAATGTCTAGAGATCCATCCATCCAAACAAACTTTCACGTGTAAAATATTAGTAGGATAAACTGAAAATCTGATGTGAAAGATCTCGCTCTACCCTGATCCACCCTGGGTCCTCCATGGGGTCAATGCCCTTTCTAAAGCCATTAAAAATAGTGTACTCGCACCTCACTAAATGCGTTACGTATTATACTTGTTACTTTACAGTACACCAAACAGGTATATGTGTTACTACGTCCATCCTTATTTAAGTTACCGGTTACTACTAAGCCTCCGGTTTTGCTATTTTTACAAATGATTGCTACATACTGACACACGCTATGGTAGCGGTCTTCCGCAATTGGTTGCGATTTCACTTCCCTCCAGCTATAAGAAAGCCAAAGATTTGTGTACTTTGCTTAGGAATTCTTTCAAACGATCACAAATAAGAAATGTATACTGGGTGATTTTGTTATCACTGGTAATACTTGCAGGGGTAGAAGTACTCATCAATGTGAACAACTTTTATTATGGGACTAACTGTGAAATCATGAAAAATTTATCAGCTGTTCCATACAAAAGTTCAATACCTACTCGACCAAAATGTATGAAGCAACCATATTATTTTACGCGATATCAGAGTTAGCCCTATAATAAAAGTTGTTTACATTGATGAGTACTTCCACCCCTGCAAGTATTGCCAGTGATAACAAAATCATCCTGTATAAGTAGATGAACTATTAAATAACCTTAATTTTTTCACTTTATTTCAATTTTGAAACAATGATATCTCAGTGATAGTGACGTCGGATACCGCGGCGAAGGTCGTGTGGCATCGAACCCTACAATGAGTTTGAGCTTTCGGTGATGGAAATCATCGTGAGGATACTTATTAGCTTTCGCCCCGCGGTATCACCCGCGTTCCCCAGGGATCTTATGTTTTCCCGGGATAAAAAGTAGCCTATGTCCTTCACCATACTATAGGCTATCTGCATATCAAATTTCATCGCGATCGTTTCAGCGGTTTAAGCGTGAAAAGGTAACAAACAAACAAACTAACTAACTCACTTTTGCAATTATAATAGGGTATTTGCCTGTATTCAAAATAAATTATCCAACACTAACCAATGTATAAAACATCTAAAAAAAAGGGGAAACCACGATTATTTTATTAAATTTATCCTTATTATGATTTTTAATGACCAATCTAACCATAAAGAGTATGCTATATCATGATGACGTCACATGCTTGTATTTCATACAAAACTCCATATAAACCTATCGTTTTGACATTTCATAAAAAGTTGCTGATTTAAATGTCAGTCAAATACCCTATTATTAATTAGGATTTGTATAACGTTCTTGAAAACGGCTCTAACGATTTCAATGAAAGTTACAATGTACGGGTTTACGGGGTCGAAAAATCGATCTAGCTAGGTCTCATATATGGGAAAATTCGTTTTCTCTATTTTCACCCGAGCTCGCCCAGGTACCTACTAGATTATAAATCTAAATGTGACCCCACCCCTTATACTTAGTAGACCACATGGTCAACTGAAGTTTGGCTCAAACTTTACAAATTCAGTAATTTCCTATCATCATTAGGTTTTGTGTCGGGTCTCGGGTCCACACAGCTGATTGCGGATGCATATGAGTGAATGAACAAACATAATTGCATTTAAACACCACATTTCACAGCTACTATAGATCTAATAAGTAAAGTAGAGCGTGGTGCGCACGCGCAGATGATGCGATTCGATGCGCCGGCGCCGCTCCAATTAATCATCATGTTCCATGCTACCGGCAAATTCTTTGTCACATACCTAAGTACCCGTATTCCTTAATGTGTTTTGATAAAGAAATCGTGCTTTTCTCACTACTTTTGTCTACTAGCTGTCCCCCGCGGTTACACCCGCGTTTCCGAGAATAAAAGCAGCCTCCTTCTCCATACCATAGCCTATCTGCGTACCAAATTTCATCGCGATCCGTTCAGCGGTTTAGATGTGAATAGGTAACAAACAACTCATATTCGCATTTAAAATATTAAAGATAGGAAGTTAGGATATTCAAATAGGCCTTATGAATAGCCTGACTCTAACGCACAGTTCGGAAAGTTGCTTTTGCTGATAAGAGCCGGCAATTAACTCGGCAAATACAGTTTTCAAAACCAACATGATTTATGATTTATTACAAATAAAAATATTTATCTAGTCTCACTGACAATATTTGCGTGTTACAACGGAAAAAATGACTATGACTAAGAGACAGCTAAATTAAACAAACACGTTCTTAAATGTCACCCGAATTGTATTCTGACATTATGTCTAGTTTAATTTATAATTAGTTAAGATCCATCCATATTACAATTTGTTTTAAAAAATGATGGATTTTTTAAGAGGTTTTAAATTTCTTCCAATGTCGAAATTACATTTACCATTCATAGTCTTGTGTACATATATATAAAAGGAAAACGTGACTGACTAACTGATCTATCAACGCACAGCTCAAACCACTGGACGGATCAGGCTAAAATTTGGCATACAGATAGCTATTATGATATAGGCATCTGCTAAGAAAGGATTTTTGAAAATGCGGGTGAAACCGCGGGGCGGTAAGCTAGTATTTTATAAAGTAGTACCATGCACCACCTTGCCTAGCTGTTTCATCCACAATCCCCTATTTTACCCCCTTAGGAGATAAATTTCAAACAAACCGACCTTGTCTAAATCATAAAGAGGCCCTTTGTGCAAACAATCAACATTCTAGGTTCAAGGATTCTATGAGTCAGGATTTTTATTCTTATATGTACCTATACTAATATTATAAAGCTGAAGAGTTTGTTTGTTTGGTTGAACGCGCTAATCTCAGGAACTACTGGTTCGAATTGAAAAAATATTTTAGTGTTGGATAGCCCATTTATCGAGGAAGGCTATAGGATACTTTTTATCCAGGAAAATCATAAGATCCCTTAGAAATGCGGGTGAAACCGCGGGGCGGAAGCTAGTACTTAGTTAAATATTTTTATTATCTACTAGAAAACAAACAGGCAAACTCTTCAGAAAAAAAACTCCATTCTACAAATAACACAAGAATGTCAAACTCATAAATATTCATAATAAAGTGCCCGTTGGTTATTAGTATGGGTTTCCTCGCAACTTTACGACATATGTCTTCCATACAATCGTGTCAAGTACATTTTCCCATAAGCCTACTATCAAAACTCATAAAAAAGTCGATGCGCATACAAATTACGTGACAGAACGCCTATTCTACACCATTACATTTAAAATTCAAGTTTAGAATTCGAATTCCCTTGCGACACTACTCACTTGACCCTAGGAACGTGATTTCATAGACTATATAGAACTGTGATGCTGTAGGGTTATCAATCAACCAAATTTCAAACATATTTCAAATTAAGAATTATTTGAAGTATTTTCATTAGTCATATAAAAAAACACAATAACTATGACAAAAAGAATTTCATGTTCATTTTTGTAATATTATACACCAACCAAACAACAAAACTAAAAATTAACGTGAATTTTAGTCAAGTAAATGCCTTATGTCAAGTAAATTCGAACACAATTTAAGTTTATATTTCAATCGTATCAAAGTCCTTTCGAAACAATCGTGTTGTGACCTTTTTACTCGTGGTACGTACCTAACCTTTTTAAAACTATTTTGCGAAAAATACTTTCATCATCCATTACTTCATAGGTGATGAAATTCAATTTTGACCGGTAAAAACTAGTCTCTGATTTCTAAATATATTATTGACATTTCCTCATATCGATCTAAAAATGCCTATAAATCAGTTGTGATGTAAATAAAACCAATGAATTTTGATCAAATAGGCCTTTGCAATAGCGGAACGTTGTAGCGATTTTCTTTGAAGAAGAGAATTGTAAAGTAGAATAAATGCTTGTCATAAAGAAATAGAAGAACATTAAAGAGCAGGTTTAAAAATGTTATAGGCTATGCCAATATCCGCCTTCACACAAGGCAACTTAATTATTAACTCTTTATTGTTTTTATATCTTTTAATTAAGAAAGAATCGAGCTTTAGGTTGTGTTAGTTTTAGTTTAGGGTCAGATGCCCGTAAGTGAGGAATGTCCCAGAATATTTATTTCATTTATTTATTGTTTTCCAAATTGGATAAGTATTAAAGTTTTAAAAACCACAAATAAAATTTAAATTGAATAAACCCAATTATTCCACAATAGTGACATTATTTATTATATATGCCTTAATTATATCTACATTGTTATAATAAAAAAAAAAACTAATTACCTACACATTATAAAAATATAAACAGTTACAACTAAAAAAGAAGACCGTCACCAAATGGGAGCGTGCCCAGAATGCTGGCTGCATATTATTCCATATTTTTTTCGATTGAAACTACCTATTTTATTTTGACGCATTCTTTTTTTGTCGTTTTGAGACGAGAGTTTTTAATTTTTATTCTTGCTACTGGTATACCCAAAATTCATAATCCATTGACTAGAGCACTTATGCCAACTAATACCAGCATTGCTCAAAGAAAACATGTAGCGTGCTGCCAAACTTCTTGGCACGCTTCCGCGGAGCAGCGACTTTTATATTATGTTTTATAATAATAACTATCTATAGGTAGCTTCAGTAAATTCGACCTTCATAAGTGCCCTCCTAGGGCCTAAACTGAATAAATGGCTTTGACTTTGACTTTGATAGTTTCTTCGTTAAGGGTCAAATTTATATGCAAGTTTTTAACTTCCTTGCTATTAACTGATAAGGTAATCTTAAGGTTAAAGGTATTATAACCTCCGATATAGGTGCACCGAATAGCGATCACATTACTTTATATATTCAATATATAATTGTGAACTAGATCGTGTCGGTTCGGTGTCCGTACGTGTAGCCTTGTACCGTAGCTCCTGTTACCGTTTTATAATTATTTATGATGTCATTAATTTATTTATAGATAATTAATTAATGTATGGAGACTGAAAAGTATCTACGTGACAAAATCTCCAATAAAGGCCTGTCTTGTTTTTTTTTATACCACTAAGGTGGCAAACAAGCATACGACCCGCCAGTTGGTAAGCGGTTACCGTAGTCCTTAGCCAATTGACGATTGCAACACTAGGGAAAACTCTCGCGAGTTGCCGACCTTGCAAAAATCCCTTCACATCTTCCTTGAAGAACCCCATGCTGTACGTTTAATGTACTCCCGGTACTACCACTTTTACCTTGATGTTGCCAAGCATCTACACTGGCACCTGGCACTTCACTTGAGAGCCAGTTTCCATTAAGGCTTTGTGTGCTTACCACCTTCAGTCACATCATCACTTACCATAGTGAGATGGTGGTGGAAACACAAGCCAATCCGTTCTATGGGGCTTAATATCGCCATACATTCGGTGATTCATATTTTCTTTATTTCTGAATATCATCTGATTTATATTCATCACTGATTTTGTCCCAATTGTTTATGTCATCACCCCTCTAAACAAAGATAAAAACAGATATCTGTACCCTAACATACATACCTATATCATCGAATAGTAAATACCTAATGGTGTATAATTATTATTAGGAAAAGAGTGAGTATTTTAGTAATTACACAATGTTATAATTATTCGGTATTTCGCTATCTGGTCCTATCGGTAGAAATACCGAAAATTGAGCAGGTTCGAGACAAGGTACTAGAGGCATTTTAAGTTATTTATTTACTACATAAGTTTTGTCCAATAATTTTCCTATTCATCTCCATCATTATGTCCACTTCTGAACATAGGCCGCCTCCATTGATTCTCCATAGGAACCGAATAATTGATAACCGATTTATTAGCCATAGTCTCTATTCACAGTATCTCTATTTTCAACTGAACAAAATAAACTAATAGCATTGTATGAACAAATTGTATTCGAAATTGAAGCAATTTCACTCGGCTAGTTGATCAATGACAAGTAGTCAGCCACCTTGCGCGCGCGCAAGTGCCTATGTTCCGGTATCCACTCTCACTTTCATATGCTCTACAACTCTACGTAATATTATTAAATTTTATGTACATCTGTATATATAATTGAGCCATGGTCAATGGACTCTTATATCGCAGGCATGTGAACGGAAAGGTAAAGCAAATCTGTTTGACGGAAATTTATTGCAAATTGTTGGTAATAGATGGCGTTATAATTGATTGCAGACCTATATTTGATGCGAAGTGAAAAATTGCAGAACGAATCTGAATGAGAAAACAGTAGTTACTAAATCAATAATTAAAAAATGACGATTATAGTGTAAAAATATAAAAGGTAAATATTAAAAGAGATCTCTCCGGCGGGGAATCGAACCCCGGTCTCCCGCGTGACAGGCGGGGATACTTACCACTATACTACCGAAGACTTATCTGTTTGTGGCGAAATTACTGAATAAAACTCGCAAAACATATTTACCTCGATTTAGTACTAATAAAGATATATTTTTTTTATGTTGCTATGTAGGTACTGATAATCATATAAATCTTTTCGATTGATAAGTAGCCCGGTATTAAAATTAAGAAAAATAGTATTATGTGTATAATGAAAGTAAATGAGAAGTAGTACCTACCTATATCACTTTAAGCCCCTAAATAAGTGGGTTTATGCAAATAATATGTCAATATTCCAAAACAGTACTATGCCAATGCCAATTACATCACTATATTTGGGTGCTTGTCAGGGTCAAGACCCATCTGCATATTAAAAAAACCTATTTTACTAGTTTAAACATGTACACCCATAAATCGTATTGCGAACATGTTTCCGAATTCGTGGCTGAATAAAAATCGGGGCCTTGGCAATGTTTAGAAAAAAAACAATAATTTACTTATGACCTTAAAATATATTTTTTTATGTTGGAGTCGCATATTAATACCTAAAATGGAATGTTGATAGGATTTGAAGTTATGTAAAAGTTCTATAGGTAGGTAGATATTATTTACTGTTATAAGAAAAATACAATAGGCATTCTTTATAGCATTTTTAAGCAACAACACTTAAAACATTGTTATAAAAATAACGGAATGGCATTATTTAATTGTTTTTTACAACACTGGCCATTTATTTATTTAGAAACATTAAAAAATTCAAACGATTATTTTTAAATTTCAAAATTAGAACACCGTCTACGGGCATACATAGACAATACAAACGGGCTTACAACACTATCGTTGCTCAATGAATTTTTCGCACGCAGATATTATTCGTTTGCAATATAGTGTCAAGATAGGCGATTATCACTGCTACCTCATTAGAATAAAAGCTATTATCGATACTGTGCCGTGAATACAGTAGCCACGATTTATGGTATTGGGTAAGTAGGTATATATAGATTATAAATTCGTGATTACGAACAATGATGACAATTTAATCGAGATATTAGAATCGTTATTACCGTAATCAAATCGAAGTATAATTCGTATTTTACTTAAGTAATGTTATTTTAAAATAGTTTTTAAAATGCGTTTGTGCAATAGGTCACTGTCATCAAAAATAATCGGTCTGTCTGTGCTACTGATATTACGTAATGCGTTTTTGGTTTTTACGAACTGTATCATAGTTTTTTTTTTTCATCCGAGTTATTCAACATAGTTAGGTAGTTAACAAAATTAAGTAGAATTTAATTTCATACTGCATTGCAGACCCAAATGTTTATCTTTTTGTTTTGTTTTTTCTTCCTTTCACTAGTTTTAATTTTGATTTAAAATATAAATTCCAAAGAGATCACTTTTCACTTGATCAATGATTCTCTTGACATCTCACCAAAGACGATCAAATATAAAGATCGTCTTTAGTCTCACGAACCATTTAAAAAACAATTTATTGTTTAGCTATTTCCTTGTTAATATTTTCTACAGCATCTTTCATATTTCAATTATAGTTTCACGGAATTTTTACGTTATTTTACGACTCGACAGAAATTGAGCCACTGATACCTTGGCTATATTATGAGGGTTTCTGATAGCCACATTGTTCTTGACCACAATGTTCCTAATGACAGGCATGTGGCCGAATGTGGTAGTAAAAAAAACGCCTCATTGGCTGTCCAAACAAACCGGTAAGTGCTTCCTTACAGAATACATACCTGAAAAAAAATGAAAAATATATAAATCAATTGAAACCTAAAAGCTTCATACTTAAAGCCTACATTTAACTAACTTATACAATCGCCCTAAATATCAGATACCGTCTCGTTGGTTGAATTGAAATTCGAAATTCAATTGCCTCCAATAATAGTCCTTTGTGACTGTCAATTTTGAAAATGGAAAGCAGGTTCTGGCTTCGTCGGCTCATCTCGGCGCTCGCCCCGCCCTCTTGCGTCACCCAAATCACTTTCTATACACGTAATTTGTTAACAGCAGGTGTGGCCATACACAGGTGTTTAAAAAAAAATGCCTGAAGCGAAGTATCATTTCATTGATTACATTGATATTTTAGTTATTATGGTTTATTAGTCTCTAGAGAGAGTAAATTAAAAAAACGTCTAGGTATTTAATACGAAAGAGAAACAAAATCTCAATAATTAGATGGCTAATAAATAAAATATATAAAAATATCTCAGCTTAATGTATGGAGGCAACCCTAATTTCTTCCTCACAAAATAGGGCTGCCAATTTAATTCACAGAATCTGATTTACCATCACATTACTCATAATTAAGCAATTGTCAAACGTTCATAAAAGGATATAGGTGACATTATTAGCCCTTTCAACACTCTTTCTATGAATCGATTGTAACCCTTGATGCATCGGCTTAAGGTCTAAAATGAGTCGATTGAGCAATGTATCGAGACATCACTATGCAGGTCGTATTACTTAACCATCTGTGGCACAAGTTAGAGAAGCAAAGCGGGAAATTTATAAAGGGACTGAAGGAATAGCTTACCTTAATTGATCGTATGTACGTACGAGTAAATTAAAATAAATATTCTGGGTCATTATTCCTCACACACGGCCATCTGACCCCAAACAAAGCTGAGCTTGAACTATGGAAGCCAGATAACTGATATTACTACATAATTATACTACTTTCTTTTGTAAATAAATCTTATAGATAATTACACCCAGATTCAGGACAAACAGACATGTTCATGCACACAAATGTTTGTCCTGAGTGGGAATCGAACCCACGACCTCTTACCAACCACGCCAACCGGCCCGTCTTCGTCATATTGACCTCCAATTTCGAATTGCGGCTTGAAATGATAACACTATTAAAATAACTACTTCAATTTAAATTGAGAACGTCGGACCGTTACATTTCTTCTATTTATACATGAATCACATGATTAAAGAATCAAAAACATTTTTAAATCGCTTGTGCTTTTAACTTTTACCATATAGAAACACTGCACTTCAAAGAAAATCATTGATATTCTTTGCACATCACAGGCCTACTCCTACGCACATAGCCTCAGGAGTCTGTAAGGAGTCAGGCTTATTACGCCATGAAAATAATAAAAGAACTACTAACTTCCGCCTCGAGGTTTTACCCGCGTTTCTGAGGGCTTAATGATTTTCTGGGATAAAAAGTATTAGTGTTAATACAGAATATATCTATCTGTGTACCAGATTTCATCCAAAGTTACGTTAAACCGTTACGGAGTTGAATGATTAAATAAATAAATAAATATTTTGGTAACTAACAATCAGAAACGGTTTATATCCCGGGGAAACAAGAACGCGGGTGAAACCTAGTTGGTTTATAAACCTTAAATAAATCTGTTGCCATTGCTTTTCGCGTGACAATGACAAACTTTTATCTTACAATTAATTTGAGCTCTCAGTGAAGGAAAAGATCTTGAGGAAATCATAGCACGGTGAAAGGGTACTTAGTACCCACCTGGCTGGCTACCATTCTCAGGTTGAAAATCTTTCGCCAGCCACCTACCGGTGTGTACTGGCAGCTTCTAGGCTCTATGTACTTATCATAGACAAACACCATACCGCCAAAGTGCGAGTCGGACTCTCGCACCGAGGGTTCCGCACAAACTTATAGGTATGTAAATAATTCGTCCATCATAGGAATCTTAACGAAGAGATATGAATCGGACAAACTTAATTTTATAGTTGGTAAACTGTTGTCTCCACTCATCGACATAAGTTTATATTTTTTTTTGTGTTGTAAGTACAAATTTACAGTTTTCAGTTTTTTTCACAGCTTCAAGAAATTGCAGACTTAAGTATTTGATATTAATTTCAACTTGTTACCTTCACACGTTCCTCAGAAAAGGCCTTGACAGACGTACAACGAAGTGATCCTATAAGGGTTCCTTTTTCCCTATTGAGGTACGGAACCCTAAAAAGTGAGATGAATGGACTCAATGGCCTTAACGATAGACTATCTGAGATTTCAATACTACAAAGGTCAGAAATCATTTTCAATGCATTTTGCTTCAAATGGAAGTTAGTCCCATCATCTCTAAGGCAATATGCAAACTACAATTTTGACAGCAAATCAATCAAAATCGAACCCACTTCGACTCAAATCGTCATTCAATAATGCACCTTAAATCAAGGCTGGAAGTACGATAATGCTCATCGAAGTGTATAGTGACATAACGACGGTAATCATTCAAGTCGTGACCTCGATCGATGACCTGCAACTTTCGTTGGGTTTTATAACTTCAAGTTGAGAGTATTGTGTCATTTTGACTTGTACATTGATGATAGCTATAAGATCGGGCTCCACTAGGGCATCGATTCGACCCGAATCGAATAGCAATAATTCTTCTCCTAAATATTCACTATGAAACTGCGTCATCAGCAAGGTCGCGCCTGTAAATTTTGTATAACGCACGCGTGAGTGGATAGTCTACTCTAATCCTTTCTACTATTTCTATGTAGTGGGCGCTTATCTCTAGGAGCATCAAACAATGTTAAAATACGAGCTAACATTTTACTAAAGATTAATTTGTTTCTATAGTTCCGGAGAAAACCATAATTAGCATCGTAGGGCATTGTGACTCAAGTGCGTTCCACAATTTAAAAAAATTAAAAAATATTTAGTTTTATTTATATTACCAGTAAATAATGTTCTCTTTGTCATTAATATAAGTACATTGAAAGAAGAAACATAAATTATTAAAACTGTTTTATAGACCGGTATAAGAATGAAGAAATGCTTAAGACGCCATTTTGTAGAATCTTAAATAGTTTACACAAGTTTTTCACTTAGCATCACATTTTATTACTTATACCAAATACCAATTAAAATTAAAGAATAAACAAACTTTAATGACATTGAATTTAGTTTCCTCATCTATTTTTACACTGCCTCACCCAGTTTGAATGAAAACAACTAACGTTGCGCGGGCGCAATAGTAGCGCGTGTCAATTAGTTTAACGTTAGAATTTCACCGATTTTTAGCGGTGGCATGTTAATTTTGTAACGTAACCGTGTCTCGGTTTAGTAATGGCCCTTTGGGAGACTTATAGCGTAAATATTAAGAAATCTACATAGGTAGATCGGTGGGGATCGTAATATTTGTCTTTAGCAATCGAAAAATCCACACTCACTGACTGACTCGAACGCCCAGCCCAAACCTTTATACCTAGAAAGTAGAAATTTTAAACAGAGGGTGTTTTTATGAAAGATGATACACCTAAGGGGGTAAAATAGGGGATCGCGGGTAAAACTGCGGGGCGGATGGCTAGTTTTGTTCTGATAACTGGCAAGTTTTAGATGAGCAGGTTACATTGGGTTGGTCATTTTAAAATTAGGCTTTCAGATTATGAACTTAGAATTGTGAATTGTTATTTGAAAGGCTGAACTTCGAATATCAAATGGATATATGTGATTGCTTTTGTTGTTGTAACAATGTATTATAGAATATAGTAGGATCCATCATTACATCGCATTAAACTTCATTTATTTCTCGTTTTAATAGAAACTGATATTTTGAATAGATTAGCAGACCTAGCCACTCAATATTTGATTAAACATAACAGGTATCCCAACACTGGATTGAGATAATAGCACAAAATAATACCTTACCAGTTTCCACTGAGATTACTATAAGATACGTCAATATAGCGAATAAATGATCAAGATAAAGATAGAGTTTAAGCCCCGCGTTCCCGTGGGATCTTATGTTTTCCCGGTATAAAAGCCTATAGCCTTTCTTGATAAATGGGCTACCCAACACTAAAAGATTTTTTCAATTCGAACCAGTAGTTCCTGAGATTAGCGCGTTCAACCAAAGAAACAAACAAACAAAGTCAGTTTCGCATTTATAATATTAGTTAGGATTCCGCACCGCGATTTCACCCGCGTTCCCTAGGGATCTTATGTTTTCCCGGGATAAAAGAAGCCTATGTTCTTCTCCGTACCATAGGTTATATGCATACCAAATTTCATCGCGTTCGGTTCAGCGGTGAAAAGCGTGAAAAGGTAACAAACAAACAAAAAACTCACTTTCGCATTTATAATATTAAAGTTAGGATAGTTAGGAAGGATTAAGAAATTAGGATTAGGAAGTTAGGATTAGGTTTTATGAGTACCTATAGATTAAGTCTAAAACATACTGTCCGCGTCAAACGCCTGTAAATATATGCCAGTTTCCTGGACTTATCCAGGGCATTCGATTTTGTATCTGGAGAAAGTTAGGGGTTAGGAGTGCCGGCTAATATTATTATCATGTTAAAATTCTGGTATGCCAATCAAAGTAATGTTGACTATACTGATATACTGCCTTTTTTTTTCAATTATCGGCTTCATAGTGTATTAAAATTAGTTTTTTTTACGTCACACGCCACTGTTTCATAATCAATAGTTTTTTCGATAAGTTGAATCACTTTTTCCACTACTTTTAATGAATTTCTTATTTCTCTTTCATCATCGTTCATAGATCGTCGCGTTCAGTATCAATCAATTGATTTAACTTGAAATATAAACGTTGCATTCATCGTATTACCATTGATTATACTTCGACTGTAAATAAAAGTTACTGGAGCGTTAAATTGTTTGTTTTCTATAAGACGTTTACAAATCTGTATATTATATTGTAATGGTAAACTGACTGACTGTTGATATATCAACGCACAGCCCAAATTGCTGGACCTGTTTGAAATTTTGCACATAGATACCTTATACTGTATAAAATCACAGTCTATGTAACTCTTTCTAACAGTCGGCCAACGGACACGTCTAGGCAGAGCAATCGTGCGGGGCTTGCGGGGTGTGAGAGGGGCGGTAGCGAGCCCAAGCTGCCATACACTCGCTTGGGACACAATGGAGCAATTACGAATACGCGATAGACCACTGTATGTAATTACGCTGTGAGAATATGTAGTTATAATATGTAGGCATTAACTAAGGAAGGATTTTTGGAAATTCGACCCCTAAGACTTATTACTACCGGGGGTACCTACCCCCTGGGTGAAACCGCGGGGCAAAAGGCTAATATTTTAAATTTCAAATATGTTTTTGCTTTGTTTTTAATTCTGATATAATATAGAAATAAAATAAAAAGTTAAGGTTTGAATGCGTTATTCTAAGGAACTACCAGTCCGATTTTAATATTATCTATGTATTTATATAAACTGTGTTGTGTGTTCCTCAGTTTTTTTTTCTTTCAATCGAACATTTCTTCCGTGGTTAATAAAAATCATGGCGGCAACTAATAGAACATAACATTTTAATACCAACATATATAAAAATTGTTATTATAATTATCAGCAAATAACAAATAATATTGAACATGAAGATAAAATAATCTAATATTATCTTGAAAAAATACATCAATAGATGGCGCTACTGGTACATTACATCGCGCTATGGTTTGCCTCTCAATAAATAAGTATATACTCAAGTTTCATACAACAACTAAGTCCAAAACTGCTGGACATAGGCCTTTTCTTTATTTTTGAAAGTTACTCTCGCCATTTAGAAATTTGGTGGTAGAGAACTGAGTACTTTACTAACAAATACATAATTACCTATACATACATATAGGTTTGAGATGTTCCAACACGGAAATAATAAACACAACTCGAGTTGAAATTCAGGTAACTCGAGTTAGCAGGAAGAAACTGAGTGGATGATTTGTTACAAATAACTTTACATATTTGTTCTTCCATCCTACTCTCTGTTAGGATAATAATCATTGCTAAACTTCGTAGGTAGGACTGAAATAAAAAGGTTTTTATAGTTTACATATATAATTTACAGCTTTACGGATACCTTCACTTTTAAGGATAGCGTAACATAACCTCAAACGTCAAATCTGCAATACTGTGACGTTTGTGACCATTGAATATAGTTTGATAGGATCGGAAAACTTCGTGTCATTCGGGGGAGTATTAAAGCGTCCACCCAACGAACGAATCGCGTTCTCGCTCTTTCGATTGATTCGTTCATTTACCGCCAGCCCAAACTCGAGTTAGGGAGAAGTCAACTTGATTTAAGCACAACTCGAGTTGACACATCTCTAATACAGGTCTTTTTGATTAATTATTTTGTTTGTGTTATAAAAGTGCCCGAAAAAGACTAATTCGTGAATTCATTCCTAATTCAAAGATTAATTATTCTAACTTGAAAATCTAACGCCCAGCACCTATTGGTGTGTTCCGGACGTTGCACTTGAGAGCCTAATGCCTTCTAGGCTTTATAAAGGTCGGCAACACATTGGCAATCCCACTGGTATTGCTAATGTCCATAGGCGACGGTGGCCACTTACCATCAGGTGGACAGCCTGTCTGTTTGACAAGATTCTGACATCTGACATAAAAAAAAATTAAAGTGTTCATCAACATCGAATTCTTGGTTAAACAACGGTTAACTTGACACTGTTATATGTTTTAAAATCAGCCAGACCTTGGTTAAACGTCTGATTAAATGTTAATGAATACCAGGCTATCGGTGAAAGGATAGAATAAAACTTTCAACCAACCTTTAAAATTGCATTTTTATAGTGTCTTATTTATTCATGAATCAGTTACTTAATCAGAACATACTACTTACGTGTATTATACATTAAATTATTACACGGTAGTCGTTTCGCTAATCAAACTTTAGTTTTTTTCTTAAGTTTTCTTTTCGCTTTTGTTTTGACTCTTTACGTCTCAAGACAATAACCACAAATTATATAGTTTATTTAGTACAATCAATCCAAACATTGGGCAATCTGTCAAGTTAATTACGTGGTCATTGGACCATGATGGTAGACCACAAATGTGCAGTAACCATGTCCGACATTTTTTAACATCAATCTAATAATAAAATGCCTATTTCAGAACTGTCAAAAAGTTTAAATGACAAAGACTCGCTCCCACGTCGAAAATCCAGCGTCTTTTTGTTGAGTTGAGGAAAGATAGTAAGCACCAGACATGTTTTTAAAATTCGAAAATCAAAAACTTTGCAGGGCATAGCTAAATATCGCGGGGGTAAGGATTTCCTACACCTATGTCGCGATGTTACGCCCTCTCCTAAATGAAACGATTTAGTGCTAGCAACACTGATTTATACAGCACCCTCACCTTTATAAAATACATAAAATCACGCAATCCAAAGTGTTTTCTTTGTCAGCAAACGTACGGATTTATTAGTAATGTTACGCAAACAATTCTTCAATTTCGTGAAACATACTATTACTAAATTTTATTTAGTATCGAATAACTTTTGTCAATATCTTCGAATCGATTCTTTGATGCGTAAAATTATATACAGTATCGATATCCGGTCGATTGATACTGTAATATTAATTAAATGTTACCAGTAAATGGGGAAAATAATTACCTATTACAAGCCTAAACATAAAGGTGTCTTAAGTAGAAATTAATCGTTAAAATGTAATGTAAAATAAGCACTGATTGTTGGTATAATTTTTTTTATTAAGGACCCAACTTTTACCGGATATTGGTAAGAGTGACGTTTCTGGGCTTTCTGGGCCTTCTTCTAGTGTCGACTATCCATTATCTAATTCATAAAAAACTCTTAATGTACTGATTGACTGCCAAAACCTAGAGATTTGAAAGGAACCAATATTCATTGATTACTCTAGAGGCGCAATAAGGAGGGATATTCCGAAATTCAACCCCTATGAGGGTAAAATAGAGAGGAAAAACTAGTCCATTATAATGTTTAATTAGATAATTAAAAATAATTTATTTACGCAGTGTCATACACTAAATTCCTTATAAAACATCTTCACTTAATGACAATTACGGAGGGAATCGACCAGTTTTTATCATAATGTCAAAGTTGACATATTAAAATATAAAATACCTGCTTTCGACCTTGTCAACGGCCAATACAATTAACATACGCTGACATTAAGATTTCAATCTTAACTATTATTATTAAAGTTGTAATTTGTCTGATGGATATTTTGGAATGTATATTTTTTTAAGTGATAATTTTTGCGGATAAAAAAAATATGTAATTTAAAATAGGTACTTAAAACCTTGTGATGCTATAAAAAGTATCATCCTCAAACGTGGTAAAGTATTATAATAAATAAAACAGCCCAAAGTTCTCTTAATTTTATGTTGAGATGAAAGTCAAAATCATTACAAAATTAAAGATATTATTGAAAATTGAAATTGACTGAACATTTTTATATATCAACTAATCGTAGTGATAGACGCGATAGAAGAGTACTTTGTAGTACCCGACTGGCTGGCTACCATACTTAAGTTGAAAACCTGTCGCCAAACACTAGTGTGTTCCGGCAGCTGCACTTTAGAGCCAGTTCCTTCTAGGTTTCGTGTGCTTTCCACCCTCGGCCACATCATCATTTTATACTTAGTAAAAAAACAACGTTATATTTAAGCTACAAACCGCGCTTACTAACTAGGCTCATATGCTGAATAGCCCGACCACAAATGTCAAAGGTTGACCGTACAAGACACGACTTTGACTTTTAAATGATAAAAGCTATTTTTAATCGACTGGCTTGCCTCCAGCTCATCGCTGAGGTGCTAAAAATTAAATTAAATTTTATAAACTGTATATTATTATTCTACTAGCTTTCGCCCCGCGGTTTCACCCGCGTTTTAGGCATAAAAAGTAGCTTACGTCACTTCTAGTTCGGAAGTCAGCCTTCAACTGAGAAGTACCGGCAAGAAACTCAGCAAGGTTACATATATAAAAATTTAAGTTAAAGTTTATCGTAATAATTGTTCAGCATTACAGAGCTGTGTATTATTTTTGATAGTGGTCAATCACAGGACATATTAAAAAAAAACACAACTCTTAATTTAAAACGACTAAACATTAAAAAAAATATTTAAACACCTAGAATATTCCATTATTAAAATATGACTCATGAATCATGTCCGAACAGCGAGCGAGAGAAATAATGTATTGTAGAAATCGTCTCCACGCAAACAAGTGGTGTCGCAAAAATTCGAGTGAAAAGTGAAAGAATCTCATATCCATCGGTAAACTGGACACGTTGTACTTTCGCGGATACATCGACGCGTACGCACATACGCTTACTTGTTTTGATCTATTTTTTTCTAATGGCAAGCAGCTCCCTCTACTTACAATGTTTTGTTATTATCCTGATAATTGTTCCTTACAACAAGTTGCAGCTAGCTAAGAATGTAGTTTGTTTTAAAAAAGAATTATAAGTAACCACGGTGTTGTCGATGGTTGAATATACCTACCTGTGCCGCTATAACCCAAGGCACCGTGGCCTTGGCTAGCCAAGACATACTTACGACCTACTAAACGTTAATTCGTGGAGTTTTTAGTGACCAAGAACCGCTTATTTTAAGTGATATTTACCTGAAACAAGCAGAATAGAAAATATATAAGTAAATTAGTAGGTATATAATCAGGTCTTGATTTTAGATATTAGATTAGCTTGAATGTAAATAAATTTAAGTTAGCAAACGCAACTTTTACGTTTGCATTTACAAAATTCTCTAACTATAGAAATTGACACAGCGCCTCTAGCGGAATACTTATGGAACTTATTCTCCTATATTATTTTTTGCGTTTGTACAATTTTTTATTGCGTTTTCGTGTACGTCAATTCTCTATGGGAAATGAGACAGTGCCGGTCAAAGTCAAAGTCAAAGTTAAAGCCATTGAAATGAAATGAAAATGAAAATGAAATGAAAATATTTTTTATTCAAATAGGCCTTCACAAGCACTTATGAATAGTCTGACTCTAACGCTCGGTTCGGAAGGTTGCTTTTACTGAGAAGAGCCGGCAAGAAACTCAGCAATTACTCTTTTCAAAACCAACTCAGATTTATTACATTAAATTATTTATCTAGTCTCACTGACAATATATGTGTGTTATAACAAAAAAGAAAAGAAACAAAATGATGAGTGACATAGTTAATAAATAGATAGCAAATTTAAGCAGACCAGCCCCCACAAGCAGCACCTGTTCACAAGTATGACGCATGTGGCAGCCATCGCCCTCCTCGCACATATTGTAGGGAAGTGAGCGACCCACCACACGACGCCGCCGCAAGCAAAGGCCTCAAAGTGACCTTAAGCATGCTAAAAGAAAAACAATTTCACGGAATATGAATAAGAACACACAATATGTTATCACTGTTACCATTCACATGTTTATAGGGCAAAAAAAGTGTATCATAATAACAATATTAAAAAAATTATGATAATATATTACACAAAAATTAATATACATACACAAAAAGTAACAAATCTACCAAGCATTATCGTCTTTTAAATAATCATTCACAGTATAGTAAGATTTTTCAATTAAAACAGCTTTAATACGGTCCTTAAATCTTTGTGAAGGCAAATTTAAAATTGAAGTAGGGATTTTGTTATAGAAGCGTGCACCTTGTCCTAGAAATGAACCTTGCACTTTTTGGAGTCTATAAGCAGAGGTCACAAGTTTGTGCTTATTCCTAGTATTGATCGAGTGTACGTCACTTTTTCAAAAAATCACTAATATTTTGATGGACAAATAATATGTTTGCATAAATATATTGAGATGCAACTGTGAGTATGCCGATTTCCTTAAACTTATCTCTGAGGGAAGTTCGAGAGCCCAAATTATAAATAGCTCGCACTGCCCTCTTTTGTAAAATAAAAATGGTTTCTATATCAGCAGCTTTACCCCAAAGTAAAATGCCATAGGACATGACACTATGAAAATAGCTAAAATTTATTCAGTTTAGGCCCTAGGGCACTTATGAACGTCGAAACTACTGAAGTTACCATCGGTTCGGAAGTCGCCTTCAACTGAGAAGAACCGGCAAGAAACTCAGCAAGGCTACATTTATTATAATTTTTTTTTTTTGGACATCTGACAATGTTGGCTTTTTTTCCATTAAATGTTTAACATTTTTAACAATGCTTAAAAAATATAAGTACGAAATCAACTGTAATCTAATCCAGTAATTTCGAGATCTTTTAAAAAAGTAATAATTGCATTTCATAAGTACAATCAATTGTAGTTTAAAAATATATCGTGGTATTTGAGAACACTCCATTTATGAAATAATCCGGTAAAGTTCACCCGTCCAATCACCTCGTTACCGGACGCCTTTACCTTCGCTCGCGCACCGCAGAGAATGCTCGTGATTACAAAACTTACACATTCTATTGATCTTATCTACAATTAAAGAGCTGTTTGTTTCCTTTGTGTATATTATTTAATAACTTTGTACTTTTTTACCCTTAGCTCCACTTTAAGCATCCCTTAAAAACCTGTATAAACCGAATACTAATGGGGAGGCCATTACGGTTTTCCCTCAGCGCTACAAAATGGGGTTATTCAAGAGGGGCGTAAAAAGATCTCTTCAAGGTCGGCAACACATCGACAATACCTCTGGTATTGCAAATGTTCATAGGCGGCGGTGACCACTTACCACCAGGTGGACCGTCTGCCTGCTTGTCAACCTACTGACATAAAAAAAAAAACTCATATTCTTTGAAGTTTTACAACCCACGACTTTCGTCATGGCATTGGACATCACTACCACTGAACTATCATAGTTAACTCTTCTGTGACTTCTGGATTTACTTCTTTATCTCACTGAGCAGAAGTGTCTAGCATTTCTGCTAGCTAACTTACAGTAAAAATATTCATGTTTAGCCATAGAGATTTTTTTCAAAAGTCATTCAAAGGACCTGGCAGCAGAGCCAATAGAAACTTAAGTTTTCAACCGAAAATAAAGAAATTAAGTTTTGTAATAAAGTTAAATTCAATAATTCAATTCCTCGCCGATTTGCTCGGATTTTATCATCCAAGCTCATCAAGGCTTCGAGAGACCGACGGGCTGGGAGCTTTTTCCGCCAACGCATAAGCTTGGCCATTCAAAAAGGGAACGCTGCCAGCCTGTTGGGAATCTTACCTATCGATAGCAGCGAGGGATTTGAGGATATCATAATTTGTATTTTATACATTGATTGTAAATATTTGTAGTAAATTCAATAACTAAAGATAATAAGATATATTTTGGAGTGTGTGCAGGAATTGTTCAACTTAATTCTACCATCCCCATTCCTACACCGAACCACAAGACGCCGCGCTGGGAAAATTTTCACCCATACATTCCGAACATACGGATACAACTTTTTTTTTTTTTTGGACTGGAACAGAAAGGTGGTGGGTCCAGGGGACCTTCTTCCACCGTTACGCGGGCTATACGGCGAGCGCTGAGGGCTCTCAGCCGTGACTTAAAACTAAATAAATTTAGGGCAACGGTAGCCTGAGGGTGCCCGCTGTGGGGCTCGACCTCGGCTCAGGACGTTGCCAGGGGAATAGGGGAGGACTTAGCATGCAAATAAAATATATTATTTGGGGATCGGTCGGATTGCTTAATAGGCAGCTCGGGCCGCGTTTAAACGGGACGAGACTGGGAGGGACGTCGTGACGGTCCTCGCCGGCGAGGACGAAATCGTGGTTGACGGTTACGCATCTGTATTTGTTTCCGGGCTTCTTCAGCCTCGATCTGGGCTAGGGTGGTGGTATCGTCCAGTTCGCTGAGGGCGAACCTTGGCCTACGGATGCGGGAGATAAGGGACGCGGTGTATGTGACAGTGTTGATGATCAACGGATTCGCGTGATGCGCTGCGGTATCAAAATATCTGCGTGCAGCGCGTTTTATGAACTGTTTGATGGTGGGGAGACCTAAGTCAAGGTGTAGGTTTTCATTGCGACGGATACAACGTTTTGCATCCACTTTTATAATGCGGACAGCAAAAGAGTTCCACTCCTTCCGGCGTCTGTGTTTCCTGACTCCTTCAATCTAGGGACTTTCAAACCAGAGTGAATAGGTTTCTTCTGGGCAAGCGTGCTCCATCTTATAGGCTTCGTCTTCGCCCTCTATTAGGCGGCTCAGTGACCAAACGAAAGCCCATTGGGTACATACTTATTTTTATTTATTTATTTTCTTAAATCTTTGCCGCGATTGACCGTGGCCTTCACTTTAGGCCCAATCTGAAAACCAGCGCTGCAGCATAAGCTGAGATAGGTGCCTTTATGGCCTCACACAGCCTTAATTATGTGTAATTGTATTGTTTCCTTTGTTTTTATCTTTACACTGTTGTTTGTTAATGTGTGAGTGAACAAATGTTTTTCTTTCTTTTTTTTTTCTTAAAAAAATACTGGAATTAACACGCATGGCTACCATTTATCCCTATCGTTATTATATACCGGTTAAGCTTGAGTATATAGTTACAAGTTAAGCGAACAAGAAAGTGGTTTCATAACACAATTTTCACGCTCGGCTTCGTCCATATTTCATTCTATACAACATAACAGTGTAAATTAAATTATGGTGCGACAAATGTCGTGACTGTCGGAAGAATATGTAAAAAGTTGTTTTGAAATGATATAAAAAAACAACCCTTTAGGCTGTCATAGAATAGGGTATTTGACTGACATTCAAATCAGCAACTTTTTATGAAATGTCAAAACGATAGGTTTATATGGAGTTTTGTATGAAATACAAGCATGTGACGTCATAATTATATAGCATACTCTTTATGGTTAGATTGGTCATTAAAATCATAATAAGGATAAATTTAATAAAATAATCGTGGTTTCCCCTTTTTTTTAGATGTTTTATACATTTGTTAGGTTAGCCTATTGAGAAAGTAAACTAAACTTTTTTTCTTTACACACAAATATTGTCAGTTAAGATAAATAATTTTATGTAATAAATCTATACCCTATCTATCACGCCACACAGATCGTGGGTTCGATTCCCACGCAGGAAAAACATTTGTGTGCATGAACATGGCTGTTTGTCCTGAGACTAATCTATATACATGTGTTTAGAAAAAAAAATACGTGTGGCACTGGGGGACTGCCGCGGTTAAGCTATTGCATTGCATTTTTTATCAACTTATGCAATTATAATTATTTATTTATTTTTTATTTAGGCAGTTTTTTTTCTGTTCTTTGATATTAATTCAAGTTTTTTCTTTGATATTAATAGATACCTACACCTACACCTATATACTTTCTCACAAACAGCATACACACACATACATACACGTTAAACGAACGCTTAACGTGTATGTATGGGAGGTGTTAGGTTTTATCGTTACGGAATTTTTTCGTTACGAAATTTCTTGATTCGGTCGCCGCGCTCAAAGCCCCAAGCCCGCGATAAAAGCTATACAATAGCTTCAAAAAAATTTGGGATCAGATGGGCGTGACGTGGGTGATTATTATTTTAATAGAATACAGTTTAAACCATCCAAATCGGTGGAGCCGTTTACGAGAAATTGGAAAAACATACGCGTCGAACATAGAACAAAGATATATAGAGTATGCTTTCTGATCAGTTTCTAATGTAACTAATCATGAAATAAAATAGGAAATATACTACATGTTAGCGACACTGCTGATTTTCTATATAATAACACCAATGCCTACGTCACAAACTCAAAATGGCGACTTTCTCCACAGAAAATTGTCACTTTATGTTGGTTACGTACGTGTCCACCTTAATACTGTGATTATGTTCGTGTAACTTGATACGTAAGGTCATTAAAACATGACAGTACTTTGACATTAGTAAATATAACTTTCCATGATTACAACTGTGAATTTCCATAAATAAGAAATTGCATTCCAGAGTCAGTTCTTCTAGGCATTTTTTTATTATGGACTAGCTTCCACCTCGCGATTTCACCCACGTTCCCGGGGGATCTTATGTATTCCCGGAATAAAAAGTATAATAATAATTTACTAAGTAAATTAAATTAATTATATAATAATTACAGCCTATATCTGTCCACTGCTGAGCACAGGCCTCCTTTCACGTATAATGGTGAAAGGGGAATGGGCAAATACTACATCACGCGTGCCCACTGCGGATTGATGGAGAGGTTAGTGTTCAACGTACTGTTGGAGTTGTCAAGCCACCTAGGAGGTCTCTAACAAGCTTAACGACTGTCACATTTAGTGATAACCGGGACCAACGGCTTTACGTGCCTTCTGAAGCATGGAAACACTCAAAATGAAATACCACTAGGCGGTCATCCATCCAGGTACCGGCCAAACTGGACGTTGCTTAACTTTGCCGATCGGTTAAGAACGGCTAATCAAGCTACGCCACCAGCGCTTCATTAATCCAGATTATGAAGCGATAAGATATTAATCGATAATCGATAAAAAGTATCCTATATATTAATCCAGAATCCTACTAATATTATAAATACGTGTGAATGTGAGTTTGTTTGTGTGTTACCTGAGGATTTACTTGATTTGATAGCGAAGGCTGAAACGTCCACATTAACTCATATGCTTTCGTTCGTTAGCCTATTAATATTATATCCACTGTCGTCGTGAAAAGCTGGTACAAAAAAAAACTATCACATAAGTACAAAAAATTTTTGCCTAACGTAACAATGCGGTTTTAGTTTTGTGTTCTAGGCAATCAACGTAGACAGGTAGTAGGTAAGCCTAGGTTTTGCGGTTTGGACTCACTATGATTTACTAATCATTTGAAATCTGACTTATTTAGTAGCTTCCACCCCGCGATTTCACCCGGGATCCCCTATTTTACTCCCTTAGGGGTTGAATTCTGAAAAATTCGGCCTGTCATTTATTTATTTATTTATTTATTTATTTATATAAGGTTTCTTCCCGGTTGTTCTCAATTGAAGGTGACTTCCGAATCGGTGGTAACTTCAGTAGCTTCGACGTTCATATGTGCCCTTCTGGGGCCTAAACTGAATAAATGGCTTTGACTTTGAAGGGACTGTAAATTTCCGGTGTCTTGGTCCAAAGGTTTGACCTGGACGTTGAAGAGCCAGTCAGTGAGTGAGTCAGGACTTTTCTTTTTATATCGCACGTTCTATTTATGTAACCTAACCTAACCATGTTCTGAAATAGTTAAATAGTTCTATATTTCTTTAAGGAAATATTTATTCATGTCCTATACGTTTTCGACCATTGCTTATTTATAAATCTGTAATTTTCTTGAATATTTTGTACCACGTGAATTTATAGTAATTTACGAAACGATCTAAGTTTGGTCTATGGTTCTCACAGGATAGTCTACTTTTTTTATAATTAACCAGCCCTAATATGCTTAACCAATGAATGTCGTAATAAATAATAAGTATTGCTTAATTCATTAGCAACCGTCAAACCGAGTCAATATTACATGAACTCTCGAACACGTAATGTTTGACTTGCCTACATTCTCAAGCGATTTTCATTTTTACTAAATTTAACTTAGAGTTTACGTTTCGTTGTATAAATATTGTAACGTCCTAGTTTTTTTTTCTATATGACAGTGCCATAAAACTATACGATGGCAACACAAAATCTATAAAATGGCAGAGGGAACTTATGAACGACGAAGCTACTGAAGTTACCACCCGGTTCGGAAGTCAGCCTTCAACTGAAAAGAACCGGGAGAAACAGCAAGCGGTACTCTTAATAGTTAGGTATTATTGAATATTGAAAATTATCCTAAAGCTCTAACTGATAAGGTTCTTATTTCTTTATCTCAAATCACTTTTTAAATAAACGTTAATTAAAGATAGACTACTATAAAGAAATACCGACGGTAACAAAACATTATCCCACTTACGACAAAGCCCTGGCAATTTTTCCCAAAACACAAACTATTTCAAAAACTTTACAATAGACAATACATAGAGTATCAATCTCATGGGAAACTATTTGCATAGAGCATGGACCTTCTTAAACTTATTACAAGGTAATCTCTGAAATCCGATTTTAGATAATACAATACAAATATTAAGTAATATAAATAACCTTTGAGAGAAAGATAACCTTGATCGTGATTTTAGATAAAAGAATACATAAGATAATAAAGGGCCAAATTCATTGTTTTTAGGGTTCCGTACCCAAAGGGTAAAAACGGGACCCTATTACTAAGACTTCGCTGTCTGTCCGTCTGTCTATCCGTCTGTCTGTCCGTCTGTCTATCCGTCTGTCTGTCTCCAGACTGTATCTCAAGAACCGCGATAGCTAGACAGTTGAAATTTTCACAAATTATGTATGTCTGTTGCCGATACATGCAACATTGTTGTCCCATACAACAAACGCGATTTTTTTGCCCTTTTATTTCTATATGGTGGTTCTTGTTGACCTAGAATCACGAAATTTGCCAAAAAGCAAGGTCTTACAGCACAAATAAAGGAAAAATTCCAAAAAATAAAAGTTGAAAATTAAAGGGTGTCCGTCCCCATACATACATAGTTACGCAAATTAATAAAGACCTCTGAGTTGTATGGGCGCTCATAAAATTTAGAGGTCTAGCTTAATTGGCACATACCTCAAATAAGGTAAATAAATAAAATTGTGCATTTCCCGTGATGGACGAACGATGGACGAAGTTTGTACGGAACCCTCGGTGCACGAGTCCGACTCGTTTTTTACTAAGGCCTGTGTTGTATGTATGTCTGTTAGTTGCTTTTTCACGACTAAACTGCTAAATCTTATATAAATTTGTAAGTAACATAACAAAACAAGTATTAACAAATGATTTTTAACGTTTAAAAATAATTAAAATACATTTTATATAATGTTTGAATAGCTGTTCACTTTCGCTGGCGCTCACCTATAACCTTGCCAAGCCTGTCTCGTCTCATGAACAAATTGTTACCACCATTTGCAAACCCGTAAGTGGTACATGTCGTTTGGTGGCTATTTTCTCTTTCATTAACTATTTTAGTAGGTTTAACATATCTATTTTATTTAATAAAAATGAATGGCTAAAAGTCTTGCTAAGCGCAAATCTCGAGATTGGGTGGACCAATTCAACGAAAAATAATTGAAGTCCGAAGAAGGTTCTTATGAAAAGAAAAATTGACTGAAAAATTGGAAAATTCGGGAAAAACTGAAAGTTTAAAAATTTTTAAGACACCGATGTTTTTGCGTTATATCGCCAGTTTAGGAAGGTTATAGAGTATTTTTAGCTTGAGAACGCAGGTGAAACCGCGGGGGACAGCTAGTAATTATAAAACACAATCTTTCTATCAGCCTGAACTCGCTGTGACCTGCGGTTGCACTCGATATATAGTAACTCTAAAAATATTTTAACCGATCGATAGTTTACCCGTGAAAACATAACATTGGTGATTCTAAGAGAGGTAGAGCATAGCGATATGTCGCTCTAAGAGCAACTCGACTGGGGAAGTACCTCCACCTTACAGAATACTGCAGCCAAATAACTTATAGTTGTGTTCCTGCGCGTGAGTAAGGTCGCCAGAGCTCATCGGGGTGGGGGAAGGGTCGGCAACGTGCGAGTGATACCCCTGGTGTTGCAAGCGTTCATAGGCTACGGAAACCGCTTACCATCAGGCGGGCCGTATGCTTGTTTGCCGACAACGTGATATAAAATAAAAATAAACATTCGCTTTGTATAATATTACTAGCTGTTACCCGAGGTTTCACCCGCATTGCCGGCATAAAAAATAGCCTATAACATTATATTTTTCCTCTAGGCATAGACCTTCCTCAATAAACGGACTTTCTAACACAAATAGATTTTTTCAAATCATATCAGTAGTCTAGGAAATTACCTCCTAAATTAGTGTAGATAACTGATACTGTGCCATATACAAAAGCCTAAAGAAGCCTTATATCCGTAAACTTACTCAACAATAATTAGGAAACCATTATGCAGCCGGACGTACCTACATACCTCCCTAATATTTACAATGCGCCGGCAGAGCAAATGATTGCGTGAATCCGCGGGATATGTATGTATGTAGAAAGCTGTGGTAATTAATACCTACATATAATATTTACTTATGTCTATATTAAATATTTTTAAACATTCCATACTTACGTTGTTTAAATGTTACCATCATAAAAAAATTAAGTAAGTAGTATTTTTTTTAAATGGTCACTTTCTTTTATTTTGTCATTACTATTAATTAAGTACATACTTAATAGAATTTAATTCCTTTAATATACTATTGACTGCTTGAACAATGATATAGATATATAGTATATTTATATGGTATAACTATGTATATAATGGGATTTCATTCTCGGTCACAAAAAAATGATTTGTAAAAAATCGAGTGATGCTTTTTTTAATCAGCTCCTAGATTCATTACTATATCTCGTAGTTTCAGATTTAGCCATAGACAAGACCATATGAAAAATTCACCTTGTAAAAAAAAACAAAAGAAATAATATATTTTTTTATAATTGACTGCAATTAAATAACGTAGTTATTAGACCTAAAATCAATATAAAAAAAATACAATCAGCAAATTATCAACACTAATTAGTAATTAGAAATCACTAAGCACCCTAAAATTAAAGTTAGGTAACAAATCCGAGAAATCGTCTGCAATCAATCATCAACGTATAATTTATAGTTTTACGGATTTGTTGCGAAAGTATCATCTTGTTATTAATTTATATTTATTGGAATCTCATCTATGTATTGTTATAAGAGCATACTAGCTATTCCCCGCGGTTTCACCCGCATTCCCGAGATGAAAAGTAGCCTATAACCTTTCTAATGAATTGAGCTATAAAATGCATAGAGATTTTTTTAAATCTGACTGGTAATTCCAGATTAACGCCTTTAAACAAAAAAACTCTTTTATTATATTAAGTAGTGTAGATTAGTACCTGGGCGACCGAGCTCTGCTCGAGTGAATTATAGAAAACTAGATTCCACCCCGCGGCTTCACCCGCGTTCCCCAAGGATCTTATGTTTTCCCGGGATAAAAGTAGCTTATGTTCTTCTCCGTACCATAGACTATCTGCATACCAAATTTCATCGCGATCGGTTAAGCGGTGTAAGCGTGAAAAGGTAACAAACAAACAAACTCACTTTCGCATTTATAATATTATAAAGTTAGGATTAGGATTTTCCCAGATATGAGACCTAGCTAGATCGATTTTTCGCCCCCATAAACCCCCTACATTGTAACTTTCATCGAAATCATTAGAGCAGTTTTCGAGACCGTGAAACAAATATTACTCATTTAATAGAATAGGATAACAAGTAGTAGGTACTTATATGTCGTTTTTCAGTTATCTGGTTTCCATAGCACCAGTTCTACTTATCTTGGAATCAGATAGCCGTGTGTGAAGAATGTCTTAGGATATAAATTTATTACTAGCTAACTAATCCCCAGCGTGAGTTGCAATGCCTCTCTATCTCTTCTTTTATTTTTGTCAGTCACCATCAAGGTCATGCGCACAACAATTCACCAAAGTTTCGTCGCAATCGGATGAATAGTATAGGAGCATACACTAAAAAGAAACAATCAAACATACGTACAAATATTTACTAGCGGCACAGCGTAATTACATACAGTGTTCTATCGCGTTTAAAGTCACGCGAAATGCCGCTTTGTATAGGCATTCGTATTTGGGCTCGCTACCGCCCCTCTCTTGCCCCGCAAGCCCCGCACGATTGCTTTGCCTAGACGTGTCATTTGGCCGACTGTAAGCGTTACATACACTGTGGTAGCGGCAAACCTATACTATAGTCTTCAACATAAATGCGAAAATTATACAGGTAAAGCAAGGTCTTTGAACTCGCAGTATGTTAATACAAAAGGGAAGCTGCCAATCGATATAGTACTTACTTTTAAATATCCCTACGGTAATAATATTACAATTTACAATCTTGTCCACATATTATTAAGGTAGCTTCTTCGGAAACAACGAATGATAAAAATAATTGCAACAAGCAAGAAGGTCAGAGAAAAAGGACAATGAGAATCCATATATAAATAGCCATGCTCGTTTTAAGGTTGTTCAAGGAAGATATATTTTACTGGCATTCTTGGAATATATAAGGCTTTAAAGGTAACTTGGGATTTTTGACACGTATGGATTAAATTTTATGAATGTTCGATTGTTTCTCCAATATACATACTTATACTTTAAAAAGTTATGAATAAGAATTAGAGAAAGAGGTTTGATAAATAAATAGTTTTTATATCCAGGCGGGTATAGCCCACAGTGAGGAGAAAAACTGCATTTTTATCACGCTAGGTGGCGCATAAGCGACTGTACCTTGCTTTGACATAAGATCTGTCAAATCGTACTAATTTTTGTAAACACGTACAATTTTTAATTATTTTCTCAAGAATGCCTCAATGTAGTGCCCTGAATTGTACTAACAGAGGAGTTCATCTGTTTCCCAAGGATCCCAAGCGCAGAAAACAGTGGGAAACATCTTTGCGTATTAAAAATTTCAGAGCAAGCAATACAGCAAGGTTATGTAGTTCGCACTTCAAAGAAAATGATTATTTTGGGAGGAGTAAATATACGGGTGAGTGAAACAATTACTATTACATTGTTCCCCCAATTAGATATCTATTTAAAAATCTTCATAACATTCATACATATTAACATTTCCTATGTTATATTTCAGATGCTGAACCGTTAGCTAAGTTTCTAAAAAAAAACGCTGTACCATCAGTATTCTGCTTCACCAAGATCAAACCTGAAACTCCAGCTGCACTTGAACGTCAACACCGTCTTGAAAGAAGAAGCCAAAGAAAACTTTTTGAGGATAAAACATTGCCATGTTCAAATGTAGACCCTCCCACAGCAGGAACCTCAGTTCCTACTGAGGTGCAGTCTCAGTGTGCTGAGCCTAAGTATTTATCCAAGAGCACTCAAGTTAATCATGAGCATGTATATGGCTCAATAAACAGGTATAAAGAAGATAACAGAGCCATAAAATTCTACACAGGTTTCGAATCATACAAGAAGTTTCAATTTGTCTTTTCAACTCTTAGCCCAATGGCGCATAAAATTCGATATTATGGCAGCAAAATCGTAACAGTATCCACTGAAGACCAATTTTTTATGACACTGATGAAGCTGAAGCAGAATATATGTATTTATGAGCTCAGCAAGTACTTCTGTATCAGTGAAACTACAGCCTCAAATATTTTCATAACTTGGGTGAATTTTGGGCAGCGATAGGCGAGTTATAAAATACCTTCTTTGGTTTTTTAAACATCATCAATTGTTGAGTGCAGGCTTGATGAAATTTTATAGATTTATTGAGCACCATGTCATGAGCACCCAACAACAGTACAGCTACATGCTTACAGCTTGCTGCTGTACCGCTACCTGCGGCACATTCACAATGACATTCTTCTATAGTACCTTCTCGACTAACTTTTGCATCCACTCCATAAGTAACTTTCTTCATACTGGCTTTGCACAGTCCACGTAAATAAGTGAAAGTACCATCAGTAGAAAAACGGGCGGTCACAAGATATCGGGATTCATAAAGAAGTTGTCCTTTTGTTTGGGTATTACTTCTGTAAGAGAAATGAAGATTATTTGACCTTTATGCATACAATTAGTTGTGTGTGGAGAATGTCCATCTTAATTTATTTATATTATAAATAAGGTTGCAACAACAGTGTATATAGTTTCAGGTAAATTTACAAACATACCTTTGAAAGTATTCTTGAATTTCATGCCTACTGATGTTTGGAATAGGCGAATCAGCATTGATGTCTTTGAATGTATCGGAAGGTGGACATACATACGTATTGTCTTCTTGAGCATCCAAGTTAGCACAAAAATTTTGGTTTCGGTCATATGCTTCCAACCTATAAGATAAACAGCATGTAAGCCAACTAAATAAAATTATCCAGTAGAAATACGAAACATAACCTAAAATGTTTAAAGCGCTTACCTTTCTATCAAAGCAGCTTTTTTACCAGCTACCGAAGCATTTCTCCTTCGAAGCTCAGCTTGAAGCTCACGTAAAGAGTAAAACGAGTACATTTTGTAACGTAAATTGCAAAATAAACTCAGAAAATCGCAACCACACACTTGACACAAGATGTAAACAAGGTACAGTCGCCTAGAGCGCCATCTGCTCCAAGCTTTTACTTTGGCTCCTCGTTGGACTTTCATATATTTCTATCTATTTCTATCTATCTAATACCTTTAAACAAGCAATTCTTGTATATATATATACCTATATATATATATAATCTGAATCTCGGAAACGGCTCCAACGATTTTCATGAAATTTAGTATCTATATCTATTCAGTATGAAATTTTCGGGGGCGATAAATCGATCTAGCTAGGTTTCATTTTTGGAAAACGTCGTTTAAAAAAAAATACCAACCTTGCTCGGTCACCCAGTGTACTAATATCTTGGGTAGTTTAACTATTTTTTAATTAATTTCAAATATGAAAAAAGCATATACATTGAAACTTTGGCATCACATCACAAAATTATAACATTTATTTATGCTGCTTTATTGTGAGTTTTTTCCTCTCTGTCTAATGTAATGTATTATTGTGCTTTGTTTGTTTGCTGTTTTTTATTATTTTTATAAGCTTTTGTTTTAATTTTTGCTTGGTTTTGTGATGTCAAATAAAATTCTATCTATTGTGAATTTTGCCAGACTGGTGTAACCTATTTGTCATCAGAAAAGTACTTTTACATTACAATAATATAAGTTAACAATCAACATAGAATATATAAAGCTGACGTCACTGCACAGCACCTGTATTTCACAATCAGTTTCCTTGTTACACATGCCAATTCCGAAACTTCCAAAACCCGTCGCATAAGTCATAAGTCCTTACATTTTTACATAACTTTATACATATATGTAGTGGCGTCAAATGTCGTAGGTTCTAATCCTACAATAAGCTGAGCTTTCGGTGATGAAAAACACTGGGAGAAAACGATGGCACGGTAGAGCACTTTGTAATACTCTCCTGATTGGCTACCACATTCAATTCGAAACTCTGTCGCCACCTACCGGTGTGCTTCGTGCCTTTGTGTGTTTACCACTTTCAGCCACACTTCTGTTTCTCTGAAAATAGTATAAAATAAAGTCGCTATCTGCCTCTGTATTCTCCACTTATTTCTTCTAAACCATACAACGGATTTTGATACGGTTGTCACTAATAGATATAACGATAAACGGGGAAGGTTTGTGTATATACATTGCAACCATGCATCGCCGGGGTGGGTCACTAGTCACCAGTAAAGGTATCACCTTTATATCCCGGATATAGCCTATATTTTCAATGACGCAACATTCAGTTGAACTTTACCGCGTCAACGTCCCAGATGCGTTCATTTGATACATTGCATTATGACGTAACAAAGGCCAGCATTGTACGCATAGGAATTGTTAAGATGCGCATTTTGTGAAAGTTTTTTTTAATTTTAGATAGTATATTGCAAACAAGATAGGCTTGTTCTTTCAAGCAGTAATGGAGTAACGGGTTGACATGATTTTTTCCAGTTTTTAGTCCGGAAAATTACATAGGTTTTTTTATCACGGGAACGCGGGTGAAACTTCGTGGCTGGTAAATTATAATGACAAACAAACACGCAAAAAGTCTGCTATTTACTTTTAAAGTGTACCCAGTGTAAACTACATCAAGTAAAAAACATACAATAGGTACAAATCCAAAGAGGAAATACTGCCAGCCTGTTGGGATCCTTGCCCATCAGCAGCATCAGCATTCCACGCGGTTTCACCCGCGTTCCCGGTATAAAAAAAATCGGGATAAATACAATCCATCTTTTAAGTTGGAACAAATCACATATTTTGAAAAAAAAAACAAAAACTATAAGATCGGATAAGTAGTTTCAGAGATCATCGCGGACCAACATCGTAACTTGGGAATTATACATATTACCAGCTGTCCCCCGCGGTTTCACTCGCGTAGTGGTTTAAAACATAGATTTTGACCGATTCTCAGACCTACCCGATATGCACACAAAATTTCATAAAAATCGGTCGAGCCGTTTTGGAGGAGTATGGTAAAAAAACTAACATTGTGATACGAGAATTTTATATATTGGAAGATGTAAATAAAACGTAAATAAAATATATCCATAAACAAGCGACTAATGGCTTCATTTAAAGTAGTATTCCTGTACTTTAAAATTAATCAGGGCATCGCAGTACTGGTTGACATTGCTCTGTCTACTCCCTTAAGGCCAACAGCATAATGATCCGTGTTATAAATAATAAGTTTGATATCAAACCTGTTTTATATCGATTTGCTCCGATAACGATATCGAATATCTTATTTTATAATGCCAAAATGGCTTCTTATTTTTATTAATTACTAGCTTTCCCGCGCGGTTTCACCCGCGTTTCCGGGATAAATTATAGCCAATAATACTCGGTGAAGATGTAGCTTTCTAACGGTGAAAGAATTTTTTAAATCGGCCCAGTAGTTTTTGAGCCAATTCTTTACAAACATACTTACATACAAATCTTTCCTCTTTATAATATTAGTATAGAAGTACACGGGCGACCGTACTTATTTCGACGTTTTTTTTTGTAAAATCGCATTTTTTCATGAACGCCTATCTAATATATAAAATTCTCGTGTCACAGTGTTTGTCTGCAAACTCCTCCGAAACGGCTTGACCGATTTTTATGATTTTTTTTATGTATATTCGGTAAGTCTGAGAATAGGTTATAGGCTATTTTTATACCGCTACGCGGGTGAAAGCGCGGGGGACAGCTAGTCAATATATTATATAAACTTAATAAGCAAAAAAAAAACTTTACCTAAATCCAAATCGTTAGTCGTTTCCGAGGTACACGAAGGCACGTTTAAAGTTATAAGTTTTGTATTTGACACTTAGATACTCTAACTGCCATACAGGTCGTGGATTCAATTCCTACCCGGTAATTAAACATAATACGATACAATTTAAATAAATAATGTCAAGACGTAAATATTTGCTGAAGCGTCCGTCAAATGCTATTTTAAAACCCGGAACAAAGAATATTATATTAAGATATTTGATTAATATTTAAATGCAAGCAATAACATAGAAAACTATACGTTTCTATTGTACGTGTTAGTTCTAGTAAATGTATTTATTAAAGATGATATATTATTGAATATTTCCTGCAATAAATAAATATTAAAATACTACACAATACTTAGAACTCATTAAATTAATGAAACTACACAAAATTAATATCTGAATAACTTTTCACTGAGCATCGCGTTGAACTCTTTTGTATGGCAGCGTTATTCAAACGACACGTCGTACATAATGGCGCGTGCGCAGGTCACAAAGCATCAGTATACCTTGTGTTATGAGTCAATGTATACGTAGCGAACTAAATATTTAAACAGATTGAAATTTCAAAATTAGTATTTACTCTAACCTAAGGTAGGTATTATTTTTATTCTGATATCATTTACTATGGTAAAAGAAATTTACTAAGGTAAAGGGATAGTGGACAACTTGTATAAAGTAAAATTACTATTAATATAAAGGACATAACACATTTTGGAAAAGTATTAATAAAACCAATTAATATACAGGGTGATTTTGTTATCACTGGCAATACTTGCAGGGGTGGAAGTACTCATCAATGTGAACAACTTTTATTATAGGGCTAACTCTGATATCGCGTAAAATAATACGGTTGCTTCATACATTTTGGTCGAGTAGGTATTGAACTTTTGCATGGAACAGCTGATTTCATGATTTCACAGTTAGTCCCATTATAAAAGTTGTTCATTTTGATGAGTACTTCCACCCTTGCAAGTATTGCCAGTGATAACAAAATCACCCAGTATATAAATAATAATCGATGGCGTCGCGTTGAACTCTTGTACGGCGGCGTTAGTTAAACATAGCACATCGTAGACGGTGGCATTGCGCATGCGCAGGTCATACACGCACTGTAGAAGCCACCGTGAGATCAATTCTCACTTTTTATCAACGATGTTTGATATAAAAGCGAAAGCTTTGATTGGATTCACTTACAAAAAACTAGTTTATTGTCTTTATAGACAGTTTAAGATTAATAATACTAGCTGTACCCCGCGGTTCCACCTGTGTCCCTCTCCATACTATAGGCTCTTTGCGTACCAAATTCCATTGCGATCGGTTCAGTGGTTTAGGCTTAAAAAGGTTACAAACAATTTTTTAAACGCATGTTTAATTTGCTCTTCTATAAATACTACGTTTTTATTATGAACTACTTAGAACCCCTATTTTACTCCCTTAGGGATTGAATTTAAAAAGTCTGGCCTTATTCCTTGTCTACATCATAAATGGATCCTCTGTACAAAATTACAGCTCTTGCTCCAAGGGTTTGTACTTGCGTTGATAAGGCAGCACTTTTCGTATTATATATATTAATTTGGAATCTACAATTAGTTTTGTTGAAGAAAAGACTAAATTTGGTCTTTATCTATCATAAAAATAGAGCTGTATCTTGCTTAAATGCCTTGTCAGTTAGGTAGGTCGTTTATAGTAAATGAACATATTTCTAGATGCTATATGCAACAGACTGGTTTAATCGTGGATGTATCAGTGAGTCACACATTTCCATCCAACTCAAAGTTGATCAAATTTGGGAGCTCTTAAGGCACTTATGAACGTTACAATTGACTCTACCATTGGTTCGTAATATACACTACACGGTAAGTATACACGTTAAGTATACACTATAAGATAAGTAGGTATACACAATTGTAAAATTAATAGTTAAATATCCTGAGATGCCCATCTGCAGATCCTTACAATGGAAACCAGATAACTGTTGTACGTTTGTGAGGAAGGATAGATGGGTGTTTGTTACTCTTTCATGCAAAAGCTACTGAACGTTTGTGGATGAAATTTGGCACACAGATTGAATATATACTTTATATCCCGAAAAAATATAAGATCCCTCGGGAACGCGGATGAAACAGCGGTCCGGAACTAGTTTCACATAAACAAATGTTTCGCGCCAGTCACAAAATGTACGGACAAACTTATAGGAATAATAATAGACTTAACATATATAGTTATTCATCAATGTACTACATTATGTACTATCAGTACCTATATTATTTGCCAACAAAGTAAAACATGATCACAATATCAGCATAGACATTCAAAACGTAGCATACCATCACGGTATTGTATGAGAAGAGCCGGAATTCTTGCGGGGAATGTGCGCGGGCGCAGCCTGCCAAGGACGCGGCGTCAGCGTCAGCGCGGACCGAGCTATGTACTACGTGACAATTTTAACTATATCTACACGTATTGATTCGTATTCTTGTTTTTATTTACAATCAATGTATAAAATACAAACTATGATATATAGAAAACATCCTCAAAGCCCTCGCTGTTGTCGATAGGCAAGGTTCCCAACAGGCTGGCAGCGTTCCCTTTTTGGATGGCCAAGCTTATGGGTTGGCGGAAAAAGCTCCCAGCCCGTCGGTCTCCCGAAGCCTCGATGAGCTTGGATGGTAAAATCCGAGCAAATCGGCGAGCCTCGAACCCCCACGGACCCATGGTTTCCACTGCATGGTTAAGTATAATATTACAATAAATTCAAGTTTCTTTTATTTAAATATAAAAATTAAGCAGCTAAATATTATTGTTTTGTAAAATTCTTTATAAATGTTATACGACGCGGTCGAATGAAACCAAAAAATATTTTATTTTTATTATTAAGTATTTTCTTGGTTTCAAAGTCAAAGCCATTTATTCAGTTTAGGCCCTAGGAGGGCACTTATGAAGGTCGAATTTACTGAAGTTACCACCGGTTCGGAAATCAGCCTTCAACTGAGAAGAACCGGCAAGAAACTCAGCAAGGTTACATTTTTTTATAATCTGACTATATTCAAATAAAAAAACGCTTGTATTGGCCCAAATTATTTGTTTATGTCTTTTGCTGTAAAAACCATGGGTCCGTGGGGGTCTCGACGATTCGATCGGATTTTATATCATCTAAGCTCATCGAGGATTCGGGAGACGGACGGACGGGGAGCTTTCTCTGCCAATAATATAGCTCGACCATACAAAGAGGGAACGCTGCCAGCTTGTTGAAACCTTGCCCATCGGCAGCGGGAGTAGCTTCGAGGATAAAAATACTTGTTGTAAATTAGTTTACACGAAATAGATTTATTTGTTTTCGTCACTAGATTCAAAGCACTAAACTTTGAATATACAGTTACTTACGACAATACATTGTAATGAATTGTATATCTGTGGAAATTATGAGCGCAATATTCTCACGATGGCGGTTTATATTGTTAGAAATATTGTGAAAAAAAAAAACTAAGTGTCATATTTAGAAATGCATTAATATAATGCATTCATACAAAATATAACTGTGTATTAGTGTCTGCGTAGCAAAGAGTTGCAGTATTTATAAAATAAAAAATATTTATTCAAATCCAAACAGTTCCATTTAAGATTAATTTTGTGATTTTATCTTGAAATGTGATAGCATAAATATCTACCATATCAATATATACAAATATTTTAAATTTATAGTATCACTACATATTATAAAACAAAGTCACCCCGCCGCGTCTGTCTGTACGCGATAAACTCAAAAACTACAGATCGAATTTTCATACGGTTTTCAACAATGGACGGAGCGATTCATGAGGAAGGTTTAGGTATACAGTGTGTCTGATCACCGGTATATTGCGTACTTTTGTAGCTGTCGAATGAAACCATTTTTATGCCTATAGGACGTCTACATCGGTAGATATTGCAAAATAAATAGACACATACACACTCAGTTTAAAAGAAAATTAAAATGGCCGCCATTTCAAAACAGTAGGGGCAAGATGCCTTATTATCGTGGATTTGATATTACTTCGCCTTGACGGGTCGTACACCGGTGGTGATCAGACACACTGTATAATTCATGAATGTTATCTGTCACATGCAATTTGAAGCTCTATTTAAATTATTTATTATTAACCGAGCAGTTCTTTTGGTTTGAATTCACAAGCCTATACAAAGCAAAAAGAGGTTGCATGCAAAAAATATTTGATAGTGAATGCAGATTTGAAAATAATAATGTCAAATTAAACTACTTTACAATTAGAATGTCTCATACAATTTTATGATGTAACTATACATTATAATGACATAAATAATTACTTAATTTGACTATTTAATTACAATTGGAATGTTCTTAATTTAAAAATAATAATTAGCGCACATTTTAGTAGCCATTTTGTGAATACCTTGAAATTTTGAATAAAGAATGATACTAATTAGGTACTTAGAATAATGCTATTACACATTACCAAAATTGTTTTATTATTCATTAGTACAAAAAATCATATCCAGAGCCATACAAAGATTTGTACATTATATAAAAATAAATTTAGAGAGTTTTAAATGTTTACTAGTATGTACATTACCAGTAACATGACATATACATAACATATATCTTTTTAATATTACACAGGCAATATAGCAATTTTGGCATCGTAGGTAACGATTGTTTGTCGGCGTCCGCGTCGTATAGTAATATAGAATTTCACATTTTCGTTAACATTTCTTAGGAACCAAGGATCAATTGGGTTTCTTACGCAAAGGTTTATTACGTCCAATTGCGTGATAAGATTTATGTGATTTATTGAAGAGTTACGTTATAAAACAGTGGATCTTCTAGCGGGAGAAATTTGCAGTAAGGTTATTATAACGTCATTCAACTTCTATAAAAATTGTGACTTATTTTACATTCTTTGTACAATTTTCTACTATTATTGAAGCAACCTCAATCTCTGGCATGCATCGATCGCATCGTGCCGACTGCTAATCATTTGCCAATAGATTTATAGGATCTACGTTTTTTAGTCTATGATATCACCTATTTTGTGACAACTACGATATGAATACAAATCGTTAGATATTTAAAGTTGAATATTTTAAGAATTCGATGATCATATTAATTTACATATTGACGTGTTAATATTTTTTTATTGTTTCACATTTATTTTTTTCAAATAATAATTTTCTTAGGTTATATTATTTTTTTCGCCTTATTTCCTATCATACAGCTATACAAAAATGGCGCAAAATACATATTGTAGTATTTAAACCAACAAAAAGTATCGTTAAAATTAATATATGTGAGTAATTGATAAAAAATGTATTGTGTAATTAAATATTGCAATTAAATTAATACACATTAATTAATTGATCTTAACGATATCTCATTTACGTAGGTAATATTCTATAGTATGTTGTAATTCTTAATTCCCTTTTTCTGGATGAAAATTTTCCATTCGTGTGAGTAATGCCAAGTAATTATTTTATTGGTTCAAAACCTTACAATAAGTTTTCGGTGAAGGAAAAAAAAACATCGTGAGGAAACCATAGACTATGACAGGGTTCTTAGTAGTACTAGACTAGCTGGCTATAAATAAATAAATGAATATTCTGGGACATTATTCCTCACACACGGCCATCTGACCCCAAACTAAGCAGAGCTTATACTATGGAAGCCAGATTACTGATATACTATATATACCTACTACTTTTCTTTTATAAATATATAAGTACTTATAATAGATAATTACACCCAGACTCAGAACAAACAGACATGTTCATGCACATAAATGTCTGTTCTATGTGGGAATTGAACCCACAACCTGCGACGTGATAGATAGGGTATCTTAGCAACCACGCCAACCGGCCCGCTATCATCCTGAAGTTGTAAACCTGTCGCCAAACACCTTCGACCACATCATCACTTTTCATAGTTACAGAAGGGTATAAAAGGAGGCCACTGAATAAGCAAGGAAGGAAGGGTCTGTCCTTCGCCGTCAAGTGTCTGGGCTCGAGAAAACCAAGTTAAACAGCACATACCCCCTTATTCATATCCATTCGGTTGCCATTCCGATCGGAAAAGACGATTTTAATTCGTTAAATTTAGGCTGATGCTGTGTTAGACACAGAATTCATTTGCCACGATCGTGTACCGATCGACTGCCTTATTCCAAATGGAAGTCTGAAATGAGAAAATAGGAGCCATCCTATTCAGTAGACTACTCAATCGGTTCATCTACCCGATCGGGACCGCAACCGAGCGGGTCTGAATAAGGGAGACTATGGGGCCAATAACAGCAAATACTGTGCGCCGGATACTGGACCCTTGAAACGCAGATTTGAGAGTAAACCAGTAGTCCAAAGCCAAGTTAGTTGGGGTAAATACATTACACCCTCAATTATAAATCTTATTAACATAAGCATAAGAGTCATCGAATTTTAATGTCCTGGAGATTGTACTACAATACAAGGTGATCGTTAAACTTCATAACTTGTTAAAGGAATGCAGACTTGACACATAATTTATTTGTTAATCTGTGACCTTGATATACTGACATAGCCTGGTACTGTCATCCACTTATCAATTTACTCTGTGTCTTACTGGCTAGTTTGAGGACGTCTTTTATATTTCTAGTGATTAATTCTTCTAGAATATATTGTTTGGACAACTCTCTTACATAGTGTAAGCTGTCCAGTAAAAAAGTCAGTTGACATTTTTTACTTAAGCCGTCTACGAACGACTCGATTTGGCTGACGATCGGTAGGGCCCTACAAATTGGCATGTCAATAGGCAAGTTGAAAAGTTCAATTAACTACAATTTGTAGTTCAACCCTACTGATCGGCCCTACCGACCGCCAGACAAGTCAAGTCGTTCGAAGACGCTTTTTATTTATTTTATACAAAATAAAACAAAACGACTCTGTAAGCAATTTTTGAAATTAGAACGAACAGAAAACTTTTTTAAATAATACTACCCGTACAAAATATATTTCTAATTACCAAGTTACCCACCTGCGCAGTAAATACCGCGCAAAACTAATCGAGTGAAATCCCAAATAGCAAACTCGATTGTAGATCGATTAAATTATTAACCAGTTGGTTACTCAACGATTCCGGAATGAGCCACGATGATTTTACGTTTGCCTTTTGAATAAAAGTGACCAAATTCTCAGTTACGTATGAGTTATGTTAATATATTCGACATAAGACCATTACGAAACATATAAAAGTGCAAATTAATGATAGTTTTTTTTCATATTCAACGTACAGCTTTCCTGAATTTATAAATAAATCTTTTATAATATCGACGAAATAAAACGAATAAAACTTACCATTTTTAATATTGAATCGAACCGCCACGTCCTGTCGAAATTCCCCATCCTTCGAAATTGTACACAAGAATTTATTGAAAGTTGTTCAATATATTATTTAAAACACAATGTCATTACACATTATTCACAACATCACATGCAAAATATATCCATTGCACATAAAAAAACAACTTTTAAATGACACTGGCCGGCAACACGCGCGTAAATAAAATAAAATGAAAAAGAAAAATGAGTGATCGTGTTCGAAGTTCAAATTTTCTACGTTTCGGCGGGAAGCGTCGACTTGCGCGGAGTGCGCGCCACAGACTGTCAAGATGGCGGGCTTTTTTTGACGGTTCACACGAGTCGATTCACTTTCTACGACCTTACGTTGTATGCGACTTGTAATTAAGCATAAAAAATTACGTAACACGGCGATGTAACCCAAGATGAAGATATCCGTGATGCTTTTTTTTGCAATTTTTACAAATCCTGGGAGATTTTCATACCAGCCTATGTAAAAATTTATCTTAAATTATAATAGTTTTGCGTAATTAGTTCAGTAATACGACCAAAGAATACTTTTACTCTAGCGAGAACGCGACTGAGTTCTAGTTTGGTAATAGTCTCAACTGGGGTGCTACGATATAAACAAATCTCTCTGCGTATAATAAGAAGAACATAGACATTTTCCAGGGACAATGAATAAAAGCACTATCATTTCATATGCCCAATAGAGAAGTGCCATAAACTAAGATCATTGCCCTACCTTATGATCAAAGATCTTACTCCACCGTGGAGCAACTCTGCAATAACACAAGAAAGACACTATCAAACATAACAAAGAAGTCTCGAATTTTTACTAATTTGCACGAAAATTTCTTTACAAAGTGCTGGCATATTTTTTCGGCGGCGTGACAGACTGATAGGCGTGGCATGTGACCAGTTGCCTGACAACATTCTTATAGTAGATTTTTTATTTAGACCAGTCACGTATGATCTAGGACATATTGAAGGCTGGAAATTGTTATATTAGAGAAGGGCGCTGGGTAGTAACAACGCCACATTCGGGTTTATTCAGACCTGCTCGGTTGAGGTCCCGATCGGGTAGACACACCGATTGAGAAGTCTATAGCTCCTATTTTCACATTTCAGACTTCCATTTGGGATGAGGCAGTCGATCGGTACACTATAGCAGCAAATGTTTAATTTAACTTAATTAAATCACCTTTCCGATCGGAATGGAAACGGAATCTCTGAATAAGGGGGATTAACCCCTTTCGCTAAACCAGCTTTGTTCTGTTAACATGAATCGTTTTTTTTTTCAGAGTTTAAGCCAATTTTTTTCTTTAATGGGATGCGCGTCCCAAAAAAAATGGAATTCCAAGATTCGCGATTCAAGTTAATATAAATTTTTGCTTTCGCATCGTCGCATACCACAAAGATATTGATTTTAGATATAAGTTCATCCATACTAAAAATAAATCTTTAATTGCACATTATTTATTTCAACAAATGAATGGATCTCTCTCCCAGCTTGTGGTTCCTTTCCTGGCGTATAAAGGAAGCTAGGGATAGAGAGACTTAGGGTTTAAAAGGTAAGGGATGCTACATAAACCGGTCAGCGAGAATTTGATGAAAATGATAGTTGGGACTGCGGCAAAGAAACATACATTGTGATGATGTTATCTATACTTCTATATTTATATTATAAAGAGGAAAGATTTGTATGTAAGTATGTTTGTAACGAATTGGCTCAAAAGTACTGGACCGATTTTAAAAATTCTTTCACCGTTATAAAGCTACATCTTCACCGAGTAACATAGGCTATATTTTATCCCGGGAACGCGGGTGAAACCGCGCGGAAAAGCTAGTTTAAAATATTTTCTGCTTCAGACACATCCTTCCTCTGTGTAGGTAAAAACCGACCCCAATATTATGATACAAAAGATTTTAAAATCAGCGTAGACAATTATTTAATTTTGAAAAACTGTTGGTAGAATAGACAAGATAGAGTCCATGAGTCGTAAAAGAGGAACTAATTAGAATCGTTACAAGAGTAAAAGTAGCAAATTTCTCCAATAATATTCCCTGCTCATTGGCAAATAACTTTCATTCCACATTGCAATTCCGAGCACAACGCTTTGAGCAAGAGCAGAGACAATGAATATCACCCATCTGATTCATACAGTCGTGTCGTGAGGTGTGTACTGATGACATGAAATTGTGAACATGTCAGTGAACTTCACATTTATGTTTTTTTTTTATAATTATAGGCTTAGGGCATAAGTTTTATAAAACATTTTCCTAATAAGATGTTGATAGACCTACGGAAGATTGTGGTCTATCTAAGAGATCTATCCAATAGAAAACTTAGACATATTGGTAGGTAGGTACTAGATCCAAGCGTCGCTGATGATGGTCTTTTTACCCTGAGCTCTGAAGATGTTCACACGTTGATAGCACTGGTTTTATTTGGCTCAGTATCAGGATTCTAGTTAACCCATCGTTAAACATGCCTACGGTCATGTTCTACAACGTCAGATAAAATTAGAAATCAAAATAAATAAATAATCGTTCATACCACGGAAGTTCATACATACAATTTAGGTACTTCAAGTTCAAATCATACAAACCTGTCATGTTTGTCGGTCGGTATTGAATATCGGCGCATGAGAGTTTTTTGTTGGAACTCTTGTTTTAAAATCAGTTACCTAAATACCTACTTAGGTACCTTCTAGCTCTAGTGTAGGTAACTAGAGCTAAATGCTATTCAATATGTTTTTTAGGTATCGAGTAGGTACTTGTAACATAGGTACAAGTACCTACTCGATTACTCGAATGCTGACCGATTCTTTTTTTGTATGAAAAAGTATAAGTAGGTACTTTCTTTCCAGGTGGTCCCATTGTCATCAGGTCAGGATCTGATGATGGGATCCTGGAGAAGTTGAGGGAGCTCTTCAAATATTATAGGCACACCTATTGCGATTTGAGTATTTTTTAAAGTAACTTGACTTCAAAAAAGTAGGAGGTTCTATGTTCGACTGTATATTGTATAAAATTATAAGTTTTATTTTCCTTTTATGTAGGTATGTTCACCGTTTTCTCGGAAACGGCTAAATCGCTGTATTCTATAAAATAGATAGTGAGGTAGTCCCATGTGCAAAAGGTATCTATTACGTGCAAAACAAGTCTCTAGGTCCAGTGGTTTGGGCTGTACGTTGATATATCAACCTATTTACCATTCTATGTATACTTCCAGATAAGATTAACTAAAAATTACAACAATTATAATAAACAAATAAATGTCCTTATCATAACATTATCTCTAATATATAAAATTCTCGTGTCCCAGTGTTTGTCTGCAAACTCCTGCTTAGGAAATTTTGAGTGTATTTTCGGTAGGACTGAGAATAGGTCGTAGGCTACTTTTTATACCGCTACGCAGGTGAAACCGCGGGGTCAGGACAGCTAGTTATTTAATAAAATTTAATAAGATTCGTCCGTTCTGCAACTAAGCGCCATCTTTTGACTTTGTGTGGAACTCCTTCATATAGACTTTTAAATGGCATACTACCACAGCATACTACAATAAATTATGTATTATGAAAATACATAATACTTCTACCTAAATAATTATGACTATTGAATATCTTTAGAGTATAACATAGGTGCCAAGCTAGGCTTTCGTATGGTTAACAGTTTTATTGATACAGATTCAAACATTTTTTTATGGCATCATAAATTCTCTCCACCAGCAACACCAATAAAAAAAAAAGTGTCAAACGAACAATCGTAAGAGGAGGATAGTCGCGCATATAACTATCTGAAAAATATGAAAATATTAATTGAAACCGTGTAATCGATTAACGATTTATAACAATATTTTATCTAAATACAAAGGAAATGATTTGAATTTGTTTCATCATTCACTCGTGGACACAAGTGCGACACTCAAGATGGCCAAGTAAGTGAAAATTTGATTCCAGTAAGATTATTGTGAAATTCTATAACATACGGAAATGAGTATCACCTACGCTGTGGTTAATAAATTGTACACGGTTGCGGAGATCTTGTGTAATTATGTCTATTAAATTGTCTCAATTAATCACATATAAAAAAAAAAGCTTAGAATGAATTTTATATTGCAATACTTAGTCAAAATAAAATGTAAGTAATTTTTTATTTATGTTTAGATAATTATGTGTATAGAGTGCATTTTTCTTCAAGAGTGTTGGTGGCTTATCAGCTATACTTCAAATAAATACAATAATGACAGATAAATATAGTAAAATATTATTTATAACTTGCAATTAACAGAATTATCATGTTTCCTAAACCTAATACTTACATGTTCACAATAAAAAAATGCAAAAAGTCTTTACTATTGTTTCAAGCTTAAAACAAGCTTCCTACTGTTTTATTATATGGATATAACATGACATGGATGTCAACATGAACAGGAATCCTTAAATATTTTGTCTTCTGTCCCAGGGAAATGATGATAGTGTTTGTCTATGACACACAATGCTGTACCGCTGAAGAGGACGACCCTATTGATGCGGTGCTGTACTTCCATCCAGGATGGGTGTCCGACACTCAGAGACATGCGCTTTCTGGACAGGTACTCATTAATAATAATAATATATCAATATTCTTCACACATAGCCATCTCACAAACTAAAGTGGTTTATACATTATCCTATCTGTAGAAACTCTAATTAGGAAATTGGAAGGTGCCAACCACAATACTTCCTAAATAGATTACAATTTAGTCACAAAAATCACCTTGTATAAGTACTTACCTAGAACAAATATACATTTTTATGTACACAAATGTTTGTTCTGGATGAGAATTGAACCATTGACCTGTGAATATAATTAGAATATTTAATTATACCTACATTCTGGGTAATGTATTGTAATTTGAAATTAGAAGTATGCAATAATGTGATAATGAAATTAATTGATAAATAATTAGAGTAGGTAGATAGGTTTATATTTGAGTTGCTTTTAGTTTATCACATTATAATGGCTAAATAAAGTAAATTATATGTCTATATTACACTTAGGGTATTTTTTATACTAAATAGTTTGTAAAATAAAATAATTACCTATTAATTATAGTTTTGCCTCAACATTACAACATAAGGTTCAGAAATTGGATTAAATTTATCTTCAAGATCATCAGGCAGTACATTTGCAAACCCCATGGTAATCACTTACCATCTAGTGGACCCTCTGCCTATTGTCTTTCTATTGATATATAAAAATATCTAAGATAAAATTTATCCATTCATCAGGATAAACAAACACCCAAACAAAATAATTGTAGTAGGAATTAAAGTACCTTACTTAAAATATTAAGTTATGAATGGCATAGATTAATTTATGCTCATATACTGGGTGATTTTGAAGTCACTGGCAATACTTGCAGGGGTGGAAGTACTCATCAAAATGAATAACTTTTATTATGGGACTAACTGTGAAATCATGAAAAAAATATGAGCTGTTCCATACAAAAGTTCAAAACCTACTCGACCATAATGTATGAAGCAACCGTTTTAATTTTACGCGATATCAGAGTTAGCCCTATAATAAAAGTTGTTCACATTGATGAGTACTTCCACCCCTGCAAGTATTGCTAGTGATAAAAAAATCACCTGTATTACTTATTTGTATGTTTTAGAAGTATGGTAACCAGAACTGCTGGGTAAATGCTGCTTTGGTCAATAAACCTAGCTTAAATAAACACAGTACAACTTTCAGTAGTTTAAAATCTAGACTAAGAGAGACTCAACTTTAAGATTATATGTTATACATACCTGTAATGGTGGTATCCTATCCTATTAATATTATAAACTAGCTTTGCCGCGCGGTTTCACCCGCGTTCCTGGGATAAAATATAGCCCATATTACTCAGGGATAATGTAGCTTTCTAATGATGAAAGAATTTTTGAAATCGGTCCAGTAGTTTTTGAGATTCGTTACATACAAAAATACAAATCTTTCCTCTTTATAATATTAGTATAGATGTAAATGTTTGTATGTATGGGTGTTTGTGTCACGCATAAACGACTGAATGGATCTGGATGAAACTTGATATAGATATACCCTGGAATAACATATAGGGTACTTTTTTATCCCAAGAAAACATAAGACCCATCGGGAACGCGGATGAAATCGCGGGGCGGAAGCTAGGGCAATATAAAGAAAACTACTTTGTCGCGATGGCATGCAGCGTTTATTCGGCAGTGTTTTTGATATAATATCAACTATAATTTGATCTACATAAGGTCAAATTTCATAACACAGACGGCATTGATTTCATCGACGCGTACGTCATTGCAGCACATTTGAAAATAGACCCTATGTTAATTATGTCAAAGTGGATATTACAACAAACAGTTAGTTTACGAAAAATAAAGCAATTTATTTTAGAAAGTACTATTACATACTAATTTACATTTTTAATAAATCTAACAGGTTTTATATTATTATTAACGTGTTATTTTTTCAAACTAGTTTTAAAATTATGTCAAAATAGAAATTAAGCCCTAATGATGTAATATATTAGGGCTATATTAGTGTACACGTGATTAAAGTTACATAACATCCACACCTGCTGTATACATGTCGAAAAAGGTATTAGGTATAAACGACAAGATAAAGCGACGTCCAGACAAAAATGGCCTGCGGTGGCGGGCAGTTGTAATGCACTATCAGATAATGGAGCTGTTCAAACGCGCGGTGGCTAAGGGCGCAGTCTGCGGTGACATTTGTGTCCGCCACCGCAGGTCATTTATATCTGGACGGCGCTTAATAGATATTGATTAGAATCATCGGCTTAGCCACTTAACGCCAATCGATTTTCAGTTCTAATCATATAGTAAATAGATAGGTATATTATTGTATGTATCATGAGTTTGCAGTTTCTATAAATATGTCTTTATAGACAAAAATAGAATGTTATTGATTATTTTTAATAGAATGTATTGGATCTTGAAGAACCCGTGATACTGCAGGGATTTCCTGGATATTATACCTATTAAATATGTTATTGAGAAGGTGAATAACACACAAAAAGAGTATGTACCTAGCTTCATTGAATCAAAGCACCGCAAAAGTTAAATTTTGTTGAAAATCTAGTAATTGCTAATGTATCAAAATCTTTATGTCAAACCAAAGTAATTGATTACTTTAAATGACGTAATTATTATTACTCTATGTATTTAATGTACATATACGAAATTAGAACATTATATTTAATAATATGTAGTACGTTTTATTTTCCCTATCCCGCATATTACGCTTTCTCGCTGGGTCCCTGAGAAATCGTTTTAAGCGGGTTCTACTGTATCTTTTTTTTGTAGGTGGTCGGAGCCGCGCACTGCATCAAGTCGTTGTTCTCCCAGCCAGTCGCAATCACATTACAGAGTGGGAAGTTTATCGTCAGAGAATATGGACGATACATATTGGTAAGTAAATTATGAATATTTAAACGATAACAATGCTTGGGTGTAGCGTTCGCTCTTGCAGGATACTGCAATAAACTCTTATACATAAAAATGTGTAAGAGTTTATTGCAGTTTCTTAGCAAAAGCAACCTTCCGAACAGTGCGTTAGAGTCTGTATTTTAATGAATAAAATATTTCTTTCATTTCACAGTCATACCCTTTGCAAATATTTTGTTAGTGCCTATATATTTCGCTCGGTACATATTTAAACTGTCTCGTCTAAGTACACTTGCAACAATGAAACGGCATGGTAAATAAAGTAGATGGGATGTGTTACTGCTTGCATCTATCTGGTATTGACCTGTGAAATTAAATAATTTCACTGGAATATATGCAAATTTTAATCTAAGCTCGAAACTTTTGTCATTATTTGTTTTAACTTTTGACTTATAAAACTTCGGTAAGTATTTTCTCAATGCATACATAGCGAAAAAAATTATAGTAGTATATCTAGTCCATATTCTTTCTTTTATACTATAACGGGAAAATTACAAAGGAAAGTTACATCAAAAAAAAAAAATTCAAGTAAAAAAACATAGCAATTTTTTTTTCGAGATTTCTGGACTTCATTTTTTATGTTGATCGGTTTCCAAATATTTTTTTCAGTTTAGGTAAAAAATTAAACTTTTAATATTTCAGAAACGCGACATTTTAAAATATTTCACTGAATTACATTCTTTGTTTTTTCTAAATAGATACAACCAGACTCAGGACAAACAGACATATTCATGCATACAAATACAAATCTATTCTCTTCTGGGTGGGAATTGAAACCACAACCGGCCCATCAAAAACCCTGTAATATAACGTGAAAAAAAATTAATATAACAACTCATTCCCCAACAGGCGATAGGTAGCGACCGCAACATACCCGACTGGGTGCTAAAGAACCGAGCGAATCTACTGACCTCCATGATCAAAGTGTACCATGGAGACCTGCAAGCCCTGGCCGCTCAGATGGAGGATCAGCGAAGATTATCAGAGAAGCTGTACCAAGTTTTCGAGACCTACCTACCTGTGTTGCAATATGGCTGTCATATCTTCCAACGGGTGCCTATGTTGAGTCTGCCTAAGGTACTTGTACATTTTAGTTGCAAAATAAGCAAATTTCAAGGTTATCGGTATAGTAATACAGTTCATGTTAAATTGAGATCTTTGATCGCTTTGAAAAATTAGTAAAAAAAAATCATTGAAATGAGAAATTAAATAGATTATTTTCAATCACTATTTTAAGTGAAAATCACATTGTAAAGTAGTTGAGTGGCATTAGTGTAAGTAGTTACTACATAAACTGCAAATCGTTTTGACACTTAAAGTAAATTTTACGTTCATTTTATCATTGATAAAGATAAAATTGAGTGTTTATTTACTTTTCGTGCATTATCATGTTGTTAATACACGCTACTGTAACTAACTTGTCATCTAGATACATAGTAGGTACTTTATTTACTTTTGCGAAATTACAGGCACAGGAGACATGTCTCAAGGTTGGCAACGCGTGAGTGATACCCCTGACAGGGAAAATATAATATTGTATTTTCTTTGCCGGTGGTATTATGAGCGTCTATAGGCTATGGTAACCGCTTACCATCAGGTGGGCCGTAAGCTTGTTTGCTACCTAGTAGTATAAAAAAAATTAAAAAAATCATATGATATTTGTGATATATCGAGTAACAAATGAAGTTAGACAAAATAGTAATTTAGTTTAGTTATAATAATAACACTGGTTTTTAACCATAGACGCCAAAAAAGGGTGTATTTGAAACCATTACCCGTTTGTGGTGGATGGACCGTTTATTTTTTTTAAATTTGGCTAATTAGTTAATTATTATAACAATATCCTGGGACATTCTTCACACACGGCCATCTGATCCCAAACTAAGGAGAGCTTCTACTATAGACACCATTTAACTGATGTACCTACTACATACAGGTTGAATTTTTAGTCGTTGGCAATACTTGCAGGGGTGGAAGTACTCATCAATATGAACAACTTTTACTATAACGACTAAAAATTCACCCTGTACATGGGCTGTGTGTGATAGGGATACAAGGATGTGGCCATAAAAAACATAGAAAGAAAAATGTATTGTGATTTAGGTTCATTTGTATTTCAGAGCGCCACGTCTGTCTATATGGAGTCGATGCAGATATTGGAGCACTGTCGCAGAAGCAAAGGTGTTCTGGGTGGCGTTGTCTTGTACAATAACAAGTAAGTTATTTTTTAAAATTTATTGTTCACAATTTTTTACAAAATAATAAAATTGCACTACAGATACATGCCACACAAACCATCGCGGGTTTAACCGTGGCATATAGACTTGTGACTTAAACTAGTAATTTAGGTGTTACACTATGATGTTTCATATTTCCAAATAAATTTATTTGGAAATTCAAAATTTTCAATCATGCCTGAAAATTAGAAATTGATGTTTTTCTACACTCTTCTGAATTAGCACTACGTGGGATTTCAATTAATATCGAACTGTCAGGGACACCTGTATAGATAAATTACACCCAGACTCAGGACAAACAGACATGTTCATGCACACAAATGTTTGTCTTGAGTGGGAATCGAACCCACGACCTGTGGCGTGATAAATAGGGTATCTTACCAACCACTGGCTCGTCTATCTATACTAATCTATACTTATAATATTATAAAGAGGAAAGATATGTATGTATTTGTATGATTGTAACGAATAAACTCAAAAACTACTGGACCGATTTCAAACAATCTTTCACCATTAGAATGCTACACTATCCCTGAGTTACTTGGGCTATATTTTACCCCGGAACACGGATGAAACCGCGCGGGAAAGCTAGTTATTTATAATTGTATACTGTTTCAAAATCCATAAGTCTCTATCTCTAGCTTTTCCCATCCAGTGTGGTCCTAGTCTTTGCGTGAAGAAGAGAAGCTAGAGATAGAGACCTATGGAAAGAAACGGGGGAGGCCTACGCCAAGGAGGCGACTATTACTTAACGGCGTAACTATGTTTTTAATTTTAAATTGTATATTATGTGTAAAAGTAGTAGAATAAATGGCTTTTTTATTATTATATTAATTTTATTAATGTTTCAGAATAATCTCAACTCAATTACCACCGAGTCTAACATCATATTTGACTGTAGTAGACCCATATCGAATAAAGTCACCGGCAGAGACCTTAGAAACAGACACCCCCTTGCCACTTGGAGCCCAGCTGCTGGTGGTATATGTGGGGAAGAAGATGTATGATAACCTGAAGAAACAAGTGGAGAAGTTGCAGGAGTTCAATGAGAATGGGGAGGAAATGATTGGGAGGTTTAAAAAGGTAAATTATCTTTTGATCACTTGGTTTTATGTCAATTGCTGTTTCCAAATTTTTGAGCCAATTTTTTTACTTAATATGCTATAATAGAATAGAATTAAACATATACAACGTGTTCCTTTTGATATCCCATAACTCTAGGGAGATGAGACCTATCAGAGAATCAACTGGCATATGATTTTTATTTTTTTTTCGTTTTCATACAAAATAATTCGAGAAAGCCACGATTATTTATATAAAACAACCTTACGTGAAATATTACAACGTCGCATTTTCTTAGATTTAAATATGAATGATTAAGTTTGGCTTATTACTCCGTAAGTTTGGCAACGTCGCAAAATAAAGATCCGTCATACGGGGTGTAATTTTTTTAACTAATTTAATTAAATTACGATTGATGTTAACCAACTATTTTTGGAACACTTATTCTAGGACTCATTGTAATTTTTTTACTTATAGCATATAACCTTAGAGTTATGCGATATGTTTACAGAATCAAGACGCAGAACGTGAAAAACAACGTGAATTTCCACAAACAGGGATGAAGCGAGACAAGTCGCTACTCTTTACCGCCGTACCAGAAGAAGACCACACTATGATATCACCGCCCAATAAAGAAGAACGCAGTTCCGACGACGAACGGAAACCACCGAGCATGCCCGACGTCGTACCCTTCACAAATAAACCTCGACCACGACCAAATAAACTGTCTCTGAGTTTCAAAACTCAAATGTCACTCGATGAAGATGCAAAGGAAAACGACACAGTCTTCACAGGTCAGACGAGCGTGTGCTCCACTCCAATGGTCGAATACAAACGCTTACACGGCAATATGTTATCCATTTGCCAAAATCCTGACACAAACAGTCAACAGCCAGAAAAAATTGAGCCAGATGTGCTGAAAAATATCGAAAACTGTGCCAAAATTAACTTGGAAAACGAGAAGAGAGACAACAAAATGGTTCTAGACATGAACTGCATCGCCGACCATTACATCAATAAACCTGAGCCAATGAGGAAGTTAGCAAGCGTTACGGATATACAGGAAACTTTTAAAAGGCTTTCAAATAGAGCCACGTCAAAGTTCAAGTTAAAAAGGTCAAAAGATGATTTGTCTCCATCATCAGAGAATATGTTACACAAAAGCGCGAGTACTATGACGATTAACGACCCTTCGTTCCCAGTTTTCAGAAACGACGGTGTCGCCATCTCTGAATCTCTTTTCAACCAATATCTCGAACAGCATTATTCGACAATGAAGCAAGACGGTTCTAAAGATAACATGTTTAATTTCAACACTAAATTAAACGAACAGGAAAAGTTTGAAGACTTTGATTCGGAATTAAATAAATCACCACAGAGAACGCCAAAGAAAATACCTAAAGACTCAACTAAGACGTTACCTACGGATCAGTCCAGGCGAAAATCTCTGTCTTTACCTCTTAAATCACTGTCGGAGAGTTCAGATTCGCAAATCGGTTCTGATTCCGAAGCGGCTAGTTTTAAGAAGAAACTAACTGGGGTTCAATTGACACCATTGATGGAGAAGCTAAGTCATTTGGCGTTTTCTGACAAATCTAGCGGGTACAGTAGTAGAGTCATGACGCCTTTGGAATTGAGGGAGTTTTTGACACCTGCTGCTGAAAAACAAGTCACATTTACAGATAGGTAAGTCGTAACTGTTAGACAAGTAGTACAAGTAAGCTAATAATATAACTTAGGTAGGGTTCTTTGTTGTCTACCTGGCTATAGTTACCCCAACGTGAATTTTTATATATAAAAGCGAAATACCACTCACTCACTAAGCAAGATATCTCAGGAACTTATAGGGGTGCCTACACCCTATAAGGTCCGCTAAGAAAGGGTGTTCCGAAATTCAACCCCTAAGGGTGACATGCAGTTTGTATTAAACTTTTTTGTGGAAAGCAATTTGATTTCGAATCTTGGTGTAACTATAATAATAAATATCGTAGGACATTCCTCACACGCGGCCATCTGATCCAGAGAACTGATATATACTACAATAATAGTTTTTTTCTAATAAAAATACATTTATATACCTAGGTATATAAATTTCCCTATTGTTCGAAGCAGAAAGAATAAAGATTTTGTGACCCCTAAGTGGGTCGAATGTATAATGTTTGTTTGCTCTGGCAGATTGATTCGACACTTTTAAATTGAACGTTCTTCCTTTTATTTAAGATGCTATGTTGCTTAGAATTTTGAAGGAATTTATATTAGTCTTTTCGAACGTAAAAATAATTTGAAAGCTAGTTGACCATAAAATCATTTTTCAGGCCAAAAACCCAGCGTCAAGATTCAGAATCGGACGAAGAATCAGACTCAGACCTAGACATACTACCTGAATACAGCCAACACGCTGTCAAATGTGCGTTATTCGTAAGCGGACTACAAAATATGGCGTTACTTGCTCTGTTAGATACAGACGCAGCTAATGATGTTGATACCATCAATACTCTTGTAAGTACACACATAATTATTATGGTTCCATTTGGGTAGTTTTATAATAGAATAGATTCAGAAAATAACTGAGTTTGTGACAACGGCTGAATGTATTTCATACACTGGATTAACATATATAGGGTACTTTTTATCTCTGGAAAACATGAGATCCCTCGGGGAAGCGGGTGAAACTGCGGGGCGGAAGCTAGTTCACTTATAAATTTAACTCCGTTTATTGGAGTCCAAACTATGGAACGCACCTGCCAGCGATTTTACACTATTTCTCATGGTAGGTAAAATTTTTAATAGTAAATATTTTAACTCGCATCCATTCAGCTATTGTAGATTCACTGACAATCCAACGGAGTAAATTATTGACCAAAGTTATTGGCTATCACCATGAGTTTCATTTAAAGGAATATATTAATCCAAGAATAAATTATTTCGTGTTTCAGTGGGAAACGTCCCTAAACGCGTTGGGTCCGATAGAACAGAAGTGCATGGAGCCCCTCCCAGCCGGCACAGAAGCGACAGACTACAGCTACCTCACCCTGGACCCGGACTGGGGCACGGTGAAGAAGGGCGGCCCCTGGGCAGCGCTCGACATCGCCACTATGGGCTTCATACATAACGAGTTCAGCGACGATCCTGACCTGTCCGAATTTATATTGAGGTATTTTATTATAATGCTCTTAGATAATTTTATGCTTAGCTTTTCGTAGAATACCGTGGCGGTGCTCGTGGATTCGAACAAAAACTGATAATTGGCGATTAATCAGCGAGTCAAAATAAAATACATGACGGTGGCTCTGCCAGGAAGGGTGAAACGCATTTTAGAGCCACCTTCTAGGCTTTGTGTGCTCGTTCAAATTATCACACAACTTTTTTCAAAGTAATAAAAACATCCTACCGTTTCCAGGAGTGATGAGAGCGTAGTCCTCGGCGTATCGTGTGGCGGTGCACAGATATTCTACCAAGAGAACGGCACCAGAGCGGCCGGCCCACCAGCTCCGTCTGATGCACTCGCAGCCGCACCACTAAGAGCCAGGAGAAGGCTGCATAGAGACCACGCTACGTTGCTCTTGTAAAGTAGGTAGGCGATAGGCTGGGCTGATATCGACACCTTACTATCGTAGGTTAGATGTCCGTTGAGAATTGAGGGTATATTACTTGTAAAGAGTTACGGGTTTATCGATTTTTTTATTACCCTACACACTAGTGTATATATATAATGTTTGTTGAACGTGTAGGTATTCTTTTTTTTTAATTGTAGTAATTTGTAAGATAAGCCGTGGGTCAGTAGTCTACCAGCACGTAGCGTAGCAGGCACGGGACAGACAAGTTTTCATAGCTACTGACAAGACAGTCGACAGATAAATTGTTTTGTATAGTGCGCACGCGCAAAGGTAAAGGACGTTCATACTAACCACGCAGTTTGATATGACTGACTGACTTTACACACGTGTCTATGTGAGCGCCTTTTGCGGACAAATCGAGAAATTGATTTTGGAGACGAGATATTAGATATTTCCACGTTCGAGGGTAGCAGGGTTACTTTTACTATGGATTTGTAAGAATTAACTTGACGGTAGTAAAATTTTATTGACAAAACCGTAGTAATGAAATAATGTAGAATATCACGCAGCTTAAAATCAATGAACCAAATCTTGGTTTGTATTAGAATTTATTATAGTTCAAAAGTGATATTGTCAAATACATAATCACATTTAAGATTAAACCTATTCATATCCACTTATCAAGAATTTAAAAACGACACTATTCATGAATTAAAAAAATCAAAAACTATTATAAAATTGTGACCATTATCTCTTTTTTATACTAAAAATGTAACTAACAATGCATGTAAATACTGCCAAATATCGCATGCCAAGTTCTAGAATGTCCGATGTCCATTACATTTCTGAAATGCCTACTATTCATGGATCCAAGGTAAACTTTTTGACTATTAATTCTATAAACATGAATTTATATTCGTATTATACATTGTCGTCGATAGTGCGATGTCCGACAAAAATATTATTTTTGTATATATTTTCGTGCTTAGTATAGGAAAAATTGATTTGCGTCATATAGACTTCATTAGAATAGCGAATCGTGTATCTACTTGCAGGTAAGGATCAGTTGGGTAGTTTGAAGAGAGGGTGGGTATTTTCGATTTATTTATCATGCTCATAAATTATCTTGCCACTAGTTGATAAGTTTGCCGGCCATACGTAGTCTTAGCTAAGCCAATAGTACGCTCAATGTTGCCATTGTCAAATAATTTTGTTTTTATTTACCTACTCAGATGTATTATTATTTAAATTGTGCATTATTATATTATGTTATTAATTACTGTAATGGTTAGTAGATATAAGCTTCATGATTTAGAAGTTAGTAAAATTGTTAATACTACTTCAATATTCGATACGAAACAACTTTCAGTTATGATAAAAAATCTGCAATATTTCGCATAAATATAAATTAGTCCTCATTTGCATTTTCACCAGTATTATACAAGAACTCCGTGTTAATTATTATAATTAAGTTTTTTTTAATACATTCCATACAATGGTATTTTTAATTTATGTAGTTTTAAGATATACTCTACAATTCCGCCGATATCGACGCGTCCAATGCAAAGAAATACGTTATTGATATGAAATAATTTTGCAATGTTGCCTTTATCATTGATTTGTTTAATTTTACGTGATTGTTATTTTTTTTATTACTTTTCATTTCAGTTTGTTTTATATAGGTGTCAATTTGCCATATGAAGGAGTGCCAATAAGACACGTGTTCGGTATTTAATTTATAATTATGAATTATACATAAATATTGTTAAGAATTTTAATAAAAACCTGATAGTGAGAATGTTATTTGATTGCTTAGTTCATGAATACTACCCATAAATATTATATACTTAGAAATGATAGTACAAATATAATATAGAGAAATTACGTAATCTACAAGATAACTAATTAATTATTAAATGGTTATCAACCCATATCAGAATAAAATTGAAAGGTGAGAAGTGTTAAAAATGTTTGCTTGCTTATGAAAATACAAAACATTAGTTTTTGAAATGTATAAGCGTCAACAACCATTTTCCTACAAAATAAATGCGATCAACGTTTTTAACTAAATAGTATATAAAGGATATTAATGGATGAGAAAAGGTGGGATAGATCAAACCAATGAAGAAGAACCTCAAATGACATTACAAAACTATTTATTCAACAAATCGCTCACAACATAATTCTAAACTAAAACTAAGAATGGAGATGTCGTCAAATTCAATACATAAAAATACATAATGTACTACGAATTCGAAAATGCAATGAAATCACGTTGATTTATGTATCGTCAAAGATAAAATACTGGTGTTATATTAGATTGCTTTGTGTGAACTATTGAAGTGACAGTCGTGGGATAAAGAATATGATCAATGTGCACGCGACTTCTCTCTTGCATGGTTTGGTCTTCAAGTAACCTTGAGCTTCCTACTAAGCGGGGTAACCCGATCATATTCTTTTCGCTTCTATATGAAGCCGACTACTTCGCTTCGACACCGACATTTTCTTTTTCGGCACCCACCGGCCGGTCGGGGTTTTCGGCGACCGCCATTTCGAAAGGACTTTTTCAATCAAACATTTTCAAAACTTCAAGACATGTTAGTTTCAAGGAACTTCATCCTTTACTTCTTGTTTCAATACCTTTTCAAACAAACAAAATCAATATTAGACTTAGTGTGTAAAACTTTTATTTATAGCTAATTTTACATCCTATAGGCAACTATGTGCCCGCGCGGGCGATTACAAGCTAACTTATTAACTAGACCCTTTTTAAAACTTCTAGAACATATGTGCTTCTGTGTTGAGCTCGTGGGCATTAGTTGGTGTGACCGCTGTCAACCGCGAGCTTATTAACAAGTTAACAAGGTTCTAAACGTAATTACAATATTTCATACAAATAAACTGGCCTAAGACAGCTACAATATAAATGCATTTACAAGGCCAGTTGTAGACATGTATTGGAAAGTGTGGTGTATCAAAAAACTATTCTACATCTGAAGTTGACCTCAGCGTCACCTTACTAATAACGACCTGCAAATTCAAACACGAGAGTAACTATTGTATTATAATGGCATTTGATGAAATGACACTAAAACTAGCTATGTGGTGATTATGTCTAACAATTCATTCTTCATATCATGGCAATGTGACGGATTTTTATGTACATTGACTGATTGCAATGTGTAAACATCGATTATTTCCTTTCTATCAATAAATTTTATCGATTGAGAAAACAATCGTCCAATCTAAAACGTCTACAATTAAATTTATCAAGACGCGCGCTAAAGATACCGTATCATAACGAATATATGAAAATATCTCGTAAACTAAATTGTAGTTTCGACGTTACGAACCGGTATCACAACACGTATTTATGAAGTATAAATTGTAAGAAGAATTTTGAGTCACATGTTTGTTGTTCTTAAAGTTAATTACAGTGTTTTGCACGACATTCTACCTTTTTGACAAACAATATTGCACCAGTTAAATGGTACTATTACTACCATTTTTTTTAAATAATACCGCCGATAGATGAGTGTAATCTTTGGTATGTACTACTATACAGGTTGATGGTAGCGTCTTTACTGGAAATCATAATTACATAGGTTATAAAGAATTACACTTTGCATAGTCGCCTTTTGTATGAGTTAGATGTAGATGTGCAGTAATAGATTCGAGTATAATACAAATTAAACTTTCTGGACTAGGTGCTAGGACACAATTTTCAATTTATATTGAACGACATGAATAAATCTATGCGACATCGAGTCCTAAGTTTCATAATGAGCTTGGCGCTTCTATTTATACACATCCAATTAGATTCTATAGGTACTAATATAACCACTTAAAGTGATAAACTATTTGCTGCGAAAGTTGATGTTTTGGGAATGACGGAAAAATGCATTGCAATCCTATTTTAATCTTTTTAAGAAAATTAGTAAGTTTGAAGTTTTTGCAGTTATTTGTTTTGTTTCATCTCCATTCAACAAGAAACTACTTTGTACAGCGGAATCCATAGAATCCTTGTCAACATTATGTTTGTATTTATTTATGTCTGTTGCTAAGCGAAGTCGTGGGACATTTTAAACCAGAAATATTCATCCCTAATTATACTGATTAAATGCAGTGGAATTAAGGAGGCGCGTGTACCAATAACTGTGGACGCCGGACAACTTTCGCAATGGGTCACATTAAATTTTGTGAATGTCGTCATCTTAATTTTATAGGCACATGGCAACCCCTATTAAAATTACAAAAAAAAATAGTCTCCTGTACCTAATTACTATAACAGTTTTTGACTATAGTAGGTTCAAGATCACAGTACGAACACTCCCGACCTGACAACAATCAACCGTTTCGCAACAAACAGTGCTTATAATATAGATAGAGTAAGTAACGGAGCTAGTGTATTGTATGGTATTGGAGCCCCCTACCGTTCGGGGTGGTAGTAAGACTTACGCGGCGAGTAGGAGCGCTCGCGTTCGCGTTCCCGCTCGTAGCGGCGGCGGCGGTAGTGCGGGGACGGCGAGCGGTGCCGGTAGCCGCGGTGGTAGTAGTCGCGCTCGCGGTACCCGCCGCCGCCACCGCCGCCGCCGCCGCTCCCGCCGCCGCCGCCGCCTCCGCCGCCGCCGCCGCCGCGGTAGTAGTAGTCACTGAAACAAAACACATTGTTACTTATTTTATAAAAAGATGAGATTTTATAACGCGGTGTCGTTGACGGATTGTTAACAATAGGTACATAATAAAATTAAATATTTTGGGACATTCTACTATCTAAAAGAATGGATAAAGCGACGTCAAGAGAACAATTATTAGTCCTATTGTGATGGGAGTATTTGGCTAAATCTAAGGGGAATGGAAGGAGGCCAATGGAGAATCATGTTAGGTTTTTGAGAAAACATATTGGCAAGGATAGTTATGAACAACCTGTATAATTACCACGGACAAATTCATTGATAATAATAAATAAGCAGTGTATAATACTTACTCTCGGTCCCGACGCCTGTCGTACCCGTTGTCACCTCTGCTGCTTACACTGAAAAGAAAACACAATTTTATTTTACACCAGGTAGTATGTGTACGATTTGTTAAGTCAAAGCACAAGTGTTATTTAGGTATTTGTACAAACAGGCCTTTAGTAAATCGATTAAACTTGTAGGCGACTTTCTCTAAATCTGCTCGACAATTTTCTACCAACATATAGGCTCACTCATATAATCGATTATTATGAGTGCATTTCTGATGTTGGCGGCATTGGGAATTAAATTCACAACAATTACTTGGTATTATTTTATTTTGATTACAAAAGTATCACACCAAAAAGTACACACCAAAAGTACCAGTAGTGAAATAGTAGTGCACTTGTATTACTGTGTTTCGGTTAGGAGGGTATGGGAGCCAGTGAAATTACAGGCACAGGAGACTTAACAACTTCATGTCTCAAGGTTGGCAACGCGTGAGTGATACCCTGGCAGGGAAAATATAATATTGTACTTTCTTTGCCTGTGGTCTTATAAGTGTCTATAGGCTACGATAACCGCTTACCATCAGGTGTGCCATAAGCTTGTTTGCCACCTATATAGTATAAAAAAACAGCCAGAACTTTTTAGGCTACTTTACTTTAGACTTTTAAAATTTCAACCCAAGGTCAAATTAATGTAATAGCTTACACACAACAATTTTATTACTATAGTCTTTTGCTGAAGTCCCCAAGGGATAATTGGTGTGATCATCATACCAGATAGGCAAGGTTGATTGCAGAATCATTGCAGTTGAATGACCGCTGTAATCGAGTGTAGCCATCAACAATTCCAAGAAACCTAAAAGATAGTCACTTTCCGACCACATGTGACCTGAGTCGCTGTTGAAAAATATTCCAGAACCTAAATAAATGGAAGGACTCACTACGTAGGCTTGCCCATATAAATGCCTGGGGTAGGCGTGTGGGCGCGCTGGGTGATTGAGTAGTCGACGCGGATGCGGCGTCCGTCGATCTCCATGCCGGTGCACTCGTTCTTGGCGACCTTAGCGTCGTCCTGGGACTCGTAGTATACGAAGCAGAAACCACGGGAGCGACCAGTCTGGAATATTAACATGTTTTCATGATAAAACCATCAATATTTTTCTTATTTAGTAGTGATGAGACTGATGGTGGTAAAGAATTGAGCTGGGAAAGAAAGAACACAGCAGTCTGGGAGATTTTTCAAGATAAATACCCTTCCATTGTGCTATGGTTTCACCACAATGTTTTTATTTAGCTCAATTCTATTTACTATAGCTTTTAATTTAAAGTCTTCAACTGTAGGTAAGTAACATAAATGGCAATATGTTTTCACTGAAAATTAACAGAACTGAACAAAATTACCATGATTCTTATTTTACGCAAACTGACATATTTTCAAATTATTTAAATAGCAGAATAGCTTATTATACCCTATTAAGGGTAGAATTTCTATACCTTGGCATCAATGACGACCTGGGTTTTATCAACAGGTCCGTATTTGGAGAAGATGTGGTTGATCTGCTGCTCAGTGGTGTACAGGCTCAAGCCGAACACACCTAGACACCTGGAGGGGGTTGGGTTCTCCTGTTGACAAAATTTTCATGACAATATCGACATTCTCAAGTTGTTGTTTGTTTCAATACAAAACACAGGCCTACACTAAAAAAAAACATTAACTCTTGCATTGGGAAAGATTAAGTTATATATAATAATAAAAATCAGGTTATTTACTCATTTTAAGGTCATAAACAATTACAAGACTTATAATATGAGGTGTCTTCTGTAACAAAAGGGTTTTATCTACCAGATACAAGCAGTTATCTTCAAGAATAATTTTAACTGTGATAGGAAGACCTCATGAAGCTTACATGATAATCTAAACATTAGAATTTAACATGTTCTAAGTAGTAATTTATAAATATAGAAACGGACACACTGGCCGGTAGAATGAAAAAAAATAATAAAGAACATACAAAATAGCATTTAAAAAGTTTGTATATTAAAAGCAAAATAAATGCCAACAGCAGCTCCAATTCCAGGTCTACTAAGTAGGCTGGAATCATTTAGAAGCTTGTCAGCCCTACCTCTGACCTGCAACATCTCGATTGCTTGATATCTCATCATAATGAGCTGGGCAGAATGCAGGCACCAGTATATTTTGAGCCAGCATCCAGTCTTCGCTAAATAATTGATAAAGTAAGCTTTGAACCCGCCACCTAATGATGGGAGTCAACTGCTTGTCCTCTATCTACTAAACAACATTGTGGTTATACATAAATATTCAAAATAAAGTGTATCCTATGACAAACATCCATTTTGAACTAGAGAAATTAAAATAAAAGCCGTATTCTCAATATGCAAAAACTTTAACATTATGACGCAAAGGTAGGTTTTTATTAAAAAATTAGTTGTCAATAACTAGATTGTTGCATATTTACAAATGGCCGACAACTAAATCTAAATAAATAAAATAATTACAGATACTCTAAATACAGTCACACAATTGTGGAAATACAGCGGCTAACAACAATATTTCAAGTTTTAATATTGTTTTAATTATCCTTGGGATTTGTACTTGAATACTTACAATAAAGTTCACTAAACCAGTTTTATGATAAATATGTTAATGTTTATTTTTAACTCCCATTGATTATGCTGAAAATATATTTATGATTTTTATTAGAGCATACAATATATAACCAAGCTTGTACAGTCAGCTCCAAAATTAGATGCTCACTCACTATGGCAATCAGTTGACGATATTTATATCTACATTTGGAAGTCGGAACAAACATACATGTTCATGCACACAAATGTTTGTTCTGGATGGGAATAGAACCCACAATCTGTAGCGATGATAGTCAGGGTCTTCTTAACTGACAAGCATGAAAATGCATTCAATTAATTAAAGTAAAATCATTACATGTTATATGACCTTTTAATTTTCAATTAATTTGTAAATAAATTATCATATTATGTAGATCATTAATATTATTAATCAGCATGCTTTTACTGCACAAGTATTCAACACATACAATCCCATTGCAAATTAAAATACCTTACATATTCTTAGTTGGTTGATAATTTAAGGGATCTTATCCCCGAGACAGTTAATTCATATCAAAAGTGCTATTAACTGCACTGTGGAAAATGCGAGTATGAATTTGGTCTCTACTTAACCTCTTGAATTGACTTCCATTCCATACCACATAAGTATAATTATTGAAACATTTAATATGAATTCTTATTACACAAGTGACTCAATCAATTGGTTAAGCGGTAAGTCCATATCAACCAAATATGAATTACATATAATCAACATAAAATCCAGGTGTAATTCCACAAATGTGTGACAAGTCAACTGCATCGTGTATGTACCAAAAGTCTCACCCGATCCCCGAGATGGCGGCGGCGCGAGGACATGGGGCTGTGCGAGTGGGAGCGCCGGTACGAGCCGCGCGGCGAGTACGAGCGCGACCGGCTGCGCGAGTAGCGCGTCCCACGGTACCCGCGGCGGGCGGACCCCGACCGAGATCGGGACCTGGAGGCCGTCCTAGTATCAGTGGGGTGGCGTATATTAACATGCGGCACATATAAAGGATTAACTAGGACTATGTGTACAGGGGGACACAAAAACAGCAAAATATAACAGTGAAAAGGAGCCTTCATTGTTTTGTGATTTGGTGATTGTTATCTCTCTTGCAATTTGAGAGAAATATTACATGGATCCAGTTAATTAAGTTCCAGGTACAGAAAAGCTGATGTGGAGTGAGGAGGTGAGCCTATAAGACCTACACCCAGTTTCTAGAACACTGCTTAATGTTAATCTCTTGTTAAAAGTATACCTGTGATTGTCCATGACATATATAATCATAGATTAACTTTGATTGGGCTTTCAGAAACTGGTGGCTAAACTATAGGATTTTAGCATGTTACTGCTAATATAACATTGAACATTATTAAATTGATGCAAACTCATTCAAGAAAGGATAGAATGTTTTCAAAGGCTCCTAAAATGTCTTGTAGGTCATGCATATACATGAACATAACAAAGTTTGGATTTCCATTTAAAGCATTTCTTAAGAGTAGATGCATAGTCATGTAAATTATTGTCACAACTATCATCTAACGTATACAGCCGGATACATCATATTTATCATGATTTTAGTTTGTATACAGAGTTACTTGAGAAACTTTATTTTTTGAAGCAACCGCCAGTTGTAAAGCTATATGTATAAATTCTGATTATAATAACCTTAAAGTATTCAATATTATGAATACTACATAAATTCATTTTTTTTTTTTTATTCTAATTGGTAAGTACATCAATAATGTATGTTTCTTATGTGCCTTGTCTAAGACTTTTAAATGAAACAGTTTTCGAAAAGAATTCCTTCTTTATACCGTATAATTCAAATATGTTTACGAGTTATATTTCCTTCCACAATCAAACTCTGTATCAAAACTCTATGGCAATTTCACAGTCATTTTATTATTATGTCAATAACTTCTTATCAACAATGCACGAGGGAAGCCCCTCCCAGGGGGGAGGGGCCTCTCATCTACCTTAAAACTGTTTTAAGTATTGATCAAATAAACATTATGAAATAATACCATAACTAATTAGTTTGTACACCAAGCATTCCATGGGATTTCATTTGACTTCTAATGATTCTAATTCTCTATTTCTAATGAGTTTATCTATATGTATATTTGTTTTTTATTGTAGATATCCACAAATATTTCGTTTTCAATACCCGTGATGTTTAGAGTTGTATCAGTTGTTGCTATGTTACAAAAACACGTAGGTATGTATATAAAACAACATTGTTGACAATGATTACTGCATGGTATGATACAAAATTAGATATTGTACATCATAAATATGTATATTCTCCAGTAATTCGGAATGCGTAGTTATTTCAAAATCGCATTTATGTAAATGACATATGTAATTGCGCAACCGAAACAATCATTACCCTTGATAGCGAGGTTATGAATTCATGGACACGCAAAAAGGCTTTATAGAAAACAATATGTTTTACAATCAAAAGGAAAGAAGTAGATGTGTTACTGTAATTGATTATGATGGTAATAAACTTACGGGCTTCTATATTTTCGGCTCGCTGCTTTTGGCGGGGGCGGCGTCCTGGACCGGCTTCGGCTGTGACCTCGGGACATGGCTACAGGTTTCGGTGCCGGCTCCCGAGACCCGTTGCGAGTCCTCGACCGACTCCTCTGAAAATACACAAGTGATCCGAACATTATTAAATTTAGATCACTGTCGAGAAAAGACAAAATAAAACACGCGGCGGTCGCGGCGGGAAGGGTACGCGGATGACCGATATAATGTTAATTATAGTACCTCTCGATCAGACATTATGGCCGACGTGATGAGAACGTTAAATAAAACGTAAGCAATAAAAGATTAATCTATTATTACACGTTAAAAGTTCAAGTAAAATAAACGAGCACGCCTTGTTCACGACGCTTTCCAGATTGAGAAACAAAATGGTGGCCGGCAGTAGAGTTGTGTAGCTCGTGAGCTAGAGATATAAAAGATATACATATATCATTACCGAAGATATAATCTCTCTTTATATCTTTTGATTTCGAATTATATCTTTATATTTTTAGAGATATGGTTTCAATTAGAGTGACTGAACTAAAGGTGATTGACACGTAGTTGACGGGAAAAGTATATCTCTCGCTCTTCTAGCTCAGATAGAGATAGATATTGCACACGACGTAAAAAAGAACGAGACTAGCGATTATTAAATTTTTTACTTGTAAAATGACTGTAGTGTACAGTATTAATCATTACAAATAGCTGCTGATTTTGAAATACGCCAACCTAGAATAAATTAGATTTTTTGAAAATATTATTTAAGGTTTCTAGGTTGACAGTCCTAAGTCTGTTATGTTAAGCATGAAGGAAAATTAAATGCTACATACACACTGTAAATATCATAATAGTCTTGATCGCTGTGGTGTGTCGAAATTGACATACGACGAAGTCTGTGTGGTAGCGTTGTAAAAACATATCGCTAGTTTTCGCTCAGTCGTCAAACGAACCTTTTTATCACTAGAGATATACAGATATAAAATAGTGATATATATCTTTGGGCTGAAAAGATATACATATATATCATTCAATTCAGTGATTTTGCGCATCTCTAGCCGGCAGGTAGGTAGGGATGCGAATTGCGATATCATAATAATTTAAAAGCAATCGATGTAATAAGAACGATGTATCGAAATGTTTCGATATGTCAATAATGCTCATATAGATAGATATTAATATTACATCGTTCTATGATTTGATGAAATTAAATGAAAATATTTTATTCAAATAGGCCTTCACAACCACTCATGAATAGTCTGATTATAAAGCTCGGTTCGGAAGGTTGCTTTTGCAGAGTAGAGCCGGCAAGAAACTTAGTAATTACTCTTTTCAAAATCAACTCAGATTTATTATTAATTATTTATCTAGTCTCACTGACAATATAATATGTGTTATAGCAAAAATAGAAACAAAATGATAAGTGACTTAATAAATAAATATATATCAAAATCAAGCAAACCAGCCCCCACAAGCAGCACCTGTTCACAAGTACGATGTATGGAATGATTAAATTTTAATATAATCATTTTACTTCCGTCTATTATTCACATCCATCAGAAATTTGGAACAGTTGTTAAAGTCTAGTCAGACAAGTCTAGATAATTTAGTTGGGTATGAGATATTAAAAAAAATACTTTAAGAATTTCGTGAGTTATCTTGGTATTTTTTTCTTCTTCGTTCAGTTGTTTTTATAATGTGTTTTTTACCCAGTAACCTCACAAAATTCTTAGAGTATTTTTTTAGCACTTAACATATATAAATAGCAAATATTTGCGTTTGGGATTTTTCCTTTAAAAAACTAAATAAAAGTTGAAAATTCTCTTCACTTTATGGCACCAGATTTATAACCGCATTTGATGTTTTTCTCGAATCATTGATGTAAAATCGATGGTACAATACGATATATTACATACAAAAATATCGATATTTTTTTATAAATTTACAACCCTAGCCGGTCGGTAGTTGTGCTCCACTCAGTGTTGCCTGCGTCAAAGAGATAGAATGGTCTGACCGTTGTGATTATCACAAATTATAAATTAATATGTGATTATATCCTCTTTGGGCCTGACTGCCAGGCGACAATAAATAACCGTAGTAATTACATTATCTCTGACAATCAACATTGGGTGCTATCAAAGACGATCAAAATACAATCCTCTTTGGTACTATCAAAGGCACTAACTACATATTGCATTGCATTATGATGCTTGGATCATGTATATCTAAATCTCAACCTATATTCCATCTATATCTCCCAGATTGATGGTAAGCTAGCTTTCCAACCCGCGGTTTCACCCACGATATCCCTTATTTTGTTTTTATTTTGCTAGCCTCTAGCCAGATTTTTCAAGAGCAAAACCATTTTACTGTACGAAAAATTACATACAGCAACACCAAGATTAACATGAATAATATTATATTCCCGGGAATTCCCGAAATATATGGAGTTTCACTCATATTTTAACAAACACTACAACTGAATGAATTAGAAATTTCCTTTCGTTCCTTACTATTTTGTTACGGAACTATACCCCGTTTGACCAAGTTTTAAAATGGTAGCACCATTGACTCCTCCATTGGTTCGAATCCTACAATGAAATGAACTTGAAGTTTCGGTGAGGAAACCATAGCACGGTAGTAGGGTACTTTGTAGAACCCGCTTGGCTAAAGAAAATAGCAATGCTATTATAGCATACGGCATCCCAAGCATTTTTTTTTTTTTTTGTCGGGAACTTACAGTGCAATGTGACGTTGCGATTTCGTTTTATTTTCATAACCACGCAAACGCACATTTTAGTACATATTTATTTTTCAGGCCGTTAGGATAATTTGCTTTATGGAGAAATTACTTTATTTTTTAAAAGTAAGTACACCACAATCAAAGATTAAAAAAAACGTGAGTGTCGTGGAACACTCGGTTGGAACGAAGAAGCGCATGGCGCGCACCTATGACTGGGCAGAGTCAAATATGGATAATAGTCACTTTCCCACACAGACTTAGTAGAGATTGCTTTCCCACAAAGTTCTAAAGGTTACAGTAAATAAGTACATAAGGACAAAGAGTGCCCAGAAGTTTTACATATAAACAACTTATGAAGAACATTAAATACAAAAATAATAATAGCTTATATTAATGTAAATGTGACACATGAAATGGGAAAAATTTTTGTATGTATGTTATGAAGTGAAAACTTCTTTAGCCGCGTTGAGCGTTTTTGGAGGGGAAAAACTTATAGGTTCGCGTCACCGACATGCTCATGCTAATAGTTTTCACTTCTATCGGCCGTCCCCATGACTGCCTGTTTTTTTTGTATACATAACAACTGTACTATCACTGTATAACCTATGGTCCACAATAAACTATTTTGATTGACTTTGAATCAATATTTTACATACATACGTATGCTTATAAAATTTTTGATCTGTCGAACCTACCCTAGAGCGAGAACTAGCAGTTCGGTTAAGCGGTCGTTCGGATGATCGACGTTTGGATAATCGCCGCTCCACTGTATATCCATAAAAGTATAGCATGTATTAAAGGAACACCGTGAAAATTTATAATTTTCTGTAACTTTCGTCATCTCTTCCGTGTGTGAGTTTCGCAGGATATTTATTAATTTTTATATATTTCCAGGCATGCACCCTCAGCCCTTGACTTTATCGATGAAATGGAAACAATATATATATAAAAAATCGTTGTGGCAACTAATTTATTGCAATATAAAACAAATAAATTAAACTTGTAAGAGGTAATGTTTTACTTACAATTAGAGCGAAATACAATACAATTTCACTTAATTCACTGATAAAGCGTAGTGTTATTTTATGTGTAGGTAGCAAACGATGGATTTTTTTTTGTATAGGGTTGCAATATATGAAAATGACACCAGTGTGGCTTACAACAATAGAATTGCAACAATTTTAAATCAATTGATTTAATATTTCAATACGATGATCTGACTGATGATGATTTTCGAAGTAGACGTTCAGACGGAAATAAGGTCCTATTTCTAGTCCTGTATTTATTGGCATAACGTTTTTAAATCGGTGACGTATCATGGACCACACCGACTTGTGTATACTTTATTATTCTGTTACAATTATAATTTCTTTCCTGCTTTAGCCATGTTAATATTTAATAACGTAGTATCTTCTATTTGAGGCTGAATCGTTGGTAATTTTTAGAAATTAATGGTAATAATCCCCCTTATTCAGACCCACTCGGTTGTCATTCCGATCGGAAAGGACGATTTTATTTTGTTAAATTTAGGCTGATGCTTTGTTAGTCGCAGAATTCATTTGCAAATCGATGTCTGAAATGAGAAAATAGGAGCCATCCTATTCAGTAGACTACTCAATCGGTTTGTCTACCCGATCGGGAACGCATCCAAGCAGGTCTGAATAAGGGGGAATAACACTACGCTTAAAGACATTGATCAAATCACATAAGTTTTAAAGTCTCAATAGCCGCCTGGAGTCGTTGAATCTCTCCTTCCGACTGCGTCAGTTTCTCAGAGTTCGCGTTCTGAACTTCAATGCGTACTTTATTGATGTAGTCTTCCACCGCCATCGATTGTTGGAGCTTTGTTATAGTTTGTGACAGACTCTCTTTCTTCTTTTCTAGCTTTGTTATCTCCTTTTGGGGGTCGATGAGGCCCTGGGGATTTGAGAATGTTGTTTGTTAAAAATTATTTAGATTATTTAGCGGATTTGCCTTGGGACTGGTAATATTTAAGACTAGCTGTTGCCTACGGTTTTACCTGCGTTCCCGGAATAATAAAAGTAGCCTAAATTACTCCTTATAACATCAGCTATCTGCCAGAGAAAGTCCCGTCAAAATCTGTCCAACCATTTCGGGGATTAGCCGGAACAAACGCACAGATTGACAGACAGACAAACAAATAAAATTATTCTTTTGTTATAAGTCCGTATATACTTTCATATGCATTTAGTAAAAAGCAGTTATTTTGACATTACAAACAGACACTTTAATTTTATTTATTTGTATAGATGATTCTATAATCATAGCTCAGTGGCAGTAGTGGGTTCGAATCCTACATTGAGCTTTAGTCTCGTGAAAATTTGCCGCCAAGAATCTACCGGTGTTTTACATTGAAAAAAAATACAACAGATCTGGATTAAATTTGGCACAGTATCTCTGTGGATTATAGTCTGGAATAGCACACAGGTAACTTTTTATCCCGGGAAAACATAAGATCAACGCGGAACGCGGGTGAAACTGCGGGGCGGAAGCTAATGTAATATAATATAGCGTAAAACTGACCTTCAGAACTAAATGCACTTCAATTTTATCAGACACAGTGAGTATGGAACACCCAATCGGCTGTTCGTCACTCAGCTCGCTGTTGGCCAGACTCTGCAGACTCCTGAACAACGCCTTCAGCTCCACAGCTTTAGGGTCTTGGATGATGAGGTGGGTCGTCGTCTTCTGTTTGTTTGTCAAGTTGTATTCGGAGCGAGACGAGCGGATCAGGTGCACCATCTTGAGGACTGTGTCCACGTTGGTTTCTAGCTCTTCAGAACGCCAGGGGGTGTCGGTCTCCTGTAATTATTTTGATAATGAAAAGGTTTTAATGAAGAGGAAAAGTTCAAATATGTCTTTACTTTGGTACCTCTGTAAACTGCCAAATTATCATAACACTAGCTTACCTCACCCGCGAACCCCTATTTTACCCCCTTAGGGGTGGAATTTTCAAAAATCCTTTATTAGCGGATGCCTAACATCATAATAGCTATCTGTATGCCAAATTTTAGCCCGATCCGTCCAGTGGTTTGAGCTGTGCGTTGATAGATCAGTCAGTCTCACCTTTTCCTTTTATATATACAGATAACAGGAGTTACAGGAATTACCAATAAACACAGCTTACAGTAGTACAGTTTTAATCAGACTACCAACACATACACTGACTTAACCTTCCCTCACACTATTTACAGAAGTAACCACATAATACAATGTACGGGTATTAAATAAACTACTAATCGTTTAAGAAATATGAAAATGCCCCAATGCAATAGGTATATTTAACTGTATCCTAACTAATATTTATCGGCGCAACTACAAGTGTCGCAACTTTTTACGGGCGCTCGGCAAAAGTGGTGGGGGTGTTTGCGCAGGTGTACACTCGCGCACAAAAATCTTTATACCCAGACCAAAGGCCTACTTCAGCACGTTTCTTAGTCGGTTTTGCTTTGTCATTTCATTTCATTTATTTTATCCGTATTAGCAAATTTAATGGTAAAACCCCTTCCATTAAATCATCATCGCTGAACAAAGTTTCTGAAGCAAGTTTTGTATCTCTTTTAAACTGCCGATTATTTTTTGCGATTCTTTTTTTTATGTGATTGTTTACCTACACTGCACGACTTACTTTAGATATAAACAACAAGATAAATCAACAAAACAAATAATCGTCATTATGTGCGCAACTGTCCTCCAGGGACGCAAGACGTATGAACTATGCGCGGGAGCGGCAGCCGCGGCAAGCGAATGACAAACCAATAGAATGCGTTGGCGCGCTACCTCGTCGCGTCGCGCTCAGTCCTCGCGCCGAAGAGACTCAAAGAATGAATTCTGCGCATTTAAACTAAGCGCACATTATCGGCGGGCCGCATCGCAACGGCCATAGGTCGAAAAAGGCTAGAAGTAGTACTATCCCTCTCTTTCGTATGGACCGTTGCGATGCGGCCCGCTGCGACCCGCCGTAATGTGCGCTTAGCTTTAAGGTCACCGCTCATAAACTGTTGCGATACTTGTACAATAGCTTGTAGCCTATTAGAATAATTTGATTGTTTTAAAACTATTTCATAAGCTTATCTTTGATTACTACAATTAAAGCTAACATTAAAATGAAAATCTAAAAATATCAACAGACTTGATTGTATTTTCAAATAATTAATTACTTTAACCTAAACACCTGCGCACACGTGCACGTGTCACGCACGCTATAAATACGGCCGCACACAGCGTGCTCGATTCATTCTCACTCGAGCCGTTGGACAGTTCGGACCTCTCTAGGACGTCGTTACGCTGTCAGTGTAAATAAACGAAGCTTTGGAACTAGTCGTTTTACTTTTGAAGATTCAAGATGAGTGATCACCATGAAAATGAAATCAGTGACGTCAGCGCTGACGTCACACTTTTTAAAAATGCCAGGGTATGTCCGTCTTCGTCATATTATAAATGAGAAAGTGAGTTTTTTTGTTTGTTTGTTTCCTTTTCACGCTTAAACCGCTGAACCGATCGCGATGAAATTTGGTATACAGATAGCCGGATAGGTATGCAGATGGTACGGAGAACATAGGCCACTTTTTATCCCGGGAAAACATAAGATCCCCGGGGAACGGGGGTGAAACCGCGGGGCGGAATTCAGTAAAAATATATTCCTCAAAATAATAAAGGTGCCAAAGATAAAAATAGGCCATAGTGCTTTTTTTTTTTTATTAGTTATAGGGCCTGTATTTGATCACAATATCCCCATGTTAAGTGATGATGTGGCCGAAGGTGGTAAGCACACAGAACCTAGAAGGGATTAACTAGAAAATTAATAATTATAAACTTACAGTAGGATAACTAGCGACACATATAGAGGGACAGGAGCGGTCCTTCCTCGGCAGGCGCTGGTACAACTCCTCGGTGAGGAATGGCATGAAGGGACTCAGCAACTTGAGACCGTACTCAAGAGTCGTGTAGAGGGTGCGCCGCGCGTTCTCCTTCTCAGTGTCGGTGCCTTGAGAGAATACTGGTTTTAGGTATTCCTGGAAAAAAAAAGTTTACCTCTGAATCTGCGAATAACTGTACATTAATACATATAAATCTTTTTATGTCGAAATTCAATAATAAATAAATACAATGCTCTCTCCCACAATGCGTTATTTCACAGTTAATGAATAAGAATCGGGATACCCAGCAGTTTTGGAGAAAAACATGTTTGCATCTGTATTTGTCTTCCATTTCAAATTCAATACCGGGATATTAGGTCTCATTTCTTAGTGAGCACTGTCATACAATTAATAGGGTTGTCCAAAAATTCATATACATATAAATAAACATTTCAATCCAAAAAAAAAGTTTTCTATATCAAATTTATTCAGTTTAGGCACTTAGGACGTCGAAGCTACTGAAGCTACCATTAGTTCGGAAGTCACCTTCAACTGAAGAGAACCGGCAAGAAACTCAGCAAGGTTACATTTTTTTACCGTCTGCGCGACGCAAAGGCAGGTAATGTGTTTTTTAAAGCATTATAATAATAAAAAAATAAATAATTAAAACTTAAACACAAATAAAAAAAATATATTTTATTAAATGAAATAACTTACCAAGTATACATCGCATAAGTCATACAGCCACAGATTATAGCAGTGCGTGGTGGCTGAGGGGAAGTCGTAGGTGCGGAACCCGGCCTCGACCCGCTGCACCGCCAGCGACACCCGGGACAACATCCACCGATCCATCGGGGACAATGTTTCTGGTAGAGTAGGGGCGTGTACCTGGGGGTGGTGTTGTACAGGTTTAAATAACAGGGGTTGTCAGGGATTTCTCAAAAGGTCCCATTAGAAAGATGAAATACAAGGCAATATGAGGCAATTTTGGTAAATTTCATTTAAATTCTGTTCATACAATAATCTAGCTGTCTTACGCAAAGTCCTAACGATTTCAAGATATCGAATTTGGTTCAAAAAAGTGCTTCGGTCGTGAATCTGGGACACTCACATTCGATTTTATAATATTAGAAGATGTCCCCCGCGGTTTCACCGGCGTTCCCGAGAAAAATATTAGCCCATGTCCTTCTCCATATCATAGGCTATCTGCGTTTCATCGCGATTGGTTTAGCGGTTTAGGCGTGAAAAGGTAACTAACAAACAAACAAAAAGTCGTCACAATTTAATAAGCCAGTTTCGACAGGCCATATGCATCTGTGAAAAAAAGGGACAGATATAACGAGAACAAAAGAGATATCCTCTTGTCGAGATGGTAACTGACCTCATAAGTGGTGTCTTTCGGGAAGTACATGAGGGCGAACTTGGTCGCATTCCAGAGCTTGTTGCAGAAGAACCGGTAGCCTTGCACGCGCAGTATGTCCAGGTTCAGATCGCGCCCTTGTGTCATTGCGCATAGTGCGAACCTAGTGGGAACATTTAGTTTTAGCTTCCGTCCCGCGGTTCCGCCCGCGTTTACGAGGGTTTTTATGTTTTCCCGGGATAAAATGCATCATATATGTTATTATTAAAAAAAATATATACCACATTGTCGGCAAACAAGCACACGGCCCACCTGATGGTAAGCGGTTACCGTAGCCTATGAACGCTTGCAACACCAGACGTATCACTCGCGCGTTGCCGACCCTTCCCCCCTCCCCGATGAGCTCTGGCGACCTTACTCACGCGCAGGAACACAACTATAAGTTATTTGGCTGCGGTATTCTGTAAGGTGGAGGTACTTCCCCAGTCGTGCTGCTCTTTGAGCGACATATCGCTATGCTCTACCTCTCTTGTTATTCTAGTACGTATAGTGTCTGTGTGCCAAATTTCATCCAAATCCATTCAGCCGTTAAAGAGCTGATAGGTAACAAATACAGGGTGATTTTGTTATCACTGGCAATACTTGCAGGGGTGGAAGTACTCATCAATGTGAACAACTTTTATTATAGGGCTAACTCTGATATCGCGTAAAATAATACGGTTGCTTCATACATTTTGGTCGAGTAGGTATTGAACTTTTGTATGGAACAGCTGATATTTTTTTCATGATTTCACAGTTAGCCCCATTATAAAAGTTGTTCACATTGATGAGTACTTCCACCCTTGCAAGTATTGCCAGTGATAACAAAATCACCCAGTATACACACTCACAAACATTCGCTTTTATAATATTAGTATATTCATAATCTTTGCTAATGTATACTATATCTGTTGAACGACTGTTTGTGCATTTTTTTAAAATCAAAAATGGAGTATGGTTGATCTAGTCAGAGTAATGCAAAGTTGTTTTTTTGATTCCATGTGCTTGCTTTATTTGTCTGTCTGTCTGTTTGAACACGCTAATCTTCGAGACCACTAAACGGATTTTCATGGAGTTTCCAAAAGTCAACGCAAGCGAAGCCCCGGCCTATCACTAACCTCAAAGCATCAGTCCCACACTCGGGTATACCGTTAGGGTAATCCTGCTTCTGTCCCTGCTTGGCCCTCTCCACCTCGCTAGGGTCCAGATTCGATTCCAGCAGTTGTTCGTGGAGCTGTTCCAGGGTCACTCCTCGTACGACATCGACGGGATCAATGACATTACCCAAAGATTTGGACATCTTTCGACCGTGAGCGTCGCGTACCATTGGGTGGAGGTAGATTTCTCTGGAAAGTTTTTATGTTGGTTATTAAAAAAGTTTGTATGTAATATGCTTTTTTTTTATACCACTATGGTTGCAAACAAGCATACGGCCCGCCTGATGGTAAGCGGTTACCGTAGCCTCTGGACGCTAGCAACAACAGGGGAATGTAGTTTCAGTGATAGTTGATGTAGGTATTTTTTACTTTGTATAAGGCTTGTGTTTGACCACAATCTCACTATGGTATGTGATGATGTGACCGATGGTGGTAAGCACACAAAGCTTAGAAAGAACTGACTCTCAAGTGCATTATCTATGAAAAGAATGACTTACTTAAAAGGCAGTTTGCCAAGCAACCGCTGTCCGAAGAACACCATCCGAGCAACCCAGAAGAACAGAATATCGTGCCCGGTTTCTAGCAGTGTGCCCGGGTAGAATGCCTGCAACATGGTGCGTTATTTATGTTTCATAAGAAAATAATAATTAAAATAAGCCTTCAGAAGGACTTGTGAATAGTTTCGAATTTAATACCGGTTCGGAAGGTAGTTTTTGCCTTCTGGGGCGGTCGGGTAAAAATATATTGATATGTTCCAAAAATATATTTTTATTTAAGTATTTTATTTTATTTTCATGAATGTGGAATAGACAAAGACATGTTAGATCGTAGACAATTTTTTTTCCTGATCCACTTTACACAGCTTTGATATCATTTTCAATTTTTTTTTTTGAACATTTGCAAATTTCCCTCTGTGTCCCTGAGAAAGCCAAAAATTCTGCACACTCCTTTTGTGCCATGCACGTACAGGCAAAATTCATAACTCATACGAGCGAGCAGATAATTTAATGTGATATCCCGCGACCTAGATTTGGACTTGTTTCATATGGACCCTTGCGACATAAAAAACCTTTTATGTAAAAGCTTTTTTTGCCAATGATTGATTTTTTTTTATGTTCTGTCTACTTTATTTTTGTGTATTTTAGTCTGTGTTATATGTGAGAACTTTTAAATGGCCTTCATGTTTTATATGTATATTGTTCTGTCATGTTAGCTGTAAGTTTTCCTAAAAGAATAAAATAAAATAAATATTATTACTAAATGCAAAAACTCAATATTCAATCAATATTTCTTCATACCTTCAGATCTTCAGTTTCATCAGGCCACCCGAAAATAGAGAAGGGGAACAGCCCAGATGAGAACCACGTGTCGAGGACATCTTCATCTCTCTGCAGCTTGATGTCCTCGCTCGGGACGCCGAACTTTACCGAAGCCTTTTGTAACGCCTCTTCTTCCGTATGCGCCGACACCCAGAGTTCTTGCTCTTTCTAATATTGGAAGGAATGTGATTATTTTTTTTATGGTTCAACCATCTTTGGTAATTGATGGTGTAGCCCAAGGTACCCAAAGCCTAGAAGATAAAAGTCTAAATTTACTATTCCAAGCTGGTGGAGTTAAATAAAAATTCCAAAAAGCTTTTTATTTTTAAGTAGTGACGTCAGATGCTGTGGCGAAGGTCGTGGATGCGAAGCGTATCATTAGTTTGTGCTTTCGGTAAAACGGTGGCAGGGTACTTTGAAGTACCCGCCTGGCTGGCTACCACCATCAAGTTGAAAATTGTCGCCAAACACCTACCGGTGTATTCTGGCAGCTGAGAGCCAGTTCCTTCTAAGCTTTGTGAGCTTACCACCTTCGGCCACATCACCACTTACTATAGATAGTGAGATTGTAGTTAAACACAAGCCTATAAGTAAAAAAATGCACGAAAAAGAAAAAAATCATGCCATACTTTAAAAACTACACGTGCCTATTAGATCGAACCATAAACTAGAAAAGATGGATTATTGAATTACTTTTTCTGAGTGTCAGTAATTTTACGTAAGTAGTATGTATGGTATGTAATGTAATAGTTTAATGTTTTTGATGATATATTATTATGAAAAACATTACAATATCATATTCAATCATTATTAGGGTGCTTTTCCTTTGAGGTGGGTTAGCAGAACGTAGTCGAGACTATTAATGTTTTAATAGAAAAATAAATGAGAAATTAAAACCGATGCGATATAATTTTTATTAATTGTTAAATAAGTAGGGTTATTATTAATTATTAGATTAACATTAACAGTTGAAAGTACGCATTAATACAAACAACTTTTAGTATGGGACCAATTTTGAAACTGCGAAAAAATCTGCTAACAAACAAACTCTAACTATATCTCTTTTGTATATTACCTTCTTTATGGCATGTATTTATTTGCATGACTAGCGACCAACACAGGAACTATTAAACATATAAGTATTTTGAATTATTGCATCTAACATACAAAACGATAACAAGCAAAACAAAACTCATGCAAAAAGAAATCCCACTATAATGGCACATGTTGTGATCATGTGTGACATACAGTAGTACCGCGGGAGGTCGCCGACAGTGCGCGGGCGGGCGGGTGCGCGGGCCGGCGCACGCGGCGACTCTTCTTGCGGCCCGAGCGGGAGCGCCGGCGCCGCGGCCCGGACCTGCCCGCACTTGTTGACATTGCTTCGGGCTCATCCTTATGCACCGATGGGTAAGTTCGATGCTTTAGACTACATATTCAATTATCTGCGCAATGGTTTGCGCCCGACGATACCGATCGAACGTTACGTAGTGGAATGGCCACCCGACTTTGTTTCATTTGAATAATTCCGCATTCGTAGTATTTTCGTGAAATTAAAAAGTATTCTGGTTTTTCAAATATATGTCGTATGTTTTACCAAAAATTCAGGGAATTCAGAAATGATACCAAACGTTATCGTTGTTCTATGAATTTGTTTCTTCGTGTCAGAACATGATCCGACAAGTTTATTTTTCAAAATTTCATCGAGAAAATAGCCTCAAATCAATAATCAATAAAAATATATATATAAATATCGAAATCATCGTCACCTTCAACTAAAATCAACCTCAACGACTATACGCACAAAGTTCAAATTCCCTCACCTGTTCGGGCAAGGTGACCTTGTAAGCTGGTATTCTATGCCCCCACCACAGCTGGCGAGAGATGCACCAATCTCGAATGTTTTCCATCCAATGGTACCAAATCTTCTCGTGCACGTCGGGTATTATCTTCAACTCGCCAGTTTTTACCGCCTTTATCGCTTCGGCGGCCATTTTGTCGCAGCGAATGTACCTGAGAGATTATTTTCATTGACCAACCAATCGACTTTCTATAGGATATACTTGTGGTGCGCAGGAATTGTTCATACCGATTCCAACATCCCCATTACATCGATACACAAGATGCCGGCAAAACTTCTACTCGTACGTTTTTGACATTCCAAATTCATTACAATGCAGACAACAAAATCAGAACCTTATTTCCTGACTCCTACAATCTAGGAAATTTAATTTCAAGGCGTTTCAGAGTGAATAAGTTTCTTCTAGATAACCGTGTTCCATCTTCACCGATCTTGTTACAATACGGCGACATAGACTTACATGTAGCGTGTGTTTGTAATATATCATTCGAGCTCTTGGCTCAAGTGTGCTCCATTTTTATTGCGACTTGCTCTAGCGATGACGCGACCTGCACTGACTTGTGATGAAACACTCAAAGGGGTTCGCTAAAAAACCGACAGTCGAGTGGAGCACGCGGCGCTCGCGGCGAATGATACATTACAAACTAACGATACAAGTCAGTCTTTGGTTTGAGTTACAAAAACTGGATACATTACACTAATCTATACTAATATTATAAAGCTGAAGAGTTTTTGAACGCGCTAATCTCAGGAACTACTGGTTCGATTTGAAAAATTCTTTCAGTGTTGGATAGCACATTTATCGAGGAAGGCTATAGGCTACTCTATATCCCAGGAAAACACAAGATCCCTCGGGAACGCGGGTGAAACCGCGCGAAAAAGCTAATAAATAAAATAAAAAGCTAGCTATAAGCTTTTTCTCGCTAAATACAATTTAATTTTTTAATATAATTTTTTATCACTGTGTAGCAGGAAACCCTCTCAGGTGAAGGCCTCTTTCAAAGACTTTCACTTCTGTCGGCATGTGCTATGCAATACCCATGTGGTCCAGCAATATTTTTTATGTCGTCTTCTCAGCGTTTATAGGGTCTTCCTTTATAGCGCGATACATTACACTAAAATATTACAAGTCAGTCTCCACCTTTGGCTTTGTATTCGTCCTATACGTATAGGCGGGCATAGCTAATGAATAATATTTCAATGACTCACCACTGAGGCTTCAACATGGGCTCGACCACGTCCTTAGACCGGCTGCAGAGAGGCACCACCATCGCGTGGTCCTTCGTCTCTCTATATAACTTTAGCTCTTCTAACTTCTTGATGATGTTGCGACGGACTTCAAAGCGTTTCATACCCTGGGGATATTATGTTTATTTATGAAAGGAATCTTTTTTGGGTGTAATGATCTCAGTTGGAGGCAGAATTTCGAACCCTCCTAGAGCATTTAACTGAATAAATGACTGATTTTGAATGAAAAGTTGTTTGTTTGTCCTTCGTGGTAGCGGAAAAACCGATAAAATTTTACTCGAGAATAGCTAACAGGGTAGAGAAGGTCGCTGGCAATTTTGTATCCGCATGGCGACTAGTATATAAGATGGACCAGTGACATCATTTGAAACCAATTTCATTATGGTTAACAGCATTTACTATGGACCAATTATGATCAAAAATCAATCCTACTAATATTATAAATGTCAAAGTTTGGAGGATGGATAGATGTATGTTTGTTACTCTTTCACGCAAAAACTACTGAACGGATTTGGATGAAATTTGACACACAGATAGAATATATTCTAACATATAGGAACGCCGGGAACGCGGATGAAACCGCGGGGAACAGCTAGTAAACAATATAATAGATACCGAGAAAGGTCCACAGTTGTCAAGCGTGACGCCCTCGTCGCTCAGTATGTTAATGAAGGGCAGGTTGTGTCGCTTGCCGATCTCGTAGTCGTTGGGGTCGTGCGCAGGAGTTATTTTAACGGCACCTTGAGTATAATAACATACTTTACTAACTGTCACTGTCAAATTTGTTGATTTGACGTTTAATAATGTCATAATGTAATGTCAAGAAAATAGCTGGTCCGGTATGGACTCGTTTAGCAAGAGACAGAAATAAGTGGAAATCTCTAGAGGAGGCCTTTGTCGACAGACAAGCTGTTCCACACAAACATCCAGTTGCCGATCATTAAAATGCAAGTTAAAACTGATTAAATCAATTATTTTTAGTAAGTAAGCATTTATTAATTGTAAGGAAAGAAACAGCAATAAAGGCTATTTTATTTATTTATTTATATAATGTCATAGAAAAATAAGCCTTATTACTTTACGATAAGGTTGAAATATTCAAATAGTTCTTCGTAAGCACTTTAATTAGTCTGACTCTATTACCGATTCGTAAGGCTGTTTTTCCTGAGAAGAGCTGCCAATAAATTTTGAAATTATCATTTTCAAAACAAGCTTAGATACATACGACTAAAAACGATCGTAACCCATGAAATACAGGCCTTGTTACTTTACGTTTAGATTTGAAATACAACAACAGCAAAGCGCTATCTCGCTCATAACATTTGTAGACTATTTGGCAACCAATAGTAGATGAAATATTTTCGCGCCTAGCAAAAGAACACATCTGCACAGGTACATCGCTGTAGCTTAGCAAACTCAAATAGACCAGCCCCCACAAGCAGCACCTATTTACAAGTATGACGCATGTGGCAGCCATCATCTACAGGGTGATTTTTTTATCACTAGCAATACTTGCAGGGGTGGAAGTACACATCAATGTGAACAACTTTTATTATGGGGCTAACTCTGACATCACTTAAAATAAAACGGTTGCTTCATACATATTGGTCGAGTAGGTATTGAACTTCTGTATGGAACAGCTGATAATTTTTTCATGATTGCACAGTTAGTCCCATAATAAAAGTTGTTCATTTTGATGAGTACTTCCACCTCTGCAAGTATTGCCAGTGACTAAAAAATCACCCAGTATTGTAGTGAAGTGAGCGACGCGCCACACGACGCTGCCGCAAGCAAAGACCCTAAAGTGAGCATGACTAACTTTAGCTTGCTAATAATAATGGAGGACTCACCAGTTCCAAAGTTCATGTCGACGTATTCATCAGCAATGACCGGAAGCTTTCTATTCAATATCGGATGAGTGAGGTTCTTGCCTACTAAATGTTTGTACCTGGGAATTATATATGATCAAGTGAGTTGAGGAATCGTCGCCGTCACGTCATCGTCACGTCACACAAGTAGGGAACCTTACTGCCAATTTCTCCCGCTAGAGGCGCCACTGTGTTATAACGTAAACAAATGACGAAACTAATATCACATAAATCGTGTTACGTCATTGGGCAAATTTCTTTTGTATATCTGTGGCGCCATCTACCTTTGCGTAAGCAACCCTATTGAAATGCCTGACGTAACGACTTTTTGACTGAGATGCGAGCTCATCCTCATATCCTCGAACCTAGTGACGCAATTAATGAAAGCTGACAAGCAGGTAGATAGTCCACCTGATGGTATGTGGCTACCGTCGCCTATGGACATTAGCAATACCAGGGAATTACCAATTTTTGCCGACCTTTATGAAACCTAGAAGGCAGCTGGTTCTCGAGATTTCAACATGTGGGGGGGGGAGAGTAATGTTACCTTTCATCATTAGGATGCACAGCCACAGCAACGTCTCCCAGCATGGTCTCGACACGAGTGGTCGCCACTATGACCTCGTCATCTGAGTCCTCAGCTTTGTACGCGAAGTGGACTAGTACTCCGAACTCCACCTGGACGGAAACTATTTGTTTAGAGACCCGTTAATAAGACTCTATTTAATAAAATTATGATGAGTACTGTGTAGTCGTAGCCTACTCGTAGGATTATTTGATAATTTCGCGAAAACCCTAGGGATATAGCAAAAACACGGATAATTAGACAATGGTGAAAACAACATATACAACATGTAACATAATTAAATGCACACCCTTGAAAGTAGTTTGTCAAGGATCGGCTACTGAGTCGCTACTAAAGTTTTTCATGTGCTTATACAAGGTGGAGAAAACTGTCGATCATTAAATGAAATCAGAGCTTTATCACGTTGCGTTGTTTTTAAACCGTGTACAAAAAATAAATCCATCGAGTAGTTTAGCCACAGTAGTTAATTTTCGTTTTATAAATTTTACTCATCACCGAGATGCCTAACAAATTCACATTCGCCGCGTTCAAGGTCGCGCCTTTTATAGGTCAGTGACGACGTAACTATAAATGATGCTGTATTTTGTTTACTTTCCGAAGGTATTTACTTTCTATGATTTTTAATTTTTTTTTTGTTCTAAAATCGTTTTCGACTGTGTCATAAAGCTTTAATGGACTTGTAACGATAGAGTTTAAATTTAATGATCGACCGTCATATTCAACTTGTATACTTTTTTTCACGGGAACGGGAGATTCTCAGCGTTTCGCAAGGTTCCAATTGAGCGACAGCGAAGCGTAGCCGGGGCTTAGCTAGTAGATGTATAATTGAACATTACCTTGTGGTCATACCCAGGTATAGGCAGCAAGGTGCGTCCACTAAGCTCCATCTTGTCGACCTCGATGTCGGAGATGGCGCTCTTGAGCTGGCAGGACCAGTTGACGAGCCGGTTGGCGCGGTAGAGGTCGCCCGCCTCGTGCAGCCGGATGAACGCCTCGGTGACGGCGCGGCACATCGACGCGTCCATCGTGAACCGCACGCGCGACCAGTCGTACGACGACCCCAGGGAACGCAGCTGGGAGTATATGCGGACACCTTTTCTGATAGAGTAGAGTATCGACGGTATTTTAACCAAGATTCTAGTGAATTTATATGATACTAGTAAAAAAATCCCGGGTAATAAGTTGTTTATGTCCCATTCTATGCCATAGGCTAGCTGCATACCGAATTTTATCACGATTGATTGTGCTGTTTGTTGTGGCTTTTACAAACAAACTCACTTTCCCATTTATAATTTTTGATGGTAGTAGGATTAGCTTCTGCCCCATGGTTTTCTTGTTCTAGAGTGGATGATACATATATGTCCCAAGATTCATCCAAATTGGATATTACGACGTGATTAAGTATCTAATATACACACAAACTTACGGATTTATTATGTTAGTAAGATAGTCATATTAATATCAATATGGACGTAAAGTCGTAAAGAACAAAATGATAGAGTAAAAATAAACGGTTTAGGACTTCTTTTATGTATGGATTGCTAACTCACTCATCTTTCCACTGCCACACGCGTTTGATGAACTCATCTCTGCCAAGCTCGTGCCTGGTCTTCTTCTCCTCGCGCCATATCTTCTTCTCGACGACCACTTGTGTGGCGATGCCGGCGTGGTCGCACCCGGGGTTCCATAGTGTAGTGCGCCCGTGCATTCTGGCAGTGCCATCAAAATTTTATATAACCTTATTTTGATAACAAGCATTCGCCCCGCGGAGTTTTCATAGGACTTTATGCTCAAATGCACTTACCAATACATAGTTTAAGAGACACTGGAAATATTTTGTAGAAAGTCTAGTTTTTGGCTTTGTATTAGTGTAATGTATCACTTACTATGGTGATATTGTGGTCAGACACAAGCCTATACTTAAAAGAAATCAGGCCAAGTGTGGGTTGGTCTACCACATAGTTTGTATCTAAAAAAGGTTTACAAAAAAAAGTTGTTGTAGGCTGGAATTTGAACTCATTTAGTTTAATTAAACTTGTTCCATAGTTGGTGAATTTTTACATGCATTTTGTCTGGATTTTAACCATCTATCGTGAAAGCTTTAAGACTAAGGTAAATAAAAATAAATATCATGGGACTTTTTTTCACACAGGCCATCTGGTCTCAAACTAAGCAGAGCTTATACAATGCAAACCAGATAAACTAATATACTACTTTCTTTTTCTAAATATATACTTAAATAGATAATTACACCCAGACTCAGGACAAACAGACATATTCATGCACACAAATGTCTGTGCTGAGTGGGAATCAAACCCATGATCTGATAGTGAGATGGATAACATACCTGTGCCATCTAGTAATGGCATCTTCCACGGCGTTGGTGAGCGCATGTCCCAGATGTAGCGTGCCCGTCACATTGGGGGGCGGGATCACCATCACGAACTTGCCTTTTGGGTTTTCATCCAAGATGGATTTTCTCTAATATAAATGGAAACCTTGTATAAACTCAATGTTTAAGAACAGTATTTTATACTTAAACTAAGTTGTAGAAAAGTCCTGACTCACTCACTGAGTCAGCCAGTGACGCCCAGCCCAAACCTTTGGACCTAGAAAGCTAAAATTTTGCACAGAGTCCCTTTATGATTTAGAGAAGGAATAAGGCTGGATTTTTCAACTCCTCAGGGGGTAAACTATTAGATTGCTGGTGAAACCGCAGGATGGAAAAGTGCTCATCTAATTGCTGCTTTTTTAAAGTGGTTCTTTATGACAGTAATACAGTATTTTAGTGAGTGCATAAGGGATAGGTTCTACGCTTTTAGGATCACTAATTGTGTCTGATTACCTTCCCACTAACCAATATATCTTCAAATCATACATTGTGGAATTTCATATTTCCTACTTACACCATATTCAGGTTTAAAAAAACCCTGTTTCTCCCACCACGCGTACCAAGCTGCCTCCACATACTGCGGACTGTATGCATCGGGCATGCCATCAGAGATGTCCTTCTTATCACCTGGAGCTGTGGTGGCTGTGTAGACAGCACTCTCCTTGGTTTCTTTCACCTTTTTCTGAGGGACAATATATTTTTTGCTGAAGGATAGTGATAGTAATTATGATATCAACACTCTTAGCATCCTACCTAAATTCTTGAGGGAGGATCTTGTTTCTCAAGATAAAAGGGCATTCTAAAAATACATATTGTTTTAATAAATAATAAAATCTTCCAGGCAATTCAATTTATTACATGGGTGTTGGGTGCAAGATGGGGCCCCCAGCCTAGCTACTGTAGTTGCAGAATGGAAGCAAAAGTTGTGAATTATTATTGCTCTGTTCTTTACTTTGTAATGAACACAATACCAATAATTTTGTATGGATTTATACTGTGATGCAACTTGTGGAAACAATGGCAATGTACTTTCACTTGTGCATGTTAGAAAGAATGAACTAAACCAAAAGTACCTAACCCTAAACAATTCATTTAATTACTATTTTCTTCATATATATTTCCACTTATTTTCACATATAAGAGATTATAACATAAGGACAATCTTTAGAGGTTTTTAAAGGATCTATAAATATTACCTCTGGTTTATCTTTCTGCACAGCTGGCGCGGTACTCTTTTTATCCAATTTCGCTTTTAGTTTTTCCAATTTTGCCGCCTTTTTTGCTTCTTTTTCCAGCTGTTTAGCAGTTTTTTCTTGAGGCTGGTCACCAGCGGGATCGCTTTGGTTTTCATTATCAGTCATTTTTATACAAAAAATTAAGATTTTCTAATTAATCAGCGAAAGAAACCACATTTGCAAATGTGGATGTGGAAAGGAAAACACGAAATGACATTGACAATTTGACACTGGTGGATGACTGACGTTTTAATTGCACATTCAGAAATCTGAATAGGGTATTTGCCTGTATTCAAAATAAATTATCCAACACTAACCAATGTATAAAACATCTAAAAAAAAGGGAAAACCACGATTATTTTATAATGTCCCAGAATATTTATATTGTGCACAAGTTGGGAGAAGACGCTGGTTCCCGAAACACAGTTCAACACTAGTTTGGGGACCAGAGGATTCAAATTTTCAAATACTGTAGAAAGTCAATATCAACAATACCCTTATTATGATTTCTAATGACCAATCTAATCATAAAGAGTATGCTACATAATTGTGACGTCACATGCTTGTATTTCATACAAAACTCCATATAATAAACCTATCATGTATTCATATATCTGTTTTGACATTTCATAAAAAGTTGCTGTATTGAATGTCAGTCAAATACCCTATTGGTTCAGTATTATTTGTGTATAACAAATAATACTACTAATAATAATAATAATACTTTCGACATATTATGTACTTTATTATAATTATGTTACAGTTTTTAACGTGACAACGTCTTATAATTCGATGGAGCCGGCTGCACGCACGAAAAAACATGACTCATGCGGCGTTAGCTCGCTCTGAGGCGTTTTATGCTTGAAGTGCAAGCGAGAGCGCGGAACGAGCGACAATGAGGCACAATCGGCCTCCTTATGACGTTGTCACGTTCAACTATCGTCAGTAAACCGACTTTACAGACAACCGATTTTTTTTATTTTACATGGTATGGTTAGACTTCTATTTATAACTTAAATAAAGTACATTTTATACTATGATCAGACTAAGATAAAGTTACCGCTTAGAAAAAATTACAATAAATAAAATACAAATAGTAAGTAAAGTCCGCGCCACCATTACCGTCGATGAATTAATTTCACGGGACTTCTTTGGTGGCGTGAGCTAATGCAACAAATCCGAACCTAAACCTATTTGACAGTGTGTAATTTTATAATTTATTTACAACAAGTATTTACAATCATTGTATAAAATACAAACTATAAAATAGAAAATATCCTCAAAGCCCTCGCTGCTGTCGATAGGCAAGGTTCCTAACAGACAGACTGGCAGCCAAGCTTATGCATTGGTGGAAGGAAAAAGCTCCCAGCTTAAAAATTTCGTTTTGTCGTTTTTCAAGTTGTCCGTTTCTATTCATTATTTCCACTTGTCCGTTGCGATTCGTTTTTCCACTTGTCCCAGCACACATTTTGTTTTTTTTTCGCAGGTTTACTGCAAATTATGATTTGGTTAGGTTAGGTACATTTTAATGAATGCATTTTTTACTTAAACATATTTTATTTTATCAAACGAGCACAAACTTGATGCGGTTGTGTCATTTTATTGCGGAGTTCCTATGGCCACCTTCCAGCTCCAGCATATGACCCTGGTTACCATATAGGAGCAAAGTACTCGTCAATACGAATCAAACGAGCCCAAAAATTCGACGGGGTTGTGTCGTTTATTGCAGAGTTCCTATGACCACCTTCCAGCTCCAGCATCGGAACTCCATTACAAAATTGCAATAATTAAACAATGTAACTCACGTATGAATTAAAACACTCGAGCACTCGTATATAAATAATAGAAAGAGACAAACAAAGAGAGAGAAAGTTGCATGGAGAGGGCATAACCTGGTAACGTCACGTCCGTAACGCTTTTAAGTGACAGAAAATCCTACCTAATTCTCCCCGGCCGGCGTTTCACGTTTCACTTCAAAAAACTAAAAAGTGGAAAGGTAAGGTGGATAGTATCTACGATATCTACATACAATGCGACATAAAAGAGTAGAATAGGCTACACATCTTTATTCTGTGAGGCTACTCTCCTTAATTCTCTAAGCTACTCTCTGACCTAGAAACTAACATGTTTTAATATTCTGGCAACACCTAATACATGTATCAGTCTAGGGTTCCGCAAAATTTCAAAACTATCGATACAAAGAATTGTATCAAAAGTATCGATACCGATAAAAGTATCGGATCAAAAGTATCGGTATCGATACTACTCAGTATCGAGTACTTTTTCATTGCCTCAGGAAACGTGTAAAAAATCTCAAAAAAATGCACATTCTTACTTAAAATCTGTATTCAAAAATTAAAAAAACTACATTTGTACTAAGAATACTAACATAATACTGAATATAACTAAATACTAATTTAACTGTCATACTATTTTTTTTAAATATGAAATTATTTTGCGAACCCCCAGTCTTTTTCGTTACAAACAGACAAATAATAATATATTGACGCGTGAACCGGTTTCTTGCAGATGTTATCAATGCAAGCAATTTTTTTTCTGGACTGGAAAAAAGTCTTTTAGCCTTTGAAAAAAGTCTTTCAGCTGGCACTGATGTTCCGGGTTATATAATATTAGGAACGTTCAAACAGCATGCAACGTTTTCTTAAACAATTAATAAGATTATATCATATCATTAATTAAATCATCCCATTTCAAAATACCAAGATCCGATTAAAATACTCAACTGGTCACTAATAACTGGGGATTAGGGGTTTCGGGGGAATAATAGTCAAGAATAAAAAGTATCGAGTACATCAGAAAGTATCGATACCTAGTAAAGTATCGAAACAAAAGTACCGAGTACCAAAATACTAGGTATCGCAACGCAAGTATCGATACTACTCAAGTATCGATACTTTTTGCGGATCCCTATATCTGTCAATTCATCTCGAGAATTTTGGTTTTTGTGACTTGTGTGTTATTGTTATTTTTGTGAGTTTGAACAGGAAAACAGTGACATTTCAAATTTTCTAAATAAAAGATTGGAATTGGAATTAAAGTGTAGTTAGTGTTGATCCTCTTTGACTATAACTTTGTTTGTTAGGTACTAAAATTAATCAGTCAGTAAGTACAGTACCTAAAAAAACTGCATCTTGACTTCAAAGTTAGCTAAAGTGAGTCCGTGACTGGTAAATCGAATCGCTATTCGCTGAGAACTTGTGCGCAAAAACATTAGTTTTTGAGATTTATTTTTGTTTTTACATTTACTTATCAAATAATGGAATTTCCTACACTCGGAGAACACTGCCAGTACGAAAACTGCTATCAAACAGATTTCCTGCCCCTGCAATGTAAATGCGGGAAGGTATTTTGCCGAGAGCACTTCAACGATCATTGTCTGTCTGGAGACTGCGAAATGGCGCCAAAACCCAGGGAAGATAACCTCAAAAATAGTGACCAAATATACAAATGTTCTGAGAATGGGTGTAAAAAGGGAACTTTGCACGAAATGATCTGTGATAAGTGTAAGAATCATTACTGCATAGAGCATAGGTTTCATCCGTAAGTAGCTTTTTATGTTACATATAAGTCAATAATAATTTTAGCTAATATTTTTTCTCAGAAAATATATTATAAACCTAAATGTTGAATTATAGATAGATATCCTCAGCTGCTGAAGCAGCTCACCAACCCCCAGTTGATAGGGCTTTATTGCAAAAGTCCTCTAGTATAATGTCTTCAAAGAATAGGTTTACATTCCCTCTCAGATTGCCAAGACAGTGAGAAAGGAGCAAAATAGTCTGTTTTTGTATATACCTTAATTTTATTCTTATTATATTACATAAGTACTAATTTTATACTAAAATGTCTGCTTAAAGAAACACTTATTGGGATAAGTGAAATTAATTACCTTTATAAGTACTGGTTTATTTATTTATGTACACACACACACACATATAACAGATACAAGAACACAAAGGGACTGTTTATTTTTAATAGAAATTACTTTAAATAATTTTTTTGTGTCAGTTGTAGTTTATATTTATAATAATGTTATATAATATTTATTATGTTAAATATATATTGTTTTATTTTTAGGTCATGTCCTGAAATTGACGATGAAACAATGGCAGCGAAGATAGAACAGTTAGAGGCCCCAAAACGTCAATTTGCCGAAGCTAATAAACACTTGCAGGACAAGGTAAGCATTATCAATTCGATTGTATGGTTTTTAGCTTAGTTATAAACACTGAATGCCTTTATATGCACATCATGTTGTATTGCTGCACTACCTTTAAGAATTCTATGCTTTGTTTCTTCATTTACACAACCATATTATAAACATTCTATTTACCAGTTATAAACTTATAGTATTTGGTTTTGTTCATCTGCATTCCATCATCTATCTACTTATTTAATTCATGGATAATTTGTACAATGATGTATAGACAGTTTCATTTACACACAAACTGTTTTTCATAAGATATAGAATCACAAACACATTCCTGTGGTATCTAATTGTGTTCAAAATTGCTCTACCTTCATTCTCATTACTACCAAATAAGTTGATACAAACTAAATGACTGTTGCGTACCTTACATACTCTTTAGTCTATTTCTGTGTTATATATTTCTGATGTTATGTAGCCACTATCACCTGTGGACATTAGTAATCTCAGATTGCCATCATTTCTCATTTATTAATATCCATATGATAATTATTATTATCTAATGATCAATAATACCTTTCTGGTTATTACATAAATATCTTAATATTTTTCCTAAAATCTTTACCTGCTGTTTTAATCTCTTGAGTTCCGTACTTCATATTTTTATGCACAATTTTTTTCCCGCTTGCTTATAGCTTTGTTTATCAAATTAGCTTCTTATGTAAAATAGTTTATTTTCAAAAGATAGTTTAGAGCACAATCATGTTGCAGATAACTGAAAACATAAGAAAAGCCCTACAATCATCAGCCAAAGTGAAGACTGCATCCAAAATACACCTCATGAGAATTAAACAGAAAGCTATTGGTCTTAAAACCATACCAGTTTCAGATAGGGTATATTTTGCTGTTAAAAAACCAGTCAATATGGATGCAAAACCTGTTAGAATTATTCGGAATGTGGAAAATGTAACAAATATTGAGTCTGTTACCTTGGATCCTGATTTAAAAGATACTTTGCCTGTATTTATAAGTTCTAAGTGGAGCCTAGGTAGAACTATAGATAGCATCTGTGATACATGTAATATAAGGAATGATAATAATAAAATGGGTGATGTGAAACTTCGAGTTTTCAGACAGTTAGATGGTTACTGCATAAGTCCTATGAAAATGGATGTAGAGTTAAGTGATTTAATGGAACATGAGATTGTACTTGAAGGAGACAAACTGGTGGTAGAATACATAGATAATGCAGTATTGAGTAGTTTGGATGAAAATTCTCACATATTCTTGTTTTCGTAACTAACTACTATATTGAAATATGTATAATGTTTATTTATTATTCGAAGTAAATTTTTATAGATCATTTATGTTTATATTTGAATTTTAAATTATTACGTATATTATTTGGGTATTAAATTGAAACACTATCTAATAAATAATCGTATAATAATAATGTCAATTAATTAATAATACTTAAAACTATTACAATTAAAGCGCTTCACTATTATCTTTACTGACTTGCGATTGGCTTCTCTGGTAGTCGACAAGCGGTACTAACTGCGCAGGCGCAGACGGATTCGTGTGCGCTGTCGGTGGGGGCGTCGTCGCCAATTTGTATCTTTCTACCAACCAATTACATTGACCCGTTCGAGCAATCAAGGTTATTAAATCTCTTCGATATTGTTTCGTGAGAATTGCGTACAGGAATGGGTTAGCGCATGCGTTTAACGGATAGAAGAATACTAGTAATACTTTTCCGTGGCTCACATCTACCAATGGTGCTCCAGCCAAGGCTGTCACTCCAAAGAAAGCAACAGGCGCCCAACAGAGTAAATCTGTACCTATTAGCAACGCCATTTTATTAGCTATACGTCGTTCGGCTGCTGCAGCTGCTCCTCTCCCGCCATATTTCTCTCCACCGCCCCCCAAAGACCTGTATATTTGCATGTAACATACAACAATCGTGACCCACGCGACTGCAGTAGTCATAAACAAAGATCCCTGGTATACTGCGTCGCCTATGTCTTTGCTTTCCACTGGCAGGCATATCGAAGTCGATGAGTAATCAGAAACCCCAGCCAATGGAAGTCCAGCCATAAGAACGGAAAACATCCATCCACCAATCATAATCTTCGCTGCTGATGACAAAGAGATTCTCCTCTCCAGATAAATCGCATACGTTATTGCGAACCAGCGTTCCAAAGTAACAATAGCTAGCGTAAATACTGATAGCTGGCCTGAAAATACTGATAGGAAACCGGCAATCTTGCAGCCGACTCCATACTGCCAGTTGTAAGCGTAGTTGAAGAATTCCCCGTAAGATCTTAAGTCTACTACAGCTAACATGAAGAGATACAATCCTGTGCACAGGTCGGAGAATGCCAGATGGCACATAAGAAACCTTGGGACGGTCATTTCTGTGTGGTTTGTGAGAAGAACTAGAAGAACAGCCACGTTGCCGACGACTGCTGCTGCTATGACGAACCATACGCTAGCTCGAAGCCACGACCAGCCCATTACGTCTTCACAAGGGTTCAGGGCATCTGGGAGAGGTGTGCATTCAATTTCTCGCCGACTGGAAAATAATTATATTTAATTAGACCATATTATTTACCCTTATCAAAACAGCTTTTGATGATCAAGCAGACGGATCGTACCTAACACTTAAATTTCTACATTCCGCTGGCATGGCAAATCCATTAGCTAACGTGTTGTTGACCTCCTCGTGGAACTCTCCCTGGTCATCATCTTCGAAGCTCCCCGAGTCTGAGAAGTACTCCTCAAAGTTTATATTGTTGTCGTACTCTTCACTCGTCGTTGCAGTTGAAATGTCGTCTTCAAGCGGGCTGTAAAAGTTGTTCGTAATTTCATTTGTGTCCTAAAGACAATTTTCTGAAGTTATAAAAGCCTGCCGGCAGGCTTTTAATTGTAAAATGGTCTTGCAATATTTACCTTGCAGTCATATCTATGTACTTGGCTCTAATTGGCTCCAAAGACCTCCGTTTTCTGACCGATGGATGTTGTTGATTGTTCAGGCATCTCTGTTGATAATGTACAATTGAGACATTGGCCTAACAATATACTAAAAGCTCTTTATTCTTATTTCTGTCTTCATGATCATTAGGAATCATTACTATTCAAGCATTGAATATTTGATTCATTAAAAAGTATCACCTGTTGCATAACAGCTATCTGCATCTCGTAAAGCTTGTGTCTGGCAGGATTATGTCTTTCCGGGAATGCGAACGCACAGCAGTGGAAATGATGCGTCAGGAACGCCTTCTCTAAATTCTGTTAAGAGTTTACATGTCTATAAGGTGATATTGAAGTTTTACTGGTCAGGGAGTTTTGAGGTTTGTGCCTTTATGACTTTTGCAATACTAGATTTATTAGAAGGTACAATTATCCCCTTTATTGTACCTTGTATATCTTACCCTTCTCTAATTGGGACTCCAAGTGAGCAACATAATGTCTTATTTATGTTAGTAGATATATCCTTAAATAACATACTTACTTGAAATTCGTAAATCGATGGGATATATTTCAGTGAGGGCGTTTTCTCTATTCTTAGTATTTCTAATTTCTCCAGTCCTTTTGTAGGTAATGAGGTAATTGAGGTACTGCTTAAATCTCTGAAATCAACAACGCAATAGGAATACGTATCAATAACTACTTGATCAATTACTATTATTTTAGTGTCAAATTTTATACTTACAACTGTCGTAATAACAGATTGCCCGCGAATGCGTTGTCATCTAAATGATTCAACTTAGTATTGCCTTTGAAACTCCTGTAAATCAAAAGAAATAATTAAAAAAAAATAAGATTCTTTTACTATAAAGTTCCCAACTCTTGTGCACTGAGCTTACTTACAATCTAGATATTTGTGCATTCTTGAACGCATGTGCGGGCACTTCCTCGATCAAGTTGTAATTTAGCGACCTGGTAAAAAATTAAAACAATTACATTTTTTTTTTAAATTAGGTACTAAAGTTTATTATGTAAAATTAAATCTTCAAATTAAAACGCAAATTATATCCGGGGCTCTACCGCTTTAGAAGATGTTAATGAACTTGATGAAAGAATCATGTGCGATATCCATATATGTATGATTTGTACACAAAAATTAAAAATAAGGATTTGAATGTCTTCCAATGTTGAAATTACATTAATAGCAAGATGTTAATATAAGAAATATTTTATAAACCTCGAATAATTAAAATATAGCACAAAATAGATCGTCTTCGATCTCGTTTAAATCGTTAATTTCATATTTTTAAAGTAACTAAAAGGAATGCTTTAAGCGGTTGAGCCACCAGTAAAAAATAAATGAACAAACATAATTCGGTATGTACCTAGTGACTTACACTTGATCAGCGCGCACTCGCAGCGCGTGCGCAGGTATGCGCTTAATGTGATTGCCTTCCAGGTCGCTGAAACAGATCGATAAGTTTTGAGATTTCCCATGGAGTCAATGCTCGTAATTAAAGTTACACAAAAGTAGGGTACTTTGTAGTACCCGCCTGGTTGACTATCACCCTCAAGTTGAAAATCTGTCGCCAAGTATCTTATCCGCCTGTTGCACTTGAGAGCCAGTTGCCTTCTAGGCTTTATAAAAGTAGACAACACATTGGCAATTTTCCTGGTATTGCACTTGAGAGCCAGTTGCCTTCTAGGCTTTATAAAAGTAGACAACACATTGGCAATTTTCCTGGTATTGCTAATGTCTATAGGCGACGGTACCCACTTACCATCAGGTGGAACGCGAACAAAAAAAGGGTTAAGCCCCTCAAAGGCACTTTGAAACGTCAAGACTAATAATCCCCTTTTGATTAGTACCTATGTATTCAGGAATTGGCCCAGAAATTATAACGTGCTGGATGTGCACAGCGTCAAGCTGAGCTGGAGACGTATTAAATAATTATAACACACCACTATGTTCTTTAATTATTCTTATCTACTCACTATATTTTCTAGCTAGATAAAATATCAAGTAAAAACTTACATAGCCTGCAAGTAAGAAAGCGAGACGTTGGCTCTTTTATTATCGTGCACGTGGCTCAGGTTAGGCACCTCCAGGAGACCAGACGTCGTTATAATACTGCAAAAAGCAATAAACATCATATACTAGATACAAAGTCCACTGCTTGAACCGCTATCTTAATGGGTTGTGTTAGAGTTCAAATTGGATTGAAATAAATTGCAGATTAGTTCCTAAGCTCTTTAAACGATCTAACGAACTTTGACATATTTATTTGCTTCTCTAATTAACGTTAGTTGAAACACCTCAGTTCCATTGAACATGAGATAGTCTTTGAGGAACAAATAATTCAGAGCAGAATTTTATTTCAAACCTAAAAGACTTCATCAGACTTGATTACTAATTTATTTTCTCCTAATTCTGTCTAATTTGTCTCCTTTTGTCTGATCTTACCCTAAAACCCATTGGCTCAGTTCAAGGCGGGCTGCAGTTATTGATTTAATATTATTATCGAATTGTTTTGGTGCTTTCAACAATGCTTCTGTTTCAGAAGGTATGTACCACAATATATACAAACGAGCGTCCGTTGGCTCATTCTGTCTAAACCATCTTTAATGCATTTAATTTTGTGTCTATTTTAAGAGCGTCGTAAGGTAGATACGAAAGCGTACATACGTACAATGTGCGTAGCTCTGGGAGTGCTGGTAGAGGAGCCACTCTGTGCAATAGTGGCGCCTGGGTTATGAATCTGAAATCATAGGGAAGTTGAATTTAATATATCGTCTCAAATAATGCTTCTAACAAAAATAATCCTGATTATGAGCGATTTGTATGTAAGTACAGAGAATTTTCTTCTCTATTTCAAAACGAATAAAGTAACAATTACATTATGTATTTCTATAACAGATATATGGTCAATAATAATAATAATAATAAATTGTTTTATTCAGACAACTATGGCCCACTTGTTAGTATTACAATCTCCTAAGGACTATGTTAGTAAAATAATTAGAATTCAATTTAATAGAAAATACATAAACTAAACAAGAACAGATACAAAATGTTTCAACATAGGCGCATCAAAATTACCCGCCAATGTCTTCAGGATTCTATTGGGACTAGAACGCATCCTTGAGAGTAGTGAAAAGGTCTTTTTTCGTATGATCGCGTAGAAATCATCGGTTCTAGCCTGGGCGAACATAGTCGAGGCACTACAATATCTTGGAAGTCCCAACAGAATCCTGAATCCATTATTATATTGCACTCTCAGGGCATTGAGCGCCTTTTGCGTACAGTTGGCCCACAGGCCACTCGTGTAGAAAGTTTGGCAGTATGCTTTGAACAAAGTGACTTTAGCTTCCTCACTACATCGAGAAAACCTATGAGCCAGCATATTGCATCTAGCAGCCAATGCCCTGCGTTCACGATCTATGTCAATCTGATCTCCCAGGTTTTCGGTAACATAATGCCCTAGATATTTAAATTGTGTCACTCTTATAAGTGGTACTCCATTCATGCATATACAAGGGTTGTAGTCAATCTTCTTTTCAATGTACTTAACTATTTCATTTCTAAAATCACTATTTCAGCCAGTAATTTAGTATACTTACAAAGATTTGAGATTAGGCATCTTGGTCAGATCATCGACGGCTATATACTCCAATTTGGGGGCGCCCATTATTGATCTAGAAATGACAATTATAATGATTAACGGCCATCAGTGTGAACTGGGAAACTTTTTAGTAATTGTTATAAAAAGTGTTACCAAAAATAGTGACATAACTATTACTGTAAGTAAGCAAGCTCCGTTATGTTAATAAACTAATGTTGCATATAAAAACTTCTTTATAAATAGGTAATAATCAATATACCTATTTGTTGTATTAAATAAAGTATTTTAGAATTTAAGTTTACAAGAAAATTTTGTTGGTGTTGAATGAAAGCTCGGATTTCTCAGCTTTCATCATTACACAACCTCTTCGAAACGTCCAAGTCCAACTATGTAACTATTGCATTAGGTAATTACCTACACTTTTTACATAGGTTTTATAATATATATATATTTACTAACAAATGCTCAACGCGGTGCAAGTGATACCCGGCGTTGTGAATCGCTCGCGCGGTCAGCCGCGTGATGTTCGTGTGATGCAGCACCACTGATACGCTCTCGCTCAACACCTGCGCCTGCGCCGGCCGTAGCACTGAAACAGATTTGAGGTAAATTACATTTATTTATCAACAACAGATAAATGTCATTAGCTGGGGCACGAGTCGTGAACAGTGACGGAGATTAAGGTTTATCCAAAACAGGGACCCAATGAGAGTTGGGGTACTTCACATGGCATTGAATCTTAGGTACTTCCCCGGCATGCAGGTTTCTTCCATACGGTCCAGAGCACGCAAAGGTACGAGTTTGGGATTTGAACCTGCACCGTCAAGATCGTAGCCCGGTGCGTTCGCCACTGAGCCATCATGGTCTTTGACAATACATCGAACCGACTAATTATGTGAGAAATTGGTATTATGCTTAGATCGTACTTATTATACGAGTACCTACTTTCTGCGATTACCTATCATAATAAATATTATTTATAATGCTTGCGCGCTTCTATTCTGCTTTGCGAATACTTGCTCTAGCGACTTTATTTTAAATTAAGAATTGAAATTGGAAAAATATTAATATTAACTTATTAATAATTTGATTATGATTTTCTATAACGCAAATATTTTCCACTCCAAATGAAATAATGCAAAAAGCTTTCAAGTCATGTCTGCAGCTGTTCAACTGCATGGGTAGGACATCACTGATGTATCACCATACATAGAGTGATCGTTTGAAAGGGACTTGCAAAAAAAATAGTTTTCAATTTCTTGCCGTATTTTGGGAGCAGGTGGAAATTGAAGGTACTGTACACACCGTCCTTTGGACGGGTCAGAAGCCAAACACAAGCCAATTCAATAAAAAAAATCATCGCAAAAGCGAGCCTTTTAAAAACAGATTTCAAGGACCTAATTCACGAATTCGATGTAAGTAACTTTTTATTGTTTCGTCTATGGCTATAAATTTACCAACTTTATTAAGACTAGTCACGCAATTTCTACTTCCTTGGTCAATATTCCGGTGAAAATATTTTTCTCATTTGTCCTTCAATTGCAAAAGTATCCATAAATAAATAAATTCAAGGATAATAAATTATGTACGTAAATACTTATCCACGTTTATTTATTACTCAGAGTGTAATGTTTTACGGCCGCTCTAGTAGGTACATAAAACTGTTTTTTAGTATCGAACGCACTTTTTGTTGATGAGAGGCATCCTAAACATAGACTAAATAATATTTTTTTATTTATAGAATAATGAGATCGAGTTTGCTGGAACACTTTTTAACCCGTGTTACATATAGTTGTCTGTGAATTTATTTATAGCTGATTATTATTATGTACTAGCTGTCCCCCGCGGTTTCACCTGCGTACATAAAAAAGTAGCCTATGTTCCTCAATAAACTGCCTCTCTTACGCAAAATGACAGTGTCTTAATTTTTTTATTTTTTATAGGCTTGTGTTTGACTACAATCTCACTATTGTGGTGATATGGCCGAAGGTGGTAAGCACACAAAGCCTAGAAGGAACTGGCTCTCAAGTGCAGCTGTCGGAACACACCAATAGGTGTTTGGCGACAGATTTTCAACTTGAGGGTGGTATCCAGCCAGGCGGGTACTACAAAGTACCCTACCACCGTGCAAAATCAAAATTTCATACAAATATCCCATAATTTCAATTTTTCCCGAATTTTCCAATTTTATGCGCAATTTTCCTATTTTTTTTTCCATAAGAACCTCCTGACAATAATTAACACAACATTTTTATATCTATACTAGCTGTCCCCCGCGGTTACACTCGCGAAGCGGTTTAAAAAATAGATGTTGACCGATTCTCAGACCTACCCGATATGCACACAAAAATTCATAAAAATCGGTCGAGCCGTTTCGTAGGAGTATGGTAACTAACATTGTGACACGAGAATGTTATATATAGGATATAGATTAAAGATGTAGGTATAGAATTTGTATATCTTCATTCATTTTCTCATAGCCGGTTGGCGTGGTTGGTAAGATACCCTATCTATCACCGTGTGTGAGGAATAATGTCCCAGAATATTTATCACGCCGCAGGTCGTGTGTTCGATTCCCACTCAGGACAAACATTTGTGTACATGAATATGTCTGTTTGTCCTATGTCTGGGTGTAATTATCTATACGTGGGGCACTCGGAAAGTTTTGAGAAACATTAAAAAATAGTTTTATGAGTTAAGTTTTTTATACGTCTAAAATAATTTTCGAAACACTTTTTCCAATCCGCCGCGAGACACCTTTTCAATGGCCTTCTCGAACGCTGTTAGCGCATCCGGCACCCGGAATGAAACTATCCTCCTCACGCGAAGATGCTCATGTAGAATTTTGTGAACGCTTCCCGATCCAATTTGCAGTATGTACTGAAGCTCTTCATACGTAATTTGCCTATTCTCTTGAATTATTTTTTTCACTGCTAACACGTTTCCTTCCGTAACAGCTGTCGAAGGACGACCACTTCGTTTTTCATCCCTCAAAGTTATTTGACCGCGATGAAATTCGTTATAAATATTATAAAGTAGTATACGGTTGCTTTAGAAGGGCCTTCATCAATAAATGACATTTGAAGTCTATCCTACGATTCGTCCGGTTTAAGACGACATTTAAAATCATAAAAAATCATCGCGCGAGAGTGTTCCTGACGCAGATCTATTTTTCAATGAGACACGATAGTTCAAATCTTAAAAAAGTGGTGTATTTTTACTTATAAATAATCGTGTTTTCTAAATAAATTATAACTAGCCAGTGTCACATACATAAAAACTTTTTTTCTCAAAACTTTTTGAGTGCCCTGGTATATGTATTTACAAAAGAAAATTAGTATATAATATGTAGTTATCAGTTATCTGGCTTCCATAGTAAAAGCTCTGCTTAGTTTGGGGTCAGATGGCCGTGTGTGAGGAATAATGTCCCAGAATATTTATTATTATTATTATTTAAGTTTGAAAAGTATTCAAGTAATAATTTAAAGCTATTATTTATTTTAATGTTATATATTCATCAAAGAAGTATTTGAGACAACATTAATTTTAAAAGGCCTTTTTGATGATACCCCATCGATTTATACATTAATTTGCTCTAAAACTAACTTGAACTTAAATAAATACTAAATGCATAATCACTTACAGACAAAAATTATATTAATAACTTAAACGAGACACTTTTACATCACTTCTAGGTTTTAAATGTCGGCAACATATTGGCGATGTCCCTAGTATTGCTCATGTTGATAGGCGACGGTAGGCATAACAAGTACCTTCTGGCATAAACAAAAAACTTCTGAACCCTAAAAATGGCGACGTTGGCAATGGCATGGTTACAAATGAAATATAGAAAAAAAAACACAATAACTTGTAACGATATTTATTTAACTTGTTAGACTACTTGTTTAACTTATTTAACTAATATCACGTATTAGCGACAGTTTGGACACCCGGATTTAGCTATCTTGTTGTGGAATAATCGAGGCTTATGTTGTGTTTGAAAAAATGACAGATACGTTTGGAATACTTCGGAAACATGTACTCTATATACATATCAAATTATTTATCTTTGTATGTCATTTTATCACTCAAAAGTTTCTTTACTCATTAGAAGTATTTTTAATGTTCACTCGGTTCAATTCTATATATATGTTTATTTTAGACTAGTAGGTACATATAAGTAGGTATTATACTTAATTAAAAATATATATATAAAAGCCAACGGAGCGAACGATTAAATTCATTGTTCTTGTCATCTAAAATCAGTCTCGTAAATTGATAATTTCAAAATAAAAATATAATCCGGTCAAGTGCTATTGTATTTGCAAAATCGATATTCCGTATCTACTATAATCTTATTTATCTTCAGTAAATAACGCATTTTTACAATCACTATGTTGTTTAAATAAATATGGATTTATGCTAGTGATTAATAGGTACAGATATTTTCAGCGACACTTTGGATTTACGAAAGCGGACATTTTTTAAACACTTCTCGTAAAATATTAAATCAAATTAAACCTAAATTAACGAATCTCTTCCACACAATTACCTAATAAATGTATCTTCCTATTTACCCCTCTAACACTAACCCTCTAATTCAACGTTTAAATCTAATATCTGTGTTTTTGTATCCGCAAATTATTTATTAACTACCTACGTGCAATAATCCCACTAATATTATAAATGTGAAAGTTTGTATGTTTGTTACCTCTCATCTCCGTAACGGCTGAATGGATTTGGATGTTAACACAAATGAGGCGTGACTATAGGATACTTTTTATCCCGGTAAAACATAAGATCCCTCGGGAAGGCGGGTAAAACCGCAGGGCGTAATATAGTCACTGATAAAAATAAGTGTGACACATTGACACAGAAGTGATTCCATAAGGTTACCTTTTTGCAATCATGTGAGTACCGGTTTTCGCCCACATTCCCGGTATAAAAAGTAACCTATGTCACTCATCGAGACATACTTAAACTGTCTATTCAAAAAATTACGTCGATCTGTCGAAAAAAGGACAAACCAAAAAACATACTTTCGCATTTATAATAGTAAGTAAACTAAAAACAGAAACTAGAGATTCTAGAGAGATCAACAAAACAATGGCCCAATATTTTTAAAATCCGAATTTACTTCAGATCGAACTCACCACAGACGCCTAGAAATGAATAAACATAAGCCCATTAAAAAAAATATGCATGCATAACACCGTCCACAAAAAGCTCAAGACGAACAAAATCATCAAACGTGACCTTCCGCGAATGAACTCCGCAAATACATTGTACGGCTTCGTTATAAGATTGTTGAAAAAGATTCACGTGCCTTCTTGTTACAATTTTGAACGAAAACCATTTTTATGTCGAGGGTGAAATATATTTTGAATGTTCACTTGGAAAAAGTTATTTTTTATTCATAGGCTTTATCGGTGAGCGACCACATCGCCTAATCATGGGTACCTACAGGTACAACAAAAAAAATATAACAACTTTTATGAACTTAATCCTAATTTTAGTAAAGCGTACAATATTTTGTCTTCGTCCGTATGTTATTTGCAAAGTTTCTATATTTTACTCAAAGTCCGATTGTCCCTTTTAAAGAACCAAATACTTAGTAGGTAATAAATTAGCCAAATAGACATCTCTCACAGAAAAAATTATGTAGGTATACAATCTTAGTAAAACATTGTCTTCTATAACTGCTTATTATTGAACGGGGCGCTTTAATAACAGATTTAGTGTGCAATTGTCTTTTAAATCAAGTAGTAGGTATTTACTCATACATATTCTATAACACGTGTACAATGTAACAATTTATTTAACAGATACTTCAGGAGGCAAAGGCCGCTTGCGAAAACTTTACAAATTACGTTTTTATATAATTTAGCAGTACTATATTATTAAACTTGTGACCTCTACCAAACTATTTACTAATCTGTGCCTCTGCTTATAGACTCCAAAAAGTGCAAGGTTTATTTTTGGGACCAAGTACACGCTTCTATAATAAGATCCCTCCTGCACTTTTAAATTTGCCTTTATATAAAGAAGAGATATCATACTATAATACGCAAGCCGACAAAACCTAAACACACTAATACCCCCAGGATGCTGTTGGAGCTGCTATGCTATTCTGTACTAAAACTCGACAGTGAATTCTCGAATTGACTATTCTCTGTCTCGCTCGTGAAACTCGGTAATCAGGAGTTCACGAGTGAGACGGAGAATAGTCACCTCGAGAATTCACCGTCGAGTTTCAGTACAGAATAACATAGCTGGTGCGTACGCGAATCAGCCAGCAGTGATGCGCAACGTTTTCGGATAATGACATCAAAGCCTTTAAACATCCCAGTAGCTGCAAAATCTTGACAACACCATAAACATTCTTAACGTATTATTGACAGTTGTTATCAGATGCTTTTTCTTCGTTCTTGTTGTTTTTCTGTTTCGAGCTGTCAAACAGTTGAAGTTAGAGTACGCGCCACCAAAGAAGGTGCGAGGAATTAATGAAAATCGATCTTATTTCTTATGCGATAGAGGTAGCGCGAACACTACTCCGTTTCATGCTGTCAACTTTGCTATACCTAAGTAGCTGTGATAAAATTTTGTCCAAATAGCAAGCAATTAAGTAGGCATAGGTAATATTCAGTCTCATTTATCGCCTTAAATATTTAACTATCTGATTTTTTCCCTAAAATAAATTAATTTGTACTTAATAAAAAGATTAGGTAACGATGACAGCAATCGTAAAAAAATATATTTTATTTGTTTGCTTGTCACAAATCGTAATCAGTCATATACCTATGAATAACTAAAGTTATTTATAGTACCTAATCAATTATTGGAAAATTCCATCAGTAGCTTAGGTGTATTATCTCCCATGTGCGTCCATTTATCAATTGGATTTTATAATGATATTGTTATTTGTCGATTATCATGTTTTAATGTTAATAAGGTGAGATAGTGTGATGCATCGCTGCAGAATTGTCTTTGTGTTTATCATTATCGATATTAAAATCGAAAGTTAAGCCGAGTTTGGTTTATATCATTACGTTGCGGCGTGATACCTTTGATGCGAAAAATTTATTAATTAATTAAAAGTTTTTTCCAATACGGTTTTGAAAAACGAGCTAAGTAATACCGTGTGGGGTATCTATGGATATGTCTTCAAAAATGATATTGAGGTTTCTAGTATCATTTTTTTCTAAACTGAATAGTTTGTGCGAGAGACACTTCCAAAGTGGTAAAATGTGGGGGACACACACATTTTACCACATTTTACCCCCTGTAACTTCTAAAATAAGATAATGATAAAACTAAAAAAAATATATGATATACATTACCATGCTAACTTCCACCGAAAATTGGTTTGAACGAGATCTAGTAAGTAGTTTTTTTTAATACGTCATAAATCGTAAACCGCAATTTACCTTTCATTCAATCAACTCATATAAAAAAAAAATTGCCAAAAAGCAAGGTCTTACAGCACAAATAAAGAAAAAATTCTAAAAAATAAAAAAGTTGAAAATTAAAGGGTGTCCCCATACTTACATAGTTACTCTGAGTTGTATGGGCGCTCATACAATTTAGAGGTCTAGCTTAATTGGCACCAACCTCAAATAAGGTAAATAAATAAAATTGTGCATCTCCCGTGATGGACGAACGATGGACGAAGTTTGTACGGAACCCTCGGTGCGCGAGTCCGACTCGCACTTGGCCGGTTTTTTACGCTCTATTCAGTATTCAGGTCCTGAATACTAATTGATTAAACGATTAGGTATGCGTATGCGTTTACTAAAGTTTTGTATTGGCCGAGTTCCAAATATGCACAAAAATTTTCATAAGAATCGGTCAAGCCGTTTCGGAGGAGTTTGCAAGAAAACACTGTGACACGAGAATTTTATATATTAGACAGTTTTTGTAGACACACATTTACAAAACACTTTTTGACTTATCTGTTCAGCTACTTATGTTCCTGACTGTACCGCTGAGTCATCAAGAGGAAACAAACAACAAACACTTTCGTATTTATAATACCTATTATAATAATGATTTTACGAGCTAGTGAGACATGCTTAGGGCAGTTGTTTAGCCATGTCTTTTAATTGAACTAAAATTAGAGATACAATGATAACTATCACAATTTAGTACAAAATACTTCCTAAGCTAGGACAAGCTTGTATTCTAGGTAGCTATTAGGCTTAGATCCTTAGAGTATACATAAGCAAGCTATAGAGTGACAGTATCGCTTCAGTCCGTTGTGCCGATCGTAAGCAAATGTGTTATAGATACTTAACTATGGTATAGCGCTTTCATAGTGATGTTCCATGCATGACGAAATGTCTGCACCCGCCCCGCGTCTCCCGCATCCCCTTTTGAGACCCTTCTGTGTTCATACTTAGTAAGGCTCTATAGTTTAGTTATGTGTTATACTCTAAGCATAGATCCCTCATGCCAGTTATATGTCGTTGAAGTGTACAGGTGTGACTGTAATTGCAAAAATCCCGCACGTGCTATTCAATTTCCTTAATAGCATATTTTATGTTTGCTCTTGGTGTTTAGACCACGTCGTGATCGCACACTGTTGACCGACCCTGTTAGAAGCGGGCGTGACTGCCTCATTATTTATTTATTTATATTTTAAGTCCGTTTGGTGGAATAACAGACCGTGAGGAATTACCATTTGCCAAGGATATTTTGTAGTGAATATTTTTGTTAAAATTAGATACACTTGCATGTTATTTGGTGAATTCAAAGAGAATTTATTCTTTAATGTCGCTCAATTATTCAATAAATAAATATTCTGGGACATTATTTCTCACACATGGCCATCATCTGACCCCAAACTAAGCAGAGCTTGTACTATGGAAGCCAGATAACAGATATACTACATTACTAATTTCTATTGTAAATACATACATACCTATAATATAATAGATAAATAGCCCATGAATTCATTGTGATCATAGAGATCTATTCAAATCGCAGATTTTAGCAACTATTGCTTATTTACTCCAACTTTAGTAGTTCCCCGATTTGAATTACGCTGTATATGAAAAAAGGCTCGAAAGACGTTAAGTAGAGTACCCCCCTATCTTTGTTCATTGAATTATTCTAACTAATCTGTGTGTATATAGGTATATAAAAGGAAAAGGTGACTGACTGATTGATCTATCAACGCACAGCTCAAACCACTGGACGGATCGGGTTAAAATTTGGCATACAGATAGCTATTATGATGTAGGCATCCAAAATTCCATCGAAAATTCCACCCCTAAGGGGGTAAAATAAGAGATCGCGGGTGAAACCGCGGGGCGGGTTGCTAGTATTATATATGCGAATGTGAGTTTGTTTGTTTGTTACCTTTTCAGGCCTAAACCGCTTAACAGATCGCGATGAAATTTGGTACACTTACAATTTCCTATGGTATGGAGAAAGACATGGGCTACTTTGACATGGGCAAGAATCGAGTACACGGCATGGATGTCTATATTGTAAAGATAGGTACTTGGATAGCAATGAAAAGATCAGTCAAGAGGTGTCCCACAAGTCTAGGCCGCGTTATCACTCACTAGCGTCACTGATAGTGATGTTTTTAATTGCCAATACAATGTTTGCTGTGCACACAATGCGCCGAAACATCGCGTCTTACATGATCGTCACATGATGTCGAATACGTTTCCAAGATTAGAACTGTTACGATGAAGTTTACTTGCTTGTCTGCTTCGGTAATTTGAGATTGAGAAAAAAAATTGCCTATGTCCCTCTCCATGCCATTGGCTATATGCGTACCAAATTTTGTCGCGATCAGTTCAGCAGCGGCGTGATAAGGTAACGGACAGAGTTACTTTCGCATTTATAATATTAGTATGGATTCATAGGCCTAATGGTTCGGAAGGTTGCTTTTGTTGAGAAGATTAATTAACTCAGCAAGGATAGGTTTGTGTTTGACCACAATCTCACTGTGGTAAGTGATGATGTGGCCGAAGGTGGTAAGCACACAAAGCCTAGAAGGAACTGGCTCTCAAGTGCAGCTGCCCGAACACACCAATAGGTGTTTGGCGACAGATTTTCAACCTGAGGGTGGTAGCCAGCCAGGTGGGTACTACAAAGTAGGTATCCCACCGTGCTATGGTTTATTACATAGATTATTACTTTTTAATTATTTATTAATTAGATTTATTACATAACATTATTTATCTAGTTTCACTGGCAATATTTGCGTGACCAGTCCTAAGGACCAGTCCCCACAAGTGTCACTGTATTATTACGGTTTGTTTCTCGATGTCCTACGAAAAGGTCAACGAGGATCTTATGTAACTGTACAAATATGTTTTTTAGTGCCTCTCCCGTAACTGGTTGCCGGAAAGGTCTTATATGTCTTCCAATGGAAAGATTATGTAACCAACAACAAGTTAAGAAAAAAAAAAGGTATTCCTACTTAGTTACATATAAAAAGTTTCTGGTCTCGTTTCAATAAATATTATGTAATATTAACAAAGACAACTATGATACCTAATTTTTAGTACGGGGTCCTATAAATATTTTAAATGCTTCAAGTAATTAATATAAAAATAAAATAAAATTAAGTCCTAATTAATATAAAAATGTGAATATGAGTTTGTTTGTTACTTTTTCGCGCCTAAACCGCTGAAGTCTGAACCGTTCGCGATGAAATTTAATAGCCTATCTATGTTATGGAGAAGGACATGGGCTACTGTTTTTCTCGGGAAAGCGGGTGAAACCGCGGGGGACAGCTAGTCTACATATAAATATAAGAATAAAAGCATTAAGTATTTACAATCAATGTATAAAATACAAACTATGATATATAGAAAACATCCTCAAAGCCCTCGCTGCTGTCGATAGGCAAAGTTCCCAACAGGCTGGTAGCGTTCCCTTTTTGGATGGCCAAGCTTATGCGTTGGCGGAAAAAGCTCCCAGCCCGTCGGTCTCCCGAAGCCTCGATGAGCTTGGATGATAAAATCCGAGCAAATCGCCGAGCCTCGAACCCCCACGGACCCATGGTTTCCACTGCATTAAGTATGTACATTTTTCAAAATCATTTTAATCTTGAACAAATTCAATGGTAGGTAAGATTTTTCAATGAGATTGAACGTTGACTTAATCAAAAACCGGATTGAGCTGTTTATAAATAATAATGGAGACGCATAGAATGTTGCATTTATTTGCAGTTTAAATAAACATTACATGTTACTGACTTGTCATAATAATCATTTCTGTGATATGTTTGTACTATTCTCAGTTATTTCTAAAATGCAGTCTGTTTGTCTGCTTTATCAATTTTAGATAATTAGTTAGGTTTATGCTTTCCGTAATTTATACTTAGTATGTACGTTGAAATATCTTGTTATTTTCATTTTTGTGTTTATGCATATAATAGGTACGTACCTACGCATAATATTCTTTAAAAATTGTTAAACGTTGAATGGAAAAAAGCCAACATTTTCACTGTCCAAAAAAAATAAAAAAATTGCTGAGTTTCTTGCCGGTTCTTCTCAGTTGATGGCGACTTCCGAACCGGTGGTAACTTCAGTAGTTTCGACGTTTATACGTGCCCTTCTAGGGCCTAAACTTAAATCATTATTTTATACTTATACGACTGCTATTCAATTGACCTCAGTTATAGTATTGTAAACTATTAAAGTCGATTGTAGACAACCAATTTTTTTTTCAGCGTATGGAGAACGAAATCTATAAAATTATAGCCTTCATGGATGTGGATTATTTTATGACCAAATATGACAATCTTTCGTTAAAGAACTTTCGATAATTAACTCATTTTTTTATTGACGCAAAATTGTTAATATAGTTCTAATAAATAAATAGACCTTTTTATTTAACTAGTAAAATACAAAATAAAGGACTGATATATTTAATACCTACCTATTTTATCGATCATATTGGCGGGAATATCGAGAAAATATATTTTAATGCATTTTGTTTCCCACTATGTACCTAACATCTAAATCTTATCAATGTTGTTTAAAATTTTCACACATGTGTTCGCTGGGCTAATGTTTAAATATATCATAGCATATATTACGGGACTTGATCTAATTTCAGAACAAGTGGATTAAAATCAAGTGTTTTGTTGTGAATAGATCGATCCCTTTTGATGCTTGTCTGTGAACTAAAAGCTAAGCTATATGGATCCGGGTTATCTAGTGTTGTTTTTATATTTACGTCTAGATTGGTGTTGCCAGACTTGTAAATCAAATCATAGGATTACCAAACAATAACTTACGAGAAACAATAAAAATAAAACAATATACTGTGAGTGTAAACAAACTTATAAATGTAAAGTATTATAAATATTATCCGCAAAGCTGTTGTCGCTAACGTGCCATCTGTAGGACTAGGAACCTGTTCGTATTGCGCGTGAAGCTTGGTGTGGGATGCCACATGTGTTGATACATTTGTGTCATCTCAGAAAATTTTCTATACAGGGTGATTTTGTTATCACTGGCAATACTTGTAGGGGTGGAAGTACTCATCAATGTGAACAACTTTTATTATAGGGCTAACTCTGATATCGCGTAAAATAATATGGTTGCTTCATACATTTTGGTCGAGTAGGTATTGAACTTTTGTATGGAACAGATGATAATTTTTTCATGATTTCACAGTGAGTCCCATAATAAAAGTTGTTCATTTTGATGAGTACTTCCATCCTTGCAAGTATTGCCAGTGATAACAAAATCACCCAGTATATACCTACCTATTTTTCTTGTAAATATAAAATTACTATTATAGCATAGAATACTCCAGTTGAAACTTAGTGGAAAAAAAAAGTTATTGTTTTTATTGTAGTTAGGTGAAGAATAGGTTACGTGTTTTGAACCGAGCTTAATAAATTAAGTAAGTGAATAAAGAAACTAATTTATGATGATATTCCGACATTATTAGACTTCTGACGACTTCCCGACTTATAACGTTGCAGTTGGCAGCACTTATATTGATGTAGAGGCGAAAAATAAATTGGTGTTTATTTGCTTAGCGCTGGAATGTCGACATTATGTTATTTATTGGCCTGGAATTCGTGTTTAGCAAAAGTTGATTGAATACGCTGGAAAATGCAAAATAAATTCAATATAAATGTTTCAATGTTTGTAATAAATGTCTAGCTTAAATCTAAATCAGTTCTCACCTAGTACCATTACTTACCATTGTGAAATTAAAAAAAAAAAACAATATCGGACTACTCTGTAAAAAGTTATGCGTGGTCATACATAATATACCTACGCGTCGACTTGAGAACCTCCTCCGATTTTTCGTCGGTTAAAAAAATGATGTGATTATATTAGGGGTTAAAGTATGAAATTTCCGATGTGTACTGAAAAATTGAAATTCGTTTTTTTTTTAATTTAACATAATTTATTTAATCATAATAATCACCATTATTATCTATACATTGCTGCCATCTAATAGGAAGGTCATTTATGCCTTTGCGATAGAACTCTGGTGATCTAGATTCGACAAACTGTGTGAAAGCATTTTGTACTGCCTCCTGAGAAGAAATTTTTTTATCACGTAGAAAATTGTTCAAATCACGAAAAAAATGGTAATCCGTAGGAGCAAGGTCTGGCGAATACGGAGGGTGACGAATGGTTTCTAATTGCAGTTCCTGTTGAGTTAAAACGGTTTCTCGTGCTGTATGAGGTCTTGCGTTATCATGGAGCAATAATGATGAAGATCGATTCATGAGTCGGGACTGTTGCTAGTTTTGATATCATTGTTCGGAGTTCGGCACAGTAGACATCTGCCGTTATTGCTTGACCAGATCGGAGAAAGCTATAGTGAATAACACCATGCTGAGACCACCAAACAGTTACCATTACCTTTTTATTTGTAAGCTTTGCTTTAGGACACTGTTGCAGCGTTTGACCTGGGGTTAGCCATTGCATTTTTCGCTTACGGTTATCGTAAAGAATCCACTTTTCTTCATTTCTGTATCGATTCAACAAAGCAACACAAGTTTCAACGCGTTTCTTTTTGCAGATCAGTCAAACCATGAGACACCCATTTTTCATATTTTTTTATTTTATTGATTTGACGCAAATGAGTCAATATTGTTGGTAAGGTAACGTTAAACCATGCCGCTAATTCCTGGGTAGTTTGGCTCGGATCGGCTTCCACCATCTCTTTCAATTCATTGTTATTCACCTGTGTGGGCGGACTTCCACGTGGCTCGTTCTTCAAATCAAAGTTTCCATCACGAAAGCGTTTAATCCAAAATTGCACGGTGCGTTCATTAGCAGTCTTTCCCTCTCCAAACGCAACATTGATATTGCGAGCTGTTTCTGCCGCGTTAGTTCCGCGTCGGAACTCGTATTCAAAAATCACTCGAATTTTCGAAGTACCTATCCATCTTTCTTGTCTAAGCTGAATAAAAAAAACAACTGAAAGTCGATAATCGAATGTTTCACATTTTTAAAAGAAGAACTTCATAGTACCATGTGAAAAAAGTTTCACTCAAAAATCTCAAACCATGAAGGTTCTATGTCAATTCGAAGTACCTATTACAATAAAACTGCAATTTCATACTTTAAACCCTATTATTTACGAGCTGTACTTTTGCTGCTTCCCTAATTTCTCTTCCAAGTATTTTTTTTATAGTGAAAACAAGTACAATAATAAATACACTACAAGTACAAATATTTAGATGGATAAACTCGTAGCTTTCGATATTTATATTATAGAACCTAGCTGTTAATTTCCCTTTTGAAATAAAATTAAATAAGACCTCTTATGTTACAGAGTTTCTTTTAACCTTGCAACTGATAAATATTTCACCGGTCATTAACAGTTCAAAATGTTTCGAGGGTGGGCAACCTTTTCTACACCTCAGCTAATCTACATGACCTTTCCAAGCTAACTAAAACTAGGTACATAATCCAAGGGGTCTAATATGGCCTTTTGATTGGTCAGTTGATATTTCCCTCAATTGAATTGATATGGCTGCTGATACCGTGAAATGGCATCATTAAAAGCGCATACATGTCACTGCTGGGCCATATCCCCTTTAACAACGTGGGGGAAATCAGACCATATAGCCTTAATACGGGTGGACGAATTTCAGATTTCCTCTTTATGTTTTCCATCACAAAAAAAGTCTGTTACATCCTCGCAAGTTTCACAAAACCTGTGATTTGAATTGGAATACAGAAATTGATATTTGCAGCATTACTATTTTATTACAAGTTAATTAAAACGTTAGTTAGGTAATTATTAAATAAAATAGGCCCACTGGGCTTTGCAACCCTAACTCAGTTGTAGCAATCAGTGCCGATCTATGTAAAAAAAGTATAAGGGGCGAACATGTTACCATGACGCCAGACTGTCAGAGCTAGACTTAGGTATACATTCTATCTATCTATCTACGAGTGTGATCCCCCCTTCACCCTTTGATGAAAGGTTCAACATCACGCAGGTATCCAGGTAGGTACCTAAGTGTGCTCTGGCAATTAATCAATATGTTAAATTGTGTGGGTACCGTTTGACAAAAAAGAAGGTTCTTTAGTGTATCTTAGATCCCAGCTTTGTCCTCCACAGACCTAATAAAAATAAGCTTTTTCTAGTTGGAAATATAGGCTACTTAGATCAAAAAGTAGCCTTTCCAGTGTAATAAATTCTCCCTGAAACGGACAGGCGCAAATCAAACTTGAGCTCTTTGATAACGTGCATTTCAAATATGTGCATCTAGGTACTGCAGTCTGTCCTCTACCGGCGACCCAGGCGGTCGCTCAATTTCGCGCCCGTGCACCTTTCTGGACTTTTCCCTAGGTATATATAAATATTATTATTTAATCATTCTCATGTTTTAACATTGTTTGTTACTTATGATTGTTAGCTTTGACCTATATCTAGGTTCTATTTATATACGAATCGATATTTAGACAACGCAATCCATTTACAGCCTTTACAGGCTTTCCGGGGGAAATTAAATCAATATGCGATTTGTATATAAATATACCTTCGTGAATAGGTATGTCTTGTGTGTTGTGATATTGATGTATTTCTCTGTGTTGTTTAGAGATTTGGGAAGATTTTATGGAGCCATATGGATGCATGACTGCTCTTCGATGTTTCAACGTGCTTTAGAATATGTTATATTATGTATTTATCTGCTAAATATTACTGTTAAATGTCGCAAAAATCACCTCAATACTTATCTTTGTTGTAATCTATTTTCTATTAATGTTATGTTATACATGTCATAATTCTTTCTTACGATACCTACTTACTAGACCTACTTCTCACGATGACTTTTTCTGTAGTATACCCATTTATATTTCCTTCTGGATATAAAAAAAAAGTACTTGTTACACCATTTTCTTGGTACCAATATAATCTTGACTTAAACTTTATCAACGTAAAAATTAATTAATTAATAAGATAATTTAGAAAAAGAACGCATAATAAAACCTATATATCCTATCTTATCGTGTATAAATTTCTTCATATACTGGTCAAATTAAAATGAACCTAAATGCAGTTGCAAATAGCCACAGATTCGAGTATGCAATTTCTCTTACCTGCCAGATTTTAATTGGCCATGACCTGATTTACCCGCTCAGCGTTGGCCGGGCTGTTGTCAGGGACTGTTTCCGGGACATCTCCTGCACTTTATAAACCTTTAAACTACAATATCTATATTTTCTATATACATATAATAAAACAGTAGAATCCGGCGTGTCTGTACATTGAAGAAAAGTAATAAAAATAGAAGGGTTATTACCCGTAGAACATAATCTAGCGATTTAAAATTATTTTCTGTCCGTCTTTAGTAATTAATATAGGCTAGGTACTTTTGAGCAAAACCCAGCTCGTCATCATTTCTCATATCGGCGAATCTAACCACATCAGTTGCAATAAAAATGCTATACAGTTACTTTTACACCCATGACATTTTTCATAACGTCCAATCAGAGAAATACCTTTGATCGAATTCAGAGCGAAACCCAACGTTCATAGAGTTGACAGGATATTAATCCTGCCAACTAGGTCATCCAGGGCAACGATTTTCTATCTAACATGTAATGCAAGCAAACGTATATCTAAAAGCATAGGTAGATGCGACCGGGGCGGCCTATTGGAAATTTATCTCAAGCTCAAAGGGCTTAGAACTTTGATTCCCATATCACAGATACCTTTCAAAAACTTATTCTAAAGGTGCATTCTCACGTTGGATTTGCGGTATTATGTTTTTGCACACACGCCCATTTTATAAATAAATTTACATCGTATTGATAACATCATAAAGATCGAAACAGCAGGACGAAGGACTTAAACAGACGCCGTGAAATTTCGGTTTAGATTTTTATGCCATTGGCAATACGGTATTAATTCATTTGTGAAAAAGGTGTGGGCGTCTGAGAAAATGCATAAATGTGAACACACTAAGATGAGAAAGTTACGTTCATAGTTTATTGGTCCTTATAAGATAATCTCTTATTTACTATATTATTTTTAAAAGGAAGAGCAACTGCCAACTTCAAGATGATTTAAAAAACTTGTTAAATTACCAAGCTTCCTCGCCTCGGCAGCCTTCAAATTAGATTATTTAACAAATTGAAACATTTCAATTGCAATCCTTAATAATTACTCAAATACATTTTAACTTGTTATGTTGTTTAATTTGGCGTGTTTCGGTTATTTGCACGGAATGATAATGTACTTAAGGATTTACGTATTTTTCTACATTTATGAGATAGAGAGCATTGTTGATAAGAAACTTATTTTAGAAACTGATGAGTGATTCATAATCATGTGTTAAAAGAAGCAATATCAGTCGTGTCTGGTTCAAAAACGCATTTGATTGAAACCGAACCTTGTCTATAAGTTTATTATTAAATAAGTCTCAGGGGGAGCCTCCCATATCGGTCACGACAACGACACGTTACGTGTATATCAATACCTGCCGTGACGTTACCTGTTGCATTAGGACGACGTCTTACAACTTCTACAAAGCTATATGAACGTCGCGTTTGTTACTGATATGAGTGAATACCTTAAATAATCTTGAAAATTAAATTCTATAGAGAAAATGTTAAATAATTGCCTTATGTCTCTATATGAACATTGTAAACAAGGCTGTGTGCTTAGTGCTTTTGCCATTGTTCCTGAAATAGTGATTCGAAGAACTTTCAAGATGGCGGACTTGTGACGCTTTTGTATTTGTATGTTCTGGGGCGTGTCTTTTTTGTGTATAATCTTTTGTTTGACCACAATCTCACTATGGTAAGTGATGAGCTGTGGTAAGACTGGAAGGCTCTCAAGTGTACATGCCGGAACACACCGGCAGGTGTTTTGCGACAGATTTTCATCATGACGGTGGTAGCCAGGTAGGCGGGTACTACAAAGTACCCTACTCGTGCTATGGTTTCCTCACGATGTTTTAATTCACCGAAAGCTTATGCTCATTGTAGGATTCCAACCCACGACCTTCGCCTTGCACTCGTCGTTTATTATGCTTAGTCTTAGTTTCAGACTGTATTTACGATATCGTTCTGACTACAGACTTTTTTTTCCACGTCAATTTTGTATTTCACGGCCGCCATTTTAATAGCTAGAACGTCTTTTCCATTTCCGGTACAAGGTTAGCCTAGGTGTATAAAAGGGAAGGCGCCAGACGCTTTAGAGGGCGGATGGCGTCTTATTTTATATTTATAAAGATATAACGTTGCGTCACGTCATATCTATATTTATTATTGACTTGAATGTGTAATGTGTGGGAGGTAAATAGTAGTTGATATAAAAGTGAAACATAGAATTAACATTTGTGCCCATTTTTATGAATCGGTTGCCTCCGTAGTGTACAGTGGCGGATCCAGGATTTTGTTTGGGAGGGGCATGAGCCCCTTAGCCCCTCCCCCTCTGGATCCGCTACTGGTCGTGTGGGTTCTGTTGTAAAATTGCATATTAAAATATATTTTATAAAAAATGAAAATAATATTCAATTGCTTACCGAAATAAACTGTGTTGTTTGTTTAATTAACAACTAGTATTAATTTACAACAAAAATAAAAACTATAATAGGTATATAAAAAACTAGCTATCCTCCCGATTTCACTCGCGTTTCCGAGAAAAAAAAAAACCGGTCAAGTACGAGTCGAACTCGTGCGCCGAGGGTTCCGTACCTACCCATTATACCGCCAAAATAGTTTCTTTCACACAATAGCACAATTTTATTTATTTATCTTATTTGAGGTTGGTGCCAATTAAGTTAGACCTCTATGGGCGCTCATACAACTCAGAGGCCTATCTTAATTGGCGTCTATGTATGTATGGGGACACCATTTAATTTTTTACTTTTATTTTATTTTTGGGATTTTTTTCTTTATTTGTGCTGTAAGACCAGCAAAGCCTATATTGATGTGATTACTGCTAGTAGGTACGGTACTTGTAGGTAACATTTAAATGAAATTTACGCAATCAAACGTAGCGAGCGTCAACTTTCCTTTATTTTGTATGGGTGAAATTAGTTCCATGAATATTCCGCGAGAGGCGCTGTGCTAATTCCTGTCAAGAAATGTCATAAACGTAAACGCGATAGCAACGTTTGCTAACGTCAAAAACTCTCACTAGACACTCAGTAGCCAGAAAAATTCACTTTACTAACATCCTGTATGGGAGAAATTAGTTCCGTTAATATTCCACGAGGGGCGCTGTGCCGTCCTATAAAGCGTTTAACTGTCGTATTATTTACACCGACTCAAAGAGGCGCGCCAGGATCCATAAAAATATAATTCCGACTGTGTAATTAAATTAAAGCTAGCTTATTATAAATAGAAATAGACTGTTATTGAACACAAAACACATGAAACATTATTTCTAAACACAACAACCGTAATACAACAACGGATAGTCACATACGTATGTAAGTACATCTTCATATTCAATCTAGAAATGTCCACTAGTGAACTTTGGCCTTCGATATACCTTTCCATAACTACTCCCAGCGACTCTGACCCCCTATAAAGGCCTCACAAGCAATATTGCTAATGCAATTGATTTTTTGAATTCTCGGCAGATCCTACTTATTTCCATATGTTTTATGTAAAATTGACACTACAAATAGTCTCATATATACAATTTAATTAATTAAAAGATTTGGTATTGATGAATCTGCCGTAAATTCAGAAAAATGAATTGCCTTAGCAATATTGCTCGAGCTTCCTTTTTTGTCCCCCAGAAGTAAGCGTATGTCGTATACTTTATTGAATGTATCTATTAGACCCCCTCTAGAGTAGGTACTAGTCAAGCCAATGGATCGGCTTAATGACTAGTCTGGTCCTCGTGGCGAATGAATCCAGAAAATGAGAGCCAAATTAGATAGAGTACCAGGTAAAATATAGTAATTAACTTCATCGAGGTCGCGTGGTGTATAATTTAAATTAAATTATTAATAATTTTGTTAAGCTTTGTGCCAAATTGCCAATGTCTCTTTGAATTCTACTTAAAAGTAAACATTTCAATGACTGACCATTTCAAAAACTCCATGTGAGTTTAATTCACTCTCTCCAAAACTACTAATCCTTGAAAATGTATAATTTGTTTCAACTTAAAAGATAGGATTGTTTTTATTCCGATTTTTTTTTACACGTGGAACGCGGAGCACAGTAAATATAAAACATCTTTATGTAAGGTAATTTGTTTCTTATTTATCGACTATTGAAGCATCAACAACCGGTTGGTCCTCTGTTTCAGCGTGTACGTTGACAAAGGCCTCCCCCAGAGTTTTCCACGCCTTTCTATCACGTGTGAGTCTTGTCCACAACGTCCCTTCCCTGCTAACGCCCTAATGTCGTCCAGCGTTTTAGTGGTCTTCCATTTTTTTCTTTTATTGTGTTACCATTCTGGTCCATTCTCCCTATTCCGCATCATATATAGTAAACTGGCTGTTCCCCGCGGTTTCACCCGCGTTCCCGGTGTATTTTTTTTTCATACTACAAACCTCCTGACAATAATGAACACATGAAAGAAAAATTTATCCAATTTGGTGCAGTCATTCGGAAGTTATGCGCGTACAAACATTTCGGCGATCCATTTTTATTTATATACTAGCTGTTCCCCGCGGTTTCACCCACGTTCCCGGTGTATTTTTTTTTTCATACAAACCTTCTCCTGACAATAACGAACATTTAAAAAAAAAATAGGCCAAATTGGTCCAGGCGTTCTTGAGTTATGCGCTTACCAACACATTTTGCGATTCATTTTTATATTATAGATAGATATAATAATGTTGTAGAAATATATATTTCATGCACGATCTATGAACAAAAACTGAAAATTATCTTCAGAAAACTGTAGTTATTAACATAATTTTTTTTAGAAAATCCAATGAGTTAAAAACATCTTGCGAAGCAAAACATAAAATTTTCCATGCTAGGTACCTTAGAGCGTTAGATTACGAAATCTATCTGATAACGTTACATTATGGTATCGTGTCGTTAATATTATTTGATCATATGGCTTTACGAAATCCTAACTTTCCTATGGTATGGAGAAGGACATAGGCTACTTTTTATCCCGGGAAAACATAGTATCCCTCGGGAACGCGGGTTAAACCGCGGGGCGGGAGCTAGTATAACATGAAACGCTTTACGTAAAACATTGTGTACTTATTTTCCTTATATTGAACCATTTAGAATTAAAGTATGAAGGCGTATTGTTTCGCAACTGGGCAAATTGGCCAATACTGAATGTAACTTGAAAAACAGCTCAGTACGACTCATGCTTTCGTAAAGACTTATGTAAATGTCTCCGTGAAAATATTTTTTTATTTTATGATTTGTTTACTCGTGATCGCATAGAAAAAATATTCCTTAATGGATGCCTATATTATGTTCTTTGAGAAACCTGTGTGCATTTTTTTCTGGACCTAGTGTTGATCTGTCTATCAGTTACTCCTATGAGATATATCTACCGACGCACACAATATTGTAAGTACTTTTTATTATTTTTCAGTGTTAAAATTATATATGCTATAATACCCATAGATGTGCCCAGTTGTTAATAGAAAAAAAATTAAGACCTATTAAATTCTGATTAATAATTATATATCTGAAGAATAATTCAAGAAGAGAAAGAGATTGTTTCGTTCTTCAAATAGTAATTCGATATACGCGATAATTTATCTGATAATAATGAACATACTACAATTATTATCTGTAGAGTTTATGTCCATTACAGTAAAAATTACTCTTTTTTATTTATGTATCAACCTTGTATTTTTATGAGTATACGCCTGAAAGATAAATTATTTTTATAATCATATTAAATATTGCGGAAGACTGATTATGTTGGTAGGCAACCACTTTGAAATAACTATTCGTTAATCCAGAAATATTAAATATGGTATCTAATTATATTGGTAATATGGCTTGCAAACGTTTTTCGCAGAATTTTGCCTCAATATATTGTAAAAAATGTATTATTATACATATTTACCTCCTAAATTTCAGTTAATAGTAATAACAAATGCATCGCCCATTTATAATACTCGGTAATAAAATTATTAAGGCATAAATTTGTGTATGTATTTTTGTCACCACCCAGCTTCGTTACGATTGAATTGGTTTGGATGAAAATTAGCACACAGATAGACCATACCCAGGAATAATATGTAGGACACTTTTCATTTCTGGGAAAATATAAGATCGGAAGCTTGTAGAATAATTATGTTTTCTGACCTCTACACTTTAGGGACTTTCAAGGCCAGGGTGAATAGGTTTCTTCTGGGCTAGCGGGCTATATCTTAGGCAACGTCGTGGAGGCCAAAGGCATTAACATTTCGATTTTACGTTATATCTGGAGATTACAGTAGACCTCCATCAATACTAATAATATGCTTTTATTTTAGCATGGTGGTAAGGTAGGTACTTCCTACCTGCCCGGCTACAGAGGTATTCCAGCAGCTGCACTTGTAATGCAAAAATCAAAGTCAAAGCCATTTCTTCAGTTTAGGCCCTAGAAGGGCACTTATGAACGTCGAAGCTACTAAAGTAGCCATATTTTCGGCCATATCGATACACGTATCTCGTAACTTGTAAATAACATGAGAAATGATGAAGTATCTATCGATTGGATACAATTTACCGCCCGCGGTGGCAGTTACCATTGCATCGAGGTACCGGGCAGTCATAAGAAGTAAATGCTGCGAATTTTCCTTCTTCTATGAGATTAATTCCCTCCGGAGTGATTCTTTAGACATCGTAAGCCCGTTTTAAATTGGAAAAGGTTACAGAAACACGTATAAGAGTACTGAATGTTATTATTTATTGGGGATTTACAATTCTGGGGATTGGCGTTATATACATCGTCGGACTTCGTATTTTTAAGGGGTGAGTAATTGTGGTTGATTCACAGGAATTCATCAAAGATTGGCTCTGTATAAGGCATATATTATGAACTAGCTGTCCTAGCCTATGTCCCTTTCCATATAATAGGCTATCTGCGTATCAAATTTCATCGCGATCGGTTTAGGCGTGAAAAGACAGAGTTGCTTTTGCATTAGTAATATTAGTCTGGGTATAAAACTAAATTATAAAATCGACAATGGATGATAAGAAAAGTATTTGTTTTAAACTGTTGCTGTTCCCCGAGGTTTCCCGACATAAAAAGCCTATATAACCTTCTTCAAGAATTGGGCTATCAAATACAAAAATATTTTTTCAAAACCAAAACAAACAAACAAAAAATCTCATCTCCTTTATTATATTAGCATATATGTATAGATTTAAACACCATCTGATTATATTATGGATTTTATAATATAATCATATCATGGTGATGGTGATGATCATTTGATGAAGATATAAACATAACCCAAATGATGAATTAACCCACTATTTCAGGGCAAACGTTATAAAAGCTGTTACAATATTGCGTGCTGAAACTCAATTAAATGTTGACAATTGCCTTGAATACCCAACCTAACCTCCATACAAATTGTTCTCGTTAACAATTTAATTTTTGCCATAGCTTCTAAATCTATAGGTATTTATCCAAACACTAGATGGAAATAACTGCTTATTGCAGAATTAAAGATATATCATAGATAGGTAAATGTACCCACCTTCTGGGGACTGTCAAAGGAGTCGGCAGCATGATCGTCTGTGCCGAAAACCTCAAGCGGCGCAAATGTTATCCTATGGGGCATTGGGGGATACATATTTGAACTGTTTGAGAGACGCTGGGCCTGTGGGGGCCAGGCTGTCGCATTTATTGTCTATTTATCAAGGTCACCAGAAGCGTAGATCCCCCCGATCTACCGGAGGGCTAGGCTGGCAAAACCTCGGTCGCCAACTCCAACCGACTCAGAGGTTTATAACATGGACAGGCAGTCATCAAAACCATAGGCTCCAGGTCAAATCCAAAGAGCTGGTATACTTGGCACATAGATATAGCATACCCTGGAGTAACATATTATAAGACATAACTATTTATTAATATAAATAATAAAAATTTAGCCAAAACAGATTTACAATTTATATTATGTAACACAATGATTATACATTAAGATTCAAGTTCCTGACAAGGCCCAAAGCAAGAGTACATGCTTGTCTTGGATCTAGGAGTGCGGTAATTTACAGACAATATATAATTTAACTACAGACAAAGAAAGGTGGTGGGCAAGGTTCGCAACCGGCTGGCAAAAAGACTAAGGTGGAAAATAAGATAAACCATAGAAATAACAATATTCCGGGAAACAGTAGATCCTTGGGGCACGGGAGGCGGGAGCTGTTGTAACAAATACTCGCTTAGCAACGAGATAAATAAGCAGTCGAAATCGTTGCGGGGACTCGTCGACGAGTTTGTTTTAGATAAATTGCTTCAGGATCTGTATTTATTTATGTACTAGCATTTCCGCGCGGTTTCACCCGCGTTCCCTGGATAAAATATGGCCCATGTTACTCAGGGATAATGTAGCTTTCTAATGGTGAAAGAATTTTTGAAATCGGTCTAGTAGTTTTTGAATTTATTAATACATTTTTTTCCTCTTTATTATATTATTATATATTATATAGTATAGATAACAGCTGGACCGATTTTATGATCATTGATTTGTTGGATTTGTCTCCGTCCCGAATAGCAGAATAACTATTAAAACAACAATTTAAACAATCTAAAATAAAAAACCGGTTTTTAAAACTGTCCGGTTTTGCATTCGCTAGTTGGAGTCCATCACGGGTCACGGGGTCAGCCCCTATCAAGGAGGTTAAATTGAAGAGTAGGCATCACGTTTCAATCGCTTGTGGGGTTAAAATCAACCTTTGTTTCAACATTTATAAGTGCACATATTCAAGACAATATTTTTAAATATCAAGGCTTATCCATATACAATATTTTTTTTTTTACATCTGCCGCCACTTTCTCCGACGTGTTTCGTTTTAGAGAAAGCTTATATATCTATACTAATATTATAAAGCTGAAGAGTTTGTTTGTTTGTTTGAACGCGCTAATCTCAGGAACTACTGGTTCGATTTTAAAAATTAGATAGTTCAGTGTTAGATAGCCCATTTATCGAGGAAGACTATAGGCTAGGTTTTATGCCGGGAAAACACAAGATACCTCGGGAACGCGGGTGGAACCGCGCGGAAAAAACTAGTTGAGTTATAAATGGTATAAAACAGCTCTACTTTGTTTCATATAATCTACAACTTAATAAGATAGATTGGGACTCGTCAATTGATAAAATCAATATTTATTAACGTTTTGCCAAATTCATGAACGAATTATTTTTTTACTATTTACACGCGTAGGTATTTACTCCAATAAACTAGCAGCTGCACACTATGACTTAGGGTATCTCTACTATCTCTCTATGCTCGTCTCTTTATGGAACATGTACTGTCAAAACGGCCATCAGAGCGTGACGCTTGTTTACACCGTCGGATTATGATCAATTGATGTATGTCTACAAAACTCAGTAATGGTGACCTCATTCATAGCCGACTTTTATGACATACTTAATCTTTAAGTGTATTCTTATTGAAATGAAAATAATTCTAAATGATACTGATATTTTGTTATACCTAGCGATGCAAAGCCGTAAAATTACGTCGGTAACTTACGATAACTTATGGTAACTTACGGTAAGATATCATTGTTTACCGTAAGTAAAAGACGTCGTCTATTTCATTTCAATTATCTATTTCACTACGGCGGCACTTCGATACAAACTAAATGACTTGTAAGTGTACGCTCGCAGCGGCCTCCTACCGAGTGTCGGCATTCTTTAAAATTAATTCTTTGAATTATTTAAACGAAACGCATCGACTTTAACTTCGATGACTACCTAACCTAATTACACGGATTTAAAGCAAATCAAAATTTAAACTATCATAACTCGACGGTATGTTTACGGTAATCTATATAAATGACCGTAAACTTACCGTATTTTACGAGCGTTTTTGGTAAAATTACGTAATTTTGCAACCCTAGTTATACCTACCTATTATTTAATTTTACCTCAGCATGAGTTTGGTAAGTCATAAGGAGGGGAATCATTCTAAACTCCATTCTTCAGAGATAATTGCTAAGATATTATTGTCCTTTTTTATTATTATACCATTTATTAAAATATATTCCTATAAATTACATTTTTAAATATAAGTTATAAAAAAAAACATTTAAAAATATAAAAAACAGTTCCCCACCGGTATCGGGAACAGGGTCCTAGTTACCGATGGTCAAGGCTCCAGAGAGAGGAACTTCCTCACTATGCGTGCCGTCTCCAGGAGCACTGCCTTCTGAATTTGGCCCTTGATCCAGCCGCCTAACGCGAGCCTCTTGAGGTGTTTATCGAGGCTCTTGGCTATAAGGCCGTGGGCTGAAACGATAATCGGTACAATGGTTGCCGAGTCAATATCCCACATGTCGACAACCTCATGTGCGAGATCAAGATATTTGCTTTCTTTATCTTTCTCCGATTTCACGAGGATATTATTAATATACCTATACTATAGGTACCTACCTATACTTGGTATACTTTATCAATTATGCTTTTTTTCCGTCAAACATTTTCTTGTATACAAACCTTGTCCTGGCAATAACTAACAAAAAAAAAAAAGAATTATCCAATTTGGTGAAGTCGAAGGTGATTTATTTTTACCAGTTTGTAGGGCGCACGCGTTATTACCATTTACCTACGGAACCCTAAAAACACTCAGTTCAAATACACTTCTGGACACATCTATTGGCCCACCTTAGAGTTTAGGTTTCGATGGCCCCTACCGAAATATGATTGCTAGATTGAACAAAAACTGTTGATGCAGTTTTAAACCTGATTCATTTTACCATCTTTTTCGATCGTATTGTTTTAAATTTGAATTCAGAATACCATACGACATGGAGCTACGCCTAACAAGTCGGATATGCGCCTTGTTAAAGGCAATTGATTTTTGAATAAAAAACATGTTTTATCAAATATAGGTTTAATTTAATAACGCGTGTTGCCTCCATGGGCATCTACCACAGCTCTCATACGATTAGGCATAGAGTTTATCAACCGCTCTATGAAATTTTGAGGGATCATCTCCCATTCCTCTTCTATGGCAGTTTTCAACTCCTGCATCGTCTGGGCAACTGGCTGACGAGCCCTAACACGTCTTTTTAGCTCGTCCCACATGTGCTCAATGGGGTTCATGTCTGGGCTTCTGGCTGGCCAGTCCATAACTGTGATGTTCACATCCCGAAGATATTCCCTGACGATGCCGGCCGCATGGGCTCTTGCATTATCATGCATAAAAAGGAAATTTGGGCCCACATAGTCCGCGTATGGTATCACGTGAGGTTCTAAGCACTCACGAATGTACCTTTCAGCATTTAATGTTGGCAGCCGTGGTCCTGTAACAACCTCAAGTTGAGTTTTGCCGCTCGCGGATATACCGCCCCAGACAGTCCATGAGCCACCGCCATAAGCAACCCTCTCTTCAAAGCAGCATTGTGCGAAACGCTCTCCCTTACGTCGGTAGACCTTCTTCCTTCCATCATTGCCATGTAACACAATTTTAGACTCATCAGAAAAGAGTACACGGCTCCAATCTTGCTGTGTCCAATTTAAATGACTGCGTGCGAAATGAAGGCGCGCTGTTCGGTGGGCTCGCGTTAGTTTGGGCCCATTAGCTGGCTTGTGTGGTACCATATCGCGTTCTTTTAACCTTCTCCGAACAGTTCGAGCGCTCACAGATACTCCGTGGAAGTCGCGAAGTTGGTTTTGTATCTCAATGGAGGTAAGGTGACGATTTCTCAAGCTGGTCGTCACGATGAATCGATCCTGCCTTTCAGTTGTGACCCGAGATCGTGGCCTTCCTTGGCGACGAACAAAGCCGCCAGTCTCTAGGTACCTCCGATAAACATTTCGGACCGCAGATCGACTTAAATTAAGTTGAGCACTCACGTTTCTTTGGCTGTGTCCGGCCTGAATAAGTGCCACAGCTTGGGCGGCGACTTCAGGTGAAGTATCCATAGATTATTGATAGAACCTCACCTTAATGTTAAGAATAAGTAATGTTTGTTGCAAAACCAAAGATATCAATCACTTTTTCAAGAATTAAATCCAAGTAAACCAATAAAACCAAGTTTTCTTAGTATTCGATTGTTTGATATCAACAAACAGGCTCCAAATTGTCTTTTGTTTCTTTAAATTCTGTGTTCGAAATTCAAAAAAAGACTATTGAATGAAATTGTGAATGTGCCAGGTTCAAAACTGCATAAAAACTTTTTGCTCGACCTAATATAAAATTTTAGCTAGGACCAAACGAAACTGAAAATACAAGGTGGGCCAATAGATGTGTCCAGAAGTGTACATACCATCGAAAACCACTAGATAACTAGAATAAGATGCCTTAGATAAAAAAACGTGTTGACAGCATAAATCCTGTTGTTCTACACGCATCAAAATTAGATTATCTTGTAGTACTACTATACATATTATCTCTATTATAAATGTTGTGTCATTATCGTGCGGCCCAACGCTTTGGTGTCATGTTATCTATTAGGTAGAATTATTATACGAGTATAGTCGAGACCTGACACAGTAATTTGTCACTCACGGACTGTCAACCTGAAATTTGTACATAAAATTTTCACTTTGTTCGCGTTACTGCGCAGTATTTTTATGTGTTTTTTTTTAAATTTAAAAGTGTACTGAGGTCTACTGACTTATAGTCCTGAAAAAAAATACAGGTTTATTTATAATTCGTATGCTTTAAGAGATGGAAGGAGAATAACTTTTACTGTGAGACCAAACCTGGAATCTTGTTTTTTTTTAAATACACTTTCCTTTAAAGCATTCACCTCCAGGTGAATTACAAATCATCCAAATTGCTTACCACCTTCGGCCACATCATCACCTACCATAGTGAGATTGTGGTCAAACACAAGCCTATACAAAAGTAAAAAAAATCCTGTACACGGGACTTACAACAGCTAATCTAATAATCTCGAATCTAATCGACTTTGTATCTTTGACTTTGTATCGATGGGGTGTAAGGTACCCCGTAGCAACCCTTAGTAACCACGCTACCAACTTTGTTACTGATCTATTCTAGCTCTAAATCATTTACTCCGCCCTTAAAACTGGCCTTAAAGTCCTTGAAGTGCTTAAAGCACATGAAATATTATGTTTATTACAATATTAAATATTGTCTTGTCGAGTTTCTTACTGGAGTCTTCTTAGTTTATGATTATTACGAACCGGTGTGGAGTCAAATTATAATCATCTAATATATAAAATTCTCGTGTCACGGGGTGCGTGGTTGAACTCCTCCGAAACGGCTAGACCGATTCTCATGAAATTTTGTGTGCATATCGGATGTCTGAGAATCGATCAACATCTATTTTTTTAACCGCTACGCGAGTGAATCAGAATCAGAATCATTTATTTGCTTTATATGTGGTTTTACAATAAGGTCTTACAGTTAAAATATGATTCAGCACATTTAGCTTCTAAAATAAGCATGCAAATAAACCGCGAGAGATAGCTAGTTTTTATATAGTATACCTCTAATATATAAAATTCTCGTGTCACAGTGTTTGTCTGCAAACTCCTTCGTAAAACCGCGGGGGACAGCTAGTATATATATATTATAGATTAGTCAATTTAATTAATGTCGAAATATTTATGAAATTGAAAATTTGACAGAACTGTTTTTAACTAAATTAATTAACCTCTGAATAATAAAAATATAATGAACGATAATATTTCCGCGTTTCCTATCCTATATTTTTGTCCAAGGTATCATAAGTACCTAATAATATTACAAATGTTGCGGATGTTTATGTGTAAAACCGCAAGATGTATTATGATATGTGTCACGTTCAATAGAAATCCTTTTAGCTATTAAGTACCTACATCATAATTTGAGTTTACGAAACATTCACATAAATATCTAGTAAAACCGACACACTTACTTTAACAAAAGTTATTTTTGATTTTATTGGTCAAAATACCTCAATTTTTAACACGGGCTATAAAAAGATAATCCAGTTGTCGAGTTGAAATGATTTTATATTTACAAATCTTTCTCTATAAATATAAAAAGCTCTATTTCGTGCAATCTATATCTACTAATATTATAAAGCTGAAGAGTTTGTTTGTTTGTTTGAACGCGCTAATCTCGGTTCGAATAGAAAAAATCTTTTAGTGTTGGATAGCCCATTTATCGAGGAAAGCTATATGGTACTTTTTATCCCGGGAAAATGTAGGATCCTTCGGGAACGCAGGTGAAACCGCGGGGCGGAAGCTAGTTTTATAATATAAAATATTTCTCTATAAATATATAAAAGCTACATTTCGTTGATCATCTAATTTCGTGCAATGTTTTTATAATAAAACGTAATTTTATGTTAGAATTGAATAATCAACGCAGCTCAAAAGATTTGAATGTTTACAATTCGCTAAAAATATTATAGCGAAGTCCATTTCATAAACGTTTGGAATTATCTGCACAGCTATGCTATTCTGTACTAAAACTCGACGGTGAATTCTCGAAACGACTATTCACTGTTCCGCTCACGCAACTCGGTAATCAGGAGTTCACGAGTGAGACAGAGAATAGTCGCTTCGAGAATTCACCGTCGAGTTTTAGTAGGTACAGAATAGCATAGCTGTACCAATCATTCTTTTAACAGATTATAATCGTTGTAGATTAATATACATATATATATTATATTATTTTTTTAATCAACTTTAGACCCTAGCATTGTAAAACCCGACATGGGTCGGTCTCTTCTATAAGTAATAAGTACTAAAACTGAAAGTAGGTAGGCCATGTTTACAATTTACTCAAAGTAAGGTCTCCAAGGTTAAGTTTACAGAGCTCTTATTCCAGATGGATATTTCAAGATGGCATGTTTTCCAAATCTATGCTTGGTTCGACATACTTAATAACTTTTACTATGACTCATACTAAGCTACAAGCTTGACAAGCTGACCCAATCAAAATGTAGCTATGAAAATAACTTTTGTATCTCGAAATATCTACCAGTAAGTAGGTACATATACCATAGTTTACTCGTAGCTAAGTTCGTGGATTTCGTAGCACATCTCGTAGCCGGTTCGTAGCTGGACTCGTAAACATACTTTGGGCACAATCTATGTCTGCAATGCTTCGATTTTGTCAAAGACTTGAATATCGAGAATCCTATCTCATGATTGTAGGTCAATGACCCTCAGCCATCTTCAATGTTAATAAATTAATTGATTAATTATTCAATAACGTAAGTATAATTTGGTTTCGGCCTTCATTCATAAATTAACTCTAATTAGATTTTCAGAAACTGAACATAGCATGAAGTTTAATCTATGGTCGAGCCATCGAGTTTTCCTTTCAATTTGTACCCTGTAAACTTTTTAATCTAGCTAAAAGTTAAACTTTCCACAGCTACATAATTATACTACCTTCATATAAGTTGAATGCAATGTGTAATCTCTTGATTGCGGCTCAATTAGAGGATTGAATGAGTTCTATACCTAAACTACCTAACCTAATTATCTTGTTGTAAGTATGAATGGCCTTGAATACTTTTTAATATTTGAAAAGGCATTGTCAATGCGTGCCTACTTGTGAAAGTGTTTATGAAAAAAAAATCTTTTTTTTTTGTTTAAAATTGCAGTAGAATTTGACATTTGTAGTGTACATTTAAAAACTATTGTGTACTTAGGTTTTTCTTTAATTTGTGTTTGATACTATTTTGATAGCTATATAACTATAATATAATCATTTTTTTTTATATATATTTTTGGAATGAAATCCGTTAAACTTTTTATCAAATGACCTATTACTTACCGAAAAATAAATCCAGATAAGTATATACTTTTATAAAATACATACTTTTATCACAATAAAATGAAATGTTTGTAAAAAAAATATATATGTATAATGACTAGTCTAATAATTAAAATAAGCAGTTTCTTACCTAACAGAAGGCAGCATATCCCCAAAACGAGAAATCTCCAATACATTTTGAAAAACAAATAGTCAATATTTCACTAAATACTGTCTAAAACCCAACCCGTCGAGACCATGGCCATTGATTGTCTTTAATAAATTAAAGCAAAATTAAAAACTTCACATCCTGCGTTTATACTTAATTTATTTTGAAATTAGAATTAGGTCTTAGATGAAACCATAACGCAAATCACTTTTATGAAAGAAAAATATAAAAATTGTTCTGCTTTCAAATAAATTTAGAGAGTTTTAAAAAAAGAATACTACGAGCGCGAGTTATAGTAAGAATTAGATAAGCGCATTTACACACGTGCGGGCGTATCACTATTCCGCGTCCAACTGCCTACCGCGCTGACTGAACTTTGCGACATGCAATTTTCAGAGCGGCTAACGAATTTTCCATTAGCGAATATAGACTATATTTAATACTCTTGATAACTAATTGTACAAACAATACCGGTGTAATTGCGGTATTTATTGCATTGTTCTTTTGTAACGACCTACATAATCACTCGTGTCTATATCTACAACAATTTCTGACGAGTTATAACTCAAGATACCTTTTTTTTTTTTACTTTGTTTGGCCGAAGGTGGTAAGCACTCAATCTATGTCTGCAATGCTTCGATTTTGTCAAAGACTTGAATATCGAGAATCCTATCTCATGATTGTAGGTCAATGACCCTCAGCCATCTTCAATGTTAATAAATTAATTGATTAATTATTCAATAACGTAAGTATAATTTGGTTTCGGCCTTCATTCATAAATTAACTCTAATTAGATTTTCAGAAACTGAACATAGCATGAAGTTTAATCTATGGTCGAGCCATCGAGTTTTCCTTTCAATTTGTACCCTGTAAACTTTTTAATCTAGCTAAAAGTTAAACTTTCCACAGCTACATAATTATACTACCTTCATATAAGTTGAATGCAATGTGTAATCTCTTGATTGCGGCTCAATTAGAGGATTGAATGAGTTCTATACCTAAACTACCTAACCTAATTATCTTGTTGTAAGTATGAATGGCCTTGAATACTTTTTAATATTTGAAAAGGCATTGTCAATGCGTGCCTACTTGTGAAAGTGTTTATGAAAAAAAAATCTTTTTTTTTTGTTTAAAATTGCAGTAGAATTTGACATTTGTAGTGTACATTTAAAAACTATTGTGTACTTAGGTTTTTCTTTAATTTGTGTTTGATACTATTTTGATAGCTATATAACTATAATATAATCATTTTTTTTTATATATATTTTTGGAATGAAATCCGTTAAACTTTTTATCAAATGACCTATTACTTACCGAAAAATAAATCCAGATAAGTATATACTTTTATAAAATACATACTTTTATCACAATAAAATGAAATGTTTGTAAAAAAAATATATATGTATAATGACTAGTCTAATAATTAAAATAAGCAGTTTCTTACCTAACAGAAGGCAGCATATCCCCAAAACGAGAAATCTCCAATACATTTTGAAAAACAAATAGTCAATATTTCACTAAATACTGTCTAAAACCCAACCCGTCGAGACCATGGCCATTGATTGTCTTTAATAAATTAAAGCAAAATTAAAAACTTCACATCCTGCGTTTATACTTAATTTATTTTGAAATTAGAATTAGGTCTTAGATGAAACCATAACGCAAATCACTTTTATGAAAGAAAAATATAAAAATTGTTCTGCTTTCAAATAAATTTAGAGAGTTTTAAAAAAAGAATACTACGAGCGCGAGTTATAGTAAGAATTAGATAAGCGCATTTACACACGTGCGGGCGTATCACTATTCCGCGTCCAACTGCCTACCGCGCTGACTGAACTTTGCGACATGCAATTTTCAGAGCGGCTAACGAATTTTCCATTAGCGAATATAGACTATATTTAATACTCTTGATAACTAATTGTACAAACAATACCGGTGTAATTGCGGTATTTATTGCATTGTTCTTTTGTAACGACCTACATAATCACTCGTGTCTATATCTACAACAATTTCTGACGAGTTATAACTCAAGATACCTTTTTTTTTTTTACTTTGTTTGGCCGAAGGTGGTAAGCACACAAAGCTTAGTAGGTACTGGACCGTATGTGCAGCTGCCAGAACACCATTAGGCGCATGGCGACTGAATTTCAACTTTAGAGTGGTAACCAGTCAGGTGGGTACCACCGTGCTATGGTTTCCTCACTATGTTTTCCTTCACCGAAAGCTTAAGGTCATTGTAGAATTCGAGCCCGCGACCTCTGTCATGGCATTTGACGTCACTACCACCGAGCTATCATCGCCTTAGCTCGAGTTCGATGAACCAATTTTCATTTGTTTTCGATTACAATAGATAGATAGATAACTCTTTATTGGTACAGTATACCTTATTAAAAATAAATAAAAATACAGTAAGTAATAACATTTACAGTGTCACAATGGGCACCCTTATCACTAAAAGGCTACCAGGCAAACTTTGGATACCATAAGGTTACAGTTCGTAGGAACTACCAAAATGATAATTTCTATATCATGAAGTAGAGTAGATATTACAAATGGATTTGCCTATTAGGTAAGTTGTGTCCCTATGACGTGTGTATTTGATTTAATTTAATTGATAGGTAATTAAAAATAATTTTCGGATTTGGTTACATTTGAATTTAGAATTCGAGTGATTCCAACCTGTCCGTCATGTAATTTTACACGTAACGTTTTTGATTTAAAAAAAAACGATCTATATTTTTAATGTATTTCACACAGCTCACAAAACGCTTCGTGAAAAAATACATAAAAACAGTCACGAGATCGTAGCGGTTTAAAAAAATTATAGTAGCCTTTATGCACACAAAATTTCATAAAAATCGGTCGAGCCGTTTCGGAGGAGTATGGTAACTAACATTGTGACACGAGAATTTTATATATAATATAAATATTTACGAAAGATTATGAACAATATATTTTAAAAACTAAAATCATTAGTATCAGTTCCTGTGACCAGGCTGGAAATTCATCATTATCGTTATAAATAACTAGCTTCCACCCCGCGGTTTCGCCCACGTTCCCGGTAAACAAACTAACAAACACACTTTCGCATTTATTTATATAAAAAAGTAAGGATTCTATTCACTGATAAGGTATATTTTATCAATTATTCCTATACACTCTATTTGTAGGTAACTACGAAGAAAATTATTATCGATAATAATAATAAATATATACTGTCTGACCCACATCTGAAATGCAAGGAAAATATTTTTAAGGCAACAATCCGAACTAAGCTTCAAATTCTGACCCATATTAACCCTTAGGGGAGGCAATTATATAAAACCTACTTCTAGATAATTCCATAGACAACATAGAGGAACTCTGAGCATTGAATTGCTATAAAAACATACAAGTATTTCATAAATCTTTGTACCTACACAATTGAATTTGGAATGTGTCCAATATTTCATGCGTACATAACCCATAACAACAGTTATATTATGTTGATTTATCTTCCAACCATAAGTAATTTAAAGGCTTCGGTACCTACACACACTAACGGAAATTACATTCGTTTTCTGCTGAACTGATAAGAAAATATTTAGTCGAACGCTACCATTAGGATAAGGAACGCGGCATCAAAAAGATCTTGAAGGTGGCACTGGCCACTTAGGTACCATCGATTTATGTTGTAAAATATGTGTTTTTAATTATGGAATAACCTAGAAAAAAAGATACAGGAGTCATATCTCTGATCTCTATCCGAGGAATGCAAGACAGGTGGTTTTGTCTGCCATAGATTTGCATGAAGAGGCAATCTACATAACGGTACCACATGCGTAAACGCAACCTTAGTCACATTATATTACCTACATACCTACTTAACTCCTCGTTCCATAAACTTTATATCTATGGTACGAGTACCTATTATAACCTTTTTCAATAGAAATGTCCAAAAAGGTAAATAATTTAGGTTTTTTTAATGTTACCTGTTTTTAAATATGTTCCATAGTATTCCACACACGTTTGGGTTAATTTTTTATTAATTCATATGATAAATTGCATTAAACATGAAGAGATTGTTTGACATGTCTATTGAAAAAGAGTTTATTATAATATATTATACAGTAGCTAATCTTTAATATCCTATGGGAAATTCCTCACACACGGCCATCTAATCCCAAACTAAGCAGAACTTGTAGTTGGAAATCAGATAATCTGATATACTCTTTTTTTAAATGTATAATTACTCCCAGACACAGGACAAACAGTTCATGCACACAAATGTGGGTGGAAATCGAACCCACACTGACAGATAGAGTATCTCACCAGTCACACCAACCGGCCCGTCAAAATAAAACGAGCGTTGGACAGTTAAATAAATAAAATATCCAAAACAAATTGAACTCCAGTTAGCTAGACTCTCTAAAGAAGTGTAGATTTTTATATGTAAAACTTAAAGTCTAATATTAAAGGTCATCGTATTAATTATAATGATGTTCTGGCTGGCAGTCTGCCCAACGTCTCCATGTGAAGACAGACGCGTAGTACAAGCTGTGAAAAAACCGCTAGATTCAATAAACCAACTGTTGTTTTTTAATCAATCAGTTTAAGGTGACGCCGCGTTAAGCTTAAAAATCTGAAATTCAACGTGCTGCGTCCCGCTCCCTACTATAGCGACCTCACATAGAAAACCCGCGAAAACGGAACGGGTGTATGCGACAAAATGGTTTTTATTGTTTAATTTAAAAACTACAAATATATTTCATAAAACCTAAGTACAATTTATAGTATCAGTTTCAATTAATATATGTAGAAATTTTGGAACCTCAAATCGATCCTCAATGCCGGTAAAATTGGAATCTCTTATTTTAATGAGGTCTTTTTGATTAATTATTTTGTGTTATAAAAGTTAACCGATCGTGTTATGCAATGTACAAAATAAAGTCAAAGACATGATGAATTCTTACAATAAATTTCAGTTCGTTCGCTTCAGTCATTGTTGAGAAAAATCGGAATCCTTGCAACCAAAATCTTCAAGGCGTCGCCTTAATCCCCTCCCCGCCCCGCGAAACAGCCGTCATAATAGCTTCAAAGGGTTTGTAAAAGTAGTAGGACGAACGTCATCCTCATTATCTACGCTATCCATTCCAATTCCAATTTGTTATTATGACTTCATTATACATTCACCATTTGACAGATGTACACGTACAGGTGACATAATTTGACGGGTATTTAGTTCATCATCACCATAATGATGCGAGGGAGATCCTGCTTCTTCCTGGTCTCTGTTTCACAACTGACAGCTTCGAGTCGCTTGCATGCAACGCCAGCCATTTGATTCCCGCCCAGTAATACTGTGGTTGACCCTCTCCAGAGCTTCACTTTCCATTAGTATCCCCTCTTCTAGCAACGTAGGTTACCATTAGTATTTAAAAAATAATAATCCCCTGCTCAAGGTCAGTCAAAACCGCTTACTATCTCAAAGTCCTCCTACAATGTCAGTAATGTTCAGCTCTCAAAAGTACCTTTGTACCTTTAGCAAACTAGCTATGTCCACGAGAAAAGCACCAGTTGGTGGCGTAATTGTGACACGTGGAACCAGATTTTGAGACACTCAGTCAGGTTGGCACGTGTCACCACATTTCTGTAGGTCGGCCATTAAAACACGTCCATCCAGCAAAGTAAACTGTTTATAATATCTACTGCATCCGGCTCAAAGGACCACAATAACATTTTGGCGCCAATACGACGTTTGTTTGTTTATGCGAGTATATTTTAAGGTTTTGGATGAGTGTCGTACTTTTAACGTGGTGTTAGTTAGAGTGATATTATGCGATATGTAAGATATACTTGTCGATTGATATATTTTTAACATTTAGTTTTAGCTGCTTGCTAGATAGTTAGATTCGTTGTAGACAGAATTATATACCTACTATGCCATATTCTACAATATTTCCCGATAAATGGGCTATACCCGCATAAAGATTTTTAAAATCAGACTGGTAGTTCCGGAAGTTTCTAAGAAACAAACAAACTCTTCAGATTTGTTATATGTATTAGTAATAAGTAGATAAGATTACCTTTTCACATAATTTTGAACCTTAATGTAATGCTTTTGGAAAATAAAGATTTTATTATTATATCCATTATTTTTAGCAGTACCTATTACATGATTGTCGCATATTATCGCATATGTTCCTCGTGTAACAGCAGCCTTTATTTTAATACCTCCAATTTAATTATGAACGTTAGTATGTCTGGCGGAAAGTTCTTCGTATTCTCTCTATATATCAAAAGATCTAATTATATACTTGCTAATGGTTTTGTGATTATTTACAGTCAGTAAGGTATATACACATCTTTGTTCTGAAGGGAAATATGCCGACCACAATCTCACTATGATAAGTGATGATGTGGCCGAAGGTGGCAAGCACACAAAGCCTAGAAGGAACTGGCTCTCAAGTGCAGCTACCGGAATACACCAATAGGTGCTTGGTGACAGGTTTTCAACTTGAGGGTGATAGCCAGCCAGGCGGTACTACAAAATACCCTACCACCGCGCTATGGTTTCCTCACGATTTTCTGTTCTGAAGGGAAATATGCCGATGAAATGTTTTTTTTTTGTGATAATCTTATTCGAACTAACGTCATAGGTTTGACTGTAAATCTCACAGTGGTAAATAATAATGTGTCTTAAGTAGTAGCCCACAAAGCTTAGAAAGGAACTGGCTATTTAGTTCAGCTGAAACACAGCACTACCATTGTACTCTGCGATTGGGATAGATTCTCAACAGCGGACAGCGGACTTTTCACGTGATTGGTTACTTAATGACAGAGACAGAGCATAGTTGATAGTACAGTATACGTCGAGCACCTGTTCCAGGACATGACATCCCATGCGTCAAACTTGTGAATAGGTGCTGCTTGTGGGGGCTGGTCTGCTTGAGAGTTTACTACTTAGCTATTTGTTTACCAAGTTACTCATCATTTAGTTTTTTTACCCGTTTATTGTCTAACATCATCTCAGCCGCAAGACGTACATTGCTAGACATAGGCCTTCCCTAAGGATCTCCAATAATCTGTAATAAATCCGAGTAGGTTTTGAAAAGAGTAATTGCTGAGTTTATTGGCGACTCTTATCAGCAAAACCATCTGAACCTTGCGTCAGTGTCAACTATTCATTAGTGCTTGTAACAACAAGCAAATATGTGAATAAAACATATTTTCATTTCATTTCATATAACATTTACGTTTCAAAATCACCTATGGTAAAGCTCACGTTCTGATTCCACAATTTGGTAGGAGACAGGTTTTTAAAGGCTGACAAGCAGTCAAACGCTCCATCTGGCATCTAACGTTGTCTATATGGACAAAATTGGTAATATGTTACCGTCCTTTACAAAACCTACAAAGTCCCGACAATTGTAGGAGCACAGGTACAGTAGGTGCTTGGCGACAGATTTTGAGGGTGGTAGCCAGCCAGGCGGGTACTACAAAGTACCCTACCACTTACGATGTTTTCCATCACTGACAGCTTGAGCTTATTGTAGTATTCGAACCGTGGCATTATCATGGTATTTTTTTTACCATGTTTTTATCAAGTCACTTTCCATACTATAGCACGGTGGTAGGGTAATTTGTAGTACCCGCCTGGCTGGCTACCACCCTCAAGTTGAAAATCTGTCGCCAAACACCTATTGGTGTGTTCCGGCAGCTGTACTTGAGAGCCAGTTCTTTCTAGGCTTTGTGTGCTTACCACCTTCGGCCACATCATCACTTACCATAGTGAGATTGTGGTCAAACACAAGCCTATACAAAGTAAAAAAAATATTATTAAAGATTGTTTTCGAAGCCTCAAATTATTACCACTAAGAATTAAAATTTCAGTGTTTAGTTTGCTGCCCTATAAATTTTATTGGCGTAGGTCAATGTAATTAGCCTAACTCCGGTACTGGTTGACGTTCCATAACATTCTACCTACCTTACAAACTATATTTTTAATCTATTCCAGTCGGCTAATATGGCGTGGCTACGTGAGTTTCGTCGAGCGTGGCCCCACGACAGGACTCAGGTGAAGCGACCAATCGCGGCAAGTAAGTAAAATGACAGGTGGGCTGTGAGTAATTTTAGAAATAGGTATTTGAAGAAACAGTGCCCCAAACTTATCTGACCCGGTGGCCAGGGGCGCCACCATCGAAAATAATCCCTATATTTGACGTTTAAAAACTGTCATTTTCAAATGAGTGTCATTAGTTCCAGTTTTGACCACCGGGTCAGATATTTTTGTGACACTATACAACTATGCTCAATGATATTATAAGTAAAAACCGGCCAAGTGCGAGTCGGACTCGCGCACCGAGGGTTCCGTACAAACTTCGTCCATTGTTCGTCCATCAAGGGAAATGCATAATTAAAAAATTATATTAGAAACCTCAATATCATTTTTAAAGACCTATCCATAGACACCCACACTTATTTATGGGTTGGATGAAAAAAGAAATTGAGTTTCAATTCTAAGTCCCATACTTAGAACTGAAACTCAATTTTTTTTTTTCGAAAAATATTTAGTTTTATCATTCTCTTATTTTAGAAGTTACAGGGGGGGGACACACATTTTACCACTTTGGATGTGTCTCTCGCGCAAACTATTCATTTTAGAAAAAAATGATATTAGAAATCTCAATATCATTTTTAAAGACCTATCCATAGACACCCCACACTTATGGGTTGGATGAAAAAAAAATATTGAGTTTCAGTTCTAAGTCCCATACTTAGAACTGAAACTCAATTTTTATTTTAACCCCCTAAATTTATTGTTTTTTTTCTATTTTTGTGTAAAAATCTTAATGCGGTTCACAGAATACATCTACTTACCAAGTTTCAACAGTATAGCTCTTATAGTTTCGGAAAAAAGTGGCTGTGACATACGGACGGACAGACAGACAGACATGACGAATCTATAAGGGTTCCGTTTTTTGCCATTTGGCTACGGAACCCTAAAAAGGTGTAGATAGGTTATAAGCGCCCAGCAAACCGCACGTTAAAATGTGGCTAATTAGTCTTGACCTCAATGTCGCATTGCCGGCGTCAACGGATGCACTTCTCGTACTGAATTATTTAGTTATTTATGTGTGCGTTAGTGTGCCGTTTTTGAAGATCGAATATATGTAGGTAACCTATCTACACCTTTTTACTTATAATATCTTTGTCTATGCTAGCTAATACCTTCGCGCTGCGCCTGCGCCTCAACTCTGCCCCCGTAGAGTGCGATGGCAGCTCAGACCGATTATACCTACAAAAATCTTGACAGGATCGACGACGTTTCGGATTCCCTGTTTACTCCTCCAAAACTGAGCCGATTATTTTTTTTTTTTTGCTTTTTTTTTTTACTTTTTATAGGTTTATGTTTGACCACAATCTCACTATGATAAGTGATGATGTGGCCGAAGGTGGTAAGCACACAAAGCCTAGAAGGAACTGGCTCTCAAGTGCAGCTACCGGAACACACCAATAGGTGCTTGGTGACAGATTTTCAACTTGAGGGTGGTAGCCAGCCAGGCGGTACTACAAAGTACCCTACCACACCGTGCTATGGTTTCCTCACGATGTTTCCCTTCACTGAAAGCTCAAGCTCATTATAGGATTCGAACCCACGACCTTCGCCGCGGCGTCCAACGTTACTACCACTGAGCTATCAACGCCAAAATTATTTTTTGGCATTAAATTTTTTGGAGATCCTTATGGAGGCCTTTTGGAGGCCTATGTCCAGCAGTGGACGTCTAACTTTTCAAATTTGTCTGGTAGTCCACTGATCACGGCGGCGTCGGTAAAAACGGGGCGTTTTTTGTAATTTTTGCAGGGTCATATTTTCTTTAATAATTAGTAGCAGAAATAAAGAAAGTGACAGGGGCGTGTCTACAGCAGACCTAGATTCTATGAAAATGAAATGATTGCTCTAGATGCATTAACAAGGAAGAAAATAGGGGAATACATTTGTATGGCGTATTGCAGGGTGCGCTTAGTCTTAATAGTAGGAGAGCTGCTATGTTATTCTGTACTAAAACTCGACAGTGAATTCTCGAAGTGACTATTCTCTGTCTCGCTCGTGGAACTCGGTAATCAGGAGATCGTGAGTAGCATAGCAGATCGACATTTTTGGATAGGTATTTTAGGCGAACTGAAAACTTGTTCAATAATTCTCCTATAATACCTAAGTACAGAACCGCAGACCTGGCTTAAGGGGGTAGCGGGGCTAAATCAACCCTTATATACTCGAAGAAGAGTTTTTGTATTTGAGCCAACCTGAGATTTTAACAGCATATTATTAACGACTAAAAATAATCTATTAAAAAAAACATCAATTTGGTGCGACATTTTACGTGCCGTATAAATTTTCAAAATTCAGAGCTCTATTACATTTACAGCTCTATTCAAAAGTCTACAAAACTAAAATGAAAACAAAACTTGTCTCTAAGCACTAAAAGATCAACTACTTGTATACTATGAAACAGAACACCATGTTTGTGTAAGACCGTAATTGAGAATCAATGCCGTTGGCATGAGGACACTCGACGTAGATTAATTGCTCCATGACGCAAGGGATAGCAAACAAACCTGCCTTGTTGTGACGGACACGCTGATTTTATAAACTTGGGTCAGACCTAGTCTCAAACTTAGGACTGCCCAGGGCTTCTACCGGCGAGGTTATATAAACTTTAACTCACGAATTCTAGAGTTTTATTTATTAGTTGAATCGCCTATGCGAGGTTTCGGAGTCTATAGACGGTGGTCAGTAACCATACGTTGCTAAAACTCAGGCAGTGGTAGATAGAGCAGCTAGAGCTGGCAATTTTTTTTTTTTAATTCTGGATAATTAATTGCAGTCTATAAATAGGTAACGACCTCCTTTTAATTAATATTCCTGATAGCTAGATTTATAACATTACCCACATTTTTCAATGGACTGTATTTATGCTGCCTGACCACAAAAGTGGTGCTGGGAACATTTTACCAAAAGAATTGGTCATAATTAATCGCATAGGCACGGCGATTCGTCAAATTCATGCAATACTATTGGTTACTTGCTGCACTCAGCACCGCTATGGTGGACAGGCAGCATTACTATGACACATATACAATTTCTAACGCGACACTATAGTCTAGTTGGAGCATAATATATATTTTTAAAATGTAGTATGACAAGCAAGTATTTTTGTCACATTGTCACGTTCGCACAACCGGAAAATGAGATACGTCGTGACAAACTCATTAGTTATTATGTGGTAAATATAAGAAAACACGGTAGAAACCTTGGCTCCGTGGGGGTTCGAGACTCGCCGATTTGCTCGGATTTTATCATCTAAGCTTATCGAGTCTACGCGAGACCGACGGGCTGGGAGCTTTTTCCGCCAACGCATAAGCTTGGCCATTCAAAAAGGGAACGCTGCCAGCCTGTTGGGAACCTTGCCTATCGACAGCAGCGAGGGCTTTGAGGATGTTTTCTATATATTATAGTTTGTATTTTATACAATAATTGTTAATACTTGTTAAAATATACGTATTTTTTTTTAAATATTAGGTAGGTAACTATTATTTTAATGCTGTAGTTTGTACACGTAGGTTTGGACACTGAATTCTAGATGTAACTTATACATATCATTCGAATTCAAGCTGCGTACTGGATAACAATACGTGTACTTTTTTTTAGTTACCTACTTGACACTCGGTCATCCACGCAACGATTTAATAGGTATGACGTTTCTATTGCGGACCATTACGATTTGAAATGAGCTCCCCAATAAGGTTTTCTTCACATATGAAAGTCTTCGAAAAGGCGCGAAATTAGTACTGCAAGGTTGGCAACACGTTAGCAATTCCTTAGTATTGCAAATAATGTCCCTACGCGGCCACCAAGTAGGTCGTGTGCGTTCTTGCCAACCTTTTGACAAAAAAGAAAATATTAACCGGATAAAAAAACCAGCCAAGTGTGAGTCGGAGTCGCGCACGAAGGGTTCCGTACCATTATCTATAAAAACGGCAAAAAAATCGCGTTTGTTGTATCGGAGTCCCCCTTAAACATTTATTTTATTTTGTTTTTAGTATTTGTTATTATAGCGGCAACAGAAATACATAATTTGTGAACATTTCAAATCCCTTCATTCTTGAGATACAGCCTGGTGACAGACAGACGGACGGACAGACAGCGAAGTCTTAGTAATAGGGTCCCGTTTTTACCCTTTGGGTACGGAACCCTAAAAATGGAATATTAACTAATCGTAGATTTGTACCCGCATGCCGCATCACTATTTGAATGACGTTAACCCAGTTACGATAACAAATGGGAAAGTTACTAATATACAAGATAATTCCTTGAAAGTGGAGTAGGTTCTAATGACATTCCGTAGACCAGAGTTGGTACCTTTTTTATTCAAGTCAGAAGACTGACAACCAAACAGACGGTGAGTGGCTACCGTCGCCTATAGACATTAGCAATACCAGGGGCATTTCCCACGTGTTGCCGACCTTTATAAAGCCTAGAAGGCAGCTGGCTCTCAAGTGCAACTACCAGAACGCACCAGTAGGTGCTTGGTGACGGATTTTTAACTTGAGGGGTGGTAACCAGCCAGACAAAGTCATGAAAATTAAACTCGTTGCCTATTTCCAATTAATTTAAAACTTATCATCCAGCTATCAGATTGCATTTTCCTTCTAAAGTCTTCATTCCACCCACTGCTGGGTATAGCTTCCTCCTCCCATACTTCCTGCATATTACACGACTCAACTTTACTCTATGGGCCTACTATTTTTTTTACTAAAGTAGCGATAGTTTTAACCGGTATTGTAGGCTATATAAAACTTGCTGTACGCCAACCAGATCAAAGTGAGCGTCAAAGACTTTGTCACGTCCAAACGAAGTGCTAATTGCATATTGTTTGATCGAGTACGGCCTTCAGTAAATAGTCGACATAGGTAAATAGCTTCTTGTATTATAATCGTTTTTTTAAGACCGCCTGACAGAATAACGCGATTTATAACCGCAATCCATCATTTTATGGAAAAGCCAATTTTAAACGACTAAGATGCAAACAATAATGTTTGTTTTCTAACTATAATTTACTCGCAGATTAAAGAATTAGTTACGACTGGTCAATAAACAAATACAATTAACATAATCTTAGTAAACAATTATAACTATAAGAATAATCTAGTTTAATCTAGTATACCTAATCTGTGTACTAACTTCTGTTTATTGATAATACAGTCTGTGGTTTATTGACTAACGATAACATGTATGTGGTTATTTGCGCATAGGTACTATACTATGTATAATACACTCAGAGGCACAATTAACCGCCCACCCGGCTAAAGCGACGTAACTTTGTATATATTACAATAACTAAATGGTTATGAAGTTGAATGACAATTTGTTAAGTGGGTAGTTTATGATAAATTAAGGCAATGTATGCCCCGTTTTTAAAGATACCCTCAAGTTTGAGTCTCTTTTATTGAGTTTAGTCACAAATTGACTTTCCAACTGATTGTTTCGTGCATAAGTAAAGTATTGCCTGTGTAGTTTTTAGACACATTTCTTGGTTCTTAAGGTGCGTCGGAATTTGCTAGTTGCATTTTACTCAGCTAAATGGATCATTGGATGCAGCCGGTGCAGCTAGAACGGTGGCGCTGTCAAATGCTGGTTATAGCCAGCGTCGTATAGGCCGTATGCTGGGATATCTTCGAACCACGAATACGTGATGCCATACGACGATACAAAGAAACTGGATCTTACACCAGAAGGTCGTAGGAGGTGCACTTCTGAACGAGATGGCTGCTTCATCGTGTCTAACGTTCTAAGAAATCGCTTCACTACGGCTCCCGAGGCTCGTACTCGCCTATATGAAGTACGAAATGTAAGTGTAAGCATTCGGAGCATAAGAATAAGGCTTGCAGAGCGTAATTTGACTGGATTCCGGCCAGTTCGAAATCCAGCGTTGACCACAGAGCACAGCAGAGCCAGACTGTGATTTGCTCAACAATACCGGAACTGGACCATGGAGCAATGGAAGAACGTCCTCTTTTCTGATGAGTCCAGAGTAGCTCTAAGAGGTTCCTATGGACGCCAGCGTGTGTACCGACGCCCCGGCGAGAGGTTTGCACAGTGTGCTGTTGTCGAAACAGTGGGCTTTCAAGGTGGCTCAGTAATGGTATGGGGTGGTATTTCTTATGAGGCTCGTACAGAGTTGGTTGTGATTGAAAGAGGCAGCGTAAACGCTCAGAGGTACGTGGAAGAGGTCTTAGAACCTCATGTCATCCCTTTTGCCCCATTTATTGGACAACATTTTTCTTTAATGCACGACAACGCACGAGCGCAAGTTGCTAGAGTGGTTACGGAGTACCTTGATGCCGTGGGTATAGCACGACCTGCACGACTACCATGGCCAGCTCGAAGCCCGGACCTAAACCATATCAAACACATTCGGGACAATCTTAAAAGGCGGGTACGAAGTTGGATTCCGGCTCCTACGTCCATTAATGAACTGAAGATTGCTGTGGTCGAAGAGTGGGGGAACATACCGCAGTCAGATATCCAGGACATAATGGATGGTGTTCCAAATCGACTGGAGGAGGTCATAAGAGCCAGAAGAGGCAATACTCGTTATTAAAATTTATGTTTTTAATGTCAACAAAAAGTTTTAGATTGTTTATCCTCACCTTTGTTTTTGTTTATTATTCGGTAATTTCAAACTTTTTTTACATTATGGAAAAATTAAAGCAATATTCGTTTTTTTTTTTTTCATGTGATATTATATATTGCCAATAAAAAAAAACATTCCAAAATGAATTTTTGAAGTTACATCGGAAAATGTTAGTGGACGGTTAATTGTGCCTCTGAGTGTATATTGCACATATATGTATAACTCAAGGTGATATAAGAATGTGGAGTAACTTTAACTTAAGAATAAAACAAATCGAATAAGAATAAGAGATGTGGAGCATAGCGATATGTCGCTCAGAGAGCAGCTCGACTGGGGAAGTACCTTACAGAATACCGCAGCCAAATAACTTATAGTTGTGTTTCTGCGCGTGAGTAAGGTCGCCAGAGCTCATCGGGGAGGGGGGAAGGGTCGGCAACGCGCGAGTGATACGTCTGGTGTGCTGTTCATAGGCTACGGTAACCGCTTACCATCAGGCGGGCCGTAAGCTTGTTTGCCGACAATGTCGTATAAAAAAAAATCGAAAAAATCGGGCCGGTTGGCGTGGTATCTATGACCCCACAAGTCGTGGTTTTGTTTCCCAGGACAGGCATTGGATGCATGGATCTTATCAAATCATAAAAAACCTACATTTGTATTATACTTTCGGTGAAGGAAAACATCGTGAAGAAACCAGACTTTGTAGAACCTGCTTGGCGGGCTACCACCCTTTTCCAGCAAAAGATTTTAATGATGTACACCCTTTGGCCATCAGCCCACTTAAGTACTCCCATCACCCGTGGGGAAATTATACGCTAAGGATTGTTAAAGGCATATGTGACTAGCTTACCGCCCCGCGGTTTCACCCGGAAACCCCTATTTTACCCCCTTAGAGGTAGAATTTTCAAAAATCCTTTCTTAGCGGATGCCTACATCATAATAGCTATCTGTATGCCAAATTTTAGCCCGATCCGTCCAGTGGTTTGAGCTGTGCGTTGATAGATTAGTCAGTCAGTCACCTTTTCCTTTTATACTTGGTGATTTTGTTATCACTGGCAATACTTGCAGGGGTGGAAGTACTCATCAAAATGAACAACTTTTATTATGGGACTAACTGTGAAATCATGAAAAAATTATCAGCTGTTCCATACAAAAGTTCAATACCTACTCGACCAAAATGTATGAAGCAACCATATTATTTTACGCGATATCAGAGTTAGCCCTATAATAAAAGTTGTTCACATTGATGAGTACTTCCACCCCTGCAAGTATTGCCAGTGATAACAAAATCACCCAGTATACAAATAAGATGACTTAATTTTGTTAGCAAACAAATATTGGAATCAAACCAATCATACTGAGCAAATAGCGACCAAATACAGAAATATTTATATTAGCTATAAGTTATATACATACATATATCTTACAATTCGGGACGTTATTCAAACAAACACGATCGCCGCCGCGGTGATATTCGGTACGACACGTTTAGGCATCGGTAAGACTGTTGAGGATGTCAGCATCAGATCGCTTTTGTTATCGGTTATTGTTATCCATTTAAAGCAGCTTTAACGCTTTATGATACTTATGCAAAACAAAACTAGCTGTTCCCCGCGGATTCACCCGCGTTCCCGGTATATAATAACTTTTAACATAAAGGAAAACTGTCTACAAAATGGGTTTGCACTAAAAAGTATAAAATAACGATGTTAGAACTCGTATTGAATTCAGCGAATGAATTTCAGATACTGGAACACGTGCTTTCCTTTCGCTGACTCCAAAACGAGTTCTAACATCGTTATTTTACACAAAAAAATACCAATCGAATACGAACCTCCTCCTTTTTGAAGTCGGTTAAAAATAAGAAAAAGTTAATAATCGGGATAAAAACTTTCCTATCTTTTAAGTTAGGTTAAAAATGTCGATAAGGTCGGAAAAGTAGTTTCGGAGTTCATCACGAACCAACATCGTGACACGGATTTTTTTTATATAAGTAAGTATTAAGATGTGCAATATTGTCCAAACGTATTGTGGTGTCGATGAGTAGTTTCTTTTTTTTATATCACTAAGCTAAGCAAGTAAGCTTATACGGCTCGCCTAATGGAAAGCGGTCACCGTAGCCTATTAACGCATACAACACCAGGAGTATCACTTGTTGGTTTATAGATGGCTATAAGAGCTTGATGATCGAGCAGGAAGGTCACAGGACTTTCACAGGTAGCCAAACGTAAACCCACCGAGTTGAGACTCGTTAGATTGGTCTCGATGAGTACATGGCTACTGATTAATGGTTATCAGGGTCGGATGATGGTGCTGGCAAACATCATTCGTCTACTAAAATATTTTTGCAAGATTCAAATCGAATTAGAGTCAGATAATCGATTAAGCGTCTGTTAAGACCTATTTTTATACTTTAATATAAAGTTAAATAATAATTTGTGAATTTAATTAAATTAAATTAATTATTAGTATGTGATAATCCACCTAATAAACTCCACGGTTGAGGGCCCTCAGCGCTTCACCTTCTAGTCCATTCAAAAAAAGCAAAAAAATAAAGCACCATATTAAAAGCGACTCTACTGTAAAATTCATTCTCAAACTGAATACCTACAGTATTTGACTAGACTACAACCTACAAAAGGTTTATGGGCTATAAAGCGCTAAGCGGTTAAAAACCCATTTCGACTCAAATCTACGCCTTAATAATTATAGATCGTAAGTCATAAACTGTACTACAGATTACTTATCCAGCTCTTAAGTGTTAGTTTACGACGATGTAGTCGTTAAAGGGTGACATAAAACAGTCATCATAATATTAATGACGACATTAACTCTGCCCCAAAGTTGGGACATTTATGTAAATATTTTTATTTTTGCGTAGTCGTTTAACTAGATAAATGAAATGTGTAAATCATTAATAATATTTTAAGATACCTATCTAGCCTACGTATGTTTCTGATAGATAAATCTTACTACACCACACCACAAAAAATATTTCCAGAATTTACACCTGCATGTTGTGGTAAATAATGCTTAAAATAACTAAAGGTAACAAAACTAAAATTAAAACTATATATTAGTATGCCAAAGCAAAGTATGTCACGAGGACTCAATGAGACGAGATTAAAGTTTCCAAAGAGAATAAAATCACTACGAAAGATTCAACCCCAAATACCGAAAATAGTGTAGTCCTCATGAGTCGAGCGCGAGCGTTAGCGTTTGTAGGTAGGTAGGTACTTGCGGCCTTTCAAAGCAATCTTGTTGACAACGACACACTTTTTAATTTAATTGTTTATTAATGCTAATTTATTTTTACTTTTTTTAAATTTGTTAATTGATTTTCTAATCAATCAATTATATTTGTATTTCTCGTCTTTTAGATTTGCTGCGACATAACAAGGTAACAAACAGAAGTCATCACCTATTATCATTACTTACTAAATTATGTTTGATTAATATTGTTGATTGGATATGTGAAGGTTGTTTTTTTATTTGGTATGAATAAATGCTACTCTCATTAGGTATGTAGGTCGACATTTTCACAGCTTTTGATAATAAAACTAGAATACTAGTTTTATGTGTTAGCGCCATCTAGTGATGAGTAGCTGAAGTATTATTGCTTAGCCTTGTCATCTCACGGATTTATTTTGTACTAAAATAAGCCAACACAATTATACCATAGACGTACGAAATTTATTTTTAATCAAATACGTCTTAGTGGACACAGAACAAACTTCAAATTAAAATTCCATTATTTTTGCATGTTGATATTTCTTGAGGTTATATCATTGAATATTAGGAACATAATTTAATATATTAATTTCATTTTTAATTCAATACATACAGATGATTAATAATTCATAGAAGAATATTAGTATTTCATTACCTGCTTTTTTGTTTATGCTTTGCTCTATTATTTTGCGCCTGCGCTCTTGATGGTCTACGCGACGTACCTAAAATCATTTTGTGGAAAATTTGAAGTTTGTTGTTATTTGTGACAACTTATAAATCATATTTATTTATGAAAGCTTCGTGCTAATTACCATTCCAGGCGCGAGGCTGGATTTCACTATAGTGGTTAGCCTGGATGCGTTCACTCACTATAGTCCATCCGAGCGGTGTACGGTAGCCATCTTGGAATCGAACAAAGCTTCAGATGTGTAGTTTGTCTGTTTATCAATAATTTTTGTGCATTTTATTGTAAATAGTTTGTATGTTTAGGATATGTACGGAACGTTCGTCCATATGTGTAAATAGCTATGGCTGCGACAAGGAAATTACAAGGTAATTTGTCATGTTATCAGGTTAGAGATTGATTGACCCCAACCGATGTTGGTACGTGTTCTGGCGTTATTGTCAATTGACGAGAGGGTCGCGCTGAACGTTCTGAAATCCTCGCAGTGTTCTGAAACGTTGCATCGACAAGTGTTACCGCACAAACATTTATAAAAACCGTCGATTTGTCACGATACACTCGCGGCAATGGTTCACTGATGGATTCGCATCGTTCTTTACGTGTATTGGATGTCGCTAAACGCTGCCGACATCGTCTCGAGCATATGATCATGAAAAAAGTCTTGGATAGTGAAACACCTGTCACAAAACCAGTTTGCTGCATAACATAAGATATTATGATGACCAGCTGTCGCATCAGAAAGTTTAATGGTACATCGTTTGCAGGTGAAATAGACAGGTGTTTAAAAAAGGTAACGGAGGGGGTCGAGACGTTTGAGGACATCTGGCAGAAGGTGCATAATGCAACCAACAGCAACCAAAAGGAGAAGTATGAGGCTGATCTCAAGAAAGAGATTAAGAAACTCCAGAGGCTACGGGATCAAATTAAGTCATGGATCGCCTCCGGGGAGATTAAGGATAAGAGTACACTTTTAGAATATAGGAAACTAATAGAGACGGTGAGTTATATTTATTAATTTACATAGATAGTACATGTAAACACAAAAACAGTCAGTAATCTGGACTAACTTATACATTTACAAACAAAAACAGGTGTTTGAATTCTACACCTGTTTATCCTACAGTAGGATTCAATAAGATTCTTATTGAAATGATGTACATACCATATTTCATGATTAGGATATCTAATACCTCATGGGTTTCTATATATTTAAATGTATTTTTCATGTTTTTTTCTGCTAACCTACCCATTTTATTTTATACCTACCTTATTTTAATTTATTTTATGAAAGAATTCCTGACTCTTTTTTGTATTGTCTCTGAGGCTCATTATTGTAAATGTTGCTAAATTACCTGTTTTTGAAGTCTATAAAAATGATGTGGAATTGTTCATAAAGTTTTTTCCCGCTAAATTTACTTTTATAATCAAACATATCCCTGCAAGTCTGGTGTATATTATTAAAAGTAACAACACAATGAGACTCGAAATTGTTCTAAATTATCTCTAATCATGTAGATAGTACCAGAAATATGTATTGAAATGTGCCAATCTAAACTGCATTTTACCAGGTGAACTGATAACCTGGTATGTTTGAATAAAATCCACGATACAGTGGACCACTTGTAAAAAACTAAAAATATTGAAGAGAGTTGTATGTAATAATAATTTTCCAGAATCTAATATGTCTCATACCTCAATATGATTTTTGTTTAATAAAAACTGCCAGAATACCTTCCCTATTCATTAGTTCATTGACCATATAAAAATCCATTTAAAAAATAATGATTAATAATATAAATTTTTAATATCAGTCCATTGACACCACGCAGGTCAAGGACCTCTTCTAGTGAGGTTAAACAATGTTAATGTTAAAAGATTATGCCAAGATTAACTTTATCTAAAAAGTGTTATTCCAATAGTTTAACTTAACTTTCCCCTGAAATCCAAATATTATTAATATAAGAAATATAACTTACATGTCTGTTTTGTAATCTTGAATGTAAACTATTACATAAATGTTATCTATCATGCATATTAGATAAACGGTATTTGTAAAGGGCAGGCATTTAACCTGATATCTATGTAAAGAAACAAAATTTTCAACTTATTACAAGATTTTAAATCAACTATTACCAATATAAAGGTGTACTAATTGTTCCCCGTGGGTTAACCCGGAATGAAAAACAGCCTATAACCTTCCTCAATAAACGGGCTTTCTAACACTGAAAGATTTCTTCTAATTGTTTTAGTAGTTTCAGACATTACCTCCTATACCCAAACTTACAAACTTTACCTCTTTATAATATTAGTGTAGATTATAAAATGATGAAATTATGTAAAACTTTTTACAGTAAAATTACGGAATAAATGAATTACCATAAGTGAAATTAACTTGGTTGTTACCAGTTGGCATATAGAACAAAATTAGGCCTTGTTGTTATAAATGAAAGCATCTGAATAACAACTACTTTAAATTCAACACAACACTGCATCTCAGCATCTCATTTTGAGAATAAAATTGACACAAATCTCTTATACTGCGTCAATTCTGAGACCATTTATGTTTTTATTTAAATTGAATATATTATTTCTCTTTTATGTAATGTAATGCTCTCTCACTTATCAATGATGCATAAAAAAATGTGTTCAATGTAGTTATGTTATGCTTATAAATTGTTTGCATAAAAAATCCTGCAACATCATTAAAATATAGCTTGTTATAAAAATAAAACAAAAACATAATTTAAATGCCACAGTATAACTTGTATTTGATGTAAACAAGTATATGATAATATGATTGTATATGTAACTAAATATACATGTTTTATGTTTACTGCAAAACATGCCAAGCCACTTGCCAAAACAGCAATTGAAAAACATAATAACTCTTTATAATCCTCATATTATTATAGCATTTTTATCATTTTATTTATACTAGCTGTCCCCCGCGGTTTCACCCGCATTCCCGGGATAAAAAGTAGCTTATAATCTTCCTCTAGAATTGGACTATCATGTGCATAAATAAATTTTCAAATCCGACCGGTAGTTCCAGAGATTAGCGCCTTTAAACAAACAAACAAAAACTCATCTCCTTTATTATATTATATAGATTTTAATTAAAAGAAAGCGACCCAATTTTCTATACAAAATGATTAAACACACTGATATATTCCTTCCGAATCAATACATATTAATTATATTGCTGCTTTGTTTATTGAGTGTTGTAATTTATTTACATAAAATCCAAATAATTTTGGTCCTATTTCATTTATACTTTAATCTGAAAACAATAAACTTGATTCAATTAAATCTATTTTCCCCTTGGCTCCTCCACCAGTCTGCACTGTTCATAATTTGGTATAACAGTACATAGTTACTATGTATTTTCCAGGAGGCCACTTATTTGTGATAGTGAAAAACTGAACTTATTGTGATTTATTTAATGTTTTAGCAAATGGAAAGGTTTAAAGTAGTAGAACGAGAGACGAAAACAAAAGCATACTCCAAGGAAGGGCTAGGGGCGGCGCAAAAGCTAGACCCGGCGCAAAAAGAAAGGGAGGAGGCGTGTTCGTGGCTCATCTCGTCCATTGATGCTCTAAATTTACAGGTACATTTATCAAGAGATTTAATCATTATGTATTTATCCATATAAATTAAGGGAAACTAAAAGCTATGTAGATTTGCATATAATATATACAGCCTGTTAATTGTATTACAATGTTATTGCCTCATATAAAGTGCATTTAATATCGTTTCCGATCAGTTTTGACACCATTATCCTTAGTTTTGTGATATGTTAAGAAATGAAAATAAATAAAAAGGTAAAGATGTTACGGCAATCTAAAATAAATAAAATAAAATATATTGGAAAATGATCTACAGCTTACAATATATGTATAGATGACTTTTGTGCCATTTCCCATGTTGAGAAAATTTCGACCTGTATATCAAAATTCCACTTAAAAGTTTAGGATAAAATATGCACAAGCAAGAGAAAAGAAGTTAATATTCCCTGGCACATAAAATATATTACAATTAACATTTGCAGGTTGATCAATTTGAGTGTGAAGTAGAATCACTTCTAGTTGGTAAGAAGAAACGACTGGACAAAGAGAAACAGGACCGAATGGAGGAGCTCAAAATAAAACTTGAGAAGCACAGGTTCCACATAAAGAAACTTGAGACGCTGTTGAGAATGCTTGACAACATGTCTGTTGAGGTTGAACAGGTTTGATGATGTTCTTTTATTTGTTTTAATTTTTGCTTTTGTATCTCCTTTTAAAATCCCCTTCTTGGTTGTAAACTCTTGACTGTTTGTGAGTCTTTAAGCTTTACCAATGTTCTCCAAGGTTCTATATTTTTTTTATTCATGAAAAAAACTGTCGAATTCAAGTCATTTGCAAAGTAATTTTCATAAACTATAATTTTGTATTACTTTTCCGTCTAGCAGGTTTTCTCACAATGTTTACTTTTAAAAAAACTTGTTAGTGGTGCTACACTTGACACTTCAATCAGTTTTGATTTCCAATAGATATCTATTTTTTATCCCCAATTTGAATGCTCTAATCTAGCAAATAAAGCATTTCAGAGACCTCTTATTTTTTTTAACTTATAAAACCTATAACTGCATTGTCACTAACCTGCGTTTTGTGTGTTTGTCTGATTAACCATTGCCTTGCAGTGTAATAATTATGTTTTAGTACACTAAATGTTGATGTGAAGTACCAATTTCATATTTTATTGGAAAAATTATTATCTAAACAAAAATATATTGAATGATGAAAAAGTCTTTATAAGATGATATCTTAATATTAAAGCATGATATCCGGCTTAAAGGACCGAAATGGTCCTTCGAGCCATTTAACATCTTATAATTGGCTTCCATCTCGATGTTTCACATGGGTGCTATGTAATTCAGTAACTTTTACATTTGTAATATTAGTAGGAAAGAAAATTGACTAATTTTAGAATTAAAAGTCGGTTAAAAATAGCTTAAATGGTGGATGCAGTGGCTAAAAGAAATTGTTATACTGGGTGATTTTTTAGTCACTGGAAATACTTGCTTGCTCACAAAAAATTATCAGCTGTCCATACGAAAGTTCAATACCTACTCGACTAAGTATGAAGGAACCATTTTATTTTTTGCGATATCAGAGTTGGTCCCATAATAAAAGTTGTTCATATTGACGAGTACTTCAATCCCTGCAAGTATGTCCAGTGACTAAAAAATCAATCTGTATAAAAAAAAAGTTTTTACTGATTGACGTGGTTTGCTGAGTCTAAACTACTAGTCATGTAAAAGCATTTTCAATAATTAAATAGAGTATTGTGGGTTAAACCGCGTGGTGTAAAGCTAGTCATCCATTCCATTGATCATCTAATATAATAAATATATTACAGTACATCTTAACGTATAACCAAGGATATATTGCAGATAAAAGGGATAAAAGAAGATGTAGAATACTACATAGACTCGTCCCTAGAGCCTGGGTTTGAGGAGAATGATTACATATACGACGATATATGTGGGTTGGATGATATTGAGCTCAGCGGGGTTGGGTTACCGTCGTCGGCGACCACTGGCAGCAATAATAGTAATGATTCCGCTGGCTCACCCACAAGTATGCTCTCGGGTACCATTTCAAGTGTGTATATTTTTTTATATTTTATGTAATTTATAAGATAATGTGGTTGAAGGTAATAAGTATATAAAGCCTAGAAGAGAACTTGGCTCTAACTACAGTTGCCAGAAACAGCACAGAAAAGGCTGTGATGTCCAGCATTGGGACCGCGTAGTGGACTATGGTCCATAAAATAAACTATTTAAATGAAAAGACAAAAACTTTATACCAATTTCCAGGTTATTTTTTTTGTATAGGCTTGTGCTTGACCACAATCTCACTATTGTATGTGATGATGTGGCCGAAGGTGGTAAGCCCACAAAGCCTAGAAGGTTCTGGCTCTCAAGTGCAGCTGCCGGAACACACCAATAGGTGTTTGGTGGCCAGGCGGGTACTATAAAGTACCCTACCACTGTGCTATAAAGTACCCTACCACTGTGCTATGGTTTCCTCACGATGTTTTCCTTCACCCAAAGCTCAAGCTCATTGTAGGATTCGAACCCACGATCTTCGCCGCGGTGTCCGACGTCACTACTACTGAGCTATCATCGCCTTATTGTATTTCTGCCTATTGTCGGAAAATATATGAAGATAGTATCAAGAAATATTGGATTGAAAGAGCCTATACCTATCGCTGGGTAAATGTGGCCTAAAAGAAAAAGCTACTAAGGTCCAGCATTGTACTGGAGTATGTCAAAGGTGTAATCAATTTTGCACCTTATGATGCTAAAACATAAGGTTGACGTAGTGTAGAATGCCTCCCAGTCCGTAGAACTGATGAGTTTAAAATGTAGTCAGATTGGACTGAATGCTAGGCCAATCTTGGAGGGATTTATGGGAAACGCTGATTGATGTTTTTGTACTATGGATAAGAATGTTAGATCACAATCTTACCACGGTAAGTGATGGTTTGGCCGAAGGTGATAAGCACAAAGCCTAGAAGGAAGCTCTCAGAAAGTGCAACTGCCGAAATGCACCTTATCACCGTGTACTTTGGTTTCTTTTGTTTTGCTTCACCGAATGCTGCATATTACTTGGATAATTAATAATTGAAATTTTGAACGTTTTAGGAACAAGTCCAATCACATCACCAACGTTAGAAGTTCACAATCATTCAACAGATTCCATAGATGTAGAAAAGAAAAAGAAAGAAGAAATCATAACAAAAGTGAGTAAATACATTGCTAATATATACTCTGTCATTTTCATTACACATCAGTTTGTCATTATTAACTATTTTAATGATAAACTATTAGTTATGTGGAGTTTTGATGTCAAATTTGTTTTTTCTTTTTAACTCTTCCAAATTGTTTATTTTATCTGTGATTAGTTTTGGGTTCTTTTATACTTTGTTTTTTATCCAACCGGTCGAAAATCTTACGCTTACGCATTTATAGGCTGTTCAGAGAACTATTCGTTGCAAATCCTTTAAAATAAGGTCTTTATGTGTCTCTCATACTATAGTTTTAAAATACGATATTAAATTCAGGTAAAAAATACGGATAGAAAAATGTCTGCATTTTGCGTCATATTGAAATATCTACGATTACGTAGGTAATGAGTTAAACAATTGTTCGATTAATCAGGCTAACTCTTGCGCAGATTTGTTATTCTTATATCAGAACAATACAGGTACAAAAGGAATAAACAAAATTCAAATTGTTACGTGATTAAAGTTGTTGATCTAAAATGCACCTTTTGACCTATATATACGATCATAAATTAAATCGCAAATTGTTTGAGCCTCATAATATAGAACAATAGAAAAGTATGAACAGCCCATAAATCATAATTGTCACCTTCAGTATGGGTGAAGACATAAACTATTGCTTATTACCATTACTCTGTCTGTCCTTTTGTGATGATATTGATCAACATTTTGGGGCGATTTGTAACAGTTCATTTAAGTGGAATTATGTGCAGATATTAAAGCAAAATATTTCATAGAAGAGGCCAAACTTTTTGTATGTATGTTTGTTTGCTCTAAGAAATTTAATGTAATATTTTTTCTTAATGTCTCATAACGCAGTGTGAAGTTAGGATCGTCAAAAGCTCCGAAATTACTTTACTTGAAAATAAACGAAAAAGTTCGTAAGATATACTCTCCTTGTAAAATCACTCATACTCAATGTGACGTAACATTTTCCAAACAAACCCAAAACCAATCCGTCCGTCCATAATCCGTGGAGTAAATGATGTATGTTGACTTTGCAGCCGGTAAAGCCACTGCCACTTCGGGCGGTGAATGTCGGCGTGGTCAGTAATAGCACGTCTAACGTTAGTTCCTTGCTCAATAACTCCGCAGCATCCACCAATAGGTCAGTCCCTCTCTGACACCAATATTTTTGACACTTTTTTTACAACTATGCCCCCATTTTTTTATGTCAGTCGAGGACTATCTCAGAAAATTTTAAAGAAGGTTAATTTTGATAATCAATTATGCTCGATTATGTAGCCATATCAGCTGAGTTTTTGTTGTCAACTCAAGTCAGCTGAGTTTTTGTTGTCAACTCACTCAGCTGAGTTTTTGTTGTCAATTCACTCAGCTGAGTTTTTGTTGTCAACTCACTCAGCTGAGTTTTTGTTGTCAACTCAACTCAGCTAAGTTTTTGTTGTCAACTCATCTCGGCTTTTATCGGCAACTTATTTTTGAGATAGTCTTTGAACTAACGACAAAAATAAATTCCAAATTATTAACTTTCCAAAACGAGAATAATATAAAGCTTTCTTCTTCTCTTCATATTATTATTTTCGTTTTAATTGCACGCATGATCAAGCTCATTTCTATTTTTAATTATCCACCATATGAACATTATTTTTCGAAATACTTTTGTTGATTTTTAAATTAAGAGTATTTCGAAAATAATTTTCTTACATTCAATTATTGACTGGCCTACCTAGAGGATGATTAAAGTATTTTTTTTTGTACAGCTATTTAACTAAATGTAAATTAGAGAAAGCCCTAGCTGAGTTCAGGCTCAAATAAGATAGTTTAATTCTAAACTATAATAATTTTAGGGATGGAAAAAGTCAGTTTCGATATCAAATCACCTATAAATCAATATTTTACTAAAGAACTCTAATAAAGGTTTAAAAATTTACTCTTTCACTTGATCTTAAATACAAGCAAGTCTATTATGAAATTTTATTGCAATTCATTTCTATTTGCTATCTGCAATTTTGTGAATAGAATTGAATGAATGCAACTGAAAATATTTAGTCTAAGATAAAATGGTTGTTTCAAATACAATAATTCACAATAAATTTAGTTAAATCCTCACTGTCGGGAGGCCAGATACATCACAATCACGATCAGCCTATAGTTTCCTATAAACATGTAATAATGTGCATGTAATATGAGTGTTTGTGCGCAGTATAAACAACAGTGGCGTCTCTGGCTCGTCGACGCCCAACAAGCAGCCACCCGCGCCCAGTCCGACGCATATGCACTTTATGCGGCAGCCTAGTAGTACAGGTACGTTGGAATATAACCTATTAATATTATAGATAACTAGCTTCCGCCCCGCGGTTTCATCCGCGATCCCGGGATAAAAAGTAGCCTATAGCCTTCCTCGATAAATGGGCTATCCAACACTAAAATAATTTTTCGATTCGAACCAGTAGTTCGTGAGATTATCGCGTTCAACCAAACAAACAAACTCTTCAGCTTTATAATATTAGTATAGTTTTTTTTTTTTCACTATCTCACTATGGTAGGCGATGATGTGGCCGAAGGTGGTAAGCACAAAGCTTAGAAGGATCTGGCTCTCAAGTGCAGCTGCCGGAACACACCAACAGGTGTTTGGCGACAGATTTTCAACTTGAGGGTGGTAGCCAGCCAGGCGGGTACCACAAAGTACCCTACCACCGTGCTATTGTTTCCTCACGATGTTTTCCTTCACCGAAAGCTCAAGCTCATTGTAGGATTCGAACCCACGACCTTCGCCGCGGCGTCCGGCGTCACTACCACTGAGCTATCATCGCCTTAAAATAGATTAGATAGATGCAAGTTTGTATCGATGAAACTTGGTACATACATAGATAAATGATATGGTATAAAATTAGGATACTTATTCCTTCGGGGATGCAAATAGCCCTTGTTACTCAGGGATAATGTAGCTTTCTAATGGTGAAAGAATGTTTGAAATCGGTCCAGTAGTTTTTGAGTTTATCCGTTACATACAAAAATACAAATCTTTCCTCTTTATAATATTAGTATAGATATAGAATATGGTTAAATTATATTAGTTGGTGAAATTTTACGTGACTGCCGCTCTTGGGCCCGTCCTAGCCGCGTTAGATACATGTGTGTGCGATGGTAGCTTTTAAAAAAAAACAATATATTACCACAATGTACTTAGTAATAGATACCAAAAGCAGTTGCACAGTTTTGCCAGCTAATTTAATTTAACCTTGTATACAAACAAAGTTACATGGTACTTATGAATTTCTTGTCTGTTCCGCGATATGGTCGACTTGTGCATCCCTGGTTAGGTTCCTGTGATGTGGAGACTCACATAGGGGACAAATCACCCAGTTTAATTACTAACCAACTTATTCGGTGATAAATAAATATATTTTATTATTATTAACATTAAGTAAGACATATTGTCGTGATATAGATCTAACTCCATATATATTCTAATGTTGATCTCGTTTTTTTATTTTACTTTATATAGGCTTGTGTTTGACCACAATCTCACTATGGTAGGTGATGATGTGGCCGAAGGTGGTAAGCACACAAAGCCTAGAAGGATCTGGCTCTCAAGTGCAGCTGTCGAAACACACCAATAGGTGTTTGGCGACAGATTTTCAACTTGAGGGTGATAGCCAGCCAGGCAGGTACTACAAAGTACCCTACCACCGTGCTATGGTTTCCTCACGATGTTTTCCTTCACCGAAAGCTCAAGCTCATTGTAGGATTCGAACCCAAGACCTTCGCCGCGGCATACGACATCACTACCACTGAGCTATCATCGCCTTGAAGTTAGACACAAACTTGATTTTGGTCTCATCATTCTATATGTTAAACTCGTGCTGCTAAACGTTAATCTTTCTTTTTTATTACATTTTCCTTATTAGTTTCTCACTAATTCTATAAAATTATTATTAGTTAGTTGTGTTAGTTTTGTATCAACACAGAAATCCCTCGACCCTTATAACAGAAATGGTATTTATGATATTTAAAAAAAAACACGATAGTTAATTAATTTTAATTTTAAACATTAATATCTGTTAAACGATACCTTATAATATCCGCAATTAACTATGTATAATAAAACGTAAAATTCATTTAAAACCAAACTTCAGAGGTGTTGTAGCAGTACCGTTTCGATTCTTATGATGAGAAGTGTATTTCCACATTGCAATGCATAATGATACAAAAACAAACAATATACAGCTTATGCGTTATCGCAATACGCGATAACGTACGCTATACTGTTTACAAAATAAACAAACTTTATCACGGCAGCGATGAATGGGACACAAACGCTGACACGCTCATTACGTAGATTATTAAAGTGCGCTGGCGTTCTGCCAATCTTCGTAAAATCCGCACAGAATTGGCCACACTCCAATCGACGATGACACAAACGCGACGCGAATCAGTCACTAGGCTGTATCCGACAAGAACTGTGCTCGCACAAAAATTGTACGAATATAAAAAATTAACAATGCCCCCCCGCGTAAATACCGGCTAAATATGGACGATGATGGTAAATTATTCAGTCAGTTGATGTGTGTGCATGTGTTTCTAACATGGATTGGTTTTTTCCGAAGTCGCGTTATGCGGTACGTGTGCTTAGTACTGCGTAATTTATGTTTTTATAATTTTACAACGCTAAGAACAACGGTGGTTATGTAATTGTTTTTGTTTTGTTGTGTTTTTGTGTGTTTTATTTGTTATCGCTAATGTGGGGTGAAAATAATAACGTTGTTAAACAGTTGGCAACATTCATGCCTTCTCTGATTGGTCAATTCAAAATGTAATCGTTGATATTTTGTTTGTTTGTTTGTTTTACAAAACATACAAAAATATTAATATTTGTATTTGGTTCATTAACCTTAGCCCTTAAGAAAATTAAATAAAGTAATCTGCTATGCTTTACAATATATCTTCTTATAAATAATAGTAATAAAAACCGTAATGACTAAAGATAAAAGTCATAAACTTTGGATTAAAATCTTAATATATATATTTCTTGTGTGCGTGTGTATGTGACTGAACTCCTCCTAAACGACTGGACCAATTTGGATGAAATTTTGTGTGTATATTTGAGCGGGTCCCTGGATGGTTTGAAAATACAATTGGACCCGGTAGATGGCGTCGTAATCGAGTTTGGACAGGACAACGTCTGTCGGGCCCGCTAGTATGATATACTTTTCATCCCGGAAGACATTAGATCCCTTTAGAACTAGTGTAAAACCACGAAGCGGAAGTTAGTATTAGTCTTAACACAATATACTTAGTTATTAATAATTATCTTATACCAATAATTAGGGTCATCTACTAAACACAAACAAAGTGAGATTGTGGTCAAACACAAGCCTATACAAAGTAAAAAAAAAAAACACCCTAATCATCTATTTGTTACATTTATTCCCTGACGTCTCTATTAAATGTTTACATTTCAAAAGTCAGTGAACTGAAATGCATTTTGTTTTAAGTTCTAAGCCGGTGTGGTCTGTATTTTGGTGTCATTATGTATTTTCGGTACAAATATAAAATTTTATAATGATTCGGGCTTAATGTGTCATGGAAATGTCATTGACACCTTGCGGTAAGGGCATTCTCGTATACTGAGTCACCCCTCATAAACCGTTCGTGTGTAAAATTACACATAAAATCGGGAGATGAGAAAACCGGTATGGCTGGGAAGTTATATTCTAAAGTATGTCTAATCTGCCAATATGCACTGGGGCCACGTGGTGACTATGGCTTAGTCCCCTTCGTTGTATTTGATCTGTTGAGGACCGTAGAAGCAATGCTCTACTATATTTTACCACAGCTTTTTGGCTGATTGACTATTTAACTGCATTTGTGAGTTACCTTCAACCTTGAAGGTATTGTGTGCTTACCATCTTAGGTCACACTTTATACATTAAAAAAACAATATTCCTCATGAAAACCTAGCTCTCGGCCCCGCGGATATACTCGCGATCCTCTTTTATACTTCGTTAGAGGTTGAATTTTGAAAAACCCTTCCTAAGAAGATGCTTACTTAGTTTCTAAAACCCTGTGGTTTGAGCTGTGCGTTGATGTCTGTCAGTCAGTTTCTCCTATTATATGAGTTTTTTTTTTAAATTAATTTTATATAACAATTTGACGTTTAGAAGTATGTCGTCGTGTATATGGTTACAAACTAGTTTGACTCTAATCTATAATATAAAAATGAATGGCAAAATGTGTTGGTAAGCGCATAACTCAACAACGCCTGGACCAATTTGGCCAATTTTTTTTTTAAATGTTCGTTGGAGTTCAAGGATGGTTTGTATGAAAAAATAATTACACCGGGAACGTGGGTGAAACCGCGGGGAACAGCTAGTTAAATAATAAATATTCTGGGACAAACTAAGCAGAGCTTGTACTATGGTATAAATTTTAAAAAACTTTTATACCCAGACTGAATCGAATCCACAACCAGGTCCATGTATATTTTGATGTTGTTACAGAAGTAGTGGAGAATGGTCCGATGTCGAGCGCGGGCGCGCACACAGCTACCCTCCTACCCCCACCGCCTACGCAACCGACGCCTGTCAGTACCATTTCTTTTATGATTTTAATTTAATTCATCAAATGTTTTCCCTATTGAGTGTAGCAAGATTGTGCAGAAGTTTTGAATTTTTTTTGTACCTTATTATATTTCACTAAAGTTAAGTTTGTCATTTTTATTATGGACTTAACTGAGGTAACATATAAACCATTGTGGCATCGGCCATTAACATGCAAAAGTAAGTTTGTTTGTATTTTCTTCACATTGTAAATTTTTCTTTTGGTCTCATTTAAATGTAAATTTATTTATGTTTACTTGCAGACATCAAAAAGTGCATCAGTACCGCTGGTCGGTCGCGTTCTCTCCTCGCCGGTGTGTTCGCCCCCGCCCGAGACGCCGACCCTGGCGCCCGCCCCCGCGGCCCCCGCGCCCGCCCCCGCCGCCCCCGCGCCCGCCCCTGCGCCCGCGCCCGCCCCCTCGCACGCGCCCGCGCCCGCCCCCGCGCCCGCGCTCAACGGGCCCACGCACCTGGTGCACGCCACGCACGCCACGCACGCGACGCACGCCGCGCACGCCACACACACGACGCACGCGCACGCGACGCATGCGACACATGTCGCGCATCCGCCGCATACGCCGCAACATGTCGTCAATAAGTATGTACCCACACGTATACATGTATCTGTTTGTGTTTTATTGCTGCATTGTATATTAATGACGTGTTCGTTTCGCAAAAGAAAATTTCGAAAAAAATCACACCGATCCGTTGCTCCATAGCTGCGTGTGTGTTTGTTGGTTTGTGATATCCCAGGTACGAATATAATAAAGAGACTCATTTCTGAATATTCAGACAGAGCTATGTGAGCATTATTATATATCTAATAATTTATTATCAAAGATCCCGTATTATTTACTTGTCGATGTATACTTTTTGGGAGATGAAAACAATGTTGAATTTTTAAGCTATTGTATAGCTTTTATCGCGGGCTTCGGGGTTTGAGCGCGGCGACCGAATCAAGAATTTTTTATAAAAAAAAAACTTAACACCTCCCACACAAACATACATACACAGTTTAGAAGGGACCACACACAACAAGTTTAGAGGCTAAAATACTGGTATTGATGTTCCAGCGGCAGAGTGAGCGAAGCATCGAGTACGGGTGCCCTGAGCGTGGCGAGCGGCGCCAGCAGCACCGGCAGCGGCACGGCCGGCCCCGGCGCCGCGGCGACCGCCGGCCCCGGCACCGGCACCGGCAGCGGGACGGCGGGCGCCGGCGCGGGCACCGCCTCGCTCAAGAGCATGGCGCAGGAAGCCGTGCACAGAGCGGGGCTTGACGCGCACCACTCACAGGTCTGACATCTTTTATTTTTGATTAGCTGTGTCCTCGGGTTGAAAATTACAGTATCCTACTCCCTATGTTCCAGGACTTGAAAGTAATTATATTCCAAATTTCATAAGAATCTCTTCAACCGCAGAAGGTCCGGCAATAGGAACATCCGACTTAATATATTATTTATATATAGAGAGAATATTTATTTATTTATTGATTGAATAGTGATACATACATACATTGAATAGTGATAAGCATATTAGAAAATAAGTTTAGTATTGTTTATATATTTGCTTGTAAATAAAAACTTGTTAACTTGTTTCTGTAGCTTGTCCAAATAAATAAATAAATCAAATATAGCATACAAACTGCACTTTCTAACTTTGCCTGTAAAGTTATTTATCGATAGTTGCGCTGTAGTATTTATTCTAAAAACTTGTCTTGAAATGGAAACTAATTGGTCTTCCATAAATTTCAGAATGTTCGAAGAGGCGTAGCGTTAGCGCAGGCGCACATTCCGCCTATATTGGGCGTCGCGCCTCTAGGACGCTTACCACTTAACTCTGTAAGTACTATAAATTATAATTTAATTTATTATATTCAACAGATATATAAGACTAGCTTCCGCCCCGCAGTTTCACTCGCGTTCCCGAGGGATCTTATGTTTTCCCGGAATAAATAGTATCCTATATTTTAATGCAGAATATAATCTATATGTGTGCCAAATTTCATGCAAATCTGTTCATTAGTTTTTGCGTGAAAGAGTAACAAACATCCAGAACAAACTTTCACATTTATAATATTATATTACTATATAGGATATTATTAGGATAGGATTTATTACTTATTAGGATTTATTTTGTCTACATTGGCAGTTCAACGACGCCCCCTAAGGATAATAGTAAGAAAATAAATGATTGGCTTAAAATTTTACTCGCACACATTCACATTTTTCTAAATTTAATTGTCAGGGTCAATTTGTAGTTGTAGTATTACAATTTTTTTGTATTTAACCATAATCAACAGCTGATATACCATCCATACTGCTGTGACACAAGCATCACCTACCTATCTACAAGATATATAAGGCCAAGGCAGTACAAATTGACGATTTAGATCACCACACCTGCAATAGTTATAACCGGTTATATGTATTATTACAGGAGCACCAGCTACAGTTCCAGATGATGGAGTCCTCGTTCTACCACATGCCGCACCCGTCCGACTCTGAACGGACGAGGGTGTACCTACCAAGGAATATTTGCCAGACACCCATTTACTACAATCAGGTATCTAACACAGATTATGATGCTAAAAATAGGGTACTTCGTAGTACCCGTCGAGTCGGCTACCACCCTCAATAAAAGAATATATCTTTAGTCTACAATAATATCCTAATAGCTTGTTAGTGTTGCAAATATACAAATAACCTAGCTTCCGCCCCGCGGTTTCACCCGCGTTCCCCAGGAATCTTATGTTTTCCCGGGATAAAAAGGAGTTAAATGTTTCCGAAAGATAAAACTGTCTCAAAGCATTTCATTTGTTCGTAATTTGCTCGCAATTCATTGATCCGTAACTCATATTTGCCATAAGTAATCTCAGGTATTGCATTCACAACATTATTCTAATTAGAAATAAACCCCAGTAGCCCACCCAGAAACAGTGAAATTTGACATTTCAAAGACCTCACGGTACACTAGCGCCTCTAGCGGCGAATTCACACGCGTTAGCCCCCATTAATTTTAACTACGATGGAATGTGATTCCAGGTGTTGTTACCCCACTCGGACTCAGTGGAGTTCTTCCAGCGTCTATCGACAGAGACGTTATTCTTCGTGTTCTACTACATGGAAGGCACCAAGGCACAGTACCTCGCCGCCAAGGCGCTAAAGAAGCAGAGCTGGCGATTCCACACCAAATACATGATGTGGTTCCAGAGGCACGAGGAGCCTAAGGTCATTAATGAGGAGTATGAACAGGTATGCTGTTTACATTGTTATTTTTCAAAGTTGCATGTATTTATTTTTATTTTCTATAGAGCTTTGCCCGAAGTTGGTAAGCCCACAAAATCTATAAGAGAACTAATGGTTTTATGAGAACTTACTGGATCACATAGCATGAAGCATTGTCTATTTGTCAATTTTTTATAACAAATCTCGCAGATTTATTCAGAAAAAATACTTAAGAAATAATTTGCCTTTATTGCTATATCTATTCTTCGTGCAAGTATTTAATATTTATTTTGTAATAACCATTTAAATATACTGCCTAAATTAGTTTATCTAATGTTCCATCTTTTTCACTTACTAGGATTATCGGACATTAAAAGTTCACCAAAATAAATTCTAACATAAAACGTTTTATTTCCAGGGCACATATATCTATTTTGATTACGAGAAGTGGGGCCAGCGTAAAAAGGAGGGCTTCACGTTCGAGTACAAGTACTTAGAGGACCGTGACTTGAACTAAGCGTGCAATGTGTAGTGACGCGCCGAGTGCCGCCGAGCGCGCCCGAACTCGCGACTGTGTGTGTGTGTGCGTGTGTGAGACCCGACCGTTCTGCTAGCGTTCGTTATATACTCTGTGACCAAGAGCTGTTACAACGCACTTTCCATTCCTTTGTATTACATATAAGAACAATTGTGAGAAATTTATTTATTAAAGAGCGACGACGCTAAATCATGTACTTTATGAATGCTCGCTCAATCAGAAATTTGACTGTTACCTCTGGCAGTTTGTAAGCGAAATGTCATTAGAAGATATACGATTAGCTTCGACTATGTGATTTGTTATTGTAATGAAAAACATTGTGATATTGATGTAGGTCGCCCGGACCGACTGCTAACAATAATTCTCGTAGTTTTTGCATGCAGAGTGAAAAGCACTAGTATTAATGAAAATTTGATGAATCTCACTTCACAATCATCAAGTTGTATTAAAATATCGGATAGGTAACTCTTTGTAAATGCATGTGGTCAATTTTACAGTTTGCAACGAAAGTGGCTCGGCTAAGTGCTTAGACAATTAGAATGAAATGCTCCAGCGGCTTTCGTTGCCGTGTGTACGTTTAAATCTCAAATTGGTCCGGGTTATTTTTTAAACTTATGTATAGACAATGGTGTAGTTTGAAGATTTAAGTGCTAACCTGCGGACACCACACTTGCTTACCATGGATATACTAAGACTGAAAGTAACACCTTAATTGTATTATTTCATTAAATTGGCTGTATTTGTCTTTATTAGGTTAACCACTTGTAATTGCAATGTAATTAAATAAATCTCCACGTGTCGTAAGTTCACGTCTAATTTAATTAATCTTAGATGCTATTTTAATACCCCATTTGGACACAAGTCTGTTCACGTGTCCGTGATTGGCACAATTGAGTCTATGTGCAGGTGTGGTGGCCGCGACTTAGGCCTTTACATTAATAATTACGCGTAAGATCTTCTGTGTCATACGATCAATGATATACCCCTTCACCTCAGTGTGTTATGTACATTTTTAATTAGTATTTCTTAATTTGAACAAAAGTTAATAAATTATTTAGGAAAATGTATGTAAGTCACTGCCAATGTGTTTATAATTTCGAATATATGTTAGCTTTACGGTATATATATGTATGTGAAGTTGTACTTATTTATTGTATAAATTATTTTGTATGTACCGACTTGTAAGGCTCATACATTGAGGTGAAGTGGTACATTATTTACGTTGAGGATTAAATTATGTTACCACAGAACCGTGGGGGAGTAACATTCGACATAACTAACATAGGTTAATGGGTACGTTTTACGCGTACTCACATTGTAAATTCCATATCGATTCGACGTATAAAATGACTTCGGATTCGAGTATTTTGTACAGTAAAAGCTAGACGCGCCCTCTCTGTTCTGTGGTAACGATCGCAATAGTCAGTACTGCCAGATAATAACGCCTTCGACAAAGATATCAGTGTAACACCAAAACATGTTTTCCATTTATTGAGACTGTAGAGTAATATGTACAATGTTGATTGGTAGAGGTGAGCGCATACGCACGTGGGACGCGGCAGACTCCACACTCCATACTCCGGACTCCAGGATCGGGACGGGGACGTGTACAGTACAGTTGCATTGTGTAGTGTAGTGCGGTGTGGTGAGGAGTCGCGGGTTAGTGCGGCGCTAGTGCGTACCTACGTACGTTGTACGCGCTAGTGTACGCTGCACGCGCTAGTGTACGCTGTACGCGCTAGTGTACGCGCTAGGGTACGGCGCGGGTGGAAGCGAGCGGCGACGGCGCGCGCGCGATCTCGTTTATTCCGTGCGTGATGTTGACAGTTTTCACTTTTGTAAAAAGTCTATCGTGAGAGCAGATGAAATGTGGAAAATAATTTAAAAAATTATCTGTACAGTTCTATTTGTATAGAAATAATAAATACGATTAAAAAAATTTAAAACAATGTTGTGATTTCTTCTTAAACGCTTAGTTGTAAGGTTTTATCGACGCGCCCGCGCCGTGTTTAGTGGCGCGCGGTGTCGTCGCATTTCTTTTTTAATTTATTTTTTTATTTGAAAGAAATGACTGTTTACTTTGTAGAATAAATTATAAGAAAGCATTAACATTTTTGTTTGTTTGAGGATCTCTCTGATTCCCAATTTTCACATCGACATGAATTGATCAATCCAATTGAAAAGTTCTTTAAAAACAAATTTTAAGAAATATTTATGTTTATTGTAGTTTGCAGGATATTTACCTTCAGACTAAGAGGCTTAAATAGGGTATCACGGGTGACACCGCGGGAACTTTTCTAGGGAGCATACATCTTCGCTCCAACTATTCTAAAACAGCTGAAGTGAGCGACAGGTTATAAAAACTAATAGAATGACGGGCCGGTTGGCGTGTTTGGTAAGATACCCTATTTATCACGCCACAGGTTGTGGGTTCGATTCCCACTCAGGACTAACATTTGTGTGCATGATCATGTCTGTTTGTAATTATCTATAAAAGAAAAGTAGTATATGTGTAATATATCATTTATCTGGCTTCCATAGTACAAGCTCTGCTTAGTTTGGACTTTGGGGTCAGATGGCCGTGTGTGAGGAATAATGTCCCAGAATTCAAGGACATATTCGATTCAGCCCCTTATCAGTCCAACTCCATCACCTATCGCGATTGCTATGAGTAAACAATGTCGATTTAATGACCCAGGACCTAAGGTTCAATTTGGGTTACACATATAGTGCAATCTGAGTGAACAAACTAGTTTATAGGATCGACCGGGCTGTTATTGAAAAGAGAAATAAATAAATGGTAAGTACAGAATAAAGTATTTATTCATCGTTTCTTCTTCTTGCCGCCATATTTATTATTAGGCTTCCCCTTGATGCGCCGGCGCACCCCGGCCGCCTCCTCCGTGTCGTCGTCGGAGTCGCCACCGCCGCGCTTCCTGCCTTTCGTGCTCCTTTTGTCTTCAAGCTCTTTCATTTCCTTTTAAAAAGAAAAGGATTGCGATGATATTTACGAATATTATTTTTTGATGCAGTATGAGAATGAAAGATTTAAAAGGCCTATATAAAGCTATATAATTACCATGACAATGCCCACTATGTGGGCCTAATTAAAAATGTTTATTTCAGTAACTAATGTGGTAGACTTTATTGATTTATATTATTATGTAAAATTTCAAATATCATTAGATTTTTTTTATTGAATGGGCTCGCGTATGGCTTCTGACCCGTCCAAGGACGAAGACGAAGTTTAAGATGGAGCACGCTTACCCAGAAGAAAGTAGTATGATTCATGCACCCTATATATTCCAATATTGCAGCATATATCAGTGCATAACATTACTTCACCTATGTTTTTAGGGTTCCGTAGCCAAATGGCAAAAAACGGAACCCTTTTAGATTCGTCATGTCTGTCTGTATGTCCGTCCGTATGTCACAGCCACTTTTTTCCGAAACTAAGAACTATACTGTTGAAACATGGTATGTAGATGTATTCTGTGAACCGCATTAAGATTTATACACAAAAATAGAAAGAAAACAATAAATTTTAGGGGTTCCCCATACTTAGAACTGAAACTCATTTTTTTTTTCATCAAACCTATAAGTGTGGGGTATCTATGGATAGGTCTTCAAAAATGATATTGAGGTTTTAAATATCATTTTTTTCTAAACTGAATAGTTTGCGCGAGAAACACTTCCAAAGTGGTAAAATGTGTCACCTATCCCCCCCCTGTAACTTCTAAAATACGAGAATGATAAAACTAAAAAAATATATGATGTACTACATTACCATGCAAACTTCCACCGAAAATTGGTTTGAACGAGATCTAGTGAGTAGTCTTTTTTTAATACCGTCATAAATCGTAAATCGTATTTTACCTTTCATTTAATCAACTCAAATATAAAAAAAAAATGGCAAAAAGCAAGGTCTTACAGCACAAATGAAGGAAAAATTCTAAAAAATAAAAAAGTTGAAAATTAAAGGGTGTCCCCATACATACATAGTTACGCCAATTATTAAAGACCTCTAAGTTGTATGGGCGCTCATACAATTTAGAGGTCTAGCTTAATTGGCACCAACCTCAAATAAAGTAAATAAATAAAATTGTGCATTTCCCTTGATGGAGGAACGATGGATGAAGTTTGTACGGAACCCTCAGTGCGCGAGTCCGACTCGCACTTGGCCGGTTTTTTGTACATGCAGTCCTTCTATGTACCTTATATTTTTCTTAATATTTTCAAGAACCTTATATATAAATTTTATTTAAAAAAATAGCACTAACAATCTTGGTGAGTCTCTGTGCCTCAGCGACTCGCTCCTGTAGCGCCATCACCTCGTTCTCCTCAGTCTTGTAGAGAGGCAGCTGCTTCCCGATCAGCTGTTCTATGCGCTGGTACAGCTCTACGTCATACTACAAGGACAAGAATGTATTATTTTTTGCATTGAATTGATTTTTTTTTCACGTTAGAAGGCTAACAAGCATACAGGTGGTCCTGATGGTAAGTGGCTACCGTTGCCTATAGATATATACAAAACCAGGGAGAATGCTAATGCATTGCCCACCTTTATAAAGCCTAGTAGGCAACTGGCTCTCAAGTGCAACTGCCGGAACACACCAGTAGAGATCCTTGGTGTTAGATTTTCAACTTCAGGGTGGTAGCCAGCCAGGCAGGAGCATTTTTTTGGATAATTTATATCATAAGCAAAGGAATTCCATCTGAGATTTTACGCATAAAGTTGCAGCTGTATAGGGAATCTTGGTTATGATTGTTATATATATACAGACTTAAGATTTCTACATACTCTTTCATACTTCATCGCCTGAGATCCTAGCGGCTCCTCCGGTGGTTTTGTTACTTTTTACCTATTTTGAGAGCATCTACTAAGTGCTTGCGCCTAGGTCTACCCTTCCAGACACTAAGCATTCAACTCTACAGTCATACAAATTGAAACTACAATTTTAGTCATCTACAGCTAATAAATACCTACTTGTGATACAAAGGTGATAGCCTTCCCGGATCGTCCGGCGCGCGCGGTGCGTCCCACGCGGTGGATGTAATCCTTGCTGTGCAGCGGGATGTCCAGGTTGATCACCACGTCCACGTGGGGGATGTCCAGGCCTCTGACGTGGGAGGAGGTCGAGTTAACACGGAGAAGTGTACGGAATTTGCTAGCCTATGCATAGACTGGTTGGTTGGTGAGGAGATTATTCCCAGCCACAAGAAACAATTTGTGTAAATAAATATGTCAGTTTATTCCGTGCCTGGGTGTAAATACTATATACTTGAATAGTACATAGTATATTAGGAATGTTCCTATAGTAGGCAAGTAAGTTCTGCTTTAATATTTTTTCATTTAGTTGTATCACTACATATTATAAAACAAGGTCGTCCGCTGCGTCTGCCTGTCTGTTCGCGATAAACTCAAAAACTACTGAACGGATTCATACTACCGCGGGGCGGAAGCTAGTTTGGTTACAAAGATAGTATAACAAGTACCACCTACCTAGAAGCAACATCAGTACAAATCAACACAGAACGACTTTTGGTTTTGAATTTGTTCAAAGCGGCTAGTCGTTTGTTCTGCGACATCTGTCCGTGCAGCGGCACTGCGGACACGCCGAGGTTGCGCAGGAGCAGCGCCGCGCGGAGTGCGCTCGCGCACGTCGACACGAACACTATGAATGTGTTGCCTGACATCTCGTTGAGGATGTGGACTAGGTACACGTCCTGACGAGGGAGATTTTGTAATTAAACATTTATGTGTTAATAAGAAACGAGAACTATATAGATAAGTGTGATGATTCCTTATGACAATAATTAATTAAAACCTATACATATTTATGTGAATTTCTTTAAAAGTTACGAAAATCAATGCATATGTTATATATTCTATCCTATCATTCTAATATAAATGCGAAAGTTTGTGTGTGTTTACCCCACTCAGCTAATTAGTGGCTGAACAGAATTTTATGAAATTTGATATGTAGTCACTTTTACCCTGGGAAAACTTTAGATGCCTCAGGAACATGGGGAAAATCTGAATACCAATAATGTACTAACCTTATATTTAACTGGTATGAACACATAATATTGCAGCAGTTTCTCTACTGTCTGATATTTTGTGGACACTTCCACCTTCACAGGATCCTGTAAGGAAGCCCTCTGCAATTTTGCAACCTTCTTAGTCATGGTGGCTGAGAATAGATATGTGCGTCGCTCCCGTGGTATCACTCGGAGTATTTTATCAACTTCCACTTCGAAGTCCATGTTTAAAATGCGATCAGCTTCGTCCATTACCTGGAATATTGTTATATGTGTTATTAAGTAATTAAATATTATATACCTGTTGGTAACTAACTAGCTGTAGCACATGTATAAGGCAAAACAAAGTTAAGTATGGTCTTTTTTAGGAATGAACATACAACATAAGTACATACTCAAAAAAGTATAAGAAAAAAAAACTTGTGAAACTATGCCTAACTTATAGTGTGAATGACTTCGGGCGGACAGCGCGCCTGGCATAGTGGGGCACAGCTGACTATCTACCAACTTAGTGGCTAGCTAGTAGTTAAGGTAAGGTTTAAATTAATATTTTTTATTAATGTAATGTTCAGTTTATTTCCTCATTAGGGGATGATGAGGGGGATCAACAAAGTGTGACAAGGGGTGGGAGCATAAGCTTTGTGACGTTTATCAAAATCTGACTAATGCATACATATTGTTTAATTTTACTAGTATTAAACTGTATCAAATTACAAAAGTAGATTTATCTATTCTATTGAATTGAAATTGCTGTGCGCAAAGTAAAAACTTACAAGATACTTCAGCGCCTTTAAATTAAATCCTTTAGTATTCTCTAGGTGATCAACCAGTCGTCCAGGAGTAGCGATGATAATGTGAGGTTTCTTGGACAATGCGAGGGCTTGTGCCACCATGTCCATGCCACCAACTATAACTGCACATTTCACTCCTATGCTGGCACCTGTAGGTATGCACATTGGGTGAGATTTATAATCAGCCATGCCTAGCCCTTGATCAAGGTAGAGCGAGATTGTCTTTCAACTCTTTGGTTGATGGTTTCACCACATAAATTGTATTTCTGTTTATGTTAAATAATTAATTGACTTTTTTTTTTAAATGGAACCCTATAATTTTTAAATTATTCACTTAAAATTGTTTTTCACATTTGACATTTTGGTGCCCCTTGCCACCTGGCGCCACCTAACGCTGACGGTTGCTCCTCTCGCTCTACCGGGTTGCACTACTTATAATTTACCACCAGTTTAGATACCCCAAACAAAGTTAATTTATCTACAATATGGATATTTAGGTGATTTATATTCATTAATAATTTGTAGTGTGTTGGAAATAGTTATGAATACATAGCTGAATGGTCTGTGATTATATTGCTGGTTTTTCTAAACTTCCATAACCTTTGCACTCCTAGTAAAGGTGTAATAAGTATCTAAAATAAAACTTGTATCTTACCTAAAGCTTCAAACTGTTCAGAGATTTGAAATGCTAATTCTCTTGTAGGTGTCAATATAAGGGCAAAGTATCTTTGAGGATTTTCAAGTAGAGCCTGCAGTATTGGCAGGGCAAAGGCACCCGTCTTCCCAGAACCTGTTTCCGCCAAGCCTATGATATCTTTGCCCTGCAATGCTACAGGAATAGCTTCCTTTTGTATTTTCGACGGTTTTGTCCATTTTAACTCCAGGCATGCTTCGCATAAGACGTCTACTACGCCCTGAAAATAAATAATGAAAATGTTTTATGGATAACCTCAAAGTTGTCATGTTATTTTTCATTAATTTCAACAAATAATTTCCTAATTTATTGGTGGTCAGTATAGCGCTGAATATAAAAACTATTAGATTTTCATTAAATATCGAAAGAAAGTCACACGAAAGAAGGGCAAAATGTGTATTAATGTTAGTTGACTTACCAAGTCTTTGAATGTTGTGTTATCCTCTTCTGGCTCTTCCTTTACTTCATTTAAGGATTCCAATTCTTCTTCAGCTTTCGATTGTTGAGTTTCACCATCACTACTTTGTTTATCTTCAGTCATTTTATGAATTTTATAAAATTTCAAAAACACTTCATATCACTTTCTTGCATACCTACACGAAGCATGTGTGTGTACTAAACGTCAGTGTCAGACGTCAGATGTCAAACAAAATGACCATCCACACAAACGGGTATGTTCCGTTATACACAGCGAGCACTGTTCAGAGCCCCGAGCACGAACATCTATCGTAATCGCAGCGTCATCATGTCGAGTGCCCTAACTCAAATTTCTCTTTTAATTTTTATCTAAACATATCAAATATGCAGGTTCTTTACTTTATTTTATGTTTTTGTGAGTAAATATTTTAATTTTGTATTTTTTACATGAATTTAACGTAGCTCGCAAGCTGGCTATCGAGTAGACAATACAAATTCTGTCAAAAACGACACCTACTTGACACGATAACTTTACCAAGACGATACGCAAGTGGTTTGTGCTCAGGGCTCTGTACTCTTACTGGGGAGAAATTCGTTCCGTTATAGATGACAGTATACTGCCGCAGTATCCTAGGGAAATATATGACGTCATAAATCGTGGCCATTTTTGTACTGTGAGCGGCGTTTTCGAGGTAAGGTGGTCTCAGTGCTATGATCACGTGATCAACGGCGTCCAGAATGACAGTTTACGTATACGTGGATGACAGACAGTATACTGGACTGCTTTCCGTTTTAAACAGTACCCAGTATAGCTAACTATAAAGGAACGGCTTCTCAGTACACTAAATGACGTCACACCATACAGTGTTCGCAAAGTATATCGGAATAAACCCAAAATCATTTTAATGCCATAGTGAAGTGAAAATCGTTTTGTTTAACTTTTTTAGTTTGAATGTTCTTCGTCAAAGGTTCCGGTTTTATTTATTTACCAAAAATCAACTATTAAAATCAGCGACCTTAGTATTCAAAGGATAGATTTAATCATTTTTATTATTTTCTACTCAAGAGAAGACCAAGAAATCAAGAATAACAAGTATAGATTAGGTTGCCAGTTCAAAAAATATAAAGAAGAAGAAACTGTCAAGTAATGATGTTCATGTACAAAAAATATCGATATTTTTTCCGATATAATATATCTAAATATTGTATCGATGTTTAACGATATACCAGTCAAAAACATCGATATTTTCGATAATCGTATTGTAGGAAGGAAAACTTACAGTAAACTTTGACACAGCGATTGAATTTCACTTTTATTATCACTTTTTGAAGTTGAAGTATGTGAAATATTTAATTTGTGAGCTTTTTTAATGGAGCAAACACAGAAAACTTCCTTTACCAAAGATCGCACGCACAGGCAGCCATCTTATTTTGTACCAATCCACCATAGATAATACAATAATCAAAATAGATCTGCGACTCCCACCATATATAATCCATTAAAATAGATGTGCATCTCGCTCATGGTTCAAACAAAGGGATGACACAACTACAGTGCTACCATCTTGTGAGTATTTCGTGTATAAGTCGGGTTGACAAACTTGGACAACAAACTAGATAGATAAGTAATTTTTTGTTGTTAAGTTTTTATTGAAAATTAACGATAGGTGTAGTGGAAATATATGTTTAGATCATGTTTAAAATGAATAAATATGTAAATTAATTATTATGATTATTCCTTCATATTCTAATTTCATACGATATTTCATATATCGAATAAAATATATCGATATTATATATCGACTTCAATAAATATAAATAAATATTCTGGGACATTATTCCTCACACACGGCCATCTGACCCCAAACTAAGCAGAGCTTGTACTATGGAAGCCAGATAACTGATATACTACATATAGTACTTTTCTTTTGTAAATACATACATATATAGATAATTACAACCAGACACAGGACAAACAGACATGTTCATGCACACAAATGTTTGTCCTGAGTGGGAATCGAACCCACGACCTGTAGCGTGATAGATAGGGTATCCTACCAACCACGCCAACCGGCCCGCCAAATGATTCGATAATATCGAATTGATGCAAAATATCAAATAAATGTATCGATATTTTATCACATATCGATACATATCGAGCACTCCTACTGTCAAGCAAAGAGTATATAATCACTTGCTGTCAAGATTTATTTTTGTTGAGGTTATTTAGCGATTGTTGATATAACATAAAATCAAAATAACTAAATAATTATAGGACTTTCAATTACAAAATATGGCTAAGCATCATCCAGATCTTATTTTCTGCCGAAAACAACCAGGTGTTGGTAAGTAGAACTAATGTTTACATGTAATTTTGTAAATGTTAGGTTGGTTGATGGTACATTTTGGCATTGGCATTTTGGTATGTTTTTACAGCTATCGGTCGTTTATGCGAGAAGTGCGATGGTAAATGCGTGATATGCGACTCGTACGTGCGTCCCTGCACCCTCGTGCGCATATGTGACGAATGTAATTATGGATCATATCAGGGACGGTGTGTAATTTGTGGCGGGCCCGGCGTTTCAGACGCCTATTACTGCAAAGAATGCACTATTCAGGAAAAAGACGTAAGTTTCACTGTTAATTAGCTGTTGGTCAAGGTCACCATTTTCTGGTCTCCTAGGGGAAACTGCAGGAGCCCAATTATCTGCATTACCCCCTGATACTAAAAAAAATATGTATATAGTTTAAACATTCAAAAATTTTGATCACCACAGACCCTTAAGGCCACTACTAAACACTTTAGGAGGTCTCACACGGCGAAGATACTATAATATTTTATCTTACGGTCATGAGACAGCATTATACTATGAAAAGAGAAGCAAAGTGAAGGACCTACCTTCACCTTCTTTGCTTGTGAAGGTAGGTTGTTGCTTCTCTTCCTAATTCCTTCTAATGTTATAAATGTGAAAGTTTGTATGCTATTTGTTACCACTCAGCTCCGTAACAGCTGGATGGATTTGGATGAAAATTGATACACAAGTGGAATACATTCTGAACACCTAGGATAATTTTTACCCTGAGAAAACATCAGATCCCTCAGTAATGCTGGTGTAATTGTGGGGCGGAAGCTAATTACTAAATAAATGTTATAATAGCTTGTAACCCCAAAAAAAGAGTTGTAGGTTTTACTTGCAATATTAAAATTAATTGCATTGTTAATTTTTACTAATTACTGTTGTTTTGCAGAGAGATGGGTGTCCAAAGATTGTGAACCTGGGTAGTTCGAAGACAGATCTGTTCTATGAAAGGAAAAAATATGGTTTTAGAAGACATTAGTATAGTGTATAGTCTAATAAGTTTTTGGTGACTTTGTAATACTGGCCGGAATGAAAGTGTGAAAAAAAATATGCAAGACTTTTTATATGTCCATAATTTTTTTATTATTTAGTGCCAATATTGCTATACATAATTATGTATTTAAATGTGACAGTCCGATGTCCCTATGAAATCTATTTGTCTATGAATGTGTTTTAGTGTGTGTAAAGCTGGAGCTCTCAGTTAAGACAACACAGAAGACACTTATTTGAACTGGACTTTGTGAAATAGAACAACTGTACCTTTGCTATTTATCTCAAATTATACATTTTATCTGAAGAAAAGTGTATAATATGACATCATTCCCTACAAATAAAACTAAATAATTTAAAAACACAACTTTTTTACTTCAACAAATTTTATTGCACTCATTTTCAAAACTTAATATTAATGGAATTTTAATAGTATGACAATCTGGTACAAATATTTAATGAATGGATATTATTTACAGAGCAATAATTTTCACAATATATTGTCTAAAAACTACATTTTGTTTTCAAATTTACACAACCTTACTACTCTCTAAGCAAGATAATAATGATTCTAACTAATTAACCCTTGACTGCTCCGACTGGTACTAGTGGCTGATGATCTTGCGGTGTTGGTCCAAATGTTGGCCGATTCGCTGGAGCCGGAGTATGTTGGTCGAGCTGGTATGATAGGAGATCTAATGCAGACGCTGCAAATATGAAGAATTGAATTGGTTTTGAAAAGTAGTCCATGTTCATATACAATAATGTCTAGAAAGTTCTAAAGTATCTAAGGCAAAGGTAAAGTGATGATAGCTCAGTGGTTGTGACGTTGAATGCCGTGGCGAAGGTCGCGGGTTTGAACCCTATAACCTCTGAGCTTAGCTTTCGATAAAGGTAAAAATCGTGAGGGAATCCTAGCACGGTGATAGGGTACTTTGCAGAACCCGCCTGGCTGACTAATACAATCAAGTTGATCTACCGCCAAGGTTTAGTCCACCAGAATCAGAGGGCGAGCCAGTTTCTTCTAGGACTACCGTATTTTTTGTTAGTAGGATTGTGGTAAAAAAAAAACCTTTTCTAACTCAATTAAAATTGGGTCGTTTGTGGCACACGTGATTTAAGTGCATTAATTAAGTATATTAGGTAGGTACGTATTATTTATTATTATTTTTGTCATCTATCATGCATGAGGTTATTACATTATACATTTTAGTTATAATTTAATTATGAACACGTGAAGTGACATGCATCATCAATTCATCACCAAGTTTCGTTACATCACTAACCTCCTGTGGCTTGTTAGGATATCAGCTCAATCCAAACATTGTCCTAAGAAAATCATTATATAATTAAATGAGTTATGGTTACATGTACAGGATCTTCCCCTTTTGGGTTCGCTGTAATTATGGTAGGAACCTACTATTACAGGTAGTGACGTCATTAATTCCATTTTTTTTATAACCTACTTACGTAATGACCAGAAAAAAAACGAGGACCTATGTAGATAGGTACAGTTATTACTAATCCCTTATTGTCTAACTCCAACACTTATCGCGATTGCTTTGAGTAATTAATGTTATGCCTTATACCTACGAATTCTCTAAACTCCGGCTCCATCATAAGGTGAGCAGATATGGAGTTTAGTCAATAATACACTAATAAGTCAAAAGGATTGCGATAAACATTGAAGTTATATAATAAGCCTCCTAGTCAAATATTAGTTCCATGTTTGGCCGCAAGATGGCCACCAACATAGTTCGCTTCACCTAATCATTGATCACATTACTTACGAGTTAACATCCTCGAGCTTCTTCAGGAGCCTCTCGTTCTCCCTGCTCAACAACTCCTGTTCTCTTAACAGCTGGTCTCTAACTCCGAACAACTCGCTGTTCTCAACCCTGAGGGCGGAGTTCTCCTCCATATGGAGTTGTACTAAGTCCACTAATTCGGATTGTGGTAGTTGGTACAGTTTGTTTGGTTCGATTTGTGTTGGTGTACGACGTTGGCCTGTTAGGGGGACACAAATAGCATATTATAAGTACCTACTTAAAGGTACGTTCTATATTTTGACCACGATAAAAATAAAATGTTCGTTCATCAAGTTAATTTTCCACTGTACCTACACAAGGCAGACCCTTCTTCTTTGTCTACAAGATTTGTCATAGTGGCCACGCATACCAACCTCTCGGTCATAACGACATGGCACACTATACCTAGTGACCCTAAGGTCACCAAAGGGACCATCTACGGTAGGTCTTGCAGCCACAATATAAGTCATGGTACACTGACGAGTGGCCTCGTGAGTTGCTCCACTACCATTTCTCCAGAATGGTGCCGGAGCTGTTAAAAGTCGCTCACTACGCGCATTCCAAAGAATGCTGGGTAGGGGAGACCGGGTACAAAAGTAATACTTTGTACTTTTACCCTGATTTCTAGCTGGGTGCTATTATTGTCATTAAATTAATATAACCACATATAAATTCAGTTTATGTTCTTTACACTGGTAACTCGATTTATTTTATTATGGTGTGTTTTATATGAATAACAGAGAGTTTAAAAAAAATCGTCAGTTGTTACTTTCGACCACGTAAGCAGGTCGAAAGTAACATGTTGTGGGTCAAAAGTAACAAGACACAGGGTTTGCTAATGAAAACAATATTACATGTTTATATATTTTAAGAAAATAAATTAATTGAAGTTATTCTTAGTTTAAGTAATCAGATCAAAGTCTCTAAACAGACAAGACAGAGGCAATCGTCGTCGTCAGATTTATTTTCCTTGTCTTTAGGTGCCTTCTTTGTCTTTTTTCCTTTTCCCTTTCCTTTTATAGATATAATTTTCCTCTTTCCCCTACTCAATCCTGGCTGAAGACGTCAGAGAAGCCAACTCCCATTTTTCCTGAATGGTACCGGAGCTGTAAAGCCCGCTCACATCTCAACACAAATCCATGCACAAGGCAGTGTGAACCCCCGCGTCGCCACGTCCATCGCGCTCTCGGTTTCGGCCAAAACTTCTGGCCATTTTGGCCGAAGCCGATGGTTTCGCCAAAGGTGACCGAAGCCGAAACTTCGATCGGACTCTAATTGTATGGCATTGTTTTGACAACTTACTATAAGTATCCAAATTGTAATCAGTCTGTACATGTAACGCTGTCCTGAGATGCTGGTTCTCCGCCTGAAGAGCTTCCACTTCCCTCTTCAAACTCAATATTAGAGCATCTCTCGCATCCTGTATAATAAAAACGTACGACATTATGAAAAAAGTTCAATTCTTCAATTTCTCTCAAAAAAGTCCAAGTATTTAAGTATTTCTTTTCTTTCCTTGAGTTTCACCACAATCTCACCATACATACTTTCAAGCAGTTGCAGCTGCCGGTGCTTGGCATGTTTTTTGAACTTAAGGCTGGCTACCACGCCTGGTGGGGATTAAAATACCCACTACGAAGAGAATCGTAAAAAGAATCAAGCTCTTTGTAGGATCCATTAAGCTGTAATCGCCTTGAATATTTAACTCACCATTTTGACAATAGGCTTAGACTTGATTTTCTTCGCTCGGGATGCGTACCGAAGCGTGTTGATTGTTTCGCTTTGGTTCGACCTTGTTGGGGCTATGCATGCTATCTATGAAAGTGGAAAAAGTTGTTGTTATTTGATCATCATGCAATAAAAAATAAGGCCTGACTGACTGACAACGCAGAGTCTAAACCGCTGGGGCTGGAAACACGAAATTTGCAGGGTATATTCTTTTTATAACGTTGGGGGTGTAAAATCAACCCCTAAGGGGGTAAAATAGGAGATCGCGGGTGAAATAGCGTGTCGGAAACAAAATCTTCATTGCTTTACTTACCATGAGAGTAACTCCATTACCAGAAAGACTATCAGCTAACAATTTGGTGAGCTTACTGTCCCGGTATGGTATATGGCCTCTCTTCTTTCCATCGCTCAGTTGTGCTATGCAGTAGCCTGTAGGAACAATGAAATGGAAATGAGGAAGTTCGTGGAAGTAATATTTGGTAGCGGGTTTTCTAGGTTAATCATTTTCTGAACGACTTTATGCCCCAGCCTAGATGTAATCAAATGAAGGCTGATCTGTACGTGGATGTCTAACGGTTGTTGCAATCAGTTTAAAATTGAAACAACCTCTAAATCGATAGAAATCTTTCCAATTGCAATGACGCACTGTTTGCATATGCATTTTAGAGAACGAAATTTAACCAGTTCCTAATTGAAGCTGATTGCATCCGATTGCAACTGATCGCAATAAAATTAGATGCATGCGTAACGTGAAGTCTGAATACTAAAATATGAGTAGGATGGAAAATGATTTCTGTTTGTACCTATGATGGAGTAAGCACACCCAGCCTCATGGAGTACTAAGTGTTATCTAGTAACCTGTGCTAGATAAATCGTCGCTGTAATATTCAATCGAGGAGTCATGACCTTCAAGAGTACTTACCTAGAACCATTAGACTCCTATTAATATTATTGGCCTCCTCGAGAGTTTTGCCAGTGCTGTGTGTCCGCTTGGTCATCTCGCTGCCGGCCAGGTCGACGAAGTTGATCTTGCCGTGCGTGGAGCAGGTGACGTCACTGTGCGCGCACACCCCGCGCCCGCCCCGCCCCGGGTCCCGCTCGCGGCGCACGCGCACGCACAGCACCGTGTGCGAGCGGGACGAGTGCGCGTTCATCGCGTGCGCGCCCACCGCGCGGTTGCGCATGCCTACAGTCATTGAAGATTAGTACCCCGCTTTACTAGATGGTGTTAAGTTCCGGGTAGCTTATCTGACAATGTAGTACCTAACTTATGGAATGAACAGAATGAGACGGCTTGTAAGTAAAGATATCTAAAATACAATCTACCATAAACTTATCAGTAACCAGTGAAACTGGCAGAAAAGGAGAAGGGCACAGAAGAACAGCGCCATCTCCACATGAGTGGCGCTAAAAATAAATCACTTTGGGTTTACTGCACATATTGCTTTGCCGAGTGTTGCAAATTAATTAACCAAAGTAATATCCTCTCTTATTATTATATAAATGCGAAAGTCTGTTTGTTAGTTTGTCCCTTTTTCACATAGCAACGGAGTAACGGATCTTCATGGAGAGACATAGGCTACTGCCAGCAGTTTCTAATGAATTTGCAATAAGTTTGTCGATTGTTGGTTTGTTACGCAGAACTCCGGTCGAAACGTTTGAAAGTATATGAATGGCAAGTCAAAGTCAAAACCATTCATTACGTAGTCGTTAGAACTCTTAGAAGGGTTAGAGTACGTATATTTTGGAATAGCACATAAGGGTTAATAATTTTTCTATGAAAAGCAAAAGCTAAATAAGTTTTGACCCAACTAGGTATTAGGTAGGTAGGTAAGGTACGTAACCTTCTTCCAAAACTGCAAACAGGTCATCCAGCTCCTCACAGTCCACAGTGAACAAGTTCTCGACGTAGAAGCTTCGGCTCTCCTTAGACCACCTTACTTGCAGCGGTTTCCTGGCAGTGCCTGGGTTCAGCAGGTCTATGACCTGATGAATCAATAAATTACCAATCTATTGCACTGGACCAATGAGATCACTATAATTATTGATCATCAGAAAATAAGGAAGGGGTGCCGAAAACTACTAGCAGAACGGCAGAGTCGGACTAGTTAGCTTAACTGGGAGCCACTATATGCATGCGGCTCATCAGTCAATAAGAAATTTCAGACACAAACTTTAAGATGATAGTTTAGTGGTGAAGCAAATATGTCAGCGATCCAAGGCCACACTCCGTTACATAATGGAGTTAGGATGGCTAGGTAGAGCAAAGCTAGGAGAGAGAGAAATGCACAATACACTCCAAGTTAGACCTTAGTGCAGGCCTTATCGCTCCCACTTAGAATAAGAAAAAGATAGTTCAGTGGCAGTGACGTCGTATTCCGTGGCGAAGATTTTGGACTGGAATCCTACAATTAATTTGAGCTTTTGACGAAGAAAATATAGTGAGGAAACCATAGCACGGTGGTAGGGAGTTGTAGCACTCGAATGGCTGACTAGCTGGCTACCACTCTTAAATTTGTCACCAAGCACCTACTGGTGTGTTCCGCTAGCTGCACTAGCCAGCCAGTTAACTTCTACGCTTTATTTGCTAACAAAGATTTAAAGACCATAGTAACTTACCTTTTCATTATATATCTCCAAAAAGGAAGCCTTCAATATGAAGTGACTCTCAGGCCTATCCCTGATCAGTCGATACAGGTACACGAAGGAACGAACCACTAGCCCATGGTCAGCCGAATATGGACTCGCTCCGCTTTCCACCTGAAGAAATCATGTGATGCATAACTTTTTTCCAAGGTTAAAATGGGGATGATATTTCCTTGATTGATAAATAATTAGCTGTCTCTCCAGGGGTGGGGAACATTTTTCTATTAGATACCCTCTAGGCTTTGTGTGCTTACCACCTTCAGCCACATCACCACTTACCATGGAGATTGTGGTCAAACACAGACCTATATTTAAAAAAAAAATCAATAATCGTACTTATATCAGTCTACAGATGATAAGCAAATTACACAACATTTTTCCACAAAAAATAGTAAGTAATATACATAAATCATAAATGGCTCATCAATCTCTATAATGACACGCCACGAATGCAATAGCATTACCTACCATATATCGTAAAATCGATCGCTGACCACGAGGGGCACGAGGTCGTAAACTCCCCTATTACTAATCATTTGTCATATTAGATATTTATCATTGTAATGCTTTAGCGAGCAATATTTTTTAATTGTTTTTTTTTAAGTCTAATCGTCAAAATAGTCTAGTTTTAGTTAGTGTAATTAGGGTAAATGTACAATAGTGTCAAAGTCAAAGTAATTGATTCAGTTTTACCCAAGAGGAGGGGGGGGGGGGCACTTATGAAGCTCAAAGGTCATGAAGTTACCAGTACGATTAGAAATCAATCCGAATATGTGTGAATACCTTTTTTACTATTATAAATAACTAGCGGCCCGCCCCGGCTTCGCACGGGTAGCAGAGCTACTTGTAACATTATATTATATGCTCGTATATATTTTTAATAGCTTCCGCCCCGCTGTTTCTCCCGCGCTCCCGAGGGTACTTATGTTTCCCGGGATAAAAAGTAGCCTATGTATTATTCCAGACTATAATCTATCTCTGTGCCAAATTTCAATCCAAATTCGTAAACCCGTTCTGCCGTGAGCCACTCTAGTAGGGAACGTCGCGGTGGCGTCGAACGATTCACGTATTGCATTTTATATGTAGCTTTCTAACGGTAAAACAATTTTTAAAATCGGTCGAGTAGTTTTTGAGTTAAATCGTAACAAACAAACAAATCTTTCCTCTTTATATTATTAGTTTAGACGCATTGGTCGCATTGGTGCTGCCTAGCTAGCCGAACGGGATGAGCGGCGACCACGCGACTTTTTTCTAATACTTACATTTTTAAACTCGTGATATCTTTCGAATGGAATGTCCGAATTGAAGAATTCAAAAAGTTATATAAAGGTATTAAAGCAGTTTTGAATATTAAGTAATTTATTTAGATAAGGATTAAACCTCGGTGAAGATGTAGCTTTCTAACAGTGAAAGAATTTTTAAAATCGGTCCAGTACTTTTTGAGCCAATTCGTTACAAACATACTTACAAACATACAAACCTTTTCTCTTTATAATATTAGTATAGATATAAATTAGTATAGATATCCTGGGATATTTCTTCACACACAGCCAAATCTGATCCCAAACTAAGCAGAGCTTGTGGATGGAAACCAGATGATTTCTATAAAGATGTCCTGACATTGATGCCACGAGAGTGAAAAAAAAACATCAATTTCATTTTAATTAAAATCCTGACAAAATCAGTCAGGACAAATTCTAGTCCTGGGTGGAAATCGAACCCACAAGCTGTGGCGTGGCGGCCTCTCAGCTATGGCTATCCATATGACTTGTTTTTAACATCCCATAATCTACGAAACAAACATTCTAGCTATGATAATGGTTATTTAATTGCGATGCGACATGTTTTTTCCATCGCGTCCAGTAAAAGTAATTATATTGAACTTAGTTGATCATTTTTGTTTGGTTTGACCACAATCTCACATCAGTAAGTGATGATGTAACCCAAAGTGGTAAGCACACAAACCTTAGAGAAGGTAGGTACCAAACACACCGATAGGTGCTTTTCGTGATTACCTCATTAACCTCCTCAAAAAGTGGTAGAATCAATTGTAACGTCCATAAGTGCCTTATTAGGGCCTAAACTGAATAAATGAGTTTGAGTAAAAAGTTTCCTCACGTGGTTTTCCTTCTCTGAAAACTCAAGCTCATCCCCCTTATTCAGACCTACTCGGTTGCGGTCCCGATCGGGTAGACGAACCGATTGAGTAGTTTACTGAATAGGATGGCTCCTATTTCCTCATTTCAGAGATCCATTTGTAATGAGGCAGTCGATCGGTACACGATTGCGGCAAATTAATTCAGTGACTAACACAGCATCAGCCTAAATTTATCAAAATAAAATCGTCCTTTCCAATCGAAATGGCAACCGAATGGGTTTGAATAAATAAATATTCTGGGTCATTCCTCACACACGGCCATCTGAAGCTAAGCAGACCCCAAACTAAGCAGAGCTTGTACTATGGAAGCCAGATAACTGATATACTTACTACATATACTACTTTTCTTTTGTAAATACATACTTATATAGATAATTACACCCAGACTCAAAACAAACAGACATGTTCGTTCATGCACACAAATGTCTGTCCTGAGTGGGAATCGAACCCACAACCTATGGCGTGAGAGATAGAATACCTTACCAACCACGCCAACCGGCTCGTCAATAAGGGGGCATGTAAGTAATATGCATCAACTTACCAATCCAGGAGGGCCAGTAAGAGTATGAGTTTTTCCACTTCCAGTCTGACCGTAGCAGAATGCAGTACACGAGAAGCCTTCCACAGCCATTTCCAGAAGCCTCTTCACTCCTGAGTATTCTAAAACGTCTTCCTGTTGAACATACCATTACAGATTATAGATGTTATTTGTAAGACGTAGAAGTAGTTGTGAAGTTATTTGTAAGACTAAAGGAACCATTTAGTTTCGTCATTTCCGTCTGTCTGTCGTGGTCATTTTACTGGGTGACTTCCTGAACTTTTTGCATATCTATGACGTAAACAAAGTAATGATAGAATTTTTTTTTTTAGCGTGCCTGTTTACCTCCCTTACATTTTGTCGGGTGCTTATTACTTAGTCAACTTATTATTATAAAACGTTGAATGCAGACGGCACTTGAGATTTAAACATCACGATATCATTTAAATCCGCATCATCTTAAACAGCTCATATGTACCTACCTATTGTATTTCTCCACTGCTGGATGGTGGAACCTTCCCTTACTAAAAGAGTATTGAATTCACACGGTCCATAACAGATTGTTGGAAACATCACAATTCAAATACCTTACCTTGTCATAAAACCTGCACCCTTATGAACTTAGGCATGTAGCATGGGGTTCTTTAAGAAGGGTGTAAAGAGATTATTTCAGGGTTGCCAACGTGCGAGTGGTACCCCTGGTGTTGCAAACGTCAATAGGCTATGGTAACCGCTTACCATCAAGCGGCAAATCTACAACATATTGAGTTTGCTTGCTTACCTGTGTAGCCGCCGGCTCAAACACAACGTTATAGGAGAACACCTTAGGTTTCTGGCTGGGTGTGGTGTTGTTGCAGATCAACTGCCCCTTGCCAGGATATTCCAGGATCTCACGCTCACCGGTAGAGCGTTCTTTCTGGTTTAGGGGCCGAACTCTATGAGACATAAATATGGGTAAAACATAGTTTGTGAAACTGGTAAAAATGGAAAGTGGATTTGATAAACGTTCGAATTTATAAACTTTTAAGTTGTCAAGAATTATTATGACAAAGTATTGTAAAGGATGCGGTTTGCTTGCATTTTCATGATATAATACCGTAGCATTAATAAAATTGAATATAATTGCTCATCGTACTAGAGTTCTCAATTTTTAAAATGAAGATTATCTTTCTATTGTGTTACACGTACAAATTTTTCGCTTCACACGTCTACATTCAAATTCGTCATTATGTGTCGTCACTAGAACGAAAATCGATTTGTCCCTTATCAATGGAGCATGTCAACAACCTTCGGTTTTCTAAAGCGATTAAAAGCTTTCGATAATTGTGTTTTTATTTGTCGTGCGGGCAATTAATGTCGACCTGGTTTTCGAGAATTCCAGCTGTTCAGCAATTATAAGTATGGTGCTTAGTAGGATTAAGCACCTAGAACTTTTTTTTAACTTAGTACAAACTTAACAAAGCTATAAATTCATTAATTATACAGATTTAGTACTTGCCTTACTACAACGTTAATGTTATCTTCATCAGAGTTAAGGGTAGTGCTAGATCCTCGAGTGCTGCGGTCCAAACTGGCTGCTCTGCTGCTACCACTACAAGATAATTCTATATCATAATCGTGTTCTATTTCACGTATATTATCCTCAACAAAAGTTATCACTCTAAAAATACTCTATGTACTAAAAAAAGAGTTTCCGAGGGTTTAATATTGGAACCGCTTCTGTTTCTTGTTTATATAAACGGTACCTACTCATATATTTTGTATATTTTTAATATATACATTAAAAATAGATTTATTAACCTAATTATTACTTGTAGCCTCTAGTGGCGCATTTTTTTAATATTGTTTTTTAATTTGCGGTTAGTGTAGTAGGCTGCAATATAGTTATTATTTGTGTACCTTTGTTAAACTTACAACTTTGTATTGTAGCTGTTTATTGTCCCTAATAAATACATAAAATAAAATATGTATATGGATGATACGTTATTCAAAAAAATAACAGCTTTGACTTATAAAGCAGGTAACGATAGACTAATGGCAAGCTGGCAAGCAAAGTAATGGCAGATCGGTCAAGGCTGTTATGGATTCGAGACTAATTGTAATGGAAAATTCTGCAAAGATATAGACGGACAGAATGTTAAGCGGTGGTTAGATTTTTTAGAAGATAAAGTGCCTTGAAGTCACCAGCTCATTTTCAGTAGAGAGCGAAGTCCATAGAAATGGGGAGAATGATGAGAACTGTGATTCAAAAACTTTATGAGCAATTGATTATATATTGTTTACCACATTCTCACCATGGTTTTTTTTATGTTAAATGGGCTTACGTTTGGCTATCGACTGACTGACTGACCCTAGAGGAGTCAAGAGGAGGCCGAGGATGGAGCACGCTTGCCCAGAAAAAGCCTATTCACTCTGGCCTTGAAGACATCTAGGTTATAGGTGTCAGGAAACACAGACCAGATGTGAGTTCCACTCCTTCGCTGTTCGCATAAGGAACGATGAAGCAAAGCGTTGTGTCAGTATAAAGCGGGATGTCGACAACGTGTGGATGGAAGTCCTCCCGACGTCTTGTGGTTCGATGGAGAAATGGGGACGGAGGAATGATATTATACAGTTCCTGCGCACACTCTCCAAAATAAATCCTGTAGAAAACCGACAAGCATGATACCTTACGTCGATGTTCAAGGCTCGTTAGTAATGATACAAAGTCAAAGTTGGTAACAAACCCAACCGGCTAGTTAGCTTGAATTTGACCTAGATAAAATATAACCCCAGAGTGCACGGTCATCTATTATGTAGACACGATCACAAAGTGAATTGTCATAATAATGTTTGCGTTGATGTTTTGCGATGTAGGAAAATCGATCAAGGTGAAGTTTGATAAAGTATTACTAGTGTAATTTTATGATTATTGCCTTTGATGCCGTATTGAAACAGGTAAGTAGGTATGTTTAGTTTTACTTTTCAGTAGAGAAAGGTCGGTCTGGGCCCTATTTTTTGAAAGCTTACAAAGCCCCCGTATTTATCTATCTAATAAGAACCTTTACCTTATTAATTTATCAAATATCACACACACACACTCCTATTATTAAATAAGTTGATCCTGTTAGTATTGTTAAAATAAAAATTGTATGTAAAATTGTAGGTATGTAAGTTCTTTTTAGTTAAATGGGAAGACTTATGTCTCTTGCAACATAGCTAAACCTAGCACAAGAGGCAGCACTTCGTCTTTTTCATATATCACATTATTTTATACCCAATAAAGATATATTAATAAATAAAATAAAAGTTGCCAAACCAAATAAATGTTTAATTAATACCCGTAAGAAAACTGAAACAAAGGAAATTCAAAACAAACGTGAAATCGAAAGTTTTCTAAGAATTCATTAATATTCGACTACTTTTCCCGCGTTTCAAGTGAGATTGACAGCTGGACATGGCGGTTCCCAACATGGCCGCCAAATGTCAAGGCTCGAGCCTATTTACCGGCCAGTATTAAATATAAGGTTTTTGCTCCTAATTGATTGAGCGCGGGGGCGTATTTCACTAGACCTACGCAAATATTTTTTACAAACTACGCATTCGAATGTCATTCAATTATATTTTCACATTCAGCATTATGACATGTTACAACATATTCATAAAAAAAAAATACTTTATTGAAGTGAAAGCTTTGCGACTTCGCAAAAGGTTTCCCGAGGATTCTATTACGCCAGTTAATATAAGTTCCTAATGATTAATGGTTGATTTAACAGAATATATAAATTTATAACGATGATTGCTTAGTGTTGACGTTGAATGACGTGAGATTGTGGCCCGTCGTGGGTTTGAATTCTACAATGAGCTTGAACTTTCGGTATTGAAGAGCACAGTCACAAAACCAAAGCACGGTGGTAGGGTACATAATGGTACCCTAGCAAAATTTTGTTATTAATGAAAATATGGAGTATCTATATAATTACAGGGCTTTCCATAAGTCTGCTATAATAGCACCAGGGCACATAATTATGGGCAGACAGAGTCCTCGCTACCACGATGCCGTCTGGAGGTCAATCACTAATAATAAGGGCATGTTTGGATATAAACACTAAATGACTTGAAATAATAAATCATGATAAGTACTTGGATGGTACTTTCCACTGTAATCTTTACAGGCCTCTGACAAAGAATATAAATAATCTCGGAGTTAACACACACGTTTTTGTGCAGGAAAAATAATGAGGAAAATTGCATGCCTATGACGAGTAAAATAATCATGAGGTATGTATAGGTACATTGATATATAAAAAAAAATGTCTTAAAATCTTGATTAGGTACCTGGTCTATATTACCAGCAACATGTTTCTTAACATATTTTATAAATCCTTAAAAAATGCAGTTTAAATAAATAAATTAATATCCTGGGACATTATTCCTCACACACGACCATCTGACCCGAAACTAAGCAGAGCTTGTGCTATGGAAACCAGATAACTGATATACATATACTACTTTTCTTTTGTAAATACATACATTATATAGATAATTACACCCAGACTCAGAACAAACAGACATCGACCTGAAAGATAATTATTTTTTCAATACACTTTCTCGTAAAGTGACCCTTATTACATCGCTTTTAGGGCCATAAACTGAGCTATAACACACGCGTGCGTAATAATATTACCGCACTCGTGCGTAATAGAATTATCCCTACAAAGTTAAATTAGTACCTTACTATTATGTGCACTATATGCTAGTATTTTCAATTGAACCGGGTAATACAGATTTTTTTAGTAACAACAAAGAGATTTTATGCCGCTGAAAATACATATACCTACATTTTTGGAATAAATAAATGTCTGCATCTTTAATTAAGTCAAACAAACATTTATTTAATCTCTAAAATATTAAGTAAAATATTTGCATTTCATCACTTCAAATTATAATTTTGAAGTAGGCTGTATGTTCATTCATCATCCATTTAGCGCTTGAAAAAAAACTTGCGCGCCATTTTCCACAATTTTGATATTTTGTTTTTATCGTATTTGTCGCTGTGTGTGTTTGTTTTTTCCTCGCAAATGTCTAAGTCAAAGCCATTTATTCAGCTTAGACCCTAGGAGGGCACTTATGAAGGTCGAATTTACTGAAGTTACCGTAAGTGTATTGAAAAACGTCGTACGAAACTCGTGAGCTCTGCTCATTACACACTCGGCTGATTTACACCCTCGCCTACGGCTCGGGCTGCAACTCACAGCCACGTGCTTAATGAGAAACTTCGCTCACTTGTATCATAATATACTATTATGACAATTTTACAATAGTCACAGAAGAAATAGTTGGAATGTTTAATGTTCTGACCTGGCTTAAAATAGGTATTGGAATGTAATACATTAGAAATAGCTGTAGCCTGTAAATTATGTCAAATTCACTCGTTATTCAATCTTCTCAAAACTTAAACCATAAAGCACGTCAATCAAAACATCACTCAAGTTTTGAGTCGAGATTGAAACTATTGAATTGGAATCCTAAATCTAAGTTATACGGTTTATATTTCATGAACACAATCTATTCTTGAGACGGTTTAAGTTTTGGTACGGGCCTATAGGGTCGATAACATTATGAATACTACTTCCAATCATTAAACACATTTGGATCAAGGTGGCGTATCAATAGAGCCCATTAAACTTGTGAATGGTATTGAAATTAGAGGACTAACTAACCTTTACCTATTTTGTGGTAAGTAATGGTATGAGATAATGTTATATTTGATTGTGATACATGGTAATACAAATGGGGTGTTTGCGTTATTTATTTATGAAAAAAAAACTTGGGTGTCACCTAATGTTGAATTGAAATCAACAAAAATAATAATTAATTAAAATATACCACATTAAATTGCAGTTTTTGATCTCTTTGGACGGTCATTTAAGTAATATTTACATTAGATTTTATTTTCTTAGTCCCGGATTCGAAATAAAAAAATGCCTTAATTTAAGGAGCAATTATTATTGTAACGTAATTCTAAAAACTCCAAAACATAAAATTACCAATTCTATAGGTAAAGCATGAATCAACTCTCCTCTTTTGTTCTACAATCAATTCTCCAAATATCCTAAGGTTTCTACCCAGAATCTCTTACTAATTCAGTGCATGTAAATTGCTTCAGTAACAACACTAGTAAAGTCGCTAATAGTTTAGAATAATTTGGTGAGTTAAGGTCCGAGCACATCGCGTGCTAGGCAAATTGTTCAGCTGATTCATTTATTCACCTGAAGTGGTTGGAGTTGCGTGAAGTGGTCTGAATTACTCATGTTATTTTGTGAGGTTACTATTACTATTAATTTTGTTTGGTTCCACGTCTTGATTTATATCGCCATGATTTGCATATCTCCAATTTTATTCAGGATTAGTCACTGTAATTTTTGATCATTTCCAAAAGGATGTACCTTTTATAAAGTTTAAAAGTAAACGAAAATTATAAAGAAAAATATATTTTTCCGTAGCACCTACTTACAAAGCTACTCGAGCATATTGCTCCATAGAATAAAAGTTCGTTTTTATTTTTAAACGACTTCAAAAAATTGCTTGCCCAGAAAATGTATAGGTATCTCTTTTTGCACGGTGGTAGGGTACTTTGTAGTACCCGCCTGGCTGGCTACCACCCTAAAGTTGAAAATCTGTCGCCAAACAGCTATATATTAGTGTGTTCCGGCAGCTGCACTTGAGAGCCAGATCCTTCTAGGCTTTGTGTGCTTACCACCTTCGGCCACATCATCACCTACCATAATGTGATTGTGGTCAAACACAAGCCTATACAAAGTAAAAAAAAGAAGAAAGGAGTTAGAAAACACAGACATGATGTAGTCCTCACCTGCCATTCCTAGACCTGCTCCTGATGCTGTCATCATCCCTTCCCCAGGACTTCACCAGCGCTGGAAGACCTAAAGAGCTGGATCCTTTCGCCAACCCAGCTCCTGGCTGCTCTGTACTGCGTGTTTTACGCGTCTTTAATTCTTTGCCTGGATAAAAACTTTATTTAATACCTTCAAGGTTCCATTTTATTCGATACTAGCTTTTCCGCGCGGTTTCATCCGCGTTCCCGAGGGATCTTGTTTTTTCCCTGGGATAAAAAGTAGCCTATAGCCTTCCTCGATAGGGCTATCCAACACTGAAATAATTTTTCAAATCGAACTCGTTCCTGAGATTAGCGCGTTCAATCAAACAAACAATCTCTTCAGCTTTATAATATTAGTTAAGTATAGATGATAATTGTACATGGAATGTTCCGTACGTAAAACGGTACCCATCCATACAGTCTGTCCAATGATGATAAAAACACTTTGGATAAAATAAAAGCTAAATGCGAAAGTAGGATTCGAACCCACGACGTTGTCAATCGACGTCGCTGCCACTAAGCTATCATCGTCTGGTTTTCATAAAGTCAAAGCCATATATTCAGTTTAGGCCCTAGAAGCGCACTTATGAACGTCGAAGCTACTGAAGTACCTACCACCAGACCTAGGGGAACAAAATATACTTTAAATATAATTTCTTACCACGATTTGTAGACCCAATAAGAGTTTCTGCAGATCTAGAAATGCTTCTAGATAGTGCTGATGGTGGAGCCCTCATAGGAGTTCCGTGTCGATGGTGGTACACCTCAGAGCTGGTTGGTTGGAACAGTTGAAGGTTCTTCAACGCCATTTCTAGTATTCATTTCTTCTACGGCTACAGTTGCTGGCTGGATTGCTTTGAACTTTTTTGTGGACAGATTGTTCTTTTTTCAAATCAGTTTAGTCATTAGAGTGATATTTTTTCGTATTTACACTCTAATTTTAAAACCACGAATAATCGATTTTACATAAAAAACGAATAACTTCACAAACTAGGCGACAAATTAGATAAGATAATTAATATGCGGGTAAAATATTATGGATATATGTAGTCTCTTTGTAAATAAGTTACTTAAATAAATCAATTGTCTGTAACAAACCACAAGTTTTATTAAAAAAATTAAACTTTAAAAAATAAGACTCAAATTAGTTAATCGATGTTATAATAATAGATAGCTGTCATGTGAACATGCTGGCACGTGTAAAGACGCTACTTGAATTTAATAAAAATTATTTAACGTAAGTCACAAATTACACAATCGTCACAATAATTAAAAACAATTTTAAGTTATTATGTTTCAATTTTGACTGTTTTGAAATGGAAAACGCGGGAACAATTTTTCTCAAGATGGCCGCGCGACTGTCGTCTGCGTATGTATAGCACTGACTGAATCACTTTCAGGCTTTCAGCGGGGGTTGTTAAACAATTTTGTATTGTCGGGTGTCGGGATTGTAGCGTTGCGTGTGAGGTACCTACTTAATGAAAGGGAGTAAAAATGTCGCATAATTGTAATGAAAAACAATAAGTTTTCATATGTTTTTCAAAGTGTTTTTATATTCTTTCCTCTACGGTGTTTGTAAATTGTTCGTAGGTTGTTGTGTTTTTTACAGTGTGACCGAAGGTGTTAAGGCCACTGTGACTGGCTCACAGCTTTACAAGTGCAACAACCGGTAAATGCATTTTTATTAACTTACCTAAGTAAATCTTCATACATAAGTAAAAGCAGGCCTGTCGCACGTAGGAACGCTCAGCTATTTTTGTAAAGTGCTAAGCCTAAATTATAGATCGTCAAAGCTTGTGTAGTTTTGAGTCAAGTTTAAAAGAATTGAATTTGGAACTTGATGACAATCCTATCGTTAGGTACTCGTGCCGCGTGTGAAAGAGATAGAATATTTTCATTTATACTATTTAGAATGTTAATTTCATCAACCGCAAATATAAGTAGGTATGTTCGTTAGTGTAATATAACAATGATAAAGCAAAATCTTACTTTAGTTTTGTGGGTCGGTAAAATCAAAATTGTCGTCAACTGAAAATAGCAGATATTTCAAAAACTTATACTTATAAGTGCCCATTAGGACATACAAGTTTGATGTTTCCAAGTGTTTTGATTAGACGGTAGAAAAGTTAGAGGGACGACCAAATAGGTCAAAGGCACTTTTGTTTTTTATTTCACTTTCAGGATATTGTTAAAGACATGTGTAACGAGACAGCCTATGTAATAATATTCATACCTTCCTGCCAAAGTAGAAGTTCTGCTTAGTTTGGGATCAGATGGTCGTGTGTGAGGAATGTCCCAGGATATTTATTTATTTGTAATAGTCTCAAAATGGCTGTTACATATGAACGGACGAATATAAATTTTCTATTCAAAATAAGAACTCAAAGCAACACGACCTTAAACCTATTACGTGCGTGTTTATCTTTGATTTGATTGATGGTCACTAAAATACTTTGAGTCTAAAATAAGACCAACCAAAGAGGTTCATTAATCGAAGTGACGGAAAATCAATCGGTAATGAAAATATTTTGTTTACAATACAAGAGTGTTTGTTTACAATTCATTAAATATTACGTTACATTATTTTAATCGAGCTGTATGGGTTGATTAAGGCAAGGGTGGAAGGCAAGGGTGTGAGGTTACTGACCTTTGTCCGTTTTCCACTTATTTATTAGTAGTTATGGGGTAAAAGTTGTTAATACAATATGTCTTCTTCAAATTAATTGACATTTCACTCGTTTTTTTTTTTATATGAAATGATGCTTGCGTTTGGCTACTGGCTCAGCCAATAGGACGAAGTCGAAGATTGAGCATGCATGCCCAGAAGAAACCTATTCACTCTGGCCTTGTAAGTCCCTAGGTTGTAGGAGTAAGAAAATAGAGACGCCGGAAATCAAGTTCCACTCTTTACGAAGAATTTAGTGGCAAAGTATTATTGATTTATTTTTAAATGCAAAAATAGAATATAAAATATGATTAAAGAAGTTAATACAAATTGTGGAGGCAATTTGCTATCACAATGTGAAGAATCATTTTTCATTGCGAGCTGTTGAGGTTGAAGTCTGATAGATAGATTTTCACATAGATTAAAGTAAAATGGAAAATACGTTACGTTCTTACATCAATTGATTGTCAACTGTACCCATTTTTAATGATTTTATACATAACAATTTTTGCAAAGCGTACTCAGATTGTAACGAAACGAGATAGCAATATTTAATTGTGTTCAATCTACGTTTGAGAATTTAAGCCCTATTTTCTTATTATGGTTTTATCTAACGCAGTGTTTCAAACGTACTCTAGCTAGATCTATTTTGAAAATTTGGTAGTAATCATTTATTGAGGTGAAGTAAAACTTTGTCAACAAAAGTTACAAATGTATTCACATATTCATCATCACCAACATGATCAACAGCTTATATAACTTCATCACTGTAGGTGCACGAGCGTCTAGGCATCTTAAAGCAAAAAAGGGAAGATATGGCACCTAACCATGGGACAACAAAACTACGTCTAGCTGTCGCACTTATAAACGGACTAGTTTTCGAAAAAAAAATTTTGACTGTATTTTCCCCTTTTTGTTATAATCTAAGCTGACAATTTATAGTTCGCCGGCTAGACGTAGTTCTCTACTATAATATATTAATTGAAATACTGTTATTCTCAATCTATTGAAATACTTAGAATTTAGAATCCTCAGTCACAGAATAAAGAATAGTACCTACACTCAGATAGCATCGGTATATGAATATGAGCCATCAGTTATTATGTTTTGACTGTTATACGCAACACGGTGGCCAATCGATGAACTGAATAATGTATTTTGACGTATTGTTAAGTCGCAGCTCGCACGGAAATGACGAAATCACGGAAAATATTTAAACGAAAACGTTAGCTTTTTCCATGATTTTGTTGTCAAAGTTGTTATTGAGAGTTGACTTGAGTGAGACAGACTTTCCTAACTTATTTTATGTATTAATTTTAATACATTTTGATTCAACGGAAATATATTATTTTTACTAAGACTTATTTTGAAAAAATACCTTCACACTTATATTTTGATTCGTCTTGTGACTCGCGATACTTAAATTGTAAATGCGTGACAAGGTGATTCTAATGACGGAGTACCTACTATATATATATATGTCTGGACTCTGGATTATAACTATGTGCCCAAAGAAAAGGAACAAAACAAATAACACTTTATTACGAGTGGTTTGGACTCGGATACCTACCTCTATACTTGACAAGGCAGTAACCAAGCTAACGGCTAGAAGATAAAAAGATAAGACCTTTAGCTTCACCTCCTGTCTGATATTGATAACAAAATCATTGATTTGTTAGAATACGCGTAAGTATCTATGCAAATAAAAAACAAAATGTTTAAAATCGAATAGTAATGAAACCGTTGGATACAGTTTAGCAACTGATCAGTCCATTGTATTAGGACCTTTACTTGTACTCCTGAGTGGTTCCTTTAACGACACTAGAGGGCGCTGGCCGTCACGCGTATGCCCGCCAAAACTACTTTGGGCGGGAAACTCCATCTGTCATCCGTTCGGAAACCGCGAATTATACCTGCTCCGTTGTATTTGCCATCGTAATGACGTCTAATTAGTTGAAAAGGAAATCAATTTGCCATTTTTGTAAATCTATGTTATTAGGAAAGAGTAATAGGAATAAATTGAGGGGTCTATTTCATAGCCTACTTTTATAATGAAATCATGTAGAGGCCTTTGGACTCCGAGTCAATCAAGGTTGCAATTAATGGCTTTTTGTAGGTAGAAATGTAAAACTGTAAACTCGAAATTTTGTCAACCATATTTTAAATATTTTCGCATAATAAATACGATAAAGTGTTTATTAGTTATTTACATTGTAAAATATAAATAAAGACCATAATGGAGAGAAAAATTAAAGGAAGGAAGGGAAGAAGGAGAAAGACCTGGACTGAAATTTTGAAAAAATTAACTACCTACATGAAGAGGAATATGTTACACTGATATAGCTCTAAGTACATAAATTTCTCATTCATATGCCAGGCTAGATTGAAACAAACAAGAATAAATTAAAAAAGGAATTGTCTAAACTAATATAAAATATGTAAGTAAAAAATTGACCGTGTTAGATCATATTTTGTACTGTATTATGACAAAAATCTGGGGCAATTTATTGTATGTTTTTTTTTTAAAGCTGTGTGCTGAGTATTGTGGGTTTCGTAGCCTATCTTCAGGCCTGAAGAGAAGCCGCGGAATAGAAGTAACTAAATTAACGAAGTAAGTATATTCAACAAAATTTTTGTCTAATAAATCTTGTTCAAATAATTTGTTAATAATGTGTACCCAACAGTGTACGGTTCGTTGAATATTAAAGCACACAATGACGTGTCAGTCGCGGTTCGGTGCCCGACAATTTTTGGTTTAGCTGTTATTTTAATGAACGCATTCCCGTTTTTAATAACGACACGATGAGATTGCATTTTATATTATTATCGTACCACGATTGTCAACTTGACCTGTCAAAGTTTTTTGTACATTGGAATCTTGACAAGTATGTGCATAGAACTAGCAGTGCTCTACCGACTGCTAAAGAGTTTTTGCATTGCTAGTGTCTAGTATAGCTACTTTAATATATTTAGACGGGCCGGTTGGCGTGGTTGGTAAGATACCCTATCTATCACGCCGCTGGTCGTGGGTTCGATTCCCACTCAGGACAAACATTTGTGTGCGTGAACATGTCTGTTTGTCATGTGTCTGGGTGTAATTATCTATATATGTATGTATTTACAAAAGAAAAGTAGTATATGCAGTATATCAGTTATCTGGCTTCCATAGCACAAGCTCTGCTTAGTTTGGGGTCAGATGGCCGTGTGTGAGGAATAATGTCCCAGAATATTTATTATTTATTATTATTATATATAATCAATCAATCTGATATTGCTAATGTCCATAGGCGACGGTAGCCACATACCACCAGGTGGACCGCCTGCATGTTTGTCAGCCTTCTGACATAAAAAATATATAATAAACTAGCTTCCGCCCCGCAGTTGCAGCCGCGTTTACCGGGATATGTAGCTTATGTTACTCTACGGCTCTATGCAAAAAATTACGCCAATGCGTTGCTCAATACTGCGTGAAAAACACTAACAACAAATAAAACAACAAACACAGGTGTGTTTGTTGTCCTCCCATTTTTGAAAAGTGTCTTAATTCGTTCCTAAGGTACTAATAAACGACAAAAAAAATCATTTTTTATATCTATGATATTTTTGTATGAACTCAAGATAATCCCCCTTATTCAGACCTGCTCGGTTGCGGTCCCGATCGGGTAGACGAACCGATTGAGTAGTCTATTGAATAGGATGGCACCTATTTTCTCATTTCAGACTTCCATTTGGAATGAGGCAGGCGATCGGTACACGATCGCGGCAACTGAATTCTGCAACTAAATTGAACGAAATAAAATCGTCCTTTCCGATTAGTTTTAAAACTATATTTAGTTGTATAATGGAAACAGTACGTGTATAGCGTGAAACAATAGCACTTCCTCTTCCTCCTCCAAAGTTCGTGCACTTTGCATCATCTTTATGTGTTTGACTAAAAACTGTCTATGACTAAAACCATTAACTAAGGTCTAAGATAGAGCAATGACCTTCGGCTACACCACTTACATGGTGATGAGATGTCCAAAGAACTTTAAGTGTACATACTATACCTATTTAATCTGTAGGTATATATTTCATAAAAAATAAAATGGTTTCAAAAGAAATAACAGGTACGCTAAACATATTAAAAAATAGGATACTGTTAGGAATTGATTTATACAAGTAGGTAAATATTCCTCCTCGCTCCTTTACAGACTTTTTATGTCCCACTGCTGAGCTCAGGCCTCCATTCACGAATGAGGGTGAAACTGAATGGGAAAATTCTCCACCACCCATGTTCACTGCGGATTGGTCGTAGGTAGGCTAGTAGTTAACCTACTGTTTGAGTTTTCAAAGTAAATGCTATTCTATAATAATAGCATTTTCCGTCAAATTCTTTACAACTTATTTAGTTGGTAGTAATTGGCTTGAAAATTGATTACACGACTATATATATTTAAGTAATTACTAATTGTTTTTGATATTATCTATGGTTTTACAACAATCAGTGTTGTGCCGTGAGAATTCTTTTTTATTAAAGCTTTTTAGCTGAAGTGTTTTATATGGTATGTATGTTTTTATTTAGTTTTGTTGGTATTAAATCTTCTATCATACTCTAAAACCTACAATCTATCTATATATATAAAAATGAATCACCGAAATGTTTGTACGCGCATAACTTCCAAACGACTACACCAAATTGGATAAATCTTTCTTTTACGTGTTCGTTATTGTCAGGGGAAGGTTTGTATGAAAAAAAATTACACCGAGAACGTGGGTGAAACCGCGGGGAACAGCTACTATCTATATAAAGACGAGCGTCAGAACCGCAACAACTCCTAGCTTAGTTTATGTTACTTCCTTCGGGAAATGTAGCAATGTCAGAGATTCTACCTAAACTGTATTGTTTTTCTGTGACATGTCACTTTCTATATATTCGACGATATGTTCCTTGGTTGAATCGCAATAGAACAGTTAGTAGTGATGAGTCCCAGTTGAGTAATATTACGTCAAAACAACCTATAGTAAGACTTTAATTAGCTGCAGTAAAATGACAGTTCATATGTTACCACTTTTTAACGAAATTTAAATAGTGTTGTGACAAAAAAATCGATTCATTCAATCATTCAGTTCAAAATCGATCCATGTTAATCACATTGATTCTAATCACAATCATGTTATTTTATACTTATTGTTGAGGTTTGTGGTGTTTTGCAAATAACCCTGTGAACGTTATTCCCAATGAAAACTTTTTTTTTTATCTTTAGATGCAGTAAGGTTATTAGAGTAAAAAATGAATCAAAAATATCTTAGTAAACTATGTATTTGAAGATTCAGAATCAGAGTCGCTATCACTCAAACGTATAACAAATTAATCAAGACTGTGAATAAAACTTCAACAGTATAATTTTTTATCCGATCAATACAAAGAAAGTGATTGTTTACGTTTAAATCAAAATTGGTCAATTTCGATTATTCTTGCCTTAAAACGATTTTTCATTTCATTTTACTCCATCACTATTAGAGATAGTGTGGCAACATTATTTTACGAAATGACAGTAAGAAGTGTAATTTTACTGCAGCTAATTAAAAGTCGTACGATAAATACGATTAGAAAAACGTACGAAAAAGAATTCACTGGTTATACGAGGATGATTTGATGATCTTTTTTGATAAGTATACATACATCATAAAACTCAAAAACATTAAAATAGAACTCAAAACTTATTAATTCAGTTTAGGCCCTGATAAATCATAATGAACGTTACAATTATCGCACATCATATTCCTGTTAAATAATTGGGGCCCAACAAATCTTGACACATTTTATTTTGCTGTCCCATTGTTTTTAATGCCTAACTATCTAGATAATAGGTACTATTTATGAATAAAAATAACTATACAATACCAGTAGCAGCCTTCAAAATGCTCAACTGGGTAGCCCTCGACAGATACACGGATGGACAAACAAAAAACTATAATTATTATAAGAGGGGAGCGCATGCGCAAGCCGCCAGTCCACAATACACGTTCGCGCAACACGCATATCGAACGAACATCCAATTTTGAATACTTATTTATAAATCGAACTTGGTTTTATTTTGCTACCGGCCAGTCATATACCATATATCAAATAATGTAAATAAAATATAGTTTTAAAAAGTTTCAGTTACTTTTTTCACTGCAAAACTGGTTTTTTGCCCGGTCAGTGCCGTATAGAGTTCAGCAGCAAAGGATGAACTTAACAGTTTTATAACTGTTTTAAAGTTGCATAGAACTATAAAATCTTGAGATGGAACGTCTAATGCTGGTGGTAAGTTGTTTAGAAATCTATGTATTTTATTCCATTTAAATTAAAAATGTACTTATCACATTGTAACGATTTAAAATGAAAAAAAAACAAATCGAAACAGCAAATATAAACATTGGTATGTTTTTTACTCTATTTTAAAAAAGCGTCTTTGCCTGTTGCCTCGTAGATGAACTACCTTTTTTTCTAGGCTTTGATAAAACGATTTAGGAGACATTTTTAACGCAAAGCAAGCAGACATGTTGCTCTGTGAATTAAATAACGTATTAAAATCACGTTAGGCTGGAAGTACTAAGTATTTCTGAAATCGCAAAAAATACACACAATAGCATTTATTTTTGGTCACATATTTTTATAGGCCACCATCGCGATATGTCACAAAGGATGTTATTTAAAACTATATATGTATTTAACACTATAACCTATGCTCATTTGTATATATCTTGTCCACGGTCGGGCAATTATAAAGTGATTAAGACCCGAACGGATGCACGCGCGAGCAAACTATACAAAACAATAGTTTGTAATGGGTTTGTACAAATATTTATGTAATTACATTACATTACATACATTATTGTACTTACATAACATTTTTGTCGTTTTCATACGATACATAGTTATTTGAATGGAATTCTGATTTTAAATGAAAACCCAATGGAAATGGGGCTTATTTTTAATTTGCTTATTTTAAGTAGGTCAAAGTTGAGAAACTTATATAGCATTTTATATTAGACTAGCCACCCCGCAATTTCACCTGCGAGAAAAAGTAGTCCATGTCCTTCTCCATACCATAGGCTATCTGCGTATCAAATTTCATGGCGATCGGTTCAGCGGTTTAGGCGTGAAAATTTAACAAACAAACAAACTCGCATTTATAATACTTGTTGGTTAGGATTTTCATTTTAAGATGCACATAAACCTATATTTTTCTGTAGGCCGTTGTATACTTAGAATGCGTTATTATTCTAAGGTTGTATATAGGTTCCATACTAAATTGCCCAATGACCTTTAAGTGAAAGAGTGACAAAAATACAGTTGCATTTAAACAACCTGTATAGTGAGTTAATTATTTGTTGTAGTTTCCCACGGAATAAAAGTTTGCAAATTTTTTTTTTTTAATTTACTTTCTTACTAACGATATATTTTCTTGTCTAGTATAGAAAAATAAATATTTTACTTCCAAAGTCAACGTATATATTATCTACTATTGTTTAACGTCAACAATGATATAACTAATGTAAATAAGTATAAAATGATATAATTTCAGTAATGCATGGAGAATATAATAGAGAAAGATGGACTTTTTATTTGTGGAACTCACTTCTTCAAACCATAGATAAGTTTACAAGATTTGAACTTTATTAGAAACTAGCGTCCGCCCTGCGGTATTACCGCTTACCTGTGGGATCTTATGTTTTTTCGGAATAAAAAGTATCATATTTTTTATTCAGGGACATGATCGAACATACAAATTTCATTTATTTTATTAATAGGATTGTAAAAACAATAATATTGCGTGCTTAAAGGTACTAACTTGACGATTATAAACATTATTTACATCTTTGACATATTATAAAAAAATCCTTCGAGACTGCCGCCCAAATGGCAAGCAGACTAAATGTCACCATGATAAGTCATTATGTGGCCGAAGGTCGTAACTACATACAGCCTAGAAGGAAACTGGCTTTCACAGATTTTCATCATGGTCTCATGTTGTATTCCTCCACAATATATTAATATAGACAGACAGTAATATGTAGCTTAAAACCATTCAATATGAATATAAGTACTTACCTTCACATTGAATGCCATTTATACACTTTTAGTATATATTTTTTATATCATAAATCTAGCATGCAGGCAAGCAGCCCCATACCAGTGGGATTGCCAATGTGCTGCCGACCTTTATAAAGCCTATAAAGCATATGACTCTCAAGTGCAACTGCCGGAACATACCAATAAGTGCTTAGCGATAGATTTTCAACTTGACTGTGGTAGCCAGCCAGGCGGGTACCATAAAGTACCCTACCTCCGTGCTATGGTTTCCTCACGATGTTTCCCTTCACAGAAAGCTCAAGCTCATTGTAGGATTCGAACTCACGACCTTCGCCGCGGCATCCGACGTCACTACCAGCTATCATTGCCACGGACGGACGGATAAATTACCAAAATGCGTTTATCTTACATATTATAATAATATATCTATAGTGACCTCTAAAAACAATAGAATGATATCACGCATGGAGTTTACAGAAATGTGCTGTATAATCAAGGTTGTAGCTTAATTACTTTTGTTATTTCATCATTTGACACGGATATTTGGATACGATCTGCAAAAAAAACCTTTTTAGTCGATTAGATCGTGTCATGAGATCTTCTATTAAAGACTAGCTGTTCCCCGCGATTTCACCCGCATTCCCGGGATAAAAAGTAGCCTGTAACCTTCCTCAAGAATTGGGCTATCATATACAACAACAAAAAATTCAAATCCGACGTAGTTCCAGAGATTAGCGCCTATAAACAAACAAACTAAAAACTCTTCTCCTTTATTATATTAGTATTCGTTTAAAAGTCCAGTCAAAGTAAATCAATTAAATAAAAATGAACGATTAATATTAGTATTAAATCAGGTACTTAGTGTAAAGGTTAATATATTTTTATTGAAGCCTTTACAGGCAATTATGAATTGTCGGACTCTACAAAAAAACATAATAATAATTACTATTTTCAAAATAAACTTAGTATAATTTACAATAAATAGATTCCCTTTTTGGATGGCCAAGCTTATGCGTTGGCGGAAAAAGCTTCCAGCCCGTCAGTAACTAACTTAGATTTATTTATTACATAAGATAATTATGTCCTGCGAGAGCGAGCGCTACACCCATTAATTTGTTGTCATTTAAAAAATATTCGTTTCTTTTATTTGTTAGCCATCTACTAATACGATCAATTATTGTATGTCCGCGTGTACATAGTCCTAAATATTAACCTGATAATTTTAATAGACAATTAATTACTTAGTAGATATCCATAATTTCACGTTCCTTGTCTCATGTACAGATTTAGTCTTCAAATTAGCCTAAAGATACATAAAAATTATGCATTCCTTGACACAAATACTACCTCTAACGTTATTTATAAAATAATACCGTTAAAAAACTGCAATTAAATATAATTATATAAACACAAGATCCGGAAATAAAGGCGCGTAAAAAACAAGGAACATTGATGTAACCTACACAATTACCTACTTATACTTAAGTTTACTGCTATGAAAAGCGTTTGTAGGTGATCATTAGGGTGATGATTGATGTCTGATGATGGTGACTGTGGTGATTAGCCACTCACTACTTTGGTGCCCAATGCCAATTTTCTATATGAAATGGTTTTGGAGAGTTTTCTTTGTCGAAAGATAATGGAACGCGATAATTCCATTAGGATTCTATTTTTCAATTACGTAAGCAAATTTTCACTTGTTACAGATACTTACTATCACAGTATGCCTTATACAAACGCCTACAATAAACGCCGAAGAATCAAAACTATCATCTGTGCTGATACCGACAGAATCTAAAGACGACCTCCTCAAACGCCAGAGTAGAAGCTACTACGACTACCGATATGGTGCCCCTAGACCCTTATATGATCGATTAGATTACGCCAGACTAGAATACGATAGACCTAGATGTGGTAGATGTGATGATAGGGATAGGGATAGTGATGATGATGATGATTACGATAGACGCCGTGATGATGACCGCCGCTCCCACAGACCAACATACGGCAACAGACACGATAGGAACAGAAATTCAGACAACGATGAGGACGATAAAAGATATTCTGATAGAAACAATAATAGCAACAAACAAAAGAACGGGACGGAAGAAGAAAATGGAAACGACAAAAAGAGATACGACGATAAAGACAATCGACCAAGTGGTAGTAGACGAGGGAGTAATAGAGACAGGAATAGAGACAGATATGATGATAGAGACAGATATAGGCCAGATTACTATGATAGGTTCTTGAGAGATCCGTATCGAGAGAGGGATTATGATAGGGGTTATGAGAGACGACCCCTATTCGATAGGTATCCTGATAGATATGATGAGGGGTATCCGAGTAGAGCAGATTATGAAAATACTGGGTACAGACGACCGGCGTATGATGATAGAGGTTATGGTGATTCTTTCGGAGGATATGGCCCTGGAGTTGGAAGAGGGCCTCATGATAGGTGAGTAAATTATACTTTTATGTAATGTACGATGTATTTAAATGGTTCCACAGAGCGAGTGTGTACTGCTCTTGGTTATAAACTTGATGCAATTTTTTTGATAGAATGATAGTTCGGTAATAGCTATATCTTTTCCATACGTGCGCGCAAATTAAGATAACTAGTACGATTTCATAATCTTTCCTTTAATTGATGCAATATATATATATATTTTTTTTTTGTGGTTTGTGTTTGACCACAATCTCACTATGTTAAGTGATGATGTGGCCGAAGGTGGTAAGCACACAAAGCCTAGAAGGAACTGGCTCTCAAGTGAAGCTGGCGGAACACACTATTAGGTGTTTGGCGACAGATTTTCAACTTGAGGGTGGTAGCCAGCCAGGCGGGTACTACAATGTCCTACCACCGTGCTATGGTTTCCTCACGATGTTTTCCTTCACCGCAAAGCTAAAGCTCATTGTAGGATTCGAACCCACGACGTCCACGTCACTACCACTGAGCTATCATCGGTTTATCAAAGAGTTATGATCATTATGATCGGCTCAAACAAACGATTGGAGTCACAATTAAGTCTGTTAAAAATACAGGTGCTGTTTTTGTATTTGTGTATTTCAATACGCGAGGAATTTAAACAAAAGACTTTTAAAAAATATTTTATAATAGGCTTGTGTTTGACCACAATCTCACAATGGTAAGTGATGATGTGACCGAAGGTGGTAAGCACACCAAGTCAAGAAGGAAACTGAAATACATGGCGTTAAAAGATAAGTCGCTGACAAAGAGGAAGGAAGATGTCACGAATAACGAAAAAAAAAGTACGTACTTATTAGGCGGGAGGGGTTGCTAGCTAGTTGCTAATTGCTAGGGTTGCAAAAATATTTCCAGCAGTTTCCATAGGCTTCATGTGCTTATCACATTTGGCCACATAATCACTTAAATTGTCACAGACAGGGAGATTGTAGTCTTATGTACCTTAAAAAAGTAGCTATCTTATTTTCAAAAGTTTAGTTCTTAATTTTAGTACATTAGTTACCTGTGACTATTTGTTATCTGTGATCTAAGTAACTAAGTATGTCAGTAACCGGTATTAACCATCTCGTCAACCTAAGGGTACTTAAGTCTTGGTTACTCAACTGGAAAATAACAGGGCTGACGGAAAATACTACAACCGTTTCGCGAAACATTCAAATTGTGTTTACAGTTAGATACTCGTATCATTATATAAAAAAAAACATCTGACAAGATTGCTGCAAATTAGATAATTGTATGGAATTAAATTTGATGTCGATTGACTTATGATCATAATCTTTTGGTAGACATAATCGATTTGAATCGCGGTAGCACTTAAAGGTCTCAATGGGCTTTTCAAGGAAATCTGCCTGGTATTGCAAAGACGACGGTACCCACTTACCGTATGCCCGCTTGTCAGGCGTCGATCCCACGCAAGCGGTCTGGCGTTCAACGTTCAATTTCTATAAAAAAGAAAAAAAAATAGAATGCACGTTCCATGATTAATATGACCGACCTATAAGAGCTGTGGGATCGACGCCTAAGCCTTTTGATAAAAAATATATTTTGTGCTGCAGTTATCCAATTATTACGTACAGAAAATAGGTTTTCAAACAACACTTGCTCAGCATTTGCTCAGAAGCTAATCCAAAAATTCGCTTTGTGTGCGGAACTGCGCCATACACACAGCCGCAATTAAAGTGTGCATATATACGCATTTGGGTCAGATTCTGACAAAACGGCGCGTATGACGCGATTCGGAAGTCGCCTTCAACTGAGAAGAACCGGCAAGAAACTCAGCAAGGTTACATTTTTTATATATTTTTTGGACAGTCTGACAATGTTGGTTTTTTTTCCATTAAATGTTTAACAATTTCTAAAGCATTATATATCATAAATAATTATAAACAACAAATAAGAAAAAAAAAAAAATAACCTGAACAGGTTCATCAACAAAAAAACAGTTTTTGGTATCGTTTCGACAGTTATACAGATTTTGGGTGTCTTCATTTATTGGAAGTGCTTCAAGTTATTCCAACAAGGTACAAACCTTGTTGGAATAACTTGAAGCACTTCGACTTCTCCAAAAAAATTATTTGCTAATATCTTGACATTCTTTGAAAGTAAAATTTTAAAATCAACCGTATATCGTGCTACAGGTATGTATGTAACCAAAAGATACGATTATAAAGGTAGACGCCCGAAGAAGTTCCTAGTTGGAACCCGGATAACTTGAAACCCGAATAAACTGTAGGGCACAGCCATAAAAAGATAAAACTAAATATGATACAAGTTCAATAAACTATCGTTATAATATTCATGTAGATACATTACCGAGCGGCCATTTTAACAATGGCGCAGGTACGTCAGTACAATGGCGCAAAAATATGCAATTTCGATGCCCGTTATATTGCTCTAATTTACTTTATTCTGTTCACAATGTTGTACGTCATTTTGATGTGAAAGCATCAATGATTCGATTGTTATGGTGCATTGTCAATTTTCCACGTGTGTAGTGAATTCGCGAAATAATATGTTGCTAATTATATCTAACGGTAGTCGTGATGGTGGCCCCAAATAAATCCCGTTATATTAGAAAAATTACGGTTTTTCCTACAGATACCTAATAGAAAGGTAGCATGAAATGAAATAATGGATGGATGAAAAGCGAGTGCCGAGACGAAGATCGTTGGTTCGAAGTACTTCGAAGCCTGAGCTTGAGCTTTCGGTGAAGAAAAACATCGTGAGGAAACCATAGCACGGTGCTAGGGTACTTTGTAGTACCCGCCTGGCTGACTACCGTCAAGTGACCGAAAGCACAGATTAGCAAATAGTTACTACGTAACCGAAAGCCAGTTTCTTCTAGGGTACTTACTATAAATAGTAATAAAAAACGAAATCCTCTGACTGCTAAATATAATATCGTAATTTTAGCTTTATAAAAAATACTTTGCTGAGATTCATGCCGGTCAATCTCTGTTGATGGCTGACTTCGCAGCCTTCGTCCATATTCAATAACTTAGAAAAAGTAAGTTCTCTGCTAGGGCCTAAGCTGGCTAAATGGCTTTGAAATTGAACGTTAATATTCGTTAAACAATAATCATGGCATTATTACTTTTTTTTTGTTTAATGTAAAACTAAAACATAAAATTCATTTTCACAACCAAACTTCAGAGGTGTTGTTGCAGTACCGTTTCGATTTTTCTGATGAGAAGTGTATTATATAATATCCGGAATGTTCAAATGTTACAAAAAAAATGGGCCAACTTTTCATATAAAATACTAAGCTTGTTTGCTTCATTCATAATAAAAACAATTCATTGCCCCTGCAAATTCACCGATAACGATTGCTTGCGGTCTAATAAGTCAGCTGTCAGATCAAAAATATGATTAGGAATTATTTTTGTTATTTAAAATTATTTTGTACGACTTTTGTAGTAAATAAATAAATTAGGTACTGAGCATGAATTATTTAGTTTCAGACCATGGGACGAAACGTACCGCGGTCAGGCTGGTTGGGACGCCGGTGGTAGAGGATACTACTTCGCATCAGGTAGGCCCGACACTGCGCCTGCATCTGCTTGGAGTCGCCCGGAATATTCTAGGTAAGAATTACCACAGATTAAATAATGAACGAAGCTACATTTTTTACGGCTTAATAGAACAAATGCTCTGCTAACTGCCGAGACGTTTGAATCCAACTCCTAGGCAATCAACGTATATCAAGTTTAATGCAAAAGGAAATTCATAAGTTGTCTATGGTCATTTCTAGTAGACCAGCAGACAGCGGTTGGCAGAGCGCAGGATACGCGGGCGGATACCGAGACCCGCTGCAGTATCGCGGTTCAGTCGGGTACGGCTCCGATGCCGGGTATAGACAAGACCTGAACTCTGTGTATGGACAGCCTACTGCTAGCGGATGGAGAAGCGTTGGTGAGAGGAGGCCTTATAGAGATCAGAGGTATTGTTATAGCTGTTATATTCTAATCTAGAATTGAACAATAATAAATAGGTTGATGAAGAAGACTTTTCCTCTATTTCGTTAAAAATTTAATGTTTCAAAAATTATAATATTCCAAGCATGCATATTGAATGGCATTATTTGATAACTTTATATGGTTCTAGTGATGATAGGTAGCCGAAGTCACACAATACATAGAAATAACTTACTTTCTAGTGTAGCTGCCACAAAAAAAAATGGCGTAGGATTTTCTCTATGGTAGCCGGTCAAGCCAGCATCTTCCTTAGTAAGTTATAAATATAGGTATTTGTGAAAACATTTCAGTGGAGTCAACCAATTAGACAATCGACCGGAGTACAACCAACCTACGCGCATAGCCAGTAATTACGGGCAGTCGGGCCGTCAACCAAGCTCTTATGGTCAACAAGGCTCCTATGGGCGACCGAGCACTTACGAGCAATCGAGCGCTTATGGACAACAAGGATCATACGGGCAATCAACCACTTATGGGCAACCGAGCACTTATGGGCAACCTAATGCTTATCAATCAGCTAGTAGCGGCAACATAGGTTATGGACAAAGCAGCAGCACAACTCCTGGGACCAGCTATTTATTTAAGAGGGAAGATGAATTGGTGACTAGTAAATCGGTCGATGAGACGACAATAACGCCATCGTAAAATAATGCTTTTTGTTGTGACTATTACATACAAAAATCGTAAAAGTTAGTTTTGTACTAGATCTAATTATCAAGGATTAAATCTCACCGCGATATTAAGTAAATTAAGATAAGTAATTTGTAAGTTGTTTTTAAGCGTGATTTAATTAATTCCAACCGTCAATTTACTATTGTAAATCACAATGAAGTAAGTAGGTACATTACAGTTTAAGATCATTAATAAAGGAATTAAAGAATAATTCGAAAATGTTTTAATCATGCTAGTTAATTTCTATTAAAATTACTGAATTAATTATGTTGCAATGACAAAAGGTAATTTAATATTATGCAGAGATAAAAAATACAACTCAACTTTATAAAAAACTTAAAAATAATCTATATGGGTTACATTTCTTACGTTCAGTCTTTTTTTTTTTTTTTACTTTGTATAGGCTTGTGTTTGACCCCAATCTCACTATGGTAGGTGATGATGTGGCCGAAGGTGGTAAGCACACAAAGCCAAGAAGGATCTGGCTCTCAAGTGCAGCTGCCGGAACACACCAATAGGTGTTTGGCGACAGATTTTCAACTTGAGGGTGGTAGCCAGCGAGGCGGGTACTACAAAGTACCCTACCACCGTGCTATGGTTTCCTCACGATGTTTTCCTTCACCGAAAACTCAAGCTCATTAAAGGATTCGAACCCACGACCTTCGCCGCGGCGTCCGACGTCACTACCACTGAGCTATCATTGCCATAAACAAACAATTAATCTTTTACAAAAAGAATACACCTGTTGTATTTTATAATTTGCATAACTACTAGGAAAAAGATAATAAACAAGAATGTAAAAAGATGTGTTGTTAAAGTAGCGCCATCTATTGTCGACTAGAACTGGTATTTCTGTAGCGCCATCTATTAGGAAGAGGCAAATACTTAATTTACTTAATAGTTGGCGGTTTTTATAATACTTATAAATTATTAATAAGTTAATTCAGTATAGTTCAGTATTCATCATAGGATTTTTTTTAATATTATGATTTCTAATAGATGTTATTAATATTTTTAATGTATCTAGTAGAAGTCATAATACGTACGTACGGTACGTAATAAGTCGAACAAATGTACCTCTCGCTATAACATCTTGTTTTAAGAAAGTAATTGTTTGAATAGTCATAAAGGTAGATTAGATTACACTACCAACAAGGATCGGCACAAAAACATTGAATTGTTAGTGAAAAACCATGAAATCTAGGTAGCATGTAGGTAAACGCCTATATTATACCTACGTGATGTGTAAATTACTAAACTGATACGAATCAATAATTTTACTTATTATATCTATTAGACGTAGACCGTATCTTAGAAGAATGTGAATTAGGTACTTATTGTAACCAATCAAGCAATTAAATACTGATATGATAAAGAGATTACTTCATTTTATTTGTGATAAGTTGTAGACAATCATTCACTTTGCGTAGGACATTTGTAAGAAAATATCGTTTAAAAAAACTTTAAATTGTGTGCCTTACAGTGCTAAAAAAGAACATTCGGAAATCAAAATTCGCGAGTGTTCAAAAAAAGAATCAATTGTTTTTAAGCCACAGTTGCGCTAACAAACAATTTATTCTTTTTTTGTTTGTTTTTGATGTGTACCTATAGGTTGTGCATAATTCGAATTTCGATTTCGTTATAAAAATGACGCAACAAGACTCTGTGAATGTGGCAGAAAACTCGAATCCGCCGGACGCGGTGCAAGTGGTTGAAAATGTCGTCGAACGAGAATCGCTTGAGGTACCTGGAAAAGAGTAAGTACATACAGAAAGTTTAAAATACCTATCAAAAGCTACCATCAACTCCTTGAGAAAAGAGAATCACAGATGTTCAGCAGCAATGTAACGGCGACTTTGTTTTACTGTCAGAATCGTCCATACTCAATGTCTATTACATAGCAACAGTATTAGATATCATTAGGATCGAAGAGATTATCAAAAATATTCCATGATTAATAAATAATAATAATAAGAATTTTATATATAAGATATCTCGGTTATTATTGTGTTTTGATTATTATTGTGTTTTATAGAACTTCCTAATAATCCTGGGTGATAACTGTCTATTTGATTTGTATCTAAATGCATTCAGCCTCTTAGATTATTTATTTCTATAGAAAACTGTCAGCAAAAAAAATATTACATAAAGAAAGTTTATTATAATGTAAGCAAATATTAAAGAACTAGATTCCTGGTAAATTTAAAACCTTGAAAATCGATTTAATTACCTACTTCTTATTATCTGGTAACATATTTTTATTATCACTCGACAATAACGTTTACGTAAGTAAATGATAACATTATAATAATCATCGAGTGCTATTTAGTTTATAAAGGTAATTATCGCATTAAATACCTTGATCTGTTTGTTAGTGAATCATTATACTATACTAGCGACCCGCCCGGCTCCGTACGGGTACATTGGACGATAGCTTTTCCCCTCTCACCAGTATTTATTACTTTAGGCCACTTTTTTATATAAATAAGCCTTCACAAGCACATGAATTGTGTTTCTAGAACACCGGTTTTGAATGTAAACATGAATATTTATGTATACTTCTTGAATATTTATTTTAAATAGAGTAAACCTTTTTCCATTTTTTTTTATACACTGAAGCTCGTCAATAGCAACTGAACAAAATAAAAACCGGCCAAGTGCGAGTCGGACTCGCGCACGAAGGGTACCATATTATAAAAACGGCAAAAAAATCGCGCTTGTTGTATAGCCCCTTCAATATTTATTTTATTTTATTTTGTTTTTATAGCGGCAACAGAAATACATAATTTGTGAAAATTTCAACTGTCGCGGTTCTTGAGATACAGCTTGGTGACAGATGGACGGACGGACAGACAGCGAAGTCTTAGTAATAGGGTCCCGTTTTTGCCCTTTGGGTACAGAACCCTAAAAACTATTCACAAACAGAACAGAAGATGGTAGGTACCAAATTATTTTGTCTTTGCCTATTATATAGGGGAGAGTCCTACAGTACCGGCCGGCATCTAGTACCGGCCAGTTGCGATTTCCAAAATTCTATATTAGATAGGACTGATACACCTATCGCCATTTAATACACCCTTGTCAGAGTATGCCCTGCACGGCGTCGACGACGGCGACGAGTTGCTTTTGGAGTGGTTAAAGTGTGATTTCTCTAAACCATTACTTTGTAATAGAAAAAAATATATGTTGTTAGGGTCAAATTCAGAAATTTATAACTTTTTAAAGCAGTTTAAATAAGAAATTGAGATGATTTTGAAAAAAAGTAACTAGATAAGATTTATTGTAGAGGATTTGCCGACAAATGTAATCTGAATACATTTCTTGTTTTTGTTAAAAAAAATTCGTGGCGTGTGCATGAATGAGACCCTCTACGCGTGGAACGTAAATAGAGGTATGTTTAAAGCCTCACAAAGCTAATAAAAGTGGCGTCAAATTAAAAAATAAAATATGTATTCTTCAAAACTTCACGATCCAAATCTTCAAATCTTCAAAACTTCAAATCTTCAAAACTTCAAATCTCACACTTTAAAATAACGTAAAATATATTTCATTTATTGTTTTTCTGATGACTAAAAAACAATATTTCTTTTCTGATAAATTCCGCAAGAACACTGATTTTAGGGAGACTGGAGCCTTAATGTATTTTGAAAACATTAATACCACAGCGTAAAAAACATACCGTGGTCTATCGCGTTCGAAGTCACGCGAAATGCCGCTTTGTATAGGCATTCGTCATCTGCATTGTGTTGTGTCCCATGCGAGTGTACGGCATCTTGGACTCGCTATCGCCCCTCTCTCACCCCGCAAGCCCCGCACGATTGCTCTGTCTATATGTATCCGTTGGCCGACTACTGTAAGAGATACATAGACAGTGTTAAAACTAGGTTTACTATCTATACTTAATATAATATAGGAATAGAGTGTGTAGGTTATAGGCTACTTTTTATCCCGGGAATGCGGGTGAAACCGCGGGGGACAGCTAGTCATATATAAGATATATGAATGCGTGTATGAATGTAATGGACAATGGACTTACTAGAAGAAATACTTAAGGTCGGATGGTTGTATAAAGATATGAGTACCTAAGAAATAAGTCATTGTGTGATTAGTAAGATTGTGGTCAAACATAAGCAAACAAAAAAAAAGGAAAATCATTTTCATCGAGATGAAAAACTGGTTTGAATGTAAAAACGCGTGAAAAGAGCTTTTTAAGGTTGGCGAATGTTTATGGACGCGGTGGAGATCGATTTATTTTTTATCTTAATTTTTTTTTACTTTGTATAGGCTTGTGTTTGACCACAATCTCACTATGGTAGGTGATGATGTGGCCGAAGGTGGTAAGCACACAAAGCCTAGATGGATCTGGCTCTCAAGTGCAGCTGCCGGAACACACCAATAGGTGTTTGGCGACAGATTTTCAACTTGAGGGTGGTAGCCAGCCAGGCGGGTACTACAAAGTACCCTACCACCGTGCTATGGTTTCCTCACGATGTTTTCCTTCACCGAAAGCTCAAGCTCATTGAAGGATTCGAACGCACGACCTTCGCCGCGGCGTCCGACGTCACTACCACTGAGCTATCATCGCTTTGAATTTATCCCGCAGCCTCGCCATACGGCAGAGAAGGAATACGGTGGGGTTTTAGTCAGTACGAGTCTGACATAACCCGGGCCCTTCCCCCGAAGCGGTCCGGGTATCCATGAGGATTTCCCCACCTAAAAAAAAAAAAAGAGGCGGAGACTATCAGGTGGTGGGGCACCTGATAGTCTCCGCCTCTTTTTTTTTTTTGTCTAACGTAAAAACAAACAAAAAAATATGTTCTGCCCCTAAAAAAATAGGAATGGCTCTATGTCAGTATTTTCGCGGGAGAATCCACGGGGCAGTATAAAGTTAACATGCATTACAACCAATTTATTTTAATAAAAGATCATTATGAATCTCGTACACTTCCATTGTTTCAATTGCGTTGATATTGCATTGGCAACCCTACATAGAATGTTTAGAAACGATTAAAAAAATTAAAAAGGCCTCTATTACTATTAGCCAATTGTTTTATATTAAACTAGTGACACGCCCCGGCTTCGTACGGATGTCGTAAGTATCACTGACCTATTTCAATGTATCTTTCCATATACATTACATAATAAGTATGATAGTTTGTCAGGATGGATGTTTGTAGACGAGTAGCTTGAAATCCGGAGATGAATATAAAATAGTTTTTATCCTAGGAATACAGATGTAAAGTTTATTTTTAAACGAATTCTGACAGTGTTTTTTTAATTATGTTTTGTATTTGTTCCGTAAATGTAATATTCAATATATATTACATATTTGTATTGTACCTATTGTTTGCTATTGGTACAGAATGATTTTTTAGTCACTGGCAATACTTGCAGGGTTTGATGTACCTACTCATCAATATGAACAACTTTTACTATGGGACCAAGTCTGATATCGCATAAAATAAAAATGGTTGCTTCATAGATTTTGGTCGAGTAGGTATTGAACTTTTGTATGGAATAGCTGAAATTTTTTTTGTGATCTTAGAGTTAGTCCCATGATAAAAGTTGTTCATATTGATGAGTACTTCCACCCCTGCAAGTATTGCTTGTGACTAAAAAATCACTCTGTATTTACAAATACCTCTAGCACCAGAGTCAGAAATTAAATAAGGCTCCATTAATTCTGATTGCCACAAAAGTACTGCCACAAAACAATGCGCAAGTATGTTCAAAACAAAGAGAAGATAATTTTCTTTTCTTTTAATTTATAGCTATCCATCTCGCCAGCCGGGATGAGTTAAAGCTGAGTATTTACTCCCATTGTTTAAAATATAAACTTAATGGATTTTGAAATAGTCTGTAATTTATTCTGGAGACCTTTCCAGAATAAAAATGGCGTTGGTGCAATAATAGTGGGTTTTCCCCATTCATCGCTTCACGGATTTAACTATAATACTTAGTGTAATTTCATTTCAATCAATAAGTTTACTTGAGAGCTAATGAGTTAGATATACCCATAGAATAAAGCACTTTCAGTTTTTCCCGAATTTTCCAATTTTCCGGGCAACTTTTTAATTTTTTCTTTCGCTTATTACCTTATTACAAACATAAAAAAAAAAATGCCAAATCGGTCCAGCCGTGGTGCACAGTCGTGAGCAGATTATTACATAAGTTACTAATTTATTTACTACTCTAATTAATCTCTTTTAATCTTCTTTATAACACCTAGGTACTTAGGTTATTTTTTTTGTTTTTTTTTATACAACGGCATTACTAAGTCAAAGGCCAATACAAAAATCGTACCTATCTTTCACTCATGTTATGAGTAATATTTACGCGTGGAAATCAATCTCTTTGTAATAGACTCGCTCGCGCTATCTTCTTTTAATATTTCGCTCAATAACCTGACCAATGCACTTGAATGAAGCCACGGTCAAAAGCTAGTGCAAACACATAAACATTTTCTTCACAAAGTTTACCTTATGAGGTCACTCTTTCATGGACACGAGCCAAATTACATAAGCTATTCATGTGACCCTTATAACAAGGATATATGAGCGTTTTCCGTGAAGCGGAATATGCAAAATTAACATGTTAAGTGTGTAGTGTAGTCCATTGAATTTGAATGAACGACTAGTTCGAGTCTGTGTCACTCTGTGTCAGTAAATATTTTTAAATTCCCGCTTCCAAGTTTAAATGATATAAAACCTTTTTTTTTGCTTAAATTACCTAATAGGTATGTACCTAACATATCAATTAAGTATTGTTTCTAAGATGCATTTAGGCATACATACATAAATTAGAATGTATTCTAGATTTAAAAAAGTATGTAATTACTTTGTCATGGTTATATTCTGTATTGTGTGCTAAAAATAAATAAAAAATATAAAAATAGGTATAAGAAATTGTATGAACAATGGCAAATGTATATAAAAGCAGATGTACATATATGTTGATGATATGGACCTTTTCACAAAAACATGATTTTCCTTCACCTCAATCTTAAGATAAAATAGATAATACCTGCATGAAATCAATACAATTTTACTTATCTTTGTTGCAATCAGTTTCAAATTGAATCAACCTTTAAATCTATAACAATATTACGCTGTCGAAAATAATTCCATTCGCAATGAAGCACTGTTTACATATTATGCATGCAGTAATTAGAACGTAAAAATAAGTAATCAGAAAAACATTATATCTAACCGCATTTTAATTGAAACAGATTGCAATCATGTTACGTAATAGCCGCATTATATACGATAGAGAACATCAATGTCTGTCTGCCTATTTCCAATCATGGAGTCGGCAATCAATTATTGTACGGTTTTGGGAATGGACAAGACGAACGTCATTATTCAAAAAACGAACTGTCAATATTGACAGAGTTCTCAGGGCATCGGGCATGGCAATGAATAAGAAGCTCGAAAACCTCGTCATTTTGGGCTTAAAACCTAAACGGCGATTTTTTACCGGCCTTACTACTTTAAAAAAGTTTAAATTTGTAATCTTTAATGTATTTTTGGATGTTAGAAAATGATATAATCTGAATTAAAATTCAGGACGCATTTTATCCTTCACATCCTCTAAATGTAGGTTACTTACTTATATTACCTTAACTAAGTGTTAATGTAGCGCTTAAATTATCACGTATGAAGTAAAATAACTCGCTAACAACATAAATAGCCACATTTAAGTTCGCTTAAGTCACGAACGCGGCATTTAATTTTATCTCCACATGTGGTGGTGTTGTTGGAAAACACCGAGCACAAAACATAACACAATGCGAGCTCTCACTTGACCGACCGGTCGGTTTTGTGTCACTTCAGTTCACCGCCAACGCTTGAATCGACTTCATGTCGATCAGCACAACACTAGCCGTTAACACTACGAAACTTTTTTGAAAATCGAACTTCTGAAAAATAATTATACTTGGTACCGCGAAAAGTGACAAGTGTTATTTTTTTAATGAAATTTATAAATAGATCGCGGGAAAATTATCTCACGGTTCGGATGTGTGATATTATTGAGTGATAGATAGATAACAGGTGATAAAAAATAATCGATACGCACATGGTCTTCGCTCGGCAAATATTTGTGGAGGTTATTTTTCGTGCAGTGATGCATCGTGGGGTGTATACTTTCTCGAATGCCGGGTTATAATCGAGTTTTGGATTGAACGAGGTGAGTGCTCCTTGCAGTTTTTTCTTATTCGCGAATCGTCTCGTGTCGTTGACTTTGAACTTTCGGTCCGGCACCCATAAATAATATGAGAGGTAGATTACTATCGCACTTACCAAATACGTAGAACATTAATCTTTATGGTGAATGTGGGTAGATGTACTTACAAAATGGTGACTTATTTATTGTGGACGGTTATAAGTCTAGCTGGACTCTTTGGTTTCACATACGACTTATTGAAGAATTATTACCCTGCGGTACTTACATACAGTCTACTTCCTTAATGTCCTTTAATCACCGTATGTCAACCGTAGCCAGAAATTATGGACCCAAAGGTGGCAAGGGAGACAGGAGCTTGAGCAGAAGATATCTAACAATTGAAGATTTCCTTGCTGCACATAGGCCTCCTAAGGGTTCCACAGAGACTCTGACCCGATGAGTAAACTTCGCGACATTTGCTTCATATTTCCGAATAAAAAAAAATCTGACACTAGCATGAATCTGCAAAGGTAGCGAAGTTTTTGCCCCCCCCTCCTCTGTCGTCGGTATATCTTGTGAAAGGTCGCTATGATTACGTTACTAATATAACAAATACATATTGATTTTTATATTTACAAATTAGATCTAAATTGCGGGAGAAGATGATAGGCAAGAACTAGAAAAAACTCTAGCGAAATACTACGTGCGTAATACTATAATAACGTATGACATAACTGTTATGTTTGTCCGTCCATTCTAAACAATAGGCTCATAGTAGGAAAACAATGAAAAGACGTTATTAATGATGTCATTAATTAAAATATTTACTTTAAGGTACAAACAACCTGACGATATGACTCAACAGTTACCGCATTCGTTAGAATTAATCCCTATAAATAATTATGATGCGCTAGCGCAGCTGATTTCCTGCATTCAGCAAACATATATGCCTTATTTAGAGGCAATTAGAGGGCAGAGTTATGAGCTGTTTTATGGCATAACAATTGATGCCTGAAATCAAATGGCATGTATAATAAAAATAGTATGAATAAAAATATACTAATCGTCTATACAAACTTACTAACGGACTAAATTATATATTGAATAATAATTTGGCTTGCGAGAGCTCCATATATAAAACATCATAATATTCTTACCACAGTGAGATTATAGACTAACAACTTTAGGCGCGTTGAGCAACTTTTGGGTGAACAAAAATCATGGAACTCGCGTCATCGTCACCTCACGTTTCCCATGAGCTATTATGTACTATATATGTGTACTGACGATACAATTCACAAGTTACTTCTATCGGCAATCCCCAAAGACTTTTACCTATATCGTTTCTTACCGTAACTTATACGGTAAGATATCGTACGCACGGCCGCGGACGGCTGAGTGACCTAATTGAGCTGGAGTGACACTGTCATATGAAAACTGCGATGACTGAATGTCATACGAAAACTGTCATGACTGAATGTCATATGAAAACTTATGTCGTATAAGTCAAATAATACGTGACTAAATCCCATGCAGTAAAAAGTAAGTATAGTAAGTCCAGTAAAAATTTAAACCACATTGTTTTATAGATAGTTTAGTTCTTTACTTTTACATCCTAATTACGAAATAATTTATATTTCATTTTTATTGGTATTTCTTATTTTATTTATTATGAGTGCATGTGAGGAAGTAAATGATACATTATTATTTATAGTGTTGAGTCATAATTACTTTTGATGGTTAAAAGCATGTAGGTATGTAGTATATGCTGATTTTGACCTTTTCACGTGGTCGATATGGTGGGGGTTTTTTAGCAATGAATTATTAAATACCGCATTAACTAAATAATGAGGGAAAAACTCATAAGGACCTGGAAGATTTTCGTTGCAAGGATACCGATGTTTCTCAACAATGAATAAAGCGAACGAAATGAAATTTATTGTAAGAATTCATCATGTATTTGACTTTATTTTGTCCATTGCATAACACGATTGGTTAACTTTTATAACACAAAATAATTAATCAAAAATACCTCTTTAAAATAAGAGATTCCAATTTTACCGACATTGACGATCGATTTGAGGTTCCAAAATTGCTACATATATTAATTGAAACTGATACTATAATTTTTTACAAAGGTTTTATGAAATATATTTGTAGTTTTTAAATTAAACAATAAAAACCATTTTTCCCATACGCCCTTTCCATTTACGCAGGTTTTCTATGAGAGGTCGCTATAGTTGGGAGCGGGACGCAGCACGTTGAATTTCAGATTTTTAGCTTAACGCGAGGGCATACTTATCAATTGTATGCAATTAAGGTTTTTTGAAGGATAAAGCTACCAATAGTTATAAAATCGGCCTTCAATTGAGAAGAACTGCCAAGTTACTCACATACATACGTACATGACTAGACAAGATCAGAAGCAAAATCTGAATCTGAATAACTTTTAGCATGGCAAAACGTAATTATTCTGAAACGGCTGTGAATTACATTTTGATTCCCGTAGAGTAAACTTTTAAAGTAGGGGCCATTAATTGCCCTTAGAATTACGAGAAAGTGTATATATAGGTATACATTTTAATAATTTAACTAAATTATTTACCTATAGGTTTGTTATTAAAAGCCGAATTAAATTAACCTAACAAAGCTGGTACCAAAGACAGAGAAAAGATTTAAAGCTCGATATTTCGTAAACGAATCTTTATACTATAAAAATCTATCGAACAAAAACTTTACATGTGCCTGAAAATGACACAAAATCTTGACTTTAAAAACTATGATACAGTGAAATAATAATGATTCACACACTCAGTCACCTATGCAAATATACCCATATAATATTATAATGTATAGTATATATATATACTTAACAATAAAACAGTATAGTACATGAAAGTAACACATGCTTCAATACACAGCAAATGCTGGACAAATATTGGTTTTATTACTCGAATATCATATGGAATCATATTTTTAATTGCGTTGCTTAATGACTTTGGATTTTATCCATTGACACAACGTCCCGAGAGTTGTCTATGTCCTCTGACTTGTTTCACTAAAACGGTTACAGCTCAGCTCTCTATAGTCAAAGCACAATAATACTTATAGATAACCTTTCTCGAGGAACCCTCTTGGTAACTGTGAAAACTGCATTAAAAACCATGTTGTGGTTGTCGAGTTATAGGCGAACTAACGAATGGATAAACAGATTTCACATTTTATGATTAACAATATTGCTTTACAGACCGTCTTATCGATATTAAATCTTCATTACATTTAACATCTTAATCAAATTTGAAAAACAACAACAAAATAATCGATAAATATCGACTTTGTTGTTTTAATCTAATTTAAGACTGATGTAGGCATAGATCGCAATTTACTTTTTAATTTAAATATGTAAAATGTCGAATCTCTGAGAAGGGTTCCCCTATCTCATGCCTCTCTTTCTAATACTATGGCAATTTCACCCTTCACTTACCTATCAGTCAGTGTCTCCACTGCTGAAGATATAGGCCTTTCCTAAGTCGCACCATTCGATCCTTAGTTCTCCTCATCTAGTCGATCGACATCTTCCCCAAATGACCAGTCTAGCAGCGCTGGGGTATCCCCCGCCACGTCTCTTGGTCTGCAATTTTATCTACAGTAAAACTGTATTTAAATTATTGTTATGTTTTGAAACTAGATCCTTTGTTAGATAACTGTCACCTGTAATCTAACAAAGAGCTCGTGATCTACAGAACTTTGTTCATGTCTTCACCGCATGCAATACTCCGTGCTATATGCTATTCTGCCATAGTTCATCTTCAGTCTTTGTCGGCACTTAATTATAACGACATCTTACTTAAAAATGCCTAAATTTGTATCACTCAATAACGCCCTAAGGGCTTAACGAATTTGAATTAAATTTAGAACGCAGATAGATCATAATTTGAAGAAAGTCATAGGATACTTTTTATCCCGGGCTATTGTTAGATCCCTCAGAAACGCGGGTAAAACCGCGAGGCGGAAGCTAGAGTAAAATACAAACGCATGTATTCTCAAAAAAAATTGCTACTACTTACTGATGGTTTTTTAGGGTTCCGTACCCAAAGGGTAAAAACGGGACCCTATTACTAAGACTTCGCTGTCTGTCCGTCCGTCTGTCTGTCTCCAGGCTGTATCTCAAGAACTGCGATAGTTAGACAGTTGAAATTTTCACAAATTATGTATTTCTATTGCCGCTATAACAACAAATACTAAAAACAAAATAAAATAAATATTTGAGGGGGGCTCCCATACAACAAACGCGATTTTTTTGCCCTTTTATTTATTTTGTGGTAGTTCCCGTTGACCTAGAATCACGAAATTTAGCAAAAAGCAAGGTCTTACAACACAAATAAAGGGAAAATTCCAAAAAATTAAAAATAGTTGAAAATTAAAGGGTGTCCCCATACATACATAGTTACGCCAATTAATAAAGACCTCTGAGTTGTATGGGCGCTGATACAATTTAGAGGTCTAGCTCAATAGGCAACTTCAAATAAGGTAAATAAATAAAATTGTGCATTTCCCGTGATGAACGAACGATGGACTAAGTTCGTACGGAACCCTCGGTGTGCGAGTCCGACTCGCACCTGGCCGGTTTTATTATTTCAGAGTTGCTTCTTTTTGTCTGTTAGTATAACGCGGGATTAAATTATTTTCTTATAGGAAACAAAAGTGTTTAAATATGACGGAACCCTTTCTTGAAGTACCCAGATACAACGACAACTTGTCTAATTGATAGCTAAGCTCATTCCCATAACACAATAATGGGAAAAATATAGAAAAACTTCAATGCATTCTCATAGTTATGTCAAATGTATTGATGTAAATAAGGAAGGGGAAATACAATGCTTGGTAAATTGAGCCGAGTTCTATGAATGTTTTGTTCAATTTACGTCGAGTCTACTTAATTAAATGATGATTACGGTTTTCCCTCGGGAATAAAATTATCTATTGTGAGGAAATCTGATAGCTTACGAAGACTAACGTCATCAAGAATAAAATGAATGTCGTCTTTTGAATTAATACCAATCAAGAATCAATATTTAAGTCAGCAGTGCAATTCTCTAAGCAACACGACCTCCAGCTCGACGCTGCGGCAGCGGCGAATTACAATTTCGTATTCACTAACTTGGCTTACGTGGCACTAGCGCCACGAAGATTTACGGATTTTGATGGAACTACTCAAGGTTGAATAGTTTGACAGTTCTTCTATGAAAATCGGTATTCACTAAGCAAAAAAAACCTAGCCTTCGACGACCGCCTCGCCCACAGCCTCGACCACAGTCTCGACTTTAGTTGTCAAATCAAAAGCTTCTATTTTGTAGGCGAACCGTCCAAAATAAAGAGTTTTTGATGAAATTATAGAAGCTAGGTGAATATTTGTTTTGTTTGTAATAATATCATAGTAGTAATACAATGGCTGCTCGTGTATTGTGCATCATATATATATTAAAAGAAGCCAAAAAAATCAGACAATTTACGAAAGCGTCATCAAGCTCGTGAATTGCGTGAATTACGAACAATTTCTCACGATTCCGAATTTATTTCTAACTACAGATTCTCTGAAGATTTGCTGAATATTTTAATAGAAGATATTTCGACATAGATCTACCTAGACGTTTAAGGTCTAGTGGAGTAACTAACAGACTGAAGGTAAGAAGCTCTTATTTTTCTCTTATGGCATGCATATTGCCCATTATTTTGTAGGCACCTACCTACCAACTAGTTTACTGACTGAAGGGTCATATGTATTATATAAAAATATTGAGATCATGTTACTTAGTAAAAATATTAATTTATTTCAGGTTTTGTGTATTCTATCTTTTCTGGCGAACGGACAATACCAGAAGCTGGTAGCAAAAAATGTGGATTGCTATGTGTCACAGTCTTCTGCTTCACGGGCTATTCATGCTGTTGTAGATGCATTAAAAACCACCCTAATATTATAAATAAATATATTAGGTTTCCACGAAATGCAAGTGATAGGCAGGCTCTCAAAAAAAGGTCTCTATGAATGAATAAAAATACATTTTAATATAAGTATTATCTGTACAATATTTTGTAATTTATGATTGAGATAAGTAAGTAGATCTAATAGTAGTACAAATTATTAATAAATAATAATAAATAAATTATTGTTTAGTAGTTTTTATGAACCACCCTGCATGAACCACCGTTGACTCAGGCTCAGCCTCTGCTGGAAATGAAAAATCCTAAAACAAAAAGTATGAGTTCATTTATAAAATCATTACTAATTACTAATAGAATATACACTAAACTAATGATACTGTTACTGTTACAAGCAAGTATTCATTACCTATTGTTATTTACCTACCTGCTATATGCTTTCTGAATTGCCTGAACTGCAAGCACTGCAGGCTACTCATCATTTATAGTCTGTAAAGAAACGATTACAATGAACACTATTCTCAGATTCAACTTTATAAATTATAATATTAGGTAACATATCTCACTTACCAACAAAAAAGCTGGACTATGGCTAGTAATTGGCGGAGGAGTTGGTGGTATTGGTTCTGGCTCATCAGGTGGGTTCTACAATAGTAATGAAAAATATTAGCATTTCACAAGTATTTAGGTATACTTGTAAGTAAAACCATTTAAAACATACTTCAAATGGATGAATGCAACCCATCTCTCTTTTATAGAAGTCAAATTAATTTCTTTTACTGCACCACCACCAGTACGATGCCTAGCTAGGTTTTGCAGACTGAACTTTTTTTTATAGGCTGACTTTTAATTCTTCCACTACTAAAACAAGCAAAGTGGAGTTTAGTGCTATAGGGAAATATTTCAGATATAAAATCAATTAAAAGTGAACTGACCTTAGCCCATTGCAACCAAGTTTTGATGCAGCCATTGCCCTCACTATTTAGAACATGGGCAACTTCCTGCCAAGCTGCTCAAGTACGGTCTCTTGCATGAGCGGTACGTGCGTGTCCGGAGACGAGAAACTTGTTCCAGCCAAACATATGTATCTACTAATTTTTCTAGCTGGATTGACTAGGAACCATTGATCGCGACTTCCTTGCTAAAATAAATCAGAATTCTGTTATTCTATTGAAACTAATTCGTGTGACAAGACCCAACTAAGCAACAATAAAACTTTTACCAAGAACATACGTTTACATAGAAAATATGTACTTACGATACGCACTGTTATTCCTTTCTTTAAAAACTATAAATCTCATTTCATAATTAATGCAATACAAAAGAGTAAGTGGATGGGCGAAACAAAGTTTTTTGTTTGTAACATAGGTTTATTATTTTACTCTTTGGTTTGTAAACAAACAAACAAAGTGTTTGGGTTATGCATGATGACGCGATTGCGACCTTGATTTTTTTTGAGGTACGAAGCAAGCGAGGGTTTGATGACATTCTGCCACGCAAACTAAAATAATTAAAGAAATTGATGTAGACTTTCTTTCTATCCCTAAAACTGCAAGTATGTTATTTATTAAACCATTTTTTGTATTAATAAAATGTATTAACATATTATTTTTAATTGAATTGGCTTAGTAAAAATAAAACGGTTTTTACCGACAAAAAGTTTTTGTCAAGCTCTAACTCGCCTTACAGAACAGCGACGAACGACACAACCTCCAGTTCGACGTCGAGCTGAAATGCGTTAGTGAATACGAATTTGAACAGCGCTGAGCTCGACGTCGAATTCAAGGCTTGCTCGACGTCGACCTCGTCGTTGAGTACAGCCACGAATGGTTACGTTAGAGAATCGCATAGCTGAATCAGTTACGAAAAAATAAATTTAGAATAAGAAATGACAATCGAATCTGTAAATTTTGTAACTCCGCAATATTCAAATTTTGAACATGACTGGCAAGAAAAAAAACAACTGAATATTTTATTTTATTTTTAAATTTGGATCATGTATGTAAACTCTTTTCAACAGATAGGTATCCGCAATCCCCATAACATAGGCATAACGGATGTAGGATATGGGTCGGCCGCGCCCGCCGTGGCATAGTGAAAAGGGCGCGGTACTCCCCGCAGGCAATCTATTAGTAATGTGCTATCAACGTTATGTTTCGGCCCTTATGCTGTCACCGAACTAGGTACGGTCCATTGAAGTGGTCATTATAATCAGCCCTTTGTAAATATCAACAGTATATGATATAACTTTTGAACGATAAGTACGTAACTTTGTGATACATATTCCATAATTCAATACTAACTTACTACAGGTGGAGTGTCCGTTTATCACTTGTAAGAACAAATAAACAACTTGAAAACTTGAAGCTGTATGTTCTTGGATTTTTCATTCAAATCGTCTTGCTACACTTTTGTTTTCCTCATACACTTGACGTTCATAATACAATTTAATAATTAATTTAATATTATTGCACGTCTTGTATATTTACAACATAAATACAAAACACAAACTATAATATATACTGGGTGATTTTGTTATCACTGGCAATACTTGCAGGGGTGGAAGTACTCATCAATGTGAACAACTTTTATTATAGGACTAACTGTGAAATCATGAAAAAATTATCATCTGTTCCATACAAAAGTTCAATACCTACTCGACCAAAATGTATGAAGCAACCGTATTATTTTACGCGATATCAGAGTTAGCCCTATAATAAAAGTTGTTCACATTGATGAGTACTTCCACCCCTGCAAGTATTGCCAGTGATAACAAAATCACCCAGTATAGACAATTTCCTCAAAGCTACTCCCGCTGCCGATTTTTTTTTTTTTTTTGAGCAGGAACAGAAAGGTGGTGGGTCCAGGGGACCTTCTTCCACCGTTACGCGGACTTTTGCGGTGAGCGCTGAGGGCTCTCAACCGCTACTTAAAACTAAATAAATTTAGGGCAACGGTAGCCTGAGGGTGCCCCCTGTGGGGCTCGACCTCGGCTCAGGACGTTGCCTGGGGAATGAGGGAGGACTTAGCATGCAAATATATTATTTGGGGATCGGTCGGATTGTGCCGCTGCCGATGGGCAAGGATCCCAACAGGCTGGCAGCGTTCCCTCTTTGTATGGCCAAGATAATGCGTTAGTGGAAAATGCTCCCTACCCGCTGGTCTCCCGAAGCCTCGATGATGATAAAATACGAACTTCTGATCCCCACGAACCCATGTTTTCCTCCGCAAAAGACACCTATAAATACCTTATTACATGAGATATATGTCACACTATTTTTGACAAATAAAATAATATGGTAGGCACGGTCAGCAACATCAGCTGAGTAGATGCAAATTTACAAATCACCTCTAATACTAACTATCCATCATAATCACCGTTTACTTTGATCTTGTACCGAGCGGTTAGTAAGTAGTTGCACGCGGTACTGCGCGGTCATATGAACTTAGCGTTAGAGTAGAAACTCTGGGACCAAAGTAGCGTAAATTAGGCCTTATTGAGTCCACCAGAGACCAAAGGGTTGGCTCGTACCTCGGCTAGAAGCCTCGATATACAGCGAGCCATTCTTTTGGGCACCCTACCCATAGACAGTGACGTAAATTCTGTATTTTATCTTTAAATTTTTTGTAGCCTGTAACATGCTAAAATATTCCTTTGTAATAATAATTCAAGTTACTTACCTCACCTACATAACATATTTCCCGTTACGTAATCGTGCCATGAATTTTTTTTATTTATTTATAGCCTCGCAATTTATATGTATACTTTGGGGCTACGTGGGGTCTCGCTGTTAGATTTTGACAACAGCTGCTAGTTGGTTTGTGAAGTTAAAAATATCTAGTTTAGATATTCGAATTTATCTGGATAATGATTGAGAAAATAAGTATTTTATAGAAAACCTTTATGTATTATACCGGCTGACCATAGAGTAGGTATATATTCATGTAAATTCCAGAGTTATAAAGTAATTAGTGAAAAAAAGTAAAATAACACAAAGCAATGAGTGTTTAAATAAATGGCAGACAAACGAAAGTAATCATCACAAAACAGTCGCATTTTTCGATGTGATACCTATTTGTATGAAATATAACTCATGGATAGAACAATGCATAGGCATATAGGGTACTTTTTTGTTTTTATCAGTGAGCAACCTTGACAAGTAGAGAGATGGTCCACCTGATGGCCGCTACCGCCTATTGATATGATCAAGAACAATAAAATTTCCAATGTATTTTCAGCTTTTAAAAAGCATTTGAAGGCTTTCAAATATGATCTACCGGAACACACCGGTAGCTAGCCAGGCGGGTACTACAAAATACATACAGTTTTTTCTTTCGATCGTAGCCGGAACTATCTTTAAGATGCTACAGAAAAGTATGCGGAGTCAGTGTGACGAATTTTCGTTTATAATCGCCCACTCACAACGCAAACATTCGTCTTGACTCATATTATATTCAGCTAGTGATGTCACCAAGTTACCTACGTGACAGTTAAGCCGAATTACACATAATGTGTGCACTACAAGGTGACTTCAAAATATTTTGACCACTGTTACAACTAAAGTGTACAATGACCTACTAAAAATCTAACCGGCCGGAAAACTTGTCATTTGTTTGTGTTCAATAACTCGTAAGGAGTCTGAGAAAAATGCCTCTATATTGAAACGGTGCAAGAATATTACTGAAGTAGGTAGTAATTTTTTTTGACTCAAAATGTTTGTAACTTTACACTACGACATTTTCTTGTGCTACAACACCCGTATTAGATACAGTAAAAATAATGAGATATATTTTTTACATCTGTACAATGACGACATGACAAAATAATCAATGTGCACTTACCTTTACAGAATTCTCGATACTAACCAAACTACAACGCGTTATTAGAAATTGTTCTTTCACGCTTACTTATCGTATGCGATGCTAATATTTATTATTTTATTTATAAATGTAAGTAGATAAACATTTTATAACGACGGTATGTCAAAGAACGATGACTATTCTAATAATACTTTATATTATATCTAAAAAAAATACATAAAAATGATGACATGGCCGATGGTGGTGTTGCATTTTAGACTGCAGAAGTCTTAACCCAGAAATTTGAAATCATCAATAACTAGTGTTTTAATCCGTGGTTTTAATAACTAAAAAAACAAATCCAAGCAAAAGTTATATTATAAAGTGGATAATGAAATTACATCACTAAACCAGAAATAATAAACTTTGACCTTAAATAATTATAAAGCCTGCACTTTGGAGGTCATATATTATTACTACTGCATTTATGTATGAATTCGTGCAAAATATAACCTCCCTGTCTTGTACTTAAAATTAGTGGCACGTCGTTTTGACAGCCCATATCTGTAGTTAGGTACATGTTGCGAAATCGTCAACCTAGATTTCGTCCTCGCCGGCGAGGACCGTCGCGACGTCCTTCCCAGTCTCGTCCCGATTAAGCGGCCCGAGCTGCATATTAGCAATCCGACCGATCCCCAAATAATATATTTTATTTGCATGCTAAGTCCTCCCTCATTCCCCAGGCAACGTCCTGAGCCGAGGTCGAGCCCCACAGGGGGCACCCTCAGGCTACCGTTGCCCTAAATTTATTTAGTTTTAGTTTTAAGTAGCGGTTGAGAGCCCTCAGCGCTCACCGCAAAAGTCCGCGTAACGGTGGAAGAAGGTCCCCTGGACCCACCACCTTTCTGTTCGAGTCCAAAAAAAAAAAAAAAGTGCCAAAAAGAGAGAAGCTTAGCGAGACCTCACAGTAGAAATAATATACTCATGTCAAGACGCATCGTCGCTATAAAAAAGTAGGTATTTGATACGGGTAACTGCTACAATTATTTTAGATTGAGAACCATTAGACATAGATAAAATGGGATACCTATTTTATCCCGGATAAGCATTAGATGCGGTTGAAACTGCGGGGACAGGTATTAATAAATACAGGTGTGGTTATGCCATATAAAGAAAAAAAAAAAGTATTAAATTATATTTATTTTAGACTCGCACAAAGATAATAGCGTAAAAAGAACGCCTAGAAAATAGAATGGTGTTCTTTTAAAAAAAAACCGAAAATAGCAAGAATGCAAAACCTCATTCTGTATTTCTATATTCTATTTTTCGGCAGGCAATATAATAGGTAGAACATAAGTAAGGCTTTGGTAACAAGGATCACGTACTTAGCTTAGTCATCCGGCCTCGCCTTATTGACGTATTGTTTTTTTTTTCGACAACACAGGCGTTAACCTCTAGCTGTTATGACTAAAGTTCATGTTCTTTTTGGATGTTTTGTATTGATGCATCGAGTTCCTCTACGTTATACCTACTTATTTTTTGTGTGTATACTGTTACCTTTTATCTCCAAAACACGGTGAAATTAAAATTAAACAAAATAATTTAAATGGGGTAATATTCAGAACAAGTATTTAGTATATAGTATTTCTTGCTACAACTCACTAGGGGACGCTGAAATATACGTCAAAAAATAGAACAGAATATAAATGAAAAGTTATTTTTTTTTAATACTTTTTTAATCCTACTCCATATATTTTTATTTCTATTTAAATCACGAATTATTCAGCTGTACATTTTTGCACCTTGCTTTGTAATCAAGTTTAATCTCAATTATCCGTGTTGTAATCTGTCATGGAATAAAGATTATTTTACTAACGCTCATAAAAAAGTAATACATACTGGCACGAAATTATTATTTAATTGTGGTAAAGGCCTTCAAATAAAAGATAAGGAGTAGACAACACAACTAAACACCAATTTTATTTAATGCAGTTTTCCACGAGTTAGAATAATTTTTGTTTAAATATATAATATATATTTATTTACATAACACATGGATATAATTTAATAATAATGATGATTGTGATAATTATTTCAATGCTTTGTTCAGCAAAAATTAAATTGAATGTTACTAACTGAAAATTATTATTATACATAATTAAATAAATAATTATCTAGTTAGTGGCAGCTGTTACTAATCTGAATCGCGACGTTTTACCTATTAAGCGATTAGACTACTAATTTATTTAAGAGGATTTATAAATAATAATCACCCAATTATAATAAAGCGATGATAACTAATTAATGTTTTAGCTTAGTGCTCCATGGGGAACGTTGCCCCTGTCACATAGTCCAAAATGACCTGTCTCAAATACATAAGTTGAGAAAGTTGAGGTAATTGTTAGACTAGTGAGGTCATGTTTTCAATTAACATTTAACGCCATGCGCCAGTAGAAAAAAAAAATTGCTACTTTTCAATTGTCAACCGAAAATTTAAATCCGTTTTCCAAAAAGGTAATATTCATGTTTATACATTATTTCATGTTTAAAAAGAGATCCCCCTAATTGTTTACTTTTTAGGTCATCTAAAAAGTAATAGTCTTTTTTGTCCTTATATTTTAACTTATTTAGGGAAAGCAAAGGGTTCTAGCCCATACAGCCTCGTCATTTAATAACCTACAAATAGTTCACATTATTATCAAGTTGCAATATGTCAGTGCATGTTGAGCAACATATGAACATTAACAAAGAACCAGGTGTGGTGTAGGCATCCTACGTAAAGTCTAGATACGGCACGCGTTAACCTTACTTGCACCGGCTTTGTCGAATCCGACCCTGAGTGTGCCCTAGTCCACGTCACTGCCTCACTGGCATCTTTGAATACGAATAATATGCTTTTATTTGTTAGCAGGGTATAGATTTGCGTATTATTCAAAGTCAATGTCAAAGTCGCCTTCAAGTGAGAAGAACCGGCAAGAAACTCAGCAAGGCTACATTTTTTTATATATTTTTTTTGGATAGTCTGACAATATTGGTTTTTTCCATTAAATGTTTTACCATTTTTAATGCAATTTAATAAGTACATACACAAAATATGAAACACTTATGTAACACATAAATTAAAATCAAAATCTATTAGATATTTTAGAAAACTTCCATAAAAAAGTTTAATTGGACATTTTATAACACAGACATCATACAAATTTCATCCAAACAAATCAAATGTAAATCAAGCAATCTCAATACGAAATGAGCATTCAAAAGCAGTTTAACAAACTAATTAATTCAAATAGACAGTAGCTTAGCTTACAAAATGTGGATTTAGCAATTATAGATTTTACGAAAGATGAACTATACATCGCGTTTGGAGGTCGTTGTGAAAGAATAGAATGGTAGGTCAGCAGTTTCAATATTCTATCTTTCTCTTTTTAACTAAATACATAAACAAACAACGCGTCTATAAAATTATATGAACCTTATAAAGACAAATTAATTAATTAATTGAAATATTTATATTACCTATAACAAAATACAATCTATAATAATAGAAAAAAAATCTAGGCTGAGCCAGTATATTTTGATTATATCCTGAATTATTTTTGTGAGGCAACAATGACATACTGCATCCCTAAAAAAAGGGTCACATGTCATAATTGTTTAAAGACGACGGAGATATATTAATTAATACGTCTACTTTATTTTTTTACTATGTATACCTAGGCCTATGTTTAACCACAATATCACTTTTATAAGTGATGAGGTAGCCGAAGGTGGTAAGCACACAAAGCCTAGAAGGAACTCACTCTCAAATGCAACTTCCGGAACACACCGGTAGATGCTTACAGAACATTAAGGCGACGCCTTGAAGATTTTGTTTGCAAGGATTCCGATTTTTCTCATCAATGACTGAAGCGAACGAACTGAAATTTATTGTAAGAATTCGTCATGTCTTTGACTTTATTTTGTACGTTGCATAACATGATTGGTTAACTTTTATAACACAAAATAATTAATCAAAAAGACCTCTTTAAAATAAGAGATTCCAATTTTACCGGCATTGAAGATCGATTTGAGGTTCCAAAATTTCTACACATATTAATTGAAACTGATACTATAATTTGTACATAGGTTTTATGAAATATATTTGTAGTTTTTAAATTAAACAATAAAAACCGCATACGCCCGTTCCGTTTACGCGGGTTTTCTATGAGAAGTCGCTATAGTAGGGAGCGGGACGCAGCACGTTGAATTACAGATTTTTAAGCTTAACGCGGCGTCACCAATCTAAAGATGCAAAACCAAATTTTAATAAGGTCAAACTTTTACTTTAAATTCATTTTATATTGTAGAAATCGGTACTAAGCGTTTATTATAATGTTATTTATTATTCCAACATAGATATCGATAATTGGGTGAAATATGACAATGATTGTTGAAGGTGTCGAAATAAATTATGCCGACTTGGGAGCATTACTGGCGTGCGCTGCGTAACCCTGTATATTATGCTTATTGAAAAAACAAAGTAGGCGTAATGTTCTGCTACCCGTGCGAAGCAGGCTGTCGTTATAACAGCAATAATTATCCATCCATATCCATCTTAAATAGGATCGTGATTAGCTCTTTCTAATCCTGTTTCTAGGTTGAAATGAAAGTGACGTATCCTAGCATGAAAGTCCAAGACCGGTAGAACTGCTTCTATAGTTGTCTATGCTTTGTTCTTAAATGACGTCATAGACATATGATATTGTATTGTATGGAGCTCTCGAGTTGCATAGACACTATTCGTTTGGAATTTAATTTATCTTCTAATATGTTAAAACGGGTAGTTTATATCGAAATATATACCTACACAACTTCGCCCCGCAGATTCACCCGCGTTCCCGAGCTTAGGTTTTCCCGAGTTAAAAAGTATCACATATGTTTATCCAGAATATATCCTGTCTGTGTGCCAAATTTCATCCTAATCTTTAAACGTCAAACTTTTCATAATAAAGGTCCAAACTTACATAACAGAAGCCTGAAATTAACGCGGATTATTCTTCAGAATGTTAAAAAGCTATAATATGTATAATAACTTTCCTCCGCCCCGTGGTTTTACTTGCGATCCCTCTTCTACGAATACCTACATAATAAAGTAAAAATTTCGCGATGTCGTTGATGAATCAATCACTGAATGAGTCAAGACTTTTCTCTTTACCTGTGGTGAAAATGGTGTTATTTTATCACGAGTATATCTGGCAGGAGCTCGGTAGTTAAGTTTAGATAATAAGTTACGGCAATCGCGTTCGTTCGTATAAGTTTGTATGCAAAGACAAAATCAATAAGTTAATATATAATTTCTACCTACCTCTTCGTTGATAGACGAGATATTACTAAGTGGCTGTCGTTTTATTATAAATGTGAATAGCTCAGACCTTTCAACACAAACCGTTAACCGCTTGCAACAAACACAAAACAAGAAGCAACAAAAAACGCAAAAGATATTAATATTTATCATATCGTAATCCGATGCGGTAAGTATTATGACATCATCCGCATGGATTTCTACTTCAATCAAAAACAAACTCTATTCCTTTAGTGATAAAGGAATTATTTAAATCATTGATTAATCGTCGGTTCTTTATTGATATTCAAAACGTAGATATAAAATGACGTATGTAAATGAAGACCCTAAATTGGAATGTATAACGGATCGAATGAGTTAGTTTGGTATTGTGCTCGTTTCCTTCGATGGTTCATTACCCTACGTCCGCTAATTGAAGGAAAGAGGCTATAGAATACCACATAAATCTATAATCTACCGTTAGTCATTTCAATAAAATCACCATAACTTAGCAAGGTATATTGCTTTTTTAATTATCTAATAGATAACTTTACCATAGTCTATCTTTTGAATTATTGAAAAAAAAACCTTCCATTATAAATAACTGCGAAAGTGAGTTTGTTTGTTGGTTTGTTTGTTTGTTTGTTACCTTTTCACGCCTAAACCGCTGAAGCGATCGCGATGAATTTTACTACGCAGATAGCTTATGGTATGGAGAAGGACATAGGCTACATTTTATCCCGGGATAATACAAGATCCCTCGGGAACCTGGGTGAAACCGCGGGATGGAAGCTAGTAATATTATAAATACGAAGGCATATAACTATAATACGCATGTATGTATGTGTGTTTTTTACAATCACGCCCTAATGACTGAACGGATTTAGGTGAAACTTGACTCATAGATAGATCGTATACTGGATTAAAACAATTATTCCTTATGAATATCAAAACTCTACGACCAACTGAGGTTTGACCTACTAGAAATGGTTCACTTACTCGCGCTATAACTCCAGTTTAAAAAGTTATCGGATAGAAAATTAATAATATATATATATATATATATATATATATATATATATGTTTAAGTAATAAACAGTCCAAAATCTCTTATGTATGTTTTCCCAGGTTAAAAAGTAGCCTTCTCCATACCATAGGCTATCTGCATACCAAATTTCATCGCGATCGATTTAAGCGTGAAAAGGTCACAAACGAACAAACTTACATTCGCATTTATAATATTAGTTAGGATATTGACGTTTCCAACAATGAAAAACATACATGCCTCCAGCACAAATTTCGTGCTTTCACTGATTTTACTTGTTAAAACAAGTCGGAGTTGAGTCATCAAAAAAGATGCTAAAATAGGAAAGTGTTACGTTTATTAGCAAGACAACAAACATCTTAGACCCGTACGATTACGTATCTTTGTTGCAATCAGTTTCATTTTGTTTTTAATAAGGATCCAACTATGTAAGTTAATATAAGATTATGAAAAATACAGTGCTAAGAGCCAGCTGTCAGTTACAGGAAATCACAGCATGAATAGATAACAGGAAAAACTACTTAAAATACACAAATAAACTGAAGGAATAGATCTAAACTTTAGTAAACTAAAGTATATTAAATTAATGAATTAAACTGAAACTACTTATAAGTCTAAAGAAATATTACGTTTTCGGAAATTTATTCTATTGAAATGAAGCACTATTTGCATATAGGTATCATATGCAGTTATCAGAACGTAAAAATTTAGAATAACGCTATATCTAACCGATTACTAAATGAAACTGATGCTAACAAGTTACGTAATAGTCGCACCGGTAGCTGTGAGTGAAATTGGCTATTAGTTAGAAGCACTTAAACAACGTCACATTGCAATATTAACGACTCGCTTTGAAAAGGTCAGATAACTATTTGTTTTTATGTTCTGTGCTCATTTGATGTTAGAAATTGATTATTTACTTTTGTGTGTAAATAAGCTTTATTTTCATGCCAAATAATAACATTTTCAGCTAAAAGATAAAGGAATTATTTAAAACACTGTGAATTATTTTTCCAGCAGTGGACGTCTTGTGGCTAAGATGTTGATGACACTGTCTCATAAAACGCTTTTATTAAAATGGTTATATAGATATAATATAACACATTGACTGACAATTACAGGAAAGTGGTTTATTAAATACATCATGTATTTATTAGATACTAGCATTCGCCCCACGGTTTCACCCGCATTCCTGTGATAATGTAGCCTATGTTACTCTTAGGCCCATAAAACTATCTCTATGCAAAAAATCACGAACCGTTATTTCATTGCTGTTTAAAGAAAGACATACCTACTAACAAATACACTTTCGCATGTATAATTGTTTGTTGGGATTTTTTAACGATTGTTTGTCAGTAAATTAAAGTCTAAAATACTTCGACCAGACATCAACCTTTATATAACCACAGGGTGATTGACTTCGAACAAATTTGGTAACAGCATTGCGTTACTAAAATAGTCGCAAGTTTACGTCAAACTGTTTACACGTACAATGCCATTCAATATTAGACTTAATTACTGGTACAATATGAGTAGTAATAGTAAAGCTTATGGTATCCATATGCGTTAACTGAATGTGATGGGAATCTTAATTGTCTACCAAATTCGTTACATTTAAGTGTTTGTGGTGTAATGAATATAATAATTATTACTGGGTTTTATGTTAAATAGGGTTGTTGAGTTTGAATTAAATACATGTAAGTAAGTACTCAAATAATAAATTAGAACAAAAAAAAAAAATGTAGGTACCTACAGCTCTTGCCCTATAGTTTCGCATAATAATATAATATAGTTTTTCGGAATTACAGTAGGACAATTTGTGTTATATAGTGTTATAGAAATACCGAAAATTCGATAGGTTAATCAAGACTAATATTAATTCTTCACAAAAAATACCTTATATTTACTAATTAAATCCAACTCTATAAAGAAACAATCGACCGGACGGACGACGCCTACCTGTAATAAATCGGAAAAACAAAAACTGATTTAGACACGCGATCGCCCTTGTTTCAAACTACGAGTTTATATTGTGATTATGAAAGAGCTTTTTACGAATCCATTTTCAATGCTATAATATTTAAAATATCAACAAATATGACAAATAGTTGGTATTTCTTTAATGATATTAAATTAAGGTAAAGAAACTGGCACCTTTACAACTTAGATATAAGACATAATGAATATATAATAATATACAATATAAACCATCTGTTTCAGACCAAATTAATTAGTGTAAGGATTCCTTACGAATTTCACATGTACAGAAAATCGATCGAACTAATTGGTTTAAAGTTAAGCAAGTTATAAATAACCCTGCAAATTACAACGTACATCCAAACAGGATAACAGAATATAAGCTTGATTGTAAGGGACGTGTGAATTGTGTTATTCGGCCATTGGAAATAGGACAGCCATATCTGAATGTAACAATGCACTGCAGTTTTGTGGAAAAATGACATCATCCGTAGGATATGGAGTATGTTTATTAAATGTACATTGTATCGCACTTAGTAGTTAACTGGCATAGATAATAGATAATTTATTTATTACTAGCTATTCCGCGCGGTTTCACCCGCGTTCCCGAGAGATCTTGTGTTTTCCCGGGATAAAAGCCTATAGATTCCTTCTTCTTCCTAGATAAATGGGCTATCCAACACTGAAAGAATTTTTCAAATCGAACCAGTAGTTCCTGAGATTGGCGCGTTCAAACGAACAAACAAACAAACAAACTCTTCAGCTTTATAATATTAGTAAAGATTCTAAGCTAAATGAGGTGCAGTAGATCCAATAAGGATGTGGCTGTCACACGTGTCATACTTGAAAATAGATGCTGCATTTTGGGGACTGATAGGATAAAAAGCCTTAAATTTCTTGTTAGTTTTTTTAATTAAATGAATACTTGCTACCTAAGCACTCATTTACGATGAGTCTATACATAATCAATTATTTATGTACCTACTGGACGTTCATAACTTATTTGATTCGAGATTTAAGTTACTTATTCAGAAGTAAGACGCGTGTGGCAGCCACAGTATTTTTCATCTTATTGTACTCTAAACATGCTCACAAAATCAAAAGCAAACGCTTATGGTTAAATGGACTGAAGTAGAGAATTACCTGTTAAATTTTTTCAGTTACCAAAAGATTTACGCACTATATCATTAAACGCTTTTATTAAATGTTTCATAGATAATGACGTCACACATAAAATAATAGTGGTCTATTAAATACATCATGTATTTATTAGATACTAGCTTTTAACCCGCGGTTTCTCCCGCATTCCTGGGATAAAGTAGCAAATATCACTCTCCGATTCACAAACCTATCTCTATGCAAAAAAATACTCATTTTTCCGATGCTGCATGAAAGAAGGACAGACCATCAAAAGAAACAAACACACTTACGCTTTTATCATAAGGGATAGTTAGATTATATTTAACACTTAATAGTAATCTTGGGACCAGTTCCTACTCTGTGAGAACGCTATGTGATGACACTTCTTGTGACAAATATAAGATATAGCGACCCCGGCTTCGCACGGGTAGCAAAGCATTTATAAGCACTTTCTTCAACTATTTCCTTACGCGGCACACGCCAGTAAAGCTCAAGCCAATTTAAACAAAACCTTAAAATTATATATTTAAACCTTCCTCATGAATCACTCTGTTCATTGATGAAAACCGTATGAAAATCTGTTCACTAGTTTTTGAGTTTATCGCGTTCAGACAGACAGACAGACGCGGCGGGGAGATTTTGTTTTATAATATGTAGTGATAGTGTAGTCCATTTAATTGGAGACAGATCGAGTGGCTTCATTCTTCAAATAATGCCCATGAGACACCCTAGTACTAAGTCTCTATTCGAAACTGTGAAATGTACATTTGCTTTGACACTAGCACAATGCCTTATTTATGTTAAAGAAGTTTCAACTTGTCATTAACATTCCTAACTTAACTGCAGCTAGACAATTACTTAGTTCGTACGTTTACATTACCCTAATGACCATGGCTTCGCCAAGCGCAAGTCAGTTTGTTTCATTATACCTACATACTAATAACTGATAAGGAGACACTTAAAAAATATAAGCAGTTAACTAATGAGCAGTTAATCAACTGAATAACATTTCTCTTTAACTTTTTTTTATTCCTTATCTTTATTCACTGATCCTGCTTTGTCAGTAGTTTTATTTATTTCGCATTATCTGTGGTTTAGGTCATCGTACGTCGCGAATGTCGCGGTATTTCAACAGCTTAATGCCAAGAAAGTTGACATTCCTCGCAAAATATCAAAACCATTTGCGTGAAGACATTTGCGACGACTTTGCGACATTGCGTATACCCACTTCTATGTTTATTTGTGCTTATATATTTTCGTAAACATAGGAAAAGTGTAGGTTTTATATCACTGAAGTGACTAAGCATATAAGCGGTCATGGAAAAACTTTAGTTATTCCGTGTTCCAGTCAATTACTAAATGATTATTTTAACATATCATTATAGGTATATTTCCAACTGGCAAGACCAGGCGCTAGAAAAATCCACTGCAATAATATAAAAAATAGATCCTGCTTACGGTTGTGCTTGCCGACTTTACTGCCCCTGATAACTTAACATAACATTATAGAACAATACGTAAAGTATTTAGGTTTCGTAAATAAGTGAACAAATATAGGATAGATAAACTCATAAAGTTATAAGTCAAGTTATTAACTGCGACAACATAAACAGTTAACTCAGTGATAGTGACTTCGGATGTCGCGAAGGTCGTGGGTTCGAATTCTACAATGAGCTTTCGGTGTAGGAAAATATCGTGGGGAAACCATGGTAATAGAGTACTTTGTAGTACCCGCCTAACTGGTTTATACCCTCGAGTTGGAATCTGTCACCAAATATCTACCGGTGTTTTCCAGCAGCTGTACTTGAGAGCCAGTTCCTTATAGACTTTGTGTGCTTACTACCATCGGCCACATCATCACTTACCAGTGACATATTGGTCAACAAAGAAAAATAAAAAATAACTTAGTGAAATTGTAGTTAAAATCAAAACTATTAAAGAATCAATTAAAAATCATCAAAACATTATTCATAATAAGTTCAAAATATTTACACATCCATTTCTAATTTACTTATCACTAAACTACGTTAATAGTAAGCATTCATTAAATCATTGTAAACATTAGGCATTACATCAATGAAGTCTGAGTAGATAATTACGATATTTATTTACAATCCTCAGCTTGACAGCTATTATCTCTTGTCAATATAGTTTGAGTAAGTACTTTGTTGCTCGCAGCCATTCAGAGTTGTGTCGTTCTCTCTCATTGTCTTTTATGTAGTGATCAATATGGGATTCAATGATCTCACCGGTTGTGATGGATTGTTATTTAGGGTGTTAAAATATCGGTAAGAAGCGTTCTGGCATCAGAGTTGTTGAAAAGTGACGGCTATAAAAAATATATTGCCAAAATGTTTTTGCGACTTTGCTAGGTGGATTGTTTGGGGAGGCTCGTGCCTCTACAGTGATAATGATTAAATAATGTATTATATAACGGTGAAGTGAAGAATAAAATCTGATTTATTAATTCCTAATATTGTGTAACTTAAGAATTGAATTGACTTGATGAATTTATTTCTGGTGATAAAAAAATTAAAAAATATTTTGACATATAAAGGTTTCAGGAATACCAATTATCTGAAATACCTTTAAAAACAAATAAAAAGTAATAATCTCCGATCAGTGGTTAGAATTTTTGTTGCGATTTAAGTTGACAGTCGCTTAACTAAAAAGTTGGAAGAGTTCATGCAGTGTACTAATGTACAACTTATTTTCATCTTTAATCGGAGTTAATTATTCGCATCTAATTCATTGCCGCTTTTGTCGTCAGCCTCCTCCGGCCGGTATCAGTTCAAGGCGTGATGGAGCACGCACTACAGCACCGAGAACGCGTCGGCGTGCAGGACTTCGTGCTCCTCGAAGACTACCGCTCCGAGGCAGCCTTCATCGACAATCTGAAGAAACGATTCCATGAAAATATTATTTATGTGAGTTTACTTCAAGTTTTAAAATACTGAAATTATTCAATATCCTCTATCCAGTCTATTTTAACCGAGTTCGAAAAAGGAGGAGGTCCTATGTTCGTCTGTATGTATTTTTTTATGTAAGTGGGTATGTTTACCGGTTTCTCCGATTTGGACCGATTTAGACGGCGAAAGAATTTAAGATTCTGGAACTCGTGCTACACTTTCCCTGACTTCAAACTATTTTATTAATTACCAAGACAATCTCCTGCTCCTCTACATTTTTATGTCATAAGTTTTAGTGGAAACCCGCTTTCATGTCGGATTTATTTTCTGTTAAAATTTATTTTGAATACCATCTCTCCAATTTTAAAACGTCATAATTTATAATAGTACATTATGTTCCATTAATTTATTAAAAGTAACACGCATATTCTTAATGCCAATTCACTTTAACATATTTGCATATAGATTAAAAAGCACTTGTTGCATAGGTTGGCATCCTATACTTTCTCGTTGCAAGCTGTGGTGACACAGCTTGCAACATTCATGTTGCACCGTAGCTTCATTTTAACATGATTGACTAACAAACAGACAGAATAAACAAACTTGTCGTCATATATGAGTCATATATTCTTATCGTGAAATGAAAAATGCAAAACTACTCTTATCTAGATTATCCGAGGTGATCATATTTTCGCGTCTTCGACATAAATATCGTATTCGACATTTGCCGATAAAACATGGCGGATAACTGAGAAATTCATTACATTTGAGAGATTCCGCCTTGTTTTTGAAAGCGCGAGAATCGGAGTCCAGTATAATAGCCATTAGCATATTTTTTTACTATGTAATATAGACCTGTATTTGACCACAATCTCACCGACCGAAGTTCACACAAAGTTTAGAAGGAACTGGTTCCCAAATGCAGCTGCCGGAACACACTGGTAGTGCTTGGCGACAGATTTTCAGCTTGATAGTAGCCAACCAGGCGGGTACTACAAAGTACGCTGTTTTCCTTCACCGAAAGCTCAAGGTCGTTGTAGCATTCGAACTCACGACCTTCGTCACGGCATACAACGACACTATATAAAACATCGCTATGTGTATACTGACACCTGTATTAGAAAACCAAGAAGACAGGAGGGAGCTCTTCTGTCTTTCGGCCCCAACAACACAATAAAATGTTTCAGATAAATAGTTATTTGTGCAACGAGAGAGCAAAGTCGTTTTTTGCTGCGAGTGCTGATTTTGAATCCTGAGTGTGGCGAGGGATTCAAAGGCACGAGATGCAAAAAACTTTGCTCTCGTGTAACACACATATCTTTTCACTTCAGCAGCGAGAACACTTTAGGACATAATACATTTACAAATTAAATATCAGTTTTATTTGCAGTAAATACTTATTTTCGTTTAAATTACATTAAAAGATATTTCTTTAGTTATTACGAATTTCCGGACGTGTTTGTCTTTGAGGTCGAATTTAAAATCGGAACTACGAAAGGGCTGGTCTTTGTCTCTCTCTCTTTCTAATGGAGGGAAAGAGATAGAGTGTGAATGTTTCGAATTGTATGATTAACCCAAGGCTGAACAAGATATTCGCGGCTTTCTGAAAAAAAAAATTAAAAGTTACTTTGTCTTACTCAGTGAGCAAAATCGCATTTTGCTCACTGATTACAGGCAGCAAAACCTACATGTTTGAGCTACTGAAGTGAAAAATTAGTTAACGCAAACTACTTTCAAATCTTATAACTTTAAACGAGCAATTCTTGTATAATTTACATATTTCGTGTAAAGTCCGACCAGAAAAATAAAACACCTCGCCAATTTGCGGAATTTGAAATTGTCAAAATATTTTCAAGTGGCGCCCTCACGCAGGTTCTTTATTTTTCTGGTCAGGCTTTGTCTCCGTAACGGCTGTATAAAATGTTGTAATATTTAGATATGGTTTTGCTTTTTTAGTTCATCTACATATATTAGGCGTCTTTCCTGGAAAAACGCGATTTTACACAAAAAAAATCTTGTAAACTTTAGAGGTACTTGCATTGATGCTGCTAACTAGTACCTAAAAACGTTTTTAGATGGCGCTATATGACATTATCTGAAAACGACAAGACCAAGCCGCAAGCCCAAGTACTGATGATCTGGAAGCGAATGAGACGGTCATTAAGTTTAGTTACATTAGTAGGTAAATAAGGTAATGATGATTCTTATCCATGTCCCCAGACCTACATCGGCAACGTGCTCATCTCTGTGAACCCTTACAAGAATCTGCCGATCTACACTGAAGAGAAAACCAAGCTTTACTACAAGAAAGCTTTTTACGAAGCACCTCCTCACGTGTAAGTAAAATTTTAATTATTAACCTTGGTACTTCATTGATTTTTAAAGTAGATAGAAAAGATAATCTATGCTAATATTATAAAGCTGAAGAGTTTGTTTGTTTGAACGCGCTAATCTCAGGAACTACTGGTTCGATTTGAAAAATTATTTCAGTGTTGGATAGCCCATTTATCGAGGAAGGCTATAGGTTACTTTTTATCCCGGGAAAACATAAGATCCCTCGGCAACGCGGGTGCAACCGCGAGGCGGAAGCTAGTTAACTTATAAAAGTAAATTATACCTTGTCAATAGTCTCCAAATGGTTTGCTGACAACAATTTGTTACTCAATTCTAAGAAGACTAAATGTTCAAGGTTCTCTCTCTCTCTCTACCTAATGTAGCACAAGTACCTAGATAGTCAAGTAATAATAGATAGCAGTAATTTGGATATGGTTAATAAAACTGTAGGTACCTACATATTCGTAGGCTTATAATTAGATATACAAACTATATTATAAATTACAATGGGATTCTTTCATTGATAAATTGAATTCTGCTGCATTTCCTGTAGGAAAAAATTAAACATTACATGTAGCAAAAGTTCACCTTGTTCATTGTTTTTTTTAATAGAAAATAAATAATACCCAGGACCGTGTTAAAAATTTCGAAGCCTGTGACAGCCTAACTAAAGTATTTGTCAAAATTACAGCTTGCATGACAAAATTTTTACTAGGCCCCTTTTTTCTTATGACTTACACATAACTACATATTTATCTACTGACACATAAAAATAAGTATTTCATAAAAATGATTATAATATCTATAGACATATTTGATAATCATTGATATGAATTAACGTCAGTATATTATCACTTTCTTCGAAGTGATATCTTACTTGTGTAAAAAACTCACTTGCTCTGTTGCCAAGGGAAACTGGGTATACACGTATCCTATAGGTTATGGTTGCCATTTTAAATGGCGCTAGAGGACGAGTAACATACAAGCTTCGCTTGACGTTTGTACCAGCGTTCCCGGAGAATCTAATGTTTTACCGCGATAAATAGTTATCTATATTTTATTCCCTACGATTTATCTATGTGTCAAATTTCATCCAAATCCATTCAGACATTGCAGCGTAACGAGTAATAAACATACGTAATGACATAGCGCTTTAAAAAAAAAACAAATGTGACCCAGAAAAAAAATGGCGATGACAGCTCGGAAAACATCGTGAGAAAACTATAGACCGGTGGTAAGATACTTTTTAGTACGCGCCTGGCTGAATATGGATACCACCCTGAAGTTGAAAATCTTTCGACAAGCTACCAGTGTGTTCCGGCAGCTGCATTAGCATTTGAGAGCCAGTTCCTTCAATACCATCCTTCATAAATGCCCTCTTAGAGCTTTATAACTGAATGGCTTTGAATTTGCTCGCGAATGGAACGCCCGTTCCAAAACTACCAATTAAAAAAAACCTGGAATCCCGAGTCACCGTTATCAACAAACTTTCAAGTTTATATAAAACGTTATGTAGACACATAGTCTAACATTGTAAATTGGAATAATACATAATAGAGACTATTGTATAATTTCCTAGTAATAATAATAGTATAAATATTATATGAGTGGATATAGCTATCAAAACTTGATAAGAACAATCGCTATTGAACGCACGGAACTAAATGTGCCTACGTGATATTGTAGTACATAGTATATACAGGATGATGTAAAAAAATTGGGGCAATAGGGAGGCGTATAATCAAGATGTCGGACGCCCCCCAGCCCGCTGGACTGACGACCTTAAAAGAGTAGCCGGACTGGGCTGGATGCGAGTGGCGAGAAACCGAAAAGAGTGGCGCGCTTTGGGAGAGGCCTATGTTCAGCAGTGGACGGATAAAGGCTGATGATGATGATGTTCCGGCAGCTGCATTAGCATTTGAGAGCCAGTTCCTTCAATACCATCCTTCATAAATGCCCTCTTAGAGCTTTATAACTGAATGGCTTTGAATTTGCTCGCGAATGGAACGCCCGTTCCAAAACTACCAATTAAAAAAAACCTGGAATCCCGAGTCACCGTTATCAACAAACTTTCAAGTTTATATAAAACGTTATGTAGACACATAGTCTAACATTGTAAATTGGAATAATACATAATAGAGACTATTGTATAATTTCCTAGTAATAATAATAGTATAAATATTATATGAGTGGATATAGCTATCAAAACTTGATAAGAACAATCGCTATTGAACGCACGGAACTAAATGTGCCTACGTGATATTGTAGTACATAGTATATACAGGATGATGTAAAAAATTTGGGGCAATAGGGAGGCGTATAATCAAGATGTCGGACGCCCCCCAGCCCGCTGGACTGACGACCTTAAAAGAGTAGCCGGACTGGGCTGGATGCGAGTGGCGAGAAACCGAAAAGAGTGGCGCGCTTTGGGAGAGGCCTATGTTCAGCAGTGGACGGATAAAGGCTGATGATGATGATGATAATCAAGAAAGAATTATCAATTTTATATTATTATTTATTTTTTTGTTTCTTCAAATATATGGTATTACAATAACCATAAACAGCAGAATTATGACGTCACAGTGCAATATAGTATAATACAAAAATCTATATATCCTTTGCCATTTCATGAAATATAGCTGATTCTGGTTAGAGCAATTTACTAAATAGATAAATATAAGGTAATTTAATTCGATAATATGTAATTTTTTATGACAAAAGAAGCCTACCATTGGAGATTATTTTTGATTATTTTGAGTTTCTCAATTTCGTCTAATATGATTTTAGTTAGGTACTTAGTGAATCGATTGAACTTCTTCACTCAAAAATTTTGTTTCTTTTCCATATTAATACTTGTTTCCGAACAATTAAAAATGGAGTTTTCGATATCTTCAAAATTGACTATTAATTTCCTAAATATACAGAAATGGTAGCCAATTTAACGCCCCAAAATTTAGCGTCACCCTGTAGGTAGATGCAGATGTATAAAAAATAAATTATATTGTTAAGTCTAAGGAGATGAGAGTTTGTTGTGGTGTGGAAGATATGTTATGAAAGCCAGACATTAAGAGTTATTAATAATAATAATATTATATATAGAAAACATCCTCAAAGCCCTCGCCAATAAAATAATAACAAATTAATTAATTAATTTTCACCTTTATAATATTATGAAGGTGAAAATACGGAAAGAGAAAGATCGAAGAAAGAGATTCAAATTAGAATATATGAATTGAAAAGTAGGCAATGCCGATAAGAAGATAAAAGGGACGAATGGAAGAAAGTTAGGTACAGTCAGCTTTCATAATAATCTATTGACGTTCTCTTGACAGTTTGTACTTTTGACGGTGACTCTACCTACTTACATATTGCGCGGAAAAAAGGAATCAATACATATAACAAGAAAAGTCCTGACACTCACTGACTGTCTCATCAACGCCCAGTCCAAAACCTTGAAATTTTGCACATAGGGCCCTTTATAAAAAATAGGCGCGGATAGCTAGTACCCAATATGTTAATATTTGTTAAAAGCGGAAGCGCCAGTAGAATCATAAAAATTAACAACAATAAGAAGTTAACTGATTCCGCGATCGTTTCCTACCATTGTTTACAATAACTAGTTATTTAATTTAACAGATTCGCTATCGCCGACAACTCCTACAGGTCATTGGTCTACGAACACAGAGAGCAATGTATTCTTATCTCAGGTAATTTATACACTATTTTTATTCATTAAAGATTTTTTTCAATATTGTTTATTAATTAGTTACTGTTAGTTAGTTCTTTTCGCGATATCAATGTTAGTTAATTAGTTGACCAGCATGACAAACCTAGCAAAGGTTTCGAAAATATACCATCTCAAATTAAATTAAATACTTCAAATGAGATAATTATGTATGAAAGAAAATAAAGTCGTTATAATAATGCTACGAACTCAATATAAATGTAGACTACAAATTCACCGATGTCGTATCGACAAATCAGGAAATATCCATCAAGATATTAGACACACAGTAAACATTTAATTTATTCCATAGGTGAATCAGGATCCGGCAAAACGGAAGCATCAAAGAAAGTTCTAGAATACATAGCAGCGAGGACTAACCATCTGCAAAATGTCGAAACAGTCAAAGACAAACTACTCCAAAGCAACCCTTTGTTGGAAGCCTTCGGAAATGCTAAGACTCACCGTAACGACAACTCGAGCCGTTTTGGCAAATACATGGACATCCAATTCAACTACGAGGGCGCTCCTGAAGGTGGACACATCCTTAATTACCTCCTGGAGAAATCCAGGGTAGTCAGCCAGATGTCTGGAGAGAGGAACTTCCATATTTTCTACCAACTGCTGGCAGCTGGAGACCAGGAATTATTGAAGCAACTGTACCTTCAGGGTAGACCTGAGGCGTACAAGTATACTACTGATTCGGTAAGTTTAATGACATTCATGCTTTTGACATACCTAGAGAACAATTTCTTCTTTGCAAAGACAATGATCACAGTTTTGCAATCATGTTCTCCCACTGGTACCAAATGGTCTAAAGAATTAAAATAGTTTATCTTTTAATTTTATATCTGGCGTCTGTTTCCAAGCACATAACCTTCAGTGCCATAGTGAATAGGCACTTTCTGGGCAAGCGTGCTACATCATCGGCGTTGTTGGTAACTCCTATTGAAATGAGTCGACGGTCAAACAAAAGCCCATTAAAAACAATTGGAATTCACACCGAAAAGCCGACTCGGAACGGGGAACTAGGCGAAAGTCTTCCACACTTGCGTTCGTAGGGTATCACGGGCCTATGCTGTATGAGCGTGAAGCCTGTCCAAAAAGAATTTGATTGTACAAAGAGGTCCAAAAACAAGAACCTGAGTATTTTTTGGACACCGCTTCTTAGTTTCTTTTACACCTAATAAAATTTCACTTTTCACCATAGGGCATCGACAGAGGAGCCCAGAAAATCAACGACGTGGAACAGTTCCATGTCGTCCGGGAAGCTATGAAGGTGATAGAGATTGGAGAAGCTGAACAGAGGGAGATCTTCGGGATCGTAGCCAGTGTCCTACATCTTGGCAATGTGAAGTTCGTGCAGAACGATAAAGGATTCGCTGAGATTCTCAGCCATGATGCCAATAGTGGTAATGCTGCTGAGGTAAGCTTTATTCAAAGTCAATGTCAATTATTCAGTTTAGGCCCTAGGAGGGCACTTATGAACATCGAAACTACTGAAGCTACCACCGATTCGGAAGTCGCCTTCAACTGAGAAGAACCGCCAAGAAACTCAGCAAGGTTACATTTTTTATATATATTTTTTTGGACAATCTTATTAGTCTACTTCTTGATAAGGACATATCTATAAGAGTAGTGACAATAAATGAGAAGAAGCAAGATTTAATGTTGGACGTAGCGATGAAAGTCGTGGGATCGAATCCTTCAATGAGCACTTTTCGGTAAAAGAAAATATCGCCAGGAAACTATAAAAGTAAGGTGGACTTTGTAGTTCCACTAGCTGAAAATCTGCCACTTACAGAATGTTTCAGCAGGTTCACTTGAGAGCCAATACCTTTTTTTTTATACAACATTGTCGGCAATCAAGCATACGGCTCGCCTGATGGTAAGCGGTTACCGTAGCCTATGAACGCTTGCAACACCAGACGTATCACTCGCGCGTTGCCGACCCTTCTCCCCTCCCCGATGAGTTCTGGCGACCTTACTCACGCGCAAGAACATAACTACAAGTTATTTGGCTGCGGTATTCTGGAAGGTGGAGGTACTTCCCCAGTCGAGCTGCTCTTTGAGCGACATATCGCTATGCTCTACCCCTCTTTATCTCTCTCTACGTTTGCGGTAACTGTGCATGGTTAAACCATTGTAAAATTTATATTTTAGAATTATTTATTTTTGGTGAACCCCATTCAATAGTTATTAATTATACTTGTATTACTGCAAGGCCCCTAACTAGGTCTATTGTTCTATAATTTGTTTATGTAAATGTGTGAGAGCGCGTAGTGAGTGTCATTATTTCGGACATTGCCAAATACAATTTTCTGACGTAATATTATACAGTCAATATTATATAAAAATATTTTAGTATAAATATTATAGTTTCATTTCATTTATTCAATAAAAGTAAATTATAAAACTAGATAGAATGCATATCTTTAGACAGATAGAAGGATTTGTTTTAAAGTTAATAGTTTAGTTACTTATTTATTTGATTTTAGGTAATAGTTGACTCGTTTGTTATCAAACACGATAACAATATAGGTAGTCATGCATGAATAATTATGATATAACTATTTGGAATAATTGACACATTTCCTTCCTGCTACAATATTTTATTTCGATTCATAAAAAGTTACGTTCGCCCAATAATCACCACATGCATAAGTGCCTAGCTGAGTTTCTTGCCGGCTCTTCTAAGTAAAAGCAACCTTCCGAACCGAGCGTTAGAGTCAGACTATTCATAAGTGCTTGTGAAGGCCTATTTGAATAAAAAATATTTTCATTTTCATTATCATTTCCATACAAAAACGTTAAGTTAAGCACCAGGGACCACATGTCGAACCTAATAATATAGGTTTCAAAAATATGCCATTTCGAAATATCCATCCAGTAAATTTACAAGTTGTATCATATAATTCTATGAATTATATATTGTGTACAAACCTATTTATAGTTCACCAAAGAACCGATATACCTCAACAAGGTTTTAAGGTGAAAATGGCCTACGTATAAAAAAAAACACTAAGATAAATAAGAATATCATAGGTATGTAATTATACTTTCTGATGTAACAAAAATTAAAATCATACGTTTAATTTTAGCTCCTAAAGGTAGATCCCACAAAGCTTCGCCAGGCACTAACAAGCCGCACCATTGACGCTCGCGGAGACGTCGTCAACACTCCCCTAGACCAAGAACAGGCGCAATACGCTAGAGATGCCCTCGCCAAGGCTATCTACGATAAACACTTCAGCTGGCTGGTCTCCAGGCTCAACGCCTCACTAGCTCCGAAAGGACATGACGTCCGATCTTCCGTCATTGGTATCCTGGATATCTATGGATTTGAGATCTTCCCGAAGAACAGGTAATATTTATCGCTGGAGATATTCATAATTCAAAATATTCGTAATAGGTCATTATCGAACAGTCACTGTTACGAATTACTGATGAACTACTCAATATTTAGTCGGTAGCTTTGTTTGTGTAGCAAGAAATTGTTGTTTAACCTGATGTCATCAACCTAAGATAAGTGGTTAAATACCATCTGTACGTGGTTGACATATATACAGTATTATTTTTAATAAATCATTTAAAAACTTAACCCCATGAAGCACTGCAGATGAATTAAGATACTACTTACATATAATCCTGTAGATACAACGTTTTGTATACTCATTCATTATGCAGATAGCAAATGAGTGGAACCTACTTTGGCGTTTGTATTTTCCAAATCGTACAATCTGGGAATGTAAAAAAATAACATATATGTTTTCTCAACAGCTTCGAGCAGTTCTGCATCAACTTCTGTAACGAGAAGCTACAGCAGCTGTTCATCCAGCTGACCCTGAAGCAGGAGCAGGAGGAATACCTCCGCGAGGGCATCGAGTGGGAACCCGTCGAGTACTTCAACAATATCATCATCTGCGACCTCATTGAAGAAAGGCATAGAGGTACAAATACTAACTAAATTATGTATTAAATAATCTAACTAAAGTCATTCTATTCCTTGCTTCAAGTCAATCATTGACTGGGGTGTGTAATTTGGAGTATTCTGGTACTTTGTAGTACCCACCTAGCTGGCTACCATCCTCAATTTGAAAATCTGTCGGCAAACGCCTACTGCTGCTGTAGCTACACATGAGAGCCCGTTCCATCAAGGCTTTGCGTGCTTACGTTCTCGTTATTTCGACATTAAGCTAATTTGTACTGTACAAAATAATGAGAGCTCTAGGTTCTATTGGTGTGAAAATATTTATTTACCAATAGCATAACTTAATTAAAAACTGAAGCCCTAATTTGTTATACGCAGGTATAATCTCTATCCTGGATGACGAGTGTCTAAGGCCGGGTGACGCGTCAGACATCAGTTTCTTGGAGAAGCTGACGCAACGTCTGGAGGGACATGCTCACTTCAAGTCTCACCGCAAGGTTGATATCAGGACGCAGAAGCTTATGGGACGCGACGTGAGTTGTTTCAATCATTGCATTTATAGAAAATGTACTAATTATATTTAATAGAATCTATGGGATTCATATTTGCAGATGTTAGATAAACTATGTTATTGGCTTAATTTGTAACACACACAGTGAAATTCCAGAAACTAATTGAAATTCCATTTGTAAATCGACGTCAGTTGCTGTTGTCCAGCGGTAGATTATCTAGTCTACTCTATCTAAGTCCTTGTTTGCGAGATTTCGAGTCAAAATAAGAGTTCCTTAGGGCTCAATTCTAGGCCCGATCTTCTTTCTTGTTTATATTTATACACTTCGCGTGTGCATCATAGTAATTATTGTTCTTTTAGTATTGTTGGTAACACTGAAATTTGATCACTAGGAGTTCTGCCTGGTCCACTACGCGGGTGAAGTGACGTACAACGTGAACACGTTCCTGGAGAAGAACAACGATCTATTGTTCCGCGACATCCAAACACTCATGTCTGCCAGTGGCAACACTATTGTTGGAAACTGCTTCAAGGTATTTTATTTTATGTATTTTTTCACAATACACACTATGATATATAGAAAACATCCTCAAAGCCCTCGCTGCTGTCGATAGGCAAGGTTCCCAACAGGCTGGCAGCGTTCCCTTTTTGAATGGCCAAGCTTATGCGTTGGCGGAAAAAGCTCCCAGCCCGTTGGTCTCCCGAAGCCTCGATGAGTTTGGATGATAAAATCCGAGCAAATCGGCGAGCCTCGAACCCCCAATTATAACAATACCAAAATGACTTGAAGAACATTAAAATGAAACAAAAAATTAACACCAATTAAACATGACCTACGAATACATGTATCTCTCTCTAACAGGACATCAACTTAAGAAGCAAGAAACGTCCAGAGACAGCCATCAGCCAGTTCAAGAACTCTCTGAACGACCTCATCAAGATCCTCAGCAGCAAGGAGCCCTCCTACATCAGGTGTATCAAACCCAACGAGTTTAAGGCGCCGAGTGAGTATACCTATTTCCAAACTTAATATGAACATAAAATACTGACTTTCCGTCGCGTGCCTTGCTTTGCCTTTATTTTACGTCTTTAGGTTTTGACTTTTGATAATCCTTTAGTCCTTTAGGATGCCTAAGATATATAAGGTTTCTAGACCCTGCGCTATGAGCTGGGCGTCGATATTTCAGTCAGTGATTTTCTCCTTTTATATTATTTAAAAAAATAGAAGGAACTGACGGTCTTGATTAAAACTATAGTAATGTGACGGTAGCATAGGTTTTAGGAAGTCAAAGTCAAAATCAAAGCCATTTATTCAGTTTAGGCCTTAGAAGAGCACTTATGAAAGGAAATTTATTTACTCGTATATCCTACACAAATCTTATTTCCTAATTCATATTATAAATGCGAATGGGTCGATGTTTGTTTTCACACCATTATGGCCGAACGTATATGGATGGAGCTATGCACCTACATAATTCATATCCTGCAAAAAATATGGATCCAGAACGCGGGTAAAACGAAGCGGAAACTAGTACTTTTTTTTATACTACTAGCTGGCAAACAAGCTTACGGCCCACCTGATGGTAAGCGGTTACCGTAGCCTATAGACGCCCATAACACCACCGGCAAAGAAAATACAACATTATATTTTCCCTGCCAGGGGTATCACTCACGCGTTGCCAACCTTGAGACATGAAGTTGTTAAGTCTCCTGTGCCTGTAATTTCCCCGGCTCCCATACCCTCCTAACCGAAACACAGTAATACAAGTGCACTACTATTTCACGGCGGAATTAGATATGGTGGTAGTACTTCCCCGGGCGAACTCTGCACAAAGATTTCTACTAGTACTAATAATGTTTGGTATTGCAGTGCAATTCGACGAGAAGCTGATCTCGCACCAGGTGAAGTACCTCGGCCTGATGGAGAACCTGCGCGTGCGCCGCGCCGGCTTCGCCTACAGGCGCACCTACCAAGCGTTCCTCGAGAGGTTTGCCTTTACTTATTTATTCTTCACCTTCCCTATAAGTTTGCGTTTATCTTCGGTCACTTATCATGGTGAGTTTGTGGTCCATAGTAATAAAAAATAGTGTCCATACAATTATTTTGATACTGAAACGACATGAAAATATTGTTTATTTTTACACTAATCCGGAAACTCACAAAAAATGTGCGCGTACAAATAAAACTACTGTTCTCTCTTTGTATCTCTCTGGCCAAGTACCTAGTTTTCGTCCTTTTTGCGTCAGAAACGTTTCGCATAAAACGTTACACTTAAATTCGATCTTGAAGCTTTGCTCTCATTACACCCAAAGATGAAACAAACGACAAACTTGTAAAACCTATATTCCTTAGATACAAATGCCTGAGTGCGGACACTTGGCCGAACTTCCACGGACCGGCGCGAGAGGGCGTACAGAAACTAGTCGAAGTGCTCAAATACGAAAAGGAGGAATACAGGATGGGCAAGTAAGTAATACAGCATTTATAAAATGAGCCATAGCTCGGTGACAGGGTACTTCTTAGTACCCGCCTGGTTGGCTACGACCCTTAAGTTGCAAATGGAATTTGCACAAGCTTTGTGTGCTTACCTTATAATAAGTCTAGTTTGAATCCGATCCAGAAGTCATTACATTTTTGGAACGATGTTTCTTTACGCCGCTTGTGGTAGGAATTGACTGGCAGAAAATGCGTTATGGATGTGACGTCATCACCAGCTATGCCCCCTCCAAGCGACTTTCTCTCTCTCTATGTCTGTATTTTCTATTATATACGAGTGTGTGTGAATTGTATAAAAGATAGACCCTTCCTCTTAAACATAACTTGTTCTAAATCAGTTTTTTAATGCACATCGACCCATTCCCGCCATTCACTTATCCTAAGCGACATTTTTATCGAAATTGAGATTTTTATCTTTTAAACGTTTCCAAGCTTTGTAAACGTTTCCCTCCAAAATCCATTGATAATTTACTAAAAATCATAATTATTTTCTATGTTAAATTTTAAGTTGACGGGCCGGTTGGCGTGTTTGGTAAGATACCCTATCTATCACGCCGCAGGTCGTGGGTTCGATTCCCCACTCAGGACAAACATTTGTGTGCATAAACATGTCTGTTTGTCCTGGGTCTGGTTGTAATTATCTATATATGTAGGTATTTACCACGGAATAGGTAAATAAGGAATTTACCAACAACAAAAAAAAGTAGTATATGTAGTATATCAGTTATCTGGCTTCCATAGTACAAGCTCTGCTTAGTTTGGGGTCAGATGGCCGTGTGTGAGGAATAATGTCCCAGAATATTTATTTATTTATATTTAATTTCATAACACATTTCAGCGTAAAAATATTCAAAAAAAACCTTCTTCTGTAAAATTTGAGATTTGTCGGCTACGATAAGTCGATGGGGATGGCTCGACCACTATCCGTTATTGACACAAACGCAGAACGTCCTAAATATTGACTAGGTACCTACTATTTAAGATTTATACAGGGTGACTTTATAGTCACTGGCAATACTTGCAGGGGTAGAAGTACTCATCAATATGAACAACTTTTACTATAGGACCAACTCTGAGATCGCGTAAAATAAAATGGTCGCTTCATACATTATGGTCGAGTAGGTATTGAACTTTTGTATGGAACAGCTGATATTTTTTTCGTGATTTCACACTTAGTCTGATATTAAAAGTTGTTCATATTGATGAGTACTTCCACCCCTGCAAGTATTGCCAGTGACTAAAAAGTCACCCTGTATACAGTAGATATTTTAGTAAAAAAAAAACCATGACAGAGACTAAATTTATTAACTAATTGATACCAAACTCAATTCCACAGCACAAAAATCTTCATCCGCTTCCCAAAAAGCCTGTTCGATACAGAGGACGCGTACCAGATCAAGAAGAACGACATCGCGACCATCATCCAGAGCAGGTGGCGAGGGTACTGGCAGAGGAAGCAGTACCTCAAGATGAAGAGAGCGGCCATTATCATCCAGAAGTGGGTCCGAAGGTTCCTTGCCCAGAAGCTGAAGGAGAGGAGGAAGAAGGCTGCTGAAGTTATCCGGGCTTTTATTAAAGGTTACTTTATTAAATATATTATTATATCCTGGGACATTCCTCACATACGGTTATCTGATTCTCATACTAAACAGAGGTTATACTATGGAAACCACTATACTACCTACATTTTTTTTCTAAATATATATTATAAGTACAATTAAGTACACCCAGACTCATCCTAACTAATAAATGCGAAAGTGAGTTTGTTTGTTTGTTACCTTTTCACGCTTAAACCGCTGAACCGATCGCGATGAAATTTGGTATGCAGATAGCCTATGGTACGGAGAAGAACATAGGCTATTATATTTTTATTCCGGGAAAACATTAAGATCCCTCGGGAACGCGCGTGAAACCGCGGGGTGAAAGCTAGTAAAATATATTACCTAATTAACCTACTCAACTCAACTTAATTTAACTAAATTAGCTCAAAGTTTCTAAACAACCAAGTTTCAACAACACAAAATCCCCCAGGCTTCATCACACGCAACGGCCCCGAAACCCCAGAAAACCGTCGATTCCTGGGCATCGCTAAAGTCCACTGGTTGAAGAGGCTATCCAAGCAGTTGCCCTCAAAGCTCCTAGACCTGAGCTGGCCAATTTGTCCGGCAACTTGCCAGGAAGCCTCCAGAGAACTGCAGAGGCTACATCGAGGACACTTGGCGAGGAAGTACAGGCTCGCGCTGTCTCCCCAGGATAAGAAGCAGTTCGATTTGAAGGTGTTAGCTGAGAGAATGTTTAAGGGTAAGATGTTTGTTACAGGAATTATGTTTGTCCAACAATGAGCAAGAGCTTTCGGTGATGGAAAGGAAAGTATTGTAAGGAAATCAAATTAGGTGGTAAGGTAATTTGTAGTATCCATCTGACTGGCTACGATCCTCAAATTGAAAATTTATCACCAAGCACTACTGGTATGTTCCAGTGCACTTGAGAACCAGTTCCTTTTAGGAGATTGTGGAAAAGCTGTTTAAAGAAATGCTAATCCAAATTAAATGGTTTTTATGTAACATAAATCGAAAAACCCTGATCATATGATAAAATTAATTTAGCAGAGTAAAAGGACGTCCAAATGTCATTGGTAAATCAAAGAACCAATAATAATTTAATATTATTAAAATGCCAGTCTTCCATTCCTTAACCAGCAGTTCCTTTTTTTACAGGCAAGAAGAATAGCTACCCGAGCAGCATCCCGGGCCGGTTCGTGGAGGACCGACTGGTGGAGGAGCACCAGACCCTCCGGAACACCTTCATGGCATCACCCTCCTGGCCCACCGGCGAACAACTTATTGTGAGTAACATTTTTATATTTACTACTTTACTTTCTCCGGTAGAATCTAATGAAGTTTCCATACTTATTCCGCAGTTGGCTAACTTCTTTAAATGATTAACATCTGAAAAATATGCTTTCATTTAGGTACCTGATATTTTGTGAATGTGGTGCGTTAGCCATTGGCTTTTTTTTTTACTATGTACCTATACTGGCCGGTATTTGATCACAATATCACCATGGTAAGTGAAGATGTGGCCGACGGTGGTGAGCATGATGAGACAAAACCTGACTCTCAGATCCAGCTGCCGGATTACACTATCAAGTGCTTAAACGACAGAATTTAAATTCAACTTGACCTTGGCTAAAATATTTTCGCGTCTATCTAAAAATACATCTGCGCAGGTACAGTCAGCGTCAAAAGTAGATTGGCACTTAACAGCCATTTCACATTCTCTCGACAGTTTGTATGAAAATTATGAATTGTGTAATGTGACACAGTACTAAAGTGCCAAGATACTTTTGACGCTGACTGTACATCATTGTAACTTGTAATATAATGTACCCTAACTCCAATATCCGATATATGGTCCAGTACTCGTGCGAAGCAGTGAAGTACGACCGGCGCGGCTACAAGCCCCGCGAGAGGGCGCTCGTCGCCTCCGACAAGGCCCTGTACGTGCTGGACGCGAGCAACCGCAAGACTTACAAGCTGAAGCATCGCCTGCCCATGGACAAGTTGAGGGTCGTCGTCACCAACGAGTCTGATACCCTCATCCTGATTAAGATCCCCCAGGAGTTGAAGAAAGATAAGGTAAGATACGGTCCGAAGAAGATACGGTGGAAATAATATCATTGGATTCGATTGGGTTACGTGATACTGAGCTATCTTGAGGTTCTGATACAAAAAAACCGCCTAATATTTTGTTTAAATATTCTTAATGCGAAAGTTCGCGTGTTGTTGTTACTCAATCACGCCGTAATGGATGAAACTTTTGCATAAATATAGGTCATATTCTAGAAAACACTTTATATTCCTCGAGAACGCGGGGCGATCAATCAACCTACGATAAAATCGCCTCAAAAAATATACTTTCTAGCTTGAAAGTCCTTCGTTCTCGATTTGTCGTAGCTTCTAATTCTTCTAATTTAACTTAGTAGAGTGGAGAGACTTATTGATTGTGTGTGCTCCAGGGTGACCTGATCATCTCAGTGACGCACCTGATCGAGGCTCTGACCATCGTCACCGACTACACCAAGAAGCCGGAGCTCATCGAGATTGTGGATACCAGGACGTGAGTATCCAATTATAGAAGATTCTATTCATTAACCCAAATACAGGATAATTTAGAGCCAAAGACTTATCCTTTTTTGATGATTTATACTGGACGATCATGATTAACGCAATCTCGCCATGAGTGATGATGTGGCCGAAGGTGAAAAGCACACAAATCTAGTAGGCTGGCTCTCAGGAGTACCTAAGTGCTAGAATACGGTAGTTTTATTTATTTATTTTACTTATATCTAATTCCGCCGTGAAATAGTAGTGCACTTGTATTACTGTGTTTCGGTTAGGAGGGTATGGGAGCCGGTGAAATTACAGGCACAGGAGACTTAACAACTTCATGTCTCAAGGTTGGCAACGCGCGAGTGTTACCCCTGGCAGGGAAAATATAATGTTGTATTTTCTTTGCCGGTGGTGTTATGAGCGTCTATAGGCTACGGTAACCGCTTACTATCAGGTGGGCCGTAAGCTTGTTTGCCTAAGTAGTATAAAAAAAAACATATTTAAAAGCTAACCTTCAAAAACTACAAAATAGCCTACTTCAGCCTAATGTATATCTGTATTTGTCAGGATCGCGCACAACTTGGTGAACGGCAAGCAGGGCGGTACCATCGAGGTGACCAACGGCCCCCAGCCCACCATCCACCGCGCCAAGAGCGGCAACCTGCTCGTTGTAAGTGTAATAATCGTCATTGTCATTGTTATCATTATATTTACAAACTAATCCAGTTCACTAACTGTCCTTGTTCTGGCTTTTTTAACGTATCGATGAATGCTATTTAGTAATTAAGGGACTAACCAAAGAGTGGTATAAGTGGGAGTTGAGTAAAGTTGAATTGAGATGAGTAAAGTTGAGTTGAGTTGAGCGAAATTGAGATGAGTAAACTTGATTACTTTTAGTGTCATTATGTAAAAAAATATCGACCATTCAGATGATTCGTAGGTCGAATTCTGAGTACTCTGGCTGACAAGCTTCAATAGGCATACCTACTGTAACTAATAGGTACTCTCTGTATATTTACAAATTAATTAAGAATCATATTCATTTTTTGTATTATACAACAGCAACCCTGGCTTGTTCAGGTATGTTTCATACAGCACAATATTTATACTCAAATAAATTAAACTATATCTATTTATTTATGTATTTTTCTTTCACAGATCGCTACGCCCTGAAAACCAGTATTTCCAAATTCGCTACTAAATTAGTTAAAAACTTAAACAACGATTTTTTTTACAAACAACATATTTTTTGTGGAGATTCCATTTTTTTATTTATATTTATTGTTTAAAATAAGTGTTAAGTGTTTATTGTAAATTACGATTTAATTAATTTAATTAATTTTCACTATCATGTGTTGTTTAGAAAAGGTATTCACACATTTGCCTGTTCAAGGTGTAGTGGCAATTATTTTGTATATTATTATGAATCAAATAAAATTATATTTATTGATGTTGCTTTACTATCTATATTATATTATTAAAAAGTTTTAATACAACGAATTAGAGTACAAATTCGCATGTTAATTTCATCGTGTCACTGAATGGGGCAACGGCAGATATTCTAATTAGTTTATCATAATATTATATTCCTAATATGGGCAATATTATTTAGAGGCGGGTAGTACTTAATCTTTAATCGACACTTGAGAGTCCCCCAGTTGAGATATTCCCAATTTCAGTGTCACAGATGAAAATAGAATTTATATATTTTTTTATTGATTCGTACACGGAACTCTTACTGAATTGATTTTATCCCCTTTTTGATCATTGTCTATCATACAATGATATACTAGTTGAATTTATATTTTAATTTCATTAATATTATCTTTTTCTATTGAACAATAGACGATATGTAATTAATTTTATATAATTATAAACTAAAAATAGATATATTTATATTACCGATATACAAGAATATACGAGACTTTTTGTATTTTTTAATTTGTGATAAGTATTATGGATGAAATTTTAATACGTCCAAAGTACTTAGTTTTTTTTTTAAATATTGCATGCCATAAAGTTACTTAAATGAAACGTGTTAGGAATGTAATAAATTAAGTATACAATACAAAATTTTCCGTAGAAAACTATAATCTAAATTATTCTAAATTATATTGTAAATATTCAAGTCTATCAACTTGCATTATAGTAAAAAAAAACGTTTATTTATTTTATGACATTCTTGATACACGAGCTGTAAAGTTTAAGCTGAATCGAAGGTGCCTAAATAGGGTAATGTTTGAAATTGTAATTTGTAGTTCATTTTTACTGCATCGTGATAGTTTTCTTTTAGAAGTACCTACCATGATTGAAATGTAAAATATTATGTTTTTATTACATAATCGTTCCCGACTTTATATGGAGAGCATACTTTTTCTTAACTACAATAGGTAGTTTTCTTGCTGATAAACAATAGCAAAAACATATTCATACTAGATAGCTCATCTATTTGATAATTTATTAAAACGTATAAAAACCTGGACTTGAAGTCTGTATAGGTTTTAATATTATATTATCGGCCATAACTAGGTACAGGCAAATGTGCCTTATTATTATGTAAGCCAGTTCCTTTGCAGTCATTTTTATTAATTAAATGTATTTTGAAATAAATGGAGTCGAATTATTGAATCCCAATGGAAATACAGTAACAAAAACTAGGATTTTCATTTCATTGTAGTTTAATTATTTAAAAAAATTAGGTACATTTTTACATTATTGTATTTACGTGGTAACAATCCAGAGTTGCAGAAACCTTCATGTTTTCCTTTAGTTTCAGTCTTACAATAAACAATATTGTTAAGTGTGTCAAGTTATTTGGAAACTAATTAACAGTACTATTTAATATTCTATGCCACGTTCCAATTTATTCCTAAGTCTTTCTGAGTAAATATGCGACGTCACAGACGTTTTTATATAAATACCAAATATTTGTTATGATTTTCCAATGATAGTTTTTATCATATAACACATTTAAAATTGAGTAAAACATTATAATTGTTATCAAAATATAAACATAGGTAGTTTTATCCACCAACCCCTTAGTTAGGCCATTCGGAGAGGAAATGCTACCACCTAGCTGGGATCCTTGTCGGTCGGCAGCAGCGTCTTTAAGAAATTTTCTATATAAATACATAATTATATTTTGTATATTTGTTGTAAACCAAATTTACATTATTTAAGTATATAAAAATGTAACACGCCTTTTTCATTACTTATTGGGCTGTTAAAATATTTAAAATTCCACCTGGTCTTATCTAAAATACAAATTACATAGATTTATTTATCAATTGGAAAATCATAATAAATATAAAAACAAACAACCATTAAATATCTACGCACTCCCAAATTCCGCAATGCCAGCAAACCTTCATTCATTAATTCATAGACAATTAAACACGTAAACAAACAAAACAACCTAGTTACACCGATGATTGTCTCCGAAACTCCGGATTATTCGTACGAGGGCATCTTAAGAGTCTTAAATCTATATAATACACGGGATCTTGGTCTTTACACCGACGTGACATAAAGTTCATAGATCTAACATTACGGGAAGCGAACATATTCTATAAACGTGTAATTTTTAAGATAGGTAAAGTGATAAAAGGCCTCGTACGTCATGTGATAAAATAACATACCATTTAATAATCCTTTAAAGATATTAAAAGTTTATTTCTGAACAAACTTCAGCATAATATAAATTCGTTTATCGCTTCCCTAAATGTTTATAGATCGGTCATAAGAATGCAAAACATTCACATATTGCAAACATACTTTATGACCAAATTAACACTTCTTTAGAACACAATTTTTGTGGAAGATTCAGTTCCGTAAATATGGAATATAGCACAATAGGTATAGATTGTTCAAAAATATATACCCACTCACTTTTAAATGTCTATGTACAAATTTCATTTTACTATTAAAAATAATAACGCGTTCGCTATTATAACTTAAAATTTAGTTTACCATTTCAATTTACAGAAAATCGATGATTTTTTATAGACTTTTGTGAAACAATTAACATGATGATAATATATTATTATTACTTTTATGTTTAATAAACTAGAAACATCACGCTATGCATTGATGGCGGTGACAAAACACGCACAAATATACATACAAATATTACATACACCTTATAAATGCCAACTAGTGGACCTGCGATCTATTCACCTATTGCAATCGCTTAAATATGACGTTCAAAGGCAATTGACTAATGTCAAACGTCAAAGCGATAGCTATAGTATTTTTTATAGATCGAGTCCGATAAAAAATTAGGATCTATTTATTCATTCTAAGGGCGAGATGCGTCGATGCATCAATTACTATGTTACATAATCATGTTTAGCGTTTGTGTATTCACTGGTCGGATTGATAGTTCAGTAATTTCAACGCATTTGGCGACACTGTCAGCGTCCATTTTACTACCTCCCTATATCCGTATTAAAGTTACGTTCATTTATAAAATATATAATTTTAAAGTAAAAAAGACACTTGATCTATTATTTGCATTTACAAGTCTTTAAGACCCTATTCTTTGAATGGATACTACCCCAATTGCTCTAAAATGATATCTTGATAAATCTTATAAACATAAAAGGTTTGAAATTTCTCTAGAATCCATACAAACAAAAACTCAATTCCAGTATTGTTTCAATATATACAATCAGTGACTAATAATTATAGTCTCAATAACAAGCTATAACTTTTACAAACTATTGATGGGGATATAATGTTAAACAACTAATTCACAATGGGCTGTTGAATGTTTGTACAAAAAAAAATCATTTTAACGATGTTACATCGTTACAGTGCAATATTTTATCAATTAGACCACTTTTTAACTAAGTAACACTAGTAACTAGGTTTCCAGGAGGTTCCAGGTAAGGCAATAGTAAAAGGAGTAGTAAGTTTAAACCAGTGTCAGTGATCTCCCAAACACTCAAGTTTCATAAACCTTTGAACTATAAATTAAATTATAGTGCAAATTAAACTATTAATAATCACAAAACTACATGGAATTTAAGTTTCTGAGGTGGTCAATATGTCTCTTATTTGTAGACATTTGTTACCAAATACGAGTTGGTTGAGAGCTGATTCAAGTTATAAGGGTATATAGCAATGACAGAACAGGCCCAACCTGGCAGAGCCACCTCTCAATTCAAAAGCACCCATTAATTATTTGTATGCTTTCAGAAATAGATTGGGTTTTTAAACATACTCATTGCTTGTCTCTCTAGCATTAGGAGTGGAAATGACTAGGTGTGGAAAGTGGATTTAAGCAATGCCCAAATGTTGATTACCAATTAATTAATTATTATTCAACATTACTCCCCGGGATGCAACAAATAAAACAAGTATTCCTCTAAAATAAACAGATGAATGGTTCTTATTAGCCAATGTTAAATTACACTACATTACAATATATACAGTTAATGAACAAGTCGCGTTTTACATAATTTAGTCTGCTGTCTTATCGCAGGTAACTAGCGCTAGTATACTTTGGTTATTTACTCATCAATTTTGGTACGCGCTTGTTTACTTAATTGAATAAATATTCGCATTTTGAGACCAATTTAGGAGGTCATTTGAAATTTTGGACACAATACCATTAGCGTTTTTTGACCTTAGGCGTTACCAAGCGTACACCAAGCGACCGCTTAGCGTACACCGAGCGTACCATTTGCGAACACTCAGCGTACGCGTATCGCACACCTAGTGTATAGAACACTAACGATATGGCGCCATTTGTGCCATTAAATTAAACATACTTAGTGCTGGGTGTTCTGCAATAAACCTGCATATCTCAAGTCACAACAATATAAACTATCCCACTGTTTCCCTAAATGCTGATAAGCCACCCAAATAGGAACTAGCGCATATTTTGATTAAACACACCTTCACTATGTATATGTTACGATTTTGATATAAAAAGTTTTGAGCCAAATTAAGCTTTATAGTAAAATTATCACGAATTATAGACTTCCTTTCCATCACATCCTCCAACATTTGACGTCCTAATATCATAGTTTTCATCTAGCTAGGACAATCACCAACTCTTCACTGCACAATTCAAAAGTTCATACATAAGCTATAGTAGTTCATTCTACCACTGAAGCACCATTATTCGTAATAACCGAAAAACCAATACTATTTCACTTGTCCAGCTTCCGCATTAGGTTCCGTAGGTTTGAAGCCACTCTCAGATTTGTACGGTTCACTTTTGAAACTGTTATCTGATTGGTTTGAGTCCTGTTTGTCAGGATTCTCTCCGTAGCCGTAAGACTTGGGTTTGCCTTGTTGCTGGTCTTGTTCGCGTTGTTGACGCCGTCGCTGCTTCGACCAGAGCTCATGGCAGTCCTGCCACGTCGGAAGCTCTGGGGCTGGCATCCTGGAACAAGTGCATTACTTATAGATCTACGAAAACTATATTGTCCTCCTACCGCATAGATATTTCAAAAACCAGAAGTAATTACAATACAAAATGAATCATTAGGCCTCGGGTGCTTGCCATCTTCGACCGTACCATCACTTACCCAAGCCTCTCGTCAAACTCTGGCCTTATCAAAGTAAAAACAAAATTACTTACCCAAGCCTCTCGTCAAACTCTGGCCTTATCAAAGTAAAAACAAAATTGCCTATGTGCATCATATTTATGGATAGTTAGAACTGCAACGGCCGTCAAGCAGCCACCATTCAACATCAACCAAGTCATTAATATAATTCACATCTGCTATTTTTTTTATGAGAAGTGAGAAGAGAATTTAGAAGAAGAAAAGTCTATAGCAATAATAAGAATTTAACTAATTTAGGCTTCATTCATAATTTGCCTCGTTACCCACATTGGGACAGGGACTTCGACCTTCCGGTCAATATTTAAAGCGATGATTGCTGAGTGACGCCGAATGTTGTGACAGAGTTTGTGAGTTCGAATCCTACAGTAAGTTTGTGCTTTCGATGAAGGAAAACTTTGTGAGGAAACTATAGCATGTTGGTAGGGTACTATATTATTACCCACCTGGCTGGCTACTACCCTCACGTTGAAAATCTATCGGCAACCACCTACCGGCATGTTCCGGCTGCTGCGTATAAAGAGCCACTACCTTCTAGGCTTTATGTGCTTACTAACTAACTACTGTTTCAACAACGTCAAAACAAATGTAGTAAAGTACTAACTGATCAGGCACGACCCCCTTCAGCCAGGGACTCTTCAAGGCCTCGTCGGCCGTGATCCTCTTGTCCGGGTCCAGCTCCAACATGCGGTCGAGCAGGTTCAGCGCCGGCCCCGGCATGAACGCGAACTGATCGCGAACGCAACGCTTGTGGAACCGCTTCGGTCGTAGAGTGTGCCAGAGAGGCAGGTTCACTACGTTCGGCCACACGCCCGGTACTGGGGTGCCGCACACGCGGGATATCATTTCCAGTTGCATCATCTCTACGTTGGCCTGCAATTTTACGGGTTATTTATCATTATTTTATATATTGTTGTGGGATATTATATGGCACAGTACCACTTTTTGAAGTGAAACTTCTTTAGGTGTAAAGATTAGAAAAGAAAGAGACAAGATGTGGGCGCAGGCATAAGTGAGAGACACGAAGTACTCGGCCTAAGAGTGAAAAATTGTTTCACTTCTGTCACGTGTGGTATATTTTTTGTTGTATACACTGAACTCTTCGATTGAGTATCGGCGTGTTCCTAACTGGAACAGTTACAAAAAAAAATTACATGTGGTAAATTTACATCATTTATACATCTGTGAAGTACTCAGATTAGTATAGAGTCACATACCTAAAATAAAGTGTTCTAGGCACTTACCATTGTGCTATTGTAGTAAAAAAAGCGGTACAAAGTAATCAAAATTCATCTAGAACAACTCGCCTGACATTGTAATGGTCACATTCGCCTAGCTATACCTTATTGGGTGTAATCTCTACATACCTGGAACAGTGGATGCTTCTGAAACAGTTCGCCAAGTATGCAGCCCATGGACCAGACGTCGACGGCGGGCCCGTAGCGCTCCTCGCCCAGCAGCAGCTCGGGCGGCCGGTACCACAGGGTGATCACCTTGTTGGTGTACGGCCGCTGTCGGTCCTCCGCCGACCATAGACGAGCCAGACCGAAGTCACCGAGCTTCACTTCGCCCCTGTAGAAGAAGAATGGTCAACCAACTTCGAGGTGATCCAGTTTAGAACTCTCCCATGTTTAATAGCCATTTACGTCTTAGGGATGGTTCACCTTCAGCTTAGTCGACCGTACATACATGAGCTTATTATGCAGATTTGTACATTTTTTTTTTTTTTTCTGAATAGGTAGTGGTCTATACTAAACGAAATTCTGCTCATTCTTAGTGACAATCTATTGAAATCTGTAAACAATTTAACAGAATTTAAAACTTATGATTCAAAGTCAAAGTCAAAGCCATTTATTCAGTTTAGGCCCTAGAAGGGCATTTATGAGTGCTTGTGAAGGCCTATTTGAAAAAAAAATATTTTCATTTTCATTTTATGAACGTCGAAACTACTGAAGTTACCACCGGTTCGGAGAAGAACCGGCAAGAAGTTCGGCAAGATTACATTTTTATATATTTTGTTTATTTTTGGACAGTCTGTCAATGTTAACATTTTTCTATTAAATGTTAACCAATTTTTCATCATCATCATCTCAGCCGCAAGACGTCCACTGCTGGACAAAGGCCTTCCCTAATGATCTCCAATAGGACCGGTCTTGGCGGCCTGCATCCAATAACAATAACAATTTTTAAAGAAATATAATTCAAAATATAACATCACTCTCCCTACATTACTTTCACCTGTCAGAATATCAACATAAAACTCCACCTGTATAAACAAACTCACTTATTATTCATCAAGATATTACTGCATTTGATGTCCCTGTGTAGGAAGTTCTTCCTGTGACAGTAGGCGAGTCCGTCGAGTAACTGCCGCATTATAGACGCGTTGTGGGATTCCGTAAAGTCCACCATTTTGGACTCTAGCAGGCCCATGAGATCGTGGTCCATGTACTCGAAGACTAGGTAGAATGAGCCTTTGTCCTGGGAGAAATAATAAATGGATGATGAGAATTAATTAAAGAATAGCTATCCCAGCCCAATTAATCCTACCCCAGCTCTAAAATATCGGTCCTACAGTGAGTTCAGAAAATGTAGGAAACATACAAACAGATCCATTTAAGCTTACGTTTTTTCGGTGCCTTTTTGACTCCTCTAGAATCACCAAAGTAAAAAAACTCAAAATGGTTTATTATAGCTCTCCAAATAACCGAACAATACCATTCTATTGTTTGACATCGGAAGCCTAAAAAGGAGTCGAAGTAAAACATGTATAAACAACAACATATACTTACTTTCCTAAAGTCCATCGCATCCTGCTTATCCGTAACAATCTCCCTCAAATTGACTATATTCTTATGGTTCAGTTGTCTCAGGATCTTGATCTCTCGTACAGCAGTGATGGGGAATCCTTCCTTCTCGTTCTCTAACCGTACTTTCTTGAGAGCGACTAATTGACTGGTGTTCTTGTCTCGCGCTTTGTACACTTGACCGTATGTACCTTCACCGATTTGGGTTATGACCTGAATATAGAAAGATTTAGATTTGTGTATATTGATTTTATTGTACTATAGTTTAGTTTTAAAAGGGAATTAAGGATTTTTTAGGTATAAAACCCGTTAACTAACTTCTGATCATCTTATAATTTTTTTTATTATTTTTTTACTCATTATGGTAGTACACAAAGCCTAGAAGGAACTGGCTCACAAGTGCAGCTGCAACACACCAGTGGGTGTTTGGCAAGAGATTTTTTTTGACGGTGTTAGCCAGCCAGTCGGGAAATAATTATGAATTTAATAATACCTGGAATCCATCGACGCACTTCTCACCCCAGTCTTTAGCGTGATGGGTGGGCGTCGACACGGGCACCACTTTTGAGCCACGTCTCTTCAGTATACGTGGCCTTTTTAGTTTTGATCCAGCCTAAGGAACACCAAAATAATTAAATTTGCAACCAAAATGTTAACAGAGGTAAAATTAAATTCTAAACGCCTTACAGTATTTTTTACTGTGATTCGGCTTGTTATAACACCATGTTATCGTGGTAAGTGATGATGCGACCGAAGGTGGTAAGCACACAAGATTCTACGACCTTCTCCCAACGGCCACGGCAAAATGTAATGACAGTACACAGAGTTTAAATAATAATAGTAGTAGGTATTAATATTTACGTCTGCATTGGTAGGTCGTGCTCTAGAGAAGACATGTTCGTATCGGTGGTGCGGCGCGGGCGGCGTGCCCCCCTCCTCCCGGTCGGGCTCGCGCCCCGCCCCCGCCGCCGCCGCCGCCCCCAGCGCTGTCAGCACCCCCGCCGCCCCCGCCGCCCCCAGCGCCGCCTCGCCCTCGCCCTCCGACCCGCTCAGCTCCTCCGACCCCGCCACCACTGCACAAACAACAACAATACGTCAACTAATATACATTTTTGTTTTTCGTTTTGTTTTTTTCTAGACAATGTGAAATACAAACCCAGAAGTCCATGATAAATAAGCTATCTTAAGTTATCACTCATATATCAATACTAATATTATAAAACTAGCGTTTGTATGCTTCATCGCATCTCAGGAACTACCAGTCTAATTTGAAACAATCATTTGACGTTAGTGTTAGGAATCACGAAGTAATGTAAGCTGTGCCTACCTAGATATAGTGACCTATGTTATTCTGTGGTATGTCGTCTGTCACGAGCCGCATCACGGTGACGTTGTCTTTTATATTTTACTTAATATATCTCGGCTAGTAAATAACTAACAGTATCTTAAAACCTGCGTATTATTCACATCCTAACAGGTTATGGGCCCAGGGCGTGATATATAATCGATTTACAGTGAAATATGTGATTTTAAAATCTTCACGTAAAGAAACTTTGTGTGCATTCCATCTATTGACACAGTGTGTAAAAGTCAAAGGGCACAAGCGACACAGTGCCATTGATCTGTGTCATCGCTGTAAATGGAATTGCCCATTTACGTTGGACTCACTCACTTTGTAAAAGAGTGCGGGTGTTTCGCTTTTTTAAGAGGTTTAGGAGTAGAAAATACTTCGAAATGGCTGCTTCTATCAAGATTGATCCATTAACTGGTGATAATTATGATACCTGGAAGATTCAAATGCGAGCTAATTTGAAGAAAAATGACTTGTGGGAATATGTAACAGGATTGTTGCCACAGCCAGTGCACACGGATCCGAAGTACGCTGATTGGAATAAAAATGATGGAAAAGCCGAATCGGACATATTGTTAGCTGTTAGTCCAAGTGAATTGATTGCGTTGGATGGCTTGGAAACATCCAAAGTTATATGGGATAAGTTGAAGTCTTTATATCAATCGGCCGGGCCTGCCAGGAAAGCCTCATTATTAAAGAAGCTTGTTTTGACTCGTATGCAAGAAGAAGATGACCTTAAGAAGCTGGTAGAAAAACTGGTGAGTGTTGGATTCAAAGCAACGCAGCAGGATCCATGTCTATTTGTAGCACAAAAAGGTGAGCGAATGATGTTAATCGCGATTTATGTTGATGATTTAATTTTAGCGACAAATGATGATGCATGGTTGCGCGATGTGAAAGGACAATTATCTAACGCATTCGAGATGAAAGATATGGGAAAGATAAATCATTGCTTGGGTATTGAATTTACTCGTGATGAAGAATACAGAGTGTATCTTAATCAAAGTGTGTATTTAGAGAAAATATTAGAACGCTTTGGTATGAGTGATTGTAAGCCTACAATGACGCCTATGGATGTAAATGTAAAATTGGAGAAGCCTGAATGTGCGAAGGATGATGTGATGAAGTATCCTTATCAAAGTTTAATAGGTGCTTTGATGTATCTGGCTGTGACTACGCGACCAGATATTGCGTATGCCGTAAATTATCTGAGCCAATATAATACGAATTATGATATCGAACATTGGAAAGCGGCGAAACGTGTGTTAAGGTATCTAAAAGGTACGGCAGAGCAAGGTTTAATGTACGAAAGAACTGGTTTACCATTGTTTGGTGTGGTTGATGCAGACTGGGGTTCGAATGCGGTTGATCGTAGGTCTTATTCCGGATTTGCATTTATATTAGCCGGTGCTCCAATCAGCTGGGAAGCACGAAAGCAACGAACTGTTGCGTTGTCGAGCACAGAAGCTGAGTACATGGCTATCTCAGAAGCTACTAAAGAAGCCATATATTTGCGGGATGTATTGAGTAGTGTTGGACTAAAATGCGAGTGTGTGACATTATTCAACGATAACCAGGGTGCGATAAAGCTTGCTGAAAGTAGAAACTACCGTTCACGAACAAAGCACATTGATGTGAGGCACCACTTCGTTCGAGATATGTGCAAACAAGGTGTTATTGATTTGAAATACTTAAGTACAGATAGAATGCCTGCAGATGTTTTGACCAAGGGTTTGAATGGGACAAAGCATCAAGAATGCATGCGTAATCTAGGTATGATTGATGTATCTAAGGGTTAGATAGATTTGCTTACTACTTCGAGGGGAGGTGTTAGGAATCACGAAGTAATGTAAGCTGTGCCTACCTAGATATAGTGACCTATGTTATTCTGTGGTATGTCGTCTGTCACGAGCCGCATCACGGTGACGTTGTCTTTTATATTTTACTTAATATATCTCGGCTAGTAAATAACTAACAGTATCTTAAAACCTGCGTATTATTCACATCCTAACAGTTAGGTAGCCCGTTTATTGAGATAAGTTATAGTCTATTACATTATAACGCGAAGGAAACCGCGGGGCTTAGCTAGTTAACTAAAAACAAACTATGTAAGTTTGTTTTTGTTGCAGATAAAAAAATGTGTAATATGTATTATCATAAAGCAGTTATTTGAGTACAAAAAACAATATGTTATTAATTTGGCCTCCTGTCATTAATATGGAATATAATTAAAAATAATAATGTTTAAAATTAAAGAGCAAATTAATATTAAAATAATAGTGTTCATTTATTCATTGTATGTATAGCACTTACCAGGTGGCATAGGCAAGTTCATGATTCCAGTGCGTTTGGGTTTTTCTGGTTTTTTGACGGGACTTGGTGACGGCGTACTTAGGGGACTATCGTTGGCAAGCGTTTTTAGGTCTTCAACCTGAAAGATAATACATTCAACATCATACTATATAACAATATAATGTATTAAAATAAAATAAATTTATTTGTCAGAGACATGGTCAACATAATATTTTTATTTAAGCACTGAGTACATATTTCGAACAAAATGAGAAAATATAACTACAATACTACATTATTGCTAGCATTTATAATTCATTAGAATAGTTAGCAAACTATCATCATCATCATCATCTCAGCCGCAAGATGTCCACTGCTGGACATAGGCCTCCCCTAATGATCTCCAATAGGACCGGTCTTGGGCGGCCTGCATCCAGCGTTTTCCAACGAACTTTACAAGGTCATCTATCCACCTTGCAAGCGGACGTCCTACGCTGCGCTTGCCGGTCCGTGGTCTCCACTCCAGAACTCTTCGGCCCCATCGGCCATCCGTTCTGCGCACTATGTGGCCTGCCCATTGCCACTTCAACTTGCCAATCCGCTGGGCTATGTCGGTGACCCTAGTTCGTCTACGGATCTCCTCATTCCTGATTCGATCGTGTAGAGAAACCCCGAGCATAGCCCTCTCCATGGCTCGTTTAGCGACTTTGAGCTGCTTTATGAGGCCCACAGTGAGAGACCACGTTTCTGTGCCGTATGTCATCACTGGTAACACACACTGGTTGTAGACTTTCGTCATAAGGCACTGAGGTATTTTGGACGAGAAGACATTTCGTAGTTTCCCGAACGCTGCCCAAGCGAGTTGGATTCGGCGATTGACCTCTTTATCGAAGTTGGACTTGCCTAGTTGGACTGTTTGTCCTAGGTAGACGTACGAGTCAACAACTTCGAGAACCGAGCTTCCAACTGATACCGGGGTGGGCACAACACGGGCGTTTGACATCATTTTCGTCTTGTCCATGTTCATTTTAAGCTCCACCGCCCACTCGCAAAATATGATATATTAATTCATACTTAACATAAAACATTTCCTTGAATTTATATACTTGATTATGACTATTTTGCAGTATATAGAACCAATTTGTCACAGTAAAGTTTGACCTGAAATAGATTTGTATTTTTTTTTTCATACTTGTGTATTAGGAGGCATGGGCAGCTTGGTGAGACTTTTGTGCTTGGGTGGCGGCGGCTGCTGACTGTTGTAGTAGACGCCCTCCACCACACTGCCCACCTTGACCGCAGGGGGCTGGGGCGCCGGGGGGCCAGGCGGCGCGGAGGAGGCGGGCGCGGCCGGGGGGCCGGGGGCCGCCTGGGGGCCGGGGGGCTCCGGGGGGCCGGGAGGCGCCGACAGCGCCGGGTGTGCGGGCGGCGTGCCCAGGACGCACGGGGTCGGGGGTTTCTGAAACATAATATGTTCACTATGTACCTACTTACTTTTTTTTTTTTGACCTGCTTGTGTTCGACCACAATCATAGTTAGCCTAGAAAGAACTAGCATTCCCATCTTAAGAGTGGGAGTGTCGTACAAAGTAGTACCATTAAAAGGCACCATTTCTTTAAAAAAACTATACAAGAAATATAACAAACCTCAGCGTCATTACTAACAGACGCGTCTCCATTAGCCTGCTCGTTGGGGGCTCCAAACTGCGGCGGGGGCTGCAGCGGTGGCGGCTCGGACTCCGTGTCTGATTGTATCGGCATCGGAATGTCTACCACGTCTTGACTTTCTTTCTCACCATTTTCTTTTGATAACTATAAAAAAGGTTGTTTTACTTTTTTGCTATCGAAGGGGTAAGTGATGGTAGCATAGAAAGGAAACTTTTATGTCGCTTTTTGATATCGTTTGTTTTCTACCAAAATACATTGAAGTTTATTAATATTTCACGATTTCGCTACGAGTCGTAGTATTACGGTCGTGCTTTGGTTTTCTCTAGCTAGATGTTATCAACATAATCACGCCCATTTTTTATACTTTTTAGGGATCTCAAAGGGTACCTTTAGGATCACTTTGTTGTCCATACCTCTGTCTGGCTGTTTGTAGTCTGTCAAGACCCTTTTTCTCAGGAACCCTCGGTGCGCGAGTCCGACTCGTACTTGACAAGAGCCAATTTTAGAGCCAGTTACTTCTAAGCTTTGTGTGCTTCCCACTGCCGTACTAAACCTTGTAAATACAGCGGGAACTCCGAACTAACTGTATACTCACTTGCGTAGAACTATCAGCTGTGGCATTAGACAGTTCGTCTATAGTGAGAGTATCCATAGGATTGAGCGACGTGTTAGTTGATAACGCGCCCTGGGACTCCTCCTCTTTTTGGTTTAGGATCTCTTGTAGCTTCTGCAAGTTACATTAATTATTGAATAGCTTGTTTGTTTGGTTGGTTGAATGCGCTTATCTCAGGAACTACTGGTTCTAATTGAAAAATTATTTTAGTGGATAGCCAATTATCGAGGTAGGCTATAGGCTACTTTTTATCTCGGGAAAACATAAGATCCCACGGGAATGCGGGTGAAACCGTGGGGCGGAAGCTAGTTTTTTTATATAAAACTAGGTTCCGCCTCGCGGTAATATAGTTTTTGAAAATGAAATAATATCAATGGAAAAGTATGAGTATGAGATATTCTGCTTTTTTCTTTTTGTTGTTCCTGATTTTTTCGTCCCAACACATTCCTTCCAAGCTCATAATAAGTATTTTTGAAAATAAGCGGATATTGGTGATTAAAAACCCTAGTTCCATAAATCGGTAGCAAGCTCGATCTTTAATACACCCAGAGGCACAATTAACCGCCTACTTACATTCTCCGATGTAACTTCAAAAAATCATTTTGGAATGTTTTTTTTTCTTGGCAATATTATACTTTGGATAATATCACATGATAAAAAATACAAAATTAATAGAATATTGCTTTAATTGTCATTCAACTTCATAAGTGTTTAGTTATTGTATACAAAGTTACGTCGCTTTAGCCGGGTGGGCGGTTAATTGTGCCTCTGAGTGTATTAAAGGCTTATATATCTTATCGTACTAATATTATAAATTCGAAAGTTTGTGTCTCTTTCAGCTCTGTAATGGCTGAATGGATTTGGATGAAACACATAGATAGATCAGATCAGACCGTGGTATAACTTATATGATTTATTCCGAAAAATCAAAGATACCTCGAGAACCCGGGCGAAACTACAGTGCAGAAACTAGTTAATTTGTCTAAACTATAACTTTTGACATACCTTAGCTCTCTTATGTTTGTCTTTAACAAGTTCAGCAAACAGGCTGGTGTCGCTGATCTTCTCTTTGTAATCTATCCTGCGTTGTAGAACCGTTGACGGTGGACTGGGCGACTCATGCTTGCTTCTATACAAACATACATAAATAATTATTAGTTTTATACCGTTAATAATGTAGTTAAAGATGGATTTAGGTCCCTGGTTGTTGGAGTCAGGAAATACAAACTCAGGAAGCGAGTACCACTCCTTCGCTGACCAGTGAAGGTGGATGCTGTAAATTATTTAGTATGTTGGTTGAAGACTTTACCAGTGTCTTGTGATTGTATAAATATGGATAGATAGAATCTATATCTAATCAATAAAATCTAGATCCCGATTCTCGGATCTTTGAGTCGTACACTCGATGCATATACAAGGTGGAGAAAACGGTCGATCATTAAATGAAACTATAGCTTTATCACGTTGTTTTTAAACCGTACACAAAAAAATATTAAAATCCATCAATTAGTTTAGCCACAGTAATTAATTTTCGTGTTATCAATTTTACCGATCACGTAGATGCCTAACAAATACACTAGGTTAAAGTAGGTTGGACAAAGACCCGAGCAAATGCGCTGCCACCATTTCTCTGTCTAACATGTGAGACGAAGAAAGCGTATCGCCCGCTTCGCGTTTATGGTCGCGCCCCTTACAGTGACGATGTAACTATACATATATAATGTGGACATGAGCGAACATGTTTGTTTCTCTTAAGTGTAATTAAAAATGTATTTAAAAGAAATAGTAGGTATATCAGTTATCTGGTTTCCATACCATAAACTCTGCTTAGTTTGGGATCAGATTGTATGAATAATGTCTCTGGATATTTATTTATCTTATCAGGTCGGTTATCAATAGTGATGGTAGTCCAGTAGGTACCTGTGCCTGTCCCGCTCCGGGTCCCGGTCCCGGTCGCGGTCCCGGTCGCGGTCCCGCTCGCGGTCCCGGTGGCGGGCGCGGTGGCGCGGCGGCGACGCGGTGGACCCGCGCCGCTTGCGCGACCCCGACCTGCGACGCTTCAGCGAATTGCGACTGTGCGACCTATAACAACAACATTATTATTATTTTTAACTAGCTTCCGCCTCGCGGTTTCACCTGCGATCCCTTATTTTCCATTTTTCTACGCAATTTTCTTATTTTTTCTTACCGTAAGAACCTTCTACAAAGTATTAGAAAATTTATAATAAAAAGATGAATGAAATCGGTAATGTCGTTGTCAAGTTATGGCGTAACCGAGAGAAATAGGGATTAATTTTTATAGATATGTTTGAATTCCGGCAAATCTTTTTTTAGCTGGTGCGGTTCCTCCCAGTCTTGTTATTTAGATTTTGTGCACAATCAGCGAAAGGTATTTCGCTTTTGTATATGTAAAGTTTTCTCTCTAAGTTCAGCTGTGAACCCAAGAGTGTGTTACAATAGGGTATTACACCCATTTTTGAAAAGTGTCTCAATTCGTTCCTAAGGTGCTAATAAGCCACCAAAAAAAACACAAAAATTTTATTCAATCGATAAGTGCCATAAAAATGCATTTAAATTTTACAATTTAAATTTTCGCGCGTAGTTTGATGAAAACGCTGGACGCCATGTTACTCTACGGTCATGACGTTATTTGGTCTCTTGTAAGTAAATAAATGCGCTGATATTGATCTCAAAAAATTATTAATTAAAAATGAACTATTATTATGATATATTTTATTAGTTCCTGAATGCATGAATACTAGTGTAAAAAATAATAATAATAATACTTCGGTTGATACTTTTTAGTTTACATACAGCACTGTTTCGCTTGTTTAGAAACAGATTAAACAAACTTAAAACTTTTTTTCATATAGAGTAAAATACCCTATTGTGAAGTCCAAAAGAGTTTCTTGCCAGAGAACTATTCTATTCAATTTAAATTTATTACAAACTGGTGGTAGAGTCAATTGTAACATTCCAAATTGCTTTATCAGGACCACTGAATTAATTAATGTTGAGCTAATGCCGTCTCTTATTTACTTTACCCTCAAGAAGGATTAAATGCTCCAACGCAACCATTACCACATAACTTCACAGCCACAAACATAGAGCGGACGATCTTCATACATCTAACTATAGTGTTACATCTAGATATTTAATAACTCTTTTTCACACTTGATGAATCAGAAACAATAGGCAGTTAATGAACATTTTTAATAACCAAAGTGCAATACCAACATTTATTTACAGTTGGAAAAAGCAATTTTGTCTCATATTTATCAAGTATTTGAAACGCAAAATAAAGTATGAAATAATATGAAACACCTAGATAAACATAAAAAAAAATTAACTTTATCACGACTCGACATTTGTTACAAAAGTAACCTTGTATGAATTCTTCCACCCAGAATGCTGTGTGCAGTACATACCTGTGCTGTAGCTTCATCTCCCTCTCGGGCCGCTCGACCCGCTCGGCCCGCTCCCCGCGCTCGGCCCGCTCCCCGCGGTGCCGGTCGCGGTCGCGACGCAGCGCGCGCGGCGACCGTCGCCGGTGCCGCCGCGGACTGTACTCACGCGCCCGAGGGGATAAAATCGGGGAATCTAAGCAAATCAAAAGTACACAAAAATATTGTAGTAATGTAAATTGTGGTTTAATAGTCTTATGAACATTAATGTACATGTTAATTTTACTGTTTTGAACCTTGAAAACCGTTTCAATCTCACGTAAGTCTTTTCAATGAAGGAAGACCAAATCCAATCAAGTTTCTGCAATCCTTCTGGTATATAGGTCATGGTAGTCACTTCAACAAGTGTCTGCACTATGTCAGTAGCTCCCAAAATAAGGAGTACCTTCCACAAAATTAGTAAGTAGTACCTTTATTCGGGAGCCAAAATCTAAACAATGTTAGCACATTGAGGACAAATTCTACCTTAATAAGATAGTAAGGTTTCAGTGATGTAAAAACAAAGCACGCTGACAGGATATTTTATAAGCCCCGTCTGGCCAAAATCTATCGCTCACGCACTCGTGTGTTCCATATACTTACCACTCCCGACCACAAGATCACAATCCCAATTACCACCTCAATAAGTCTCACTGTTCAACATACCTGAAACCATGATGGGCGACTGCTGCCTGACATGCTGGTCGGCCCAGTACTCCCTCCTGCCACGATCGTAATCCTGATCATTGTCAGAATCTATGGTAACGTCTATGGTGTCGTGGTACGGGGGCCCCGATGGAGTGTGCGGCGTTATAGATTTTTGCCTCCTCCTTATAACAAACACATACAATTTCGTAAATTAATAGGTTAGAAAGGGATGAATCAATTTTTATCAGTAATTCCAAAGGACCATAAATGGGTCTTCACAGTTCTGAATTGTCTGACTTTAACACCAGTTTTTCAATTGACAAAATTACCATTTCCTTAGTAACATATTTATTCAAATTCTGTTTATTTTAATTTCTATATGGTAAGAGATATTTGATGCAAAATTCTAGCATAATATGATTTTTCTTTGATATTTATTTCGTCGAAATGTATCAAAATATAAGTCCTGTCACAAACTATTGTTTTATTAGAACTAAGATCCTCGTGCCGTTGTTTATTGATCAAATAATTCTCCCCTCCGATATTCAATCAACCATTACAATGCCAGCTGACTTCAGAACGGGAATACGTTAACGAATAATTAAGAGTATTTTATTAAAATAGATATTTAGAGGCACTTATAAATAGTCTGTTAATGCCGGTCGGAAGGTTGCAATTTGCTGAGAAGAGTCAGCAATCAATTCAGCAATTACTCTTTTCAAAACAAGCATAGAATCGTTACATAACATTTACATTCTATTCTAAATGACAACAATTGCGTATCCCGAACGGCAAAACAACAAAGTAGAATCTACTTTGTTATCTACTTAGAAAATAATTAAAATTTAATAAGTCACCATGTGAATTGGCTCTCAAGTGCAGCAGGGGGAACAAGCCAAATGGAGTTTGTAAATGTGTACGTTTATGTATCGATAACTTTAAAAACTAATTATTTTGGAATACCTAAACCTGTAGACGAATTGAAACTGGTTGTTCAAGTTTTACGATTCTTACATATTCTCTAATCCTACTAATATTATAAACGCGAAAGTTGATGAGTATGGATGGATGTTTGTTACTCTTTCACGCAAAAACTACAGAACGGATTTGGATGAAATTTGGCACACAGATAGAATATATTCTAAAATATAAGATAATTTGGGAACACGGGTGAAACCGCGGGGCGGAACGGTAATTGAGTTTGTCTGTGTGGCTGTTTGTTATGTTTCTAAAGCTAAAATACCGGACTGAATGTGATAAAATTATTTGGCAGACAGATGCAGACAGATGAAGACTTGACTAAAGTATTTTTGAATCCTAAAAAATATACTCTATATCAACTGGAACAAGACACAAAGTCATAATGTTCAAATGAGGACATCACGTCAATGACCTATCTAATTTATCAATTTGAATCAATATTGGTTGCATTTTCAATACCAATCCGTTTAACTTTTATATCGTACTAGCTAACCGCCCGCGAACCCCTATTTTACACCCTTAGGGGTGGAATTCTCAAAAACCCTTTCTTAGCGGATGACTAAAACATAATAGCTGTAATCTGTATGCCAAATTTTAGCCCGATCCGTCCAGTGGTTTGAGCTATGCGTTGATAGATCAGTCAGTCTGTCACCTTTTCCTTTTATATATACTAGCTGTCCCCCGCGGTTTCACCCGCATTTCAAAAAAAGTAGCCTATGTCCTTCTCCATACCATAGGCTGCGTACCAAATTTCATCGCGACATTCACGTTTATAATATTAAGTATGACAGTATGTTTGTGTGGAGATAAACAAATAACATTTCGGTAGTACTAGTAGAAATTACAGTAAAGTCCTACATTGCTGTAATTTCCTTAGATATGATATTTTGTATTATGATAAGATTATGAACATACTTTATGGTATGCAATTTGATGTTCAAGAATATTTTGTAGGTACTCATTGAATCCTAATCCTACTATCCTACAATATTATAAATGTGAAAGTTTGGATGGATGGATGGATGGATGGATGTTTGTTACTCAATCACGCCAGAACGGCTGAACGGATCTGGATGAAATTCGGCACAGAGATAGATTACAATCTTGAATAGCACATAGGCTACTTTTTATCCCGGGAAAACATAAAATCCCTCAGGAACGCGGGTGAAACCGCGGAGCTGAAGCTAGTCAATCATACACATCACACTTTAATATTATAAATGCGAAAGTTTGTGTGTGTGTGTGTTTGTTACTTCTTCTCGCTCTGACGGCTGGACCAATTTTGATGAAATTTGGTATGGAGGTAGCTGAAACCCTGAATTAACACATAGGCTACTATTTATCTCGGGAAAACATAAGAACCCTCGGGACCGCGGGGCGGAAGCTATTCATAGTATAAATAAAATGTCCGTTTGTAATGTCAAAATAACAACATTTTACTAATGCATGTGAAAGTGTACATAAATATTTTTTAATATTTTTGTCTGTCTATCTATCTGTTTGTTCCATCCAGCTAATTTCCGAAATGGCTGGGCCAATTTTGACGGGACTTTCTCTAACAGATCGCTGATGCCAGTTCTTTCTAGAATGTGTTCTTACCACCTTTGGACACTGACCATGGTGAGATTTTGGTATAGCCTAGGTCTATAAATCATTAAAAAAAAACATCAACTCATTAATATTTTTGAGTTCAAAATACTTAAAAACATCAAAAAACAGTCTGTAAATTATCATAGCGCTTGTTCTACTGACCTACTGTCAGTAGAACAAGCCCTAAAAAAAGTGGGGTTAGGGGGATAAATTATCCCCTAACCTGGAATTCTGAATATTGATAAAACCTGTTATTTGTTTTGAATAGTTAAGTACCTAATAGTGAATCTTCTAAATTTTTTTGGATAATAAATTACATATTTTTTTATTTTAGTATACAGTTTTTTAAATGTACAAAGTGGTTCTTAATACAGAATAAATCCTTAATACTTACCGAATAGGTGGAGATCTGTCCCGATGCGGTGAGAAAGGAATCTGGTTGTGATGTAGTGGTGGCTCTCGAACTGGCCGGTGTATATCTAGCCGTAGTATAGGAGGCGTCGTAGGAGACACAGGTGAACATGACCCATTTCTCAATGGTGATGATGCTTTCTCCCACTCACTTATCGGCACTTGCTGATATCTCTGTGGACTAGCAGACCTCATAGGCACCTCTTCAGGCACATTATCATCTGGCGACACACTTTCCAAGCTAGCAGACCTCGACCGATGCTTATTCTTCTTCTTCCGCTTCTTCTTTTCTTTCTTACGTTTATCTTTCTTTTTCTTGTAACGTGCATGCTCATCGAAGTCAGGCTCCACGTCGAATTCTATGCCGCGTCTTTTCCTTGGTACTGCTGAAGAAGAATCACGTGTGAGTGCATACTCTTGACGGAGACGGCTAGTTGTTGTGACCGATATGGTCTTGTTGTCTACAAATGTTCGTATAGAATGAGACTTTCTCGTTCGGTCAAGATCATCAGCAATGTGCCTACTGATCGAGCTGGTCTCACTATCAATCTCCCCGGCTTCTGGGGCTGATAGAGCCTCAGAGCTAACATCGGAGTATTCAACTAAGGGTTTAACAGAATTTACTGTAGCATATGACTGTTCACGAGTACCACTTGAGTGAGTCCTGTATTTTTTATGCAAGCGTTTCTTGTGCTTCTCCTTGTGATGTTTGATTTGCCGCTTGTCATAGCTTCTGTCCATGGTCGACTGGGGGCGGAGCTCCCGCCCTGTGCCGACACTTCACATTACAATAACTGCAAACATTAATCATATTGGTTATGCTTATAACTTTATAACAACTTCAACAGTAGTCAAAAAAAATCTAAAGAGTACCTATGGTCAGAGAGTAGAGTAGCCATAAGTATATTTTATACAATTGCTAATATAATTGATACTTACTGGAAATGCAAACAAATATTGATAAGTTTTAGAAAAAAAAAGTTAAGTTGAAAATGTTTTAGTTTGGTCGACTGTACTTACAACACTGGATAGATAGGTATGTAGATACAATAAGAAATAGTAATTTTATAAAGTCAATAGCACATACACGAATTTTTTTTAGTGTTTTGTTAGTCAGAAAGAAGTGCAAAGTTGCAAATTCTAAAAATAAATCGCTCTAAGCACTAGCAAAATTTTGATTTATTATCGTCGGTAGGTATATAGAAACAAAAATAGAGTAGAACTACATGCAATAAGGATAATGAAAAGGACTCACCTTGGCAATAAACGGACGTGCGTCCGTCACACGCAGTACGCACGAAAAATACTTTTTGCAATTTTATACTCAAATTGTGTAAGCTATGTAAGGTTTAGTTTTTAACAAATATTATCGTTTCGGCCAGGCTAATGCCGTTAATATATGGTAATCTTAGTTCTTTAGGCTTAATATTGTCTTATTTCGCTAGTCATTATCATGAAGAGCGCATTATTCATGTAATTACATCGGATTTATATTGGGTGCGACTGAGAACGTCGATTTTAGTCAGCCATTTGCTTTTTGATTTTATTTTCTTTCATCATCATTAGTGCTGTACTAGTTGAGGTTGAGCAACTTGTTATCGAAGTTTCGATAAATTTAATATATTATCGAATATCACTATGTATATCGATTAAGAATTAAAAATATATATGCTAAAAGCAATTTGGAATTTAATTGATATATAAATAATTTTACAATCATTCATTATATAAATAAATAAATTGATGAGTTCCACAGCGTCTAGCTGGACTGGACTTAATTCGAGGCCACAACAGTTACTAAACATTACTAATTAAACGTAATTGAAACAGGTTTTTCAAATTTATTACAACCACGAATTGAATTTAGTAAGTCATTTATTCAATAAAATGTAATTTAAACCATTTATATTGTTTTATAATATGTGAAGGATAGTATTATGTTGTTGAATAGAAAAATATTCAGATTATGCCGACCCGGAATAATGAGGCAGTTGGTGATTGGGTATAACTTATTATTTGTATTCAGGTTCATAATACAATTTTACCATGGTTTGTCGATATCGACTATTGCACTATTATCACTATATTGGTTGGTTCGTGTCGGACGGGAATTGGCGCAAATTTTAAATTTCTTTATTTTGTTTTATGTGTATTGTTTTATGTTGATACAATAGGCAAATCGAGAAATGACAATCCACTATTTTATAATTTTTTTTTATACGTAAAGCTATAACATAAGTATTCAATGTCTGATTAGGATTTTTTATCAGTTTAATTTGATTTCCGCTGAAAAGTCTTCTGACTGACGGAAACGGTAACATTCCGCATATTGCATAATTTTAAGTTAAGTTATAAATGTAAATTTACACTGGTTTTCTTAATATTTAAGTGAAGCAAAATCTTAAATCAAATATAATTTCAATAAATGACTTGATTATATTGCGCAAATATTATTTCTAAAATTATAATGTTCATTGTATTATGTAAAACCATTTTTATATTCTGCGAGGAACGTAACATATAATTATTTCCATAGATTATTTTCTGTATTGCCATGTTAGATAAAATTGACGGAAAAATGTATGTAACTATATGTATCGTGAAGGTATTGATAGTTTGATATTGAGTTTTATAAAAAATACATATTTCTAGACTATTTGTATAATTTAGTCCTTTAAATGATTTTTCACACGAAAATATTATGATAATTATTTACAATTATTTTACAATTGATTATTTATATAGCAACACTAAGTAATTCGCGTGCGAGATTTGCGTCCAAGCGCTAAGCGAGCGAGCATTTATTTTGATATATAAAATTAATACGAGAGTGTTTTGTAACAAATTACAATTTTGTAATGAAAATGAAGTAAAGTGAATCAATAATGTAGTATGCATACTATTAATTTCACGAAATTACTTATAATGACCCCTGAGTTCATGGCTGCAATTACTGGCGCATCGTGATATTACCCAATATGGGAAAGAAATTACAAACATTCTAACCATTCTGGTTATTTGTAGTCAATAAATAACCGTCATATTAATTAGGGAACGCATGATCTATGCTTTGACAGTTCGAATTATTTTGTTATGGTTATAATGGTAATTTTAAAGTCATTGAACCTACGTGCAGTGTGGTGACAGTGCTGTGAGTTGTAAATCGGAATTATGTAAATAAACATGAACGATATAAGCTTGAAAATAGTAGAATCTCCTAAGGACCCAGCTGGAGTCGAAGTGTCTCCAAAAGCGGAACCTAGCACCGAGAATGAGGTCGACCCGTTGGCGATAGATGAACGCGATGCGGCCACTATAAAAGACCCACCATCAGTGGAGGAGGTGACACTTGAAAAACCTATAGAAGAAAAGGCGGGAACCTGTGATGAAAATGCCAAAGAAAAGAATTTAGAAAGCCAGAATGTTGATAGTGATAGATTATTAGCATTGGAATCTGAGAAGATAAAAGGTAATTATACTAATCTATACTTCTATACTAATATTATAAAGCTAAAGAGTTTGTTTGAATGTGCTAATTTCAGGAACTAGTGGTTTGAAAAATTATATCAGTGTTAGATAGCCCATTTATGGAGGAAGGCTATAGGCTACTTTTTATCCCAGGAAAACACGAGATCCCTCGGGAATGCGGGTGAAAACGCGGGGCGGAAGCTAGTTAGTAATAAAGGCAATCAGGTAACTGATACATTCACAGATGTATAACTTACTTGTCTAATCAGGCAATAGTAAGTAATTGTTTCATCCTAACAATTCTTGTATTGCTATGCATTATTTGAGGTTGACATTAATCTAGTACCTGATCTTAATAACCTTTACCTAATCTAGTGATAGCTTTGGATTAAGGCTTATGGATTTTATAATGTTTAAATAATAAGTATGTTAAAATATGTGGCATTTCCATTGATATTCCAAAATCAAAATATTTATTCTATGAAATTAAATAATTTATTCATTCAAACAGGCCTTCACAGGCACTTGTGAATAGTCAGACTCTAACGCATGGTTCGGATGGTTGCTTTTACTGAGAAGAGCCGGCAAGAAACTCAGCAATTACTCTTTTCAAAACAAACTTAGATTTATTACATAAAATGTATCCTGCAAGAGCGAGTGCTACACCCAAGCATTGTCGTCATTTAAATATTCATTAATGTTATAGTATGCCTTCTGTACTAAAATGGACTTAACACATTCCTTAAATGTATGTAAAGGCAAATTTAAAAGTGCAGGAGGGATCTTATTATAGAAGCATGTACTCAGTCCCAAAAATGAAACTTGCACTTTTTGGAGTCTATAAGCAGAGGTCACAAGTTTATGCTTATTTCTAGTATTAATAGTGTGCATATCACTATTTTTTTTTTTTATGAAATACCTATTAAGTACATACCTTTGGTACTTGGTGTTGCTAGCAAAAAATTAATGCGATATAAAACACAAGCTTTTTAACCCATAATTTTGATATTATTAGGTAATGAAGTTTTGCATAATTATAACAAAAATATTCTTCGATATCCTGAAACATTCCTCACACATGGAGTTAATCCCAAACTAGGCAGAGGTTAAACCAAATAATGTAACTCTTATACACTTACATATCTATGATGCGAATAAACTTTTCAAATAAAATTGTTGAAAAAAAAACCCCTACATGACAAGCCTCTAAAAGTCCTATTATGTAACCATAGGATGTAGTAAAGCATAAGTAATAACTGATATCTATCTATATTGAGAGTATTAGTATATTGTATAGGTTCCCATTCATCAACTGTTAATAACAATGTTTAAAGTTAAGATATTATTACAGAAGAACTTCTACAAGAAGACAGCCCGTTGAATAATATTGAGGATGAGAATGCAGCATCAGAAATTGGTAATCATGACGAATCCACAATCAAAACTGAGCAACCAATGTCTCCTACCGAGGAAGTAGACAACCCGCCTGTAGAAAACCCAAAAGAATTGACCGAAGAATCCAAAGTTAAAGAACCTAGTCCTGTAAAAGAGATATTGGAAGAGAGTAAGAGTGAGAAAGAATCTGATGTGCATATGACTGAAGTAGCAGAGGAAAAGCAAGAGCAGAAAAAAACAGAAGTCAAGCCTAAAACTACTCCAATGAATGGTGATGTGACAAAGGTAAAATTATTTCCAACTAGTTTTGTGGTTTCGCCCTAGTTTTATAGTAACTAGTTTTATATTCTTGGGATAAAAAGCAGCTTATGTCACTCTCCGGTTGATTAACTATATCTATATAAAAAACATATTGATCCATTTTAAGGTATCTCAATCTCAAATTAATTGAGCTAGCTAAGTATGTCTGTCTTCCATTATATAATAACAAATGTGGCAAGGGTGGTAGAGACAGGATGCTGAAAGTTATCCTCATTTGTGATTAAAAATATTATGATTGTAACATGGGATTGTCCTATGATGGTCCCAATAAACGACTAGCTGTTCCCCACGGTTTCACCCGCGATCCTGGTATAAAGTTTCATTGGAATCCATTTAAAACTGTTGTTGTAATTAATTGTAATAAGCATCTACAGATATGTCTGAATGTTACACAAACTTTGTTATTAATTTATAAATTAGTTAGCAAAAGCGTGTGTATGTAATAAATGTGTATGTTTATTTGGATGTTTGTTAATCAATTATTCTGTAATGACTCAACGGATTTCGTTGAAAATTTGCACATAGGCATACCATGGAATGACATACAGAATCACCTCTTATCTTGAGTAGGGTCAATTTTCGACTCACACTTGATGATTAAGGGACCGTTCCCATCACTACTGTATAGCAATGCAGTCTGCTTACGTGCAAATTCTTGGCAAAAAAAAACTATTCAGATATGAATTACATTGATGCTGCATATGAAAATGAAAATATTTTTTATTCAAATAGGCCTTCACAAGCACTTATGAATAGTCTGACTCTAACGCTCGGTTCGGAAGGTTGCTTTTACTGAGAAGAGCCGGCAAAAAACTCAGCATATGTGGCAAATATAGCCTATTTCTGTTAGATTGAGGTTTTAGTATGAATGAGACTTAACTTCTGATAATTTCATTGACATAGTTTTCAAGAGCTCGAGTATTGAAAAGGAAGACTTAAAAAAGTTGTTGCCACACCAACCTTTGACACTTGATCTTTCCAAGGTTACATTTACTCAAGTAGAAACAGTACGATATTGGACAATAGCTAGCTAGCGGTTCATAGATTTTATCAAGACATTAGACGGAATAAAATTTCTCAATAGTTTTAAATGTCAGACATGGGTATAGTTTTTATGATTATGTGTCATGGAATGGTGTGATGGTTTTTAGGGTTCCGTTATTTAATAAGGAACTCTCATACGACATATTCTTCTGTCTATCCGAGCCATTGAACTCTGTAACTATTCGATTTTTAGTCTGAGTGTTTTTGAATATAAATCTTTCTTTATATTTCTTCTTATATTTTTCATGCTTTGCGTCGCACACGCAGGTCGTAGAAACTCAGAAAGTCTCAAGAGTACCACTCTTGAGACTTAAGTACATAAGTACATGGTACAAGCCTGGCAAGTATTAAAAAGTGTTAACTTTTTCTGTATCCTTTTAAAGGCCCACGCTGGTTCGTAGCTACCGTGTCAGGATTCCTTAGCCGCTATCCCATACAAACGATGTTTCTAAATTATTTGGAAATAACAAGTCCGATTTAAGTATTAATTAATAATATCAAAGAACTGTAACTGTTCGGACATGGGTAGAGTAGTCAACATTGGAAATGACGAGATACAAATACAAGAGATTATCAAAATACTAGCTTCCGCCCCGCGGTTTCACCCGCGTTCCCATGGGATCTTATGTTTTCCCGGGATAAATAGTAGCCTATGTACTATTCCAGACTATAATCAATCTCTGTGCCAAATTTCATCCAAATCCGTTCAGTAGTTTTTGCGTGAAAGAGTAACAAACATCCATCCATCCATACTCACAAACTTTCGCATTTATAATATTAGTAAGGATTGACGAATTTCTCGTTCATTAGCATATATTTTTCCATGATTACAGTATATTATGTTTTAGGAGGACCAAGGAACAAAACGTCGCTCAAGCGAAGAGACAGAAACGGAATCACCCCTCAAGAAACTGTGTCAAGAAGTAGATAAGACTTTTCCACAACATGATACAATGATCAGTGACTACATACAAACGGCGACAAAGAACAACGTTGACGAAATACAGAGGCATACGGAACAACTACTGTCGGAGATACAAACGTTACGGGAATTGGCACAGAAAAAGGAACACGAATGGAATAATATCCTACATCTAAAGAAAGTCAAAGAAGAAATATTACTACGGTTACTCAGGCGAAAACAAGTGCTATCGTTCGAGAAGTCCGCGGAAGTTAACGGCTCTGATCGAACGGATCCATTCGACTATTTAAATCAAGCCAAAAATCTGGCTATAGACAAAAGTGATGAGATCTCAGGGTTGGCGATAAAACAACCAGGTTCTTCTATCAATCCAATGATACAACCAATAATGCCAGTTACAACTCATTATAATCCAATGTCTGGGTTGCCACCCCCGTACGACAAAGCAGCTCATATGCAATCAATGCCGAAACCAGTATACCAACCTATGATGATGCCTGGTCCCATGCAAGGGTTCCCCAGGGACATGAATGGACAGTTGCCTTCTAATTATTTGCCTATGGGCCGTCAAGGGCCTACGAAAGACGTTAAATCGATAATAGCAGATTATAGACAGAGGAATCCAGAAATAACGCCACGGAGAGGTAGAAGGATGAAGTCTATTTTGAACCCTATGATGAACGCACCAAGACCCATAGCGCCGAAAATGGATGCATTAAATAATTTGAGTAATCTCAATATGCTGTTCAATAATTTGGATGTGGTGAGTATGATTTTATTCATTTTTATCCTCAATAAATTATTCCATAATAGGTCAAGGTGAAATGCTATCAAACGATATGGTTGGATGGACAATCTAAAAATTTGGCGGGTTAGGTTAGACTGAGAGGACTATTTTGGAGAGTAGGGAGTGTAGTTGCTAGGTAAATAAAACCTCTTTGATCTTACGGTGATAAGAAGAAACGTAATCTGCTTACTTAATTTCGTATCGCCATTTCTGTTAAATCCATCGAAACAGGTTCATTACTCGACAGTAACCTTTAATTCTAAAATGGATATGGCATCCAATCAATGCTGGTATGTATAGTGACGTCACATCATTTCAAAATGCCAAGGGCGTATCAATTATTACAGTACGCGTCAACTGCAATATTAAGTAGACGCTTCAAACTGCCAACTTAACACCTAAATAGTCTAGAATCTTTGTTAAGGTGACGTCACCGCGACCAAGGTTATTGAAACGCGACATGAAACAAGGGTGGGGACATATCTAGTTAAGTAATTAGAATTGGGTAATATTTAGACGCCCATAAACACCCTATTGATGTTTATTGTAATATAGAACGCCTTAGAGGGTGCCATTTTGGTTTAAATCGATCTGAACTTAGGGAACAGTCAGGTTATTGACAGTAAAATAATGTTTTTTACACACAACTTACTGTAGATAGTTCTTTAAATAGATAGATTATTTGTGGCATGCACTCGTCTATTCCGTCTATTTGTATTGAAACTAAAAAGATGAGCTATATATAAATAATTAGCTAAGTTACAAGGACTGCTCCATAAAAAGGCACTTTGAAGTGGAACGTACCAAACAACCACCCTTTAAATTAGGTTCAAATTGCATCGCCAATAGAACACATAAAGGAGGGCGATTACTTCAGTATGTAGTATGTAATAACTGGTAAAAAATAAGTTCAATCAATATGCCAGGCTAGACCTATCCAGTGTACAACTCAATAATTTAATACATAATCGTGATCCTTGACCTCCTTACTCAATGACGGCGTTTGGTGCGCTCGCTATCTTGCCAGTAATTGTCTTCATGACGAATTTAGATTCAGTGAAATTATTTTAGGTATATAGGTAGGAACTAGCTGTTCCCCGCGGTTTCACCAGCGTTCCCGATATAAAAACTAGCCTAAGTTATAGCTATCAGCTATCTTCCAGAGAAAGTCTCGTCAAAATCAGTACAGCCGTTTCGGAGATTAGCTGGAACAAACAGACAGACATTTTTTTTACTTGTTCTTTAGTTACAAGTACCGTATATACTTATTCATATAGTAAAATGCTGTTATTTTAACATTACAATCAGACACTTCAATTTTATTTATCTATATAGACTATAGATATAGAAGATGTAGGAAACGTGCCTAACGGCAATAATTGCAGTAACTGGTGTTTTATTAAATGTCTGGGCAGAATGGAGGATATTAATTAATAAATAATTACACGATGTAAACTTATCAAAGACAAATTGTTGACGCCTGTACTTTTTTCTTAAACAAACTTGTACAGCTTTTGAAATTCAACTTAATTCTGCCAAACTGCACAGCAGTTTGTAGGCAGATACAGTTATCTTAAAGAGTTCCATAGTATATAGGTTAGGTACATAGTTATAATACCATTAACTATTAGTTAACTTTGTTTACACACGTACAAATACATAAAAGTTCATGTAATGTAAAGTTAATACATGTAATGTAATGTTCATACAAAAAATAAATGTAACATAGTTGGTAGTTTTCTCTTTAAATATAAATAATTAGTTCTAACTAGTTCTAACTTATGATTTATAGATTTGTCATTACAACATTATTTGAATTTCATTAAAATCTTAAGCAATGTATGTACTCAATACAGTCAGTCAAGAATTTTTCAGTTACATGATCAAGTGATTCATAAAGAGAATTGATTTTTGGACTGCTACAAAAAAACCCTTTATAATTAATGTCAATTTAATATTGTAGCTAAATATGCATTAAAGGTCGAGAGTTCAAAGGAAGGGCATATGCCTAGAACTAGTAAGTCAAGGCAAATCTCCTGTACTAGGATAATGACCTTGTCTTTGTCTGCGAAAATCGGAAAATTATCATTGAACATTAAATAATAGGAAGTTCAATATTAAATCCGTTTTTGTAAATTTGTATATCACTCATCACAAATCTCGAATCAACGAAGATTATATATAACCGTCACCCGTTGCCTAAAATAAACTGACAAACAATAAAGTCGGACTGGTAGTTCCTATGTAACGCGTTCAAAAACACAAACCTACAAACATGCAAACTCTTCAAGGGCCCAGGACTTAAAATGTCTTTGAACTTAATATCTCTGTGATGCATTTTTTCATCAATTTAGGTTTAGTTAAATCCGTAAGTCAATTACTTCAAAATATTAATATAAAACTCACAATTCTCAATTGCAGAACCATAAAGCGATGCTAGAACGCTTCCAGCAGCTCCAAGCGGGCGGCCTACCCAACGGCCTCTCGTTCAAAGACGTACTCGTACAATTCGCAAACATGCAGCAAGCTAGCACCGGCCTCATACCCAATAGGCCTGTTGAGACAATCACGAATAGGCCTGAGCATCATATTCGGCCTGAAACTAGAAGAAGGCCTGAGAGGCCTCACGAAGATATCCACATGTCTATGAAACAGGCTGAGAGGCTGGCCTCCCCCAGTCCGAGGCTTCCCCCACCCCCTCCTTATCCAGAGATCTCACTACTGCCTGTTACAACATGTCAGGAGTCGAGTCAGTCCTCACAACAGAATTCTTTGCTACATGGGATATTGACTAAGGTATGTAACTTGGTAATTTATTAGGACCAACTAATGTTTTTCTATATATTCCTAAGGCATTTCTTTATAGCCACGTGACGTGTGGCTAGCCACATAAATCTACCAGAGCCACAGCTAGCCACATTTGCGAATTCACTATAAATCTCACTTCCATTTATCATGTTAATGCTGGTGGCCAGCCACAAGTGGTGTGGCTGGTGGCCTCTGGAGGAGGCCTTAATATTTCAGCACGAGCCGAATTCCATTGCATTTAGTATTCAATTAATGGCTACAAAAAACAATCATGTTCAAGCTTTTTATTTCTGTATTTTTGTGTAATAATGTTTTTTCTTTATTGCAAATAAAGCTTACATAATCGAATTAGCTTGAATGAGTGTTGCCAACCTTCCAGCAGGCGTCCCCTGCGTCTCAGAGTTACTCGCCGACGTTGGCTAAACTGCTCACGTCGCCGGAACGGAAACAGAGCGCGCCCACGTTGCCCACTTTCGGTCAGGCCAAGGTACCACCTCAATGTGTACAAACAAAAACATTACCAAGTAATTGGTGTGCTGATTGGCCTCGATCATTCCAAATTCAAAATTTAGTTTTTAAGATAAAATTAAGTAAACAGTTGGAGCCAAGAATTTTGGCAAGCTTGATTTATTATTTATTTTTAATTACTTTCGATTAAAAATAAATAATCAACTGTTTATTGTTGTGAGTCGACAATTTGATTGTGATTTTTGTTTAAATTTTAGAGTCTGGCAATACTCATTGATTTAACAATGCCACCTCACAATCATTTTACATATCATTATTAATTACCAAGCGGTTATTTCAAAAGCTTGTAATAATTACAATATAATCAAGTAATTGGGCAGTAAAACCGCTTCAGTTGTATCCTATTCTATGACATCGAAAATATGCTTTATAAGATTAAAAATATTAATATTGTAATTGAGTTTTATGCAATATTCAAGTAACTGGTCAATGGTAGACATTCAAGTACTTCTTACCGTATTTTCAACCTTTCTATCAAGTAATAAAGTTCAAATTCATGACTAAAATCTTTAAAAAATTGCTGTCTATCACTGGCCTGTAACTGGCATCTACATTGGGAAGTTTTATATTCTTGTCGCTTACTTATATTAAATCTGTTTATGAATATATTAGTCGATTGAAAAGAAAAGTTTGTTGATTATCTAAATCGATTATAATATATTCGATTGTTTCTAATCGATATAAATACGGTCGCTTATGAATTACGTGATGTTTTCAGAACTGTGGTGAGATTACAATAACGCCGGTGCAGCCAACGCCGCCGCCTCCCGAACCACAGCCGGAGAAACCCGAAGAAGTAGTGCAGCTGGTGAGTGAGAGTAACAGATAAATTTGACACATAAGGGGCTGAAGCACGCTTGTCAAATAGATATCAACTAAGGGACTCGAGGGCATTGAATCTCAAAAGTTTTAATGATTTTAGCTATGTGGTTTACAATTTCTGTCTATACGGTAGGCTACCAACTAACCACCCTCTATTTGCCCTTGGTTGGTGGATGGTTGACAATTGTATATCAGCCCCTTGCAGTTAACCACAATCTCGCTATGATGTGGCCGAAGGTGGTAAGCACACAAGTCTAAAAGGATCGTAGTGGTGACAATCATTTGTTATCGGGCACCCACAAATATTTAATCGATCTTAGATCTTAGACAAAAAAAAACTAGATTCTTCCATCACCATGCCTAGAGTCATATAGTAGATTTTTGACCCAGAATAAATAGACTTGCTTGACCAGCACCTCACCATAGATGGTGATGATGCGGCCGATTATAGTAAGCACACAGTAAACGCAGTTATAACATGTAAATATTTATGAACAGGATGACGAAGAAAGTCCAGCATCAGATGGGGAAGCCTCCCCGACGGGGTCGGGGTCGGGGCGGCTGGTGATCGACGAGGGCGGCGCGGAGGAGCCGGAGGGGGCCGAGGGCGGCGCCGAGGGGCCGGCCGAGGGGGACGCGGAGGGGGACGCCCCGCTGTGCCAGGGGTGTCGCCGGCGGGACGCGCAGTTTGTGTGCGCCGGCTGCGCCAACCAGTGGTACTGCAGTCGAGATTGTCAGGTTAATAATTGGGTATTTTACTCTATATGAGAATAAATTAAAATATATACGCTTAGGCCTCACGCCAAGAAAACAAGGTAGACAGAGCGTTCTGAATTCCTAGGTGAAGCAAGTAATAGGAAGCCGATTCGGTCAAAGGAAGCCGCCCGCTAACCAGTCTGTCCCGCACAAGCGACAGCGCACGTCGTCGAAGAAAAAAAAACGAAATATGCCGTTCTGTGTTATTAAATGTTGTAAAAACAATTCGTGTTGCCAAAAGAAGTCTTGCCGGATTACTTTTCATAAATATGTATTTAAATATTTGCGTATTATAAACGGATTACCTATAATAAATTTTAAAATACAAAACCTCAACGTCATGTGTCTGTGTCTGTATGACTGTAAAATATTTTTTACCCCAAAATATGGTACTGTCTGTATTCGATTTATATTAATCACAGAATAATGCGGTGATATTATTAGTAACTGTTTAATGATATTATTCATCCTACATGACGGGCAATAGTTTTGAATGAATTGTTAAGGAAGGAATACTAATTATTTCAGAAACCCTGCACAAATATGACAGTGTGTTGTCACAAATTCTAAAGACAGAAAGAAAACTAATCTATAGGCGACTCTTTAATTGCCTATACAAAAATAGGCTTTTTCGGTTATATTGTTCATCATAAATGTTACTAACGGGTGAAACTAAGGTCTAATCATTAATTCAGCGGAGTTAAATGACATTTACTGTGTTACCAGTTTATGATAAAAAAAAAAGATTGTTGTGAAAAAATGATTCATATTGTAGCGACATCTATCAAGACTTCCGCTATCCGTGGATAGATGGCGCAACAATATTCTACATCGCACTGACAAAGTTCTCTGTCAACTTTGCATATATACAAGATTCCAACAACTGCAGTTGGACCGCGGTCCCCAGGCACGATGACTCAGCCTGGCGGAAGATCTTCCCTTTTCAATGGAGGAGTCTACCACCTTGCTCCTCCATAATATCAATCACTCACTTATTACGCCGTGAATCAAAATGTTTTTTTATTTACTAAGAAATTTCCCAATTACCGTATAAAATCATTGCTAAACAAACTAAACATTTGGACTCGGATGGCAAAAACTGGCAACATTATTCTCTAACACATAACGCGTAACTTAGGTAGGTGACGCATTTATAGATTTATGTCATTCATTTCACGTCATTGTCAAGCGACATTCAATCTTCCTTTTTTTCTTGGTCTGAGGCTTAGGCAATAAGCAGTCGGAAAAATGTTTGTTTTAGTAAAAAAAAACAGTTTTTTTATCTGTTGAAAATCTCTGTTTGAAAATTGAAAATGTGTTTAAATGCAAGTTTACAGCACTTATCGATTGAATAAAAATTTTGAGTTTTTTTTTAGTGGTTTATTAGTACCTTTGGATCAAATTGAAATACTTTTCAAAAATGGGCGTAATACCCTATTGTTATTATTAAAGTCAGAAGTGCTCGTGGTGTAGCTTGATTATCCGTTCTTAACTGACCCGCAAAGTTAAGCAACGTCCGGTCAGGTCGGTACCTGGATGGGTGACTGCCTAGTGGTATTTCAACTTGAGCGTTTCCGTGCTTCGGAATGCAGCCGCTCCCGGTTATCACTTAATTGTGATAGTCGTTAAGCTAGTTGGAGACCTGGCTGGCTACCACCCTCGAGTTGATAATCTGTCGCCAAGACCATCCACTGGTGTGTTCTAGGCTTTGTGTGCTTACCACTTTAGGCCACGTCATCACTTCTTACCCTGGTGAGATTGTGGTCTATACAGGATGGTTTTTTAGTCACTGGCAATACTTGCAGGGGTGGAAGTACTGATCAATATGAAAAACTTTTATCAAGGGACCAACTCTTATATCGCATAAAATAAAATGGTTGCTTCACACATTTTGGTCGAGTAGGTATTGAACTTTTGTATGGAACAGCTGATATTTTTATGTGATCTCTATTTATGAGTACTTCAACCCCTGCAAGTATTGCCAGTGACTAAAAAACCATCTTGTATAAAGAAAAAATCTCTTTGTATGTGAGTCAGCCTGCCCTTGAGTGGTTTAATTAAATGGTGGTTTCACTATATTTTTTTTTCAGGTGGCAGCATGGGACGAACACTCAGAAATGTGTTCAGGTTGAACACAACACCAATATATATATGTAAGTGTTAAATAAATATTAAAAAGTATATAAATCGAATGCAACCATAGTTACTCGAGTGTAATTCGCGTATGCGATTGTTTCAAAGGTTTCAATAAATATAATGTAGTGTCATTTGCCTTATAAATAATAAATTAATATAAATAATTGGTATTGTATTAAATAGGTGAATCTCTATTTTGGTGACTTATTTGGTTGTATAGCTTTGTTTTGGTTGCATAGTTCCAAAAATGGAAAGAAATATTTAATAACGATGAAAAACTCTTAATTTTCTGTCACAAACTATGATATTCTACATTACTATTTATTTTGTGTAGGCAATCATATGTGTGAAGCTTCGCTGTACTGGCAGACTGACTTTAAGATATAATTTAATACTAATTTAAGTATTTTTTATCGTTATTAATAGATGTCATCTCATTTTTTTTTAAATATCACGCAAAGAAATAGTTTTATAGTGCCAAAATCACGATATTTTGGTGTAAAGTGAAAAGTCGAATTTTTCTGATGACTTATGTAACGGAATTCAAATAAAACCCTTCTGTGACCTTCCCTATCAATGCCGTAAATATATCTATAATTCGATAGAGCTGTGAATGTGGCATTATCTTTTTTTTTAATATATCGATAATGCCAGTACCATAATTTATTTAATTCGATATTTCAAAGGTCTAAACCGTAAAGACCTAAACAGATACCTATCAATTTCCTCGCTTAGATTTATTAATATTTAAATATATAAGACTGCATCAAAAACGTTAAAATTAACCTTTCTAATAAACTTTTGTATTCAAAATTGCACTGTCCTTGTCTAAACTTACACTACAGAATGGGATAGCGATAAATGTGTTTATTAGTACGGTTTATGGCGTTTCAAAATTGATTCCTACATAATAATGCTATTGTATGTAGTATTTAGTGTAGAATATAAATATTTTTTGGTGACGTAAATATTTTATGGATCGATTTGAAGTTGTTTTAATTTGTTTTGGTTATTTAAAAAAAAACGTGTCTTTATCGTTTATGTTACAATCAATTGAACGTATTTATTTAAATTAATTAATAAATTATAAATAAATAGGTACTTGGTTAATATGAATGTCACAAGACCTTTATTGTTGTATGAAACGAAAACAATAAACTATTAATTATTCAATTATTATGTACCTGTTTATAATTTTTTATTACGACTTACACGAATAGGTGTCTCCATATATTCATAGATACACTAGTATCGTCTGTGGTCAAAATTAGTTTTTATGGTTCCGTACCCAAAGGGTAAAACTGGACCCTATTACTAAGACTCCGCTGTCCGTCTGTCACCAGGCTGTATCTCATACCGCTATAACAAAAAATACTAAAATATAGAATAAAATAAATATTTAAGGGGGCTCCCATACAACAAACGTGATTTTTATAGATAATGGTACGGAACCCTTCGTGCGCGAGTCCTACTCGCACTTGGCCGGTTTTTTATACATCTATGGCACATCAACATTCGAATGATGTAGGTTTAATTCTCATTTTATAATAAATACTAAAGAAAGGTACGTTAGACGACGTTGCCATACAAAAATCTTGAAAATCCTAGCCAATTGGTTTTATGTAAATATGGGATATTGGTGTAAACTAGTTGTAAATTTTGTTCCTACAAATTATTTGAAAAGCATAATCAATAAATATTTACCTACTATAGATAAATCTGCAGTATTTCAGACGCGGTTGTGTTTATATATACTCATATCTAATAGAATCTTGATTATTGTGTATTTGTTCGAACAAATTGATCTGTATATATCGTACTGTCTCTTTTTATTATATGACATTAGAAAGTGCCGGATATATTTAAAACCTGGGTTTTGCTAAACTTCTTTTAAACCATTTCACCTAGTTTGGGGGGATATAAATGGGGATGTTTTAGTTCAATAAATGAGTTGCTATCGATACATTTTTATTTATCGAACAATAAAATCGAGATCTTTTTCAAAGATCTATAAAATTTGCAGTTTGTTCGAACCATTTCATATCATAAATATACCTTATGGTAAGTCTCAAATAGTTAAAATATCTATTAATTTTTTTTTGTCTTTTATAATTTACCGCCACCTGTGAATGTATTTTTTGGAAAAAAAAAATATCCTAAATCCTCTTCTAAAAGTAGGTCATTCCTTAAAATGTCGGATGCTGTATGATAATCTAGCTAAAATTGTTAGAATAACAATTGAATTGTAATATTTATGAGTGTTGGAGATTATGTATGGAATGTTCTGAGTTATGCCTATGCTAAACCGACAATAAATGTATACCTATCACGTTGCAGGTTGTTGGCATGAACATGTCTGTTTCTCCTGAATCTGTGTATTTAAAAAAAAAGTTGTATAATATTGTAGTATATCAGTTATCTGGATTCCATAGTACAAGCTCTGCTTAGTTTGGGAAGAATGTCCCAGGATATTTATTTAACACGGAAAGTTGAATATACTGTCATTAAAATAATATTTAATTAAAAGGTTTTTCAAATTGATCTTAATTATTTACAGTAAAGATAAGCAGCAAACTATGTTATATAATTTCAGCTCTAAATAGTTGTATATTTATATATATAAGTGAGATAATTACGCAGCATAGTTATTTAAATGTGTGTAGGTATAATTCGGAGCAATGTGCGCCTGATTGTGTGTATTATATTAAAAATAAAAAAACACGAACCTTTAATGTAAGTTAGTGTTTAGTTTAAAATAAATAAATGCTATGTAATTATAAATACATTAAATCTATGTGTAAAAATGTAACAGAAAATCAAATTATTTTGTAATATTGTATGTGTTAGTTTCATTCATAATATTTAACCAAGTGAAATTAAATTTTCAGAAAAGTTAACCCTGATCGCTTTTAAAAAATTACACAATCGAACAATGTGTCAGTGGTTAAATTTGCAAAATTTCAGCTTTCTAAATCCAAGGGTTTGGGCTGAGCATTGATGAGTGAGTCAGTGAGTGAGTCAAGACTTTTTATATTATTATGTATAATATTATAGCCATCTTTTGTTTTCTGAACATTTCATAGTGTGTCACAGAAAGCCCTATTTTTGTCCATTCAATAATTACCCCACTTTTTTTAAGGTTCCGTACCTCAAAAGAAAAAAAAGGAAAGTCTGTCAAGACCTTTTTCTCAGGAACGAATGGAGGTATCAAGTTGAAATTAATATCAAATACTCAGTTCTGCAATCTCTTGAAGCTGTGAAAAAATCAAACTTCTAAGTCAACGCAATCAAAAGATATGGCCGTTTATGCCGGATATTTTGAGACTCGCGACTACTCGCAAGGGAATCAAAACCTATAGGGTACTTCTCGTTGACCTAGAATCATGAAATTTGGCAAGAAGCATTGTCTTATAGCACAAGTAAAGGAATAAATCCTAAACCGTATTTTTTTGTTAATTTTTGTTTGCGATTATAAACTTATTTACAAATGGTAAACTGACTGCGGCCTATGTCGAAGTATGAGGTCAACAGTTTTCCAACGACAAAGTTTTGTTTGTCCCAATCCATATCTTATCGTTAAGATTCCCGTGATGGACGAACTATTTACATACCATAAGTTTGCACGGAACCCTCGGAGCGCGAGTCCGACTCGCTTTTGGCCGGTTTTTTCTATTATTATCATAACTAATATCTTATCTAAATAGGTATATCAAGTTATAGTGAAAAGTCACATGGTTAAGTATAATGAAAATTATATTATTTCATAACGTAACAGTATGTGAGGTTTATTTATTTTTTACACAAAAGTAAACCGTTAAAATCTAGTATTATTTACATTTTGTATTGTATAGCGTTCTACTTCTACACACCGTGCCAAAATCGATAAACACAACTTCGTTTTTGATGAAACTTTACGCAAAATAGTGTTCAATATGTTGATTATTTTTTAATTTACTTATTGTGGATGCATTAATTCTTATTACCGACTAAGTTATTTAATTTCCCACTTTTTTTTTCCAATTTATAGCAGTTTTTGACTACCTTACATTAAATTTAACTGCCATTTTTATACCCTTTTCCTTTTGTATTGAATTAGTGCATTTACAGTATGTAATAAGGTGACGTCCACTTGATGCTAAGCTATTCCATAAGCATAATATTTGATAAATCGGTTTATAACAACTTGTTTTATTAAATATTTTACAATATTAATTAAGTATTGTAAAATATTTATAAAATCTAATGAGAATCCTCTATTAAATCTGGCAACATGAATCTCATTTATAAATTATAGCAAATGCTTCAAGTGGACGATCGCCCTTAATGTATGGTTTCAAAATAAATAGGCTGAACGTATGGTGACACGCTCAGGCATATTGTGTGCGACCTTCCACATCGAGCCTATATTCTTATTTGTCTCTGTAACGCTAGTCACGAGTTTTGTTACCTATTATAACTGTTTTATGTATTTTGTAACTTATGATGTTGTATAAGATTGTATTAAATCAGTACCGTCTTTCTATTTGACTTTTATTTTATAGAAATTTAAAATACTGACTCAAAAATTTTATGTCATGCAATGGTTTTTTTGAAGGATCATATGAATATATTTAAAAAGTAAAACAAAGGAAATAAATTGGGATAAATGCTATCCTATCTTTAAAGTTGGACCAATTCACACATTTTGAAAAAAAATACGTTAAGATAGGATTATTAGTTTCGGAGTACATCGCGGACGTAGAAGATTTAAAACTCCGCAATGAGGTTATCTGAGAAAGAACTAACGTAACGTTCATCGCTCAACGAATTAGCAAGCTGAAGTGGCAATGAGCCGACCACGTCTGTCGAAGAACGGATGGTCGATGGAATGAGGCCTAGAGTGTAGGCCGCGGTTGGCAAGCGGAATGTGGGCCCCCAGCCAGCCCGTTGGACTGATGACCTCTAAAAGGTAGCCGGTTTGGGCTGGATGCGAGTGGCGCGCTTTAGGAGAGGCCTATATTCAGAAGTGGACCGAAAAAGGCTGATGATGGTGACGATTGATTAAAAAGGCTGATGTATAAAGAATAGATAGGAAGGAACGTGAAGAATTTATAATTTTACATGTGCTTAAGTTTTCTACATTTCTCACCTACACCAAATGTCATAAAGCTCTTTAATTAAGACTAGCTTTTCGCCTGCAGCTTCGCTCGTGTAGACTATTATATATGTTTTTTCCTGTTAGCCAATTTCGATGAAACAAAGCCACATTAACCTATGTTACCCCCATGATAATCCGTTCAATGGTTTTGGAGGTTAGCGTGTTCAAACAGACAGACAGATAGAAAAAAAACAAAAATGGTCTCTTTGCATTCTGTCACTCTCCTATCTCTTATCCTAGATCAGCAACACTCCATTTTAGGTAAAAAAATAAATAATGTATAGACACTGGTTCTACAGAATTATTATACCTATGTAAGTAGATAATACCACGAATTGTGTCGTTTTGTAGTTTAAAAGTTATCAGAAATAAGTTATTACCTAGTATGTGTCCATAGCTGAACCTCCATACAAAAAACGTTTGGAAGATTATATTTTTAACCGACTTCAAAAAAGGAGGTTCTCAATTCGACTGTATGTTGTTTTTTTTTTGTATGTTTGTTACGCGATTACTCCGCCAATTATGAATCGATTTTGATGATTTTTTTTTCGTTTTGTAGATCATACTTTAGAAGTGGTCCCATATAATTTATAATTCCTCAACGAAAAGGAGCAGGAGAATATCGTGATTGAAATATCTTATTCAATATTATCGACAATTATTATTGATAGGCATATCCTCGATCAGAGACAAGTTTTTATAGATATTCAATACACATAAGAAACTAAAAATGGAAAAATAAAATAAACATTTAACAAAAAAGTAAAACCAACTCAAAACGGTTTGCACTAAAAAGTATAAAATAACGATATTAGAACTCGTTTTGAATTCAGGGAAAGAGAAGCACGTATTCCAAAATCTCAAATTCTTTCGCTGACTTTTGAAGTTGGTTTTACTTTTTTGTTAAATGTTATTAAATGGTACACTTTTAACTAACTTCCTCTGATTCTAGTGCATACTCTAAAATAATATAAAAAGAAGTAAATATCGGAAAGACAATGCAAGTATTTCCGATGACTAAAATATCATCCTGTCTACAATAGATTACTTAAAAATCTAGCCTCCTACGAATTAAAGTCTGATTTCTAAGAATTATGTGTCTGGTATAGCTTCTATCTTGTTATTATGTGATGGATTTCCCTATTTCAGATGAACTTATTATACCTTCAATTTCATACCTACTAATGATTAAAAGACATCATTTGTTTTTAATATGAAGTTAAAATTATTTATTATATTATTAACCGCTCTGGCTGTTTTGTATAACTTATATAAAACCATTTACTAAGTATTTGTCGTTATTCAATCGAAACTCTAACCGAGATAGGTACATTGTGTCCCCGATTTGCATTTAATTAGAAGGAAATAATACATTTTATTGTAGAACTTAGTTATAGTTACATTTTCAAAGAAACATAAGACAAAGCGGACGTCATTATGATTTGTAATTTAATTACGTTTATTCTATTATTTTTCAACATTGGATTCTGTTATTCGGAAAATGTAAATAATGTTGCATTACATGAAAGTAAAAGCAAGATATACATACCGAAATGTTGCCCTTTTAATCAGCATGTGACAGCGAGAAAGAAATGCGTGTCATACAAAGAAGAATTAACTTTCGACGATTTAAAAGTTTTTAATATGGACAAGACGTTCTATGGAAAAAATGCAAGAGATGTATTCGAATTTACTGCGGGGAAGTTCACAAATAAGACATTCAAGATTAAAGCAATAGATTTTAGCCGAATTAATTTACAAATGTATCTAACAGAGGTGAGTTTTTGGTAAAAATATTTATTTCAACTCTATCTTCATATTTTGAACTTTATGCTCATGTCATTTATTTTTTTATTAATATTACTAGCTGTCCCCCGCGGTTTCACCTGTGTTCTCAAAATATAAATCCCTCAACCCCCTCACCACCCACCCCTCATCCCCTCAACCCCCTCACTCCCCCCTAACTCATTCAATCCCCTCATCCTGTTTCGATATAATAAACAGTTTTAGTTTTTATCATAATCGGCTCCGAGACTCCTATTTGCATTTTTTGCTATTCTCTAGGTGTACATTCGGATTTAGCCATCCATGCCCAGTAAAAAAAATCTACTAAATACATCGCCCCGTGACTGCTTTATAGCTCCCAAATAGCTCGCAACTATCCAGCTATTTCTATCAGGAGCCCTTGTGAAAAATTTTTGCTTTCTAGGTCCAAGGGCTTGGGCTGGACATTGATGTGTCAATGAGTGTATCAGGACCATTATTTTTATCCTATAGGCAGGGCTGGGCAAAATACATGCTTTGCTATTGAAATACAAATAAAAAAATACTGTATCGCATCTAATCGTAAGTAATTAAAATACCAAATACAAAATATCTTTATGTTAGGTATTTGAAATTTAAAATACAAAATACTTACAGTATTTTAGCTATTTTTAATTGAAATACGAAATACAAATTACAAAATAAGTAATCTAAACCAGCACGGGCTGTAAAGTAGAGGAAAACAAGATTAATTAATCAGTAAAACTAGAGTATCCTTTCTTGAACACTAGATTTTTAAATGTGAAAAAACTAAAAACAAACCGTTATGACTTGACAACTTAGCTTGACATTGACAATTTGACGTACTACATTTTTTGTGTTTTGTTCAATGACTAAGAAAACATAGGCTTCTATCTCAATGGTATTGTTGGCCAATTTAGACGTACAATCATAGCGTACAGTCTTTCGTACAGTAATAGATAACAGGTGCAGTGTTGCCAACTCTAATAGCTGCTTTACCATCATTACACTCTCGCCTCCACGCACTCACACTCACGATCGCTAAATGAAGGTTAAATGTATTTTAATGTTAAAATGTATTTTGAAGCCTCATGTATTTGAAATACTAATTACAAAATACATCGGCGTCAGGTATTTGAAATACAAATTACATTTTAGGGAAGTTATTGAAATACAAATACCAAATACGTATTTGTATTTCAATTACGTATTTTAATACTGCCCAACCCTGCCTATAGGTATACCTACCTATATACTTGGGGGTTGGGTGTTGTTACCAAACAGATCGTTGTATTATAGGTATCTACTATTAAGGCGACGCCTTGAAGATTTTGGTTGCGAGGATACCGATTTTTCTCAACAATGACTAAAGCGAACGAAATGAAATTTATTGTAAGAATTCATCATGTATTTGACTTTATTTTGGCCATTGCATAACACGATTGGTTAACTTTTATAACACAAAATAATAATCAAAACGACCTCTTTAAAATAAGAGGTTCCAATTTTACCGACATTGAGGTTCCAAAATTTCTACATATATTAATTGAAACTGATACTATAATTTGTACATAGGTTTTATGAAATATATTTATAGTTTTTAAAGCTTAACGCGGCGTTACCTTTAATACGTCAGTCTCGGTTTGTTATTATCAGTATCCTGTTTCATTATACTTGTTTACTGTCAATGCTTAGGTACATAAAACCGTGTCTGTTAGTCATAATTCAACAATAACTGCTCAGCTCTAGTGACGTCAGGCGTTGTGCAATTGGCTCTTTGGTAAAGGAAAAATAACAAAGAAATGTTTTGATTGAGCCAGTAGTTTCCAGCGACTCGAACAGTTATAAATTAATTAGTAATAATAAATAGCTGATAAGTAACCGCCAGTACCTACTCCTTCGGTCATGGCTGTTTAGCTGGTGATCTTCCTGTTTATCCTGTCCACCGCTAGGCTGAAGCAATTAAGAGTAAAGGCGAGGCATTGGCAGTACCAGCTAAGACATCGCTAAAGCCTTTGACCGGATCTGACAAAGGGTATTCCTATCGAAGCCATGGAGTTTCCGAGGGATTATGCCTTGGGTGACCAGCTTACCGAGAGAGTCTGACGGAGAATTCTGCTCCGATAACATATAAATAAAATAAGTAATCCTGACTGATTGGGTGAAAGTGGTTCGCTGAACCTAAACTAATGGTCATAGAACTATAAAGTTTAGAGGATCAATTCCTTTTGTAATAATAAGGGTGTTCTTAGGATGGATTTTCAAAAATACAACGCCTAACTAAGGGGACAAAATAAAGGATTGCGGGTGAAACTGCGCGGTGGAAAGTTTGTCATTAAAATAAATTGCGGCGTACCGCAAGGCTGCGTTCTATCGCCCATGCTGTTCATCCTGCATATTACTGGCAGAAGGCGTCCTAAAGAACTATGTTCGTAGTTGTGAAAATGAATGATATTATTTGTATAGACACACCATACAGATCAGTGGGTATAAAAAGAAACAAGGCAAGGCTAAAATATTTAAATTAGGATGATTCGTTAATAGGTACCTATATACCTAATCGCTCAATATGATGTTGTGATGACAAGTGCCGCAACGTTGGTTAGTTTTCAGCGACACCTGCGCAGTTACCTACTTGTATTAACTGTTATGACTATCAGCAGGTAGGTACCTCTAATAAGACCAAGTAGGTATGTAAGTGTCATTTACAGCGATGTTTATACTATAATTATTATCTAGGTACTAGATGACCCGGTGAACTTCGTACCACGTGAGATCGATAATATTGTAGGTACAGTTTGAGTTACAAAAATTATATTTTTACGATTTTTCGGCTGTTCTTGACCAGTATTGAGGCGAACAAAACAAAACAAAAAAAAACAAATCGGTCTAGCCATTTTTATGGTTTTACAGGAAATGCCACAGCGAAGCATGGCCTTTCAATTCGACAAACCTTTTTTAAATGTGTAGGTAGTTGTTATTTTTTTTTAAATTATTCTTTTTTTTACTTTACAGACTGGTGTTTTGTTCATGAAATTACCAAACGCCTATAATAGATGGATTGACGTGAATATAGAGAGTTACTGCGTGGACTACCTAATAGAAAATAATATTAAACCGACTCCGCATTTCTGGTCGATTATTAAGGATACAATCGATGCACCATCCGATAGCAGAGGATATTTAATATGGGGTAAGATATCGACATTATCAATCAATACAACACCATATTTCCCTGTAGAGATAAATTATCAAAACTAACCATTGACGGAAAGAAGGAAATAATTAAAAACCTGGATACATAAAACTACGTAGAAACACTGACTAGATAGTAAAAAGAAAACTACTAGTTAAAAGACAGTAGTCGTTTTGTTCGTCAAATAGATATCGATATTCTGTAATTTTTTTTATTGTATGGTTGATGATCGTCAACAATTGATTTATAAAATGACTAGTTTTCTTGATAAGTTAAATACCTAACTATGGCGATGATAGTTTAGCGGTAGTGACTGCGAATGGCGTGGTGAGGGTCATAGACTCGAATACCATGAACTTGAGTTTTTGGTGAAGAAAAATATCGTGAGCAAACCAAAGCACCAAGGGTGGTGGAGTACTGCCTGCGTCATGACAGGTGTTAGATCCTACAAAATAGTATTACAACTGTGTTTGTGGGTAAACATTTACTTTGGGTCTAGGAATAAAACATAGGATACTTTTATCCCGGAAAATCACGCTGGTGAAACCGTGGGGCAGAAGGTAATAAATTATAAGACATACAGACACCGCGCAAGGCGCACGGATTTAATACAATTCGCAAACCTAAGGCAGAATAAATACAGGATGATATTTTAGTCACTGGCAGAGTTGGTCCCATAATAAAATTTGTTCATATTGATGAGTACTTTCTCCCCTGCAAGTATTGCCAGTGACTAAAAAGTCACTCTGTATACTATAATTATACAGTCAACGCCTTCATTATTTTATCACCTTGAAGCTATAATCGATGAAAAGTATTTTTTGGAAACCGTGACAGGACTTCTAACAACGCTTAGCGAATTCCGTGGCCGAACTGAAGCACGCGCTGCAAACGGCGGCGTGCATGATGGCGGCCCAACACATCGCGTGGCTAGTGCATATCACGTGCCTATAGCAGGTGGCAAAATTGTATCTTTGTTCAGTCATATCTCATTAGGATCAGAGGGTCTACTCCGAAAAACGATACACAGTAGGCCGATCGTCAGCAGCAGGCAGCAGCACTGACAACACGTGAACTAGCTACGTGCAATTCTATTGGTTAATATTTGAAAACAATGATCGGACTATCGTGTATCGTTTTGCGGAGTAGACCTTAGAGTTGGTATACATAAGCAAGCTATAGACTAATAGTATCGCTCCGCTCCGGTTGTGCCGATCATAAGCAAATGTGTTATAGATACTTAGCTATGGTATAACGCTTTCATAGCGATGTTCCATTCCATGCATGACGAAATGTATGCACCCGCCCCGCGTCTCCCGCATCCCCTTTTGAGACCCTTCTGTGTTCTTACTTGCGCTTTCGGTTCATACTTAGTTAGGCGTGCTCTATAGCTTGCTTATGTATACTCTAAGGAGTAGACCCTCTGGAATAGTGCAGTGCAACGTTCGGGATCCTAATGAACCAATCGTGATATGTTGTGTAAGACACGATATTTATTAAGTAGTAAATCCAAAGCTGAAGAATCATAGCATTTTATACATTTAGGTACATTATTTTGTTTGCGTAGCAAATGTTATATTATATTTTATAATTATTGTTTTTTGGTTTGTGGTGACAAATAAAGGTTTTTATTATGATACAATCAATGTCTTCGCCATTTCATCACCTGCCTGGCAGTTAGCTGGCTGGCTCACCCTTGCGCTGTGTTCCGTTGCGTCTGCGATTGAAAGCCAGTTTTTTTCTAACCTTTATTTGTTTACCTTACCACTTTCGACCACGTCAACACTTTCCATGGTGTGGTTGTGGTCAAATATAAGTCGAACGATAGATTTATTTTTAAAATTTATTTATTTTTTAACTTCACAGGTATGATGATATCTTGCTTCTTCCTTGTGCTCGTCCTCATAGTTTACACAATATTGCCTGGGGTCAGGAACCTCAGCGAGAAGATCCTGATGGCCTACGTCGCCAGCTTGTTCTTCGCCTTCCTCTTCCTAACTATCATACAAATGGATAAGCATACATTTACAGCCTGCATTGGATTAAGTGAGTAAATGCTATATTTATAACTTGACATGGTGAGGAAAAAAGTGTGTGAAGCGAAGGTCACTAGCAAGTTAGTCGCTCACAGACGGTGGTATGGTATACACCTGTTAGGTTCTTGTATACGTAGAATTATGCAAAGAAAAATATTTGTCCCGATTAGTTATGCAAAATCATTATTATAGGTTTAGAAAAAAACAAAGAAAAAATAATTCGACATACACACAAAATTACGGAATTATAGATACATAGCAAGATAACAGTTAGGGCAAACAATATACACGATGAATTCAGTAATTATAAAAAAAAACATTTAAAAATATAAAAAACATCCCCACCGGCAACGGGAACAGAGTCCTCCCTAAACGGGAACAGAGTCCTCCCTAAACGGGAACAGAGTCCTCTAGTTACCAGTGGTCAAGGCTCCGGGCAAGGAACTTCCTCACTATGCGTGACGTCTCGCAAGCCGGGTCAACGAACAAAATATTGTTTTGCTAACATGTTAGTAAAACATGTTTAGCAAACAGGCCGTCCGCTGCGATTTTGGAGTATAGAATATGTTAGTTAGTTACTTATCTATATAAAATCAGTTCCAATGAGAAATACGTGTTCTTTTACTTTCAACATCTATTAAGAAGACAGATTTAGGTAATTTTGTTTTTTTTTTTTAAAAGTTAAACTTAGAAATTTTTGATGATCTAGCTTTGAGATTTATTTTTATTTTCGTTCGTCGTTTTCGTTTTCGTCCAAATAACGGGTCTTTGTCCCCCCGGCCCTGCAGGCGAACGCGGGGAATGTTATCCATTTCACTCGGCAAACACAAACAGCGAACAAAACAGCTAGGCCACGCCCCAAATTACGTGACCTTGGTTATGCAAACATATTTGTGATAGCAAAACACGATAAACATGGCGCAATGGACCCGGCTTCACAGCACTAGTGCTAGATCAAGTTGTTTATTTTCTGTATCTTGCGCAGCTTTCACGAGGTTCTCGTCATGGGGGCAACCACGTCGACAATCATTGCACGGCGCTCTTGGCAATCTATCAATAGATCTATCCCAAATGGTGTGATATGGCCATCCTCAGAAACAATTATAATTATTTTATTAATGTTGTGTGTTTTTTCACAGCTTACACAATATACTTTTCATTCTTGGCGAGCTTCTGTTGGATGAATATTATGTCTTATGATATTTGGTGGTCTTCCAGGTAAAAATCATTATATATTCTAACTAGCTTCCGCCCGGCGGTTTCACCCGCGTTCCCGAGGGATCTTATGATTTTCCGGGATAAAAAGTACTTATAGCCTTCCTCGATAAATGAGTTATCCATCACTAAAAGAATTTTTCAATTCGAACCAGTCGTTCCTGAGATTAGCGCGTTCAAACAAACAAAAAATCTGTTCAGCTTTATAATACTAGTATAGATACGTAAGTGAATAAGTAATAAGTAGGTACTTATAGATTTATCATAATATATCTGTGAGATTTATAAATAATAATATATTCGCTTCGTGCTTGGTTAGATGAGAAATTTGGAAATATGGTCATGATATTGCTATAGATTAAGGGAAGAAGACCAGAAGGTGGTACCCATCCTCGACTTAAATCCTGTCGCCCAGCACCTACCTATCCACCTACCTACCTACCTATCCTGTGTGTTCCGGCAGTTGCACTTGATTACCAGATGGCTTTATACAGGCGACACACATTGGCGATACTCCTGGTAATGCTCGTCCATAAGCGATGTTGTCAGCCTTCAGACATCAAAAAGAGACAACATTTTATTTGCAGGGGTTACGCTAATGCTCGACCAATTCACCGGCGAGGAGAATGCTTCAAATTTGTCATGTATTGCATCTATGGATTCGGTGTGCCGCTCGCCATGACAGTAATGCTTGGTGTCCTTAATATACGAGATATTATGATACAATATCCCTGGTTTGTTACACCCAACGTACCGGATCATGGATGCTTTTTAGACGGTACGTAATTCTGTATGTCCAAACGTTTCGACTGAATGGGCGGAGGCAGTCCGCAGACCCCAAGCCGCGATCCCGGAATGAAAAGTATCTACCCCATGTTCTATTCCAGGATATAGTGTAACTGAATACCAAACTTCATTAAAATCCTTTCTGTTTTTACTGAGATGGGTGTTAATAAATAATAGGTATTTTTACTTAAACTGTAAAACTAGCATTCTGTATAGGTACCTATATGATCATGGGTGACAAAGGAAATGTCCACAGAATGCAAAAAAAAAACATTTTGATTTTTTTTGCCTGTCTGTTTTGTTTTCCAGACCACTAGAACTTTTCATTGGTTGATTAAGCTTCCAATACCTAAGGTTTGTTTCATCGAAAACGGTTGATATAAATTTTATGAACTCTGTGGGAGCGAAGCACTAGTTTATAATACAAGTAAATTAAACTATTTAAATGATATTTCAGGTGGTGAGAAACTACTGTACCTTTACGTCCCAATGTTGATATTGATCTTGTGCAACTGGCTATTCTTTATAATGACCACGTTTAACATCTGGCGACTGAGCCGTGGCACCGCCGTGCTGGACTCCGCAGCCGCGGGCTCCCCGGCCGCACATCGCACCCACAGACAAAGGTAATGTATATGAACCCCAGGCGCTGATACAGGGTGGGGAGGCAATCGCCCCCCTCTGACACACGACTGAAGCAATTTTTTCCAATTTTAAAGTCAAGTGCATCTCTCGGTAGCAATTTTTATATTTGGACCCCCCTGAACGAAATCCTGGATCCGCGCCTGCAAATGCCAGAGGAAACTGATTATGTCAGATACTTATTATAGGTTACCTTTCTTCAATGCCAAACAATTTTGAGTGGAATTCAAAATATTTTTACAGTGAGCATTGACTACCACCATCTAGAAGCAAAAAAAAAAAGCGGTACTTAAAGGAAAGTTCTCTGTGGGAATCCACATCCCTAAACTGAATGAGATGATGATGATGATGGTGGTGAATAGTAGATCTGTTACAATCATGTTTGTTTCTTTAAGTTATTTTTGTATTGCAAGGTTTCAACTATTATGTCGGCAGGTTCATGGTGTATCTGAAACTATCGATCGTGATGGGGTTGAACTGGGTTCTTGAAGTCGCCAGCTTCTTCACGCCGACTCTGAGTATCTGGTACATCTCAGATCTGTACAACATTCTTACCGGTTTGATGATATTCATCATCTTCGTTTGTAAACCGAAAATATTGATAGAACTACGCGGCATGTAAGTAACTGTTTAAATGTAAGTCTATTGTGTTGGAACGAGGTTACAATTTTCTGTTTAGAAGGATTTTCTTAAGTTAAATTTCTTATATAATTCAACTAGCTGCGGTGTCCCCCGCGGTTTCATCTGGGTTCTCAAAGTAAAAATCTCTCATGCCTCACCCATCCTTCAACCCTTATTTCTCATCCCACATCCCTTAATCTATAAATTTATAATTTAGCGATACTGAGTATGAAGGAAACTATTTTATTTTGTTATATAGCTGTTCCCCGCGGTTTCACCCGCATTCCCGGGATAAAAAGTAGCCTATAACCTTCCTCAAGAATTGGGCTATCAAATACAACAAGAATTTTTCAAATCCGACATACCATTTTACCTTCCAGAACTACCGTTCCAGAGATTAGCGCCATTAAACAAACAAACAAAACTCTACTCCTTCATTATATTAGTATAGATACTTACCGTCCAGCTTTGTCCCAGTATTTAAAAAAAATATTGAAGGGAAATAGGGGCAGAAGGAACACTTCATAAAATCCTTTCATATTTTCTTTTTTCTAAATAACCATTTTGAAGCCATCAAAGACGCTCTATGATAACAACGGTGGTAGGGTACTTTGTAGTACCCGCCTGGCTGGCTACCACCCTCAAGTTGAAAATCTGTCGCCAAACACCTAATGGTGTGTTCCGGCAGCTGCACTTGAGAGCCAGTTCCTTCTAGGCTTTGTGTGTTTACCACCTTCGGCCACATCATCACTTACCATAGTGAGATTGTGGTCAAACACAAGCCTATACAAAGTAAAAAAAAAAAGAAAAAAAAATTATGGTAGGTAGGGGAAAGGCGTACAAAATGACATACCCTCTGCTAAATCATAAATCTTTATTAATCAACATTTTTAACATTTTAATCAGTCTTAATTATACTTTGGTTCGTTACATTATCGAATACAAAGAGATCTTTTGACTTTATACTAAATTAAACAAATTATAAGAAATCTTAAAAAAAGTGAGCATAATCCGTTTTGTCCGTCCTATGCGGGTAAGATGACATACCTTGTGTGTATAAAATGACATAGGAAAATTGACATTAAAAATATTTTTTAAGTGCATAGTTCGCATATAAAAGACTTAGTCTTTTTGGGAACATCTGCGCATGATGCATGAGCCCATCTCTTACAACTCATGCTCATAAGCTAAACCTCTTTTGGCTTGGATCTGGAGTATAGAGTCTAGCGATCGGTGGGCGAACTAAATAGTCTCTGGTTTCGTAGAAAAGGTCGGTATGCCGTTTTGTCCGCCATTTTGTACGCCTTTCCACTACATCTAATTATGCTGCTAGTACAGTATGAATAAGGTATGTTTTGTTTTGCAGGATCTGCGGAAGAAACTCGGTCAATAAGACCCAGGATGGGAGTTACCCACTTATCTATACCATCAGCTCGAACACCACTAATCCCTTTCTAGACAAGACCCTACCAATAGACGGCAATTCAAAATATGTTCGCTACGAATAATAATAAATACTACTATAAATCGACGTGCCGTTTGGCGTGAAAAGCCTACCCTACTAGGATCACGCTACAGGCCGTAGGTTCGATTTCTACTCAGGACAGACATTTGTGTAAGTACATGAACATGACTGTTTGACCTGAGACTGGCTATATAAGTATATTTTTAAAAAGTAGTATATGTACATTTAGTACAGTACAAGCAGTATAGTATAGTACAAGCTTAGCTTAGTTCGAGGAAAGTTGCGGACCTAGTGTAATGGTGCATTGGGCTATAAATAAATATAAAAAAGAATATTTAAATTCATCGTACTTCATAGAGACTTCTTCGAGGTTCATAAGTACCCTCCTAGGGGTTAAACTAAATAAATGGCTTTGACTTTCACTTTGATAACAACGAAGGCGGCCTTATTAGTAGCCGTCCCCCGCGGTTTCACTCGCGCAGCGGTTTAAAAAATAGATATTGGCCGACTCTCAGACCTACCCGATATGCACACAAAATTTCATAAAAATCGGTCGAGCCGTTTCGTAGGAGTATGGTAACTAACATTGTAACACGAGAATTTTATATATTAGATTATTCAAGTATTTAATTCAAACATTGCCACCGAATCCATACGAACATATGACTCGGTTTAGGAATCAGATCAAATATTACAAACCCTGTAAATACTTTTTTCCAGCACAAAAAAACCTTATTCATATGTTTGACCAAAATCTCACTATGGCAAGGTGGTAAGCACACAAAGCCTAGAAGGAACTGGCTCTCAAGTGCAGCTGCCGGAACACCGGTAGGCGTTTAGCAACAGATTTTCAACTTGATACCGAATACTGAAGCACTCACAATAAGCCAGCTCGCTTAAATGCATACACGTCCGGCACGCACACATTCACACCACACTAAGCCGGCCGCCCGCCATTATGCTCCGAACCACACACACACACACACACACACACACACACACACACACACAGTTACGTCGCCACTATTTTGGTGCTTCAATAGTTTCTTAGCGGCCATCTGTCCGCCTTTTTTTCTAGGTCCATGTTGATACCAAATTAAAAACGTAAAGATTGTCAAATATAATTATCTTTAATGAGTTACTTTCGTCTCTTATACATATAATTAACATATTTTACAATGTTTTAATGGACTATAATTTATTAGCACTAAATAATTACAAAATGGAAGTCATTAAACAACAGAAATAAACTGATAATCTCTGAAAACAATATAAAAATATCCTTAAGAATTATTCTCATGGGTGAGTTGTTTGATTGGTAGTTACAGTAAAAATAATTTAACACTTTGTCTGCCTGTAGTTAAAATATACAAAAATATTTCACTTGTTTATTAAAAATTTAACAAACTGATAATCGTTTGTCACCACTTCTTTTTTAATCTAATTGTTAGTTTAACTACCAAATCAAACAACCCTTACAAACTAATTATTATGCATTGATTTATCAATTTGATAAAAACTCATATGTGCACGAGTTGAATTTTACAGAAAATATTTAAAACAAGTCCTGACTAGTTAAAATAACAAAGTATGTACATATTAAGCAAAACACGACTAGATGCCACTAGAAGTGATTTTATTGAATCGAAAATATATAATTTATGTATGTAAATGTATTATTTTATATTCAGTACGTGTTTTATAGCATTTAGAAAAAATGTTACCAATCGGTGGGGTTTAAAACATCACAAAATTGAAATGATTGCAAAAAGTGGACTTACAGTTGAAGAGCTCGTGTATAGTATTTACAATTAATGTCATTATGTTCTTTGGTTAATTTCAAGAAAACTAAAAGAAATTTATTACAGTAACATTTTTGCAATCTATTTGTTATATATCATATAAAATGATTACTTACATAATGCATAGCACCATTTTTACACACATTTAACATTTATAAACATTTAACAGATTACATTATAGATTATAGATATAAGGTTACAAAAAATATATTCTAAAACTAACAATATTGAGCAGTTTTTGAACTTGTCGGTACATTTATAAAGTTATTAAAAAAGCTTAAAATGTATATTCAACAGTAAATTGGACTTTATTTTGTATAGTATAAGAGTCATATCGTTGAAAATAATTTCACATGTATTTCTTGTAACTCCTCGTGATTTAAAAATCTCATTTGAGAGTCTATTTATCTATGTACCAAAAAGAGACAAACATAATAAGACAGAGAGAGCCTCTTGTCAAATGTAGGTTTTGAAATCTCGAGGAATTCACACTTTTTTTTTCATGTCATAAGTTTAATTAATTTTACCCCTAATATAAATCAATTAGGTGTGTGAATATAATAAAATCAAGATTTATCCGATTTTTTCATTAATTTAATATTGTATTTTTTTTTTTTGATGAAACTTTCATTTTCTTGGACTATATTGTATTTTTTAATATTCATCACTTAAAAATATTATAGTAAGGCAACATATTATAGTTAACAGTCTAATATAAAAATAAAACGTCTATATAAAAAAAATATGAGTTTCCCTTAACAAAACTTCCTTATCAGTTCCTTTTCCACCCTTACGAACCTTTCACCAACATCTATCATATATTACACATATATATATATATATATATATATATAAAGCGTAGATGCCGTCATTTAACAATGAACACGACGTTGCTGTCTCTTTCCAACTGTTCCTCTAGTTGCGAGGCGGAGAGACCGCCCTGGCAGCAGAGCTCGTCGAGGCAGACTAGACCGTTGTAGGTCCTGATGAGGGGCTGACTGTGGTCGCTTTCTATAGAAGCTGTGTCGTCGTTGTGGAGAGTTATTGGGTACTGGAAAATAGGAAAATTAAGTAATTAGATCAAGTAAAATATTATACCTTGCATTTTGAACTTTATATCTATAGCATAAGGTATAAAATTGAGAAAAATAAAGATTCTTAAACCCATAAAATTTTCTAGTAAACAACACCGTATAAGTTTGGCGGTATTGGCATTATAATGCCATTAAATACTGATTTTACGCGCGCTTCGATCTACCTATGAGAATCAATCATTTCAATTTGTTATTCGAAAACTTGTAACAGCAGCGTTCGGTTTTCTCATAAAATAAAACAGTTTTTTATATCTCCAAGTAGCAGAATCTTACTTGAGCGGTGTTGTTTGCTAACCGACGATATCAAATTTGCATCTTATGCGTTGGAGATAAAGTTCAAAATGCAATATACAATTTTACTTGAAACATTTACTTCGGCATTGTTCCACCGCAATGTGAATTGAGTAAACACACCTTATAAACCCTTCTGATGAGTCCCTCGAGGACTCCGAAGAGGACGAGCTTCCTCTCGTTGATGGCCAGCTCCTGCGGCTTCATACGACGGCACAGGTCGCGCACCGTGCTGCCGTACGTCATGCCGGCGTACATGCGGAACAGATCACCCACTTTCGGCAGTTGGCGGGCTGGGAAATATACGAATGGTAAGTAAATAGGTGGGTAATTTTCTGTCATTCTAAATTATGCTTTCACATGTCTTTATGTATGAGCCTAGCTAGTTTGGCACACACTCTTCCTAACACCTACCAAACGCGTACCAAAATTCAATAGGGATTTTCTCCTAAAGTATAGTATTTTAGAATTTTTATTACACGCTTTAGAATTTTATTAAGTATACCTACATATATTTATACTCGTGACTGTACCTCTTATAGTGGCCTTGTCAGAATTTTTTCAACCTTGCTCTTGGTATATGACATATTCCACAACATAACATGTAATTACATATTCAATCCATTCTATTTGCATAGCTAATGATAAAATGTAAATTGTACAAATTAAGTGTTCAACTGCGTAGAATCCTAGAATCTAGACTAGCAATTCTCCTCACACTTGCCCTGATTTGCATTATACAGGTATTCTAATATAAACCTGCGTATAACATGATTTATTTCATTTTGAACAATAACAAGTAATAAATAACTTTTAACTATACAATCTCAACAAGTGAAGAAATACCCTGCGTATAACATGATTTATTTCATTTTGAACAATAACAAGTAATAAATAACTTTTAACTATACAATCTCAACAAGTGAAGAAATACGGCGCCATTTAATAAATGTGTTTACACAGTTACCACTAGATGGCGTTACGTGTAACGTTTACTGGAAACTAATATTGCTATTATCAATTAGAATTCATTAGATGTAATTAGTATCCACCCCGCAGTTTAACTCGCTTTCCCGAAGCATGTTAGTTATTCTATGTTTTATTCCAGGATATGAACTATCTCTGTAGCAATTTTCATCCGAATCCAATGATCCGTTTATTATGCGTGATAGTCACAAACATTCAAACTTTCACATTTATAATATTATTATTACTAGTTGTCCCCCGCGGTTTCACCCGCGTTCCCGAGAAAAAAGTAGCCCATGTCCTTCTCATAAGCTAACTGCGTAATGTAACAAACAGACAAACTCACATTCTCATTTATAATATTAGTTAAGATAGTAGGGTCCAATCTCGGGCCACATACAGATAAACAAAAAAACGTCAGAACTTTGTATCAGTTAGTTACTGAGCAATTTTTTTAAATAATATAAAATCTTACGTGATCGCGCACAGAACTCCACACATTGCCGCTGTAGACCCGCACACCGTGTAAGTTGTCTTAACTTGGGCGTTGCACTGTACACCTGAAAATTAGAATTTAGATTTTATATATTTTTTTTATTTTTTTATTTGGTGGCATGAATACAGGCATCTTCCCTATTACGATTGTTACTATAGTCTTCATATAGTAAAATATTTTAAACGATAAGCAAGTGCATCTGAATCGAACTAAATGTTGCAAATTGTTTTAGGATAAAAATATTAAACGTAAAAGTTAAATGCAGTTATTCCTAGGTATGATCTATCTATATGCTAAGTATCATCCAAATCGTTGAGCCCTTTATGTGTGATTGAGTCACAAACATACAAACTTTCACATTTATAATATTAGTATGATACTCACAGCACAGTATTGGAAGATGGGCACTAGTGTGACCACGCCGTAATAAACTAAGTTCTGCACGCAGGCTCGCACCAGGCTGATCTCTACATCGGTGAGCGCAGCGATCTTGGACACGTGGTTGAAACCATCGATGTATGGGAGGATCTGTAACAAATTACCACTCGGTTAGTTTTATGTCAAAGTCTAGAATGGGGGCTTTCAAATGCATGCAGGAACACACCGGTAGGTGCCTGGCGACCGGTGGTAGCCAGCCAGAAAGGTACTTCAATGTATACTCTACTACCGTGCGACATTCGGCGCCAGTACCACTGAGTTATCATCGACTTATATTGAGGCCCAGGAATTAAGACACATTGATTACAAAGTTGGTGTAGAAAGTAATTAGGGGCCACCCATAAATTATGTCACACGTTATGGGGAGGGGGTCAATGAAGTGTGACATTGTGTGGGAGGAGTTATAAGCAATCATCACATGTCAAAATCTAATGTTATGTTAAGTAAACTGCTGTTTCAATTTAATTATTTCTTGATATAAAATTTTAAAATACGGGACGTCACACCAGATGGGAGGAGGTCTCAATGCTATCTATGGACGGGAGGAGGGGTAAAATTTATGGATGGCCCCTTACTTGGTAGGTATATTTAAATTCATTAGGAATGTCATGAAACTTTTTACTAAACCAATGTTTTAACCTAAAATTGGGATAGATTATCGTTGATTGAAAGAAATGTACTAAAGAACTATAACATAATACATAAAAACAAACAGCAGATATAAAAATAAACAACCAAATGACGTTAAGTATAATGACGTTGATTTTAGTATTTTTACGTCAACACGGTACAATAATTGGTTAGGTCGAGTAAACATTGGCAGATATCCAAAATGGCGCACGTATGGTACCTATTTTGTTTTTTTATTGTTTTTAAATTAGATATAACCATCAACATATCGAACTCCTATTTTCTAAGTTGAGTACCTACCTATCTCCTGGGTATACCCTAAACTCAAGTAGTAAATACACGTTTATTGTTTTCGAGGTACCTAAAGTGCGGCCGCCGAGAACTTCTGAGCTTCTGTCTGACACATGTAAATAATGGGCTAATCACGGAAACGACTAATCCGATATCGATGGGACTTTATTTCCTTTCATTTACATTATTAGCATATTATTATATTACCTATAGAACGAGAACCAAAACGTCTCAAGAATAGAATAATTTTAAACAAAAATAAAACTAATATAACATTATTCCAGGATTTAAATTCAAATGATTCGATCTCGACGCAATTAACTTGACGTATGTTTTGATAATTGGACCTAACTTGCAGCAAATATGATCATTATATAGCCCAATAGGCCTATTAACTATAATACTTACTTATCTACCTACACTATAACAGTATTATACAAAATTATGTCATTAAACAGCAGTTACTACGGTGATTATAAACGAAGCGCAGATTAGAGCGTTTATGAAGTGTGTCACGCCTCAATTGGCCCAGTTGGCTGCTTGGCAACAGAGCTGCGCGGGCGCAACGGCACGCGAGATAACGCATGCGCGAGATCGAGCGTGTGCGGGCATTCATTGCGCATAAGTGGCCGTGTAGTTTTTGTTAATATTTTTTCAGATAAGAGAATCATTCTTCCGCTTACGCTTATATTAATAATATACATTACCAGCTTCTGCTCAGCGGTTTCACCCGCATTCCCGAGGGAGGAAATGGCGATCGGTCGAATAGTATAGTATTAGAACGGCAGCGCCATCTGGTGGCGAGTTACAACAAAATGGACAGCATAAAAACCTTCTCCATCACAATACATTTAGATGTGCCAACGGTGTCAGAGTTTTTCAGTGTCATATATACCAGACCCGGTGAATTTGGTACCTAGAGATAAATAATATTGGCTGCATCGATTTTTCGGCTGTCCTTTTGGGTTTTCTTAAACCACACCAGTAATGAGGCATACAAAACAACAAAAAAAAACAAAGCAGTCAAGCCATTTTCTATTGATGTTTATATAACTACTAGCTGTCCCCCGCGGTTTCACTCGCGTAGCGGTTTAAAAAATAGATAGTAGCCGATTCTCAGACCTACCGGATATGCACACAAAATTTCATAAAAATCGGTCGAGCCGTTTCGGAGGAGTATGGTACCTACTTATGGGACTTGAAACTGGTTTAAGAAGCAACTATAACCCTGATTAGCACTATAAGTAATTCTTCTGTCTCACACATAGCAACATTAGAAGTTTTACGAACTGCTATGTTATTCTGTACTCAAACTCGACAGTGAAAACACGAAGTGACTATTCTCTGTCTCACTCGTGAACTCCTGATTACCGAGTTTCGCGAGGGAGACAGACAATAGTCACTTCAAGAATTCACTGTCGAGTTTTAGTACAGAATAGCATAGCTGTACACCGAGTGTAAACAATTGACGTTAGAAAACGCTTACTATCACGTTAGCGTTTACGACATTTTTCAATAGGAATCGGCACAGCGCCTCTCGCGGAATACGCATGGAACTAATTTCTTCCATACATTTTTTTAGTATACGCAAACGTGATAGTAAGCGTTTATTTACGTAAATTCTTTACACTCAGGGTACAGATAAATGATTGTGTAATAAAACAATAAACCCGTCAATAACGGTCACTTGTTGGTGTAAGTATCTATTTTATTTCAAGTCACCTAAACTTGTCCAAACCACTGTAGGTAACACCACTTGAAACCAATTTCTTTAAGTATTGATCAATATAACATCTTTACTTACGTCACGCTAAGTTGAGCACGTCTATACCAAGAGTGGATTTGAGTATAGCGTGATTTGATGGAGTATGTTATTGTTTATACTTACTAGACGCATACTAATACCGAGGAGTGTTTTTGTCTATGGTACCCATAGTATAGGGGTCCATCTAACTTGATTGGAATGATAGCTAAATATTTAGAAAATATGAGATGCTCCTTATCCCTTATCCGTTCCGTTAGTGAGTTAAAATTCAAAATAATGGCATTGGTAAAATTACTGAGTAAGTTAATGTATACCTACCAAATACATGACAGACAAGAAAAAAAAATCTTTACATTTTGTTACTCTTCCTACATCAGTCACACTCCATTATTGGTAATAAAAAAAAATGTACAGTCACGCCGGCTCTATAGATTTATTATACTTATGTATATTAGCTATCTATTCTTGATACTTAGGCCTAAAACCTATAATCTGTGTGTCACTGAGCAATAAACTAAGTAAAATCTTAGAAAGTAAACCACTTACTTGCTGTTCTTAAAGCTATAAATCTAATCAAGATAACGGAAAACAATATTTAATTTACAGTGTTTTATTACCAATATATAGGAAAATATACAGGAAAATATAGTTAGACTTGTGTAAAATTCACAACAACATTGGCTGTTCTAGAAAAACAGAAACACCGTGCGATTCGATTATCTAATCGGTTATATGTCTCGATATAACCTAAATGAGACATTATTCGATAACCTATGTATCGATGCACAATATGTTGTTTTGTATGATAAAATAAATAAATCAGACGAATTGTTTACCTAGTTGTACATTTGTTTGTTCTTTGTAAGTATATAAAAGAAACGTGCAAAGAAAGAAACCTTGAACGTGTTGTTTAATGTGATAAATCTTAATATGTATAGAATTCCCGTCTCGATGTTAATCCGCGATTAACTCCTAAACTACTTATCCGATCTTAACGTATTTTTTTTTCAAAATGTACGATTTGTTCCAACTTAAAAGATAGGATAGGTTGTTATAGCGATTATTTCCTTTTGTATCGAGAAAGCTGGTGAAACTGCGGAGAACAGCTAATTGAGTATATTTCTTCACTATTTTTATTTAATAAAAGAACCATCCCCAAAAAATGGCTTTAATTTTTCAGTAGGCGCCTGCCTAGCTGTGTCCTCCAAAACTATAAGATTACACAGAACGCGGGAGAAACCTCGAGGCGGAAGCTAGTTTGTTAATAAAACAAAACATGCGGCGATCACGGGACCATGGTGTCGGGATGTGCGCAATAAAAATACCAAGAACACGATCCCTATCCAGAGTCGTAAACAACTGTCCTTCAAATATCTTGTTTGTTATACGCTGTGAATAATTAACACTGTAGATAAACATAATACGAGTCGAAGTCAGTATTGTAATGTGATGTGATACAAATAAAAGGTTTAATACATTCCCAGCTAATACATGTACATTTATATTATATGACATTTAATAAAACTTTAAATTATCTCAACATCTTTTTGTTTTAAGAATGTGCCAGGATATTTGTCACTCTTTATAAAGCTGTATAAGCAGGAATTTGATCAATAAATAAGTGAGCATTTATCATTGAAAAAAATACGAATTTAATTTTTACTCTAATTTCTTTTTTATTCCGATTTATATCCATTAGGAAGAGCGTGTCTCACACGACACAGGGTGACCTAATGTGGGAGCGCAGTCAAAAATCTCAGTGTACTATTTTTTTTTTTGGAATAAATTATTATTATTATACCATTTATTAAAATATATTCCTATAAATTACATTTTTAAATATAAGTTATGAAAAAATACAAATTAAATATAAATTATTATTATTAGAAAAAATCATAAGCGTCTGATGTTAAAATAAAGCAATTAATCACAACAGTTTTCACATTCCTTATCGCTATTTCTTATGAATATACACCAAACACCTTACACGTGTAGACTGTTCCACAAATACACTACCATATCTATGCTCTGTGCAGCTCGTGCACTTAATTATAATTAACAATTATATCTTACATACCTATAAAAGAGTTGTGAACATGAATGGGACGGATATACGCGAAGAGGTATAGCGAAATAAAGATGGAGATATGAAGGATAAGGGCCGAATGGAACAAGGTTTCATATTGGGCGAACCCCAAATTAATGAGAACAGGGCAGGAGGTATATTATTGTTAAACAATATGATCAAATTTCTGAAGTAGGAAAATATTTCTTTCAATTTAAAAAAGAAAGAGTATAAACAACGGATAGAGTTACTTCTAAAAGGAACTCTATCCGTGGAATACAAGAATCTATTGGTGTATTATAGTAACTTTTCTTTGCACTTGCATCTCCTTGGCATAGTGTCAAATCTATACTTAATATTATAAAGCTGAAGAGTTTGTTTGTTTGTTTGAATGCGCTAATCTCAGGAAATACTGGTTCGAATTGAAAAATTATTTTAGTGTTGGATAGCTCACTTATCGATGAAGGCTATAGGCTTTTCATCCCGGGAAAACTTAAGATACCTCGGGAACGCGGGTGAAACTGCGGGGCGGAAGCTAGTGTATGATAAAGTAATGATTAGCAACTTTGTTATTTGGTTATGTGGGCTGTTGATGTACACTGCACATGTACACACACTTTTTTGAATAAATAAAATAAATGAATTTTATACTTTTTAGTATAAACCCACTTTGAAGTCGGTTAAATTTTATTTTAAAAGATTTTTGAGTTTCATGTATATCTCTTGTGTATATTATATATCAATACCTCTCAAGATTTGTACAAAATAATCGCATAATCATTTGTAAAAAAGATATTTAAATCGCAATATTCGCGCTCGTTCGTTTAAGAATACAGCCATAATAAGTCCATGGTCAGATCATTCAAAATTTATATCCTTATATACCTCGGGATAAATATACATAGATGGACATGAATGACAAGTAAATATAGCAACCGTTTTGGCCGAAAGTGGTGATCACACAAAGTCTAGATTAGATTGGAACTGGCTCTCGAGTGCCGGAAACACCGGTAAGTTCTGACAATTTTGGCGGTCTTATTGAAGATTCCGCAATATCTGAGCATTCTTATGGATCAAAAACTCGAAACAAACCATCTATTTGAAGTTTGCACAAACTGTATCATATTTAAACTTATTAATTTCCATCGCATAATAATTATTTGTAGGTAACGTGTGACCAATGATATACATACAGACATGATGAACGTGTTTGCACAGCCTATGTTTGTATCGTGTGGACCGGCCATTATTTTCTTTAAAAAAACATCGCATTCGAAAATCGAATTATACTCATCACAACGAAACGAACGCATCATAATATTAGTAGCTCCCACACAGTTGAATGGATCGTGTTCTCTCGACCTTGAACCAGCACGTGTAAAATGCAGGCACATGGAGTTAGCTATCTATATGCGGAATACGATGGATTCCTTAGTCATCAAGATAAGATTTATAAACATATAAAGATCTTCTCCTGTATATTTAAATAAAGTCGTAGAACCTCGGAATAACTACTAGAAGTTGTCAAAATAAATAAAATATCCAATCAGGATCAGATTTTATTGAAAAAATTACCAATTCGGAAAATAAATGTTCATTTCATTTTCATACATACTAGATGTATATATTGCCGAAGGTGGTAAATTTAGGTAAATTAATTTACCCAAACCATTATCAGTTTTGCATCTATATTTGAGTAAATTATAATTCCTTATAACTTAAAATTTACTACAAAGTTCAGTAGGTATGTAAACAACATGCCTATACGACCAGTATAACAAGACACTTAAATTACTAGTATTTGTGTAGACACAAGTGTACAACATGATTGGTCAGGTAGAAGAATGAAGCAGCATTCTTACAGCATCATGAGTCATGTTTACAGCTGTTTTTGTAACTTGTTATGATATTGTTTTTCAGGTGTCTTGTTATCTATGATGATAATGTATTATAATGTAATATTTTCATTCAAAGTGCCTTCCTAGGGTTAAATGGCTTTTACATTTTTATTTTATTTATTTATTCAGTTTTAGGAAGACTATCGACTATACAAAGAAAAAGAAATCTTAAATAGACAACAAGGAAGTCATTAAGAAGTCTCCACTGATAGAATTTGAATATATAAAATATGCACATTACCTATATGTATTTGAAAATAACATGAAAAGAACTTTCGGACCATGTATTTTACATACCATGCAAATCAAAAAAATCGTAATAAAGCTATCAAAATAAAGAGATACCACGGTAAACGCTTTGTACCTAACTAATTCCTATACCTACATATAGGGGCCGTTCAAGTATTACGTAAGCACAAAAGGGGGGTGGGGGAGTCTTTGCTTTGCTTATTTTTGATGACATGGGGGCCGGGGGGGGGTCTGAATGGTGATTACCTACGTCAGCAATATTTATTAATTTAATTTTCTTTTTTTTTACTAAATAAAGTAGAAGTAAAGAAACATAAACAGATTTTGTAAAAATTATACCAATGCTTACGTAAGCATAGGCGGGGGGTAAGAGCTTTGCTTACTATCGCTGACAAGGGGGAGGGGGGGATTAAAAAATACTAAAATTCTGCTTACGTAATACTTGAACGGCCTCCTACCCACTTGACTGACTCCCATCTATCTCCAAGCACCTAACCTAACGGTCTAGTCCGGTAGCTGCACATGCTTATAATCAAAACTGATACATATCATGAAATATAACTATATCTACTATACAGTTTGCTACACATCAATATACCAATCAACCTTAAAAAAGGGTCTATAAATATTTGGGTCAGAAAACAGCACGAGACATCGACCACTTATAGATATTTCATTCAACTAAAAAAAAAAAAAACCTGTTACGTTGTTTACGTTCTGTACCACTGCGCCTCAGTTTGGAACATAAAAACTGTACTCAGGGTCACAGAGACCATAAACATAACATAAATAATCTAAATAAGTTGGGTTTCCTTCCTTATTAGAATAATTGTATATTTATTTTTTAAGAAATAGGCTTTTAAATTATAATTTACCTTGCTTAGGACTTAACTACAGATTATAAATTAGGTGATTTTTTTAATGAACACATACATCCTATGTACATAACACACAGGTTTCTATTTTGTTGGCATAAATTATGTTAATATTATTTAAACTGACAGTCAACCCTGAAACATGGTTTTAAAATATACTTTACATATTCGATTTTAGAGATTCTTAGTTAATGGAAAACCCTTCGTCAAACTAATACAACAATGTGACTCCGTTTTTCCAAACCACTGAACCTAATCAAGTGTCAATGCAAATTTTCACTTCCGAACCACTGACCTCATTATGTGGGTACCCACTTTGTAAATACATAACATAAAACTCCTACTGAAACATGGCTTTGTCAATGACATTCGTTCATTATAGGCCCTAAAAGAGCACATATGAAGGTAGAACTTACTGAAGTTATCGCGGCACCGGTTCGGAAGTCAGCCTTCAACTGAGAAGAACCGACAGGAAACTCAGCAAAGTTACATTTTGAATTATTCAGACATTCTGACAGGTATTATATTGGCTACTGGGGGCGGAAGCTAGTGTATTATAACGAGATCAAATGCACTACTGACCAATATCTACGGAATCTTCAGTTAACGTCTGTCAGACATGCACTTGGACAGTTTTCCCAATAGAAAATAGGTCGATATTGTGTCAGTGATGTAATCGCTTGTGCTTCTTTGTCTCTTTTAGTTATTTTATGAATATACCTACATAAAACTTGTTTAAAGAAAACGTACGAACTAAATATAACTAAGTAATTCATTTAGCGCTGCTCTAAAATATTCTGTAATAATCCTTATACAGAAACCATTATATTTACATATCAAAACTATATATATATTTTTTTTAAATATAAATAAAAAATGGTACCAAACTATTTTGTCTTTGTCTATTTATATTTAGATACTAATAATAAAATAAAGATTGTCAACTTTCTAAACGCCCTAACGGTGCTTCCACACTGCAGCTAACGTTATTTGAATAACATAGTTGCATAACAAACACAAATCATGTTTAGGATATTGTCGTGGCATATCTGGCCAAAGAGTTCGCCCCATCGCGAGTCATTTGGAAAACTCGAATAGCGTTCGTTGTTCTGTCGGTAACTTAGTAGGGTGTTGTCAGTCAGCGCAGTCTGCGCTCGCGCGGCTCGCGTGGCTCTATGCAAAATTGTACAAGCTCGTGACGGATGTCACTTATTGGCGCCTTTATTGACAACTAGCTTTTCCGCGCGGTTTCACCCGCGTTCCCAGGGTAAAATTTGCTCAGCCCATGTTACTCAGGGATAATGTAGCTTTCTAATGGTGAAAGAATTTTTGAAATCGGTCTAGTAGTTTTTGAGTTAATTCGTTACTAACATACAAAAATACTAAAATACAAATCTGTTTATAATATACTAGTTTTCGCCCCGCGGTTTCACGATAAAAGTAGCCTATATTCTTCTCCATACTATAGGCTGATCTGAATACCAAATTTCATCGCGATCGGTTCAGCGGTTTAGGCGTGAAAAGGTAACAAACAAACAAACTCACTTTCGCATTTATAATATTAAGTTAGGATTAGGATAATAATAATAATTATAAGTATATTAGTATTAGTATGATTATATGAATCGGAGTAAATTTTATTGAACCCTTGGGTCTCGCTCGAGTGTGGTTAGGATTCACAAAAAAAAACGCAATTTTTATCGCGACAACGATATTCTAATCGTTACCGATAACGTAGCCATGGCATTCATTACACTTGTGTGTGGGAGCACCTTAAATAAATGTGACAAAATGTTGACAGATGGACGTGTGAGTGTTCGCGGCAGACGACAACAATCATCGTTCAGTTTCGAGGTGAAATATTTTATTAGATAAATAGGTTGAGTACTCCTGTCGCACGTTGCTGTTGTCAAGCGCCTTGACGGTGCAGCTAGGGTTGTCACCCGTACATTATTTCATTGAATGGTTCTTTTATTTTTTATTGAATACTTAAATTTTGTAATGGAAATAAATATTTTTTGAAAATCTCTTCCTTAGTGGATGCTTGCTTACGTTATATTATAAGGAACCTGTGTGCAATATTTCAGGAATCTCGACATTGCGGTTTGATTTCCGAGTTAATTATGTCAATCAGTCAGTGAAATTCTCCTTTTATACAAATCCGTTCAGAAGACGTGATTGAGTAACACACTGTGGCATCACAAGTATCATCTATTATAAATGCGAAAGTGTGTTTGTTTGTTTGTTACCGCTTGCTTGACGCATCAACGGCACAACCAATCGTGATTCTATTTGGCACGCAGATAGCTTATGGCATGGAGAAAAACTTAGGCTACTTACTTTTTACTCCCGGGAACGCGGGTGTAAAAAGTAAAAATTTTAACCACAGTGTAAGTTTTTTCAAGAATTTCTTGGAAATAATATTTAGCTGAAACCATTCCTCGAATTGAAAATATATAGAATACCTCTTATAATAAATCAGGCCATGATATAACATTATAGGTAGACAGTATCTACGCACACTGATATAAAACAGAATAATAAGTAGAGAGAAATCGTTGAAATTTAATTCGGTAGTAAAATTATACTCCTGTCTCAATATACTACCTATTTAATATTTGTTATGTAAGGAAGGACCGATCTATACCCCAATTGACTCATTAACCATATTGTAAAGTGGCTTATTTTCCACTAACGACTTCCCCGGTTTCGCACGGCTGCAATTTATAATATAATTTATCGCTCTTTCTATTAGTGAAAACCGTATCAAGATCCGTTGCGTGGTTTAGAAGTAAGCGGAGAAACAGACAGAGACAGATAGCGACTTTGTCCTATTCTCAGGAACTACTGGTTCGATTTGAAAAATTATTTCAGTTTCATTTTTCGAGGAAGGCTATAGACACAAGTTCCCTCGAGAACGCGGGTGAAACCGCGGGGCGGAAGCTATTCTATCCTATACATATTTAGAGACAATTATTAGATTTCCTTTATTTATAAATAATGAGTTCTTCCTCATTAAGAATTTTCAACGGTTTATTTTTGCGTTTATTTTAATTGTATTTTAATTTATTACGTAAATTTCAAGCGCCTATTGTGGCAATGGATATGTAAAAATTAGTAGCTTCCGCCCTGCGGTTTCACTTGCGATCGAGGGAACTTATGTTTTACCGGGATAACAATTACATGCACACCGACCATTTTCAACAGGAAGAAAGAGAGCTCCCCATAAGTGTTGCCATAAATATATGTCACAGATAAAATACTTTATTACTACATAACACAAAAAATACAAACTTTTCATTTAAAATATTAGAGGATTTAGATTTAATTTCATCTAGTTGAAATCCATCACAAATAAAACAACTACTTAAGTGAGCTAGAACCGCTACAGTAAGTGAGACATGGCGCTGAAGCAAGCCAAGCAGCACCAGTGATCACGACTGCTCTGTGAAGAGCAGAGAAAATAGACAATATAATCATAAGTCAGATTGTAGACAGATAAATCACTTTATGGCTTCATAAGCCAGACGTTTCCTGCCACACATTGGGCTATATTCTATCCAGACAATTGATTCAAATGAATTATTCAGAATTGTGTCGCAACAGGCGTCGTGTAATAAATTCCAATTATTCCATTAGCTATTTCTGTGCCTCTACGTTCGTTCGAACTACAAACTGTTATCGGGTAATATTTCTGTTGTTAACAAGTAACTTGGTTTATTATAATTAGATTAAAATTAGCGTTATCATGTTTTTCTGAAGTACTTATATTTTGCTCAACACACATCGATTTAAAATGTTTAATTTTAACGGATGATCGGTCATATGACGTAACATGTATAATCTTGACTAGCTTTCGCCCGCGGTATCGCTTGCACAGATTTCATAACATGAGATATACTTATGGATGAAGGCTATAGGCTACTTTTTATCCCGGGAAAACATAAGATCCCTCGGGAACGCGGGTAAAACCGCGGGGTGAAAGCTAGAACATACATATTTAAAAAACCGGCCAGCGAGTCAGACTCGCGCACGAAGGGTTCCGTACCATTATCTATAAAAACGGCAAAAAAATCGCGTTTGTTGTATGGGAGCCCCCTTAAATATTTATTTTAGTATTTGTTGTTATAGCGGCAACAAGAAATTAGAAATACATAATTTGTGAAAATTTCAACTGTCTCAGTCCCGTCTTTACCCTTTGGGTACGGAACCCTAAAAACAAAAATACATTACATATATTTGACAACATTTAAGTAGGTATTTATATTATATATTCCCATTCCACTCACTTAAAAGCTATATTTTATTGTAAACAACACCGTGTTGATCTAAAAACATCTTTAGGCAAATATAAATAAAGTTCAACATTATATGGATGGAGATATGTTTTCAAATCAGACTGTTTGTTTAAGACATCAGTATCAATCAAAGCACTTTAGAAATACTCGTACATTTTAGTTCATTCATCTCATTTCATTTTGGCTTATATTTCTATAATCTGGTGAATGCATACAAAGGAATACAATAACGAGAGATAGATCTAAAACGATCCTAACTAATATTATAAATGCGAATGTGAGTTTGTTTGTTTGTTACCTTTTCATGCCTAAACCGCTGATCCGATTGCGATGAAATTTGGTACGCATATAGCCTATGGTATGGAGAAAGCTACTTTTTTCTCGGGAACGCGGGTGAAATCGCGGGGGACAGCTAGTATTTGATAAGGTGATTATAGCTTAGTAGGACCTAGTGACGACGGATGCTGTGGTAAAGAGCGCAGGATCGAATCAATCAATGAGCTTGCAGTGAAGGAAATAATCGTGAGGAAACTGTAACGCGTTGGTATTTGTACTATTTTGTATGTATTCTTAATTCTTTTTCCATAAGATTTGTGTTTTTGTTTTTAGTATATTGTGTGTAATTATGGGGTTGATTGTCGATTGGCACAGCAGTTGTTTAAAATGGTTTTTTTGTACCTTACTTTGTATCGTTTTATTTGTAGGTACCTACTAGTTTTACTTTGATGCTTCTGGACCTTGGTGAGGTGAAAGGAATATTCCGAAGATCCCAGACAGATTGGCTATATTTATGTAGTAGATAATGATACACGGATAATAACACAATATTTAAATAGGAGAGTGATAAGATCTAGGATAAGATAGTGCCATTTCACATGCATTTATTGTGTCACTTCACTCTATCTTATCTTTGGTAATGCTTGATAAGGTTTCGTAGACGACCTACAAATTGATTTTGGTACTACTATGGGCCTTCAGTTTTGTAGACGGTCATTGACATTTGAGAGAGCAAATAGTAACTCTTTTTAAATATTAGAACGGATAGTATAAATGCTACTTGTGTGTGAATCTCGGATATCAGAACAAAAAAAATTAAGGATTCGAATTTTGAATTATAAAATAATATTTTATTTTTTAGACTAGTAAAAAAAATATTTCAAAATTCGAATTCGCTACGATATACAACTAACTAAATAGTCGATTAATTTGCATCGTCTGGACATGCGAGGCCCAGCCTGGCGGCGCAGTAATTATGAGTGCAGCCACTATACTGTCCATTATTTCACATAAAAATGTCTAAACTAAGAGCTCAACCACTGTATGTGTCACACAGTTCTAACACATACACAACATAGACCTAATGCCTGTACATACTGTTTTTAGATGTGGCCGACCGTCAGATCATTTTATTAAGCAGTTAGCAACAAGCAATCGCTTCCAGATTTTAGGTTCCTTAGTCAAACAAAGATTCTTATTTTGTGATGTCCGTCCACTTGTCTATCCGTCTGCTATTTGTTACATAAACATGACAAACAGTACAGGAATATAAAGAAATAGGTATAATGATAATAAAATATTATTATATTTATGATATGATATTATTTTATTGATAATTATGAAAACATTACTGTGTCACAGTCAATTTACTTGAAGATATTGGGTAGCTAAAAGTTTATAAGCTTAAATAAATATTTAAGTAAAACATCGACACCATTTTTTCCATACTATACATTCCACTCGCTATACGAATGAGTAATTAATAGGATATAATAAATAGATAGATACGCGTTTTTTATGTAGGTAAAGTATTTAATATAACCATAATTTATCCTTATTATTCATAACTCCAAACCACGAATTGATCTCATTTGGTTCGGCTCATACCTTCCTACGAATACCAAACAAGTCAGAATAAATGCCTCGTGGGTCGCTGTACAATCGAAGTTAGAGAAGAGTTGCTAACCTTGTGAAGGGACGGGCCCTATTTCACAATTCAAACAATATTTATTCACATACGTGGATATACAAGGTACCTATTGGATACTTTAGCTTCTACGGGGCCTGGCAACAAAAAAAAACTAGCCTAAACGAATCAAGAATAGATAAAACATTGTTACATTGTTATTATTATACATATATTCAAACTGTTGCTTGAAGATGCAATAATTTTTTCGTTTTAAAAATTGTCACGATGTGTACCAAGCCTGTATAATAAGTATTCAAATTTAGAACACCAAAAATTGCCAAGAAAAAATAACACTCGCATGACATAAAAACAAAGGCGCCGGGCGCTTATTTTTCAAGGATGCGATCGCAGTGTTGTGCGATTATGACTAATTAACATAATCGACTATGCTAATAATAATCGCTATACTTAATTGAATATGTTATTATACATATGTATTGAGCCTCGGTACTTAGTAATAATTTTTACTATAATGGTCATGGTTTATCGTCATGTCTTATTTACATTCGTAAACGATATTTTTTTTAAAATGCGCAAAATTTATTTTAATAAAATGAACCATTTTTTTTCAATTTAGCATCAACTTTTCTTACGATTCGTTAATCCATGATTCATCATAATAAACATCGCAATTATTTACGACTTTGTTATTGTCACAGTTATCCTACAAACGAACGCCTTTTCCGCAATTAAAATTAATTATTAAACGAATCAAGTTTTTTTAAAAAACAAACGCGTTACATTCAACTTTCACAAAATTCACGAAATACTAGATGAACTTCGATAAAAACGTACGATTTTCTCTAGAATTTAGGAAGTATTGAACCCAGTAATTACGCTCTATACCTAATGTATAATACGATAGGCTTGTATAGTCCTTAGTAAAAAAAAAACAAATTATATCTATAAAAAATCACCTCAATCATTAATAATAATATAATTTTAAATTAATATATATACTTACAAAAAAAAATGTATTTTTTTAAATTCAATGCATTAGCAATTAGCATCTACAGAGGAAATGCAGCTAGCCAACTGGTATCCTCGCCGATCGGCAGCAGCGGCAGCCTTGAATAAATTTTCTATTCAATACATTGTAATTTGTATTTTTATTGTAAAGTACTTTGGCGACCGAGCTCTTATCGGGTGAAAATAAAGAAAACGAATTTTCCCAGATATGAGACCTAGCTAGAGCGATATTTCGACCCCCGTAAACCTCCGTATTGCAACTTTCATCTAAATTGTTAGAGATGTTTTACAAGCCTATACAAATATTGTTCATTTAATAGAATAGTTAGTGAAGATTAAGTAATTTTTTAAACCTTTACTGGAGGAGTTTTTGAGTAAGAAATGTTAAATTATACGTGAATGAGGCTAACAAGTGGGTGTATGTGGGCTGACAAGATGGATATGTCCACACTACATACTATACCATAAATTAATAAACACAACACTATTTGGAAATAATCAAGTATGGTTTTATAATTGAAATATGTACTTTAAAACCACAGAAGAATGAAAATGTACAGTAAGTATAAAGTACGTATTACATGAAATAAACATACTCAAATAAAGTACTACAAATAAAATCAAAGTAATTTTTGAAGACCAATCTAACATCCACTCTTATGTCAACTGGATTTTTATTTCATCCCTCAGTTACCATAAATGCAGTGCTACCACCCCGAAATTTGCTTTTTCTTATATTGTATGGCGGTTCATTAAAAACACCTACCTTCCTTTCATATATACTATGTATATTGCCAATAGTCTTGGATAGGGCGAAATTATAAGGGTTCATTTTTTCCATTAGGCTACACTCTACAGAACCCTAAAACCAAACATTTGGAATAAAGAGACCGGTCACACACATGTGTCAAGTAAATCGCCTGAATAATCCAAATAATTGTGCGTATTTATTTAAATTTCTGTGGTTTATCCGAACGAAGACAAATCACAAGTCGAACCGTTCTCAACCCAAACACATTCTACTAAATAAATATATAATGAATTCCAAACAAACAAATCCTTGATCAAGTACTTTACACAAATAGACGCGTCGTACTATCCACAGAGAGTTTAGTATTTTTATTAGTAAGTAGTATGTTTTGGTTCTGTATTTATATTTCTTTTCTCTCTTTCTTTCAAGGTTTTTTTTTATTTCTATTCAGCCTGCACCCCGCCTTTTACCGGTTTGTACAAGTCGTCTCCATCCAAAGGTTGCCTATTAGTGATCGCTTTTAGTGTTATATGTATATAGCCGCCTACTGTCAACGTTATTATTGAAATTGTGTTTTTTTTTTCTCATGCGGTGTACTAAAGAGTTATCGATCTAGTCGATTTTATATTCCGAATAATCGAGTTTCAAGTCACAGTTACCTTCTTGATATCATTAATTACACTAATCTACAAGCCATACCTACATATCGAGGCCGGTCGCCAACACGATGGTCCGACCAAGTAAAAGAAGCTGCGTCCGTAAGCAAATTTCAGCAGGCGGTGATGGCGACCGGAGTCGATGGAGGCAGTTTGTCCGTTTAAAAGGGTCCAGTGACTACGATCCACAGTAATGAGGGACCGATTAAAGAAGAAGATAAGCCTTACAAAGTTGTATCCCTAATAATCCAACTCTATAAAATATAGGTATAAAAATAATGGAATAATATTTTTATCAGATATTCTAAAATCTAAATCACCGCTCATCGTTACAAAAAAGAGCACCTAAAAATACCAAGTATCAGACAGAAAAAAAAAACTAATATAAATACTTTGTATCACGTTTATAAATGGAACTATTATTCCACGCACCTAAATCAGACTCAATTTTAATTCCGAATGTGGGTTAAGTCCGCGTGATAAATTATGACATTGGAACATAGCAACAAGACAGGCCATATTTATTTTGAGCGTGTAACAGTTCCACCATACAAATTATCTTATTTATATCAACGAGTGGCTTTAATGCTGCCAAATTGAGACGTCGCGACGCCCCAGCCGAATTTGTTTAGATGCCCAAATAAAGATAGAACTGGCGAACGTGGAGCGATTTGTAGAGCCACTTTATGACAGCGGGAAATTTTTCTATCATTATACATTATAAAGGACAGAATTTCAATGTGGGTTACGTCAGTCGGTCGTACGGAGTATGCGGCAATTTTGACCTTTTATAGGTATATTTAGTTGCATGAAAAATTTTAACAATTTCCCAAAAATAAATTAAACATTTCTCTTTTCTCAAAAAAAGAACCCATATTTTATTTCAATCTTTTTTTTATGGGATACGTACGTCTTTGGGGTATTTAATTGGGGTTCGTGTGGCAAACCCCTGATGAAGAAGATCCATTTGTTTAATGTTTAATTTAAATTGGGTATTATATTATTGGTATGGATTTCAGTTATTTGATATAAAATAAAATAGATTTATAAATATTCTGGGACGTTATTCCTCACACACGGCCATCTGACCCCAAACCAAAGACGATCAATTTACAATCGTCTTTGCCCCAAACTAAGCAGAGCTTGTACTATGGAAGCCAGATAACTGATATACTATATATGATAGATAATTACATCCAGACATAGGACAAACAGACATGGTCATGCACACAAATGTTTGTGCTGAGTGGGAATCGAACCCACGACCTGCGGCGTGATAGATAGGGTATCTTACCAACCACGCCAACCGGCCTGTCAATATTATAAGGAGAATAATACATTAATATATTATTATATATGTATATTGTCAGGAAGATGATTCTACTGGATCGAAAAATGATTCTTCAATTTTCTTTTCTTTCTTTCCTATTTCTTTCAGACGAAGTTTTGCATCATTATTTAAGGCGCTGACAACAGCTAAAGTCTCTCTATTGCAACCCAACCTATATTAATCCTACTAAATGTACGGTAATGAAATTTAAATACACGATACTCAAGGATATAAATGACAAATTTATTAATCTCAAAACACGATTTCATTTCATTGCCTCGATAAAAAAAATTGCCAAACACAACTCTGAAAATCAAGGAATTCCCAAATTTATCCTATACATGAATGTATTTTTCGATGTGATATTTTACATTAATATTGTTCGAATAATTAGAAAATGATTTATTTCGTTAGTTTTTGGAATAAGGAATTTATTTGTACATAATTAATTATTTTTATAAATGTCGCTTACGTTATTAATTCGGAGCAGTTAGGGGGAGGAGTCAACATTATGCCACACTCTTCTGTCACGTTACTTGCGTATTTTGCTTTGCCCTCACTCGCATTCCGCGGCGATCCGCGTTGCTAGACGGACCTATACCACTTTTTTTCCGAGCGCGCGGTTTCAACATTATCATCCATAAATGGGTAAAATATCTTTTAAAAAAAATGTGCAATGCCTGATGAATAAAGTAAGGTAGTAAGCAATTTATTTCACAGTGATTGACAATGATAAAAGTAAACAAATACTTGTGTTTGTCAAAGCGTCATATCACTGCCGCTAGATTGCAGTGTAATTTATGAATGTATTCAGCCTATTCACATTATAACTTTTTATCAAATTAAATGACAATATTTGGAGGGAAAATGAATTGCATTACATAACTTTTACAATATGATCTCGTCGTATTATTTCGCATAAAAAAGTGTTCAAACTAAAGATTTACTTACCACAAAAAGGGCATAATAACTGATTAATTTTATAATCTTTCATGCATTGGGAATAAAATTTGTCGTGCCGAATCACTGACCGAGAAAGATTCTTATTTTCATCACATAAGTCATGTCATTGTTAGCTCAGCGGTCCTGGTTATAGGTCAAGAACCTATAACTACTTGGATGTGTGTGTTCAAATCCATGTGATGACACCATGTTTTATAATGAATGTAAAGTACCTGGATGATTGAGTTGTGCTGGTATTTAATACTTTTTATTTTGGTAAACAAAAGAAGGAACTTGAAAAAGAGGAAATTTAATGAATGAAACTGGAGATATCATCTGGATTCGAACCACGGACATCTGGTTTAAGGCGCTGACAACAGCTAAATGGCCTTGAGAAATTGAAATTTTAGCCACGCCCCTCTACATCCCCAATATATATAGCACGTATAGCACAGCATAGCGCCACACACGAAGACGCGGTAAAACGGTGCACTTTTTCGGCCATCATCATCAAACAGTAAACAAGTACAAATATATCTATGAAACTAACACAACTAGATGGCGCTATTATTGATAGTATAAATATGTAATTACAACTAGCTATAAAGAAATAGTAATAACCGAGTTCTCAATATATTTTAACCTAGTTTTGTAACTTTTCTATTTTATTTCCATCTTTCACACCATTATTTACAATAGTATGTACCTACTAATTTTAATGAAACCGCTTCTCTTATCATTTTATATTCGCGTCGCCCGTGTGGATGTATAAATGTTTTTAATAAGAAATATGAATGAAGAAAATAATGTACAAAATTCAAAATATATAGCTAGGTTTCATTTTTAGAAAACGTCGTTTTACCGTGTTTTCAATCAATGAGAAACTGCTACAATTTCATTAGAATACGAAAGTAAATTTCGCCGCCATTAATAAGTAATTAATAGATCAGGTGGGAGATCGTGCGATCCTTGAACTAGATGTCCACGGATCGAGTCCTGTTGGCGAGTTATGTTTGATTACTTTGTTCGATATGATTCATTCTACTTTTGTAACTTTTTCATCTTTCACACCATTATTTACAATAGTACCACAGCGTAACAAGTCATACAGTGGTTTATCGCGTTTGAAGTCACGCGAAATGCCGCTTTTGTGTAGACATTCGTCATTATTCGTAGTATGTGTATGTAGAGTACCAGGAATAAAATGAAAAAATATAGAAGCAATGTTAGTAGAACTAATACCTAACATATTTTTTATTGTTTATGACCTTTTAATAATATAATAGGATACCAAAATAAAAAAAATACTGAGATACTTATTCTTTTAAAAACTACAAATGCGAAACTGAAAGGTATTTTCAACATTTGGATTTACTAATTTTCAGATTGCGATTGTTGAATTTGACGATGTAGTCAATTCTCATACGTAGAAATAATTTTAATAAAAATTCAGACGGGAAGCAGGACCATGGTCTTGTATTAAAATTAATGTTCTTTAGCTGTTGATATAATTGACTTCTAATATTATTTCCAACAAACGTTGTAAAAGTTGTCTGTAAAGTGTCTTCTAATTTTTGGCAGTACGTTAAAATACTAATACATAATAGTTTGCTAGTAGTTAAATTAGGTCGCGCAGAGATATCACTACTCCATATTCGTAATCGGCACCCCTGAAAACCATGAAAACGATATCCATATTGATTTTATTTAAAAATTCACGACCGCCATCTTGAATCTCGAAATATGTTATATATTCGTAATTGGCACCCCCGAAAACCATGGAAACGATACCCATATACATAGATGTTATTTAATAATTCGCGTCCGCCATCTTGAATCACGAAATATGTTATATATTCGTAATCAACACCCCCGAAAACCATGGAAACGATACCCATGTACATAGATGTTATTTAATAATTCGCGTCCACCATCTTGAATCACGAAATATGTTATATATTCGTAATCAGCACCCCCGAAAATCATGGAAACGATACCCTTATACATAGATGTTATTTAATAATTCGCGTCCGCCATCTTGAATCACGAAATATGTTATATATTCGTAATCGGCACCCCCGAAAACCATAGAAACGATTCCCATATAGATTTTATTTAATGATTCGCGTCCGCCATCTTGAATCTCGAAATATGTTATATATTCGTAATCGGCACCTCCGAAAACCATGGAAACGATACCCATATTGATTTTTTTTTTAATTCGCGTCCACCATCTTGGATCTCGAAATATGTTATATATTCGTAATAAGCACCCCCGAAAACCATGGAAACGATACCCATATAGATTTTACTTAATAATTCGCCTCATAATTGTACAAAATTCAAAATAATAGCTAGGTTTCATTTTGTCGTTTTACCGTGTTTTCAATCAATGAGAAACTGCTACATTTTCATTAGAATACGAAAGTAAATTTCGCCACCATCTATAAGTAAATAATAGCTCTGGCGGGAGATCATGCGATCCTTAAACCAGACGTCCGCGGTTCGAGTCCAGATGATGTCTCCTATTTCATTTATTAAATTCCTCTTTTTCAAGTTCCTTCTTTTGTTTACCAAAATAAAAAGTATTATATACCAGCACAACTCAATCATCCAGGTACTTTACATTCATTATAAAACATGGTGTCATCTCATGGATTTGAACACACACATCCAAGTAGTTATAGATTCATGAACTATAACCAGGACCGCTGAGCTAACAATGACATGATATATGTGATGAAAATAAGAATCTTTCTCGGTCAGTGATGCGGCACGACAAATTTTATTCCCAATGCATGAAAGATTATAAAATTAATCAGTTATTATGCCCTTTTTGTGGTAAGTAAATCTTTAGTTTGAATACTTTTTTATGCGAAATAATACGACGAGATCATATTGTAAAAGTTATGTAATGCAATTCATTTTCCCTCCAAATATTGTCATTTAATTTGATAAAAAAATCAATAAAATGTTATAATGTGAATAGGCTGAATACATTCATAAATTACACTGCAATCTAGCGGCAGTGATATGACGCTTTGACAAACACAAGTATTTGTTTACTTTTATCATTGTCAATCACTGTGAAATAAATTGCTTACTACCTTACTTTATTCATCAGGCATTGCACATTTTTTTTAAAAGATATTTTACCCATTTATGGATGATAATGTTGAAACCGCGCGCTCGGAAAAAAAGTGGTATAGGTCCGTCTAGCAACGCGGATCGCCGCGGAATGCGAGTGAGGGCAAAGCAAAATACGCAAGTAACGTGACAGAAGAGTGTGGCATAATGTTGACTCCTCCCCCTAACTGCTCCGAATTAATAACGTAAGCGACATTTATAAAAATAATTAATTATGTACAAATAAATTCCTTATTCCAAAAACTAACGAAATAAATCATTTTCTAATTATTCGAACAATATTAATGTAAAATATCACATCGAAAAATACATTCATGTATAGGATAAATTTGGGAATTCCTTGATTTTCAGAGTTGTGTTTGGCAATTTTTTTTATCGAGACAATGAAATGAAATCGTGTTTTGAGATTAATAAATTTGTCATTTATATCCTTGAGTATCGTGTATTTAAATTTCAATACCGTACATTTAGTAGGATTAATATAGGTTGGGTTGCAATAGAGAGACTTTAGCTGTTGTCAGCGCCTTAAGGATCGCACGATCTCCCGCCTGAGCTATTAATTATTTATAAATTGAGGCGAAATTTACTTTCGTATTCTAATGAAAATGTAGCAGTTTCTCATTGATTGAAAACACGGTAAAACGACTAAATGAAACCTAGCTATATAGCTATATATATTTTTAATTTTGTACAATTATGAGGCGAATTATTAAGTAAAATCTATATGGGTATCGTTTCCATGGTTTTCGGGGGTGCTTATTACGAATATATAACATATTTCGAGATCCAAGATGGTGGACGCGAATCATTAAATAAAATCTATATGGGAATCGTTTCTATGGTTTTCGGGGGTGCCGATTACGAATATATATCATATTTCGTGATTCAAGATGGCGGACGCGAATTATTAAATAACATCTATGTATAAGGGTATCGTTTCCATGGTTTTCGGGGGTGCTGATTACGAATATATAACATATTTCGTGATTCAAGATGGTGGACGCGAATTTTTAAATAACATCTATGTACATGGGTATCGTTTCCATGGTTTTCGGGGGTGTTGATTACGAATATATAACATATTTCGTGATTCAAGATGGCGGACGCGAATTATTAAATAACATCTATGTATATGGGTATCGTTTCCATGGTTTTCAGGGGTGCCAATTACGAATATATAACATATTTCGAGATTCAAGATGGCGGACGTGAATTTTTAAATAAAATCATATGGATATCGTTTTCATGGTTTTCAGGGGTGCCGATTACGAATATGGAGTAGTGATATCTCTGCGCGACCTAATTTAACTACTAGCAAACTATTATGTATTAGTATTTTAACGTACTGCCAAAAATTAGAAGACACTTTACAGACAACTTTTACAACGTTTGTTGGAAATAATATTAGAAGTCAATTATATCAACAGCTAAAGAACATTAATTTTAATACAAGACCATGGTCCTGCTTCCCGTCTGAATTTTTATTAAAATTATTTCTACGTATGAGAATTGACTACATAGTCAAATTCAACAATCGCAATCTGAAAATTAGTAAATCCAAATGTTGAAAATACCTTTCAGTTTCGCATTTGTAGTTTTTAAAAGAATAAGTATCTCAGTATTTCTCTCTCTCATTTTTTTTTATTTTGGTATCCTATTATATTATTAAAAGGTCATAAACAATAAAAAATATGTTAGGTATTAGTTCTACATACACATACTACGAATAATGACGAATGTCTACACAAAAGCGGCATTTCGCGTGACTTCAAACGCGATAAACCACTGTATGACTTGTTACGCTGTGGTACTATTGTAAATAATGGTGTGAAAGATGAAAAAGTTACAAAAGTAGGATGAATCATATCGAAAAAAGTAATCAAACATAAGTCGCCAACAGGACTCGATCCGTGGACATCTAGTTCAAGGATCGCACGATCTCCCACCTGAGCTAATAATTACTTTTAGATAGCGGCGAAATTTACTTTTGTATTCTAATGAAATTGTAGCAGTTTCTCATTGATTGAAAACACGGTAAAACGACGTTTTCTAAAAATGAAACCTAGCTATATATTTTGAATTTTGTACATTATTTTCTTCATTCATATTTCTTATTAAAAAACATTTATACATCCACACGGGCGACGCAAATATAAAATGATAAGAGAAGCGGTTTCATTAAAATTAGTAGGTACATACTATTGTAAATAATGGTGTGAAAGATGGAAATAAAATAGAAAAGTTACAAAACTAGGTTAAAATATATTGAGAACTCGGTTATTACTATTTCTTTATAGCTAGTTGTAATTACATATTTATACTATCAATAATAGCGCCATCTAGTTGTGTTAGTTTCATAGATATATTTGTACTTGTTTATTGTTTGGATGATGGCCGAAAAAGTGCACCGTTTTACCGCGTCTTCGTGTGTGGCGCTATGCTGTGCTATACGTGCTATATATATTGGGGATGTAGAGGGGCGTGGCTAAAATTTCAATTTCTCAAGGCCATTTAGCTGTTGTCAGCGCCTTAATTTATCTTCAATTAAATGTTTGATCATAATTTATAATAACTTTATTATAAATTATGATTCGCTGTTGTAAAGTGATAAAAAGCGGAGGCCTCCTAAATTTAGCAGTATAGCATGCGTTTGCGCAAGCTGACCTCGATTCAAACACGGGTCTATTAATTTAAAGAGATACCGATTCGGGGGCTTCAATTTATTGTCGTGTATTTTTGACCCTTGGGAACAGTTTCTTAGGAAGGGTCTTTAGTTCCAGCGCGTGGTGCTTCCCGGATAAAAAGTCTCTTAAAATCTTACTTTCATTTAAGGTTATGATCTATCTATGTACCAAATTTAATCCAAATCCGTTCAGCCTTCAGCGTGATTTAGTAACAAACATACACAAAATATTGCATGTTGGTTCCTTATCACAAAATATAATGGCTATAAACGCGTAATATGGATCTTTTAAAGTTAAGTTCTTTAAAAAGAAAACAATGATTCTTGTAGATTTTGTAATATCTGTGGTAATATTATAAATGCGAAAGTGGGTGTGGTTTGTTGGTCTGTCCTTCTTTCACGCAGCCACGGAGCAAAATATCGATGTGATTTTTTGCATAGAGATAGTTTATAGCAACATAGGATAGTTTTTATCTCGGAAACTGCGGGGAAATCCTAGTATAATATATTTTCAATACATATTATCTAAGCATATTATATAGGCTATTTTTACTTTATCGCAATAACAGTAAGAATGCGTTAACAAATCACAATCATAAAATTGTTTTGATACAGTTCTGTGACTATACAACAGTAATACGAATTTATATATAAAAATGGAAATAAATATTGAATTCAATAGGTCTGTCGCCCACGCATCGGGCTAGAGTAGAAGCAGTAGTGTGCGTGTACCCGCACGTTGCTGAAAAGGAGTGATGAGGAGATAGCTCCGGTCCTCACCATGGTCTGTGAAAAGGTCACTGGATCGTGGCAGAATGCGAATGCGCTCCTATGAGTAAACCCCAGGCGGCGAGATTCCTCTCGTCGCCTGGGGTTTACCGTGGGGCTTTAGTCGGTAAGAGTCCGACATAACTTTTCCGTTGCCCCCGCAATGGAAAGGTATCCATGAGGATTTCCCCACGCGAAAAAAAAGGTGAAGCAAAAACAAGCAACACAGTTTATAATCAAGTTTAAACTAGGTATATGTTTATTTATAAGGCACATGAAAATATAGGTAAGTATATAAATAAAACCATAATTTCAAAAGCCGTTCATTATGGTAATCCAAATCCATATAAATAAAGTATTGCCTACAAAACTGGATTTCAAATCGCTTTTGACATTCTATTTTGTTTATATATTTAGACGCTGCTTCTAATTTAATAAATAGACGAAGATTTTTAAAGTATAATCGGGACCGGTACATGATGAATAATTTTATTACATTTTTTTTGTAACTAAGTACCTATGTAGGTATACGTATATGTGTAGTAGCTAATAGGTAAGTATTTAAAATATTTTAGTGGTAAAGATGTTCTATTTCGATTTATTGTAATTAAATTGTATTTCAAACTCACTTATACAGTTTACAACCTGTTAAGGCACTCATGAACGTTACAATAATAACTCTAGCACCGGTTCGAAATACACACTCCGCCAAGAAATTCAGCAAGGTAATTTTTGTTTTTATGGATCTTTCTTTTGATACCTTGAAATAAGAATTTTCGGTCCAGATATGTATAGTTAGCCAGGAGGATACAAGCGCAGAGAGAAGCTACTACAACCATATTCTCTTGTCTTCCTCGTATTGAACCACCTTATTGTAGTAGTAGGCTTTGTTTATTATTCACTGTTTTATTGACTTTGAATTTATTGTATGACATTTTAGTTACCTCAAGTGGAATTTTATTATAGAAACGAACGCAGTTTTTGAGAAAACCTGAATCTAGGTATTTTGTGGTCATCTTCCTCTAAAAGATGATTATAAGGCTTTCTAATCGTTTATTTTGAATATTTGAACTTTAATTCTTTTAATTAATTTATTTTTAATAATTTAATATACATTGTTGCGTGATTTACCGTAAAGAATCTTAATAGGTTTATCATTTGGTTTATTTTCCACTAACTATACTTCAGTCGCTACGTTCCAAAATACTTTACAAGTAGTTATAAATACAGACCGATAAAAATAATATTGTATAACAGCGCCTACAACAGAGGCGGGGTCGATGCACCCTTTATCGCTTCACTTTAGTAGGTATTGTTATAATATTATGTTGATATGTTTAATAATGTTGCCAATTATCATTTTGGAATTCCTACTATAGTAGTAAATAATCATGATTAATATGAAGAAAAAAAGGACATTTAGATGGTTTTATAAAGATTAAATTACACCCATGAAATTTTATTACTTAATCCGAAAAAAATATTCTACCAAAAAAAACAGCAGTTTCTCTCGAGACTCCCCGCACACTTCACTTGAATGAAGCCCTCAAAATGTATTTAAATAGATCCAAGACCGTGTGACGTTTCGCATTAAAATTCATCAGTTTCAATATGCAATGATAAATTTGTGTAATCATCCATGAACACAGCACAGCCAGCAAGCTGTTTACAACGTTTCATATAAGTAATATTTGTACCCGCAGTTTCTCCCGCGTTCCCGGTATAATTATGGATATAATCGGGTTGAATAAAAACTATCCTATCTTTTAAGTTGGAACAAATCACAGTTTTTGAAAAAAAAAACATTAAGATCGAAAAAGTAGTTTCGGAGTTCATCGCAGACCAAAATCATGACACGGGAATTTTATTAAGATTATGAGAGATACATTTTAGAACCTATATTCCATTTTGTCTACAAAGCTACCTGAGTTCTCACACATTGACCACAATCTCATCATGTAATGATGGAGCCGAATGTGGTAAGCAGTTAAGCACACCGGTTGGTGCTTGGCGGCTGATTTTCAACTTGAGGGTGGTATCCAGCCAAGCGGTGTACAACAAAGTATCCTACCATATCCATATTATCCATCCATGTGCTTACCAAAAAGAGACAAACAGAGAGTAAGAGAGAGATGTGGTTTTTTAAACAGAGCTTACGTTTTGAAGTCTAACATTAAGTAATTCAAATTCCAAGTGTTTCATACATGACATAACTCAGACTTTCCTTTGTTTTCCTAATTTCTAAAACGTAACAACTGTATACACATTATCGATGTGTAGGGCATTGAACCTGCGCGTGAGTGAAGCTATTGGCACCGGACTATCGCTATGAAACGATTTTATAAAATGCGCGATTGTTGCGCCGCTCAAATTAGATTTTACATCGATTTTTAAAGAAATGAAAAACATTCAGGAATGTGAAAATATGTCTCTACGCTTTGCTACTCACTATATTTGTTTTTCACTATGACAGATATAGAGTAGATATATTTATACGCTAGTTGCTACGACTTTCAAAAATCTTAAATTAAAAATACCTACCTAATAAATTCAAAACAATATTAATTATTAATTAACGTACCTGGTTGGTTGTAAGATCCCACTGATCAGCGACAAAAGAGTGCCTGCTGTACAGGAACACTGGCACTTGGTGATCCTTAACTGGTGCTGGGTCGGTGTTCACCCTTACTACTGTTAGGTGTGTAGTTGTTGTGCCCACTGTTGACAAGAAACTATTGTTGTAGGTAAATAATCAACATTATTAAATAGTTAGCTTTTCGTCTGCCCCGCTAGACAAGATGGCTGTCGAAATTTGCCTTCATTAATAAACAAATAACTTTTGTAGTTATTGAAATAGAACGATAAAATCTCCGATTTCATTATGTACCTAAATGTTAAAATGAATCCCTATTTCCCTTGGTCCCGCCATAACTTGAGAACGAATTTACCGATTTCATCCATCTTTTTTTTTAAGTTTTCTAATACTTTATAGAAGGTTCTAACGAGAAGAAAAATTGGAAAAATTCAGAAAACTTAATAATAAGGGATTGAGGGTGAATCCGCGGGGCGGAAGCTAGGCCCATATAATTTTTATACTAACGAAGACGACATCGACAACGTCGACAATAATTTTGACTATGTCAAAATTGAAAATGTTGCTATTATTGTAAAGAGGGATTGTATAAAATTACAAATAATTACATATCTCTCTAACAACCACGTGATTTCATCATAAGAATACGCCTTAAAATCTAGATCTAATTGAGAGTAACACCCAACTAACTATCAAAGTGTCTTTATTAATAAAAATGCTATAAACATGCTGGTCTATTAGCTCAGTAAATAAGAAAGTAAATGCATTGATTGATACTCCAGCCTACACTTTTCTTACAATAGAAACTAAGTCGAGCGTTGTCACACAGCATGCTATAGTTTTTGTGAATGTCTAACAACAAACCATCTTATACAGATTGTTCTGAAATATTTCATAGTAATTTTCTAATTTATTACTATTGTTGAAACAATGATATTATAGATATTCTTTTAGTAGGAAACTTTTTATGATGACATTGTCTGGAAATAATTTTACTGGATTACGGAAATCCAGTAAAAAAAAAACTAGACTTAAATGAAACTGGTCCACATTGACCAAACTGACCAGTCATTGATTTTTATATACAAACTAGCTGTCCCAACAGACGTTGTCCTGTCCAAACTCGATTACGACGCCATCTACCGGGTCCAATTGTATTTTAAAACCATCCAGGGACCCACTCATATATACACACAAAATTTAATTCAAATCGGTCCAGTCGTTTAGGAGGAGTTCAGTCACATACACACGCACACAAGAAATATATATATATTAAGATAAAAGTAGATTTTAGTGTAATCTTCCAAAGTTGAAATTACATTACCAGTAACATAATTAACACATAAAATATACTAATATTATAAAGCTGAAGAGTTTGTTTGGTTGAACGCGCTAATCTCAGGAACTACTGCTTCGAATTGAAAAAAATATTTTAGTGTTGGATAGCCTATTTATCGAGGAAGGCAATTTTTTATCCCGGGAAAACATAAGATCCCTCGGGAACGCGGGTGAAACCGTGGGGCGCAAAATAGTAGATAACCCTGCATTACTAAAATATTTATTTTTGTGTAGGTATGTACAGACTACCATGACACTTGCTAAACTTGTGACTTTTCCTGCAGTAATTATTATAACTCCTTGCAATTAAACGATATGAATTGCAATTTCCTTTAAGGAAAATGAGAGGTATAATCAATAGATACTACTTGGATTGCCAATGTGTTGCCGACCTTTATAAAGCCTAGAAGGCAACTGGCTCTCAATTGAAACTGCTGGAACATATCGATAGGTGCTTGGCGACAGATTTTCAACTTAAGGATGGTAGCCAGCCAGGCGGGTACTACAAAGTACCCTACCACCGCGCAAGATTCGAGACCACGACCTTCACCGCAGCATCCGACGTCACTACCACTGAGCTTCACTTTCCGTGAAGGAAATATCAAGTTAGATGCCTGATTCAAAAGCATGGGACTATTTAAATTTGGGCCTGCTTGGTGTTTTATGTTGTGTTAGGGGAAACTAGTGCTTCAGTAGTGGGTTCAAGCTTCTATCCTTACAGTTACTAGCATAAATACATGAACACTTAGTAAAATTCAAAAGCGATTTTCTAGCTAGACTATATCATATTAATATTGTTTCGCAACTATGTTGGTAACACCATAAAATCACCCTTTTGAATTGCTAACGGTATATTTATAGATCTAATACCTATAAACGAGCAAATTTAGTATGCAGGGGGTTTCGGTGGCGATAAATCGATCTAGATATGTTTCATGTTTAGAAAACGTCATTTAAAAAAAATACCGGTCACCCAGGTACCTACTATATTATTATACTCGTGATTGTACCGTTAGTCGCGTGGAAATAGGATGACCAAACAACTCAAGTAGATATAAAAGCAAACAAGGAAAGGTAGAATACAATACCATATATCAGATACGGTGTGATTGAGGAACAGACATCTACAGATTTAATATCGACAGATTATAGCTAGGTACGATTAATAAATCATCGCAGGAGATTAAAAAACAATTAAATTAAAAAGAAACTAAAAACTAGGACATTATTCCTCACACACGGCCATCTGACCCCTAAGCAGAGCTTGTACTATGGAAGCCAGATAATTGATATCCTGATCAGATACTGATAAACTGAATCTTGTGTGCCATCTTAGTTAATTATAATTTGGCCACATTGATTATGAGCTCTGTATCGATGGATATATTTCATTGAGGCATCCTTACCACTAGCGACCCACCCCGGCTTCGCACGGGTGCAATTTTTAAACACAAATCTTCGTCATTTATCACTCTTTCTATTAGTGAAAATCGTATCAAACAAAATCCGTTGCGTAGTCTAGAAGTCAGCGAAGAAACAGCTGTCTGTTTCTCCGCTGACTTCTAGGCAGAGCGATTGAGGCAGATAGCGTATTTGTTTAATAATATTTAGAGATTAGAGAACAGATACAAGCGAAATCTGTTTGCTACGTTTTTACACTTTACTAAACCAAATTATGTCGAAAATTGTGAGGTAGCTTGGACACCAAAGATGAGCATACGGTAATTTTTGTCCTACTCCTAGGAATGCAAGTGAAACTGCCGGAGATTGCTATATAATATAACAATAAGCAATATACTTGGAAAGTAATGAGTTTTTTACTTGAGATTATACATATTTTTTTGTATTATAATAAAAAAATCATTAATCGTTTAAAGTATTTGTATAGAAGTGAAACCCATAATTATTTCAACTTATCAGCATTTATTTACAACCACATTATTTTAAACTTAATTATTGAAAAAACCATCACACTTCCATCATTCATCCCGACTGATCATAATCTTCACCACTTGGAGGTATACCTGAAACAATACATTTATTACGTTTATTCATAAATTAAGTTATGTATTTACAATAACAATTATTTAATTTTTGCATATTTTTGTCAATTTATAACTACATAGATTACTCGTATTTGATTTTAAAAGAAAATATAGTGAAGAAGGTTGCGGGTAACATAAAAATGTATTTATTACATCTAAGACCATAGTGCATAAGATTATACCACTGCACTGGTTTGGAAAACAATCAACTGAGAAAAAAATAAATATATAAAAAATGTAACCTTGCTGAGTTTCTTGCCGGTTCTTCTCAGTTGAAGGCGACTGGTTCCGAACTGGTGGTAACTTCAGTAGTTTAAACGTTCATAACTGCCCTCCTAGGGCCTAAACTGAATAAATGGCTTTGACTTTGAAAAGCCGGCAAGACTACGGCTCAGCTATACAATTTGTTAATTAATTCTAAATAATATTATAAATGCGAATGTGAGTTTGCTACCTTTCACACCTAAACCACTGAACAGATTGTGATGAAATTTGGTATGCAGATACCCTATGGTATGGAAAAGGACATGGGCTACTTTTTTTCTTGAGAATGCGGGTGAAACCGCAGGGGACAGCTAGTAGATAATAAAGCTTAGGACTATATTATACTATAAGTAGGACTTACTTGTAAGAGCTATTTGATGGTTTAACAGGAGAATAGCAAGATCAGCTCTTGCTTTCGCCTCTCTTATTTTATGATACAATAACTCCTTTTCCAACGTATGAAGCTCATTGGCCCTTTGCAGTCTATCTTCAGATTCTTTGTCAATCATTGAAGGTGTTTCTGCTGGTTCCCTTTCTATTTTCGCATTATGATTGTCATGACTCGGTTCCCTCTTGATTAAATCGTGCTTAAAGTGTTGTGTCCGTTCTGCATCATTTTCTTCCATCTCTAAGGGCATGCTTCCATCACTCGTAGATTCATGAACAAGTGGATCAATAGTTATGTCATATGTGAACGAACCATCGCTGGTTCCGTGTAGTCTTTGTTCATATCTCAAAGCCTCCCGCTTCCTCTGTTTGAGGTTCATCCATAATCTTCTCAATTGTTGACTTGTAGCCTGCAATGTGGATAGCAATTTATTTATATCAACATCTTCACTTTGGTAGCCGCTCGGTCACAGAGCTCGGCTTGATACAAGATATCCTGGATTGGAATCCCAGGTCAGACATGGTGTGATTTTCTTTGTTCAGAATTTTTCATCTGTGGGATAGGGATTGGTAAGGTGCCCTCAACACAGTTGGGGATTGGAAGCATGACTGACGGGCAGCAAAAACTTTAAACTTCTGCCTACCAGTTGAACATTTGATTAACATTGTGAATGTTACTACTATACTCAGGATTTCTGTAGTGTCTTTCCAACATCTTTCCATCTGCCAATTCACTTAAATTGAAAATCACAGCACTGATTTTGATACAGTGTTCTTAGAGACTTAGGGAGATCCTTGAGGAAGGTTTGGGGTAAAAAAAAATCAGAGATCAGAGATGGCACCGCAGGGCAAAAGCTAGTTCTACAATAGTTTTTAACTAATAGGTTATAGGTTCTCATTCTGGTGTTACCTGAACATCTGCATCCGGGCATGCATTATATTCATCAGCGATTTCTTCCCACGCAGCGTTTTTCTTTTTAAGCGAGGGTCCATCCGTTTTTTTATTTTCTACTATTGGTTTATATTTCTTTAGTATTTCCACAAAAGCTCTCTTCTCTATAGCGGTAAACGCACGTTTCTTGTTCGACATCATAGTTGTAAAGGGTAATAATGAACAGAATAACAATTAAAGAAAGAATAACACCAAAAAACGTAAATAAACACGCAAATCAAAACAAATTAGCGAGCGTCGAACCAGCGGGCGAGTAGTTTTGTTTTTTTTTAAATACATATATGACAGCTGTCAAAAGAAGGCGCGTTTGGTTCATTACAAAATTGTAGTATTATTGTTCAAATACTTAATGTTTATAAAAAGTATCATATGTATTACTAATAAATATTCATCAAATATGCATATTTTCTATAATATTAACACAATAATAATAATTTTCCAATTTCTTACGAATAACTATCGTTACTTAAGTGTAAGATTGAGTCGGAATAAAACGCAACCACCGTTCGTTCGTTCACTAGTGGACTGACGCGATGACGTGTATCGCTCGAGCGCTCTTGAAACGGTTATTGAACGGAACGCTATCTTGAGAGTGCGCGGAATGCGCGCCGTCCTTCGAACAACAGTCGATACCTACGCTCTTAAGAGGTTCAACCGGTTTATGTATAAAAGCAATATATACTTTGGTTGCGAAAATTTAGTCAAGTTATTGAAACGATCAGATAAGTGAGCTTAAGCCACATACACTGATAATTCTTTATGCTCAATAGTACTTAGTTTATTTCGTAAATATCACTTGAAAATTTACTGTTGTAACGTACTGTTACGGAAATTATGCTTTATGGTATGAAGTCACGCAACTTATAAGAGGGACAGGAAGTTCGGATTATTTTTATAAAAAGAAAAAGGTTCCTATGGATAGGTAATTACATATCCGAGATGATATCATGCGAGTCAGGTCAGGGTAAAAACTGATGTTTTTGTTAATCGGTTGGCTCGCGAATGGGACGCGCGTCCCAAAACTAAGTACCTAAAAAAAATAGAATCCCGAGATAACTTATCAATACCTATATTATTATTGTAGAATGTCTGTCTGTAAATATAATAATATAATATTCTCAACTCTCAACGGCTCTGACAACTAAACTCAAAACCAGCCACCAGCTTTACTATTACAATAAAAAAAACAGAAGTTTTTTTTAACAAAACCCTACTGAAGTTTAGGTTTAGTCCCCATATCAAGGTGGATGGTACCTACACATTTTGAATGATCGAATACTTCTTGAGTTTTAATTTATTAGATCAATTTCAATCGCTTTTACGCCTTCAGGTCATAACGTGAAGGTGTAAAAAGGCCTCGAGGTCGGCAATACATCGACAATCCACTGGTAGGGCGGCGATGACCACTACCATCAGGTGGGCATGCCTTGTCAACCTACTGACGAAAAAAAAATAAAGCGTATGGCAATAGATTTCTATATATTATGTATTAATTATGCATTCAAAACTTAATAAAACTATGATTTTTAACTACAAATGTCAGTTATTTATCGATAAGGAACATACGTATGATTTTAATTAGTTTTAAAAGCATAATTAATTACAATAATCAATTGGCACGCACCTCATGCGCGAGTTACAAAATTACGTTCTATAGGCACATAAAATTTACGTAATAATTTAAAACGCGAGAAAAATCCGTTGATAAATTCAAAATTGGAACCAAAGAACACCGTGTGAGCCGGCATTTTCAACAAACTGGGATTAGGGGAAAGTCCACAATGCAGGGCCGGTCTACGTATCTCCTACGTATCTCGACTGTGAAAGTCGAGCCATTGAATAATATGTTCCTAATACGCTAAGTTATAAGGTGGAAATGCAAGTACTTATCACATAAGTTGAACTTAGTTATGAATTTTAACACGCTCTGTAATCAAACAACCAGTATGAGACGGAAAGATAACCCGTAATCTTTGACACACACGATAATAGCCTGTTTAATGTAAATATTATACTTATATTTTTTGACAAGTGGTACGTACTTTACATAAAATTAAATCATCATCATTATAGCCTATAATCTGCCCACTGCTGAGCACAGGCCTCCTTTCTCGAATGAAGGAGAATGGGCAAATACTCCACCACGCGTGCCCACTGCGGATTGGTGGAGGTAGGCTAGTGGTCAACCTACTGTTGGAGTTTTCAAGCCACCTAGGTCTCCAACTAGCGTTATAACAGGGACCCACGGCTTTACGTGCCTTCACGGAAACGCTCTAGACGAAATACCACTAGGCGGTCACCTATCCAGGTACCAGCCTGACTGGACGTTGCTTAACTTTGCCGATCGCTAATAAACGCCGCCGAGCGCTTCTCAAAATTAATATCGTATCATCCCAAGGATTAGAATTAGGAAGAGATCGCTTCTTAGCAATAAGACAAGGGCGGGGGGGGCCTTGTAGATTTTTTTTTTTTTACTTTGTATAGGCTTGTGTTTGATCACAATCTCACTATGGTAGGTGATGATGTGGCCGAAGGTGGTATGCACACGAAGCCTAGAAGGATCTGGCTCTCAAGTGCAGCTGCCGGAACACACCAATAGTGTTTGTGTGTGTTTGAGTAATTAATATTTATGTATTTCTTGTTCTTTCTTTTTTGTTTTCATTGTTTTCGGTATACTGAGTTATCTATCAATCCTATTATATCCTACTTACATTATAAATACGAAGGTTTGTGAGGATGGATGTTTGTTATTCTTTCACGCATAAACTACTGAACGGAACACAGATAGAATATATTCTGGATCAACATGTAGAATACTTTTTATCCCGGGAAAACATAAGATCCCTCGGGAACACGGGTGAAACCGCGGGGCGGGAGCTAGTTTATTTATATGTTAGTGGCATATTGCTTCCTGTCTTACAAGACGTAAAAAACAGTTTAGTATATATCTAATAGTTTTTCTCGATTTTTCTGAACATCGCCGGCCATTATAACGCAACGGTGTGACAGCCAGTGTTGGCTTGGCAGTGAACTGTGACTATTAATAAAAAAAAACTGTGGTTCTGTTTCACAATCGTCAGTAACTCTTAACCGCGAAATGAAAATGGCGGGCGTTTGCGAAACAGGAATCAAATTAATGTTTTCGTCAAAACGTTTTTAATAAACTAGAATAATTAACTAGGTACCATACAACGTAATTGTTGTTAATGTGTTTTTGTTTCATCTTTCGTGTTCTTTTTGTTTTGTGTGAATTTGAATATGCTTTTTCTGTATCTTTATGAAGACAAATAAAATAAATGAGTTTGCTTCCTTCCATTATTATTTCTAAATAACGATAAGTAAGGTTGATTTTCTTAGCAAATATTTCAACTTGACTGAACCCAAACCGAATCAAGTGTTTCTGACAAAAACAATTATAATCACTCACAGGCTGGCCGGTAATCACTTAGGTCTGTCGCGTTATCGTATCATATAACAGGTGTTATCATTATCAGTTTGTTATGAACCTATTATTTAGGAACATGTGTACGAAATACAGACATTGTTTTTCTTTAGTTGCTAGGTACATTATTGGAAGGAAATAATTTATTATTTGCTGTCATTGACCTGAGCGTACAGCGATATTGCGATTATAATTATTTAGAAGAAATAATTCAGGGTTGGCGTGGTTGGTAAGATCGGGACAGACATTTGTGTGAATGAACATGACTTTTGTCCTGAATCTGAGTGTAGGTATTTATCTAAGTAGGTATATATTTAGAAAAATAAAAGTACTATAATAATATTGCCTGGTTTCCATAGTACAAGCTCTGCTTAGTTTGAGAACAGATGGACGTGTGAAGAATGTTCCAGGATATTTATTTACTGTAGCGTCATCAAAGAAATTATCAAAGATCTTTTTTCAATTAACCTTTGGCTTTACTTATAAAACGATATAATTACAATTCTTATTTCTTATCCCTACTATTATAAATGCGTAAGAAAATGAGTTTTACTTTTGTCTTTTCACGCAGCGATTTTTTGCATAGTCAAAGTCCGTTTTATAAGTAACGCTGCCTTTTGCCTTCATCCATCTTCAGTCTTACAGATACTTAAATATTCTGGGACATTCTTCCTCACACACGGCCATCTGACCCCAAATTAAGCAGAGCTTGTACTATGGAAGCCAGATAACTGATATACTACTTTTCTTTTGTAAATACATACATATATAGATAATTACACCCAGACACAGGACAAACAGACATGTTCATGCACACAAATGTTTGTCCTGAGTGGGAATCGAACCCACGACCTGCGGCGTGATAGATAGGTTATCTTACCAACCACGCCAACCGGCCCTACTACTTAAATGTTCAACAAATATGACAAACAATAATAAATTAATGGGACCTCCATTTTTATTTGCCGCCAAATGTTCTTGCATATCTTTGTAACCAATTACATTCGGCAAACAAAGGATGTTAATGTTACATTACAATTACGGTGACAGTATTTAGGACAGGCGTAATTCCGAAGCTATTGTTAGCTGCAATGTGGTGCCGGCTTAATGACATTAATTTATGTAAAGTGGAATAAAACTAGGAACGCATCAATAAAGCCGCGCACACATTGAATTAAATTTAAATGATATTGATTCAAGGCTTATTTATAAACTAGTTAAAACAAGGTTATTTATATATTTACATATATATATTATTTAAAAGATATAAAGCATCAATGTTTTTTGTTACCTTTTATGAAGACGATTTACGTATTTATTAATTAAGTACTGTTTTTTAGGGTTCCGTACCATTATCTAACGGCAAAAAAATCGCGTTTGTTGTATGGGAGCTCCCCTTAAATATTTATTTTGTTTTTAGTATTTGTTGTTATAGCGGCAAGAGAAATACATAATTTGTGAAAATTTCAACTCTCTAGCTATCGCGGTTCTTGAGATACAGCCTGGTGACAGACAGACGGACGGACAGACAGCGAAGTCTTGGTAATAGGGTCCCGTTTCTACCCTTTGGGTACGGAACCCTAAAAACGGATCCCTTATAATTTCGTCCCGTCCGTCTGTCCGTATGTCACAGACATTTTACTCAGTACTCATTGACACTATTTATATATTCTTTTCTGAACAGCCTCTAATACATTGGTGTATTATGTAGTTAAATGATGATAAAAGTATCAATAGTTGACAACGCGAAAGTGATTACTCTACGTTTGTCAGCTTAGTTGTAGAAAACCGAGTAACTTGAAACACACTTCGACATTTCCATTTTGATTACAACACATTTGAATTTGAATAGATGCAAACAAATTAAAAATGTTACAACAAATAGTTTACGAGCTCCCAAGTTTAGCTAATTGCTACAAGTTAGTTGTCTTACATTGATAAATCAATTTACGTAATAATACTAGCTTTTCCGCACGGTTTCACCCGCATTCCCGGGATAAAATATAGCCCATGTTACTAAGGGATAATGTAGCTTTAGAATTTTGAAACAGGTCCAGTAGTTTTTGAGTTTATTCATTACATTACATACGAAATAATATTACTTATGTATTTATCTACAATATTGTAAGTGTAATCTTCTTTTAGCGCGGTACGCATATTTTTAGATGAGGTAAAACCTCTGGACTAACTTGACGTTTAGTTTGTTTTTTTTCTCCCATTAAAATAATTGCGGCCAGTAATGTCGCTAGTCGCTGTCAGTCAGTAGTTTTGGCGCCATAACAAAACAAACTCATTCAGAAAAAAAATCTATTTTAGATTGTAATAATTTTAATGATAATGATACAAGAGCTCAATCTCAATCTCTCAAAAAAAAAAAGACTGTTATTACTTCTGTCGGCACTCCCGGAGTGCAATTTTTTTTTATTACCTACTAACATTACTATACCCTACGAATAAATAGACTTATTATTTATTCGTAGACTATACCCTTTCAAAATCAGAGTAGATTTGAAAGATTTTTTAACGATTCATTCTTAGAATAAGTTTGTAGAAATAAATACTTATCTCTTTAGTAAAAATATATATATAAAACATTTTTCTAAACCTTATCGAAGAATTTCGATTAAATATTCAAAGTATATATAGTGCCTTCATTTACATGATATCAAAGAATTAAACGAGTCTCCAAAGTTTAGCTAAATTAAGTCCCTCTTCTTGTTTGTGAAATTCATATTATCCATACTAATATTATAAATGTGAAAGTAACTCTGTCTGTTATCTTCTCACGCAAAATTGGTGAATCGATCGCGATGAAATTTGGTACGCAGGTAGCCTGTGATATGGTGAGGGACATAGGCTACTTTTTTTTCTCGGAAACGCGGGCAGGAGCTGGTAAATACAATACATTTCTTGGTATCTTTCTCAGACATGCGTTTATCAAGATAATCCAGTCAAGTAACGGAGTCTTGACTAAGAACGATTGTAGAACTTGAGTAAATACTGGACCGCCTCCAGTATTTACTCAAAAGTTACCCTGAATTGATGGAGCATAATATTGATAATCCTACTAATGTTATAAATGTGAAAGTTTGGATGGATGGATGGATGTTTGTTACTATTTCACGCAAAAACTGCTGGACGGATTTTGATGAAATTTGGCAGAGAGATAAATTATAGTCTAGAATAGCACATAAGCTTTTTATCCCGGGAAAACCAGATCCCACGAGAACGCGGGTTAAGCCGCGGGGCGGAAACTAGTAATATTATATGTCCAGGAAAGATAAATAGGTGTAAGAGATATTGACGTTGTATAATCTCCATTCAATAATGAACTTTACACAATAGTATTGAAGCTAAAAATCGAACTTAAAACCAGATATTCCATACATGATAATTAACTCTAATAATAATAAAGTTCTAGAACACAAATTTTGACACATTATAATAACGCTAATTCAATTATAGATCATTAACAAACACGTGTGACTTTATGCACAGTTCACGATGTTTATTGAAGAGCTTTAAAAATGCGGAAGCAGCTATATTTGAAGCCAGTTGGGTACTGACGCTATTCTCGGGTCGGCCATGGTTCAAATACTTGCACGTTGTATGTACCTAATTTGTAGCTGGGTACCTATTGCTAATGTGGTCGCGAGATGCTCACCACAGGTATCTACTTGCTATCTGGGTGTACATTTGGAGACTACCTACAAACACTTTTCTAAGGAGGTAAATGAAGTGTGAAGACTTTTTCTCAAGGTTAACTCAATTTTTGTTTTCGGGACAGGAAGGTAGTGGTTTCTCGATAGCTTCACCATTACGCGGACCACTCGGCGAGCGCTCTCAAGGGTAACTCACAAGCTACTCGTATGAGTACTATGACGTAGGTTGTGATGGCAAGACCTAACGCAGGAGGTCCCTGGTGCCTTGTACTAGGCGCTAGGAATAGTATACCTCGCTGCATAACCTAACGCCCTAAGTGGAGGCCACTAAAATAAAACTATATAGGGAAAAGAGAAAGGGTCATTATATTATGTTCATTAGGCAATTCAAGGCGTCAACGGCCCAATTTACACAGTCGATTACAAATATCTTACATGCGTATACCAACAGATTTTTTTACCAGCTATTGCTGTTTCAATTCCTATTTTTAGAACCATAAAGCCGATTTTTCATAGTTCTTTCAGTGTCTAAATTTAAAATAAGTAGGTATACATTCATCCTAGTCTTTATTTAAAATGCTATAAAGTCGATATTTGATCAGACTTCATAAATAAATTATCGTAATTTCGAACATAGCAACAACACACCAAAACTGAATTAATTTCTTGTTGAACGTTTTGAATAAATTATATCCTATATTCAATTGTGTGGTATTGGCGAACGGACATTTCTTAAACCAGTTTTGCTTAGGCCTTGCATGTTTTAATGTAGGTATACCTACCCACTAACATTTTACTCTACTAGCTTCCCGCCTCGTTTCATTCGCGATCCTCTATTATAGTTTCTTACGAGTTTACCCCTAGGGTTACCCCTAACATTTCCTCTAAGTTTCAAACCTCTAGGTCCACCGGTTTAAGCTATGCGTTGTGTTTGTGTATATTTGAAAGATAGGTGTTTGCTATGAATTCTTCTACAATGGTGTAGGTAGTGATATAGTAGTTAATTTTTGACACATGGGATATTTTCGGTCACACGTTATTTTAGCGACCGCGAACAAACTTATTTTGCTGCCGATAAAATATTATAAATTATTATATTATAAATAAACTTGGAATTTTAACGTCAACTTTTATCCAGAATACGGAACCTCCACTGTACATGATCCGACACGCTCTTGTTTTTTCTTTTGTTATTTATGATGTAATACAACATAAATAGGGTTATAAAACCTATTAAATTGGACATGAAAGTGTTCTCCGAACAAAAGAAGATACGGGCAGCTGTGAATATTTCTTATTCTATATTATTATATGAAAAATAAAGTAAACAGGTATTTTGTTTATGTGTGTACAAAAACCTACATAGGTACTATAAGGTTTGTTTAACTACTTACGTTGCTGACTGTACATAATGATGATGTGATGACAATAATGATTATCAGTTGACATTTGAATCCAAACGTTAAATGTCAAACACCTACATACTCAAACATAAAAACAATTTTATTATAATAATACAGAATACCAACTAAAACGAAATAGCATCGTATTTATTAAAATTGCTAGTTTAGCTCTGCTATTATCATGTAAATCTGTAATCATTTTTGAATATGGAATAAGAAGGGTGCACACTATTGAAGCGTCGATCACTGTGGTATGACGTTAAGTTTTGAAATGTTGATTTGTACAATTTACGTATTTTTTATTCAAAATAAAATTATGAACGTTCCTAACAGCATTTTGGAACGAATTATATACATTTTAATATTTTTAATGAGATTCTATAATAAGTGTGGACCAGACTTTATACATATACAAACACTTTCGTATTTATCAAAAATCGGTTTCTTTGCAACCAAAAATACTAAAATCTTCAAGGCGTCGCCTGATAAGTATATATCATTATATTTATTATATTATGTTGCAAATATATAATAAAACCCGGGATTTCATTAAATCCCTATGGTAGATGATCAATTCAATAGAGATGTTAAAATCGCAACTCAATATTGCAGTTTTCTTGAAATCAGGTTTATTGATCAAATAAACTGATACTAAACTGATTCAGTAATTAAATAAAATTGATAAGATACTAGCTTCAGCCCCGCAGTCACCCGTAAATTAAACATCTCCCGTGAATTGATAAACTCTCTCAGGCATTTGATAAAACCTCCGTTTTTAATCATATTAGTAAAATAAAAAGTAAAAATGAGATAAGTACCTAATCGAATTAAAAATATAAAAAAAATCCGGTAGGCCAACAGGTTACCTACTCAACTTATTATCAAACGTTTGGCCTATTGTTAAATAAAAAATACAAGGAAAATATTTGAATAAAATCGAATTAAAAATAACATATATACCTATGTAAGTATATTAATATAGGCAAATCAACAGGTGGTTTTTGACTTTTGACAGGTTAAATTATTTTCAAACAACTCCCTTGGGCTATTGTTATGAACACCTTTGAAGAGCAAAGGTTTCACTGGTTTTCATTGAAATGAACAGGTATTTCCACAGGTAATTTATATTCAATAATACTACAAAAAACCAGTTTGTAAGAATATTTACGAATAAACAAGTTTATATCGATAAGGAAAAAAATAAATCTGTGAATATTATTGTAAATCAAGCTATAACTCACAAGGTTTCGCTTTATAGCATTTCACAAAGGCGAGGAAAATACTTTTGCCCTTATGTTGACTGAATCGAAAATATCAACAAGGTCCCAAATTAATTGATTAAAGAACTGAGCGAAATCATCTGAATAACGAAAGGAAAAAACTATACTAATATAATAAAGCTGAAGAGCTTTTTTGTTTGTTTGAACACGCTTATCTCTGGAACTACTATAAGTAGTTCTAGTATAAGTAGTTCTAGTATAAGTAGTTCTAAGTGCTAAATTATTTTTCGGGCCGGTAGGCGTGGTTGGTAAGATACCCTATCTATCACGCCGCAGGTCGTGGGTTCGATTCCCACTCAGGACAAACATTTGTGTGCATGAACATGTCTGTTTGTCCTGTGTCTGGGTGTAATTATCTATATATGTATGTATTTACAAAAGAAAAGTAGTATATGTAGTATATCAGTTATCTGGCTTCCATAGTACAAGCTCTGCTTAGTTTGGGGTCAGATGGCCGTGTGTGAGGAATAATGTCCCAGAATATTTATTATTATTATTATTTTTGCATTTGATAGTCCAATTCATGAGGAAGGTTATACCTAGGCTATTTTTTTATCCCAGGAACGCGGGTGAAACCGCAGGGAATAACTATTGAATTGCTTGCAATTGATGCAATATTTATGGCGGGGGTCCCCCGACCGTACATATAACTTTTTTTATTTCGGTGAGTCGGGGAAAAGCTTGTAAATTTGAAAGGACTCACCAGTGAGAGTGCACATGCGTCGACTGTTTATGTCCTGCATAACCTGCCGCATCAGACCGCAAAGATCCTTCGCGTCGCCAGATATAGACTGCTGGGATAGCCATTCTGACTCCAATTCCATTGATAGCTGTAGACAATAAGGAGATTTAGAATAAAGAACATTAAGATGATTTTGGATTTAATGAGCTGGCGTTAGCTAGTGTAAGGTGATTTGAAATAGGTTATATAAAGAAAGAGGAAATAAAAACATTAATTTGCTGGAAAAGGACACACATACACAAAGTAGAATTTATACAAACAAATCTCTATATATCTCAGCCCCCTTAAAAAGGCCGCTCAAGCAATATTGCTAATGCAATTAATTCTTCGAATTCTCGGCAGATTTAATGTAAAACAGTTTTAAACGATTTGGAATTGATGAATTGCATAAGATCTGTAGGTATGATCTGTGTTTGTAAATTCAGAAAAAATGAATTACATTAGCAATATGCTCAGCAATGATGGTGATGATGATGATTAGCAATATACCTCGAGCTTCCTTTTTAGCCTGCTTAAATACTTCCATTAGAACTTTAGAGGCTTAGAATAAGTTTAGAGGTATTTTTTTCACGGCGCGCGTGCCTACACTCCAGAACAACTCACCAAATATTCTGTAAGTTTCTTGACTAGGGGCTCCAAGTGCACTGTCCTCGCCCAGGCGTCACACACGAAGCAGAGATTGAAGTAGTATGCATTTCTTGCATACTTTTTGTTGTCTATGCGTACTGGGAAACCCAAGATTTTGGAACCCAGGAGTGTACTGTATAGAAAAAAAAATCTATATATAAAATGACTCCCTATTTCCCTTGGTCATCGCATCACGCGTGAACGGATGGAACAATTTCGCTAATTCTTTTTTGTTGTGTTAATTATTGTAAGGTTTTTATGAAAAAAATAAATAAGAAAAATTGCACAGAAAATTGGAAAATTCGGGAAAAACTGAAAGTATGGGATTTGTATGAAATTAAGACACAGTCATTTTTGCATTAGATAGGCAGTTTATTGAGGAACATAGGCTACTTTTTATGTTGAAAAGCAGGTGAAACCACGGGAGACAGCTAGTATTTTATAAAATACAAATAAATCTCTAAATTAAAATAAGATAATTTATCAACTCTGTAATGGCTGAAAGGATTTTCATGAAATTTTACACACAGATAGAATTATGTATGTGTAAGATTAACACATGATACTTTTATCCCGGGAAAACATTACAGATCACCAGTAGCGGATCCAGGATTTTATTTGGGAGGTGCTTGATCCAGTTGAGGGTAGGGTAGTTAGAGAATATGAAGCTTAGTTTGAACTTTGTCAGGGGTGGACTCAAATGCTTTTGCCCCCCCCCCCCAAAAGCATCTGAGTCTTGAGCCCCTTAGCTCCTCCTCTGGATCTGCTACTGGGTGGCATAGTGAAACTTTATAAAATGTGTTCACTATAAATAAAAATAAATCTAATGAACAATAAGAATGTGACCCCTATTTTAATAAGATTGAACCTACTTCATAATTCCATTAAAAAAGAAAAAATTAATTTATTGTATTATTTAATGTGATAGTAGATTATAAACATCATTATACTTAAAAGTTGTAATTAGTGTGACAAATATTTAATATCTTAATTGTGTAAAATATTTCTATATTTCCTGTTTCTTTTGGGTAGTTCTAGTTTATAATTTAGGTATCATCACATAATTTTTCTATTTGTAGGTACCCTCTGCTTTTTCGACAAAATAAACTAGTTTGTAAATAATATTTTTAATAAGTATTATCATAGGATATTTACACCCAACAGTCGAATCACAGATCTTATACAATAGAAACCAGCCAACCTCTAAAAATGATTTTAAAAAAAAAAGCGGGTACATAATTGTAACAACAACACTTACACAGTCAAAGTGCACCGCTGTAGCTGCACTTTCGGAATAATGTAATGACTGACCGTATCAAAAATATCTTTTGATATATAGTTTTCTGGCACTTGACACGTTATTTTGGGCCCAGCAGTAGGATGGAATTCACACAGAAATATGCAACGAATGGGTCCTTCCTGTCCACAGCCCTCATAATATTTTGAGTTAACATCCATTGTATTATAAACAACACAATTTAACCACTTTCACAGGCATATAATTACACTTAGTAACAATTCACTTCACTAATAGTATACAGAAATAAATACAATGCATCATAACGAATTTGATACATTAACACGAACCCGTAACGTAAATAAAAATATTCTGTACACAAACTTGTTCTCCTCCTACTCCAACACTTAACAATCGACTGACGTAATATTTTTTTAAATTATGTTTTTTTTTTTTTTGACATAAGATTGACAATGTTACCATGTAAATTACATCTTATGTCAACATTGATGTTACATGATGTAATTGCTAGTTTAATCAATATTTTACAAAATTGTATTTGAACTTAATAAACCATGAAACAAGAAAACATTGAAAGTAATTTTCGATGATCAGAAAAAAGTTGTAAACATACATCATACATTTTTACATACATAAAATCACAAGTACCTATCACACAACACACGTCACACACACACACACAAACAAATTCTAACTAAACGACGTTTGTTTATTTGTAATGTCACTGTATCGATGTAAATATTTTGTATTTGAATTTGTTTAACAATGGATATAAAAACTTGCAATTTATTAATAGCTGCAACAGGTAGTGTCGCTGCATTGAAAATACCACTCTTTGTTAAATCCATATTGGAATTGCCTAGTACTGAAGAGAAATACAATTTTGAGGTTATGTTTTTATTTTACTAGTTTATTTTGTCAGTCTCATCTTCGTTTCTCTTAGAACTTGTGATTTTGAAAAGTATCTTGTGTTTTATTAGGATACTCCATGTGTCTATTAGATTTAATCCAAATCCTATCCTTCACACTAATTAAGAATTTCGCCTTATGTTAATTTCTATTTTATAAACCATGGTTTATACTTTGCTTTTCTTTCATTTATCTTGTCAATCAAATTTGGAGCCTTAAACAATAAATACATAAATATTTTCTTGTCATTCTTGTTTTTCAGGTGCGCCTCATAGTTACAGAACATGCCAAGCATTTCTTCGACACGTCAGAATTGTCGCACGATGTAGTAGTGTACGATGATAACTCGGAATGGCAGGCTTGGAAGCAAAGGGGGGACCCTGTGGTACACATAGAACTTGGGAAGTGGGCTGATATTATGGTCATAGCACCTTTAGACGCAAATTCTTTAGCTAAGATGGCACAGGTAATCAAACATACTATTTCATAGTATTTTTAATAATAGTTCCAACTACCTTTCTCAAGTTGTGTATTATTATTGTTAAAATACTCTGTGCTCAGGTTTCAAAGCTACATTTAATTCACAGAAACTTTCTATGTTTATTTATGTTATGAGAATGGAGTTTCAAGTTTTCACTTATTATGAAATATGAAACTGTTCCAATGCATTCAACTGCAGATCTGATTTTGACTCCAATCCACCATAAGAACCTCTGTTCTCCAGTCTGGACTAGAATTCCAACTAGGCTCCTCGTCTCAATGTAGCATATATTAACATTGTGAGACTGGTGTTTTGACTGGCCAAATCATGATTTCTGATTAGAAGCAATGCACTAGCACAATTCCTTATCTACCACATAGTATAAACTTATCTTTTCTTTGATGGGCCAGTTGATGTGGTTGGTAAGATACCCCATCTATCATCCCACTTGTTTCTGGGTGTAATTATCTATATACACAAAAAAAGTAGACCAGTAATTGGGTTTCTCAGTTATCAGTTATTGGGTTTCTATAATACTCTGGCTCTGCTTAGTTTGATAGATATTATTATTTTTCTTCTAAAATTACAGGGAATCTGTGATAACCTTCTCACATGCACAACTAGAGCGTGGGACTTAACAAAACCCCTGCTATTCTGTCCAGCAATGAACACAAGAATGTGGGAACACCCCATCACTGCCAAACAGATCACAACATTGAAAGAATGGGGTCACATAGAGATACCGCCAATAAAGAAGCAGCTCATCTGTGGGGATACTGGAGTTGGAGCCATGGCTGAAGTACAAACCATTGTTGAGAAGGTTAGGAGTGTTGTGGATGAGAAATTTGCATAGTTGATTATTGATCATGACTACTTACATTCCCAGACTTATTGAATTGAATTGACAAACTTGTACTGTACAATTATTACTTGTTAATATGTACACTAAGGAACCAACTCTAAACATTGTGCTGTTTTATAAAAAGTTCAGTGGTTGCTTGACCAAACTGCCTGAGCCACATGTTTATAATGATGAGTACTTTTACAAATGGAAGTTATTTCAATTTAAAAAAAAAACTGTCAATCCTATTTCAGAAATAAAATATTATGTGTAGGGTTGCTATGTTAAAATTTATAAAATGTACTGATTATGCTTACTAAATGTATGTGAAGATTATAAAATTGTTCTCCTTTTTTTTGATACATTATTATGTGTTTTGTACTTATTTTATACAAATGTTGTAATAAAACCATGTTATCCAAGTAAATGTATGTTGTTTATTGCATCACTGAATACTGTTCTAATGCTAGCATACATGCGATACAAACAATATCTATTTATAAAGGAATTCAATATAAAACCCTCGTGTATACCTCGCATACAAGTAACTATACAATGAAAACATTACCATAAACTTTTACTAAACTTAAATCACTTGCTCCCGAATATAGATACAAAATAATCATACCTATAAAAACAGCTATAGATAATGATAGTGTAGTCTAGAATGATTCACTGCTAAATACTGAAAGACAGATGCCATGTCGATTGTTTTAAGAGATTCGAAAGGATATTTTCGGCACCCCAATCGACTACACTACAAAATCGCTGGTAAATTGTTCTAGCTCTGTAACTGAGATGGGAGTGTATGTTGGGAAAATCAATGATAATTTTTATCTATATCCGTGAGAGTCATAATAACCTTGAAACACATAACTCGACGAAATTTAAATAATTATACACAAGGTGGTAATTTATTATGAGTTATCAATGAATCAGCACGCTTGCGAATACATAACCCTGTAATAATTTAAATATAAACAATATTATTCTAACCCTCAACTAGTCAAACTATTCTGACTACAGCATACAAGCGATTGTGCGCATAAGCACCTTTATTTACGTAACGTAATACCGAGTACACACAAACAATTTCAATGCATTAAAATGTGTAATCTACAGACCTTTATAGCGCGTTACTTGAACGTTTTGTGCTTTCCAATGAATGTGTACTCGATTTTATATTCAAAGTGCGTAAGCATTAAATTATTATCGAATCCTGGAAAATATAGTAAAACCTGTAACAGTACCGCTTACAGATTAAATATACCCTACACATATAACTTTGTATTGCATGCCTATATTCTCAAGTATCTTGAGTAGATAGATATTATATATAATTATATTATAAAAAAATAATCATTATTTACACTATAAACTATGTGTATCGTTCTGAAACCGGTACTGTTCCAATGCGCGGGAAAAAAATAGATTATTTACAATTACATAAAAAAGAAATAAAATCATTCGAGCGAGGCTGTAATCAGATCTCAGATCTCTTTTAATCAAATAAAAACAAATTAAATTAAAATAAAATTGTCTTTGAAATTCATAAAAAAAATACTTGTATCGTGCGAGATTTAAAGAAGTTAAACTTAATCTAAATGGAATTGAATCCTATAAATAATTACAAACTATCGTGTCATGTTAGGAATATTATATAATTTATGGATAAAATAGTAATTAAAATGTATACTTTATATTAAATGAATTAATACACCATGAGCTTGGCTTCAGCGACAAATACTTTATACATAACGAAGCGCACAAATACGCACATCAAAGATTTCTAACTCCACTTATTTGCCGCGTTACTTTTCCTCATAAACAAAATGCAAAATTAATTTGAACTATCACATTACGTACAAAAACTTTAAATATATTAAATGCGTACAATTTATACTATAATAAAAACTCGTTTATTGGTACAATAGTGTATACACGTGTTTATATAAATATTATATTAAGGACACTGTTACATTTAATCATTATATAAATATTCGAATAAATTGGATCGTTAAAAATTTGTGGCAAACTGTGCGTTTATATTTAAAGGCCATTCACAATCTAGCGGGACTAATAACTACCCATAACTAGTCACATGCGACCTCTTTCTAATGTTTAGTGGTAGAACGAGACATGTATAGTTTATGGGTGCTGAAATTATTCGATTACTAAAGCTAAGCTTTTTGTATACGAAATAAAAACATGTAAAATCGTTCGTAGCAAAATACTGTTTGCTGTTGCGCATGGCATGGAATGAATTGTAGGCGTATCAAATAATTTTATACCTACGTATATTGCACTTATAGTATAAATTAGTATTTGTTCATGGCAACATTAGTTTTATGAGCTTTTAGGCCGCTAAAACATTAAAAAATTGTATACATTTAGCCTTATATATTTTCAGAAGCTTGCACCACTACTTATAAAGTGCAATACACGTAGAAAAGTTTTATACAAAATGTAGGCACATCGTTCATACGACGGTTTCGTTTTGTTTTTCGAACATAGCTCGCGTATACTTCGATATAACATCGTACGTAGACTTTATAAGCTCGCAGCGCTCCTCCACCTCACAATCAGCCGGCGCGACTCTATAAGAGGACGGCGAAATCTTTGACCTCCGCGCTGTGTTGCCATACGCGTAAGAATCACCCGAATTCGTTGGAAATTCGACATTATCCTCAATATTGTAGATAACAATCGATGGTTTTTTGTGCACCATTTCGAGATCTTTCCTACGTTTATTTTTTTTTACATTAGCAATTAGGGGGTCATATTTATCGGCGCATTGTGCGTTGATGGAATTGACGGCATTCTGTACGGGTGAGTCCAGTTGGTCACTGGAGTCCAACTCGTATCATACATCTAGTTCTTCAAGGCCTTTAGATAGCCTGTGTGAGTTGATCCGCCGTCGGTGCGAGCGGCGCACGGCATCGGCACGTCTGTACGGTTCGCTACGAAGGCCATGCAGAATGTCCTCTAATGCGCCATTGTATACCTCGTCTTGGTGAAGGAGTTTCTTTTCGCCGACGGCCTGTGACTTCGTTTTTAGTTCGTTGATTACAGCTTCCTGTAAATAAGAACAGGGATATTATAACACAGAAATATTGCGGAATTTGTCTCGTTTATTAAGTCGTTAAACTTGCAGGATTCGATGTATTATTTTGTATATGTGCGTGCAGCTTTACCCGCCAGTTTGAGGACTCAATGCAATAATAAACAATTCTGTATGAAATCGATATAACAGAAATAAATATATGATCTACGTGCACATTGAGATTGTTTTAGTAAAGTTAACGATTAAACGTGCATTGAATGTGTTTAATAATGACACAGCAACTCCTTTACATTAACATAAAATGTGTAATAGATATTAAATTACATTTCTTACGGTGGAGATGAGATAAAAGCTATGGAACTAGTATTAAAAAAAAACAGAATTAAATAAAGTATAATAATGATACTTATTATTTGACTGAAACTTGTGCATTTTTTATTTATCATCTGGCAACACTTTAAACTGTCAAATTTTTATACAATAAAATGTTGTTACAAGATTCCACACATGCACAGGTGAGTGATCATTCTACCATTCTGTTTACTCACAAATCTATTGAAATAATGTGATAGGAACAAAGCATTACATGAATAATAAGTATTATAGACATTCCCTGTTAAATCCATGCAAGTGCAGCGTTTGGAAGAAGTTTAATATATTAGATATATAATAAAATATACTAAATATTATAATATATACACAGGTTTTATATATTTTACATAATATATGTATTTATGCAATCAAAGCAACAACACCAAACTACATTTGTTTGATTGCTTGCCACAGAAGTTGAATTAGCAGAAGAAAAGAAAAAAGCTAAATTAATGGGAAACAAATATATATTTGTGAGGGTAATATTAATGAAATGAACGAAAGAGATTAGAAATTAATGCAGATTAACATAAACCTGATATTTTGCACTAAAATCCTTGATCAGTTTCTATTTGCAAGACCATTAAATTATTGTAAGTCTTGCCATACTCAATTAAATTATCGCTTTTAGCTGACAATAGCGATTAGAGGGTTGTCTCTTGTATGATTATAAAATGAAATTAGTCTATTACAGTTTCTATCATAATTAATTCTAAAGATATTTTTCCTATGAAAAATAAAACTAACAAACACTACAACCTCTGTGCCTTTGTTTACCATCATGCTTCTTTACATTTTTCTATGTCATAAGGCTTGTAAGCAGGCAGACGGTCCACAGCTTACTGATGGTGACTAGCCGCAATACCAGTGGAGATTGCCAATGTGTTGCCGACTTCTACAAAGCCTGTCCTACAGATTTACACTTTGAAGGTGGTAGCTAGACTGGTACAATATTGTACCTTACCACCGTATATATCTGGTACATTTTGGGATAGTGCCCTCTAGATTATTTAAGATATATGGCATCAATGTTCTTCACAGCTCAATCAGGTGGATCTCGTCGTTGTCCGATAGTTCAGTAATATAATGATAAGTTGCTATTATATTGTAAGGGACAGCCCTCCGCAAACTAATGGGGTGAATTTAGTATATTATACTGAGATGTCCAATACATGATATTATTTTCGGAACGTCATGGGAATCAAATAAATCTGATTTGTTTGATTAACTCATACGCAATGTTTCGCTACCGTGGCAAAACGCATGTAGCGAACTGCAGCGCAGCGAGCCGTCGGCCGCCCTCCCCGCGTCGTGCGTTAGAGTATTAGCTGTTTTATATTTACATATATGGAGTGTTGTGTACAAAGAATTGAATTTTACATTGAAATAAAGGAATAGTAACTAAAAAAAACGATAAAAAAATACCGGAGAAAAATTCCGGTGGAAAATAAGGAGCTGAATGCACCCTGTCAGTTTGCAGAGGACCGTCCCTTACACCTTGTATACTATACGTAGTAATAAAGACGTATTACACAAATAATTCCGTCATCTATATTGTCTAATATAAATTATATTCTAACACGGAATGTTTCACGTGTATTGAATATATTACTATGGTCGGTGACTGTGTAGGTACTACATGCTTTGAAAGGCGTGTCAGGTTATTTTATAGCATTTAAAACGTGTTGAATAAGTTCCCGTTCAGTGTCCAGAACATGCTGCCAATTTTGGTTCACTAGTATTTTGTATTAGTCACTAAACAATCCCAATTGCGATTAATTGATGTGGAAAATAAATTATAGATAAATATTTATTTATTACATAAGGCCGCCAGTTATTAAATACAAGTTAACAAGAACAACAATATTTATTTGCTAGTTTAATTAACAGTTACCCAATGATTATGAAACTTGTTTTAATAATCAAACATTACACACAGCTCATTAAAAAAAATGTGTGAGTTCACACACAATAATTAAGTTTTTTCAAAGTTAATACATTCAAATAAATTATGAGAGAATTTACACACTTCTTCAAAGTATTTTAAGTAAGCCGATAAAGTTACATAATAGATCCAGTTTCCGTTATAATATAAAAAAGTCAAGTCAAATAGAGAACCTTGCTGCCAATTTCTCCCGCTAGAGGCGCCACTGTGTTATAACGTAAACAAATGACGCGATTGGTTACAATGACAAGACGAAACTAACGTCATATAAATCGTGTCACGCCATTGGACACATTTCCGTTGTATTTCGGTGGCGCCATTTAATTATTAAACCACACCAATTAATCACCACCTAACCCCAGTATTGTTAGTATTAAAAACACAAACACACGCACACACGCATGGTAACTAGACCCCGTTTTGTATAACTATCAACGACTTACTCCGAGTCGTTTAGGCCGCTTCTATACCGGCTCTAAATTGTGCCTCAATTGTGTCAAGTGTTGCTGCAATAGGCCTGCGCTCACCACCGCGTAGTTAAACCTCTGTGAGAATTGAATTTATACGGTGTTACCATCACCTGCTACAGAACTTTGCTCTCTATGTTCGGTTGTGATGTATATGGCAACACTGATGTTAGGTTTGAAATGAGTTCTATTCAATTTAGGGTTACGCTTAAGAAAAATAGTATAAATTCCATAAATAAAAGCTTTTTGGTCAGAAATTGTTATTTTATTTTATAGTATTTTTTATGTGTTGTCATATTCATCAGTTCGATAAAACAGTACCGCCACCATGTCAAGATGTTCCATGAAATCAATGAAATCTAACCGTTACCTCGAAAACTATAAGAAATAGAATAAAAATTAAAATGCATAGTAAAAAGTCGGTTCGTACTTCACTCACTTATTGAATATAAAACTATATAACAGAATATTATAATAATAGTTAAAGTAATTCGTATGTATGAGTGTAATACAAATAATTAATTTTATCACATAATTTATCACCTTAAACATTTATTAGCACAAAAAATATGAAATATGTTGCTGTCAAAAAAGTTAAAAAAGATAACTGTTTAGCCATTTCTTCTTTGTAAGGTGATAAACTAAAGCTTAAAAAAAAAAAACATTTCAAAATTAGTGGAAAATCGTAAGTTCAAAGTCAGATCAATATCGAGCCACTGCCTACAGATTATAAATAGAAAGAAATGCAGCAAAAAAAAAAACTACATCAAAATAACTGCACGAAACCATTCACCATCGAAGCGTTATACATTGAGCGATATTTAAGCGATGTTACATTTACATTTTTTTCATAATGCAACATTGTATTGCATTATTTATTTTTATATACCTACTGTACAGCAATATTTGAACATTTTTAGATGGTTATTATGTTTAGTTCCATTTTCGAAAAAACTTATAGCCCGATTTAAAACCATATCCCCTTGAGAATAAAAGCTTTATTAGCGTGTACATTACCTGTTGTTTCTTCTGTATTTGCTTGGCTTGCTTGGGGTCGACGTGGTCGGCCTGTTGCGCGGCCTGTTCGAGTCTACGACGTTGTTCGTTCTCTGCATCCGCTTGCTAATAAATTAAACATTAACATTTAATACAATGAAATATTTTTTAAGTGTCTGTCTTTTTGTTAGCAATAGCCGACAAATGTGACGAACATTTTTATAGTTTTTTTTTTTATTTTACCAAATATATGCCTGTATTTGTCCACAATCTCACCATGGAAAGTGATGATATGGCCGAAGGTATTAAACATACAAAACCAAGAAGGAACTGGCTCTCAAGTGCAGCTGCCGGAACACACCAGCTTGATTGGCGACAGATTAACAAGTTGTGTGTGGTAGCTAAACTTTAACTGTCTTATTAATAAAAATTACGTATTCCTAGCTTACTCCGAGGTTAAACTCGGACTAGTTAATTCCGGAGTAACTAAGTAATAACATAATAATATTCAAGATCGACTCTGAATGCGCAAAAAGAATTCAGCTGTTCCATGTAAAAAGGTCAACCTCTACACAATGCAAATTATACGTTTTTTTATTTGCGGTTTCACAGTTGGTCTTAAAGTAAAAGTTGTTATATGAGTTCTTGCATTTGAAAGTTAAGCTTGTCATTGAAAAAGTATTAAAAAAAAAATCTGATACAAATATGTTTATTTTAGGAATTAATTATTTTTTTACTCACTGAAATATTAAAAATAATACTCAAACAGTATTATTTATATATACTAACTAGCTGTCCCCCGCGGTTTCACCCACCTAGCGGTATAAAAAAAAAAGCCTACGACCGATTCTCAGACCAAATCATAAGAATCGGTCGAGCCGTTTCGGGGGAGTTTGCAGACAAACACTATGTCACGAGAATTTTATATATGAGATTAGCTTATTGTATCTTTATTTATTTCCAATTAATTAGAACAGTTACTTAAATACGGTAGATTGTATACCTTGAACGCCCTCGTGAATCGGACGAGCAGCGAGAAGAAAGCGTTGGCGTCGCACCCGCGTGGAGCCTCGCCGAAGTACTCCACACACGTTGCGAATGAGTCCTGGAACACAAACATGTTTAAAAATTAACTTATTTTGAAAGCGACATCATCTTACCATTTGATGGAGTTTAAAATCGCAAAATTATTTTATTTATATCTACGTCTAAAGTGGAGGTTCTTTAAATTACGTACGGTGCAAAATTTCTAGGTTTCTAGGTTCAACGATTCGGGCTGGACGTCCATGAGTCAGTCAGTGAGTCAGAACCACAGAACAATAAAAACAATAGAATTAGTATGCCCCTTCGTTAGTATCGGAACCAGCGTACCCAACTAACACATCTACAGGATAATCCTTATTTCATAACACAAGCAAACCCTCTTTTTAATTTTGTCAAAATAGCCAAAAGATCAGTCATCGCGTATTTAAAAAAGAACATAATTCTGATACGATAGAGTTGATTATTGTCTATTTCTTTTAAGTATATACTACCTTTTTCAATGAATGCTCACATGACATAGTTTGACGAGCTAGTTCCGCTACTCGATGCTAGATGTCACGATAATAAATGGACTCAATTATATGACGTATTTCTATAAACATAATGTTGATATTTGCTTAATGAAATCATTCGATTTTTTCTTCTCTAGGGATGTAACACTGTTCTATTTTACTTATCGATAATTCATTATTTAACTCGCTTATATTCTTAATACCGTAGACAAGTCAATAAAAATAAAAAAAAATGTCTGTAGTTAAGTGTTGAACAAAATTTTTATTTTAATAAAATCATCTTTATCGGGATAAGAATATAATTTACATGTTTTCTATATAAAATTAAAAATATAAAAATTATCTAATATAAAATTAGAGTTGTATTTTGTATGAGGTATTATGAAAAGGTAATATAAAGTTTCTAGGAGATAATCTCAGAAACTTACAGACAACCAATTTTTAAGCAGTGAATAAGGTCGAATTGCGTTTAAGAGTGAAGATTTTTTAAAATAACTGTTTTAATCATTTATTTGGCGTTTTATTTAGTAAGGCCGTATTTGTCTAATGTTAAATAATATCAATCATTATATCATACATATTATTATGTACTAATCACAATTGTAAGTTTAAAAAATATCGATAGCTCGTTATCGATAACTTCAATCTCTAATTGAGTAGCTAACCGTGCATTTGCATGCTTGGAATCTTCGAGAATATTTATTTTAGCTTGAAAGCAACTAGACCTTAATTCTTACAGAATAAAGTCAAATTTCGTTTGACTTATTGCAGTAAATTAGTATTTTCAAATTTTAATCAAAATAAAATAAAATTGGACTTACCGATGATACGATATACCACCGTTGGATACATTTATGGTACGGCTATCATTTTTGCACTCTAAAATTGCACAATAGGGCATTTTTATATATTTTTTTACACTTTTACACAGTGAGAGACTAAAGGATACTGATCTGCGCAATTGTGGGCGGCGCTTGACATTTGCGGAGCTACGCAAACGAGGGGCTACGCGGGCCACGCCCACTTGCTATTTCTATTGTTTTTATTGTTCTGTGGTCAGAACTCTTTTTATTATGCATAAATTCAAAAATATAATAAGGAAAATAATAAAAAATGTCGTTTTAAATTCTTAACAATTAAGATTAGGGCTACGTATGTATGTTATCGATTTTTATATCAACCTATTAGACAAATTATCCTATAAATATACACTGGAGTAACTTATAATTTTGTAACTGAAATACGCCCTCCATGCCGCGCCCCAGCTCGCCCACGTCGCTCACTACTGCACTGCACTGCACTGCACTGCACGTTCTATATGTAATGTACATTACCTGGGCATGCTTGGTCTCTATGCGCAGCCGGCGCAGCTTGTCGGCGGCGTTGTTGAGGAAGTCCCGGAGCACGAGGGCGTGGTGCGCGGCGCCGCGCTCGCTCTCGCGCCGCACGCCCTCCATGCCGCGCTCCAGCTCGCCCACGTCGCTCACCACGTTCTCCAGGGACACTACCACGTGAGTAAGAAACCGGTCATATATAAATAGACCTTGTCACATCGACCCACCGTTCTAATTCAATTGACTAAAGAATAAAATAAAGTTATTTTTCAAATAATGCAAGAAAACGGTCTCGACTCAGCATAATACTTGTCGTTGATAAACTAGCGCTGGTCTTACGATGAGGCAAATTCGTGACGTCCCAATACAGAAAAAAATAGGTATGTAATTTTGCGTTTATATTGTTAAGTGAGTAATACGATTATAGTGTAGACACTAACCTTGAGCCGCCTTATCGATATACAAAAGTTCTGTATCAAAGTTCATCAGTTCGGGGAAATTCTGTCTAATCGTGAACACGATGTAATGCAGCAACGACACCCTCTTGTCCGTAGCTTTCGTATCCATGAGCGTATCTAAAGACTGCAGTTTGAACCCGTACGCCGGCCCTCTTTTACTACTATTCAAATAATTGCCAAACGCCAAAATAATTTCGAGAACGTTCCTCAATTTCTGCGAAGACTTAACGGACGATGAACCAGATATAATCGCATGTATTTGAGGCGTTATCAAATGTATGTTATCGAAGAAATTCCCCATGTAACTCATTATAGACAATTTAGCAGATATCCTTTCCACTTTAGTTAGTTGCATTAGGAATTTGTCTTCTTCTGTCAATAAACTGATGTTTTTCTTCTCCGCTGTGTATTCTTTGTACGCTTTCTGTTCAGTCTCGGTGGGCACCATTCGTTGTAGTATCTCGACACTTTCCAGCGGTAATTGTTTGAGGTCTAGATTGTTTATGGCTACCATAACTTTTTCTACGGGTGTGTCGAGTTTTCTTCTCGATATTGCTGGAAAGAAAAATATGTATAAGAATGATTGGACCAATTGAAATTTGAATTAATTATTATCTTTATATACAAATTACGGTGTGCGTGATTGGAGATAGGGGGACCACTCACCAATATTCCTAAGCCTAGTGTGTTCCAACAGCGACACAGTGTCAGGTTTCCGGAACCTCTTGCTAGGGAAGCTGGCGAGAGTGTCTGTATCGCAGGAGTCGACACTGCCCCCGGTGCTTATACCACCGATACGGAACTTCTCTTCGAACTCTGTAAAGTTGATCCGCCGTCGAGGTCGCTCTTCGTCTAGCTCGTTGAATATCGTCCCTCGGACCTATGGGGGAAATGGACTTTATTGTAATTGTGTTTAGGTCAGAATTAAAGGGCATGCTTTCCAATATAATTTTTTTTAATTCGACTCAAACCAAATCCGTTTTGAATTTCATTACCTGATTTGGCTTCAACGCGATCCAATTCAACGTGGGCAGCTTATACTTAGTATCGACCTTCCTCTTGATAGTCATGGCATCGGTATGGTGTGGGGGGGGCATGAGGCCGGGGGCGGGCGGCGGGGGCGGCGCGTGCAGGCTCGGCGGAGGGGGCGGCGGCGGCGGGCAGGGGGCCAGCGGCGGCGCGGGGGGCGGGGGGCAGGGGGGCGCGGGGGGCGGCGGGCAGGGGGGCGCGGGGGACGGGCCGTGGTCGCCGTTCGGCAAGCTGGGGGGAGGCGGCGGCATGTGACCGTTTGGTGTACCGTTGCATAGCGCGTGGGTTGATATTGCGCCCACTGTGGATACAAGAAAATAGGTCATTACATATACTCACTTTTTATCCGAATATGAGAGATACAAATCCAAATGGTAAGATTTTGTATTTTCACAGGTTTGATTTAAATTAATACCTACAAGACAATGTAGCTAAGCAAACTAAGTATACAAATTATTATACAGAGTGATGATTATCAATTAATTATCTTTCCAACAAAATATTTATATATATTTAAAACTACATAAGAGTACAATTCTTTATTTCTTTAGTAATGATCATTAATAAAAATATAATGTATTTTAACTGACTAGAGGCGCCCCGCGGCAGTGTCTTGGTGAGCGACTCCAACTCCTGCACCTTGGACTCCAACATGGACTGTCTGTTCCTAGAGTCCTGCTGGGCGCGCCGCAACGTCGACACCTTCACAAACACAAGCAAAAAATTAAATAAATATTATCCTGAATTGAGTGTAAATAATACTTAAATTAAAACTAAATTTGGTAGAATGGCAGAGCTTCACCGAAAGCTCAAGTTCATTGTAGAATTCGATCCCACGACCCTGAACTATAATCGCCCTATGGCTATATATAGATATATATATATCTGTATGTATAAAAGGAAAAGGTTAGACTGACTGACTGATCTATCAACGCACAGCTCAAACGACTGGACGTTTCGGGCTAAAACATGGCATACAGATAGCTATTATGACGTAGGCATCCGATAAGAAAGGTTTTTGAAAATTCCACCCCTAAGGGGGTAAAATAGGGGTACGCTGGTGGTGGAAAGCAAGATTTTTATTATTATCCAAATAGGCCTTCACAAGAACGTATAGAATCTGCCTCGAATACCACTTCAGAAGGTAGCTTTCACAGAGAAAAGTGGGCAATAAACACAGTAAGTAATTACTTAAAAAAAAAAACTAGTATCACAACGCACTAACCTCCTCTACGACCTGCCTCCTGGCCTCGGCGAGCTGGTCTCGTTCCTGCCTCACTTGCGCCAGCTCAGACTCTAATGTAGCAAATTTTGCTATCGCTTCCCTTTCCAACGCCGCTAGTCGTTCGTGTGCCTGTAAGAATAAGGTCAAATTTGTCCACAAAATCATCATGATAAGATGATGGTGTATCCGAAGGTGGTGAACACACAAAGCATGTAATTATTACTTGTATATATAAATAGCATTAATAATAAACTTACATGTCCTAATTCATCTTCTAACTCGTTGACTTTCTCCAATGCAGCCGTTTTGGTTTCACTATCTTCCATCAACGCTGCCACATCGAAAACATTGTCTAAGTATGCTGAGATTTGTACCTGGATACATATACAAGAAAATATATTGAATACAAGTAATGTGAAAGAAAGAGATAGATACAGAGTGATTTTTTAGTGGTTGGCAATACTTGCAGGGGTGGAAGAGCTCATCAATATGAACAACTTTTACTATGGGTAAAATAACATTGGGAAGCCTTAGTAAAGGTAGGCTATTCTGAACTTAAACTCGACGGTGAAATGACGCAGTGACTATTCTCTGTCTCACTCGTGCAACTCGGTAATCAGAAGTTCACGAGCCCAGCAGTACGCACTTGGCTAGCTAATTCAAGTTAGAATGTGATACTGTGGTCGAATGTGGTAACCACACAGAGCCTAAGAACTGGCTCTCTAGTGCAGCTGCCGGAACACACCAGTAAGTGCTTGGTGACAGATTTTTAACTTGAGGGTGGTAGCCAGCCAGGCGGGTACTACAAAGTACCCTAACATATATCAGTAGTTTACCTGTAGATCATCACTCTCACAAAGCCGTAGCCTCTCCAAGTAGTCGTCTAACTTGAGAGCGGTGAACTCGTACTGTAAGTGCACCCTGAAGTTCATGTCTTCTACTGAGTGGACGATTATATTAACAAACTGCATGCATGCCACCTGTATAGATAAAATGAAAGTCAAAGTCAAAGCCATTAATTTAGTTTAGGCTCTAGGGCAGTTATGAACGTCGAAGCTACTGATGTTACCACAAGGTTCATAAATTAGATGTTTTGTAATGCGAGTTAGTTAAATTTTTAAACTGTATCCCGGTCTCTCAAAGGTCAACGTGGTAGATGCAAAAAGTTATTTTCAGTCTCATGAATGGATTGTGTTAATTGAAAATAGCCCTTATGTCATAGACAGACAAGATTCAATTTCAATTGCTTCAATCTGAACTCGAAATCAAAAAGTCGAGTCTCGAAAGTCAAGATTTTGAGGAAGAATGATATTTAAGAATTTTCAGATACAAATGTAAATTGTAACAATGTATTACTAACAGCACATCGAAATAGAATTTCAAGTCCTATTCATGAACATCCATATTACATAACTATACTTCTATACTAACTGATATTATAAAGCTGAAGAGTTAATATCAAATATATAACGCGATAATCTCAGAAACTACCAGTCAGTTTTTTTTTGCCTTTTTTAACGCAGGTGAAACCGCGGGCCGCAGCCGCACATTTAACAAGTTTATACAGCATATAAAGTAATAAAATCACTCGCCATAAACTCAATATGAAACGAATCATAATTCATGAAGTACTCCATGAGTGTATGGAACCTCCTCGGTTCCCCGACCACCTCCTTAAAGTTGTCGAAGGCTGACAGTATGATCTGATGGCCTCCCTTCACGAGGCATATAGCCGCCAACAGTTCCAGCACGAGCGCTTTAGTCCTGAGGGAGTGGTGGACCAACGAGAGGGCGATGCTGTTGATCGCTTCACGGTGCTGGATTACCATGTTGAAGCCGTACTGGAATTTAAAAAAGTTTTAGGCGAAGGTCGCATGTTTCGGTGAAGGAAATCATAGTGAGTAAACCATAGCACGGTGGTAGAGTATTTTGTAGTACCCACCTGACTGACTACTACTCTCAAGTTGAAAATCTGAAGACTTAGTGTGCTTACCACCTCCGACCACATCATCACTTATTGTAGGTCAAACACAATCATATGAAAAAAAATGAGCGCATTCAACTCAGTACACGCGACAGAAACTTATAGTTCTATCCTTGTCTGTCGCACTAGACGCAAACATTTTGCATCAAACGTTACGTATAAAACGTTGCATCTAAATTCGTCAAATATTACTCTCATCGGGCCCAATGATGTTTTCAAAAAGGCGACTATGATAGTTACCTTATTATTCATTATGGCCCTCATGCACATGATGCAGACGTGTATATCGTCGGTGGAGGCGCCCATGTTGAGGCGGGCGGCGTGGCGCGTGCGGCGGCGCGCGACGGCCGGGCTGCCCGCCCCCACCCCCACCCCGGCCCCCGCCCCCACCCCCACCCCGGCCTCCCCCTCGCCCTCTGCGGACCGCGCGCGCCGCCGCCACGACGCGTTCAGTGTCGACCCCGCTTCCGTTGGCCCACTGCATTCTGATGTTGTTATGTTTACTGGAAAATGAGCTTCGGTTATGATGGTATAAGGTCGTCATTCAAAAAATATCCTGCGACATGTTCACCTGTTTCGGCATCCTGAATCTTTTTATATCGGTTATGGTAGTCTTCAAGTTAGAAGAACCGCCAAGAAACTAATTATTTTTTTCTTTGTTTTTAGGGTTCCGTAGCCAAATGGCAAAAAACGGAACCCTTATAGATTCGTCATGTCTGTCTGTCTGTCTGTCTGTCTGTCCATCTGTCTGTCCGTCCGTATGTCACAGCCACTTTGAAAATTGGTTTGAACGAGATCTAGTAAGTAGTTTTTTTTTAATACGTCATAAATCGTAAACCGCAATTTACCTTTCATTCAATCAACTCAAATATAAAAAAAAAAATTGGCAAAAAGCAAGGTCTTACAGCACAAATAAAGGAAACATTCTAAAACAATCATACAATTTAGAGGTCTAGCTTAATTGGCACCAACCTCAAATACAGTAAATAAATAAAATTATGCATTTCCCGTGATGGACGAACGATGGACGAAGTTTTTACGGAACCCTCGGTGCGCGAGTCCGACTCGCACTTGGCCGGTTTTTTTTTACTGTAAAAAACTAACATGTTGTAGTATCGTTATTTTACCCGATAGAATTTACCTAACTAAGTAAAATGCCATAAATAAATACAGAAGAATTTTCTGATTTTCTGTTTACCTTGGTTGATGCCATCGCTGGACTGACTCCTAGCTAGAGCGATGCGCTGCTCGTGCCTCATCATACTGAGCCTGAAGCTCAGGTAGTCGATCAGCACGTCCAACCCTTGGTTCTGATCGTTGAGGAATTCCCTCACCCATCTGGAAAGCATTTACAAATACGTATTAAATCTGGTAATAATCATAATAATATTATAAATGTGAAAGTTCGTGAGGATGGATGTCTGGATGTTTATTATTCTTTCACGCAAAAACTACTGAACGAATTTGAATGACATTTGGTACACGGTATTTGGTTTTAATTGCATATTGTTTTGTACATTTTGCTGTTTTTTAAAAAATATAGCCAATAGTCAGATAATTAAAAAAACAAAAAATGTAACCATGCTGAGTTTCTTGCCGGTTCTTCTCAGTTGAAGGCTGACTTCCGAACCGGTGGTAACGTCAGTAAATTCGACCTTCATAAGTGCCCTCCTAGGGCCCAAGCTGAATAAATGGCTTTGACTTTGACTTTGACACAGATAGAATAGGTATATTCTGGATTAAAGGATACTTTTTATCCCGGGAGAACTTAAGATCCCTCGGCAACGCGGGTGAAACCGCGGGGCGGAAGCTAATACTCTAATAATTATAGGCTTGAGTTTGACCACAATCTCACCACGGTAAGTTGATGATGTGACTGAAAGTGGTAAACAGACAAAGCCTAGAAGAAACAGAAGTTGAAAAAGACTTTGAAGTGCAGCTGCCGGAACACACCGATATACAATACATAGCAAAGAAAAATCTTCGGCATCGCTTTTTAAGTGGAGTAGAATGAATTATCCATCTTCAATGCCTTAGGCTGGTTTTCTGTGTAAATAAAGCGATCCTAATATCGGATGAAAACACATCCGTCGCTACGAATCCCTGGTGGAAACGCAGCCTTATTCTTATGGGAACGGGTGAATACGATGTACCAGGATTGTGGTTAGGGACTGCGTGGTACTCACTCTATGTGATTGGTTCGTAATGATATCTCCAGATCCCTGAGAACCTGGGTCGATGTTGAGTCGCCGACCATTTTTCTTTTCTGAAAATAAATTAATATAACTGATTAGTTTTACATAGGTAATTTTAATGTTTTTTTTTTATTTCTTTCATTTTTTCTTCTTTCGTTTATTTGGTTTTTGATTTGTTTCTTCCTAATATAAATATATACTTCGACTAACATTACAAAGCTGAAGATTTTGTATATTTGAAAGTACCTTAGGAACTAAAAGTTCGATTTGAAACAACTGTTTTTGCGTTAGATAGCCAGTTTATTGGGGACGGTGTTTGTTACTCAATCACTCGATAAAAGTTAAACGGAATTGGTCGAAATTTGGTACAAAGGTCATGGAAAAAAAACCTGGAATAAAATAAAGAATACATATAATATAATTTATTCATGGAAAATAGAACCGCGGGGCGGTTGCTAGTTGAAAATATTACGTTGTTTTGTTTAACCTTCACTCACGCAAACATTCAATACCATGGAATGGAAATAGGTTTCCATTTTTTCATATGGCATGAAAGGTCACGTTCATGATACAGAACAATATCTTTCCTGACTCATATTCAGTGATGTCGTGCTTAATTCAGAAACTGATGTAAGTGACGAGCGTATAGCGTTTTGAATCATACGTCTATAATGAGCGTCTTGAAATGGGGCCAACTGCTACTTTTCATTAAACAATAGCAGTGGCATGTAATGGATATTACAGAGATGTTTATAGAGATGTTCTTGTATTGAACTAGTCACGGTATTAATGACAGCTCAGAAATTGATTGTACAGTCAGCGTCAAAAGTAGATTGGCACTTTAGTACCCTTTCAATACCCAATCTACTTTTGACGCTGACTGTACATGAATATGTAGTTATTATATTTATGAAACACTAGCTTTCTCACCGCGGTTTCACCCGCGTTCCATGGATAAAAAGTAGTTTATGTCACTCGCCGGCTCATAAACTCTACCTATAAGCAATAAGTCACGCCGTGCGCCGATCCGTAGCCTCGTTGCTGCGTGACAAACAAACAAACACACTTTCGCATTTATAATAGTAGGGAAACTATATGATACGATATAAATTTGGTATTGCATACTCTGAGCACATGAGTAAATGGTACCGTCATTGTGAGTATGGTTTCTTGACACTGAAGATATTGCGATATAAAATATCTTTTAACTTAGGCCACACGCAATACGTGGTGGGCGTTCAGACATTGTATGAGAGATGAATGTTTGTCTAACATATAAGGACATGGAGCGATCTAACCTATTTGTTCGACTATCGAACCTTTCACTTCAACTGAGAACTATACAAGTTATGGCAATGATTCGTGATTGCCTTGTGGCGCCTGGCGGTTGCAGGTTATTAATATTTGTTATCTTCTATTATCTCTAATATCTTGGAAGTTTATTTTCATTACAAAGACTTTCAACTCCTCTCGATCATAGCTTCCGCCCCGCAGCTTCTCCCGCGTTCCCGAGGGATCTTATGTTTTCCCGGAATAAAAAGTAGCCTATAAGCCTTCCTCGATAAATGGGCAACCAACACTTAAATAATTTTTCAATTGGAACCAGTAGTTCCTGAGATTGACGCGTTCAACCTACAAACAAACTCTTCAGCTTTATAATATTAGTAAAGATAACTAGGATTTTTTCCATAACAATGCCTATTTGTCTAGAATCTAGATACTGCAAAAAGTGGATTGAAGTGATTACAATCAAAATCTAACAGGTATCTATTCATAAAGCAGTATTGTAACACGGTTATCTATACCACCTGTTGCAGCGATACTCATCTCGACAACGGACAATAACCTCTATTGTTCGATAGTTGCCAATTCGAATAACATACAATTTATCATATAACCATCTAAACATGCGCATTATCTGTGTAATCGCCGCCGCGAGCATAACTCTGGGGTCAAGTGGGAAGGTACATTTGTTTGTGAGACCTCTACTAACATCTGATGCGTCCGTAGGTACATTGTAAGCTTGATGACATTGATGATGACTAGCTAGCGAGGATACAGGGGTAACTGTTACAGGAATGAAGCACCTTTTTAACCAATTTCAAATTTAACTGTATTTCTCAACAGCAACTGCAATATTGCTTTCTATATTTTTAGAACAAATTTTCTGAAAGTTTTAACTCAAAAAATTGGGGGTAATTTTTTCTCCTTAATACGTAAATTTGACGCACACCAGCATATGTCTCTTCGCCACTTGATGATCTACATTAACATTATCACATATTAACTGAAACGTCTTCTTAATTATTCAAATAGATTTCCTATTGAATACAATCTGATTCATAGACGAGGATGAATTTATAAGTACACATAAATTACATATCGTCACTTTAATACTTGGTAACAATACACCTGTTGGAATCATATTACCCGTGACTGCAACATTGACGTTGTGAAATTCCCACTGTTCTCTTATCCTTATTTACATTGAATCACTATCTACGTCACTTTAGTGGTTCTTTACCACATCTATGAAAAATTCATAATTATCATCACCACAATCGTCATCAGACTGTACATCAATTGTTATTTAATTAACTCAAGTAATAAAATCATGTTCGTTAACTCTGCCTCTAATGTTTTTATTTATCATGTCAGAAGTGTCAGCCTTCTGCAGGCTGCAATTGGATTGCCAATGTGTTGCCGACCTCATTTATAAAGTCTGGAAGGCAAATGGCTATCAAATACTAATCAAACACATCAGTCGGTGCTTGGCGACAGATTTTCAACTTGAGGGTGGTAGCAAGCCAGGGTACTACAAAGTAGACTACCACCGACTTTCTCACGATGCTTTCCTTCACCGAAAGCTCACTTATTGTAGGATTCGAACCCACGACCTTCACCGCGGTATCCGACGTGACGTCGGGCCAACGAGCTATCATCGAAATGGATTACCATAAGAAATAGTCCTTTTGTACATGCTAAAGTTTTAGACTACCACATTCAATTCCTCATTTAGTAAACCGATTAAACTTACAGTACCAGGCATAGACCACTGGATTTTTGATCTATAAATGTTCTTACTTTCAATGAACTCCACTTTAATAAGCGATTAAAAATTCATACTTATTACAGTTTATTTGTTCGTCCCTGATTTCTACGATAATCAACCGCAGAGCGATCTACATCGAGTTTCACGCGGCGACACCTCGGGGCTGGCTTGATGCAAAAATAATTGACTACTGCTTATTGTTGCTACATTTACTAGACTAGTGATTGTTGGCGTAGATTTCTAGTTTATCTAACATGAGAATATTATTTTTAGCCACATATATCTCTCTATTTATCTCTAACTGGCATTTAATGACATATGTATTAATTTGGTCGACCTTTACGGCTTGGATCCATTTCAGTCTATCTTGGACATATTTTCGGAGTCGTTGCATGACACCTAGCACTTATTGGTGCCAGTTTGCCTAACACATGATGGGGCCAGTCTGCTCTACGGCTCTCGTCAACTTCACCCTTTCTTGAACAGTGGGTGGTGGAATTTTGGCTTCACTGGCTTAGCTTATTTGACATTAGCAAATCAACGATCGCGTTTTCGTTTAATCAGGTAGACTTATTTCTAAAGGTTTAAAAATAGTTTCTACAGGAATACGAGAGAAATTACCAACAAAATATCTTATTACCGTCCTCTTTCATTGCGAAACTTGAAGTTTGTATCGTCATAACTAAACGTCGAAGAACACGATCACGATGAAACCCTAGTACAAAATACATCTCATTACGGTTTAATTAACTCACAGCCGGCTCCTAGCTGTTTATAGTCGATTGTTCACAAATTGTGTTTACCGGCGCGCGCGCACGCTCTACGGCCGATAGATAGAGCGGCGGTGATGTATTGCGCATTGTGCGCTCGAACGGTACTACGGTGTTAGGAATTATTAAGCCCTATGGATGGAGCATTATCTTCACCTTTGCAGATACCTAACCGCAACCTGAATGTTGTTGGATTTTTAATTGACGACACATACATATATCAAGTACAAAAAGTACGGAGAAAATGAATACCCAGCTGTGTGGAAGAAATCACAGGTAGGTATAAAGAGTCAAAACTTAATCCGAATCTCAAGAATAGATTGTGTTAAGTAATCCCTTATAATTATTTCTATTATAAATGCGTAAGGATGTTGTTGGTTTGTCCATATTTTACGCAGCAACGGAACAAATCGATGGATTTTTGGCATGGAGATAGTTTACGGACCGGAGAGTTACATAGGATACTTTATATCTCGGGAAGATCTAGTCAAATAAACTATGTCTAGGATCAGGTTCCAAATGAAATTCTTTCAATCTCCACTTAAAACTTGAGGTAACCTTTAATTTTAATTTTATAATACAGACCTTAGATTGCTTGAATGAGACCAAAGAAGAGTGGATATTATAGATCAAGTTTCTTTCTCCCATTCCACTTCGTCATCGAGTAATTCAACTACTTATAGTATTTTCTGAAGAGAATATCAAACCGAGTCAAAATATTTTGCAACATCACTTACTCTATGACTCCTGGAGGCTTTAGGGTCGAGATAAGTTCTGAGCTTGTTGAGGTAATGTGTCGGCGAGTCCTTCGCCTGCACCATGTCTTGGTCGCATATGATCTCCCATTTCTTCTCCAGGTCGTAGTTGCGCAGGAGTTTCGCCTTATCGGGCGGCAGGTCCATTGATGCCTGGAAAAAGATAAAATTTATATTAATAATGAGAATTAGTTAACAACTAATGGTGGCTCAGTGAAATTACTAAATTCATTAGCGTAGCCTTTGATTCCTCTGAACAGCTGATATATAACTTTAAAACTTTATATTAGTAAAACTTTAGGTAGATGCGCATCTAATAAAACGAAGTGGAGAAGAATACCTAATAAGCTAATCTAATCATCAATCAATGATTTTAATAATGAACGAGAGAGATTAAGAGCCAGTCTTACAGGTTGTTCATAAGCTCCTGATGACTTACCTGGTAGATATATTTACAGGAATTTCGAAAGAAAGAAACTACATTGTCGATATTTATCAGATAAGTTATCCAGAACTTATTGGCAATATGTGATTTTTTTAGTGAGCATATTCTTATCGCATTATAATTCCGAAAATTTTAATATTCACACACAGCATTCGTCTAAACATGAGCAATAAATTAAATGTATATAATCAAGTAATATAATACAAATGCAATTGATACTGGTACCAAACACGCGTATCTGTACAAGAATCGAACTAGCATTGAACCAGTTTCCGAGATATTGGTTTATACAGAGCCACGGTAACGGTATACAAATGGCGCTAGGCTATGGTTGTCAACTGCATCATAAATATTCAATCTATAACCTAAGTTTCCGATTTTTTTTCGTATTTTGATGACCAAACTTTTAGTTATGGATTCTCAATACCTAATATAAATTCGGTTTATTACCTTATTTAAGAATGAGGTCTGATGTCAGGTTTAAGCGTAGTTTGGTATTTGATATTTTTCCCAAACGAAAATGACGTCGTCATGATGTCATCGGTAAGTGAAGCCATGACATTTGTTTTTATAAGCCCCTCAAAAGTCTGAGCCAAGTATTACAAGAATACATAAATAAGTATATTTAAAAAAATATATTTTGTAACAACCCTAACAGGGACGTGTTCCCTTGCAAAACTAGTATATATCCTGTGCTAAGTGCTGCATCGGTTAAGGACAAACTACTTGAGCAGACTGAATGGGGACTAATTGGTAATAGCAATTCTACATTGGTCTATCATTTGCTCGAATATGGTCTACTGCATCTATAGGCCACTAAAATGAAATATCTAGAAGATTGGAATCATGATAGAGATTTATGTTCTTCCACAATATCCAAAATCGTATTCACGGCATTTGATTTAAAAATCAAAACTTGCTTTTCGACATGACAATGATAATGTATTGAAGTTAAGGTAAAAACATAAAGAAAGTATGTGTAAGCCTTGGGAACGAATTACTTGATTAAGGCTACTTCCATCTTAGAATTTGGTCATTGGCTCTAGGCTCTTTCCATTAAATGATCCAATTTACTGCCTTCAAAATACATAAAAAGGTTTTTCTTTTGAAACTCCATGCTCGATTTAAGACGTGAGATCATCAGCGTACGAATTCAACATTTAAGTTCGCATTCTCGCTAAATATTTGATCCTCATTTGAATAACTTATTACCAAAGCTGTCACTTAAGTGTCTACTTAACAAGTACTCGTACACGGTGGAGCAACTAAAATCGAAAATTATTCAAATGATTCCAGACTTCTCACCAAAAAATATTTCACTGTTCTCGTGCTTTTAGTCGATATTCTCGTGTACATAACCTTTGCAAACAACTTAAATTGCCCATTAAAAGGGACATAGCTTATCGAAGGCTGTATGGAAGTCATCTCTCACGCTGAACATGAGTTAACAACTAAAGCTGACAAACTTAAACATAAGCTATTTGCAAACTTTATTGCAGTCTCTATTTTAAAGGTTATACAAGTTGTTTTCGAGTGTCAGTTGCATGTTAAGTTAGTAAATATAGTGGTATTGGTCCAAGTGGCATTAGCATAGATCAGCATAGATGGCGAAATTAATTATGATGCTGCGCAGTGTGATCCCACGCGTTTTGTATCTGGTACAATTGAAGAGAGCATGGAACCAGCTAATCATGCCCGTCATCGTATTTCTCAGCGTCAGAATGTCTGGTCTCTCGAGACTGTTTTGAATACCCTAAATATTGCGAGTTAAATTGGATATCTAATAACTGATCCTACTGAACTGAGCTGGACATGTATTATTCAAATTGTGAAAATATTTTGCAAATTTAAAGTGAGACATTATACTTGCCTCATAAACTTAACCTACAGCTACTGGATAGCAATACATTTGAAGACTCTACGCTAAGTAAATCTTAATCAAGTTGAGCATAATAATTTTGACAAAGACAATCAAAAAGCTACATTAAACCAGCAGATTTATCGTAAGTAAAAACTGTACATCATTGAGGTTAGTGACCCAGTCGAGTACTCTAACTGCAAATATTAAATTCTATAATTGAGTACTTAGATACGCCCAACTCATTTGACTTCTGGGCTACATTGAATTTTATATCTTTTATTTAATCAGGGCAAGAAGACTACAGAGAAAAAATTGCGAGGAATATTTAGCATTGTAAGCTTTACATTAATTTGATTCTATTTTAATAGGCACTTAAATTATACCTCGGCGATCAGAACCCATAGTAATACAGGGAAATTGTGACTCCATGATTAATGACACATGGTAAATTCCTATGCATAAATGACGGACACTAAATCCTTACATAATATAAGCGGTCTTGGCACTACGCCCTATATTTTTCACAACACACAAATATTTTCACGGCACAACTATTTTAAATGATATATAAATTCGAAGACTATTCGATGTAGAATTGATTCCGATGTGACAACGCATATCCATTCGTGTGTTATATTGATAGAAAACAAAGACAATCTCTTTTCAAAATGAGTGTATTACTATGAGAGCTGTTTGCGTATAACTTATATACGCAAACCCTGAGTGTAAAGATTTTACGTAAATAAACGCTTACTATCACGTTTGCGTTTACTAAAATTTTGTATGGAAGAAATTAGTTCCATGAGTATTCCGCGAGAGGCGCTGTGCCGATTCCTATATTACGATATTTTTCGTAATCGCTAACTTGATAGTAAGCGTTTTCTAACGTCAAATGTTTACACTCGGGGTACTGATCCTTATGTTTGCTACTGTACTGGTCTGGTAACACCATAAAACAGGTTTGTGGGAAGACTCTATTTGTATTTTATTGGTATTTCTTGAAGGCTCTGTTATTTACTGGCAAATTCTGTACACGTTTGTACGAAGGTACATCATGAACTATTATGACTGATATAAACCTCAAGTCAGTTGATTGAAGAATAATATGCCTTCACAAAAACTCCTCAACTGAGATTTAATACGATCGATATGAAACTGCATCAGTCCGTGAATAATTAGCTTTTCTACTTTCTAATTAGATATCTATCGCCTGCATCGCTTATTTCCCGTTACTAACACCTCATTAAATAGGTGTAAACAGGAATTGAACGTGTGCAAATTACGCTTTCTTGTACCATGGTGGTTTATGAGCAGACTGTTCAAAGTCCCCATTTGCCCAATGCCTGATTTCATATAAGAAAATCGTAAAATCGATATGGTTTTTAGGGATTTAATCCAAAATATCTAGAATAACTAACTAAATAATATTATCTGAGTTAGTATTGCCTGTAAGTTGATTGATCTTAAATTTTATACCATGAGGAGGACCTGGTATAAACGGACTGATGGTAATTTCAAGCTTTTTTTTTCCAAATTAGACTTCAGATAAACTTTGTTTCCTGATATTCATGAAATTCTAATTCCAATCTTGACTTTATGCCATTCTCCACAACAAAACACTCTTAAGAATTTACACGGACAGTAAATAATGAAAACAATACCAGCATGGCAGTCGCCGCACACAAATGCAGCAATGGCGGAATGACCACCTCGTAAAGGCATTTTACGAGGTCCTCGACTGTTTTACGACTGAGCTCAGTCATTAGACGTGATTGGAAGACAGTATTTGTAAGATTACTATCGGACGAGGGCAATATAATTATCTGAAAGGTAATTGAATACTTAATTGAATGTAGTTAAGTAAACAGTTCCTTTCTAGTCTTGCGGGATGACTGATTTAGTACGAACATTATTTTATCTTACCACGAAATTTTCTCCTTGAATTTCAACAACGAATGCGCGTGCGTCGCTTGCAACTAACAGGCAGCACCCTGGTCTTCAGTTTACCTAGCGTCAGGTAATTCCTCTGTATTGTCTCTGTTATGTTTAGGGTTGTGTGTTCCTTAGTGCTTACTAGGAATGGGTGAAGGATAGATGTCACTAGGACTAGTCAATAGTAAGTAATAACTAAAAGGAATAGAGATGCGATCGATTTTTAATCTACACCAGATAAGTCAGGGGCTATAGATCAAGAAAACACAATCAATTAATTCAAATCATGAATCATTTAACTGAGGTGATCTCATATATGTATATTCTAATTCATGCTGAGAGGCCAGAACTAAACAAAGGACTTTAAAAGCACAACTGTATTAAAACAATCTAATAATAATCGGTTTCCTATTTCTAGTCGAGTCACGGTCGGTTTTTTATTTTGGCTCCGCAGATGTGAATGATTTCTTATGTAAACTAAAAAAATACTATATTTAGCGGGTTTAGGGACGCTGCTTCCAGTTATCGATGATATCGATAAAGCAAACATATCTATAATACATTAATTTCATTCATAATATCATAAACAAAACGTATCTTAATTCTCAATAATCATAATGTCTAAACTTTACGATGCAGATAAGATATTATTTTGGATAAGACTGATTCATTCACAAGAACTGCAAATACTGATATAGTACTTGGTAAGTAATAGCCGTTTATCCTTAATTCTTTAATATTGCTAACTATATTTTTATGAATTCAGTATGTATTGCAATGATAACTCAGTGGTAGTAACGTCGAATGTCACGAAGAAGATAGTAGGTTCGAATCTTACAATGAGATTGTGCTTGTGGCCAAGTTGAAAAGTAGAAATTCATCAATTCAGTTGAAAATCTGTCGCAAGCTACCTACTGGTTGTGTTTCATTTTAGGCCATATATCACTAGCCATGTTGACATTGTGGTCAAACACAGGCCAATATGTAAAAATCTCTAATAATAAAACGTTTATACGTTGCGTAAGTAATTAAGTATGTAAACAAGCAGAACATTAGAACTCATACATACAAATAACCGGCCATTTGCTGTAATTTAATCCCAATAAAATCTAACAGCTCACACGTTTAAGGTTTGAACAGCTACGATAATTGTGCAACCAGCCGACTTTGGGTTAGAAACAGATGTAATAATCGCAAATCTAATCCTTTACGAGGCACCGACAACATTTTATAGATGATTCAGCATTGGAAACAATGAGGAAACATGCAATGTCTTGAATGTTAACGAGTTGGGTCGTGTCACCAATGACAATGACATAACACGTGTTAAAGACATTTGTATTCCAATGATGGATAGGGGCAAGTCAAATGACCATTCATGTCATTCCGTCCATTGAAATGATTAAGGTTTGTGAATGAACCTGTGTTTTCTGTAGTAACTAGAGTGCTGGCAAAGGGAATTGAAAGTAGATGCAGTCCGCGCTGCGCTCTCATACGCGATCTCCTACTTTAGCCCCTTAGAATTTCAACCCAATAGACCCATTTAGAATGTTTGGCGTCTCTACATTCCAACAAGCTGGTAAAATTTAAATTGCGTAAATTTTTTATTTGTATCGTCTCTGCAATAAGAGTAATTATCTTAACTTTTAATGATGATCATTATGTAGATGTCGTACTGAAACAGAAACAAATAAATAATGAATCAATTGACAATGAAGGACGCACTGTAATTAAGTTAATAACAGTTATTAAGCATGAGAAAAGTCAACACGTTTGTGATGTAACGACGACAATTATTATTGTTTATGATGACACAAATTCTATCTGACTTGTGATCACATAGTTATTACAAGTCCGTTAGAACATAACCTTAGTGTTTTCAATAATTGTAGATCACGACAACTTGATAAATAAATTACATCCATTACAGAAAAAGATATCGACATTTTTTCCAGCGCCATCACTAGCAAGCCGAATGAATCAGCCATACAAAAAGTATACGAGCCCGTATCCGAATATAGTACGCGACCTTCGGCTGAGTCAAGCGCTAAATATCTGATGAAAGGGAAAAAAATCACGTGGTATGAATCAAATTGAACTTAATGATAACCCTGACATAAAAACAAAACAAGCTAGTAAAATTAACAAGTTTTTTATACTTGAAAGACTTTTGGAACGAGGGCTAAGAGATATTTATGAGCAAAGAGCGATCAAATAACGACTTTAACTTCCTTTATGGTCAAGGTATTGACTGTATCTAATTGGCGAGGTTCAATTCGGGTAAAGATCGTCAAAGTATTTAAGAAGATTATCCAAAAGCTCGAAAAGTTTAAAGTGACATATTAAAAATACCAAAAGTAAGATCCAATGCAGCAACAAAAAGATGATTTGATCTACCGCGAAGCTCGAGTTGCATTCCAGAGAACATCATGAATAAGATCAGATAAAAATACCTTTATGATTTAAAATAACATAACGAGTGTAAGTGTCACGTTTACATTTCCACATCAGACAGATAAAATACCAACCATTGTTACGATATACCAATGAAAACATTCGTGATTTTCTTTCAATGCTTTTAAAATGTATGAAGCCATGCTCTTCTCATGCATGGCAATGGCCTATGAATTATTGAACAGAAAACAATATGTTGGCGTTATTGTTCCTCTGTGATAAGCAATTAAATACCACTTAATCGGCATCGCGTGCAAGAGTATAATTCCAAGTATTTCTCTACGGGAATATCTGTCGCGTGACTGAGGCGATGTTATTCGAGATTATACGCTTACCAAAGATTACACCATCCCTTCGTATAATGATTCTTATGGCTATTGTTATAAGAGTGTCGAACATCATGAACAAAAGCTAACATTTTGATGTTTGATGACTGCTGAATCGGTAGCTATAATTTTGATAGATGCATTTTTAGCATTTACTTTCTTTAAGTGTCTGGATTAAATTCAGTGAAACTTGGTCTAAATGATTTTGACACCCGGCGTGTCTATTGACATTGTGAACATTTATTTTATTTATCTTTCCAGCTTGTCTTGATTGAAGATACTTCACACTAACGTCAAAAGGATCAGGATCTAGTACCACGATACATAGATATTGAAGTTCAATGTTATTTAACTAAAGCATTAGGTAACAGAAATGTATAATTCAAAGAGACTGCATATTAAACATGCTGTAAGAGAATCTAAATAAATCCTGGTTTAAAAATAACTAACAAACGGATAAGGAGTGAAGAGGACAGTAGCACAGTTCGCACCAACATTCGAGCAGAGCAATAAAACGGGATGACTCATAAAGACTGGTCCGAAAATAAACCAGCAAAGCGTTCCCATTCTTCACCCTAATCTTTTAATTGTGTTCTTCAGGAGTTTAGGGCTTTGTTAGGAGACTGAGTGGATTCAGACACTTCTTACATAATTATAACTAATTAATATATTCTCATCTAGTTTAGTCGTTTGTAATATACCTGAGATCGTGAAAGAAAGAGCTTCCTCTTATTCAATGTCAAAGAATATTGAACTATTGGCTATGGTGATTCTCTCCATTTTCAATTTCTCGGCATTGGTTCTTGCATTTTGAAAGATATTAATTTGGTGTCATGGTTTGTAATCCTATAACACCAATCTTATACACAATCGATAAAGATATCGTGTCTGGCTGGTAGTTGGAAAACATTGTCTTTCTTGTTTTTACAATACCTACAAATTGTATGTATCGCATGTTTGCATACCAGGGTCGCATGACACTGCGAGTGGGCGTCGTGAGGCCGGCATAAAGATGTCTTCGTGACTATGACCGCCCGGTTCATAGGTGACATAGTCTCACAGGACTCTAAACCTTATTGTCAAGGAATAATGGGGTCAACTAGGTGGGATGACGTGGGACCAATTTCACAATTAAAGTTACGCAAGGTATGAAATTACTAGATGATTGATGAGGACACGGCAGTTCCAATTGATGCTTGATTTATGAAGGAATTGATGCCTCGAAGGCAGAATCACTTGTGACATCTTACCGCAGAGTTGATTTATTGATGAGTAAAACACGATCTGGGTGTTGACTCTGTAAGGAAAATGAGAAACTCGACGACGAATCCCGACTGTCTAATACTCTATCTCTGTCGTTTACAAAACCAATCAAGTGAAAAGTCCGTTGTCCCGGACTGGAGGAAGTCGAGGAATTTCAAAAGATATAAATCAAATATGACACAATACAACATGGTAAAATTATGATTATAAACGAACACCTAATAAGCATCTAGAAATCGACCAATGGAAAGGCCATTTACCAGTATATACCGCCCTTAATATTGCAAAAGCCAGACACCACAATCACGCCGACTTGACGTCACACTTGAGTTAACTCATCGTAGGGCACAACGCGGCAACGTAAACCTGTGAGCTGTGACAGCCAGGTCAAGGTATATCTGACGTAGCAATCCTGTGGTTTTTGCATGGCATGACAAATTGCAAAGGGAAGACCCAAATCCTTTGCAATTTCCTATTATGGCTATAACATATGCATGTTTGTTGAGGTAATCATTATTACTAATCATACTTTCAACTGAAACCAAAACCTCTTACATTGATGTATAGGACCTAAATAGGATATGGATTGCTTGACTGACATTTGACAAGGTCATTAATTGTTAATACGGTAATAGCAAAGTCTTTTGATAGTTTTGTAAATATGATTATTTAAGTACCTATAGATGACAATTCTTTCTTCAACCAATTTATTCTATGACCTATCAAGGTTTCACCGAACATGCAAGCCGGTAATGGCAAGTTAAAGTAAATTGCAAATAAAACGAGACCTGAGCATGGAGGTTGTTAATCACTGCGGGGCAGACAACAATAGGTATTTCTGAGGACGTCCGTCCACGTGACGTCACACTGCGGTTTTTAGGGTTGCCTCAGTGTATGCAAATTGATGACTTGGACTCATTACCGCACAAAAAGGAGTTATATTTTGCCCGGTAAATAAACAGTAAAGTGTATTTTTACATTGAGTTTTTCTATAAAAGAATTTCTGTGAGATCTTAGAATTCACACCGCATGTTTCTTTCTATAAAAGACAGCCCACGCTTTTGCCCGTAGATTAACCAGTCTATAGATATAGATCCTCTTGTACCAATAGATTGTTTATATAAACGCTACATTTCTGTTACTGTCCAATATTATTCCCCCACATTCTATTACCATAAATTTCTACCTACACAGAAAAATGTTCTCAAATCTGTATAATTTAGAGTTCACTGCATAATATGTCTTGGGGTCGACCAATTTCGTTGAGTACTGGACCGTTTAAGTACATTATCGTGTTTATCGACCATTCCAAGAATGTTATTTGTAAGAATTAGCGTTAGTTTAATTAATTCTAGAGATTAAAAAATATATTTAAGGCCTCTAATCGGTATTTATGGTGGACTCAATTAAATTTTGAATAACTTTTAAGGCACATAAGTCAACCATTCTAAGCCTATTACCTAATAAACAACCCTTATGACTCATTGTAAAGGGATGATAGATTAAGCTGCAAAATAATTGATGCGTCAGCTTACATGACTTTATTTGGCATTAGCTGATCTAGCTGGGGATCAGCTTAAAGAAGAATCGGACTATCAAATGTAAAAATATTTTTTCAAATCCGACTGGTAGTTCCAGAGATTAGCGCGTTCAAACAAACAAACTTAGATATATTGTTTCGACAGCATACCGAAATAGTTGATATATACTTCACAATTTCGCTACATTTGTTCGGTTGGACGATTTTGCACCGGAATTGTGGTTATTTGATTTTTTAGGCCTCCGTTCAAACGTGGCTACGAACAGAGGCCAACCGCGATAGCATCGAATTGTAGAGGTAGGAATTTGATTATAGCGATTATTAGACAATATGGTTACCTTGTTGATAATTGCAATTGAAATATATCAATACAAATAAATAAATTTTAAGTGTATCTGTTTGTAATGTCAAAATAACAGCTTTTTACTAAATGCATGAAAGTATACTTACAACAAAAAATTTTTTTTTTATTATTTTTGTCTGTCTGTCTGTTTGTTTGTTCCGGCTATTCTTCAAAACGGTTGATATTATAAAGAGTAGCTTAGGCTACTTTTATTGGTTATAGGCAATTTTTTATAACGGGGACGCAGGTGAAACCGCGGGGAACAGTTAGTGCTTAATTAAATTGGAACTTTATGAACATCATTTATCCCTCCATACCTATATTACTCCCTAAATAATCAAGAATCATAGTTTCTAAGGACACCCGACCAAGTAAAACCAACAAAGATCAACCGCCGGATGTAAATGAGACATGAGTGAGGGCACATATGCTCCAGTCATAGGTTCGACGCCCGTTCGACGCATGCCCACAAAAACTTAATGGTCCAATGGCTCATAGCGTCACGGAGCTTTGGAGACGAATCGATGATGACGATCATGGATTATGAATAAGCCATCCATCAGAAATTTGAATAATTGCATGAACTGTGATATTTTATGGCTAGAGTTATGGGAGTTACATTATGTAGGAGGAATCCAAAATAAAATATAATAATAAACTATAAACAATCGATAAGCCGTTGTTCATCAATGTGATATAAAACCTATAAAGAACAAAATAAACCGAGAATCGATTAAAACCTAAATCGAATACTCAAGACGTGTTCTCGATACATCATCCGATGGAAGCAACAAATACAGATGAACCGATAGACGTGTGGCCCACAACCACACGGCGACTGGCAAGATGATATGCACCGGTAATGACAACCATGTGGGTGCGGGTTCGATGCCCGTGCCGATGCCGCGTATGGACATAATGGTGTGATTGTCGTCGCCCCGTTAGACGCCCACCTACCCAGCTAGCTAGTCATTCAATATTATTTGCTATTACCTGAGTGCAAGTTAAGTATACTTTCAAACTAGCTTGAGTTAGCCAATAGCAGCTACTGGAGTTGATATAACAATTAACTCTGATGAAGAAAATGATGATCAGGAATTCTGACAAGGGGGTACTGGCAGGTGGAAAGATAATGTTAACGAAAGCATCGAGGATTATATCAAAACATGAAATGATTATCCTAATGAAGAATTGTAGAGATTTATGAATTGAAAATTTGGGTTTTAGGCATCTTTGAAAATAAATTCAAATGAAAAAGAATCGTGGTAATAACATAAACAGTATCTTATTCTTTTACCGATATGGCCAATTATACAGATTCTCATACTTTTATCACACTTAAATAAAGATACAGGCAATTTGTTAAAACTGAACAGCAGACAACATTCATAGTTAACAAAAAGTTCGCCATTTTATAGCATATTTTTATATTAATTTGGGCGCCATAATGTCTATCGTGTAATTTTACAAATTGGTTCCATAAATAAGTTAAGCAAAACCACGCAAATCTCCATGGATGAATCGTTAACAATTATTATTACAATTCAACCGGTTCTTTAGAAAAAATATTTAATCGCAATAGAAACAAGCATACTATCATAGAAAACATCACCCATTTTGTTAAGCAATCGTGTAGAACACATAAAAAATTTAAGAATTTAGAATTTAACGTTTATTTCTATTTTATTAGCACACAATATTGTTTGCAGTTGCAGAAAATGCACCTGTGCAGAGTGTTAAGCTTACGGCAGTGATACAAAAGCGCTGGATGTCGACGGCAGAGGAGTAAAATTCCATATGCCATTTATTCAGTTTAGTAGGGCTCTTAGGAACGTCGAAGCTGTTGAAGTTCCCATCGGTTCGGATGTCAGTCTTCAATTGAGAAGAACTGCCAAGTAACTCAGCATGGGTACATTTTTAAACATTTTTTGAACCGTCTGATTAAATCTTCCACTCTCCGAAAATTCATAGGTGTATCTACTGTATGTATTATATTAACTTTCAGGAAATAAACCTAAAAAAATAAACAAACAATTCTCGACTTAAATACGGCTTTTGTATTTCCTGCAGTAAACATTAGTAAAAGGTCGAAAAAAAATATTGAACGCCGTATAACTGGGTTAGTCGGTTAATGCGGGGCACCTTTGGTTTGTTTTCGGTTAAACATACAGTAGTGTTTAATTAATGCATACTACATCACAGTATCTATGGCCCTTTTTTTTTAATGAAAAGACTGAGTTCGTGTATTACATGTTCCATGTCAGCTATGCATGAGCGAATAGCTTCAATTATTGAAATAGATAATATACAACGAAGAGGATGTTCATAGATAAAAATGCACCAATATAAAAGTATAGAACTCACAAAGCAAGGGTTGGTGACATCAAGGGGATGGCAGACTTTGATGCGATTAGAATACGAGACGATTGGTACAAATATATGAAACACTAAAAATATGAAAGTTATGAATAGTGGAAAATTGATTTTAGCTGCAAGGAAACAGTATAAAAATATAGAATATGAATATGATATCTTAAAGAACAACTCAAATAGCGTTGTTTCTGCTAGAATCTCATGGTCTTAGATTCGATCTTCAATGAAGCAAAACTAGCATAACTAGTCTTGTTTAGAGAAAGTAACAGGAAAAATATCATTAAGTAAGTACTACAAATTGCAGGTGTGTAAAAAACCTTACATTCGCTTTCATACCATTAATTTACGTTCACTTTTACCTGCATTAGAGTCAAGGAGGTTAAAGAATCATTAGTCAAAATATTGGATATTACATCAGGATATCACCCAGTAATTTTACTTGACACATAGTAAGGATCTTGCATGCACGGCAAGTTATTAAAAAGTGTGTGTTGTCCATAAATCCATATTGGGCCGACGAGATGATCTAATGACCTTACCACCCTTGTTGTAATTTGAGAATGGCATCCCAGATGTGTGTAACAATATACTAGCTTACATAGATCAACAAATTATCTTATTAAATTCTACAGATTTGGACGCCTGTTCCTTTCTACCATGGAAATAATTACCTGAAACAAAGACAAAAGCGATGAGTTAAAATTGTTACAAGTTCATATGAAGACAACAAAAAATGAAAACAAAGAACTAATTGAGGATGTTAAATTCGTTTAAATGAGCACAGTAGATATAATGTCAATTAACGAAGTGGGTCAAAGAACAATTTGGTCCATCATGGAATATAACCCCGGGTTCATAGCTAGACAAATATTGGTGCGAGACAATATGTCGTGTGGTTATCTTGCGAGCTGACAAAACAAGTGTCCGATATAGATGGAATCATTAAAATCACTTACGAAAATGAACTTTGGTACACTATTTAAAAGGATAAGCTTATCGTATTATAAATGTATGTTAGATCCTTGTTAGTAAGGGCAACTCTGGTTTGGTAAACATGATATACGTTGTTTGTTGAGTTTTGGGTGAAATTCTTATAATATTGGGTAAAGTTCCTTAGTATGGGTAAAATAAATTAGAACAACACCAACCACACTATCTTCAATGAAACGGCCAATCCTAAAGCAATAAATTACAAATCTTACAAACGGGATTAACATATAATCAGACATAATGTGAATAATCAATACAACTATGAAAACAAGTGGTCACTTCCTATCGGCAAAATGCCAACGTGATGTATCATGAACATGTCTACATATTATGATAAAAAAGCTGGTGTTTTGTAAACATGGGCCTTTTTATAGAGACATTCCATCATTATGATGACTTGTAGATAGTTATGACTGTCGCAACTTATATTATTCTATAGCTGGAAAGGTCAAGAATATACCGAGTTAGTTCCATTGTTCAGCATGACATATAGGTTTCGAGAAAAAGCCACCTTAAAATAACCACCCAGTATAAACAACGAAAGATAGATAAATCATCAGTATTGTAAAAATATTTTCATCTAGACCATAAGAATGGAAGTGAAACACAATAGAATACTTTAGTAGACTAATCTACTTTACTCAACTAATCAAGGAATTATTTAACTTTCAATCCACAAGAATGCACTGTATAATGCTGGTACGAATAAGTAGATGCACAACTGTAGTGCCACTCTCCCATCGGAGGTATTGAAAATACAATTAAAATGAGACCACCCACAATTATGCCACCAACTGTATTCCTATCTACTTACCTCTGTGGAGTCTGATACAATTGATTCGTCAAGTCTGCCCCGTCTACAGTGTTCATACCAATCTTGAACTTTAAGCGGGTAAGTTACTCTAAAGTTTTTAATATAGAGTGGGAACTCATAGAATTCATAAAATATTCTGGTTATATGTACCTTTCGTACAGAGGATGCTAAGAAAATCAGAACCTGTATGTCCAAGGCAAGATAGATGATAACTTCTGAATTATTGGATAAAATATTTCACAATGACTCCTTTTTAGGTCATTTTTTTGAAATTTTCTATTCTGAATGTACTTTTTAACTTTCTTAATTCGCTATGACAACTTAGAAGATTCCTGACTTGAACTTAGAAGACTTTATATCAACATGATTTTAGCTTGTTGAGGAATGTGTGATTCAGAAATCAGGCTTTTAATATTTGAACTTGTAACAACACGCTGCCGCTTAGCCATTGAGCCAACCACACTCAACCCTTTCGAGGTCGACGCCCCGTGGAGTGGGCACGGCTCCTGAAAACCAAGCTTTCAGCGTGACATGCCTCAGTTACTTAGCTGTGTCTATTTTGTATTGTGTCGTAAAGCGGCTATTTTACCGTTAACCAACCTTCTACCGGGAGAATGGGCGCCATTATGTAATTTGAATATTCATTTATGTTTCACATTTTGTGTCTATGTCTATATTTCTTCATACTTTTAGGAACAATATTTTTTCATGGCCATCCATGAATTGCACGAAAGGATGAATAGGGAAGCACAAAATAACTATGGATGCGGAAAATCTTGTTTTCGAGAATGATCTTTCAGAACAGATTCCTAAGGCTGATAATAACAAAACAGTATGTAAAACGAAGAACTTTGTCAGGTTGGCACCGAGGGTGGAGAGTTAAATGAATCAGCAGATAGATATGGGGTGTTACTAATACATATAACTTTACTTTTACTTTAATTGAGTTGAACCCTACTTTATAAATTACAAAAAAAAACACAGAAAATGATTTTTAAATTTTCTAACACATTTATGCGTTCAAAGTCAATTGTTTATAGAAGTAACATGAATGCTAGACTACTAAAGATGGGACCAATCATATGGCGGGTCATATACTGTAATCAGAAGTTGTATCATATGATACTAACTTGTATAAATAAGCCAATTGAATATAACTTGACATAAGTTAGAAGGGTCAATTTCTCTCATCTAGTGTTAGTATAAGATTCATAACAAAAATTAAGCAATTTATGCCTATAACTAAACCTCAAGTCCCTTAGTTTAGCTACAAGCTTCCATTAACATTCAGTTTGAAAACTGGTCCAAAGCTTTTGCAAACAAAATCTAATATATAAAATTATCGTGTCACAGTGTTTGTCTGCAAACTCCTCCAAAACGGCTTGACCGATTATTATGATTTTTTTGTGCATAATTTTTTTAGGTAGGTTTGAGAATAGGTCGTAAAGTATATTTCAAACCGCTACGCGGGTGAAACCGCGGGGGACAGCTAGTTAAATTATAAAAAAGAGTATCATAAGCTCATCTTACCATTAGCGACATAATAACAAATTCATGAAATCTCAACAACCACAATAAGCTGATTAAGATGACGACATCTAAGTAGCGACTACAAATAACGCGGAAGATACTATAGCTGTAACGTATCGTGACCGAAACATGAGATAAAGCCATGGATTCAGCAAACAAAGTAATAAATGAAAGAAAAATGCGATGTTAAGTCGTTTTGCACAAAACTAGGTCGCAGTCAAATGGCAACGCGCAACTCGCTTATCATAAACAACTTTTCGAGTTTACGTTTTTGTACTCCAACTAAATTCACGCCATTTCTGTGAATTTAACCGTGTAGGAAGTGCTTTTGGTCATAGATATGTCTTTATTGTATCACGTTTTTAGCTTATAACATATACACACGACCGCAAATACTTATGGATCTAAAAAAGTGTGTATTTGCAGCAGTAACACTACTCTTTCACTAGGATAATCCATGGAACATGGAATCCATGGCATCGACCGAAATATCTCCTTAACTATGGATTCTTTTTGGTATTCCATTTTGGTCCTTTCATGTGCTGTGCATTGCAATACGACTTTTCCAAAATGAAAGTTTTTGAACTTAATACCTTTGCTTTTTCTCCGAAAGTAAGTTGATATCTTACGAATGTTTTTTGAATGATTCGTGAAAACAAGTTCGTGTTCATAAAAGGTAGCAGTCTAGCAAATTTTTGGGTAATCTGTAGTAAATTGAATACTAATTAATAAAGATCCTGGAAGAAATGAAGTCCAAACTAGTTTAATTGAAGGGCCGGTTGGCGTAGAAATTAGATACCCTGACCTTCTTCAGTTCGATTCCCACCCAGGATAAACATTCGTGTGCATGAACACGTCTGTTTGTTCTGAGTCTGGGTGCAAATATGTAAGTAAGAATATAATTTACAGGTCTGCTTATTTTTGAATAAGATTTTTGGTCGTAGGAGAAGAATGATTATAAAAAAGCCTTTACATCACATTTGGTATAATACGTGCTTCTCATATAACTCGAAAATCACAAGATTTAACTACACCAAGAAGATAAGAAGTAAATTGACGTGAAACTAAATACAGCATGTTATATAATACTGAAACGTTCTCAGCAAGTCATATCAAGCTTGTTTATTATAACCATAAAGTTTCTGCTGCGAGTAAGCTTCAAGCTCAGAACCAATGAATTACGGTTGACCCACTTAGTGCAGCTTCAGCTTTCATTAAAACGATTATAATGGTTTTAAATGTAAGAGTATTGCATAAAACTGTTCATGTATATTAAATTGTATTTTGCCAGCTTTTAATATCTGCACACAATAAAGCTGAGTTGTGCGTTCGTGCACGTACTGTAGTGTGCGAGTCTAAATGATTTTCTTTCTTTATTTTCTTTCAAGTGTTTCATTTCAGGCAGGGTCAATGCAGTGTTCGTTGTGATCAAATCACTTTGGACTTAGATTTGTGCAAATGGAGTTTTCTTTTAGGTAAACGAACAATGCTGAAAAATACAAAAGACGAATAAAATTATATAACTGTTTAGCTCTTCTTTGAAACTTTTTCTATAAAATTAAGTCTTCAACTCTCAATAGCATATTTGTAGCAATCTTGCTAGGGCATAGGAGTATTGCTTTGTATGGTGAAGACCTCCTGTGACCGTCTTATCAACAAGAGGCACTACGTGCTTAAGTAACGCGAAAGGCCTTTGGTTTTTAAAATGCAAACCTGTAAACCTGTCTATGGATATAATACGTTGGTAATCAAGGTATCCAAAATGAGTGCATTGCTCATACATCTGGGGTTTAATCTTTTCATTTTGGGCTAGAACTCTGTATGTGAATTAGTACATTTCGTACCACATATTCATTATATAAGTGTGTTTTGTCAGTTCTTTGAGCAAGGTGTCGGTTTCAAACCATTGTTATTAGTTTTCGTAGTGATTAACTGCATCTTTTATGGGATTAATATCGACACTTGATACTTTTAATGCGCCGTAAGATTTCATTATGGATAATAGCAAAAAAAAGAAGAGAGGAATGAAGTAATGCGTCAATATGATGCAGCAGAAACAGATGTACTACGCTGACTATACTTAAGCTCAGAAGCGTCATCTTTTTAACTTGGAGGTTTAATTGGATTACCGAATGAAAGTAATATCTATGTCTATCAGATGACCACAATCTCACCACGATTAGTGATGATATGGCGTAAGGTGACACACAAAACCTATCAAAAAACTGGCTATCAAGTGCAGCATGCACATGCATGGCGACAGAGTGCACTAACACTGTGCTTACTATATTTTTTTTTGCCGATAGATCAAGCTCATAGGAATAGAAGTCACTGCCACTGAGCTATCAAGAATTACTCCTTAACTCATACTATCAATTAGTAACTATGATTTTGGATTTTGCCCATAACGAGCTCGAAAGTCGTGATAAGATGATATATGCCTCTACTTCTTGTTTCCATATTTGGTAACCAGGATCCGTACTTTCTTAGGCAATTTTCTCCGTCTTTGTTGTTTATTTTTAGACATTGTCTATGCCAGTGTGATAATTTGTCTTTTCCAATATTTTAGACATTATTGTCTGGTACATAAACTGCTTATTACTCTGTGAAAAATTATAACTTTGCACATACATCATATTTGTTTGATGAATTCCTTCAAAGTAATCATAAAATTCATAAATGTCATCAGCAAAACCATTGAGTTTGTCCCACATATAACCCCAGACCGTAAAACTAAGCAGAACTACAAATAGCCAACACCACAACAGCTGAAATAAAAAAAAAACAAGCATCATTCACTCGGTTACACTATAAGGACTATACAGAGTGCATTTAGCTTCAAAAATAACGTCGTATCGGGCGCCGCTGACGCACTGCGGCGCTTGCGCAAGCGGACATGTTGATAAGCGGAGCGGGTTGCGAGTTTAACAACACGTTCATTCACTATGATATAGGTCGGTAGATCATTCATATTGACACATATTTATGTTTCTTTGATTGAGTAAATAGATTGATCAATCGAATTTAATACCGAAGAAAGCACGTTTGTTTAGAAATAAAATCTATAAACTCTAGATACACAAATAAATATTTTGTTTTAATAGAGATTGTATATTTTTTTCGATGGTCCAAGCACCTATTTATTCATGGAGTCTTCATTAAAGGAACAACTTTTCTCAATTAAAACATTGCCAACTAGATTCACTAAGAAATCTCAATATTCGAATTGTGTTGCGTGCTACATATATACACTATACAGAGTAGATATATTCCACAAAGATATGAACACCCGCTTATTTAGCGGGTGAAGTCCACCGCTATCGCTCAATCAATGAATGCGAAATATAACATGTGTATGCAAGTTGCATTACGCATTCGTAACACGAAGGGCACTTCCTTCCCGTCTTCTGGGAACCGACGCGACTGAAGTATGCCACAGATTTGGACTAGAAATTATTGGAAATCGATTGTTTGACCTCCTGGGCATTGCAGTACCCTAGCTGCACATCAGCGCATATTGTTTCAGATATCATTGTTTGTTTGTACTGATAGCGTCGATAAATTGTGAAATTTATCAATATTTATGTTGAATGTTTTATTAAATGCGTCGCTTTTTAATCAGATAGTTAATAAACATATATTCACATTCGTATATGTATGCGTAATGCGTATGCGCATTTTATCATTCCTTCAAGCTACCATTTTTATACCAAAATAAGGCGGATGGTTTCAATTTTGTTTATTTTTGCGCATATTTCTGGGTTTTAATTTATAAATAACAAACCAGCTGAAAATACATGAAAGACAAGAGTCCACTAGCTGTATGTAAAAGACATTACCAATATCCAGACAATAACTTGTAAACAAACGTTTTGCAACAGAACTGACTGAGTCACCGTTTTATTTGTGCACAATGCTCGAAGTATTAAACTCTTGCGAAACTGTCTTTGAACTCAGGCTTTCTGTCGGGCTAATCTGTTGTTTACGATGGTTTATTTATTGTGTTAATTGGTCTATTACTGTAACAGTATTGCTTTGTCTGCTATACTATATACTGTTGTGCCCGCCTGGCTGGCTACCTCCCTTAAGTTGAAAATCTATCGCCAAATACCTATTACCGTTGTTCCGGCACTGTACTCGAGAGCCAGTTCGTTAAACTTTGTGTGCTTACCACGTTTGGCCACAGCGTGTGATTGTAGTGTATAATTAGTAAAAACAAATTGTTAATCATGCCTAAGTGTGGCCTTAACTGATACTTTTAGAAACGCTGATTGACATCATAAAGAAACCTTGAGACCTTGAGAGCCATCGGTCCCTGTTAAAGGACCAGTAAAGTGAAGGATCAAGATGCTTTCCCCTATCAACAGATAAAGATCAGGCAAGTAAAGAAGCCAATTAAACAGAATCGAGGTTCGAGTTTGTAAGAACTTGATAATCAGTTAATGCTTAGTGTGCTCATCACCTTCGGTTATATTACCACAACAACAATGGTATAAAATCAGATTCGACCACATTCGATCTTACCAACTATAGTGATATTGTGACCAAACAAAAACCATATGACCACGTGAGTCCCACGAAAAAGCTCCAAAACACGCGCCATGAATTAAGTCCGATTCAACGAATTTAATATTTTTTAAACTATTGTTTCTAGGAACACCTATAGCTAGTATGTATGACTGTTGGTTATTGATTATTGTTGAGTCAGTCTGAATTGGCTTGCGTCACGATATCACGGCTGGAATCGTAGATATTGCTCGCACAAAAGCAATTGAGGAATCTATTATTCTTCATATATATATATGGATTTAAGATTGTTTGTATTAAATAAAAATCAATATTGTCCATTCATGTCTTATGCCTGAAATTGAAATTTAGGAAACTAAAGAGATATATTCTTATAACAGTAGAGAAACAACAATTATAAGCAACACGAATCTAAGTGTAGAGTCAAAAACTGATGTCGACTTTTTGGAGGCATATACAATCAATTTCAGGAGTTGAAGCTAGTTTAATAAAATCGCGTCATACAAAGTCATAATGTAATTGTAACAATCAAGCCCAATCACCAGGAAACTCACGGCAACCTATTTCAATACTAGCATCAAGTGCGATATGGTCCCATCACGCTGCGCAAGCAACTCCAGTGGGGAACCTTATCCAAGTATGCGTCTAACTACCGCAACGACATCCTGCTTAGTTCCAATCTGTTATGATGTAATATTTGCAAGTATTTGCAATCATAATTGACAACGAATATGTATGCAGGCATGGCAAGAGATGGAACTTGATAATTTCAGATAATATTTGTAGAGACGCGGAACGGAGAGATATAGAATCAAAGAGACTTAATAGAAAACGAATCCTGATTTCATCGCTTGTCTGTCGAATTCAATGTCTGGAAAAAATATTGAAGATCCATATCATTCAATCCCAGTGGATCTTTAGTGTATTGCACAAGCATGAACTACCAAAAATAACACAGCTAAGGAAAACCAGTCACGAAACAATATAAAGGAATCTCGAATTAATTAGAAGCTAACGTTATTACAATCGTGAGGGCCAGAAACACGTCTCCTAAAACATAACTCAGTTACTCTAATACCAATACCTTCTTCTAAAATTATCTAAAGCCATCAAATTAACATCGAAATTGTTTCATCGTGCCATTCGTGCCGCTGAAATGAATAGCACAAAATTATATTGTACTATTACAATACCTACCTACTATATTAGTAATTGTACTATAATGACAGCAAAAGTAACGTAGACTACCGTGACAGAATGATTACACTATCCCGTATACGGTTGCAAAACTCTCATTCGGAGTTATACAACGTCATCATCATCATCACAGTGAACTGGCGCGGATGCTATTGTTTGGGTACAATTGGATTTGGAAAGCGGATTTGAAAAGTTACGCAGGTTAGGAAAGCAGGAAGTGTCGGCTTTGACGATAATTAGGATATGGGTGGCGTGACTGTGGATTTAGGGAAATGAGGCACGCACGACATTTAGAAATGTGACAAACAAATCTATTATAAAACTCTAACACTGACAGACAACGCACAGCTTAAACCGGTGGGTTTAGAAGCATGAAAGTTTGCACAAGAGTGAACAATAGGTGAGCACTAAGGGGGACGAAATTTTAAGGCTTGTTTTTAGAGCTTGTGAAACCGTGGGGCTGAAAGCTAGTTTCAAAATAAATTGTAAGGGGGGTAATGTAAATGTGAGTATATTTAGATACAGACTGCATAATTTGAGTTCAATGACGATTTTTTCATAATTAAAAACTATGATGGGTCATTTCTATAACAGAAATTTCACATTTCTTACCATAATTAAACCGCAAGGCCTAGAAAAAATGGTGTGATGCTGATAAATCATTATTTAGAGTATCTTGAAGGATTCCATTTACGCTAGATAAAAACATTCAAAAGATGATTCATAATCAAGTTTTACGACGTCAAATGATTTATTTAGCCTAATTGCAAAGCACAGGAGACTGATTAATCGATTTCTCTATAAACCAGTTATTATCTTTCCAAAATAACATGGCTTGGTACGACTAAAAAATGTAGGAGGGAAAATCATGTACTTACCTACAAACAAAATAGAGACCGTAGTAGTACCTAACAATAAAGATATTGCTATTAAGTAAATTGCTGTCCCCAGAGAAACAATTTGTTCAATGTTAAATGGACAGATCCTTGAAAATCCGTCTCTAAACAACATGGTAGAAGAAAACGACAAAACACGAAATGCTGACGTCAGTATTGAACAATTTGTTAGGGACGTCTGTAACACAGACGTCGAACTTTTCAATCTAGTCGAGTTTTGTGTAGATTGGAAAATAAAACAACTGGAAATTATCTGAAGCCATCAGACACACATTATGGAACTATACTAGTGTTGCTAGATTCATTAAAGAAATAAGGTTCACTTTATTATTATGGACTATTTGATATTGTGTTTGCTTATTTAAAGAATATTTTTAACGTATGTTAAGTAGTTTAAATTTTTCAGCATAATTAATAATTTTTCATATTTCTCTTAATTCTCTCCGAAAAAGACACGAAGCGCAAACATTTATTGATAACAAAACTGTTGGCAAAAATATAAAACTTAATTTAATGCTGGGGCACGCTCATTCATTATAGCGCGAGATTTCTGATAGAGCCGGGAGTTAAATTACTAACAGAAGCACTCAGAGTACTGCATTAGAGATGAAGCAGTGAACTTATAGGTCGAAAAATGTCGAAACATATACATATTCTTACCAAGGACAACTAACACCTAAAAACAAGGTATGTATTATCAAATGCTAAAGTAGACAAGAACATCACGACATTCTATATGTAGACACAACGTGACGAATCGGCAATCCGATTTGGATTTACGAGGAGAGTGATGTATCGAAAATGTAAAGATACCTACGTAATATCTTAGCTTATGGCCTTAGGACTGAGCGTGTAAGACCATAGAAAGTACTGAGAACGCGACGTCGGAAACATGGATGGTTACACAAACTAGATAGCTAGCATAACATGCATCCTCGAAAATAACGAAAATTTGCACAAACGGAAAAGGCATGTCATGATGGCGCCGCAATTTTAATGATTTATTGGCTATTGTTTAACTAGTAAGAATAAACATAACGATTCCTTTATAGTACAACGGAAAATCTTTCGAAAACAAAAAAGTTAGAAGATATTATTCAATCAAAGCCTAAATGGCTTTGATTGAATAATATCTTCAGTTTAGGCCCTAGGAGGGTACTTATGAACGTCGAAACTACTGAAGAAGAACAACTACAATACTTCCCGTGAACATGATTAACAAGGTAGACGTCATTGATCAAAATAGCACAACTGATGATTCATTAAGTATGTATAATATTAATAGTATGACATTGTAGTCCTTTTAATTATGGCGCGAAATTTGTGCAGTCATGAATACAATCAGTACAATTTTAATACCTATACAAGAATAGGTTTTATTCAGAACCAAGTTTTTTATTTTATTTTCTTTAGTTTAATACTATGTTGCAATGGGTGAGAACAAAATAATCATACACCGGTGGTACAATATTGATCAAGGCATGTTCCAAGCAAACGTTACATTTTTTAAATGAAAAGATCTATTGAAAATTGAATTCAACTGGCAGACGAGTCGGTCTCGAATAGGGTCGATCGTTTTAAGGTCGGACGTAAGTAAAGATACCGAAAGCTCAATTACCTTGACCAGGTAAATATTATATATTTGAGATTTTTCCTCTAAAACAGCAAACAAGTCTAAATTGGTATGAAGACGTTTACCAAACAAGCTCAGTATTATTTTTCAACAGACAAGAATCTGAATTTTTAAAGCCAAATTGGTACTGTCTCTTACATAGTTTGAAGCTACAGGCAAAATTTCAACATTGAAATCCCTTCGGAGTTCATCCTGTGATTTTGCGTGGCTTCAACACCTGTATGTAAGCAAGCGACTAGAGCCTACAAATCCCACAATGAATGGCACCGATCCAACTGTGCCGGTGTAACAGTCGATTGATCAACGCGTCAACAGCATGGCGTCGTCGTGACCGTCAACGGTACAACAACGTGTCCAAGGAATTGATTAATTATAATGATCTTACCGAGTGCCGACCGCGTTTGCAATTCAATGTGCAGAGAATTGGCATCGTGAAGACTTGTAAACAATAGGTATTGCAAACGAGGACTTTAATTGGGAGTCAGATTGATAGCTTTTAGAAAGTATAATAAAGAATATTAGACTGACAGACATTGCATTTTGATATATTCCAAGAGGACAGATACAATAGGATGATGACAATGTGTTCTTTCGTCAGTAATACTTATATTTGTCTTTTCTCCTATTTATTAATAATGCACATACATTTCGTAAATGAAACGATAAGGAAAAACAACCAAATGACGCAAGCTCAAAGCATGGCCGAAGCAACGCACGCAGTGCATTCAATTTAGGGCAAAAACGGCTTACAGTTTATTAATTGCCGGCAACATTGCCGAGGTCCCAGGCAAGGTCGATGGTAATTGACACTGACTCAGCTCACTGATGGCAACATAAGATTTTTATCATAATATGACACGAGCGAGAATCATGTTTAAAACATATTGCAAAGTTTTTAAATGGAACTAATGGATTTGAAATAAGAAGTTATCAGGTTTCAATTTATTAACATTAAAGCCGTAAGTGCAATATTTATTTTCTCACAGTCAATATGCCACACAGTTATACTCTTGACAATGTGCGAAGACCGGAACGGCCTAGAACGAGCGAGAAGGTCAGATGTGTACCGTAGTAATTATGTTTTTATTATTCATTAACAAAACAAACAACATAGGGAGGTGCATTCTATCTGTCAGTCGTATTACAATAGAGAATGTTATCGTAATTTAAGATTTCATTCACTAATGCAGGTTGTTTTTTTAGGAGCTGTTTACCTGTACCATCTTCTTGACATTGTGAATCTGATCTTTGCATCTTTTTAAGAGGGATTTTGGACTCACGTAACTGCTCGTAAGGTACTTTTTTACCATGATCTAATTCGATGGTTCTTAATTACTTACAGTCTGTATGTGATGTGTATTTAGTAGGCGATCGGGAAATATTTCAAGACGTTACGTACAAAGCATTATCTTAAGGAGAAAGCAAGATGACTCAAATGATCACAAATCCCGCAGTCTAATAACTTCAATAGCTTTTAATACCAGCAGAAATACATTCGCTCCGGATCTACCAATGATTGGTAATATCATCAAGCCAACATAAACGGACGCTAATAAGTAATTCTATAGAGAGCCGGCTATGTGTTCTGACAACATAGATGAGGTTGCTGATGCGTTACCAACCTTGTACCAGTGGCTCTGTTACACCGGAACCAACCAACGGTACCTACATGCTATGGGAGGCGACTACTGAACCGAGACTACCTGGTATCGACTGACACATACCTGAACCGTCCTATGACCTGATAAGTAGAGGTATCCTAGAATGTCTTGTTACTGATGCATGATGGTAGGTCATCCGTAAAGCTAGTTTATTTGGGAGGCAAATATAGACATCTCTATGGGCTTCACACAAATGGACATGTTCTTTAACACTGCGCATTCTTTCTCTCAAGATACAATACATGAGCATACACAATTTAAATTACAGGATCCAAACTCACAAATACAAACATACCTTTGCTTATATTATATCGATGACATACTAGTTGCATCTGATTCACTTTATAGAAAAAACTGATAAGTTAAATGGTAGGTAAAAGGTTAGTTGTAAGGTAGTAGAACTCTTAGTGCAGAGTTCGCCCGGGGAAGTACTACCACCATATCTAATTCCGCCGTGAAATAGTAATGCACTTGTATTAGTACTGTGTTTCGGTTAGGAGGGTATGGGAGCCGGTGAAATTACAGGCACAGAAGACTTAACACCTTCATGTCTCAAGGTTGGCAACGCGTGAGTGATACCCCTGGCAGGGAAAATATAAAATTATATTTTCCTTGCCCGTGGTGTTATGAGCGTCTATAGGCTACGGTAACCGCATCAGTTGGGCCGTAAGCTTGTTTGCCACCTAAGTAGTTTAAAAAAAAAAAAACTAAGTAAATGGCATACAACTAAGCGAAAGTATTACGTTTGTTATTATTGTGGTTGCGGAGCATGAAATTACGGTGTCCACGGATATTCTAGTGGAAACAGTCAAACGCCTCAAGCTAACAGAAACATATTTTTGTTGATAAGTGTTGAGTTAGAAAGAGACACCACATGTGTACGCATACATTGGGATGCTTATGCTATATTATCTTAAACCTTAAGTGTAGCAGGTGGTTTTTAGATATGACAAGCATAGGTCTGCTGTCTACATTAAAAGAGGAATATTAAATGATAGAATTGAATTTAATAGGATAGTCTAACTAGTAAATTATAAACAAAGCATGTAATAAACACAACTAACAGTGACTGTTTACATATCATAATGTGTTAACTGAATTTTCTAATATTTATCGGCAATAGGTACATTTAATGTTCTTAGTTAATATATCTCTCAGCCACGTCACAGGCCGATAACTTTTCTTGAGTCTACACGCACTCATTAAGAATAGTCTCTAAGGTCATTGGCCTTGTCTGTTCAAGTACTTACATACATCGACAAAAAATATGAGCTATTAGACTAAATGCTTACATACTATGTTCCGTTGTAATTTGTTCAGATATGCAGTATAAATGACATGGAATTTGTTGAGTTCTTTGTTATAAAACCATATTAAATAATTCTAAGTTTTTCATATTGAATCTGAAATTAGAACCAATTTATCGTGCGTGACCAAGATAACATCCAAGATTTTTAAGTAAGTAAGCCTTGTTTAAAGATTCTACTTTGTACTTATTGGTGTAGGTTTGTCAAATTATGCGGCATGCGCCACTTTTTATGGTAAATTGCACATCTATGTCATAGGGTAATCAAATGTCAAATACTGCGGTCTTCCCGCATGCCATAGACATTACCGGCAGCCCATGGAATTTAAATGTCATATTTATTTCCAATTGGAAATATCAAACACTACAATATCAAAGAAAATGGCACGTTGCTGATTGCTCACTTAGTAATTTCTGTCGAAATTAAAGTTTTATTTCAAATGTAGTAAATTATTGCTCATTTGCATAATTTACGGTTAAGAAAGACAGGTCTCTCGGCTCAGCGATGCACAAAATAATTATGAGTTGTAATCAGCCGCCAAAACATGTATCGCTGCGGCATACACGAGTGGCGTTAAAAATGTAATCTTGCAATCAGAAACATCAAGTAGGGGCCAGCTGACTGGCGGCCATGTCAGTGACGTCAACGGCACATGTGGCACCCAGCCTTTGCAGCAACCTTTTGGTTTTATTTCCCGCCTTCCTTTGTTGCAGTGTTTGTTCTGTTTTTTCCAGAGTGCATTGTGACTTCCGTAGCTCTGGTAATACATTAACAATATACTAGCATTTTTTTTGTCTATGCTTCCCGTGGAAATTGTGAATATTTGAGCTCTTTTGATAACAACTAACGATATATTCAGCAGTTAAAATCGTGTTATCAGTAAAATAACAAATAAATTTCCTTGTTTCGGGAGCTAATATGTACGTAGTTTCATTAGGTTGCATTTAGAACTGATCTCCTCCGAAGAGAAAGATTAGATGCCTAAATCGGAGATATTAACCCCCAGTAAGTAAATATTTTAAAAACAAACCTAAAATTTTGTTTATTTATCTTGAATATTTTGTATTGTATCTCCTTGAACAATTATTTTACAATATTATGGGGAACCCAGCGAGCCTTTCATTATCATGAAATAATGATGATATTATTATGTTTTTAATTGGCTTGTGGTGGTTATAAAAACGGAAATAAAAAGTTTTTAATGTTTTCCTGTTTAATATTCGAATGCGTTCACTTACTCGTACCACTTATTATGACCTTGCTACTACATTTTGATTCTAGTAGGTTCTAACATCGCCCCGCTACTACACCCTCTATCCCGGAATAAAATGTATCTAGGATACCTTCTCCAGGTCCCACCCATGCCATAAATTCTTAAAAAAAACTATTTTTTTTATTATTACAAGTTTTTTTTTTATGTACCTATTAAGGTAGACAAACAGGTAGACGGTCTTCTTGGTGGTAAGTGTTCACCGCTACCTATGGACATTTGCGATACCAGGAGTATTGCAGACATGTTGCCGACCTTGAAGAGCTCGTTTTAACCTTCTTCTGAAGAACCCCATATCGTAGCGCTGAGAGAAAACCGTAATAGAGATCTTACTGAATGCACCTGGGACAAATAAATAAATAAATACATGTGAAGTCAATTGCCTTTTTTTAAACTTTGTGTGCTTACCACCTTCGACCACATTAGCACAAATCATGGCACTGATAGCTTTTCACGCCTAAACCGCAGAACTGTTTGCGATGAAATTTGGTACGCAGATAGCCAATGGTATGGAGAGGGACATAGGCTACTTTTCTTTCTCGGGAACGAGGGTAAAACCGCGGTGGACAGCTAGTATCAAATATCACCTACTAATGACTAAGTAATAAACTTAAAAACCAAATAGCTAATTAACATTATGAACTACACCAAAGGGCTGAATAATTTAATTAAATTAAAACGAGTGTGGACAAGGTATAAGAGGCGCCTTGGGTGCTGGAATGCAACGTGACCAGTGCACCACACCACACAACAACCCAGGCAGTCGAAGTGAACGAATGATTAATAGAAAACCTGTATGACCACGCAAGCCCGGTTGGGTATTAGAGAAAATTACGCAGACTCACTGATTTTAAGAACGCATACTTTTGGGGTTAGATAGGTTAAGAATGTGTTAGTGATATTAGGCGAAAGCTCCGATAGAGTAATTACAAAAGAATGCAAGTGTACTTGGAGCTTCAATTACGCAGCTCAACAAAAAGATCTTGAAAAAAAAAACCAAATCAGAAATGTACCCATATTTCTTTTTTAGTTTTTTACCAGGTAAACGCACAAAGTCTGAAGGATCCTGGCTCTCAAGTGCAGCGATAGTGCAGTGTTGTAGGTACCTTTATAGGAGTTATAGGTAATATTTTGTATTTGAACACGCTATATTTTTTAACAGCGTAGTAAACAAAGGGGTGGCCAACGTATAATCATTGTATAGAGACACGTACTCAGAATATTAATAGCTTATATATTAAACTCGTATTAGCCATAGCTCTGTTTCATAAATAGAACGTTTAAATTCATGTTGCAAGCAATATTGCCAGTCTTTTTAGGCATTCATTTTATCTTGTACTAGCTGTGCCCCACGGCTTCATACGTTTAGCGCGTTGTTACAATAATCTTCCTCAATAAACAGGCTATCGATCGCAAACATATTTTTTCAAACTAGACTGGTTTTCGAGATTTGCGCATTCAAACATACCAACATATACAAACCAATCAGCTTTGTAATTGTTCTAGCTGTTTTCTGCGGGTTTACTCGCGTTTCTGGGGTAAAAAGTAGCCTATAACCAACATTAAAGACTCTAGACAAAGATGAATACAAAATGGTTTTTTTACTTAAACAATCCTCTTATATTCCTATCTTCCTAACTAATCCTACTAGAATATTATAAATGTGAAAGTTTGGATGGATGGATGGATGTTTGTTACTCTTTCACGCAAAAAGTACTGAACGGATTTGGATGAAATTTGGCAGAGAGATAGATTATAATCTGGAATCCCACGGGAACGCGGGTGAAACCGCGGGGCGGAAGCTAGTATAATATTATATTATATTATCCTAACTATCCTAGCTAATATTATAAATGCGAATGTGAGTTTGTTTGTTTGTTACCTTTTCACGCTCGCGATGAAATTTGGTATGCAGATAGCCTATAGTATGGAGAAGGACATAGACAATAAATAAATAAATAAATAAACGGATCTGCATGAAATTTGGCACAGAGATAGATTATAGTTTAGAATAGCACACAGACTGTTTTTATGAAAAACATAAGATCTCTCGGGAACGCAGGGCGGAAGCTAGTATTCTCATAAACACCTCAATTAGAATCTAAACGCCCAACATCTCAATAGTTCTATTCATAGACAGGCAGGGTATGGTCCTGAGTCATGCAATGAGTTAAAAAAGTCTAGAGTGGGACGTAATTTTCTTATTAAGAATGATAGGCGACCTTCTAAATTGACTTCTTCCTGTTTTGAGGATTGAATACAATATTTTGCAGTAGGCACTTATTTTTGGTGTACTAAAAACATTTGAAATTAGAACACTAGTGAGGCATCACTTCACGGAGGTACATAGTCTGTGTGGGAATTTAGCATAGAATTGACATTTGAAAATGTTATTTTGGAATTCGTTTCATATGAGGGGGTTTTTTTTGGATAATACTTAGTGACTTATGTTTAACTAACCACCAGATCTAGTAAAATGTTATGATCTAGTAAACTTTATATTGCCAAAAAATAGTAAATATCCCTATTTTAGTGTGAAATTAGAACCAAAAAATTTACAACTTGCAACCAACTTAAAATTATGATTATTTAATCCAAAAAGGGTTTCCGTGCAGTTAAAAAACATAACCACGAAGAGTATGACGTAACACTTCATATTGTTGTTGTTCACTTTAATTGTTAAGTAAGTAATATTATATATTTACTTATATCTTTCTTTCTTAATATATTTTGCAATTTTTGTAAAGAGTTTGATTGTTTTTGTCCAAAAATTGTCACATCAAAAAAAAAAATAACCTTACTTCCAAACCAGTGGTAACTCCAGTAAATTCGACCTTCATAAGTGCCGTCCTAGGGTTTAAGCTAAATAAATTGCTTTGACTTTGATAATCCTTTAAACAAATAAATTTATCCTTCCTCCATCTTGAAATGCTTTTAAGTAAACATTATACATAATAATGTATAATACTCGTACAGTCCCAAGCATATTATATTCAATTTATCAAAATACTAAAAAGGTATTTTTTCCTAAAGTTCTGGTTGAATTTTATTGAGTTACGAAAATACTATTTTCGATCCAATACTATTTTATAAGTAAGAAAATCACTTTCGGGTTTTACTAAATGTGTTTGTTATAGGTATTTATGATTGCGACTGTACATACAGTGAGCAAGTAGATAGTATAAAAATAGAAATACAAATCAATGGAGGCTCTGTGACACGATAAAATGTGCCACACACTACTGGATGGCTCTATCCATTAAAATGAACAAGCTGTATCACTGATAGCACTTGTTTTAGCTAAGGATATTGCGAAAATGGACCCTATTTTTTTAACTTTAAAGTAGGTAATCAGTCATTAATTAAAGTTGAACTTTCTTTTCGATTTTTTTAATAGTTTGGGAGCCAGTGAAATTTATAAAATGATACTTTCTGATTTTTTGTAAAATATATTTTTAATTATTATTTTATATGAACATAATACTTAATTAGTAAATATAAAGATAGGCAAGCAGGTATATTATTTCGTTACTTAGTTACCTATTTCATATTTATTGACACTTGCTTAATTAAGTTCATTTTACATTTACACACAAATCCTGTGATTCATTTTGAAATCAAAATGAATATTATTTTTAACTCCAAACAACTGTGAAGCTAACTATCAGTAAACATGACAAACTGATAAAGGGACAGGAAATTAAACATTTTGTGTTATCATATGTTCTGCATGTAATAAAGAACAATGTACATACAGACAGAGATGGAGGGAAGGATGGCTAGATAATGGATGCAGGAAGATGTCATGTCGAAATAGGCAGAGGATATGCAATGTGCATTATTTTTTCACACTTATCAGGAAAATTTTTATCATTTTTTTTGTAACTAGGCCCATAGTTCCGCCCATATCAATTTAAATAAAAATTATACTATGTTCATTGTAAGTGCATCACATGAGTGGCTGGACCAATTTGGCAATTTTTTTTAATGCTCATAATTAAATAGACCAAAACGTTTTTAAGGGAAAGAAAAATTCACAAAAAACTGAATGTGCCTTTTGTGTAGGATTTTTGTATGAACTCAAGACCATAACTCACTATTTGAACAATGTATATATGCATAATTTTATTTTTTAGTTTGTTGGTGAAAAAAACAGGCATTGCTATGCACACAGAGGATTAGCTAGTTTTAGATAATAATTTCAACACATTGTTGATCATTTTACATCCTTTGGTTGCTCATTGTTCACATTTTGAGGTATTATATCCATAGGCAATGGTAGCCAATCACCGTCAGGTGGACTGCCTTCCTGCTTGTCAGCATTCTGTCTAGTTCATAGGAAATTACAGGCTATTATGTTATGATGATTATGTAGGACTGTGTTACATACTTGATTTTTATGTTAACAAAATGCATGCTTATTTTATTATTTTAATTACTTAATTTATAATTATGAAGTCAGAACAATGGAATGTGGAGACATATTATACTTAGTAAGTAACTAAAAGTTGAGGAAGGACGTATGTTTCACAGTGTTTTTAATAGGCATTATATAGTTGGTAAACTAGTGATATAAAATTATTCATTCAGCAATTATTTTAAAGAACCGAAGCAAAAACGGCCGGCGTACTACCAGACACGCCTTTCATTAGCATTGCTATCTTTGATATATTGTCATATTTGATGTTCTCGAATATCGTCAATGGAACAATTTTTCAATATTTGTTGATAGCTATCATCTAAATATTGTGGTAACGGTGGTATTCACGTACTAATAAAAGTAACAGCAGACGTTCACACGGTAAACAATTAAACGCCGTGTTTGTAAACATGCCGGCATATTTCGGCGACTTACCAAAACTTTAACGAAGCGGCTCTCCAGCTCATCCCTGTCCGGCATAGGGGGCTTTGTCCGGGTCCTTGTGGATGGCTGCCGCACATGATGACTCTTAGCCGACGCGACGGGCCCGTCCAACATCGTTTGATCCCTCGATGTGATCAAACCCATTTTACACAAAACACATAACCGTAAACACAATTCACATTTTATGTCATTTTTATCACAGACAACAACACAGAAGCACGATAATAAATTAAATCAACAGGTCACATTTATACAGAGATCGCGGCGAGACGCGTACAAAACGGGTTGACGGCAACTGCATGCAACAACAAAGCAAACTTATGCTAACGAAGGGCGAAGGCCGAAGCGAAGCCCCTTGATCTGAAGTTACCAACATAACCATGTGCAAACCAACGACGTGAAATTAGTACCGAACGATTGATAAGCAGCTGACCAATCCGAATGGAGGAGCTAAGGATGTGAAATAGTCATCGATGATGTCTAAATGTCGATAAAAAGTGGCTTCGCTTATTTATTTTTTAAATACATAATGATAATATTTTTTTTTTGTCTATAAAGAAGAAATTTAATAATATCATTTTATTTTCTGAATATTAAAACATGCAAGACCTACTCTACGAAAATGAGTAAAACTGCAGACTTTTCCTTTATAGTGCTTACTAGCGACCTGCCCCTACTACTACTAGCTTGTTGCGTGGCAATAGGCGGGCAGTGGAGCGTGGGTGGAGGTGGCTGCATCAAGCGAGACCCGACGTCATGTCGCGTTTGTGGCGAGACCGCTTGAATTTATTTTCTCGCGCGTAATTTTTAATTTACGATAGCTCCTAAGATATTCGTTTAAATTATATGGTGCAAAAGAGTAAAATAATGTGCATGAAATGTTTAAAGCCTCTAACTTATTTAAATTGATAAGAATTAATACAGTATTTGTGTCAATATCTTTCCAATCACCGCTTCATAATTGCCCATTTTTTAAAGTATTAAAATGGATAGTATGTTATCCTTAAGAGATAGACATATGCCATCGCGGATTTTTATGTAGACCTATATAAGATACAGAATACCATGATACATTATTTTGTTATACCTCAAAGGGCTTAGGCAGCGTTTTCGTTGAAAGCTCCCAGACGGCTTATTTTTTCGGACACCTCCAACAAATATCATTATATTTTATCCAATGTTTACAAAAAACTTGAGAAATCATATATTAAAACCTTCCTCTTGAATCGTTCTATTTAGTAAAAAAAAACCGCATCAAAATCCGTTGCGTGGTTTTAAAGATCTAAGCATCAGAAAGCGGGAAGCGACTTTGTTTTATACTATAAAGTGATAGTGATGTTAAGTTAGTTTGAGACAAATAATTATTTTGTGAGAAAAAATGTATGGAGCATGATTTTTTTGGAACGAATTTCCTTTACGCGGCTTGCGGTAGGTGTTGACTGGCAGAAAAGAGAACATAACAAAGCTAGTCTATACATATTATAAAATATTTATACTAATATTATAAAACTGAAGAGTTTGTTTATTTGTTTGAATGCACTAATCTCAGGAACTACTGCTTCGATTTGAAAAATTCTTTCAGTATTGGATAGTCCATTTATTGAGGAAGGCTACTTTTTATCTCGGGAAAACACAAGATTCCTCGGGAACGCGGGTTGAAGAGGTTTTTGTTTGTTTGAACGCGCTAATCTCTGAAACGGATATTTTTATTCCGGGAACGCGGGTTAAACCGCAAGGAATAGCTATTTGTATATAAAATGCTTGTAATTGCTGCAATATTTATTATATACTAGCTTCCACCCCGAAGTTTCACCCGCGTTCTCGAGGGATCTAGTGTTTTCCCGAGATAAAAAGTAGCCTATAGCCTTCCTCAAAGAATGGGCTATTCAACAATGAAAGAATTTTTCAAATCGAACCAGGAAGTCCGGAGATTAGCGCGTTCAAACAAACAAACAAACAAACAAACAAACAAAATCAGCTTTATAATATTTGTATAAATTGAACTTCGTTCCTGGCTGGGGTCCCCCGACCGCATATTATTTAATTTCCTATTGGGTTGTTTTAAAAAGAATAAACACATGGTTCTTCAAAAACAAAGTTGTCGAGGACCAAAAACTTATACGTAACTTTAACAGAAATGGTTATACTAGGCAAAAAAAAACTTTGAAAACTTAATAAATAGTTTTTTAATAAGGGGTCAATAAATAACACTATTCAGCACTAAAATTATAATTGCAAACAAAATTAAATGTTAGTCGATACTTAGCTATCGATATAAAATATATATATTTACATCCCTACAAAACGTTCGAAAATTTTCATGGATACAATATCACCGTCAAACAAATACTTCTTCTATTGTGAGTTTATGATGGCCACTATACTTATAATCTTGGATCACGTATCTTTAATAATTGATAGTCTGGGAAATAAAATTCATGAAGATTTCATTATTTTTATAAAATACTAGTCAAAAGTATTTCCTATAATTATGATTTCTGAACCGATAACATGTCAAATCGTATAATGTCAATGTCAATTTGTCAAATGTTTTTTTTTGAGTTTTTCCTTATTTCGGGGAGGCAAAGGGTTCAAGCTCATACAGCCTAATCATGTAAAGTATTTCTTCATAGTTTTAAAACAATGTCTGATATCCTTAAAATTAGTATAGACCAAAGCAAAATCTACGGACTATTTGAGATTATACATGTAGTCACGATACACGCATTCATTTAATTTTACTTCACTCGTGTACTTGTATTGATCTTTATTGGAAAAACGCCACCAATATCACTCAATAAAACTCAAAATACACCGATTTCATAAAAATAAAACGAAAACGCAACATTACTTTGCATTTTCCGGCCAAAAAGTCTCAAATGATAAAAATATGACAATAAAATTATTATACTATGATGACAGTTCAATCATGAATTGTTAGCCCCAAAAGCTTTTTTTGAAGTGAGTTATATATTTTCAAAAGGTTTTATTTTTACCAGTGTCGAATGTGCTATAAAAGATTGCACTGACCATTACATTATGTTGTGTAACATTATTTTCAATACACTTGCTCGTAAAGTGACCCTTATTACATCGCTTTTAGGGCCGTAAACCGAGCTATAACACACGCGTGCATAATAATATTACCGCACTAGTGCGTAATAGAATTATCCCTACAAAGTTAAATTAGTACCTTACTACAAGTTATGTGCACTATATGCGAGTATTTTCAATTGAACCGGGTAATACTTAGTTTTTTTAGGTAACAACAAAGAGATTATGAGATATGCCGCTGAAAATCCATAGTAATTTTTGAAATAAATAAATGTGTACGACTTTAATTTAAGTCAAACAAACATTTATTTAATGAAATTATTCATAATTTACATTAATTTGTTATAAAATATTAAAATATTTGCATTTTATCACTTAAAATTATAATTTTGATGTAGGTAGTATGTTCATTGACCATCCATTTACCACTTGAAAAAAAAACTTGCGCGCCATTTCCCATAATTAGATCAAAGAGCTTTTAACCACTACGATTTAGATATTTTGTTTTTATCGTATTTGTCGCTGTGTGGTAAAAATTGTTTGTTTTTTCCTCGCAAATGTATTGAAAAACGTCGTATGAAACTCGTGAGCTCTGCTCATTACTCACTCGGCTGATTTACGCCCTTGCCTACGGCTCGGGCGGGCTGCAACTCACAGCCTCGTGCGTAATGAGCAACTTCGCTTACTTGTATCATAATATACTATTCCATGGAAATTGTGAAATACTATAATGTATGGGACTTTCGTAATATCCTTGCCTATTTATACCCTATAAACCTAGTTAAGGCGGTGATAGCTCAGTGGTTGTGACGTCAGACGCCGCGGTGAAGGTCGTGGGTTCGAATCCTACAATGAACTTGAGCTTTCGATGAAGGAAAACATCGTGAGGAAACCTTATCTTAATTATTATGTATTTAAGATATTTTTGTTTCGCAGGCAAGATGGGGTCCGAAACTCGCGCTTTCATTCATACTTTATCGTCAACTAAGGGTCGCGTCGCGTGAGAGAGATGTTGTTATGTATGTGAGGTGTGTGAGTGGTGTGTGTGTGTGAAACAAAACTAATAGAGGCCTCGGGAGACCGGAAGCAAGGGCGCGACGCGAGCAGGGATATTTTTTTCGCATTAGCTTGGCCAACCAAAGAGGAAATTCAACCAAGCTTAGTTGGAATTTTCTATATAATTTAAATAAAAATCATTGTTTTGAGTTTGTTTGTTTGTAACGTTAGCGCTTCTTTTATTCCAATCCGATTCGATTGCGATGCTACGAGTTGCGTGCATGCTCGCGAAGGTTTCTGACAAAATTGATTGTATTTGTATTAAATGTAAATAAACTTATATATAGCAATACTTGAAAAATATTTGAAATAAAACGTTTATATTTTTTATTTAATTTTATTGGTTATATATCATTTTAATGTTTTTTATTCGTACAAAATTATAGCGGTAACGAGAACAATGCTATTGCCCGTATTCTATTTAAAAATAATATACACTACACCAATATTTTTGTTAGCACCATTTTTTTTTGTATTTTATATTTTTTATACAAACATACCATTACCTTAAACTGCTACGAATGCATAGTAAACGAAAAGTTCATGGTCTTTTAACATTTTACATATTATTTAACTAACTAACATTTAAAAGATTATTAGTTTTCATTTGATATCGATCACACAACAGTATAACAACTAAATGAACTTAATACATTCACCGAAATGTTGTGTCAGGCTCAACAAGATACGTTTTTACGTGAAGAGCTCGACACATACAATTAGAAATTTGGTCCAGCTTCAACAATACGAGTGATTTTTTGTTATAATAATTATATTGAAATCTCCACATCAGTACAGTCTTTGGTTAGGACAGAGAAGATATATCTGAGATTATATAACTTAAATTTATAATAATATCACAAGCATAATAAACATTGATACAGTTCATAAATTAAGAACCCCGGTCATACTTCATATTCATCTTGGTGTAAACAAGCAATATTTTAGGTGTATAATGATTTTTTTTTTATTATTTCATATTTTGATACAGCATCGAGCTGCCTAATTATTTGTCCTAGAATTATTAAATTCTATTAAAAATAAACTAAATACCAGAGTGCAATAATTTCCATAAAATGTGCGGTGATGCCTTAACAAAGCAATATAGCTCTATGCAAATAATACAACAAGCAATTTATTTAGGGTACCTATAGATGGCAAATATGTCTAATGTTAGATAAAATCTGACAAAGGATACAATGCACGAAATACTATGCGAAAATCGTACAGTAGTGTACATCGTTAATTTGTCCATACTACTTATGTTACACGTACTTTTTAATACTTTCAAGGCATATCTTCTAATATAATCCACCTTAAGCTAAATCTCTAACACCTTAGTTTATTTAACTTTCTCACACTTTCAAGTAGGTACATATCTTTAATCAATACTATATAGGTATACCTATATATAAATATTAAAAATACTAATTCATTACTTGGAAGTGATGAGATTGTATCTAGATCCTACTCAAATCTTTCAAGGCACTATAAAATGAGCTTATGGCAGCACTATGCCTACAATACGTATACAGGACAATAAGTAAATGACCTCCTTTTAACTAACGCAACACTATGAAGGCCGTATACACGTAATAGACAAACAGAAATTAATCAATTTGAAATGCTTGTAACCTTTGTATACTAAATATTAAGACGTAAATGTACTTCCTATAATAATAAATATTACTAACCCCATCCTCGAGAAATTAAATTTAATAAGAACCTTACCAAATCTAGACCTAATCGAATATTCATTCGACTCGATTCAAGGTTTTTGTCAAATTCACATAACACGAGTACTCATCCCTCATCCTCTAATTTTCTAAGGAACAAATCGTCCAACTGCACCAATATTATTATTGGGCTATTAAATTCACCAACATCATCTCGAACACCAAACAGTCTATGAGCAAAGAGGAAATACGTTCGACGCCCGACTTATATATCTTGACGATATACCGATCATTGCATGGAACGCAGGTGTTCACGAGGTTATTTGGAGGAGGGGTAGTAATAGAGGACGGCGCACCCTGGCAGTTGCCAGCGGGAGGCATGCAGTTCTATGAGCTGGAGTAATGTGCGCCGGATGGAGGGCGCAGCGGCGGTGTTGAGGAACGCGTCGCGGACCGCCGTCAGCAACCGCTCCAGGTCTCCCGGCAGTTGAGACTCTAAGTCACGCCCGATGTATGTTAGCACGAAGAACAGGTTCTCCGTCTACAACATTTGTAATATGAAGATCAGGAACAAATAAAATTATAATTATACATTATTAGGTTATCAGTAAAAATTCTAAGCCTTGAATATAAATAAATGAACTCAATGGACACAACTGTTATTATCTTATTTAATCAAATAATTTTTCTATTTTATTTATTTGCATGCGGGGATAAGTTTCTTTTAGCTTTATTAAATTCTTAACAAATATGTTAGCACTCTTGTTAAAAATGTGTTCAGCAATGCAGGGTTTAACGAAATCGATGTGCTAGTGCTAGTTAGGATAAAGTGAATTAAAATTGTCCATAAACTATGTCGTCGGTTCAAATCCTACAGTGAGCTTTCGTTACATAGCATAATTATTAGTGAACAGAAGCCTATCAATTGCAAATATATCTCATACTGACATCGCTAGCAGAAGGCACGGGTTGCCGGATGCAGTCCTCGCAACACTTGCAGATGAGCGTGAGCAGCACCTGGCCGGGCTGCGCCGACGCGCTGCGCCGCTGGATGGCGCGCCGCCGCAGCTGGCAGTACATCTCCAGCAAGAACGACAGGAACGCCATCAGCCGGGGCCGACCGCCACCTATCATCGTGCCTAGAAGCTAATATAGAGAAAAGTTCTTCACTATTTATTATTGTTACATGTTGCGAAGACGGGTGACGTCAGTTTCTGGAATGGGATAGACTCATCCGAGATTTAGTCTATTGTAGGTAGGATTGTATTGTAGGAGGAGTGACGGATGACGTTAGAGCACTATCGCGGTGTACTAAACTGGCGTTTTTTTTATTATTATTATTTATCTGAAGGATTTGGATGAAATTTGGCACATAGATAGAATATGTTCGGATACTTTTTACATCCCTATATCTATTAGGAAAGGAGTAAAAAGAAGTGAGTGTATTTTAACCTGTAACAGTAGGTAGTGAACTAAGTAAGTAAGAGGAGTGATATAGATAGATGTCGGATCGGACCTTGTCGCGGTCGTGGTACCACTGCTGCGCAGTGTTGAGCAGCGACTCGAGGAAGGTCTCGGTGGCCTCGCGCTCCACGACGGCGATGCAGCGGCGCGCGGCCGGCAGCGCGTACCGCGGCGACTCCACCGCGCGCGACACCAGGTGCCCCACCGCGTCCATCAGCGTGCGCGCGCACACCGCGTTTGGGTCTAACCACGACATTTAGCATCATTATTGAGATACTTTGTCCATGTTCAACACACAGATTCCTCATATAACGTAGGCATCTACTGAGGAAGGGTTTTCCAAAATTCAAACCCTATTAAGGGGGGTAAAATAGGGGCAAAAATTACATAAAATTAACGAATTTGGGTGAACCTCGGCGTATGAATGAATACCTATAATATAATATAATAATATAATATAATAATAATAAGTTATTTTACATTCCATTACACACATTACACATCAAAAATCCTGTTACAGTAAATAATTACCTTCCAAAGCCTTATCAATACACTCCTGTATCTCAGGCGGAAAATTCCCCAGGTCTCCAGCATCAGCTGCGAGGCCTAAAGCGGCCATCCCACTGGCCAGCGCATCTGCCGACGTAAGCGACTTGGACCGCTTTAACCCTGGCGTGAATGATTGTGGACGAATACTCTTCCCGTTGCCATTGGTCAGAGAAGATGGCGGAGACTTCTTCTTCTCAGAAATTATAGACTGTTGAGGCTGCAGTTTGAAATGCACTCGTGGTCCCACCTGGAATTTGTGCGGGTAATTTTGATTTAAGTTTGGCCAGGATAGAGATTGTCTTCAGAGCCAGTTCCAAAGTTTTACGTGCTTACAAACATTAGCTACATCGCTACTTTGTAAAACAATGATCTCTAATTTTATTGTAGTTCCAATGTTAATGTCATGAAAATGAAAATATGTGTCGAGCGCCGGGGCAACTTTAATAGCACGATGGCGCCATCTATGGGCGATCTATCCATTCTCGTCATCTCATATCCATTTACGATGGCGACATCTATCGACAACACAGTGTAAAGATACTGTGTTGTCGATACATGTCGCTAAACACTCAATGATTATAGTAGATATGCGAGTTGTTCTAGCTAACAGTTACCTGAGCGTGCGGTACGTTGCCGCTAGAGGCGCTGTTGAGCAGCGCATGCGAGGGCAGCACGGGCCGGTAGTGCGGGGGCACCTGCGCGTGCAGCACCGCCGACCGCGAGTGCTGTAGGCCCACGCTCGCGTAACCGAGGCCCATCGCCGGCCTGGAAAGGGTACCATAGAATTTGAAAGGCGAGAAAAGTGAAACAAATGACAGCAACCCACAAGATGTAATCCTACTAAAAATATAAATGTGTATGTTTGTATGTTTGCATTTTAGTTAGTAACTCAATCACGCATAAACGGCTGAATGGATTTGGATTACTCTTGGCATATAGTATATAGAGCATACTCCAAATAACATATAGCGTACTTTTTATCGCGTAAATAGGTACATAAGACCCCTCGGGAACGCGGGTGAAACCGCGGTGCAGAATTAATAATATTTCAAAAACATGATATCGACGTGCTTGCTCATGGTTAGTGATATAATTGTCATAAAAATAGAATGTAATAAAAGAATTCAGGTCGTGAAGACTTAATGACTCCATTAAACACATGGATAAATATGCACGATATTAAAATGGGGAACAATTTCATTATTTGGCAAACATAACCTGAAGCGTACCTTAAGTAAATGAACAGATTTTATTGCTTAGTATGTGTGCGTGCAGACCCTGACCGAATAGCTTTACTTGAAAACGAACGGCTTAAAAGAAAGCGATAATATAGTATACTTAATTAAAGTTGCATTATTAATTCATCGAATAATCGATCGCTGAGAACGATTACTATTCATAACTCGGTCGAACACAATGGCCGCCGCGCGACCACTAGTGCATGCATGTCTCATCCATCATCCATCATCATGAATACGAAACTCATAAATAAATAATAAATAACCACAATCATAATGCTGATCACATAGGACCACTGACGACCCGTTATGGTGTTACACTCCTGCGCAACTAATGTGTTATAGGCAAATTAATGGTGGCACAATGACGGGAAACGATCGACAGTGTAAGAAGACCAAATTTTGTTATCTCTGTTATACAATACAATTTTTTAATTGAAATATTTCGCACTTAGGAGACTTGTTTAAAAAGAAAATAGTACCCTATTATAAACAGGTTTACAGGCAGGGTGATGGTTTGTTACCTAGCTCCTCGCCTCAACGACACAACCAAACGATGTAATTTGGTACACAGATTAAAAAAAATATTTAAAAGATTTATTAAAAATTACATAAGTTTCAAATACAAATAAATATATCTTAATACCTACAAAGAATATACTTTAAAATAGGAAACATGTTTAGAAGATAGAGTTAACGTTGAAGTCTATACTAGTATAAACAGTGCGACAGACACCGGCTATATAGTACCCTGGAATAGAACATAGGATACTTTTTATCCCGAAAAAACCTAAGATCCCATGGGAACGAAGTGAAACGGCGGGCGCAAACTGGTAATATATAAGTGCGAAAGTGTGTGGGAATCTGTAGTAGGTCCTGGAATAAGACAAAGGGTACTTTTCATCCCAAGAACGCGAGTGTACCGCAGGCCGAAAGCTAATCTACAGTAAATAATAATAAACTGTCTGAAAACAGTCATTCACTGTGACGTAACAATAACTGAATTACAGACCTAAGTCTGGCTGACATCAATAAAAAGTCCATTACATGAAAATTACGAAGTAAAGAGCATTATTTCATAACACGGCCCGTCGTGACGCAGTCTGCAGAAATGGGGGCAAGTGGCGTGTCCTGTCTGTCTGTAAGCACGAGCACTCTGCATTGTCGCTTGATGGCTCCTCTGTACACAGTTATACGACTATACGACCATTAAATACATGCAACTCAGCCACAATCCCACGACACAAATATTACTGTCTGCCTACCTATATTTTAAGTTAGTATAAAAAAAGCTTTCTCTAAATAGTATTTGTTGTTCTTAAATGCCACGTAGGATGGCTGGATGTTTGAACCAAGATACTTTTCGGGTTCTGGTACCTACCAGAAACCTACATACCTATGTATAGACATAGTTACTGCTTAGTGAGTGAATATTGGAGTCTGGCAAACTGTAAGCCCTCGATTGTTATTTCCAAACCACTATTCCTTCCTAATCTCTATTACTTGGTCATTGTTTTCCTGCTAAACTAAAAAAAAAAACCGGCCAAGTGCGAGTCGGACTCGCGCACCGAGGGTTCCGTACAAACTTCGTCCATCGTTCGTCCATCACGGGAAATGCAAAATTTTATTTAATTACCTTATTTGAGGTTGTTGGCAATTAAGTATTATTATTTGTTATTTATTACTTTTTATTATTATTTTTTATTTATTTTTCTATTATTATTATTTTTTATTTATTTTTCTTGTTGTTTTTTTTTTCATCTTTTGTGTTTATGTGTATTATATTTCTTTAAAAATTGTTAAAAATTTAATGGAAAAAAGCCAACATTGTCAGATTGTCCAAAAAAAAAAAACAAAATATATAAAAAATGTAACCTTGCTGAGTTTCTTGCCGGTTCTTCTCAGTTGAAGGCGACTTCCGAATCGGTGGTAACTTCAGTAGTTTCGACGTTCATAAGTGCCCTCTTAGGGCCTAAACTGAATAAATGGCTTTGACTTTGACTTTGACTAAGCTAGACCTCTAAATTGTATCAGCGCCCATACAACTCAGAGGTCTTTACTGATTGGCGTAACTATGTATGTATGGGGGCTCCCTTAAATATTTATTTTATTTTGTTTTTAGTATTTGTTGTTATAGCGGCAACAGAAATACATAATTTGTGAAAATTTCAACTCTCTAGCGGTTCTTGAGATACAGCCTGGAGACAGACAGACGGATGGACGGACGGACAGACGGACGGACGGACAGACAGACAGCGAAGTCTTATTAATCGGGTCCCGTTTTTACCCTTTGGGTACGCAACCCTAAAAAAGCAATCTAAAACACATGCAACACTAACTCAGTCTGCTGACAAGTCATCGACTTTGATCAGTAAATAAAATCTCAATTCATCCAGGAAATCATCCTCGATTTACGATAGCATACAGCTGCCAAGCCAAACTCGAATGCGGCCAAAATTTATAGAAGTTTCGACATATCGCATCCACTCATGATTTGTGTAAAAATAAAATTTCAAGCGGCGTAATAATAAGCGATGAGTAAACATCAGCCCGCCACCAAGGTTCTCATAATATTTACCTGCAGATTATTATCTATGACATTTTAATGAAATCATGAATTTGTTTTTGGAATTAATCTTAGCTATCTATACAGGGTGATTTTGTTATCACTGGCAATACTTGCAGGGGTGGAAGTACTCATCAATGTGAACAACTTTCATTATGGGGCTAACTCTGATTTCGCGTAAAATAATATGGTTGCTTCATACATTTTGGTCGAGTAGGTATTGAACTTTTGTATGGAACAGCTGATAATTTTTTCATGATTTCACAGTTAGTCCCATAATAAAAGTTGTTCATTTTGATGAGTACTTCCACCCTTGCAAGTATTGCCAGTGATAACAAAATCACTCAGTATGTGCCAAGAATTAATTTTAAGGTTCATTTTATTTATTTTATGAACGTTAAACAAGATTCCGTTTATCATTCGTTTTCCGAAAACATGTTTTTCTTTCTACCACTTTTATAAGTTACGACAAATGACAATACTAATTAATTAGAAATCAAATTAATTCTCTCGGCGCGGCGGCCGCACTATTTATACTGGATGATTTTGTTATATATATATATATATATAACAGGTAGCGGTCACTGGGACATAAACAAGACATTCAATATCATTACGATCAAGCTGCTCTTGCTAACCGTGATTCATGTTTAATTGTTGTTTTGCGTCTCTTTCTAATGTGGGATACTCTAGCTACAAATATGACAAGTATTTATAGAATTCCAACAAGAATTCTATAAATACTTGTCATATTTATCGGGAGTATTATCGTATTTCAATACTCATTAGGTTAGGAATAAGATTGATTATCCAAATTATTTCTATTTCCTAAACCCTAGGCCTAAACTGAATTTGGCTTTGACTTTGACTCAGTGGTATTGATGTCGAATGTAGAGGCGAAGGTCATGGGTATGAATCTTACAATGAGCTGAATGAATCAGTAAAGGAAAACATCGCGAGGAAACCATAGCACGGTGGTAGAGTATATTTTGTTAAACTAAACTTGACTAAAGCCCTCATGTTGTAATTCTGTCACCCATTACCTATCAGTATGTTCCAGTTACAACTTGAGAAAAAGACCTAGTAGGCTTTGTATAATTACCACCTTCGGCCACATCATCATCATCTCTTACCATAGAGAGATTCAGAGTGTAGTCAAAACAAGTCTATCAAAAAAAAAAAAGATAAATTAATAAAATATGAATAATTGCAAATTCATAGTCATGTAATTAACAAACTGGCTGACGTGTCTTCAATAAAACTTGATTTCATGTCAATCTTTGATTATATAACGGTGGTATATTTTTATTATTTAATTGCATTGTTATATAAAAGAATTACCTATAAAATTTGTCGTCATAACAATCAGACGTTCGGTGACCTAACAATATTAGCATTGCATGGTTGCGAAAGATCGGGGTTTGTTAAAAGTCAATTATTATTGAAATAAATCAACCAAGTAACGTTGCAAAGCTTTGTATCCATGCTTCAATCGTAACATTTAACACCTCGTTTTATTGTAGTCAAGATAAAGAAGCGATGCGTCGCAATATTGCAGTGGCTAGACTACGGCGCACGGAGATACTTAATCTGCTCCACGAGTCTAGCCCATCATGCTAATGGCTACCATTATTTTATTTTATATTTTTTTTTATATATCTTTGGCTACCGCTGCATTGATTTTATTTTCGGCACCTTCCTACTATTGGTTTAAGTCAAATTCAAACGTCACAAATGTTATTTTGATCAAAATTAACAAACACGCATCATTATTTTGAAATATAGAATGATTGGTGTCAAAGAAGAAGATTCTCTTTAAACAACTGAATCTCCAAATGTAATTTACATAATGTACGTACGTCATTGAAAACCAAACAATACCTATACACATGTAAGACATGTAAGCAACTGAACATGTATATTAACAAGAGCCAAAAGCGATGCATGTACCTAGATATTGATGGCAGACATACAAATAGTGGTAATTAGTGGAAATGTGAAAACTCATTGAAATGAAGTCACTTTTATATAGGAATCAACTGTTAGGTAGGTACTAGGTACAAAACGACCTTGGATCCGCGTAATGACAGCATACGACAATACGGAATATACTCTAAAGTTAGATGAGCGTGACGCACGAGGCAAGCGGCAATTGATTCCATTTTGGTTTAGTCTATGGACATAAGTCACAACTTTGGTGTCAATAAAGTGAACAGATGTAAATAGTTCAGATAAAATCAAAATAGTTAACTCTAAAAGGCATTGTGTACGCTAGTAAACACAGAATAACCAAATAATAATAATTGTAGTGCGTTTAGAGATCATCATACGACCGAAATTGTTTGAAATAACCGGTGAAGGTGCTTAAAGATGAGACAACTAAGTACAAACAAAAAGTTGTGACGTAGATATAATGATATAAATATAATACATGTTATGTTATATTTTGAGAATCTACAGTCACAGGCACTGTATATGGATTTCTTCGAGTAGAAATACATATACAGGTTAAATTATCTCGAAACGAAGGACTGAACTAATTACAATACGTAATAGTAATGTTGGAAAACACTGAGCTTATATGGAGCAAAACATCAAGTCAGCCAGTGAAATTCAATTATTATTGGCAACATTCACTGACCGATTCAAAGGAACACCGAACCACAACGAGTTGAATTGCAGATCGCATTCTCAATTGTATTATATAAAGATGATTCTATCAGCTATGTATTTGCAGCGCATATCTGTCTGTCATATCAGACACATCTGGTACCTACCTGGTACCATATACAATATACATACAATTGCTGGCACACTATCGCAAAAACCGGTGACCGCGGGTCACGAGTTTAAAGACTATATTTTATTAATATTTTAATGATTTTCCAAAGAGTGCACAAGGATATAAATATCCTAGGTTAACATTCGGATACTGAGAGTATTTCCGCATTTATTAAACATAAGCCCCCAAACATTTAATTTGGCTAACGAACTCGTTCAGGATTACTTACACATCTGACGTAGAATATCTTCCACGAACCATTTTCACAAACTTAATTTTATCCAATATAAACTGTGAAACAATACACAACTCCACTACTTCATACTAGTCATCTCACTGTTTAAATAAATCTTCAATGTTTACGCGAGGTACAATAAAATTTATCACAATCTTCAAAGCGCTCAACAAATCTCATTGCAAACTTGGCAATGTTGCCGACAAATTACGTTTCATTTCCCTCTTAGAATCGAAACTTTATTTATAGAATTTCAGTATCCGCCACACAGATCCTATCCCAGAGCTTACACTTCCCAGAAATCGGTATATAAAACTCTGAAGACGTTGGCGTATTTAGTAGACGAATCACTCATGCAGCACTGTTGAGATTTGCACTCAAAAGTACGGAGTGTATACGATTCAGGTTCGTTCGGTTAATTTCGGCGTTGTTTATTCGCGTTCGTGTCGGGAACTCCGCGCGTCTCCCGGCGCGTGCGCCGACTGCGCGGGTAATCACGTTGTTCAGCCCGTTTTGGCGCGCGCGGGCGTGTTCGCGTCACCGTAGCCAAGAACAAAGTGATAACAAAAAACTCTACAATTGATACTACGACTACATTAGAAGCACCTAGTGGCACCTACGCGTCGTGGACATCACAGTTTCGCGCATTATCGCAGATTTTTACTTTCCACAATTGGATCTGGGCCAACGACGACAACCACCGTCTCTACCGGTTACGTTACTATCGTTGATGAGAAACAAACTAGGCTCGGCAAGGTCGAAAATAGTCTCATCGTTGGAAAATATCTTTGAAATCCCCTCTCATTCATTAATTTGATAAATTGTGAGCAAATTTTAAACAATGAGATATAACGGTAAATTAGTTGATACATTTGATATAAATTAAACCTAACAGTGAGAGAAGTGAAAAGTTCATTGTTCGTGATAATGTAGAGTCAAGGTTTGGTTTACTGCGTCAGTCTGCATCCTATTAGTTTGCAGCAAATATAGCGACGAAGTTGCTATGACGAGACATAAGTTTTATTTTTAAGTCAGAGTAAGTGGCAACCATTGTCCATGGACAATAGAAATATGTTGCAGACCTTTATAAAGCCTAGAACTGTAGTTTTATCAAACTCTACATAAAATTATTGTAGGAAAACTCACCTATTTTGAAGATCGGCGGGCTTGGCCATGGTGAATTCCTTCGCGTGGACATTCAGCTTGTTGGTAGATCCTGGCGTGGCTGGCGTGTTGGCTGACGTGGTGGTGGTGGTTGCTGTAGTCCCCGCCACACCGTCTGTGCGTACACCTGGCGGTCAACGGCGGTGATCAAGAGAAGAGGGAGATAGGACAGATGCTTTAAAGAAGGTTCATGATAGCGAATGTATTGATAATAGAGCTGTTGTATGGGAAGATAGCATGATGAAATAATTGAGGTCATTTCCCAAAGGAATGTAAGCGTGTGAATGAAATGATTTAAATAATGGACCACTGCCAAAGTTTCACGACACAGAAACAAAGGAAAAAAATCTGAAGGGAAATTTTACTGAAATGGGTACCTAGAGCTATATACAACATAGTGCTACGTATATCAAAGATAGTAGAAATACATGATACTTTGAATTCAACGTGGTAAGACAAAAAAACTAATGTTTATGACGAGTTGCAGTAGCACGCAAATTAGGAAATCTGAAAAGAGTCCAATCTTTGTGAACGCTACAAGCAAATGTTTATTTTCTACTTGATTCACTAATTTTGCAAAATCTAGTATTTAACCTGACAACAAAAAAAATACACTAATATTATAAAGAGGTAGGAGTTTGTATGTTTAGGTGTAGAAAATCTCTGAAACTACTCATCCGATTTCAAAAATATTTCACCAATATTTAGAACGGATGGATCTTCAGGATAGACATATAGGCTACTTTTTTATCCCGGGAACGTGGATGAAACGGGCGAAAGCTAGTTATTAATGAAGGATTTGATAGGAATTTTCCATTCAAGAAAACAGATAATATAATGATTCTGAAAAATAAAATCGTTTTAACGTACAACATCGCCTTCTAATTGGGTAACCTAGATCACCGCGCATGCCATGCGCGCACGCAGTCGCGCTTAAGCGAGCAACGCGAAACTTTCATCCAAGATTTACTAACAACATTACAATTTGACTGAATTCAGACAAATTTAAGTTATTTTACTCGACGTCGAATTTAGAAAGTGAGGAGCGCCACCTTTTAAATTTTTTTTAATACAACGATGTAAATTTCATTATTTTAGTGAATAAAACCAAACTGGGTTAGCGAATAAAATATGACGCTATCATAAAAGAGCCAAACTATTGGAGAGGTTAAATCCTTAAATAGACAATATAGTGTCAAGTAGGTACTCTTACTACACCAACAGGCACGAAGGATCGACATAGAAGACAGCTCAAGATAAGAACTATATAGTATCAAACTTATGCTGAACACGCAAGAACTATTTTGACTCTATTTTATTATGGTTTGGAAGTCAAAGTTAAAATATACATTTTATTTAATAATGTAGATAGGTACTTATTTTTCTAGAACACAAAGGCAGTAGAACAAAGGCCACGTATGACCAAGAAGCTCTTGGTATGAATACCCACATTATTCAGCCTACGTGAATGAACTCATTGTAAGAAACAGGGGCATTGCCGAGGATATTTACAATCAATGAAGTAACTTACAAAATAGCTAACGGAGGTACTGCGACCTACTTCATGATTATGCCATCTGGATTTACATGTGCACCATATTAGGTCAGTTCTTCTAATAAAAGCGAAGGGTCAGAGAGACGAAGATAAATCAAACTAGATACATTTTCTGAATCTTTTGAGCAATGAATTAAAACAGTTATTATTTTCATGTTCGTCTAATAAGAAGATAACGATCATTCCAGCATGGCTTTAGGGGACAAGAGCTGGTCAAAGACTTCTACTGAAAGCGACTTCAAATTGATAAATTGCATCTATTGCACTGAACGGTGGTAAATTGAACAAACCTGAGGCTTCGGAAACTGGTTGTGTCGCCGTCACGGCCGCTACAGATACTGATACCACCGGTGTCACGGACACCGGCGAAACCGATACCGGCGACACTTGAGCAACCGGTGCGACACCCACCGGCTGCGATAACGACTGCTTCACAATACACCGCGACATATCACCCAATTATTAACAAAATCAAAGAGAAACATTCGATTCACATACACAACCCACCACAACAAACATCAGACTGTCGACCCGTTCCAATTATGAAGTTTTGTTTATTTTTAAAATTTGGCGCCATATATTCGTAGTGACGCTAACCAGCCAAACATTTTCATTTATATTGCGATTTGTGACGGTTATTTATAAAAGATTTAATTCGATAATTCAATTTTTGTATATTAGTCGAGTATGCTATTTTCATATTGCGGTTCATTTCAAAATTATTGCTGATTACTGAAAAAATATGAAAGAGAGATGAGTCATGCATGAGAGTTTTGTTTGTGTTTGAAAAGTTAACCAAAGTGAAGTTGTTATATTTTGCTACATAGTAGAAGGAACTTAAAAATATGAAATAAACTTTATACAGAACTATTGAAGATTTCTTCAAATAGGAATCTTACTAACCTGGTGGTCTATAAATCTCCAGTGTAGGTTTTCCTTTAGTGTTGGTTAAAATCATACTCCGCCGTTTCCCATTGTGCGGAAACTGTGAACAAAAAATGTTATATTTCAGCTTCCTGTTTTTTGCTCAACGTAAAGTGCAAAGGACTATCACGATTTATTTTTATCATTTTTATTGCATGAAGTGAGATGAGACAGATCTCACATCATCGACTAATATAAAAGCAACACTATGAGTAATATCGTATACAATAATTTTATTTTGTGGATTCATAATGTTTTAGGCTGAAGGTTAACACTGAGTTAATGCATCACAGTTCAGGAAATGATGACTGATTTTCAAAAGTCTGGTTATGCTAAAAACCTAGGTATGATCTTTTACAAAAATAAACCATTGTTCAGTTGTTGCTTAGTAGACAACGCACTGAACAACAACCGGTACATAACTGGGTTTTAACTGAAAAATCTCCACTGAAAGTTCGGGAAAACACAGTGCATGCACAACGTACATTTATACCTGAGAAGTTAAAATCACAGGCATATTTTTCAATTTCATTGTCAATAATATTTTACACAATTTTATATAGGTTTAATTTCTGCAAAAATATTCAATATGCAAGGCATTTGCCAATCAATTCACCAATATTCGTGTGAAAATTTAAATAACACAGTGTGCTAATTTTTGCGTCTTTTATAAGCATATTAAAATTAAATAATTTCATTTTTTGGATTTTGTATAAGGTCATGGAAATTAGTCACAAGTCGACTAAGAGACCACAAACTTAAGTATTTTTTTAATCGCTTTTCCAAAGTTTATTATTATCACGTCGTCGGTAAGGGGCGAATAAAAGCATTATACGTAGGTACGTATTTCTACTCTTTCTCTTTTATAGAATTTACAAATTAGATCTAAACTACTTTCCATAATTATGGAAAATAACTAGGGGTTTAATTATTTTATCTGCGGATTACGTAATTTCTTTCTAGTTGGAGAAATAAAATCATTAAACCGATATAATTAATCGAATAAAATAAAGTAACAGTACAAAACAACGGTAAGGTAATATAGTAGTGTAGACAGACAATCAAGTGGGTGTAGGAACATTTATTGTGCCATAATCGCCCACTTGCCTTCCCCAAACGTATTTGAAATCATTAGCAACGAATATTTTAATTATAACTTATAGATACCTACCTAAAAGTATACATCCTTGAATCAGTATTTGAAAGTGAATAGCAGGATGATATTAAACACAACTGTACTAAATACAGCTACTGTGTTAATGATAAAATTATTAACTACATTGGGAGCTTATTAAAAACATATATCTAGATGCTTAAAAGTGCTGCCTAATTTACACGAATCTATTTGAGAATTTTCTCCACCCCCACAGCTTTAATTTCAGTAAAGCTGAATATGAATTCGAATCTAAAACGTAAATGATATAATTGGCCAAGTTCATCGTCACAGAAAGATTTGCAATCTAAAACTTAGTCAAGTTCAACTGTTACGGTCCGGGTTAAGCTGAACTGAAAACTTATACAAATCTAAGCCTGGCAAGTTTTCATCTCTTTGCTGATATACTTACTAGTCTGCAATGTATGTCTTTTGTAAATGGACAATGGTCTAAGGAAGACCCTAGCTAGCGACTATTTCGATTTGTTATTCAGTTGTGAATAAAACTTATTAATTAACAATAATATAAAAAAAAAATTGGTAATACATTAAAAATACCTGGTTATGATGCATATTATGATGAGATTGTGGCCGCATGAAGCTGCGCTCTCTCATAATGACGCCAGGCGATGCGAAGTCTTGCATCCTGTAGCTTCGCTGCAGCTCGTTGCCAACTCCAATTTGGGTTTGCATCTTGTTGAGCATATTTTTCCGGTTTTCCGATAACACAGCACTTATTATGTGCTATCTGTGGTAGCCCTTGCTTGCGACCTTTTTATGACAGTACGTCTCTATTTCGGGTGATTCTCAAATATTCTCTTTGGTTATTATATTATGCACTCGGGCATTCAGTATATTCTGTGCTCTTTATTACTTTTTAAATTACATATTAATGCAATAAACTCGTTAAAAATAAGTTAATTTATTAACTATAGACAACAATCAGATTGATTATTATCAAAATAAATACACTAGATCAATGACTAGTATTATAGTTACTTTTACGCAATGTCACACTTATTTTGATTTTCCAAATATTTACAAAATATTAAAAAATACAAATATAAAAATTACAACTACAAAACGGGCAATACGCGTTAAAATGCGAGATGTAACAGCAAAGCTTTAATATTTTTATTATTTATAAGTTAAAATAATCACAATTTTTACTATTGTGACGTCACGTTAGAGATCACTTTTCTCCGATTTATATATGCATATATAAATGTACATAAATAAAAACCTCATCTGTCGTGGCCACTGATAGAGGTTTTACTTTTTCGAGTTTTTTTCGTTTTCTTTTTATAATACGACTAATATGCAAGAGCAGTGCAGGATTATTTTAGTGCCTGACAGTCACCGAGCGATTTTTTTATTACAATATTTCGAGGGGCCGAGAAATTAATTCTTCAGCGCCAAGCACGAATCGTTTCGTTGTAGCGGGCTCTATAAACCCTAATCTGAAACAAAAAATAATAAAGCAATAAAACATCAACATAATATTTTTTCAAGAACATATCTTATTTCTTTAAAAGACAAGTCTGATATATTATCATAATTTCCTTTGAATAGGTAAATCTAATCATTCGCCATGATGCACCTACAATTTTCATCACACATTAACGTTTCAGCGCTCGTAACATAAGCAGAGTTAAAACTATTTTAACCACGAACCGGTTTACAAAACACACATCATTGCGGTGAATTAAAAAAAGGAAATAACCAATTACGGCGGTTTGTATTGTGCTTACAATGTACACGTAAGTTTTGCACGTGTGTGTGAGTGTGATACAGACAGTCATGTCACAAATATGTAATTATAGGCTTTTTGATTGTATAGTTCAACGCACTTTGCTCGTGATAAAATTATGAAAGCATCTATCTATATGATATGAGATAGACTGGAGCTGTGGTTGCCCATCCTCATATTTTTGACTGAGAATAATATCCTAACTAATAGAATACAAAATACGTAGATAATAAATAATACATAGGTAGGTAATCATGGTAATTATATTGTATAGAGTAAAGAGTAGAGTAAAGAGTAAAGTAAAGAGTAGTAATTTTCTTAATAAGCTCGTCAATAGCAACTAAACAAAAAAAAACGATAAAAGTGAAAATGATACCAAACTATTTTGCCTTTGCCTATTTATTATATACTAGCGTTTCCGCTCGGTTTCAACCGCGTTCTCGGAATAAAATATAGCCCATGTTACTCAAGGATAATGTAGCATTCTAATGGTGAAAGAATTTTTGAAATCGATTTAGTATTTTTTGAGTTTATTCGTTACAAACATACAAAAATGATCTTTCCTCTTTATAATAGCGTGATAGGTATTGTTTGTGTTTTTATTGGAAATAAAACATTACATCTTTTATGTCTAGTCAAGCTGGAGTTGTTATATATTATCAGGTAGGTAAAAATAAACCTAAATTTTCGAAGAGCGTTGAACTATCTCAGTAAGTATATGTGAGGCAGTTTTCACGTGGTAAATATAATACCAGTCGGCAGGCTACACCTGCTATAGTAACTCTAACACCGTTAATTGTTAAATTACTAGAAAAGTGTCTGAAAAACCTAGGAAATCTCATGAAAATCAGAATTTAAGGTATTAACTTATTCAAAGAAAGGTTTTCTTTATGCCAATAGGTTGATAAGCAGGCAGTAAGTCCAACTGATGAATCAGTCAGTCACCAGATTTGGACCGCTCTTTATGATGATATGATAAACACTATGAATTATTTTATTAGTACATTAGTTTATCTGAAAATAGTAAAATCACATAATTTTAACCTCGAAGTCTTTGAACTTATGCATACTTATAGGTATTTTAGAAAAAAACACTGAGAGGGTTATTCGCTAAGAGATAGAGATAGCTTAGCTTAGAGAGAGATCACTAAAGATTAATTTAGAGATAAGTTCAAAACCATATGAAAATGTAATGAATGTTCGGAAAGACATACAAGACTTTCCTAAGAACAGCATGAGCATAGGTATCAAGTATACTAGAAACTCGGCTCAGCAAAGTTTGTGATTCTTACAAGGGGCAATCTACACGTTTCTATAAAACAGTATGTATATACAAAATAATTCAAGCTTTTTTAAAACTTTTTATATGTGTATATATAGATACAAAAAGTTAGTTAAACGGAAGTTATTAAATAGAAGTGAAAGAGTACCATAAAGTTTTTGCTTTTTTATAAGACAAGAACGCATTAAAATTAATTATTTGGTCCACAGGATATTTTAATATAAAGATTACTAGCTGTCCCCCGCAGTTTCACCTGCGTTCTCAAAATAAAAAATCCTCACCCCTGACCTCAAGAATTGGGCTATCAAATGCAAAAATATTTTTTCAATCCGACTGGAATTAGCAATTAACGCCTACAAACAAAAAAATCTACTCCTATATTATATTAGTATAGATATAACATTGAAAGATTCAAAAGCAAGATAATTTTCCTTACGGAGTCTTCTCAGTCCAAGTGTAATTACGAACCCGTGTTAGAGACAATTGTCAATCCAACGTTCATACGCAGGGCCGAAATTGAATAAATGAGTTTGCGTTTGTCTTTTTTTAACCGACTTCAGGCCACGTGACTACAGTGACTAGCCAAACAAAAAACTACCATTGCCGACCATGCCGTTACATTTCTTTCTTATATCAATTTCATACATTATCTTGATATTGAACATTATCAATCGAGTTTGCCTTTCGCAAACAAACAAAAAAGTTGCACAATTTTTTGCAGCGGACTACTGGTAGCCATCAACGTAAGAAAAAGTATGCTACTTATTTCGTAGAACTGATGGCGACGTAAAAGATACAATTCAATAGATATAGATATTTTTTTATTGACCAACTTGGCCAAATTGAACCGAAGGAGAGGCGTCTTCAATCGTGTTGACCCGGCTCAATTGCACAAGTGCAGTGGGACTCAACCATTTGATATATGCTGCTATCTCCATGGGTTACACTATTTAGAGAGGGATGTAAGCATTTAGACGTTTTCTTGGCGGTCTACTTCAAATTTTTTGATCACAGTATCTAGATTTAGGGGAGAAATCTGTAAAGTCGATGTCTGTATTTCTTGCTACCAAGTGTGTATGATGACTTACCGCTCTCTCGTTGTGTGCTGCCTATCGTTTGTCCGTGCTCTGCACTCGAGACTCGTTCACTTTACTCGTATTAATTCACTGTAACAACGAGAAGTTATAATTTAATATACATTTCATAAATGCAACTACAAATAAGATTTAACATTTGTTCATCATGAGTTACCATTCCTTCAATCAAACATACGAATCAGAACCAAATTCTCTATGATTTTCAGGATCTATCTCAATGTTAATCTACCTATCTAATATATAAAATTCTCGTGTCATAGTGTTTGTCTGCAAACTCTTCCGAAACGACTCGACCGATTCCTATGATTTTTTTTGTGTAAGTATATACCCACTACGCGGGTGAAACCGCGGTAGACGGCTAGTACTAATACAATAATCTATACTAATATAATAAAGGAATAGAGTTGTTATGTTTGTTTGTTTAAAGGCACTAATCTCTGGAGCTACCGGTCGTATTTGAAAAAATATTTTTGCATTTGCATGATAGCCCAATTCTTAAGGAAGGTTATAGGCTATTTTTTAGCCCGGGAACGCGGGTGAAACCGCGGGGAAAAGCTAGTTCAATATAAAATGCATGGTCCATCTGTCCCAAATAGTCCCAATCATACCACAGGATAAACTGTACCCCGAGTGTAAACAATTGACGTTAGAAAACGCTTACTATCACGTTAGCGGTTACGACATTTTTCTATAGGAATCGGCACAGCGCCTCACGCGGTATACTCATGGAACTAATTTCTTCCATACATTTTTTTTGTAAACGCAAACGTGATAGTAATCGTTTATTTAAGTAAATTCTTTACACTCAGGGTACTGGTGAAACTGGAAGTTCTACGCCACCTTAGTTTACTTTACATCACCCTTACTGACAATCTATCTAGCGTCATTGGCATGAACGACCTAATAAGGTACACAATACAAGTATTATTAATAAATGGTCACTCTTAGAGCTATATTACATACAGTGAGTCAAATAAGCGGTCAACATAAGTACCTATGTATAGGGCTTCGGGTAACATGCAACGATTTCACTTCGGTGCAACAAGAAATCTGGGTTACAGAGTCGTCCTCGCAAGGTTAACTAACTGAAATTAATTTTATCGGAAATTGGCTCGATATTTAGGTACCCATGTATTTTGTTTTTAATTTTATACGTTTAGGTACATACGTATGGAAACGCTGACGCAGAAATATATCTTGTAATATTCTAATGTCATTTTGAGTCACTAGGGCAGCCATAAAGCGAATGGCATCGTGTCTCTAACCGCTCTACCATCATAGCTAATGATTTAATTTGTATTTTCTACGAAATCTACAGAGAATCGGCAGTTTTATTATTTCTTATTGATTAAATAAAGCTTTAAATTTCTTCACATAGAAAGTTAAGTGATGAACGACCCGAACCCTGACACTCATGAAGAAACTCCTATAATACCGCAAAGCACATTTGTAACATTTTAATCAAATAAGTATGGTGATTTTAGCTATGAGTCATTCGTAGGATTTTAGGTACATTACCGCACACTATCACACTAATATTATAAAGGCGAAAGTTTGTGAGTGAGTGTGTTTGTATGTTGGTTACTTCTTCACGCTCTTACAGATGGACTAATTTTGATGAAATTTGGTATGGACGTAGCCGATACCCTGGATTAAGACATAGGATACTTTTTATCCCGGGAAAACATAAGATCCCTCGGGAAAGTGGATGCAACCGCGGGACGGAAGATAGTTATTAATAATATTAACAAAAAACTTAGTAAAAGGGCAATGTTGAGTGAAAATGAATATCTATTGACCTATTTGTTCCAGTAATCCAGAATGACCAGGTAATTCTTGCGTTTTATTACAGTATTTACCCATTGTTTACCTAACAACAGGTGTCCGCGGGTGACGTTCACCAAATACTTCTGTGATGAGATAAACATCTCATGAAATGCAAATTTACGGAATACTTTACATGCCAAAGAATACTAGATATCACTAAATATTTATGACATACATACTTACGAGTAGTTACAATTGTTTTTTTTTACCTATTCCTACTCTGTAGCCAGAGGGATGCGTCGATTTGTTTCATGTTATGCTCTCGTATCCTTAAGATTCCTTGACTAGTTTCTATTAAAGCCCGACTGTGCGCCAGCAAAGACAGAGTTATTTACTTTCCTATCTATATTAATATTATAAAGCTGAAGAGTTTGTTGTGTTGTGAGTTTTAGTGTTGGATAGCCCATTTATCGAGGCTACCTATAAGCTACTTTTTATCCCGGGAAAACATAAGATCCCTCGGGAACGCGGGTGAAACCGCGGGGCGGAAGCCATTTTTTTATAAATCTATACAAATATGTATAATAAAGGAGAAGAGGTTTTTTGTGTGTTTGTTTGTTTAAATTGCGCTAATCTCTGGAACTATCGTTGAATTTGAAATATTCTTGTTGCATTTGACAGGCAATTCTTGAGAAAGGTTATAGGCTATTTATCACGAGAATGCAGGTGAAACCGCGGGGAACTGCTAGTGTTTTTATAAACTGTGAATCAAACCTACATTACCAAAGGATTCACAATATTCTTGGATGGTTCCGACCATTGTAGGCGGATGACTATGACATCACCATATTTACTAGTGTGGTACGCCATACTGAACACACAATATGACGCAATTTAAATTCAATTGGTCATATGTGAAAAAGTGCAATCAAGAATATAAAACTTTATAACCGTTAGCATATGGTTTTAATTCCCTAAGCATATACACACATTTTATGTACATAATTGGATTTATATATAAGTGTGAGTGGACATTATGAAGTCTGCATAGGTTCTAGGTCACTGGGCACGAGCGATGACTTTGTCTCTCGGAATCTATAATATCGATCGATGTCGAATCAATGAGCTGTAACGATCTTTATACAAGGTAACAATGTTCATGGTTCTTTATGTAATTGTCGGTCTTTAAAATGTTCTTATTTCTAATTAGAATTTGTTACTTTACATGTTGCGAATGGAAGAGAATTTCAACTCTATTATAACTGTTATAGGTTTGGGTATTGAAAGATGTAGTCATTCACGAAAGATTTGTTTATTACTTGATTCAGCCTCGCGTTCACCCGCGTGTCTGAGGGATTTTATGTTTTCCCAGGATAAAAAGTACCCTATATGATATTCCAGGGTATGATCTATCTATGTACCAAGTTTCATCCAAATCCATTCGTTTATGCGTGATTGAGTTACAAACATACAAACATACATACACACATACTTACAACATACATGCTTTCACATTTATAATATTAATAAGATTAGATTAGATTAACACTTTTGACACGATCTATTTGGTGGAATAGAAGATTCAATAATAATTTTGAAGCACTATATTAAATCTAGTTATGTATATTTTTCCGTATTATAGGAGTATGACAGGGATCAAAAGAAAATACAAAGTAAGGAATAGCAGCATCAGAAGCAAGACTAAGGTCCAGGACATAACTTTGAAAATAAGGAGACAAAAGTCGAAATGGGCAGGCCACATGATCAGAGGAAAGGATAAATGGAGTAAAATAATCACACAATGTTACCCAAGGGATGGAAAAAGAAAGAGAGGTAGACGACAAAGAAGATGGGATGACGATATTAGACAAGTCGCGGAAATAACATGGGGTAGAGTGGCCATAGAAAGGCCAGAATGGAGAAGATTGGAGGAGGCCTTTGCCACCTGGCAAACGGACACAGAAAAATGGAACAAAAGAATACTATATGAATAACAAAGAAATATAGTGTCCGAATGAAGGCTTATAATAAATAATAATTTTCCGTAAAGCCCCGTAGACACGGATCGTAGACTCGACTCTACACCGAATTCGTTGATGATGATGACTCACAATTTTGTCCAAGCAAAAACTACTAACAACCGTTCAGACAAAAAAATACCAACCTGTTTTGATAAATAATCGTTACGATACAGTGACAAAGTAACTAATCTTCTCAGACTGTAACAGAAGAGAGGCGGCGTTATCGTGTCTAATTTTGAAACAAGGCATTCTATATTCAAAATGAATGCCAAATTAGCAATAAGTACCTAATACAGATGATCTCTCAGCTAAAGCCATAGTATACTACGTGTTTGACCATAATGTCATGGTAGGTGATGATGTGGATGGAGCCTTAGGTGGTATGCACACAAAACCTAGAAGGGCTCTCAAATTCAACTGCACAAATTTTATGTAGGTAGTCAGCCACGCCGGTAAGTACTAATAGTACCTACGCGACTATTGCATGTTTCTCTTCACCGAATGCTGAAGCTCATTGTTGGATTCGAACCCACGACCTGCACCACGGCTTTCAATATCACGATCACGAGTTATCATCGCTTCAGAAAAAAGTCGTTTAAAACAAATATGTACCTAATTGAAAATTCACGCAATTTATTTCCACTCTCCATGTCTTCTTTTATAAAAATTACAAAAAATATTCTAATGTGACTAAGTATTTTCAGAATTTAAATTAGTAACTTTGCATTAGCATTATGAAATGGGACCTTGAATAATTGCACCTACATATTCATGTATGTTCTATTTAATGTAAGGATTACAAACAGGTGTCTGCAGAATGGACTGCATTGTGTGCAAGCCACGTCACGACCTCGCCGCCGACATAGGTTAGGTATTTCGCGCCTTTTTTGCTACCCACACAACCGCCCACGTGAACTACGTAGGTACAACTTCACACCGACTGCAACCTTAAAAAATATTACCGCATTATCATACCACTATTGCTTGTTAAACATCGTTACAGAAGCCGAAAATGGAAAATAATGCAGCAATAGGCTGCATACCTAAGATCTTTCTCGCTATGACTACACGAATTAGCAGATAGTGTGCTAATGAAATGTCTGGAAAATGCAAATTGTAGACATTTAAGTTGGTATACTGAGTTTAGATAAGTAAACATTAGGTAACGCTATTAGATTATACATGAATTTTTGTGTGACTTTGGTACAACTTTATGTCGTAAATAAACTGAGCTAATGAGTATTTGTCTTTCACAATGCTTATGAAGACTCATTGCTCTACCGATGGCAGATATTTATTCCATGCAAAGGAACACCGAAAAAGCGCATCACAGTAGTATTCTTGGCTATGTACTGTAGTTATGTATAATAATATATCATGAATCAATTCACTCATTAATGTTGTTTATATTTGACAGCTAAATTTGTGTTTCACAAACGTCAAATAAAACCGATTACAGCAACCCTGATTTATAGTTTGCAACAACACTATTTTCGTTCTACAAAATGTTATTTTCTTTTGTTACTTTGTTTATTACTCTTTCCTTAACAATTCACATTATTTTAAAGATTATTCAACTGTAGACAATAATAGATATCTGATGTAATAAATAATACTTTCCTGAATTTAGGTAGGAAGGGTTGTGTGAACACTGATAATTACATTAAAAACAAAAAGAACCATAGATATTGAAATAGTTACATACAAAACTATTACGTGTCCATTTTGATGCAATATGTTCATGATAAAATTCCGTGTAAAAACACGGTTACTGTAATAAACGTCTGCCGGTCTCAGTTTCAGGGGTGAACGAACCGACTCAATGGTCCGCGTCGTTTCGTCGGACATCTTTCTGTTACCTAACTCACGTTACAAACTAAATTCTACCTATTAATTAACCGTTATTTTTTAAAATTGGCAAATATCTTGCTGAATAATAGCGCCGATATAACTTTTTTTTTCTAGCTGTTGAATTTCCAACGCTGCTGCTCCAACGTTATCCTACAGGATTATCACTCGATTGTTAAGCGATGACTCAGCAAATTATTGTAATTCGACTATGTTGGATGGAGGAAGTTTCGAGAGAACAGCCTCCAAGTCATACCAAATGTCACTGCGCAACGATGCAGTTTGGATGGTTTGCGCGCAAAAGGAGAGAAAATAATCTTTGGCGCCCAGTCATGTAATTATTACATTATGCTTTTAGCCGGGATTCTACCGTATATAAGAGAACGTTTCCATTCTCTGAGTTTTTTATTAATAAATAGATAAGATAATGATATTTCTTTCCTTTTTGAAATATGCATTTGCACTCTACATGCGCTTTTGATTAATCTGACTCTATCATCAATTCGCAAGTAATCCATTACCATTATTCCAATTAGATAATGACCTATTCAAGTTTGTGAGAAATAATGTCCCAGGATATTTATTTATTCATTAATATGTAACATACTAGTGTTTGTTACACATACTTGTGTAACATACTAAAAATTAAAGGTTCTTCACATGAATATACTTTTGAGCATATACAAAATTTCAGTTTTTCCGTATTTTTTTAAAAACAATATTAAAATCTCATTCATGGACACTAGTAAGGCGTTCAAACATCGATCTCTAGCAGTTGTATAAACTGACGGTATTTAGGCCATCGGAGCGAGCGACTACGGCCACCTATTGAGAACGCTACAGCACGAGTGAAAAATCTATTTTTTATCGCGCTCCAAACTAATTAGCTGTTAGAGATACTTTAGGTGCGGTCGACAATGTGCAACATGCACTTTCATTTTACTTATTTGGCTATTTTAGTCTGTAGAAATTTCACCATTCGCCTTTTTCGTTTTTCTTACTTCTGCGTCGAGACGCTTCGGGCTAATGCGGGTCAATCGATGACTAACTTCATAACACCGCACGTTTACATCGACGACGCCGGAAAAACTATTCATGTCGGAAAAATGGTTAAAAGCGCAGTATGAAACTCGACGGCTGCAGTGTCCAAAAATACTATGAACTATATATAGATAGATCGCGTAGGAAACGAGTATGTGTTGATAGATTCGCTTTATCAGGTTGGTAGTCTAGTATGTAATTGTTGACTTACCAGAATCTTGCGCTAGCATGTTCCAGCGGTGTGCGGATGCGTGTTTATTTCACTGAAATTATTTTTGTTCGCCGCTCGTCGCTTGCGCAGATCCCGGTCGTGTGGCGCCCGCCCGGGCGGTTTGCCGACTGACGCGGCGGCCGCGCACTCATATTAGCCTCTCTACATTGCACTACGTCTTCACACTGTGTTTTAACACATAAACAAACAATAACATTAAAAATTAACTTTTAGCTCTCCTTGAATATAATTTTCACTATCACATTTACACGTAAGTAGTTCCCCTTCAACCTGTATAGTAGAAAATTTTCTTAATATTCATGTATCACCATCTGAAAGCATCACACAGAATTTGCAATTTGTAGTTGGAATACAAATGACTCAGTACGAAAACTATTCAAGCATTGAATCAATGTTTGTTCGCTCCACATCACGCAGTTGCTTTGGTATTGACTTTGTATATTTGAAGTCAGGGTTCTTATATTAGTTAGATTATTTTAGATGAGTTCACATTAAACCCACGATGAAGTAGATTAGATGTGGTTAATCGGCGAGCGTTTGCCATCCCCTCTTTCGTCGGAAGACTGAACTAAAGAGGCAACGAACCTTTGCTTCACTGTCACGGAATCCAAGCAGTGTTTTGAAACTATTTGGGCGTTTTTTGTTGTTCTTCGCTGATTTCATCGATTACAACACTTATGCAATAGTAAACATGGTTGATAATCCATTAAAACTACAGTTAATACCTTTGTACGATGCTGTTACGTTGTAGGTTTTTTTTTATGTCACAAGGCTTCAAGCAGGCAGCCAGTCCACCTGATGGTAATAAGTGTCTATGGATATTAGGAATGTCATGGATTGCTAATCCCCCTTATTCAAACCTGCTCGGTTGCGGTCCCGATTCGGTAGACGAACCGATTGAGTAGTCTACTGAATAGGATGGCTCCCATTTTATTATTTCAGACTTCGATTTGGAATGAGGCAGTCGATCGGTACACGATCGTGGCAAATGAATTCTGCGACTAACACAGCATCAGCCTATATTTAACGAAATAAAATCGTACTTTCCGATCGGGAATGGCAACCGAATGGGTCTGAATAAGGGGGAATGTTTTGCTGACTTTTATAAAACCTACAAGGCAACTGGCTCTCAAGTGCAGTTGCCGGAACATAAAAGTAGGTGCTTGGCGACAGATTTTCAACATAAAATACATAAGATCGGGCTTTATACAACGTTAGTACTATTACTTATTCTGTGATACAACGTTAAACTTTCTAACAAAGCAATTTGAGAAACTAGTTTGTTCAAAATCACTAATAGAATCCTCAATATTTGACATTATAAGGGTTCCGTACCCAAAGGATAAAACGGGACCCTATTACTAAGACACCGCTGTCCGTCTGTCTGCCTGTCACCAGGCTGTATCTCATGAACCGTTAGACAGTTGAAATTGACACAGATTATGTATTTCTGTTGTCGTTATAACAACAAATACTAAAAAACAGAATAAAATAAATATTTAAGGGGCTCCCATACAACAAACGTGATTTTTTGCCGTTTTTATAGATAATGGTACGGAATCCTTCGTGCGCGAGTCCGATTCGCACCTAGCTGGTTTTTACATTTAAAATTGGATTGTAGTGTATAAATAACCTTGTCTATGAAAACAAAGGAGTTTCAGATGGTTTCACTTCTTTTAGTAAAGCCTTCAAAAATGCACTTATTCATACGAGGCGGGACGAGAAGTGCTATCCGCTAATACCCACACGTTACCTCGGAACAGTGTCACGTTACTTAGTAAAAGGCCGATCAATATAGCAGTATATTAGTTAACGTTCTTAGCGGGACCTTTAATATAGCTTTTTCTATTGGGAATATTGTTTTCATAAACGTATGATACTTTTTTTTTACATTGAATGGGCTTGCGTTTGGCTTCTGACTCGTCGAAAGACGAAGACGAAGCCTAAGATGGAGCACGCTTACCCAGAAGAAACCCATTCACTCTGACTATCCTTTAAGATGGAACAAATCACACATTGTGAAGTAGTTTCGGAGTTCATCGCGGACCAACATCGTAACACGGGAATTTTATATATTAAGATTTACGATTTGTAGGAACATTTTTTTACTTACCTGTGCTAGCATATCTTTAAGTTCAGGTAATGGTATTCCGCTGACTGCAGTGACCTGCGTGAGCTAGCTAGATTATGAAGTTAGTGTTTAATGTTTATTAAAATGTGGTCCTTCGAGCCGGATATCAAATGCATAATCATCAAAATCTTTCATATAATTTCATCTGATATGAAACAGTATTATTTTAGAACGACATCGCTCCTCACTGTAGAACCATCGCGTAATCGACACGGACGCGACAATTAAAGCCGACATACAAAGCAAATTCTAAGCTCATTAAAGATTTAATGACATGAGTTATGAAGAAAAAATGGAAATCAACCGAATAAAGATCATTAAAATTTCGGTAACCGACAAAAATTAACGTCGTTATCAATCTAACCAAGTATAGACACTATAATAGAGTACCTAAAGTTGATATTAAGCTAAGCACACATTATGGCATATCGCACTAGACTATACGAAAGAGAGAGAGATAGTGCTACTTCTAGCCTTCTTCTACCTATGCCCGTTGCGATACCACCCGCTCCGGCCCGACCATAATGAGCGCTTAGCTTTAACCTAACCAATGTCATCTTATTTTCATACAAGATTTTAGGTCTAGAAAATAAAGAGGAAAAAATAATTCGACAAATATACAATTTATTATTTATTTAATAATCTAAGGAATGTCTCTAATCTAAAATAAACTAATTAATAACATATGATTTAAAACAAAATAAATTAACTAATAAAACTAAGTAAGTTGGCAACGCTCAAATTGGGAGCGTTATGGAGTAAATTATGCTTCAATTGATCGCACACAGGCAAGTGTCGCTGGACCGATAGTCACATGCATCTCATAAGTCACAATGGCCCGTAAAGAACGAAAATATGTCATGAATTGAATTGATATTGTTACAATTTAATTTAAATCCTATATACTTAATAAATAGTTTGTGGTATTGATTCTCGTCTAATATGGGACCTTATTCTGAAGTCGAGCGACTGAACTATTAATTCTTACTCGTGTACGGTCAACGTTAAGTGTTTTTCATTTGGCTGATTGTTCGCAATCTGCGTGCAGATTTCAACACTTTCGATAAATTATTTAAAAAAAATTGAGTTCAAGATGAAACGCTTACAAATTACGAATCACCTGTTTGCCTTGATTCCGACTACACCACGAGACGATATCTCCATCCTTTACTTTTATCATTAAATAGCAAAGGACAGCATGTTACAGCATGTCTCGGTGTGTAGGCGGCATAATATTATGGTCTATTCATAGTTGAAAAACGGAAAACGGAGATTACTTCATTTTAAGTTCTAGTTCTAGAGCTATTAAGTTCATTTGCGTATATATTGCAGTTCCACTATTCAAAATACGAATAGACCTAACAATAGTGATCAAGACGCACCATTGACTTAATAATATCATCTAACAAAACGATAAATATATAATAATAGCTTTGGTGGTATAAAAGGAAGGTTTTGACGAATCAGTAATTATAATATCTGTTATCTATAGTATAAAATCAATTGACCAGTAAAGCTGTATTTGACAACAATCTCACTATGGTAAGTGATGATGTGCCGAAGGTGGTAAGCACACAAAGCCTAGAAGGAATCGGATCTCAAATGCTGCCGGAACCCACCGGCATGTGTTGTGGCGACCGATTTTCAACTTAGTGTAGAGTAGTCAGTCAGAGAGGCGGGAACTTCAAAGTACCCTACTGCGCTGTGGTTTCCTCACGATGTTTTCTAACTATGAATGTATGTTGTAAGTCAACTACCTAAAGTCTACTTTAGCTCGAGATCAAATGACTTAACACACACATTGGTATCAGACATACATAACTGTTTATTTAAATGAATTGCAATATGTGTTGTGAGTTAGAATGGACGTTTAAAAAACTGTTGTTTGACGCGTTTTTTGATACGCAAAATGATGTATTTTTATAATCGACAGCTTACTAAATGACAAGGAAATAACATTTCCACGTTTATTTTAAATATAATGAGTAAATTTTTAAATGTATCAATTACACTCGAATCCGAAGATTCGAGAAAGAAAATTTTTACCCGAATAGAATTTGAATAGTGATAAAAAAAACTTTTGTAGAGAAAGTCCTTAGATTAACACATACCTTAAATAAATATTATATTAATTAATTTGTTATTTTTATCGAATTAATGTAGGAAGTAGATTACATTTGTCAACCTAGCATCAATTCACGTATACATATTAGTTACACGTCGGCGGTAGGACATTATACTTTAACGCTGTCTACACAAGAGCGACTTTCGCTTGAGTGATGGGCACTTACGCATATTTACCCCCAGACAAGTTAGATATCACTATTTTACATATTATTTATTTATAAGACAGACGTCTTACGTCAACAATATATTTTTTCCATATTCAATCCCATAAATAAATTGTTTTTCTACTAACGCCATCTATCTTGGCTTGAAAGAAAGTAGTTTGCTAAAAAGCCCAAAGGCCCAATTTAGCTAAAAAAATTGCTGTGCCATCAAACCTCTATGAAAAAAAAATGTGTTTATACAACACCATCAAACCAACTAAGTCGCTCAAGAGACAGTCGTCCATGTTTAGATAAATAAATTCATATAAAGTATCACTATAATGTACAATTAAATAATATAAACATTCTGTGGGTATTTGAGTGATTTATAAATAGCTTGTTGCCAAGATTAAATACTGTATTTTCACTATAAACACTATATAAGGCGTTTAATTCGTTTTTAATAACTACAGAACTATTTGGTATTAGAGTAAATAGGTGTAATGCTATTTTTAAATAAATAGAGTTGTATCATTAAGAATATTAGAGTTTAGCAATGATTTATTAAAAAGGCATCAGCGAAGCATTTCAGTAAAGAAAACTATGGAGCCGCTCTTCTTGGTATTTTATTTTTTGATCAAAATTATGAAATAATCATTTAACAAGCAGCCAACCTAATAATTATATTCCATAATTATTCTGGCTTTAATTAATCATGTATGACGCGCTAACTCCTTGTAGTAAAACATCATCGGAGTTTAGGTATATTTACTAATTATATGAAAAATGAAAAATTATTTTTTGGTTTTTGCATTCCTATTCCATATTTACCCTAACATGAAGGTGTATTAAACCAATGTCAACGAATCCTGGGATATCATCAATATTATAGAGAAACGATATTTCAATCTGTAGGTATATAAAAATATTTCAATCTCGAATGTACCAACCCTAAATTTAATTTCATCGCCACACCTTATTAAGAGTGTTTCACATAAATTCAACACTCAAGTCTCGTGCATAGAGTTGATTATTAAATGCAAATTATTTGTAGTGTAACCATTCTCTGAATGGTATTACGTTATTTAGAATTAAGCGTCGAAATATCGAAATCAGAACCTGGACTACATACATCTTAGAAGCTCCGATTCTTAAATAATGATCTTAAATATATCATTTATACATTTTTTTTTGTATAAGTAATCTTCAAACCAAATTATAGATATTTTATTTTTCATTCGAGAATTAATTCATAGTCAATCCCTTTTTATCTATGCTATTCTGTATTCAAACTCGGCGACTATTCTCTGTCTCTCTCGTGAACTCCGTAATCACATGAGAGGTCCGATAACGTATCATTCGGTCGAATTTAGTTTAAGACGCATGTACTCCAAGTTTCAACCTCCCTATGCATACATAAATACATTCATGAAAATTTCAGAAGCATTAACACAAATTTAACATTACATACATATACAATTTACAAAAATTCATTATCTACTAACCTATTGGGCGTAATCTCTATGATTGTATATTTGTCACAAACGTTGGTAGCAACTTGGTTTTGTCACAAACATAAGATCACGTAATACGGAGTCTGACAAATGTTTGGTCACATTCACTAGTCGATAGTAATTGTGGTGATGGCGGGCAATCATTTGTTGGGTGATGTGAGGCCGAGCGCGGCTGAGAGTAGTCGCACCACGTTCTTTTGTTCTTGACCATCATTTTCTGAAAGTGGACAAACAAAATAGAAAATAGGCTAAAATAGCCAAGTCTAAACTAATATTATAAATGCGAATGAATGTGAGTATGTTTGAGAGTTTGTTACCTTTTCACGACTAAACCGCTGAACCGATCGCGATGAAATTTGGTACGCAGATAGCCTATAGTATGGAGAATACTTTTTTCTCGAGAACGTGGGTGAAACCGCGGGGGACAGGTATTGGTCTATAATGTACCTTTATAGTATTACTATATAATAAAAAAAGTAGCCTATGTCCCTCTCCATACCAGAGGCTATTTACGTATTAAATTTTATCGCAATCGGTTCAGCTGTTTAGGCGTGAAAAGATAACAAACAAACAAATCAACTCACATCACTCGCATTTATAATATTAGTTAGGATATAGTATGGATCATCATCTATATATCCGAAGGATTAAACATAATATTGTGAGGAAACCTTAGGACATAAGAAAGTATTGTTAAATTATATAAGGTCCTAATAAATGAAGTACGGTCCTTTTGAGGGATGATCAGTATTCCGAAAATGATAAAAAAGAAAATGTTCGGTCGTAATTTTAATGAAAAAAAAAACCTGAAATTGTACTTCATCACTACTTAGCATTAATTTAAAACCATTCATTCATTAAGACCTTATATACAGTCTCTAGTCAATCAGTCTCAATCATATTCCATATTAGTGGTGTAATTTAAGTATTACAAATAAGTATTACATAGTTTCAAGTAAAATCAACTCTACGAAGATATATGTAGAGCTTATTTTACCTATCAATAAAATGCACTTACCATCAGCCCCAGTGACGTGTTTCTCCAAGTTGAGCTTCTCCTGCGCCACTTGATAGATTCCCTCCTCGATGGTGCCCTTGCTTAGTAGCCGGTATATCGTCACGGGTCGGGTTTGACCCATTCGATGACATCTGTCGTGTCATCATGGACGTTAGATAAGAGGAAAGTGTAAGACGGTGTATACAGGTAAGCGCCGTATAACATACAAGCTTCGTTAGGAAGAATGAAACATTTCAATCTCCACCTCCATATCAATAGGAAATATATTTAACTACTAGCTTCCGCCCCGCGGTTTCTCTCGCGTTCCCGAGGGATCTTATGTATTTCCGCGATAAAAATGATACTATATGTTAATCTAAAATATATTTTGTGGGCCAAATATCATCCAAATCCGTTCAGTAGTTTTTGTGTGAAAGAGGAACAAACATCCAGACATCCATCCTCACATCATGGTCATGGGCCATAAAAGAGAATCAAACTTTAAGTCAAGTCTCAAGAATAGATTGTGTTAATCAAATATAACCGTATGTTTTAAGAGCCAGGGTACAAATTCAATTGTTTGACTCATACTCTTATGCTTTTTGCGTACGCGCAGTTTGTCTTCTTTTTAGTTTATTAAGAGTCATACCAAAGGTGAATGGTAAGTATTACCTGTCCTCGGCCTGCTTGTCGTTGTACGGGTTGAAGTCGATGTCGTGTATGATGACGGTGTCGGCGGCGGTCAGGTTGATGCCCAGCCCGCCTGCGCGCGTCGACAGCAGGAACACGAATATGTCCTCCGTGTTGTACCGGTCTATTAGCTCTTGTCTACAACGTATATCATACAAATATTTATTGATACATACTTATTTTATATGGCTGACTAGCTTACTGCCCCACGAACCCCTATTTTATCCGCTTAGGGGTGGAATTTTCAAAAATCCTTTCTTAGCGGATGCCTAAATCATAATAGCTATCTGTATGCCAAATTTTAGCCCGATCCGTCCAGTAGTTTGAGCTGTGTGTAGATCAGTCAGTCACGATTTTCTTTTATATATACAGATAAGCATGCAAACGGTCGACCTGATGTTAAATGGCTACTATATATATTAGTAATCACAGATGTATTGCCGTGTTGCCGAAAGATTTTAAACATGAGAGTTGAGGGTGGTAGCTAACCAGTCAGATACTACAAAGTACCTACTACCACGCTTTCCTTCACCGAAAGCTCAAGCTCACTGTACGATTCGTACCCACGATCTTCGCCGCGACATACGACGTCACTACCACTGAGCTATCATCGCCCTATACTTTATTTGTACATCAAATAATACACGTAAACGAAGTAAAAGTAGAAAATAATAGACAAATGTAAAAGATCCGTGAGGTCAATTGTGAAATAGGCTTTGTTATAATAAAATATGACAAAGAAATAGACCAAAAAGTGTATGTTTGTAACCTCTCAGGAACTGCAGTGGTGCCATCTAGCCTCAGGTAGCGGTACCTCCGCTCGCGCAGATACGGCTCGAGGACGTCCAGCATCATCACGAACTGGCTGAACAGCAGCACGCGGTGCCCGCCCGCCTTCAGCCGCGGCAGCATCTCGTCCAGCTTCAGGAACTTGCCAGAGTCCAGGATCAGGTGGGTCGGCACCGAGAACTGGCTTATGCACTGAGACAATGGAAAACTAATCTTATTACTGTGCACATGGAGTTTACAATCATAAGCCTCAACCTTCAGCCACTTTAAGTTCAGTGGCTGGTTGAAGTTGCAAGGGTATTTTAAAGGTCACTAACCGCATGAGATTGCGTCAACTGATGTATCTGGAAGTCAGAGAGGCACAAGAGGTCCTCGAAGGCGTACTGCTCGTTCTTCTCCTTGTAGGTGGGGTCCCTGGCGAGGCGAGCGGCTATCTTGCGCACCTGCTCCGGCTGGTAGTAGTAGCGCAGCAGTAGGGGGTGGTTGGCCAACTTGCGCATGTCCATCATCATTGACATGCCGCTTTGTTCTGTTGTTGCATGGATCTGGAAAGTGAAGAATGCGTTTTTAATCAATCACTCAGCATTGTAACTAATATTTATTATGTAGTTGTTTGTTATTCCGAAATAAATAAAAAATATTTTTATTGAAAACAATTTTTTCTCTCTTTGATTCATTTATCTATATATATAAAAATCAATGCCACTTTTCGTTGTAATTTTATAACTCAAGAACGGGCTCACCTATCCAAACCAAATTTTTAGGCTTTGTTCAGACTATTTACTTTATTTACGACTTGTTAATGGGGATTTTGCTGTCAAATAGAAACTTTTTCAGATGGGGATTGTGCTGTCAAATTGAAACTTTTTTCAGTGAATAAATAGGCTGTGTTTCGTTGAAATTGGCTAACGGGGAAAAAGTTATAGACATTTAATAAAGTCTGCGCGAACGCAGCCGCGGGCGAAAAGCTAATATATTATATAATCATTGGCCAGAGGTTAATTGAGACAAATAGATTTGATTTTGAATTAAAAAAAAGAAAAAAAATAATTCCTATAAAGTTCTGACATAAACACAAAGATAACGGACCTAATATGGAATCTTGGGTAACACCAAGAGTGAAGTGAAATTGATTTCTCTTCCTTATTACCTAACAATATTACATTCCAATCACATGTCTTCAAGGCACCACTAATAAAATGTTCAACTAACCGAACCATCCTTGGCTGCGAATCCCGCAATCATTTCCTTATACATCACTTCTTGTCTATCCGACATCGCACACGGTTCCATATGATTCGTCTTCTTGGGTAGGTCTTGGAGGACGTCCCTCTTTAACCTTCGGAGCACGAAAGGTTTCATTATGCGTTTAGCTTGTAGAATCTGACTTTTCTCGAAAGCCGGTTCGTCATCTTCCGGGTTACCTTGGGTTTTTGTTGTTGTTTTTGATTTCTGAAAAGGTTGAAATAAAATATACTAATACCTATTATGAATGTGGTGGTTCTGATATTAAAATGATCTCACCACAATCTCACCATAGTGTATGATAATGTGGCCGAAGGTGGTAAGCACATTTCACCGACCAATTTTCAACTTGAGGGTATTGCCAGCCTACAAAGTACCCCTCCACCGTGCAATTTAAAAATTGCAGAAGAATGACGACAAGAATAATGGAGGCAAGAATCACTTTAACATACTAAGTACTCATTATTATCAATACACAAATCCTGCTTGTATTACAAACTATGTATATCATAAAACTTACAGAATTCTTCTGGAACAAACTCTTGAGATCCTCAGTTTTGCCGGAGAACATGTGAGGCATCACAAAGCATAATAGTGACATCAGTTCTAGAAGATTGTTCTGTAGCGGCGTTCCAGTAAGAAGGAGACGATGTTTTGACTGCCAAATTAAATAAGTCTTTTTAATAAACGTGTGTAGATTGAATTTACTTCGACCAAACAGAATACTTATTGGTGTAGAGAAGATTTTTTATTTAAAATAGTGGCAAAATCTAGGCAATTAATTAATAAGTGTTACCTTAATTTTGAGTAGGTTGTCATAGCGTTGCGTAGACATATTTTTGAGCATATGCGCCTCGTCGTATATAACATAATGCATTGCAGTAATTCTAAACATTTTACGCTCTTCTGGACAGCTGTTAACCATTGTGTATCTAGAAATAATTCATTTGAATCATTTATAACTTGTGCAAGCAGTCGAAGCATAATATGTGTATGTAAGTATGTGTGCAAAGTATGTGCAAATAATAAGTGAAAAATTTGAAAGAAATGTTTGATTTATCTTAATGGGCCACCTCGGTGCCATGATTTAAGATCTATAATGGTCCAAGAATGGTGCCTTGGGTAACACTTTTTATACAATTTTGTTTTTTACTTTTAAGGGCCTTGCATTTAGCCAGAATCGTCCCTTTAGGCCTCGACGAAGCCGAGAGAGTATGAGTATAGAATATTTTCTCAGAAGTATAATTGCCCTTGAAGATTCACGTTATAAGAATGACACAAATACTTTACAAAATACTAGAAAATACACAATAGGTACAGTTTTTGATAAAAAATAAAGATCATTCACTAACGTGGTGAGTACGACGTCAAAATCATCTAATCCCCGAGCGTACTGTATACGTAGCTGGCGTCGTTCCTCTGGGTTTCCATAGTACTTGCTAACGCGGAGAGCTGGGCACCAGCGAGATAACTCACCACTCCAATTGTCTGAAAAAGGTAATATAATTCTCTTTAGTCTGTCTTTAATAGGCCTTATTATTACAAACATAAAGTCTACAATCCACCTACACATCTTATTGGTCTGTTTCCTTTAAATTTGCGAACTGCAAAGATTTTAATCACAAGAAACATCTAGTTAGACCTTAAAGTGATACAATCAGAGTTCAAAATTTAAGTCTATAGGATACCGAAGACTCCTTCCTGAATAATAGAGCTTATGACCAAAAAGAGTCTATTATACAATGACTTACCTAATGTAGAAGCAGGTACAACAACTAAATGAGTGCCTTTCGCTTGTCCAGTCTCCTTCAAGTGTGCAAGGAAGGCAATGACTTGTACCGTCTTCCCCAGGCCCATCTCATCTGCTAGGATACCGGATACTCCTTGTTTGTGCAGTACTGCTAGCCAGTTAAGGCCCACTAGCTGGTAAGGGGCTAGTTTTAAGCTAGAAAATATTTAAAAAAAATGGCTTCTTAAATGTACATTCGTTGATTATTTAAAATCGTAGATTACCTATCTTAGCTTGATACCACCCCTAAGCAATTGTTTCTATTTCACAAATATATTTATGAAGAATATTGGTAGAGAATGGAGTTTCAACTAGGGTAGATAAATCTAATACTGGGGGATTTTGTTATCACTGGCAATACTTGCAGGGGTGGAAGTACTCATCAATGTGAACAACTTTTATTATAGGACTAACTGTGAAATCATGAAAAAATTATCAGCTGTTCCATACAAAAGTTCAATACCTACTCGACCAAAATGTATGAAGCAACCATATTATTTTACGCGATATCAGAGTTAGCCCTGTAATAAAAGTTGTTCACATTGATGAGTACTTCGACCCCTGCAAGTATTGCCAGTGATAACAAAATCACCCTGTTTATAAAAATCTCGTGTCACAGTGTTTGTTATCGAACTCCTCCAAACCAGCTTGATAGATTTTTAGATAGTCTTTTTAGGTAGGTTTGAGAATAGGTCGTAGGCTATTTTTAACCAACTTTAAGAAAAACAGAGGAGGTTCTCAATTCAGTTGTATTTTTTTATTTTTTTAATGGTTGTTCACTCATTACTCCGTCATTTATGAACGGATTTGATTTTTTTTTTTTATACCGCTAAGCGGTTGAAACCGCGGGGGACAGCTAGTATATTATACTTTTATCTCAATATATTATGTAGGTACTTCATCAACCACAGTGTGGTGTTCTGTTCCGAGTGCTAGGTATAGTTAAAACTCTCACCTGGCGTCCAATATAGCTGGCTGCTGCAACCGTCCCGCTCCAGCGGCCACAGCGGACTCAAGCTGCTGCGCCAACCCAACGCACTTCTTCATCAGCTGCTGTATGTTGTTTCTGGTTGATAATAACTCCTGGGTTGAATTGAGCAGCTCTGTGCTTAGCATTTTGTTTGTGTTGAATTTTTCCACCTGGAAATTTATGAAGCTGGTCAGTTCAAGCTCTTTTAATGTTTAGAATTGGCGTGTCTATATACATTAATTTTTTCTACCAAAACTGGATTATGGGTGACATAGGAAAAGTAACACAAAACAATGAGACCATTTTTGACTGTTTGTCCGTCTAATTGAACACGCTAATGGGACCATGGGGTTTTAGCTTGGCGCTACGAATAGACTTTGTTTAATCGAAATTGGTTTTTTTATTTTTCTTTGTATAGGCTTGTGTTTGACCTCAATTTCACTATGGTAAGTGATGATGTAGCCGAAGGAAGTAAGCACAAAGCCTAGAAGGAACTGGCTCTCAAGTGCAGTTGCCGGGACACACCAATAGGTGGTTGGGGACAGATTTTCAACTTGAGGGTGATAGCCAGCCAGGCGGGTACTACAAAGTACCCTACCACCGAGCTATGGTAGTTATAGTTTTTTTTACAAAGTCTACGCGAGCGAAGCCTCAGGGAAAAGCTATAGTAATAAAACTATATCGGGCAACTGAAATAATAGTGACACACTGCAAAATAGTATAAATTATATTAAATGAGTATGGACTTAATGAGTGTAAGAAAGAAGTGAGAAAGAAGTTGAATGGAAAAAAGCATGCAGGTATAAGAACCATGCTGTATTTAATACCATGTCCAGCCATCCTTTGAAAGGTCTCTGCGCTATTATAGCCTCAGCTTTCTTCTGAGAACATCCACTGAGGAGAGACAGCTCGTTCATGTTACTTTTGTTGAGGAAATCAAACACTTTTCTCTTATCGCCTATCAAGTCGTCCGTTACTTCATTGTCAGAGTCGTCACTGGAAATAAATGTAAGTTTTATATATTATGGGATATTCCTCACACACGGCCATCCTACACTAAATAGATCTTGTACTATGGAAATAGAATTCCAACCTAAGACCTTCGTCAACGTATTCGACGTTACTGCTCTATTATTGCCTTAATCGATTAATTGAACTTGATTCTCGCCATGATTTCCCTCAAGACTTTTTCCTTTACCAAGATGGGGTCACCTGAGTTGAAGTGACCTAAAAATTCCGAGATGTGACCCAGTGGTGTGAAGGTATATCCCACTTTAATATTACAAATGTCAAAGTTCAGATGTTTGTTACCACCCAACACCGTAACAGTTAAACGGATTTGGATGAAATTTGGCACACAGATATAATATATTTTGGATTAAAATATAGGGTATTTTTTATCCCAGGAAAACATAAGAAACTGCGGTACAAAAGCTAGTAAATGATAGAAGATAAATGTTAGTAATTTTATGAATAATTCCTAATGCTTGACAGTAAGGGTAACCTGATATAATCTATGTAGAAGTGGCTTATATATACATAATCCGTAAATAACATCAGGTTCAAACGTAACGAATTAGCTCACCTGTCATAAACTCTATCGTCCTTCCCCTTCCTGACGCCGTAGTCATCATCCTCACTGCCGCTGCTGCCTCTCCTCGCCCTACCACCTTTACCCTCCAGTTGTTTCCTGACTATCACCCTCTGAGGTCCACTAGTCACCCGGACAATGTTCATACTGCCATTTGACTGGGACATCTGGCCGGACACACCGGGGCGGGAAATGAAATACGACGAGCCTCTGTCGTTACTCTCTGGATCATGTTTTAATAATTCGTCACGGGAACGCTCTTCGCTCCAACCATGTTTAACTAGTGTGTTTTTGACGAACTGGGATGGAAAAATGTAATTGAATATAATGGATAGAAAACTAAAACAATTTTAGTTCAATAACGTAGGTATATTATTCGATGAATAATGAAAACAATGATTAAGAAAATTATACAGTTAAATCATTATTGCACTATTTTCATTTTTTTTTTTTTTTTCTTTGTATAGGCTTGTGTTTTACCACAATCTCACTATGGTAGGTGATGATGTGGCCGAAGGTGGTAAGCACACAAAGCCTAGAAGGATATACATGTAATATGGTGGCAAATTTAGTAAAGCCATTCATAAGTGCCCTCCTAGGGCTTAAACTGAATTAATCACTTTGAAAAATAAAGTGTGAAAAAGATGCTGGGTATACACAATGTTGAGACGATTTTAACCTTAAAAGTCATTATCAACACTTACCAGTGGGGGTATTTCCGGGAACATTTCCAGCATGTTCCTGAATCGTCTCTCCTTGACAGCAGTAGTGAGCTCAACTGCTGGAGGATTGGGTTTAGGAACAGGTGGTGTGGCCCGCATCATAATCAAGGTCTTCTTGGCCGGCGATGAGTCATCAGAGTCAGAATCCACAACACGGATCCGTTTGTATACTATTGGTCCGTTCCTGGCCACTGTGTTTGGGGCTGGCATTCTAATTTGATTTTGTTGTTCTATAAGAGAGAGTTGACATATTATTTTTAAATGAAGATCTGTGTCATATTGTGTTTGCAGTGTGCTACATAAATAAACTTGTCATATTTTCATTAGAGTATGATAAGCATTCTCTAAAACTAAAGGTTTAACCTGTAAATATATTTGACATCATACAATCTTGAATCTTCTATACATATAATAAATCTGTAGAACGGCTGTCTGTATATTATTTTTTTCTAGCAAATCTGGAGTGTGGGTGATGTAGAAAGAGTAACAAAATGCAAAGAAAGAGAGAAAAGATTCTGTCTGTCTTGTTTGATTTTCGTGGGGTTTTCACAGGTTTATTAAGCTGAGCTTGACGCGTTAAAGAAAGTATAGATATGGATATTTTATAAAGTCTGCGCAAGCGAAGCCGTGGGCGAATAGCTAGTTGAATAATAATTTGCAATTCTTTGTGTTATTGTAATCATGGCAAATCTTAAAATAAAATAAGTCGATTTATTACTAGATTCCCGGCTACTTGAAATATTTCAGTATGTTTCATTATTTCTATCAAATTTATAGCTCACCTGAAATAGGTTAGGAAATGCTGCCTAATTAGGAAACAAGGCTTAATTTCCCAAAAACCTTATTGCTTGCAGACATCATGAAAGGCAAATTTCAGTCTTTGCACTGCAGTAATTAGCGATTTAGACACCTGATTTGTAATTTTAATACTGATAGATCTAGTACTAGTTCGACAATATGTTGCCCCAAGAAACTATATTAAAAATTTTCCATTTTCATGTTATGTCTACATTCTTGTCTTACATAATAAGATGAATATCAAGCAAAAATTATTCAAGGCCTTGTGTTTATAAATAATTGAGCTAACAGGTTTATTACAGGAGACAAAGGTTTGCCATAAAGATGTAAATCAATAAACTAAACATGTCCCCAAATGTATCCAACCATCAGCAAGTCACTAGAATAATTTATTTATTTGTAGAGGTTGCATTTATTTTGTATACAATGCTTTGAAAGTATTATGCAATATGAAATGAAAATATTTTTTATTCAAATAGGCCTTCACAAGCACTTATGAATAGTCTGACTCTAATGCTCGGTTCGGAAGGTTGCTTTTACTGAGAAGAGCCGGCAAGAAACTCAGCAATTACTCTTTTCAAAACCAACTCAGATTTATTACATTAAATTATTTATCTAGTCTCACTGACAATATATGTTATAACAAAAAAAAAAAAAACAAAATGATGAGTGACATAGTTAATAAATAGACAGCAAATTTAAGCAGACCAGCCCCCACAAACAGCACCTGTTCACAAGTATGACGCATGTGGCAGCCATCGCCCTCCTCGCACATATTGTAGGGAAGTGAGCGACCCGCCACACGACGCCGCCGCAAGCAAAGGCCTCAAAGTGAGCATGACTACCTTAAGCTTGCTAAAAAGAAAAACAATTTCATGGAATATGAATAATGAGGATTTAAGTTTACCAAAGAATCAATTTAAATTAAGAAGTGTAAGCAACACATACCTTTTTGTTATAAATTTTGCTGGGTATGCATTATTACCTAATGAACACATTGTCATGCATAGATAAGACTAAGCAAAGGTTGTATTAAATTGCCTTTAGATTTTAATATTAAAGACATGAACATTGTTTTGTATCAGTTGTAAGAAATGTTTTATTATTTCAAATCTATACTTAATATTATAAAGCTAAAGAATTTGTTTGTTTGAATGCGCTAATCTCAGGAACTACTGGTTTGATTTGAAAAATTATTTCAGTGTTGGATAGCCCATTTATCGAGGAAGGCTATAGGCTACTTTTTATCCTGGGAAAACACAAGATCCCTCGGGAACACGGGTGAAACCGCAGGGCAGAACCTAGTTATACAATCAATGTCTTTTTAAAGCTTCATATTGTATGACCCATAGAATAAAGCTTCAAATTTGCTGAACACAAGTCATTAATAGTTAAAGTAAAGTAGTTAAAGTATTAATAGTTCCCAATATATATAAATATACCATATATTCATGACAAAATATAAAACACAAATGTAATCATTATTACAACAGTAACTATAACAGAACAAAACATAATAATATACAAATTATCCGTAAGTTATGTGAAAACAGAATTTTAGTCCAATGCATCTTTCATGTTTAAGTTATGCTTGTGTAGCCAGAAACTTCCTCTATGCTTACACAAATTGGTTCAGTCCAGTTGTTTTCAAGCATCCTGGTATTTATAAAAAAAAAGATTTTTATTTGTTTCATCCTCATTGATTCTAAATATCTTCATTGTTCAGATAGGGTTACCTTTAGGTACTTATTTATTATTGAAGAAAAATAAGATGGGGTAACATATAAGGCTCTATGTACCGATTCGTCCACTCCATCAAACATTTGGTATCAGACTAAATATGTAGCATTGAATTTCATAGGATGAGTCAGGAATTTGAAATGAGTATAGAAATTCATAACAGCTGATTATGTTTTGATCGAACTTTCTTCTCAATTTGACAGGTAATCGAAACCTTGAATTGAAAGAACCCACAGCATGGGTCAGTGAACATGGTCCTAGCTCCTCGTGGACCAGGGTCCTAAACACGTGTCACATACAACACTTCATCGCTACAAATTATTATAAGTTTAACTCACGAGAATTCGACGAGGACGCCGTAATCGTTACCGGACCACTCGGCCCATTTGGACCATTGGGTTTTCTTTGAAACCTGTACTGTCTCAAATAACTCAACACACTTGGACTGGTACTGTTAGACATTATTACACAGTATGTCCCAGACCTTTACAGCTCTAATCGTATACAGATCGAAAGTTCTTTGATAAAAAAAAAATTAAGTTTTACGAAAAAAATTGTCACACCACACAAGCACAGCACGAAGACAACACTACGGCCATTTTTATCCGCGAGACTGCATGCAAAACTAATGGACCAATCATAAATGTTGTTAAAATTGGACCTAACTATATCAACCAATACGCGCTAGGTAGAATTATTGTTAACGAATTACAACAATTTTTACGACGTAAAACAGCCAATGCGTAAACACAAGTCACTGTGCTGTAATATAAAAAAAAAGAACTTAGAAAAAAAAAACGTTTTAAAATGTTGCAAGCCAAAATAAGTATTGGATCGTTTCGCTTATTTATGTCTATTACTCAAAGTTGCTTTATGCTCTAAGCTCGAAACCGATCAAATAGCTTATTGAAAATCGTAGCATTACAACGCTAGTTATACACACACACACATCAGCTGAAAATCAGCGCAGTAATTATTTGCAGCACATGCTGAGCTGGTGCCTTTTGGACCCTTCTAGTACAATAAAGTTGTTTCATTTATTTATTTTATTCTATTATTATGATTGCAGTTTTTTGTGTGCATTTGTATTTTTTTTCTAATTAGGGTAGTGTAATAACCACTTAAATCTTCCAATGTATCTCCACTAGGGGTGCTACCTTCACATACGATCCTAACTATAATATTATATATGCGAAAGTGAGTTTGTTTGTTACCTTTTCACGCTTAAACCGCTGAACTGAACGCGATGAAATTTGGTACGCAGATAGCCTATAGTACGGAGAAGAACATAGCCTACTTTTTATCCCGGGAAAACATAATATCCCTGGGGAACGCGGGTGAAACCGCGGGCCGGAACCTAGTAATTAAATACCTTTAATTTGTAATGGACCGTCCCGCATTCGCCGGGACCGTCCCGTAATGACATTTGTATTCCCGCATTGCAATACTTAATGAAATAGTCCCGCAAATAGTCTAAGTCGTGATAAGTCGTCCCGTATGTCCCGCTTTCCTCGTTTCCTATCGTCTCCCTCGCATAAAGCTGGGAATACACGTCAGATTTTTTCATCCGATAGTCGGATCCGATAGTCTGATCAGACTATTGGAAGGCATTAGAGCCATTACTTTGTTTGAACATACAATACACGTCCAATTCAATAGTCGAATTGTATTGAATGTTCGCCGGCTTCCGATAGTCGGATCCGACTATCGGAAGTAACTAGTATCGCATGCGCTTAAAAAATCAAACGTGAGAAAGCGTTGATTGACTAGATTTTAAAGCAAACTCAATATAGGTACTCATTTGAACATTACGCGAGAAATGATCTTGGGCGGCGATTTGGACGATACACCAATTGGGAATATGCATGATTTTTACTATAATAAAAGCTCATTCATATGAAACAGCAGAAAAAATATCTAAGATATAAGCCATCAAAGATTTTTCTCTAACTCTTTCTAGTAAAATAGAATTTCGTAGGTATGGAGTTTTAATGGTCGTAATGTTAAATGACGTCACAAATCATGTCGGATCTCTCTGTATAATTAGTCGTTTAAAATGCTTGTTATCTTCCGTATTTCATGGCAGATTTTAATTTCACTTTTTGACATTATTCGTCTTTGTCGGCATATAGTTTCCTCTACCTGTCACGTCAATCCATTGTTCTCTGGCGTTCGGTTCTTTAGGAAACCTAAAATTTATTATCTATTGCATAAGTGACATTGCAAATTCGGTCACATCCATTCAATATTTTATTTACTCAAAATACGTCTAACTAAAAATATACTATCATTAATTAAATACAAAATAATTCAAAAATTATCTTTGTCAATCGTAAATATAGTTAAAAATTCTATCGATGATTTTATTTAACAACATGGTCACCTCACTATCGATAAAATGGCGCCGAGCAATGTCAATGGTCGAAGTGTAGAGGACGCAATGAATGCAGTACATTGCAAGCGGACTTGGTCATTGCGTTGATTAAGCGAGTGCACATAGGGCATTGTATATATATTTTTTAATTTGTAGCAATAATGTTGTTAATGTTTGGAATTTCATATTGATCAGTATATTTTTATGTTTTTTACAAATAATGTAGTAATTAAATGTTATTTTCGACTTACCGATTGAAAGATATACCTCCTCGCTCTATACTTGAGGTCTGACTTTTTGTCTTACAACACGGCATTATAAAGCAGAGGTCTGTTCTCCGAAGTAGTACTCTCTAGTATATGTGTATTATCTATGAGTAGTACGAAGCGCACTAAACGCGGTGAAAGAATGAATCGGTCAAGTTATGATGTTCGAATCATAATTGTGGCGCGCTTGCCACGCCCACATTACCTTTCCAACCTTATTTACCTATTCCGTGGTCGTAAAGTAACATGGCTTCCAGCGTTTTCATCAAACTACGCGCACCGAGACAATTTTCAAAATTGGGTGTAATACCCTATTGTAAAATTTGATATGGGCTGCTGTGCAAACTTTTTGGACATTCTGAACCAAAACCCAGAACTAGTAAAAAAATGCCACTCAAAATATGACTTTAAAAATAAATTTTAATTCAGTAATAGTGTTGTTTGTTTCTAATTTCAGTATACCACCAACAATTCCAACAAATCCTCCCTAAGTCTTGTTGAGACTTGTTGTGGACAGGGGTGGATGTCCCGCATTGACTTATTATAAAGTTGGCCGCCTTATGTTATATTATCCTCAAAACTATGAAACTCTTTGCTTTTTATTTGCTAATGTTGTGACATTTTAACGGATATAAACAACATTAACACTTGCAGTAGTAGTAAAAGTAAAAGTGTTTTGTCTTAGTAATAATACCATTGTCTAAGGCTGCCTATCCAAAGAGGAGCGAGCGAAGCGAAAAAAAAACTCACTAGTTTAGTTGTTTACTGGTATTCAGCTAGTGTTCCGTACCATTTTAATGTTTTTTTAGCTTACCACACTGCCACTCATGTCTTTTTTCTTGAATTGACTTGTCTGCCTGCATCTGTCAGATTAATAGGTGCGGCCATGTTGATCTGTAGTGAATAAAATCGTGATAATTTGCTTTTATGGAATAAAAATTGGCACAATATGCCCAAATGCGACCCCACGACGAGATATCTCCCTGCGACATTCGCCTGGACATTACTTTTGGGCACAACATTCCTGTTTTTTTATTTTCCGTAAGTATACAAAGTCGTTTGTGTAGCACCTAATCTCATTTTTCAGTTTGTCAACTTTCACACGGGCTTAGTTTAAATAAAGCTATTAATAACATGAAGCTGAACCTTTGCCCTATTTGTATGTGTATTTATTCTACCCCTGCCGCAAATATGGTTCGATTTATTTACGTTTCAATCGCGACATTTCCAGTGTAGGCATACGAGGCCATGTCTCTTGTAATTAATGTCATATTTACAATACCACATAATTAGTAAATTAATTAGAATCAGATATTGTGTTCGATATAAACTTGGTGATGTGTCGTCATATTAATTCATACCTGTTTCCTGTGTATGGGCCCAATTTGGATAAACAAAAGGTGTCCAATTACTAATTGGACACCTTTAAATTAAAAAGTGTTTATAAAAAATGTGTAGTTCTATCTATTTTAATTGGATTATGTATGCCATAAGAATATAGGCTCTATAAATCAGGATACAATTGTTTATTAAATGGACACTAACATTGATAAATCCATTTACAATGACCAATAATATTGTACCGTATATCCGCAAATGTAGAAGTTTGTCTTCTTGAAACTTCACACTAACTTCTACATACAATAAGTATTACTATATTTTTTAAAAGACATGGAATCTGAACAGGTTCAGTAGCCAAACCCTTATAATTTCATCCTATCCATTTGTCTGTATTTCACAGCCATTGTACTTTAGAGATTATTGGCACTATATACATGATATTTGAATGTTAGGTGCTTTTTATGGTTATTTATTAATTAATGGTGGAGTTAAGTGCAGTGCAAAAAATGGTCAGAGATTAGTCTTAGAAAAATATGCAATGGCACTACATATATGTAACAGAAAGAACTTTGGAAGTAATAAGAAGTTTCATAATTACTCTTTTATTTAAATTGGTAAGGTTCTGAGGCAGTGAAAATTCTGCCCCCCCCTCATTATCAACTATTGGATGGTAAATTGTGTAAAGTAGTAGAACATAAAAACAATTTCAAGGAACATAAGTTTGAATGAAATATGTTGTGTAGTTTTGATATATTGGATATTTTTGGTAACTCGCTATTTGAGTTTTGTGACAATAGATATAACTTCCATTTTCCAGTGCCTATAACAGCTCAAAATAGATAGAAGACAGAAAAACTGATTAAAAGTGTTTTTATACTCTTTGCTGCATGCTCAAGTCATTACAAGGAACTCTTTCTAATTGAGTGTTTTTCACAATTTTCACCTACCTAGGTGAAAAATATTATAGTCATTACCATGCATTATGCTTTGTGAATAAGACAAGTTATTGTTAATTGTTCTACAAAACTATCAGACTATGTAGGTATAATAAGTTAGTTAATTACCCTTTCTACTATTTTTTACTTTCACTCTTACACAAAGATGAGTATGCTTATACTTTTATTATGCAATATTTTTGGTTAATACATTTAATTAATTTATTTCACTACCAATATTTACTTGTCTCTCTTCCATAAATAATTTGGGGAAAAATTAACAAGAATTCTTGCCAGTTCCCATCTTTATAGGAATTTTGGAATAAGATAAGTTCATTATAATATCGCATTTTTTTTATGAACCACTGAAGGAATCCAATTTACTTGATCTATTTGTATGTATTTTTTAAATTCTTTTGCCTCTTTCAGGTGTCAATACTACCTAATCAACTATCCATGGGTACCAGCATACCAAGGTGTCATAACGTTTTTTGTTTTGGCCAATTTTACACTGGCCACTTTCATGGACCCGGGAGTTATACCAAAAGGTAATCATTTTTTGATAAATTATTGTCTTTATGTCAACTACCCTAGAAGGGGTTTCAGTTTTTATCATTATTAACAAGAGGCTATATGTCCCATTTTATTCTAAGGGTCCTAATACTGGGCTATAGATTTACATGTTTAAAAAAATACTTATTTATCAAATCTGAATATTACCAAAGATACATATTGACTAGAAATCAATAAATGATGTATGTATGTACTAATTTATTTGACATTAGTTAGTCTTATTGGATGCTATCATAAAACTATTTTGAGGGTGTGCCCATTTGTTTGGGTACTAAGCATGGACAGATTTAGGCAATAGTAATAGGCAGTAAGCGACTGTTACTAAGTACTGACTGGTTCAATTAGAATTACATTCAACCCTTTTAAGCCCTCTTTACTATAAACTTGAAAGTAAAGTGCCTGGGTGGATATACACTGTTAATGTTTTTGTTTGTACAAAATAGTGGTTGGTGTGAATTAATGAATAAAAATAAAAATTCTCATTTGTTCTCTTTTATCTATCTTGCATTTGGTTACCCTAGGTAAGAGAATATTCTAGATGCTTAATATAATTCCCCGATATTTATCATGCAGGTCATCAATCCATATAACACAAAAAAGTACAGATAATTATATCATTGGGTCAAGGTTGCGGGATGTTCTTGAACTCGATTTTATTTATTCATTTACAGTTTTTATTGAGCTATTATAGCAACTTATGAAGAAAAATTTTTGAGTGCACAAAAGACTGATTAGAAACGCATTTATTTTTAATAAAAAGTGCTTATTTTTCTAAAAATATTTTCGAAATAGGCTCTAGTTTTGCTGTTAATTTTGCTGATTTATTGCAAGCATTTTTTTTTTATTTTTTATATATACAAGCATTCTAAATATAACTATTTTAGTACCTGGATGACTGGATGTATTTTTTTTAAACGACGTTTTCTAAAAATGAAACCTAGCTACATCGATTTATCGCCCTTAAAACCCCCTGCATACTAAATTTCATGAAAATCGTTGGAGCCGTTTCCGAGATTCAGATTATATATATAGATATATACCTATATATATACAAGAATTGCTCGTTTAAAGGTATTAATTAGATAAGTTTAATTTTAATTAAATAACTATGTGGGCAGGCCACATAGTTGAATTCAGAATCCACTATCTACAATCACTATATTGAAGTATAACTTATTCAAGATCAAATAAAAAATTGCATAGTATGGTTATTTAGGGCATAAACTCTAAACAACTTAATTTTATTCTACTAGGTACATATTCACTATTAAGTGCACTCAAAATTATAAATGTAACATAGGTTTTGGGGTTAATCCATCAGTCAACATTACACATTGTTTCTTATCTATGTAAGCAAGATAAAGCTTCTGCAATTAATTATTTGATAACAGTTGATGTTTTATTTAATAAACCACAAGCAATCTCAGTTTGTTATGAAGTACATTGACTTTATAACGCCTTTATAGGAGCTAGGTACGTAGGTTGAAATCACTACAACATATTATAAAACTAAAGTCTCCCGCCGCGTCTGTCTGTCTGTATGTTCGCGATGACCTCAAAAATTACTGAACGGATTTTCATACGGCTTTCATCAATATAGAGTGATTAATGAAGAAGATTTAAGTATATAATTCATACATGGTTTAGTGTAAATTGGAACATGATGATGATTGTTCGGAAAAAATCATGCCGACTGGAGGCTTTATTTGCGTGCGCCGCGTAAACCTATAGAAGTATAGTTATAATATACGTATTTAAAAAATAATTGGCGTATATGCTCTGCTACCCGAGCTTAGCGGGGGCGGGTCGCTAGTACATTTAGAAATGCCCTTAACTCATCAGTTTTTTTAACTTTTTTTTTTTAAATAATAAATTTATTTGCAAGAACATGGTGACAATGGTGACAAAGACAGATTGTAATAAGTATATCTCACATTCAACCGAGGACATGGCATTCCCCTAAATTACATTTCACAGAAACAACTTTATGTCAGCTTTAGTCAGCTATTAATCAAATAAAAATGCAAGAAAGACAAAGAATAGAATATATGTTTCCTTTAAGCCCACATGATACCTGAATAGGGGTAGGCAGCAAGGATTTTGAATTGCAAAGTAGCCATAATAAGTATTTATGTAACAAATTTATACGACCTGTGTACTATTAAACATTTGCATTTTGATTATAATATTGAGTCACAAAGCAGTACATACTGTGATTTACTTGAAACCAAAATAGGTCTTATGCACATTTGCTGTTGGGATTACTTTTGTGTGGACCATAGATTAACACTCATAAGAACATGTAATTGCATAAACTGAGTAAATATAAAAATGTTATATTAACATCTATGACCTATTATTTATGGTTAAAGGTTTCGCTGTGTACGACATACATAGCTCGAAGAGTTGATAGAAAAGAAAGGGTTTCAATTTGCGTCCACGTATCGAAAAGCACAGAGCGGAAAGCCACTAGGTTGACCGACGTGTGACGGCCTAGTTAGGGCCACTGGAAGCCGCTGGATGCAAGCGGTTCAGGATCGTTCAGTAATCTATGTGATTTCATTTTAAAACAGCAAACAGATGGCCTTGCCATCCCTTTTATAATATTAGTAAGAATTTATAAGGATAAGTGTTCTCATTTTCTCAACATACTAGCATAAATAGTCACTTTTTTATTTGATAGTTTATTTATTATGCTAATCAAAAGATTATTATAATTACTTACCTAGCGACTAATTAATGCTCGTATGTTAAGCTCCTTAATTGGTAAGTAGGCGTTATCCTTCGACTATATTATAATATAGTATAGGTATTATTTCTTTGAGCGTAACAGATTAGATTATCCTCATTTAGTTTTGAATTTATCCAAGTTGACAATCAGGTTCGAGATGATTAAGAGCCTGTATTGTTGCAACTTCTTAATGAAAAACAAAACGTGTTCATACAAGCTCAATTCTTGGATGAATGTAATTTTTTATGAATCATTGGTACCTTACATTGTATTTTACCTACAAAACATGCGTTGTTTGTTACTAATATTTAGTCTACGCATCTATATCATACATCTTTTAATTAATTAACCAAGCATGAATCTGTGTCACTGTGTTAATAAGTTTAAACAAGTAAGGATACAAAACTCGTGGCAACCCTACCTTACGGTAAATTATGCCAAGGGTAGAAGTACAATGGAGGTCTTATTGTGGTTGTCTATTGTTCTAACGAATATGTGTCTTGTGTAGTATGCAATTAGGTCTTAATTATAGTGGTGTTTCTGTCTTCACACCCCCACACATAATTGAAATACCCATTTATATATATGCATTGCTTTATGGATGTTTAATGTTGCAGAAACATTGAATTTGCAAGTGTTAACTTCAATTATGAATTTATGATGGAAACTTAATGATGTTACAAGATTTTATACGAATTAGGTACTGGCAATTTGAATAAAAATGGCATGGTATTGTTAATAGAAAAGAAAATATTAAACCGGTCTCCATGATGGTGGCCTAAACCCAGTATAATCATAATCTTTATACCTCCTAAAAATAGATTTCTTTAGTAATTAATTAAATCGTATCCAATTTGGGTATGTATGTTTAGTATGCGGGTTTTTTTTAACTAAATCTCGATGTGTTTCCAACAGCGCCACCTGACGAGGATAGAGAGGACGACTTCCGAGCGCCACTGTACCGAAGTGTGGAGATAAACGGTATAACTGTGCGCATGAAATGGTGCGTCACGTGCAAGTTCTACAGGCCGCCGCGATGCTCGCACTGCTCTGTTTGCAATCATTGCATAGAGGCGAGTATTATTTACTTACTTTGTAGTCTACCATATTCAAATTGATTGATTCTATTTCCAAGCACGCACCTACCAGTTTGTTCCGGCAGCTGCACTTGAGCGCCAGTTCTCTTCTACGTTATGTCAGACGGCTGACAAGCAGGCAGCCAGTCCACGTGATTGTAAAGTGGCTACCTTATCAATGACTTCATTAAACTAACAGCTTGAATCTGTCTAATAAAAACTGAATATGATATATATTTTCCTTCAGACATTCGATCACCACTGCCCGTGGGTGAATAATTGCATCGGGCGTCGTAACTACAGATTCTTTTTCTTCTTCCTAATATCGCTGTCCATACACATGCTCAGCATATTCGGACTCAGTCTCTACCATATCATGAACATGGAGAAGCAGTTCACGCAAGTGCAGCCCATTGTGTCGTATCCTTTGAAAATAGACTTTAAGTTAAAAGTCATTGAAGTGGTTTTGGCTAATTTGATTTTGATGATAAAAGTTTCTAAGTTGGGGGTCCAAATTGAAGCTCACCGAGGCTATACCAGGAGCCCTAGACAAGATTGAGTAAAAAAGCTACTTTATAAATAATCACGTGATAATTTTATTTCATTGTGCCAGTAATCAAGAGGATGTTTTTTTTTATTAGACTAGCTTCCACCCCTCAGTTTTACCAGGGTTGCCATGGGGTCTTATATTTTTTCGGGTTAAAAAGTATCATATGTTTCATGCAAATCCGTTGAGTCATTTATGCATGAATGAGTTTTTCCAATTTAAACTTTACATTTATCATTAGTAGATTAGGTCTAACCTGGCTTGTGTTGACCACAATCTCACCAAAACAATTGATGATTTGGCCGAAGATGATAAGCAGACAAAGCCTATATTATTAAAATGTAACCGCATATTGAGCTTAATAGGTGCCTTTACCACTAATTCAAAGGTCAGCTAGGATCTGGTCATCAGCTAAATTAACAGTATGATTTAATTCCTTAACCACCTCACACAGGATGGTAATAATGGGCATAATCGCACTATTAGCTATACCGATATTCGGTTTGACGGGCTTCCACATGGTGCTGGTCTCGCGAGGCCGCACCACAAATGAACAGGTGACCGGCAAGTTCACCGGCGGGTACAATCCCTTTTCTAAGGGCTGTTGGTACAATTGTTGTTACGCGCAATTTGGACCTCAGTATCCAAGGTAAGCTCTATAGGCATTCTGTTTATGACGGTGTTTATGGTGTTCCGTTTAACTAAGACGATCTGCTTTGTGTGGAACTGGTGGGGTTCCATTGGGTTATCGGTTATAGAAAAGTGTAGTATATATTTCAAACAATCATCTGAGGTGCGGTCGTGGCCCCAATTTCTCAATGAGCGTCTCAGTTGAATAGTACGCCTGTAGTATAATGAAAAAAATATAGTTAATATCAAATGGAAGGGGAAGGCATGGCATATCGCGAACTAAATCACTAAATTAAGAATAAATTAATTTATATTGCAAGCATTTTTTCAAATCATTGAAGCTCTTTTTTGCTTCAGGTTACGATAAAAGAATCTAATGGGGCTTGAAAATGAAGTGAAGGATGTCTTTGTCGATATCCGCTTAAGGTTTGCCTTCCCTTTCCTGCTGATAGGTATTTTATTTAGCAAATTGTTTTTAAATTATCCCATACCTTGCTGACTGTTCAATATTGATTAAGCTCGTCTCACATGGCACGCTATCTCTTGATATATGCAGATACTTGACAAATATTATCTGCGTCGTGTGTTTTTTTCAAATAGAGCAAAAAAAACGTTCAAAATTCAAACCTATTTCATGAAGGCAGGTTTCATTGTAATCCGGTTCACCGTCTCTTTCTTTCTAGGAGCAATACTTTTAGGTATAAACTGTAGTTATATCAGTATCCATCACTACCAAAGTGCCTCACTGAATTACCAAATAAATATTTTAAAATAAAATTGCAAGACTGGCTTATGGATAAATGTTTCTATTCCATAAATGACTTACTATCTAACTAAATGTAAAGACAATTTTTATTTTATTTTTTATTGTGAATGAATTGACGGGCTCTGTGACTATTGTGAATATTGTGATATGGTGATGTTGTAATGATTGTTTAAATTGTAATAATATAATATTTGACATTTATTAATATAACTAATTTTTATTATAAGAAGACCAATTAGTGGGACATCTTGTTAACTTTTTTTTTTTTTTGTAATGAGTATCTTATTGTAGCTTCAATAATTTTTCAAATGCATGCCCATATGCTGTCATTAATTTTTGCATGCCAGGTCTTGGCTGAATATGATTGCTGCTCATTTTATATGTACCACCATTTTAACCATATTCTAGCAAATAAAGTTTATTATTATTATTATTATCCATGTAAACTACCAGCCACTGTTTCCATTTCCAGTCTCGTCCGGCCTTCTAAATACGTGTACAAGAGCGGCAAGAAGCGGCGCGACATGCCGGCGACGCACTCCGCCTCGGCCATATCCACTATAGCGACCGACACGCACCAGGTAAAGACGTACACGGCGGACAATGGAGCCGCGCACCGGCCGGCGGGGGCCCACGTACACTACAACAAGGTGAGGGCCAGACTGGCTTGTGCTGTCATGCTACATTATCTTATATATTTTTTTAATTATTCCAGTACTGTTAGGGACTATGCAAATTATATTATAGGTACTTTTTTGAATGTATAAACAATGTTTTACTTCTTTCGTTTTTTCTGTTAGCTTTGTTACATTTGTAAAAGAGAAAGTTTGTGTGTGTGTTTGTCACCACTCAGCTCCGTTATGACTGAACGGATTTGGATGAGAAGAATAACATAGTAAAAGGTTTTTTTTGCTAAAAATTTCATTTTTAATTCAAGCTTTTTTGGTGACAGCTCTTTTTGTTGACTGTACTTGCATTGTCTTCCAATATACTAATGTATACTAAATATCAAGTCAATCTGACCACTGGAAGTGGGTGAAATTCGATTTGCCAGATTCCACCCGGACAAACATACATTGCAAGTTAATAACAAGCTTGTAAAAATAAAGTTCCCTGGGATCGCGTGTGAAACCGCGGAGCAGAAGCTAGTGATTTATAATTCAATAGGTTGATATGACGGAATTTATACACGGTCCCAGATAGATTCCTTGAAAATAAATGTAATAACAATCTAGGGTTTTTTTTTAAACCATTATATTAGTTACTTAGTTGTTTATTTACAAAATTACTAAAAAAAAACTTTAATAAAAAATTCTATCGTCATTATAAAACTTCATACCACAGTCATACTTTCATTCCATAATATAATATTTAGAAGCTAAAAAATATATTAATTTGAATATCAATTCATAATGGTCATAATCTCATGCTTCATTAGAGCACAAAATCGCTTGATACCATAACAAACAACAGTAGTTAACATTTAGTTATCATGCTTTTAGAGCAATTACATACCTTCAATTCACTAATATAAGGATCAATATTGCACGGCACCAATTTTAAATACAAAAGTGAATTGAAGACATGGTATGTCTGGCTCTCTACTAATCTTTTCTCCAAGCATATTTAGGTTTAAAGGATTGTAAAATAATAATATATGTATTTATTTCTGTCACTGGCAAATTAATGTCCATTTTAGATATCAATTTATTTTTTATATAAGGCTGCGTCTACACTGTCTCATTGGTAAATTTTGTCATTCAAAAATTATAATTACAAATCAATAAATCATCTGAAAATTGTCATGCAATATTTCTATACGTTTTCCTTTTGATATCCCATAACTCTAAGGTTATATACATTCTATAAGTAAAAATGATACAAATAGTCCAAGAACAAGTGTTCCAAAATAAATAGTTTCGAAGATATCATCAACCATAAATAAATAAATAATAAAATTGTCACCTGTATGACGAATCCTTATTTTACGTTGCTACAAAACTTACAACAAAATATACACTCTCTATGTGTATCTAGGCTTCATTGATAAGTACGAGTAGGTACATCGTTTTCATTCAAAAATCATTCATATTTAAAGCTAAAAAAATGCGACGTTGCCATATTTCACGTAAAGGTGTTTTACATAAGTAATCGTGACTTTGTGGAATTATTTTGTATGAAAAATTAAAACGAAAAAAAAAATATAATTGAAAAATAATTCATATGCCACTCGATTCTTTTACATGGTCTTATTAATACCCTAGAGATATGGGATATCAAAAAGAACACGTTGTATATTAGGACACTTTTTAACTGTCATCAGAACTAATCTTTGTAATACACAGTATCCTAGTTATTACACTTGCAAGACTCGTTATTTATTAGCTACCCAGTTTATTTTAATATTTTTATTAAATCACATAACTTTAAAAGCTATAAATTATTGGGCCCATTTTATCGAAAAATTTTAAGAATAACCGGCTGACCGACTGACATATCAACGCCCAGCCCAAACTCCTGGGGCTAGGACCGTGAAAATTTGCACGTGGGTTTCTGGGACACAAAGGATTTTTGAAAATTCTACCCCTATGAGGTTAAAATAGAGATTCGCTGGTGAAAACGCGGATCGGAAAGCTAGTATTAATATTTGGGGCGGCATCGAGAGTCAATTCCAAGTATAAGCAAGGTAGGCCCCCATGACGTTGGTCCCGGTCCCGGTCCCCAGTTGTCCCCGGGACGCGAGCACGAGCACGAGGAGGGCGAGGGCGAGATGGAGGGCCCGGCCGCCTCGCAGAGCAAGGACTGCGAGCCCACCCCGCCGCCCATGCAGCGGCGCCCCGACGCCGCCAACCTGTTCCCGCCGGCCGAGCCGCATCACCACCTGCCGCCGAGGCCGCACCATTATCCACGGTTGAGTCCGCTCTCTAGGAATACTAGGTGACTTGCCTCATACTCTTGCTTCTCCTTTGTTTTTAGGATTTTTAGGTGATGATGCGACGAAATTAGGTGTCAAAGTTTGAAAATGGCAGGTTTATCATCCAGGCCTCGACCCTTACGCCATCGGTGTAAGATCGGTGGTATTAAAACGAGTGCTCTGTATGATTCGCGGGCGACGCTACCTAGTGAGAATCCTTTCCGAGTATAGTTGTTTGTTTTTACGTGTGTGCCCGAAATAATATTGGAACAATGTTAAACCTCAATAAACGATTATGAGCCCATAGTATTCTGCGGGTCCAGTGGGTATTGGTTCAAATCACTGGCCGTTTGGAGAGGTTCCTCTTATATTGGAGACGTATTGAGCTATTGATGATGAGTGTTCCCCAGCTGATCAAAAGCCAGTGCTCTCTATTCCTGGAAACACAAGACTCTACTCTATTTGAAACATGCATCATACCACAATTCGCAGCCACGGCGGCACGACAACCTCCGGGTACCGAGTGGTGATGGAACCGCTCCGGTACGAGGCGGGGTCGAACGGGGGCGCGCGGCCCTCGCCGACCATGCAGCAGCGGATCAAGGCGCTCGGGGTGCCCACCCCGCTCGCTGTCAGCAGTCCTGTCAGAAGGTATGTCGGGGCCCACCCCGACCAGGTCAGGGCGGGGTTGGGATGGGGATGGGGTGGAGACTGAAGGGGTACGTGAAAGTGATAGGTAAAGGATGAAGATTTTTTTTTAAGGCTTTTAGTCTATTTGAAAGGCGACGACGATGACCAATATATTTTAATTGGATACAAACATAATTTAAGAAGACGGGTTTGATCCTAATGCCTATAATCGGGAGGTCCTGGAGGACCTATAATTAGGAGAAGTGATGTAAAATTTTCATGGCCATGCTAGTTCTGCATGGTGAATTGATTTTTAACTGTCCATCATATTTTGATTGTGAATATCAAAGAAAACTAAGAACTCCACATAAAAAATATACATGTTTTCAGTCTCCACTCCAAAATAAATGGTGTGAAATTTCAAAATTATGTACTGTGCCCAATTTCATAAAATTTATTCTTGATATATGTTGATAGCTCGATATTTCCAAATTATGGATTAATTGGCGATAAAATTCCAAAGGAGAGAATTGTTCCCATATATTTAATAGGTATTTATATTATTTCCCATTGTATCATGCCCTGTTCCTATCATTAACCGTTATGGTGTTCGAAAACTAAAAAGAAAGATCCCCCCTTTCCACCGGGAATGCATTGCTTATATGTTTTCGTTTTCATTGATTGTTAATTTGCATGTAAAATGGTTTGCATACTCACATGTTTAGATGGTGAAGAATTTAATGTTATTTTGGAAACACTTTTGTGTCGATATTATATTGTCATTGGTGTATATTTCGCTTTAATATCGTTATTAGGTTCGCTTGCTAGCATTTACGTTAAAACTCGTATTGAAATAGAATTATTAACTATTTGATCTTAGCAAAATTTTACCCCTAGCAAGTCTAGCCAAGTTGGCAGTACTTTGAAAAAAAAAAGACATTTATATTTTTTATAATTTTTCATTTAGACCGACTGGAAGGTGTGTAAGCGAACCTAAAATGTCATGTTTATCGGTGTTTGGTCGTACAAATTATTATAGGTAATCATATTAAAAATAACAATAAACAAATGCAATAAAATCTGAGCTCTAAATGACAAGTACTATGGATGATTTTTGAAGTGAAAACTTGTTTAGGCGCGTTGAGCACTTTTTGGGTGAACAAAAATCATGGAACTCGCGTCATCGTCACCGAACCCTTCCCATGAGCTACATGTATATTGTGTATATATGTACATATATATACCTCCGTGTGTTTTCACTTCTATCAGCAGTCCCCAAAGACTGCCCCGTTTATATATTTTAATCAGATTTGACTGCATTTGTGTGATACTTATCTATATCATATTAAGAATAACTGATTGTTTCCTATCCCGCATTATAATATATAATATACAGGAGTCCTATTTTATACGTATATTGATTTCTTTGTCGGTCTTTATAAAACTCACTCATACAAATAGCACTTGCGGTTCTAAGTAGAAATTATCCAAAGAAATCCGTTTTGGAATATTAATCATTGGTATAAATAGAATTTAGAACTCATTTTTAAATAGATACAATTTTCAACATCATAGTTAGTTACCTCAACTTACTAATGTATAAAAAGGGTTTGGTATCTTCAAACATCTGTATTTAAACATCACTATATAAAGACCAATAAAGAACTGAATGAAACAGTATAACTACGATTATAAACGCTGATTTCAGTTGCGGAAAACTAGGTCTCGTGTATGTTAAATATATCTAGGATTTGCTTCATATTTTGTGAACAAAGTACTTTTTTGAAGGGAAAACTTCTTTAGCCGCGTTGAGCGTTTTTGGAGGGGAAAAACTTATAGGTTCGCGTCACCGACATGCTCATGCTAATAGTATATCTATCTATAGCTATGAGTAATTGTTGCATATAATTTCAATTAGTCTTAAGTTAATAGTTTTCACTTCTATCGGCAGTCCCCATGACTGCCTGTTTATTTACTTAATTTTTTTATTTATAACCAGAGAAAGTATTTCTTTGATTTATGTGGTGTGACACTTAAGAACAACAAATCTAAAATTATCAAATTTTACGGACAATATAATCATGTCCCATCCCTTCCCAATCCACATTGCGTTTAATTTTGATTTACCAAAAACAGCCGGCCGTGTTAAGTAGCTCGAATATTTTAGAAAATAATTATATATACAGTTTTATTACACATATCTATCCCAAGTAAATAATCGTAGTGGTACTGTTGCGTAACTGATTGCATTATGTGAACGTTTACGCCTACCGCGGCAGGTGGACCTAACGCATACAGGCGACGCGTCGACGGTAAATCGTTACAGACATTGTGTTGTTTTTGTTTTCTGTGTGTGGTTTCTTTATTATGGAATGATGGAATTTATACTGTTAAATCATATTTAAAGTTTGTTCATTGTTCGAAGATATCTTATAAACATTTTTAACCAATTCCATCATATCATATAAAACATTAAATACTACTTCGTTTTTTTATAATCTGGTTGCACTGTTGAGTTGTTTTGCTAAAAAGAAAAAGAAATACCTATTTGACAGGTCAATAATTCGTATTCGAAAACTACCCTCAATTGGCAAATAAATTGAGAAGATTATTTGTGTCTTTCTTTTATACAGAACATCAATGCTTTATGGGATTATAAATATGTAAAAATATTGCGCCTTTTTAATTTATTTTGAAGTAACAGTATTGCTTCGTTTAGTATATTATTTTGTATATTTTATAAGCATGTCACCAATGTTTGCATTTGGATTTTTTTAATGGTAAAATTTAATAGAACGTTTGTCATAATTATTTAAATAATACCTACCCTCCACTCTGTAGGGGTGGTGTCCCATTATTTTTTGTATCTTGTATCATTTAGAATAGAATCTTTTTAATTCAATTGGGTCGGCCAAGTTAAAAATAGACATAATATTGACAAACGTAAAAACTTTAAAAGCGTTAGTAGAGAAGTAAGTTCTGCCTGTTAACTGCTTGTTATTTCTACTCTTATTGCAATCTTTTTGAAAAACTTTTCAATATCTTTATTAAAATTTAAACTGTACTGTTTCTTTAAATTATGGGTGGAATAAAAAAATTGTTACATGTATAATATACAGAAAATTATGGACGGTTTTTGTTTTAGTCCTATTTAATTCGGTAGTTCAGAGAACTGCAGTACTTTTATCCTATTTTTATTTATGTAACAGTAAAACTGACATAATCTGAAATTCAGAAATATTTAGGTATTTCTTGAATCGCCACCATATTTAATTTTGTACCCTCCAATATAGTATAACGGCAGAATTTACTGCAAATGTATTATTTTATTATTTTGTTTTGTTTGCAAGCTGTTGTCACAAAGTGGACCGCAGGCGTAGCGCGACTCACTATACAATGGCTGGTAAAAACTATCATCGGTTGTCTATGGTCGAGTTATGATCATAGACCATTTGATGCATTATGGTAATGATTTCTATGTATCATTATGTAATTTATTACTTTTTATATATCATTAAATGACATTTAGCTCTATGTAGTAGATTTTTGTTATTGCACCTATATATTGTATTATATAATTTGTTCGAGGTTGCTCTATGGACAAGTGTTTCAAGTATTTTCTCATTATTATTATTGAAATTGTAATATTGATATTTCTGAGTACTTCAATTAAATATTTTTGTAGTTTGTTTTTAGTTCAAGATTAAGTGTTAATTTATAGCCATAATATTTACCAATCCTACATCATAACAATTCACTTATATTTGATTTTTGTACAAATTGTGCCAAATTATTTTATTATATTGCTTTCATATTATTTATATTATGTAGTGTTTTTTTTTAAATAGTGTTTGTGATTCATTCTGGCCATTGTATATGCCGCGCTATCGTCTGTAGGGAATGTTGCATTTTATCCTGATAAAATATTATTATAAAATATGTATTTGTTAACTATCTGATGTCTAGAGAGACTAGGTACTACAAAACTGGATGTCTTTTCATTTGAATTTACCTAACACGTGATGTGTTTTAGCTCCTAATTACTAACATCATTTTTAGCAGGATAAGCATGCAATGAATAGCTTGCAGTAGTTGTTTTGTAGTTGTGTATGTACTAGTGTAATATAATGTGTAGTTGTGGCATGTGGCGTTGGCATGCTCCCCGCAAGTAGCTGGCGACCGCCACCGGACCAAAGTTCACGTGTTCAGAACCCGGTTGTCATACGATAACTATACTTTCATCCCTCACTTGTTTGACTGTAGATTTAATTTGCTAATGGTTACGTAGCGGTAGCACTCAGCTGTGTAAACGTCGACGGTGGAGTAGATGGGATTACGATAGGGTCGAATGATATAGTTGTCGTAATGATGACATTAAACGTATTTTACTGTCAATAAATAACTCGCTCGAGAAAAGAAATGAGTACTTAATTAAAATCTGAACCGATAGTCCGAGGGCGGCGACGCCGGTGGCGCGATCGCACGTGCAAACGCTTCGCCCCGCAGCTCCCTTCTCCTTCTGTCCGTAGGCCGTACGATAACGATAGCGAGGGCTCGGACGAGCTCGCGCGATTATACCCCTGACGTGCGCGCCGCGCCTGACAGGTCCAACCCGGGCACGCCCACGCAGCCGCGCCGGCCCGACTTCATCTCGGTGGGCGGCCGCGCCTCGCCCCAGCGCCGCTTCCTGTCCGAGGGCGAGCTGCTGCGGGCCGACCCGCCCGCGCACCGCCCCACCGCCGACGACATCCGCGAGCTGGCCGCCTCGCCCCAGCGCGGCAACTACCTGTGGGCCGAGCGGCCGCCCGCGCCGCCCCTGCACCCGCCCCTGCACCCGCCCCCGCCCCGCGGCGGCGTGCCCGTGTTCCCGCCGCACCCGCACCCGCACCAGTACCACCACCACCAGGCGGCGGGCGGGTCCCCGCTGCCCCGGCGGCGGCCGCCCCCCGCGCCGCAGCCCCCGCCCCCGCGGCCGGCGCGCCCGCTCTCGTTCGTGCGCGCGCTCGAGGTGCAGGACCAGCTGGACGCGCGCCCGCCGCCCGCGCAGGACCCGCCGCCGGACCGCGCCTCCGTCTACGACTGCAACTACGAGATCTCCGTGTGAGACCGAGCCCGAGCCCGCCTCCGCCTCGCGCTGCGGACCCTCGTCTAGCCGCGTCGCGACGGGCCGAGTGTCGATGTCGACCCTCCCTCGCCTTCGACTCCCTATTCCGTGCGATAGGCCAGTATCGAGACTCGATAACGATCGACGAGAGTCGATAGCGGCGGGCGGATACGGGTCGCGCGTGATTCCAAAGAAAACTGTTCGAACGTTCCCGCGGGACGACGGAGTCGACGCCTCGACTCGGCTACTTTAATTTTTGTGCAAAATTAAATTAGAACAATTTCGAACGACGACGTGTATCGTCGATATGACTGCGGACGTGTGCCGCGAGGAACCTAGCACGATACATTCGACGCGAGGTCCCGGAGTGATTGTGTCGTGTCGATAACTATAGGTTAGTAAGCTAACCGCGAAACTCGGGCTATCGCTCGTAAGATGTAATTAGAGTTTTATATGTATGTATATTTGCGAGTAATTTGTAACGTTGAAATTATATTTAACTGAATTTGTTGAAGAGAGTGTACATAGTCCCCCAGTGTTGTGATTCCGAGATGACATTTGTAGATAAATATATAATATGAAAGAGAGATTGTATCAGCACTCGTGTGTCTCAATTATTATGTATAAACATAAATATATATTATATTTATAAAGTTGTTTTACGTGGAGCTGTTGTATGTTTTAATTTAGGTTTAAAATTGACGTTTCAGGTTGGAGATTACGGAATTGACTGATTTTGTTATTCTGCCTCAATTTTTTTTAGTTTAACCTTTCTGCGAGCGCAGCGAGGTGTAGTTTCAGCCGCAGCGTTCATTGTATATTTAGAATTCTCAACGACAAAATATTAACTATTTTTGTTTCTGGAAACTATACAATAAACCTGATCTTCTACTACAATACATATATCTGTATGTGATGGTACCTACATTGTATTGACGCGTATAATGAACGCTGTGTAGTATAAAAATGTGCCAAATATTCCTTAGTCTAGAGCACGCATTATAGGTTTTATTTTTCTTTATTTGTTATCAAGTTTAGTTAGCAATTTTTCTTCAAACTCCACAGTTTCAGCAATATCCGGCCATTGCAAATTCCAATAAAATTATATAATGTCTAATATCGTTCCAGAAGTTATAATTTAATTTATTAATTTTCGATTCGGTACGCGATATGGAGAATACTGTCCGTATTATTATGTACACACGTATGTACATAACTTTTTCTTTTGGGTTGTGAAATCTTAAGTTGAAATTTTCTTATGAAAACCTTGTCCATACGGTTAGTGTATCGTAATAACAAACGGACAGAGAAGAGTGATCGATATAGTTCCTTTGTGCCATCAAATTATGGTACCTTATTGAGGACTGACAGTTTTAACACTTATTCCAATAAATGTTATTTATTTATGACAAAGCATCTTAAATGTAAACTTTAACTATATTTTGATTTTAGTGGATAATGTTAAAATTCGTCAGCCCTCTTACAATTGACGATAAAATAGAACTCAATTTAACGATTTCTTTTTTTATGTAAATCCTCGATGACAGTACTTAGGTATTTTACAAAAAAATATGTAAAAAGAAATTATATCTACACTGAGTGCACTGCACACATAAATATTAGGAGTTGGTTGAGATTAACCTGTACATAGCTATAGTATATATAGGTATATTTACAAACACAAAAATTTTGTAAAATATAATTTGAGAATGATATGATATATCATGTTTAATATCGATATATTCTCAAGAAAATTTGCTATAAAAAAGGTAACAATAATTTTCAATAACTTGGGATTTTTGTTGGAATATCTTATAAAATTATTATTGACCCGATAAAAGGTTATAATACAGGTGGTTTTTTTCAGGCCTTTCCTTTAGTTTGCCATTTAACATTACTTCCCAGAATTCGGTCCTTATAAGCGACACTATAGGATGACCCAAGAATATATATATATATTTTTAATTAATTCAAGTAAATTGTTTTTATTGTACAGTAGATATACAGTTTGAGTTGCCCTGTTGAAAAAAAACACCTGTATATATCTTATTTCACCAAACAAATAGTTTTATTGTATAGAAAAAAACACCTAATCTGTCTATTTATTAAGATTAAGAAATGTAAATAACCAGAAGTATAAAACGATACCTAAGGACAACTTTGTATAGAATTTGTGTAATAGAATATTTGTTGTGAATGTTACTATTTAATGTGAATCACAGTTTTTTTCTTGTATTTATTTTGTCGGCTGATTGCATTAATATATTTTCTTTCACAAAATAGACATATCATAGCGGCGTGTTTCTCTTTGAGCATAGTTATGCACCTGGTTACATAGAAGGTTCAGCGGCCTACTTGTTGATGATTTGAGAAAATATATCTTTAATTTTAGTCAAATGCTCCTACGTGTCTACACATTCCGTTATCCATTACTATGTTTATGGTAGAGTTACATATTTTGGCACGTTAGTTTTGTTAATGGTGCGTACTTAAAATATTGGCTATGTAATGACAAAGCACAGTAATGCATTATAGATATTATTATGAAGAAATGTTGTCCTAAATTTAATTTATGTGTTTGTCCATTAAAATGTAACATAAATATAAATGATTTATTTCTTTACATTATTTTGCCTTTAAATTAATGTAATTATTCTATCTCGTGATTATTTGCCTCCTATTACGATTGTTTGATTGAACATGTGAATTAAAGTAAATTGTTATCATGATGACGGGTAAAAGTAGTCCAAGTAGTTAGAAATAAAATAATTAAGAAATCTTTAGGCAACTGGTGTAAAATGATTTGTATTCAGAATTTTTTTAAACTCAATCCGGTCAAACCCATTCTAACAAATTTATCAAATAATCCTAAGAATTCAAATCGATAAATCAAGTTGAAAACTCCTACTGGTATGTTCCGGCAGTCGCATTTGAGAGCCAGTTTCCTCTAGGATTTGTGTGCGTACTTTCATCACTTACCATGGTGAGATTGTGGTCAAACAGGCATATAAATAGCAGAAAAAAAGAACCTCAATCAGTGAGAGAAGACCCATTAAAATGTGACATAGTTTGGATGTGTGCATGCAGTACTTATTCCTTCCGAGAGTCTCTCGTTAATACTCAAAAATATCGCAAATGTATGACTTACTTTACATGTTCAATCGTAGTAAACATTTTTTTAGTCCGTGACGAGTGTAGGTATTGGAGATTGGAGGATATTAATCGGTTGGCTCGTGAATGGGACGCGCGTCCCAAAACTACCTACAAAAAAAGTAGAATTCCAGGAATCGCGAGTCAACTTAAAATAGGTTTGAATTTCAGCTGCGCTGCAAAACTATCTAAGACTAATGTGTATCAATAGTACCTCCTTAAAAAGTTGTTTATATGTGTATGTGACAGTGTTTTATTTTTGTATTTTGATAAAATTTGTGTAAATAATTTTCTTATTTTATTGATATTAAACTCAATTAATCGAGTTACAGTGTTTTCATTTTAGTTTGGTACTTTACTTACCCATTTTAAAACTGCGATAATAATTTATCATACATAGGTATACACATCTCATCAGAAAAATCGAAACGGTACTGTAGCTGCAACAACACCTCTGAATTTTGGTTTTAAATGAATTTTATGTTTCATTTTTACATTATACAAAATAAAGTAATAATGCCAGATTATTGCGGATATTATAAGGTATCGTTTAACGAATATTAATGTTTAAAATTATTAGGTGCAATGCAACTTGCCTCCAAATGATAAGCAAGTGATCATAAATTCCAACTTATTACTCAACTTGCTTCCGCCCCGCGGTTTCACCCGCGTTCCCGAGGGATCTTGTGTTTTCCCGGGATAAAAGGTAGCCTATAGCCTTCCTCGATAAATGGGCTATCCAACGCTGAAAGAATTTTTCAAATCGAACCAGTAGTTCCTGAGATTAGCGCGTTCAAACAAACTCTTCTGCTGTATAATATTAGTATAGATAACCCGCCTTTAAAGTTGAGGTGAGGATAATTAAGTATTCCCGCCAAAAAAAATATTTATTAAATAAAATAATAGGGTAGGGTAATACTATATACAATACCGATATTTTAAATAAATAAAATAAACTACGTAACTAAAGGTAAAGTAGTGACGTTACTTGAAGAACTACAAGAACCTTGCTTATTTATAGTTCAAATTGCTAACTCAAAATAAAAATTGTTTTGATAAATTTTTCGAGTCTGAATGGTCAAAATCAAAAGTAAAGGCAATAATACTCAAAAGAGTTTCGGAGCTTATTTTGATGAAAACTATACAAAGTCAAAGCCATTTATTAAGTTTAGGTTTATGGAGGGGACTTATTATGAACGTCGAAGCTACTGACTGAAGTTAGAATACCACCCATGAATGTATTATAATTTTTCGTCCAAGTTACCACCGGTTCGGAAGTCAAGTCAGCCTTCAACTGAAAAGATCCGGCAAAAAACATAACCTTGTTACGCTTTTTAAATATTTATTCATTTTAATTTTTTGGACAGTCTGTACAGTTTGCTATGTTTAAAAATCTATTTGACTTCTCTGTCTACGATTTTCCAAGCAGGAATTGAAGATATGAACCATTTCATTTTGAATCGTCAAATTCGGTGTTGCCAGATCATTTTAAATACGGGTAAACCACCGTATTTAAAAATGAACAAGGAAATAGTGATAAATATAAAAATAATTACATGTATGATAGTATTTTGCTATTAAATTACATTTCACTCATATTGCTATAATGTTATAAGCTATAATACAAAAATCTGAAGGTTTGGCGACAATGACACTAGGCGTAATATATTTAAATATATAGCTCGGCTTTGTAGGTTTATAGTTTGACACAATATGATGCCTGTTCAAGACGATACGATTTGATCGGCAATTTACTCAAATCAGTAATCAAGTTGTACCATGTAGAGAGCAGTTGGCGCTAAATCTTATGCATAATATATATTATCAGTGTAAAGGGTTCCATTCGCTTATTACGCTGAGCGATATTAATTTATATCCAGAGAGTGAATGTCTTGATAATACTTTGAACACATCAAATATTGTTGTAGTAAAAATACTACATCATCACTTGGATTGGAATGGAACATAAAATAGAACTGTCAAATTAAAACTTATTTTCAACCGGCAACACAGTTTCTTTTTGTGTCGACCTGTGAAGGGAATGTGAGTTTCGAATGTTTTCGTATAAATATCTAATTAAATCTGTGTTTTTATAGAAGATTTGGATCAAATTATGTCCTTACCATATGATTCGTCAAACACTGTTTGATCTAGTGTGAATATTTTATTACACCATTGCGAATTCTTTACCACAGATCGAAATCTAAGTTCGTGTAATTTCAGTGCTTATGTCGTATTTTATTAGTCTGTCGTAATATCACTTCACTATACCGCCTGCTCGTGATCTAGTTCCAGTGATAAGACAGTATTATTTATAAATTATATGATATTTTGATAGAAACACTTTTTGAAGGTTAGTTTTGTTTTTCTCAGATCCCTCCAAGATGGGTAAGATTATGAAGCCGGGGAAGGTGGTGCTGGTCCTTAGTGGCCGGTACGCGGGTCGCAAGGCCATCGTCGTAAAGAACTACGATGAGGGTACGTCAGACAAGCCCTACGGTCACGCTTTCGTCACTGGCATCGACAGATATCCCCGCAAAGTGCACAAGAGGATGGGCAAAAACAAAATCCACAAGCGCTCCAAGATAAAGCCTTTCGTCAAGGTATGTTCTAACCTTTTTGTTATTGTTTTGATATGTATCAAACATGTGGATTCAAATGGATTATGTCAAAGTACAGGATGTTAAATCCAAGTGATGTGAAGTTATTTTTCATTGCATTAAATCCTTAATTTTGGGAATTTCAATTCAAGTAAAATGGGAGGTTGTGTTGTATCTAAGTTATGCCTTTGAAATTAAACTTTTCAAGTAAAATTTGTAATAACTATAACTAAAAGAGGCATGATATCCAAACTATATTCAAATTCTTTACGTTTCAAGAACATGGCATTTACATGTTGTTATGATTATATATCCTAGTCAAAGTCAACACCACTTATTCAGTTTAGTCCCTAGGAGGGCACTTATGAACGTTGAATCTACTGAACTTATCACCTGTTCAGAAGTTGGCCTATTCAGAAGTAATAATATTGCAACATAACATCAATGTTATAAAATACTGAAGACACTAGTGCAACCCATTTCTGGAATCCTCAACTGGAGTAAAAGATTTAAGAACATTGTAATTCCAAAGTGTTGTGATCATTACACTTTAGAATTACAACTACTACAACTACACTAGCCTACTCACACAGTAGAAGGTATTGCTGGACCCAGTGATCTAATTAGTGATTTTTGACTGTGTACTTTTTATTTAGTTCTCTGCTTTGAAATATATTTTGCATTATGTTTTGTTGTAGGCACTTGGTTCAGAGGTTTAGTTGTGAAAAGGTAACAAAGAAACAGATGGACAGAGTTACTTTCACATGAAAATGTTATGTGTTGATTTATTTCAACTTGTACCAATAATCCTTAATTTTGTTCCACTAAACACTGTTGAAGATGTTTCAATTAGATTTCATAGTGCAGATATGTTAATTTTTAAAATTTCTACTGTAAAATTTTGAACACTATCTACTGTGAAAATGTAGCATTATAGACAGCCAGTAATTTCTGTGTGTTTTATTTCAGGTGGTCAACTACAATCACCTCATGCCAACCCGTTACTCCGTAGACTTCAGCTTTGAGAAGTTTAGCGCAAAGGACCTTAAAGACCCTGCTAAGCGTAAGAAGCTCCGTTTCAACACAAGGGTGCGCTTTGAAGAGAGATACAAGAGCGGCAAGAACAAATGGTTCTTCCAGAAGCTTAGGTTCTAAGGTGTAATTACTACAAAAAAATAAAACATTACGAGAGTAATGAAAAACCATAGTTTTTTTTTCTACTATAGTATAGTAATATCAATTAGGCTCCATTTCATCTTTCCATTGAAAAAAATATGTATTTCACAGTACTGTGATCTCTAACCGAGTTTATTGTGCTAATGACGAAGATGTTAAAGACTTCACAGAAGAGGGATTATTTATTTAGTACGCGAACTTTTGTGCGGTAAAAACAGTTATATATACATATATAGCAATATCCAGCATGTCAACGGCAGTAGGGTGTAACGATGTTTGGCATTCATTCACGCCGATCTCCTTTCGTGTGCGTTATGTGATGCAGCTCTATTAGTCCTGTCAAAGAACTCAAAAAGGGACAGGGTGGATTACATTAGGGTAGTAATTTAGGCTTTAATTTCGCTCGGTATTGCCACATAGTATGTGAGGTAATTTAAAAAAATTGAAATAAAGAAAAATGTTGATAAACATTACTGAGGACGTTTAGCAGTTTTACCCATGTATTTTATTACAGAAAAAACTCAAAAATGTAAAAAAGTACTATTTTTCTAAGGAAAAAAAATATCTGGTTCTGTTTATACGTCGACAGACCCTAGTGATTATATAATATTTAGGCTGCTACTCGATAATTGGAATCTCGATATTGGAATTGCTCATTCTACCAAATAAAACAGTGTATTTATAGCTACGTAATCAATTTATTTATAAATAAATTTTTTTTTTAAGCAGTATAGATTTATTGACAAACATAATTAATACAACATTAACGATATAGTAGTTAATTAAAATAATTTTATTAGAGAATGTTGAGAATCCATTAGATTAATTCTGACGATATAATAGAGCGCACGAAAATATTTAGAATATTAATAGCCAGACTACCGACTATTGTATTTTGTTGAAACAAATTCGTGGCCATATGCTTTCAGCATGTGCATGTGATATGGTGTTATATCAGACTTGGCCATCTTGCAATTCAACAGTCAATATTTTCAAGAATATTTTATTTATATTGAAATTTCAATATACATAGTTGCAATGCTCCCTGCAACATATTACATACCATCGAATCAAGAAAACGCTATGACTATTTATACAGGTGACATAACATCATGACAGTGCAGTGCGACAAAGAGCTATACAGATTTGTAATTTTTAAGTTTGCTATCTTACTCTGACATGACATGCAATTTATTTTCTGCAATAATACAAATAGGCTGTAAGCACTGGTCATCTCCATTTCAATATAAAAAGTACGAATTTTAGAGTTACATTTAAAAAAATACCAAATTTACAACTCTGGTCTCTGCCATAGTATAAAGCGTTGCAGTGCCACAAGTCATCCAGCTATACAGCATAATATGAAGCCCAGCTACCGTTACTAGATATCTTATCACGCGCTCGCAAGATTACCGATTTTATCATCCAACTTCTTGATCTCCTTTTGTAAGCTATCGACATTATGAGCGAAGACTTCTTGAACACCCTGTAGTAGTTCTTTATTGTTTTGAACACCACTTGCTATTGTGGATTGTAATGTTTCCAACTCAGTCAGGGATTTGCCGAAGTTGCTTGCTGTGGAAAATGTATGAAGATTTTAATATTGTTTTTGTAAATTGCTACTTTCTATTGTTTTATAATTTAATTATTTAGTTTTTCAAAATCACTCATTTTTGGTTCCGTACCCAAAAAGTAATAACTGGACCCTATTACTAAGACTTCGCTGTCTGTCGTCTGTCTGTCACCAGGCTGTATCTCAAGAACCGCGATAGCTAGACAGTTGACATATTCACAAATTATGTATTTCTGTTGCCGCTATAACAACATACTAAAAATTTAAGGGGGGCTCCCATACAACAAACGCGATTTTTTTGCCGTTTTTATAGATAATGGTACGGAACCCTTCGTGCGCGAGTCCGACTCGCACTTGGCCGGTTTTTTAATCTTGATGATAGATCAGTACACGGAACTTAAAACAGTGGAAATGACAAATAAACTATTACATTCAAAACTAAAGGTTCAAACATGTATTTCATTTGATTGAATTAACATTAAAAATTAGGAATAATAATAGTAAAATTATTTTATAAAATGTTTTCCTACCTTGATTATGAAGTGCTTCCAAGGCTTCCATCCGTTCCAAGATCTCGGAATGTGATATACCGTCTATTTGCTTCAACAGTTTGTAGAGTTCATTGACCTATAAGGTAAATGATAATTATGTATGGGGACAAAGTGAAGTTAAGAAACAGAGACAACAGAATTGAGAAAAAGTATCAAGAGTTTGATTGTGTGAATCATGGCCATATTATCCTAACTAATATTATAAATTCAAATGTGAGTTTGTTTGTTACCTTTTCACGCCTAAACAGCTTAATTGATCGCATTGAAATTTGTTACGCAGATAGCCTATGGTATGCAGAAGGACATGGACTACTTTTTTTTCAGCGGGAGACAGCTAGTATCATAAGGGGTAGATCCTTAGCCAATTATATCCAACTCCTGAAGACTGGAACATTGAGATTATACCTCCAACTCCAATGAATTTAAAATGACTACCATTTGGCTTGGTAATAAATAGTTTAGTACTTAGTAAATCGTACCTTAGCGTCCAAGTCCGGGTCGGCCGGTTTGACGGCCGCCTTGAGTGCGTCCACGTTGGTGAGCAGCGAGGCCACGCGCGCCTCCGCCGCCGCCAGCTCGCCTGGCCGGAGCAGCGACGCCTGCGCCGCCAGCGACGCTGCTGCCCCGCATAGTGTTGCCTATTACACGTTCAAATGTCAATAAGTGTTATACATGGTGACAGGTTGAACGAGGGACATATTTGCAGGGGAGAGTAATCATCATTATGACCAACTTTTCATACTGAAGGCCAACCTTGCTCAACATGTATGAGAAAAACAAAATTGGCATTTCAATGTTGGTCATCTAGTAAAAGTTTTTTTTAGCATGCGGTTTTACCATAAATTTTATTTCTGTCTGAGTTAGTATAACTAATAATAAGAATAAAAAAATATAAACATCCGAATTGAGAACCTCCTCCTTTTTTGAAGTCGGTTAAAAATTAACCTTCCCTATCAACCGGCTAATCCCGGAACGCTTAAAATTACGTAACGTGAAGAAAGATCTAATGTGGAACATAAAGACAGAGTCGAAATTGATCTATAAAATATATATAGACCCAGAGCAGAATAAGGTAGACTTCATATAAAGGTTTCCTTACAATGTTACCTTCAATAAAAAGCCAGTTTTAGCAAAAAAAAAAAATTGATTGTTTACCTGTCCTGTAGTAGTTTGGAGTCTCCGGAAAGCCTCTTCATCCCTAACACCAGCTGCATGCTCTAGTTTATGTAACCTGTTAAAAAATTTAGGCTCTAATATCATTTCACCCATACATTCATTTAAATTAAAAATACACTTTTTAAAGGGAAAGTACAGAAAGATCTCTATCTCTATAATGCTGAGTGAGAACTAAATATAAAAATAAATAAATAAATATTCTGGGACATTATTCGTCACACACGGCCATCTGACCCCAAACTAAGCAGAGCTTGTACTATGGAAGCCAGATAACTGATATACTACTTTTCTTTTGTAAATACATACATAGATAATTACAATTAATTCATAATTACTCAGTACAAACAGACGTGTTCATGCACACAATTGTTTGTCCTGAGTGGGAAACGAACCCACGACCTGCGGCGTGATAGATAGGGTATCTTACCAACCACGCCAACCGGCCCGTCAAACTAAACCAACAAACTAGTCAGAAGTGTAACCAAAGAAAGAGCATTTACCTGTATTCAAGCTGTGCTATCCTTGTAGTCTGTGCAAGATTCACTTCGGGTTTCAACATCAAGTGAGTTGTCACTATATCTCCCTGCATTTTCTTACCCTTTGCCGTCAAGTATTCTCTGTTGATATAAATTAATAACATAAAGCATATTTTTCTTAAGAACTTGCTCCAATTTACATACAACGACATAAATTATATCTTTGTTTTGTCTATCTATACTTAGTTTGGTTGAACATGCTAAATTTCAGGAACTACTGGTTTGAATTGAAAAAATATTTTAGTGTTGGACAGACCATTTATCGAGGAAGGTTATAGGCTACTTTTGGAGGGCACTTATGAACGTCGAAACTACTGAAGTTACCACCGATTCGGAAGTCGCCTTCAACTGAGAAGAACTGGCAAGAAACTCAGCAAGGTTACACTTTTATATATTATATTTTTTTGGACAATCTGACAATTGGATTTTTTTCCATTAAATGTATTACAATTATTAAAGAAATATAATACGCATAAACACAAAAATTAAAAAAAAATAACAAGAAAAATAATAACCTGAACAAGTTCAAATTTTAACTAAAAATCTGTATCTTTAATACTAAGTACTGGCTTTTCTATAAGCATGAACAAGATGCACTTGTGCAGAGTGCAGCTACTTCCAGACATCTTTATCTTCAATGTAATGAGTTACCTTGTAATAGGCTTTTTCTTTGAATTTGAAATCAGTCATGTTGGTAACTGAGAGAGGTATTTTATTATAAAAGCGTACACTACTCCCAAGAAATGACTTTTTAACTTTGGCTAATCTAAAATATGGAACAACTAATTTTTATTTTTTTATATCTCGGGGAAACATAGCTACACTAGTTATTAGTATGAGATATTTACTTTAGTTTTTCAGCCTTAGGGTCTATCTGTTCCCCTTCCTCTAATTTCAATTCTTCAAGGAGTTTCTTAGTTGAATTGATTTGAGCTGCCAACTTTGTGTATTCATCCTGAAATGAAAAAAAAGATGCTCTTTGATTTGATTATTACTAACTACAGACAATTTTTGACACCTCCAAAATACTAAACCAAATTTTTAGACAACCTCACAAAAATATCAGTAGACATTAGATACCTTCTCACTCTCAGTAGCCTTGTTCTGCTGTTCTGCAACCTGTTCCAGCAGTTCTGAGAACTCGCACCTAAGCCTGTTGTACCGTTCCAGGGGTGATTCAGGCTCACCTTCAGCTGCCAACTCCCATTCACCAGCCCTTAATGAACATTGTATTTTAGCTTTACTATTGACCATTTTTAGCACTGTTCCCTATTATTTAAATCAGTGCTTTTTAAGGGTTATATACCTCATAAAGAAAAACAAAATCCTTATACAATTACTGTGTTATTGGTGTGCCGAGGTCAACAGAAATGGCTAAGTATTAAGATGAAAGTAATATTAAATACTAAGATTTCATCCGGCTGTAAAAAGTATATTTTCAGTTTGAAAAAGTCATAATGCCCTTGGCTCCTTGGCTTGGATGAACACCCTAAAACTAAATTTAAAAACAAAACAGGAACTCTGAAAGCTCAAGCTTTTTGTGGTTGTAATATAGCAAAGGTTACAGTAACGAAAGCATAGGAGGAAACTCGCTCTAAAGTGCAGCTGATAAAAAGGTACTGGTAGGTAGCCTTTTTGGAAAAGCCTTCCTTATGGCTACTGTCTGACCAATCATTTCATCACCTGTAGGAGAGAAAAATTTGTATACAGAATACCAGGGCAATAGTTTGATGAATTACATACCTATATCCAATCCTAGTCTTCCTACTAAGTCTATCAGAAAAGTCCACACTTCCAGTCAAAAATTTGCCTTTGAATTTGTTAAAGGAATCCTTCACAGATAGATGCAGTTGCTCAATGCTTTCGTTCTCTTCTTCTTCGTAAGGTTCTGGCTGATCAGCTTCTGGTAAATCTCCGGTCTCATAAACATCGGGCTGATCGTAAGCCTGCTCAGAAAACTCATTCATAATGAACTGTGCAAAATCAATAATTTAATAACATAAAACCCATTTAAACTCACAATTCCTGGTAGATTTTCGTACTTCGGGTCAGCCATTATAGCTAAGATTTATAAATTCACGGAATATCTGAATAAAACACTGATTTTTTAGTTATTACTTGTTATGGTCAAATGACGTCAGTAGTCATTCAGCAAGTCGGAGGCTAATATATTTTTTAATTAATTTCTTTTCTTATCTGTTGTCTGTCACTGTCAGTCAATATGTTATGCCTTGATCACACGTACCGAGCAAACGGGCGAGCCAGTAAAATGTTTCTCGGCCGAGACAGTGATGTAAGCGAGTAGCTGTTCACACATGTTTTGAAAATAGCACAGTCAGTTCAGTTGTTATTGAAACTCAATTCGGACACGAAAATATACAAAGTTACTCATTCCACTATTAGTAGTTTTTGCTTTAAATTGTATTCCGGAGATTGAAAGTTCCACAAACACGGATGTAGTTTGTATAACTGTATAAACTTATTAGTTGTTTCGAATGTCAATTTCCATTCGAATATTTTTTTTTTGTGGTGACGAATGAATCGACAATCGAATGTATGTGCGTAATTAAATTATAAAGGGGGTCACACACGGCGAAGATACGATAATATTTTGTCTTAAGATCATGAGACAGCATTATACTATGAAAAGAGAAGCAACGACCTACCTCTTACCTACCTACTTTCCTTTTCTTTCGCTGGTATAGCACGGTCTTATATATCAAGATAAAATATTATCGTATCTTCGCCGTGTGTGATCCCCTTAATGGCTCTAACGCCTTCCGACCGATAGTCTCAGACTATCGGATGAATAAATCAGACGTGTATTCCCTGCCTAAAACGTAGTGATTAGGATTACATTCTCTCTGACAATGCGTAGCATCTCTCCATAGTCTGTGCAGACAAAGACAGACACGTCATTTTGTACTGTCATAATTTGAGTCACCGATATTTTCGTAGTGTATTTATTCATAAATATTATATTGCATTGCATCAGTTTATTATACGTTGTGATCACCAGTGCACGTTCAGTAAAAAGGTAATAAAACAAGTACAAAAATGAGTCTCCAGTGGACAATCATCGCTACGTTCTTGTACGCCGAACTTGCCATCGTGCTTCTTTTAACGTTGCCGATTGCGAGTCCAACCAAATGGCAGAAGTTTTTCAAATCGAAGTTCCTCGCTTACATAAGCGGACAAGCGTCGATATATTTCCTTGTTTTGATCGGTGTCCTAATATTATGTCTTCTGGACGCGATACGCGAGATGCAGAAATATTCGAACTTAGAATCGTCCGACCATCAACACTTGGATGCTGAGATGCAAGGTAACATGCGTTTATTCCGCGCTCAAAGAAACTTCTACATATCGGGTTTCGCGCTCTTCTTGCTCGTCGTGATTCGTCGACTGGTACAGATGATTTCTGAACTGGCCACATTACTGGCTCAGGCTGAAGCTAACTTCCGTCAGGCTCAGAGCGCGTCGGTTGCTGCTAGATCGTTGTTAGAAAAGCAAGGAGCCGGCGATGAACAGAACAAGAAGGAAGTAGAGGACTTGAGAAACCAGATCACTGTATTAGAGAAGGAACTTTCTAGAGAAAAGAAGGATAAAGAAGCTGTAAAGTCTCAGGCTGAGAGCTTGAACAAGGAGTATGATAGACTAGCAGAGGAGCACAGCAAACTACAGAAGAAGATTACTGTTGCCAGTGGTGGAGATTCAAAGAAAGATGAATAATTTTATATTAACTCACTCTTAAATCTTTTGTGAATCAATGTTAAAGATGATTACACACACATGGCACTATACTAAGAAAAGTGAAGCACCTACATTATCTTCACTGTCCTTCACTTTCACTAGTATAAAGTATCTGTAGATACTTGAAGATAAATTATATATTATCTGTGCCATATATAAGCAACCTTTAGGTCTGAATTTAGCTTATGACCTACACATAATATCATCCTTTATAGTGGTTCATGACTGTCAACATTCATATAATTATCTAAAACTCTGTGATGCTACTAATTAGACTCTAGATCTTTGAGATCAAATTACCCAAATTTATGTATTGTTCAAAGGTCAGTCAATACTAATGTTTGGACTGTATAATTCATCACTATTATGAACAAAACCGCCCAAGACTGGTTCTATTGGAGATCCTTAGGCCTATGTCCAGCAGTGGATGTCTTGCGGCTTAAATGATCATGATGATGATGGCGAACAAATGATTCTTAAATAGCTTAAATCAATATAATGTGTTGATTCAATTGAAAAGTTCAAAAAGCACCATGGTAGTTAATTAACACTCTAAATGTGAGATTTTTTATATTGCTTATAATAATAAATCGCATTTTAAAGTAAATATGCTAAAAGACAAACAAGCAAGCTTTTATAAGCACATTTTAAATGTTAAATCTTTTCTTTCTTTGTCTACTTTAATCTTTCTCATTGTATTGTTTCAGAAACTAGATTACTTCAATATATTAAAATATGAATCATTCTTATATGATGGTATAATATTTTACTACATAGTGATATAGGGGTTATGTTATAAGTCTGATTTCTCAATCCCTATCTTATGGGATTGTGTTTTTTTTTTGTGTAGCTGGTATGTTTATTTGTGTTAATAATTAACTTTGTTAAGGCAATACTAAATATTTTCATTTTTTTTTATATCCTGTAGTGTTGTGTGTGTAAATTACACCTTTCAAAAGATTAAAGATGATATATTTCTACAGCCTTAAAGAGGGTTAATTTATTAAAATATGGAAGGATATTGTCAATTTATTAATAAGGAGTAATTAATTAATTTAAGGGATTATTACATAATTTATTATTTATTTATTCCTTATATTAATAGTAGTCCTGAATAAAGGTTGAACTATGGAGTTTGTTTACAATTAATTATTTATCAGACTAATTCAATATTTTCTTGCACCCATCATAACAGCATTTTTAATCTTTTATGTAGTTGAATGTGTATTTTTTTTTCCATGCGAAAAATTATTTACATTACATATTGAACAATGTAAGATGTAATGAAACATAGTAGATTATTTGTTGCAACATGTCGTATCTACAGTACTTGTTATTGTGAATTTTTATTGCTTCATAATTTAACCATGGGAACTAGGTAGATAGAAGGAAGTATCAAATAATACATCCCGTTGAAAATAAGGTAAACATGGGAAAAGTGGTGGTGATTACTAATTATGGTTTTTTTTATTAGTATTTAAGGGATTGTTTGATGTTACTATAATTAAATGCCTCCCGCTTAAATATTTACAGTGTTGTGTAATAAAAATGTATTTTTATTTTCTGTTTTATTCAAAAAAATACCTTTAAAATGCTAGTAACAATTAAGTATATCCTTTGGTATCCTGGTATCCTTTGGTAGAACTTCACAATAAAATTTATAGTATAAATTTTATACAGGTCGTAATATTCTCTTTGAATCCATATGTGAGCTGAGCATGAGTTAGCCGTGATGGCTCAGTGCATAATAAAGCACTGGGATGTAGGTTTGTTTCCCATATAAATATTTAGATACAGACTTGTGAAATGTGCAGTACTTATTCCAGTGCGATAGGAACGTTATATGTGCTTAAGTATGTTTGGTATGACTATCTTGTAACTTTTTAGAGGGCCTTGCACCTAAAAAACTGGCTCTCAAGTGCAGCTACCGGAACACACCGGTAGGTTTGGCGAAATTTTCATATAGGTAATTGCGAGATTCTTTCGGGAACGCCTCGGATTTAGAGACACATAAGATAAAAGTAACATTTATCATCAGTCTCTCCAATAGTTCTATATATTGCTATCATAGCTCTGTTAAACGTGAAGGAAGGACAAACAAACTTATTTTCTTTTTGTCTTAGTAAGGATTGAGTATCTAATCATATTGGTCTCGATTCTTGAAGCCTGCGCGGAATCCCACGCTGCTGCATAACAAAACACATCATCACTTTCATTTGAAACACCTCTATGTGTAAGTAGCTAGGTTTCATTATTGTTTAGAAACCTATTTCATCATTGCAAGAGCTATTGCGTAAAAATAGACACGTCAGTGGGTTGTAGATGGATGAGTTAGTGATGAATAGCTTAGTTAATTTTAGACGTAGGTAGGTACATACTTAATTATGTAAATTAATCTCGAAAGATATTCCTTTAGTGTATCGGGCAGGTGTGCAGGTCATCTGCTAGTTTTTTTTTTATTGAATGGGCTTGATTTTGGCTTCTGACCCGCCCCAATTGGAGGAGAGTGGCTCGTGATAGAAACCAGTGGAAGGAGCTAGAGGAGGCCTTTGCCAAAAGGCCCACTGAATTGAGGGACATATTATAACAACATTTATTATAGAGAAACAGAAACAATTCAGAATAAAGGGTAATTTATTATTATTATTATTATAGATATATAAAAAAATGGAACCTTTTTGAGTTACTCGCCGGTTGTTCTCAGTTGAAGGCTCATTTCCGAACCGGTGGTATCTTCAGTAAATTCGACCTTCATAAGTGCCCTCCTTCCTAGGGCCTAAACTGAAAAAATGACTTTCACTTTAAATTTGATAGGGTACTTTTTATTCTCCGGGAACTCGGGTGGATCCGCGGTGCAGAAACTAGTAAAAACAAACAAACAGTATTTTAGATCAATAGCGTTTTTGTTTAAAATTCAATGAAAAGAGTTTCTTACCCTCTCAGAAGATAAGAAATATAGGTATCTACCCACCGTCCTTCGTATTGTAAAATAATTACAAAGGTATGTATACTTTTGTAACCTTTTTCACAAAGTTTGTTCGTTTCTGTGACTTCTTATTAAAAGTTGTTGCTCGTTATTTCTAGACTTGGATTAAATGGAACTGAAAGTTGTACGATTATATTTACTTGCGAGCGTTGTTATTTTATATTGTTTAGGTTTTGAAACGAATATGTACTTATATAAGTAAGTAGTTAATTAATGTGTTTGACTTTTATGTGAGATATTTTCTGCGAGCCCTTCCGACCTACCAACTAGAACGTCAGAATTTAGTAGAGTAGAGAATTAATTTAGGGTCTGATGATATAAATATATTCCGAAATGGCTCAATTACGCGTTCTTTATCTATTCGTGTAGATATTTATTACTCAATCATACCATAATGGCGGCTAAATGGATTTGATAAGAAATAGTAGGAACCATGTAGTTCCTGATTTTGCAGAAGACAAGAACGCATTGTTTCGCAAGAACGAATTGTTCGATTCATAAACTATTTAAATTTAATGATATAATTTATGTAAAATATATTTTATGATTTAAAAAAAAAAGCAAATATGTAGCGACGAAAGTGACGATTGAAAATATTTGTAATGAGTTTATTTACATATTAAAGATGGCTTGAGTTTCAGTTTGCATTTAACCTACCTACGTGGTTACCTACAATTTTGTAATGCAATTTAGCAGACATTGTCACTACATAAAAGACTAATCTACACTAATATTATTAAGAGGTAAAGTTTGTAAGTTTGGATGTAGGAGGTAATCTCCAGAACTACTGATCCAATTTGCAAAAATCGTTTTGCGTTTGATAGCCCGTTTATTTTGGCATAATTTATTATTACGAACCGCGGGAACAGCTAGTTAAAAATAAAGTAACATGGACTTCCGTTCAGCAACACAGATAAAACGGCAATTAGCAAATACAAAGTAATATAAAAAATATATTTATTCATTAATTTCAATTTCTGATTGTATTACAGTTCATTTTTAATATAAATTCTATAATTTTCATTTTCGACAAAACCCAGGTCATCCCAGAAGGATTTCTGCCCGAAGTCAGAGCGAGACTTCATAACGGCTTTGGTTGGTGAAGTTATATCTAGGTAGTTGATATCTGGTGCTCCTGCCTTCACTGGTATCCATTGGGTGTTCATCAGTTTTGGAATTCTGGAATGAAAATGATTAAAACGTTATTATTACAAACATGACTTGCTTCAAATGGTCTCTTATTATCAGAGTTTTGTATATATTCACAAAATTACTGATTTATAGTTTGTTGGGTCCCAGATCATTATTATAGTATATATCTAAGTATAGGTACTAAATCTGACTTCTTATCTTACTATAAAACATAAAATCCCTCGGGAACGCGGATGAAACCGTGGGGCAGAAGCTAGTAGTCTTATATTTTTTAAATTAAAATTTGTGTGTCTATGTTTGTTACCACCTAACTCCGTAACGGCTGAAAGGATTTGAATGAAATTTTGCACACACATAGAATATTATTCAGGATATTTTTGTACGGGAATGCGTGCGAAACCTGGGGGCGAAAGCTTATGTAGGTTCTGATTTAAAGTTACCGGTAATACTTGAACTTAATTAAAGTAGTTGCATCATAGTTGCCTATAGTTTAATAGGAAAACTTGTAAATTGTGTTTGTGTTGCGAAGTCGTTTGTTTACCTGGTGTCCAATAATAAGACAGAGTATTGTCTGATCTGGACTACATTAGATGATACGACAAACATGCAATGCAATCCTACTTCCTACTAATATTATAAATGTGAAAGTTTGGATGTATGTGTGTTTGTGACTCAATCACGCATAAACGGCTCAATGGATTTGGACGAAACTTGCCTATAACGTATAGGGTACTTTTTTTCCCGGGAAAACATAATATCCTTTGGGAATGCGGATGAAACCGTGGGGCGGAACTAGTAGGTATATAATACTAGTGAGTGAGTTTGTTTGTTACCTCTTTACGCCTCAACGGCACAACCAATCGTGATGAAATTTAGTACGCTAGCAACTCTATAGGATGGAGAAAAACATAGGCTACTTTTTATCCCGAGATCACGGGTAAAACCGCGGGAGACAGCTAGTAGTAGATAGTAAACAATGCAAATTAACTTACCCAGTGGTCGAGTAGGAGTAGATCATATCAATCAAGGCATCCTTCATTATCATATTGTCACCAGATTTGGAGTCAATGTAAGGGTTAATAAAGATCAGCAGGATGTCATCAGCATGGCATACACCTGGAATCAGGATAGAATCTTGGTGATTTTTACGAGGACTAGTCCACAAGTCCAGCTGTCAGAACTTAAACACCTAAGTAACAGGATTTGACAGTGTGGTCGATGCCCGTGAAACTATCAAGAGACTCACCGTAATTTTTATTGTTTTTAGCCAGCAGCTCAGATAAGCTGGACGTTCCTCGGTAAGCATACCGGTACACGTAGACTGGCTGTCCAGACTTGAGCGCGTGCATTTGCGCAAGTCGGCCTACATCCGCTACAAAGAGGCGGTCGCTTAGTGCCTGTTAAAAAATAGAAGACAGCATGAAAACTACGGAAGCATGTTTTGGTTGCGGCTCGGTGTACCGTCTTTGCTTTTAGTTTGCTAATAAATTGTACGTGCTTAGATGCAAGTCGTGTTACAAACAAACTGTGGTCGGAATTAAACGCAATCTCGCAAGAGTTTATTAAATACGTAAATTCCTTCAAGCCTTGGATCTACAACCTCTAGTAATACAAGCAATTACATCATTTTATACAGCCTTACGCTGATATATCCAAAATTATCCACATATTATCAAGCAAGTCTTCTCACCTGAACTAATTGCGGGAACGTGTCATCACTGATGGGCTTGCCTTCAAGATAATGCTGCTTGATCTTGGCAGCGACTCTGGCTCTCATGGTGAGCGGCAGTGTGTCGTTGTACTCGAAGATGTTGCTGGCTAACTGCTCCCATTGGGACTCCAGCTCCCGGAGGAGCTCTGGTTGGGTTTGGTATACTGGAAGATAGAAGTTTTCTTTTAGCTTGGGTGCATTTCAATCAATTGGGTCAATCTGATAACCCTCTCGATACATACCAGCTGCAGGATACAATCCCTCTTCAGAAGTGAAAGTGGTGATGAGAGGCAAGTTCTGCATAGCTCCTGCCTTCGACGCGATGTACGGGTATTGGTTGAGGAATGGGTCCCTGACTCCTGCAGCCTCAGTGGTTGGTGTGAACGGAGTGAACATGTGGACTTTCCATTCCTGTGAAGCGGTATTGAATGATGATCATCAGATGAACTATTAAAACTAAAGTACCTACTATAAGATAAGAAAGTCTATATCGCAAGACGTTTACAACTATCCATAAAAAAAAATTGGGCAGGCCTATGTCAATATGGTAAAATTATCTTTGATAATAATTATGAGTCTGTGGTTGGTTTGGTAGGTACATTCATCAACATCAATAGCTTTTTTACACACCCAGTGTAACCAGTAAACGTATTAGAGTTGGGTCTTAGTTATGGATTTGGGTAATATATTAGCCGAGCAGTTTTCTTTGGAAAGCACTACGACTATGTAAGGATAAAATATAATTATGTAAGTTGCGTATAATTTTGTAGTAGCTACCTAATTTGCTATGATAGTTATCTAAACTAATATAAGAAAGGAGAAGAGTTTTTTTGTTTGTTTATTTAACTTGAGCTAGTAAGGGCAGGGAATAAATAAATAAATATACAGCGTCTAGCAGAAAATACCAATCTAAAGGCATTTTGTGTTACAAATTACTTTGGAACATTGTTGCAACAAACTAATCATTCAGGCTTTATGAAAAGCGTTATAATTTCTTCACGTACTGTTGTTTGCTTTAGCAACACTGCATCTGGAATTACTTACAAAGCTTCCTATTAAATAGTCAAAATTGGAATGATAGCTCACGTTTTTAGGAACTTACTTAAAGTATTAGCTGTTAATTTTTGTAAAATACATACAAACATCTCAATTTGGGCATTAACGACGACTTCAGCAGGCCTGAACTTGAGGCAGTCCATCATATCCTTGTTGGAACTGGTCGGGCAGCCGACGATGGCAGCTAGGGCCTTCGCCTTCTCAGCTGGTTTGGCAGCATGAGTCCATGATGCGAAGGCAGACCCACTGAAAGCTATGCCTCGGGAGAAGGTTCCTAAAAAATACAATAAATAAATAAATATCCTGGGACATTGCTCACACACGGCCATCTGATCCCAAACTAAGCAGAGCTTGTACTATGGAAATCAGATAACTGATATACTACATATACCTACAACATTTTTTTTTTTAAATACTTACTACATCCAGACTCAGGACAACTTTAATATTATGCTGTAGGTATTTATTCCGTGGCAAAGTATTTGTAACTTATTAATCAATCGCTGCTTGACAGTAACCTAGTGGCCTTTCCCAATTATAATGAAACCACTGAAAGTTCAGAGATTGAAGGCAAATCGATTCCCATTCGTAAACAAGAAACAAAGTTGCAAGATATTTATTTTGAAACGTATTGAGTGACCTACTTAACATAGGTAGATTATTTTATATCCTTTGTATAGGCTTGTGTTTGACCACAATCTCACTATGGTAAGTGATGATGTGGCCGAAGGTGGTAATTATACAAAGCCTAGAAGGAACTAGCAAGTGCAGCTGCCGGAACACATCGGTAGTTGTTTAGCGACAGATTTTTAACTTGAGGGTGGTAGCAGGACAGGCGGGTACTACAAAGTACCCTATCAACGCGTTATGGTCTCATCACGATGTTTTCCTTCACCGAAAGCTTACTTTTGTGTAGGTGCATTTTTCATAAACTCTGTTTGTTTTTTTTTGTTTACCGTTTACATAGTAGGTATGTGCTTCATAGGCCATCTGTGGTATTTCGTTACATGAATGAAGCGGCTGCGTCCAAAGAAATGCGTAGGTCTATTTCCTGTTGTATGAATAATTTGTTGTTTCCTCATTTCTTTCTTTGGGCCTCATTAATATTTGATACGTCCCTATGAAATGGTACCATTTATTATTCAACGCGATGTAGCTACGGAAGGTTTATTTAACTAACTTCAAACATGACCACCATGAGGCTAGATTTTGTTTGTAGTGACAAGTGGCTAAATGCAGCTACTTTGCTTATCGATAATATAAACAGAAAATTCGCTAGTCATAAAAGAGTTTTAGTCTCAACGATGCCCCCAAGTAATGATTACTGCTTGCAAGGGGTTTCTTTTTTAAAATAATCATGCTTCTAATTTGTACATCTGCTTGTCTTATTTTTGTAATAGGTACTAGTCAATGAAACTACCGAACCGATTTTGATGCAAATGAACTTTGGAGATAGATTTGATGTCTTTCATACGAACGCGCGATGTGATAGATAGCTAAAAGGACCTATCTAATAAATGTAGGTTTTTTTTAAGAATAGATAATAATTTCGATTGATAGTAACCGGCACATAATATCTCAAATGTCAAATAAGACATCGGCTAACGAACCCGAAATCTATAATTAAATGAAGCGATGCCCTGACAATTTGTAATCTATAGACTTCATTAACACTAAGATCAATCAATAATAATTAAGATGCAAAGAGTTTGTGCTACGACGCAGATCTTGAAAATTAGGAATTCAAGCAACACTATTAAGTAAGTACCTACTTGGTGAATCTTCAATACCTAATATAAATTGTTTTTGTTTTATATTTTACTAGCTGTCTCTCGCGGTTTCACCTGCGTTCCCGAGAAAAAGACGCCTATGTCCCTCTTCTTACTATAGGGTATCTGCGTACCAAATTTCATCGCGATCGGTTCCGTGGTTTAGGCGTGAAAAGGTAACAGACATTACCGTTTCAATTGATACATCTGTAAGGTGTCATTTGACCGTGATTATCCTACAGTGGAAGATATTGTATATATTTCCTATCCTCAATTACCTACATCAATTCACAGTTTTTTGATCTCTCTGTAAATCTATATCATTTAATCAGGACAGGTTATTAATGAGGTATCGAACTTATAAACTTTCCATAATAAACTACTTATACAAACATACTTCCTTTATACAAAACTTCATGAACTGATAAACTTCTGTCGCGTAAAGGGCAAAATGTCTTCGGCATTGTATTAACCTAAATGACATTTATTTATCTTTATTAATTTATGGATTTTATCATATCATACTGTGACTAATTTATGATTTTATTTTATTTATTGTAATACACCGGAGTATAATTTCATTAGTTTTAAATTTAAAAGTTATGCAGAAGTAGTGGAGCACGCTCAGATCGAATCGACTTCTAGATCATTTCAGCCACTGTTATCCCAATTTTCTCACAGTTACGGTTAATCAATAAATACGATAAAGCTTTTCTGACGCGTGACGTTTACTTCCAGTTTTTAGATATCAATCAATGTTAAATTATTTTCAAAAGTATCCTGTCGCTGTTAATAGCGTACAAAATGACAAAGACGGCAATAGTTTTGATCACAGGTTTCGATCATAGGTTAACATTGATTGAGCTAACAGAAACAGTAGAATAATAGAGTAATAGTGTAAGAATAATATGTAGTGGTCCCAGTATAAACGGCCGCTCAAGCAATATTGCTAATGCAATTCATTTTTCGAATTGTCGGCAGATATGACCACAAATAGCCATATATATACAATTTAATTCATTAAAATATTTAGCATTGATGGATCTGCCGTAAATTCGGAAAACTGAAATGCGTTGGCAATATTGCTCGAATTTCCTTTTTAGCCCCCCAGACCTCCTGAATAAGTACCTATAACAGTTGCCACTGACTTAGTTATATAGTATTCATAAATACAAACGTATTCAAGACACTGTAGAAGGAGTGACCGCATTGCGGATTTTTTGTTTAAATTTAAAAGATTACATAATATCTACGCAGTTTTTCATTAATGTGCAAATTAGAAATCCAATGAAACCCATACTAAGTCCATAGTTGAGCGTGATACGTGATATGTGAGCAGAAAACCCGTATTCAAATGCTTATATATATACCTATTTATAATCCAGACAGGACTTATGTTACTGCGTTGTAGTAACGCTCAGTGTCAAAGCTTACGAAATGGGTAAAAAGTATTTTTGCCCAGAAAATTTGGATTTCAGTTTGGTCGGTGACAGATAACTTAATCACGGTGCGACGTGTGGCACTAGCAACCCTGGTTGAGAGAATCTTTTATAGATTTTACATACAGTTGAAAGGAATGGAATATGACAGAGACTGAATTGCCACATTTGTGAAATCGTCTGGAGATCTGGATTTTTAAGATTGAATTTGTTTTTTTTTTGTTTTGTTATCGGTGAAGTGAAGGAGCTAAGGGATAGTTGTGAACCCAGATAATGTATTTTTTTAATAAATTGTATAAATTGTTGTCCTAACAATGTATCGTGAGGTTTGTTAAAAATAATGATAACCTACATATCATCATACCTTACTAATATTATAAATGTGAAAGTTTGTATGTTTGTGTCTCAATCACGCATATACAGCTCAATAACTTGGCAAATAGATAGATAATACCCTGGAGTAACATATGTATGTATATAGTCATCCCGTTAAAACATATCATCCCTCAGGAACACGGGTGAAACTACGGGGCATAAGCTTGTCTAAGATTAGTTTAAAATAATTTTATTAAGGATCGGTTGTTTTAATAACACATAGCAAAGTTAAGTAAGTTAGTGTTGTTTTAACTTAATGCTAAGTTAGAATTTTATAACTGATGCTAAGCTTGCTATAATGTGACATACTTAGTTATGTACTGTTTTCTCTTATGCTGTGGCTACATTAGCGGGATACGGCGAATGTTCGTGTTGCTATTCTTATCCCACTCACTAGGTATATAGTGGGAGAAGGATGGCTATAAAAAACATCGCCGAATCCCGAAATAATGTGGCCGTACCATAAATGACATTTTGTTGATAAAGATTTTACTATAGTATCTAGGAAATTTCGGGTAAACAATGAGAATGAGGTAGGTATCAAAGATGCAATTATACCCTACAGGGCAATGATGATGTGGCCGAAGCTTAGAAGGGAATAAAGAAGTAGATCTCAAGTATTCTCATACTGGTAAGTAGATGATTGGTGTCAAATCTTCAACATAAGGTGGAATTCAAGGAGGCGAGTACAATAAAGTACTCTATCATCGTGTAATGGATTCCTTACGATGTTTACCTTCTCCGAAAGCTTAAGTTCATGGATACGAGGTGCTATCAAAGTCACTGAGAGCCCATGGAGTAATAACAAGTTGAGTAAAAGATCCTCGTCTCAGTGGATCAGGTAGGCACCCGCGTGTTTGTTTTCAGCTTTCGTTATCAGTCAATTTAAATAATAAAGAGCAACGCACTTGTATTCAAACGAACGTAAGTTTACTATACAGGGTGATTTTATTATCACTGGCAATACTTGCAGGGGTGGAAGTACTCATCAATGTGAACAACTTTTATTATAGGGCTAACTCTGATATCGCGTAAAATAATATGGTTGCTTCATACATTTTGGTCGAGTAGGTATTGAACTTTTGTATGGAACAGCTGATAATTTTTTCATGATTTCACAGTTAGTCCCATAATAAAAGTTGTGCATTTTGATGAGTACTTCCACCCTTGCAAGTATTGCCAGTGTTAACAAAATCACCCAGTATACCACTAAATAGTCTTTTGTATCTTTAATATGATGGATTTTATGACTCACGCACTCACGCTCTATGATAAGAAATAACGCTTTGTCCTCGTTAGAGATCTTGGCTAGGATTTGGTATCAGGTTACCTACTTTCGCATTTGCATTTACCTACAAAAATTTTCGATGAATTAATTCTATGAGTATTCTGCGAGAAGCGCTGTGCTAATTTCTATAGAGAAATTTAGATGAACCTTTATTCTGTGACAAATAGGTACGTGAAGAATTAAGAACTTTTAAATCAGTTAAAAAGATAAAAAAATATATCAACATAAAAATTTTTGCTTTCAACTAACCATAGAGTTATAGCTGAAAATAGCATCATGATTCATGTCTTGAAAAAATTATAGCTTACCTCTAGACAGAGGCGACAAGTAATGATAGTGCACACTAGCGCCGCCAGCAGAGCATCCCGTTAACGTCACACTGTCAGGGTTGCCACCGAACATCATTATATTATTTTTCACCCAGTGGAGGGCGTACGACTGGTCTTTGAGACCATTATTTCCTGGAGCTACTTCATCGCCTGTGCTTAGGAAACCTGCAAAATAAAAAAGGTAAAATGAGTTTTTTGACATCAGACAGTCTGATATCATCATTTTCCTGCCCTGTTTCTATTCATTTGGGGTCGGCATAATACGTACTCTTCGGCCCTTCTATCCGTAATATCCGCATTCACTCACATAAATCATCTTTTACATAATCCATCCATCTCTTTTTCAGTCTTCTTCTTTCACTTTCATATCCATAACTCTTTTAGTATCATGACTTTCATCCCTCCTCATAACATGTCCATACCACGACAACGACAAACTATTCCCTCTCAATTTTTCAGTCACTGGGCCTTCATTCAAACTTCCTCTTATGTACTCATCTCATCTCAACTGTGTGCAATCGTCTTTCATCGGTCCCATTCGACTTACATAAGACAGTCCCATATATTAGTGATAAATAAAGAAGATAGATAACTCTTTATAAAATATCAGCTACCTTCACGATATCTTCAAGAGATTTGGGCCAACATGGAAACCATTTTGGGATTTTATTGAAGCGCAGAAATAGTTATTTTAAAGGAAGAACAAAAGGTCTGTAGCGAATGTAGAACCGGCTATGCATATAGACTACGGAAATTTTATAAGTATTTAAGTACCTATATTATGTCACAAATCCCGAAGTTGCAAAATTGTTGTGTTATTCAAACAGAATGCTTGCCGAAACAATTGAAGCCTTATTAATTAACTTTTATTTCAAAACAAAGTTTATCATTCAATGTAAGAGAGCTAAAAAGTCGACAAATGATCTCGACGTACAAAGGATTTACAGGCTTCAGTTGGAAGTTTTGATGTTTATTTCTTGTCAATTTATTTGCTAGCAACGATTTATGTTCTATTCCCTTAGTTTAAAGGTGTCTTTTTCTACTGCAGGAGATCTGAAGATGACGTACGCATGAAATAAAGTAGGTGGCTGGTTTCAACACTATATTTATTTTGGTAAATAAAAAGATGTTTCTTTGTTTGGTTACCACTTACCACACAGTTGCCGAATCTATCTTACGAAATAATTGGAATTTTCTATATCCAAGCTTACTCCAATGATACCTTTTTCCATTTGTAACGATTACTTGCTCTCCCTGTTTTGTTTAATAATCACCTACTTGCTATTCATTGAATGGGATTCCTTTCGTCATTTATCGAGCCTCGTGGGTATCTTTTTCGTCGATTAAATTATATGTTCCTATAGTTACTATGTAGGTATGTTAAATAGCCGTAAGATTGCATAAACTCTGAATTTAAGGTAAAACTGATTTAGTATAATATTTAAAACCTATAATTTTTAAAATTCCTTATGATTTTTAACTAACTTGAAACACTGACAAAAAATGCAAGGCTGTCAAGTATCTATTGCGTGTCGACCTAGACGCGGAAACGTAAAGTGAACGTGCGCGCGCGCCCAACTAGAGGTAAAAAAAACAATAGTAATATTATTATCGACGTAAAAACTAAATTTAAAACATTTAAAAGTTACATCAAAGCGATACTTAAAAAAACTTACTTTGTAATTGCTTTCAGTAAGTTAAAAGTTAGGTGTCAGGATAAATCACTTTTTATAGTAGGTATAAAAGATGTGTATCGGGATACAATTTTGTTTCGTATCTTTTATAAAGAGGAAAACACTGAATAATTTACGCATTCCTGTACAAGCCTTAAATGTTTATGGGGAGAAATGAGTATAAATCAAAAGTGGACATACAAGGGAATTTCAATGCATAGGTAAAACATTAATTTAAGCGTATGTCTACAAATTCAAAGAAGCGTTAATATTATCTAAATTTCGTTATAAAGTCTGTGCGAGCGAAGCTGTGGGCGAAAAGCTAGTGATAAATAAGGGAGACAAATGATGAGAAAATGACATGCTTCGTATAATAATAAACACAATCCCAAGGCCCATGTTCTAAATATTCTGCCCCCTTTATTTTCGTTACAAGCTTTCTTTTGTGTTGCGATGATTTTATATCCAATCTTGTAATTTCATACTTTTTTAGGAGAAATAGGATTTACTATCTAGTTTCTCCGTGAAGAGTAAAGGAGTGGACGTTCTCCCTTGCTGCTTCAATACTTATTACAATTTTTTTTATGTATTTTTGTCTTCTTTTTAATTATTTGTCTTGCCAATGTCTCTATAATTCTGTAATATTGTGTGTATGTTGAATAAACGTTTTTCTTTCTTTTCTTTCTTTCAATCAGCCTACTTCATGAGCCTTCCAGAACCTGTTCCAAATTTAAGATTCAAATTTAAAAATCTACAAACTCACCCAGCGGTCCTAACCTATAGTTGAGGGTAACGACAATCATATCCCAGTCCATGATGTTGGCCGGGTCATATACCCCCCCCTCGCCGTACATGAAGGCTCCTCCATGGATGAACACCAGCACAGGGAGTGACGCCGTAGGATTCAACTTTGGAGTGTACACGTTGACAAAGAGGCAGTCTTCGCTACCTAGAAAAAAAAAACAAGATTTATTGTTAGGTGAATAGGGATGAATAAATCAAATAAGAAATATTTCACTTCGTCCTTCAATACATTATACTAGTGTACCTACTGTCAGTACATTTATTGGGTTATCTATAAATCAATATACTAATAATAAGTTTTTTTTTTGCATTTGATGGCCTAATTCTTGAGAAAGGTTATAGGCTACTTTTTATCCCGGGAATGCGGGTGAAACCGCGGGGAACAGTCAGACATATAATAAAGTGGAAGAGATTATTGTTTGTTTGTTTGAAAGCGCTAATTCCTTGAAGTCGGATTTGAGTTATTCTTTTTGCATTTGATAGCCCAATTCTCAAGGAAGGTTAGAATAGATTATTTTTTATCCCGGAAATGCGGGTGAAACAGCATGGAACAACTAGTAACTTTATATTACAAAGCGTGTTGAGTTACAAAAAGAGAAAAGTTTAATCAAAAGGAAAAAAAGAACATCTAAATCTGTCATAGAAACAATGGGAGGCATCTATGACTAACTTGTCCCTACTAATATTATAAATGCGAAAGTGTTACTTAGTTTGTCCTTCTTTCAGCAAAAAATCGACGTGATTTTTTGAGTGACATGGTACTTTGTATCCTGAGAACGCGGGTAAAACCGATGAGCGAAAGTTATCTATCTATATATATAAAAATGAATGTTTGTCTGTATGTCCTTTATAGATTCCGAAACCGCTGAACCGATCGCGATGAAATTTTCAGACAATCTTCATATTAGCCCCGCGGGTGTTCCTGTAAGGTTTGGTGGCGATCGGAGCACTCGGGACCGCGGGTGAAACCGCGGGGCGGAACCTATTATTTGATAAAACAAACTTCAGAGTATTTTCGGGTATTCTATATTTCTCTACCCGTATCGACTTACTCAAAAGAGCGGGGCGAAAGCAAAACAGTTCAGTGGAGTTAGAAACTATGTACTTGGTTTTGATTTCTATAGCAAGCACGTAACAGATGCCAAGAGATGTGTTTGTGAAAACTTCAGGCCACGTTTTCACTTTGGGGAACATGCTCGTAGATAGTGCGTAGTACTTTACTTGAGTAGTTTCAGATGATTTGAGTAGGTAAACATGGGCAAGGCAATGGCCATCTCATTCCTAAATTGTCAAACGGAAACACGGTTCATTCAAAATTAGGTCGTCGGATGATAGTTTTCCCATTCGGGCAGGTTTTGATTAGGCCTACTATCCTACTTCCTACTCAATCACGCCCGAACGGCTGAATGGATCTGATAAAATTTGGTACAGAGATAAATTATAGTCTGGAATAGCACATATTTATATCCCGGGAAAACGCAAGATCCCTCGGAAACGCGGGTGAAACCGTAGGGCGGAAGCTAGTAGAATATAAAGACCTACCTGTAATTTTGGCTACAAACGGGTCGTACTGCAGACACCCTGACAGCGGTCTGGTGGCGTCCCATAATCCAGGCCAGTGCTTCAGCGGTTGCGGCTCCTGAAATTTTCACATTGTATAAATTTTGTTTTTTTTACTTTGTATAGGCTTATGTTTGACCCCAATCTTACTACGGTAAGTGATGATGTGGCCGAAGGTGGAATGCACACAAAGCCTAGGAAGAACTTGCTCTCAGGTGCAACTGCCGGAACACACCAATAGGTGTTTGGCGACAGACAGATTTTCAACTTGAGGGTGGTAGCCAGCCAGGCGGGTACAACAAAGTACGCTACCACCGTGCTATGGTTTACTCACGATGTTTTCCTTCACCGAAAGCTCAAGCTCATTGTAGGATTCGAACCCACGACCTTTGCCGAAAATACTACTGAGATTGCGCGATCGCAGGTTGTGTTTCACCACAATCTTGCCCGTGGTAAGAGACGATGTGATCGAAGGTGTTACTTAAAGTTATTTGGCGACTTTGTTCTATGAGACCGCCGCGTCTGCCTGTACGCGATAAACTGAAAAACTACTGAACGGATTTTCATACAGTTTTCACCAATGGACGGAGTGATTCATGACGAAGGTTTAATTATATAATTAATTAATGTTTTGTTTAAATTGCACACTAGAATTAAAATGAAGTTAGTAAGTTTCATTATGTATTAGGACCTGTGTTTGTAAGTATCATTTTGTTACTAATTAATTAGATAAATCTGTACCTAAGGCGCTACCAATGTTTTATTTTTATCATAAATAAAAAAAATCTTGCGACATATTTTTTTTAATCAAGCGAATGGGCTTGTTTGGCCACTGACCCGTCCATAAAGGAGGAAAAAGCTTATTTACGTCTAGCTAATTGTTTTCGTTTATTACCTTCGTCCAACTAACTAAAATAAATTGTCCCGAGTGTAATTGAGCCAGTCGACCGACCATAATATTGAGAAAGAAGTACATACTCGTATATTATTATCACACCAAAAACATAAATGTGAAAGAAGGCCAAGTTCGTAACGAAAAATGCAACTGAATGACGGCTTCGCTAATAAAAGAAGTGATTAACTGGATACAAAGTTCTTTCGAAGTTCTCTAAATCATAGCTCCCATGTATAACGTTCTTTGGTTGCTTTAAAAGAAATATTGTTATGTTTTTGCTACTCAATAGTGCGACTTGGCTAGATAGATAGATTACAATACTATTGTTTTATAAGAATAGCATGTAAGTTAAAAAGGTCAGCGAATAAAGGCTTTTATTATTATTTATTATTATTATAGTGCGACTTGGATTTTTTTCTCTTAGATGATGTTTAAGACTAACCCCCCCTTCCCACCCAAAATCACGTGTATTTTTTGTAGGTACCTACAAAGAATCTTATTTTTTTTAGAATATCATCATTAAATACAGGTATAAAGTATAATCTAATTTTATTCTAGAAAATCGAGCGCGCGAGGACTTCGTTCGTTGCCTGGCAATGGTGAGTCAAGGTCACACTACACGCCACTTTTCGGTTTAGAAATCACGCGTTTGATGAAAAAATAAATACACGTGATACCTTACTACATCCCGCCTCCCCCCTTGTGATATTTCGTGATTTTTGCCGAACCCCTTCCTCCCCTTTCGAGTCACGTAGTCGAATTTCTCTAATTGAACTTGAACTTAACATTTGATAAAGAAAGTTCAAGATCAAATGGTAAAATTGTACATATAATATTTTAGTCCTTGATGTGCCGTTGACTTTTGATGAGTCAGCCAGTGATAAAAATAGTGATTTTTGAACATCATTATCGTCGTCAATTTTAAAAAGTTTTTTTTAATAGAAGTTTGAGATTTCGTAATTATAAGATGGTTTTACTAGACACGCAAAATTGCAAGTGTGTAGGTTAAATAGATTATAAGTAAAAGTCAAAAATGTTGCAAAATTATTCGCGTAATATAACCCACTGTCGATGTGTTGTCATTTTGCTTTGCGAACTTGGCTGACACACTGCCATGAGTATTTGCCAAACACAACTTTAGTGGTCAAATTACTAAATAACGTAAATAAATAAAGCGTGTCGAATGGATATTTATCCAATTTACCTTCTCGACGAGATCTATTAATTGTAGGTAGTAAGTATCATAAAAGTGATTTTTCAGTTTGTTCGCAGAAACTTATTATGTATTTTAATGCAATAATAGCTCAGTGGTGACGTTGGATGTCGCGGCGAAGATCGTGGGTTCGAATCCTACAATGAGCTTGAGCTTTCGATGAAGGAAAACATCGTAAAGAAACCATAGCACGGTGGCAGGGATCTACAAAGTGTTCTTGTAATAGGTACTGGCCTAAGTCTAGGCATGACCCTGACATTCATGTTTTTTACGGACTTATTTTGTTCCTTGTCGATTTGAATAATAAATTAAAATCAATCTACACAGTGGTTTGAAAATCAAAGAACTGTAATATAATCAGAAATGTACTTATTAAGAAAATTACAATGTCGAACTAAGATGTTTTACAGCCCTTTCCCCTCGTTTTAGAAAACCGCATTGCAGTAGTAGACTCTGCCTACTTGGTTTATTAATATAAACCTGCTTTGTTTAAACTATACCTACATACTGTGTTAATAACTAGTAATATTTATTTACAACAAAAAAAAAACAAATTATAATATATAAAAATGATCCTCGAAGCTACAGCCACTGCCGATCGGCAAGGTTCCCAATAGACTGGCAGCATTTTCTCTTTGTATGGAATGAATGAATTAATAAGTAATAATAAGTTCGATCGTTTTGTAATGGAGTGGTCATCGTCTAACAATATCGCGTGTGACTCTCAGCCTAGTTAATAATTTGTAACGCATTCCATAAGGTCACGCCCTCATACCTAAATATTATCTACATCAATTCTAAATTCAAACAAGCCGTGATCAAATAAAATGCTAATATTGATGTTTCTATGAAGCTAAAAACAATTACATGACTACACGTTTGTCATATGTTTTCTCTTTTTCGGCAATAACCTGTACTTTATATAATTTTAAGACGCTGATAACTCAGTGGTAGTGACGAAGGTCGTGAGTTCGAATCCTACAGTGAGCTGGAACTTTCGGTGATGGAGAACATCGTGAGGAAACCATAACACGATGGCAGGATACTTTGTTGTATCCGCCTAGCTGGCTAACACCAAGTTGAAAATCCGTTGCCAAGCACCTACCGTGTGTTTCGGCAGCCACACTTGAGAGCCGGTTCCTACTAGGCTATGCGTGCATCCCTGGCCAGGGTATTTCCTGAGAAAACTTATAGGTTGAGTATCATAGCGCTGTCAGTAAAAAAAAATGTAAAATAGTTGGAGACAAAGTCTCTTCCACGTAGACGGAGCCTCAGGCAAGGGTCGAATCTAAGATATTTCAACCTTGAATGATTTCATGGAGTACATTACAGCAGTGTTACTAGAAATGCGGAGGCTTTAACACTTTTTGTTCTTACAAAATCTACTATATAAAAATAAGTCAGGTTTTCCTTCCTGACGCTATAACTCCAGAACGCACGAACCGATTTCCACGGTTTTGCATTCGTTGGAAAGGTCTCGGGCTCCGTGAGGTTTATAGCAAAGAAAAACATAAGATCCCACGGGAACGCGGGTGAAACCGCGGGGCGGAAAGCTAGTATCTTATAAAATTACTGTATTTTAAACAACAGCATGTTTTCCTTTTGTATTTACGATTCTTCCTGAAATTTTAAATATTTCAGCTATCTCCTATGTAGTACTAATAAATAAAACAACATACGGTTGTAATACTGCAAATATACTAGGAGTAACAGGAGAACATACGTTCGAGGGAGCAAAAACCTGTTAATAGTCTTTATTTTTAACTATACAAACAAAGTGGTAATTTAAAAGCATTGCACCATCTGTTAATGATGCAGTAGGTATATTTATTGCACATTACAGTTTAATATCTTTGTATTTACTAGAACGTTATAAATTACAAAAAGAAAAATCTGTCTTTAACCGCCTATTTTGTAATCACTTTTATCTGTAATGTTGAAGCATAATAACTATTTTTATCATGGTAGGTCTGAGATTTATTTTTTTGATCTCGAGAATGCTTTATTCCATATTCCGTTGTTTTATACAACCTAGAAACATAATTTTCCACCAATTAAGTGCATCTAGTTATACGAAAATGCAATTATCGTTTGTTTGTTACAATTAAGTACGGTTCGCTTTACTTCAAACAACGTGGCGTCACAATACAATTAGGTAGAACTTCACGTAACGGAATACCGAGTCCTGACACCCACCGCCGCGCGCTGCAATGAGTGTTGGTGCATAAATTCTAAATAATGGCCACCGTTCATCATCAATAGCCATGATAAAACTGCTACAGGATCAGGATATCATTATTTATTACGGTATCACATTATAACTATTAATATACAATGCAGTTTCAAAAATAATAAATGCATTTTATGAAATAAGTCCTTCGGATACCTAACTCATAAGTCTCAATTTTTTAAATAGGAAAAGTGACGGCAAAAGCAATTATAGTGACGTAACGCTATGTTTTTCCGACCCCGTCGAAAACCACCTAAACTTTATGATGCGGGATCAGGGTTTGCCAGAGTTTATAGGACTTTGTCTCAAGGGTTCTCTGTAAAGGACAAGAGGTACCGGTTTATTGTTCAGAGTTTAATTAAGGAATCTTTATGTCATTTCGAAGGATCAAAAATTTATACGCGTTTTTCATCTCAATTCTTATTGTACTCTTTTTTCATTGACATTAGTCCCCTCCTAGGTCACAGTTCTGACAATCCAGTGGCTTCCAGTGACCCAAACTAGGTCATTGGTAGGTGCTGTACGGGGTCGCCACTCCAAAACCTTTCTTCATTATTGGTTATAGGGTCTTCGAACGTTATCACATGGCTAATGCTACTAAGAGATATGTCAGCGAAATTATTATTTATGGAAAGATTCATAGAGGTATCTAAGTACACTAATATTCTAAATAGATAAAGGTTGTATGTTTGTATGTAGGAGGATCGGCTGATCCCATTTGAAAAAACTTTTTTGCGTTACAAAGCCCGTTTATAGAGGAAGATTCTAGGCTATTTTTTATTTCGGGAAAGCGGGTGAAAGCGGGTGGAACAGCTAGTATTAGATAATCATATCAGTCTACTCTATTATACTGTATGTTATAAGGTGACGAAAAATTGTCCGATATAAAAATAGCTTGCCAATATTTTTTTGTAAACTACGTTTACAAAGACGTGGATTCTTAGTAAATCATAAATATAGGAAAAAGGCTCCCCAGCGACACGTTTGAAGTGAAAGAACATTGTACCTTATTACTTTTAACAATCGGGTTTCCGTGTACCTCTTTCGAACATGTTTAGCTGTTTCCCTGAATAAGTACATACATATAAACTTACAAGTAGAATACATACAAGTAAACGCCTATAATTTTGTCCCTTACGTTACTTGTCCTACATATCCTTACGTTACTTTTATTGAAATTAATCTAGCTTATTACGTGGTTTTCCTGTTTAGACGTTATGTCTGTAAGTGTTCTTATATAAATAAAAAAAAATGCTTTTAAAAGCACTGGATTGATATTTTTTTTGTAGGTCCATGACTAAAAATTATAATAAAATGTTGTCATGAGAGCCATAGTGTAAGCCATGTTTGTAATTAAGTATGATATTTTTTATCTTTGAGAAAAAAACACCCACGTTGTTTTGTGTGTCAGAAGACTGACAAGCAGGCGGTCCACTCCACCTGATGGTAAGTGGCTACCATCGCCATTAGTTATACCAGAGAGATTGTCAGTGTGTTGCTAACCTCTATAAAGCTTACAAGGCAACTGGCTCCAAAGTACAATTGCCGGAACACACCGATAGGAAGATTTGAAACTTGAGGGTGGTAACTAACCAGAGTAAGTACTAAAACCGGTTCGAAAATACCGGTAAATAAAGGTTAATACCGGTTTTAGTAAAGGTTTCGTTCGGAGCGCGTCCGAAATGAGACCGGTACCTACCTAAAACCTTAATAAACCGGTTTAATAAGAGCGACTCGTGCACGCGTCGGCATCGTTATAAATTTGAATCGGCGATGGCGATGTCGTAGGTAAGAGCGAAATGAAAACCTCTAAAAACCGGTAAATTGATTCAAAAACTATTTGGAAATCCGTTTTTTTAAGGTTAAGGTAGAGCCATACCTAAATAAAACGCTTCTACTACTTGGCACTGATTTAGGTTTGAAAATGAACCGGTAAACAAGCCCTGCCTACCACCGTGAATTTAAATCAAAGTATAATTTGTATTTAAATATAGATCGTACACAAACCAAATTTAATTTGTAAGCCGAGGACACCGTAGTATTTACATTTTCAGCTTTCAGCAAAAAGGGTAGCGATAAAAAATAATTGGACGTCGAATATCGACACTGATGCAGTTGCGGCAACGCTTATTTGGAAATATAGGTATTGACCCAAGGCTCCATATAGTTGAGCTAGAGTATAAAATAAAAAATACATTAGCATTTGAAACTGTACATGGTTGCAACACTTTTTCCGGGTATGATTTTAATTTGATAACATAAAAAAAACCGGCCAAGTGCGAGTCAGACTCGCGCACCGAGGGTTCCGTACAAACTTCGTCCATTGTTCGTCCATCAAGGGAAATGCACAATTTTATTTATTTACCTTATTTGAGGTAGGTGCCAATTAAGCTAGACCTCTCAATTGTATCAGCGCCGATACAGCTCAGAGGTCTTTATTAATTGGCGTAACTATGTATGTATGGGGACACCCTTTAATTTTCAACGTTTTTAATTTTTTTGAATTTTTCCTTTATTTGACCTTGCTTTTTGCCAATATTTTTTTTTATATTTGAGTTGATTGAATGAAAGGTAAATTGCGGTTTACGATTTATGACGATTAAAAAAAAACTACTAATTAGATCTCGTTCAAACCAATTTTCGGTGGAAGTTTGCATGGAAATGTACATCATATATTTTTTTTAGTATTATTATTCTCTTATTTTAGAAGTTACAGGGGGGGGGGGACACATATTTTACCACTTTAGATGTGTCTCTCGCGCAAACTATTCAGTTTAGAAAAAAATTATGCTAGAAACTTCAATATCATTTTTAAAGACCTATCCATAGACACCCCACAATTATGGGTTGGATGAAAAAAAATATTTGAGTTTCAGTTCTAAGTTTGGGGAACCCCCTAAATTTTTTGTTTTTTTTCTATTTTTGTGTGAAAATCTTAATGCGGTTCACAGAATACATCTACTTACCAAGTTTCAACAGTATAGCTCTTATAGTTTCGGAAAAAAGTGGCTGTGACATACGGACAGACAGACAGACAGACAGACATGACGAATCTATAAGGGTTCCGTTTTTTGCCATTTGGCTACGGAACCCTAAAAAGGAAGAACGGATTTGGTACCCAAAGTCAGCGCGGCCACTGACATCACAAATTTTAGGGCAGGGTACAATTTTAACGTTATACCCGAATGAAGATTAGGTACAGAACATTGTTGCAATCACTTTCGATCAGTTTCAAATTGCAACAGCCTCTAAATCGATAGAAATTTTACATTGTTATAATTGATTCCATTTGCAATGAAGCACTGTTTCCATATGCAGTTAGTAGAACGTAAAATGTAATCAGAAAAACGCTATATCTAACCGGTTTCTAATTGAAACTGATTGCAATCAAGTTTCGTAATAGCGGCACCGGTGGCAGCGCGAGCTCTGACGTCACAGGCGTTGGGTAAAAGGTACAGTTTCCAATTATGGTGCGGCAACAATAGCACATAATTAACAGAGAGGCGTGGTTTTGCAGTGTTTATAAAACCAGAAGTAGGGTTTGTCTAGGTCGTTTGAAAACTAAAAATGTTTTCATAGACTGTACCTTTTGGAATTTTGACTACTATACGGGTGACTTTTGAACCATCGTTTCAATTTTTTCTAGGCATTAGGTACTATTAAAAGATTACATTTAAAAAAAAAAAATAGGTAGGTAAAATATAGGATCAAGGACAAAATCGATACATCCAACAATAGCGTAAAATGACACAAAATGGTGCTTGACTTGAAACGTGAAATTGTAAATACAACGTTAAAATTGTTATCAATGAAATGAAGGGGCGAGCGGTGGGTGGGGGGCCTCAGACATGCGTAGTGTACGGCGCGCAATATCCATAAGCATGGACTTTTTTGGTACAACTTAGTGATGCTATATCTCAATATTTTAGTACTGAGAGATAATAAAAGAAAATATAGGTAATTTCTTATTTTCACTAAACATCATAATATTTAAATTTAGATAGGGATAACAAAGTCACCTGTATAATAAAGTTTACTTTTGATTGTAGGGATTGATTAGAGTGTGATGCAATTTATTTGCGACTGATTTATTTTTTACATGTTGTTTTATACACACAAACATACTTACTTCTCGTATTATAAATATTAGTGCTCAAACATTCAATATGTAATTTGCCGAACAGTTAGTAAAAAAAGCTAGAAAACTCTGTCTTGTTCGAATTATTAATTTCGTTTCAGTTGAATATTTATTCAATTTTATTTATAACCGTAATGATCTACTATTTAGTTATAATTTAAAAAGCAATTAAAATAACATTGTAAAGTAATAATAATGTTAATTAAGATATCGTAACCTCGATATGTTGTAATTTACGGCATAATTAAACCAGTTTGTATATATTAGTTATAAGTAAGTAAATAATATTATTATGATAGATATTATTAACAGAACTGAGATGGAACAGTAACTTTTTCTTTTTAAAACTTATAAATATAATAATAAATGATTTTATATACATATTTTTAGTCACTGGCAATACTTGCAGGGGTTGAAGTACTCATCAATATGAACAACTTTTATTATGGAACCAACTCTGATATCGCATAAAATAAAATGATTGTTTCATACATTTTGGTCGAGTAGGTATTGAACTTTTGTATGGAACAGCTGATATTTTTTTTTGTGATCTCAGAGTTAGTCCCGTGATAAGAGTTGTTCATATTGATGAGTACTTCCACGCCTGAAAGTATTGCCAGTGATTAAAAAATAACTCAGTATAGTAAATAAATAAGTATGTTTACAAAACTCTGACCACAAAAAGAACAAAGACAGATCTATAAAAAACGTAAATATAAGAACATCTGATCAATCTGACCAAGGAAAGTGATGATATGACCCAAGGTGGTAAGCACACAAAGTCTAGAAAGGACTCTAGTGTATCAACACATCGGTAAGTAGGTGCCTGGCGACAAATTTTCAAGTGTCATAATAACCTCGTATTTCTGGGGTCACTGCCCTGATAAACTTTTAATAACAATTGAAATAAGTTACGTGTCTGGTCAGTTGTATAATTTAACTATTAGTAAAATGAAACACCTACATCTTGAATGGCAAAAAATAAATACAATCTTATGACCGATTCGAGGTTACCATTGATTATAAAATACAAAAAGTATTTGTTAAACATCCGTGATCATAAAAAAATACTTAAGTTTTGTGATTGCTTTGTTTTTTGGGGTATTAAAAATACCCTAATTATTTTAACGACAAATGAAACATTTAAAATAAAGAACAAATCACTTCTAATGAAACAGTAGAACAACTTACCCGAAACCTGTATTTCCCAATCGGAGGCCTGGCATAAGGTATCCCTTGGAAACTGGCAAATGGACGCCCTCTAGTTGACACTTTCCATGACCCTTGAAGAACACCATGGGCCACTCTCACCACCGGGTTCGGATTCTGGGCAGCTGAAAGGACAGCGACGGATAACAAAATAAATATTTTAAAATTTGCCATTATTTACTAAAATAGGATGGTGAATTGCCAAGCGTTCGTGCGCACGCGCCGCTTGCTCGGGAGACACTAAAGCAACAAAGTACCAACATTATCTATCACTATAATTAGTGCACATGTGAGCGTTGTAATATGTATAAAATCCAATATTTTATTCATTCAAATAGGCTTTCAAAAGCACTTATGAATAACAACTAGTATATAATATACCAATACCAGTTTTGTATGGTACAGTTAATGTTGGGTCATATTAATGCCATGAAACCGGCATTGAGTTAATAAGTGCATAACTTAGGAGATTACCTCCATCTTTTATTCCATAGATATTGAACCCAAAAAAATCTGTTGATACGATCATCTAAGTGGACTAATCATTGTCAAAAATATAATGCAAATTATCCAGTCGCAACTAAAGCAGTGAGACTATCGAAACTAAGGCAATCAAAACTATTAATTAAGAAAAGAATGGTCCTTTCGACAAAAATAACAAATTCACTCGTTGGTGAAGTCTTACAAATATTGGCAATAGCTTTGGCGTAATGTCGATCACGTTTTCTAACTATAAAAACATCAGATATTTTACCCCAATGTAAGGGTAAAATAATAATAATAAATAAAATAGGTAAATAAATCTTACTTTCAGATTATTTAGGGACCGTGTCTCACCGCCAGCGAGAAAGCGAGTGGCAAATTGACAGCGAGACAATCGCTCAAGAAACGTACAGTTGGCATATAATCCTGTGTATTTGAAAGCGATACGTATAATTTGGTAGTTGACTGTTCACACTAGAGACACAGCGTAATTACATATAGTAGTCTATCGCGTTTGAAGTCACGCGAAATGCCGCTTTTCGTAATTGCACCATTGTGTCCCAAGCGAGTGTATGGCAGCTTGGGCCCTTGGCCCTCTCTCACCCTGCAAGCCCCGCACGTCTAGACGTGTCCGTTGGCTGACTGTAAGAGTATTGGTTAACAGTTAATTGATAATTTATTTATCGATAATCTTATTAGTTAATATTTTTATTCACACACACGGTTTTGTTGATGTTATTGAAGGTGAATATTTTACTAATACATGATAAACGTATAATATACCTACGTACAAAAATTAATTCATAAAGTTGAAATTTAAATGCAGTAAAATAGGTTAGTTCGTGATTTCCGCGATACAGGTAAGGACGAGGTCACGACCCAGGTTGAAGTTCTGCGAGAACTCTTATCTCGCAGCGACAAAAGTTGTCAAGGAGAAATCATTCGCTGAGCGACACTCTCCAACTCCCTCCTAGTTTACTCGCTGGCAGTGAGACAAGTCCCTTAAAGGGGCTTTCTGTGTAAAAGGATTGGTTAATCTATTTTTCTCCCATCCCATTAGTGCCGGTGTCCCTCAGGGCTCGGTACTATCTCCCTTGCTCTTCACGCTCTACACGAGCGACATTCCTAGAGTCACGAATACGCAGTCCGCCCTCTTTGCGGACGACATTGCCGTATACTGCTCAGGCAGAAGCCCGTCCATGATCGCCAAAAAACTCCAGACCGCGGCCAGCACCCTAGGCGCATGGTTTCGGAAATGGAGAATTGAGATCAACCCCTCCAAGAGTCAGGCGGTTCCCTTTTATAGAACCGACCGATGTAGACGCCCACCCACTCCCAGCCGTCACCCAATTCGGCGAGCCGATTCCTTGGGAGAGGCAAGCCAAATATCTCGGTGTGACTCTCGATGATCGTTTATCATTTGACGCGCATGTAAAGGCGGTCCGCGCGCGCGCCGCCTTTATTGCAGGACGACTCCACTTAATGACCAACGCCCGGTCTAAACTTGCCCTAAAAAGCAAAGTTAGACTCTATACCGTATCCGACCCATCATGACGTATACGAGTACCGTGTTCACTCACGCTACTCCCAAACGAATTCACACCCTTCCGGTGATCCAAAATAGATTCATGCGCAAAGCCACGGGCGCCCCGTGGTACATGCGCAATGAAAACCTTCACATCGACGCGCCTCACGCCGATATTTTGACGCCACAGCGCACCACGTGAATCCGCTCATCGTGCAAACAGTCACGTACACCCCGTCCCTCATCTCCCGCATCCGTAGGCCAAGGTTCGCCCTCAGCGAACCGGACGACGCCATCCCTTTAGCTCAAATCGCGGCTGACGAAGCCCGAAAACAAGCTCAGATACACAACCGTCAACCCAGATTTCATCCTCGCCGGCGAGGACCGTCGCGACGTCCCTCTCAGTCTCGCCCCGTTTAAACGCGGCCCGAGCTGCATATTAGCAATCCGACTCTAGATATATTTCTGTGAATCCGACCGATCCCCAAATAATAATTTATTTGTATGCTATGTCCTCCCCTATTATTCCCCTGGCAACGTCATGAGCTGAGGTTCGAGCCCCACAGGGGGCACCCTCAGGCTACCGTTGCCTGATTTTTTTGTAGATTTAAGTACGGCTGAGAGCCCTAAGCGCTCGCCGATAGTCCGCGTAAGGGTGGTCGATGGTCCCCTGGACCCAACACCTTCTGGACAAGTAAAAAATATTTTTTTTTCTCCGAATAAAGATGTTAACTTATTCTTAAGTTTGACCGTCTAGTGCAGGGGTCACCAATAGGGTATTTGCCTGTATTCAAAATAAATTATCCAACACTAGCTTTTCCGCGCGTTTTCACCCGCGTAACCGGGATAAAAATAGCCCATGTTAATCAGTGATAATGCATTGCAATGCATGCAATAGCATTCAAATGGTGAAAGAATTTTTAAAATCGGTCCAGTACTTTTTGAGCCAATTCGTTACAAACATACTTACTTACATACAAATCTTTCCTCTTTATAATATTATAGATTCCGCCCCGCGGTTTCACCCGCGTTCCCCAGGAATCTTATGTTTTCCCGGGATAAAAAATAGCCAATGTTCTTCTCCGTACTATAGGCTATCTGCATACCAAAGGACATGGCTAAATAGAGTATGGGCGACTGCCCTAACCATGTATAAACACTGTACCTAGTAATATGTAATCCTGAATAGCTGAATATTGGTATTTCGTATGAAAAAAGTTTCAGGAACTATTCATATCGTTACAATCCTGAAAATAAAATCGTAGAATCTCCTACGTCAATAAATAAACAAGGTATACAAGAAAACGATTTTGCTATGAACTTTTAGGTAGGCGTTTGTTTACAAACTGCAACATAGGTAAAAAAAAAGCATTATTATTATTAAATTATTCGCGGAGGAAACCGCAGGGCACAGCTAGTATTGAAATAAAATAACTACAACGACATTTAATCATTTATTATGTAGGTGAGAGTATACATTCATTTATTTATTATGAAGCAAAAGTGATAAATCAAGATTATTCTGTTAATGTCTGGAAATAGCTGCACTCTGCACAAGTGCACCTTGTTCATACTTATAAAGAAGCTAGTACTTAGTATTTTAGAGATACTATATTTTTTTTAATTTTTTTTTTATAAATTTAAAATTGTTCAGGTTATTATTTTTTATTTATTTTTCTTGTTGTTTTTTTTTCATCTTTTGTGTTTATGTGTATTATATTTCTTTAAAAATTGTTAAAAATTTAATGGAAAAAAGCCAACATTGTCAGATTGTCCAAAAAAAAACAAAATATATAAAAATTGTAACCTTGCTGAGTTTCTTGCCGGTTCTTCTCAGTTGAAGGCGACTTCCGAATCGGTGGTAACTTCAGTAGTTTCGACGTTCATAAGTGCCCTCTTAGGGCCTAAACTGAATAAATGGCTTTGACTTTGTCTTTGACTTTGAATCTACAAGTAAGTACTTTACCTAAAAATGTAGCTGGAGCAGACCACACATTCTGGTTTCTCGCCCACTTCTAATACCAAATCACAGTCATAACCAATGAGACATACTCTTTCTAATCAAAAAGCAGCAGCCACTGTGCCCCACAATACAACTGGAGGAATATGCAAGTATGTCCTCTATGGGATTACTTGTAGTTTCGCTTAGTTCTTGTCGATCATTATTCAGTCAACATTCTTCGACATACAATATAAATATATTATATAATTATTGCGATGGTTATTGAATTATTTGAATACAAGTGTACCAAGAGTTTACACAATGACATGTTCCGAAACCTATTGACTTTTTTTTTATTTGGTTCTAATCGAATCAAGTAAAATCGGTTGTAATTTTTTTATTGCGGCACTATTTAATTAAGTGGCGTTTCTTTCCAGATTTTGCCAATGATTTCTAAAAATCATATAAGACAATCAAATAAATCAACGTTTTGAGATGTAGGTACCTACCATTCGTACCATTCACGAAGATGTGGTCAATAAACCTACTTTTAAAGATATTAGCGTATGCTGAAATTATCAGTATTATTTATTATATTATTTATAACTGTGCAATACAATTATTAGTATAATAAATAATAATAATATAATATAAGACAATTTACAGCTTACGCAAATATCTTTAAAAGTAAGTTTATTGACCATATCTTCGTGATGGTACGCCATATCGTCGTAATGTTCTTCTTTACAAATAGAAAAATATGACAACAACTTTTAATTATTTGATTTGTACACAAAAGTTCTAGGAGAATAATAAAACCGTTATAAACCGTTTTTAAGGCGATGATAGCTCAGTGGTAGTGACGTCGGACGCCGCGGCGAAGGTCGTGGGTTCGAATCCTACAATGAGCTTGAGCTTTCGGTGAAGGAAAACATCGTGAGGAAACCATAGCACGGTGGTAGGGTACTTTGTAGTGCCCGCCTGGCTGGCTACCACCCTCAAGTTGAAAATCTGTCGCCAAACACCTATTGGTGTGTTCCGGCAGCTGCCTACCATAGTGAGATTGTGGTCAAACACGAGCCTATACAAAGTAAAAAAAAAATAATAATAATAATATTTAAATTTTACGAGCTAGTGAGAAATTTCTATACATGCTTAGGGCAGTTGTTTAGCCATGTCCTTTCATCACGAGCCGTTCAAAGGTAACAAACAAACAAACTCACTTTCTCTTTTATAATATTAGTTAGGATTAGGATTATTATTAGTATATTAGTATAGACTAACCAATGTATAAAACATCTAAAAAAAGGGGAAACCACGATTATTTTATTAAATTTATCCATTTTTAATGACCAATCTAACCATAAAGAGTATGCTATATAACTATGACGTCACATGCTTGTATTTCATACAAAACTCCATATAAGCCTATCGTTTTGACATTCAAAAAAAGTTGCTGATTTGAATGTCAGTCAAATACCCTATTAGGTTTATTAGGGGTCCATTTAAAAATAATTTATTATTTACATATTTACAATCAATGTATAAAATACATACTATGATATATAGAAAACATCCTCAAAGCCCTCGCTGCTGTCGATAGGCAAGGTTCCCAACAGGCTGGCAGCGTTCCCTTTTTGGATGGCCAAGCTTATGCGTTGGCGGAAAAAGTATAAAAGATTATCGCGGTTCGGTTAGTAGATGATGACTGGCGACCAAGCTTAGATCCTTTCCTTGGATGTGCGCGGATTAGATAAAATAACAATGTGTACATTTTTGTTTGTTAAAGTTTAAGTTCGAATCCGGACCGCGGTCCGCCATTTGGTGACCCCTCGTCTAGTGCTTCTCAATGAGAAACAGATGCTAAATTAAGTTTTTGATCGTATTGGCTTGTTATCATTTTATTCTTGATATATTTATTTCCAACTTTCAATGAATATTTCTTGATTTTTAATTCACATGGGCGAATCAATAAATAGATAATAAGTGATGATGTGAACGGAGGTGGAAAGGACAAAGCGTAGTAGGCTCAAGTGCAGCATTTTCAACTTGAGGGTGATAGCCAGCCAGGTACTACAAAGCACTCTAGTACATTGTCACAGAATACAAGGCCGTCCTTGGCTCAGGCCTCAAAGGGCTTAAGCCTAAATCCGCCACTGTAAGCAGAGGAACATAATACACCAGAGTTACATTGTTATTTGTTTTTTCACGATAAGTACCTAAAATTAAATAAATAAATAAATATTCTGGGACATTATTCCTCACACACGGCCATTTGACCCCAAACTAAGCAGAGCTGGTACTATGGAAGCCAGATAACTGATATACTACATATACTACTTTTCTTTTGTAAATAAATACATATTATAGATAATTACACCCTTGAAGTGCCAACCTTGATCATTTCAAGTCACTCACAAGTCAACCGTTCACATATTTAGTACACATATGCATGTGGGCGTAGTAGCATTCATTTGTTTCATACATTTTAGCGAAAGTGACCAGGGTGTGACATTGTCATGGTTTCCTCACGATGTACAGCTATCTAAGGGCTTAGTTAGATAGTGCCCAGACTAGCTTTTCACTTGATTGCCTTCTAGATTACCTACTAATTAAAGTAAAATTACAATTTTCAATCAAATTCCTTTGGTACAAGTTATATTAACGGGTGCTTCATGAATAATTACTTAAAACTACTACTCTCGTACTACTTTATAGACTCTGTAGAATAATATTTTATGCGGCAAGCAATATTAAAACTTATTGCAATACTTCAAAGTTTGAATTTACGTAAATGAATGTAGTGAATCACTTTGTTATATGGTTCAATTGAAATTTAATATTTTATTAACTATTTGATGTCGTTTTATCATAATGTTACATTATTGGTTATTTGATACTATGAAAATTGATTGAACAGGCAAAAGTCATACATAATATGATATACAACACATTATTATTATTATTAAAAGACATCAATGTCATCAATGAAAAATGTATATGCTTTTCTATCAGAAACTAGCGATCCGCCCGGACTTCGCACGGCTGCAATTTACTATTGAAGATAATGAGAAATGTTTTTATTTTTTTATGAAGACATGTGACAGCAGAACTGTCAAACTGAACGTCATATTTTAATGATGAGATTTTCATTCAAAATTTCCGACTTTTCCGGTGGATTTCCCAAAAAAAATCTCTCAACAAATCTTGTCCTGACAGTTACGAACACAACAACAAAAAAAACAGCCAAATCGGTCGGCCATTCCCAAGTGATGATCTTTCATACACGCGACAATTATATAGATAGATTGATTTCCTATATTTATTGTTATCCTAACCCTAATCATCGTGAACTAAACTTTATCGTTACGGGGTAACTTTTACTATGGTACCAACTCTGAAAACGCGAAAAATCTGTTAAAAAAATGGTCACAATATAGTACAAACTGTTTGTGTTCAACCCTGTAAATTAAGCTCCGGAATCAACAATAACCTCGAATTTAGATTACATCAAAAAATGGTCTCAAAATAGATTCTAGATCTAAGATAAATCTCACACTGACTGGCACAGTTTCTAAGAAATATTCGGTTATACCTATACAAAAAATCAGACGGTAAAAACTTAAGTCTGTTGCTATTAGTATCCATGTATTTCTCTTCTAAAAAAACATAGGATTTATATAATTTTTTTGGCTATATTTAATAACAATACAATATGAATAATATTACGGTATTAGGTATCATTGTACCTAGAACGAAAAGAACTATGGAATATTTTAAAAAAGTAAGAAAAACCGCAGGAGAAAATTTAGTCTTATATTATAGTGTAGTCATTGGAGCGCTAAATTAAGTCATAAAATGTATGTTATCAACCAGATACTATTTGATTCCTTTTAAGTAATCTGTAAATAGATAGGAGAAGGGGAAGATCTCTACACGTTTCTGAAAGTCTGGCCAATGTTAATCTTCGATCAAAACTATACAACCTGTCTCTATCAATGACGTGTGAAATAACCAAGAAGGCTATATATAGTTTTGATTAGACTTTCAGTATCTAGTAAACCATTTTCAGAATTGGTGATAAAATTACTTGTCTTCTATTATCATTCGAATTTGAAGTCTATTTATAAACAGCATGAGGGATTTACTGATACTGTTTATTTGAATTATGGTATAGGTTTACAAAGGAATAATATATTAATAAAATAACTTGCGATTCCTGGTATTCTATTTTTTTTTGTAGGTAGTTTTGGGACGCGCGTCCCATTCGCGAGCCAACCGAATACAGGCTATTTAAAATTAATGATAAATAAAAGACTATAAATTAAAACATAGAATTTAGGTCACTGATCTATGCAGAAAAGACTGGCTACGTTACCTCACTTATTCTCTGACTAAGGTACGAGCCAGCCTTTTGGTCTCCAAAGTACTCGATAAGGCGTGATAATTGAATAGAAATAGAAATTAATCCGGACCCCATGGTATTAGCACAGCGTAATTACGTACAGTGGTCTATCAGGCATTCGTAATTGCTCCATTGTATCCCAAGCGAGTGTATGGCAGCTTGGGCTCGCTACCGCCCCTCTCTCACCCTGCAAGCCCCGCACGATTGAACATTATAACATCAGCATTTTAGCTTTTTAAAAATGTTTTGGAAATCCTTTCTAAATATAAGGAGGTTTAAATGATGAAGTTTAATTCATTGAAATCATTGAAATATTCCAATTATTTCCCTTTAATCATAAACGCAAAGGTGGGGGGTGCTTTTCCTTTATAATTATTAATTATACCGCTAGAAGAAGAATATTGGCTGTGTTTGCCAAATTAATTTAATTTAAATATTCAATTGAAATTAAATAGGTTACTTGAGCAAAGGTAATCGTAGATGGCGCCACCTAAAATATAACGGAAATGTGTCCAATGGCGTGACACGATTTATGTTACGTCAGTTTAGTCTTTTAATTGTAACCAATCGCGTCATTTGTTTACGTTATAACACAGTGGCGCCTCTAGCGGAAGAAATTAGAGATGGAGTATCGGACCAAATTTATTAATATCGGCTTGGAAAGTTTTGGGACTTTCTCATGGATTACCACGAAGCACCAGTTGCCTACTTGCATCCAGCGGTAAAATATGTCTTATTTTAGTGTATGACTATGAAATTATCTGCTAATGGGTGCGTTAATTGAAAGGCGAATGCCGTACCTCTTCTTGAAGTTATTTCAAAACGTTATCGTATTTCAAATAGTTTAACAAATAAGGTCCTAATAAATGAAGTACGGTCCTTTTGAGGGATGATAGTATAGGTCATAAGTATTCCGAAAATTATAAAAAAAAAATTCAGTCGTAGGTAATTTTAATGAAAAAAAAACCTGAAATTGCACTTCATCACTACTTAGCATTAAGTAATTAAAACCATTAAATGTATTTTTTTAAATTTTTTTATCAATAATTTTACCACTGATTATGCTGAGTATGCGGTTTTAATTAATGCTAAGTAGTGATGAAGTACAATTTCAGGTTTTTTTTTTCATCAAAATTACGACCGAATATTTTTTTATCATTTTCGGAATACTTATGACCTATACTATCATCCCTCAAAAGGACCGTACTTCATTTATTAGGACCTTATATATAAACCAAAACTTCCATTGGACATTATTGTATGTACCTAGCAACTTAATCAGTTCAAGCTACCTTACCGTAAACTTAGATTGGACATATTGTAGGTACCTAGAAACTTATTTAAGTAGTTCAAGCTGACAACCTTCGATTACCAGCAACCATAGACGTAAAATTAATAGTAGGTCCTAAGCTCCTAAATCCACTGTGAAGATGTAACCTCAATTCAAACGTACTAACAATACGTCAGTTTTTTTATCTCGTTTTTACAACCAACGAACGTGTTGAGTGAGTGTACGAGCAGCGTTTATATTTGAGTACCTAACGACACAATGTGATGGATATTTATGAAAATTTCATGCTTTGAATACAAACTTTCCAATACTTTTCATAACAAGATTAATATTTTAAACTTATCGTAGGTTACGAACCTACTATTTACACAGGTGGTATGTTATGTTATCCCGAAAAGGGATTGTTGGGGACATCATTTTGAACAATACAAATCAGCTGAGCGCTTGGCCCAAAATGTACTGAGATGAGATTTTTTTTTATGAATAGGATTTGTGTGAATACCACATTCAGCCACATTATCACTTGCCTCGGTGAAGTTATCATATGCAGTGAGAATAATTATTTATACTTCAAATTAATGTAAAGGAAAGGAAGGAAAGGAATTAAAATACATATGTTCTAACAAAGAGTAAACCATTAAGTAATGGTTTAAAAGCTTTTCGTGCATAATGTCCGTTTTGATTGCGAAACCTAACTCCAATGGTTCAGTATATGTTATAAGTACAAAACAAAAGATTTAAATTCAAAGTATTCCTTCAAACTTTTAAAGAACAGCACTCGGGTAAAGTTTGGGAAACGTTGGATGTCAAAAAGTTTCGTCGAAAGTCAACTTAGAACAAACAACGCAGTACAATATAGTCTGATTGGTGAAAGGTACTAACTTTTGGATATTGTAACCATTCCAAGATTTAGATTAAATTTGGCATACAAAAGTTATTTTTATACTACATAGGTTGCAAACAATCTTACGGCCCACCTGGTAGTAAGCGGTTACCGTAGCCTATAGACGCTCATAACACCACGGGCAAAGAAAATACAATATTATATTTTCCCTGCCAGGGGTAGGTATCACTCACGCGTTGCCAAGCTAATGCGTTGGCGGAAGAAGCTCCCAGCCCGTCGGTCTCCCGAAGCCTCGATGAGCTTGGATGATAGAATCCGAGCAAATTGGCGAATCTCGAACGACAACGGACAAATAATTCGGACCAATACAAGCGTATTATTTTAATTTGGATGTTTCAGCACAAAACCATATTTTCTTATTCCGGAAAAATATAAGATCCCTCGGGAAAGCGGGTGAAACTGTGCAGCGGATGCTAATTTAATTATAATTGTTTAAGTATTTAATATTATAATAATAACGTAACTTTAATTAAAGACTAAATTTAGTTTTTTTTCAGTTAACTTGTGTTTACTTACAGGGAGTTGTGATGTCTAGAAACAATAAAGTTAGATTAAGAACCAAGTTACATGATTATAGATAAAGATAATATGAGATAAATATACTTTACTTGTACACCACATGACAAGACAGGAAAACGAAGTAAATGTAACTAACAATAGGTACATAGAAAAAGTGAATGAAACCTTTGGGTAGCGGGAAAAATAATATATCCTAATACATAAATAAACAAAATATATTATATTGATTTTGATGACGTAACGTAACCATCGATACTTAGTAAAAAAAACTGGCATGTGCGTGTTCGAGCATACACAGTGTAGCGTTCCGTAGTTAGTACAATGTGACATAGTCTAAAATATAAGACTAAGCTAAAATTATAGAAAAATATAACTGAAAACGTCCACAAGAACAATAAATATTCAACGTAATTTACTCTAAATTTTTAATTCAATGTTCGTATCGTACACTTAGCTAAACAATTAAAAATACTCCTGTATTTCAGATCGTGTGTCAATCTTCTATTTTTTTTTGCGTTACAGTAAAAAAAAATCTTTTAAAAGGCTATTTACATTACCTACCTGTTTATATTACCTACCTACCTGTTGTAGTCAGAACCAAACATTGTTGAATACAATTTAAACCAAATAAACAACATAAAACGTAAACAACCCTTTGTTCAAATCATTGTACTTTGACGTTCTAAAGGGACGATAAAAAAATATTATTCAATCGCTTATGTACAGCCCAGAGGCATGTCACAAAACAGATAGGTACAGAAAGACGACTTACACTTTTAAAATTCATGAAACAGGACACATTATCAGGCTCCAAGATATCATCGTATCGAGCCATACGAATAACTAGCCGTCCCCCGAAGTTTTATCTGCATCCCCGGGATTATATAATAGCCTATGTTTCTCTCCATGTTATAGACTACTTGCACGCAAAATTTTATCACGATTGTTGTGCCGCATAGACATCAAAAGGTAACAAACAGTATCGCATTAATTCAACAATAATATTTCTTTATTTTATGCGACGATGCCCGTTCTTAGTGCTAAAAAGCTGTCAAACAAATCAACATACTAATAAACGAGTTCTATGTGTGTTATACCTACGTGTCAAGGATAGTACGAGGGAACTTTTATGACTGTATTTACATTGTGAGGTTTCAACCGCTTCCGACTAACATTTGGGTGCGGTTTCATTCACGATACCTATTTATTTTGGTTTACTTTGATTAAATTCTCTTAGTCTTTGATTGGTTTTTAGGGATTTTGTTCTTATAAAATAACCAAAAATCACTAAAAAAATGTTGTGGTAGAGTAAAATTTGTCAATTCTAAAAAATTAAACACAAGAACAAACTTCGCCATTATAAGATTGGACATTTTACGAATGGGATAAAACCTTCAAAGTCTTTTTTCCTAATAAAATTCTCTCGGGCAATAATTTAACTTTTTATCAAAGCATTTTTATTGTATAAAAAGCCTTATTAGGGAAAATTCAGGTTTGTTTGCGTAAAGTTATTTGGAGCGTAGGGTGACAAATATATGTAAAGGATATATTTCTTGAAAGTTAACACGTGTCAAGTATCTACCTCTTACCTCTCGAGTATAATATTAAAGTGGCTATGTCGACTCCATATTTGTCTAAATTATATGTCTGGAAAGTTTTTAGAACCAACTCTATCTATCTACATGGATTTTTTTTTTTTTTTTTTTTTTTTTTTTTTTTTTTTTTTTTTTTTTTTTTTTTTTTTTTTTTTTTTTTTTTTTTTTTTTTTTTTTTTTTTTTTTTTTTTTTTTTGGACTGGAACAGGAAGGTGGTGGGTCCAGGGGACCTTCTTCCACCGTTACGCGGACTTTTGCGGTGAGCGCTGAGGGCTCTCAACCGCTACTTAAAACTAAAAACTAAAACTAAATAATTTTGGGCAACGGTAGCCTGAGGGTGCCCCCTGTGGGGCTCGACCTCGGCTCAGGACGTTGCCTGGGGAATGAGGGAGGATTTAGCATGCAAACAATTATAATTATTTGGGGATCGGTCGGATTGCTAATATGCAGCTCGGGCCGCTTAAACGGGACGAGACTGAGAGGGACGTCGCGACGGTCCTCGCCGGCGAGGACGAAATCTTGGTTGTCGGTTGCGCATTTGTATTTGTTTTCGGGCTTCGTCAGCCTCGATTTGAGCTAAAGTGGTGGCATCGTCTGGTTCGCTGAGGGCGTGCCTAGGCCTACGGATGCGGGAAATAAGGGACGGGGTGTATGTGATAGTGTTGACTATCAAGGGATTCGCGTGGTGCTCTGCGGTATCAAAATATCGGCGCGAGGCGCGTTTTATAAATTGTTTGATTGTAGGGAGGCCTAAGTCAAGGTGGAGGTTTTCATTGCGCATGTACCACGGGGCGCCCGTGGCTTTGCGCATGAAACGGTTTTGAATCACCTGAAGGGTGTTGAGATGTGTGGGAGCAGCGTGAGCGAACACGGTGCTCGCATACGTCATGACTGGACGGATACACGCGGTATAGAGTCTAACCTTGCTTTTTAGGGCAAGTTTAGACCGGGCGTTGATCATGCAGTGGAGTCGTCCTGCCACAAAGGCGGCGCGCGCGCGAACCGCCCTTATGTGTGCAGCGAAGGATAGGCGATCATCGAGGGTCACACCGAGATATTTGGCTTGCCTCTCCCAAGGGATCGGCTCGCCGAATAGTGTGACTGGATCGGGGATGGGGGGACGTCTTTTTCGGTCGGTTCTAAAAAAGAGAACCGCCTGACTTTTGGAGGGGTTGATCTCTATTCTCCATTTCCGGAACCAAGCGCCTAGGGCGTTGGCTGCGGTCTGGAGTTTCTTAGAGATCGCGGGCGGGCTTTTGCCTGAGCAATATACGGCAGTGTCGTCTGCAAAGAGAGCGAACTGCGTATTCCTGACTCTAGGGATGTCGCTCGTGTAGAGCGTGAATAGCAAGGGAGATAGTACCGAGCCCTGCGGGACACCGGCACTAATGGGGTGTGGTGAGGACAGGACGCCTTCGACCCGATATCGAAAGAGGCGATTCGACAGAAAGTCTCGTAAGATGGTCACGAGTCTCGGTGGCACACCTAGGGTGTAAAGCTTGTAGATCAAGCCTGTGTGCCACACCTTGTCGAATGCCTTTGCGACATCGAAGAAAAGGGCGCCTGTCATGTGACCTCTCTGGTAACTTGTGGAGATGTGTTCAACAATTCTATGGACTTGGTGAACACACGAGTGTTTGGGTCGGAACCCAAATTGCTCGTCTGGGAGGAGTTTGTTAGCATCGGCAAATGCTTTAAGGCGGACATAAATGATTCTCTCATAAATCTTGCCCAGTACGTTGAGCAGACTTATGGGACGATAACTGGAGGGCTCGGACTTGGGTTTGCCGGGCTTGTGGATCCCAATCACGTGGGCTTCTTTCCACTGGTGTGGGAAAATATTGTTTGAGAGGGCGGCATTGAAGATGGCCGTTAATAACATGATAAGGGAGGCTGGGAAGAGTTTGATCACTCTGTTGGTGATCTTGTCCGAGCCCGGGGCCTTACGAGGGTGTAACTTCCCGATGATCGCTTTCACCTCGTCATGGGTCGCGGGTGGAAGAGGGTCGTCATTTGTGTTGACGTCGTTGGCGACGTCGTCAGTCGGGGGAGCGGGAGGAGGTAACGGAAGAGCGGTCCTCCGTTCTACTTCGGCTGTAACTTTCTCCAAATGACGCGGGTCAATAGGGAGAGAACTGGGCGTACATTGAGCCTCCAGACTTTCGGCGAGGCATTCGGTCTTTTCCACGTCTTCAAAGGCGGGAGGAAGATTGGGTCGCTTTAAAGGAGGCATTGGAACTACTGTGTCCTTTGTGAGGGCACGAGACAGTTGCCAAAAGGCTAGGTGGGAGGGCTTGATTTCGCTGAGGGTCTGGCCCCAGCTATTCTCGCGAAACTCTGCGATGCGTGCCTTGACGGCACGTTCGAGAGCTCGTAATTGGACACGATTTTGCTCTGAGGGAGCTCTATCGTAGGCGCGAATGGCGACTTTCTTCTCCCTCAGCAAGTCCCGTATGTCGTCGGGCAAGTGCCAGCGTCGGTCATCCTCCGCTGGTACTGTCCGAGAGCAATCGCTAACTAACGATTGCACGTGACTTGTGAGTGAGTCGATAGCGCCTACAGCGTCGTCGGCGGTGACTAGGCTGTCGGGGATACGGTCTAGATGGACGGACGAGGTCGCCTTGAGGCTTTCGCCTAATTTGTCCCAGTCCGTCACGACCTTGGTGCGAGAGGGTTGACCTGAATCTGGGGGACCTACGCGCGGTGTAAACTCTAGGATTACAGGCCGGTGGTCCGATTGGAGCTCGTGTAGCACTGCTAAGTCATGCAAACGTAAGTTTACATTACGCAGCAGCGCCACGTCGAGTATGTCGGGTCTGTGAGTCACTATGTCCGGGAAGTGAGTCGGTTCGTATGGGGCGATCAGGTCCACGTTGAGTGGCCCGAGGAGGGATTCAAGAATACGCCCTCTGGTATTGTTTGCGACGCAATTCCAGAGGGTGTGTTTCGCGTTTAGGTCGCCCGCCAGAATGACTGAGCTACCCAAATTGAAAAGGGATTCTAAGTCACGTTTGAGTGACGTTCCTAAGTCGGGTAGGTTATGAGAATGGGAGCAATATGCCGAGACTAGTATAATGGATGAGTGTCCAGTCATACCGAGCCTACAGATTGAAGCCTCAATGTACTCTAGGGATGGTGCGTCCATAGGGGAGCAGTGAAGGGATCTTTTATAATAAATGAGGGTGCCGCCTTTTGCGGCGTTGGGTCTGTCATTGCGAATTATCTGATAATTCGCAATTTTAGGGTCCCTATGAAAGGGCTTTAGAAATGTTTCCTGTACCAAAAGGATATCGAGTTGATGCTCTCGCAGGAATTCTGCGATCTCATCTCGTTTACCTATAATGCCGTTGGCATTGAAGGTTCCTAACTTGAGGGATCGGGGTTTGATTCTACCGCGCGTGGGTGTAATATCCATTATGGATTTACGCGAAAGTGATCGAGTTGGCAAGCGATTTTGTTAAATCGCAGCGCTGCAGATGCAAGGGCACGACCGTTGCCCTCGCTCTGTTTAATAATATCGGCGAGCTCCCTAATTTCATCGAAGTTTATGAACTCGATGAAGCGCTCCACGAGTGCGAAATCCGCATCCACACTCGACGGAGGGTTTTGGTCCCGTTTTGGTGACGGGTTTGCGCGGCGGGTGGTTTGGGTTGGCGGTGACGGCGGGGCGGGCGCTGAAGGCGCTGCGGTGGGTTTCGGCTGCCAAGCGGAAACCTTGGGAGGAGGAGGTGGTGGCTGGGTCGTGGTTTGCTCGGAGAGAGCAAACGCTTCCCTAGGGAGAGGAGGGTACTCTTTAGGAGAATTAGAGTTAAGGCGGGCCCATTGGGAGTGCCTTTGAGGGCGCAGATCGGTCTGCGCCGGGTTGGAAATGGGGGCTTTGCGCGTTGAATGGCGCGAAGGGCGGGGAGCCTTCGAGCACCCGCGGTAGTTCGCGGTGTGCCCGGTCTGGTTGCAGAGAACGCAACCAGGTGGCGGGGTGTTTTCATCTATGACCTTTGGGCGGTCACAGTCTTTGGTGGCGTGAGGTGTGAGGCACTTCACGCACCGGGGGGGAGCAAAACAATTGCGGGCGGAATGGCCGTACAACTGACAGTTGTGGCACTGGGAGGGGTAGCCGCCCTTTCGGACGCCCTCGACGGTGAAGCCGTCGCTCAAGCCGCACACAGATTTTACTCTGTAATCTACATGGAACAAAATTGTTACTTATATACCAAAATATAATCTCTGCAGAATATAGGTAGGCACTTTAAAAGTAAATTAGAATATGTGTTGAAAATTTTAGTAATCTATGTTAATTTTATTTTAAACTAGAACTAGGTTTCGCCCCACAGTTTCACTCACGGTCTCTGGATAAGAAGAGGCCTCTCTCACTCTCCCGTTTGAATGAACATGCGTGCTTCTGGTTCATTCTCGTGCATGGGCAAGCGATTGGCGCTTAGGATAGAGTACTACTCCATAGTAGGCCTACTATGGAGTAGGCCTATTCACTCTATCCTTGAAGGACTCTCAATTTCAAAAATACATAAACCACAAACATGTATTGAAATCACAAAACAAACTAACCTTTTGAATGCTTCATAAAATATCACAGAATGTTTAGTTTTGGATAGGATAGGTCATTTGGATCAGAGTTCCTCTGTGTTTGGCCTGTGGACGAAATACAATCCCTGAAATGCTTTGCAGTTCGTTTGGTCCAATTAATGTCTATCCAACTGTTTGGATCTTGTCCAGTTTAAGTTCTGATATGGCTGAAAGTATTTTAATTAAAGTTACATAGTTAATAGTGTTTTTATTTATTTATTTATTTCAAAAAATTATAGTTAAAAATCGGGTTAAAATGTAATTTTATGTAAGCCTACAAATAAATGATTGGTTTATGTTCCGTATTATTATTATTTATTCATTTTCAATACCTTTATGTTAGCACAAGCCTACAATATTTAATTTAATATAAAGAAATGTATCAGTCACAATTTCCGAACGCACTCTAAGCAGCGACAAGTGCTGCCCTCTACCTGATATTATTCTGTTGTTGTAATTTAACCGCCAACTGAACCGCTGCAACTAAGCTGGCGCTCGTGTAAAATTCCCAAAAATAAATACCAAAAAATCAGCAAACTACTACTACGTTGCCAGTACGGGATTCAAGATCCTTGCGCAGCAATCAGCGATCTATCACCATCTGCCGGGGTACCCCAAGGAAGCGGATCTTCAAGTGCAGGTTAGTGGTTGATACATTTCATCTCAATTCTTTTCTCATACATATAGTTTTGGTCCTTCGAACCTTATGTTCAAGGATTTCTGGGTTGTGTGCTGGCATACTAGTATTTCATTTCCTTAAAAAACTGTTTTTCGACAGTTCTTTGTTCTCAATTGGTGGAACCTACCCCCAGTGTCCGAACCTTCAATTGCATTTTACCTAGGCTTAGCGTATCTGTTTTTCGACAATACCACTGCGTACTGTTTTTTCGAACCGTACTTATTCATTTTACGAATGAATTAATAGGTAAAATTACTAATTGAACAAAATTTACATTTTTTATTTTGCTTGTGAGGGTAATTCTCGCCCATTTGCAAACAACGGGTCGAAGATTCTCACAAGCAAGTCTTATCTTAGGCACGCGCGCCACAGCAAAGCTAAGCGAACAGCGGCTATATTCATTTGTGCACTAACACATTACACATTTACATACATCTCATTTTATAAACTATCTGTCTTTGTATTACGTACTAGACACACTTATAGCACTGCATGCTTGTGGTGGTAGTATATTTGTAACTTCGGAACACAGTTAAATTAAGCATTACGTGTTAAGTTTAACTATCTCACATTATTTCATCGCTGTTAGTGTACCACATACCGAATAACTTTTATATTTTTATACACACCTACATTACAAACTCAATACATTATGGAGTTGGAACAACTACAATTCGAACGTAATATTTTTATAAATAGTATGCAACGTATGGCTGATTGTTCTTCCGATGAAGCTGAATTTCGTGTGCGTGTTAAGGAGCTAAATAATGTTAAAAAACAATTTTTCCTTATTCAAGGTAAAATCGAAAAGCTTTTAGCAAAAGGTGGCGAGTTTAAGCCCGAAGAACAATTAGAAATTCGTAATCAATTTGATAATCTTTACTATAAAGTTCAAATTACATCCGATAACATAAAAACTATTCACCGTAAACAAAGTGCGGCCAGTATATTGCCTACCGCTTGTTCTCACACTCATCCCACTCATTCAAAAATTAAGCTACCGACTCTTTCGTTACCAAGTTTCCACGGTAATTTAACAGAATGGAATGCATTCTACGATTTGTTTTTGTCGTTAGTCCATAACAACGAACAAATAACCGACGTCGAACGTTTCCATTACTTACTTTTGTCCTTACGGGGCGAACCTTTTAATTTAATAAAATCACTTCCCATTACAGGGGATAACTATAGTAACGCTTTGCAAATATTAATTAACCGTTATCAGAACGATCGAATAATCGCAACCAAACACTTAGATAAAATCCTTGATGTCGAATCTGTCAATGACAAAAATGTCGAACAAAGCCTACGCAACATATTGAACGTTTATCGTGAAAACTTAACCGCTTTAAAATCTTTCGACTTGTCGGTCGATCAATGGAGTTTCATTCTTTTGAATGTTTTGTTACGCAAAATTACTCCAAGTATTCGAAAACGTTTCGAATTGTCATTGAAGTCACCGTGTGAGATCCCACATGTGAGCGAGTTGCTCGAATTTTTAGAGAAGGAGTTATCTGCCTCCGAGGTGATGTCCTCTGCTACGTCGTCCACATCCGCACGCTGTCCCGGCCACGGCGCCGCCGGCGGCGCGGGCGCGGGCGGCCCCAGCCACAACGCTGCGACTCACCGCGCGCCGTCCGGAGCCGCCTCGCGCTACACTATCGCCGCACGCCCGGCTATGTCCCGCTCCCACTCTGACGCACAATACACCGCTCGCGCTCCATTCTCACGACCCTATGACGCATCCTCGGCGCGTGCCGCGCGCAATATGAGTGTTCATGCTACGACTTCCACGGATCTTTTTCGTTATATGAAGTGTACATATTGCAAGGATAATACACATCCATTAAATAAATGCGATAACTTTAATAAACTAACCGTACCGGAAAAGAAATTATTTATCCAACAGAATAAAATTTGCATCAATTGTTTATTTACTGGGCACGATCTTAAGGATTGTAAATCAAAACACAATTGCCGTGTGTGTTCACAACGTCATCACTCTTCAATACATGAAGATGTTGTATCTAACGTTACTTTAACGAGTGAATGTAACTTTTCTTCCCCTGAGACCTCCTCAGTAGCGGAATTTTCGTCTATGCCCAACCTACCGTGTGAATTTTCTGGGCACAGAGATAACTGTACGGTACTACTTACCACTGCGTTAGTTAACGTGCGTCCGATGAACTCCAGCCAATACTTACCTCGTCCTGTACGTGCCCTAGTGGACCAAGGTTCGCAAGCCACACTAATCACGGAGTCGTGTGTCCAACGTCTTGGCTTACCGCGTTATCATGCCACAACTAGCATGACCGTCACTGGTATAGGTGATCAAAATGAACAACCGCGTGGATATGTTCTGTGTGAAGTCACACCTCACAATAAACCAGAACCTAAACTGTACATCGAAGCTCTTATCTTGCCTAAGATAACAAGTTATTTACCTAACATTCCAAACTCTTTCGAGCAAATAGCTCATCTTAGAAATCTTTCCTTGGCGGATCCGGAATTACGTTCCACACGTCCTGTTGAGCTTCTCTTAGGTTCAGATTATAGTAATAATATACTATTGCACGATAACATCAAAGGCCCACAGGGTACACCCGTGGCTATTAATAGTGTTTTTGGTTACCTACTTAATGGTAAAATTTCTCATTCGTTTCCAACACATGTTTGCATGAATGTTAGCACTTACGAACTTGATTTACAGCTTCAAAAGTTTTGGGAGGTTGAGTCAGTGCCTGATGACAAGCCCCTACTAACTAAAGAAGAACTCCTCTGTGAATCTATTTTCGTCAATACTCACAAAAGAGATGGCAATGGAAAGTACATTGTCTCTCTTCCATTCAAAGAAAACGCTCCTCCTCTTGGTGAATCACACCAAATTGCACTCTCTCGCTTTTACAAGCTCGAGCAAAGGCTCTCACGAGATTCTGCTTTACAAGCAGAGTATGCCAAGTGTCTCAAAGAGTACGAGGACTTAGGACACATGGAACCTGTCACTAATCTTACGGATTGTGATAAGATTCCATATTACATCCCTCACCACTGCGTGGTAAAATCATCTTCTGTGACTACGAAGGTACGAGTAGTTTTTGACGCTTCCTGTAAAACTACTAGCGGTCGTTCATTGAATGACAATTTATTAATTGGTCAAAAACTACACCAAGATATAATCGAAGTCCTTTTAAAGTTTCGACTACACAAGATAGTCTTTACCGCTGACATCAAAATGATGTATCGATTTATCGGAGTACGACCCGAAGACCGTGACTTCCAACGAATTCTGTGGAGATACTCTCCCAACGATCCTGTACAGGAGTACCGCTTATGTACGGTCACATTTGGCATTGCTTCAGCCCCCTTTTTAGCCCTTCGTACACTTCGTCAGTTAGCAATTGATGAAGCTGCCTCTTTCCCACTTGCTTCGCAAGTGCTGTGCAATGAGGTGTTTGTCGATGATGTTGTAACAGGGGCTGATACTCTAGATGACGCTCTTGAAATGCAGCGTCAGCTCACTGCCATTTGCCATGCGGGAACTTTCGAACTCCGCAAATGGACAAGTAATTGCCCTGACTTCTTATCATCCATTAGCAGTGACGTTTCTAATTCAGACGACGCTCTGATTCTTTCAGCACTCGATACTGATACTACAGTTAAAGTTTTGGGCCTCAAATGGAACCCAAGGTCAGATACCTTCACCTACCAGGTAGAAACTCGTCCTCAGAAATGCACAAAACGTATTATGCTTTCGGAAATTTCCAAAATTTATGACCCGTTAGGTTTTCTCAGCCCTATTATATTATTTGTGAAACATTTAATTCAGCTTTTATGGATTTCTGGGTCTGCTTGGGATGAAGCTCCTCCGAAAGGGGTTTGTGACCTCTGGTCAACATTTATTTCTGAACTTCCTTCACTTCAATCAATTACTTTGCCACGTCATGTGCTTCCTAATCACAATAATGAAATACAAATTCACGGGTTCTCTGACGCTTCCGAGAAAGCATACGCCGCATGCGTATACCTACGTGTCATTGACACTCAAGGCACGGTTCATATTTACCTACTTTTTGCCAAAACAAAGGTTGCGCCTTTGAAACGCATAACGCTCCCACGCTTAGAGTTGTGTGGGGCTCTTCTATTATCAAAATTGATACACAAAATCCTCTCTACTTATAATGATATTCTTTCTATTGACAACGTCTATGCGTGGAGTGACTCTGCAGTTACACTCGCATGGCTACGATCATCTTCACACGAATGGCGCACATACGTGTCTAACCGTATCACGGAAACTACGAGTCGCGTGCCCGCTGCACACTGGCGCCACGTCCGCTCTGAAGATAATCCCGCGGACCCTGCGTCTCGAGGTGTTCTCCCGTCTAACCTAGACAAGGAACTTTGGTTTAAAGGGCCTATATGGCTTAAGCAGGCGCAATCTGATTGGCCTATTTCAAACGTTGACTTACAAACTAATGAAGAACGACGTAAGCACGTTCTTATAGCAAAGCACGAAACGCCCGACTTACAATTTCTTGAGCGATTTTCGTCATTACCGAGATTACTACGCGTTGTTTCTCTAATGTTTCGATACTATCATAGATATCGTAAGACAAAATCTTACTCGTCCACTCAAGTTACAGTTTCTGAAACAAAATTCGCTTTGCATAAAGTTATAATACTCGTGCAACAAAATCAATTCGCTGAAGATATTTCTCGTCTGAAGGACAACGATAATTGTTCCAACAGGCTTCAAAGGTTGAAACCGTTTTTGGATAGCACCGGTCTTCTCAGAGTGGGCGGTAGGATACAACGTGCCCAACTTGCTTACGATGCTAAGCATCAGATTATTTTACCTAAAAAACATTTCTTCACAAGTCTACTCATAGACTATTATCATAAGCTTCACCTGCATGTCGGTCCGCAGACATTGCAGTTTCTTTTATCACAAACGTACTGGATTATATCTGCCCGCGATGCGGTCCGCATGCGCACACGCCGCTGCGTACGCTGCTTCCGCACCCGGCCATCCGCTCCGCAGCCGCCCATGGCTCCGCTGCCCGCCGCAAGAGTGCGCGCTCTCAGACCATTCCTTCACGTAGGCGTGGATTTCGCTGGGCATTTTTATCTTAAATCAAGTCAATTTCGTAATGCAAAGATTTTTAAAGCTTATGTATGTGTCTTTGTGTGCATGTCAACCAAGGCCATGCATCTGGAATTAGTACCAGACTTATCGACGGATTCGTTTCTTAACGCTTTACGCCGTTTCATTTCTCGACGCGGACTTTGTACCGATATTTATTCGGATTGCGGTCGTAATTTTGTAGGCTGTGATAATTATTTAAAGGATTTACAAATATTTATACAAAATGAAGGAAATCAAACTAATATTAATCAAAAATTAACCGACCTATCGATAACTTGGCATTTTAACCCACCTTATGCAAGCCATTTTGGGGGTATATTCGAGGCCGCTGTCAAAAGCATGAAAACTCATCTTTACAGGGTCATAGGAAAACTTACCTTAACTTACGACGAATTTAACACACTTCTATGTCAAATAGAAGCTATACTCAATTCGAGACCACTTTGCACACAAAGTAATGATCCCACCGATCCATTACCTCTCACACCTGGACACTTTTTGGTTGGGGAACCATTGACTTCGTTACCTGAAGTCAACTTATCTACAGACGATACCGGTCGCCTTGTTCGGTGGCAAATCATTCAGCAAGCTATACAACATTTCTGGAAACGATGGAGTGTTGAATATCTTCATCAACTTCAGCAACGAAGCAAATGGTTTCGTGATAAAACAACAACCCTCTCGGAGGGTTCCGTAGTCGTGTTAATAGACAACACACTACCTCCGCTACAGTGGCGCCTGGCTCGCGTGCATCAGCTCCACCCAGGCGCAGACGGTGTTACACGCGTCGTAACAGTACGCATTGGTAACACACTTACCAAAAGACCAGTTGTAAAGGTCTGTCCTCTCCCTATTGAATAGGTGTTCTTCTAATCTTTCTTAATTCTAAGTTAGGTTAATTTCAAATAATTTTCTTTAAAATAAGTAGGTTATTTTAAGGTCGGCGGCATGTTCCGTATTATTATTATTTATTCATTTTCAATACCTTTATGTTAGCACAAGCCTACAATATTTAATTTAATATAAAGAAATGTATCAGTCACAATTTCCGAACGCACTCTAAGCAGCGACAAGTGCTGCCCTCTACCTGATATTATTCTGTTGTTGTAATTTAACCGCCAACTGAACCGCTGCAACTAAGCTGGCGCTCGTGTAAAATTCCCAAAAATAAATACCAAAAAATCAGCAAACTACTACTACGTTGCCAGTACGGGATTCAAGATCCTTGCGCAGCAATCAGCGATCTATCACCATCTGCCGGGGTACCCCAAGGAAGCGGATCTTCAAGTGCAGGTTAGTGGTTGATACATTTCATCTCAATTCTTTTCTCATACAGTTTAGATCTTTTACTTGTGGTCAATTACCCAACCGGGGGTATTTTACCCTTACATAATAATCTATTGACATTTTCTTGACAGTTTGTATGAAAATTATGAATTATGTAATGTGACACGGTACTAAAGTGCCAAGATACCGTTGCCGCTGACTGTACCTACCCTTTTGGGGCCTTATTTAAATTTAATTTTGCAAATGAAAGGACCTACCTAGTAAATATTTATACTCATAGTATTCTCCTATCGGGTCTATTCGTGCACGATTATTATCTAAATATTATTGTGTCCACTTGTGTGGATTTCGTTGATAAAATAATTAAAAAATATAAGCCGAGGCCTATGATCATAGACTTCATCGTCACGTGAATGTAGAGGCAGTCCAGTTCCTCGGTACCACAGGTACAGACATAGCACAGGACATAGTAAGACTACTCAAACGAACCAAACCTTTTTCAGTTAGTGTAGCGTGTTGTGACTGTGGATAAAAAAAATGTTAGTCCTAATAAGAACACAAGAATAAAGTGTCTTCCCTTTAAGTGAAACAAAACTAACAACTTTCAGTGGACATATTCTTGTATTTATAGTTAGTAAAAGATTGTAAAGGTCGTCGGAAAACGCTGGACGCAGGCCGCCCAAGACCAGTCCTATTGGAAATCCTTAGTGGAGGCCTATGTCCACCAGTGGATGTCTTGCGACTGAGATGATGATGATGAAAAGATTAGGATAAATAGAAATTACTCATTAACTTAGAAAGGCTAGATCGTAATACAAAATAGTAGAAAAAATACAAACTATACTCGACTAAAACGTCAAAATAATATTTTGCACGAATATAATTTATTTAGTTTGTGAAATTAATAATCTACATACATAATCATAACCCACAGACATTTCTAAGCAATGGAAAGGGCTGAAGACTCATTATTAGTCGTTGATACAAATTATTCAGTCCTTATAACTCAGGCAGAGGCATATATTCGTCGGTGACCTTGAACTACTTAGCACCATCCGCCCCTTCGCTCCCGGCGACGCTGTGAGGTCGTCTGGGCCCTGGGTCTTGTAGATTATTTCATAAATGTCACGCTCTTCTATCACGTATCTCTATATTTTATTGTTGAGATTTTATAACGATAGAAGTTATAATATTTTGGTCTATTATAAATTATTTATCTACAAGTAGTAGTTAATAATAATAATGTTAGTGTAGTTTATCAGTTATTTTGTTTTCATAGTACAAACTCTGCTTAATTACTCTGCGTAAAATGGGACCCGGGGAAAATCTAGCTATGGTAGGTGATGATTTGGCCGAAGGTGGTAAGCACACAAAGCCTAGAAGGATCTGGCTCTCAAGTGCAGCTGCCGGAACACACCAATAGGTGACAGATTTTCAACTTGAGGGTATGGTAGCCAGCCAGGCGGGTACTACAAAGTATCACCGTGCTAGTTTCGGAGTTCATCGCGGACCAACATCGTGACACTGGGATTTTATATATTAAGATTGGTAATGATTATTAATGTAATGAAGTTCTAATTTTTTGTTCATGCCATTCGCAGTTGAAACCATGGGTCCATGGGGGTTCGAGGCTCGCCGATTTGCTCGGATTTTATCATCCAAGCTCATTGAGGCTTCGGGAGACCGACGGGCTGGGAGCTTTTTCAGCCAACGCATAAGCTTGGCCATCCAAAAAGGGAACACTGCCAGCCTGTTGGGAATCTTGCCTATCGACAGCAGCGAGGACTTTGAGGATGTTTTCTATATATCATAGTTTGTATTTTATACATTGATTGTAAATATTTGTTGTAAACAAGGTTTTATCTTGCAATGTATGTATGTTTGTTAAAGTGGAATCTGGCTAGTCTTATTTCACCCACTTCCAGTGGTCGGATAGACTTGATATTTAGTATACATTAGTATATTGGAAGACAATGCAAGTACAGTCAACAAAAAGTACTGTCACCAAAAAAAGCTTGTATTAAAAAAGATTTTTTTAACAAAAAATAATTTTATTATAATATCATTAATGATACCGTTTAGATTTTCGTGATAATACCAACACGTTTCTATTGAAATTCAATCGAGATATGAATTACCTAAAACCTGTAATCTGTAATTCATGTTCGGACGGACATACAAAACTTTTCTAATAAGGATGACAAACATAGATTGAACGTTAGAATGAAGCAAAAAAACTTGTTGTACAACTCGGCCTAACAATGTGAGTAGGTACTATTTCAAGCAGCAAATTGCGTTTCTATTACAAAATACCCGCAGAAATTCGAGAACTATCTGTGTATAGATTTAAAAGTTAGTTAATTAGAAGTTTTGTAAGAAAAGATTTGTTCGCTAGGGCAAGGCATATAGGCAATTTTTAATAAACATAATTATATTATTTTGTATTTCAAAAACTTCAATAATAGTAATTTTAATAATAATAATACAAATTACAGTCTAAAATACTTGTAATGAGTTCATTTAATGAAGATTGTGAGAGATGAGTATTCCTCGGACCTCGAACTAAAGTTGAGTCGACATATAATTTTGTTCTACCGGAATAAAATCTTGACTTTCGATCAAGAAACCTACCCTTCAATACTATCAGTCAAATTCAAAATCATTTATTCAGTTTAGGCCCTAATAAGGCACTTATGAACGTTACAATTGATTCTACCACCGGTTCGGAATACACTTGGACTGAGAAGACTCCGGCAAGAAACTCAGTCTATATGTATACCTCTGTCTAAACACTTTCTTAGGTAATTTATTCTTTTTTAAATTCTCATTTAGTATTAGAATGATACTAATACTTATACCTGCTAATAGTATTATAAAGCTGAAGAGTTTGTTCGTTTGTTTGTTTGGTTGAACGCGCTAATCTCAGGAACTACTGGTTCTAATTGAAAAACTCTCTCAGTGTTGGATAGCCCATTTATCGAGAAAGGCTATTATCCCGGGAAAACATAATATCCCTCGGGAACGCGGGTGAAACCACGGGGCGGAAGCTAGTTCTATTATATACTTTTCGCTTTTAAGCATCATTTGATACATTTCAATTGTGTAGCTAATTACTATATGTACTATGTAGGTATGTATACCTATACCTATATATAGGGTTACCAGGTCTGAAAACCGAAAAGCCGGACAGACCAGCCAGTTTAGCCGGACATTTGGGTAAAAAGAACGGACACCCTTAATTTTTTTCTTACACGACTTTTTTTTAATGTGAAACAAGTTTTTTTTATCATTTACCATACAATATTAAATTCTCATGAAACAACAATAAAATTGAGTAAATGAGTCTTCTTTATTAATTAATCATTCAATATTCAGTACAATATTAATTTCTGTACCAAATTTCATACTCTTCCGTCCGCGTAATTTTCATAAAAGGTGTAAGGTACCAAAGTCTTTGTTTCACTTATTAATATTATAAAATGAAAAGTTTGTATCATATGATTTAGTTACCTTCCAGAAATAATAGGCTGTAAGGTATTGTATTTTATTTATAAAAAAATAACTTTTAACTCAAGTTACCTATTTATTTTCAATTTTATATGACACAGATAAAAAATACGGAATTCCTCCGACTACCGTCATGTAAGTAATTGATGAATGGCTCAGAATACAGAGGCTTACAAAGCAATTACCTATCTGTTTTATATGGGTCCCATAGGGGCGAAAACTTCCCTTTACGACGAGGGATTAGAGCCATCATCATCCGACGCGACTCCAGTGCGGATTGGTTTCACATAAAGTTGCGATTTCAGAAATATCAGAGTATGTTTATGAAAACATACCTCTTGTTCAAGTAAGCAAGGCTGCAAAATGGTGAATGATTGAAAAACAACATTGAATTTGCTAAACGAGTGTGTTTTGTCGAATAATATGAGTGAAATAGCAATTTTGTTATACATAGTTTAATTGTTTTTACTAAAACGACACTATGGTAATGTATAGTTTGAGTAGGTAGATATAAAATTACTTAAAAGCACTAGACGTTGGATTACAAATGTGAAATTACACCGGTATAGCTGAAGCTGCTGTTTACGTCTATAAATTGTATATTTCAATGTAGTTCATGCCTTAGTTCAAGCGCCTTTGTAAAACGTGTAGCTGCGCTGCCCGTGACTCTCATTCAGTATTGCTCTAGCGTTTGCGGCAGGCACTCACGTCCAAAATTAAATTCTTGGCACGGACGCGCTATTTGCAGTATTAATTAAAATAAATAAATACTCATAAGTGTAGAGTGAAGTGAAAATTTATACAAAACGTCATCTTTTCGCTAAATGTGTGAAAGAAAGGGTTACGATGAAAATTACAAATATGGGACAATATTATTTAATAATGTCATTTAAGAGTTTTGGATACAGTGAATATTAATTTTCGAAGGTGAAATATATAAAAGGTAAGCGGCTTATTCTTGTTGTTGTTATTAATAATTTAATTTGTGATGATATCACAGAAATTAGATAAATAAACTTGAATATTTTATAATTTTTATATTTCATGAAGGAAACAAGATTCCAGAATAATCCTTTCATTTACAGTTTCCATTAAAAAGACCATAAGTCCTAGATATACATACATCTTTTGCGGTCCGCCTTGATTTCGTTTGACGTCATTTTGGGCTCAGCAGTCCGATTAAATAATAAAGCGGTTCAGTGTATCTCTCCTTTCCTTTTCTTTATCTTTAAATACTGCTAAGTATCTGTCTGTTCGCACTAACAGATGGACTTTTTAGAAGGATTACATTTTTGACTTCAGTAAACCCAGATTGTGTTTAAAACTGCGGAGATAAAACTATTTACTGAATGTATGTAGGTCAACATGTTTGCTGAAAAACTGTCACGTCTTTTTTGTTGACTTTGTTCCCAACTTGAAGGCCTAAGCAAACTGAATTTACCACTTCTTTACAATTTAAAATAATATAAGTAAGCTCATAGAATCCTACTAATCCTATCCTAATCCTAACTTTAATATTATTATAAATGCGAAAGTGAGTTTGTTTGTTTGTTTGTTACCTTTTCACACTCAAACCACTTAACCGATCGCGATGAAATTGGTATGCAGATAGCCTACGGTATGGAAAAGAACATAGGCTACTTTTATCCCGGGAAAACATATGATCCCTCGGGAACGCAGGTGAAACCGCGGGGCGGAAGCTAGTATTATAAATGTAAAAGTTTGTGAGAGGAAGGATGCATGTTATTCTTTCACGCCAATACTACTGAACGGATTTGGATGAAATTTGGCACACAGACAGAATATATTTTGTATTAAGATATATGATACTTTTTATCCCGGGAAAATCTAAGATCCTTCGGGAACGCGGGTGAAACTGCAGATCGGAAACGTAAGAATTGCTAAGGGGTAGCCCCCCCTAAGGGTTGTGATCTGTGCTGTGATTTTGTCAGTCAGGCTCTCCTTTTTAACTGATGAAAAAACGGAGGAGGTTCTCATTTATTATGCAGATGTGAATGATGCTTGGATGCTAGATGATGATTGTGATCAATCACGCCTAAAAGAAAAAAAATGTTACTATGTCATGTAATACATTTTTATGTTGCCACTACATCTTATGTTACGAGAAAAATATGGTATGTCTATTTTTTTCTCAACACAAAATGTGGCGCACCACACACACGTGTTTTGGTGTGGGATGCAAGTGTGTTTGGCTAACACTTCCTACTTTATTAAATTAACTAGCTGTTCCCCGCGGTTTCACCCGCATTTCCAAGAGATCTTATTATTTCCCTGGAAATAAAAGTAACCTATAGCCTTCCTCGATAAATGGGCCATCCAACACTAAAATATTTTTTCAATTCGAACCAGTAGTTCCTGAGATTTGCGCGTTCAAACAAACAAACAAGCTCTTCAGCTTTATAATATTAGTATAGATGTATGAAGATAATTTATTTCCCCGGTAAAATCTGAAGCTCTTTGTGTGAACGAATGAATTAATAAACGAATTTGCTAACCAATTATGCTAGCTAGAGCTTGTATGTAAGTATTTAATTAATTCAATAAATGGTAGAATGGTAGAATCATTTGTAACGTTCATAAGTGCCTTATTAGGGCCTAAACTGAATAAATGATTTTTGAATTTGAATTTGAATGGGTGAAAAGGTTTACGCTTAGCATAATTTAGAAGCGGTTAGTATGGCGCACACCACACAGAAGACCCTGATATATTGTATAGATTACCTTATTTTATTTATTACATTACCTTACATAACAAAATTAAAGAATTATAATACAAAATCGATATTGGAAAATATCTTCCCATAGATTTATAGCGTTTTATAGATTTGTAATTTATTACTTTTAAAATTTATATTCTCGTGATGTGATGGCACAATAATTTTTCATTTTTTTTTAATAATTCATTAATTCGAAATCTAAAAAACTAAAGGTTTTATGGTCCGGGACCAAGGTTCTACTCCGAGAAACGATACATACACGATAGTCCGATCATCGTATTCAAATATTAACCAATAGAATTGCACGTACGTGCAATTCTATTGGTTCATATTTGATAACGATGATCGAACTATAGTGTATCGATTATCGGAGTAGAAGGTATGAGCCTTTGCGGTATTGCCCCGACCCTTCTAACCACAGAGCAGAGATTATATTATTTGCTTTGTGCTTCTAACCAACAGAGCTAATGAACCGGCATTGATTTACAAATAAAAATCAAATTATTTGAGTCTATTGATATATATCGACGGGCCGGTTGGCGTGGTTGGCACAGGACGTGAGTTCGATTCCCACTCAGGACAGACATTTGTGTGCATGAACATGTCTGTTAGTCTGGGTGTAATTATCTATATAAGTATATATTTACAAAGGAATAGTAGTATAATGTAATATATCAGTTATCTGGCTACGGAATAGCACAAGCTCTGCTTATTTTGGGGTCCGTGTGTGAGGAATAAGGTCCCAGAATATTTATTTATAAATACGCAATATGTAGTATACTAAGATTTATTATGGGAAACAAAATCGAATCTAATATAACATTGGCTGTTATGGTATCACAAAATGATGACGTACTTATCGGGGTTGGTGTGATGGATTACATTTGAGAAAATCCATTTGATTCGTCTCATCACACGTTTTTCACGGTGACTATATTCTTTGTTGTCACATTAGGGACACAACATAATTTATTTATTTATTTTATTATTAGGTATAAATAAAAATTAAATGGTGTTCCGTGGTAAGTGCATTTATTAAGAACTGCTGGACCGCCTTGACATTTATTTAGGTTTTGGGGTAAACATACCCGGAAAATTGAAAAAAACTGAATGTGTTTTTTTCTATGGGAATTTTGTGTGAACTCAAGATCACATAGGACATCGTCTGAAGGGTCAGTTAGTAGATAATATATTCAGCATAATATGTTTGAATAATGGCGATCGTAGTGAATTAATCAAGCGCGTAGCGAAGTGTCAAACGTTTATCAACAAACGGTTTTGGATTAGCTTCTACGCAACATTTCCGGTGTGTCCCGGGCATAGTGCGAGCCAAAATCACTTTCACTCAACGTTTATTAAGTTAAGGCACTTTTCAATTGACCCTATTACCGGTTCGAAATACACACGTCATCATCATCATCATCAGTTAGGATTCCGTGGGGTATATTCGAATAAGCAATTATATTTTCTACTATATATAGACCTGTGTTTGACCAAAATCTTATCATGGTAGTAATAATGCGTGGGCGGAAATAGCTCTCCGCCTGCCGGTCTCCAGAAGCTTCCTTGATTTTTAATAAAATCCGAGCGAATTGACGAGTTTCGGACCCACACGGACCCATGGTCCCCACCGCAAATATAGTTTGATCGCAAGCGTATTTTTAGAATTTTGATTTACTTATAACAATTTCATTTTTTATTAAAAAATATATAATGGTGTGTGTGTATTGTCTATTTCATAGTAAATTCCAATTCAGATTTCTGGCGTGGCTAATATGAAAGCTGCGATTATATAACTGTTGTTATCCAAACTAAAACTTAGTTTATTACAATACAACAGATACAGAACACACGGAAACTTACTTTGTCAAAGCAACAAGTTGCAAAACTATAGCCAAGTTGAGAGTAAGATTATCATAATGATACCTAATATTATTATCCCTGAGTCTGTTTTGAGACAGGGTTCTTCATTTTGTAGTTGATCTTCCTTGTAAGAGATTGTTAGATTCGTTAACGAGGCGTTACAAGATCGGTAATGTGACGTCATTCAAGGAGGGATTCCTAAAGGAGGGGCTAATGTGGGTGGGTGAACAAATGGGAAGAATATCTTATAGAAATACTTGTGTCGGTATTGTTTTGCATGAGAGGCGTGATAATGCAACTTGGAATAAAGATTTGCAATTTAATCTAAAGTCTAATGGGAAATTATTTGAAGAATATAGTGTATAGCGATGAAATGAGTCGTATAAGGATCGAGTTACTACCTACTACCTATAAAAAGAATATAACAATTATATAATAATAGTTATATATATTATTACTAGCTGTCCCGACAGACGTTGTCCTGTCCAAACTCAATTACGACGCCATCTACCGGGTCCAATTGTATTTTCAAACCATCCAGGGACCCGCTCAAATATACACACAAAATTTCATCCAAATTGGTCCAGTCGTTTAGGAGGAGTTCAGTCACATACACACGCACACAAGAAATATATATATTAAGATAAGGATTAAATTAGCATAGATGAAATATAACTACTGTGGTTCTATCATAATCAGATTGGTGATGATATATGATAGTCGTCAAGAGGTTTCTCGGTGATTTACGTTGTCTTTTATACATAACCACATTTTTGTTTCTATTTTCTTATTTACGAGTATTATAGCATGATTTATTTTTAAAGTTTTAAACATTTGAATAAAAAATAACCAATATGAGCTAATATACTCAGATTCTTACCGGTTCTAAATCCGTCTTCGGTAAGATTTATGGGTGTTAGCGGCTCCCAATATGACATGTACTTGTCAAATAAATACCGACTACCCAGCTCCCCTATGCATGTCTACGTCATATTATCTATTTGTTATTCTCTCACATAACATTCATTCATAATCCTCCTACAATAGTTATAAAGATGATCTAAGATTTAGTTTTTAATTTTAATTTTATTTCAGTTGGTATATATTAAGGTTATTTTATTATTATTATATAAAATAAGAAAAGAGTAACTTATTCTGTAATCTAAATAATAATAAAACGATTGCTGAAAAATCCAAATTAAAAAAATACGCTTGTCTTGGTCCTAATTTTTTGTTCATGCCATTCGCGGTAGAAACCTTGGGTCCGTGGGGGTTCGAGCCTCGCCGATTTGCTCGGATTTTATCATCCAAGCTCATCGAGGCTTCAGGAGACCGACGGGCTGGGAGCGTTTTCCGCCAACGCATAAGCTTGGCCATTCAAAAAGGGAACGCCAGCCTGTTACCTATCGACAGCAGCGAGGGCTTTGAGAATGTTTTCTATATATTATAGTTTGTATTTTATACAATGATTGTAAATACTTGTAAATAAATATTATCTTGAGATAAAACAACTTTTAAACGTGAAGATTAATGAATACCTATATAACCTATAACAAAGACACATTTTAAAATAAATTAATTCAGATAGATTACAATATTTCCATTAAGGGTAAATGGATACATTTTTTAAATTGTTGCGAAGAAATTTTTCTCGTGCCTCTTTTCCCGTGAGAATTCTATGGAAAAGTATGCAGTGAAGTATATATATATTAGGTTGGGGAAAAAGTATTTTCGCATTATAGTATGTATGAACTTGTAATAAAATCTCTTTTGCTATACTATTTGTATCTGGCTGGTTTTGGTATCATTGAAAGTTTAAAATTTAAAGAACATAATTCCAAATTCAAATTAGGAAGATGTGTGATTTTTAATTGTTTTTGGTACCGCCGCAAGACGTCCACTGCTGGACATAGGCAATAAAATAAACTAAAAGAGAATGAAACCAATGAATTAACCAAATTAAATAAAAATAATGACTATTTATAATATTCCCGTCGACATACTGCCAAAAAGGTAACCCTCCGAATAGTTATGATAAGTCAATTTAAACCTAAGTAAGCAAACATAAGGCAACATTTCCTATGAAACTGGTCCATACCCATTTAAATGTGACACATAAAAGTCACATCGGAAAAAAAAACTGCCGCACTATCACAGGCTCAGTGGAAATGAATTTTTTTCGACAAACATCCAAATAATGCTATCCTTTGATATTTGATTAGGGTCTTCACATATCAAATACAAACAGTATATTCAGGTGGCGTTGAAAAGGTTCAATAGAATAGAACAAGCAATAACTTTGGTAGTCTCGCTGTTTTCTGGACAGACCTCGAAGGGTTAAACTCATAAATATCTTTTGAAGGGACCTGCCCTGTACTACAAGAGGTCTAACATATTTACGTTACCTCAATCGACAACCTACTTTCCAGCTAATAATTAATTAGAAGCCACAGTATTATTAACTTGCACGTTAAAGGGTGAAAGCAATTTTGCAAGCGACCGTAACATCGCATGCAACCCCAAATCCATCTAAGTGAGAAGTAAATTGAAAACGCAAGTATGAAAAAGCTGGAAACATGCCAGAGCAAAACATTGACAAAGAGGTGCAGTTAGAGCCTATTTGATTGAGGTCTTACAAAGATATAATAAAGTCAGATAAATAACAAAATACTCCCTTTAATAATGCATGTGGGTCACACTTGCATGGGCCTAATTAACAGTACTGACAAATTGAAGAAAGTCACAGGGCATGAAAAGAAGGTAGAAATAGTGAGTTATATGTTTTACTATTTTTTTAAATAACTTATAGTTGTGTTCCTGCTCGTGAGTAAGGTCGCCAGAGCCCATCGGGGCTCCCTGGTGTTGCAAGCGTTCATAGGCTACGGTAACCGCTAAATATCAAGCGGGCCGTATGCTTGTTTGCCGACTATGTTGTATAAAAAAAATGTCAAAGACTGATTGGGGTTAATGTAGAAAGATTAACAGAACGCATAGACTTTTTTGTTTTATCTTTCTATGTGTCTGTTTAACAGTTTGAATACCAACGCTAATGCTTAGTTTGGGGTAATAATATGGACATAACGAGATGGGCATTTTTAAAAATTATATTTGTTTTTTTTTCTGCTCACAATCGGCATGACTTTTTTCGACATCGTTGAAGATGAGTCATCGTCATATTTCAGCCAATTTAACAAAACCTTAATTATATACCTAAACCTTCCTCATGAATCTAGTAGTGATAATGATATCTAAAATCTTTAAACTGCTATCGAAAGTACGAAATCGAGAGTAAAGTTTTTTTTAAAATAAAACAAAGCGCTTTCCATCTTTCACATAGTAGAGGCTGGGAGTACTTTCAACCCTGGAAGTTTAGTTAACCAAACCCTGTTTTTTCGGACAATATCACAAGATTGATTAATTTATAATATCCTAATCCTATCCTAATGCTAATCCTAATCCTTCCTAACTTATATAATTTTATAAATGCGAAAGTGAGTTTGTTTGTTTGTTACCTTTTCACGCTTAAACCGCTGAACCGATTGCGATGAAATTTGGTACGCAGGTAGCCTATGGTATGGAGAAGAACATAAGCTACTTTTTATCCCGGGAAAACACAAAATCCCGCGGGAACTCGAGTTAAACCGCGGGGCGGAAGCTGGTTAAATATAAGTTAGGATTAGGAAGTTAGGACTAGCTTCCGCCACGCGGTTTCACGCGCGTTCCCGAGCGATCCCGAGCGGTTTAAACGTGAAAAGGTAACAAACATACAAACTCATTTACATTTATAATATTAGTTAGGATTAGTTCCGACTAGTTTCCGCCCCGCGGTTTCACCCGCGTTCTCGAGGAATCTTATATTTTCCCGAGATAAAAAGTATCCTATGTGCTATTCCAGACTATAATCTATCTCTGTGCCTAATTTCATCCAGATCCGTTCAGCCGTTCAGGCGTGATTTAGTAACAAACATCCATCCATCCAAACTTTCGGATTTATAACTAATATAAAATGTGTAAAGTAATCTGCCAGATCAGACTCTCCCATCCTATAAAAACGTTACTCAATTTGTGACCTTTCCGTGACCTCGAAACTTGGTATATTTAGATCGAAAACAAACAGTATCCACTATTGTTCCGACTATTTTCGTCAAATTGTTTGTTTTGATTCACAACAGATAAGAATATTTCCTTCATTCCATGTCCAAATCCCATTACGTTGTTTTATTTATTTGTTTGTTTAATATCAAAAGCCTATATCAATTCGCTAAAGGGGCTGCTAAACGGTTGTTCAACAGTCACAATAGAGGACATTGGGACTAAGACGTACCAAGTAGATGCATTGTTGTCGCATTAAAAACTAACAAAAACAAGGAAATATTTAAAAACACAAAAACCTCTTTTTACCCGCGACGGAACGGAGACCGTCTATGCGTTTGGGGTGACAGGATGTTTGTTTGTTTGTGCAAATCAATGTTGCCATTTTTCTCCAAAACTACTAGTCCGATTTTGATGCAGTTTTCAGTCATGGGTTCGGGTTTGATTGGTGCATATTCTTAGATTAGCTGCCATTCCCCAGCACCCGACTGATTGTCTTAAATTTATCATTATGTTAATATGTAGGTGAAAATGTGCAATACTACCTCTTTACCTCCTACCTATATTTGATAATTGCTGTCGGGGGTCTGCTGAAAATTTTATTTAATCCTTTTTCGATTACAATTTTTGCAGCGTCGTGGGTTTTTTCAAAATTTTTGATTTTGTTTTTATTTTCACTAAATGGTTCTTGTGAAGAAAATCAAACTTCATAAAATATATTTTATGTAACCGGGAAGAATAAAATAGTTGGTAGACAGTGTCCACAAATAACAATGTTTATAATTTTTTCATGCTGTAATACATAGTATCTATGTACTCCTACACTAGGTAGGGTATTCCCCGAATCGAACATCGCTACATTTGAAAAGGCTACTTGCTATAAGTACTTGAAAGTGTAGTTACGTTAACTTTCGGGAAAAGTATTATATATGTAATAAGCAAAATGAAACGAAATTAGGTGTAATAATTAAATCAATAATAATTTTATTTTAAATAATATAATTTATTTTTCTTACGTAAGATTTTTAATATCTCCCCGCTGTGTATGTCACCGTAAGAAAAGTACAAAGTAAGAAAATATTAGGCTCTTCTCCTACCCCCTAAGCCTGCTTACGTAATACTTTAACGCCCCTCTTGTAGAAATTTATTTCGTAATTGTTTAGAATATTTCACAATATTTTGAGAATATTACTTGAAGATCTTGAAAAAGCTTCAGCGCGTTAAAAACTCAGAGCCCTTTAGTTAGAGAAAAAACTTAAGTTTTATTGTTTTTGGTCTCCTAATTATATATTTTTTTCTCATGTGTTAGATTTTGTATATCATCTTGAGATTTGTATTAAATACAATATGCGCGCGTTCGAAAATCTACATAGGCAGCGTTTCAAAATCAAATTAGAAATCGATAGTATGTCGCGTCCTGGATAATAGGCAAATAATAAACCATTTTTTATTCAAACGTGAATTTGGCACCCCCTAATATTGCCGCTCTGGGCAGGTGCCCCGGTTTGCCCCCCGCCCCTAGATCCAGGGCTGGATACTAAGTACTGGTTTTTGTACAAATATGAACAAGATGCACTTATGCAGAGTGCAGCTTATCTTTATCTACAATATAATGAGCTACCTTGTAATTCTTCCAGAACTTTCTTTATGTATGATTTGAATTTCACCCACCACTTTAGCATTCAGATAGAGTAGTTATTTACGTTGAACCGCAGCAGTTGTACGTATTTCCCACGGTTTTTTTGGTGATGAAAAACATAGTAACATGACGAGAGCCGCATGCCTGAGATGTGGACAAAACTCAATTAGTACTGGGCATAACTGGTGGAATATGGCCGTAACCCTCGTACCAATTTAATCATTTATTATAAGCACACGTGAGAAATGTGTAAAAAAAGTATTACAGAAGATCAATCGATTGCCGTACAAATGAAATAAGTTTTGAAACATTTATGGAAAGCAATATTCTTTCTGAACTTTTTTTCAATTGTTCAGTTGGACGTTGGATATTTTGCAATTGGTGGTCGTAAGTGGTTAAGTTACAAACTAATTACTGCAATGTTTAACTTTTTGTTGTGAGGTATTTGCACAATAAAAGAAAGAAAGAAACTAACCTTATTTCTGCTAGTACGTGAACTCACTGATTACTTACCTATTCTTTCTTAAGCAAATTATGTAACTAAAATAAACAAATAGCCTTAATTGCTATAATTTTACAATGTGTTTATACCCCAATACCGAGTAAAGCTGTCATATCAAAAACACTAAAAACGGTTTCAACACTCTTCCTAATGAAGTATACTATAATTACGTATAAAATATACTATAAGTTTCTTACGTAACAAGCTCATAGACTTAGAGGCAGACAGAGAGGTCATTACCGTGCGACAGCTTCATAAAAAAAACCGGCCAAGTGCGAGTCGGACTCGCGCACCGAGGGCTCCGTAAAAACTTCGTCCATCGTTCGTTCATCAAGGGAAATGCACAATTTTATTTATTTACCTTAATTTTGAACTTTTTTAATTTGAGAATTTTTCCTTTATTTATAAATATATAAATAAGATTGTGCTGTAAGACCTTACTTTTTGTCAATATTTTTTTTATATTTGAGTTGATTGAATAAGGTAAATTGCGGTTTACGATTTATGACGTATTAAAAAAAAACTACTAATTAGATCTCGTTCAAACCAATTTTCGGTGGAAGTTTGCATGGTACATTATATATTTTTTTTAGTTTTATCATTCTCTTATTTTAGAAGTAACAGGGACACACACACACACACACACACACATTTTACCACTTTGGATGTGTCTCTCGCGCAAACTATTCAGTTAAGAAAAAAATGATATTAGAAACCTCAATATCATTTTTGAAGACCTATCCATAAATACCCCACACTTATGGGTTGGATGAAAAAAAATTTTTGAGTTTCAGTTCTAAGTATGGGGAACCCCCAAAATTTATTGTTTTTTTTTCTATTTTTGTATGAAAATCTTAATGCGGTTCACAGAATACATCTACTTACCAAGTTTCAACAGTATAGCTCTTATAGTTACGGAAAAAAGTGGCTGTGACATACGGACGGACAGACAGACAGACATGACGAATCTATAAGGGTTCCGTTTTTTGCCATTTGGCTACGGAACCCTAAAAACGAAGTAATATATAACTCGACGACATTTTACAAACACCATCCAGTAACTAATATGAAACCTAGACCTGTGAAAAGTTGTTCTAAAGATTCAAACTCTAAATTTTTGATCGAAAAAGACCCGTTTTTATGTTGTTTTTCAAGAATAAATATTTTTCTATGCAGTTTGACATGGATTTAGGATAAAACTGTATTTCTTATGATATAAGTGCGGCAAGTTGAAAAAATACAGCCGAAGCGATATTGCTAGCCCGAGCCGTAGGCGAGGGCTACAAGAAAGCAGATGCTGTAATTATCAAAGCGCACGTAAATGTCATACGACGTTTTATAACATATTTGCGAAGAAATAAATAAAACTCGGACTTTCTTCAACGAATAAATCTTTAATTCATAATTACTTGACGACATTTTCAAATAAAAACAATACAGCGAAAAGAAAAAGCGCGCGGAATAATTTTTACTTGTTCACAAATTTGCGATATTTTTTAAGGTAAGGGCACAAAACTTGGCATTAATATTATTCAACATATTAATGAAATAACCATTTCAGCGTTTTTTGAAATTCATTCCCTAAGGCGGTTAAAATGGGTGCAAAAGTTATATGGAACGTCAATTTTTGAATGAGTAAGGAGGTACAGTTTGTTGGGATCGGGCCTTCTTTTTATAACGTAGGGTTAAAGAAAGAAAGTATTTTCCGAAATTCAGCCCCTAAGGGGGTAAATAGGATTTATGGAAATTCCACCCCCAAGGAGTAAAAATGGGGATTGTATAATGACACATCAAGTGAGGCATCTATATCTTAGGAACTATGAAACCTAAAAACATAAAATTTGGCAAGCAGGTTCATTATAGGATGTGTATAAGAAAGAAATTTCTGAAATTAGTCCCCTAAAAAGAAGATAGTGCATTGGCAGAAAAGCTCACCTTCCCGAATAAGAGCGAATCGGTGAGTTTCGGACCCCAACGGACCCTTGGAGTCTACCGCAAAAGTAATTAAAACATATTGGTCTAATAAATAGCTTAGCTCAGTTAGCAAAATTGATATTTATATTACGGAAGTGAATTTGTTTGTTTTTCTCTCCATTACGTCATAACGGAGTAAAGGAGCAAGTGATTGCACGTGGACAGCTGGTATATAAGGACATCGGATACTTTGAGGAGCTGGGCCCACTATTCTTCTTCCTACTAATATTGATAAACAAGAATGTGTGTATGTTATTTGTTATTCAATCAGCTAAAATATTATTATAATAGGATTTGAATGAAACCGGAATAACTGAAGACTCTTTCGGGAACGCGGGTAAATCTGCGGGCGGAAGTACAAGTTTTAAGGCGATGATAGGTTTGTAGTAGTGATGTCGATATCGTGACGAAGGTCGTGGGTTCAAATCCTACAATGAGCTTAAGCTTTCGGTGCAGGAAAACATCGTGAGGAAACACTAGCATGACTGCTACCATAAAGTTTAAAATCTGTAACCGTGTGCGTTTTTCGGCAGTTTCACATGAGAGTCAGTTTCTTCTAGGGTTTGTGTGCTTACCACCTTCGATCACATAATCACTTAGCATGGTGAGATTGTGGTCTAACACAAGCCTATCATCATCATCATATTCAGCCCGGGGATGTCCACTGCAGAACATAGGCCTCCCATTGATTTCACAGAAAAAAAAACAATTCTTTAAAAAGTAATCTTCTACCTGTTGCAGGATGATGACTGCCAATGCCCTCAGGGTAGACAACTCTTCATATTGCACCACTCCATCCGAACGAAATGAGCCACAATTTGTCTCCGTGAAAGTTGGATGCCTCAATGTGGACCCAGCTTCAAAGTTAGTACAAATACAATTAATATATTTACAATATTGACGTACCTAGGATGTGAAATGGGGTGAACATCGTAGCCAGTTCTTGGGTACATAACCAGCTCCAGTCATCATCATTGATCGTTGAGTAAGAGGTAATTAGTAAAATCAGCTGCATATAAAAAATATTAAACTGGAAAGAACTCGTTTCAAAATCATGTAAATTGGCCATATCGCTAGAACTAATAGGATAAATGTAAAGTAGAACATGTATCGGAAGTTGTTGAACAGGAATACTGGGACTTGACCTAGTTACGACTGCACCCTTGGATGCAGAAAAAGACCTGGATACAAACACCTTGCTTTGCTGTAAGCTATTATTATTGGCTCCAGTAATGACAACGTATCAACTTACATATATAACAATTTTTGCTCTGAAAAGTGTTTTTGTCAGCCGACTTTTACCTGCCCATGTTATAAATGTTTGGTTGCAATATTGCTCCGCGAAATTATTTCCCAATATAGCTCCATAAGTCTTCCCTAAGGGTTTGTTTATTAAAACCTTTCCCAGAAACACGTGTTGTAATTATTGTGCTCCTTTTACCACTAATACCTGTGTGTGATAGAAGTGGTTATACTACGTACATATGTACGTTGGGTTTTCAATTAACGAGGTTCGTTTTGTGTTATAAAAAAGAACATAAAATAAATTCACAGACTGAAAATCTAATACTGAATTTTAAAATATTCAAGGGTAAGACTATTGCTTTGAAGGTACTTTCTATGACTTCAGTTGAATATTTCATCAGTTATTATATACACCGTGAAAGAACAGCGATTCAGGGTTTTGTTACCGATATGTCTCAACCCATCTTTAAGCACGTATTGATGTGTTCCGGCAGCTGCACCTCCAAACCAGTTCAATTCAAGTTAACACTCTCCCTTCGTCACAATTAGTTGGGTAGTTTAAATGTGAAAATAAAGCTGGAGATAGATTGACAGACAGACTGATATTCAAACAGGTACATTTTTGCATTGAGATTATTAGTAAGACAATTAGTAGACAAAGTTATTCGTAAGTATAAGGATATGAATAAGTGGTTAGTATGACTAAACATTAAAAAAATATGAGTGTTTGGAAAATATACGTTACCTATTACGTACAATAATGAATAAGGTATGTTACCAAAGATGTGTCACAGACGTCCGCGTTAATAGAACTATTCTTTTTGAGGTATTTCCGAAATTGTTTATTCTATCTATAAGTACTAATATTATAAAGCTGAAGAGTTTGTTTAGTTGAACGCGCTAATCTCAAGAACTACTGGTTCGAATTGAAAAAATATTTCAGTGTTGGATAGCCCATTTGTCAAGTAAGGCTATAGGCTACTTTTTATCCCGGGAAAACATAAGACCCCTCGGGAACGCGGGTGAAACCGCGGAGCGGAAGTTAGTTAGTAATACAATTTAACAGTCCGTCTACCCTTTTGAGGTCGTCAGTCCAACGGGCTGGCGGGTGTCCGACATTACGCTTGCCAAGATGCGGCCTTCATTCTAGGAATCGTTTACCCCATCGAACATCCGTTGTTCGACAGACGTCAGAAGACCTTAATAGGGTAGCTGGACTGGGCTGGATGCGAGTGGCGAGGAACTGGAAATAGTGGCGCTTTGGGAGAGGCCTATGATCAGCAGAGGACCGATAAAGGCTGATGATGATGATGATAATTTAACAGTGGAGCCTAAAGAAGATAAATCAAACAGCGTGTACAAAATAAATGTGTAGTGAATTATTAAAACAGACCTCAGTTATCTTTTGGAGTACGAATCATAATTTTTAAATAATAAATAACCTGGGATATTCATGACGCACAGCCTTCCTATTGATACCAAACTAAGCGGAACTTTTACTCTGAAAACTATACAACTGTTTTTCTTTATACATACTACTGTGAATATATACTTACACCCACTGCCGTAACTAGCCTATTTTATGCGCTCGGTGTGAGCTTCTCTATCATTGCCTAACTAACATGCATGACCCTAAACTTGGTCCGGGTCTGGTCAATTCTGCGCCCCTCCAGGGTTTACGCCCTATGCCTGGACACCACTAGCACCGCCCAAGTTACGGCACTGCTTACACCCAAACTTGGAACAAACAGTCATGCACACAAATGCTTGCTTGCATGAACATATCTGGCCACCGTCGCATTAATTTAATCTGATTGATGTAAATATATTCTCTTTTCTAGACGTGGAAGACGAATATTTCTGCTTCAAATGTTGGTGCTCTGTTTCGTCCCTCACGCAGCCCTCATCGTCCAGAACACTTCCATTATGGCACAGCTCTCTTCTACTCTAGACTCTTCATTATATTTACAACATGAGGTAAATTCATCTGTGTTTTTTTTTGAGCAAAAACTTAGTAGTTATTGACCAGTAAATAATGAATACATTTGATATCTTCATAAATTTTAAGAACCTATTTTCTAACAAAAATAATTGAAATACGTGTACGTCGTATGATACACGAAACTCGTAATGACGGTAAAACTCGATTACGGATTTGGCTTTAGCATTAAAATATATTTTTACTTATGTTTGCTCTCTATTTATTTACTGAGCCAATCATAATTTAGTAATTTTTTAGCACACAAATATTGTGAGAATGGATGAATCATTTTATGTAATAAGTTGGTTATGAGAAGTGTGTTGAATACCGTGCGTTCGAGTCAGACTATAAGTGCCCGTGAAGGCCAATTTGATTGCTAATATTTTCATTTTCTTCTCGTTTGTAATCCTACTTAACTAACACCCTGCTCACAATATACCTACCAACTATTCATTACTAGATTGTAATTTACTATATATTTTCTTTATTTACTAGGTCAACACAATTTTATCACTCGGGGACCTTATCATCCACCTGCAAGATGAGAGACTGGTTATCACCGAGTACTTATTTTCATCAATAGCAACAAACATGGCTGACAGGCAAGTTTGCAGAGTTTTTATTAGCATAAAATATAACAACAACAACATAAAACATTCTCGCCATCGATTTTTCTTCTGTTCCATTGGGTTTTCACAATTTTTTTAAAACAACCCTGTATTAGAACAAAACAAAAATCGGCCATGCCGTTTTTGAGTTTTAGCGAGACTAAACAGCAATAGATTTGGAATTTTTTATATAACATAAGTATATAGATTTGCATGGAGGAAAATAAAACAAAAGAGATCTAAAATCATAATAAGATCACAACTCTCTCAATGGGACATTTAGTAGTAATAAGAAATACTTTTTTTTACAATTAATCATTGCATCTATAACGCTTCAAAGTTCTTGCTTCTATGTTATACTAGAATACTATTACAGACCGTTAATTATCATCTGAAAGCTTATAAATCATACTAGGATCGTTAGGATCTAGCGTTAAATAAAGTGATAAAGGAAAGTGGTTGTTACATTAATCCGAGAAGGGATTTAACGTCAGTTTAGAGCCTAGGCCTAGGGTGTAACTTTATTACCTTTGAATGTGGGAATGTGGGGGTTGATTTAATGATGAATTAAAACTCACGTACTACGTTGGATTAGCCGCACAGAGATTGTGTGGTTTACGTTTCTGACTATACTCTACTATACGCAGTAAAGTTGAAGGAAACTCTTATACACTCGAGAGCAATGAATTAGGGTCACATAACGATACCTGAAAGTCTTGGATATCAAGAATGCTAACTTAATTAAATAAATTGTGTTTAGACAATCAAATGTTCCTTAAATGTCCAGCCGTTCTTGAGTTATAAATGATGTAACTAACCCGACTTTGTTTTATATGTATACAGATATACTAGCTGTTCCCAGAGGCTTCACCCGTGTTCCCGATGTAAAAAAAAACGATGTTTTAGTAGTTATTCTGCTATACGGGGTGGAGACATATCCAACAAATCGAAGATACTTTAAAATTGGTCCAGCCGTTCTTGAGTTATAAATGGTGTAACTAACCCGACTTTGTTTTATGCTATGGTTTTATACTTTGAGTATCTAGAACCTCAACGGTTTTATGCTATGGTTTTATGTATTACTAGCTTTTCCACGCGGTTTCACCCGCGTTTCAGAGGGATCTTGTCCTCAATAAATGGGCTATCCAACAATGAAAGAATTTTTCAAATCGAACCAGTAGTTCCTGAGATTAGCGCGTTCAAACGAACAAACAAACTCTTCAGCTTTATAATATTAGTATAATAAGTATACATAGGTATAGATAGATAAATATGGTTCAGGATAACCAGTGGCAAGTTAGACTGGGGGATTGTAAATATGAATTATTCGATACTCCCAGAGATAAAATAAATTATGGAGAAACCATTTATCTGTCACTGAGCATTGAACCACTGAATAGTGCAAGCCAACAATGTTAAATAATATTTTGTATATATATTTTTTTAATTTAGATTTTTAATTATAATAATTTTATTATATAAAATTCTAGTGTCACGATGTTAGTTACCATACTCCTCCGAAACGGCTAGACCGATTTTTATGAAATTTTGTGTGCATATCGGATAGGCCTGAGAATCGGCTACTATCTATTTTTTAAACCGCTACGCGAGTGAATCCGCGGGGCACAGCTAGTAATTTAATAATATTCTGGGACATTATGATATACTACATATACCTACTACTTTTCTTTTGTAAATATATACTTATATAGATAAATACAGCCAGATTCAGCCACAACACAACATAACGTACCGATGCGACATGCTCAATAATGATCGTTTAACCCAATCACTTTGTGGAATGGCGTCAGTTGTAACAGGTGAAATAGATTTTCTAGTAGGTTTATAATGGTAAATTGTATGATTTTCATCGAGGCATATCTCTTGCCATCTCAATTGCATTTTAGTCTGACAATTGAGCCCAATTTGATGATTCGTCGTTAAGTGTTTGTAACGACTCTATTAGCGGCGTGTGGAAAAATTTACATTACATACATACATACGTGCATTGTCAAATAGAGCACCCAAGTGTAATTAATTTCTGGGTAAATCTTTCATTGAGATTGTCTCTGATTCAAATCAGTTTGGTTGTTTTACTTTGTATCTGTACTTGTATTTGACCACAATCTCACTGTAGTGATAATGTGGTCGAAAGTGGTAAGCACACAAAGCCTAGAACGAACTGTCTCTCAAGTGTGACTGCCGAAACACACCGGTAAGTGTTTAGCGACAGATTTTCAACATGAGGAAGCCAGCCAGGTGGGTACTACAAAGTACCCTACCACCGTGCTATATTTTTCTCACGATGTTTTCCTTCACCGAAAGCTCAAGAACATTCTCGTCGCTACGACACTATTACTGAACTGTCGATCACTCTGTAAATTATCGGTTGAGATTAAATTCATTTTATCTAATCGTTTGTATTAAACGATTAGATAAAATGAAAATAAATTGCTGCTAAATGTAAATTTGAATAAAGAGAGAAAACTCACAATCTTCTTATAACAAGGCGGCGTCTCTTAGGAACCGAGTATTTTCAAATAAAGATAATAAAATAGTCGTATAGCTCCAGACAGGGCGTGTTTCCATTATTAGATTGTTGAGATATGTTACAAGATGACGGTATTTTAAATGTCAAATCCTACACAATTTTAAACATAATAATATTATTTTTGTAAAGAAAAATATCCTAATTTATGTTATAACGAGTTATATATAGTTATAATATTTTTATTGAAATTCCTTCACAATGAATAGTCTGACTAACGCACGGTTCGGAAGGTTGCTTTTACTGAGAAGAGCCGGCAATATACTCAGCAATTATTCTAGTCTCACTGACAATATTTGTGAATATGACATATATAATAATAAGGCATGGCGGGTGAAACCGCGGGGTGGAAGCTAGTAACCAATAAAAGTAACGTAAGTTACTCCTTATAACATCAGCTATCTCTCAGTGAAAGTCCCTTAAAAATAGGTAAGGCCCATTTAAGTAGGTAGCTCCTTCTCTACCAGGGACAAATAATTATCCTCAAGCCAAAATCACAGTTTAGTTAGTTAGTTAGTTAAGACTATCTTTATTTATTATAAAAACTTTATAATAAATAAAGGTAGTCTTTTTCAGCCGAAAAATAAGGAACTTGTTCATTTTAATCGACATTTCGATGATAAAAAAACGTATACTTCGGAAACAGTGATTCCGGCGCGATATCCTACGGCTTCATTTGACAGTTGGTTATTGTATTCGAGATTATTCGTTCTCAATTTTGACATCATTTTAGTTACACGATACCTACCTATGTTATGTTATGACATGAATGCTTTCATGAATGGGTTTTCATTCGGCCATTTGTAATCGATACACGAAATAATTAAGTTACACAATAGAGTCGGGTTTATTTCTAGCCTACCATGAATCTTTTATACGTCTGGGGAAGGTACATAATCTATCGAACCCTCGGTGCACGAGACCAATTTGCACGTGTCCGATTTTATTTCTCTTTAAACCTAGTTTATACATATAGTAAAAAATATCTCATATGGATCTCGAAATGGAAAATCCATGAATCGCAAGTCATGTTATTCTATACTCTCATTTTTTATTTACATTTTAATAGTTATTAATTTTATAGATTTTAATACATACCTACTCGTACATATGCATACATAAGTATGGAATATAGTGGGAAATATATATCTATGTATATAAAACAAAGTCGGGTTAGTTACACCATTTATAAATCAAGAACGGCTGGACCGATCAAAAATTATAATTTGATTTGTTGGATTTGTGCCCTGAATAAAAAAATAAGTATTAAAACATCGGATATGTACACCTGGAACACGGGTGAAACCGGTGGGAACAGCTAGTGTGTAATATAATAACAATCATTTAGTGTACATATAATAATAATAATAGTAAGTTAAATATTATTTAAAAAAATATAAAAAATGTAATAATGTTTCCAGGTCCATACTTCAGCACGTGTTCACATCAACAGACACGCTGCTGGTGGATCTACCAGTGGATCTTCTCCAAGATCATCACAGAATATCACTGTAGTAAGTATCAACTAATTGAGCATTTATAGGTAGGTCAGCAGCGCTCGCGCCGACCCTGGGGTAGAGTGAGAGGCGCGGTCGCTCTAGGCGTCAGTTGGCAAGGGGTGCTAAAATGATAAATGTAAGAAATAAAAACAAAAAAAATATTGTTTGAAAATTTGATTATTGCAACAAAAGTTGGTAATTATTATTTAATATAAACTGAAATAAAATTTACGTAGTGTGAAAGCGTTAATCAAAGAGCGCATAAAGATAATCTCGCTCTGCCCTAACCAAAGGCTAGAGCCGGCGCTGAACGTCGCGTCAGTATGTGAAAGTCCAGTGAAAGTTTAATTTATGATCAAAACTATTTGTCTGTCCACCTGATAGTAAGCGGTTACCGTAGTCTATAGACGCTCATAACTCCACGGGCAAAGAAAATACAATATTATATTTTCCCTGCGAGAGCCGCAGCGGTATCACTCACGCGTTGCCAACCTTGAGACATGAAGTTGTTAAGTCACCTGTGCCTGTAATTTCACCGGCTCCCATACCCTCCTAACTGAAACACAGTAATACAAGTGCACTACTATTTCACGGCGGAATTAGATATGGTAGCAGTACTTACCCGGGTGAACTCTGCACTAAGAGTTCTGCTACCTACAAAATGCCGGAATACATCGGTAGGTCCTTGGCGATAAATTTTCAACTTGAGGATAGCCTGAGCTTGAGCCAGCCAGGCGGGTACTACATAGTACGTACGTACGTACCCTACGACCATGCTATGGTTTCCTAACGATTTTTTTTTTGTCAGAAGTCTGGCAGGCAAGCGCTCCACCTGATGGTAAATGGCAACCGTCGCCTATTGACATGAGCAATACCAATGTGTTGCCAACCTTTATAGTTTTCATTCAACGAAAGCTCATTGTAGGGTTCATACCACTGATCTATCATCGCCTTGCTTTTAACAAGAGATTAAATGGTCAGGTTGTTAGAAACTGGCAGATCAAGTGATAAAATATGTTTTGAATACCCACTATATATGCAGTATGGTTTTATTTGAGCAAAGTATGTAATATATGCAAAAAGTGTCTATCTAGGGCATTCTAGGGGTATCCATCATTTCCTAAATCACAGAAACTGGTAATATTGATGAGTACTTGCAGGAGAAGTCCCTCGTTCAACCTACCAACATGTATATTACTGTATAATTAATTTATCTATACTATACATTATTGGTATCTATCTATATACTGGGTGATTTTGTTATCACTGGCAATACTTGCAAGGGTGGAAGTACTCATCAAAATGAACAACTTTTATAATGGGACTAACTGTGAAATCATGAAAAAATTATCAGCTGTTCCATACAAAAGTTCAATACCTACTCGACCAAAATGTATGAAGCAACCGTATTATTTTACGCGATATCAGAGTTTGCCCTTTAATAAAAGTTGTTCACATTGATGAGTACTTCCACCCCTGCAAGTATTGCCAGTGATAACAAAATCATCCTGTATATACTAGTTATAAAGCTGAAGAGTTTGGTTTGAAAGTACATTTATCGAGGAAGGCTTAGGCTACTATTATTATTAAACCTATGTATAGAGAAAATGTTGTTTCGTAGATTTTTTTTTAAATTTACTTTTGTAAACGTTGCGGCAATGGAAGAGAATTGATCAGTGCCAGAGACACTACAGACTACAGAGCCAAAAATATCAAGAGCCTGAATAAGATTATTGATCTGTGAAATGGACACAATTGTCAATTTCATCTTTATAAGAATATTTGCTTTCGCCCCGCGTTCCTGATGATCTTGTGATTTCCCGGGATAAAAGTATAAAGTATAGTAGGATAAAATAATAATAATAGAATAGTGTTATTTATATAAAACTAGTTTCCGTCCCGCGGTTTCACCCGCATTGCCGAGGGATCTTATATTCAGCCTATAGCGGCTTATCCAACACTATGATAATTTTCCAATTCGAACCAGTAGTTCCTGAGATTAATGCGTTCAACCAAACAAACAAACTCTTCAGCTTTATAATATTAGTATAGATTGAAACTTGGTCCAGTTGCCTTACCTGTATAGCTGAAGAATTTTTTTACGAATCTAGTAAATCTACCAACAACTTGGTTTTTCCGTTCGTGGTAATCGTGTGGGTCCAATATTTTTTATTACACTCTTCATGAAAAGAGACTTCTGGAATTCAATCGTTTGGAAGGCAACACAACTGGTTGATAGGTACTATTACGCATCACTATGGCGCTCCCAAAGCCCAATCAAAGCGCGAGACGGATTTAATAAAAAATAAAAACGCATACCACTCTGATGACATTGACAGAACTCGATATCCTAGTAGCTAGAATAGTATAGTAAAGTTTGTAATGCGATGATTCACAACATTATTTTATTCGTTGTCAACAACAAAATTTATTGTCATAAATCATTATTTATAGTATTTACATACTTGATTATCAGGCAAGGAATGACGTTGCTAAAGTAAGCTGGGTTTTTAGGGTTCCGTAGCCAAATGGCAAAAATCGGAACCCTTATAGATTCGTCATGTCTGTCTTTCTATCTGTCTGTCTGTCCGTCCGAATGTCACAGCTACTTTTTTCCGAAACTATAAGAGCTATACTGTTGAAACTTGGTAAGTAAATTTATTCTGTGAACCGCATTAAATTTTCACACAAAAATAAAAAATAACAATAAATTTAGGGGGTTCCCCATACTTAGAACTGAAACTCAACATTTTTCTTTCATCCAACCCATAAGTGTGGGGTGTCTATGGATAGGTCTTTAAAACTTGGGCTCTCGAACTTCCCTCAGAGATAAGTTTAAAGAAACTGGCATACTCACAGTTGCATCTCAATATATATTTGCAAATATATTATTTGTGCATCAAAATATTAGTCTTTTTTCGAAAAAAAGTGATGTGCACTCTATCAATACTAGAAATAAGCACAAACTTGTAACTTCTGCCTATAGACTCCAGAAAGTGCAAGGCTCATTTCTAGGACTAAGTACACGCATCTATAACAGAATCCCTACTTCAATTTTAAATTTGCCTTTGCAAAAATTTAAGGAACGGATTAAAGCTGTATTAGTAGAAAATGCTTATTATACTGTAAATGATTATTACAGAGACTCTAATGCTTGGTAGATTTGTTACTTTTGTGTACTATTATTGTTATTATTTTGATTTATAAACCTGTTACTAGTCTCAGTGATAACATATTGTGTGTTATAATTCGTATTTCTTGAAATAGTTTCTCTTTGTATTATTTGTAGTAAGCTTAAGTTACTCATGCTCACTTTAGGGTCTTTGCTTGCGGCGGCGTCGTGTGGCGGGTCGCTCACTTCCCTATAATATGTGCGTGGAGGGCGATGGCTGCCACATGCGTCATACTTGTGAATAGGTGCTGCTTGTGGGGGCTGGTCTGCTTAAGTTTGCAATCCATTTGTTTACTAAGTTACTCATAATTTTGATATATTTTTTTCCTTACTGTCATATAACACACACATATTGTCAGTGAGACTAGATAGATAATTTGATGTAATGAATCTGAGTTGCTTTTGAAAAGAGTAATTGCTGAGTTTCTTGCCGGCTCTTCTCAGTAAAAGCAACCTTCCGAACCGTGCGTTAGAGTCAGAGTAGTTAGAGTAAAATATATGATGTACATTACCATGCAAACTTCCACCGAAAATTGGTTTGAACGAGATTTAATTAGTAGTTTTTTTTAAATACGTCATAAATCGTAAACCGCAATTTACCTTTCATTCAATCAACTCAAATATAAAAAAAAAATTGGCAAAAAGCAAGGTCTTACAGCACAAATAAAGGAAAAATTCTAAAAATTTTAAAAAGTTGAAAATTAAAGGATGTCCCCATACATACATAGTTACGCCAATTAATAACCTGAGACCTGTGAGTTGTATCGGCGCTCATACAATTTAGAGGTCTAGCTTAATTGGCACCAACCTCAAATAAGGTAAATAAATAAAATTGTGCATTTCCCTTGATGGACGAACAATGGACGAAGTTTGTACGGAACCCTCGGTGTGCGAGTCCGACTCGCACTTGACCGGTTTTTTTTCTTTTAATTTGAATGGGCTCGCGTTTGGCCTCTGACGCGTCCAAAGACGTAGACGAAGATGGAGCACGCTTACCCAGAAGAAACCTATTCACTCTGGCCTTGAAAGTCTCTAGATTGTAGGAGTCAGGAAATAAAGACGCCGGTAGCAAGTGCCACTCCTTTGCTGTCCGCATTATAAAAGAGGATGCAAAACGTTGTGTTCGTATGTTTGGGATGTCAACAACGTTATCTGGCTTCCATAGCACAGGCTCTGCTTAGTTTGGGGTCAGGTGGCCGTGTGTGAGGAATAATGTCCCAGAATATATATTTTATAATTTTTAAAAAACAGAAAAGTGACCATTTAAACAGTATTTAACGTTGTATGAGTTACGCCATTGTATAGGTAGGTCATACTAAATCTACAGCAGACGACTTGTAAACTGAGGAAAAAATATAGGACTTAGATCAATTAATAGGCTTTGCTTAATATTATTGTAGGTACTTAAAGAGAAAATATATACCCATTAAAAATTTTGTTTGGGGAATCCAAATAAGATGGTTATATGGTTTCAATTCACCTGAAATTTTACATAAAATACTTTGCGATACAATAAAGGACGAAGAACTTTCAACATTTATCAATATTTTCCTCAAGAGATGAGAGTAGATCTAAATGTAGGACTCGAGAAATATGGTTTATTGATTTGGACAAATGATATTTCAACACATTTCATGCGGTAAACCGCTGGTCATATCTAACAACATGAATTGTAAGGACAGCTAGAAGTTGGACCTAAGTTTGTATAACTTTACTGTGAATTGAAACCTTCTAGGCTTTATGTGCTTATCACCGTCGGCCACATCATCACTTACCATAGTGAGATTGTGGTCAAACACAAGCATATACAATGTAATAAAGGAAAAAAACTGGGTGTGAATCATTGACCTCGGATTTATTTTTTTAATCAATGTTCACATGTCAGGTTTAAGAAGTGTTTAAAATATTACATTAGAGGGCTCATTGAAAAGGTGATGCGAACATGTGTATACCATGACTTATTTCGACGGGTGATTAGTTTTAAACTTAGTACAAATAATGTAACAAACTGAGATATTTGTAGAAATAGATGTAAGTGTGTGTTCTTTAGTACCCAGAAGATATACCCACTTAAATAAAGATGATGTAACATATTTGATATAAAAGCCATGGTAAGGGGTAAGGAGCTAGAATTTGTACGGATATTTTGACTTGATATTGGGGTCGTGCTAAAAAACATTTAGTGTGGGAATCCTTAGGGCTTATATTTTGAAACCAGCTTAACGTGTGTGGCTTTTCTCGCGGAGACTTATAATTTTTTCCCCTTAGATAATTTCATTTCAATTAATAACCTTCAAATTGTCTGTGAATTCATTCCATTGCGTCCATTGCTTCCAAAAATATGAGAAAGCTTATATTTTAATTGAAAATTACTGACAAATAAACTTATTGTATCCGATTTCTACTGTGGGCGGAAAATGTTCAGATTGAGTTTTGTTAGTCCATTGGGAAACCTACCGTGAAATAATTCAGCGCGGTGTAAGAAAATGTGATATTTGAGTGCCATACTCAAAAAATTTTACACGTAGAATGTGTAGAATATTGTGAAATTATGAGCTCTGAGATAGTTCCTTATTATTACTACTAGCTTTCGCCTCGTGGTTTCACCCGCGTTCCCGTAATAATTAGTAGCCGATGTGACTCCCTGGCTCATAAACTTACATTAAATATCACTATGGAAAATCACGTCAATATGTTGCTGCGACAAACTAACAAACACACTTTCACTTAGTACCAAAAAAAAACATAAACCGAATTGAGACACACCTCTTTTTTTCAATGTCGGTTAAAAAGTTTATTCCTTTTCGATTTTTTTTACAAATTAAGTGAAAAGTATCATAAGTATTTTACAAAATCAACATGTTCGATAATAAATAACTAAAATTGTTTGTGTTACATAACTCCTACTTATAGTTCCAGATTTGTCGTAACACATACATAAAATACTAGCTGTCCCCCGATGTTGACCGATTCTCCGACCTACCCGATATGCACGCAAAATTTCATCAAAATCGTTCGGGCCGTTTCGGATGAGTTTGGTAACAAACACCGCGACACGGGAATTTTATATGTTAGATGAAATATTTTATACAAAGTTATAATTGTATTTTTCTCATTACATGCAGTCATTTTAGGGAGGATATCATAAATATCAAGTAAGTATATTCAGATAGTTAATTCATTTGTTCATTTTACGATGATAGCTCAGTGGTAGTCGGATGCCGCGGTGAAGGTCGTGGGCACGGAATAGGTAAATAAGGATTTATTTACCTATTCCGTGGGTTTGAGTAATACAATGAGCTTGAGATTACAGTGAAGGAAAACATCGTGAGGAAACCATAGCACGGCGGTAGGGTACTTTGTAGTACCCGCCTGGCTGGCCACCACCCTCAAGTTGAAAGTCTGTCGCCAAACACCTACTGGTGTGATCCGGCAGTTGCGCTTGAGAGCCAGTTGACTTCTAAGCTTTATAAAGGTCGGCAACACATCACCCTGTATTGCTAGTGTCCATAGGCGACGGTAGCTACTTACCATCAGGTGGACCACCCGACTGCATGGCAGGCTCCTGACTTAAAAAAAAGTTGTTGCTGGTAGGTATGCATGGTATATTAAAACATCTTTCAGGACGACTGAGGAAGTATATGATAGCTTATTATGACCAATATCTGTAACTCTTACATGAGTGGGCAGTAAGGCGCACTTCAGTAACAATTAAAATAAAATATGAGTAATCAAGTTTCAAATATTTCTCAGCATTGCAGCAAGTTGTTATTTTACTGCAGCCATCTCTCGATTAATAATAGGCTCGAGGCTGTCTGGGTAACCGTCTCTGAATATCTCTGATACCTACAATCGAATGCAAACTTTGAATCGTAAATTACGAATCTTCGACAAAAGATAGTCCCTGTAACAATTGTTTTTAGTAAATCGAAAGTATAAGACATATTTCAATATAAGGCAATGTTAAAAAAGTCTGTTAATTTTTATTTGATCGTTTTATAATGCTTTTAGGTATTACTTATCCGAAGTAACGCATCCGAAGTTTAATTAATTACGTTTCGTTTCATGAATTTGAAACAGCATAATATCTTGGAGGCATATTAAAAAAGTATCATAAGTAGGTACTATTTATTTTTTAATCGAAGAATTTATTTTTAATGTATTGATTTCTTTTGTGCAAAAACGAAACTTTAAAATTAAATTAATCAACGCACTAACACAAGCAAGCGTCGTCGCACCGGTTCTTGTGATTCTATTATAATATCACAAATGAGTAATTTTGCCTATTATTAGCGCTCTTGCGTTATTGACGGTGTCGAAAGATTTTGCATTTCTCTGTTTTTGTGACCTCTGCATCACCTTTCGTATCTTGCTGATATCTGCTACTTATGGCGATAACCCTGTGCATGTGATTCGTACAGTCACCAATATTGGCTTTCGTATTGGATGTTATTAAAATTGTGTTCTTTTATTTTGGGTGTGCAGTGCAAGTCAAGCAACTTGTTAAAAATAAGTATATTTAATGTAGTATACCTACTGATGTACTTGATGTGAATGTACATATGCATATATAAAAGGAAAACGTGACTGACTGACTGATCTATCAACGCACAGCTCAATCCACTGGACGGATCGTGCTAAAATTTGGCATACAGATAGCTATTATGACGTAGGCATCCGTTAAGAAAGGATTTCTGAAAATTCCACCCCTAAGGTAAAATAGGGGTTCGCGGGTGAAGCCGCAGGGCGGAAAACTAGTAATAAACTAGTAAAAACACCGGAAAAACATTCATGTAATGTAACCCTGTCTTACAATTCTAAACTTGTTAATTTTTTGACAACTTTTCTTAGAAATATATCATGCTGGCTTCATGAGGCTACGAATCTCTACCTGTCTATTAGGCTAGACATGCACTTGTCTATATTTTATTACAATATTTCACTTATAGAATGAGAGGTAAGGCCATTTACCTATAGTATACAATAAAAATTTCCCGACCGTTATCCCGTGGACAATCGATTCTATTGAAATGTTTGACCCAAATAACCGGCGTATCTACAGGCTGTTCCCGGGGCCCGAGATTATTAAATCAGGAATAGTGAGCTTTCGGTTTATTTATATGATAGAAATATATGAGAAAAGAATGGGATTGCTTGATAATCCCGGTATAGACGTACAAATAAATCTGAACTAAGCCTAAGCAACGGTTCAAGCAACACAACAAGTACTTAAGCCGGCCTTGTAAAAATGAGTAGGTACGCCTCAATAGTGAGTCACTTGTACCAGTAACAGTACCTACTGATTTTACTCACACATACATATTTACGTCACACATCAAAAAAAGTCTATGATCAGTTGGAAAACCTAAGATAGTAATTCCAAAACAAAGATGAGTTTTAAAATCAAAATCAATTTATTTATTTTTAAATGTCCTAAGTTACTAAACTAATACAAAATAACTCCTCCCCTGCCTCGTGCATATGCAAAAATTCTGCTGTTTTGTACAAATTTGCAGTCATAAAATCTTGATATCAAAGGCGTTCCAGCTTCAACCATAGTTCCGCCCCAAAAAGACACAAATTTACCGCCTTGCTGAACGGTGCCGGTGGCAGTTCTTTGCTTTTCTGAGTCACCTGCCTTTCTCCGGACATAGACACGTTGACCAACCGAGTGTATGTTGATTCGTGTTTTGGTAACGTCCTTTTATGTTCGTCACGTATGTTCGTGATGTCAAGGACGTGGGCCCCGACTGAAAACCAGCGCGAAGGTTAGTGACAAGCTAGCCTTAACATTATGCTGAGTCGGGACCTATTCCTGGCATCACGCAACATTGCATTATTGTCCTGTTTATTGTTTGTTTGTTTGATAATATAAAAATATTTTATCTGTGTGTATAGTTTATTAAGTATTTAATGTAAGTAATGAAATGTAATGTTGTGTGTTGTCATGAATAAATGTTTTTCATTCTTTCTTTTAACGAAAAGGCACAAACAAATAAAAATGGATGGATGGAAGGATGTTTGTTACTCTTTCACGCAAACACCAATGAACGGATTTGGATGAAATTTGGCACAGAGTTAGATTATAGTCTGGAATAGCACAGAGATAGATTATAGGCTACTTTGTATCCCGGGAAAACATAAGATTCCTCAGGAATGCGGGTGAAACCGCGGGGCGGAAGCTAGTATTAAATATTCAAGAAAAATACAGATTTATTGTCCTCAAATCATTATTTTATCTGAAAGTACAAAGTCGTGAAAATTATTAGATACTAGCTCCTGCCCCACGGTTTCACCCACGTTCCCGAGGGATCTTATGTTTTTCTGGGATAAAACTAGACTATAATCTATCTCTGTGCCAAATTTCAACCAGATTCGTTCAGCCATTCTGGCGTGATTGAGTAACCATCCATCCATCCAAACATTCGCATTTATAATTAAGTAGGATAAACAAAACCGAGAATTGTGGAAGCGCCAAAACACGAAAATAATACTATAGGTATTATCAGACACGTTACAGACACGTTATTTATAGTGCGCGTGTATTGTGTGGTTGGTGCTTGGCAATTCTTATATTCCCACTTTTCTTTTTTTTTACTCAGAAAGTTGTATCGTATAGGTACGTCATTCATTCATAAAACGTATTGTATTATTGCCAAATTTTCATTCAACATAGGCGTCAGGTTTTTGTCCATCTTAATTTTTACGATACATGTGTTAGTGAGCCAAAACTCACCAGATAAATATATTTGAGCTTAAAACTGTTCGATTTTAACATTATTATTGTAGAGGAGAAAACTGTGACGAGTCACACTACTACATACCTACTATTATATATTAAGCTATATCACAAAAGGAATGTATTCGTATAACACAATTTATTATCATTTCTATTTTTATAATTTCCGAACAAGTTGTTCATATTGATGAGTACTTCCACCCCTGCAAGTATTGCCAGTGACAAAAAAATCACCCAGTATAGCATACTTTTTATCTCGTTTAAAGATGAGATCCTTGAGCGGATGAAACCGCGGGGAAGAAGCTACATATTTACTATTATTATAAATGAAAAAGTTTGTGTGATTATTACTTAACACATAAATAGAACATACATTATCCTGAAATAAAACACAAGATTATTTTATTTATTATATATTTTATGTTAGTAAGCTGACGGTACACCTTATGGCACTTATGGTAAGTGACTACCGTCGCTTACATTAGCATTACCACAGTACCGCATAGGGGCATCTCCAATGTGTTGGTGACGTGGAGCTCACAAGTGCAATTGCCGTAAAACACCAGTAGCCGGCTCGCCGCCTAAAAGTTTAATACTAGATCCTTCCGAAACACGTGTAAAATCAGCGGCGGATGTTTAAAATAGCACACAAACAAAATGTACAATCCGTATCAATAGAAATCATTCGGTTTGTGAAACCAAGGTATTCGTTTTAACAAAACACATTCAAAACTTTAATATTAAATTCCAATCGACAGAAAAGTTAAATTAGACCCAGGAACTTTAAATGTGGCATTATTAAAGCAGAGTAATGAAATATTTTTTAGAGTATTGTTTTAGTTTTTAGCATTTTGTACCATGTTTTCTTCGTTTCTGTATGGGAGCCGGTGAAATTACAGGCACAGGAGACTTAACAACTTCATTCAGTAATTTAATATCTATTATTTTATTGACCGCAATTCATTAAGTGAATTCATTAACATTATCATTTTTTTTTACTTTAATCCAATAGGAGTTGATTATAGAAAAATATATTGTAATAAGTCATTTTTAATTTAATTAGTCGTTGTCGTAGTAGTCGGGAATGCGGGTGGAACCGCGGGGGACAGTAAGCACATAATCCTAAAAGGGAACTGATCCTTATTGCAGCTGCCGAAACTCAGTGGTTGGTGCTTGGCAATAGATTTTCAACATGAGGGTGGTATCCAGTCAGGTGGGTACTGTATAATCACAGTGCTATGGTTTCCTCGCGATATTTCCCTTCAAGGTATTTATTTTTATACTCCATAGGTGGCAAACAAGCTTACGGCCTTTAGACGCTCATAACACTACGGGCAAAAGAAATACAATATTATATTTTCCCTGCCAGGGATATCACTCACGCGTTGCCAACCTTGAGACATGAAGTTGTTAAGTCTCCTGTGCCTGTAATTTCACCGGCTCCCATACCTTCCTAACCGAAACGCAGAAAATGATTCATCGATATCATAAAATGAATCATAATTGTGGCGCGCTTGCCACGCCCAGATTACCTTTCCATCCTTATTTACCTATTCCGTGGTTTAACCTCATCTAACAATATGCGTACCGCGCTAAAAGAAGTTCTCACTTCAAAAAAAACTGCCGAGCAAAGCTCGGTCGCCTAATAACTACTCTTTATTACGTCTTTAGGTCTTTAGGTAGTGACGTTGAATAATGCGGGTATGTTGGGTATCATGGGTTCAAATCCTACAATGGGCGATATAACCTACGTCAATTACAGTGACGCAGAATACTGCGGCCAAGATAGTGGGAATCCTACAATAAGCTAAAGCATTCGGTGAAGGAAAACATCGTGATGACGGACGGTGGTAGGGTACTTTGTAGCCTATCCACTCGCTCGCGAATACCATCATGTTAAAAACTTGCGAGTTCCAGCGGCTTCACTTGAGAGCCAGTTAAAATTCTCTTCTATACTTCGTATAGTTACCACTTTCGGCTACAAAAGAATATAAATGTGAAAATAAAAATCTAAATTTTATATATTTTCAGGGATTTAAGAAAAAGTGATTCATATAAGAGGATATTGGTGTATGAAGATATAAATTCGGAATTTTTACTTGAGACAACGGTACGCGCGAAATCAACATCTTCAACATTATGGCGGTAAGAAAGTGCCGGTGACTGGTGACTTATAAATCACATCGTCTCTCTTCTCCGTATGTCTATTAGTGCCTACAAATAAATCTAGGATTCGTTTTTAAGGCGACAATTTTTTATCCCGGGAACGCGGGTGAACCCGCGGGAAACAGTTTATTATGTATAAAACTATTTGATATCTTATGGAAGATAAGATTCTTTATTTTTCATTTGATTCTGATTTATTTCAAAATTACTTATCCGATTTTAACGTTTCTTTTTTTCAAAAAATGTGATTTGTTCCAACTTAAAAGATAGGATAGTTTTGTTATCCCGATTATTTCCTTTTTTTATATGATGTACGCGAGTGAAACCGCGGGGACCAGCTAGTTTTCTATATAGTGGGAGATATTTGACTCAAAGTAATAATAAATGAACCATCTGGAAGGTTACAGTACATACCTATTCAAGCAGTATTCTTTTTACAGGCAATTATTAGCTTGCAACGAGCTCTTAAAGTCCATGGAAGATCTATCCCTCGCTCTGTCTTCTATCGTATACTTTATGGATTCAGAAGATTTGGTTGTTCACGAAAAATTTCGTAAGCGTCTTTTTTCTGGATCAGAAAATTTGGTATCAACCGTACAATATCTGGAGGTCGAAGACTTGGTGCGGGAGGTTAATGTATTGAAAGCGGTATCTCATTTGTACGTACACTATTAATTAGCTTTTTTTTATACCACTAAGGTGACAAACAAGCATACGGCTCACCTGATGGTAAGCGGTTACCGTAGCCTTCTTGAAGAATCCCATGCTGTACTATAAACATACTAAGTAGATATTAATGGCCAGTATTTCAAATTGTTTGCCTGTTTTGCTGTGAAAAAGAACTATAACAATTTTTGCCCATAGTCTGAATAACGTTTCTTACATGAATTAAATCATGATAGGTGGGTACATTCTTATTGGTTGTATGATATTGATTGTCAAATTGTATGGAATCAAGTCTACAGTAATGCTACGTGTTGCTACGAGCTGCTACGTCGTAGCAACTACGTCTCCGTACTGTATGTAATGAATCAATTACCGTAATTTCTTGTTGATTCATATCTTAGTATGCTTTTGTTCCGAATATAAAACACGTTGATTTATTGTATAGCCCAATCGGTACATTAGCTATTCTTATTATGTGACCTCTCGTTTTTTTATTATATTTACTCATTATACTGTCTGTCTGTCTTTCCATATGTCATGGGCTCGTAATCGATATATGTTACAGACTTTTAATTTGAATATTTTATGTAGAATGTTGGTCCGACACTGGATATTGAATAAAATTATTTTTCTGGGGGAGGTACCCCGTACATACAACATATCTAACATGAAAAATAAGCCATAATTTTTGTTATTATCTTGGCATGTGAAGAGGCATTGCCTAAAGTTTATGGAGTAGAGTACAAATACTTTATGGTTGTCAAAGTTTACAGTTATAGACTGTACTTTTAAATTTGCCTTTACATACATTTAAAGACGTATTGAGTCCATTTTAGTACAGAAGGCACTATATATACTATAACATTAATGAATATTTAAATGACGACAATGCTTGGGTGTAGCGCTCGCTCTTGCAGGATACATTTTATGTAATAAATCCAAGTTTGTTTTGAAATGAGTAATTGCTGAGTTTCTTGCCAGCTCTTCTCAGTAAAAGCAACCTTCCGAACCGTGCGTTAGAGTCTGACTATTCATAAGTGCCTGTGGAGGCCTATTTGAATGAATAAATTATTTCATTTCATTTCAATATTTGTTACGTTTAGCTATACCAAAAATTATACTAGTGAGAAATTTGTACATACTTGTATATATTACGTACCATACACTGTATTTTACTGTATCAATACATACTGACAACGTTACAACATAATGTAGTTCGTAGGCTGTGACTAAAAAAACAATATTTTTTCATTCAAAATTTCATAGTAACCTCCAAGTAAGGCACCCCCAGTTTTTTATATATACGAAAATTCGTTTCAGTGTAGAAGAATTTAAATACCAGACTGCAAACAAGTCACAAAATAACAATGAAACAAACGCAATAAAGGGCTACACAGATGAGTGTCAAGTTTGTTTTAACAAGTTGAAAAATGTTCGGAGCTCCCTGTGGGATTATGTCAGGTAAAAACTTTTTCAATATTTGACACTTTATTTGTATAGCCACTACCCCCGCAAAAGGTCAAATTGTATGTAAATTCTCTATCGAAGAGAATAAGGCATCGTTCACACTAAGCGTATTGTCAGCCGCCGACTGTGATAATGCTCACTGCCACTACGCGAAGCGTAATAGCGTCGGTATGAACGAAAAGTTGAATATGTATGAAAAAGCAGTAAACTCGCTCACAGTCGGCGGCTTACAATACGTTTGGTGTGAACGATGCCTTAAAGTCTCTGCTACAAGTAACATTATTTAGTTCGATATTATAATAAAGTATCCTAATCCTAATCTTAACTTTATATTTAATATTATAATTATAAATACGAATGAGAGTTTGTTTGTTACCTTTTCACGTTTAAACCGCTGAACGAATCGCGATGAAATTTGGTGTCCAGATAGCCTATGGTCTGGAGAAGAACATAGGATACTTTTTATCCCGGGAAAATCTAAGATCCCTGGGGAACGCGGGTGAAACCAATGGGCGGAAGCTCGTATTATAATAAATTTACCGACTGCAATGATAGATCAGTGCTTGAGCTTTCGGTGAAGGAAAACATCGTGAGGAAACCATAGCACGCTGGTAGGGTACTTTGTAGTACCCGCCTGGCTGGCTACCACCCTCAAGTTTATAATCTGTCATCAAGCACCTGTTGGTGTGTTCCGGCAGCTGCACTTGAGAGCCAGTTCCTTCTAGGCTTTGTGTGCTTACCACCTTCGGCTACATCATCACTTACCATAGGAAGATCGTAGTCAAACACAAGCCTATACAAAGTAAAAAAAAGTGCAAAAATAACATAGTATACGAAAAAAAAATTCAACTGCGACATTGTGAAGAAGGTTATTTAATGTATACCATATTCCAGAAATTAGTTTGTTCAGTTTATAGTACCTAATATCCTGGGATATTCCTCACACACGTTCTGACCCCAAACTAAGCAGAGCTAGTACTATGGAAGCCAGATAACTAATATACTACATATACTACTTACTTTTCCTTTGTTAATACATATACTTATATTGATAATTACACCCAGACTCAAAACAAAGTGACATGTTCATACACACAAATGTCTTTCGTAGGAATCGAACCCACGACTTGTGACGTCATAGGGTATCTTACCAACCACGCCAACCAGCCCGTCAAAGATTTGCCTTCGCAGCTGTTTTAGTAGAAAAGGGTTATTAAGTGTAAATGATTTTTTCAAAGACTCAAATGCTTGGTAGATTTGTTACTTTTGTATCTTATTATTGTTATCATTTTGTAATGATCTCATTATATTGTGAGTTATAATTCGTATTTCTTTTTTTATTATTTGTTAGTCGTTTACGCTTGCGACGGCGTCGTGTGGGGGGTTCCCCCACTTCCCTATAATATGTGCGAGGAGGGCGATGGCTGCCACATGCGTCATACTTGTGAACAGGTGGTGCTGGGGGCTGGTCTGCTTAAGTTTGCAATCCATTTATTTACGGAGTTACTCATAATTTTGATATATAATTTCCATATTGTCATATACACACAACTATTGTCAGTAAGACTAGATAAATCATTTTATGGAATAATTCTGAATTGGTTTTGAAAAGAGTAATTGTTGAGTTTCTTGCCGGCTCTTCTCAGTAAAACTAACCTTCCGAACCGTGCGTTAGAGTCAGACTATTCATAAGTGCTTTGTGAAGGTCTATTTGAATAAAAAATATTTTCATTTTCAAAGTGATTATGGCTGGGTTTTTTTTTGATGTTTTTATGATTTCCAGGACATCGGTGAAGAGAGAAATGTGGCTAGCTCGTCGCACGCTCGCTGTTGGTGTTGCCATTTTAGTTGTGGTGCTTTTAGCATCGCCAGTGCTCATATTGCTGCTGCGACACATTGTTAACACTATACAGGTATGAAAAAAAAAGTGTGTGTGTCAGCGTACAATTGTCATCGGATATGCAATAGGCAATGTGAGTAAAGAAATCGTCTGAGCTGTTTCCGAGATACACGATTTTAAAAAAAACACACCGATATATATATATATATATATCGTCGCTTTTGATTTAATAACTCTTGTATTAATTTCACTCCTCATAAAATTACCATACCCGGGCCCTTATATGACAAATCGCTCTATTAGTCATCAAAAATCTATGTAATATCTATGACCCAGATCATACGATGATGGTAGGACATTGAACCCGTGGAGTGTCGACGAGCCGCTGGTATGGGATAACACATGGATATACTTGCGCAATCGCTGGGGTGGTTGTGACCGGAGCGGGTAACAATAATACGCTTGCATTGGACCAAACTATCTATATATTTTTACCTATTGCAGTCCAACTATTGATTGGCGCGGCGGATATTTACATATACCGGTTGAATGATCGATGACGTAACTGATGTTTGATCACATTAGTCACAGAAAAAAAATTATGATGATTTTTTTTCTGTGACTAATGTGTGTTTATGTAACATGTATTTTTTTATAATTTACTAGCTTTTGCCCCGCGGTTTCACCCGCGTTCCCGAGGGATCGTATGTTTTCCCGGGATAAAAAGTCACCTATGTGTTAATCCAGGGTGTCAGTGACCTCCATACCAAATTTCATCAAAATTGGTCCAGCCGTTTGAGCGTGAAGAAGTAACAAACATACAAACACACACACTCACAGAAATGCGAAATGCTAATCAGTGATTAGCATTTCGCCCACGACTTCGCTCGCGCAGACTTATTTTATATTCGAACGGTACCTATATAATTTGACGCACAACATTTACAACAAAATGGATAGCATATAAAACCTTCTTCGTGACAAAACACTCAGATTTACCAACATTCATGATGAATGATTGGTCAAACGATATCGGAGTTTATCGGTCTCATATATACGAACATACATTTTTATAAGTATAGTTTATTTCACATTAAACAAGACTTAACACTAAAAACTTACCTACATATATAAATTTTTTATTTTATTTTTTATTTCCTAATATTTAACCGTAAACTTAATAGAATAAAAAGGATAATTGTAATTGCCTGCTTCTGTATGAAACAGTTGTTTTTTTTTTCGTGCCTTTAGGTACTTGGCCATACTTTAAAAGTTATTCCTAGTAATTAAACATTTCAAAGGACTTTCCTGATAGATTTGTACGGCAAATAAAAATAATAGTGTATAAGGCAGATGCTTATCTTAAATTAAAAATAAATAAAGTGTCTATGCAACTGTATAGAAGATCTCCGATGTTGGATGATTATTAATGAATTAATCTTCATCACGCTTTATTGAAAGGTACAGTCGTCCACTTCAGCAATGGCCTTGTATCTGCCAAGAGAGAAAAATATTTATAAGGCTATTATCATTAGCAATTAATCTACATGTCCCCATTGCAGAGATACAAATATTTAAGTATGTTACAGACCGTACCTACTACTTATATTAAGGCTTCACGTAAGTCCTCAGCTAGAATAGGATTCGAGCTGACGACCTTCGTGACGCCATTAGATCGTACTTAAGTGAGTTTGAGCTTTCGGTGAAGGAAAACATCGAGACGAAAATATATCACGGTGGTAGGGTACTTTGTAGTTCCCGCCTGGCTGGCCCCTCAAGCCCAAACACTTACCGGTGTGTATCGGCAGCTGCCAAATATACCTACTGGGTGATTTTTTGTCGCTAGCAATACTTGCAGGGGTGAAAGTACTCATCAGTATGAACAACTTTCACTGTGTGATATCGCGTAAAAAAGCGACTAAAAATCACCCTTAGCTTAGTCCGAATAATATATTGCGGAGAGCTAAGATTGGATGTGGAAATAAAAAAGGAATATATGTAGGTACTTACTCTTCACATGTCATACAGCTGTTATGAAATTTAACTGGTGATTCTATTGGACAATTCCAGCCACACATCGCACACCTCTTTTTCCTTTTCTGGACACTATTATTTACACTCGATAGTAGCTCGCGTCCAACAGAATTGTTCGAAGTATTTAATAGATCGATTAATGAATTATCATTGATTTTATGCACAGGAATGGTATTGCATAAAACGCATAAAGCGCACAGAACAATAGATATATTGAAATATTTCATAATTTGTTGATTTAATTTCTGTATTTCGTAAAAATATTTTTATTCGTGGACGACCTTTCTGTTTCGGTGCCGTTTCTGCACTGCCCTATGTGTGATGAGGGAAAATGAAATGTGCACCACTGCTTGCGCAGACGCCTTACGTGTGCGATATAGGTGCTTATGACGTTTTCCTGAGAACGAAGGTCATGTTCAAAGGTAGTATAATTAAATATCTTAATCGAGCTTGAATACCTATATCACAGAATACCTAATAGTAATGCAGAATAGCGGGGATATTGCATGGTTCATTAATAATCAAAGAACGGTCTGTATTTTTATAATACAGAGCTTTAACGTTTGACTGAGCTATGACACGTTATGATGATGATTACCAGCATGTTCTAGTAATTACTAGTTCATACTTATGTCTTTATTTTTCGTATTCTTTAATTTTTTTTTCGTATAAATGAATTTAATATTCTATTCAATAGTCATAGTTTAAATAAATACCTACTATTTAATTGACAGACTAGGCCTGTTTCACATTGCCGTGTAATAATTATTTGAATGTACCTATTCATAAACCTGTGAAACCACCATATCTGTGGCTTTTTCCGTAACATATTATGTGAGGTTTGAAAACTTAGTTGTGTTCCTGTGTGATTAAGGTCACGGCAACGCGCGAGTGATACACCTGGTGTTGCAAGCGTTCATAGGCTACGGTAACCGCTTACCATCAGGCGGGCCGTATGCTTGTTTGCCAACAACGTGGTATAAAAAAAAAGAATGGAAATATATAATAGATAAGACTTTATTATGTATTCTATTATAACCTTCATTTTAAAATTTAATAAATACCTACTACTTATTTTGATGTAAGTACATTAGAAAAATACAATTGTAATAAGTTATTACTCTTTTATAATGAGGTACCTAATTAGTGCTCCTTATTTTATTTTATATCAATGGTTATTATCATAGTCGCTGACACGTTTTATTTATTTATTTAGGATATAAAAAAACGGCCAAAATTAAGATAAGTATATAATAGTTTTGAATATTTAAAAAAAATAGGGTAGGTTGGATTTTATGCCAGACAAATGCGCTTTACTATCTTGTTTATTTTTTTCATTCTTCAATTGTTCTCTATCAGAGGCCTTTATGTATCTGACGAGCGAGATAGAAAATTATGAATATTATTTATTAACTTATGTAATATCACAGAAAAATAAATAGTAGAGGACCTGGTACTATCGCGAGGAAACCATAGCACGGTGGTAGGGTACTTAGGTTACTTGAAACTGCACTGACTGCGCTTGCGCATGTAAAGTTTTGCAGTGGGGAGAATTGGCACACATTCAAGAAAATCGGAATATAGGGTATGTTCCGATATACACTGGGAGCACTGTTCAGTGCTCTTACTGTGGAGAAATTTGTTCCGTTATAGGCTGACAGTATACTGCCGTAGTATCCTAGGGAAATATAATGACGTCATAAACGCCGCCATTTTTGTACTGTGTGCACTGGCGTTTTTGAGGTAAGGTACTCTCAGTGCTTTGATCACGTGATCAACAGCGTCCAGAATGACAGTAGGATATATGTATACATACATGGATGACAGCAGTATACTGGACTGCGTTCCGTTTTAAAGAGTATCCAGTATAGCTAACTATAAAGGAACGGCTTCTCAGTATATTAAATTGACGTCACACCTTACAGTGCTCGCAGTGCATATCGGAACATACCCATAGTATTACTTCATGTATTGTGAACATGGTTCTATAAATACTGTTTGGATCAAGTCAGACGGCGAATGTTGGATTTACCCATACTTTTGACCAGGTAAATAACTTGATATTTAACAGACATTAAAAAATATGCATATTCCACAAAATATATCGGGCATTAATATTGATTTATTTTTTAAACATTAGAGCCAAAATTTGGTAGTTTCTATTGGAAAAAAGGGGTACCTAAGCTATCTATAATTATAGGAAGGTAGGTAATTACTATATATTTTAGATATAATTCGATACTATCCATATACTTTACCAAATCCTTAGCTTTCAACCTTTGCAAATACCTAAAAGTGATAGTAGTATACCTTTAGGTAGGCTTTTAAATAATTTCAAGATGGCACAATGCCTAAAAATAACATCATCATCATCTCACCCGCAAGACGTCCACTGCTGGACATTAGTGGACATATACCTCCCCTAAGGATCTTAAATAGCCCAAGACAGTTCGGTCTTGGGCGGCCGCATCCAGCGATTTCTGGCGACCTTTACAATGTAAACATACTCGTAATCATTAAGGCGGATCGTGAAGGCGACCTTGAACTATTTTAGTTCAAGGTCGAAAACATTTAGTCATATGAGGAATACGCAGATGAATCAGAAAAAGAGAGAGGGCAAAATTAATAATTATTTTTCGAAGAGGACCATTTACAGTATGGGTAGGTATATAGGTACCTACTCATCCCTCTGTGGGTATATGGACCTAGTATCAATATATTCCCTATAGGTATGTAATATAGAAGGATGCAAGGTTTGCATAATATGTAAACATATATTCTTACTGGAGTTTTAAGAAAAAACAGTATAATATAAAATTATTTTATTTCTTATATAATTTATCACATAAAAATGACAAGTTACAAATAACTTGGAAGAACAGGCAAATACATATACTAAGTATTAAATACTAATAATATCAAATTTGGTAAAAAAAAAAAATTTTTGATATTGCTGGAATATTGATTATATGAATTGCATTTTATATGTATTTTTCGAGTCATTGAGGCGTCTCGTGACGAGAAGGGTGGCTTGTACTTGCCCAAATTTTGAGCCTTCGGCAGCGTTTTGGGGCATTTTTTGTTTATTGATAATTTTTTATTTTTTATTTTACCTTGTAAATATTTTCTTATATCTACATATAGTTGCTAAAATAAATAAAAAAAGTATCATCAGTCACAAATGCACAGTGAACACAGTCTATTAGGTATTCAATTTATATCAAGACTTTTAAGTAAATTAAAATTGTACGTATTAAACAATAATTGTACCTAAGGTTTCATAAAACAGTTTTTTTTAATGTTTGACGATATTTATTTTCAGATATTTTTTTTATACTAAGTAGGTACTTATTTCATGTTTTAGCGGGATATAAAGTACCTATTGTTTTATTTTTATTTTAGGCCTAGGGTACCTGTGGTTTATCTGTGTGCCAAATTTAGTCCTAATCGTTCAGATGCCATGGCTAGTAGGTATGATTTAATAACAAACATAAACATGAACAAACACACAATCTTTTACATTGATAAGTTACTTTTTGAACATTGCATAACAAAAAATTGAGCTTTTTTTTTGGTATAAACTTACAATAAAATAAAGCGCGCAAACTTATAATATAAACTTATAATTTATGACATTTTTTGAGGAAAATCTTAATTCTAAACCAGTTCCAAATCTAGCTCTGAACTGTTTATAATGAATTGTTTTTATTCAAGACGACTATAACCGCTTATGTATATTATAAAATGTTACGATTAATTGAGCCCAAGTAAATTTAAAAAAAACATTAAATAGCAAACCTTTAGACTTTTTTTTAAATCTAATTTTGAAACTTCATAGCAAAATCAATCTTACATTATTTATGAAGTTAAGATTAAGTAAGACTAAATGTCATAAAATATGCCACAGCATAAAACATGGCTGTATTGCTCTGTACCTTTGCCTGCCTTTTTGGCGAACAGAATAAACATCAACAATTAAATAATAATAAATAAGGAGTGCGATTGATAAGCTATATATTACATAGAATATATTAACAAAAATTCGCGGACCATGTCGCCGAATTAATTGTCTAATATATTATTATCTTCTCTCTTCTGTTCTTCTGTAATGAGTAAGTAGTATATAGCTTGCTGCCAACTAATTTCGGTATGTTATAAGTCCAAAAATCTTAAAATAGATGATTGTGAGTTTCATTTGATATCGTTGTCAAGGGGGCAATCGTCATCGTCAAACTTCAAATTAAACCTGAAAAGATTGAAAAATAATATTAATTACAAACAATTAAAGTATCTTAAATGGGGGCTGAAGAGTTCTGGCGTGGAAACCACGGACCGGCAAGCGCAGCGTAGGACGTCCAATTACAAGGTGTACGGACGACTTTGTAAAGGTCGCCGGAAAATGCAGGCCGCCCAATACCAGTCCTATTGGAAATCCTTAGGGGAGAGATGATCCTGTGGCAGAGATGATGAAAGTGTCTTAATTAAATATAATGTTACGGATATTTCTAGCGTTTTAATCTATTACATAAATTTTAAGCGGCTATGGGACATTATATTGTGATTCGTGCATGTGGAGTATGGCAATGGATGTATAACAACTTAAAACCTAATCAATAAATAACGGACATTTCGAAATAAGGAACCAATATGTCTATAACGTTTTTAATGTAACATAAATACATACGTCTCAGGCGCAATTCACAGAGTTTCGTCTCATAGGCGCCTGTAATAAAAATGCAACAGGAAAAAGCTATACTTTATTCACTCTTGGTACGTTTCAATAGTAATTAAGATGTTTTATGATGTTTAAACGATATAATTACTTCACTATAGTATAGTTGCTATTATTATATAAAATAATAACATATTGCAACATAGCTAGGTTATAAACGAGAGGTCCTAAGTTCGATACCGAGGTCAGGCAGTATTCCGATTGTACAAGATTTAAATGGATTATTCGATTATACTCTCTAACTGATATAGGTACTACATGCACTTTTTTTTAACTACATACTTATATAGATTCAGGACAAACAGTCATGTTCATGTACATAAATGTCTGCCCTGAATCGTGATAGGTATCATTAATTATAGAATACTAGCTGTTACCGGCGGATTTACCCGCGTTCCCGGTATAAATAAAAACCGGCCAAGTGCGAGTTGGACTCGCGCACCGAGGGTTCCGTACAAACTTCGTCCATGTTCCGTACAAACTTCGTCCACTGTTGAAACTTGGTAAGTGGATGCACTTACCAACTTTTTTTTTTTTTTTTTTTTTTTTTTTTTTTTTTTTTTTTTTTTTTTTTTTTTTTTTTTTTTTTTTTTTTTTTTTTTTTTTTGGACTGGAACAGGAAGGTGGTGGGTCCAGGGGACCTTCTTCCACCGTTACGCGGACTTTTGCGGTGAGCGCTGAGGGCTCTCAACCGCTACTTAAAACTAAAAACTAAAACTAAATAATTTTGGGCAACGGTAGCCTGAGGGTGCCCCCTGTGGGGCTCGACCTCGGCTCAGGACGTTGCCTGGGGAATGAGGGAGGATTTAGCATGCAAACAATTATAATTATTTGGGGATCGGTCGGATTGCTAATATGCAGCTCGGGCCGCTTAAACGGGACGAGACTGAGAGGGACGTCGCGACGGTCCTCGCCGGCGAGGACGAAATCTTGGTTTTCGGTTGCGCATTTGTATTTGTTTTCGGGCTTCGTCAGCCTCGATTTGAGCTAAAGTGGTGGCATCGTCTGGTTCGCTGAGGGCGTGCCTAGGCCTACGGATGCGGGAAATAAGGGACGGGGTGTATGTGATAGTGTTGACTATCAAGGGATTCGCGTGGTGCTCTGCGGTATCAAAATATCGGCGCGAGGCGCGTTTTATAAATTGTTTGATTGTAGGGAGGCCTAAGTCAAGGTGGAGGTTTTCATTGCGCATGTACCACGGGGCGCCCGTGGCTTTGCGCATGAAACGGTTTTGAATCACCTGAAGGGTGTTGAGATGTGTGGGAGCAGCGTGAGCGAACACGGTGCTCGCATACGTCATGACTGGACGGATACACGCGGTATAGAGTCTAACCTTGCTTTTTAGGGCAAGTTTAGACCGGGCGTTGATCATGCAGTGGAGTCGTCCTGCCACAAAGGCGGCGCGCGCGCGAACCGCCCTTATGTGTGCAGCGAAGGATAGGCGATCATCGAGGGTCACACCGAGATATTTGGCTTGCCTCTCCCAAGGGATCGGCTCGCCGAATAGTGTGACTGGATCGGGGATGGGGGGACGTCTTTTTCGGTCGGTTCTAAAAAAGAGAACCGCCTGACTTTTGGAGGGGTTGATCTCTATTCTCCATTTCCGGAACCAAGCGCCTAGGGCGTTGGCTGCGGTCTGGAGTTTCTTAGAGATCGCGGGCGGGCTTTTGCCTGAGCAATATACGGCAGTGTCGTCTGCAAAGAGAGCGAACTGCGTATTCCTGACTCTAGGGATGTCGCTCGTGTAGAGCGTGAATAGCAAGGGAGATAGTACCGAGCCCTGCGGGACACCGGCACTAATGGGGTGTGGTGAGGACAGGACGCCTTCGACCCGATATCGAAAGAGGCGATTCGACAGAAAGTCTCGTAAGATGGTCACGAGTCTCGGTGGCACACCTAGGGTGTAAAGCTTGTATATCAAGCCTGTGTGCCACACCTTGTCGAATGCCTTTGCGACATCGAAAAAAAGGGCGCCTGTCATGTGACCTCTCTGGTAACTTGTGGAGATGTGTTCAACAATTCTATGGACTTGGTGAACACACGAGTGTTTGGGTCGGAACCCAAATTGCTCGTCTGGGAGGAGTTTGTTAGCATCGGCAAATGCTTTAAGGCGGACATAAATGATTCTCTCATAAATCTTGCCCAGTACGTTGAGCAGACTTATGGGACGATAACTGGAGGGCTCGGACTTGGGTTTGCCGGGCTTGTGGATCCCAATCACGTGGGCTTCTTTCCACTGGTGTGGGAAAATATTGTTTGAGAGGGCGGCATTGAAGATGGCCGTCAATAACATGATAAGGGAGGCTGGGAAGAGTTTGATCACTCTGTTGGTGATCTTGTCCGAGCCCGGGGCCTTACGAGGGTGTAACTTCCCGATGATCGCTTTCACCTCGTCATGGGTCGCGGGTGGAAGTGGGTCGTCATTTGTGTTGACGTCGTTGGCGACGTCGTCAGTCGGGGGAGCGGGAGGAGGTAACGGAAGAGCGGTCCTCCGTTCTACTTCGGCTGTAACTTTCTCCAAATGACGCGGGTCAATAGGGAGAGAACTGGGCGTACATTGAGCCTCCAGACTTTCGGCGAGGCATTCGGTCTTTTCCACGTCTTCAAAGGCGGGAGGAAGATTGGGTCGCTTTAAAGGAGGCATTGGAACTACTGTGTCCTTTGTGAGGGCACGAGACAGTTGCCAAAAGGCTAGGTGGGAGGGCTTGATTTCGCTGAGGGTCTGGCCCCAGCTATTCTCGCGAAACTCTGCGATGCGTGCCTTGACGGCACGTTCGAGAGCTCGTAATTGGACACGATTTTGCTCTGAGGGAGCTCTATCGTAGGCGCGAATGGCGACTTTCTTCTCCCTCAGCAAGTCCCGTATGTCGTCGGGCAAGTGCCAGCGTCGGTCATCCTCCGCTGGTACTGTCCGAGAGCAATCGCTAACTAACGATTGCACGTGACTTGTGAGTGAGTCGATAGCGCCTACAGCGTCGTCGGCGGTGACTAGGCTGTCGGGGATACGGTCTAGATGGACGGACGAGGTCGCCTTGAGGCTTTCGCCTAATTTGTCCCAGTCCGTCACGACCTTGGTGCGAGAGGGTTGACCTGAATCTGGGGGACCTACGCGCGGTGTAAACTCTAGGATTACAGGCCGGTGGTCCGATTGGAGCTCGTGTAGCACTGCTAAGTCATGCAAACGTAAGTTTACATTACGCAGCAGCGCCACGTCGAGTATGTCGGGTCTGTGAGTCACTATGTCCGGGAAGTGAGTCGGTTCGTATGGGGCGATCAGGTCCACGTTGAGTGGCCCGAGGAGGGATTCAAGAATACGCCCTCTGGTATTGTTTGCGACGCAATTCCAGAGGGTGTGTTTCGCGTTTAGGTCGCCCGCCAGAATGACTGAGCTACCCAAATTGAAAAGGGATTCTAAGTCACGTTTGAGTGACGTTCCTAAGTCGGGTAGGTTATGAGAATGGGAGCAATATGCCGAGACTAGTATAATGGATGAGTGTCCAGTCATACCGAGCCTACAGATTGAAGCCTCAATGTACTCTAGGGATGGTGCGTCCATAGGGGAGCAGTGAAGGGATCTTTTATAATAAATGAGGGTGCCGCCTTTTGCGGCGTTGGGTCTGTCATTGCGAATTATCTGATAATTCGCAATTTTAGGGTCCCTATGAAAGGGCTTTAGAAATGTTTCCTGTACCAAAAGGATATCGAGTTGATGCTCTCGCAGGAATTCTGCGATCTCATCTCGTTTACCTAAAATGCCGTTGGCATTGAAGGTTCCTAACTTGAGGGATCGGGGTTTGATTCTATTGCGCGTGGGTGTAATATCCATTAAGGATTTACGCGAAAGTGATCGAGTTGGCAAGCGATTTTGTTAAATCGCAGCGCTGCAGATGCAAGGGCACGACCGTTGCCCTCGCTCTGTTTAATAATATCGGCGAGCTCCCTAATTTCATCGAAGTTTATGAATTCGATGAAGCGCTCCACGAGTGCGAAATCCGCATCCACACTCGACGGAGGGTTTTGGTCCCGTTTTGGTGACGGGTTTGCGCGGCGGGTGGTTTGGGTTGGCGGTGACGGCGGGGCGGGCGCTGAAGGCGCTGCGGTGGGTTTCGGCTGCCAAGCGGAAACCTTGGGAGGAGGAGGTGGTGGCTGGGTCGTGGTTTGCTCGGAGAGAGCAAACGCTTCCCTTGGGAGAGGAGGATACTCCTTAGGAGAGTTGGAGTTAAGGCGGGCCCATTGGGAGTGCCTTTGAGGGCGCAGATCGGTCTGCGCCGGGTTGGAGATGGGGGCTTTGCGCGTTGAGTGGCGCGAAGGGCGGGGAGCCTTCGAGCACCCGCGGTAGTTCGCGGTGTGCCCGGTCTGGTTGCAGAGAACGCAACCAGGTGGCGGGGTGTTTTCATCTATGACCTTTGGACGGTCACAGTCTTTGGTGGCGTGAGGTGTGAGGCACTTCACGCATCGGGGGGGAGCAAAACAATTGCGGGCGGAATGGCCGTACAACTGACAGTTGTGGCACTGGGAGGGGTAGCCGCCCTTTCGGACGCCCTCGACGGTGAAGCCGTCGCTCAAGCCGCACACAGATTTTACTCTGTATATGGCCTTGCCGGCCTTCCCTTGGTCCAGTGCCACAATCACCATGTTATATGGCTCGTGGCCACGTCCTTTGTGCATCCGGTGCACTGACTGTATTGGGAGGTCGTGCTCCTTAAGGGAGGCTTCGACTTCTGAGGTGGGGATTTCGCGGGGGATGCCGCGGATCACCACCCGGAGGGCTTTCTCCTCAGGGAGAGTGTAAGTGTGGAAAGCCACCTTACGCTCTTTAAGGAGTTTGGTCAGGGCCCGGTGGTCCTGTGAAGTGGGCACGGTTACCTTGATGCCGTGCTCGGTGGAGCGGGCAGAGGTATATTGAATCTTGTTCGGAGTAAACCATCCGGACACTTCGGTCCATCTGGTCTTATCCTGAACAAACAGGGGGGGCGGAGAGTCCTTCCTCATCGGGACTTGGGATTGGGTCTGGGATTGGGTCTGGGGCTGGGATATGCGCGCCTCTGGGCGGCCTTGTTCCTCCGGGGGAGGAGCCATGGGCACGTCCATTAGCGGCGGGGGTGTGGGCACAATAGTGTCCATGAGTGGGCGGGGCTTGGGTGATGGGCAAGGGGAAGGGGCGGAAGCCTTGGCAGCTTTGGCAGCTACCTCGGCTTCAGTGGCTTTCGCCTTCTTTTTCCTCTTGCGCTTGCCACCGACGACCGTCGTGAACTCTCCCTCCGAAGAGGAGGAAGAGGAAGACTGGCCGGTCGTCGCGGCAGGCGCAGGCGGAGAGGGCGGTTCGGATTCCGCAGGAGAGGGCGGGGCGGAGGGTTCCGCGGGAGAGGGCGGGGCGGAGGGTTCCGCGGGAGAGGGAGGGGCGGGGTGATCCGCGGTTGATTCCGCGGGAGAGGGAGGCGGGGAGTGTTCCGCGGGTGATTCCGCGGGGGAGAATTCCGCGGATATCACGGACATCCTTGAGGATGACCGTGAAGTGGGAGCGGGTCGGGGAGGTAAAAAAGTTGTCCCGTAACGCTCGACGAGGAAATCCCAGGACTCGTTGTCCTGGAGGATCTCGTCCAGCGTCAGGGGTAGGTGGTCGTTCTGGCTGGCCATGATGGCCAGCCAGAGGGAGCTATTCTACTTCGGCAAACTAACGTGGTTTCGGACGCGGGGCGTTCCTGAGTAAAAGAAACCACAAGAAACCTCAGGCGATCGCCCTAATCTAACCTACTATCTCGCCCCGGGTGGATGGGCCCGGGGGTGTGTGTTACACTCCCGACCGGGATAGGTCGGGAGGTGAGTAGGCCCTAGGGTGTGCCCTAAGCTTGACTCCCGCTGCCAATCTTATTGTGCAGCGGGTTCCTACGTCCCTGCCTAACGACAACTGGGGTTGGCTAGGGAAGCCCCCAAGGCCAACTGGTCCAGTCCCGTCCGGGTTAGCGTTTTCCTTAAGGGAAACCGCGAGCGCCCGGGTCACGCTCGAACCAGCTTAGTTATCACCGTTAGGTATCCACTGGTTCACCACAAGTAAATATCTGTGGTTTTGAGAGCGCGATGTCGTAAGAACAAATATTCGTTTGGAGACTCTAAACTGAAAAGTTCCGAGTCAACAAACTGATAAGGTCGGTTCTGCGAAAGGCCAGGTATAAATACCAGAGCGCTTCCGAGAATCGAGTCGGGGTGGCGGGCGGAGCACAATAGACCGTACGGGGTACGTCTGTACTGTGCGGCGGCTCGGAGCGAAGTCTTTTGACTTACCAAGTTTCAACAGTATAGCTCTTATAGTTTCGGAAAAAAGTGGCTGTGACATACGGACGGACAGACAGACGGACATGACGAATCTATAAGGGTTCCGTTTTTTGCCATTTGGCTACGGAACCCTAAAAAGGAAATAATCGTGATAAAACTATCTTTTCTTTAAAGTTGGAACAAATCACACATTTAAAAAAAATCGTTAAGATCAGATACTTAAATAAGTTAAGTCGAGTTCATCGCAGACCAACATGGTGACTCGGAAATTTTATATAGTGAGTCGGTACGCAAAAAGGGACCTCAAGGGAAAATAATTGATTTCGAGTGCTGCCTCGGCTCACTAAAGTACGGCACCTTAAAATATTCTGCTTAGACCAAAACAAAGCTGAAAGACCACAGAATCAAAACTCATGAAGAAATAATCCGTTTCCAATCCCTGTCCCATTTTGCGTAACCACTCACAATATTAAGATATATTGAATATTAATAATATCCATTTAAATACTTGAAATACTATGAAGCTGATTACAGAATTACTATTAATTATTGAGATCAAAGGATCGTTTAACTTTTGAGGAAAGAGTAGGTATTTGACTATTAAAGCTGAAGTATTTAGTTAAACAGTATAAAAAAATATTATGAGTAATTGCTTGATTAATTTTGAAACTGATTTGGGTGTGATTTGGGTGTAGAATCGTGTTTCCCGTCTTGTTAACATTATACGAAAAAAGTTCAAGATTAAAATGAAAGTTGTTTTAATCAGTCATGTTATCAGTTATAGATTGCTGATATTGGAATGAACTTTATTGTATAGTAGGACCAATATGGTTTAAAATAATAAAATTTTTTTTTTTTTCAGTAAGTCATGAAAGAACATAATAAAGTTGTTGATAGGTAGGTAGGTACTCACTCTAGACAAGTCATGCATCGATTTCCGATTTTGAACTGTTTTGTAGGGCATCCGTGCACTGTCTTCCAAATGTCCCTTGGACTCCTTTTTAAAAAACTTGACAAAAACTTTTGTCCATCAGAACCGTTCGATAGATTAAATAACATATTATCACGCACTGGGAGAGCCACACATAGAACGCATAAAGCGCAGATAAAGAATAAAATGTTGGATAATTTCATGTCTATCTATTTTCTATACGTATTCGTTAAGATGTATATTAGAGCTACAAACGACCGATCTGTTTCAATGCCGTATGAGAACTGGTATTGTTAACATAATGTCGTCATAATAATATATCAATGCGTACTCGCCACTAGCTCTCGAGGAGTGGGGACGTTTTTTTACCTAGTATCAATGGTGATTCAGGAATTTTTGCACGTGGTTGGGTTTACCTCAACCAAAACCTAGTCTAAGGAGAAAAATTGGGTAATTGCGGATTCGCTGGAATATAATAGTTAATATTTGAATTTAGATTCATTGTTGGATACCATTTTGAAGTTTAGTGGTAATTTTAAATAGAAATGTCAATACTAGATTAGTTTGTCTAACAATATTCTCGCAATTGCTAACTTAGATCAAAAGGCTGACTTAATAGTATTAGGATAAAACCATTCCTTTCAGTTTGGAATTAAATATCTAAGCAAATCCAAAAGGCTTTTGGGCATTTTACAACATCGTGAAAAAGTTGCTTTAAACAAAATGACGTAGAGCATAACCTAAAAATAGCTTGTTACTCAACGGCTATGAATGCAATAAGAGTAGGTATAACGTAGAGCTTTCCTCAATAGTTAATCTATTTTTTATTAAATCTAGTTTTTAATAAAAAATAGATTAACTATTGAGGAAAGCTCTACGTTCCGTCCCGCGGTTTCACCCGCATTCCCGAGAGATCTTGTGTTTTCCCGGGAAAAAAAGTAGCCTATGTTCTTCTCTATACCATAGGCTACCTACGTACCAAATTTCATTGCAATCGGTTCAGCGGTTTAGGCATGAAAAGGTAACAAACAAACAAACAAACTCACTTTCGCATTTATAATATTAGTTAGGATGGTTGGCTGATGAACTGTTGTTTTTGTGGCAAAGAGATTTAATTATTTAAATTATACTAGCTAGATTCCACCCAGCGGTTTCACCCGCGTTCCCTGAGGATATTGTGCTTTCCCGGAATAAAAAGTAGCCTATGTTCTTCTCCATACCATAGGCTAGGTGCATACCAAATTTCATAGCGATCGGTTCAGTGGTTTAGGCGTGAAAAGGTAACAAACAAACAAAGTTAGGATTTGGACTTCTGTAATGTTGAACAAAAAGCCCAACAGTAACTACATAAATGTGATGTTTTTATTATTATTTTAATACATAAATAAGTCGCCTGCAGTGTCAATATGTAATCAAACTTTATTTTCATGTAAAATTGTTGAATTTTCATCGGTTTTTGTGTTACATTTCGCTAACTCACCTTTGGTTGCGGTTGTGACCTCCCTATATCTATGACGTTTGTCAAATGGAATTTCCATCGTTCCTACTTTGAATGTGGTGACAGTATTGAATTTATCATAGACCTACTCCAAGACTTTTTGCTTTTGCACATCTAACTTTTTAACTAAAAAAAGGCTCAAATATTTTTTTTTTTAAATCTTCACCATCATCTGCCTGCCCCTATTCTCAATCATTTAGGGTCGGCATAAGTTTGTTTTATATTTGTTTATAATTTTAGCTTTTGTTCTTATCCTTATTTACAATTGGGTAAAATGGATGCGAATTAGGAAAATGGATGAATATATATATGTCAAATGTAGAGAGCTATTTTTTTTTATCTAGAATGTGCGTGAAACCGCAGGTTTTGTATTCGTTCTGTATACTTATTGTATATAAAAACTATTAAATTTTGTGGTATATGTTATATTGTATCATAAAAATAATAAATAGCATTTGCAATAAGCTTCTTTTCACAAATATTACCTGGACTTGAGCCCTTCATAATGTACTTACTAATGTACAGCATACCTACATTTTTTTATTTTTGTAATGCGGTAACAATTTGTATATCTGTATAAAAAAAATGGCGATGGGGCTCATCAATGTCTCAAAATCCTTATAATAGTTAGGTACCACAAAGTAAATCAAACTTATATTTTTTTTTCCAGACATTTACGCAATCGATTGAGCTGAGCACCCAAAAACTGATGGCTGAAAAGCAGAAAAGTGACCTTCTGCTCTCACGAATGCTTCCATTACCAGTTCTTCGAAGACTGAGAGCCCAAAAGGCGGTCCCAGCGGAATCCTTTGATGCCGTTACAATTTTTTTTTGTGATATCATTGGATTTACAAATATATCAGCAAATAGCACCCCGATGGAAGTGATAAACATGCTCAATATTTTGTACAGGTAATTATATACAATTTTTATATTATTTAAAGTTATATATCCCACCAAAAACATTTGATGTAGCTTGCCAAGACTCACTAACTTTCAAAATTATCAGATTTCATGTAGAGTCATGCTCCTAACTCTATAAAACATCTACATATTGGTCAAAACGTATATAATAGAGCTCTCTGTTTTCTAAGTAATCGCTGCGTTTTATGGTGGAGAAAAATATCGTTAGAAGTAATTATAATAATACCAAAATGTCAAACTGAACCCTAAAATGATAATAATGAATTATTTACGTTCTTCTCTGCTAAAAAAACAGTAAATAATAATATTATAATACCTATGCTTCTTTTGAGACTACCAAAATCTGAAATACAAGGAGCATTTCAATATTTTTTTGACAGAAGAAATGCGAATTCCCATTCCAAAGAAATTCCAATTTGTTATTATTAGAGACTGGATTATATACAAAATGCCTAAAATATGCATGAAAATTGTGAAAATATACAGCATTAAATAATAAAAAAAAATGTTTTAGGTTATTTAATTTATATCAGCATACAATGAAGCAATGGTTCATTCATAATCTATCGATATCGATGATAATATAATGAAACTAACAATTATTTTAACATTTTCTTATTCTTGTAAACTTTAACAACAAAATGTTATAGTACGATTGTGATCACTGAAATATTTATTTTGTTCTGTTTTTTAGTATTTGTTGTTATAGCGGCAAGAGAAATACGTAATCTGAGAAAATTTCAACTGTCTAATCTCTATCACGGTTCATGAGATACAGCCTTGTGACAGACGGACAGACAGACGGACGGACAGCAGAGTCTTAGTAATAGGGTCCCGTTTTACCCTTTGGGTACGAGTTGAAAATCTGTTGCCAAACACCCATTGGTGTGTTCCGGCAGCTGCACTTGAGAGCCAGATCCTTCTAGGCTTTGTGTGCTTACCACCTTCAGCCACATCATCACCTACCATAGTGAGATTGTGGTCAAACACAAGCCTATACAAAGTAAACAAATAAAAACCCTAAAAAGCTACATAAAATTTGTTTTCATGAAAGATGTATTTTTAAAGTATTTTATTATATTATTTTTTTAATTACGTAGGTACGATGTATGGTATAAATAAAAAGCAATTTATAAATGCAATTAATTAGTACTAAGAAACTCATGCCATCGATATGTTATGTATATGATGACATCATGACATCAGTGTCTTGTGTCAGTGCCCACTTGGGGGTGTCCTAGAATTAAATGCCTACTATTGGTCAGAGGGTTATGGTTGTTACTATCGATTTTAGTCTCTCAGTTTTGAAGCAGTGCTTTTTTACCCAACTGCGCCAGAAGGAGGTAATGTTTTAAATTATTAATTTTAAGTGTTCCGTCGCCATTTAGTATAAAAAACCCCAAACATCGAAAAATCAATATTATCAAAATTTGGTTCTTAATTGGCAGCGATAACACACAAAAACGAATTGATATTTATGAAGTTGGTTGTTTTTCATGTAAAATTATTATAACTGTCGTTGAATTCTACCTTGGATATCAAAATATTTCTATATAATGTATAGGTAAAGCAGGTAACTTAGGATTAACTTGACACATTTGCATAAAACTAAAACATAATCGTTACTAAAATATGTGAAAATAGGTAGGTACTTTCATCATAATTATGGCATCTAGGCCACCCTTGTGTTAATCATAATACGTCCTATCTACATATATTTACGCAATTAGTTCACATCTAAGCATGTAAACATTTCCTATCTATGTTTATAGTGTAGGTAGGTAATGCAAATGGAACAAAAGGAACACGACGAATCTCATCGACGCGTCGCGCGCGCAACTCGCTCTGTTTGCGACCTGAGATATCCTTAGCGTCAAAGGAAGGGGAACGCGCGTGATGACTTCACTCGTTTCGGCCGTTTGTTTGAAGCCGGATTACTGCTTATATTTCTTCTGTGTCAGTGTCGTGGACTGTAAGTGAATCATCCAATGAGCTAAATTGCGCAAACATAATGTCAACACTGCTTTAATAAATACTCCATGTTTGAGTTCCGAGATTAATACTTATCAATAGGTACAGGATAATGGTACAATACAAAAGGAGACGTTAATTGTTTTATATTTTAGACGTGCGTCAGAGTTCGACGTAGGTTAGGTACCTAATAAAGTCTAAAGTTAACATGTAGGTAATATTTTTTCTCGTTCCTTTTTATAATAAAATACCAGTTTCGGTTACTAAATTTACTGACTTAAAAAAGTTTTGTTAAAAATTTTGGAGTGCCCTGGTATATCTTCGGATCAGTTTGAAGCTATTGGTACTTACTGAACCTAACGCAAAAATAATTATTAAAATCGGTTCATGAACAAAGATGCTATGCCCAAAAATAGCTTATATCAAAATCACTATGTGTATGCCTATAATATTTGAGGAGTTCCCTCAGTACTTCATGTATTCCATCATAAGAAGTGAATTTTGATAAATGGCGCCAATCTGAGGACCCCTTCAACTTAAAAATAATATTTCAAATCAGTTCATAAATGACGGAGAATCGAGGTAGCATGCATAAAAAAAGAACCTTTCTCTTTGACATTTTATGGTCCAGAACTTATTCTAAGGTCGAGAATTAGGGAGTGTCCAATTGTCTATACTCTCACTCTGAAAATTTATCGACTAGAACCCAGTGTATTTCGGAATCTAGGTTGTGTGATCAGTGGACCACCACTGGTCACATCAGATAAGTAATGGATATTTCGAACGATGTTTGAGCTTGGGGATCACCCAATATGTAAATTATAAAATAAACCGAGGAAATTCCGCCGTAGCGTGAGTTAGCGAAACCAGTTTTTAAGCAGCACAAACGGCGTTCATAGCGAACACATCTAATAAATACAAGCAATGCATTATAAAAAGTTGTTCTTGTTTATATAAAAACATAATTATAACTAGTTCGCAGTTATTTGGAATTTTGTAGTCATCATAAAAAAATCTAAGATGCTCATTATAAGTTTGTTACTTACACTTAATAATAAATAGTTCTAGAGAAATATGAAAACTCCTTAAGATTAAACTTTTTTAATATACCTACTTATGTTTTTTTTATAATCACATAAAACCTCAGATTAAAAAACTTTTTAATCTGAGCATAAAACCGTGTGATGCTACTCGTATTATAATGCTTGCCAATGTCATGTTGTAATATAAAATTCTAGTCACATTATATCACTTTTACTAAGTCGAGTCCGTACAAGTCAGTCAGGTTTTAATAAAATGGGGACCTTTTGGTGGGAACTTGCAAAGTGACGAATTACAGGATTTTTTAAATAAAAAAAAACGCAATGTCACTTTGCAAGTTCCCGCTAAAAAGTATATAACCTATGTTTTTAGCTTTGTTACTTATTAAATTAAGAAAAATGATATTTTTTTATGGGTTAATATTTTTTTGTCAATCAGTTATTAAATCAGTGGTGATACATACTTACTATGTACATTCACATTAATAATTTACAACAAGTAAGTATTTACAATAAAAACCTCGAGCTCCTCGAGGCTACCGCCCGGCGCCCGCTGCCGATGGGCAAGGTTCCCAACAGGCAGCGTTTCCTCTTCGTATGGCCAAGCAAATTAGCAAGCAATTAATAACGATGAATTAAGTAATAAATATATATTTTATAAGTAAAATACTGAATACAATATAACTTAATATTACGCAATAGGTATTTTACAACAGCAGTGTGACGCAAAATTGCCATAATATTATTCAATCCAAAAAATCCCACAGCATAAATTATGTAGTGTACGATCTTAATAAATGTTGCATTGCGTAGGTTTCCTATTTTATAATTTATTCATTTAATATTTGTTTTCTGATTTGAATTTCGAAGGATTCGCAGGTTTATGCAGGTTTGTAATTGTATCGTGCAACACTGATGCAACTCTCCGCAACGTACACTATTTGTCATCGACAAAAAAAATCCGATGTTTTAATAGTTATTCTGCTATTCGGGGCATAAAAATCGGTCCAGCTGTTCTTGAATTATAAATGGTGTTACTAACTAGCTGTTCCCCGCGGTTTCACCCGCATTCCCGGTATAAAAAGAAGCCAAGAATTGGGCTATCAAATCCAATAAGATTTTTCAAATCCGACTGGTAGCTCCGAGATTAGCGCCTTTAAACAAACAAAAAACTCTACCTACTCCTTTATTAAATTAGTATAGATAATAGGTTATATCTTCTTCAGGTTATTCATTGTATAATATGACGACACAGAATGCCTCTTTTGAACAAGTTCAGTGAATTTATGGATTTTCTCACATACCATGCGATGAAATAATTTTGTTAATATTGGTTTATAAATACTTATTTATAGGTATGTTAATGCCACAAAAGCACCGTACGTTTCTTTTCTTTCTTTATGTCAAAAGGCTGACTAGCAAATACCTACTAGTAGTTACAAAGTAAGTAGGTACTTTATTTTGAGATAGATAATAGATATTTTGTGCATAAAATATCTATTATCTATCTCAAAATGCGCATTGCATGCACGGTGTGATGTAAAACTGTGTAACTTGTGCGATGGTAATGACCTGAGAGTAATAATGCGTAATGGGAAACACCCCACCGCAGGCCACTGTAAAATTAACCGATCTCTATTCACACTAGATTGGCTAAATTGCTATGCTATATTAAAAGTTTATTTATTGTAAAGATCCATTGTATTATTTAGGTATGCTTAGCAAATAAGAGAAAATTATTAGAAAGTTGGTTGGGATTTATAATAATTTAGCATTCAGTGACACATTTAAAAAATATATTTATATATATAATGCGCCATATAATGTATCAATATATAAATGAAAATATTTTATTATGTTAATATAGTAAATTCATCTCTCACATTTTGCGTAGTTAAAGGAGAATGCCCATGGCAGTATGGACAAATGTACTTCATTCAGGATTTTTGTGTCTTAATCAAATCACCTTAATTCTACTCTATGACATGTCTAAATATTTTCTCAAAAAATTCGACATAAAATGTAATTGCATTTCCAAGATATTTAACAAAAGTTAAATTAATATTTTGAGGTTAGTTTCGACCAAACCTTAATCCGACTGGTCCTCACAGTCCTACGATTAATTAAAACGCATAGAAGACGCATAGAAGAAGTCGTCATTATGATATCCAGTAGCTCAGTGTTAAAACTTACGCTATGGAAGCCAGGTAACTGATATAACGCTACTTTTCTTCTGTAAATATATACTTATATAGATAACTAGCTTCCACCCCGCGGTTTTCAGAGGGATCTTACGTTTTCCCGGAATAAAAAGGAGCCTATAACCTTCCTCGATAAATGGGCTATCCATCATTACAAGAAGTTGAGACATCGTCTCACAGTCGCCATTTCCAATATATCACAAAAAGTCCTGTCTTTACTAATAAACAACACAACACAGACATGCACGGTGCAGCGGCGTCAAAAGTATGTTATTTTCAATGGTTTAGTAACAGTAAATGAGGAACTAAAAAGCTCAAACTCTGTACACAAACAATCCGAAACCGAACAGAAAATACATACTGACTGATTGTCAAAAATATGACAGACGAAAATGTCAAATAGGGTTGTACCCGTGTCGAAAAAAGATTTAAATAATCCGATATATCTTCTAATAAAATACAGATTAAAAATCTCTGTTGTTTATCAACCTATCTTATTTGTTTATTGTTTTTTTACTTAAGCGAGTCGGAAAGAATTCTGATTTCAGTATCAATAATAAATAAAAAAATGGCTAACAACGGTCTGCCACATTTTTTATGGTTCATTTTTGTGTTTGACCATAATCTCACTATGGTAAGTGATGATAAGGCTGAAGGCTTTGTGTGCTTACACAAAGCCTAAAAGGAACTGGCTTTCAAGTGTAGCTGCCGGAACTCACCAATAGGTGTTTGGCGACAGTCTAGGTCTAGTCTAGGCTTTATAAAGGTCGGTAACACACTGGCAATCCATGTCCATAGGCGACGGTAGCCACTTACCATCAGGTGGACCGCCTGCCTGCTTGCCAGTATCGTAATAAATAAAATCGAACAATCAACACGGAATCGATATCGTGAATTACATTACATGCAATAGAAGAAATGGACATCCCTAACATTGACAGGCGATAGTAAAAATGCCGGAAACAAAAAAATACTCTTTATTCCTCAAAAAAGTATCCCATTATAAATAATAACTAGATCATATTAAAAAAATACTATTTTATTTTAGCTTTTTGATACTCATTAACTTTATGAGACACAATGCGTTTCTCAAGAGTACTATCCGCGGGCATCCTCCTTTGTGTCGATAATATTAAAAATATAGTTTTATATTTTTATTGATTTTCGATAGCGATTCGGTATTATACTAATGTCCATAGTCCTTGTCAGCCTAAAATAAAATCTTTTTCTTTCTTTCTTTCTATATTGCTTATAGCCAATCCAGTGTATAAGAGATCTATGCGCTGAGGTGATTGTAACGCAACGTACATACTTGTGCAAGGTCATGGATTAAATAAAATCAACTTTGAAGAAAGAAGATACCTGGACTGCGTTAAAATAATTAATGTATTAATCAATTGAGTTATACTATATTTATTATACAACTAGCTGTTCCCCGCGGTTTCACTCGCTTTCCTGGTATAGTAAATGTTTTCGTGAATTTATTTGATGTATCAATAATTGTATTCTGCTATTCGGGGCGGTGACAAATCCAACAAATCAAAGATCATAAAATCGGTCCAGCGGCTAGGCTCTAGCCATACTTCAGTTATAAATGGTGTAACTAACTCGAATTTGTTATATATTAAAATTTATAGATAGTACCTATTTTAATGCGCCCGATTTTAAATACGTGCATTCTGTTTTAAAATAAAACTACTACGGGTTTTTCTTTTTACTATGGTCTTGCAAGTTGTCTGTCTTACATTGATGTCATGTGTTGTTATATTGAGGAAAATCGGTACCTTTGTTACAGTACGATATAGTGTTGTTTTTTTTTCATACCAGATTGTCGGCAAACAAGCATACGGCACGCCTGATGGTAAGCGGTTACCGTAGCTTATGAACGCTTGCAACACCACACTTGCGCGTTGCCGACCCCTTCCCCCTCCCCGATGAGCTCTGTCGAGCTTACTCACGTGCAGGAACATAGCTACAAGTTATTTGGCTGCGGTATTCTGTAAGGTGGAGGTACTTCCCCAGTCGAGGTGCTCTCTGAGCGACATATCGCTATGCTCTACCTCTCTAAAATAGTGGGAAGGATCCTTTCATACCTAATGGTAATACTTCTCAAATCTTCAGTATTTTTGCAAATAGGGGATGAGACTAAAGAAATCTATTTAGTCCGTCAGTTAGATTATCAAAATGTATTGGACACGTATTTTTTCTTTAGTTAGTTAATTTTTTATTGATTTGATTAACGAAAAAATACTACTACCTAATATTTTTTGATAATCTAACTGACGGACTATAATTAGAATTACTTTTTTTTTACCCAGTCCTATCGCCTACTGCGGCTCTAATAAAATCAGAGTATATTCTGTCTTTACCATATTATGTAGTCATGGGATTGGATTTTGCGATTATAATTTAGATTACTTACAAATCGCAAAAAAATGAAACAGTTTTAAGCGTAAGAGCGGTATAAATTTATCCAGCATTACGAACCTAACGCAGGTTTCGAAAATATGCTATATTAAAATTTCTAAAAAGTAAAGGAATCGGAAATTTAATTAATAAATTTCGAGGCTCGCCGATTTGCTCGGATTTTATCATCCAAGCTCATCGAGGCTTCGGGAGACCGACGGGCTGGGAGCTTTTTCCGCCAACGCATAAGCTTGGCCATCCAAAAAGGGAACGCTGCCAGCCTGTTGGGAACCTTGCCTATCGACAGCAGCGAGGGCTTTGAGGATGTTTTCTATATATCATAGTTTGTATTTTTTACTTTAATTAATAAAGTTACTTTTGATATACGTTAGGAAATGACATACATTTTATACCCGGAATATTAATCATTTTGTCTTTCAATGACTACTGTAACTACTAACTACTAGGACTACGAACAGAAAATGCCTTAAGTTAGCTCCTTAGATGTACATCCTAACTTCCTCACTGATATTATTAAAACTGTTTGTATTTGTGTTCCGTTTGAAAGAAATATATTTTACTAGCTTCCACCCCGCGGTTTCACCTGCGTTCCCCAGGGATCTTATGTTTTCCCGGGATAAAAAGTAGCCTATGTTCGTTCAAAAAGTAGGCTATCTGCATTCTGCATACCAAATTTCATTGCGATCGGTTCAGCGCTTTAAGCGTGAAAAGGTAACAAACAAACAAACTCACTTTCGCATTTAGAATATTATAGTTAGGATTTTAGGATTAGGATAAGTTAGGATTTTGCCCACAACACACAATGTTAGAGGTATTTATATTTTTGTTTTTGTTTCTTTATGTTTTAAACTGTTTTATACCTATATATATTATATATTATTATATATATATATATATTATATATTGGAACAGATATATTAAATAAAAATATACGTGTTTCACGTGTAAGCTTCTGACTCGATTTTGAAAAAGAGCCCTAGATTTTTATCCTAGAAAAACGGGCCAAACCGCGGAGACCAGCTAGTATTGTTTAAGGAAACTGACGATATTAAATAAAGCGGAATTTCCTCCGGTCGCGTGCGTCATTACGTCATAAATACTCAATTATGTGTGTATGTAGGTGTGTAAAGGTGCTCACATACATAATTGTAACGTTATTTGAACTTATGTTATGGGGTTCTCAAGAAGGGTCAAAATATGCAAGGCTCGAATTACACCTATTTGCAAGCGTTTATAGGCTACGGTAACCGCTTACCATCAAGCGGGCGGTAAACATCTTTGGGCAGTGGTTAAAACAATGTTACTCATAAACATTATGAATTTTAGGTGAAAAAATAATAAAATTCAGTTACTTATTGACCATAATAGTCCCCCAATATGACGTCGAAAATTAAGTATCTGCACTTACTCATCAAATACAAATACTTACAGAACGTACTGAAGCATCATAATACGTAAAATGGTTATAATATAAATATTCTCCTTGTATCCATTATAGGTAGTTACAAGATAAAAAGGAAACTAAATTGTTATTTACTTAATTGACCAATTATTATGATTATGAATGAGGAAAATTAGTCGTAAATCTTAAATAGTTATGTATTCTAGGTATATGAATATAATACAATACAATAGATCGTATTTTATACAATTATTGTAAATAAATAAATGTATAAAAAAATACAATGCAATGCAATGCTTTACCGTCAACCGGCCCGTCATACTTATGTATTCATGTATATAATTTATTAATTTTCTCTCCAACAGGTTGTTTGACGAGAAAATTATGCAGTACAATGTATACAAGGTGGAAACCATTGGCGACGCATATATGGTTGTGTCTGGTCTGCCGCAGAGGAATGGTAAGTCGAAGTAGAAGATTTTATATTTAAAAAAAAATGATATATATTTTTTTACTTTAGGTATCACCAATAAACTTCATTATATTTATTTGGACGCCATAAGAACTTCTAAAAACTCATAAAATATATACAACAAAGTCTGCTTAGTTACACCATTTATAAGTCAAGAAAGCAAACTCATACATCCTTTATAAACAAAACGAAATACAAAATCTGCTAACCATTTATGTTTGCAAGTGGGATATTATTCGCTTTTCTGAGAATACCAATTTTTTTTTTTCTTTAACGGCAATGCAGGGGTTATTTGCAATTATTTTTGAGGATAATTTGAACAGCAGCTACACTATTATGTTTCCGATTAGGCCAAATGAGGTGGCTGAAAGAAGTTTTTTTTTTTAATTAAAGTCTTATGAATATGTGTGAATAAGGATTTTCCGGGAAAATGGGCAAACGAACCTATAGGTGAATTCAGTGTAATATGAAAGGCAATTTATAATTTTTCGTAGAATGAAATAATGATCACAAAATTAAATGAAATCATGGTGAGGTTCATTATTCTATCCTAAAACATAAACTATATAAACTACATGATAAATGATGTGCCCGATGATAGTATGCATACAAAGTCTAGAAGGCAACTGGCTCTCAAGTGTAGCTGTTGGAACACATCGGCAGGTGCGTGGCGATAGATTCTCAACTTATAGTGTAGTAGCACAGTCTATGTAACTCTTACAGTCGGCTAACGGACACGTCTAGCGCAATGGGGTGAGAGAGGGGCGGTAGCGAGCCCAAGCTGCCATACACTCGCTTGGGACACAATGGAGCAATTACGAATGCCTATACAATGCGGCATTTCGCGTGACTTTAAACGCCATATACCACTGTATGGAATTACGCTGTGGTAGGAGTCAATCAGGCGAGTACTTAAAAGTACCCTACCACCATGGTATAGTTTCCTCAATATGTTTTCCCAGCATACTTTTTACAAATACAGATCTCTTAATAAGTTATTATTTAAAAACATTAACAATTACCCCGCATTAGTATAATCCTCTATCGTGGGCAACTTGGTAGATTTCCAATTATTTACAATTTCGGGGGAAATAAATTTACTACACAATTGAAAATTGTGCTCTTTAAGCGCCGGCCGTTTTAGACGCCACGCGGCTCTTAATGATATTATCCGTAAGGCTCTTGTTGTTGCCAACGTGCCTTCTGTACTAGAACCAGTCGGAATTGCGCGTGAGGATGGCAAGAGGCCGGATGGTATGACTTTGATCCCGTGGAGTGTTGGCAAGCCGCTGGTGTGGGATGCCATGTGTGTAGATACACTTGCGCCTTCCCACTTACTGGCGACTTGTAAAGTCGCTGGGGTGGCTGCGACCGGTGCTAAAAAATCCAAATTTAAAAAATACGCTTGTCTTGGTTTTAATATTTCGTTCATGCCATTCGCAGTTGAAACCATGGGTCCATGGGGGTGCGAGGCTCGCCGATTTGCTCGGATTTTATCATCCAAGCTCATCGAGGCTTCGGGAGACCGACGGGCTGGGAGCTTTTTCCGCCAATGCATAAGCTTGGCCATCCAAAAAGGGAACGCTGCCAGCCTGTTGGGAACCTTGCCTATCGACAGCAGCGAGGGCTTTGATGATGTTTTCTATATATCATAGTTTGTATTTTATACATTCATTGTAAATATGTCAATATAAGATTATATTGAAAATAATAATAATAAAAAAACAGTAAATTAACTAATAAACAAAAAATCTAATTATCTAACTGGATGACATAAAATTAACAATAATAATAAGTTTATAACAAAAAAAAAGCTAGCAAACATTAATGTCTAATTCTTTTCCTTAAATTACCGCGTATTCGACATGCAAATAACGGGTTTTTACAACCAAACATATAATTTGTTTTCCTGTATTATAAGTCTGTAACATATAAAGTGCTCTTGCTCTTAGCCGGTTTAAAAGAAATCAAGGATTCTGTGATCTATCACACTATACAAGAAATCAGAAATACAAATAGATACTGTAAAATTTGAAGTTCGAATACAAAATGACTATACCGGGTACTACTCATCAAAATGAACAACTTTTTTTATGGGACTAACTGTGAAATCATGAAAAAATTATCAGCTGTTCCATACAAAAGTTCAATACCTACTCGACCAAAAAGTATGAAGCAACCGTTTTATTTTACGTGATATCAGAGTTAGCCCCATTGTAAAAGTTGTTCACATTGATGAGTACTTCAACCCCTGCAAGTATAGCCAGTGACTAAAAAAAACACTCTGTATAGGTTATATAGATTAAAGTCAGCGTAGGCCACATCCTCAAATTACTGCAAAGTTCAAAGGCCGTCACGATGTTTATTAAAACAAACCTTTTTTTTAGGTAACAGGCATGCGTCAGAGATAGCAGACATGTCTCTAGCATTAATGAGGAGTCTGGAAGGTGCCAGAGTCCCGCACTGCCCCGACGAACCGCTCCGCATCAGAGCTGGCGTGAACACGGGACCGTGCGTGGCAGGTGTAGTCGGCACCACCATGCCTAGGTACTGCCTCTTCGGGGACACTATCAATACTGCCAGCAGAATGGAGAGTACTGGCGAAGGTATCTGGTTTTCTAAGATTCAATGTCCAGTGATTTAAAAAGTAATTCCATCCCAACATTATTCTTCAAACAAAAAACAACGATCAGAATGCTTGTTCGAACTTGCTCAGTAGCCTTAATTAAGGCAACGCCTTGAAGATTTTGGTTGCAAGGATTCCGATTTTTCTCAACAATGACTGAAGTGAACGAACTGAAAGAATTCATCATATCTTTGACTTTATTTTGTACGTTGCATAACACGATTGGTTAACTTTTATAACACAAAATAATTAATCAAAAATAAGAGATTCCAATTTTACCGGCATTGAGGATCGATTTGAGGTTTTAAAATTTCTACATATATTAATTGAAACTGATACTATAAATTGTACATAGGTTTTATGAAATATATTTGTAGTTTTTAAATTAAACCACGAGCTTTGCGGGTCTTGTATCGTTACATTATATATTTTTTTTTTATCGTGGGGAAATCCTCATAGGATACCCGACCGCTACATAGTTTAACCAACACGCGATCCTAGAGACGGCCCACAACGCTTACCAACCGCTTATATATAGAGATCATAGATATAGATGTGAAGGTTTGTATATTTGGATGCGATTATTCATCGCCTCACCAATTGGCTCAGTGATTTATTTATTTATTTATTAGATCACCAACAAAACACACATTAATACATTCACAGATACAAGCACAGGAATGTACAACAGTTAAATGGTGTCCCAATTAAAGGTGACGACCGCTAGCAAATAATAAAAAAGAAGCATGGTGTGTCTCAACCAGTTCTGAACCAAACAACTATGCAAAAAAGTAGCACGGATGTCCCACAGGTTTATCTAAATGCCCGCTACTTGAACAAGAGGATGCAATGAGAAAATATCATATTCGTACGAGAAAATATTGATAATATAGTTCGTAGAAATGTGAGGTGAAGGCAGTTCATTGAAACTTATTTGCATTGATTATTTATATACTTAATTATTATTGTTGTTCATTCAATAAAGCTTGAGTGTGGACTACTGTGAAACTATTTTCGTGTATTTTGATTGTATCTTGATTTTTTGTGAAGTTTCATTGTGTGCCCTACTAAATAAACAAATAAAGAAGATAAAGAATATTGCAGTTTTTTATTTCAATACAAATTTTATCTTCTGTTGATCCATTTTATTTTATTATTTACCTAGTTAAATTACTATAGAGCAGTACGTGATATTGTTAGTCGATAGCAGAATACACGATCAAAGACTGCTATTGATTGCATATCTATATGAATGAAAAACGATCACATAAATAAATATAATAATTATTATAGTGTGATGCCGAGTTGGATTTGTATAAACTTTGCCTTAGTTAAGGTTTCGTATTACGCGCCAAAATTTCATTCCGTTACGCGCTACAGATGTAGCTAAGTAATATATACATACATATATTTAACGTGAATTAAACGCCAAAAAAATTATATTTCGTTGTAATTAAGTCATGCAAAAAGCAAGGTCAGCACAAATAAAGGAAAAAAAAATTAAAATAAAAAAAATGAAAAGTAAAGGATGTCCCCATACATACATAGTAGACGCCAATTAAGATAGTCCTCGGAGTTGTATCGGCGCTCATACAATTTAGAGGTCTAGCTTAATTGGTACCAACCTCAAATAAGGTAAATAAATAAAATTGTGCTATTAGGCTAGTCAACAAGTTCAAAAACGTGTTAATTCTTGTTCAAGCTCCTAAAATTATGAGCGATACCTCATTCGATTCGGAATGACGTCTAGAAAAATGTATCTCAGGGATTTATTAGCACGTTAAAAATTGCAATAATTATTAACAAAAAAAAAATAAAAAAAAATCGTTAATAACTCAAAAACTATTAATATTTAAGAAATTTTGAAAACAGATCCTTAAAGAGAAGGAAATTTTCAATAAAAAAATGGTACACCTGGAACTCTACCTCACTTATTTATAGTTTTAATTTAACGCCGAAAATATTATACCTCTAAATACAGTGTACACATAAAATATTTTTTTATAGTGAAAATATTAATTTAAAAAAAATGAATAAATTATGGTAACATCTAGATACTTGAACAAAATAAATCTCCGTAAAAAAATAAAAATTAAGTCAATTTTTCAAAAAGTTATACTATTGTTAAATAACAAAATTAAAATCCAATCTCCGTTTTCATAAATGACGACATAAAAGTTTAAATAATATACCAAAAATTTGGCTTCGTGGAGGCTCCACTTTTTATATACATACTTAACAAGATCACGAGATTAGAGCTTGAATTTACTTATGAAAATTGAGGTTTTACCTTCATAGGTACTCAGGAAAATAAGTATCTTCTACTAATTTACATCAAATTCTGTTCGGAACATCTATCTATCTATATAAATAAAAATGAATCTACGAAATATTATTACGCGCATAACTTCCAAACGACTGCACCACATTGGATAAATCTTTTGTTGTGTATGTAATTGTCAGGAGAAGGTTTATATGAAAAAAAAAATACACCGGGAACGTGGGTACGGAGGGAACAGCGAGTAGTGACTAGAGAAACATTCAGACTCATGATTTAATTTTTAATAAATAAATGTAAATACAAGATTATTTAATGATCATTGTTGTTATGCTTGATTGTGTAGTAATTTAATAGATTAAAGACTGCGTGTGACTGATTGATTTGAATTTTATATAAATGACATTTCTATATGTACATACCTACTTATTATATTTTTATAATTAATGATTTTGATTATGTTTTTATGTAACAATATAATTTGTCATGCCCGTGCTAGGTTCAAGTGAGCACATTTTTTTTTTTAAACAACTTATTTGTATCACTAGAAAGCAATAAACATTTTTTATTTATAGTGACTTTACAATTTTTTTTTTGTTGGCAGCTATGAAGATCCACATATCGTTAACGACGAAAAAAGCATTAGACGAAATTGGAGGTTATGAAGTACAGTCGAGGGGTCTCGTTGATGTTGCGGTAAGAATATTAAAGACTTGCCATCATTATTAATAGATACGAGTTACTTTCAGTCTTTCAGTCGTGGTTGGACAACCAAAGGCCATAAATTAGGTGTACCTCTATTTTTGTTAAAGTTAAATGTATAATATAACCACTAACTCATCCTTAACCATGATTTGGTCGAAGGTGGTGAGCACAAAAAGCCTAAAAAGGTAACTGGTTTTTCAAGATGAAGTTATATCGAAAGCTCAAGCTCATTGATTTGAAATATCGAGTGGAAAAACCACAATGAGTCAGTGTTTTATGTGTGGGTGGATGGATTACTTTATAAAAAAGTACATGTGAGTTATGTCAATGAAATGTGTAATTAATACCTGAATATTGACTCCATTGTGCGGGTGTAGGTACCTATGCTTATATTTTTTTTGATCTGTATATATAAAAGAAAAAGGTGACTGACTGACTGATCTATCAACGCACAGCTCAAACCACTGGACGGATCGGGCTAAAATTTGGCATACAGATAGCTATTATGATGTAGGCATCCGCTAAGATAGGATTTTTAGAAGGTAAAATAGGGGTTCGCGGGTGATATTTGCTAGTGATCACTTATTGGTGAATCTATTACTGCCATATGAAACTCTGCATATTTTATGTGATCAATCATAATTTTCATGTTTATTGTTTTTCGAGTGCAGTAGATAGTTTCTATTATAATGGCAGGGCAAACAAATGCTCTAAAGAGCTGCCCACACAATTGTCCTTATAACTCCCATTGCTCCCTTAATTCCAACTTGATTCTTCGTACTCGTTCGCCCAATCTCTAATTTATATTATTGTATTCTTAATATTTTACATTAGGTAATCCCCGCGTAATAAGGGCAGAATAACAAAATACTAAAGTATATGTATAATGTACCTGTTATAAGTAGGAAAAATTGCAAGAATGGTTGTTAACCAGCTCGCTAAATCGTCATAATATATCCTAAACTGTAATATAAAATGAAAATTTATGAAAGGAACCTTAAATAATTTTCAAATAGGTTATTCAACGATACCCCATTTGACATAGTTAGTCGACTTTTTTTTTCATTTTGACTGGTGAATTTTAATTACTGTCATGTCTTTAGTGACAGTAGCAAGGTTAACACGAATCGATTAACGTAATAATCATCAAAATAGGCCTACGCGTTTGGAGTTGTACGCGTCTCTAGGACGCCACATAGGAACAAATATTACATTGACTGATAAACACATTACTCCCTCTTTTGCGTCGCGCAGTCGGGTAAAAACGTATGCACTTCCAACAATTATATTGGATATTCAATATAACGAAAATAAAATTATTGCGAATAATAGTGAATGCTTACAAGAATTTGTTTGTCACTTGTATAATTAAATAAAAATAATTTGTAAATATATACTAAGTATATCTATACATACTATCTATATTATAAAGCTGAAGAGTTTGTTTGTTCGGAAGCTAGTATTGAATAATATATTTTTGAAGTTGGTTTATTTTTTACTAGCTTGCGCCCGCGGTTTAACCCGCGTTCCCGAGGGATCTATGTTTTCCCTGGATAAAAAGTAGCCTATAGCCTTCCTAGAATTTTCCGAATCGAACCAGTAAGTTCCTGAGATTAGCGCATTCAAACAAACAAACAAACTCTTCAGCTTTATAATATTAGTATAGATACAAGTTAACCAAAAAACCATTTAACTGAAAAGCAAATAAATAAATATTTTCTACAACAATTTGAAATCGGTGCCAAGTAAAACATAAAAAATACTATACCTATAGGTATGTATCTTCCTTGCCAACTATAATAGCGATCTCGTTTCAACTAGTTTTCTTTATAGTTAAGTAGTTTATATAAATAATACAACCGAGTATAAAGTTGGAAAGAAAAAACAGTGAACAAAGCACGATTCGATTTGTTTTCAAAGATATAAAAATGCCCAGGCACTACCGCTGTCCCTCTAAAGAAATGCAACATTTTTTATTTCCTGTTTTTTTTTTTTATACAACTTTGTCAAGCAGCGGTTACCGTAGCCTATGAACGCTTGCAAAACCAGACGTATCACTCGCGCGTTGCCGACTCTTCCCCCCTCCCCGATGAGCATTGGCGACCCTACTCACGCGCAGGAACACAACTATCAGTTATTTGGCTGCGGTATTGTGTAAGGTGGTAGTTCCCCAGTCGAGCTGCTCTCTGAGCGACATATCGCTATGCTCTACCTCTCTTCCTGTTCCTGTGAATAGACTTGTGTTTGGCCACAATCTATCCATTGTAAGTGGTAATGTGGCCGAAGGTGGTATGCATACAAAGCCTATAAGGTAGCTGTGCCTACCACATGACACCACAAAACCAGTTGCCTCCTAGGCTTTGTAAAGGTCGGCAAAACATTGGCAACTAGTAGCCACTTACCATCAGGTGGCCTGCCTGCTTGATTGTCCACCTTCTGCCTTGAAATGAAATGACAGTAGGTATAAACGACAAATAGAAAAGTTTTTTTTTTTTTTTTAATATTTGTAGGTAAGTATGTATTACAGCCTATGCTGTAATATCTCTGTTAAACCTACTAGCTTCCGTCTCGCGGTTTCACCCGCGTTCCCGAGGGATCTTATGTTTTTCCTGGATTAAAAGTAGCTGTAGTAGTCTGGAATAGCAATATCTCTGTAAATTTCATCCAGATCCGTTCAGGCATTCTGGCGTAATTGTGTATCAAAGTTTCATCCATCCATCCAAACTTTCGCATTTATAATATTAAATAACAATATTTATACATATACCTTACATATAATATATTATTATATATATTAGTAGGAAGTAGGATTAAGTAACAAACTCTCAAATATTCGTAACCTGTTTTCGATATTCTGATGTTGTTTTGAAAATATTTGTACAATGAATCATTATGCATGTGTTATGCAGCTATTCCAAGTGCAAACTGGTATAAATAAAACAAAAAAACAAGTTCGTATTTTTATCATTTTCGCAAGGTAAAGAATGCGACGTCGCGGTCATTGCAGAAATCTATGACTTACAAATATCGTAAACTGTTTTAGTCCAATCAATTATTTATTTTAGTAAATATGGCAGGTACTTCATACTTACGCATGATTAGCGACCCGCCCCGGCTTTGTACGGGTAGCAGATCATACCACGCCTATATATTTTTTAAACAAGTATAGGTAGGTACCTACTTATATAAGTAACTATATTTTCCGACATCTTCAATCATCGTCATATTTCAGACAATTTACACAAAACCTTAATTAATTATTTACTTAAACCTTCCTAGTGAATCAGTCCATTGGTGAAGAAAATCAGTAGTTTTGAAGTTTAGTCGCGTTCCGTCAAACAGACCGTCTGTTTGACGGAACTTTGTTGTAAAACATGTAGTGATGATATCATCCTGAAGGTAATGTCAATCATAAGGTAATACATTCAGGTTTATTTTCTTTACTGTGGATTGCGACGGCATTCTTTTAACATGCGCCATTTTATTTTATTGGTCATTTATTCATTTTTGAACTCATGATATTGGTCACGGCCTGGCACGGCCGACATCACTACAACTGAGCTGACATCACCTCAGTATTTCGTAAATCACTCATGGTATAGCTTGATTAGCCATTCTTAAACGATCGGCAAAGTAAAGCAACGTCCGGTCAGGTCGGTACCTAGATAGGTGTGGCCTAGTGGTATTTCAACTTGAGCGATTCCGTGCTTTGGAAGGCACGTTAACCCGTTGGTCCCGGTTATTACTTAGTTGTGATAGTCGTTAAGCTAGTTGGATGCCTCCTAGGTAGCTTGAAAACTCCAACAGTAGGTGACCACTAGCCTACCACCAATCCGCAGTAGGTATGCGTGGTGAAGTATTTGCGCATTCCTTTTCACCCTCATTCGTGAAAGGAGGCCTGTGCTCAGCAGTGGGATATAAAAAGGCTGTAAAGGAAAATATTATGCATATGACAGCGCCTTTAGTAGTGATTACAGTTCAGAACTCTTTCATGGTCAAAACTACTTTTGACCGATTAAGACATTTGACTGTCTAGAATCTAGACTATTTGTTAAGCCAAGTTCCAGCAAAGAAGGAGCTGGCGACGCAGCACCCGTGCATATAATAATTATAATAAAGCCGCAGGGCAGCTTGCAGCGAGCTGTTGGTGAGTAGCGGTCCACGGACCCGAGACCTCCCGGAGGCGGTACCTATGCCCCCACCTACGGCTTGCCTTCACTGGCCGGCCTTAGTGGAACGCAAGAGCTATATGCTCGAAAGTGCTTAACCTGCGTAATAACGGGGAAACCCTTAGCTGCTGACACCAATGTTGCCCCTTCTGTCACCTTGGTATTGGTGACCTTTTTGGGGGCCCATTCAGTTAGCAGCGAGTCACCGTCTGCCAGGATTTTCAAGATTGAGACAGTTCATTTAGCAGGCGGTTCGTTGTCTCAATCAATAGTCCAACAACCAGTCCAGCAAGTTCCCCCCCATAGACCCAGTATAGTTCCCTTCCTTTCTGCAATAGTCCTTGCACTTAGCGGGTGCTGTCTTTGCGGGTATCTCTTCAATAGTGCAGGCAGAGATAGTATCCGCTAGGTGTACATATTCCAACACATTAACGTATCTTAAAGCCCCTCTACGTGTTGGATCTGTATCCCACAGACGCAAGCCTTGCAAAAGGACCGGTCCACGGGTCGTGACGATCCAATAGGAAAGATACAAATATATATATTCAATATTACACGAACCATTTGGAGCCACTTTTGACCCTTTAATAACTCAAAATCGATTTGACATAAATACATGAAATTTGATTTATTTATTAATAAAACCCCTTCGATTAACTAGAACCCTAAATATCATATATATATATATATATATAGCTTAAACAGTTCTTGAGATATTAACGTCTAAAAATCGGTATTTTTATCACTGACTGACTGACTCACTGATTATATTATATTTCAAAAACCTAACCTAACCTAACGTTGATGAGTACTTCCACCCCTGCAAGTATTGACAGTGATAACAAAATCACCCTGTATAAAGGAAACAATCAGAAAACAGTGAATTTTTACGATTTGAAATATTTTCCAAGCAATCGATCGATCGATTTTCTTCCGCAGGAGAATATTATGGATTCCATGAGGAAATTGTCGCTTACATCGTTTTGTTTACCAGATTATTGAAGTGAATTGATTATTGCTGACGGTTTGAAATGTACAAATGTTACGAAATATTAAGACCGCATGTGGGGAATCAACTAATCCTACTATCCTACTCCAGGTGTCAGCTACCTCCATACCAAATTTCATCAACATTGGTCCAGCCGTTTGAGCGTGAAGAAGTAACAAACATACACTCACAAACTTTCGCATTTACAATACCAGCTTCGCCCCGCGGTTTCACCTGCGGTCCCGAGGGTTCTTATGTTTTCCCTATATAACTATAACCTATCTCTGTACAAAATGTCATCCAGATCCGTTCAGCCGTTCTGGCCTAATTGAGTAACAAACATCCTGGATCCATCCATCTAAACTTTCGCATTTATAATATAAGTAGGATAGTAGGAAGGATATTGAACTTGGCTCCCATTTTCACATTTATGTTTTTACAGGACCAAACAATAATTGTGATACTAATTATATTGTTTTCTTCAGGGCAAGGGTACGATGGAGACATTCTGGTTACTTGGAAGGGTCGGAGGAGTTCGATCGGAGAGCCCTCGGTGCATTCGACTAAACGAGTACGGACAGAATCTACTAGAATTATTAATTCGATCGTAAAAGTAAACACTTTTTCATGGTCGAGTACATTTGTACACATGTCATGATAATTTGTTGGCACGCTGCCCGCCGCCGAGTCGGTGTCAAAAAACTAAAAATTAAAGCTTCTATTTAATTATATTACACTCATTATTTTGTTATTATTATTTTCCCGCATAACACGTACCTAAAATTGTCAGTGAGACTAGATAAATAATGTAATGTAATAAAACAAAGTGGCTCGTGAAAAGAGTAATAGCTGAGTATATTGCCGGCTCTTCTCAGTAAAAGCAACCTTCCGAACCGTGTGCTAGAGTCAAACTATTGATAAGTGCTCGTGAAGGTCTATTGGAATAAAAAAATATTTTCATTTATTTATTTATTAGATCACCAACAACACACAATACATTCAAACTATAGAAATATAATAAAATAATAAACCACATTTATTTTGAACATCATTTATATGGTGACAAACGCATGGAAATATGAAAAAAGGAGAGACAACACAACCAAAAAATAACTTAAATATGAAAAAAATATAAAAGAAAATTATTGTAATAAAATGACATAGAATCTTTATATTAACTAAAACTTATTCAATCAGTGTAGGTCCTGATGAGGCACAATTGACTCTATCACCGGTTCCTAATATACACCGCATTAAGGGTTGGAAAAACTTATCAATTTAATTATGTTCTGAGTTGGTCCCATACTAAAAGTTGTTTATATTATTGAGAACTTCCACCCCTTATAGCACTGCTGGTGAATTAAAAAGAACCCTGTATATTGTAAACCAATATAATGATAGTTTATTTAAGTATGATGTAGTAGGAAAACGATAAGTTAAATATCTCGCTCGTACCATATCTTCTCAATGAGGGACCTAGTGCCTAAATCGAGATTACAATCCTATGGGGCCTAAGTCACGAAATTTCTTAGTCTTTAAATAAAACAGAGAGAAAAGAACTTGGAGTTTGTGTTTTAAGATGTATATATTCATACATAGACTCAACTTAATGTCATTAACACCTATAATACATGCTGGCGATTAGTGGTAATAGCGGAAGCGGTGAGCTATCAACATTATTAAAAAGTTGTAAAATCTTACCTTTTCTAAGACAGGGTTATTTTTAACTTAACCTGTAATTCTTTAAGGGGTACTCATTACAGGTGAATTAAAAATAGCCCTGTATATTATGTTGGTTTACGGTAGATTGTATAGGAAATATAATTGAATTAATGCTGAAAAAATAATTACATAATTATTAAAGTGCTAGACTAGTGACACTGGTATATTTCCTAATATTGTAAATACATGACTCAGATTGTAAATAATATAGAAAACAAAAATGGAATCCTAGAGTCACTTGCAAGAACAATCAACAAAATAAATATTGTTTCCAATCTTCCATGTGGCCTCAATTTAATGAAAATAATAATATCCTGAATTTTTTCCCACAGACGGCATTTGAAACTAAGCCGAGGCCAATATTCCATTGGAATTCTGCGAAAAAATGTGTGTGTAATTATGTATCTTAGCAATCATAAAGCTTACAATTTTGACATTTTAATATTCTCATTTTTGCTAAATGCTACAGCTATGACATAAAGAGGTGGATATGCTTAATTCCGGCCCCCATACCAAAGTCGACCTACTACACATATTTTTTTTGCATCATTATAATATACTAATATTAGTTTGTATATTTATTACTCCTCCTTTTTTTGAAGTCGGTTAAAAAAGGAGGAGGTTTCCACCAAAAAGTATAAAATAACGATATTAGAACTCGTGTTGAAGTGAATGGGAAGCACGTGTTCCAAAATCAAAATTCTTTCGCTGACTTCAAAACGAGTTCTAATATCGATATTTTATACTTTTTAGTGCAATCCCATTTTGAATTTGGTTTTACTTTTTTGTTAAATTTTATTTTTTTATTATTAAACTATTGTGAAATTATCTTAAGATCTATTTAAAGATATGATTTTTTTGTCATTATGAGTGAGTGTTACATTACAGAGAGTATATTAGGTAGGTATTAAGGTAAACTAACCAACGTCAAATAATCTCTACGGTTTAGGGAGACTATATTCAGTGTGATCTTTTTACCTTAGTTAGAGCACCTGTACCCAGCCGAGAGTAGGTAAAAGTACAGACGATAATCGGGTGAAACGGCCGATATTAGGGTTTTTTGCCCTCCGTGAAATTAAAAACGTTTTCATTTTTTTTTCTTTATAGCTAACGTTACGAAAACCAAACATCGTAAATGAGGCAGTTATAGGTTAAAAGATGAATTATCCTTAAGGGGGGGCGTTATTCAGCGTATCCACCTACCCAGAAGTTCTATATAAACGCTTAAAAACTGTATATGTGTGCACACACACAATGTACCTACCTATATAGCTAATAGTGTTGCAATATTTGTGTTTGCATTTCATATCAACGATATCTGTAAAGCTGTAAAACAAAATGCTCAATACTGTGTCAAAATTTATTTCAAAAAGTATATAATATATCTTTATAGTGTAAATATAACTGTCAATTAAATTATGTTTATTTAATTGTTATTGAATTGTTTATTTTTATTTCACTCCATATATGGAAATAATAAAATTACCTATGTAATAAATAATGTCGTCAAGAAGGACCTAATCAGAAATTATTCGTGACTAAATGAAAAATTACTTTCTTATGACATCATGTTTCACTGGATAAATGGTGGTAATGCGGTTGTATTGACATCGTACATATATAGGTATGTTTATATGATTAGTTTAGGTTTAACCACAAAATTATCGTGACGAATACCTAGTTGAACTTGAGAGTTGTAGAATTTTGTTGGCTGCTAACGGATACTGTATAAAATAGTGTGGGCTTATGTTTGACCACAATCTCACCATGGTAAGTGATGATGTGGCCGAAGGGGGTAATCACACAGCCTAGAAAGAACTAGCTCAGTGCAGCTGCAACTAGTAGATGTTTGGCAACAGGCGGGTACGATAAACCACCGTGCTATGGTTTCCTCACGATGTTTTCCTTCATCGAAAGTACAAGCTCTTTGTAGGATTCGAACCCACGACCTTCATCGCGGCTTTCAACGTCCCTGCATTTGAGCTATCGTCTCCTCAAACAAAATAAGCTGAGCTTTCATAAAAGTAAAGCGTCATGAAAAAAAAAAAATGCACAATTTTAAAATTCTTATTTTAATTATTAATTATACTAGGTGTCCCCCGCGGTTTCACCCGCGTTGCCGAGAAAAAAAGTAGCCCATGTCCTTCTCCATACCATAGCATAAGCTATCTGCGTAACAGTAGGATTATAGACTTTTTATTCTATAGATTGTAATAGATCAGAGCTAAAATATTAGGCAAAATATGTTATATTGGTTGTATAAGTGTTAGATACTTTCGTAACGTGACTCAAGACTTGCGATGGTCATCTCTAGTAATATAAGTTATATTACGTTAACACCAATCGTCGGTATCACGACGCTTGCTATCATTATATATAAATGAGCTGATGAATATAACATGAAGACAGGTCGTGACAAGCATTCTGTAAGAATACTACGTCATTTTATATAAAAGAGCTAATACAACATGAAGACAGGTCGTGACAAGTATTCTGTAAGAATACTACGTCATTTTATGAGAGGAATAGGGAAAAACCAGTTGTGAATAGGATGCAAGGATGGTGAATGCACTTGCGTGTATCTTCTATTGCAAATTTCCATGTGACGTGATCATTTAACATCTGATAGCCATATCTGATCTCTACCTACTCCTATAGGTATACATACCATTACATATTATAAACGCAGTATGCAGAAGCTCTCGCAGAAGCGCTCGTGGCGTAGCTTGATTAGCCGTTCTTAACCGATCGGCATAGTTAAGCAACGTCCAGTCTGGCCGGTACCTGGATGGGTGACCGCCTAGAGGTATTTCATCTTGAGCGTTTCCGTGCTTCGGAAGGCACGTAAAGCCATTGGTCCCGGTTATCACTTAATTGTGATGGTCGTTAAGCTTGTTAGAGACCTCCTAGGTGGCTTGACAACTCCAACAGTAGGTTGACCACTAGTCTACCTGCACCAATCCGCAGTGGGCACGCGTGGTGGAGTATTTGCCCATTCCCCTTTCACCCTTATTCGTGAAAGTGTGCTCAGCAGTGGGCAGATATAGGCTGTAATTATTATTTATTACATTTTTATGCAGAAGCTCACCAAAACCGACTTACTGGGGGAATCCAGCTCCTCGATCATACAGATATACTTAGTGACGAAACTGTTTGAGTTAGTGTAGTGTTAGTGATAATAGTGTAACGCAGTTCAAGTGCTAAGTACTTATAAAGAAAACAAGAACAAAGTGCCTTCCTCTTAATAGAGACAATAAAAACGTCTACACTAAATGTTCGCTCTTCAATGTAACTATTAATTTTAAGAATAAGTATAAAAAATGATCTAAAAATGTACGCGTGCTTGGCACGGGTGACTAATGTATTGTCTTACGAATCGGGTTTTATCTCGTTACAATTTAGTATTTCCCTTATGGTTTTTCATTTTTCATAAATGCATTGTTCTGCTAATTAGATATTCTTTCAAATAAAATAAACTCAGGGTGAAAATTCTAGACTACAGCAAAATCGCTTCCTTTTAGTTCTTCAACCTTACGTATATTTTTATGAAAATCTAGCTTCTGGGTTAGCTATAAAATTTGAAAATTTCAATAATTCTTAAAACTATAATATAAGTAGGTACATGCTCGATAGTCTGGAAGCCCGGAGCGGCATTCTACCTAGAATTATATAGCTATACATACAGCTATACTTAATATTACTCGCAATAATTATATTAGTCAATAGTCATGAGTTTTTGTACGTGGCAACTATAACACACTAATCACTACTCACACTTAAGTTTATAATACATTACTTGTGACGAATCTATATCATTATGTCATATTTTCCTTATAATTTTACTAACCCCTTACTAACCTACTCACTGTCTTGTTATTAATTTGTCATGTTGTGTACACATGCTTGGGAATGCAGTCCCGAACAAAGCCTCTTCTTTTTATCATTGGTTTTACTACTACTTTTGATTGTATTCTGTTTTGTGTGCCTAATAAACAAAAAAAAAAAAAAAAAATCGTCGCCTTTCTAACCTAAATGACATCACCCGCCGGGCCCTTGCCAGCTCTCACGTGTCTGACTCACATGAGTAGACAAACAACTCTGTGTCTGAGTTGATGCGGGAGGACAGTTAGAGACCTGACTACCTTCATCCCCCTACCAAGTAAAATTTTGAAAAACGTATTTTTTTTTAATAAATTTGTCAAGTAAATATATTATTTACTAGCTGTCCCCCGCGGTTTTACGAGAAAAAAAGTTGTAGTATGGATATGGGAAAGGTAACAAACAAACTCACATTTGCATTTATAATATTAATAATTAGGATTGTCCCTACATAAATGTCCACCCCTTTAAAAGGGGGGCACTTTAAACGATCAACACAATCACTAAATTTTAATTTCTGTCGGTTTGGAGTATGCGATGTTGAGTCAGTCTATGTCTTCCAAAAAACTATTTTATTTATTATTATATAAATAGGCAGACAAAACAATAAAGTAGGTACAATTTTCTCTTCTATTTATGAATCGATTTATTTTTGGTCTGACAAGCTTTAGTATTGTATATCAATAAGAAAAATTGGATTTAGCTAATAGGAGATAGATTTAAGAGCGGAGCTCCTTAGGGGAGGCCTATGTCCAGCAGTGGACGTCTTGCGGCTGAGATGATGATGATGTTGATATCAACCAATTACAAGCAATCCGCCACAAACACCAAGGAAAGGGCATAAAAGGCTTTCTTTTAGTTCGAGTTGTTTCCACTAGATGTCGTTGGCAGTTTATTTTATTAGCAAAATTACTCTTCCTATATCACCTACACTAAATTTTTATTAAAAATAAATTACAAAATTATTATATGTATAGATAGATGATATAATATAATATGTTTTACTTTGTATAGGCTTGTGTTTGACCACAATCTCACTATGGTAGGTGATGATGTGGCCGAAGGTAAGCACACGAAGCCTAGAAGGATCTGGCTCTCAAGTGCAGCTGCCGGAACACACCAATAGGTGTTTGGCGACAGATTTTCAACTTGAGGGTGGTAGCCAGCCAGGCGGGTACTACAAAGTACCCTACCACCGTGCTATGGTTTCCTCACGATGTTTTCCTTCACCGAAAGGTCAAGCTCATTGTAGGATTCGAACCCACGACCTTCGCCGTGGCGTCCGACGTCACTACCACTGAGCTATCATCGCCATATGATGATGAATGAGTAGGTTATAAGTAATGATTACTTACAACTTGAGTAAACCCAGGCACGCTTCGCTTGGTTTTTAGGGTTCCGTACCCAAAGGGTAAAAACGGGACCATATTACTAAGACTTCGCTGTCTGTTTGTCCGTCTGTCTGTCACCAGGCTGTATCTCAAGAACCGCGATAGCTAGACAGTTGAAAATTTCACAAATTATGTATTTCTGTTGCCGCTATAACAACAATTACTTACTAAAAATATATATATATATATATATATATTTAAGGGGCTCCCATACAACAAACGCGATTTTTTTGCCGTTTTTATAAATAATGGTACGGAACCCTTCGTGCTCGAGTCCGACTCGCACTTGGCCGATTTCTTCCATTATAAAATCGGCCTCGCTTCGCTGTGGTTTCCCATTATTTTTATGCACGTCAATAGCTACTAAGCAAAAAAAAAGATTCACAAACAGAAGAGAAAATGGTACATATATATTGTCTTTGCTCATTTTTATATACCTACTAGTGGACGCCCGTGGTCAATATTCATCCATATTATTAGCTTTCTACACTCTTTCTCCATTTAATCTTTAACTGCGCTAAATTTCATACTCCTCCGTCCGCGTAATTTTCGTAAAAAGTGGTACCTACAAAGTTTTTGCTTCACGTATTAATATTATTCTGCCTATACTGGGTGTTTTTTTGTCACTGGCAATATTTACAGGGGTGGAAGTATTCATCAATAGAACATCTTTTATTACGGCACTAACTGTGAAATCACGAAAAAAATATCATCTGTTCCATACAAAAGTTATATACCTACTAGACCAAAATGTATGAAGCAACCATTTTATTTTACGCGATAACAGATTTGGTTCCATAATAAAAGTTGTTCATATTGATGAGTACTTCCACTCCTGCAAGTATCGCCAGTGACTAAAAAATCACGCTGTATACATAATATATGTATATACCTACGAAAAATTTTATTCGTCGTAAAAATATATAATTAGGTACTCATACCAAATTATTTTTTATTTCGGCTAGCAAAATTTAGCGGTAACTATTACGGGGAACCACCGCCGGCCAGTGCCAGTAGTTTCCGTTCTATAGTTTTTGTTATTTTCAAGAGCCAGAATTCCAGTCTCGCTAGCAATCGTACGCCGTACGTACACGATATTATTATTTTGTATTTTCAAGCGGATTTTTAAGTTATAGGTACAGTATCAGTGGCGAAGGGTGAAAATTCAGTATAGCGAAGCCGGAGAAAAAATAACTAAAAATTGTTTTTCAAATCCATCTTTTTGCGTTACCAGAGGGCCTCGCAAAATGTATGTTACCCACATGAAAATTAGGTCTTGTGCTCCGCCACTGCCTGCAAGTAGGTAATGCAAACGACTTTCAAATCACTTCTCTTATATTTTTTACAAAATTCGTCCATCGTTCATCCATCACGGGAAATGCACAATTTTATTTATTTACCTTATTTGAAGTTGGAGCCAATTAAGCTAGACCTCTAAATTGTATGAGCGCCCATACAACTCATTAATTGGTGTAACTATGTATGTATGGGGACACCCTTTAATTTTCAACTTTTTTAAATTTTTTGGAATTTTCCCTTTATTTGTGCTGGAAGACCTTGCTTTTTGCAAAAAAATTTGAGATTCAGTTCTAAGTATGGGGAACCCCCAATATTTATTGTTTTTTTCTATTTTTGTGTGAAAATCTTAATGCGGTTCACAGAATACATCTACTTACCAAGTTTCAACAGTATAGCTCTTATAGTTTCGGAAAAAAGTGGCTGTGACATACGGACGGACAGACAGACATGACGAATCTATAAGGGTTCCGTTTTTTGCCATTTGACTACGGAACCCTAAAAAAGACCACAATGTTTGAGGGCCACGCGTAGCACGCACAACGCAAGCATTGTATCGAGCGCCTGTGAACTATATCAACGACTGTCGATGAAATGCAAAAGAACAGAGAAAGCTATGGGGACGCAATTTTATTAAACATTCGTGGATTTTTATGAAGTGATTGTGGGTTTTAAAATACAAATAGATGCACCCCTCCTCCCCGTCTTTTACCATTTTGTACAAGTTCTCTCCATCTAAAGGTAGATCTTCCTGGTAGAGATAAGGTGTAGGTAAGTGATACGGCTACCCATTGTGACTGTCAATGTTATTACTCTTTTGTACCAATAAAGAGTTAACTATTTATGTATTGTGTAAAGTGATTCAAACTGCCATAGTTAGCTAGTCCATTCGTCTTGGTTGTGGTAAATCAAAATAACTAAACGTAGCGTAGACAGAGAAAAAACGTAGTTTGTATCGTTCATCATTCTTGTTTTTTTTTATTTTCCACAAAGATTTGCAAGCACAAATAGAAAATTTATTAAAATAAAGATACGCTCTACTTTGACGTATCGTATAAACATATAAATAAAAAATTACTTACTATATTGACGGCTTGTCAAAATGTAACGATATGGGGTTCTTCAAATGAGACAAAAACATAGGTAAAAAAAAAAACAAATACCCTTTTATAATGGAACATACTTACTACATTTTAAAGTAATACAAAACTTTAAATTACAAATAAACTAAAGCCCTACAAGATTGCAATTTCGACAGAATACAATTTTCAAACAACACATCAAGTCCAAGGTACATGTCAAGGTTAAAATAACAATAAACTAACTAAAAAAAACTATAATATAATTAGAGTGCACTCCATGGCCGACTCTGTCCTACCCAAATTGCACTTTTAAATGATATCTAAAGAATATTCTTTGTAGTGCCAACGAAACGTTCGGGTGCAATCAACCGCATTCAGATTGTATTTTACATTTAAAAAACCTTTTTTGAAACAGTTGAAGTATTCATATTATAATACCTAAAGTTTAAAAAGTGATGTATAAAAATGTATTCTGCTGTGTTTTAACATTTACAGAAAAATAATTTATAAAAATGATTTTACCGTCACATTTTTTTATTATTGTTAATATGTTTTTGATTTTAACCATTTACGTAAGTGCACGAAGTGTAAGGCGAAGTAAAGGTAAAAATAAATTTTATCTTATTATATCATATTTTATACTAGCTGTTCCCCGCGGTTTCACCCCCGTTCCCGCTATAAATGGTGTACCTATAGTTACAACCCGACTTTGTTTTAGGTATATATTATATACATATATGTACATATAAATATTATTCTATTATGTTTTTTCTAATGGCCAAAGTAGGTAATTATAAACTGGTAGTTAATTAATAAATAAAATGCAATATACTAATGGTATGCCATTCCATCTAGTTTTTGCTTTACACTCACACACATGACTAATACTAACTAATAATTTAAATGCGAAAGTAAGTTTGTTTCTTACCTTTTCACGCCTAAGCCGTTGAACCGATCGCGATGAAATTTGGTACGCAGATAGTTTATGGTATAGAGAAGGACTTGGGCTACTTTTTTTTCTCGGTAACGCGGGTGTAACGTAGTATTATAAAGAGGTAAAGTTTGTATGTTTGGATGTAGGATGTAATGTCTGGAACTGCGGACCTCATTCTAAAAATCTTTCACTAATAGGAAGCTACGCTACGATAGATATAAGTTTCCCGGGAACGCGGGTAAAACCGCGGGGAGCTTATAGTTTATTATACTTAGCCTTTTAAACATGTGCTACCTGTTTCTCGTGGTATCACCCGCATTCCCAGTCTTAAAATTAGCCTATAACCAATAAAAGTAAAAGAAAGACAAAAAGAAAAAAATAATTTTTAGCTCGCCATCCAAGTAGGTTAAGTTATTCCTTAAAACATCAACTATCTACCAGTAAAAGTCCCGTCAAAATCGGTCCAGCCGTTTCGGAGATTAGCCATAACAAACGGACAGACAGACACAACAATTTTAAAAATCCTTTTTTTTTTGTTATAAATACCCTAATATGGATTTAGTAAAAAGTTGTTATTTTGACATTACAAACAGACACTTCAATTTTACTTAGATAATAAATAACCAAAAGTTTATACTTAGTTTCTACTTGAAATCAAAACTATGTAGTTGATAAGCGTTACGTACGGTCTTCCTTTTTAGTTGTTAGTGTTACACTTTAAGTAATTGTGTATTAAAGTAGTTAACGTTAGATTACAAATGATTTTATCGAACTGGCAACTTCTGTTTCATGGCCATATTGTACGGGGATTTTCTACTTATAATAAAAATAAAATCTAAAAATTGTAAGAGTGGTTAGAATGTCCCATTATAGTACTTTCCCAATAAGACTAGAATTAATTAAGCAATGTCTGAACTTTATAGTAATATATATGAACAGTATATCCTATCTTGAACGTATTATAGTTTTCCTTTGTCCATTGGAAACGTATTCGTGAACTTTTTAGGTTAATTTTGTAAGTAGAAAAAAAAGAAAAGGTAAGCATTATGTTTTCCGAGAAACATAATTGACGGTGAAGTCCCAACAGTGAGCAATATTTTTATGACTTCTTTGACAATTTATCTTTGTTCATTTATCCTTAACTGACTGAAGTAATATGTGACAACTTGAAATAATAAAGGAAGTGGTTCTAGGAATGTATTGGTATTTTTTTTATACTGTTATTAATATATAAATTACCGTGTTATTATCTATATTCCTGAGCCTCAGGAATTCCCTGAGGGCCTGAGGGAACAGCGGGGGACAGCTAGTTTTCCATATATATGCCATGTATGTACGGCGTGATTATGAAGCAAACATATTACAAACATACACGTAAACATGGTGACGTTATTATTTACAAGAAGATTCAAAGATTATTTTAGAGTACCTGTCATAGGGTACCTGTGTTTAAAATCTTGTTCCATTGTAATAGTTAAGAAGTATTATTGGACGTAAGCAGTCTAGAACTGAGCGTAGCAATTATAAAGTGACATGGCTGACAGTGTAAATTGGCACTTCGCGGTTCCAAACAAAGACCGGTAGATTTACTGTACCACTGTCTTTGTGTTTTGAGAATATGTAATGAATGTATAGCTGAATTTACAAATTAATATTTTTCTCAGTATTGAGTTCGATATATAAACAATAAATTCGTTTTGTCGAAAATGAAACATTAAAATTGTATGTGGTTGACAATAATATTGTTAGCTTATTTATGTGATGATTTTATCAGACAACTTATTTAATTTAACTTTGTCGGTCTGTTTGTCAAAAAGGTTAAACGTTTTTCCATGAAATTTGGTACACAGATGTAATTTAGGTCCCGTAATATGCCTTATATATTGAGATGGTTTCTTTTTGAAACCTATGTTTGGTTAGTCATGATTTCATAAATAACTTCGAATGCTTCAAAATATACACCCAGTACAGGAAGTGAACCCAAGAAAGCAGGTAAAACTGCGAATTTATTCTCAAAAATTTTACAATTAACTCTTTACGCTAAGATAAACCAAAATATTTTTTTGGCATGCTCTACCTAAATATGTAAATAAGAGAAATAGAGAGAAAATATATATTAATAAGAAAAAAAACTACACGACTATTATCCACAAAAAGATATTTACACCGAAGATATAAAATCGTTAAAGTCCCAACGTCATAATGTGGAGAACATTATCGTCGTTTCTGGGGAAAATTACCAATTTTGGGCTACGGACTAAAAGTAACAAATAGCTATTAGTTGCCGCTAAAACGCAAGTAAACTGCAGAGAAAAAGTACTAGTACTGATAAATATAAATAAATGCGAAAGTGTGTCTGTTGGTTTGTCCTTCTTTCGTACAGCAAAGGAGCAACGTATCGATGTGATTTTTTGTATAGAGATAGTTTATGGTAGGCATTTAATAGCTTGAAAGTCTTCTGTTTAAAATTAAAATAAACCTTTAAAATAATGTCTTTGAAATTCTAGAGCAAACCTTTACCATCAGAGTACCTCAGGATAGTATTTGTGGACCTATCTTATATCTCCTTTATACCATGGGCGTACCTACCTGTCTTTGATGATTGTCACAGGTAATTTCGCTGATAATAACGTCCTATTTTCCATACATAATCAAAGTCCTAGAAAAAATCATTGATTGTGACAAGATTGTGACAAAGTACTGTTACTAAGAATCGACACAATATAATATAAAATACAAATAAAATAAAAAATATGTAAAGCTAGGCTGACGGTAAAGTTTTGACGTCATGTTTTGCAATCGAAAAGGATCGCGAGGTATTTTGCGCTACACGTGGAGCATTATGAATGGATATATTATAGGTATGACTAATGCGGTTTGCTGATTATTAGTTTATTGACGTTCAGAACAGTCATTACTTGTCTGGCGTATGTCTATGTAGGTGCGAAGTTCCCATCTAATTGCTATTCATTATCATCTTTCAGTCAGTTTCTAAAACCTCAATCAATATTTATGATCATAATTATTACTGTTTCTTTTGTCATTGATGGTGAAAGGTACTGGTGAAAAGTAGATGATGATGAAGGTAGTCCTTACAAGTCTTAACCATTTATCTGTTGACCATTTTATATTTTATTTGTTAGTAAAATCCATATTATCTTTATTATAACAAAACTTATCGAGGCTTCGGGAGACAGGCCATCGAGAAGCTAATGCTTGGCTATTCGAAACGGAATCGCTGCCAGCGTGCTGGGCACTTTATCGACAGTGTCGGCAGATTCAAGAAAATCTAGTATAATATAACAATAAACTAGATTGCAATAAGATATAATATTACAAATTGCGATTTTTTTTCCACAGATTTGACTAAAACAGATGGTTGCTTAATATAATTCAAATTCAAAAGTTTCTTTATTAAATGAACTCATTAAAAGTATTTTTAATCGTCACTTGTTTCAATTTTATAATAAGTATATTTCTTTTAAAGAAGGTATGCACTTATAAGTATAAAGTATAATTTACAAATTTTATATTATAATAATAGCCTGCGGAGCGAAAAATTCATTCAAATGCGTTCTTGTAATTTATAAAATCAGAAACTTTATAGTACCCTTTCTTACATAACTTCTGTTTTACTACCTTCTTGAATCGATATTACACATAGTTCTTGGATTCCTTTGGGTACTTTGTTATAGAAACGTATACCCTTTGAAAGAGTCTTTTACTTTGCTGAGCCGAGTTACAGGTACAACCAGTTTGTGTTTATTTCTAGTGTTCAAACTATGAGTGTCGCTGTTTTTAGGAAAGTTATGTATGAACATGAATTGGATTTTCATATATGTACTGTGACGACACTGTCATTATATTAATAGATTTAAACTTATATTTAAGAGAATCTCTAGGACTTAAGTTATATATTGCGCGAATAGCCCCCTTCTGCCGAATAAAAATTCTATTGATGTCGGCACCACTACCCCAAAGGAGGATGCCGTAAGACATCAAACAGTGGAAATAACTAAAGTAAACTAATTTATAACTAATATAATAGTATAAGTTACTTATTCAGTTTTATGTTATGTTGTTAGATGTAGAAGTTTTACTGTAGTACCCGTATTCATAAAAAGGTCAACGGATATTTCTGTATTGGTATTAATATCTAATGAAAAGTATTGCACCATTTGGTATTTTTTGTATAAGTGTTGAAATTGTTACGTGTTCAAATCACATTTACATCAGTCTAGCTGGGATTTCCCCGTTTTATAATAAGGTAAATATTTCACCATAATTTATATCTACCTCTTCATGCTTAGGTTAGTTGTTTTAGTCGGCTACGCAGCCGTAGGTAGTCTCCACGCAAAATTATTTTAGCACTAGCTTCCGCCCCGCAGTTATATCTGCATTACCGAGAATCTTATGAATTTTGTCATAGTAAATATATTTCTAATGTTTTATACTAGAATATAACCTATATTAAAGGAATCAAATATGAACATACTTTTACATTTATAATATGAACAGAGTCGTTGTTCTGTCGTTGTGGTCTTGTGATGTAAGCAAGCTAGTGGTATATCAGTATTATTGAATTTCCATATTCATTTAATGTATTGGAATTGCAAATCATGTGTACAATTTTCCACAAATGAAATTAATAGGATGTTGGAAATGCACCTGTACTTTACTTGGAACAAACTTGATTTTTTTCCTTCTTTAAAATTGTTTATTTTGTCGATTTAATTGTGTGTTATTGGTAAGCTATTACATCATAATTTTACTTTCTTTTTGAAACTTATAAGCACCTATTTCAGTCAGTGGTAGTTAAAAAATATGTGGTGTTACGAATAAAATAATTATCACATTATCTTAAAATGCCTGTCTTTATTCTCTTATAGAATTTGATTGGATATCTAAAATAGTGCATATAACATATCAATAAAGTAAAAGACGATGTTAGCTCAGTGGTACGTCGGATGCCGCGGTGATGGTCGTGGGTTCGAGTCTTACAATGAACCTGAACTTTCGGCGAAGGAAAACAACGTGAGGAAACTATAGCACGGTGGTAGGGTAATTTGTAATACCCGACTGGCTTGCTACCACGCTCAAGCTGAAAATCTGTCGCCAAGCATTACTGGTGTGTTCCGGCAGCTGTTGCACCTAAGAGCAGTTGCCTTCTAGGGTCTATAATGCGGTGCTCTAAAGGTCGGAAACATAGGCGACGTTAACCACTTACCATCAAGTGAACTGCTTGCCTGTTTGTCAGATTTCTGACATAAAAAAAGATCGAGATTTCACATGCGACCGTTAACAGGTTTTTTAATCAAAAGCAGTAAATTGATGGCCAGTGAACGATCTCGTGTGCCAATGAACTCAAAGAAGCATTAATATTATGTAACAGTATGTGCACATTTGGCAAGTGGTCCTGAGGGAAACAATTCGTGATTCATATTCGACATGCATCATTTGTTTTCTGTGAACCTTTATGTACATACAAGGTAGTTAGTAAAATCGTAACGTGACGCAATTCATGTTTATGTCCTTTTATGGATGCTTTGAAGACGGAAATCTTAATAGAATCGATAGTGGAGTAATAACTTAACTTAAAAAAAACATTTACTTTTTTTTCGAACAGTAAATCCGGTAACACGAATGCTACACATTAGCATACGATTAAATATAAAATAGTGACAACAACTGATAAACGCCATGTCAATGACACAGGCAAGGCCAGCGTGGTGAAACGATATAAACGGCTTTCTTAAAATATTCATAACATCACGTAATGTTTTATTTATCAACTTCGCGTTCGGTGAGAATAGAAACCGGTATTTAGATATTCTAAACGGAGACCATATGACCTTGGCCTATAATTTGAGAAAAGTAGCGGTCAAGTGAATTATTAAATCGTTTTATTTATCTTGTTCTCAATATAAGTAGATAGTGAGCTGAAAATTGTTCTTGAAGAGAATCATTTGGAGCCATATTCGCAGCTTTATTTGTGTTTCATATCTGAATTAACAATCATTGTATAAAATACAAACTATAAGCAAACTATAATACATAGAAAACATCCTCAAAGCCCAATATCTGAATTGAATAAAAAAAAATGCATAACTGCGCGGGAGTAAGGTTGAGAGATGGAAGGGTCGGCAACGCGTGAGTGAAATAAATACAAATTATGGTACTAATAATAGCATTTAGGTTACCTCTAAAAGAACACGAATCAGTCAAAAAAAACATTGTAAAATTGTATTTTACTTGAATGCTTATAACTTATAAGAGAAGCGAATGCAAAACTACACCGTTCAAAATACAAACACAACTTCTAAAAGAAGAAAAAAAAGAAAGAATTTGCATAACTTGTTCTTGCGTTAATTATGTATTTAGCAACCATAGTCGGAGAGCCAATTAACGTCGCGTGCGCCTCGATTGAAGTATGTATACATTTTCATCTACAAGACATTAGATTCGACAATGAGGTTCGCTACAGCATTTATGATTGTTGGTAAATTAATTACGGGTCAGGACGTGGGAATATTACATTTGATGATATTGACACGTACATTTATTAACCGACTTTAAAAAAAGGAGGAATTTCTCAATTCGGTTGTATATACATATATATAAATGGGTGTTCACTCATTACTCCGTCATTTATGAACCAATTTGATTTTTTTTTTCCAAGGGTATACCTCCAGATTGGCGCCATTTTTATCAAAATTCAGTTCTGACGATGGAATCCTAAGGAATTGAGGGAACTCCTCAAATATTATAGGCATATACTTAGCGATTTTGGTATTTTCGGTAACAAATCAAGCATTTGCATTTAGAAAGTATCATTTGGTGATGTTGAAGAAGACCATAGACGACCACCAGAACTTATCAATGATGCTACCTATTTCTGGGGATAACTTCTTTGTTTACGAACCGATTTTAATCAATTCTTTTGCATTGGATTTAGTATAGCGTCAAAATGGTTCCATTTAAATTTCATTTGTATTGGACAGTGGACTCCGAAGATATGCCAGATAGGAATTGTGTAGTGATTGAGGTATAGTTAGGCTTATGACAATTCCATTACGAGGAGGTACCTAATTATGATCAAGGACGTGTTATACTGGACTGGACTTGGACTAAGAATGCATACAACGGAACTCCTTAATGACAAACAGCTCGAACGTGTAAATTCAGTACCAAGGGATATTATCTCATGGCAAAATTTAAAGGCAAACATTATAAAGATTATCATTTAGAATCAATTGTAAACGTTCATAAGTGCCTTACTAGGGCCTAAACTGAACAAATGATTCTGAGTTTGATTTATCTTGAAAACTCTTTGATAAAAGAGTCTGTGTGGCCAATTTAATAATTTATTTGATTCTAAATTAGACAGTGCTATTCCTTCAAAGGTGTGTACACGACTGATAGCTAAATACATACACATTTAGGGTTCAGGCCTTTAGTGTTTTTTTTTATTTCCAAGATTCATGCTTCATGAAGTGTTAGTAGTGCCCTGTAACTTGTGCACGGTCCAACTCTTACGGACTTTCATTCATATTTTTTCAATATTTCTGTTTCTATACGGTTCTGTTTTATTCCGTTTCATCTAGCCGTCGTTTCCGCATTCGAAAAGATGCCTTACTAGGTCTACCCATATTCATAAATTAAAAGTGTTAAATAAAAATAATTTATAAATAAAAAAAAACCGACTTCAAAAACTGAAAAGCATAAAATAAATATTTTCTTTCTACATCATTTTGAAGTCGGTGCCAAGTAAAACATTTAAATTACTAAGGATAACACAAAACAACAATAACAAAAAATTACAACGAAAAAATATTAAAACCAATCTTTCACACTAACACAAAATATTACCAAAAATAAATTAACCTAAAGACAATAATATGACAACTTAACTAAATTTAGTATGTGTTTATAGATCAATATTCTGGGACTAAAACTCGCTGAAACAAAACAAATCAAGAAAGTAACCTGAAGACCAAGTAATTTTTATGTTTTACTTGGCACCGACTTCAAAATGATGTAGAAAGAAAATATTTATTTTATGTTTTATAATTAATTATTAATTTTGTACACATAACCACAAAGATAACAAGCTATAGATTAGCGTCCATAAATTACGATTATTATTACGAATTATTATTTAAGAGGGGTCAATGGTATAGCGGGGGGTCAAAAAAGTGTCATGGACACGGAATTCAATAATATTTCAAAATATGCATCACGACAGTTGCCGCGAGTAATAATGACAAATAACTTATTGATTCTCAATATTAACCTAATAAAGGTTTATTCTGGCGTTCTCAACGGTGTTCTAGAATATTAGATAGTAGATCAACCAGAAGTGGCCTACCATAATACTTCTGTCTTTATACTTTGACTGTTTTACTTCCTCTGTGATAAAGTAATGTGGTGTGATTGATAATATAGTCGTTTATATTCGACCAACATGTGCTCCCTAACAGCGTATGTTTGGTGAGCAGAGCAACCCTGCTTTAGCTCTCCACTGGTTGTCTTTATACAATGTCCTTCAGGCGTTGATGGGTAGCGTCATTGCAATGATGCATGAAGTCACGTACTACGTTCCTTGACTCAGTTACATCTTCAAGAACTGATCAGGACTCCAAAAATTAAAAACATATTTAAGATTACTCACGTTACAATGGTTTCTTGGGATAATTATCTATGATATAAAATGAGTCATATATAGAATTGGCGTGTGCCTTACATGTAAAAATGACTCAGAAGATTCAGCGGTGATGTCCCGTGCCGCGCATGTGTCAATAATTAAGTTCATAGACAACCGACGGCTGATAACTAAAAATAGGTTATATATAATAGGGTATTTACCTGTATTCAAAATAAATTGTCCAACACTAACAAATGTATAAAACATCTAAAAAAAAGGGGAAACCACAATTATTTTATTAAATTTATCCTTATTATGATTTTTAATGACCAATCGTTTTGACAATTCATAAAAAGTTTCTGATTTGAATATCAGTCAAATACTCCATTAGGAACATGTTTTTTTTTTTTTTTTTTGCAAATGTACTTATATTTGACGTATATGTACGTAGATGTTACTATGCATGTGTCAATATGTAACTGGATTAGGTACTATCATATTACTATATACTTATGTATCTGTAATTTATCTAAGTATCTTATTTTATCTTATTAGTATCGAAATATTTGTAAAATTTTAAAAATGTTTGCGATTTGCAATCGCGTGGCGTCTTATTGTAATTTGAAACGTACGAAACATATTATTATACACATACGGATTACTAAGCGGCATAGACTGTCTTCACGAGTTAATCACTCCATATAAAATAAAAACAGTGTGTTATTTATTGGAAAAAAAAAATCATTTAATTTCTTTCTTTCTTTCTAACATTATATGATCTATGTGTTAGCGAAAATCACATCACTATATTAAATTTATTTACATATTTACAATCAATGTATAAAATACAAACTATGATATATAGAAAACATAAATCACAGTTATAAATCCAATATTTATTGTCTGTTTCAATAATTCTCTCAAATTCAAAGATCAACTTATATCAGCTATATATACCTACCACTTAAAGATAGACCTAGCGCCTTTGAAGGCTGGACGGTCGTCAGTTAGGTGCCTACCTAGACACTACTGTATAAAACAATTTCCATATGCATTGACAAACAAGTCGATACAGATTTTCGTGAATTACTTTAGTAGTACCTAGGAGAAAATATGATATAAATAAAAATAAATGTTTTTCTGTTTGTTTGTAACATTTGCTCTCCTATACTATTCTTTCGACTGATGCAGCTTTGGTGATCTGCGCATGCCCGCGATGGCTTATGACAAAAAAGAGGCATTTCAACGAACGTCGCGTCGGGGATTAGCTAGTTCGATATAATTTATGAAATAAAGTTTTTGAAAGGTAGAGCAGAGCGATATGTCGCTCAAAGAGCAACTCGACTGGGGAAGTATCTCCACCTTACAGAATACCGCAGCCAAATAACTTATAGTTGTGTTCCTGCGCGTGAGTAAGGTTGCCAGAGCTCATCGGGGAGGGGGGAAGGGTCGGTAACGCGCGAGTGATACCCCTGGTGTTGCAAGCGTTCGTAGGCTACGGTAAACGCTTACCATCAGGCGAGCCGTATGCTTATTTTCCGACAATGTTTTATAAAAAAAAACAAGAAATCACCTATCGAAAAGAAATACATTCGATACTTATTACTAAAGATGGAGTGAACTAAAAGTGTCATTAATAAAATAATGTCGTAACTATGACATTGAGAAAAAGTACCGGTAAATAATTTTAATAAAATTTAATCAATAATTCAATGCGTATCAATCGATTTTCAATTCTGTTAGATATATATTATAATCATAGGTCTAAGATGGTAATATTTAATCGATTTAATAAATCTGACAGCTGACGATATCGTTTCATTTAATATTTTCACTGATAATAATTATTACATATATTATGATATTTGTAATGTAAGTTCTTTTTTCAGACACAACAAAGTTCTTATTCGACGAAAGAAACAAAGATCACTGGACTGGGCAAGCACAATGGACGTTACGTTCAAAGGTAAATATGAAAGTCAGGGATACCTTTAATTTCTTTATTAAATAACTATTATAATATAATATATATACATAAAATAATTATAAATAATAAGTTGGAGGATATTCACTGTTGGACACAGGGCTAATAGATTTTCACGATAAACTGGGGGAGTCCAGGAGGGCTATTTGTCGGGGCTGTTAGACGATCAATAAAATTCGAGACATAACGCATTATTTGAATTAATATTGAATTTTTAACCGACTTTTAAAAAAAAGAGAATCTCAATTCGGTTGTAGATATTTTTTTTAATGGATGTTCACGCATTACTCCGTCATTTATGAACCGATTTGAAAAATAATTTTTTTTTTGAAAGGGTACCTCCAGATTGGTCCCATTTTTATCAAAATTCAGTTCTGACGATGGAATCCTGGGGATTGAGAGAATTACTAAAATATTGACGGGCCGGTTGGCGTAGTTGGTAAGATACCCTATCTATCACGCCGCAGGTCGTGGGTTCGATTCCCACTCAGGACAGACATTTGTGTGCATGAACATGTCTGTTTGTCCTGAGTCTGGGTGCAATTATCTATAATATATATGTATTTACAATAGATAAGTAGTATATGTATTATTATATCAGTTATCTGGCTTTCATAGTACAAGCTCTGCTTAGTTTGGGGTCAGATGGCCGTGTGTGAGGAATAGTGTCCCAGAATATTTATATTTTATATATTTTTTATATTATTATAGGCATAAACATAGCGATTTTGGTATCGATTAAACTTTAATATAGTCGATGGATAGAATTGAGTTGAACATCTCTAACCGGTAAAGATGTCGGCGAAGTAGTTTCAATATTCATTTTGGATAGCAGCTTGTCCGTTTGATACAAATATTTGCAACGAATACAATAGGTATATGCGAAGAAAATGTTTTAATCGAGGGAAAACTTTTAAAATATTGTTTTATGATTTCTATTTCTATTCGGTCATTTTTGAAAATATAGCCCAGTTTTTTTTTACTTGGATAGATATCTAAATAAACTTGAGAATACTCACTTGTTATAATGAATTCTTCACTATTCCAGGTTGCAGCCCAGCTCAACACAAAAGTGGCGAAAAACATCATAATGTTCATGGGCGATGGAATGAGCATTACAACCCTCGCTGCCACCAGAGTTTACCTCGGTCAGAAGTATGGACATCTCGGAGAGGAGCTCAAACTCAGCTTCGAGACATTCCCTTACACTGGGCTTGCCAAGGTATCAAAATGCGATCCCCTATTTTACCCCTTTACGGGTTCAATTTTCGAAACCTTATTACACTGATATCAGTCTAGATCTAGAGTTCTGTGTTTTTTGTATTATCATGTTCAGTTCAAAAACGCCAACTATAAAATAAAAATATCGTGAACGCAATTAGCCAATGATTGCCAGTGAGATTAGAAAAGTAATAAAGTAAATATTTTGTTTTGGATACAAAAGAATAATTGCTGAGTTTAAATAAACTATATTCTCAGCAAACCGACAAAGAAATGGATAGGTAATAGGTAATTTATTTTACGTGTACCTATTTGTATTTTTTGGTTTTGGTAAGGTTATGTCAACAATAAATAATTAATTAATTGTATAAATAATACTTGCAATTTTTCAAACATTATCCAAAAAAACCACTAGTGGCGCCATCTCTTATTACCTACTCATAAAAACATGTAGTGAGAAGTTTGATACCGAATGAGATGGCGCTACTGGTAATGCAACGAGCTGCATCCATCATTTATTTCTAAAATGAAATAAAATATTTTATTAATTCAAATAGTCCTTCAAAGGCACTTCGGAATGTTGCTTTTCTTGAGATTAGCAATTACTCTTTGAAAGTCCTGGAGTCGAGAGCAATTACTCTTTAGGAGTTCATGAAGTCGGTTAAAAAAAATTTAAACTTTATACATAAAATGTATCCTGCAAAAGCGAGCGCTACCCAAGCAATCCCCCATTCAGTTGCTATTCCGATCGGAAAGTACGATTTTATCTCGTTAAATTTAGGCTGATACTGTGTTAGCTACAGAATTCATTTGCTACAATCGATGCCTCATTCCAAATGGAAGTCTGAAATGAGAAAATAGGAACTATCCTATTCAGTAGACTACTCAATCGGTTTGTCTACCCGATCGGGACGGCAACAGAAAAGGTCTGAATAAGGGGGATTGTCGTCATTACATGTTAGTCATTAATGTTAATGCTATAGTATGGATTGGAAGTGCGTTTGAAAACATATTTACTCAATGACCTTACGTTTATTAGATAAGTACTTGCTTACCCGCGTTCCCGGGGATATTTTACTTTAAAAAGTATCCTACATTTTATTCGTAAGTACAATATATCTATGTGCCATAATTCATCCAAATGCATTGAGCTATTAACGGCATGATGAATAAAAAACATACACATAAACTTTAACGTTTATAAAATTACTTTTTTTTACACTACATTGTCGGCAAACAAGCATACGGCCCGCCTGATGGTAAGCGTTACCGTAGCCTATGAACGCTTACAACACCAGACGTATCACTCGCGCGTTGCCGACCCTTCCCACCTCCCCGATGAGCTCTGGCGACCTTACTCACGCGCAGGAACACAACTATGTTATTTGGCTGCGGTATTCTGTAAGGTGGAAGTACTTCCCTAGTCGAGCTGCTCTTTGAGCGACATATCGCTATGCTCTACCTCTCTTCTAACTTACTACCTAAGCTATCAATTCTGTATGCAATTAAAAGATGCCTGACCGCCGGACCACCTATAAATGGCCCTAGGTATATTGATAATTTTTAATTCAGACATACTGCGTTGACCACAACGTGGCAGATTCAGCGTGCAGCGGCACGGCCTATTTGTCTGGAGTGAAGGCAAACAGTGGGACTGTGGGCCTAAGTGCTGCTGTCAAGCGAGGGGACTGCGTAGCTCAGAAAGATGGACATCATTCCATCACTGGCTTGATGGATTGGGCGCAGAGAGCTGGGAAAAGTACCGGTTCGTAAATTTTCTTAGCTATCATTTGTTGGTGAAGCGCTCGTGGCGTAGCTTAATAAACCGTTCTTAACCGATCGGCAAATTTCATTTTGGGCCTATTTCATGCCTCGGAAGGCACGTAAAACCGTTAGTCCCGGGTGTCACTCAATTGCGATAATCGTTAAGCTAGTTGGAGACCTCCTAGGTGGCTTGACAACTCCACCAGTATATAAGTAGGTTGACTACAAGCCTACCTCCACCACTCCGCAGTAGGCACATGCATCAACAAGGAGTATAGTACACTTACATTTTACTGAAGATATTTTACGTCCCATCGAGTCGCATAACCATTAAAAATCTCGGGTAACAATTATAATAATTTCTAAGCAACCCATAATTGGAAGCCATTCAATTTGGTTCATAATTACTTCAAGGTGTCGTGACAACTACTAGAGTGACTCATGCTTCGCCAGCTGCTTCGTATGCGCATTCAGCTGATAGAAGATGGGAGGCAGATAGTGACCTGCCGAAGCATGCTCTCATCTGTGATGATATCGCCATGCAGCTTGTGAATGGACGAGTTGGCAGCAAGATTGATGTGAGTTACCTTTCACTCGACTTGTAAAGCTAAATGGAGTATATATGTGCTTTTAATCTTAAACGAGTCCGAAGTCCGAACCTTCATGAAACTGACAGGACACTGAGTGTTTTTATTTGTTTTGTATAGGCTTGTGTGTGACCATAAACTCACTATGGTAAGTGATAATGTAACCGAAGGTGGTAAGCACATGGAGCCTAGGATGGGAGGAAGGAACTGACTCTCAAGTTCAGCTGCCCGAATACATCATTAGTGATTGTCGACAGAAAAACTTTGGCTTTGCCTTGGTCTTGCTTACGATTTGATTATTGAATTAAAGAACAGTCTTATTTATTTAGAATAATAAATTACAGGTGGTCCTTGGAGGTGGCAGAAGAAACTTTGTGCCAATAACACAAAAAGACTCAGAAGGTTACGCAGGATACAGAAGCGATGGCAAAAATCTTATCAGAGAATGGTTATTAAAAAAGGAATCCCTTGGAGCTGTGCCTAAATACATCTACAATAGACAAGATTTGATCAACTTAGATATTGAGGAATACACAAGTGTCTTAGGATTGTTCTCGTCCGACCACATGCCGTATCACCTAGACAATGATCACAGCGACCCAACGTTGAGTGAGATGACTCAAAAGGCAATTCAGATGCTGTCTAAGAATAAAAATGGATATTTTTTGTTTGTTGAAGGTAAGAATCTTTATTAGGTACTTATATTTTATTCTAATTCATCATTGATCTTGCCTAAGTTTTATTCGGCTTAGTGATATTGTTCTACCCATTTCATGCGTCATCATCTTAATGGTGCTTTTTTACTATGGGATATCACTATGTACATATTATAAAAAATGAGCTTTTGAGCATTAATTGCTATTCTCTATACTTTTATATATGACCATCCATGCCCAATTGAAAAATTCACCTGTGTATCTCGGGATATAATATATATTACATCTCACCTATGTTACGGTGATAATCATAAGGTAAGGCTTAGCGACCCTACTATCCCACTAATAAATTCTCGGCTTAACGAACAATATACATGCATTTTTTTACTATGAATGTTACAGGTGGTAGGATAGACACAGCACACCACGATAGCAAAGCACGTAAAGCGCTAGATGAAACTGCTGAACTAGCTAAAGCAGTAGAAGCGACACTAAGAATGGTGGACATTGAAAATACGCTGGTAGTAGTTACCTCGGACCACAGTCACACAATGACCTATAGTGGATATAGTAAAAGAGGGACTGATATCCTGGGATTTGCTGATAAGGTAAGCAAAGACATAAAAGTACTTAGTGTGAAAATCTATACTAATATTATAAAGAGGTAAAGTTTGTGAGTTTATGACGTTGTGGGGTGTAATCTCAGGATCTACTGATTTGAATTGAAAAATTCTTTTAGTATTCGATAGCCCATTTATTGAGAAAGGCTATAGGCTACTTTTATCCAGGGAAAATATAAGATCCCTCGGGAACGCGGGTAAAACCGCGGGGCGGAAGTTAAATAGTTGTTTATATTTCTAAGTCTAGTTTAAGACTGGATAGTATTCAATTTAGTGTAACTAATGTTATTTTTTTTATTCTAAATGAACAACCTCTTTTGTGTTCTTAGTTCTTAAGTTTGCTAAAACTAAAAACAGTTTATTATGTGTAACGCAACAAGCAAGATTTATAACGTCTAAAGCAATAGTGTCATATAAAATTGAAAATTAGTCGGAAAGGTGTGATTTAGAAGCTACGCTTGAGGGCCAATTCTCTTCTGGGCTTTGTGTATACCATTTTCACTCATATTGTCACTTACCATGGTGCAATTTTAGTCAAATGCAAGTATCCATTGTATAAAAAAGTAAATTTCAAAGTAATTTGATCAGGTACGCAAGCAAATGACCCTTGTAACTTTGTTTGAATGGCTTCACATTGCAAGTGGGTTTCTAGGCACTATTATTCTATGTGTATTTTTTAATTTCCAGTCAAATGCATCAGACAGCCTGCCATATACAACACTCAGTTATGCAAATGGGCCTGGTTACAAGCCTCATAACAATCTTCAGCGACATAACCTCATGTTGGACAATATAAGTAAGTATTCTTTATGAATTTATATCAATACTTACTAAGGGGCTTCAGTCTTTTCGGCCACTGATCTTTTGAACCGAAAAACCTAAAATTTTGTAATATACAGAACAGTTCGCTGATTGAGCGATACATCACACACACTACTCTACTTATAGTGAGCAGTGATTGATGTAAAATCATTCTTCACATGTCGATGTTTCAATTTATTTAATAACTAAATTATGTTATCGATACTACAAATGGAGCGTGCTATGTAAGATTGAAAGTATGTCTTGTCTCCTTTCTACATAGCGGTATCGCGCTTGTATAGTTGTAAGAATTATATTATTATGATAATGGTCATGGCCGGTGTTGTGTCGATATATAAGTTTTTTGCCAAGCACACTGTAAGATTTTAAACTATATACAATTACTGTTTTATTTGGGGTCTTATCAGGTGAGTTGTCATGGTTACAACAAGAGCATTCTTTAAAAAAACCATGTCAAACCCTAATAATAAATTCTGATTCTAAGAAAATCTGTGTTCTATAGTTTATTGTAAGTGAGATGGCGCAAGTGTATCAACACCATGTGGCATGTGGCATGTCATACCAGCGGCTTGCTGACTCCACGGGTTCAAAGTTATACTATCCAGCCTCCTACTGTCGAAATTATGATTTATAAAAAAAAATGTTTAGTTTCATGCTGGTTTTTTTCAGGATGAATGAAAGAATGAAGAGTTGACCTTTACAAAAGCCTTAAACTGATTAAATGACTTGACTTTAACTGTACACATTCAATCCATCTCTTCGGTTGTTCTCTTCCCTTATGTCAATTTACATTCATTTTATATCTCTTTGTTTCAGATAGTATAGAATACGTATACCCAGCTTTAGTACCAATTATTCGGGAAACCCACGGCGGAGAAGACGTTGCAGTATTTGCACAGGGCCCGTGGTCACATCTTTTCACTGGCAACTATGAACAGAACTATATACCCCATGCTTTGGCGTACGCTGCTTGCATTGGGCCTGGCTTGACCAGTTGTAAATGATTAAGTTATAGTACAGTTCTAAATGAAGATAGAAGGTAAAGAAGGGCCGAGAAACTGCGATAAGCTCGCATGCTACGTTTTGACAGTCTTTGTTGAAAGGTTTAGTAATGACTCTACTTTCCTAATTATGGTCGTGAAAATTTGTGATAGTTTGAACATTATATCTTACTAGCTTTTCCGCGCGGTTTGACCCGCGTTCCCGAGGGATCTTGTGTTTTTCTGGGTTAGCCTATAGCCTTCCTCGATAAATGGGCTAACCAACACTGAGAGAATTTTTCAAATCGAACCAGTACTTCCTGAGATTAGCGCGTTCAAACAAACAAACAAAATCTTCAGCTTTATAATATTAGTATAGATAAGTAAAAGTGCGCTTATTGAAACTTTGTAAATAGATTCAGTGAATAAATTTTATTTATAAGATTGCGTCGTGCTTTTTCACAGTATTGAAGTTCAATTCAGTGGAAGCTGCTTATATAAATAAAAATAAATATCCCCATTATTAGTCATGTTTAATATACAGATATTTATTCTCAGAAATGAGAATAGGGAATGAATAAACAATTCTACCTACTCGACTTTATAAATTTACGTCGACAAGTTACAATCTGTTCGTGTGTCGTGGTAGCATCAAATGTGGCTCCGAACGCGTCGTGGTATTTCTTCATTGCCACAACGCATTGTGGTTGAGTATCATGTTTGCCACAATGCTTGATGGCAGTTAATAAAAGTACCATAACATAATTTTGCTGTGGATATTTTAAAGAAACGCGTTGGGGGCTGTTTTCACTCGATGAGAGTCTCTTTGAGCCTAACATCTATGTGTTAGGCTGTTGTACATTGACGCTATATTTTGCTAAATTATAAAATGAACATTCCAGTTTCTATAGGTCTACATTTAGAGTGTGCGTTGATTGTCAGTAAATCAGTCAATCAAATACTGATCTATAAGGTACTTACTTTTATTGATAAGTACTTAAGTACCTACTTACTACAGCATAATCCATAATCTCACTATAGTAAGTGATGTGGCAAAAGGTGGTAAGCACACAAAGCCTAGAAGGAACTGACTCTCAAGTGCAACTGACGGAACAAACCGGTACGTGTAGAGTGACAGATTTTCAACTTGAGGGTGGTAGCCAGCCAGGAGGGTACTAAAAAGTACCCTACCACCGTGCATGCTATGGTTTCCTCACGATGTTTTCCATCACCGAAACCTCAAGCTCATATCTCGAGCTATCATTGACATAAAAGTGATATTCTCAAATTTCTGCATTATTATATTTTCTCTATGTCCAGTTTACATTGGAACATTCTATAGTCTTGAGGTCCGATTTTGGTCTTCTAATAACTCTGTATTTATAGTATTTAAGAAAATTGTACAAAATAATATTATTGAATTATGTGTGAATGAATTTTGGGTGAAAGATTTGAAAATTATTTTACCTACAACTTTGTTAAGTAAATTATAATCGAATCATTAAATAAATAAGAAATAGGTAACTATTGTTTAAAAATAATTAATTATATGACAAATAAGTTATTGTTTATTTATGTTTTGTATTGGTTATTTAGCTTTTATACTATTTTTTATACCTAACAAATAAATAAATAAACAAATTTATTTACAACAAATATTTAAAATCAATGTATAAAATACAAACTATGATATATAGAAAACATTCTCAAAGCCCTCGCTGCTGTCGATAGGCAAGGTTCCCAACAGGCTGGCAGCGTTCCCTTTTTAGATGGCCAAGCTTATGCGTAAAAAAATTAAGTTTTCCGTATTGATGTTGATAAACAACCCACTGTATTTGATATATTTATTCTAAGATAAATTCTAAAATTAAACTTTTTGATTTTCTTATACACCCCGCTGCCCCATATGACTAGTTTCATAAGTACATACAAATCCACCCACAATTATTGAAACCCCCGTAAATCCGTAGGATTTAGGCCGCATTCACACCAAACGTATTGTCAGCAGCCGACTGTGATCAGGCCCACTGAAACTACGCATAGCGTAATAGCGCCGGTGTAAATGTATGGAAAAGCAGTAAACTCGCTCATAATCGGCAGCTAACATTACGTTTGGTGTAAGCGCGGCCTTATGGGAATTTTATTATGAAAATGAAAATAGCTTAGTTCCCAGAAATACAAAATTAAATAAAATTATTTTAGCGGAACCCTAAAAATATCGTAAAACAACAGGACACAAACCTACTACACGAAATGCACCACTATATATCATATCTTTTTTGACAAGGGTATAAGCTTCCGAAAGCTCATGGCTCAAAGATATGTTTGTACTACTTGAAGCTTTCAAGGGCTCAAGTTTTGATGACATTTAACTATTACACAATAACTAAATTTAAGGTAGTATTATGCTCATAGTATGCATTCTCTTTATTTAAGGATCAGAAATAGTCATTAGCTCCAGGAGCACAATTCTGAAGTTCCGTTGAAAATTATAAATTTCTACTATTATTAAAAATGCGAAAGTGTGTTTGTTTGTTTGCCCTTCTTTTACGCAGCAACGGATCGACATGATTTTTTGCATAGGAATGCGGGTGAAGCCGCGGCTTGGAACTAGTTATATACACAAACCTTCCTCGTTTAATTATCTTTGTATTAGTGAAATCCATATCAGAATCTGTTGCGTTTAGAAGAAGTAAAGTTAAAGTCAAAGCCATTAGGAAGGCACTTATGAGCGTCGAAGCTACTGAAGTTACCACCAATTCGGAAGTCGCCTTCAACTGAGAAGAACCGGCAAGAAATTCAGCAAGTAAGCGGAGAAACAGGCAAAGGTAGATAGCGAGTTTTTTTATACTATTTAGAGATATCCCCTGTAAGTACCACAATTTACTACGGTTGTAGTAACCATTTGGACATTCGTGACTCTCGAAACGTAAAAATAAACGGTCACATTATTAGGGTACTGAAATCAGGTCATCGATGATCTAAAAATGGGTCGCTTTCATTTAATTGAATCTTTCTTCAATTGTTTTTTTTTACAAACGTTGACATGATAGCAATGAACATGGTAATACGAGTTGAATAGGGCGATAAATCGGCTTTTTTACCGTCATATAATTCAAAAATATCGCCATTCTAGAATTTGTCCCAAAGTATAAGTAGGTCAGTATAACGTACCTAACATAGGCTTAGAAAATATACCATCTAAGTTAATAAATAGGATCCACATAAAGATTAGCATTATTATTAGATACTAGCTGTCCCCCGCGGTTTCACCTGCGTTTTCAACATAAAAAGTAGCCTATATTCCTCAATAAACTGCCTATTTAACACAAAAATATCAGTGTCTTAATTTCAGACAAAAATCCCATATTTTTCTACGCAATTTTCTTTTTTTTTTCGTAAGAAACTTCAAATAAAATTTATAAGAAAATTTATTTAAATTTACCTCTTCATCCAAAGGTTGTCTGGAATAAATCACTTTTTAGCGATAAGGCCGTCAATAATTGTACTGTAAATACGTTTAAGAGTATTTCTTATTATAGTAAACTGCTTTTTGGTGTACAATAAAGATTTATTTATCTATATATAAATGCTAAAAATCGTTCACGATTAAAGTTTCAATACTATTGTAAAATAAAAGCTATTTTTATTTCTTAATTCATGTTAAAAGCAAGCTCTACTTTAGCTTATAAAATTCCAGTACACAAAAACATTAATCTCTAAGTGCCTACAGTGAGTTCAGTTCAGTAGCTTCACACCCCTAGCTAGGGGTGGTTGTCGGTACTCTCGTATAGATCTACACTACGCGTGTCAACTCCGAGCGTGTAAACCATTTATAATAATATTATTATTACGTGAACAGTTATAGTGTTTAAATTAAAATACTTACTATGGGTAAGAATTTGTGTATCTTGACTCTTCTTTTCACGACGAAGACCTTTTGGTTCACACCGTTTCATATATGTAGTGGATTAAAAAATATATAATATTCTTTAAAAATATACTATCGGCAATTTAAAACTGGAACAATATAAAACAAAAAAAAACAGTTATAAAATTATTTTAGTGTATAAAAAGTGATAAATATAGGATGGGGCCTCTTTCTTATTATAATTATCATTGGGATGAGGATAATTATAATAAAAGCGTGAAACACCTACCCCAATTGGGTTTAAAGTACCTAATCTGATCACGTAAACATCTGTTGTCTATATTTGACTTTCCAAATACTAGACAATACGTCTTAACGAATTGTTTTGTTTCATCAGCCAATATAATAAAATTGTGACCGTGTTTTATTTGACAACAGACTTGGAGTATATACATGCGGAATGAATAAATAATATTTTTTTTAAAACATGATAAACTTAATAAACGTTTTAGTGTGACTTCTACCATCCATACCATAATAAAAAAAAACCGGCCAAGTGCGAGTCGGACTCACCCACCGAGGGTTCCGCACAAACTTCGTCCATCGTTCGTCCATCACGGGAAATGTACAATTTTATTTATTTTATTTTTTTATCTTATTTGAGATTGGCCAATTAAGCTAGACCTCTAAATTGTATCAGCGCCCATACAACTCAGAGGTCTTTATTAATTGGCGTTACTATGTATGTATGGGGACACCCTTTCATTTGCAACTTTTTTTATATTTTGGAATTTTTCCTTTATTTGTGCTGTAAGACCTTGCTTTTTGCCAAATTTCGTGATTCTAGGTCAACGGGAACTACCACAAAACAAATAAAAGGGCAAAAAAATCGCGTTTGTTGTATGGGGTTTTAGTAATTGTTGTTATAGCGGCAACAGAAATACATAATTTGTGAAAATTTCAACTGTCTAGCTATAGTGGTTCTTGAGATACAGCCTGGAGACAGACAGACAGACGGACGGATGGACGGACGGACGGACGGACGGATAGACAGCGAAGTCTTAGTAATAGGGTCCCGTTTTTACCCTTTGGGTACGTAACCCTAAAAAGCATAGGATAATCAGATTTGACAAGGCCGTGTTCTTATTCTTATTCTTATTTTCGGCCAGGATATTGAAAATAATATAAATGGCCAGTAACTATTAGGGTATGATCAAAAATAGAAGGAGGTCGTATAGTTCATTGCTTATCGTTAAATCACGTTTGATTAGATTTAAACATTAAATAATGCAGGAATAATATTTATCAAAAGCCTAATAGTACATACAATAATATAAGTGTATTATAGATATTTCTTTAATTCTTCATCCACTTCAGAATGTAACAAAATTGTAATAATGAAAGTGTTCTGTTATGAAATAAAATACATGAATGCTTATTTTCCATAAACTTTAACCGAATGTGTTGGTAATTCAAAATAAATAATATTTTGTATGGGTCATATGAACTTTTTTAAAAAATGTAATCCCAAAACTGGAAATAAATTAATAAAACAATTTTTAATTTTACATAACTCGATTGACGCCATATTTTTTTTTAACTACCTACAGCATTAATTACACAAATAACCATGGCAGGCTTTATACCAAAAAATAAAGTTAAAAATAAAATGCCCACGGAATAACTTGAGGCATTTAAAATATTTGTAGTACTTAGCCAGGAATAAAAACATGAAATTCTATGTAAATTACATGACGCGCGACGGTCGAAAGGGGACCAAACATTTTTATCATGGGATATTTTAATTATGCGGGGTTTATAAAATAATTTATGAATGTAGCTGGTAACGTAATCTCAACATTGGAAGATTTTTCAAATCCCTTGTAATCAATGTGTGGAATTTGCTATGATTCTTTCAAATCCCTTGTATATATCTTCCGTGTCACGATGGGTATAATTTATATACTATTTCCAGATGGCATAAATTTCGAAACCTATGCTGGATTCGTCATGCTGAACTTAGGGACCAAAATAACATATGAGTGAAAATATTAATTCCGTTACTTAGCTCTGTGGTTGTGACGTCGGATGCCGTGATACCAACCTTGTTTGGAATCCTATAAATCGCTTGATCTCTCGGTGAAAAATGGCAATAATTCTATATTTTAATGTGATTTTTTTATAAGTATTTAGTTTTGGGACGCGCATTCCATTCGCCAAGGGGTTTAATGTTAAATTGAAACCACAGACACGATTATTTTTCTGTATTAGGTGGATATTTAGCTATGTAATATTTTCAAGAGGTTTCGAACGATTTTGAAGGAATCTCAAAAAATTCAGCCGGTATAAAAAATATATTATTATATACCTAATAATAATTAATTTTGCGACGAAAAATTTCATAACTTTGTAGGTATACAAGTACATATATTTTTTAAAAAATCGGCTACCGCTGAAAACTAAATGTGGCTGTATAGCGTAATTTCATAGTCACTTTTACATAATATAAAATAATAGTCAATGATATTTGCATTGTTTAAGCTTCACTGTGGTAAACAAAAACAAAGTATTCCAACATTCATTGTTCGTAGCCAATCACGCGTCTCGGTTTTTAAACGTTAACATGGATCCACGTGATTGGCCCAAGGTATATGGCCCCATATCATTTCCATCCACAGTGATTGGATCATTGTGAGTGGTTCTTTATACACAGCGGTATCTATGTATGTGTATGAGCATGTATTAGTTGTTTTAGTGTTTTTTTTAAGCTATTGTATAGCTTTTATCGCGGGCTTTGAGCGCGGCGACCGAATCAAGAAATTCATAAAACCTAAGACGAGCTGCTCCGAAATCGGACGAATACGTAAGCAGCTGTTTGTGATAAAGTATAGGTATATATTAATATCAAAGAAAAAACTTGAATTGATATCAAAGAAAAAAAAATACTGCATAAATAAAAAATAAATAAATAATTATAATTGCATAAGTTGATAAAAAATGCTATGCATTAGCTTTACCGCGGCAGTCCCCGAGTGCCACACGTATTTTTTTTTTTTTTTACTTTCTATAGGCTTGTGTTTGACCACAATTTCACTATGGTATGTGATGATGTGGCCGAAGGTGGTAAGCACACAAAGCGTAGAAGGAACTGGCTCTCAAGTGCAGGTGCCGGAACACACCAATAGGTGTTTGGCGACAGACTTTCAACTTTAGGGTGGTAGCCAGCCAGGCGGGTACTACAAAGTACCCTACCACCGTGCTATGGTTTCCTCACGATGTTTTCCTTCAGCGAAAGCTCAAGCTCATTGTAGGATTCGAGCCCACGACCTTCGCCGCGGCGTCCGACGTCACTACCACTGAGCTATCATCGCATTAAAAAGTACAGTGGTAGTACAGTAGTATTAACTTAATTTGGTTTTTATTATTTATATTATGGACCACAAGCCGAACGTGGTAAGCACGTGTGGGAGCTGGAGCACACCAGCAGTACCGGTAGGTGCTTGGTGATAGATTTTCAATTTGAGAGTGGTAGCCAGCCAAGCGAGCACGGTCATCACCGTGTTATAGTTTCTTCACGAAGATTTCCTACCCCAAGGCATTTGAATACTTTGACGTCATTATTCGCTTTTTAGGTATTATTTTATTATTAGCTTGCTATAGTGGCATCGTTCTAATGAAATAAAACAAAAATTAAGTAGTTATTCATTGTCATATACCTACAGATTACAATTTTTTCATTGATTTAAAACTCATTAGCTTATTTAGGTACTTGATGAAGGTAAAATATTGAATTATTCATAACCCAATATCCACGGAGTAAGCCAAATCTTCGTAAGTTCTATCAGTTGGCATACGTCCAAAACACTCAACAACAGTGTCGCTATTTTATTATTATTTATTTGTTTTGATTAGAGCGGCGGCAACTGTGATAACAAACGACCTATTCAATGGGGTAGAACGAGAAAGAATTAATTGTAAAGCTGAGCAAGACGGCCTTCCATCAGCTGACTTGGAAGTTCACCAAAAGAACTCCATCCATTAGGTTTCTGAGAAACAAAGCTCTCTTTTTACAAGCAACTCAATATCTATCGATGTGGGAACAAGACGAAGCAGTGGACAAGACACCTTATACCAAAGGATTAAACTCTATTTTGGGTGAATTCATGATGTCTTATGATGGCCATTAGATCAGTATAGGTAGCCAAAGTGGACGTTAGGTCCTTTATAGACAATTTTACGGAGATTTCGACTGATGAAGTAAAAATTAATTATAGTCTAACTGTAAATATAGGTATTTACAGTTAGAATATAAAGTAGCTAAATTAATCCGTAATTATTCGAGGTACATACTTCAAGTGCTGAGTTACTAGAAGGAGTGTGGCATAAATGCTATATTAGTACTTTGGCATCTACTGGAAAACAACATAATAATAGGTCCCACAAAAATCAATATGGTTTGACCCAATTACAAGAAGATCTGTAATGTCTATGAATGTCTTCTGGTGAACAGCCTTCCGTGAAGCTCACCAACCACACTGTCACAACTAATGTTACAATAATTAAAATAATATAATATTCATGCTTCTAAATATTGTTTGTAACTGATTTCTTTATTGTTTAATTATTTATTTATTATTGATGTGTGCGGCGACCACCCACGAGACTCTCATGCAGGCTAATTAAATATCTAAGTATATTGTGCTATCGTAAATAAATATATATTTAAAAAAAACTTTTTGTTATACAACGTGTTACAAAATACCCCGTAAAAAATATAATAAATTATCAAAGCCAAAAATTTTGTTAACCCTAGTAAGCTGTCATGTTAGAGAACCAAATTATTTAACAGAAAGGCCTACGTGCCTATTTTACCAAATGACACGTATACATGCACATTACATATAATTGCGTCTGTGTGTATGGCGCAGTTACGCACACATTTTTGGCTTAGATTCCGAGCGAGCGTTGTTTGCGAACCTACTATCTATAGGTAATAATTCTATGGTTGAAACGCCATCTGAACTGGATATGGCCACCGACGCCTATGGACTGTAGCAATACCACGGGAACCATGTGCCAACCTTTATAAGTAACTGGGTAACTGTCTCGGCTCAAAATTACGTGGGTAGATCATTCTAATTCGATGGAGTAAATAAAGATTTAACTGCTCATATAAATAAAACAATGTATCTTTACGTCTTCAAACTGAACGGCGTAAAACTGCGCCCTTTTATTTGAGCTATCAAAATTTTATTCTATGTATGATTTAACTTATGTCTTTGACTATAAAAGTAGCTGCAAATTATAATAGAATCTGTGCCTTTTGATCGTCACTTCCCTTTCATCCATAAGTAGTTAAATTAGGTTTTGATTTAGCTGATATTTAAAAATAAAAAAAATGATTCCCATTGATTTCGGAAACGAGCGTTTATGTGTGCAACGATTGCTTTTAACAGCCTTTGCTAGTTTTTGTCGTTTTTAGGGTTCCGTACCCAAAAGTTAAAAACGGGACCCTATTACTAAGGTTTCGCTGTTTTTCCGTCCGTCTGTCCGTCCGTCTGTCCATCTGTCTGTCACCAGGCTGTATCTCAAGAACCGCGATAGCTAGACAGTTGAAATTTTCACAAATTATGTATTTCTGTAGCCGCTATAACAACAAATACTAAAAACAAAATAAAATAATTATTTAAGGGGGGCTCACATACAACAAACGCGATTTTTTGCCGTTTTTATAGATAATGGCCTTCGTGCGCGAGTCCGATTCGCACATAGCCGGTTTTATTTACTTTGGTTAGGTTTTTGTTTGGCTAATCTCCGAAACTCTTCATTTTTAAGCACAGTTTTTAACCACAGAAACCGCAAATAGCTAGTTGATAAAAATATATTTTTACCACCCAACTTGATTTATATTCTTTTTTTGCAGCGGTACCAAACGAAAAGAGCGAAGACAAAGCGCCAACCTGTGGCTCAAGGCTGCGGAAATGGTGCGGAAGTCGCCGATGTCAGCTATGGCGGCTGCTCCTTTTGCCATTTATTCCGATCCTGGCACTCATTGTTCAGACCACGCTATCTTTGAAGAGTAGCATCACGAATGGGAGAGACGTGGCTGACGTGGAAGAACAGGTAAGACCGCTAGTACCCGGTTTGTTTGACCACAGTCTCAATATGGGGAGATGATGTGTGCCGAAGGTGGTAAGCACACAAAGCCTAGAAGGGAACTAGGTCTAAAGTGCCACTGCCGGAACACACAGGTATAGGTGTTTGGCGACAGATTTTCAAATTGAGGGTGGTGGCCAGCCATGTGGGTAGATACTATAAAGTACCCTACCACCGTGCTATGGTTTCTTCACGATGTTTTCCTTCACCGAAAGCGCAAGCGCATTATAGGATTCGAGCCTACGACCTACTGAGCTATCATTGCCTTAAAAATTTAATGTTGATGAATGTCCTTTTAAGTATTTTTTTTTTACTAGGTACATACTATTTAACTATCAAAATATATAAAACAGTAACCAGACAAGTAAAATATCTAAATCTTCTGTAAGCAAATACTGTCGTACGTATCTCAATATTTTCCAGTGTGGAACGGATAGTAATTTATTTCATGTCAGTTTCCATCACGCTCACCGTCAATGGACTACAGTTGATGTCATAGAAATTCATGAAAATGTAAAATTTCTCGTTGTTGGAAAACAATCTACATTTTTTTTTACAATTTTCTTTTTGGTAAACTTTTGGTTATTTGCGCCATGTTTAAATTAAGTGGTTATGAATATTGATGAAACGGTTCAGTAATTTTGTCACTTTCGAGTGTTTTAAACATCAGTCAACCGGTTAGTTTTTTTTCTATGGGCCCTAAAATTGATTTAGTAATGCTATAGGTAATAGTTTGTTCCATTGATCATCAGGTCAGCAGAGCGACGGAACTTGGCAAATTGGTCACAAGGCTGCAGCAGGAACGTTCCGAAGTAGCCTTTAACATCTTCACAAATGGGAGCACATTAAGGTTTCTACTTTTGAATATAATAAATTTATTTACAACAAATATTTACAATCAATGTATAAAATACAAACTATGATATATAGAAAACAACTTCAAATTATTATTATTTTCTTGATTTAACTAACTAGCATGTTAGTTACCTTTAGTTAATTTCTAATCCGAATTGGCAATTTGACACATTTTATTACATTTCTGCCAATTGGAATGACCTACGCAACATGGGGGCAATTAAAGTATCTCCATCTATCGTCGGCGGGCTATGAAATTATCGCAAGTGCATTGCTCGTGCGTTCACTAAATTTGCTATTTACGAGCATTTCACATCCCGCCGATGCTGTGTTCATTTAATAGCTATAGAAAGGGATAAAAATCTGGGGCTGCAGATAAATATTACTTACATACGTACACACGGCTTTTCGATGAAGCAAATTTGCATGCTGAGAAGGCACGTGAATCCGCATTGGGCCCGCGTGGTCAACTCTATCTCCCTCGTTAGTAGGGGAAGTTCGTGTTTGTGACGTATATGATCACACAGAGCTCCTATTTTTTATACGGTATAGTCGGCAAACAAGGATACGGTCCGAGTGGTGGTAAGCGGTTACTATAGCCATATTGACGCGAGCAACACCCAGGGCATCACTTACGCCTTGCTGACCATTCCTACCCTTCTCGATGAGCTCTGACGACCTTACTCACTAGCAGGAACACTGTAGTATTCTATAAGGTGGAGGTACTTCCCCAGTCAAGCTTCTCTTTGAGCGAAAACGTGCAAGAGTTCCTCTTTGAGTAAATAAACAAATTTGACACTGTTATTTGCAAACAACTATGAATCTATTCAGTGAGTTACTCACACAAATTGCTTACATTAGACATTACCTTGCGGAACCATTTAATGTAATAACCATTTGTTTTAGTGTACTGTGTTTATAATATGTGTGTTAGATAGTTCAGAGATATTCTCGCTTTCTTGTTGGTTCTATCTATTTATTTGACCTTGAGTTGGTGAGGTCACGTGCACTTTGTTACTCTTGATAATAATAGGGTATTTATAATATTAAAAAAGGTAAATGTATGATTTAAATTCATGTACCTAATCAAGTTGACATAGACTTTGACGTCATACTGCGGTCTAACTGTAGCATTGTGTGGACATATTTTAAATTGCACGCATATTTATTCCATTTATGTTTCAAATCTATTAATTAGCTAGGAAGGAAAAATATTTAGGCTTTATTACAAACTAATGTTGAGGCACGGGGTTCGGGGATGTCGAGACTAAATAAAAGTTTAGGAGTAATAATAAGTAGGCATATTATTCACATCACAAATACAGATTTACTGATAATAAAGATTACCCCGTGACTGGCGAGACGGTGCATTCGACATAAAGTATACATTATAGGTAGATACGTAATACAATGTAGTCGTGTGTCCCTATACTAATAAAGAAAAATAAGTTCCTTACATATACCCTATTCCTAAGGCTTGAACCTCCCCTTACAAAGTAGGAATTTCGGTCAAAGTTGAGAGCACTTTGGTGGACTTCCCATGTCTTGATATTTTGTATGGTTTCTTAATTATATTTTCGTTCTACCTGAACTCATCGAAAAAAACACCATTGGCTTACTTATTTTTGTTCGTTTGTTTTTTTTTAACACGTGCGTCCACTTTGCAATATAAGATATATAATAAATTTATTTTGTGCAGATCCAACTTAAGCCAGCGCTTCTCAGGGACAGACAGTGCCATAGATCAGATGGGTGACCTTCCAATTCTCATGTTCAAGAATCGTTCTAAGCCTGTAAATGGTGACGTCTTCAAAAGAGAATTGAGGGAATTGAGGTAAGTCAGTTTTATTAGTAAAAATTGCGCCATACAATTCTGTTCTCAGAAGTTGTTTTTGTAGGTTTTTGCTGTAGTACACAAATTTGAATAAGTAATGATTAATTCTCAAAATATCCGGCATAAACGGCCATATCTTTTGATTGCGTTGACTTAGAAGTTTAATTTTTTCACAGCTTCAAGATATTGCAAATTTGAGTATTTGATATTAATTTCAACTTGATACCTCCCTCCACTCGTTCCTGAGAAAAAGGTCTTGACAAAAGACAGACAGACAGACGGATAACGATGTGATCCTATAAGGGTTCCTTTTTTCCTTTTCAGGGTTCCGTACCCTAAATATATAGGTGCTTTTTTATCTACGATTTAAATTGACTTTTAAACTAAAGCCACATCCCATCCGTTTCCATTAAACATCAATAAAATGCAATCAGATAAACTCGTTCAATGATCAAGCTATCAATCTTACTTAGGTGGAACAAATGTCACAGCTTACAACAGCTTTGTAACTGTGAAGTACAAACAAATAAATCCAATTGGTTTTTATTTGTTTACTTATTTCGAAATTAGAACTGATTCTTCCAATCAAAGCGCCGAACTCTTTGCAAATGTATTATTACTCCGCTGGCCCTTAATTAAGGTTAGATTTAATAATGAAGCAACTGTGTTTATTAGACTATACTAGCACGTCGTGTGCGTGAATTGTTTCACCTGGTGAAACAATTTAATAATGTCTGTAGATAGAGACGAATTGAATTGAATGTAATTAATTATGCGTGCAGAGCGATCTATTTAATTTTCATTAGTGAAATAACTGATACACAATAGTTTGTTTTGATTGAAAATCGAAATCACCACCATCATCAGCCTATGGACGTTCACTACTAGACATAATAGTTGCTACAACTTCTGATCCTCAACTTTCCGCATCCCTCCGCCCCTGTCAGATTTCACAGGTCATCGGTCCACCTAGTGGCCGACTCAAACTTCGCCTCCCTTTACATGGTCTCCAGTCAAAATCTCGTCACTCCCACTTCCGCTTCAGCTTGCTTATTTTCAGTATTATGTCGGTTATTTTAGTTTTAATGCCAGATCTCGTTGTTTCGAATTCTGTCCTTATGATATAGCCCTTTTCATTGCCCGCTGAGCAACTTTAAACTTGTGAATCAGAACAATTATTTTCTCAGTGACCACGTTTTAGTGGCATAAGTCACCACAGGCAGGATACACTCTTCAAATACGTTTGATTTAAAACTTCGGAGTTATGGCAAGTTAATTCCAAGACCCACTCGGCTATAGATACAACAGCGTTATATAGACACCACAATTGATTGCCAATCGACTTGGCATCGCTGAAGTGAATACAGAACAGCCCAGGTTTCGACGGCTTTTCGTAGTCCACGTATGCTAGACATAAGGGCCGATTGTGCTCTTCTATTTTCTGTATTATCAGCCCTAGAACTCTTGCCTGCATCTTTGATGACCTTCATAAGGTTATTGGATGTCTGTTCAACGTTGCCGGAGGAGATTTTCAGCATATCAAATTAGTTTTCGAGTTTCTGGGTCTAAAGTAAATGTCTCAATGTGCAACATTTTGACTTTAAAAGTTCCTTCTACAGTTTATTTCTAACGATTGAAAAGCTATGCGTTCTTACTTCGGTAAGTCCTAACAAAATTGTTTGAAAATAAAAATAAGAGTGCTTCTTTAATAAGGTCGCGTCCAAGGAAGATCGATCACAAGCAAGAAAAAGTTCTGCAATTAAACTTTACTAAGAAAATATTGTATGTAGGGTGAATATTTGCGGATCATAGTATTTCTTTTCAAAATTAATCTAATGTTGAATTTATACTGAAAAACTTTTACTATGTTATATGGATCTCTAAAAAAACTAATAGAAAACTATTCAACATAAAATTTAAAAATGTATCAATTTTAGTATATTTTTTAGGAGGAAATTGATTGTAGAAAGGTAGATTTGTCAACAAGTCTGACTTAATTTGATCTAGACACATGGCAGTGTATCAGTCATGTTCGAAAAAGAAAAGGGCACATCTAGTTCTATAAAATAGAACAACTAGCAAAGTTAAATTTTAAGCTTATATTTAATAACACCTCGTTAAATATAATGCCCTGGGACATTCCTCACACACGGCCATCTAATCCCACAGTAAGCAGAGCTTGTACTATGGAAAATAACTAATATACTACATTTTTCTTAACAGACTCAGCAGAAAAAAAAGTGGCATAGTAGGTAGGATAACCAACCACGCCAACCGGTCCTTATTTATTGACTATTCAAACTTGTCGAGTTATAAATTCAATATCAAAGAACAAAGGGAGAGGCAGATTGGCAGAGAGTTCCAAAGTACCCATCTAGCAATTTTGATTAAAACCGATGAGGTTCCAACTCACATCCTCATTTATAATATTAGGAATGATAATATTATAATACTGGCGTCCCGCGGTTTCACCCGCGTTCCCGAGGGATCTTATGTTTTCCCGGGGTAAAAAGTAGCCTATATGTTAATCCAGAATATATTAAAATATGGTATTCGACCACAAAGAGTAGATCATGTGATGCTCTACAATTATGACGTCACAAGTTAGTAATACAAAATCCCATATAAACCTATCGTTTAGATATTTCAAAAAAGTGTCATTTTATAGACCCATTTCTTGGCCTACTTTACATATGTCATGTTGTCAACTTCTCGATATCAGCAACAGTCATTTTGTTTTTTTTTTTTATATATTGACAGTTTTCTACGAATATCATAATGACTTTTTTCTAATACCCCATAATGGATATAATCGCACCACACCCTACCACGTAATGGTGTTTGTATGGCTTTCGCATCATCGTTAGAATCCACTATGGGACCACTCTTCATAATAGATCCCACAACAGCTGAACATTAAAAAAACATTATTACGTTATACTGCCTTCAGTGTAACGTAATATATTTTTATGTTTTTTTAATGTTATAGAGTTGCTGTCAAACTATAAAATAAGTATGGAAGGTCGAAGTCAGTGGCTAAAGGGTTTTAAAAGTCAACTTTAAAGTGAATAAGATATTTTGTAGGTAATGCGATAAAAAACACACTTTGATAAAAAACATTAGTCTTAAAGACGGGCTAATTCCGTCACATTTGCAGCTTCATAAACGATTTATATCTGAATTGTGTTTTATGCTGTGATTGTTGTAAATATTAATAATAATTTGGTGGCAGATTTACGGTTTATAAAATCAATACAATATGAAGCATATATGAAGCTGCAAATGTGGCGAAATTAACCCGCTAGAATTATTAAGTAATCTGAATTTGATTTTACGTACGCTTCGATTCAGTCGTATCCCATGACACCTCGCTCACTAGTTTATTTATTATTAGCCTATTTAACAAACAAGATTATTTTTTTATTAGTTGAAGTAATTACACGTATAACATAATATAAATAACCTATGAATAAGCGATAAAAAGGTATTCTGTCATACAATAAAGTTCGACTATCACTGCAATAAGTAAATTTTAGTCTTTTGATTTCGTCTCTGTAAAAAAATCTAGCTTTTAACAAAATTCAGTCGGAGGCATACTTGCATTTTATCATATCAGATTGAATGAGTTTTACAGAGATTTTTAGATTGCTTTTTTACGCAGTCGGGTTTAGTATTTCGTTTTATTTTTTATTTCCTTTTTGGCAATGGTTGTGTAGGTAATATAATTCTTAAATGGAGCTTAAGCCTTTAATATGGTCGCGGAGGTATTGGATATTTCGTATTCTACGGCCGCCATTTTGATTTTATAAAAATAAAACCTAGCCTATAACCATTGCATGGTTTAGACAAATCAATGCATCATTCAAGAAAACCTATCCAGGCATTGGAGATGCTATGAGGTTATAAAGAATACCTCATATAAAGATTCGCGTAAAAAACAGGGTAAAGACCATTAACTTTTGAATTGAAAATAAGTTTTCGATCACAAACTGAATCGACTATAGTAGGTACTTATCGTATTTTTCCTTGAAACTCCAGTCATCAATTTTTTTCAGATATTTTCAGAACTACAGTTTTAGCTGTAAAAGGTAACTCATGCAAAACGACCACTTTAGCCCTTTATTTGATAAAAAGTCCTATTTATATAAATAAAATGATCAAGGAACTATTAGACTAATTATAATTTTTATAAGATTTTGGTATAAGCTGAAAATTCCTGTTCATTATTCCTCTCACGTAAATTCGTTTCCATTTAGTTTGCCTAGCTTCAAATTGGGTCCCAAGTAAATGTTTATTTCACAAACACACCATCGCTTTGGCAAATCCGTTCAGCGCTTTTGATGTTAATTTTGCCATGGGTGTATACATAATTAAATATCTACTTGTACGTACAAAACACGGTGCTCTTTTTCTATGAGAAACAATACCTAAATTACCTAGGATCTTCTTTACACAAGGCTTTTTAAAGCGATTTTAAAGTCGTAGTTAAATTTGGGTACAGCATTTTTTTTTACTTTGTTTGACCACAATCGTGCACAATTTTATTTAAATTTACCTTATTTGAGGTATTTTTTTTTTACTTTGTATAGGCTTGTGTTTGACCACAATCCCCACCCGTTTGTCTGTCCGTCCGTATGTTACAGCCACTTTTTTCCGAAACTATAAGAACTATACTGTTGAAACTTGGTAAATAGATGTATTCTGTAAACCGCATTAAGATTTTTACACAAAAATAGAAAAAAAACAATAAATTTTGGGGGCTCCCCATACTTAGAACTGAAACTCAATTTTTTTTTTCATCAAACCCATAAGTGTGTGTTATTTATGGATAGGTCTTCAAAAATGATATTGAGGTTTCTAATATCATTTTTTTCTAAACTGAATAGTTTGCGCGAGAGACACTTCCAAAGTGGTAAAATGAGTGTCCCCCTCCCTGTAACTTCACTAAAATAAGAGAATGATAAAACTAAAAAAAATATATGATATACATTACGATGCAAACTTCCACCGAAAATTGTTTTGAACGAGATCTAGTAAGTACTTTTTTTTTAATACCTCATAAATCGTAAACCGCAATTTACCTTTCATTCAATCAACTCAAATATATAATTTCCTTCTCCGAAAGCTCGAGCTTATTTTAGATTCAAACTCACGACCTTCGTCATGGTATTTAACGTCGCCACCACTGAGCCATCTTTGCATAAATCTTCTATCAAACTTAAATTCAATTGAAACCCAATATAAATTATTTACTTACACGAAGATATATCATTATCTTGGCTCACCATATCTTAATATATATATTTCTTGTGTGCGTGTGTATGTGACTGAACTCCTCCTAAACGACTGGACCAATTTTGATGAAATTTTTTGTGTGTGTTCGTGGAGATTCGAGAATGGTTTAGATTAAACGGCTGGACCGATTTGGATGAAATTTTGTGTATGAGTTGGACAGGACAACGTCTGTTGGGACAGCTAGTATACTTATATAAACCACAGTTTCCTAGATTCCTAATATTGATAATATTGTAGGTTTCAAACATAACTGCTCGGTTCTTTTTAATTAATTTACTTAAGTATTACTTATGTAAGTGATCGATGTAAATAATTCAAGTGGATGTCCACATTTTGAATATTCAAAGATATTTTTAAGCTTTTCATATGATTGAAGTGTCTACGAGAGTGATTTATTTATTCATTTTGTAGGTAATGCTCTGTAAGTAATACGCCCAGTCATTGCACACGCAACCAACAGTAGTTGGGCGGAGTATAATACACTCGACTTCGCAGAAGTGGTACTATTTTTGTCGACTTTGTTTTCCACTCGGTTTACACAGCAAGGTCAGCCGTGACCTTCCAGCAGCCACCGCCTGATACACTTTACCACAGAACTATTAGCTCTATGCACTTTACCGGAGTTCGGCGGCGCTTCCGCCTCCCTTCGTGGTCACCACCACGCTGCTTATCTCCCTTACTTGATGCCTTTAAGGCATATGTTACAAATAAAGCACAAATTTTCTCCGATTTAATAGTGCTATGCACGCACATACTACCGATGCGGAAAGCGGGACCGTAAGTTATGCTACAAAGAAAGGGGCAAAAGTTTAATTTAAATTGTATTAAAAGAAAAAATAATGTATAAATACCCACATAAATGAATGAATTATGAAATGTATTGCAATACCTACGCCTTTTGAGATTTTTATCTATCTTAATCCTAACTATCCTAATCCTAACTTTAATAAATGTGAAAGTGAGTTTGTTTGTTACCTTTTCACGCTTAAGCCGCTGAACTGATCGCGATGAAATTTAGTATGCAGATAGCCTATGATACGGAGAAGAACATAGGCTACTTTTTACCCCGGGAAAACATAAGATCCCTGGGGAACGCGGGTGAAACCGCGGGGCGAAAGCTAGTGTAGTATAAAATGTGTTCCATCACGCATCAAGATGAGGCACCGAAAGAAGAAAATATAGTTTCTAAATCGAGGTGTAGGTATTAGCTTTCCCGGGTATTTACCTCAACTAGGTTAAGACGTCACTTCCTCACTGTTCTTGACCTGCGCTCTACGAATGCAATGTCGCAGTGTGAACGCAAGAACAAATATGTGCATTTAATGAACTTGCTACTAGTGAATAGATAGATAGATAACATTTTATTGTTACACCACATATGAACGGAGTAGTGCTTAGTATAAAACATAGCTTACAGTGAATGTAAGCCATTATGTAAGTGTGAATGTAAGCCAAATGTAAATGCCTTATCACTAAAAGTGATCTCTACCAGCCAACTTTTGCATCATAAAATCAACCGTGAATCGTAGGTACAAGTTCACATAATTGTTTTTACTATGGAAAGAGCTTTGTAAAATGATTATGTCGAACAAGTTTCCGTAATTCAATCCTCTTGTTTCACCAGTATTCCAGTGGAATCTAATATTAAGTCTTAACCAATGAAATTGCCGTTTTGTATGAGAATTTCTTTTACCAAAACTATTTATATATTATTGCTATTTTAAGGATAGTTATATGATGCCCATCCTGTCAAATCTACGGCACAGTAATCGCCGAAGTCTATAATTATATAAGGCGTTATTTACTGCCGCTTCCAAGCTGATGTTTTTACGTTGCAAAAAGTAATCGGAACTCCGAAAAAAGAGAAATGAATTGATGCTAGACTCTTTCTTTATCACAATACTGACTAAACCTTGCCATAACACGTTTTGTCTGAGTTCGGATATTGTTTTTCAAGGTAAAATCTTTGATTCTAAAACGGCACTCTTTAAATACTTCGTCGATTCCCGTGCAGAAGAGTGTAACAAAAGGGGCAAGAAACCCTTAAAATGGCAAATTTGGTAAATATTTTGATTACCTTGTCCTATACAATAATTGATTTTTTTCTCTGACAAGCTGTTATCCGGGTTTTTTTACTTTGTATAGGCTTGTGTTTGATCACAATCTCACTGTGGTAAGTGATGATGTGGCCGAAGGTGGTAAGCACACAAAGCCTAGAAGGAAATGGCTCTCAAATGCAGCTGCCGGAACACACCATTAGGTGTTTGGCGACAGATTTTCAGCTTGAGGGTGGTAGCCAGCCAGGCGGCCTGTCATCGATGGATCGCATTTCATGTATTATTTATACTCACTATGGATGTACAACATGAACTATTCTGCTATCAGAGCCAGCATCAATGCAGGAACATCTATGGCAGAAGCAGTCGAATGGTACACCAACACTAATGCTGCTCTTCTCAATCATCTTACTAAGGAAATTAAGGACACCGACAGCAGCACTATATGGAGGCAAGTTTTCTCTTTTCAATGATAACATAACAACGGTGTCATATACAGGATGATTTTTTTGTCCCTGGCCATACTTGCAGGGGTGGAAGTACTCGTCAATATGAACAACTTTTACTATGGGACCAACTCTGATATCTGTATAATTTTAAAACAAAAAGGAAATTTGAAATCCTACTATCCTACTTAATATTAGAAATGCGTAAGTTTGAATTGAATGGATGTTTGATACTCAATCAAGCCAGAACGGGTGAACTGATCTGCATGAAATTTGGCACAGAGATAGATTTTAGTTTTGAATAGCACATAGGCTTCTTTTTATCCCGAGAAAACATAAGATCCTTCGGGAACGCGGGTGAATCGGCGGGGTGGAAGCTAGTAAAGAAATATTTTACACAGAAACAATATCAACAGCTGCATTTCCTTTCTATCCAATCATAGGGTTATATCATCTCTTGTATTATAGTTATTAACCGACCTAGTTTCTCGTGGTGTGATTATTTTCATATTGCGTCATTCTCATCCAATATCTTAAATGGTTGATCGAATATTCTTGTTTGTCGTTTGATTTTAACCTCATTCTCTTGTTTGACATGCATGCAATTTAATTAGAATCTATGAGCTTAGTGATGGCGCGCGTGACGCATCCCATAAACAACAACGATATAAAAGAACAGATTGCTATAGTTATAATGTAATATAACAGAATGAATGACATGGATTTTTTTTGCAATTTTTAATTTTAATTGACGCATTTTCATTTCCATATAATATACAAGACATTTTTTTTATCTAAAAATGTAAAACTTTATTAAAAAAAAAAAAACTAAGTACCTATAACTATAATTAAAACTACACTTAAAAGTATAGATCCGTCTAATCAATGTTAATCTCAATCTCTTCTTGAACGAATACCTACCTGTCACTGTCAACAGCGTACAAAATGATAAGACGGCAATAGTTTTGATCATAGATTAAGTTTGATTGAGCTTTCAGAAACTGTTGGTATGTATGCTCTTGCTATTTTACTTATTTAGTTGAGTGACTTACAACTACCTTTTTAAAAATGATATCATGCTCCTATCCTACGAGCTTCAAGTTTTTTCCTTAGTAGATATTCTGTACATTTAAAGCTATTCCTGTTTACAGATATCTTGTAGGGTTCAAAAACTTGCTCAGGAGCATTGAATGTAAAGGCATTGCATCGGTACTGGGGATTAACTACTTTGCCTGGGGATATTTGCAGCCAAGAGCTTATGAACGGTAATTTCTTTTAACTTATACATAAAAGTTTGCAAATATACAATAAATGTATGATGATTCATCTTTTGTTTTAAAGACTCGACCTATGCCATTTAAATGAAATGGATTTGCAAAAAATGATCAAAAAACCGACTACAAAATATCTTATATTGAATTATCGCTCAGCTCAAACAGGAACTTGAAATTTTTATTCCATAAGTAACGCAGGCATCCAGTAAGGATGGTTTTTTCAAAATTTAACTCCTAAGGGGGCATAGTAGGGACAACCCCTGTTGAAACCGCGGAACAAAAAGCTTCCTTAAATTAAATTAAATTACCTACATAATCCTATTGGAGATCATTAGGGGAGGCTTATGTCCTGCAGTGGACGTCTTGCGGCTGAGATGATGATGATGATGATACTGAAGAGAAATAAACTGCCTGTAATAATAGTATCAGTATGTTCATTATGATTTCAGATATATAGCCCATATGGTTTTAGGAAGGGACCTTTTAGACAACACATTGAACTTAGTGCCTTCTCTTATACCATTACATAAAGATATAAAAGAAGATAGCCCAGAATATCAAGAGTTGGAGAAAAAGTAAGTAAAACACATGTTACTCCATCTTTATATTTATGATTTAGGAATGTCAGTGCTTATTTGTAGGTCGTCTTATTTTCAACGATCATCCAAAGACTTATGGAGACAATGTGAAACAATGGGGAAAAGCAACTAGTTTTTCTGATAAACATACCATTTTAGTCTTACAAGGCCAAATATAATTTCATCTTCGTCATTAAATACAGTAATAAATATCATATTCATGACTAACGATCGACGTTTACGACCATAAAAACAAATTGTATAATGTTTAAATATCTATCAGGTGATTTTATTGCGTTTCTATAAAAATGAAAAATTTCTTATCATAATAATGTGATACGCATTTTATTATCATTTTGTGAAATCGTATGATGAAGGTCTCTTTAAGAATTCATATCGTATTTTTGGCATTTGATATTCTACTTACTACATTTAGTAGGTACTAGTTATTCTGTCACCTTGGTAAATGATGATATTCCTAAATGTTTCCAAAACTTAGTCATTCGTGTTTCAAAGTCAAAGCCATTTATACAGTTTAGGCCCTAGAGGCATTTATGAACGTCGAAACTACTGAAGTTACCACCGATTCGGATGTCGCCTTCAACTGAGAAGAACCGACAAGAATCTCAGCAAGGTAACATTTTCTATATATATTGTTTTTTTTAACAGTCAGATAATATTGCCTTTTCCATTATATGTAAAAAACGCATTAAATGAACAAAAAAGGAAATAACAACAAGAAAAATAAATAAAAAAATAAAATAATGTCCCACAAAAAAAATCCATATAGAATCACGTAACTAGAGGATAGTTTTGGTTATTCTAAGCCGAGATTCATTACCGTCCAAAAATGCACTGTGTCTTACACAGCATAAGCTACAATACGAATTACACATGGCTTTAGCTAGTGAACGCAATCAGCATAAATATTTAGTATATGTAGTAATTTATTGACCACCTCCTTTATAAAGTTGGATATTATGCTAGTATTCCTGGATTTGGAACTCGTTTTTTTTATTATTTTACCCTCTACTCGTAGTACACGATTAAGGCGATGATAGCTCAGTGGTAGTGACGTCTGACACCGCGGCGAAGGTCGTGGGTTCGAATCCTACAGTGAGCTTGAGCTTTCGGTGAAGGAAAACATCGTGAGGAAACCATAGCTCGGTGGTAGGTACTTTGAAGTACCCGCCTGGCTGGCTACCACCCTCAAGTTGAAAATCTGTCGCCAAACACCTATTGGTGTGTTCCGACTTGAGAGCCAGTTCCTTCTAGGCTTTGTGCGCTTACCACCTTCGGCCACATCATCACTTACCATAGTGAGATTGTAGTCAAACACAAGCCTATACAAAGTAAAAAAAAAAAAAAACACTACAATATTTTACTGTGGTGGCAGGATTAAGGCTTTTCTATCAGATGGGATTGATGGATGCCGCTCGATGTTAAAGGCTCACGTTCCTTTTTGATGTCTACCTATTATACGTAATAAGGTTGTAGATCAGTCTGAACTATTTATTATTGTTGAGCCTTTCACGTCACTAGTTGCATATTGAATCTTATCTATCTGTTACAGGAACCAAAAGATAGTTGACAACAAACATCAAAATGCCAGCGTAAGCGATGCCATTGCGTATTTTGATCAGACCGCGACGTTCCTGGACAAGTTGAGAGCTGTACAGAAACAGCTTAGAGAAAATATTAGGTGAAAATAATCTCACTTTTATAAATAGGGTCAACAATTATACACCTCAAAGTCTGATTAACATTGCAGAAATTATGAGTGTTTGAGAGAGGTAGAGCATAGCGATATGTCGCTCAGAGAGCAGCTCGACTGAGGTAGTACCTCCACCTTACAGACTACCGTAGCTAAATAACTTATAGTTGTGTTCCTGCGCGTGAGTAAGGTCGCCAGAGCTCATCGGGGAGGGGGGAAGGGTCGGCAACGCGTGAGTGATACCCCTGGTGTTGCAAGCGTTCATAGGCTACGGTAACCGCTTACCATCAGGTGGGCCGTATGCTTGTTTGCCATCTCAAAAATCATACATCGATACTTACTAAAAACATTAAATTTATCATAACATACAATGTGATAGTAGTAGATACCAGAGATTTCAATCGTTAGATGCACCCTGGTCATACATAAGGCGTATGAAAATGTGTAACTTTGGGAAGAGTGAGCTCACTCTTTCCGTCGTAGTCGCTTGTAGGAAGCAGTGAACGGTGCACGTTACGCGCAGTCATAAAACGTGGACAGTTTTTGCAAGCGCATGGCGCATCTACCACATATTGCACACCATAATTCTACCAACCAAACGAATGACACTTGATAATCAACAATACCATCATTATCACCCCGTATCCAGTTACTGATGGATATAAGCCTCCATGCCTCCAACTATAGGTGTTGGAATCCCGTAAATGGTATATATGAGAGTGCTCAGCTTTCATAGCGCGATGTAAGTCTTGTGGTGCCATCTATCTACGGGTAGCGGATAGTTTCTGGTGTAGTAGATAGATGTCGCTACATTGGGCTACCCAAGATACTTTTTACTTTACCTGATTTTATTCTTTTAGGGATGGTGTGACCGAAAGCCTTAGAGAAGCAAGACGCAGTGAGGCGGTTTGTGCTGGCATACTGATTTTAGTGTGCGTTGTGTCGCCTATTATCATCGCACTTGTCCGAAACGCAGTCAATACAATACAGGTACATACATTTGAATATTTATTATTTCCATTATTTAATGTTATGTGTTCTAATGTCCTTATGTCAAAAATTCAATCATTATTTAGATTTCCTGACTAAATTGTACACTAACAATTTCAGTTTATATTTTGCATTGCCTACATGTAAAATAAAACTGCCCGTTGTGACTATACTAACATATTATTAATTTGATTAAAAAATTGTGTGTATACAATTCAATGCTCTTACACGTGCCTCAATGTTATATGTCCTAAAATAAAAAAAATGGTAGGAAATGATGATATGATATTATGCCCATGATATGACAATAAAGATTTATAATTCTTGTTTTAGGTTTATGCCAGGAATCTATCTGAAAAAGCACGGGAGCTTGAGTACGAGAAGGAACTTAGCGACTCACTCTTGTATCAGATGCTACCAGCCAGTGTAGCTAAGCAATTGAAGCAAACCCAACAGGTTGGCTCTTTCCAAAGATTTCTTACGTATAGATAAATTCATAGGTCTAAGTCTGTGGATAGACTAGTATCAATTTGATTACAATAAAATTGGCTATACAGGATGATTTTTTTTATCACTGGCAATGCTTGCAGGGTTGGAAGTACTCATCAATGTGAACAACTTATATTATGGGGCTAACTCTGATATCGCATAAAATAAAATGGTTGCTTCATACATTTTGGTCGAGTAGGTATTGAAAATTTGTATGGAACAGCTGATAATTTTTTCATGATTTCACAGTGAGTCCTGTAATAAAAGTTGTTCATTTTGATGAGTACTTCCACCCCTGCAAGTATTGCCAGTGACTAAAAAGTCACCCAGTATGTGGTAGCTCTTATAAAGTATATTTGTTAATTGTTTTGAGCGATTATTTTTACTATCTGTAAATATTTAATACTAGTTTCCGCCCCGCGGTTTCATCCGCGTTCCCCAGGGATCTTATGTTTTCCCGGGATAAAAAGTAGCTTATGTTCTTCTCCGTACCATAGGCTATCTGCATACCAAATTTCATCGCAATCGGTTCAGCGGTTTAAGCGTAAAAAGGTAACAAACAAACTCACTTTCGCATTTATAATATTAAATAAATTAAAGTTAGGAAGTTAGGATTACTCATAGTTTTTTTTTCATTATTTGAAGTATTTAATATGATAATAATAACGATGAATTTTAATATAACATTTTTTTAATGGAAAATTTACAGAAGTATCTTTTTAATTTGAAATAGACACGAGGAATATTGTGTTCTAATTTCCTCTTTGATGTTTTTATTTACGTAAAATCTTCTATTACATTAGACTAAACTGAAAAATCGTCTGTACGAGAACATCTATACGTCTATTCGTTGAAAATATATTTACCCAAAACGGATTGGAGATGATATAGACTGTTGGTAACTTCAGTAGCTTCGACGTTCATAAGTGCCCATAGAGTAACAAAATGGAAAGAGACCACTTAAATTTTTTCAGTCTGTGTGTCTGTTACTAAATTGGTTTTAGCTTGAGTTAATTATATATTTTATTCTATCGAAATCGTCTGACGGAAAAAAAGATATAGATATTTTATGAAGTCTGCGAGCAAAATATTAGTACAAAGTACAAGTATTTAATAAAAAGCTGTTAAAATGTGACTGTCAGGACCGCACCCAAGCTCCTGGAGCCTTCAGGCATACGCCAACTGTTAGTATATCTTTCTGGAAATAAATAACGAAAATATCTTTGTACTGCAATAGTTTTAGAATAATTTGCGTCGATCAAAATGTACTGAAAAAATATATTTATGTGATTTCACAGTTGTTACCATAGTAAAAGGAGTTCAGCACGACAAACCAAGAATATGTATCCAAAATATGCCATCTTGAGATACTATACTTAACGCATTCTTTATAGACTTATACATATCCCATAGAGCGGTCCTGTAGCTGTAAACAATACCTTTATTTTCTTCTTATATTTTCCACCACCATAAATCTTACTTCACGTTGAAGTTTTCATAGGGTTTCTTAAACTTTGGTCAAAACTTTGATGGAAACTAATTATACTTAATTAATTTTCAAAGTATGTTCGGCTTTGAAATATAAATGATTGCTTAGTTGATTTCAATATAACTTAATGGAAAATTATTAAAAGAACTAAACTATTTCAGGTACCTGCAGAGTATTTCGCGTCGGTAACTGTGTATTTTAGTGATATTGTTGGGTTTACAGCAATTGCGGCTGTATCGACACCTTATCAAGTGAGTTCTATGTTCATAATATCATAGGTATCATAAGGTCTAGATTAGAATCTAATAGAGTACGTAAAAAATCTCTTGTTGTATATTTTGTATAATATAAAAGGATAAACTGACTGACTGACTGATATATCAACGCTCAGCTCCAAATGCAGGGTGCAACTTGAAATTTTGCACACACGTGCCTTATATAACGTAGGGATTCAAGGAAGGTTATTTTTAAATCGTAGGGCAATAATCTAGTTTACTGTAAAAGGTCGTTATCGATAAAGTTGAGGCACACCGAGCCATACCAGACACCCCTATCGCTTAATAATAAAACATAGTACACACAATAATCCATTGCCTCATACCACATGCGTGAACCACAAAATAACATGCCATAGGCGTTTAAATAAAATTGATGTAATTACTTCAAAAACTTAAAAAGCAAGAAATATCCGTTAAAAATTCAAAATAAGGACCTTATTCTTTTTCTCTTATTTTTTTAGGTGATCAGTTTTCTCAACTCTGTATATAAAATATTTGACGAAAGAATTGAATGCTACGACGTCTACAAGATAGAGACTATTGGAGACTCGTACATGGTTGCTTCAGGGCTACCTGTGAGAAACGGTAGGAATATTACGTCATCAACTTATATTTACTTTATAATTTATTTGTTAAATCTATACTTTTTAGATGAAATAAATGTAGTTACTCTATTTAAATTTGCCAGTAATTAAAAAAAATAAAGAAACGAATGAAAGTTTGAATAAAGATTGAAAAAATAATTTTTAGTTTGAATTTAAACTAATTAATAATGGCCATGTTGACTTTTAGTTTCTGTTTTTTTTTATATGTAGTTAAAACCCGAGTTTGTGACCAAAACCTAGGGAATTAATTTCTTGGGTTATAATAATTATATTCCAGCATTTTTTAAAATAATATTTAAGCAATCTTGATTGTTACCTGTTTCGTGAAGGCAGCGGCGGTAGCTTCGAGAAAATTTTCTAAATATTATAAGTAGTTTGTATTATATAATTTTGTTGTAAATGAAGTCTATTTAATATAATAAATATAATTGTGGCCTAGGCAATTAATTCACTGTTGGTAATTTAGTACAAAAATTGCAATGGACTCATAGTGTTTTGAGTCAGTAATTGTAATCGAGCTGTCATTGCTGGAGTTCTAGCAATCACTTAGTAGTGGTTATTGTTGTAAATGATTACATTGTCAGGTAACAAGCACGCAACAGAAATAGCAAGTATGGCCCTGGAACTTTTGGAAGCGACATCAATGTGTCGGCTGCCCCATCGCCCCGATCAGGTACCTACTTAGGTAATATATGTTATCCGTGTTTTCGCTATAGAATATGAACATGTCTAAAATTCCTTTTAAATTTTGCTAAGTGTATATGTCACAGTCAGAACTCCTTCATGGTCAAAACTACTTTTGACTGAAACTATCACAGTCAAAACTCTTTCCTGGTAAATTAAAAAAAAACCACCTATTATGTAAAAATAAGTAGATATTTGATCACATTGGCTAGTGGTTTTTATTACTTTTGACCGATTAAGACTTCTGACTGTAAGTAATATTTTATTTATGCTCGTTTCACATGCACTAGTCTCTAGCTAGATGTAGAAAAAATTGATAAAAAGGACGTGGAGGTATAAAGGGCGTGGAGGTAAAATTATACATTACTGTACTGTAATGTATAAAATAATAATTCGTTTTGCTAAACATGGTTTTTTTTTTTTCATTATTATAATGTTCTATAGTAACACTTAAGTTTTAGTTGCATGTACGTATTTGTAAACGAATCACATGCCTTTTTTTTTATACCATATTGTCGGCAAACAAGCATACGGCCCGCCTGATGGTAAGAGGTTACCGTAGCCTATGAACGCTTGCAACACCAGACGTATCACTCGCGCGTTGCCGACCCTTCTCCCCTCCCCGATGAGCTCTGGCGACCTTACTCACCAAACTAAGTGTTTTTCATGTAAATACGAGGTATAAATATTGACGGGCCGGTTGGCGTGGTAGATACCCTATCTATCACGCCGCAGGTCGTGGGTTCGATTCCCACTCAGGACAAACATTTGTGTGCATGAACATGTCTATTTGTGTTATGTCTGGGTGTAATTATCTATATATGTATGTATTTACGAAAGCAAAGTAGTATATCAGTTATCTGGCTTCCATAGTATAAGCCCTGCTTAGTTTGGGGTCAGATGGCCGGGTGTGAGGAATAATGTCCCAGAATATTTATTTATTTATAACAATGTAATGCAATTCTAAAATCCATTTAATTAGTTTAATAATAATGATAATATGTTTATTGGCACCTTAATACAGACATACATCTTATTTGTATGTTAACTGTAGGTAGAAACGAGTTATTTTTATTGTAACAACTGATACCAACCATATAAAGCGATGATTCCTATAATGACCATGAGCTTTCGGTGAAGGTAAACGTGACATAAAAACCAATATCAGGCTAAGGCACTTTGTTCCTGCCTGGCTGGCCATCACCCTGAAGTTGAACATCTGTCACTAAGCACCTATTACCAGTGTGTTCTGGCAGCTGCACTTGAGAGCCAGTTCCTTCTAGAATTTGTGTGGTCACCACAAAAATAATAATAAAAACATTTATTTCAATAAATATAATCAATTATACATATCAGAAATGTATGTGTATGTATTGTATCAGTGTGTAGATGAATATGAGAGAATGTGGGTGTGTTTGTGAATGTGTGGAGTATCATTTGCTTGAGCTGTGGTTGTTACTGTGCCGTGTAGCGAGGTGAAGGTACCTATTATTATATTTATACACGATATACTTATATAAGGTCCTAATAAATGAAGTACGGTCCTCGTCCGTTCATCTAGACCGTATCCCCGACAGCCTAGTCACCGCCGACGACGCTGTAGGCGCTATCGACTCACTCACAAGTCACGTGCAATCGTTAGTTAGCGATTGCTCTCGGACAGTACCAGCGGAGGACGACCGACGCTGGCACTTGCCCGACGACATACGGGACTTGCTGAGGGAGAAGAAAGCCGCCATTCGCGCCTACGATAGAGCTCCCTCAGAGCAAAATCGTGTCCAATTACGAGCTCTCGAACGTGCCGTCAAGGCACGCATCGCAGAGTTTCGCGAGAATCGCTGGGGCCAGACCCTCAGCGAAATCAAGCCCTCCCACCTAGCCTTTTGGCAACTGTCTCGTGCCCTCACAAAGGACACAGTAGTTCCAATGCCTCCCTTAAAGCGACCCAACCTTCCACCCGCCTTTGAAGACGTGGAAAAGACCGAATGCCTCGCCGAAAGTCTGGAGGCTCAATGTACGCCCAGTTCTCTCCCTATTGACCCGCGTCATTTGGAGAAAGTTACAGCCGAAGTAGAACGGAGGACCGCACTTCCGTTACCTCCTCCCGCTCCCCCGACTGACGACGTCGCCAATGACGTCAACACAAATGACGACCCACTTCCACCCGCGACCCATGACGAGGTGAAAGCGATCATCGGGAAGTTACACCCTCGTAAGGCCCCGGGCTCGGACAAGATCACCAACAGAGTGATCAAACTCTTCCCAGCCTCCCTTATCATGCTATTGACGGCCATCTTCAATGCCGCCCTCGCAAACAATATTTTCCCACACCAGTGGAAAGAAGCCCACGTGATTGGGATCCACAAGCCCGGCAAACCCAAGTCCGAGCCCTCCAGTTATCGTCCCATAAGTCTGCTCAACGTACTGGGCAAGATTTATGAGAGAATCATTTATGTCCGCCTTAAAGCATTTGCCGATGCTAACAAACTCCTCCCAGACGAGCAATTTGGGTTCCGACCCAAACACTCGTGTGTTCATCAAGTCCATAGAATTGTTGAACACATCTCCACAAGTTACCAGAGAGGTCACATGACAGGCGCCCTTTTCTTCGATGTCGCAAAGGCATTCGACAAGGTGTGGCACACAGGCTTGATCTACAAGCTTTACACCCTAGGTGTGCCACCGAGACTCGTGACCATCTTACGAGACTTTCTGTCGAATCGCCTCTTTCGATATCGGGTCGAAGGCGTCCTGTCCTCACCACACCCCATTAGTGCCGGTGTCCCGCAGGGCTCGGTACTATCTCCCTTGCTATTCACGCTCTACACGAGCGACATCCCTAGAGTCAGGAATACGCAGTTCGCTCTCTTTGCAGACGACACTGCCGTATATTGCTCAGGCCCGCCCGCGATCTCTAAGAAACTCCAGACCGCAGCCAACGCCCTAGGCGCTTGGTTCCGGAAATGGAGAATAGAGATCAACCCCTCCAAAAGTCAGGCGGTTCTCTTTTATAGAACCGACCGAAAAAGACGTCCCCCCATCCCCGACCCAGTCACACTATTCGGCGAGCCGATCCCTTGGGAGAGGCAAGCCAAATATCTCGGTGTGACCCTCGATGATCGCCTATCCTTCGCTGCACACATAAGGGCGGTTCGCGCGCGCGCCGCCTTTGTGGCAGGACGACTCCACTGCATGATCAACGCCCGGTCTAAACTTGCCCTAAAAAGCAAGGTTAGACTCTATACCGCGTGTATCCGTCCAGTCATGACGTATGCGAGCACCGTGTTCGCTCACGCTGCTCCCACACATCTCCACACCCTTCAGGTGATTCAAAACCGTTTCATGCGCAAAGCCACGGGCGCCCCGTGGTACATGCGCAATGAAAACCTCCACCTTGACTTAGGTCTCCCTACAATCAAACAATTTATAAAACGCGCCTCGCGCCGATATTTTGATACCGCAGCACACCACGCGAATCCCTTGATAGTTAGTCAACACTATCACATACACCCCGTCCCTTATTTCCCGCATCCGTAGGCCTAGGCACGCCCTCAGCGAACCAGACGATGCCACCACTTTAGCTCAAATCGAGGCTGACGAAGCCCGAAAACAGATACAAATGCGCAACCGACAACCAAGATTTCGTCCTCGCCGGCGAGGACCGTCGCGACGTCCCTCTCAGTCTCGTCCCGTTTAAGCGGCCCGAGCTGCATATTAGCAATCCGACCGATCCCCAAATAATTATAATTGTTTGCATGCTAAGTCCTCCCTCATTCCCCAGGCAACGTCCTGAGCCGAGGTCGAGCCCCACAGGGGGCACCCTCAGGCTACCGTTGCCCAAAATTATTTAGTTTTAGTTTTTAGTTTTAAGTAGCGGTTGAGAGCCCTCAGCGCTCACCGCAAAAGTCCGCGAAACGGTGGAAGAAGGTCCCCTGGACCCACCACCTTCCTGTTCCAGTCAAAAAAAAAAAAAAAAGAAGTACGGTCCTTTTGAGGGATGATAGTATATGTCAAAAGTATTCCGAAAATGATAAAATAAAAATATTCGGTCGTAATTTTAATGAAAAAAAAATAACCTGAAATTGTACTTCATCACTACTAAGCATTAATTAAAACCATTAACAGCATAATAAGGTGTAAAATTTATTATTAAAAAATAAAAAAGCATTTAAAATACATTACTTTTATTTTATTTATTTATTACTTTTATATATGAAGTACAATTTCAGGTTTTTTTTGTTGAATATTTTTATTTTTTCATTTTCGGAATACTTATGACCTATACTATCATCCCTCAAAAGGACCGTACTTCATTTATTAGGACCTATATATAAACTTTTATTCGATTTTTTTTTACCTTACATGGCGACAAACAACGGTACGGTCCACCTGATAGTAAGCGGTTACCGTAGCCTATAGACGCTCATAACACCACGGGCAAAGAAAATACAATATTATATTTTCCCTGCCAGGGGTATCACTCACGCGTTGCCAACCTTGAGACATGAAGTTGTTAAGTCTTCTGTGGCTGTAATTTCACCGGCTCCCATACCCTCCTAACCGAAACAGAGTAATACAAATGCACTACTATTTCTCGGCGGAATTAGATATGGTGGTAGTACTTCCCCGGGCGAAGTCTGCACTAAGTTATATAGATATTAAGAAATATCTGCTACCAAATGACGACGTCATATGAATAATGTACGTCTATTATGTGATTTTGGGGCTGAGATGGGGGCTGGGGTGAAGAGTGGATGAAGCGAGTAGGTTATCAGTTATCAGTATGTCAATTTCTTCAAATTAATCAGCATCAGCACATTTCTTTGACAATCTAGATTGAAATAACATCGTTTAGGCGGCTTAAATGCCTACGAAGTTTCGTAGCGTCCGTAGACGTGCTACGAATGGATGTTGGTCATCAATAATTCTGTTGTATTGAATGAATCTTTGATTTGATTTTTCTTTCTATCATAGGATTGACACTAAATTCGACTCCTAAATTATTCATACTAATATAAATAAACCATGGGTCCATGGGGGTTCGAGGCTCGCCGATTTGCTCGGATTTTATCATCCAAGCTCATCGAGGCTTCGGGAGACCGACGGGCTGGGAGCTTTTTCCGCCAACGCAGAAGCTTGGCCATCCAAAAAGGGAACGCTGCCAGCCTGTTGGGAACCTTGCCTATCGACAGCAGCGAGGGCTTTGAGGATGTTTTCTATATATCATAGTTTGTATTTTTTACTTTAATTGTAAATATGTAAATAACACATTAATGCTCACTTATTGATAACTAGATAATATTTAAAAAATAATTCTTCAGTCTAATTTTAGTAATCCATTCTAGGCACTCTGTATGAGAAGTGGCATCCACATGGGCCCCTGCGTTGCGGGTATTGTTGGCAGCAAAATGCCAAGGTATTGCTTGTTTGGGGACACTATCAATACTGCTAGCAGGATGGAGAGCACTGGAGAACGTGAGTACCCTTTTATATGAAGAGAATTGAATAATTATACTTACTTTTTTATTCACAACAATTTAAATTATTCAATTAGTGTCGCAATTCTTACGTAACTAAGTACTTATCTATTTATCAAATAAAAATCTATATATATATAAAAGGAAAACGTGACTGACTGATCTATCAACGCACAGCTCAAACCACTGGACGGATCAGGCTAAAATTTGGCATAAAGATAGCTATTATGACGTAGGCATCCGCTAAAGGGGTAAAATAGGGGTTCGCGGATGAAACCGCGGGGTGGAAAGCTAGTCTATACATAAAAGAACTGACTGACCGAGATATCAACGCAGAGCCTAAACTCCTGGGGCTAGGAACGTGGAAATTTGCATATGGGTTTCTTTGAGACCGACTGACTGAGGTGGTTTTTCAAAATTCAACCCCTAAAGGGGTAAAATTAGGTGTATGCGGGTAAAATCACGGGGTGGTAGGTTAATCCTACTTCTTTACTATATTAATTATTATTATTGTTATTAATTAATTGGATGGATGGATTTATGTTTGTTATTCAATCACATCACAACAGCTTAACGAATTTGAATGAAATTTGGCGCAGAGATAGATTATAGTCTGGAATAGCACATAAGCTACTTTGAATCCCGAGAAAATATAAGATCCCTCGGGGACGCGGGTGAAGCCGCGAAGCGGAAGCTAGTTACAAAGAAATAGTATAAAAAAGTGTATGTACCTACGTGTGTGTAAATTTGCTATTGCGCTTGTCTCCTGAATACTGCGATACACACATGAAAGGCAATAATAATAAAAGGTGCTATTTACCCCTATCTACACTCTATATAACGTCATCATAATAAACGATATACAGGGCGTCCCACGTATACATGAAGCAAATTATCCTATCAACAATATTTAATGTACTTTCCCTCCGTGTCCCATAGCAGAGTCACTCTATATAATATCGTTGTTGCCTTTATTATGTGGCGATATGTGTTACGAGTTTCTCGTGAATTGGAACGACTTACCCCTATGTTTGCTCTTTAAAGTCTTAGAAGTTTTAGTGTCTTTTTTAATACTCATACGCCACAGGTCGTGGATTCGATTCCCACTCAGGACAGACATTTGTGTGCATGAACATATCTGTTTGTCTTGAGTCTGGGTGTAATTATCTATATAAGTATATAGTACCTGGGTGACCGATATTTTTTTTTAAACGACGTTTTCTAAAAATAAAACCTAGCTAGATCGATTTATCGCCCCGGAAACCCCTTGCATACCAAATTTCATGAAAATCGTTGGAGCCGTTTCCAAGATTCAAATTATATATTTATATATATACAAGAATTGCTCGTTTAAAGGTATTATTAGATTAGATTTACAAAAGAAAAGAAGTATATGTAGTATATCAGTTATCTGGCTTCGATAGTACAAGCTCTACTTAGTTTGGGGTCAGATGGCCGTGTGTGAGGAATAGTATGTATATGTGTAATGAAAATATTAATTGCAATTGAAAAGGTTAAACATATAACAGTTCAGCACGTAGACTGCAATTCAATTATTAATTTCAGCAATGAAAATTCAGATATCTGAAGATGTTAAAAAAGCATTGGACAAAACGGAGCTCTTTGTTACGAGTCCGAGAGGAGTTGTTGATGTAAAGGTAATATCCTACCGTGTTTATAATATATGTTTAGATGTTTGGATGTCTGTGATTTAATCAGGCACCAATGGCTTTTTTTATACCATATTATCGGCAAACAAGCATACGGCCCGCTTGATGGTAAGCGATTACCGTAGCCTATAAACGCTTGCAACACCAGACGTATCACTCGCGCGTTGCCGACCCTTCCCGCCTCCTCGATGAGCTCTGGTGACCTTACTCACGCGCAAGAACACAACTATAAGTTATTTGGCTGCGGTATTCTGTAAGGTGGAAGTACTTCCCTAGCCAAGCTGCTATTCGAGCGACATATCGCTATGCTCTACCTCTCTTAAATGACGGCTGAACGATTTGAATAAAAGTTGTCACAAAGATTGATCATGTTATGAAATTAAATTTTAAAATAAATATCCTGAAATGTATAAAGATCACCCGGGTAAAACCGTGAGTGGAAGCTAGTTATTCGTAATTACCTACAGATTTCGAATCAATTTTTCTCTCCACAAGTATGGCCAAAAGCAGCTCAAAGTTGCGCAACGAGTCATGGAGAGGACTATGCTCGGGGCTTCTCTACGTGATTGAATCAGAAATGAGGAGGTTCATAGACGAACTAGGGTCACCGACATAGCCTAGCGGATTGGCAAGTTGAAGTGGCAATGAGCAGGGCACATAGTGCGCAGAACGAATGGTGGATGGGGCCGAAGTGTAGGATGTCCACTTATAAGGTTGACCTGGAGGAGGAATAACATGAAAATTGGTCTATTTAATATGCATTTTACTAGAATATATAGGTACTATTACATTTGACAGAAATATAATTGTTTATACACTGTATATTTTATATTTCAGGGTAAAGGAGAAATGTTGACTCATTGGTTGGAAGGACGAACTGGTCCTTCGCCGGTGCGACCTTCGTCAGAATCTCTAGACTGCACACCAAGTTTCCTTGCGAGAATCCATCATGGCAGATCTTCGCCTCGGTATCAACGGGGCCAATATTGATATATTTTTTTCTAATATTTAAATGTTCTGAATACTCTTGAGTAAATGGAAGTGATATTAGACATTAGATCTGACGTCCGTTAGGACACTTAACAATCGAAAAAAAATTGCCATATGCAATAAAGGATGTATTTACTACCAGCTTTTCGCATGCAGTTTCGCTCATAAAATGAAATATTTATATATTTTCTATCTTTCACCCGATTTCAATGAAATAAAGGCTATTGGAAGTGCCAATTCAAGCAGCATCAACCTACATCCCCCGCATTAAACTCCATGAAAATCCGTTCAGTGGTATCAAAGATAAGCGTGCTTAAACAGACAGACAGACAGAGTAGAAAAAATAACTGTGCATTCTGTTACTCTTCCTAATCACTCACACTCCATTTTTGTTAAAAACATAAATGTATATGCACGCTGGCTCTACACACTTATTATTTGTAGATAGATAGATAGATGAAATGAAACTGATTCATAACCAGAGTAGAGGTGCGCCGAAAAGACGCGGTAAGTTTCGATTCAACCCGGCGCGAAGGGGCTGATACACAGTGGTCAACCGTTTAGTGTTTTGAAACACTTAAACGTCGTCACCTCAATGCCCTCTATTTGACCTTGGTTGGTGGCTGGTTGACAACCGAGTATCAGACTCTAGTGTACGCCAGTCGTTATACTTACCTATAGAAGAATCGGCAATATATTCGTACTCGCTCCAATACCACGCGATTATTTTTAACTTGACGTTTTATTTATATTACAAAATTTTAATTATGTACGTTAATTCTTATAAACTCAGCAGCTCTTTAACATAATCATGAAAATTCGTGAAATGTGAGAATAGAAAACAAATAATAATTTAAATTAAATTAATTTATAGTATAAATTTTATATCTTTTTTATTTTATTTTACTTACAATGCACCTGAAGCTAATCAGTAACAGGAATCTGGCTCTATGAACACTAACTTTCTGCTGTTTTGGTCCCCTAAAATGATGCAAAAATAAAGTGAAGTACCTAATGAAAATATTTTTTAGAGAAATTATTATTATACAAAAAGTATAAATAATAAGGTATAGTACTAATGATAAAATATTTTATATGTAATTTATTTAATTCTTATAAATACTAATAAATGTTATTAATGTGATTGGTTTTTGTAATGAGTTCAATGTCATCTAATGCAGCAAGAAAAAAGAAAAAAGGTTTATTTTATTTCAGATGACCGTCTGTGAGCAATGTCCCAGTATATTTATTGTTATTATTTGTATCTTTCCTAATGAATCTTCACCACCCTTGGACTGATCCTTTTGGAACGCTTGTGTGGGGGGGGGGGGGGAGTTACAGATCCAACACGTAGACGTTGTTTTGATTTGAAAGATTTTGTATTTGCCGACCTTTATAAAGCCTAGAAGGCAACACATAATTTAAAAGGAAATTCTTTCAATTACATTTTTATGTTGTGGTAAAAGAGACAAAGCCTGTAAAAAGTATATTTAGATTTTACATTGATCATCTTTCATTATTTTTTCTCATAAATGGTAGAATTAGACTTACTGTGTGTAGGTAATATATTCTGATCCATATAGAAGCTCCAATACAATTCTTATGCGTCATAAATATTCTATGTATCTACACAGTCTATGTAACTCTTGCAGTCGGCCAACGGATACGTCTAGATAGAACAGTGCGGGGCTTGTGAGAGAGGGGCGATAGCGAGTCCAAGCTGCCATACACTCGCTTGGGATACAATGCAGCAATGACGAATGCCTATACAAAGCGGCATTTCGCATGACTTCAAACTCGATAGACCACTGTATGTTTTTTACGCTGTGGTATCTACTTACATGCTGTACAGTCCTATCACATTCATAAGTTACATTGTTAATATTTGCCGACCAACGACGATAACTAACACCAGATATAGACCTTGTTGCTTTATATTAAAAATTGAAATATAACAAGAAACTAATGTTAGCAATTTACATATATATTTATTTACAATAATTGTATAAAATTCAAACTATAATATACAGAGGTCCTGCTGCTGTCGATGGGCAAGGTTCCTAACAGGGTGGCAGCGTTCCCTATTTGAATGGCCAAGCTAATGCGTTGGCGAAAAAGGTCCCAGCCCGTCGGTCTCCTGAAGCCTCGATGAGCTTGAATGATAAAATCAAACAAGTCTCTTGTATAGCAAACAATAGTGGATTAAGAAAATCGCACACATCATGATTGACTAAAATATATATTTTTGCAACTACTACGGACAACGAAGTGATCCTATAAGGTTTCCTTTTTTTCTTTTGAGGTACAGAACCCAAAAACATCTATCATTGTCTACACTCATATTATAAAGAGGTAAAGTTAGTAGGCTATTTATTATGTCGAGAATGCGGATGAAACCGCGGGGAACATCTAGTAATTTATAAAACATGTGTGCGTAGCACTTTAATACATAGTTTTCACGCACTGTAATTCTCTCTTTATTTATTTCGTTTGGTATTTTTTTTTAAATAAAAGCACTTTAAATGTGTTTTAATTTCAATATACTTAATATATTTAAAATGCTTGTGTTGAATATTATTATTCGAGTCCTTATTTTTATTTTAAAAATAATCACAATGTGGTATATAAGATAACTTAAATTTACTTCTTACGTACATTTATCTCTGTCAGTTACTCTAACTCTCTCTCTATCTCGCTCTCTTTCGATCACACGTTTAATACATCATAACAATTTGTAACAAAAAATATATGTATATAAAATAAGAAAATATGTATAATGCGTGTGGTACTTTTAAAAGAGACTAAATAAATTATACTTTTGTGTCTATCTTTTATACATCCCTTCATCACCGATTAGTTTTTTTCCTATTATTTTTACTGATGAAACCAAGTTAAAAAAATATAAATCAAAACAATGACTTGTCTCAAATCAAAACAATCACCCAGTATAAATAGGAATATTTGACATTACAAAAGTGATAAATACCTACTTCTTGATTTAATAATATGATAGGTGAGAACGAGTATTTTATTATTGTTTCAGTTTGACTGTATTTTTATGCTCCATCCCTCGTCTTGGAGTGGTTCAATACTTTTGTACTCTTCGTTTAATTAAATTCACAAACAGTGGTTGCTTTGGTAGCTCAATTAAAGTTAGACAAGTGCCCTTTTAGTTAGATACTAAACATAACTTATATTAATAGACATGGAGTATTGTTACATTGTTTTTGTCATCAGACATTCTATCACGCATAAATCATAATAGACCATAGCCTAAGCCATCTTCTCTTAAACGTACTGTATCTTTAGTAAAATTTCTAAACAGAAATCGTGGTAAAATATTTTAAAAATTGTTCATAACGTAAGCAGGCCCTTTTGGGTTGTTGCATATTGGGAGACTCGTGTCTTGGCTGGAATTTGAGATTGATGAGTTGGTGGAATAAGTGGTGGCTACCACCCATCCTGGGTTTGACTCGCGTCTGCGGATACTGAAAAAAAAATCATATCAATGCCTACTAGCATAGAACCCTACAAATTATCATAAATATCATATTATATTATTACATCTATACATATCTACAAATTTCATTTTCATTCATTTTCATTTTATGCAAGAGTCATACAATCCCTTAACGGAGTGCCCATAAGAAGAGAGACAAAGAGGCTGGCCATCCGAGGCTGTTGAACGCAAATCTACAGCGTCCAGCGAAGGAAGAATCCCATACAACGGCTGATAATTTCTATAAAGGGGATTTTTTATCACTGGCAATACTTGCAGGGGTGGAAGTGCTCATCAATGTGAACAACTTTTATTATGGGGCTAACTCTGATATCGCGTAAAATAAAACGGTTGCTTCATAGATTTTGGTCGAGTAGATATTGAACTTTTGTATGGAACAGCTGATATTTTTTTCATTATTTCACAGTTAGTTGCTTTATATAATAAAAGTTGTTCATTTTGATAAGTACTTCCACCCCTGCAAGTATTGCCAGTGACTAAAATATAACCCAGTATGTATGTAAACATTTCTCCTCCTCTTCTTCTCGTCGGGAGGGATTCGGGACGGGTTTTTCTCATAGGGAAAATGCTTTAAATAATTAGTTAACTATATTTAATTTCATTTTTTTTAAATAACTTTTCATTGAAATTGAAAATCTATTCGCACTTTACAAAAAAATTACGAATTCACTAACTGACTGATTCATCCACGCCCAGCCCAAACCTTTATAAAGTAGAGATGGAATAAGAATTTTATTAAATTCAACCCTAAGGGGTAAAAAAGGGGATCGTGGGGTAACCGCAGGGCGGCAAGCTAGTTAACAATATAATAATGTTAGCATTATTCAAAATTGCACCCAACAATGAGTTAATCTAAGGTATGAACATTCTACCAAATATTAGTGAGCCATTGTCTTGGGCATTGGACACGAGAATTGAATTGTGCTTTAGTAAGAGAATATTTGCAGTTACAGTTTTTATAAGACTTCGCCAAGGAACTAAAAATATGTAGGGAAGATGACCCCACTGTTGTTCCAACTCAATTCTTTAGCATTATTACAATAACGGGTGTTTGACGGGCCGGTTGGCGTGGTTGGTAAGATACCCTATCTATCACGCCGCAGGTCGTGGGTTCGATTCCCATTCAGGACAAACATTTGAACATGTCTGTTTGTCCTGAGTCTGGGTGTAATTATCTATATATGTATGTATTTACAAAAGAAAAGTAGTATATGTAGTATATCAGTTATCTGGCTTCCATAGCACAAGCTCTGCTTAGTTTGGGGTCAGATGGCCGTGTGTGAGGAATAATGTCCCAGAATATTTATTATTTATTTATTATTAAAAAGCTATGGTTTAGTACTTACGATTTGCGCAATTTTCTGAATATTTTCGGTTTGCAAACGAAGATGAGAAATATCGCCAAACCAATAAGAATGTTGTACAGATCTGAGATGTACCAGATACTCAGAGTCGGCGTCAAGAAACTGGCGACTTCAAGAACCCAGTTCAACCCCATCACGATCGATAGTTTCAGATACACCATGAACCTGCCGACATAATAGTTGAAACCTTGCAATACACAACAATAATATAAAGAAACAAACATGATTGTAACAGATCTACTATTCATCATCATCATCATCATTTCATTCAGTTTAGGGATGTAGGCTTCTTTCGTGGATTTTTACCAAGAACTCTCTCTCTTACCAAGTCGGCAATCTATCTGGTTGTTACCAGGTTATATCGCTCGGCAGTGATTTTCACTATCCCTTATCCCTTATTATTCCTACTATTATGAATGCTAAAGTGTGTTAGTCGGTTGTCTTTCTTTTACGTAGCAATGGAGCATTAGGTCTACTTGATATTTTGCATTGAGATAGTTAATGGATGAGAGAGTGACATGGACTACTTTTTATCCCGGGATCTTGGGTGAAACTATCAATTACCTATGCCTGTGGGTGCGATGTGCAGCCGGTGTGCCCGCGGCTGCGGAGTCCAGCACAGCGGTGCCACGGCTCAGTCGCCAGATGTTAAACGTGGTCATCATAAAGAATAGCCAGTTGCACAAGATCAATATCAACATTGGAACGTATAGGTATAGTAGTTTCTCACCACCTGGAACGACATTCAAATAATTTATAAATTTTACGCTTAAGAGATGGGTGCTGTTAGAATGTATTGGTTACAATTATAAATGGGACACTTTAACTAGTAACCGACTATGTCGGCCTGCTGACTCGTGTGCTATAGATCTAATCGTCTCTTCTTTGGAATAAAATTTATCATGAATGATCAATAAAAGGTTCTTTATCCATTAACAAATTAGATGTTCAGTGAGTGGACAGAAATACCTACTAGAGAGGCAGTGTCATAAAAACAATTCTCAGAAATACGTTACCACTTGCGAGATTGAAAAAAAAAATAACGTAAATTTTTTCTACCATCAAGTAAGTCAAAAAAAGACAAGGACATTTGATGTCAAGCTGGCAATTATGGTAGATAGGCTCAGTAACCTAAATGGATTTTAGGCAACGATATCCCTGCAGCAGTATTAGGCTTGCACGTTTTATCAGTAAAAGAATTACGTACCTTCTAAAAAGCATCCATTCTGAGGTACCTTGGGTGTAACGAACCAGGGATATTGTATCATAATATCTTCCATGTTAAGAATACCAAGCATTACGGTCATGGCGAACGGTAGACCGAATCCATAGATACAATACATAAAAAATTTAAAACACTCTCCTCTCCGGTGAATTGGTCGAGCCTTAGCGTAACCTCTACAAATAAAGAAATATATCTTACTAACACAAGACGTGTTAAGTCAACTAAATAGTCTTTTAACTCCCTATGTCTACTATTTGTAAGTGTCTCTTATCTGTGTATCTTAGGGTCTTGCGTGTGGCAAGGAGGCGCACATAGGAGCGTCTTCGTCGTGCGTGGTTGCATTGTATGCTGTTTTAGTGTGTATTAAAATGTATGTGGCACGACATACTGACGACACATCATCGTACGCAAAAGATATTAGCAGGATTCTATAAAAGTTAGGATCAAGATCGAAACAATACAAAAATATATGTGATTAGGAAATTATTTGAATGCTATTATTTTATTTTATTTTGACAAATTTAATTACAACTGGCATATAATTTTAAAAATTGATAATTTTAGAAAAATATAATTAATTTGCCTTCATTTTTATAACGTGTATGTATGGTCCATAACAACCGACTACTTTTATTGTTTTATCGCTCCGCACTACAGCGTCGCATCGTGCGAGGTAGTGTACCATCAGCCTTAAACTAAACCAACGCTAAAACATTGGATATTTAGTTGAAATAGTTATAAAGTTACTGTTTCTTACCTGAAAGTCCACCAAATGTCATACGACATAATATTCATCCAACAGAAGCTCGCCAAGAATGAGAAGTATATTAAGTAGGCTGTGGAAAAACGTGATTAAGTTAAACGGGTTTGAAATTATTACTAAGTTATCAAGTACTGCACTATCAAAGCTACTCTATTTCTCTTAGTTCATTTGGCTTAAGTTAAGTTAATTTACAAGTTACGCCTGTATTTTTTTTTAAATAAGCTTCTTTGTTATTCCGGTTATGAATAGAATCTAAAACTATTCGTAATTTTGGCAAGTTTTCATTACTTATTTATCGATGAATTTATAATTAATAAATTGGTAGTAATCATTGAATTATTACCTATCAATAGTAGTAATTTTACTAATATTATAATAATGTAATAATTACTCACTCAATGCCAGGCAGACCTCTATTGTATGCTGCTGCATTTGTATGATGGCGAGGAAGAGGAAAGCAAAGAACAGGCTGGTGATGTAGGCCATCAGTATCTTTCCGCAAATGTTCCTGAGCTCAGGTAAAATTGCATAAACTATGAAGACGAGCAGGAGGAAGAAACAGGATATCAATATAGCTGTGAAATTAGAAAATAAATAAATTAGAATAAAACAAAAATTTCAATGAAAAACATTGATAATGCAAAATGGTTCTATACTTCTTGACGGGCCGGTTGGCGTGGTTGGTAAGATACACACACTATCTATTACGCCGAAGGTAGTATATCAGTTATCTGGCTTCCATAGCACAAGCTCTGTCAGATGGCCGTGTGTGTGGAATAATGGTCCGGAATACAAAAATGAAGGTATTTGTCCTAAACATACAACAAATGCAAGAGCAAAAGAAAGTTGTATTATTACAAATAATTGATTGATTGTACAAGAAAAGTTGTAGAATTTATAGGAAAGTCTCAGTTTTGAGTAAAATTCAATAGGAATGTGAAATACATTTCAATCATCTCAGTAGCCCTGTTTCATTTATCTTCGTTGTTACGGAAAGGGGCAGCTACACGGTTGCCAACCAGCCATCAAACAGGGGCAAATAGAGGGCGTTGAGTCGGTCACTAACCGTGTAATATCGCAGTAGAAAATATGAATTGTAAATTATGATGATACAATTTATAACGACTAGCGATCCGCCCCGGCTTCGCACGGATTGTGGCACGGGTAGCAGAGCATATACGACTACATTTGTTTCTAGTAATTAACTGTATTGGTTTACGTAGCCGGCGCACCCCAGTAAAGTTTTCCAACAACTTCAACAATCATCGTCATATTTCAGCGAATTTAGATAAAACCTGTATGAATTATTATACTTAATTGTTTTGATTTGAAGGTCATCATGAATCACTTCGTCTTTTAGTGCAAACCGTATAAAAATCCGTTCAGAAGTTTTTGAGTTTATCGTGTGACTTTGTTTTATAATAATTATGAACTAATTGTGTCTTACCCGATGTTAAAAATATATTGCTTTCATTAGATAGACTAGAATCTGCTGCCATAACTGACCAGAAAAACGGTGATGGTAGAGTTTTATTATCTATTCGGTAGTCCACACAGTAATCCTCTATGTTCACGTCAATCCATCGCTTATAGGCGTTTGGTGATTCCATGGTCAGAACTCCAGTCTGTAAAGTAAAAAAGTTATATTTAGTTGTGCTGAAAAAAAAACACCACACGATGGCTAAAAGCCAACTGAAACTAGCACGGTCTTGGTCATATTAATACCTAAAAGTGATTCTAAAAAAACACCCAATCTTGGTGCTTTTGACATGACGTGGTACTTGATAAATATTCTGCGAATCCCTGAAGAATATCTCCAACTACTACAAGGAGTTCTACCTTCTACATCGTATTTGAAATTTTGAATTGCTTCAGTAACGTTACCTGATAATCTGAAGGAGCCTTAACGATGGGAAAGATGATGGAAAAAGTAACACACAAGTGGTGTGAGAGTGCAATAATAAAATATTTCAATGCTAAGAAATTCTAATGTCTAAGAGCTTCAGAAAAGTGACAAAAATTTGATGTATAGCCTATTCTATGCAGCCGCTAAAATCGTCACAAATAATACAGCTTAAAGAATCACAGTTGGTGTAGACTTTACCTAAAAAAACCGACTAAATCCGAGTCGGACTCGCGCACCGAGGGTTCCGTACAAACTTATGTGTATGTAAATAGTTGGTCCATTATGAAAATCTTAACGAAAGTTATGGATTGAGGGATAAACTCAACTTTATAGTTGGAAAACTGTTGTCTCCGTACATAGACATTAGCTACATATAATGGCGACATTAAATGAACACACGGGTAAAGCTACTTAACCGTAATCATAAAAAAAAATATAATAATTAAAGTACCTACCTATGTAATTGAAATTTTCAAACAAACTATTATTACATTTAGGAAACAAAATTTGTGTCATCCTTTACGTGGCGTGGCCGCTCATATCGCGGCCGCAGCGCGAGATAATTACCTAGGTACCCGTGTCTGTGCCTACGCCAGGGCTCGCACGCAGGTACAGGTTGTTCCGAAATAATATTATGGAATATTGATTAGAGATTAGAGATAGATTTAGATGAATTTTATGTTAAATGAAATAAAGAAATATTTCTAAAATATGAAAACCGTGAAATCGGATACGTTGCTTAATTTAATGTCGCCATTCGAGCGCTACGTTGTATATTCAGATTGATCCCATTAACCTACGCTTGTTGCATTTATCCTCAGAAATTACACGTAGAAAATATTTATTTATTTACGATTTACCTTGTCAATCTGTAAGGTTAGCTAACCACTATCGCATGGGTATTTACGTTTACCCGGGAATATAGTAGTTATAGTGAAAAGCTGAATATCAATTAATTTAAAAAAAAATTAGATATATCTCAAAGCGATAGCTAAATTGAAGCATTGTGTCCGTAAAATCGTGGTCAAACGGCGCAAGCGCGCGCTACACAATTATAATAATGTGTCCATTAAACATTTTTAAAACATTTTTTGGAAAATAATTTAATTTCAGTGTATCATTAGTATGTAGGTATTTTTTTTTTGTAAAGTTTTTTTTTGAGTAAGGGTTTGATTCCCGAGGTGCGCAGACTGTACTACGGTCGGAAAGCACAAACTCATTGTATGTTTGACGTCACGAATATCACCACGACATTTAACATCAATAAGTTAATGCAAAATTAAAATATTTTTATTCAAATAGGCCTTTACAAGCAATTGGGATGACATATTAATTTTTTCACATTCAGCCGACCAAGAAATAAAAAAAACCTGTGTTACAGGAAATTGTTTTACATGATGAACGTATTCTTAGAAACGTCAATATAAATCAACACACGTGAATGTAGGAGAACCTGCTTACATTAATTTATTCCATATAATTTCCTTATTCAGTAGTATTAATAAAGCTATGGCCAATACTTTGAAACATCTCAATGATAATATAGGGAAAACAATAATTCTTATTATGGATTTATTTCAATAATAAACAATAGTTTGTTATGTTTTGTATAATTTATTGTATGTTAAAATAGTAGGTATAAGGTACCTGCCCCTGCACTCTCGACATACATGACATATGTCATCGCAAACTACCGATCGCTAAATAATTACGAAAAACATCGGTTGCCATGACGATGCTTACGACAAATTTAATGTAAGCCTAGATACCGGGCTGTCAAAAATGGTCGAAATTCGATAAATAAAAAAATCAAGAAAATTCGATAAGATACCGATTTCGTTATTATTTAGCGATCGGTAGTTTGCGATGACACCTTTATCTATTTCGAGACTGCAGGCCCTGGGCGACCGAGCAATGTTAAACGTTTTTTTCATATCGCGTTTTTTTTTTCAGAAAAGACGCCTATATAGATAAACTTAAAAAGTAAAACATTATATAAATACTAAAATTTTAACTAAATCGTTAGAGCCGTTTCCGAGATACCTACACGAAATAAATTATGTACTATACAAGAATTGCTCGTTTAAATTTTTGAAATCAGGGTCGGTAGGTTCTAAAATTAAAAATATTTTATGAAAATTTTACTGTTTTACATAAAGACCCTTAACGACGGAGAAGAAAAGTTTTCTAACGACCAACCATCATAGACAAGATTATCATGCGTGAATGCCAAGAGAAATGCAAGATGGACGAACCAATTGATTTATTCTTGTCTTTCTTTTTCTTACAGTAATTTTTGTTCATTAAAATTCCTTAAATTAGCTTCATTAAAGACTGTTTTCAGAATTCTTACTGCAATAAAAACGAGAAATACTCTCGCTCTTGCGTGAAACACTTTATATATTTTTTAAACCAGTACTTAATGGCTAAGTTTTTTACTAGCACTTCAGAAAAAGCTGCCTTTCAAACCCTGCGTTAGAGGCTGACGATCCATTAGTGTGAAAACCTATTTGAAAAAGCTTTCTAAAAACTTATTTAAAAATAATACTCTAGTATACGAATCATTCATCCTTCGCCGCATCGTCTGACGTCATAATCAGTTTGTTTCTAACTTTGAATTACCAGTAAATAGCATAGTCAAGGTATTAAATAGGGGCTTATGACACAAGTGTGCGTTGACAGTAAACAATTATTTGAACTAAAATAGTGATAAATCAATTTCCGAGAAAACTATTTATTATATTTAGATCATGACAGGTACCTTTATATTACTCACTAGCTTTCCGCCCCGCGGTTTCACCCGCGTTCCCGTGGGATCTTATGTTTTTCTTTGCTATAAACCTCACGGAGCCCAAGACCTTTCCAACGAATGCAAAACCGTGGAAATCGGTTCGTGCGTTCTGGAGTTATAGCGTCAGGAAGGAAAACCCGACTTATTTTTATATAGTAGATAAAATGTGTTAAAAAATAATAATGCCGAATATATTTCAATGGAAATAACATTACCAAGTACTCCTGGTAAAACGCATTTGTTATACAAAATATGTCGAACGGTGAAAAAAAAAAAAGGTCGACATTAAGAGAGTAGGTACCTACCCCCGAAAAAAAATACATTCTCACTACATGTCTTTAAGGATTTACTTGAACATGTGCGTAGTAGTAATAAATGGTAGTATTGATGTAGGTTCGATTCCCACCCAGGACATATATTTATGTGCATTAAGAACATGTCTGATTGTCCTGAGTCTCGATGTAATTTATACTAATATAATAAAACAGAAGAGTTTTTTGTTTGTTTAAAGGCGCTAATATCTGGAACTACAAGTTGAATTTGTTTTTTTTTTTTGCATATGATAGTCCAATTCTTGAGGAAGTTTATAGGCTATTTTTTTATCCCGGGAATTGCGATGTTATTTACCTATATAAGTATACGGTTTGAATTTTTAATGAGTGTATTTTTTTAAACCTCAACTGGTTCGATTCAGTTTTTGCTTTTATCAAAATTGGGCTCGAGACTCCTTTGAAAATTCATCCTGTAGGCAGGTATATGTATTTAGAAAAAAGTAGGTAGTAGATATGTATATGTAGTATATCAGTTATTTGGTTTGCATTAGTACAAGCTCTGTATGAAGAATGTCCCAGGATATAAGGCGATAAGACGTTTTAAGACGACTAGCTACCACCCATCAAGTTGAAAATCTGCCGCCAAACACCTATTGGTGTGTTCCGGCAGCTGCACTTGAGAGCCAGATCCTCCTAGGCTTTGTGTGCTTACCACCTTCGGCCAAAAAAAATTAAAAATATATATACATTATTTTGTATAGTTATTAGTTTGATTTTACCTCAATATTGTGCAATAAGATATCGAACGCCCACAGCCGATCGTATCATGTAGTCCCCCTTATTCAGACCTGCTCGGTTACAGTCCCGATTCGGCAGACGAACCGATTGAGTACTCTACTGAATAGGATAGCTCCTATTTTCTCATTCCTGACTTCCACATGGAATGAGGCAGTCGATCGGTACACGATCGCGGCAAATGAATTTTGCGACTAACACAGCATTAGTGTCAATGTAAAGAAATAAAATCGTCCTTTCCGATCAGAATAGCAACAGAATGGGTCTGAATAAGGTGGAGTATGTCCATATACTATCGATCATATTTTTCCAATTTGACTATTTTGTTGATAGCGTCATGTGAACGCATACCAAAGACCGACGGGGCCGCCAATATCACCGGTGATGAGCGGCCATTTTGAAAGACAGATACATTATTACACCACAGTCTATGTAACTCTTACAGGCGGCCAACGGACACGTCTAGACAGAGCAATCGTGCGGGGTTTGCGGGGTGAGAGAGGGGTGGTAGCGAGCCCAAGCTGCCATACACTCGCTTGGGACACAATGCAGCAAAAGCGGCATTTCGCGTGACTTCAAACGCGATGGACCACTGTACGTTTTTTACTCTGTGATTACACGTAGCTGGCTACCAGAGTTGAGTTGAACATCTGTACACCGCCTTCAGCTATACCAAATCCAATTTCACAATTTTCTTTGGGTGTCTGTTATTACGCAAACTTTCAAATTGTGATCGTTGAACTTTTCGTATTGCAACGTATACGGGTAGAATCGTGATATCATTAAAACCATTTTTCCCTAGTTTAGGATATTTAAATGTTTGCTACCTACTTCCATATACCGGGTGATTTTGTTTTATTTTACGCGATATCAGAGTTGGTCCCATAGTGAAAGTTGTATTGATGAGTACTTCCACCCCTGCAAGTATTGCCAGTGACTAAAAAATCACCCAGTATTTCTCTAAAACAAACTCGTTATCTGCCTGTCTGTTTCTCCGTATACTTCTTTTAAGCCATGCAACGGATTTTGATACGGTTTCCACTAATAGACAGAGAAACGAGGAAGGTTTGCTTATATAAATTGCACCCGTGCAAAGCCGGGACGGTACGCTACTTTTTAATATTTTAAAATACTACATTGCTAAAAGTTTTAGCATTAATAAACGATAGTCTTTATTATTGATTCATGTTTAATTGTATTTTTATTATATGCCTACTGTCTTTCAAATTAGTCAGCGTCTATCATATTTTTGTTATCGTTAGCTTCCTTCAGTTGTAAAATCTATACGCACTTTTAATGAATCATGAAGCACATAAGAGTGATTATTGATTCGTAATTCATGTTATTTTTGCAAATACTTTTATCAGTACAATAAATATAATAAAATTAATCAGAAAAAAAATGAAAATAAATTATTAATCGCACATTTATTTGCGTTGATTATGATAGGAATGTAAAAGTTAAAAAAAAAGTGTTAAAAATATATTTAGTTGGTCTAAGCATAGAAATATTATGTTCTGAACAAAAAATGCTTATAAAAATATTGTCTTTTAACTCACCTCTGTTAGATACATTTTTAAATTAATTCGGCTAAAATCTATAGCTTCTATCTTGAATGTCTTATTTGAGAACTTCCCCGCAGTAAATTCGAATACATCTTTTGCATTTTTTCCATAATACGTCTTGTCCATATTAAAAACTTTTAAATCGTCGAAAGTTAATTCTTCTTTGTATGACACGCATTTCTTTCTCGCTCCCACATACTGATTAAAGGGGCAACATTTCGGTATGTATATCTTGCTTTTACTTTCATTGAATGCAACATTAGTACGATTTGAATATCCGAATTCGATTTTTAAAAATAAAATAATAAACGTAATAATATTCAGGATCATAATGACGTCCACTTTGCCTTAGTTTATTGAAACTATAACAATAGGAAACTACCTCATATATTTAGCGGTTAATATTAATGAGATTTATTTAATTCATACGTTGGTAAGCTTCGTAGGGATAATAATGAGTATTTGTAATTAAAACTTCCTAGAACACGATGTATCTCGATTTAAATACATAATATAAGAGTACAACGAATACACCTTAAGTGGTTTAAAGAATGACAAATGTTACATGTCGGCGGTGCAAAACCTTTATAATTATTAATAAGTAACTAGCTTTCGCCTCGTGGTTTCACCCATGTTCTCGAAGGATCTTATGTTTTCCCGGGTTAAAAAGATTATATAGGGGAACAGAGGGTAATGGGAGCCAGAGGGTAATGCGAGCGGTGCGACTAGAGACAAAACTACAGCTCGTATTCACTCGGTTGCCACTCAGGCACCTTCGGCACGCTGCGATCGTGTTTCCCTGCGGCGCTAGACTCGCCAGTGCCACGTGGTGTGTGACCACGGAAGCATCTCGATTTTTTGGTCCGCGCTTATAAAAAATACGAAATTTCATTGGCCAGGTATGTGTGAAGTTATACGTTTATTACAATCAAACTTGTTTTATTTTATAGTTAATGTTATCAATTTTGAGTATCTGTGCGTATAATTTCGTTACAAGCTAGATTCAGTATGTAATTTTATTTAATTTCAAATTGGTGGTAGTCGGGTAATCAGAGCTTATTAGGCTCTGATTACCCTTTGTAGCTCCAATTGCCCCATATGCTTTTAATGTGTTTTTTGTTCAGATTGTACTACAGCAGGAGAAGAAACGTTTAGAGAAAAATGTAACACTAAAATCATTGCAAAGAAGAAGAGAGAAACCAGCAACAAAGAAAGAAAATGAACCGCAGGAAAAGTAAAAAAAACGAAAGAAGGTAACCATCAATAAAGAAAAAGTAAAAAGAGTAAAAAATAAACTTTTTGAGGATGAAACTGACACGTCTGAAGAAGAAGACGTTGAGAATCTTTGTGACGATGAGTCAGAATATTCAGAAGAAGAGACATTGTGTGCTATTTGCTGTGACACAGGAAAAAATAACGAAGTGTACCGTTGCAGAGGTTGCGGTAAATGGGCACATAAAGAATGTTCTGGTTCTGACAGTTCTAACAGTCTGACAGAAAAAATTATATGAATAAGTTAGATTTCAGACTGACATAATTTTTTTGAGGCTGATATAATAATTAAGTAGCTCCCATTATACATATTGGAATTTATAGGCTCTCATTTCCCGCAAAGTCGGGTAATGAGAGCGATTCTGTTTTTTTCTTTAAAGTTTATCTATGCCCAAATGCCTAACAATGTAACGTTAACGCTGTGATTAAATGATAGTCAAATGAGTAAGGATTTAGTTTCTAATAAAAAGTTTCTAAAGTATCCATACATTTGCCTTTTATTGAACTTTTTCCTTAGTAGGCTCTAATTCCCCCCATCTCCCCTACGTGGGGCACTGAGAAAGTTTTGAGAATCTTTAAAAAAAACTTTTATGAGTTAAGTTTTTTTTATTTAATCTTTTCAAAGAACTCTTCACCAGTATCTATCTATACAAAGTTTCATGCGTCTAAACCAATTTTCGAAACACTTTTTCCAATCCGCCGCGAGACACCATTTCTATGGCCTTCTCGAATGCTGCTCCTCACGCGAAGATGCTCATTTAGAATTTAGTGAACGCTTCCCGATTCAATTTGCAATATGTGCTGAAGCTTTTCATACGTAATTCGCCTATTCTCTTGAATTATTTTTTTCACTGCTAGCACGTTTCCTTCCGTAACAGATGTCAAAGGCGACCACTTCTATTTTCATCCCTCAAAGTTAGTAGACCGCGATGAAATTCGTTATACCAGTGGTATACGGTTGCTTTAGATGGGCCTTCAACAATAAATGACATTTAAAGTATATCCTACGATTCGTCCGGTTTAAGACGACATTTGAAATCATAAAAAATCATCGCGCGAAAGAGTTCCTGACGCAGATCTATTTTTCAATGAGACACGATAGTTCAAATTAGCTCTTAAAAAAAGTGGAGGGATGTTTTGTAATTGGAATGTTTGTATTACTTATAAATAATCGTGTTTTCTAAATAAATTATAACTGGCCAGTGTCACATACATAAAAACTTTTTTCTCAAAACTTTCTGAGTTCCCTGGTATGTTATCCCTATGTGCCAAGTTACAGTGGTTTTGAGTTCATACAAAAATCCCATAATAAAAATCAGATTCAATGTTGTTTTCGTTACGATTCATTCTTAAGTAATTTTATTTAGAAGTAGGGCCTACTAAATACACCAAGCCACCTACCTACCTACCTACTGAAGAATGGATTCAGTGCATGTACTGAAAAACATGGTGGCACGAGGAATGCACTTCCTACGAGAGAGGTGTTTTTCTGTGATGATAGTACCGATGATGCCTAAAATTATTATTTTAGGATTTTTGTTGTTATTACATAAGTTCCCAAAACAAGTTAATAACACACAAAGTTTTAGTTTAAATTCAAATATTTAGGTTCTAAAGTTGGTTTTGGTCTTCAGGGATCTATTTGATGATGACCAGAACAAACGAGAGGTTTTAATAGATATTAAGAGAAAAAACATGGGTAGTTGACCCCTATCGTTTTACCGTTCATATAAGTAAGTCTGTTGCTGTTTCTCGAATTTAAAACCATTGTAATTAGACTTTTCGAGCAACTGTATTGAAAAATTATATAATTAGGTATGATAGGTAGGTACAACAAAATAAAAAAAAAACTTCATTATTTTCTTAACAATACATATAATTTTCACATCAATATACTGTTATAAATAACATAAAATAATTATACATTCTTATTAAAATATAATGTACAGTTAAATATAACAAAACTCTTTGGAAATTATTCGTTTAACATAATCATTGAAGATCTTAAAACTATAAAATGCTTTCGATTATAATTTAAAATATTTAATACTAAGAGTGCATATTATAACTAAATAAATAAATGTGAAAATACTTGGAATAAAAGTGTTATACACATTCGATTTTCTAATCACCATAACTCTAAACTGACTCGAAAATTGCGGGAACAATAAAAACTTTTGGTATTTAAAAGTATTTTTTATTTATTTCAGATTTGGTCCCATATTAAAATATGTGTGTAATATGGAATATATTTATCTCTAAATGGTTCGCAAGTGATTAAAAATAGTCTACAGTTTAGTAAATACCTACACAAAAAAAAACGTGGTATAAAATTAAATTAAATGCTTTGCTTTGTGGTTGGTGTGAAATATATATAATAATACAATTATTGATTAATCATAAATCACATGAACTGATATACCTACATCAATTGTAATAACAGAAACAAAATACCTAAGTAAAGTATTTAAGGAAAAGTTGTAATGGCGTCGAATACCGTGACAAAGGTACAATGACCTTGAGTTTTCGGTGAATGGTCATAGGGTACCTACTTTGTACTACCCACCTGGGTGACTACTACCCTGAAGTAAAATATCTGTCGCCAAACACCTACCGGTGTATTCCGTCAGCTGCTGAGAGCCAGTTCCTTCTGGGCTCTGTGAGCTTACCACCTTCGGCCTCATCCGCATTTACCATAGTGAGATTCTGGTCAAATACAAGTATGTACAAGAAAAAAAGCTTAACTACTACAGTTACATAGTAGAGATTAGATTATATACATACAATTGATACGCTTACATTTTTTACTTACATTCATAAGAATTGTGCAAAGAATACAAAAAAAAGTGTAAAATATAATGTACCTACCTGCAGGTACGTGTATTACGTTTATTTGTTGCAATCAATTTCAATTTGGGATAATATATTTATTGAAAATACAGGATGTTTTCAATCTAGGCGATTAATCCGTAAATATAAGACTTATCAAAAAAACTCATTCGTCGGTTATGAATTTGGGTATATTCGTTTAGCAACCTCTTAATATAAGAAAATTAAAGCCTCTCAACGAATGCCAAATGCATGTGTGTGCTAAAAGTTAAAATTTTGTATATTTAAAATAAACATTAGGCAGCGTCACCCAGCCTTAACAATTACACCTGTATAAGAAAATCAATAATAGTTCCATACAATTTATTTGCAGTTTGCTGCTACTCTGGTACGTAAATAAATCCTAATATCAAAACCACAATTTCAACTAATTGCAACATACTTACGTAATAAAACCACTGAAATATGTTATCGATAAATATATTTTTATTTTTAAATTATTTTGCTTATTATCCTTACCTTTATTGATATTTACTTTGGCGGGCGGGTACATAATGGAGGGTTCCATTTTTGATTTTTTAACGAGTATTTCTTGGGTTTTCATTTATAATGTCCATCATGAGCGCTATGAAATTTAATTTTGTAATTTACGCCTGAGGCGTATGGCAATATTTTGCATTCAAAACTTTTCTATAGGATTGATTTGTCAATTAAAAATGTCCGTTATATATTGATAAGGAACGAAGTTTTGAATAGCATTCAAATTATAATTAATACACACAATAATCAATTGCAATAGTTAATCCACATGCGCGAAAAACAAAATTTCATCCCACAGGTGCTTAAAAATTACGTAATAAATTCAATAAGAAAAAAGTCCGTATAAAAATTAAAATGGCGACCATCTATAATATTTTAAACAATGATATCTACATCTTATACAATATTAGTGTCAAGTATATAGAAAATTAATATAGGATCCCAATGGCCGTATTTTTTTTACGTCACAGAAAGTGCAACTAAATCTTACTTATAATTACTGACTTAATTATCATCTTGATTATTTCAGGTAATCATAACTTGAGTATTATATCAACAAATCGCTGAACGATATCGCAATTGAATGAATGAGTATAAACTAATATGATATCAATCTTTTGTTCGGTTATCGTTTCTTCTGGAACTCATTCCATCGCAGAGGTAGAACGATATAAGTGAACGAATGAAATGAATGAGCGGTTTATATAATTTTGATCTTCATTTGTGTTTAATTGAGCCCATTTGCATGTCGTCTCGAATCGAAATTGTTCGTGTAGATGTCGTGGTTTGAGTTCTGGACATTGGATCGCCACGTAGTTGTTTGTATCTGTATGCAAAATTATTATAATTAGTTTTAATATACATTTTTTTTATTTGCAATACTTGTATAAAATACACACAATAATATATAGAAAATATCGTCAAAGCTCTCGCTGCTGTCGATAGGCAAGGTTCCCAACAGGCTGGCAGCGTTCCCTTTTTGAATGGCCAAACTAATGCCTTGGCGGTAATAAATCCCAGCCCGTCGGTTTCCCGAAGCCTCGATGAGTTTGGATGCTTAATTATATTTTTTCCTATGATTTGTTTAAGACAATAAATATAGCACGTGTTAATAAACTAAAGCTTTTTACATATTAACTTGCTGACGATAATAATTAATTTTATTATAATATTACTTTTTTTTCATAAAAGCTGTTTTTTTTTAACAAATAACATAAGTACCATTAGCACATTTGATTTTATAGTTTATGTTATTATTCTTCTGTGGTAAATTAAACGGATTATTTTTCTATAACACCTCGTACTGTGACTTTGTAACATTAGATTTACAACAGGCGTTTACTCCATTAACGTCGGACAACTCGTACAATAACCTCTCAACACAATGTTGCCAGCTTTCCACTATAATAAGGTGTGATCCACTTTTTAAATGTCATAAAAATTTTCATGATATTTTTTGCATATTTTGAACGACTTTGGGTATTTTTTGGTTCACATGTGACAAAAAAAAATTAAATTATTTCCATGGATTATTGATTTTGTTTAGAATCAATCATATATCATTATAATGCTAAATAAACCATTTTTTCTATAGTAAGTATGTATCTATTATATTTATAGCTTACTGCTAATACTCGTTCGTATTACAAAATTTTTATTAACGAAAAAAGGCAATGAATTGATAAATCCCCTAAAAAAAAACATCATTCCTAAATTGCCAGACCATCATAATAAACATAACTAATAATATTTTATAACATGTTTCAAAAATTTGTTAGGAAAATCACACACGTTTTTTATTATTATCATAAACTTATACTATATTAGAATTATTAAGTACAAAGAGGCGTAAAGCGGACAAAATATTAGTTACGACTTAAGATACACAGCATTGTGTTTCAAATTTAAATAAATTACAAAAAAGAAAGTTAATATTTGAACGATAATTTAAGGAAAGTACATATTTCATTGTATAAAATTAGAATCATATATTTGATACTCATAAAACGTTATATATTTATAATTCTGCATAATCATTGATATAAGAAGAAAAAAAAACTAATCGATGGTACTCGATAAATACATCATTACCTGACAGTTAGACCTAACCTAAGCTTTTATTTAATTGTGGCTTGGGAAATGAATGCATTTTATAACAAAAGACTAGCATATTATACCTACATTAGTCCACAAAAGGGTTTTAAAGCGAGGGACAAACACAAATGTAAACAACACAATGATCCTGGTAATAAGCTTACCATCGCCTATTAAATAAATAAAGGATAGATATCATCATAAAAATGATAAGTTGAAAAAAGATAAAGAAGATGCAAATATGTGTCCAAAGTTGCAAGTGGGGTGCGCCAGAATAGTACTACTAGATAGTGGCTACCTAACAATAGGAGCTAAAAACTAAAAGACACCTATTGACACGAAACAATTGCGAGCCCGAAAACAAAAACAATATATTATGATGAAGAATTTACGAATGCACATACATATTATTATGGTGCCTTCTCTCCACTTTTTGATCGCTCCACGACCTTCCATTTCGAAACCTCTGCCTATAATGTGTTAAGAAATTAAATAAATTAATAAAGTAGTGTTACAAATAGTGCATTTCCCAAAAAGTACTATTTGAAGGTGCAAAATTATTATTGCCATTCCTCTGTGAAGTGTTATGTGCAATTCCTCTACCAAAGACTACCAAGATAGAAACAGTATATTATGTAAATTCCTTAATATTTTTTCAAAACGTTGAAATACCTCTAGAACCATGTGCAGAAATTAATACTCTACTAATTATAATTTTCATTTCTCCATCTTAAACAAACTACAATCTGTTAGTGTTAGAAATTGTTAGTTTCTGCATTGCAATGTTATTTGCACTCAAATTCATTCTGTAGATTTTGTATACCTTATACTCAATTCGTTGTTGATACTTCTTTGTTTTCATATCTTTCATTTCTTGCTTCTTTTATTTTGTTTTGAACGATTTATAATCCCCTGATCCATATGTTTTCTTTTTCTTTTTATGATGCATCATGGATCTTTTGCAGTCTTGTCTTTCAATACTCTAGCTTACTCTAGATTGTTTTGCAACATTATTTATTATTTTCTTATCTTCAATCATCTAACATTGTTATTTTAGGTTTGTTCATTTCATTATATTTTAGTCTCTTCTCTCGATTAATGCTTGCTTTTTATAATTGTGATGTTTTTATAGAACTGCTGATACTGTTTGTATTTATGTCGGTATCAACACCTATTGATGTCCTTATAGTATCAAGACTAGCTCTCTGATCTTGACTAACTTGTAAATTTTTATTTTTTAAATCCTTTAACTGTGAAAGATCATCTTTCGATTGATGAAACTTTTCCTTTACCCTGAGCATAAATAAATAGTTTATACTTTTATTCTATACACATTTAACATTCACTTTTAAAATTTAACAATATTCTAAATAGTAAAAACTATAGGTAGGTCATTGTAGACTATATTGGAATCATTCGTATTTTAACTTAAATTATATAAGCTCCTCTTCGACAGATGAATTTTTAGGACAAACACTTTGACTAAATAGTATTGATACATTTTTTTTAACTATCTATAACAAACCTCTTCTTGATGAGTCTGAATATCTTCCGTTTACAGACAAAGATAATAAAGATGATGAGGCCGATCAGCACGTTGTAGGCATCAGTGACGCGCCAGACCTTCTCTAGACCCGGATAGATGGCGCTGATCACCTCCAATATCCAGTTGATTCCCATTACCGCAAACAACTTCAGGTAGAGCAACAACCTGAAATACAAAATGTTAAAGCTTTTGTTGTGAATGATGCTCTACTTAATGTAGCTTACTAATTCTGCATCAATGCTGGCCCAATGCCAGATTAAATTCGAATAACTTGTTCAAATTCAAATTCAAAATCATTTATTCAGTTTAGGCCCTAATAAGGCACCTATGAACGTTACAATTGATTCTACCACCGGTTCCGAATACACTTGGACTGAGAAGACTCCGGCAAGAAACTCAGCAAGGGATATTTTTATAGATCTTTGTTCTTTTTTTATTTAATTTATGTCACAATTTAATTACAAATAACAAAGTTTATAAAATTATAATGAAATAGTTTGTGTAACTAACATTTCATTTAAATGCATTCTTGTCTTCCACAAAATCAGAAACTTTATAGTACCCTTTGTAATATAACTTTTGTTTAACTAATTTTTAAATCTATACACAGATAGTTCTTGAATTTCTTTGGGTACTTTGTTATAGAAACGTATACATTGCCCCTTGAATGAGTCCCTCACTTTGCTGAGTCAAGTTACAGGTACAGCAAGTTTGTGCTTATTTCTAGTGTTCAAGCTATGAGTATCACTGTTCTTGGGAAAATTCTGTATATTTTTCCGAACATAAATTAAAATTTCGATGACACAGTGATAATATTAATGGATTTGAATTTATCTTTAAGAGAATCTCTAGGACATCATTTATAAATTGCGCGAATAGCCCTCTTCTGCAGAATAAAAATTCTATTGATGTCGGCACCACTACCCCAAAGGAGGATGTTTACTAACTATTTTTGAATTTTAATCTTTCTGTATCTGTATACAGGATGATTTTTTAGTCACTGGCAATACTTGCAGGGGTGGAAGTACTTATCAAAATGAACAACTTTTATTATGGGACTAACTGTGAAATCATGAACAAATTATCAGCTGTTCCATACAAAAGTTCAATACATACTCGACCAAAATGTATGAAGCAACCATTTTATTTTACGCGATATCAGAGTTAGCCCAATAATAAAAGTTGTTCACATTGATGAGTACTACCACCCCTGCAATTATAGCCAGTGATAAAAAAATCATGCTGTATATAAAAGGAAAGCGTGACTGACTGACTGATCTATCAACGCAAACCACTGGACGGATCAGGCTAAAATTTGGCATACAGATAGTATATAGTACATACTCGACCAAAATGTATGAAGCAACCATTTTATTTTACGCGATATCAGAGTTAGCCCAATAATAAAAGTTGTTCACATTGATGAGTACTACCACCCCTGCAATTATAGCCAGTGATAAAAAAATCATGCTGTATATAAAAGGAAAGCGTGACTGACTGACTGATCTATCAACGCAAACCACTGGACGGATCAGGCTAAAATTTGGCATACAGATAGCAATTATGATGTAGGCATCCGCTAAGAAAGGATTTTGGAAAATTCCACCCCTAAGGGGGTAAAATAGGGGTTCGCGGGTGAAACCGCGGGGCGGTTAGCAAGTAATAAAACACGTAAGTATACATTAATAACTTTGCGTTGATACGCAAAGTTCAAACCACAGGATCTAGAAATTTGTAATTTTGCACACAGGTTCTTTATATAACGTATTCACTAAACAAGGTCTTATCAATATTCAACCAACCAAGGAGCAAATGTCGTACCTGGACTTGATTGTGAACAGGCGGATTTAGATTAAACATTACAGCAACCCCACATTTTATCATTATCTATAGGCATCAGTTCCCTGTTTTGAAAATTTCTTAGTGCAAGTGACATTCATACCTCTGCCTATCGTTCCTGTGCGGGTCATGTGTAGAGCTCTCCTTTGACTTAAGCACCGAAGTCTCCTTTTTGATCCGCGTTATTTTCACTGCCGTCAATATGAAGAAGATCATATTTGCAATGCATAGAATTACTATTGGACCGTATAAGTATAACAGCTTACTGTTACCTGAAAATATTGGTTAGTATTGAATTAATCATTGATACAAGTACTGCATCTTTTTATTGGGTATTTAATATGATAAGATTTACGTGAAATAAGCTTGTGTTTGAATTTTATCACTGTAAGTGATATAGCCAAAGGTGGAAGGCATATATGGCCGAGGAAGCTCTCAAGTACAATTGCTGAAAAGTAGGTGCTTGGTGACAAAAAAAAAACTTGAGTGTTGATTGACATGGTGGTAGGTTTAATTATTGGTTTCCTTACAACATTTACCGTTTACCAAAAGCTCAAGTTAACAGTAGGATTTGAACCCATGACCTTCGTCATGGTATTAAATGTTATCGTTCTTTAAAAATTGACTTACCGAATATGAAGCATCCCTGTATTCTCAACATCGGCATCAGTGGATGCGGCGGTAGTCCAGAGAACTCCAGACTAGCAAGGAGTATTGTAAGTAGAGTTGGCATGCCGAAAGCGTAAAATGAGTATGCAACAAACCGTCCCCGCATTGACAGCTTTTCGAATGAAAGGCCGCGGTTTCCACTGTAAAGAATTGACAAATTAAATAGGTTAGTAAGGTGTATTGTTTAATATCCAATGAAGATATAGCACACAAATGAAGAACATTATGCGTGACACATGTGACTGACAAAGTTACCTATTAAACTTATTAATTTAATTTATTAATTTTATCTTATTTCTTACTTTATCTGCACAAAAAAAAAGTAATATATATTAGCTGTCAATATTTGTGACCAGAGCTAGGGTACTGTTAGCGTAATTGTTGTCAAACATTCCGTCAGCAGGTGGTCTATTTTTAAGTTGGTCTCTTTTAAATAATATAGTTTTTTTTTATCAACCTCAATGGCATTGACCTGAAATTCAATTTAATCTGGAACATATAAATCCTTGGAAACAGAAGTTCAACATTTTAAATCCGAAGTCATTTTACATTTCTAATGAACTATGACTAGTAAAATTATTGTGAAGTTCACAATAACTAGGAATCAATTAATAAACTCAATGAAATAGGTTAATCCCAAAACATAAAAACAAAGTATGACCTCACTAACATTGCTTACAGTATATATTATACTGTGCCTAAAATCTTAATGAAATCTGTACATTTATGTGGGAGGAAGGAAAATCTAGACAAATATTTTAAACTGATAATTAATAAGTTAAATACTATTAGTATTACTAATAAATACCTATTGTAGCAAACAAGGAACAAAAATGAATTTACATATTAAAAAGATATAATGGAGTAGCGATAGAATGATAAGCAACATGCAAAAAACTATTCTACTAATAGCTACTCGGCAACGAAATAAAGCAACAGAATTAAAATGATATATGCTCAACTGTAATCTGTAACAATCTATAAAATATCAAATAAATAAATATGTTTTAGTATTATTTATCTTACTTATGGAATAAAATGTATTACGTAAAGCATAATTGACCACTTTATTAATATTAAACAGTTGTTTCACGCATGCCTAAGTAATTTGTAGAAACCAAGCTACTCGTTATAACGCGGAAAAGTCCCAAAAATATTAATAAGTTTAAAAGCTCGGTCACACCTTTCTAAAAATACCTATTTGTAATACTATCCATAAATAATACAATAGGATTATTCCTAGAGGGAATACGATGTTTTTAATTTTGTGAAAAGTTAAAATATTCCCAAATGTTATACGTTAGAAGTATAATAGATTTATTTATATTTTAATGGAGGACATGTGGAAATAATTTGAAGTAAATAAAAAATACAAATTACTGGGACGAAGCCTGAACTCAAGAAACGATCAATAAATCTTATTAAATTAATAGTCAACAGTGATTTAAGGTTTTTCCAAATTAAATTATAAATAGAGACATAAAAGATTTATTCTCAAACATCTAATTAAATAACGATGTCTTCATCATGGGGAAAAAGTAGGTTATCTAACAGAATGTTCAAAACAACCGTTAGCAGGAAAATCCAAGCCACTTCTTGTTTAGATTCTTGTTCATCTTGTTTGGTCAGCACGGTTTCACTTAAAACTAAGTTGTTGACAATGTCATGATTCACAAACGTTATAGGGATGGACATTAGCAGTTAACCTGCATGATTAGAATTTCAACGCTGCCACTGGTTAACAAAAAACTTACCCGAAATTTCTTTTAAAATGACATCATTAGCATATGCTCCGTAAAAGGAATAAATTGTAGGCCCTGAGGAACATCCTTATGTAACAGAGGTGGGACTTGAACACCAATAATAGAAGGCTACAAATCAGGCTTGTTGCTGAGGTAAGTAGGATCGAGAAAACTTAGTAAACAAACGTGTGCCAACCTTTAGGATCAAATTAATTCTTTTTTCAAAAAGAATATTTGATTAAAAGGTATATTATTGCTAACAACAACAAGATAGTTAATGAAGTAGCAAACATTAGAAGACCGTGACAGAATTTAATGATCGCACTGCTCAAACTGGAGTTTGCATAAAAAATCTATGCAAGATTTGAAGCGTAGAAAACGCTTGAATTTGGAAGACAGAAGGCTAATAGACAAACTCATCAAGAAATCCTTGATGATAATGGTGACAAATTGAAAAATAACGAGCAAGACATCACCAAAGCACTTAGCGATTACGATATAGGCCGTAATAAGATAGAGCTATTCTCCAGACAGCAATTACTTATGGAGGATATTATTAGGTGGTCAGTGTTACATAATAAATATAATTAATGTTTTGTATTTTCAATTCAGGTTAATGAACAACACTGTAACGATTTTAGATTGCATAAGCCCGTATTTAGGCTATGCTTAAGTCATTATAAAGATAAATGTACAGATATGTAACACTACATTTTTCTTATTAGATGGCCACAATAGCACTGTGATAAATTATGATATAATTGAAGAAACACAAGCAGGTGAAATGTAGTACAAAGTACATACTTTAATGTAGGAACATAGAGGCAGTTACAAATATGCAAAACAGAATCATAATGCAACAGTGATATTTAATCACGCAACTCTTGTATCATTACCATAATAATGATAAGAAATCATTCAATCTTGTAGCTTGGTCAAATGAACTTGATTCTCGCATTTTGAAAATTGATGTCACAATAATTTCGATTCATAAAGCAGATTCTAAATAAGACTTAGGAAGATTATCATATTTACACTTTAACAAATATCCGCCATGATTTTTGATAAAGGTCGAATTTAAATTAATTAAATTATCCAAATACCAAAAAGAATAATGCAACAAAGAAGTTTATTATTCAGCAAAAGGTAGTTAAATTAACAAAAATGAAGATGTATACAAGTAGGTATAATAAGATAACATACCTAAATGTCCACCATATGTCAAAAGACATGACGTTGAGCCAGAAGAATGCCGACAGTAACGCAAAGTAGATGATGAAAGCTGAAATTGAAATAAAATTATATAATTATATATATTATTTGAAATTATCAAATTAGAGATCCAATGCCGTAGCAAAAGTCGTGGGTTTAAGTCGAACAACGAGTGATGGTTTGAAATATTTACAGAAAAAATATTAATGCGGTGCTACGGTGCTTTGCAGTAGGTACCTCATGGTGCTACCACTCTCAAATCTTACTTATAACATGTTTCCTTCTAGGTAGGTTGCATGCCTAAAGGTAGAACATGGAGGCACATTTAAACTATATATTTATAAAAACTCTATGATTGTATTACCTATATTCGCAAATAAATTATCGTTTTGACATTTAATAAAAAGTTTCTGATTTGACATGTCATTCAACATCTCTATTAGAACCTGTGCCTGGAACGTTGCCTGGAACTAAATAATACAAGACATTTAAGCGAGATAATGCATGAGTTAATAAAAATAGTTCACAGAAACTATACTAAAAACATATTGTGGGAATGAAATCATTTGGAATCTTCAATGCCATGCCATTGATCCAGACCATGGATCCAGACTGTCATGAACATCTGTTGTTAAAATGTCAAATACGACGAAAATAAAAACTGTAAGTAAGTACCTAATAAGTTTGTCTGTATTTAACACATGTGAAATTTTGATATCACGAATACATTTTTATTGTTCTATATAAGTTCTGAGAACATAAAATTTAATTGAATAGAACATAAAACATAAGATAAACAAATTGTTCGGTGATTTCGAGAACTCTAAATGGATGTTTAACGACCTTTTAAATACACAAACAATATTGTGCGTCTAGAATATGTGTGAATAATGCATCCCTTTTGTTGTAAGGGATTATTATAGATTATTATTATGTAACCCACCAAAAACATTTTCATGTTAAATGTTGCCAAGACGAGATCATAAGACTTGCACTGTCAAAAAGTTATCAGTGTAGAGCCAAGCTTCTAACTCTACACGCCCTAACTTCACAAACTCTACAGCTTAGTCAAAATATGTGGCTTGGCCGTTTCTTTACTACAAGAAGTATTGTATAATATAACAGAAAAGTAATAAAGAGTGAATAAATTTTTCACCATGAAGTGACGGCAGATAGAAAGGTGAAATATTAAAGTAAATGCATGTATATAGTAAAAAAGTTACCAGTAAAAGTATATTCAATTGCAATTTCAAATCGAAAATATTTATAAATGATTTTTGGACAACCCTATTCATAGTTTAAGCCTGATTACTTAAGCATGGGCCCGGTTGGACTAATGATATTAGATACGAGTGTGTCTGAGACTAAAAACAGAACAATAAATTTTGTGTTGAAAACTTTGATGTTGTTTTTCTCCGAAACAGTTGAGTTGGCAGAGAACGGCATTCCTAAAGATGAAAGATAGAAATTAAATTAGAGTTATAGATTTTTTTTCTATTTTTATTATTGGTATTTTTTATTTATTTTGATTGCAGACATCGATTTAGGCATAAGTACCTACACAGTGGGCTGGTCATGTAGCCAGAAAGCAAAACTCTTGGTGTAAAAGAGTGATAGAATGGAGACCATGGGACCAAAAAAGACCTCGAGGGCGACCACAGATGAGATGGAAGGATGACATCAAAAAAGTGGCGGGCAACAACTGGATCCTAATTGCCCAAGACAGAGGAAAGTGGAGAGAACTAAAGGAGGCCTACACCAAATATTTGGTCGATCAAGGCTAAAGAAGAAGAAGAAGACCTACACAGCTGGGTTCGCGATGTACAAACAAACGTGTTAACTTTGTAATTTATAAAATAAGCGTTTGACTAGTTGTAATTTGAAAATAGTAGTTACAAAATATTAAAATTCCTTGAAGCATTTTTTTTTTCAATGTCAGTATGCTAACAAGCAGACGATCCTCCTGATGGTACGTGGTTATATACATAGCATTATATACATTTCCTTTATGCATCTGTTCATGTCTCAAGGTTGGCAACGCGTGAGTGATACCCCTGGCAGGGAAAATATAATATTGTATTTTCTTTGCCCGTGGTGTTATGAGCGTCTATAGGCTACGGTAATCGCTTACCATCAGGTGGGCCGTAAGCTTGTTTGCCAGTTATGTCGTATTAAAAAAAAAGGCAGGCAACAACATCTGTTATTTTCAGGAATGTTGTTCGTACTACCCCGTCCGGTATTCCTAAATAGTAGTGTACGTCATATTTAGTATGTCAGTTTGTATTGTATTATAATGTTTGTTTGAAAAAAAAACCGTAGTTTTGACACTTTGGAATTGTCTCGTTTATCGAGTTATCTAATATTACAAATGCGAATTGTTTATATTTGTGTCTATCTGCGTCACTCATGTACACCGTAATGGCTTAACGGATTTAAATGGATCATAGCACATAGATAGGTTGTACCGTGGACTAACGAATCGGGTTTTTATTCAGGGAAAATATAACATTTCACGGGAACAGGGGTAAAGCTGCTGGGAAGTAAGTAATTCAAAATTGTATGAGCTATAAACAGAAACCACAATATACAGTACCTACGTATTGCATTCATATTTTCCTTGCATCAATTAGTTAAGATTGTGAAATAAAACATTGATCTATTGTTAATAACATAGGAAGACTATAAAAATAATTATTAAATTTTCATTTGTAATAAACTCTGAACAAAAGAATAACATGGAAACATCTAGGCTTTTGAACGTACCTCCTCCGACCACGTTATTACTCGGTGAAAACGATACAGAAGGCCTCAGAGTACGTAACCATAGAGTAAGCAAGCTATATAGCGCGCCTTACTAAGTATGAACCGAATGCACAAGCATGAACACAGAAGGGTCTCAAAAGGGGATGCGGGAGTCGCGAGGTGGGTGCAGATGTATGGAACACCGCTATGAAAGCGCTATACCATAACTAAGTATCTATAACATTTTTGCTTAGGATCGGCACAACGAACCGGAGCGATACTGTTACTCTATAGCTTTTATGTATACTCTGTAACGCATTTATATGTCTCCCGATTGTAAAGTAGTAAGTATTGTAAATAAGAGCCAATTTGACGCAGCGTAAATTCCCAACTACGAATAGTGTCACTCATAATTTGGACGTCCGTTCATCATGTTATAGACATATACATTATTATTTTAAAATATTTATACATATGATTACATTGTGTCATTTGAAGATACTACGCCTAAATCTTATACGCTATTTTGGCCAGTGTCTTCCTGTAACTAAAGACCATAATTGCATATAATATAATTTCAATCATTTTACCTTCACAGTAATGGTTGACTGTATTTTATTTATAAATTACCAAAAAAGTATGACATTGAAATATTTGCTGTCTTGACTCTTGTTAATATTATTCTGACACGGTACTTACGTATGCGGGAAAAAACCTTTTGAGAGGTCAATGAATACTGTTTAAACAAATCGATGATGATTTATGTTCAACTTGGTTAATTTTAACTTAACAACATAGAAAAGATTTCGTGATGAGTTTGAGTTTGGTTAAAAAATATTTTAATTAATCCTTTTCAATTAAATTAATTAATTTACCAAATTAATTGTGAAATCAAAATTTTTAACATATACGCATTGAATATGGAAAATTTTAATTGTAACTTGACGTGATTAATGGAATTCAATTGTTTTATGTAGTCTTTGATCGTGCGTCCCATTCACATGTCCGGAGGTTAAAAATGTACTTTACTAATAAAGGTAAATAGTAATAGAATAGAACTCGAACTAAATAGAACACTTTTTCCTGATGTAAAACTTGTTTGTAAATTCAAGTGGCTTTAACACTTATTGGAAAAACCAATGTGCCTACTATATTAAATGCCTACCATACTTTTCATTTGGACGTAAGCGTTTATCTTTTTGATTGAAATATATCTACGGTAATATTACACCATCAATGTTTTGTTTTTGATGAACTTGGCTAAGGAATTTCAGAATTTTTACGAGTTCGAAATGAAAAGGCTTCATTACCTCTGATCATCGTGACTATATAGCTGTAAAAAAAATTAATGAGTAATCTATATCTATGCTTAATATTATAAAGCTGAATAGTTTCTTTGTTTGTTTGTATGAACACGCTAATCTCAGGAACTACTGGTTCGATTTGAAAAATTATTTCAGTGTTGGATAGCCCATTTATCGAGTAAGGCTATAGGCTACTTTTTATCCTGGGAAAACACAAGATCCCTCGGGAACGTGGGTGAAACCGCGCGGAAAAGCTAGTTAATAATAAACGTCCATTTTTTCCACAATACTCAAATGTAAAGGACAATAACCATACGTATTATTATTATTTTTTTTAAATATGCGATCGATGTTGGTTTGCACACATAGCCTAGAAGGAACTGGATTTCAAGTGTAGCTTCCAATATTGATTTAAATTATAGTTAATATCATGATAAAAGCAAGTGGATTCCATTCTCTAATATTTGACATTAGCACGCCAGCCTCTAAAACTGTGAATTAAAAGTAGAATTTGGAAGAATACTTACTTAATGTCGTACAGCATGTTAAAGAAATATTATCAATGACGAGCAGAATCTGCATAGAAGCTAGGAAAGCAAAGCCCACGAACAGACACATGAGGTAGGCCATGAGCACCCTGCCGTGTAGATTACGAAGCTCAGGGAGCCAAGCATACACCCCTACTGTCGCCAGGATAAAGACACAGGAGATCAGCATACCTAAAGACAAGACAAAGGAATACTCGTTATAAGTACTGGCTGTGTTGTTTACAAACATAATAATTTATTTGAATATTTTTCCTTCAAATTGGACTTCACTTATAAATAATCTGGCTCTTATATTGAAAAGAAGTGTTAGCAATAAACAATATTTTCAACATATTCCTTTATAATTATAATTGAGGTGGTTATGTTTCAGAAGTTCAATACGATGTAAATAAATTCTCTTGAGAAATGGACGTAAAGGAACTGAATGTAACCCCCCTTGTTTCTAAAACCATATAAAAGTTGAGGTGCTTTTCTCACCCAGTAAGTTTATTAGATTACTAGCTTTCCGCCCCGCGGTTTCATCCGCGTTCCCGTGGGATCTTATGTTTTCCCGGGATAAAAAGTAGCCTATGTCCTTTCTCAGGCTCCAGACTATCTGTGTACCACATTTCATTTAAATCGGTTCAGTAGTTTTGTCGTGAAAGACGGACAAACAAACAGACAGACACATACACTTTCCCATTTATAATATTAGTATGGATTTATTGCACGTTGCTTTTCAATTAATTTATTTAATCGGTTTATATAACTGACAAACATAAAATTGCAGCAGGCTTTCATGAATTTGGTTATCTGTTTCAGACGTCATGACATAGTCAAGTTATTCCATATGCTTTTGAACTTTAGGATACTTACTATATGGATTAAAAATTTAACTAGATATGGGCAAAGTCTTGAATTCGCATTTTTTTTTTATCTATATTTGTTTTTGCAATTTCAGCTATTCCATAATATAAATTGTTGCACAACTTTATTAAAATAAAATTGTATTAGATACATATTATACTTACAAGTAGAGCTGTAGACGTACTGGCTCCGATTATCCTGTGTATCGGCAAAGCAGATCAACGCATCCAGATGAGTTCTGACTCCTTGTGAACTCTCTGTGACGAAAGTGTCAATACAGTAGTGGTCCGCATCTCGGATCATCCACGGTGGAATTTTGTTTGACAGACCGACGTAGAGGCTACCATCCTGATGACAAATAAAACTTTTGAGAACCTCTTCTATAATTTAAGACAAACTAGACCATCTAAAATCGCGATACTAGTTATTAATAAATGAAGTAGAATATCAAACTTAGAGTTTTATATGTATAGAAATAGGTATATAGGTGTTAAAATGTCTTAAATTAAAAGTATATATATAAAATACAAAGTTTGTTTGTCTAAACATAACGTATGCGCTCCTACACCTACATGCGCTCACTGTTGTTAATACGTGCGCGCGATAGTTTTTTTTTATAAAAAAAAATAACAAGAGGCATTACAACGCACGTAGAGATTATCTAGTTAACTATATATAATGTACTAGTTTGTACGATCATGTGGACCAGGTACAATGTTAAAACATTTTTAACTACGTGACCCCTTATAAATTAAATATAAATTCTAGTCGATAGTAACACTAGAATGCACATAATACAGAGATTGATTTATTCATAAGTAATGAATTAACGCTTCCTGTTCAATAATTGTCAAATAGTGCAATGCCAAGACTAAATTGTTGCAAGCGTTGACTCCTAAAGAGAAACGCAACCCAAACAATCTGTGGGACTCAATTACAAGTCCCAGAAAAGTCATGGACCCAACCTAAAAAGTACCTTATTATCATTATGCATGACACTCATATTTAATATTCTTTAATATCATTTTGCGCCAATAAGTAAACGACAGTAGAGCGTAAGCGTTGATAGGTTACAATGAGACATGAAAAGCCGAACGAAAAAGTAATAAACCATATCTTTATCTATATATGTATGTATTTACAAAAGAAAAGTAGTATATGTAGTATATCAGTTATCTGGCTTCCATAGTACAAGCTCTGCTTAGTTTGGGGTCAGATGGCCGTGTGTGAGAAATGTCCCAGAATATTTATTTATATTTATATTACTATGCGTGGCTTATAAAATACTAGCTGTCGCCCCGCGGTTTCACCCGTATTCCTAAAGGATCTTATGTTTTTCCGGGATAAAAAGTAGCCTATAGCCTTCCACGATAAATGGGCTATCCAACACTAAAATAATTTTTCAATTCGAACCAGTAGTTCCTGAGATTAGCGCGTTCAAACAAACAAACTCTTCAGCTTTATAATATTAGTATAGATTCAATGTATATTATGACAACAAGTATGTTATTCGAAATCCTCAAAAAAGTTCTCGTGTGGATGTCGCCATGATTATTTATATCGTTTATCATCATTATAATTAATTTGAGATAAGTCAGTGTTAGTCAAACAGTGTCTGGTAGGCGGCTGGCCTGTCAAGATAATCTCTGGAAAATTACAATATCAAACAACCATAACAAGATAAACGTTCGTGATTTATTTTCCGGCTCGAAAATTCGAAGAGTGTTATAATAACTCAGCAAAGTATATTATTAATAATCCAATGAACAAACAAAGTTTATGATGGAAGGTTGTGTTTGAACGAACGTTTAAGAAACAGGTACAAATTGTTATGACGTTAAAAAATATTGTGGTCGGTAAAAAGAGAAGGACAGTGAATGATAGACACTGTATAACTGATTAGTCAGCAGCTGATCTTTGGAAAACTGACTTCAAGTTGAAATAATAAAAATCAACTTTGGATATAGTTTTATTTTTATTTTTCTATGATGTCATTGTTTGTTATGTTTTGATTTATGTTTAAGTATATATAAAAAATACACAAGCATAAATATATATTATATTGTGATGGATTACCAACATAAAACGCATGTTGTGACGCCATAACAGGTTGTACATTTATTTCAGTTGTTATTCTTGTATAGTTTTTAATAATATGTCCAATGTAACAACTACTGGCTGTCCTTAAATAAATAAACTGATTTCTTTTAGTACCGATATTATATCGAACCAACAATTGATAGATTCGTTAAACCAAAATACAGTTATTGACTAAGTTGTCCCGCTAAACATCTAACACAATACTTTCAAATGGATTGTGTCATTAACAAGCATTGAGAAGACTAGCTGTGGGCGTCTGAGACGGTTGATAATTTTGAGGCCAAAGAAGGTACTAGAAGATACAAATAAAATATTAGATGTTTTCCTATCTTTAAAGCGTCTTTGAATCATCATCATCACAGCCGCAAGACGTCCACTGCTGGACTTAGGCCTCCCCTAAGGATCTCTAATAGGACCTGACTTGGGCGGCCTGCGTCTTGGAATAGTCTAATATTATTATTGATATCCGAGACATAAATTAATATACCTATGTATATGATAAAAGGCGGATTAATAAATGAGTAACTAGTTTAGTTCATTTTAATATTTGAACGCATCAAGAATAACATGATTTAAAGATACTTTACGGGAGGAGCAAAGATCAAGAGACAAATAATTTCGTAAAAATATTTTATTTTCAATCAAAAGTACAACTCATAAATTACGATACTGTCACTATACTCGTGTAGTAATTATAAGCTAATATAGATGTTTTCTTCAAACAAATTATGTTCAAAGAGCAAGGTATTTATGTGACAGTAACAGCTAAATGTTGAACGGAGATTCTTTGATGGGCCAGTTGTAGGGAAGAAGGTTATATTTACCCTGACTAGTAAGTTTGATTCCTACACAGAACAAAAATATATCATGTGCATGAATTATATAGTGTTTCAGACTTGGAGTATACCTACAAGTATATATTGCCATTTTTTAATTGAGGTTGGTCATCTTTTTATTATTTATCAACATATGTAGTAAACTAATATTACATTTATCAATGAATGTATTTATAAATAGAATTTGTTACGTGATTCTGAAAGTATTACTTAATTGAACACTATACCTACCTTGTGAACTGAACAATAGGTGCTTATCTATACTAATATTATAAAGCTGAAGAGAGTTTGTTTGTTTGTTTGAACGCGCTAATCTCAGGAACTACTGGTTGGATTTGAAAAATTATTTCAGTGTTAGATAGCCCATTTATCGAGTGATGTCAACTCAATTAATATTCTGGGACATATTCTTCACACACGGCCATCTGACCCCAAACTAAGCAGAGCTTGTGCTATGGAAGCCAGATAACTGATATACTACATATACTACTTTTCTTTTGTAAATAAATACTTATATATATAATTACACCTAGACTCAGGACAAACAAACATGTTCATACAAATTTCTGTCCAGAGTGGGATAAAACCACGCCAACCGGCCCGTCAAAATTGCCATACTCATTTGAGCATGATGTGGCCAAATACAGAAAATATTTCGAATTTTGTAGTAAACTTGAGTTCCTTCTAGGCTTTGTTTGCTTACCACCTTCGGCCACATCATCACATACTTAAGTGAGATTGTAGACAGCGTATACATAGTTAAAAATAAGAAAATTGTAGGTCTATTTGTTGTTAGTCGTACGTAGGTAGAAATATTTAAGTGGATGTGTGGAAATCAACCTTTATTTGAAAACTAGTTTCTGGTAGAATTGTGTGCGCAATCCAATTAACAAATTATTACCCCGAAACCATGTCAAGCTTAAATTGAATAGTATTCATTTAGGAATTTTCCTGAGCATAGTATATCTACTTTCTGAATCATGTGCCTAGTGTATTGTGTTTTTCAACTTGACTTAGATTTTTTTAGAGTTTTATTGATTATCCTCTTGAAGGGATTGTTTTTACTAGGTATTTATTTGCACGATGTATACAGCAATAATAAAAAGTTAAAATAGATACATACATTAAATAATCAAGGGGTATGAAATTTGGCACAGTTAAAGTTTATATGGAGAAGGAGTGCGGAAAACTAATATTTTTATACTTTAAAAATTAATAAATTAAATTATTAAGTTTTTTTTTTCTGTATATCATAGTTAGTTTGTATTTTATACTTTAATTGTAAATACTTGTTGTAAATAAGAAAATATTACTGTACGTTAAATACATTATACTCACATTTAAAAAAACATTACACACGGGCTACCACTAGTTACATTAAAGCAGAGTGATTCAATATGCTCATTTATATGCGTTATAATTATATTTATTTTATATGTATGTGTAGTCCACCTTAGATTATGTTATATAAGTAGGCAAAAATAACTTAAAATATTAGGATAAGAAGTTTAAGCGTTACGTTTACGTTTAAACTACATTGCAATCAAGCGTGAAAATCACATTTTATACCTAAAAACAATCGAGCGTATGATTAAGTTATCTTGAAGCAAAAAAACATGCTTTATGTAGCAGTATTATGAACTTAAAAATAACGCAGTGTGGTGCCGTTTTTTAACTTGTTAGTTATTAACATTTTAATAAGTATATTCAATGTCAAAGTCAAAGTCTTAGCCAAACAAGCATGTTCAGTTTAGGCCCTAGTAGGGCATTTATAAACTTCGAAGATACTGAAGTTACCACCGATAGCAATAACAATAACACAATAGCAAAAACAATAACACAATCAATCATTTTTTACAATATTTCTACGTCTTAAAATATTACCAAACTGGCAACGCACTCTTTTATTCACTAATTTGCAACATTTTAAAATAATTAGTGGTAACAAGTAGTAGACAAGTTTGTATATACAAGTTGAATTTTTCAACTGGGCTTAGATGGCCAAATCCGAAAGTATAAAGATTAGCAAAAAAATATATTCAATGGAGTCACGGGGGCGATTTTGACGCAAACTAAAACCACAGAAGTAAGACTGACTGACAGATCTACGCACTGCTTAAACCTTTGAGCTACAAATATGAAAATTTCCAAACAAGTTTCTCATATATAACGTAAGCAACTAAGGACGGGATTTTAAGATTTTTTTAAAACTTTTACTTTGTGTACGCTAGATCCCTAACGTGGTAAAATAGGAATAGGTGGATGTTAGTACCTTATTATTGCGGTTCGCAGTCGGGTAAAATACAGAATAAGTTGGTCAACATTTTGTAATGCCGTGGGCTTAAACGTTTTTTTAATGTATAATCGTCACTGAGTAGCATGACACATTGCATAGAATTGGAAAGTAATATTATTTGAATCACATCGGCTGGTTAGTGATCGAAAGTGTAGACAAGAAGCCGTTTGCATTTGTGAAATTTGTTTTTTTTTTCTTGTCATAGATATTGTTACATTATAATTCTTAATATTTAAAATTCCCGTGTCACGATGTTGGTCCGCGATGAACTCCGAAACTACTTATCTGATCTTAACGTATTTTTTTTTCAATTGCGTGATTTGTTCCAACAAAACATAGAATAGTTTTATACCGATTATTTCCATTCTTTATACCGGAAACACGTATGAGACTATGGGGAACAGCTAGTTTACAATATTTCATAGTTTTGAATTTTTACCATAGAGTTAATAGAGAGTTTTTACCATTTTCATTCAAGTTTATTACAGGAATATTCACACAATTATCTCCATCAGTAAATACAAAATTTTCCTTTTTTTTATACTACCAGGTGGCAAACAAGCTTACGGCCCACCTGATGGTAAGCGGTTACCGTAGCCTATAGACGCTCATAACACCACCGGCAAAGAAAATACAATATTATATTTTCCCTGTCAGGGGTATCACGCGTTGCCAACCTTGAGACATGAAGTTGTTAAGTTTCCTGTGCCTGTAATTTCACCGGCTCCCATACCCTCCTAACCGAAACACAGTAATACAAGTGCACTACTATTTCACGGCGGAATTAAATATGGTGGTAGTACTTCCCCGGGCGAACTCTGCACTAAGCGTTCTACTACCTACAAATTAGCTATCAACTATTTTGATATGACCTACATCAGTATTATTGCATGTAAGATCTGTGGTAAGTACTAAGTACCATCCTGTCAAGTTATCTTGTAATAACAGCTATTAAACAAGACAATTGTTTACTAATTACACAATCTTCTATGCCAATGCTAAATTTCATACTTTGTTATTGTTTAAAAATATTTCTTACCGATCTGAGATGATAGACTTTTGTCCCTTTACCAATCTGCAGCCTCATTTCAGGCCGTGTGCAATCCATCCTCTCTATTATGACATGGAACACTTTTGTGGCGTTTACACCATCTAGTAAATTGTATTCGTCCCATACTGGAGGATTAAATACTTTAGTAACATTAACACAAAGTTTTTTCTCAGGGCTATAACCGTATCCAAAAGGGCAACACTTTCTTATACAAGTTTTTTTCATACAAATGCAACCTCTCTCGGTATTCGTTTCATTGTCTTTATAATATTCACTGGTATCATATTTAATACCATTAAAGTATATGTCTCCATTTGGATGATGTGTTCCTTTTGATATGTCCACACTGTTTTTTGGATTACAAAATAAATTCGTGCACACGCTCTTTGAAATTAACACTATTAATAATATCAGTTTTGAATACATCTTGTATTTCTAATTCATGTCTGAGATATCGTCAGTAAATGATAATTATCATTTATTGTTGTATAATGTTTTTTAAATGTACCGCGCGGCGTCACCTTCCGTAGTCACTGTACGACTAGCCACTTGTTATGAAGAGTTGTTTCTATGGCGGATGATTACTCAATGAGGGAATTCCATAACCACACGCACAGGTACATAAATTATTGCAATTCTCACGAGGCAGATAACGTTCTTTGTAAACAGTTTTTAATAAATTTCAAATTTTGAGTGTGAGTCATCCAGCTTTTTATAGATTTGTAAATCTTAAATGAAACGAGCGCTTGTTTTGCTTAATGTAAGATAACCAACTCATCAGTATTCTCAACAAACTGGTTCCATTCAAGTTTTTGTTTTACTTATAGGTGCCACGGAATATTTTATGCGACAAAGAACCTTAATGCGGATATTCCTTTTAGATGATACAATACCAATATCAAATATATGCAATATAAATTCTATCTAAAGTACATAAGATAAGATCATTGATTAAGTTAGTATAACAAACTATTGAATTCAATATAATAATATATTAATAATGATTCGATGATGGACACATTAAAAAATAAACACTAGGACACTGTACAAAATAAGTCAAGTAAAACCAAGGCTAAAGTCTAATTGTCAACACAAACTACACGAAAGTTCTTTGCTATAATATGACGAATTATATTCACTCACAAACTCTGTTTACCGTAAGTTTACGACACACGTGTTTCTCAAGACACGGTCGACCATCGACGTCGAGATTTCAATCGAGACTGGTTGTTGGACAAAGGCCAACATTTTGGAGTTTAATTTAATGGTTAATTAATGTTCGCGACGCCGACGTAACATAATAGGTTGGTTTGAACGAAACTCCGGCGTCTAACTGTCATAGGACGACAACATTATTATTAGCTACTGTAGGAGGAATAAGCGTAGGATATATTCCATTACTAACATTTTATTTGGCATGCAGATAGTTAACACAAACTATTATATGTTATTTAACCTATCGATATATTATACTGCTTTACCTGTGACAATAGTCAGAGTGATATGAAAATGAACTTTATCAGTTTGCAATAAAGTTCATCTGAATCATTATTTTATGAACCATAGATTAACAGATGAACTACTGTGACAGGTATCAAGATATATTTTACTAACTATAGTGCCTCTGGACAGTCGCTGATCTCGATAGTAGTGACGTCGAATGCCCTAACGAAGGATTAGGTTCGAATCCTATAATGAACTTGAGCTTTCGGTGAAGGAAAACCTACCATCCTCAAGTTGATAATCTTTCGCCAAGTACCTTACCGGTGTGTTCCGGTAGCTGCATTTGAGAGCCTGTTTCTTTTATAAGTTTTGTGTGCTTAAGTACCACCTTTGCAGCTTTGGCCATATCATCGTTTACCGTGGTGAGATTATGGTCAAAATAAAAAAAAAACTACGTTTTACGTAATATATCCAAATATTTAATGGAAAATAATATACATAAAAAACGACTAAGTATAATAATATAGTTGGACATAAAAATAAATACCTTATATTATTTTTATTAATATTCTACGATGAGTAATAAAATATTTTACTTTATTTGCATCGATAACGATTCTCAATTTTTTTGTTGGTTTAATATCGAAATTTCCTTTATGATACATGGTTGTTGACACAATAAATATTGGGTAGGTACCGGATTACTTTACATCGATCTCATATTATCTAACATTTTGAGTTATAAGTTATAGTTAGGTGCCTACATGACAAATTACTTGAACGAAATGTGTTGAAAACTTAAAAGTCATTTGATAAATATTTTCGTTTTTGGGGTCGAATCTGGTAATTCAAACTTTAAGCCGTTTATTTAGTTTAGGCCTTACGAGATGTAGAGAAGCTGTTGAAGCTACCAACATCGGTACGGACGACAGCCTTGAACTGAGAAAAACCGGCATTTTTTGCCGGTTTTTAACAACCTAGGTATGTACCATAATTTATAATTAGTTTATTTTTTAATTGTATTTATTTACAATAATAGTATAATTAATACAAACTATAATTATATTATAGAAAATTTCCTCAAAGTTCCCGCTGCTGCCGAAGGGCAAGGTTACCAAAAGGCTATCTGCGTTCCCTTTTTGAATAAATTTAGCTTGTTAGTTTATTTTTAATTGGGTAGGTAGGCTATACCTACTGGGAAATTATTACTTTATTAAAGTTGTAAATTCAAGTCGAATGTTGTAATTTCAAAAAGATGCAATCTCAAAATATCCACCACTATAATAAACAACATTATAAAAAAATGTGTAAGTGCGAATCGGACTCGCACACTCAGGGCTCCGTACAAACTTGTAGACGAAAATACAGTCCATCACGGGAATCGTATAGAAAAGATAAACTGGATTGAGGGACAAACTTAACTTTCCCGTTAGAAACTGTTGTCCCCATACATTGACATAGGTCGCGGTCAGTTTACCAACTAATATTTTAGTGGGTAGGGTGGGGGGACACTCAACTCTAACGAAAACTATTAAAGCCTAATCTTTAGTAAACGAACCTTTATATCAATGAAATGTTACAGATAGGAAGTATAGGAAGGAAGGATATCTAAGGACTAAGGACTGTTTCTAAGATTTTATTTGATGACTTTGTTTGCGTTATAAATATGTATAACTATGTAAAAAAAAATCAGCTTGCTATCTTGGTAGTCTTGATATAAACGCAACGTTGTTTTTGAAAAAGGGAACATGGCCTGGCCCTAACCACACTGACGCAAAACAAAACATTCTATAGGTACTGTGAATCATAGCCAATACATTATTTTGAAACAGTAACCTTAAAGTGTAATGCATGTTTTATCTGTCACTTTGTTTCCCAAGAAGCTTAAGTTAATGGACACGTAAATAGCGTCACATGGTTGACAATTACGGGTAGATGGTCGATAAATTGCTGACCATTGAAATAGTATCCTAGTTAAATCGTGTTTTATATACATTTTATTATAGAGCTTTAGATTAGATCTAGTTTGCTATGTAAATGCCATAGAAACTCGTTTAATATTGCAGAACATAAATAAGATTATTGTAATTTTAGCATCTCGATTTTATAGATCTCATGTAATTATTTCTAGTTTCTTAATAATTATTTATCATTTTAAATTAAAACTTGTTATTATTTGTAAACAAGTTAACCATAAAATAAGTTTTTTATATGAAAATAAAATGGAATGTAAGATTAAGAAAAGTACCTATTTAATTGGATTTTCCATTCCAAAATAATGATTCGAATACTTACAATATTTCAAGTTTTGATAAGGCGTATGTTATACCCCAGAATATCAATCAATTAGCTAGGTATTTATGTAGCCCGTATAGAAATATAAACGACAGAAGACATTTTTTCTTATTATTATTATGTTATATGTTGTGTGAGGTATATTAAGATTGCGGTTTTTCTAACCACAGCTTTAATGATGCATATAGGCTATCTTATATACATATTAGAAGTAGATTATATGTAGATGTTATTGACTTCATAAATATCTTTTAAACCGTCTAAAAGTTTCCATCACCTTTTTACCTTGTCAAACTGTTGGTTTTTCCCGAATAAACAAACTTTATTTATGGATTTGCCATTTTCACATATAGAAAATCTACCAATTCTTTTTGATCCACAATTCAAACAATGAAACTGAAATTCCTGAATCCTATTTTTTTATTAATTGATAATATAGACTAATACTCCAAAAAAAATCTCACAGCCTTTTTTTTTATTTGGCTGGTTTTCCGTTTGAATTTTTCAAATTAATTCTAGCATTAAATAACCATTACAAACTTAGAAAATTATCAAAAGCAACATTAATTGGTAGTTCATGAAAAAGGTATTTTTTCTCAATACCTAAATTACGAGTGCAGCCATGTGTAAAGCATGTATGTATCTAGCATAATAATGACATTGACTCGGGCAACAACAATAAATTATGTGCATTTTAAACATCTCACATTTTTTACAATTTCATTTTATTCGATGTTAATAATAAGTTGTAGGTACCTACGTAAGTTTTTTTTTTTTACTTTGTAAAGGCTTGTGTTTGACTACAATCTCACTATGGTAAGTGATGATGTGTAAGGTGGTAAGCACACAAAGCCTAGAAGGAACTGGCTCTCAAGTGCAGCTGCCGGAACACACCAATAGGTGTTTGGCGACAGATTTACAACTTGAGGGTGTTAGCCAGCCAGGCGGGTACTACAAAGTACCCTACCACCGTGCTATGGTTTCCTCACGATGTTTTTCCTTCACCGAAAGCACAAACTCATTGTAGGATTCGAACCCACGACCTTCACCGCGGCGTCCGACGTCACTACCACTGAGCTATCATCGCCTTATAAGTAAGATACAATAACCATAAAAGTAAGTATTTGCGGGATTCGTCACACTAAAATAAGTGTTCTAATTTTCAATCTATTTATTTTATTAAAATAATTTTGACACATGGCAGTGTTAGGCCAAGTTCGAAAAATATTGTCGACACGCATCTGTGTGTATATTTCAATTAACACATACGAGCACTTTTTCCCACTCTCATAACTTTGTCCTTTTAGGTTCCAATGTCGTTGGATGGACAAGGATGGATTAAGGTCAAACAATACCTCAGAACACTCCTTTGTACAAGCGGAGGAACACACATAAAGAGGCAAAGACTCTCCTCAGACTTAGAAGAAGTACATAACAACAGTAGATAACTTCTTGCCAACTACTTTATAAAATAAATACAATTAGATAACGAGGATTAGTTTTATTATATAAATACTATACAACTCTAGGTACTTTATAAATGTTTTAACGCAGACACAACATGAATTATGCATCGAAACAAATACGTGGGATAAGTATTTACTTGCAGTGGATTAAAAAATATATCATAAATGTATCATAAATATTCTCCACTTGCTTCCAACCCGTGGTTTTACTTGCGTTCTAAAGGTAGCCTTGGTATCCATTTTTTTCCTATGTAGGATTAGGTAGGTAGTAAATGTGGCGTAACAAAATGCACATAAAGAATTAGTAGGATATAGCTCGATGACAGAAAGTTTGTAAGTTTGTTTGTTTTTAAGTGAGGTAGAGCATAGCGATATGTCGCTCAAAGAGCAGCTCGACTGGAGAAGTACCTCCACTTTATAGAATACCGCAGCCAAATAACTTATAGTTGTGTTCCTGCGCGTGAGTAAGGTCACCAGAGCTCATCTGGGAGGGGGGAAGGATTAGCAACGCGCGAGTGATACCCCTGGTGTTACAAGCGTTCATACGCTACGGTAACCGCTTACCACCAGGCGGGTCGTATGCTTGTTTGCCGACAATGTGGTATAAAAAAAGCCTATATATATATATATATGACAAATATGAATGACAAAGTAGTATAATGTAGTATATGAGCTATCTGGCTTCCATGCTTTTGGGGTCAGACGCCGTGTGTGAGGAATAATGTCCCAGAATAATGTAATGAAGTCAAGTGAGTAGGTACAATTGCCTGCTTAAAAGTCAATGATGAGGTAAACCGCGAACGTCAACAAATACCGGAAAATTGGCAATGTAGTATTTAAAACCGCACTCGTTTTATTCTGATAACAAATTTTATTTCTGGCGACAAATTAATGATTTTATTATGAACTAGCTTCCGCCCCGCGGTTTCACCCGCGTTCCCGAAGGATCTTATGTTTTCTCGGGATAAAAAGTAGCCTATAGCCTTCCTCGATAAATGGACTATCCAACACTAAAAGTTTTTTTCAATTCGAACCAGTAGTTCCTGAGATTAGTGCGTTCAACCAAACAAACTTTATAATATAAGTATATAGATAGTATAGATAGGTAATACCTACTTACACTTTCAAGGTTTTTCCAAGTTCCAAGCCGTTAAATTTTACCCTAAAGTTATCCTTGTTTATTTTTAAATAACTTACTTTTCAATCATAATACGTCGAGTCGGTGCTGTGATCGACTATGCCCTTATCCTACCAAGTAGCTTTATTACCTGTAAGCGACATTGCTATACAATATGTTGTAGGCGTAGACCAGAGACCCAGTGAAATATCAGACAAAACTAGTAATTATTGTAATATTACAGACCAACAAGGTCCATCTACTGTGGTAATGTAAACCGTCTGTAGGTAGGTACTTCATTTTTTTTTTAACTACGATAATTTTAATATTCTATGATTTCTGTGATTTTTTGAAATTTACCTACACACGGACACATTGATTGTAAATCTACATCGCGTCACGTGGGGCCATCGTGTCGCGGTGGACTGATTACCAACGTTCACTTTTTATAAGGTTTTTTTTTTTTTGCTGGATTCTGATAACTGAGTTACCGTTTTGAATAGCTACGTCGCTATTTTAGTAGCTAGGTCTAGACATGACGTGGCTACTATAGGAGGATAAAATTTGCAAATATTATACGAGTTATAATACGATTTTTAGAAGTAGGTATTCAGGTTAAGGCTAAATACTTGGATAGAGAGATTCGCTGGCTATTTACATTAGTTTATTATTAGTATAAAAGTATTCCTAAATATAAAACAATCTAGGTACCTGTATCTATGTCCGTTAGTGCGCTATAACTGGAAAACCACTACCTACTAAACTAGTCTTATGCCACGGTTTTCACGATGTACATAGAAAACCTTTTGAAAAAAAATTTAGCTATATAACCTATCATTTTACTGTGACTACAGTGCAACAAGCCTGAGTTTTGCATTTAAAAATGTAAAATAAAACTAGATCTTATTGCTTTATATTAAAGTTCAACGATATTAATATCAATTAAGACGTGAATAGTGGGCATTTTAGAAACACTAACTCTTCCCTGCAGATGGAGCCGCCAGCAAAGCCTAATTTAGAGGCTAGTGAAATAAAATATAGGTCTAAAACGCATTGTTTGTGATTTTTATATGCCATAAGGTATTGTGCTAAGACAAGTACCTAAGTAGGTACATAAAAACTATTTTGAGGACCTCTGATAAATATCAACATAGATAAAAACTCATGCGCAAGTGAGTAATCATGTAAAAGCTTTGAATATTCAATTCTTTATTACATAGATGTATATCCTTAAAATCTATCTATATAAATAAAAATGAATCACTTAATGTGTTGGTAAGCGCATAACTCAACAACGCCTGGACCAATTTGGCCAATTTTTTTTTTTAAATGTTCGTTATTGTCAGGTTTGTATGAAAAAAAAATTACACCGGGAACGTGGGTGAAACCGCGGGGAATAGCTATTTATAATAATTATCGCGCCGTGGTGTGACGTAATTATTGTGACGTCTTATTATTGAATATTAACAAAGTGAACGTGCATTTTATCAGGAAAGGCCCACATCTGACGTAAGTTACTATTTTTGAAGTTGCTAACCGCATAGGTAATATCTTGCTTATGCTTTTTTAAGTTTTAGCCATGAGTGTATATATATATACAGGGTGATTTTGTTATCACTGGCAATGCTTGCAAGGGTGGAAGTACTCATCAAAATGAACAACTTTTATTATGGGACTAACTGTGAAATCATGAAAAAATTATCAGCTGTTCCATACAAAAGTTCAATACTTACTCGACCAAAATGTATGAAGCAATCATATTATTTTACGCGATATCAGAGTTAGCCCTATAATAAAAGTTGTTAACATTGATGAGTACTTCCACCCCTGCAAGTATTGCCAGTGATAACAAAATCACCCTGTATATCCTTCCAAGCCGTTTTCGCCAACGGCGACCGTCCCTGAGTGTATTCGCTATATTAATAAGAACATGTTTGCGTTTACTATTATTTACTTATTATTAACTTTAACTTGTTATTTTACTTTTTGTTTTGAATTGTAGTTAAGTATATTACTTAGTAGGTTCTTATATAATTTGAAAATATTGAATAAATATAGCAAAATATGTAGTAAAATCATAAAAAAGCTGCTGAGTTTCTTGCCAGTTCTTTTCAGTTGAAAGCTTACTTCCGAACCGGTAGTAACTTCAGTCAATTCAACCTTCATATATCCTAGTGCCTAAACTGAATAAATGGCTTTGACTTTGACTTTGAATATCGAGATCAGAGACACTTAAGTAAGGTATTTAACATTTAAAATATTCGTTTCGAGTTTAGACGTACCTTGCCTGCATCTAAACCAAAAAATAACTTTATTAGCATTTTATTTTAAGTCGTAAAATGTCAAAAATAAATTGTGCAGGGGTCAAACAGAACGTGTAGGTACCTAAGTGACGTAACGGCGCATGCGCCGGCGCCGGCACCACTGGCACACTTCGAGAGACATTAAAAATACGTAATCTTTTATCTCCGCCTTTTTTTACAATCACTTCGAGGCCATTGTCCAGAAGTTGCTTAATGTACATCCTGGATCATGCTTCCTTTAATTCTGGGTCAATATTTATTACGTCACATATTTTTAATTGACTTCGAGAAACGTTCTCTACAACAATTCAAAACATCTTTTAAGTCGATTGTTAATTAAGTAATAAGTTCAGATTTTTTATTTTTTTATTTTACCTAGACGGAATTTACTTTGTTAAAATATTATATGTCCAGACAATAAAACTGTTTAAACTACTAAACTCTCGGCCCGTGTGGGGAAAAGGGGCACACAGTATATAAGGACTTGGCGGAGCGGTTGAAGGGACTATGGTCCGCGTAAGGGTGGAAGATGACCCACCAACTTCTAGTCCGCTCCAAAAAAAAAAAAAAAATGGTTAAAGGGACACACGCGTGACCGGAACGCTGGCTTTCATTTCGGTCAACAGATAATACTATGCAACGTGAAAATGCAGCCAGCAATCTGGGCACGCTCCCATTTGGTACCTAACGGTCTTTCTTTTTAGTTTTAATTGTTTATATTTTTATAATAATTATGTACAAGATTAGCCTGTAATAAATGTACATATACATAAGTAATAAACATAATATAATAAATAATAATAATAGTATAATAAAATACTCCCTCGGTAACCAAGATGACCGACTTTAAATCTAACGTAAAGAAAATTTTGAAGGAAAGTGGTTATTACCTAGAAGGTAGCTCATAAAGTATATGGACGATATGTTTGGAAATAGCTAAACGCCGCACAGGTGCACCTGTTTTTTTATATTCGCTATTATTAATAAGAACTTGTTTGGGCTAATGTTTTATTATTTACTTTATCTTGTTATTATTTTTCTAAAACGGTGGTAACTTCAGTAAATTTGACCTTCATAAATGCCCTCCTAGGGCCTGAACTGAATAAATGGCTTTGACTTTGGCAGGTTACCGACAAAACACAACATAGGTAACATGTTTTTTGTCTATAATCATTACATTACTCAAAATAAGAAACCTAATTGCCAATTTCTCTCGCTAGAGGCGCCACTGTATAAAGCAAATAAATAACGCGATTGGTACCAATGACAAGATGAAACTAATCTATATCTATACTTAATATTATAAAGCTGAAGAGTTTGTTTGTTTAAACGCGCTAATGTCAGGAACTACTGGTTCGATTTGAAAAATTCTTTCAGTGTTGGATAGCCCATTTATCGAGGAAGGCTATAGGCTACTTTTTATCCCGGTAAAATACAAGATCGATGGCGTGCGAATTATGTCATATTTCCATCATACTTCGGTGGCGCCATCTACGATTACCATTTAACATGTAACTTTATTAGTTCTTAGAATTAAGTTGAGCTTTCTGTAAGGGAAAAGATTGAAAGGAAACTATAGCAAGGTGATAGGTTATTGTACCTGGCTACAACGCTCAAGTTGAGAATCTGACGCTCAGGTATCGGTGTTTTCTGGCACCTGCACTTGAGAGCCAGTTCCTTCTAGGCTTTCTATGCTTACCATTTACGGCTCTATCTTGATAGAAGATGAGATTTGTCTCATGATAAATAGAAAAGATTGAGGTCAATGACACTTGTGCCATTTGACCTCAATTTGAGTACAGTAGAACAAAACCAAATAATAACCAAACAAAATGTTTCAGTCACGGAATGTTATGAAATGAGATGACGTACCTATTTAATTTGAAATTAGCATAATAATATGAAAATGCTCGAGGAGTAGTATATATTTAGTTTACCCACTCACATCCAAGATCAGCTAAAATAGTATCATCAATTGTTATGCGCGACTAAACTAGAGACATGCTATTATGGCCGTGTTGACAGCTCGTATCTGTGCATGTGCCAAAAAGAGACAAGCATAGCGTGACAGTAGAGATACCCTCATGTCAAAACTGTCATCATATAGTGCCGCTAGTTTAGTATACTGAATAATGCTTACAAACATATCACAATTTAGGGTTTCAACACATAAGGTAGCCTTAATGTGGCGGTTATTTTATTTTTTCTTTGAATAGGCTTGTGTTTGACCACATTCTCACCATGGTTACTGATGATGTGGCCGAAGGAACTGGCTCTCAAGTGCAGCTGCCAGTACATACCGATAGGTGCATAGCGTCAGATTCTCAACCATCAATATTTACAAAATAATCGTACATAGATATACAGGAGAAGTTATTCTCACATAATCCTACTTAATATTATAAATGTGAAAGTTTGGATGGATGTTTGTTTGTTACTCAATCACGCCAGAACGGCTGAACGAATCTGGATGAAATTTGGCACAGTGATAGATTATAGTCTGGAATAGCACATAGGCTAAATTTAATCCCGGGAAAATATAAGATCCGAGGGACCGCGGGTGAAACCGCGGGGCGGAAGCTTTAGTATTATTATAAAACGATGTCTCTCCCTCTGTCTGTCTATTCATAGCCATGTAACAAATCAGAAATACGGGTAGAGCCATGGGCATACGCTAGTCATAAAATAGATAAAGGAACAAAATAAAGGCAAAATTAATCTAAATGTATTACCCCTTAGCTTTACCTGTTTCAACATTGACAGAGTTAAAATTGAATTATTTATAATTGTTATGTACTGAAGTGACCTCTATGCACCTCCCACGGCTTCCATGAAACATCCTGTTATTGCTTGATAATCGAGTTATCCTGTACTTATAAAATTAGTATTCACATTAAATTTTGTTCATCGTTATTTATTTGGATAATATTTATTTTATTACACACATGAAAATCGTGTGTTTTTCCCCATGAGAATGCTTTGTACCTTCCGCCATTTGTGCAACAATGATTACAATCTTTTTCTTTTTATTTTCTTTTTGTTCGTTACCAGCATAAGTCAGCATTTACTCTCTTTAGGATAATTACTATTTACATTGTCAGTAGATAATATAATGACATACATATTTGGCTTACTCTGTGAACCACAATTATAAAATATATTTTAAAAAAAAACTCCGATCGCAATTATTAATATTAGGATAGTTTGTCGATATTTATTTATATTGTTTGTTTTCAAGCACGTCCTAATGTAAGAATGGAATTGTTCAAAACTTATAATAAAAAGTGAATCTATTATTTTATGAAATAAAACAAAATATCGCTAGAATGCAGGTGAAACCGTGTGGCGAAAGCTAATACGTATAAAAGTAAATTGTTAGAACTTTTTGCCTGAACTGACTGGTTGTCTATGAACTTAAGCTTGATGATCAAACTTTGATTGCTTATTTGTTTGTTTGGTTGTTATTCAAGCCATAGAAGACTATGGTTTTACCATCCAAGCTGTGAACAATGTACCTATCAATCAACGTCTAAAAATAGTGATAAATTATTTACCTCCTGTAGGTTCCAATGGCCATCGTCTTCAAAAAAAACAAACTCGCACGGTTGGCCATAAATCATATCAAAACCGGATTGCTGAACACGAACATTCCTTCTAAATGAATAGATATATGACAGGTTTAAACCATACTGCAGGATTAAATCATTTTCTGGATTTTCCACACACAATTTTACACTCCGATGCAATACACTTCCCAAAGGGCAACACTTCCTAATACAGTTAGATTTTTTACAAGAGCAGCTATTATACTTAAGTTCACGGCTTATGTTGTTCATTAATGTATCTTCTGATGAGAAATCATTGATGTCTGTGCTATTACAAACACTTTGTTCTGTGCTATTTTTATTTTCACTTAAGTTTCCATTGGCATTTGAGATCGATAAAAAAATTAAAAGAGTTACAAAAAACATATTGGTATTTATTACGTTAGGTTTCGCGCCAAGCTACACTCTAATTTGAATGTTTTTTTTTTTAAATCACCGCGAGGCACGAGTCTTCTATGCCGCCGATACGCTGTATGTACTGACCGACAATCGTGTGCATAACATTTATTTATACTTGTAGTTTATTAGGGTTTGGATTCATTAGGGAACCGTTTAATGAATTTTATTGGCCAAGGACGAATCCCACTAATAATAAAAATAGATGTGAAAATTCGGATGTTTGTTTGTTCTTTTGAAAATAACTGGATGAAAGTTTGTAAAAGTATGACTATAACTTACATTTTAGAAAATCTCGGTGACAAATCTACCTAGAACTTCACTCACGGGGAAATTTCTTTAGGTTTCGGGTAATAATATCATAAATATTTTACCGATTTATTATTTTGTTAGTCGTGATTACGTTTATGGAAATTAATTCAAACGGTTGCGACATAAATAACCGAGACAATTTTTTTTATCACGTGTGACAACGAAGGCCACGAACAATTTGTATTTATTTTTACATATTAATCCTTTAAACATAGGGAATTAAACTGGAGTGGTCATGTAATAAAATTACATAATTTGTGATTTTTAATAATACTAAATATCCCTGAGAAAGCAAATGATTCTATATTTGTTTTAAACGTTAGAAATATCAATTTATTTTTTAATTCCTAAATATTTTTTGAGTTTTCTATGCAAACCTCTCGTCGACCTTGACATGACTCAAATGCAAAAATATATTATAGACAGGATTGAATACAAAAAATATGCTTTGTTCACTGGAAAATATAACAAATTGGAAAGTGTGAACGCTTTAACAATTTTTTAAACGACTTTCTTTGATAATAGTTATTTTTTTCTTAAAAAACGATGTCACAAATCAAGAAAGTAGTGTTTTAGCTTTAGGGTACAGTATTCAAATTGTGCAACGCACATGGTTGTCATGCCAATCTTTAGCATAAGTTTACGACATTATGTTTGATTGAAATGAAGGCCGAGGAAAATAAGACTATAGTTCATAAAATATAGCCTGAAAACCAGTGAAAATATAGTCAGAGACAATTATGAATAGCGTAATGCATAGTAAACATACACGCACTATGTCAGTAATTTAATGTCACCAAATAAAGCCTACTTTATTACCTATACTAGAAGAAAGTTCAGGATCCTGTGATATAGAAGTTTCCGTAATGAAACAAAAATAAAATTTGACCACTATTTATTGGGCCTTTCAGAATACACCTGCTAAAGTAATCCATTAGAGAGGTGTTTATCCTTTCGAAGCGATAAAGAACCTTTTACATAATTAATTTCTAGTTATAATACATTTTAACTAGGTTTTTCCGTGGTTCCACATGCATGGGCGTTATTTCTTAAAATTTTATCTTAGTTTTCCACTCAAACTCATTTAGGTCCTGGTAAAAGCACTAACTGAACGTAAATGACTCTACCAACGTACTGTGAAGGCAACAGCAAGAATCTCAGATTATAAAAGCAATAGAATCTCCCAGCTTCATTTTCTAGGTGTTACTTGTGCATTGTTAGGATGGATGAGCTCCCTCGTCTGTCAGTATGAAGTACTCTTTGTCAGTTGGCACCTTACAGAACTATCTATATACTATCTATACTGATATTATAAAGCTGAAGAGTTTGTTTGTTTGAACGTGCTAATCTCAGGAACTACTGGTTCGATTTAAAAAAATCTTTCAGTGTTGGATAGCCCTTTTATTGAGAAAGGCTATAGGTTACTTTTTAGCCCGGGAAAACAAAAGATCCCTCGGGAACGCGGGTGAAACCACGCGGAAAAGCTAGTATAATATTATAAAGCTGAAGAGTTTGTTTGTTTGTTTGAACGCGCTAATCTCAGGAACAACTGGTTCGATTTGAAAAATTATTTCAGTATTGGATAGCCCATTTATTGAGAAAGGCTTTTTATTCCGGGAAAACACAAGATGCCTCGGAAACGCGGGTGAAACCACGGGGCGGAAGCTAGTTTTTATTAAACTTATAACGTTAACAAAAAAAATTTACAGCAGAACAGTTTAGAATTAATGGTTTAATTGAATTTTATCTTTATGAAGTGTGCAATAAAGCGCATAAAAGCAAAATAGCGCTAAGTTCTTGCAGGGTATTAAAATCCATACTTTTATAGTAATACAAATATATCTGTTTATGGCTTTCACACCGTAGCCTATGGTATGGAGAGTAATAGTAGGTACATATAAATAAAGCCTTTATAGATAGAATACCACTAGCATAAGGACGAATAAACGCTCTTGTCTTTACTAGTTCAGCCCGTCTTAGATACCATCAGTACTACATTTTATGTATCTACTGACAATGATTATGGTGCTATCTGTGGTAGATATAAAAGCAAAAACCACAGGTTGAAAGCGATGATAACTCAGTGGTAGTGACGAATGTCATTAACAGAGTCGTGGATTCGAATCCTTCAATGACCTTGAGCTTTCGGTGATAGAAAACATTGTGAAGAAACCAAAGCACGGTGGTAGGGTAATTTTTAGTAACTTCCTGGCTGGCTACCACCCTTATATTGAGGGTGTACCTACACACCTACCAGTGCTACCGGTACTAGCAGTGACACTTGAAAACTAGCACCATCGGCAACAACTTCACTTATCACGGTGATAGTGTGATCAAACACATGCCTATATATAGAAAAAAATACTACAAGTGCATTTAAATTGTCCGCATATTTTGACAACCAACCATAAAAGCATGTAGAGGTAGACTTATAGGCACCATAAATAGGTATAGGTCATCAACTACTAGTAGTCTATGGCGAGGTTTTACAATATCTCATGATTTTTACTCTAATTGTACACAAGTAATTTACCTGCGATACAAAACCCACAGGATGCAAAGTGATTATTTTATATAATGACATAATTTCTAAGTATAGCTTAACCACGCGCTAGAATCTAGAATAAATTTAAAATAATTTTATTTAAATTATATATCCGTGTTGTACTCAAATGCTTGGTAGTTTTATCTCATTATGCACTGGTGGCTTCAAATTGTGACGTGTGGTGGCGTAGACAGAGAAACCTGTGGTGGTATGTAAAGTTTAAGCTTCGAATGTCACAGTCGATTTTGTTATCAAAGTCCGATAGATGGCGTCTATGCGGTATAACTTGCATAGTTCTTGAATTGACTAACACTTGTTATACTCGAAATAGATTCGTGTTTTGGCTTTTAATTATTATTATACTCGTATTAGATTTATGTGCAGAATTATAGGCAAAACTCCTTTATGTGGAGAGTAAGTAACAATTTCAACACTTTAAGTAGGCATCACAACTTAGACCTTTTCTGCACAAGCATTGCATCGGCGAGGCGAATACCAAACAATAACTTTTTTCTTTAATAAATACATTGCGTGTTTAAACTTACTGTAATATCTATATTTAATTTCTTATTATGATGTCATTGTCTATTTATAATGTGTGTGTTTTAAACTGATCACTGAAATAACTCTTAGGCTAGCACTTATCCGTGGAGACCTGTTATTGGCCTCCTGATGTATATTATTATATTTTAAGTCTATTTGGTACAGCTGTTGGTCTTCCCAAAAAATTAAAATATTTTTTTTAAAAAAAAATGTAGTTTTTGTGTAATCTAAGAGTAGCTAGGAATGATAATTCAAACGATAAAACTTAACAAACAGTTTTGAACTTTGATTTTTCAATGTACCTACTTACTATGCTTATAAGAAATGATACAATCGTAAATATTTAATGTCTAAAGCTGAAGCTAACGGACTCTCAAGTACCACTGCCAGGACAACCAGCAGATTCTATGCGATGGATTTTCGACATGAAGGTCATAGCCAGTCAGGCTGGTAGCTTTTTTTTTAATTGAATGGGCTTGCGTTTGGCTTCTGATCCATCCAAGGACGAAGACGAAACCTAAGATCGAACACGCTAACCTAGAAGAAACCTATTGACTCTAGCCTTGAAAGTCCTTAGATTGTAGGAGTCAGGAAACAAAGACTCCGGGAACAAGTTCCACTCCTTTGCTGTCCGCATTATCATTATAAATGAGGATACAAACGTATGTTTGGGATATCAACAATGTTCGGATGATTTTTTTTCCGGCATCTAAAGGTTCGATGTAGGAATGGATGGTGGAATTAGGTTGAATAATTCCAGCTCACTATCTCCAAAATATATTCTATAGAAAATAAATAGGCATGTGACTTTTCGTCGATGGTCTAGGCTCGTGAGTTTAGTTTTAATTAGCAACTCATCTAGTCTCCTAGCATGGTGGTCTATTGAGTCAAGGGCGTCATACTGGTGTTTGGCAGATCCATCCCACAGCAGTAAGTACTCCATGCACGACCGGACTTTTGCTTTATAAAGTAGCAGTAACTGTCCAGGCGTGAGAGAATGCCCATCAACTTTCTAGCGCGCAGCGGTTTCCGCCCTTGACTCAATAGAACAGCCAACATTTATTTTGGCTGCTTAGGCCATGCCAACGAGATTAAGCCGATGACTCATTGGCATGGATAAATTTTGAAATGAAGGAGTCTGTTGTTGGACTCAGTTTGGCGTTGAAAAGACGTGCTTGCGTGACCAATGGCTTTGCCTCAATCGGAGTCTGCCTGTAGAGCTACATTCATAAGTTCAACCATAGCCTCTCGCAACACCTGGGGGGGGCTAAAAAGGAAGCCTGAGCAATATTGCTAATGCAATTCATTTTTCTGAATACCAAATCTTTTAATGATATAAATTCTATATTTGTAGTGACTATTTTAAATAAAACATATTGAAATAAGTAGGATCTGCCGAGAATTCGAAAAATTATTGTACGTAGGAGCAAGGTAGCTCCTCTATTAGCAAAATTGTTTGAGCGGCCTTTTTAGGGGGTCTGGATCTCGTCACTGATGGTTTGTGCGCTAGAGACGTATCTTTACGCAATAGCTGTTATCTGCGACCCCAAAGATAGATAAGCTCAAGGTCTTTGTAGGATTGTAGCACAGCGTAAGAAACATACAGTGGTCCATCGCGTTTGAAGTCACGTGAAATGCCGTTTTTGTATAGGCATTCGTCATTGCTGCATTGTGTCCCAAGCGAGTGTATGGCAGCTTGGGCTCGACCGCCCCTCTCTCACCCCGCAAACCACGCACGATTGCTCTGTCTAGACGTATCCGTTAGCCAACTGTAGGATTTACATAGACTGTGACTGTAGGTAACCCACGGCATTCGACAACACTACCACTGAGCATATCGCATCGCATCTTTGGCATTTGCCGACAGGCATAATAAATTGTAATAGAAGCTAATAAACTACATATGTCGCCGTTTTCATTAATGCTTTTGCAATTAACTAAAACTGTATTTGGCTTTTTACAGAAAGACTTATAGCTTAGGTAGATACTAACTTACCTTAGCTAATGTTAATTAGCAAATTAAACCCATAGACAGTACAATACAAATATTCTTTACTGTTGATACTAATAAAACATTAGTTGCAAATATAAAAAATAAGTGAGATAAAATAATTCATAGTGATGATAATAATAGGCAGCTTTATCGCTGAAACTATTTCGTCCATGCAAACTACAGTAATAGAATACAGATATGATAGGTAATTTACATACCTACGTGAATTACAGTAGTAGAACTCTTAGTGCAGAGTTTGCCCGGGGAAGTACTACCACCATATCTAATTCCGCCTTGAAATAGTAGTGCACTTGTATTACTGTGTTTCGGTTAGGAGGGTATGGGAACCGGTGAAATTACAGGCACAGGAGACTTAACAACTTCATGTCTCAAGGTTGGCAACGCGTGAGTGATACCCCTGGTAGGGAAAATACAATATTGTATTTTCTTTGCAGGAGCGTCTATAGGCTACGGTAACCGCTTACCATCAGGAGGGCCGTAAGCTTGTTTGCCACCTAGTAGTATAATTTTTTTTTTTTACATTAACTAGGTACTTAATCATTTTTAATCTTGGCGTATTTAAACGGTTATTAATTTCACTTTCCGTTTATTACAAGCATTTATTTTATTTACTAGTGACCCGCCCCTGTTTCGCACGGGTAGCAGAGCATAATACGTCCGATTTTTTTAATAAGCATATAATTAACTCTATTTCACGCAGCGCACGCCAGTAAATCTCCCAGTCGTTATGATTTTCCAACATCTTTCTTTTCTTCTACTACAATCATCGTCATATTTCAGCCAATTTACATAAAACCTTAGTAAATTATATACCTAAACCTTCCTCGTAAATTATTCCGTTTATTGGTGAAAACTGTATGAAAATCTGTTCAGTAGTTTTTGAGTTTATAGCGTTCAGACAGAGAAACGCGGCGGGGGGACTTTGTTCAACGACTTAATTTATAATATTATACTAGATTCCACCCCGCGGTTTCACTCGCGTTCCCGAGGGATCTTATGTTTTCTCGGGATAAAAAGTAACCTATAGCTTTCCTTGATAAATGGGCTATCCAACACAAAAATAATTTTTCAATTCGAATCAGTAGTAAGATTCTAAATTAAGTTTTTTTCTGTATTCTTTATTGCAAGAGTTTTGTTAAAAATATATATGTACAATTAGGAATATAATAATTATTTAAAAATAATAAAGTCGAATAAATTCAAAACACAAAAGAAAAACTTACCCCTTGGATATGAAACTCTTGATTTGCCTTATATTTTTTAACACACGCTATACCAACCAAAACATCGAATTCTGTTGAAAGATTTACTGCATTTATGACATTAACAGTATTATAAATATACTGTTCTTTGCCCATGATCAAATCTATTCCATTTTCCGATACAGGGCCACAAAGACGTCTTCTATTTGTAGCACTTTTGTACAAGAGCATACCTTCTGGACAGCATTTACTTATGCATTTACCACTACACAATAACTTTTCTCTACAAGACACTGGTTTTTCGAGAGTAATATTACACGCTGCTAATTCATAGAGGCACCAAATAATAACAATGTTATTCCACATTTTTGTATCGACCCGAATATTATTCTATCTCAATGTCCGTGACGCCTGCACACTGTTGTTCGGAGCAGTTAATCGATATAATATATTCAGTCGCTTTATTATCAAAAGTATTAATACTTTTTAATAATATTTGGACGAGCGTCTGATCGGTAAGCAGCTCGTGAACCGATCTGAAATAATGTTGATTCACTATAATGGTAGCATTTAGGGCTTATTAGCTGTTTCAATTTAGACTGTCAACTAATTTGCATTCATTCATACTTTAGCGTATGTTTTATACCTGCAATTATCTAATTGTTTCTACACCAGAGCTATGACGAATAGAATACAAGAAAGGACAGTTTTAGCAAATACATTATAAAATCTGCTCTTGTCGGCCCACTGCTGAGTAAGCCTTTTATATTATATTATAGCTAATTTGTTTATGTTGTAATGTTTAAAACAGTCATAAAAATAAACCTTATTGATCTCTTTTTAATCTATATACCGCATCAATGTTAGCGTATCATTTCAGAACGGCTGCCTATTTGGTTAATTCTTTTTTGTTGTTGTGTTTATAATTGTCAGGACAAGGTTTGTATGATAGAAAATGTTTGAAATCGTACGGAAAAGTGAAAATTTGTTTGTTTTTATATACCGGGAACTCGGGTGAAACCGCGGGAAAAAAAAAAGTCCTACTTATTTAGTCGCAGTGGAAACCATGGGTCCGTCCGTGGGGGTTCGAGGCTCGCCGATTTGCTCGGATTTTATCATCCAAGCTCATCGAGGCTTCGGGAGACCGACGGGCTGGGAGCTTTTTCCGCCAACGCATAAGCTTGGCCAATCAAAAAGGGAACGCTGCCAGCCTGTTGGGAACCTTGCCTATCGACAGTAGCGAGGGTTTTGAGGATGTTTTCTATATATCATAGTTTGTATTTTATATATTGTAAATATTTGTTGTATATATAAAAAAAAAGTCCTACTTAATTTTAAATTATAATTTTATTACAGTTAAAATTCAACAATATTAAAATTAAGAAATAGTCTTTACACACAGGAAATGAACAGTAGGTACCTAACCAAGGAGGAAGTTTCACAAATTAAACCCACCAGCGATATCATTTAATTTATAGCAGTGAGTTTCCAGCTATAAATAAATTTCAATAAGCAAATCATCTTTATAAAGAATAACACAAACATACGTATTTGATGGTCGTCGCTGGCGAGCTCAAGAAATAAATGCAATATTTATTTTACAAATACAATATCCTTAACATTGAATTGCTACAATGAACAATATAAAAATTTACAAAAAATCCTAGAGAATTTTATATAAAAATTGATAATGAACATGAAATATCTTATACTAAATGACTATTTCAGGCATCTCTACGTTTTACCTTGATCTATTTCCCAGTCCCAGGGCACCGAATGTGCATATTTTCATTTGTGACATTATCAAGTGAAACTACGCGAAAAATTCGTGACTCAAGTCCCAAAAGAACTCTTTCTAACATATATTTTTATAAACTAGTGTAATATATAATATGGATATGGCATAAACTACTTTTATAAATAAGTAACATTAGAAAGAGTAAATTCTTTAATTAATTTGAGAGTTAAGTTCGCTATCCACAATAGTAATTTTAACACTAATCAGAGATCTAAATTGTCATGTTCAGTAAGTCCCAGAACACAAATCACATTTCAAATTTCTACAGCATCAGGGAAAATGTGATCGAGATACGCCTGGTGACCGTAACTTTGTAAAGGCTTAGGCCTCTCTTTCTTCAAGTTAATCGGTTGCAAGTTATCAAAACTATTCCTATTAAATCTTGAAGCGATCTCTCTTACTTTCCCTGGTCTCGGTTTAAAGTCTTCTTCATTCTGTACAACTTCTTTAAACTCTTCAAATGATCTTTCTTTCTCTTTTTTATGATCTGTCTCATCTTTTCGACTTCGATTTGAAGATCTTGTAACATTGAGTAAATCTTTTTGTGTCCCTTTTCCAACATTAACGTTTCTCCCAGAGCTATTTCTTTCATACATACGTGAGTAATTCTTTGAACTTCTATTTTCGTTGTGTTTTTTACTTTCTGAATACATTTCTACATTATCATTAACGTCTCTCACCATACCAAAAAATGGATTTGTAGAATATTCTATGTCATTATTTGTTTTGCAAACATAGTTTTGTTCGAATGTGTTAATTTTTCTTTCAATACTCTTATTGGACTTTCTCGCTTTAGTTGGTCCAGTTTTGAAACTTGAGAATTTGTTATCATTAAAGTTATTATTATTGTTAAAATCATTGTAAGCTATGTTTTGTGGGTCGAAAGCGTGCGTTCTTTGGTGAGTAAGGGGTTTCGATAGCGATAAATGCTTAGGCGGCTCTCCGTGCTTATTTATCGTTATATCGTATTGTATATGCGGGTCTAGCACCGCATATACATTCTCTTTGGCTTCTCTCTCCAGCGATGATAAAGCTGCCTGCAAAAAAATGTTACAGCATTTTAAATCTTACTCTATTTGTTATAAGGTTTTAAAGAGGGGAAATTGTTTACTGAAAATCTAAAAGAAACGTCATTGCTCGTGTCCACGGTCAATCCTACGCTAAGGTCTAGACACTAGTTGATTTTGAAGTAGCACTTAAAGTAATTAAAAACATGTCACCCGAACAGGACCATTCTGATAAAGAAGACGTTGACTTATTTTTATTAGCCCTGTGGCGATAAACGGTTTTATTGTTAATTGAATTTAAGTACAATTTGGCTGTTGTTTTTTGGTTGTGTTAATGGAATTGGGTGTGATAAGGTGTGGCCTATCAATCAATTGTCACCAAACGATGTTTCCCAATTTCATTTATGTCCAAGGGTCTGCTAAAACAGAAACTATATTCTTTATTTCTTGCGGATTTCAAACACATTCTAATGTGGGTTATATTGAGTGAATATGCGAGAAGAGAAAAATAATTGTTTGGATTCACCAATTGTTACTTTATATATTTCATTTAGGATTGGTAGTCTCGAGACTTCTTCCTGTTTTAATTTATTTATTTAAATTAAAACTCAATTAAATACGTTACTTATTAGTATTTATATAATCCATATTCTTATAATAAGTCATCAGTTGCTGAGCTAGGCTTAAAGCCAGCAAACCATACAAATTTCGGGGTAAGTACATTATTTAGTTTTAATTTTAGTTTTTAACCCCCGACTTGCAATAGTGCATTATATTAATAAGGCAATATAAAATATTTTGCATTATTCAATCAATGGATATGCAAGATTACAAAATTGAATGAAAAAAGTATTTAGGTCAATTATCTTAAGTAATATTATAAATGCGAAATTGAGTTTTGTTGTTCTTTGAAACAACGGATCACTGACCTAATGTAAACCGGACATAGGCTTTTATCCTTATAAACTGGTAATATGTAAAAGTAACCGTCAGATGAACTACTCAGAGAAAAATTAGCGCCATTTTAAAAATTATACTGCATGCAACCAACTCAACTATATTTATAAAAATAAATCTGGAATGGAATGGAATAATCTGACAGGATGGAGAAATAATAAATATTTTTGTGATTAATTTAAGTAAATACAGTGTGTGTTAGATAGTTACCGTAATATCCATTTATCTATACATTCAACGTCAAATATATCATAGAAAGACGATTCTTTGAGGTTCTAATATCACTTTTGGAGATTCATATTTCCTACCTTTATGAATTGAATAACCACTGATTTGAGCACACATTGCTCAACTTTCCACTATCTTTGATATATGTAACGATAAATCTACAGGTGTATTTTACGTCTATTATGTATGTTTGTCATAAACATACTTTTTAATATTATATCTAAAACGGTTCCTGCTCTGTTTGCCCATATGTTTTCAAAACAATGCAAACAATACGATATGATAAACATACATAATAAACAAGCAACATCTACTGGATTAATATTTTTAGATATCTTTGAAATTTTTTGTAAGTCTGAAAGGATCTGAAATCGCGAAAAATATTTAAATTTCATATATATTACATGCATTGGTAGTATAAGGCTCAACATGAAAGCAGGTTCGATCCCCGTAGCTTCAACCTTTATAGTCGCTTTAGCAGGGTCTAAAGCCCAAGCTGAATAAAAATGGCTTTGACTTTGATGGCTTCGGAGATGAACCAGAAGATATTTATTAATATACTAGCTTACGCGATCTCCTACTTTACCACCCCCATAGAGGATGATTTTTAAAATCATTTACGTTTGTGTGGGACGTTACAAATGGAACACACCCTGCAAGTTTCGTCATTCTGGGTCCAGCAATTTAGGGTCTGTGTTGATTAACACCTGTTAGTCAGTCAGTCAGTCAGTCAGGACTTCTTCTTACATTAGGTGGATAAGATAGTCGATCATTAAATTTAAACCTTATCGTTACAAGTGCACTAAACTATAAAACAGTCAAAAACGATTTTAGAATAAAATAATTTACAAATTCGGTTTACAAACAACGCGACAAAGCTCTGGATTCATTTAATGATCGACCGTTTTCTCCATCTTGTATATACATTTTGAATCAATAACAAAAACTTTTGAGTAAAAGACACGGTAAAAGTTATTGCGTGACGAACCTAATATAGGTGACGAAACGATGACATCCAAAAATATCTTGCCAGTGTAAAAGCGTCATAAAGGGGGTTAGTAAAAGTGCAATCACACCTGTGCCAGTGTCGAGCACACATCACACGGTGGTGGGGGGCTGCAGCACGACGGCGGCGCGGCGCACCTGCAGCGCGCCCGGCGAGTACCGCGACGTCACGCCCGGCGAGTACCGTGACGTCACGCCCGGCGCCGACGACACCGCGCCCGTGTCGCCCGCCCCGACCACCCCACCCATCCCACCCATCCCACCCACCCCAGGCGTTGAGCGAGTTGGGGGACGGGATGGTTGCTCCCGAGGAGAGTACACTGCATCCGCTGGTAGGACAGTCTTCTCGCTACATGAAACGAAAATTCCCTTACATTTTTCACGCCAGCTATACGTTTATCCCCTTATCATTTAACATCAAATAGCAAAGGATAGCATGTAGCTCTCTAGGTATCTCGGTGGGTATGTAGAGGTGGCAGTACTGCAGTTAGGTTGGAATAGATTTAGCCAGCCCTCGGCCGTTAAATAATGATATGCTACAAACAGCTAAAAGGAAGTAGTTCTGACTTAAATTAAAACAGTAAAAATTTGTACAAAATTTTGAATGGTCATATTTCACTCACCTATCTAAATCATCAGTCTTGTATTCCACACTTTCTGTAAAAAAAAAACAAGAAGATAAAAATAATGTCCAGGGACATTTCTTCACATACGGCGATTTTATCCCAGATAAACAATTTATAACATAATACGGAGTACATCGATATATATCGTGATAATATCATGGCCTGATTATACAAGATGTCTAGGGCATGATGGCCACAAAAAACTTTAAGGTCTAAAATTTAAGAATAACCTTCGTAGCTGTCTAATAAAAGATGGCACCATATGAAAAAAAACTTTGGTATCGTAAAACCATTTCATATCTTTTTAGGTACTATTTTTAAACAGTCCTGATAGGTTAACCATAACCAAATAATAAAATACTTTATCAACACTCACCTCTCCGTCTCCTACACCTAATGATAAGGCAGAGCACTATCACCAACAGCGCAGCAATGACCAGCGCCGCCGCTATCAGTGGAGCCACGTGCGCCGTTTCTGTTAGCGAAAAATTATCTGCGTGAACAAAATTAGTAAATGTTACATGCTTGTTATTTTTGCGAGCCCAATAATTTATCAAGGTTACTTTATAAATAGATAAGTGCTTAAATAAAGTAAATTGAGAAACGTTAACTGAGATGAAGCTAGTAGGTGCTATTTATTATGCATTATTATTGATGGAACAAATGTGCTCTTTATTAGTTGTGATATAAAAGAGTTTCATGAAGCCTGATCAACCTTTAATGGCATCAATAAAGATGATGATAGTTTTGATCAAAATATTAATGGGCATATGGGAGACGCACGGAAAGCTGTTTGCAAAAGACGTTGCCCAATTCTGAAATGGTATCTTCTAGGTAGGTACTAAGTTTAAATCCACTGCTTCAAAATAAGGAGAACCGAATGCAACGATCAAAAATTGATTGATTTCAACCAATCATAAAAAAGTAGCCATAATAGTCAGATTGATTAAAAAAAAAATATTTTGCCAGTAATTCTCAGTTGAAGGTGATCTCCGAATCGGTGGTAACTTTAGTAGCTTCGACGTTCTTATTTACCTACACTGAATAAATTGCTTTGACTTTAAATCAGTCATAATTTTGGTGACTCGGGCAAATACACTCACCATGAACAGTTAAAGATACGGAATGTGATGAGAATCCGCGTTCGTTTTCAACATGTAACACGTACACTCGTGCGTCAGCTACACCGGTGTTGGAGATCAGTAGTGCATATCTGTAGCATCCGTTTTCTGTTGTCGGTTCTAGTGCTCGGTAGCGACCTGGAAATCATTTCGGTATAAATTCCTGTACATAAAGAGTCAAGAGTTTACTCACCAAATTTGCGATCAGTCCTGAAGACTATAAGCAGATAAGCATACAATAAGGGATTCTTCAAAAAGGGTGTGAAGAGATTTTTGCAGGATCTACAACGCGCGAGTGATTCCCCTGGTGTTGCAAGCGTCAAAAGAGTAAAAAAAAACCGCTTACTATCAGGCGGGCCGTATGCTCGTTTGTCAAGGTGACAGCATAGTGGTATAAAAAAAAAAGTTGTAGGCTTGGTAACAGGTAGGCTACTACCAGTGGAGCCAGCTTTTCGTATATTTAGTCAGACTTCTTACTGATTATTCTGATTAGAAATATCCCGCCGCTTTAGCCGACGTATGGTTTCAGAGATAGTAAGTCCCCGAGCCGGTTCGGGTTTACTATTTTTGTAGTTAGAACCATCAATATTTATCTGTCCTTTAACCGTTTACATGCTCTATCGTATCTCACTTACTACTTTATACAGGTGCGTATGTATGTGTATCGGGGAGTAAGTTTATTTCACTCAGCTCCGTGACAGCCGAACGGATTCGAATGAAATTTGGGACACAAGTATAATATCTTCCGTATGAACACACAACACATAGGATACTTTAGATCCCCAGATAAGGTAGTAAGTTACCAATCTGCGAGGGCACGTCGACGCGCAGGCTGCCCCAGAGCCAGGCGGCGCGGCGCGGCGGCGGGTCCGCGCACAGCGCCGCCGCCACGCGCCCCTCCGCGCCGCTCCACGCGTGCGCCGAGACCGACTGCGCGCCCACCGGTGGACCCAACACGTTCAGGGTTATCGCCTCCGATTGGTGACTCCTGATACAAATATTGTTACTTTCAGCTTTAGGTTGCTGCGATAGGTGGTATATTACTTCTCTAATAATCGAGTCCTACGATGAGCTTGAGATTTCGGTGAAGGAAAAACATAGTGAGGAAAACCTTAGCGCGATGGTTGGGTACTTTGTAGTACCCGTCTGGCTGGCTACCACCCTCAAGTTAAAAATCTGTCGCCAAACACCTATTGGTGTGTTCCGGCAGCTGCACTTGAGAGCCAGTTCCTTCTAGGCTTTGTGTGCTTACCACCTTCGGCCACATCATCACTTACCGTAGTGAGATTGTGGTCAAACACAAGCCTATACAAAGTAAAAAAAAAAAAAGTAACTGTAATAGGTATATTATGATACAACTGAGCTAGTTGCGCATTACGCACGAGGCTGTGAGTTGCAGCCCGTAAGCGAGGGCGTAATTCAGCCGAGTGTGTAATGAGCAAAGCTCACGAGTTTCATACGACGTTTTTCAATACATTTGCGACGAAAAAACACACATAATTTTTACCACACAGCGACAAATACGATAAAAACAAAATATCAAAATTATGAGAAATGGCGCGCAAGTTTTTTTTACAGGCGCTAAATGGATGGTCAATGAACATACAGCCTACTTCAAAATTATAATTTTAAGTGTGCAAATATTTTAATATTTTAGTCAAAGTCAAAGTCAAAGCCATTTATTCAGTTTAGGCCCTAAGAGGGCACTTATGAACGTCGAAACTACTGAAGTTACCACCGATTCGGAAGTCGCCTTCAACTGAGAAGAACCGGCAAGAAACTCAGCAAGGTTACATTTTTTATATATTTTGTTTTTTTTTTTGGACAATCTGACAATGTTGGCTTTTTTTCCATCAAATTTTTAACAATTTTTAAAGAAATATAATACACATAAACACAAAAGATGAAAAAAAAAAAAAAAAAAATGAAAAAAATATATAAGTAATAATTTATGACAAATTATTGTAAATTATGAGTCATTTGATTCAATAAATGTTTGTTTGACTTAATTAAAGACGTGCATGCACACATTTATTCCAAAAATGGATAAAATCCCTTTGTTGTTACTAAAAAAAAACGCACGCGTGTGTTATAGCTCAGTTTATGGCCCTAAAAGCGATGTAATAAGGGTCACTTTACGAGCAAGTATAGGTACCTATTGAAAAGAATTTTACGGCTTACTGTAAGGGACTTAAGTTAGAATATTTTACAATTGCCGAACCAGAGAGTAGAGAGTAGTTCTTCCGTCATCGATTGTGAAACAGTTCTTTAGACATAATTAGAAACGTTTACTAAATAGTTGTCTAAATAGGAGATAAACTCCTGAAAATCTATATAATTTCAATATATCAGTATTCTAACTGATTTACCCACATAGGATAGTACATTAATGGATGCTATCTCGTCTAGCCAAATCTTTACATCTATTTTTTCTTTGATTTTATTAGTCTTCGGACTAGCTGGATAGAAAAAAAAAATCCTCAATTTGATTGCTACTAACGTTCGATTAATAACGATGAGCTACGTTTAGTGATAAATAAATGAGCATGGATAAATTATATTTATTGCAAAACACTTGCATGATTATAATAATGTATAGCGACATCTATTAACCATACGGAGGAACTTTCATTACCCCTGGAAAGATGGCGCCACAAGATTCTACATCGCGCTACTGGAGTTTCCTGAGCACTCAGGATATAATACGAATCCAACATCAATAGTTAGAATGCGGTCTCCTGACACGATGATCTAGCCTGGCGGAAAATCTTTATTTTTTAATGGAGGAGTCTACCATCTTGTGCTTCCATAGATGCACAACAGTTTTGATGAATTTATGAATGATTTGACATACGTTTTTTAATCATTAATGAGCTAACGTTTAGCTAGAGACTAAACTCCAAAGAATAGAAAAAGAGAGGTAGAGCATAGCGATATGTCGCTCAAATAGCAGCTCGACTGGGGAAGTACCTCCACCTTACAGAATATCGCAGCCAAATAACTTGTAGTTGTGTTCCTGCGCGTGAGTAAGGTCGCCAGAGCTCATCGGGGTGGGGGGAAGGGTCGGCAAGGCGTGAGTGATACTCCTGGTGTTGCAAGCATTCATAAGCTACGGTAACCGCTTACCATCAGGCGGGCCGTATGCTTGTTTGCCGATTATGTTTTATAAAAAAAAAAGAATATATTTTTAGCCAAATCTAGTAGCACAAATCCTAAAAGACTCAAGTGCAGCTGTGAGTACATGTAAGGTGCTTGTTGCTTCAAAGTTAAAGGACAAAAAGTAAATGAATGCTGACCTATCTTCAAGTCCAATCTGGTTGGTAGCCACACAAGTGTACCGGCCGTGTTGTGTGTACGACACGTTGTGCAGTTGGAGCTGTGGTGTCCCCGACACGGGGTACCCATCGTCTTGTATTGTGTTGATTCGCGCTGACGGAGATCGACTGCAACAATCAGATTTAACATAAGTTGTTATAGTGTAGAGAGATACACGATTATTATCAAAATACTAGCTGTTCCCCGCGGTTTCACCCACGTTCCCGGTGTATTTTTTTTTCATACAAACCTTCTCCTGACAATAACGAACACCTTAAAGAGATTTAGAGAGAAAATTTGAGAAAAATAGAGATTATTTTTATTTAGAGAGAAAAAGATTTATCCAATTTGGTGCAATCGTTCGGAAGTTGTACGCGTTGTAAGCGCGTACAAACATTTCGGAGATTCATTTATATATATATATAGATAATTTTGCAGCTAATCAGCTTTTTTCTTTTGTTGTCAGAAACTATAGCGGTTATACACACAACTAACAATCGCATGAATTGTGTAGGAGCACATACGCTACAAACAAATAGACAGACAGACAAACATTGATTTTATATATTACAAAAAAAAACTTTGCGCAAATATACCCGATAGGTAAGATTGGTTAAGATCCAATAACAACATTTGACAGCACTTAATATTTATTTTTACTTAAAAATATTTACAAGCTAAATATTAAATACAATCTATAATAATACAAAGAATGGGCAAGGTTCGCAGCAGACTGGCAGCATTTTCTCTTTGACTAAATTAATTTGCTTTTGACAATTTAGATTTCTGCTTTGTAACTATCGGTTACATTTTCGGTAGATCCATTGATCTAGGGTTGCCAACCGTCCTGTTTTCCCAGGACAATGACATGTCCTGCTTTTTGGGGAGTCCCGAGGCGTCCTGGGTAGGCTTTAGAAGCGTCCTGAGTTTTTAAAATATATTAGAAATTATTACAAAACGTTAAAAACGTTCGTTTTCATCTCATTTAAAATTCAAATTCTTTCATTAAAAAGATAATTACCTATTATTATTATTACTTGAATTTCATGACATTTATTTTTTCTACATTATTAATATTGCTACTCTGTTACTGCGTCCTGTTTTTAAAACGAATTGTCCTTGTTTTTCCAACTTCAAATCCTAGTTTTTTGAAATTGTGGTTGGCAACCCTACATTGATCGGATTTGTCGAAATAAAAGGATATGCGAAACTTACTTATGATACCACTGAAATGATGGCGGTGGATTCCCTTCAGCTTTACACTCCAGAGTGACTTGAGAGAAGAGATTCGCTTCTACAACCGTGTCTGGACCAACCCATGTCACCTTTGGAGGATCTAGAAAGAGAGGTATATAAATGGATGATTATTGGTGCGGCGAAGGTCTTGGGTTCGAATCCTACAATGAGCTTGAACTTTCGGTGAAAGAAAAGACCGTGAGGAAAGCATAGCACCGTAGCAAGGTGGTAGGATACCTTGTAGTACCCGCCTGTGGCTACCCTCAAGTTGAAAACCTGTTGGTGCGTTCCGGCAGCTGCACTTGAGAGCCAGTTCCTACTAGGCTTTGTGTGTAGGCACTTGTGAGCCATGTTATCACTAATCATAGTAAGTTTGTGGTCAAACACAAGACTATACAAAGTAAAACCATATTTTAGAAATATTAATTTCTTTTAAAATATCGTTTAACAAGGTCAAAGTCCAAACCTATTAAAAATATCTGGTTTGTCAAATGAATAGCTAAATATAGCAAAGAGATACCTATACAAAGGTGTCATTTCAAATGGGAGGAATGGTAGATTTACAAATATTTCGGGAGTATATTGGGAGTATACTTACATTTGACATTTATTTCGATTTTGACTGAATCTGACGTTCCTAAAGAATTCCTTGCTTGGCAGCCATAAATACCTGAAATCAAACAATTACCTAATGTAAACCTACTAAAGCCTTTATGTTTAATACAAGAATATTTGGTTTATCTATTATTATAACCAATATAGAAATGAAGGCCAAAATAAATTTATTATTCAAATAACTCAAGATATTTTGATCGCTGGAGCTGACAATAAATTCGGCAAATTTTTTCAAAACGAACTTAGATTTATTTCAAAGGTTTTCATTGAAAAAGCTATATTTCTTTTAATTTTTTCTAAAGCCCTCTCGAGATCTAATCGAATACGTATTTCAACAATATCTCTAGAATCCTTGATAATCTTACCAGAATGATTCCTCATGATTGGTGCTAGAATCAGCTTGGGGCCGTTTGTGGCTATGACCTGACCGTTCTTGGACCACCACACATACGGGCTGGGGTTACCATCAGCTCTGCACTCCAGGGTGAGGGCACTGGAACCTTCTTCTAGATTTGCGAGACTGCTGGCATCAGAACCCACTATTGATACCACTGGTACAACTGGAAAAATAATGTTAAGAATCTGGAGTAAAATAAGATATAACGATTCATAATGGGTGAAACGAACCCTATAATGAAAGAAAAGTACATAAAAGTAAAATAAGTACATATCAATATAAATCATTATGACTCCATAACTCCTCGTCCGTTAAAACGAGGACCTGGAAAATATTCTTAACGTAAGACTTTATTAGTTATTGAGTACTTACAAGTGACATCCAGCATAGTATAAGAGTCCCGGTAGTAAGGCGAGGGGTACGAGGGGTGGTGAGCCCGACACGCGAGCTGCCTCCCGTGCGCCGACCTGGTGGCGCCCAGCTCCAGCACTGAGCGCGCCGCCCACACCCGAGGCCTTTCCACCTCTGATATATTGGTCTGGCTCCACGCTGTCAGGCGTTCTTTTTCTGGAACAAGGTCATGTAAGTAAGAAATTGTCTAAGTCCCGATAATTGATAAAGGTAGATCAGTATTGATTATATCTGCAACTTGGAAACTGCAGCAAACCACTTGTACCTATGCAATCGGTGCAGAAATTAATGGAACAAAAGGAAAGAAGCTTACACTCAATTTATAAAGATGATGATGATGAGAAACCTTGGCTCACCTAAATACCACTCGATATAAGCAGGCGGGTTGCCATATCTCGCTTCACAGACAACTGTAGCCCTGGACCCAGCTGGCACTGTGATGTTCTGACCAGGCGTAACATGGGAGCCGTTGAAAAGTATTCTCGGAGACTGGGGTGGTACCCGCACTGCTAAAGCTGCTGGGGGACTGGATAAGGCATCCTGAAATTGTAAAGTAGACAACTTTAAATCAACACAAAATAAAAGAAGTTAAGGCTCCAGTCTCCCTAAAATCAGTGTTCTTGCGGAATTTATCAGAAATGAAATATTGTTTTTTAGTCATTAGAAAAGCAATAAATGAAATATATTTTACGTTATTTTAAAGAGTGAGATTTGAAATTTCCAATACATATTTTATTTTTTAATTTAACGCCACTTTTATTAGCTTTGTGAGGCTTTAAACATACCTCTATTTACGTTCCACGCGTAGAGGGTCTCATTCATGCACTCGCCACGAAAAAAATATAACAAAAACAAGAAATGTATTCAGATTACATTTGTCGGCAAATCCTCTACAATAATCTTATCTAGTTACTTTTTTTCAAAATTGTCTCAATTTCTTATTTAAACTGCTTTAAAAAGTTATAAATTTCTGAATTTGACCCTTGCAACATATATTTTTTTCTATTACAAAGTAATGGTTTAGAGAAATCACACTTTAAACACTCCGAAAGCAACTACTTATCTGTCTAATAAAAAATATATGCATTCAAAAAATCATTTGAAATAGATTTACTGAAACTGTAGTTTCGGTAAATTTAAAAAAAAATATATAGTTTAAGGAGTTTATAAATAAATAAATATTCCATCCAAACTCTTTGCATTGCATAGATAAAGCCTTAATTACTTGACTCCAGAGTAGATCTTCAAACAATACACAATACGCTCCCTTTGCCAAAAAGCAAATGAAGTATTGCCATTGGCAGAACAAAGTACCTACTTTCATCCCGTGTGAATTTGTGCATCTTGCCAAACTAAAATTCACATACTAGAGTTGCGGTTCACTATACTGTATCGTTTAATGGAGAATTTATTGCCCACAAGCACGCACCGCAATCATTAGTGAGTCGTATTTAAAATTTTGGCAACGATTCATAGTAAGGCGATGATAGCTCAATTGTAGTGACGTCGGATGCCGCGGCGAAGGTTGTGTGCTCGAATTCTACAATGAGCTTGAGCTTTCGGTGAAGGAAAACATCGTGAGGAAACCATAGCACGGTGGTAGGGTACTTTGTAGTACAATCTGTCGCCAAACACCTAATGGTGTGTTCCGGCAGCTGCACTTGAGAGCCAGTTCCTTCTGGGTTTTGTGTGCTTATCACCTTCGGCCACATCATTACTTAACATAGTGAGATTGTGGTCAAACACAAGCCTAAACAAAGTAAAAAATAAAAATAATAATTCTTTAAATACTCAAATAAAAGCAGTTGTAACAGATACGGTTTAGTTTTTTTACTGAGGAAAAGCTAATCAATTTGCTATAAAAAAAAACGAATACATTCAATTTACATTGGGATTATATTAAAAAAAAACTTACAAGCTATAGTAAAATTTTAAACGAAACTATTAATATTGGCCCATAAAGCTGCCATGAAAATAAATCTATCAGAATAAACATTTGGCGTTTCTTTTTAAAAACAAATTATACTTCAATATGGTGGATTAAAAAGGTCCACCATTTAACTCTATCAATGTCACCATTATCATTGTAGCCCAAAAAGATTACCTCAATGATTAGCATGCATGTAGCTACGCTAATTTAAAACAAAACGTATATTGTAGACATACCTGCACATCATAGTTGCTAGCAGTGACCTGACACTGCCACTGTCCATCGTCAAGCTGCAGGGTAGCAGCTCGAACCCACAGCGAGCAATCACCTCCAACTGGACTGTTCTCGTTTGCCCACTCGTATTTCCCGCGGTAAATTCCCACTGGCTGAAACAAAAATGTCTACATCAATAATTGTGAATTACAGTAGGTCTTCATAGTAATGTAGGTACCTAATTCAAAGATATTAAAGACACAAGTACCTTATTGAATCTCTATACTCATTTTTTTAACATTTAGTTTTGGGATACGCGTACCATCCGCGAGCCAAGGGGGTTATACAATACTAGATCAAGATAATTAAGTCTTAAAAACATACTTTATCATCAGTTAATTCATAATCTAGTAGACATAATATTTTTACTTCTTCAAAGACTACAAACTTATTTATAAACAAAATTACTGTGGAATCTCTTAGCAAATCTTTGCTTAAATGGCATAAGCAAGGAAGGAAAGGAATTATCTTGTGTCATAAATAAATACGAAAATATATTGACAAAGTAAATAGACTATTCTGGTAATCCCAGGAAACATTAATCACGAGTATGGCGGTCTAATTTCGTGATAGCCCCTAAAGAAATCATTCGTAATACGGCAACCAAATCAATGAAAAGCAGGGAATGCATATGAATAGGGACGTCCATACAAAGAAATGAAAGAAGCAGGAAGTCCGTGGCTACTTCAAAATGAGGGGTCGTTATTTAATTGATTTCTGCTAGGAGGATGTTAGATGTAATCGGATATAGGATAAGTCTAAATAAGTCGGAAACTTGAAACTTTAAGTAAATTTAATTGTGTGTGAAACACATATTATTAAAACCATACGAACAACCATATATTCAACTGACATTTATAAAGGCTCTATAAAATGTTTTGTTATTGTCACTCTCATGTCAACGAAAAGAGATGGCACCAGATTTTAAAAATTTTAGCTATTGTATCATAAGCCTATGAATAACAGGTATAATATGTACATACCCTATAACTGTTTTAAGAACTAATATTGAAAGTGAACGCGAAGCAGTTTTATATAGATATTTAGTTTTTTGTGTTGCAACGCGTCATAGGCACGGCTCAGTGCATTTTCTTTTATCTGTGCCAACGTTACTTGCGTAAAAAGTAACGCAGTCGGGTTAAAACTTAGTAACTTTTCACAGCATATTTGCAGCAGTTTGCATAAAAATGATCTGTAACTATTGTACATACGTTACAGATTGCTATTCTCTACAATCACAATTAATATCCTTAATAATATTGCACATTTTGGAGATAGCTAAAATAGAATTTTGAAATGGATAGTGAGTGAAACCGCAGGGGTTGCCCTGTTTAATAACACTGGCTTAATATTACAAGCTCAATAGCTTAAGCCATCTACTTTGTTTACTAATTAGTATTTATGGTTGAGCAAAATGCATCCATATAATGAGATTTTGGTTCTATCTTGAACTCGTCGCCTTTTCAGGACCTATTTAAAATAGAACGATAAGTTTTGGAGCTATTTGTCAAGTTCTTTTGTTTACAGTAACTACCCATGGAACTTGTTGAAAATGCAATGTAGTCAATATCTGAAGAATTTTGATATTTAAAATTCTTCTGATATTGACTACATTGAGTCAATATCAGAAGAATTTTGATAGAGAAAAACCATTTTTTTTTCATATATTGCAAGAATAGTTACCCAAGCTCTATTTCGGGCTTCAGTAAGCAAAGATTTACTAGCACCTTACAATCTAAAACGATTACGATCACAAACAATCTCAGTTCTACTAAATAACAAGGCGTTGAGCTCATTTCGGGAGCACAAACTAAACAGAGACAGTACTTTGATTGATTACGATTGAGAACAATAAGAAGTTTATTCGGACGCAATATCCGCCAATGTGGGGCGTGCCGAGACGTATGCGCACCAATTTATAGCAATTTATGAACCGTAGATTTCTTTTTGTGAACATCTGTTGAAATTTTGCGTGTATGGTATCAAATTTGAGGCAAAATTTTTGTGCATTGAAATGTAAATGAGACTTAGTCTTTTATAAATTCCCTATTTAAATCAACATTGGTCTTTCATTGGTCACCAGTAAAAATCTGTTTATCTCCATACTGCAAACTCATTCGTCCCTATCAGACTAATTTGAAATCACTTGCATAACTAATGTGTAAGTACAGCTTATTCATCAGCACACATGTTCATTTGAATTAATTACGCTATTCTGGGTAAATCTTACCGCTTTGTCTAACTGAATCATTTCTAATTGTACCAAATTAGGTGCTTTTGTAATGCCGATGTATACTAATATACATAATTATATATTACTAGTTGTTCCCCGTGGTTTTAACCACGTACCCGGTATAAAAATTGGGATAAAAACTATCTCGCACATTTTGGAAAAAAAAAACTTTATGATCGGATAGTTTCGGAGTTCATCGCGGACTAACATTGTGACACGGGTTTTTATACATTAAGATATTAATATTATAGTAATGTTATAATGCTGAAGAGTTTTTTTATATGTTTAAACGCACAAAACTCAGGAACTACGGATTTATTTTTGCGTTACCGGCTCTGTAACCGTGACTCACAGCTTAGTTAATTATTAGGTAATGACCTAGAAAAAGCATTGATAAGTGTTAAATGAGGCGTGTCTTTTTTTATCTTGGCGTTTTTTAATCATCATGATCAGAAATCGGAGGAAAATAAATGGAAATCAGTTGATCAACAAGGCGGACTCAATCTAAAAAACAAAACACTTTCGGTTGTTGCTTATCTATCAATCAACGTCATAATGTTCTCTTGATAGATTGGTCTAGCATCAAGATGCGTAATAACATAGCCTAGCGTAGTTATTGTGCAGAAATTGTTATAAGAAGCAAGATTACGTTTATTTATACATCATACTTCATTACGAATCCTACTAATTCTACTAATACATACATTTGTCACTCAATCACTCATAAACGTTGAATGGATTTGAATGAAACTTAGCACATAGATAGATCATACCTAATAATATATAATAATAATAATATATAGGTTACTTTTTATCCCGGTAAAAGATAAGATCCCTTGGGAACGCAGGTGAAACCGCGGGGCAGAACCTAGTAAATTATAAATGCAAAAGCGAGTTTGTGGAATTTGGCACGTAGGTAGCCTATCGCATGGAGAGAAACATAAGCTACTTATATTTCATCTAGGAGTAAAACAACGGGGATAGCTTGTGAATAATAATTTGAAAAAACAGTTGGAATAAGGGCCTAAATTAATAACATATAATATTTTAAAGATATAAACTCGAAAAACATGCTTAAGTTTTGTGAGACCATTAACGTGTTGTGGATACTCTGGATTTCGCTATTTTGGTAAAACTTTGCTGAATGCCTTGACGGTATCTGGTATTTAACTACAAGTCTCAAGTCGGCATAGTTCTTAACGCGAAACTTAAGTTAAGTATTTAAGTTAGAAGTAGTCTGCATTTGGGAACAAAGACATTATTCTTCTAGCGGAGATTTAAAATTGTACTTATCTGATTATTATTTTTATTCAAAACAGTTGATTCTTATTCCCTATAGGAAAAAGCCGAACCCACACACCACAAAAACAACTTAAATTTCCATTTTTTAATAGACACTAAACTGATAGTTATGACTAGGTTAGGTATGTCTAATTCGTTAAGCCATTATAAACCTATTTCGATTCAATTACATGGGTTCAAGGGTCTAAGAAAACGTTTCGTTTCATAGCAAATGATGACAATTCCACTTACTAATTATGATAAGATACGCCGAACAGTAAGTAAGTAAGTCGTCGAAAAAGAAAATTATTAATGAACCCACTTCATTCAAGAATGCTTCAGGATACTTGGAGTGGAGCTAAGGATAAAAGAGATTACAACAAGGATTTAATTATGTTGAAGAGTCGAATCATGATCTCTTATTATATTATTAGATAAATAAGTACAAATATATGTACTTTTGTGGAAACTTACATGTATTTTTGCTTTGTATCGGCTTGTACACAGAGATGCAAAGGCGGATATAGAGCGGAGGGCACAGGAGCACGTGCTCCCCCCCCCCCCCAGACGGTTGTGGAGTTTCCATCACAGTAAATCAAATTATCAGAGTTGTTTCGCAGCGGGATGACAGAAGACCGTTTGAATGGACAGGCTTTAATGCATATCCATCAAGACATTGCTACAAAAATTAACGCTCATAAAGTGCTGGACATCTTTGGCAGGAAACATAAAGGAAAATTGTCTTTAATAGTTATTGTTGATTATTTTTGCCCGTCCGCCCTTTGTGCCCCTCCCAGAAAAAATCCTGGATCCGACCTTGCAGAGATGTAACATATTTCATCAACAATCGACATCGCCATTTAACATTACACAATCATATGTAAAGTCGTATATTATACGCGCTATTATCGACACGGATGCGCGTTGAAGCGTAGTATCGCTTTCATACCATTAATAGCTCTCGAAAATTATAATACCAGCATTTATTTGCAGACCAAAATTGCATGACACTATTGCATAGGTTTTATCCCACCTGCATTTCATGAAGAATTTATATTTAACTCTCCTATTTAATTTTTAATTCATATTACAAACACAGCCTTTCAATGAATGAAAAAAAGAGTAAAAGCCCACCAAATATTTTTTTTTGGTGGTTATAGAAATATTAGTTTAGTCAATGATCAATAGTCTTCATTTCAAATTTTCCAATCGAAATCTAAGTTGGGTATACGTATATGCACAGAACATCTGTACGTAAGAGATTAATATAAACTATGTTTGGTGTGGATTTTATTGAAATGCAGCTACATGTATATACTATGTCACGTAACGTACCTATATCTAAGCATGCCAATTTAAAAAATACTTAAAAACGTGAAAAAAATTATTAGTTTAATAGAGTTCTGCTCTATCCCCCCCCTCCCTTCCCCCCGTCTCGCCGCAAAGCTAACTAAATGGCAGGTACAGCATGTGTGGTTAGACACTTGAAGCGTAATGCTTATATTTTAAATCCAAACGCAATAATAAATTAAATTTATAGCAAACCATTAACAAAAAATTACGTTGACCATAATTTTACGATGACTAATTGAGGAATCACAGCTGCTATTGTCAATGTGTGGGACGTATTCAACAATAATAACATTGCGGCGAATGCTTTAAGTAGGCATCTATGCAATTTAGTTAAACATACAAAATCAATATGTAACTTTATTGCAATCAGTTTCAATTTAAAACAACTTTTAAATCGATGGAAATACTCGGAGTTATTGCGTTCCCGATCGGGTAGACAAACCGATTAGGTAGTCTACTGAATAGGATGGCTCCTTTTTTCTCATTTCAGTCCAATATACAATGATGCAATTGATCGGTAGGTACACGATCGCGGTAAATGAATTCTGCGACGCAGCATCAGCCTAAATTTTACGAAATAAATATTCTTTTCCGATCGGAATGGCAACCGAATGGATCTGAATAAGGGGGAATAACAATGTCAAAACAATTCCATTTGCAACCAAGCAATGCAACAGGATCATTTTCAATTTGAAACTGATTGCAACAATGCTACGTAATATACCCGCTGGTTGGTAATTGGAGTATTTTTAATTTATATGTAAATAAGGATTCACTATTTCAGCAAGAAAAACACTAAGTACCGCTGTTGTGCAGATTATGCCAACATAAAAAATACATTAATTACAATAAAAGGTGGTAGTGTGGTCCCCTACTAAAATATTGGCCCCCGTCGATATTTCTTCGTTCTTTTTATATTTAAATGAAAGCACCAGTAATAATGATTTAATACCAATAAAAATGACTCTAGATGGCACTTTTCACACGGTCATATTTTCAATTTTAAATAAATATTTTCATATTATTAGCACTAAATTTGAATACAACATTAGTAAGTTTGGATTGAGTACTAAAATAACATCGTATGCTAAATAAGGCTCAATATTTGAATATCAATTAAACACCACAAGGTTACAGATACAGGAACCGTCTTAACAATATGTAAAGCATGGAACACCTACACATTCGCATCGCATACAATGGTGGGATAGGCTCTTTATGCCATGCCAATGCTTCACTCGTGAATTCACAACAGAGCCCATTGAATATCTGATGATATGACGCTTGTACCGAGGACGTGGGCTGAGAACTACATGGTACGATTCAATATAATAATATGGGCGTTGAGTTTTGAAAGTGTGGAAATCGATTAACCGTTTTTGAAAGCCCAATCAGTGTTAATCTATGATTAAAACTATTGTTGTCTTTGTTATTACGAGTATAGGAAATGTGAGATGGGTCAGTAAGGGCAGCTATCTCTGGAGTTACAGGAAAATCTTTTTGAGGGACCTTGTTCTTGAGTTAAAATCTGCTTTGACAGTTTTTGGAAATGGTACAGTTAAAAAAAATATTTTTAACCTACCACAAATTTCCTGTATGTAATCAAAAGTGACAGGTTTATTTTTGGAGAATCACTTAGTATTTTAGAATCTAGCGGTAAAATAATATCGATTGTACACTGCTGTCAAATTGATGACATAAGATATTGTTGTGTCACCATATTTGATTTTTCTATCTGTCAGTCCTAATTTAACACTTTAGTAGGTACTTTAGTATATTCTCTCACTAGCTGTCTCCCGCGGTTTACCTCTGTTATCCAAATAAATGTTTCTTTCCATGCCATAGGCTACCTGTGTGCCTTTCATAACGATTGTACCGTTTGGGGCTTTATAAATAAACAATCTCACTTTCACATTTAATATTAAATATGATTAGCAGACTTTCATGTGATTTTTCTGTACTCTTTTCTCTTTCGGTCTCTGTCTATCTCTACTATCACATAATATGTCTTCGTTTGTGTTCTCTCGGTGTTAAATTATTATGTCTACCAGCATGATCATCTCTCAATTCCGCTTTCATGACATCATTCAACGTGTGACTGAAGTATGCTACTCTTCATTTAATTAAAGGCGAAATAAAGTTGACAATTTATTTGGTTTCCATAATACAAGCTCTGTTTTGTTTGGGATCAGACGGCCGTGTGAAAGCTGTACCAGATTATTTTTTTTGACCAGATTGAGGCATGAGATCAATTCGCAAACCCATTTTCAATATGCCCTTTCAATTTAACTTAGCTATCCTCATTTACACCTCAAACCCTTATAAATTATTTAGCGGAATCTATATACATACTCGCTGTTCCCCGTGGAATCACCCGAGTTCCGGGTATAAAAAAAATCTGATGTTTTAATAGTTATTCTGCTACAAATCAATCAATTATCAAAAGGTAGATTAAACTAAAATACAACAAATACTAGACTATTCTTGCATATCGCTCAATATAACATCAATAACTTAACTATAAACCCCATCCATTTCACCCTCAGTTTAATCCCAAGTGCGTAGTTTCATTGTACTACATGACTTCAAGGAGAATAATGTCCCAGATTCAGTATATCCAGTCAATCGTGTGGAAGTAGCTAATTAGCTGAAGCGAAGCGAATAATGTACACGATAGAGATCCTAAGTAGGGGTTATATAAAAGGGAAAGTGCATTTGATAGGGTTGAAAGGTTTTCAAGTATGTAACTAGGCATCGGGGAGCGTTCACCAAATAGTAGGTAATTACAGTAGGTAATCTAGGTAGGTTATGTTAGATTACTACGGCTAGACTTGACTGGATTAAACAAAAAAAAACTAAAGTAGGTTGAACATTAACATTGCAAAATGAAAGCAGCCCGCATGACATTAATCTCATAATAATTCACATAATGACAAACAAACAGAACGTCCATAATTCATTCTCCATACAGATTTACATCGTAAACGTCCCTGTGAGCACTTTGAAGCTCCATTCAAAACAACGACTCTTTCAATACGAAAGGATCGATTATGTACACGACTATCGCATATTAACATCACTAATGTACTCGAGAACCGACGTATAGAGAGACCTTTTATTCATAAGTCGGGGAGCAATGAAAGCAATAAGCAGAGCTTAAAATAAAGGGCATGACATAATAAAGAACGCTGTCGGCCGGATTGACGGTGAATACGTTATAAGATCGATTGAGACGGTTTTTTTTGTCGGTTGCTTGCTCTAAGATGTATGCATTGGTTTGTATTGGTGATTAATTAAATCTTTAAACGTTTATTGTTTCTATTTAATTAGTGACTAAGATAAGTAAGACACGTACCTATGTTTTTATTTCGCGATTATTGCTGATTAAGATGTTCACAGGTTTTAAATTAGTATTTGAGGATGAATAAATCAAATTTTATGTACGAAATAATCTATGGACCATACTCAAGATACGTAGAAATAACTTTTGTAATACATAGCAGTTTTTGTTTAATCTCATACTAAAATGAAAAACAAAAGAGAAATATCACTGTTGACAAACTTTTTACTGACGCCGCAGCAAACATCATTTGATATGAAACTCCATTAGAAGCCCCAACCGTCGGTTCACTATCGATGTATCAACGCATAGCAACGCGTTCAACTGAAGACGACTCAAGAATATTAATATGTACAGTCACGAACACCGAATTATCGTGACTGCTAGAATGAGACATCGCTTCTACTACGGCTTATTAAAATAATAAACATGCCCTGTGTGGTCTGGCTTGACTGTCCTTCGTACGCGACAGTACGCGTTGACCGAAATGATTCACTTTTGTGTAAAAGCTTTTGGGCCAAATGTAGGTAAATGAAATTATGTCAATGTCGAAGTAGTTGTTAACAGTTGTTGTTTTAAGGCAAATAAAATTTAAGTAAATTATAATAATGGGGTTCCATCGAACTAGTACCTAGCCTTTAGTGTCTAAGTACTTATACTATATAATATGTACCTATAGAATGTCGTTTTATAATAAATTTGCAGACTCAGATATGTGTCTCTTTCATAAATAAACAATCGCTATATATTGTGTACAAAGATATGTATAACTGCCAGGAGAACTAATACATTTAGATATAAAACCCAAATAGGGTTTAAAAAGAAATGGCGGTTAATCATCTTTTGAGACTGATATAAAAAGTAGCACAAAACAGAAACAATAACACCAAATGCAAGTGTGAAACGCCTAAACTAGCTGTCTCAACTTTATAAATACATCAATAAGTTCTGACAACAACTTTAATGAGAAAACTTGGGTGGAAGTTGTCTACCATATTGTATCGGTGTTTAGTAAAAGTTGAGAAACTTTTCGAATATTTCAGTGGAAAGAATTTTGATGTTCCTTTTTTAAATTGCAGGTCCCGGTTTTTTGGTAGAAGCATAAAAACAGCCAAATAGATGGTATCAGGCTGTTGATTAGAAATGTAAAGTTGTATAGACTTATCCGAGCAAATAGTTTTTAGCGATTGAAAAATCGGCTCTTATTCAAATTAAATCTTGATAAAATTTACGCAAAATAGTAGAAAACCAAAAGTAGTTTTTAGCTGCTTGTTTTAATAGGTATAATTGCCTTATGCTAATGGTTATAGATTTCCTGACTCATCCATGAGACATGAGAATATCAAGTATAAAATATCTGCTTATTGGACATGATGAGCAGAATTTATACTATTAGTTCAATTTGGAATTCGAATTTTAAATTAACTTTGACAAAATTCCGACCCTACTCAACCTAATAAAATAAAAAAACAATCCCTAAACGTCAAATCTCGATCGATATCTCTGACTTGCATATTCCACACAATGAATCGATTTGTAACGAATATCGATAACCCTTTTATTTGGATTGACCGTCCCATGAGAGTATGCAAAAAGTATATGAAACGAGTCGGCAATGGAATGCTTATCAGATGGTGATGAATAATAGTTTAGTAATACATGAGTGTAGAATGACTGTGCAATGCCTATTGTGTGGCTAATTGGCCAACCTTTGTGCAAACACTGGTCCCTTCGAGATTAAGATACCGTTCAATGGAAGGGTATTGTACTGTATTGTTGAGATTTATTGGCGAGACGGTTTGTCATTCCCAATTGTTAGCACACGTAGTGTGCTCTAAATTTTGGCAAAAAAAGCTACTCTGCTAAAAAGCTGCTTCTCTTTTCATAGTATAAAATCTTAAGATAAAATATTATAGTATCTTCGCCGTGTGTGACGCCCTTAAGGGTTGACTTGTTTGACTTCGGAACCCTAAAAAGGGATTGCAAAAGGGCAGTGCTTGACTGTTGTGCTATAGAATAGTTACAATGGATTTTTTATAGCATGTTTGGTATTTATTTACACAAATATCACGACAATCGTAAGTGAATATTTTTTTCTATTTACTATATTATAAACGAATTGAGTTAGTGTTAGCTAGTTAGTTAGCTCCGGTAGTGTTGAATGCTCGAATCCACTTAAAAGTGATTAAACTATAGCACGGTATTCGGGTACTTTGTAACACCTACCCGACTGGGTACTACCCCCAAGAAGACAATTCAACTATTCTCTGCAAGCACCTACTAATGTCCGACACGGGCACTTGAAAGCTAGTGCCTTTGTAGGCAACTTTTTATAAATACAAAGATAATAATAATAATTATCCCAAAACAAATTATCACCAGGCATATTTTTCGGAGACAGATTGATCATTCATTAGTTTTAAAAAGTTGGCAACAGAAGCTGAACCTTTTAAAGTTTATACTGGCTGATCCCATTTATGTCACACGGAGCACGTTTTGTCATCGGTTTATGTTCCCTTTTCAAAAATATGTTGATAATTTACCTGTATAATAATGATAACAAAGATTATAAACTGACTTATTCTGTGATGTATAGGTTAACTAGTATAAAATGTTGTTGAGTAGAAAATTAACTCTTCAGTTTGATATAAGTCGTGATAAAAAGTGTTATATAAATAGGACGAAGTCGCAAAGTCTAACGAGTCTCCTACAAAACCAGCTTTATTTTTACAAAAAAAAATTCGCTGAATGCCATAGGACACAGGTAAAGTGCAACCCAAAATACTACTTCTCAAACATTTTAATCTTTCAAAACGTGCTAATGACAAACTAACCTATTTATAAAAGCCAGAGCTTTTAGCTTGCACGAAATAAAATCATAACAAAACTATGCGAAAAGGCGCAGTAAATATAAAAAAAACACAAGTTTTTTAACACCGTCACCGTCACACACGGATACGGACGTGCGGGGCCCAAATGTCAGGCGCATGTAGTGAAAATGCTTTTTGGATTGGTAGAATTTATCAACTTTTAGCGTTAGGAATGCTATATATAATGCTATATGCTAAATACTTACTAATAAAACCATTTTTTTATAATGCAGGCGATTGATTCAGTTTTAAGAAAACATAGAAATGATATGTTGGGTTGGCTTAAAAGGCTTTAAATATATTATAGTAAATAACCTAGAAACTATAATGCACTTGTATTACTGTCTTTCGGTTAGGAGGGTATGGGAGCCGGTGAAATTACAGGCACAGGAGACTTAACAACTTCAAGTCTCAAGGTTGGCAACGCGTGAGTGATACCCCTGGCAGGGAAAATATAATATTTTATTTTCTTTGCCCGTGGTGTTATGAGCGTCTATAGGCTGCGGTAACCGCTTACCATCAGGTGGACCGTAAGCCTGTTAGCCACCTAAGTAGTATAAAAAAAAAAACCGATTCCAAGGAAAATTATATGTTTTTTGAGAAAAGTTCACGAAAGGTGAAAGCTTGCCGGAATTATGTTATTCATTGATACACAAACTAGACTATCTTAATATACAATAATTGTATGTGTAATGTACCTACAGCTGTTTTATTTTGCTAAAAGCTTGTAATTTACTTAAACTCCAACACATTATAATCTGTAGCGACATCTATCAACACTTCCGTTATCCGTGGATAGATGGCGCAACAAGATTCTACATCGCGCTAACAAAGTACTCTGAGTACTTAACATATTATAATATATAAGATTCCACCAACATCTACAGTTAGACCGCGGTCCCCAGTCACGATGACCAAGCCTGGTGGAAGATCTTCCCTTTTCAATGGAGTAGTCTACAACCTTGCTCCTCCATAAATCCATTAGAATTAACAGTTTTATGTTATTTGATAACAGTGCAAAACAAAGTCATGTTTCGGTAGTTAACATAACTTAAACTTTACCTCTAACTTTAGCAGCAGTCGGGAGTGTTGTTTGGCTTCGGTAATCTTTGAAAACCTTTGTACTATACATACAAATAAAACATAAATCTAATAATCGTTAGTGACTTGCACCACACCACAGAGCCGTAGAACAATGCACTGTACGTCGCGTCACGGCGTGACCGCGAGGCGTGACTGACTGTACCTACCTCCTACCTACCTAGCACATAACCCGTTGTTTACGCCAAGTGCGATATGGGTCTGTAATTACGTCACTATGAATAGAAACGTTATATTTGGCATGTAAAACGTTTGAATTCCTTACACTATTAACGCTTGTGGGGTGAAGAAAGCATTTATGTTATTGCACGAGTGTAAATTTAATGCTGTAATTAAATTGGACCTATCGTCCGCGTTGTTTCAATTTAAACTCTATGTTTATAATGTTTGAGATTCCGTAAGTGCTTGCTCTTAGTTTGGGTGTCAGTGGTTTATAAACTTTTGGTGTATTCCTCTTTTATACCTTAAATATTCATTCATTCGTTGAACGTAACTGTAATGACATTATAGTAGAACCTTGACGTGTTCTTTGACTCGCTCACCAAATATAAAAATAAAATTGTCCACCATCTACTCGGAAATCAACGGCCAGAGTAGACTAGAATTAATCATTTTAATTTTTTAATTTAGCAATTGAATCTTGTTTGTAAAATGTTTTATATGTATGCTGTTGGTGTACCTCTTAAATAAATAAATAAATACTAGTCTATTTAAAAATGTTAAAGCCATGTGTTATCTAAAAAAACATGAATATTAAACTTTAAATTATAAAGAGAACATCGTAATAAATAATCTTGTCTCTGAATGAGAAACTTTGTTAGAAGATAACATTCTAATATAGGTTTATTATGGGTAATTAAAATGAACACAACTGTTGCATTCATGATACTCAACCGTTTTAAAACATCTCAATTCTGAGAATCGATTACAAAGTATCGAGTTGAAACTAGAATCATTTTTACTTAATTTTGTACGTATCGTTCGATATTCCTAAAACTATATCTCCATTGTTACAAGGTACCTATTTAGTAATTTATTCACACATATTAATATTACTAGATTAAGGTACTCTACTACATTCAAATCTATACTATATAATATTATAAAGTTGAAGAGTTTGTTTGTTTGGTTGAACTCGCTAATCTCAGGAACTACTAGAATTATTTTTTTGGTGTTGGATAGCTTTATCGAGGGAGGTTATAGCTACTGTTTATCCCGGGGTGAAACCGCGGGGTGGAAGCTTGTATTTAAGCTTATAAAATATCTACTTATATTATCACTAAACAGAACTGGATCGTGATTACTTTTACGATACAACTAATTCAATAATTAAATCGAAATTGTTTCAATCGTATATAAAAAAGAAAATCTTAACAAAAAACCACCAAGCACAAAATAGCAAGTACAATCACAAATATGAAATAAACCATTGGTTTCACTATCACCGAACTGAACAGAGAATAACCAGGAGTTATGGTTCAGATATGGGCAATATTTCGTCCCGCTCTTGTTAATGGTCGCGCCACGAAGCGACGACTATGTTCCATTCATGTATCAGTGGCGAGAGAGTACATATATGTAGGTACTAATCTATACAGGGTGATTTTTCAGTCACTGGCAATACTTGCAGGGGTGGAAGTACTCATCAAAATGAACAACTTTTATTATGGGACTAACTGTGAAATCATGAAAAAATCATCAGCTGTTCCATACAAAAGTTCAATACCTACTCGACCAAAATGTATGAAGCAACCGTTTTATTTTACGTGATATCAAAGTTAGCCCCATAATAAAAGTTGTTCAAATTGATGAGTACTTCCACCCCTGCAAGTATTGCCAAGATCAAAAAATCACCCTGTATACTTATTACTTCTTACTTATAATCTATATACAAATAAATAAAATTGAAGTGTCTGTTTGTATGTCATAATAACACCTTTTTATTAAATGCATATGAAAGTAGATATACGGTATACAAAAGATTTTTTTTTAAATTGTCTGTCTGTCCGTTTGTTCCAGCTAATCTCCAAAATGGCTGGACCGATTTGAGGGAATTTTCTCTCGCAGATACCTGATGTTATAAGGTAACTTGCTACTTTTATTGGTTATGGGCAAATTTTTATACGGGGAACGCGGGTGAAACCGCTAGGAACAGCTAGTTATAGGTAAATATATATTTACAGACATATATAGAATTTCCACTCAAACTCAGAACAAATATATACCTTATATATATTTGTTATAACACACATATATTGTCAGTGAGACTAGATAAATAATTTAATGTAATAAATCTGAGTTGGTTTTGAAAAGAGTAATTGCTGAGTTTCTTGCCGGCTCTTCTCAGTAAAAGCAACCTTCCGAACCGAGCGTTAGAGTCAGACTATTCATAAGTGCTTGTGAAGGCCTATTTGAATAAAAAATATTTTCATTTTTTTCATTTTCTGTACATTAATTACTAATATAAAAAAACCAAATCACCAAGGACCCAAGTTGGTAACTAGCGCTTGACAAAACGGTTTCACCATTAACGTTTCATCACTTAAAACAAAAACTTTCAACTAGAAACTCTGTTCTACGCAAAAAAAAAGAAACAAAAATACTAAAATAGCAGCTGCATTTAAATTAAGTTGGAATGCCAAACAATCATAGCAGTTGGCAAGGGACCAAGGAAAGTTGTACACACTCCGTGATGGAAGGAGAAGGTGCGAAGTGCACAGTCTTGCTTAACTGCTGAAATATATGCCTTTAGTACTTCCTTTGCTTGGAACAAAGGGAATTAATAAACACATTTAAAGACCCTCTATAATTAGAGATAGTGATGCACGACGATTGACTTGTGTCTTTTATACCTACTCGAATGTATTCGAATTTCGAAAAGTGTTTAACATTTATATAAATTTTTTTATTGATGTCGGATGCCGCGGCGTAGGTCGTGGGTTTGAAATTTTGAATCCTATAATGAACTTGAGCTTTCGGTGAAGGAAACCGGTGTGTTCTGGCAGTTGCACTTGAGAGTCAGTTGCATTCTAGGCTTTGTGTGCTTACCACTTTCGACCACCTCATTACTTACTATAGTGTGATTGTGGTCAAACACCAGCCTATATATAGGAAAATATATTCGTCAGTCAGTTTTGATACTACAAAAATTACAAGGTCTATTTTTTGTTTTGACTGTATGCTATGTAAAAAAAATGTTAAACAAACTAACTAAACCAAATACTTTTCTTATCGTCAATGAGTGAGTACTTAAAACGAAAAACGAGTTCATGGAACTGTCTATGAAAGTACCGATAATAATATTTTTTCTTTTTTTATTTTAACATAAGGAGTATTTATGTACCTGATACTAATCACTCAATCATTTTTCCCGTTGAATTTATGTTACTCAAGTTTAAAACAACGTTTTGTACGCACCAGTACTCGGATAATTTCATAAATAGAACCGACTCACTCAAACGGAATAATTTCATTCACAACGTCACTAATTTGCTCGATTGCCATTACATGTCCCCGTGTCGTGAATTTCACTATAATTTCACACTATAAAAGTGCAATGAAGCCGTGTGGGCCCTAGGGCATATAGCAGGCATTCTGCCAAGTTTCCCAGGACATAGAGGAATGAATCACGAAGGCTAGACTCGTGACGTGAATGTTAATGATGGATATGAGACCTCACTCCTTTGTAGTGATCCGTACTGTTGAGAAAGGGCGCTTTGTTCATTTGAATGCATGTCAAAGATAATGATAGCGATCGATCGTATTTGATACTTCTTGCTCGATGCATAGTTTCATAAAAAAAACTGAAGATATGTCCGTATGCTATTTATTACTTAAATTATTTCCATGCATATGTTGATAGAAAATAAGCGTGTTTTGAATTTGAACTAATGAAATTAATTGGATTGGCAAAATAACATTACATATATTATTATCAGAACAACATTAAAAGCGAAATATATAAGTAACACAGAAAGTGAGAAAAAAAAATACGTTTACGTTTATTATCTGGGGCTTGGTGCCTCTACAAGTTAATCTATGGTTCAACAAAAAAGGTAAAAAGGAGAAGGCATTGTGTTCGCTTAGTTCCGTAACCATTGCATTCTAATTATGGTAATGAAGTCCTTATTTGGGGGTTCATTTGTTTAAACGTTTGTCTATTGTCGAGGCATGGAAGGCCTTTAAAAAAGTTCCACGTTTTCATTTCCATTTAGATTTAAAATTCGTTTTATCTCACTTTAGATTGTATCGTCGTACTTAACTTTTCTACTTAAGCTTCTTTTTAAAGGGTTACGAAAGAAAATTGGCATAAATTTCATTTTGGCATTTTAGGAGCTAATTAACTTTGTAACTTTGGTCGTAAATAATTATAGTCATCAGTAGCTGGATTTGGTTTTGGTTAAAAACTTTTTTCGCTTTGAAAAAGTTTTTTTTCAGTTCCATTCGTTTACATAGAGACCATCGTGTCAATGTGACAGTCGTTGACACTTTTAAAAAACTGAAACAGAACTCGATAAAATATTGTGGAACTATATGACATATCGACGTTGGAAACTAACGTATGGAACTTTATGAATAGGCACAGTTAAATGTATAGATTGAACTGCTTTCAAACCCTAGACTATATTTCATAGAGTCATTACGTTAGCAGACATTACATACACGCATAGATCTAGAATAAATTTATTTTATTATAAAGAATGCCTTAGGTTGTTTAAGCCTCTTTTCTTTCAAAGACAATGGAGTTTAAGTTTTAACCAAAAACCACGGATTCGTAATGAAAAATCACGCTCGGTCAGACCATGTCGGGCGGGTAGTGGTAACTTAACTTAACAATCGTGACTAAGCCTAGTTAAGATTCCTATCTCGTGTCCCGACGCCCGATTGTTCATACTAAACACAACCAGCTTATATTTAGCCCGATGAGATAAAAGTATCACTTAGTTTTATCTGTTAGTTAGTGCGCGTTCTGTTGTTCGCCGCACTTGTTGTTTTGTTCATGAATTCGGAAACCGTACCATTTAGAAAGTTTGCTTTACTTTATATCCAATAACGAGCATGAGCTTTTAGTCAAAGAAAACATCGTGAGGAAACCATAGCACGGTGGTAGAGTACTTACTTCCCTCAAGTTGAAAATCTGTTCCTACCTACCAGCTGCCGGACTTGAGGGCCAGTTCCTTCTAGGCTTTGTGTACTTACCACCATCGGCCACATGGTAAGTAATGACTTACCACAATGAGATTGTGGCCTACAAAATAAAAATAAATTAACATACCAGTCTAGTACGATCGTGGTTTCGATTCCAACTCAGGACAGACATTTTTGTGCATGAACATGTCCCAGAATATTTATATTTTATACCACTAAGGTGGCAAACAAGCGTAAGGCCCGCCTGATGGTAAGCGGTTACCGTAGCCTATTGACGCTTGCAACACCAGGGGCATCACACACGCGTTACCGACCCTGCAAAAATCATATAATACTAGCTGTTCCCGCGGTTTTTTCCGATGTTTAATAGGTATTCTGCTATTCAGGGCGGAGACAAATCCAACAAATCGAAAATCATAAAAATCGGTCCAGCCATTCTTGAGTTATAAATAATGTAGCTAACCCAACTTTGTTTTATAAAGTATACCTATATAGATTTCTCATACAATAGGCCCTGTCTGTTTCAGAAACTTAAAAAGCCTATTTTTAAAGTTGATAAAACTGAAGGATAGATACAAAAAGGTTGCATCAAAGAGCTTTCCTACAAAATAACCCAACATTTTTTTTTAACTGACAGTTTATTTTTTTAACATCGACTATTCATTTTCGTAAAGTCAGAACAGAAAAGGCGGAATATGATATATATAGGCGGAGTACTTTATTGATGCAAAAATTCAATCATAAAAAAGTTACGCAACGTTTATTTTTATTCAAAAATAGTTTTTTTTGACATGTAACTTTTAGTGAATGGAAAAATTGGACGGAGGCCACATTGATTTAGTTACATAGCGTTTAGTTTGATATTTTGCATCAAAAGTTTACCTAGTTTCATAGTGCCTACCCAACCCATTTTTGAGAAATAGGTATTTCTTCTTAAGGCAACTTCATTAACTAGTATTTCAACTTCTAAATGCTAACTGTTGTTAAATAATTAGGGCTGTAAAAGCTTTTCAACCTAATTGTCAAATCTGTTAATTAAACGAATTATTAAGGCAATGATAACTCAGTGGTAGTGACGTCGGACGCCACGGCAAAGGTCGTGGGTTCGAATCCTACAATGAGCTTGAGCTTTCGGTGAAGGAAAACATCGTGATGAAACCATAGCACAGTGGTAGGGTACTTTGTAGTACCCACCTGGCTGGCTACCACCCTCAAGTTGAAAATCACAAATACCTATTGGTGTGTTCCGGCAGCTGCACTTGAGAGCCACATCCTTCTAAGCTTTTTGTGCTTACCACCTTTGGCCACATCATTACCTATCATAGGTTGTGGTCAAACACAAGTAAAAAAAAAACTTTAAATATACATAGATTTAGGTGTCTTAAAAAAAGTAATCACTAAGGCTAAAAACTCACGGAGCGCGCCATTCAACCGCGCCCGCCGCGGTTGCGGGCATGCTGTATTTCAAAACTCATTCGATCGCAGTTTTGTGCGATTTCGCCGCCCGGTTGCAAGAACGCCTGCAAACTTGTCGGGCGGCGTTTTGCGGTCGATGGATTGTCAGATCCCCGCACTAGAGGGAACATTCAACGCGTGTCACGATCCCGCTCCTTAGCGGGCGCGGTTGAAAATCGCTCCGTGAGTTTTTTGCCTAAGGCCATCTTTAATTAAACATATTCACTTTGCTTTGAGCGATTCAATCGCATTAACTAGCATTTAGTACCTACAGGACGACAGTAGCTCAGTAACTGAATCCGTACATTTGCGGAGGCAATTATTTCGAACGAAATAGGAAATATAGGTATCCTACCTGATGTAACTATAAAACTATAAGTAAGTATGTAAGAGTAAGAGTCAAAAATATCCTTTTTCACTCTTCTTGCTCAAAAGGACCGTCATTGTGGCGTACCAGAGCGAAGAAAAAATAGCAATTCTTCCTCTAGGGGAAAAAGATCTCTGGTAGAATGCATGCAATGTGTTGCGGCTACAGAAGAAACAAAAAAAAGACATTGGCGCGAAATCTTTATAATTTTTCTCTAATTGCAAATTGAATTGGTAGTGACCATAATTAATTTTACAATAGTGAAAATGTCATCATCTAGTGAAAATGGAGACCCTAATTTACAAATAGAAGAGAAAGGAAAAGAAATCATTTTCAATCTGTTGCCGTCAAGGTCACAAAGCATTTATACTTACGAAAAGTTTATGAAGTGGAGGACAGAAAAACGAGTGGATTCTTGTATTGGATTGTTTTATTTTCTCGCAATCGTAGTGAAAAGTATAGTGTAACACACGGCGCTAAAACCCATTAAAACTCGGTTTCTATTTACTAAAACTACCTCGTATATAATGGGTCATTTTAGCTCCTTGTATAAAAATCTACTATTTTTGTTTTGGCAAAATCCATCCCTAGTCTGTAGTAGAATAATCGGTTAATAACTTATGAATTGAAATGATGGATTATGATTGCGATCAATAAACTATTCACAAATAGGTACATACTTTCCTACTGAGTTCATATTCCTTTCTTCTTTATCTTTGCGAAAAATCGGTATTTCACATTTGCACCAAAAATTGTTTGAGTAGTGAATATTGTTACCTTGTTATCCTTCTGCCATGAACAGACTCCCTTCTTGTCAGATATCCGACATTTGAGCAATGCATCCTCCCCAGGGTTCACCTCCGTGTATGTGGGCATATCTACGAATCTTTGAACGGCATCTAGAAAACAAAAGATAAATACATGTTTCCATTTTCAAACACTGCACATGCAACGTATGCTTTAATTTTATTTAAAACGAATTGGATGGGACTTTATGGCGGGAATTGCTAAGTGACGTTTTTTTCGTTTTATTTTTATGAAATCGTGTAGATACCTAATTTGAGTTTTGTTGAGAAATAATAATATCCGTGGCGTTTTGTTCCATGAAAATCAATCCAAGTGCACTCAAGTATAAAGCAAAATGAATGCATGTATCGTGACTTTTCATATTGTAATAAAATGTCCGCGACAAGTTCTAATAGAAAGGCCACCATTTTACTAAAACCTAACTGACACGTGTGAACATGATTATGTGAAAGTGATATAACGTGACTAAAATTTTATATTATAACTCGACACTGGCAATAAATCTATGAAGGATTTGGTACTGTAAACCAAAAAGATATAAGAGGCCGAAGGCACTTCAGCTCTAAGTAGGTGCCTACAGCGGAAAGACGAAAGATTATCAAATAAAAAAGTAGATCGCATAACGTTTCAATAAATATTTAATTGTTTTTTTTTACTATATCTATAGTACTGTGTTTGACCACAATCTCACTATGGTAAGTAATAATGTGGTCGAAGTTGGTAAGTGCACAAAACATAGCAGGATCTGGCTCTCAAGTGCAGCTGCTGGAGTACAGTGGTAGATTTTATAAAAGAATAAGGCTAACAGAATGATAATGAGAAAGAGCGTAAAACCACTGGTACAGAACCATACAATTTGGATGGTAACTTCTTACAGCGTAGAGGTGTACTAAGAAAGGATTTTCTGAAATACCCCTATGTCGGTAAATAGGAAATCGAGTGCAAAACTGCGGGGCGGAAAGCTACATAGTTAACTAATAACTCTAACGTTGTCAGTGACCGATTTTTTTATGGTTCCTAACGTAATAGATCTTTGCTTTGATGTGGTAATTAAATTACGCTTTGAAGTTACATACGAGAGGACTTTACTTTCGTAACTTTAGCATCTTATAAAATTTGGAAATCGTGTTTATTTATACCGTCTGTCGCATTAAAGCAACACTCGGCTCTATCTCTGCAGTAGGTACTTGAGATATTTGTCAAAAGCATGAAAATCCAAATATGGAATAAATAGCAGGAGTTCTTTCTCCAAAAAATATGAATAAGCAAATAGGTGATTTGCTAATGTATGCAATTCATAATTTGATACATTTCTTCTGAGGAAGGCTATTTCACTCTCAAACGCAAACAAGTGAAACAATTTATAATTTTGACGAGCTAGTTGACATGAAGATAAGATACCCTGACTGCCAGGCCATGTTCATGGATTAGATTCCCACACAGGACAAACAGACAGTTCTGATTCTGGACGTAAATATCTATATAGGTAAGTATATTAATTAGTAGTATATTAATTTATTTGTTTCTATAGTACAAGCTCTATACCTAATGTCTGGGATCAGATGACCGTGTGAAGAATTTCCAAGGATATTTATTTATTGAGTTGTAATTAAAAATTATAGTTCAATATTATATCAGACTTCCTGACTAATTTTACTCGACTCGAGTAAGAATTTCCTACGAATTATAGATACGCGAATAATGACAGATTTAAAAAAACGCTGCTACTTTTATTATAAGAAACATTTAGATCGAATATAATAGTCATAACGGAATAACTTATTCAGTGAATGCAAGCAGACGTCATTTATCTACATGCTCACGCTGTTGCAGAAAACAGACTCCAAATTAGAACTGGCAAGGAACTCAGTAAGCCAATATATTTTGCATTTCGTGCCAACAGCCGACACAAAAAGCCATGCATTCGTCTATCGCAAATTTAATATACAACTTAGGGCTGTTATTGAAATTTTCATATTAAAATTCGCTGAGACAGTAAACACTATTTAAATACGTCATACATTTCACCGGATTTATGTCAAAGCTAACTTTTAAATAAGTAAGTAATTTCTTTAAAAAAATAACAAGTAAGTAGTACAGGCACGAAAGAAAATTAAAACCGTCGGGTTCCCAAAACATACCTCGATGATTAAAAATATTCACACAATACAATCCGGCCGCGTTACTTTCATGGTCTTCGACAAACAATTATTATGTACCGTCGAAGAATGTTTCTTTCAATGACAACTTCAAAACGTTTTGGGCGATTAGCTTTTTTCACACACATTTTTACGGTTCACGCTTTACTAACCTTGGATTTGAGTGGAAGGGTATTGGATAATGTTTGTTTATCTAGTTAACAACCGGTTTGAGGTGTGAACACTTCACTGAGTGTAATTTTTCACACAAATGAGTCTATTATGGAAATAGATGATGGCACTAAAACGTGTTCACTCACATTGAATTGTCAATATTTCATATATAGAGAGTATAGAGTAGGTATAATAGAGTCTGCGTTAATATTTGTTCCCTTTTCAATTATCTTTATCACCTTTTGTGTGAGAAATAAGATTTAAATTCAATCTCGAATCTTGACTTGACTTATGTTCTGACTGACGTTCAATAAAACGGACCAATTAAGTATTGTATTTTTATGAATTTATATAAAGGAAAATGGAAAGTCTAGATTTGTTATTTTCTCCCGTTGTTGCACGGATTTAGCAACAAGCGGAGCGAATAGCGTGAAAGATCTTCTGATAAGGTTTTGCAGTATCGTTCACTTTTATATTTATACATTTGGTTTATTTATATAAAACTATTTTAGTATTTTTCGTTTAGGTACTTACTTAGTTTCGAAAAATATTGCTTTCATTATCGCGGGGTTGTTTTTAATTGACTGTTTGCAGGTTTATTTTATGATCACATAGAGTGTAAAATAGAGTGTGAATAGCAAAAGTCGTTTTGTACTTCGAGATTGACTAATTTTATCTTCTACGATAGTAAAATTAAGACATTAATAAATCACAACATGACGTCGTCCATGTAATTTCGTTTAATAACTAAATTTTCATTCATAAGTAAAGTTAGGTACCTACTTTATTTGATACTGTACATTTAATACTATCCAAACTAATTACACATTATAAAAATATAAACAATTACAACTAAAAAGGAAGACCGTCATCAAATGAGAGCGTGCCCAGAATGCTAGCTGCATTTCCACGTTGGATAGCTAAGCTTATCTGATTATTTATCAACAAACCGTCCCTAGTTAACCAACGGTTAACTCGACATTTCAAACAACATACTTTGTTGAAACGGTTGTTGAAGAACTTAGCCTAAGTAACGTATATTTATTCAATAATACATTTTAAATAAAATTAATAGTGATGCCCAGCACAGCGTTACCGCACTACCTACACTATAAAATTGGATTTGAAATTAACATTTTTTTAATAATAAACAAGGTTTGGTTTTAAAAATTTTCCAGCCTATATCAAAACTAATTTCAAAAAAGGAAATACGTATAAAACTCACGGAAGATAATAATTATTAAAAAAAAAAAACACTGGCTGTAATAGAACCCGCGGGAAAAAAATAACCCAAATGGCAATATGCGCAATCAAATAAACACAAACATTGTTCATTTTTCAAACCAAACGCGACACAAACAATGAGGAGTCCATCAATCACCTGTCCTAACAAAAGGTGAACCATAGACAACTGCCCAGAGGCTGAGTGCTTTTTCTATTATTTCGCTTTATACCAACGACAAAATTAACGTTGCTGCTACGAAACCTCCGGCAATCATACTTGTAACTGATTTATCGTATAAATCTTATAGTTTTATTTCTTGTTGCACGCAATAGTAAGTTTGTATAAAGAATCTTGTAATAGCCTCCGTGGGAAGTGTACCGAGTGTATTGAATGATTATTTTGTGCAACACTAATGGTTTTTCATTAGTTTTTGGTTGTATTGTTTAAACTGACACTGAGTTGAATGAAAGAAATAATAACTGTAACATTTTTAAAATAGATACCAAAGGAAAATGGGCATGAGTAAGCAAGTATTACAGGAGTTTTACAACAGTGGCGATGATAGCTCAGTAGTACGGCTATCGAATGCCGCCCGTGGCGATGGTCGTGCCGAATTCTGCGGTGAGCTTGAACTTTTGGTAAAGGCAAATATCGTGAGGAAACGAAGCAAAGCATGATGTAGAGTACATGTAATATTACATTACCCTTCTGTTGAAAATATGTCACCATACAAGTATCTTTTTCTAGACTTAGTGTGCTTACCACTTTCGGCCACATTATCACTTACCATGATGAGATTTTGATCAATAACCAGCTTATCCTTTATAAAAGTACCTATAAGAATTAATATAGTATCTACTATTATATCTATTATGATATAATTGTGTTATTTAACGTGATTTTCTTTACCTATTGAGTATGTAAATATTCCTAATTCACACGAATCTCATTTGTACAAACAATGAACATACTTCTCAAGTAAACAGAAGATTGGTGGTTTGGTGGTGAAAACTTATTAGAGTCTTGTGTAAATTAACGCATTGGACGAAGAGAGGACACTAGTACACAGCTTATTTGAAAACCGAACAAATTCATTCTTATTCTTAAAAGGTATGTAGGTATTTCCAGCAATAAAAAGTGAAGATCAGTTTTTAGGGTTCCGTACCCAAAGGCTAAAAACGGGACCCTATTACTAAGTTTTCGCTGTCTGTCCGTCTGTCTGTCTGTCTGTCCGTCTGTCTGTCCGTCTGTCTGTCTCCAGGCTATAGCTAGACAGTTGAAATTTTCACAAATGATGTATTTCTGTTGCCGCTATAACAACAAATACTAAAAACAAAATAAAATAAATATTTAAGGGGGCTTACAACAAACGTGATTTTTTTGCTCTTTTATTTGTTTTGTAGTAGTTCCCGTTGACCTAGAATCACGAAATTTTGCAAAAAGTAAGGTCTTACAGCACAAATAAAGGAAAAATTCCAAAAAATAAAAAAAGTTGAAAATTAAAGGGTATCCGAGTTGTATGGGGCTGATACAATTTAGAGGTCTAGCTTAATTGGCACCAACCTCAAATAAGGTAAATAAATAAAATTGTGCATTTCCCGTGATGGACGAACAATGGACGAAGTTTGTACGGAACCCTCGGTGCGCGAATCCGACTCGCACTTGGCCGGTTTTTTTAAATTTGGAATAAATGCCAAAGATGATTAAAAATAGAAAATCACATAGGTAAAGTAAAGTAGCATGGCAGGAGTCGTACATTGATTTCTAGATAATTAATAAATTTTACAAGGTTTTAAACACACTTGTGAATATATTTCTAAATCTTTATTTTTACACAAATCCTGCCACGATTCTATAAACATTTCTCGCCTAGCCAAATGTTCTGGTCGTAAGCCAATCTTTTAACAAATCTTACACGAAACTTTGCTATGGATGATTGCAGTTGCTATCTAGCCGACCTAGTAATGTAACATGATGACGTCATTAATGCAGCTTCAGGATCATTAGCTCAGTCATGTTCGTTCAAACATAAGCTAACGTACTCTACGTTAGCTTAGTGGATAATTCAGCCAGACACGTTACATCTTCGTTTATTGCACCATGTCAAATGTTTGTCGTGACATAATATTAGATACAAGGTCGAAAATGGCGTGTCGAATTACGAATTGATGTCGAACATGGGAAAAGTTTTAAACGTTTTAAAAGCTCAACACAAAGTTTTCAATCATTACGATTGGCCCTTTGAAAACTTCAAAAACGGCGCTGCACTTTATAGTAAAAAAATATAGAAAAAGTTATAAAACGGAAAGCAATAAAAAAATGAATGCACACGGTCCGTCGATCCGGTATTGGAATATATGTAAAAAATATGCACCACTAGAGCCAAACATGCAATAAAAATACATGTTTTATTCAACAGAGCATGCTCAAAAACAATATACCCTCACCGGAGGTTTATTGGATACTTGTATAATATGAAAAATGTAAATTATATTACGAGGGCAAAGGCCAAATATATTTCGGTATCAATTGCACTTAGCAATAATTTCCTATGAGACCCAAAGAGTTGAAACCAGCATGAGATGAATACTGGAGCGGGAAAAAATGCTATAATAAGTATATTCTTATTCAATAAATCATTTTTTATAAATATAAAGTATTTCCTTAAATATTAATAACAAACACACTAAGAATTAAGCAAAACAAACAAGCAATGCTAAGAGACTTGTTTATACAAATAAAATTAATTTATGACAACAAACATATCACTAAGTCGTAACTGAGTTACTACATGTAATATTATGCCGGCAGGTATATCCTATTTCCAAATAAACAGCCAATATAACTACGCTCCTGTACAAACATCGATAGGAGCATAAGTAGGTACAATCGGTATCTAAAGTTGCCGCACAAGTTTGAAGCTTACAATTAGATTAGTGTAAGCTATTTTTGGCATAGACTGTAAGGAAATGACCGCGGTCCGGAGTATTGAATTGCAAACAAAACTGCCAGTACCAGATTTTAATGTCTTTTTAATAGCTGTTTTCGACAATATTATTATGAAATGCAACATCCCACAGTATTGTAATTTAACACCAATGGCAGAGCGCATCTAATTCGCAGCACGTGAGATGTGACGAAATAAGAATTGGTCATAAACCATGCTGCTAATTTACAATGAAACATTTGGTATTCCATTCAAAATTCCTTTGTAAGTTAGCTAGACATGTGTGAGACAGACTTAAAATTTAAGTAACAATCATGTGCTATATTGCTTTGTCATAGTCACGTCTTAACTCGATGGCTGCATAGCTATTACCAATACTCACAACTACAAAAGTGAAATAAGAAAAAAGATACGACAAAAAGAGTCCGATGTCACGCCCATGCAGTTCCGAAGTTCTCACGCGACCCCGGGCGTCTCGAACAAACAAAACCTTGTACTGTGCCATTGTTACAACAACTTTTGTCGAAGACTTTCTTACGAACACAATCCATCGACACTCGACAACGTATCGAAGTGAAGTCAGAAACGACAGGCAGCAATGTATAGGTAAGATTGAGGTACGGTGGTAAGGATGCGCTCTAAGGCTTCGTAACAAGAGTGACCACGGTAAATATCCTACTACAGGTCTAATATTACAATAAGACGAGTACAAATAGCCGCGAGGTTCGACACGTTCGTAAGTTGAAAAATTTTTACCATCCCGTGGGAACTCGGAGAGGGCGATGTGATAATTGCCTAGTTTGCCTAAAGCGGTGAACAAACCCTTGTGATGAAGCGAAAGCGAAAATAAACGCAGTAATTATGGGTCCACGGATCTTGGGATGAAACTGAACGGTCCAATGATAGGTCCTGATATGAATTATTGAAATCACAGGGATTTACGTGGGTGGGACTAATGATAGGTGCAGCTTAACGGCTCGAAAAGGGAACTCGTGTGGCATGATTTATACGTCTCTCTGAACGCGCCCATTCAAACTTCGCTCATTTTTCCTGGTTATTTATGTTAAAGTTAGCGAAACGAGGTGGCATTTATAACTGTGTCGATATGGGTATCTAGATTTATGATGCATCGATGTGTGTTGTTGACGGTTGCGATCGTGTTTGTTTTAATAACATTTTGGGATCGTTTGTTAGCAGCCTAGGACACCAGCCATTATGTAGAAATAGCGCTAAAAGGGCTCTTTGACTTAATCACTTTGCATGTTGCGGCATTTAATGTAAATGATCCGAAAACTGCAATGCCGTAACGAACCTAGATAGGAACTATTTCGTGTTCACCCGGCACTGAAATTAAATGTAGAAGCGTGCATTTTAAAAACCTAACGTTAATTTTGTAGTTATCTTGCAATCCTCTTTCTTTCTGATAATATACGTAATGCTACCTATAGGAATACGATTTTTCGACGACGCTTTAAAAACTTAATCAACTTCTATGGGATTTGGAACCTAGATTGATCAAACGGAATAAGTATTCATTATTTAAAAAAAAAATCTAAAATTAAAGATTCAAAATTTACTTTATAGATAAGTATTGAAATTGAAAGATATATGTAATAATAATAGTCCATCTTTAATATTAAACATAGACAAATACACGACATAGATCAATATATAATTCCAAGTAATTACTTGCTGTATCAAAGACGCAACCGAGGGGAAAGCAATAAGCTGAACCCTCCGTTTATCCGAATCGCTGCCTCTGTAAATACCCTGCCATTGATATGGATTACTATTAAAACCTTTTTATCAAAGTTTTCATCGATGAAAGGAAATTAATTATTTTTAGTTGAACCTTATATTTGCCTCAAAAATGCAAAACTCTTCTACGAGGGTCGATCTACGTCCATAAATGTGTTTGTCGAAAAAAATAAGTTTCACCCTTTTATAGCGGAAATCATCTTGTTTATGATTTATATCTGACCGAACAGAAAGCGACGCGGAAGCTAAACAATCGAAATGAGTGTTTAGGCAATATAAAATTGGATCGGTTTCCTGCGCCCGCGCCGCCCGGACGGACGTCGTGTGCGCAGTGGCGCGCGACCGTCTCACGTAGGTTCGATCTCGTTGTACTGAATAAATATTTGTCTTATAAGCCAGTGACTGTGACGGACGCATTTTTTTTTAGTTTTTAATAGCTTTACGTCCCTTTTTAGTAACCGTTTGGGTTTTAAATATGTTTGTTCTGGGGTCGTTTTTTCTGAAATAGTCATATAATGGAAGCGGTGTTACAGTATTAAAAATAATGAAAACAATAATATTTTCATAACATTAATAACAGATTCAATTTGCAGCTTTACACACATCTAAAAATTTTCTAGAATTTGCCAATGCTTACTTGAGAGCCTGCCATAACTGAAAAATGAGATTTTTTATATTTATGTAAATAATATAGGTATTTATTTTGTTTAGGTATAAATGTAAATTGTTAGCTTTTACACTTATTATTAAAATCCAAATGTGTATGCATATTTGGTCTTTAGGTATCTAGGCCCGACGTCAAACTAGACCCATGGGCCTAGATACCTAAAGATTTTTATTTATTAATTTTACAGGGGCAACTAGGCCCATATAAGAAACAATTGATCTAAAGTACATTAAAAAACTAAAGTCTTATAGTTCTTTACCCTACCGTGGCTAAACTGAAAAGGGTTAAGGTTGTAGTATGCAACTTAGATCTAAATTCAATAAAAAAAAAACTCATATTCTATTTTCTGTATCTTAATAAAAATATAATAAAATTAGCAATTCAGAATTACAAAATATAACCACATATTCAGTTTATTTTATCAGATGGCTTATAAAAGGTTCTACCGACCCTTATTCATGCCATACCTTACCTAAGAATAGTCGTGAAAGTTCTAAAAGAGGGTGCACATCCCCAGTTCGTTATCAAAACCGCTTTCATGTTCTGTGAATAGCTGTAATATGTATATAAGCCTATTTGCCTTCCAATCCATCAAAACTACCACATATCAACGCAAATACCTACGTGTGTATGTGTGTGTCGTATTTATTTGGGTACAAAAAAATTATATACTTTAGTCCGTGGCACATGATAAGGTAGTCGACAAACTTAAAGCTGGACCAGATTTCAAGCAATGCTTGTTAACAGTAATCATAGTCGACCCACTCATTGTCGAGACAAAATCCTATTATTAGTAAATAAATTTTACTTTATGACTAGCTCACTGTCCGAACCAAGGTACTTAGCTGCTGGTCACTGCACACAAAAAATTGCCTTATGGTGGTCATGCTTGAAGAGCATATTCATTATCAACTTGAAAATACATTGCATTTATAAAAAAAATGTATTGAATCAACCAATAAGGTTAAAAAAATAAAATAATTCAAAAGGACCAGACTAACAATATTGATGTATATAGCAAACATTTTCCCGATATTTTTTAAAGTTTTAAAATAAATAATTTTACTTCCGCACGTTGTAATGTTTAAATAAATTTAAATATCGAATTCCGAGTAAGAAATGAACATGGAAATGGAAATTACATAAATGGAATAAATATTAAAAGAAAAACATCGTTCCATTACAATCAAAATAATCAATATTTATTAATTGTCATGAGATATTGTGCCCCGCGGTTTTATGGCTCAATACCACAGTTAATTACTTACTTTACCTACTAGTTACGTAACCAATAACGGCATAAAAGTGTCCTAATTATCTCCAGGTGGTTTCAATCCAAAGTATTGTTATATATTAAATGAACTAGTATTTTCCCACTGACCCACCCACCCATTATGTACATACAATGATGGAGCCTAAGTATGCTTAATCGGAAGATGCTTTTTTACTCTAGTTCGGCAGTTAAACCTCGAAAATGTAACGAACGCATAGACTGATTTTATTTCAGATTAAAAAAAATTTATACCTAATTACGAAAATAAACCTTGCACTTGACTGGTTTGTTACTGAAATAGCAACATAGTTGGCTAAGAAAGCTTAGGTAGTTTAATTACAGGGATAGAGAAACTATAATGTTCAATATTTCTCATTAGGTACAATGTAGAGGAATGTTCTTTTCAAAGTAGAAATAATTAATTTTAATGAGCATAGACAGGGCACTCTCAAATACCATATTACCTAAACTGCTCTTTTAGTTCTATGATATAATTTAAATGAAAAATATCAAATAGATGTTGTTATAATAAGTATATATTATAATAATGCATTAAAACTCAGAGGCATTGATTTGAGTTCAAACTCTCTAGTGCAATGCAAGTAATACGCGACGGAATTCGTCAATATTATTCAAAGAAGATTGAATCTGAAATCTCTTTTACCAACCCATCCGAGAATGCCAATAAAGTGAATTTACCTTTAGGTAACTCTATTACCTTTATACCATCTCCACAAATAAAGATAACAGAATCTTTATTATAATATTTACTTTAAATAATGCATTTCCTGTGGTACGTGTAACTATCTATCTTATCTATAAATACTTCATTATTTATTTGTATAGGAGCGTCTATCATTTTTGGCCCACAAATATTATATTATTTACATGATGTAGGTAGAGGTCACTTCACTGGGCAGGCGTGACATGTTTTTTTGAGCTTATCCTGTATCAATTTGGCGTGACAATCTTCTTGTGTATATAGGTATAAACTGGTAAACTGACTGACTGGGTGATATAATAAACGCAGGACCTAGAGACTTGAAATTTTGCACATAGAAACATTATACAGTGTAGGCAGGCATCCACTAAGGAAGGATTTTTGAAAATTCAACCCCTAAGGCGTAAAATAGGGGTCCGCGGTTGAAACTGCGGGACGGAAGCTAGTTATTTATATTAGAAAACGACCTAATTTAGAAGTCACTTTTAAAATGATCAATCAGTTACCACCTCTCTTCTTTTCAATCTGGTCATGTCATAGTAAAATTTTCTCTAGTGTTCTCTTTAGCCATAGATAAAGATACTATCTCTATGTCTTTAGCATAGACAACCGACGTGACGGTCACTCAACCACATCCCAACAAAAGGAAATGTTACTGTCTTTATAGCTTGTGTCGATTTCACCTATACTTACCTAGCATAAGTATAAGCTGGTACGTATGTACATGTACCCACCTACTCGTATGTGCAAATCATTCGCTGCCAATTTTATGAGAATCCGCTTAGTTAGGTACGGGGGGTTCCTAACTATAATAATATTATAAATGCGAAAGTGAGTTTGTTAACTTTTCACGCTTAAACCGCTGAACCAATCACGATGAAATTTGGTATGCAGATAGCCTATGGTATGGAAAAGGACATGGGCTACTATTTATCCCGGGAAAACATAAGATCCCTGGGGAACGCGGGTGAAACCGCGGGGCGAAAGCTAGAAACAAATATATTTATGTGAAAATGTGTATTTATTCTACTTTCACGTGTCCATTTTCGATCAATTTAAATGAAAAGATATAGCTGATTTCATCAAAATAATAGTTACTATTTAGTTAACAGGAATTAGGAACAAAATCCCTGCACTCTACACTCAGCAAAACGTGTATCACAAGAGTATTGTCTTACAATAACAAAGTTGTATGCCATTGTGTACGGCATGCCATGTTATATGCATTCGCATTTCCATGCATTACTTCAAAGGAATGTGTTAATTGTGCGAGCGTTAAGTTTATCCTTTGACGGTTGTGTTATTAGATGGAGTACCTACTGTCGAGTTTAGGATAATATCTAAGTATCTATGCGTTTTAATTTCATCTAAATCTGTTCAGTTGTGGCGTGATTAAGTAACTAAGGTATTAAATATTATAAAACAAAGCAAAACAGTTTCTTGCGATATTTTCGAGCACAACGGAACGAGTAGGTACCTATCTAGTAAGACAACAACTTACTGGGTTTAGTTTTTTGCAATGAAAGACTGAATGTTAATAATCGTCTTATAAGAAAAATAAGTAGTTTCGATTTCTCGAAGTGCTACTTTTGAAAACTATTTTTGTTTTGAAAGTAAAGGAAATTGAAGTAGGTAAAAATCATTCAAATGATGTAGAAATATTATGGTGGTTTCAATTTGCCTTCAGTAAATCCACTTGTTCACACTTTAAAAAATACATAGAGTACCGTGACTGTCACCAACCACAATAAGGTAGTTCATAAAATTATTGATCTAACAATGCACTTGGCAGCAGTTTTGTTTGTCAGTCACACGACCCAGAAGTAGTGTCATAAATATTACGCCCGCGGTTTCACCCGCGTTCCCGGGGGATCTTATGTTTTGACGGGACAAAGAGTATCATAGTATATGTTGATCCAGAATATATTTGTGTGGCAAGTTTCATACAAATCCATTCAGCCATTACGGAGTTGAGTGCCGGTTACAAACATTCAAACATACAAACTTTCACACTTATAATATTGGTAGGATTAGATATCTAAGAAATTGTATTTGACCCTATAATGATAATAGCTGTGGAAGTGACGTCAAATGCCGTGATAAAAATCGTGGGTTCGACTTCTATGATGAGTTTGAACTTTTGCTGAAGCAAAACTTCGTAAAGTACGGTAGGGTAATTTGGTAGTTGGTACGGCTGGTATCATTTTAAAAATATATTGCTAAGTAGGTACTTAGGTACTTTAATCCGGCAGCTGCTCTAGCTAGTTCCCTTAAGCCACCTTTATATACACCACCACATACCATATAGAGATTGTGGTCAAAAACAAATCTGTACAAAGTATAAAAATATGTTTATTAATATTACATTCAGTTTCAAATAAGAATTTCACCCTTTGGATGTAACTAGGGGTTGGCAGGAAATAGGCGAAGCACAACAATAGAAGACTGACGAAGTCGCTAACAAAAACTAGTTTGTAAGAGTTCTATAACTTTATCTCATTGATATACAGGGAGCTAAAAAGGAAAACTGTTATTTTTTTAAATTCCGTAAGTACAGTTGAGAGCGAGAGGGTCGGGCTAACTACCCACCCTCTCGCTCTAAACTGTAAGCTATAATGTGATATAATGAACCTTTAGTATTCCAGATGCATTTCATTAGCTCTCCCATGAAAGATACTTGTTGAAACTAAGACGAAGTTGTGGAATCTCCGATGGCTGGAATACGTGACAATTTTACCGATTAATATCGGAATATTATCGTTGGAAAAATCAGTAACTTGGCAGAATTGTTACGATAACATTAGAACGGCACATCTTTGTAATAAAATATTTACTTTATTTATTGCATAAATCCGCATTACTTATTTTACAATGAACTAGCTTTCCCTCCGCGATTTCACTCGCGTTGGCAGGATAAAAAGTAGTGTGTCATTCTCCGGTCCATAAACTATCTCTATCAATAAAAAAAAATCGTTGCTCCGTTGCAGTAGGTATATGTCACAGTCAGAACTCTTTCATGGTCAAAACTACTTTTGACTGAAACTATCTCAGTCAAAACACTTATAGGTCATAGGTTTATTTTATGTACCAGGAAAGAGTTTTGACTTTCATATATTAAGACTTCTGACTGTAACATATACAAATAAAGGAATATTAAGTACGGATTGCACTATTTGGCTAGACATCTTATTACGGATAGGTCTACGTATAATCTTAAAGTTAAGTGGCACAATGTGGAAGATAAATTAAATATAGATCATGTCGTTTCCGAATCCTACTAATATCCTACCCTATTAATCCATGTTCGCTCGGATGTTTGTTGAATAAATCACCATGTAATGACTCAATAGGAATTTTGTACCCTACATAAGTACTGTGAATATGTAATCGTGTTGATCTGTTATCAGCATACCTAATTACCTACTGTTTGATTGTTTTGTCAGTTTAACACGTAGGTACATACACGTATGAAATTACCTACTGCTTGTTTTATTATTATTCAAGTAATATTATAAATTCGAAACTTTATGTGTATATTCAATTGCGCCGTAATTTCTGAAGGGATTGAGGTTTTTGATACGTAGAAAGAACATAGGTACTTACTCTGGTATAAAACAGAGAATATTTTTATCAATATAAAACCATCTCTCTGGAATACAAGTGTTTGCGCGGTTCTTAGTAACTAGTTGTCCTAATATGGAAACGTAAGCCTTGTAACCCTGATTCATAGGTAAACGTGATGATGTGCAGTTTAAAATTAGGTAAAGGATCATTAGGATTCATATCACCTACCGAAGACGATTATGTTACTAGAACCGTTATGTGACGGATACACAGAAGAATAGAGTCTATATATTTATAGAGACTACGAAATGGAAACTAGAATCAATATCATGATTCATGAACAATAAACTGATTGTGACTGTTAACAGAATTAAAAAATAAAGGTAATAAGAGGTTGAATTCAACTGCATATTTTTTTTACATAATGGTTATGGCATAGCTCCGACACTACGCTCCGACATTTATGAACTGATTTTTAAGGTTCTTTTTTTGAATTAATCTTTCGCGAGATGGTCCCTTAAAAAGTATTATTATGATCTGACCATGGATTTTGAGGATTGCATGCATTAAATACCTTATAAGGTTTTGAAGTTAACGAAAATAATCCTGTGGTAGTATTTTTTGAATAATTAAAAGTGCATAATTATTTTTATTACAAACCTATTTCGGAGCAGGTTTTATTTTATTATATTAAATCCAATATATCAACGGCTGCGGTGACCATAAAATCAAACCTCCTTTACATCACGGCTACACTGGAATTTAGCAACAAATGAATGCCAGAAAATTCTGCCTTATCTTACAAGTTACGACATTAATAATGCACAGAATTGCAGCAATCATTATTTTATCATTACAAGTTTCCCTTTCATTATTTTCTATGTAGGTAGGTACATTATAGATGATTATCATTAAATTGGCTGACCGGTGAAACAATGAATGTTAAAGTTATTCAGTATATGCACATACGACCTGTTTGGTCAATCACCGTGAGGTTTTAGATCTTTGTTACATTATTACATTACAATTGCATTAAGTTAATGTCCTGAAAATGCAATTACATTATGATTTTTTATATTTTTCTGTTACTGTTGCTTTACCTTTACCAAATTACTTTCTTGCCTAGTAGGTATGTACGTACTTTTTAGTAAAAAAAAAACCCGTCGAAGTGCGAGTTCGACTCACGCACTAAGGGTTTCGTTCAACATGATATAAACGTAGCTAGTTGTAATTGTTTTATTGGAAGACTTGTTTTTTTTATAAACTATTAAGTATTATAGTTTAGCAGGAACAAACAACATTGAAAATTGCTCTAGGTATATTTCAAGGTTTCTTATATATTCCCTTACGATTTTGACTGTTTTTATTTCTATTTGCTTGTGATTCACCACTATGGTAAGTGATGATATACCATTTATACCATTTATTCTACACACATGGGTTTTTACATTAGTACATACAAAATTTGATGACATACATAACATATATATAATATAAATAAGTAGTACGATCAACCTGTGTGTATGATATGGCCGAAGGTGGCCCTAGTAACACGTACCCCGTGAAAAGTAGCTACCAATATACCATTAAAAATAAACACCCTTGTGACAAAAGACATAGGCTAAGTAAAAAGGACCCGTTAGAACATATTATACGGAACTCTAAATTACAACTCTATGTTTGTAATGATTGACCGTATTTGCATTATTATAACAACTGATAAGTATCTACAGGGCTATTTGTAATTCACCTGCAGTGTTATATGGGGTGGAAGTACTCATCAATATGAACAACTTATATAAAAGATTAAACCTAGATCAAAATGTATGAATATTACCACCACATAACTTGAATTTCAATTCCTGTAATTTAATTTTTATATGAGTTTTGGGACGCGCGTCCCTTTCGCGAGCCTAGAGGAAGAACTGCAGGTGAATTACAAATAACCCTGTTTATATTTACCTACCCAGTGGAAAATTTTAGGTACCTACTTAAAATAAATTGTATTTTAGTAGGTTAAATATCGAAAAAATTCGACTACTTATTTGTAAGCAAATAAAAATAAACTTCTGCAATCCAGTTTTTATAACTTTATCGAGAGAAAATTTACTAAACATATAAAATAACATATTTTTACTTACCAATTTTAGTTATTGCTACGAAGAAAAATAAAACTTTTAGAAAACAGTTCCACTGCATCTTCCACATTTTCATATATTTCTAGTTCACTGATTAGCACACGAATACCTACCAACTAACATAACTTAAAAAACATTATCATTTCTATTTAATTAATTACCGATAAATATTGGCGAATAATCAATTTGTCTCTCATTATAGTCGAAGTCACTTCACTTTCTCAAGTTAATTAAGAAAAAAATAATCACAATCTATGTCCAAAATAAAAACAAAATTACTTCATAAATTTCGAAATAAGAACACGATTTTGGCGCGAAACGCTATGCGTTCGGCATGCACGCGGGTAAAGTTCGGAATGCTGTACGTAAAGGTACGCACACACTACGCGGTGGTGATCGACCCCACCGGAACCACAGTCGGTGGGCGCGCGACTGCCGGCCGAGTCCATGTGCACCACACCGAAACGCACCTTTAACCGACCTCTCATATACAATCTAAATGAACCATATTTTGAGAGTAATAAAACTGAAAATTCAATGTCAATACAAATAGAACCTCACTAATGATAATGTTTCGAGTTTTGTAGAGCGTACGCGCATAGAAAAGCATGTCGTCTCCCTATTGTTGTCATTGTTACGGTAGCCGATTGGAAAAAAACAATCAGTCCTAGTAGCGAAAAAATTGGAAGGACGCAGATAAATAAATTACGCAGGAGTATGGAATGTAAGACGTTCAATAAACAATAGCTGTTACGAATATGAATGGTATTGTTTTAAAACGTCACATGTTGGTGTTTCATTGTTGAATGTTATTTAAACTATCTCGTAGACGAAGTTGTGCACCGGTTTGGGATATCCGGACTATCTGGGCGGCTTCTATTGAATTTATTCAACCATCAAAAAACAACTTGCATGAAAAATACATTCGATGCAAGAAAAGTTCCTCCCTTGAATTCTCACGCCGAGAGCTATCTCTCTTCTTAACACCATGCTCACTAAATTCCTTCCAAGAACAATTTCCTTCAATTCAACACCCAAAAGTGTATGACAATCACTTTCACTAGGGCACACAATCCAGTCGTATATAATTACAGCATTGACGGGTCACCAATAGCTAGGGTTACAGAAGTTAGGGATTTAGGGGTTCGACTTAACGCAGGGCTTACGTTTCGTGACCACATTGTTAGCATATGTAAAAAAGCATATAGAAACTTAGGGTTCATGTTGCGAATGGTTCGTGGCTTCACTAACATTAAAGCGATTGTAGCCTTGTATAACGCTCTGGTTAGGAGCCAATTAGAGTGTAATGCAATCATTTGGGCTCCACATGAAATTAAGTATAGTCTCATGCTGGAGCGGGTGCAAAATAAATTTATTAGGTACCTATATATGAGACAGTACGGTGTATACCCATTCTACCCTTTGATGTATCCAACTTTGTTCATTTTGGGTATGGTTGGATACAATGAACTTAGGGTTAGAAGGGAACTAAGACTGGCCTCGTACATATTCGAAATTCTCATTGGGAAGGTCCATAACGCGGACATATTAGGCCAGGTGTGTTTGTGTGTTCCGGCTCAGTACATTTGGCGTCGCCGCCGACCGCCACTGCTGGCAGTGCTCCGCTGACGCGCGCGCTTCAAACTATTAACCAAATAGCTAGTGAGATAGACCTGTTCTGTTGCACTCGGAGTGAATTCACAAGAATTGCATTATTTAAATTTTGTTACTGATTGGCTACACTATTGAATTAGGGTTAACCCTGTAATGATAGATGTAGATGAGAATAAAATAAATAAATAAATAAATAGAATAAATAGATAAATATCCAAAAAATTTAACTCTTTCGCGATAAACCTCGACCTTTATAATTATGAAATAATTTTACTATTACTAGCCTAACATTTTTTTCATATTCTAGTCTAGAATATCATAAAATCTGAGTGGTGTCCGTATTCATATTCCAATCTAGCCTTAATATTAGGCTTATAACTAACTAACTGTCCCCCACGGCTTCGCCCGCGTTCCCGAGAAAAAATGTAGCCTTTTTTCAATATTAGTATGGATGGAAGTATGAGGAAAACACAATGTTCATGTGTTCTTTCAAAGTCAAAGTCAAAGCCATTTATTCAGTTTAGGCCATAGGAGGCCACTTATGAACGTCGAAGCTACTGTGCTAAGTTAACGGAGTTAAGTTACGTTACCACCAGATTGGAAGTCAGCCTTCACTGAGAAGAACCGGCAAAAAACTTAGCAAGGTTTCATTTTTTATTTGTGTTTATTGGACAGTTTATACAAATTTAACTATTTTTAAATCAAGGCAAGTATATCATACTTAGCATAAATACACAAAAAATAACAAGAAATAAATAAAAAATAATAACCTAAATATGTTAAAATTTTAACATTATTATCAGTAGAGTTACTAAGTATAGGTACTTACTGATTTTTGAAAAGTATGAACAAGATGCACTTTAACACGCATACACTAATACTACAAACTCAAACAGTTTCAACATTTTGAGTCATCATCTCACTATATGTGATATCTGTGTGATCGAGGAGCTAGATTGGCCCAACGTTCACATGATGATGAGTCTGCTTTGGTGGGCTTCTGCATACTTTTTAATAACTTTGTTCACGAACCCTATTTTTAGGTCCCGATGGGGGTCGACGTTTCTGATGTAGATACATACCAAGAAGTATTCACTATTCAGTAGGTACCTTATTCTGCAAGCGTTGGATGGTCAAAATATTGCTCTTTTTGGTGCAGTCTTATATTCTGAATGTCATAAGTCCGTACTGGCATTAGGGCTTGTTTGTATAGCCTACCTAATAGTTTGTTGTGTATTGTCAGCGAAGAGTATTTTCCAAGAGCCAATCGTTACAATAGGTCACGTATAAATGACGAAGACGTGAGTTTTCCAGCTTAGCTTTACATCAAGCGTCATGCCGTGATATTTACTTGTATTCTCAAACCTACGGGATATTATGTTGTCATTAATGTAGACTGGAGAATACTGGTGTCTATGAATAGATTTGGATCATAACCTTCATTATAGGTATTTTGGTGTAAAAACTATCCTAAATTTAAATTTTGAACTAATAAATTGAATTTTCAATGTGAGCCTGAACGGTCCCTGCTTAATATTTTTTTTATTCAGATAGAACTGTTACATACCTACATTTATTTCAATAACACATCACCACTATCATGGTGAGATTGTGGTCAAACCATTTTTATCCTAAACTTAGAATTATATTAGGTATATCCTATCTTTGGCAATCGCACCCGTTGGATGAGGTATGGTTTCCTGGGCCTATATACCTCTTTAGTTAAAAAAATGCGTTCGCCAGGATTTACCTACTACATAGATAGGTTTTTTTTCGATGCAGGACAACATCGTGCAGAATCCAAGTCAATTCAGAAGGCATGAGGGGTCCACCGTCGGATCCGCACTGGGCTCACGTGGTACAGTACGGACAATCCCCATTCGTTGTTAGTGTGCCACAGTGTTGTCATATTATGAGGTACCTACTTATAGTATAACTTTACATTATAAAGGCTGTTTTCTTATTATTTTTTTATTTGAATTCTGTGCTTCCCCATTTTTGCGTGGCAATTGACAATATTTCACTATTCTCAAGCATTTTCATGATTTTTCTGTGCTCTAGAAAACTGTACGTGCTTTTGTTTTTCTCGACTTGGGGGGGGGGCGGGGGTCACGGCAGTGCCTGACACATAATGTCACTTTTAAACGGTGTAACTTGTAACGGAGAGTGCGCACGCCTCTATATCACGTGATTAAAGTAGGTAAATGTCGATCTCAAGTAGGTACCTCACCTGACAAGGTTTTACGTCCCCAAGAAATTGTGATACTGATAATATTATGAATTAAAAGTTTGATTAGCTTACATATTTTCTCTGTACTTACTCTTTATGGTGTCATGTTTGGGTCCCTCATCATTGGAACCATATAGCTACCCATGAGAAAAAAACGTCAAAAATCTCAGCACAAGGTCACAATGAGGTAGATATTAATATTAGGTAATGGGTTTATTTCTATAATTTACAACCGGTCACTTGTCGACGAATATTCTAGTGAAGACTGTCTCGTCACCTAAATACCTTTAATTAATTAAGTAGTTATACTCACGTATAACTAAATGATTCATTCAATCATTAGTTCGTGCGTTATCTAATGGGTATTAAAATAAAAGCCATTATTGTACAAAAAAGGTATATTGCTTTAATTAAGTATTACCTAGCTTTTTAAAAATTACATGGACCACTAACGATTTAGTACCGTAGAGTTCTACCCTAGATTGCAGTATTTTCTACGTGTAATATATACGATTGTATAATAAAAAACTCTAAAAAAAGTTAATTTTCAAAATATGAAACTACTACTAGGTTTTCGAGTTTTCGTCTTTTATTCCCGTCAGCCGATTTCGTTGTAACAAAGCCTATTGGAAGCTCCAAGCTAAGCTTAATTAATCTACAAAAATCACATGAAAATACAGAACAGAAAGACAAACAGACAAAATAAATGGTCTCGTTGCATTCTATTAGTCAAAGACTTAAATCATAGATGGGCCCATACTTAAGGCGCACAAAAATATGTCATCGTTGGGAAGAGTGAGCTTACTCTTTCCGTTGTAGTCGCTTATAGGAAGCAGTGAACGGCGCACGTTGTTTACATTTCATTTACTAAATCTACAAAATATGCCTTCCTGTGCCTTTACGGAGTGTTCTAATAATTCCAGAAACAAACAATTCCAAGGGAATTTCACAGTTTACTGAATTATTAATTATCTTCATCATTTCTCATACAATCCTACTTAGTTAAAATGGCGTCCACTGTCTGGCACGTATGCGTATGACAGAGAGCAAACGATTACAATTATTACAGTATGCGGGAGTGAGATGTCGCTGTGTAAGTTTTTCTTTATAATCTATAACCAAATTAGGTTGAGCCCTTGCACAACGCGCTGTTGGCGATACTAGAGGTCAAGTTTATGTGGACACCGGACATAAACAAACCGAGCGCAACCACTACTGGTAGCGTCGCTGCGCGCCGCGTTATGTGCGTGAACGTCACACTCACGTTACGCACACAGTCATAAAACGTGGGCAGTTTTTGTAAGAGGGCAAATCTATGATTTAAATCTTTGCTATTAGTCTCCTTCATCACCCCCTATCAGTTGTTGGTAAAAATATTCAATACACAGTCACACTGATTCTACAGTTTTATTATATATACCTATTTAACAATATTATTTAATTTACATTCTTGTATATAGGTTGTTAAAATTTTGTGTCCAGCACAAAAGTTATAACAAGTTAATAAACTCACACATAATAAAATACATTATATAATAAATAGTTTTTCGCAGCAATATGTAATTTACTATAATTTCACGCAGACTCTTATCTTTCATAATACATTAGCAATACATTTGTACATTGATTTTATTCAATCTCTACTATATAAAAATAAGTCAGGTTTTCCTTCCTGACGCTATAACTCCAGAACGCACGAACCGATTTCCACGGTTTTGCATTCGTTGGAAAGGTCTCGGGCTCCGTGAAGTTTATAGCAAAGAAAAACATAAGATCCCACGGGAACGCGGGTGAAACCGCGGGGCGGAAAGCTAGTCCATTCTAAATAAAACTCTATAACTTTATTAATAAGTTATGTTTTATTTTCTATTGCCGATAAAATGTTTGGTAATGTGACTTAAAACTTCAAGTAGTGTATGTAAGCCAAAAATCTAGTGAGGTTCGGTTTATAAAATAGCACCTTATTAAAACGCAACACGATTCAAATTAGCGTACACAATTTTAATATAATAAAGAGGAACTATGGCATATTATGTAATAAATACTATAGTGGATCAAGAAGGAGTTGACTCACTATTAATATTTATTACACATCTGACTATAAAATATTGCTTCGTACAGAAACTTGAGTTTTAATATAATACAATGAACGTCTAATACCGTATGTTACGCGCTCACATGCAACGGCCTAATGTTCCTATGGTTCTGTAGACAGGGTACGGAGCAAAACTTGAATTGATTGTATTCGAATGGCTTTCTGGGCAGATTAGCACCGCACAAGAAGCATCGGAGATCCCCTGCTTTTACCTGTATGTAAAATTGTAAAATTAAAAACATCCTACTAATATTATCCTACTATTCCTAATAATCCTACTATCCTACTTCCTGCTAATATTATAAATGTGAATATTTGGATGGATGGATGGATGTTTGTTACTCAATCACGCCAGAACGGCTGAACGGATCTGGATGAAATTGGCACAGTGATAGATTATAGTCTGGAATAGCACATAGGCCACTTTTTATCCCGGGAAAACATAAGATCCCTCGGGAACGCGGGTGAAACCGCGGGGCGGAAGTTAGTTTTTAAATAAATTCATAATCTTTACCTCATAAATGACACACGAATATAACAAATTAGAGGCAAATATATTGGTGCACTCAACATGGTACAGATAAATTGCCCGAAGCTGGTATGAAATACAAAACTGCTGATTTTAAGCTTGAGGGTGGTAGCCAGCCTGACGGGTACTATTAAGTGCCCTACCACCGTGCTGCGGTTTCCTCACGATGTTTCCCGTCACCGAAAGCTCAACCTCATTGTAGGATTCACCACTACCACTGAGCTATCATCTCCTTAAAATCTATTTGTTAGCAAACCTTTTGAGCATCAGTAAGTAGCAAGAACTTGTTGGTTTTCGTCTTCTCAACTTGTTTCTCCTTGTCCCTCTGTCGCTTCGCTCGCTTCTGCTGTGCTTTCTTCTCCTTCTCTTGTTCTAGAAGTTCTAAGGTTATGGGGCCTGGGATCTGAGACTGCAACAATATACTGGCATTCAATATACAATTTTTAAAGCGATTTTGTCGTGATTCTACTTTCAAATAACACCTATATCTTAATAGAAAATTCTATATTCGTAAAACCATACAATTTCAATCGATACTTTAGGAGAAAATCCCTTTTTAATCGACTTTAATAAAAAAAAAGGAGGTTCTCAATTCGGTTGTATTTATTTTTTTTGTTAATTGTAATAACTCGTGAATATATTTAATTTTTTAATGTGCTTCAGATGTCTAAAATTCATAAAACCATGATGATTTTGTCTTTAACTTAAAAATCACACAGACAATGCTTCGGCTTGAATGGACCAAATAATAAACTAAACTTAAATAAGCTCATCAATTTTGCATATAAAATGCATCTAACATGGCCATAGAATGGGCGTATTAGAATAAGGATTCTTCTTACCTTAGCATAATTATACTTGTCAGGGTGTTGACCCTGGAACAGTCGGAAGGCGATGCGCGTGTCCGCGTGCAGCGACGCGGCGTACGGCGTCTGCAGCTGGTGGTTACGGACGCATGGGTCCCCGCCTACCGACAGAATCTGACTGTTCGACAATTACAAGTGTTTGGTAAGCTTTTTGTCCAATTAAAAAAAAAAACTTGATCGTGTCTTCAGTAGCATTGACTTCCTAAGGCCTAAATTTTACTTTACGTTCACTTAATAAAAGCAATATTTATTTTCGCAGTTCAAGTTACCTCGTCTTGTCCAAACGGGCATATTAGATTGTGACGACTTTAGTAAGGATAAGATGATAACTTACGTGACCATATCAGGCTTGGCCGCAATTGCAGCTTTGTGCAATGCAGTGTTGCCATCGGCGGGATCTTGAGTGTTGCAAGCTGTCTCTATATCTCCCTCCCATCCCTCCATTATCGTCTCTAATGAGTTGGTCTCGTCGCATGTTATTAGTTTCCACATCTGAAGTGAAATTTAAATTTCAGACACGATATTATTAAGAGACTCGGTAAATAAGTTTTGAGTGCAGCCTAAATATTCTCACAGGTGCTGTAAAAATATCTCTTTCTCACTCACTCTTCTTCTATCTCCACTTTTGCTGCGACAGAAACGCAAAACTCACTAATCAACTCGAGGACTATAAAGGCCAACTAAGTAAGGTAATCGGAACGAAATTATGTAAAATATTCGAGGATCCCAAATGACTGCCATAATTACCTCCATTTTAATGATAAAATCAAAGTCAATGCCATTTATTCATTTTAGGCCCTTATGAACGTCGAAACTACTGAAGTTACCACCAGTTCGGAAGTCGCCTTCAACTGCGAAGAACCGGCAAGAAACTCAGCAAGGTTCCATCTTTATTTTTTATTTTTTGGACAATCTGGCATCATGATATAGCTGCAGGATAGCATCATGGCCTACCGAATTCACCTATTCACTTAGTGACACCAAAATTTACCAAATAATTAATTCTAAATCATTTCTTACTTTTTTAACATTAGCAGGGATCTTCAACGGACCAGCTTTCTTCACATCTTGCTTAATTTTATCCTCCTGTTTAGGCTTATCCTCTTTAACCTTCTTCTTTTTCTTCACCTGTCCCTTTTTCGCTTGGACATCCTCTCTTTCACTTTCAGATCCTTCAGAATTTGCTACTGACAAATCAATGAGTAGATCTTTCCTAGAATTTGTCAGGACTCCATTGGAACTTTGTTCGGAGAGTGTTTTTATCCAGTCTACGGGTGTTTCTGAGTCTATGTAGCAAGGTCCTTCGTCTTCACTGGACATTACTTGTGTGGGTAATTCTCTTGGTGGGCGCTCTCTGTTTTATAAGAATCACTATAATGCTCTCTATTTTATATTGAGCACAGAAAATCCTGTATTTGTTGATGTTTGTTATAAGGAGTAAACACAATTTGTCTCATTATATGAGATGGTTTAAATAGTCTTATAAAACCCAGGTTTTAAGATAACCCCGTCTCATTTGTTATATGACATTAGAAAGTGACAGACAAATTTAAAATCTGGGTTTTACTAGACAAAATAGATGATTATAGGAGCATTTATGGTACAGCCAGTAAGAGGTAAAAATGTAGGCATGTGTGATGTACGCTTACGAGCATTATTATATATACTATCGTATCTATATTATGCTCGGAACTGTACATTTAGAAGAACAAAGTGACAGCAATCAAAGTTAGTAAATAAATTGGTTAAATTGTTTTCTCTTTTTATTCCATTCATGAAAAACGCATCCGTATCATTACCTTGACTTTGCTCTATCAACGGGTTTATTGGGGCTACTTTTTTGAGTCTTTTTTGCGCGATCAAAACTGGTCTCTGAAGCGGTTTTAGTGGCACCTTTCGTTGTTGACGCTATCAACGCCTTTTGGAATAACTCCATGGTATCTAAAAATAAAGGTTTAATAACAATTTTAGGTTTTATATATTTGCAATAAGGTTACAAATTGTCTGTCATCCTATGTTTTCTTGTTATACTACTTGACTTAACTTTTATAATGGATTTTTGATATGTTGGTCTCATATTAATAGTAAGTTTTCTATATCAATAATACACTACCGTGACTAACTGACAGACAACGCGCGACAATAACCAATGCACCAATAGATTTGAAATTGGAAGAAATATTACTACTGTGTGTACACCCCCACACACACTTAGGAAGGTCTTTAAAAAAATCAAAAGAAGGTATGCTAGTGTTATGTAAATTATTTTATTTAATCTACATCTTTTTGGAAACATACCATAAACTTCAACACTGGCAACAGTGTCATGCACCCTTTGAACCTCTTTATAAGTGGGTTTCCTGGTGGGGAACGGCAGCACCCTCACTCTTGGATCATCAGACTTGATGGGCGAGTTCTTGCCGAACAACGCCGCCTGGTTCAAGGAGCCCACAGCGCGGTATAGGATCAGGAAACAACCGGCCAGGTCGTTCGTCCATGACGATATTATGTCTTGGACGTGCTGAAATTAAATTAACCAAATTTTACTTTGAAAAAAGAAATTAAACTGACCAACTGACTGACTGACATATCAAAGCACAACTCAGACAGCACATTCTACAAAGTTTAAATTTTACATACAGGTTCTCATCTACTAAGGGTTTTTCAAAATTCAACCTCTAAGGGGGTAAAATCGCGTGGCAACATACTATTGCTATTGACGACATAAATGCGAAAGTGTTGATATTCGTACTCAATAATGTCGTAATGTTATACAAAAATTAACTTTAATGCTTTACAATTAGGTTCATATATTAAATTAATGGTTAATTGTGTGCTGATATAAATAAAACCTATTTCAACTTTGCGATATTCTTAAATGTCAAATGGAACTCCATATTTGGAATAGACTGTAGTTAATTCACTATGTTTATCTGTCATGTATAAAGTAACTTCTTTTCTTATTTAAGCTGGTAGTAAACACATACCTCCAAAAACTGCGCCTGATTGTATCTCCTCAAACTAGCACCAGCTGACCTCGGTGCATTTCCATGCTGATCCCTGGTCCCCTGCGCCTGCCCCTGACCCCTGCGTGTCACATAAGAGTGCATGGTCTTATGCAACACTGGAGTGCCCCCAGCGAACACCGCCCCTGCGAAGTGCCCTCCCGATACCATAAGTACAGCCCAGCGTTGGAAGCCAGGTACGGTAAGGCGTTCGCAACGCTCGATCCATGCGCTACCATCGCCATCCGTTGATAGTTCTTCCTGTTTAGTACGACAGGTACAGTCGACGTCAAAGATATATTTACAATTGAAAGTTACAAAAAGATCTTTACATTAAAATAAGTTGCCATGTAATGTGACAAGTGCTTGTTTACATGATATATTACAGTTTTATATTTTCACTCAATGTGCCCAAAACATATATACACTATTTAATCCATGGAATTTGCCACTTTTTCTGACTTATATTCGTTTACATGACAAGTTACATAATAATATTTACTCTTAATGTACCAAATTAAATTGCATGTAAAGCTCAATTTTAATATTTACAATCAACCATACATAAACAGTTTTATATTTCCTGGTAAATAAATACCTTTACAAACAATTGAAAGCAGCAGTCTAAAATATTGACAATCGTCGAAAAGAGTACCATACTGTCAAATGGTCTGTTTGTCTCGTTTTCGTGGTCTCGTTCGTTTAGATGACGCTATCAATGCTATGTCGAGTCTTTAATTCCGATGTTTACATTTAAACCATTTTCAGTATTTTTGATTTTCAGAGTTCCGTACCCAGAGGTTAAAACAGACCCAATTACTAAACCTCTAGTGTCCGTTCGTCTGTCTGTCTCTCACCAGGCTGTACCTATCTCACGAACAGTTATAACTAGGCTATTAAAACTTTCAGGCGATGTATTTCTGTGCCCCTAAGTTCAATAACAAATACTAAAATCAGAATAAAATAAATATTTAAGTCGAGCTGTTTATTTGTACAACAAATGTGATTTTTTGAAAATTGTACGGAACCCTTAATGTACGAATCCGACTCGCCCTTGGCCGGTTATTTTGTAAATGCATAGATACTGAAGAATACTAAGTTTAAATAAAAGTGAATTTAAGGCCGAACTTCCTTACGTAAGATAAGCGCGATTCGATGACTAACTGTATGGATTGTCATGGTCATGGGTATCTGTTGGATAAATGTCTATCTGAGGAATAAAAATTGGCCCTAAAGTTGTGCTTTTTAGCTTTAGGGGGCTTTTATTCTTGAACGTGGCTTTATTGTTATGTTGATCAAAAGCTGACATACCTACTTTCGTTTCTACTATACCTTTTGATTAAAAGACTTATGAGTACAGTTAGGTGTTTTAATTTTAAAAAAAGTGCTATACTAGTTCCATTAAAAAAAATACTTCTTATATAAATAATCATACAACGTGTGAATATCTTAATGTTTAAACATTTTAAAATCGTGTGTAGCCGCCAAAAGCATCCTGCACGTCTTGTAAGCGTTGGCCCATAGAGCGGACTAAATTTTCGCAGTAGTCAATACCGCGATAGTATTCCCACAGCTCGTGTACATGTTCTCTTAAATTTTGTTTGGTCTTTACCTTCGAAGAGTCCCAGTTTTGGACCATAAGACCCCACATGTTTTCAATAACATTCATGTCCGGGGATTTTGGTGACAACTTTATCAGTTCTATGCTATCTTGTTCATTGATCCATGCTTGGACTATACGGGAAATATGGACCGATGAGTTGTCCTGTACCAAATATATTTTTTATCACCAAATGAAGCTTTAAGTGTTGGTAGTAAGACATCTCTGAGGATTTCTAAATAATTGTTGGCATTCATTCGTGTTGTGATTTCCACAAGTTCACCTGGACCCGAACTCGAAATCCACCCCCAAAAACCAATTGACAGACGTCCACTTCTTCTATCGACCAAGACATTTTGTTCGTCGTAACGCGTGTTTAGCGATATAGGGACACGCGTCCATCTTGGCGTGTTGTGAAGACCTTTTCGTCGATAAAAACCGCGTCTTCAAAGTCGAAATATTGATATTTATTGGCAAAATTCAACCGCAAACCTTTGTGCCGGTCAGTTAGTTGCGGTTTCCTCGCAGGGATTCTACGACGAAGTCCTGCACTCTTTAATCGTCTTCTGATTGTATTAGCACTAACATTTAATTGTTGTGCATATGTAGGTACGCTTATGAATCGCTGGACCATCACATTTTCTATAAAGCCCTGTCAGTGTATTCAGAGGTTTTTTTATTTCGGCCCTTAGATGAGTGACATTTCACTGTTCCCTCGTTGCCCCATCTGTTGATCCACAGATACACCGTTGGTCGCTGAAACAAGATGAGAGTGATGAGATTCACTATTTAATATTTCTCATAAAATTTAATATGTTATGACGTAAGGCCATATTTATTACCGTCATTTGAAGGTTTACTTACCGAAATCCCCAGTTCTTCCGATATATCCGTAACCGTAGCTCCATATTCACGCATGGTAATTATTTTGTGCTTTGTATGGTCGTCTATGCGAAACATTTTATTTAATATTGTTTATGAAATTTATCTTTACAATGACACTCGCAATGCATCAATGACGCTCGAAAAGATAAAACACTTCTAGAAATATCATAAATAGAATGGAATATTCTTAATATGAATTATTAAAAATAAGTACCTAAGAAGCTAAAGAAAATTATAGCAAGGAGGTTTCTTAAATAAAAGGTAGGCCAGAACGAAATAGATGAATTATAAAGAAATTTGTAAATATGTATGTAAATATGTTTTTGTAGCAGAATGCGTTAAAGTTTTTATGCATCATGAAACGTAAAAACAGAAATGTTGCTCTTGACGTGTATCACGTTTGACACATTGAGTGTAAATATTATTCTGTAACTTGTTATGTAAACGAATATAAGTCAGAAAAAGTGGCAAATTCCATGGGTTAAATAGTGTAAACATATTTTGGGCACATTGAGTGAAAATATAAAACTGTAATATATCACGTAAACAAGTACTTGTCACATTACATGGCAACTTATTTTAATGTAAAGATCTTTTTGTAACTTTCAATTGTAAATATATCTTTGACGTCGACTGTACATTGAGAACTATGACGTGACGTCACATATAAAAACTTGATATTTTCTGATAGACTTTATTATCACAATTTTTTTTTTAACGTAGCCTATGAACGCTTGCGACACTAGACGAATCACTCAAGCGTTGCCGACACTTCCCCCTCCCCAATGAGCTCTGGCGACCTTACTCAAGCGCAGGAACACAACTATAAGTTATTTGGCTGCAGTATTCTGTATATATACTCTACTTTTCCGATTTTATTATACTTATTATTTCATTAAAAATTATATGAGTGAAAAACTATAACTAAGGGGCCTTATGATGCTATATGCTAATATGCTATAAGCCTTTTTATTTGGTGGACTGGTTGGCATTATGGTTGGTAAGATACCTATCATGCCAAAGGTCATAGGTACGATTCCCACTCAAGACAGACATATGTGTGCATGAACATGTCTATTTGTTTGAGTCTATAAGTATCTATTTGTAAAAGAAATAATAGTATCTGTAGTACATCAGTTATCTGGTTTCCATAGTACAAGCTCTGGTTAGTTTGGGGTCAGATTCAGGGGCTTCATGTGTGAAGAATGTCCCAGGATATTATTATCATGTAATTATTTCATACAGCATTAAGCCACACAGTAAAGTACCAATCAATGAATCCATCACAAATAATCAGTACACCTATAGAATTATTTCTAATATAAATTCAAGCAAAATATTACTTTCTTATGATGCAGTATACATCTGTAAATACAGAACACTTGGCCAGATTTGTTTGTGAAGAATGCCTTGCAATGCCTAGTAGCTGCTGCAAACAGGTCATTTGCCGGTTTGTTACTTGTGCTCTCTCCTTCCGAGTCACTGCCTGATACGCTGGAGTTGTCATCTGTAATATACAATGGAGATAAGTATTCTGGCAAGCACCAATAACCCGGCTTGAGTCAATATGAGCCACTTGTATGTGAAGTACTGAGGATTTTGGAAATACTGAGTGATTTTTTAGTCACTGGCAATACTTGCAGGGGTGGAAGTACTCATCAAAATGAACATCCTTTACTATGGGACTAGCTGTGAAATCATGAAAAAAATTCAGCTGTTCATAAGTTGTTTTCAAAAGTGGTTTTCACATTAGTAAGTGTTTTTTTTAAAGTATGTAAATATTGTATGTATGTCCTACCAGGAAAGAGTTTTGATTGAGATAGTTTCAGTTAAAAGTAATTTTGACCATGAAAGAGTTCTGTGACATAGATTTTACCTGTTTTGAATACCACATTTATATACATACTATTTTGAATATTATTCACCCTACCTAGCTTATCAGTTACCTTGTCTTGAAGTAAATTGCCCAAGCGTCAATGCTTGCTTCCCAAATAGCTTCCTCTTCAAGTTGTGTGTGTGCCAGTGATGCTTGTAATGTGCTGTTTGTTCTGCTCGTGTCTCAAAGGGACCCACCCCACAGCATGAGCAGCAGTTACCATCCGATGGACCGTGTAAAGTGAGTGCATTTAGACGTCTGATCACACTTGCTTCATCCACTGAAAATTTTTAATTATTCATGTTATGTAATATTTAATAATAACATGAATAATGTATTAGTTAAATAATAAAAAGTTATAAAAATTATATTAACTAATTATGGAATATTTACACAATCAAAGTCAATCTTAATTGTTAATGAAAAGTACATAACTGGAGATTAGTCTTAGAGGCGGTTGTGATTAAAGACATGTCTTTTATTTTTTAAGAATATAGAGAATTATTTTACAACAGCAAAGCTGCATTTTATTATTATAATAATGAAATTATTTATTATTATAATCAAATAATGATTTCTGAAACAAATACGAATATTTGAAGTATTATTTCATCCATATGCTATTCAATCAAGCCTTGCAATTTAAAGAAAATAAGTTGCACAATATTTTTAAGGTTAGAAAAGTTAACATAAGAATTAATATATTAATATTATTGAGTCATACAACTTACCGACTTGATGGGACTCAGTGAGCATACATGATGCAACTCTTATTCCTTTCAGCAGTCTCTCGTAAGCATCTAATTCAAAAATTCTTACAATTTTAGACTTAACGATTTCTGTTTTAGATGTCATTATTGAAGGAACTTTATGTTTGGTAATAAATTTAAATGTATTTACAACCTCGCATTATAGTCTCAAATTAAAATTATTTATGAACCAACTCAGCCATGCATTTAAAAATTACACAATGTTTTGTAAAAAAAAGTGCAACCAACAAAAAGATTTTTTGATTTGACATTGACAATTAATAAATTGCCTGACATTGACATGAGAGAGTCGCCAAAGTTGTCAGATAAAAAACAGTAGATCAGTTTCGGAAACAAATATAATACTTACATCTATCCAGTAAAGTTGTAGGTAAATACTGAAAACTAGATTTTTGTGAACTGTGGACTCAAAAAAATAATCAGTTGTTCCATACATTTTGGTTGAGCACGTACTGAATAATTATCTATTTCATTGTGACGTATGCTAAGTCATTAATCAGATTGCAATTAAACTTTGATAAGATGTTGAACGTACGCCCACAAAAGTTTTTTCTGACATAAAAAAAATTGACCGGGCCAGTTGGCGTGGTTGGTAAGACACCTTATCTATCACGACGCCACAGGTCGTGGGTTCGATTACCTCTCAGGACAATTATCTGGCTTTGGGGTCAGATGGCTGTGTGTGGGGAATAATGTCACAGTTTTTTTTTTAAATAATTTATTTACAACAAATATTTACATTAATTTTACAAAATACGAACTATAATATTATATAGAAAATACGAGCGTCGACGAGCAAGATTCCCAACAGGCTGGCAGCGTTCCCTTTATGAATGGCCTATTTATTTAAAAAATACTGTAGATTTACTGAATAAATAATAGAACTAGTAGCACGTGGAAAGAGATGCACGTTGTTTTTTATAGTTTATTTAATGTTTTTAGTCGTAATACCTAGGTCCTACACTAGCGTAAAAAAAAAACATTAGTTATTCTACTGACTACTAGATGGCGCTAGCAAACATAACGTTGACACAAAAGTACCTATTTTTAAGGCGTACGTACGGTACCTACGATTACTATAAATATAAAAAGAAACTTTATTACTCGCTTATATTCTCAATACCGTAGACAAGTCGTTAAATATTTTAAAAAATCAATCTGTCTGTAGTTTAGTGTTGAACAAAATTTTTATTCTAATAAAATACGCTTTATAAGAGAATTATCTTCTTTATCGTGATAAGACTATAATTTACATGTATTCTATACTAATGTCAAATATAAAATTAGAGTTGTATTTTGTATGAGGTATTATGAAGAGGTAACATAAAGTTTGTAAGAGATAATCTCTTAAAATAAAGTTTGTAGCAGATAATCTCTTAAAAAACTACTTATTTGATTTTGCAAATTCAAAGCTACACTACAGATTAAATAAGTTATTACTACAGTTACGGGTACACTATATTCCCGAGTGGCATTGGCTATGTTCGATAATGATACTAGCTGCTTCGGCCCGCATCTACGTTTGCGTTATCTTTGGCACCAATAATTATCCATTAAATTGCGTTAATATGTAATGGTTGAACGTATTTTGATGAATTTTAGTATATAGATTGATTAAAAGTCGGAGTAACACATAGTTTATACTTTTTATTACGTATCTCACGTGGTGCGTACGAAGCCACGGGCAAGAGCTACTTGTTCATAAAACACTTCAAAGGTTTAGATATCATCACCTACGTTTGATGTTGACTATGCTATGTGAAGATAAAAGAATCGGCTAAACTTAAACTAAAAGTTAAAAAATGTCTTCTATGTCAAAATGCATCAATTATATCAAATTATTATTATTGATAATAATATATAATGTTAATTGTTAATTTATCGAAAAAAATGTAATTTTCAATTAACTCCTTTGTATTATACAAAATAATGCTAATTCAGTGATAATAATTCAATTCAATTCATAAAAGTATGCAATTTTTCATAAATGTTTCATTATGACGTTATCACGTAAAACTATCGTCCGTAAACCAACTTTACAGACAACCAATTTTTTAAGCAATGAATAAGATCAAATAGCGTTTAAGAGTGAAGATTTTTTAAAATAACTGTTTTAATAATTTATTTGGAGTTAACTAGCTTTTATTAAGTAAGGCCGTATTTGTCTAATGTTAAATAATATCAATCATTACATCATACATATTATTATGTACCTAGTAATCACAATTGTAAGTTTAAAAAATATCGATAGCTCGTTATCGATAACATCAAACTGTTTTTTCTGTGGTAAAAAAACGTTAGGTATTGGTTAAGCACTGATGCTTGTACCATTTGTAGGTAGGAAATAGATGTTTGCCAAAATTACGGAACATCTGTTATACTAAATTTAATTTTTGATTTGATTGATACGCCTTCTTGATTCTAAATATCATGCAGAAGGCACACGTACTGATAATGAATTTGGGTTGCCTAATACCTCTGATAGATGGCGTCGTCATCAGATCAGGCTCGTTATAATACTTTTTGGTGAACGATGCCTCCTTTCTTACAAGGAAAGATTTTGATTTAAAATTTAAAAAGTTATGTCTCTGTGACGTTGCGGACTCTACATAAAATTTATTGAGAATAATATATTTAAAAAATACGCTGCATAAAATTAATAACAAGTATTCAGAAGAAAGTAGGATACACAGGATTGTGCCGGCCGGCGAAGATCTCCCACGGCCTGTGACGTGACTTCCCTCTTGAAGGGATTGCAGGTGTACCTCAAGGATTTAAAGGTACGTGGGCCTTCGTTCTTTCTCCGCACCGATATTTAGCATTTGAGGGTGTATCGGTCCAATCTTCATTTTCGAGTAAACCGCGATCTACCATAATTTTAGTCATTTTTAATAAACATAAATTTTACATCCGGAATTGGCTATTTACACGCCAACTATCCAGGTATTCTACTGAGTACTAGATGGCGCTAGCCTATGGATAATACAATCGTGAATTATATTATGTATCAAAATACCTTGTATAATTTTCTTTAATATCGTAAAAAAAAATATCGGTATCTTCTCGGCAACAAATAGCGTAAATTAACCACTAAATAACAATGTAAGGATTTAAGATGCATTATGAGTATAAACCTACAAATATTTCTAACTATTTAATTTTTTCCAGATTTAACTGTAGTCGTTTGTCATGATTTTGGTTCATTGGCTCAAAGATCAGATAAAAGTAGGTACCTAGGTATAGTATAAATTAAATTCTGTATGGCTTTGACAAACAAACAATCTTATAGGTAAATGACCATCTTAAAAAAACACAGTAGTATAAACTTATCAACTATTAAGGATAAAAACGAGAATAGAAGATACTATGAGGTTTGTAAAACAGTATCAGCTAAAACATCTTTTGCAAAAAGGTTTTATAACTTCAGATCAGGAAGACTATACAACAAAAACAACTCTATATCTAAACTCCTTAAAATTTAATGTAGAAATAAAATTACAGACTGGCTTTTGGAATTAGACTATCATGGGATAGAAAAATTCATATTATTCTAGGCCCACTAGTCTTTGTATATTTGTCATAGGAAGGTAGAATGTATATTTATTTATATCTGTATATATATATATTTAACACACACACGCACTCACACACACTTACCAACTTCAGCGGTATGTTCCACGCAGCCCCGGATCTGGGGGGGCAAAGCGGGGCACCTGCCCCGGGCGGCAATTTGAAGGGGCGCCAAATTTACGATTGAAAAAAAAAGGTTTATTAAAGTACCTACCTATTATTTAGGATGCGTCATAAGTACCTACTATCGATAGTTAATTTGATTTTGAAACGCAGCCCGAGTTATTTTCGAACGCACGCATAGTGTATGTTATATAGATAATCCCAATTACTATAAAAAAGAAATTAAACACATGTTAAAAATATCTACAAAGTTAACAGACCAAAAACATGAAAATTTCAGATTTATCTCTATCTAATCTATTTTACTCTAGCTTTTCAAAAATCGCAAAAAAATATTTATGGATTTTTATTTTCTCGGTTGCAAAAATCTCACCTTGTCGTATTATTTTGTAAGTATTTTGAAATCATTAAATTCAATCGCTGCTAGAAAAGGCGCCAATATCAAGTATTTGCCCCGGTTCGAAAAAATCGTAGATCCGGGGCTGGTGCCACGGTTAATCTGTGACACTAATAAAACGGGTGAAAGCAGTTTTCATAGGTCGAAAACCACAGTTAAATTGTATCCTGTACAAAAGGTCGCGAGACGTCGTAAAGCTGATGAAGCAAAACATCGTGAGGAAAAAACCATATAACGGCCTAGTGTAGTAGAAGCCCGCCTCACTGGCTACCACCCTTATGTTTGAAATCTGTCGGCAATCATCTACCGGTGTGTTCCGGCAGCTGCACTTAAGAGCTAATTCTCTTCTAGACTGTTGTATTACCACCTTCGGCCACATCATCTTATACAGGGTTATTTTTAAAAACACCGGCATTGCTTCAGGGGGTGGAAGTACTCATCAATATGAACTACTTTACTATGGGACCAACCCTGAAATTACGAAAAAAATATATATGTTTTCATACAAAAGATCAACGAAAAGATCAACCTTGCTCAATCAAAATGTATGAAAAGTTTGATTTTTTTTTCTGTATAGGTACTACAGTGAGATTATAGTATAATATAATAAAGCCTAGTAACATAGTAACAGACAGACCTCTTTGATAGACGGGCCTACCTACATACAAGTTAATCTTATAGGTAAAGGTCACGTTTTTCCAAACAACCTACCTTTGCTTGGTTTCAAGTCTAGTGTAGGTGGATACTATGGAATTACCGATAGAACCCTAGTGTACGTTTCTTATTTTATTGTTGTCCATCCCTAAGGATGTTAAAATAATAAAAGATATTATTGATAACATAATGTATCTACCTATCATATTAGCTTGAAAATCTTCTTGTCTAAAGACAACGAAGACTTGGGTTCGAACCCTACATGAACTTGAGCATTCGGTGAAGGAAACATCGTAGGAAACCATAGCACGGTGGTAGTGTGGTGTGGTGTAGTACCCACCCACCTGGCTGGCTGGCTACCACCCTAAAGTTGAAAATCTGTCTCTTAGCTAAGTCTTCTAGGCTTTGTGTGCTTGCCACCTCCGGCCACATCATCACTTACCATAGTGAGATTGTGGTCAAACACAAAGTAAAGAAAAAAACTTGCGTAACAACATTTGCCATGTGAGGGTACTTACGTACATTGCACTCTTTTTAATTATAATTGAATGTGAGGTATTTAAATTCTTATCCGCTGATTAAACTCATTATTTTTTTAATGCGACGTTCGATCTCATACTTACAATGGTGGTCATATTTATTATACTTTTATATTTTTATCCTGTTATGTCGGACAGTGAAAAAGATGAATTTTGTGCAAATCTTGTGTGTGAGGTCAGTGATAAGCCAGTTTGTGGTATCAGAGAGGATAGAAATGGGTTCAGGATGAGGCTTTTTGATAATCAATGCGAATTATTGAAATATGGGTGTGAAGTGGCTGGAAATATGAGTACGTATCTAAATTTTCTTTGTATTTAAGTCGTTCTTAAGAGAAAGTTAAAGGTTTATTAGGTAAGATGGGCGCAGGCACGGTGGGGCTAGCCAGGGAGCGCTTGCCCCACCCTGAGCCCCACCCTGGCTGGCTCGTGCAGACCTTTTGTATTAATTTCTCGATAAACAAAAATATTCGGTAGTTGAAAAAGCCACTCCAGAACGTGGCTGAAGTCACCTGTTTTCATTGTGTCCATAAAAAAAGAAGCAAAAAAATTATACAATAGACACCCCACCCTAAATCAAAACCTAGCTAAGCCCATGGGCAAGGCAAGAGCAACACCAAGTACCTACCAGTGTGTTTGGCAATTCTCCTGGTTATAATTTTCATAGGCGACCGCGACCGATGACTACTTAATATCAGGTGGACTGTCTGCCTACTTTCCAGCCTTCGATACCATATATTTAAATCCATCTATACCTACATAAATATCTACTTATATTAAATCTGTAGAAACAGCGTATCTCTACTTTTTTTTTTTACCAAAACTGAAGTGTGTACCTATGATGTAGGATGTGTCACAAAGAGACCATTTTTGATTTTCATGGGGTTTTCAAGGTTAATTAAGGTTGGTTTGGCGCTGTGTAAAGCCTATTGCTTTATTTCATCGAAATTGGCTAACGGGAAAAAAAGATAAAATATAGACATTTTATAAAGTTGGCGCGAACGAAGCCGCCGGCGAAAAGCTAGTGTAAAATATATTTCATTTAGTATCATCGCAAAACACACGTAGTATCGACTAAATTTCAATTTGAATCGCCATTCAACTAATTCTACTATATGCAAAGGAATTTATATTGTGAATTGATGCATGAGAAATAAATGCAGCCAAATTATGAATTCGCCAAGCGGTTTCACTAGATCCCCTGTGTGTGCTTCACAAAGCAACCACAGTGAGTTCATTTATTGACTGAATTAACATTACATTTACAGGGAAACCAGATACAGTTTAATTAAAAAGATAGTTATATATCGCTAGTATTAAAATGGGATAGATCTGTTATGAAGCCTTCATGAAGGATTATTTTTGCTTGTAATAAATAGGTACAAGAGACTATCGTGTTTTATATCGGGCGAGCAATTATTAAATGTGTTTACAGGTATTATGAAGCTAAGAAAGGAGTACCCTTCTTACTCTTAACTCACCCTTTGATTATTTATATGTCTAGATGGATAGTCGCGCTACTGTAGAACTAAAGCAAACAGGCCAACATAATTATGCTGGTGTGCGTGAAATTTACGTCTTACGCTCGCCCTGCGACATACTGTTTGTCCTAGTGTGCGTGATTTAAGAGCCAACAGTTGGATGCAATTTTTCGATGCATTCACAGTTTCGACTGTCTATCTAGACATTATATAAATCAAAGACCTCACCCTGAAAAGTCTTAAATGATTATTTATAGGTATTTTCAGACAGTTTTATATCCCAGAATATTACATACCTAAATACGAAATTCTATTATATTCAGCCTCGGTTTTGACGACTGTTTTTACAACTATATTTGACCACAATCTCTCTATGGGAAGTGATGATGTGGCCGAAGGTAGTAAGCACATAAAGCCTAGAAAACACTGGCTCTCATGTGCAGCTGCCGGAACACACCGGTAGAGCTTGGCGATTTTCAACTTGACTGTGGTAGCCAAACTACCGCATTGTAAGATTCGAACCCACGGCATTCGACGGTATTAGCACTGAGCTGTCATCGCCTTATCTTAAAAAAAATCAAATATTTATTTCAGTAACTTAACTTCTACAATAACAATAGTCTCTATTGGGGACTCCTTTTAAGTATGAGAAATACCTGTGCCAGGAGGCCCCGCTCTTCCATATCTAGTACAGTAATTATATAAGAGTAGTTATGTTAACATTTCAGTTCAGTTAATTTTACAGAATTAATCATTTTAATAGTATGAGAAAAAAATATATATATAAAAAAGGGTGTGGTTGCCATTTTGTAGCCGTACGTTTATTGGGATCTTCTATATAAATACATTAATAGGCATTAATAAGTTTATTTGAAAAAAAAAGGAAAACAGTACTTAGTTATATAACGCAAACACAATTAATAAATTATATTAAACTAGCTATTCTATCTCCAAAACTGAATGAATTATAAATTATATGTAAAACTACCACTAACATCCTGGGACATTCCTCACACATGAAGCTGTCTGATCCCTAAATATTTCAATGAAGGTTTTGATCTCCAACTAAGCATAGCTTTTAATATGTAAACAGGATAAAACTGATACATACTTTTACTACTGTAATGGACAAACAGACATTTTCATGCACACACATGTATATATCGAACCCACTACCTGTGGCGTGAAATGCTACCTATCTATCTTACCAACCACGCCAACCGACCCGTCCAATATCGATGACTCAAAAATTATTAATACTTCAACCATATACAGATCCTTTAGGAAATATTGATATCAGTATATAACCCTGCATAATGTTAGGTACATTATGTATTATGCTGTAGGTATAGTGTACTTACATGTAAATGAAAAATGAAAATATTTTTTATTCAAATAGGCCTTCACAAGCACTTCTTATGAATAGTGTCACTCTAACGCTCGGTTCGGAAGGTTGCTTTTACTGAGAAGAGTCGGCAAGAAACTCTGCAATTACTCTTTTCAAAACCAACCTAGATTTATATTTAATTATTTACAATTAATGTATAAAATACAAATTATGATATATAGAAAACATCCTCAAAGCCCTCGCTGCTGTCGATAGGCACGGTTCCCAACAGGCTGGCAGCGTTCCCTTTTTGGATGGCCAAGCTTATGCGTTATTTAATTATTATTATTTTGTTTATTTTTTTGTAGTCTAACAGAACCAGTGATGCGACAGAAATATCTCGGTCTAATAGATAATAGACAATCGATTTTAGCAGGGTCCTCATGTAGATGCTAAAATATAATATACACTATACTGTGGGGTATAATGGCCAAATTCCAAAAATATAGTCGAATCGAGTGTTATGTGGCATTACAAACTTGTAACTATGGGTATATATAATCTGTGGGCGTACGTTATAGATATTTTAGTTGAATATAGAATATGTATAATATCCTTCGTATGTTAAAACAAATTTCTGGTGAAAAACTACCTATTGTACTTATTCTAGTACTTTCTGTAAAGTTTTATCGATTCATCTAAAAGTCTCTTTTGCGATTGTAATGATAATCATCATACACTACATAAACTGAACATTGAATAAAGGCTATATTGTACTAATAAATTATACAGAAGTAAAGATAAAGTAGTTCCATCATAACTTAAATTATTACTACCTACAAGAGTCAAAAGGCTAAATAGGCAAAAGTAAATTTCCGATATTCCAATTTTTATCTTTCATGATAAAAATTGATTGATTTGATTTATCATTTAAAATATAAAAAGAATGAATTTTGGAAACACAATTAAGTATATATTGATAATATTGGGCAATATACTAATTTCGTTAATTTTTGTATTAAGTTAGAAATTAGAAACATGTTATCACCTCACATGGCAAAATTAAAAGTTAGCACATTCAAGATGATAATGATGTCCAAGAGGTTCAGACACTATGATAAATGTAAACCAGCTATAAAATAAATTTACTCCTGATCAAAGACCTTTACAGTAGTATAGTGAGTATCCTACCACCCTGATATAGTTTCCTCACGATATTTTCCATTACCCAAAGCTCATTGTAGAATTCGAACCCACGACCTTCGTTATGGCATTCGGATATCACTAACACTGAATTTATTATAGCTATTTATATTATCGTATCAAGTACGCGACTCGTACTAATTAATTAATTTATTTCTTTCTAATTTCAATATCATCAAGCATAAAGCAGAGTCCTTTATTTTCAGTATAACTTGGCAACCCTGTGCATGATTCACCTGCCAGTTACAAAAAAAGTTGATAAATTAAAAGCCCTGCGGCTGACCCCGCATCAAAGAGATGTGTCGATAGACATAGTTACATAATAACGTATGGAGCTTTCATTTCAGTGCATTCCCTTGATTGAGATTGATCCGTTCATTTTAGGGTTGGGAAATACTTAATTGGTGTCTGAGCTGGCTCCCCCTGGTGGTGTCATATTAGCTCTCCCTGCTGGGGGATTGTGAGTGGTCAGTAGTAAACTTAATTAGTGAATGTTTTTGAAAATATACCGTTGGATATAAACTTGCATTGTTTTAATTCTTACCTAACTAAGAAGAATCCTTGTATTACAACCTCTTTTTATAGATGAAAGATTAATTTTTCATCTCTTTGTTGCTGAGTCGGCGTCCATACCAAAAAAAAATGGCGCCGCATTAGCAACCGCGTCTTATTATGCCTAAAAATAAAGTATTAAAACCTAAACATAACCAAAATCTTAACGATCATAATATGAAATCATTAGATGATATTTAATAACAATATATTAACTAAAACGTATTATTTAATTTTAGCTAAACCCTTAGATTACTTATTACAAAGCTATTAGCACTTATAAAACGTTTAACCATAAATAAGCGACATTTTCTTTGTTGCAAGTTACAAAGGGCCGACAATAAGTACCTGGATTAATGACTAATAATGTGAAACTATATTTAGCAGCAGACTTATCGATTATTTTGTAAACGTGTGACTTCTTTCGTAGAACGGCTAGAAACATAATGAATTGATAGCTCAGTGGTAGTGATGTCTAATACTGCGGGAAAGGTTCTTGGTTCAAATCCTACAATAAACAAGCTTTTGGTGAAGGAAAACATCGTGATGAAACCATATCTCGGTAGTAGGGTACCTAAGTTAGTACCTAGGGTTTAATAAGTAGTACCCGCTCGGGTGACTATTAACCACATTTATGTTGAAAATCTGTCACCAAATAACGTTAGTGTATTCCTGCAGTACTTGAGAGCTAATTATCTAGGCTGTTTGTACGTACCACCTTAGACACATTGTGGCACAAGCCATAATTAAAAAAATAATAATATTAAAAACTTTGTATTGTGTCTTTAGTAAAAGATTCCATCAAAATGGCAGCTTTTTTTTTTTTTTTTTGAGCAGGAACAGAAAGGTGGTGGTTCCAGGGGACCTTCTTCCACCGTTACGCGGACTTTTGCGGTGAGCGCTGAGGGCTCTCAACCGCTACTTAAAACTAAATAAATTTAGGGCAACGGTAGCCTGAGGGTGCCCCCTGTGGGGCTCGACCTCGGCTCAGGACGTTGCCTGGGGAATGAGGGAGGACTTAGCATGCAAATATATTATTTGGGGATCAGTCGGATTGCTAATATGCAGCTCGGGCCGCTTAATCGGGACGAGACTGGGAAGGACGTCGCGACGGTCCTCGCCGGCGAGGACGAAATCTAGGTTGACGATTTCGCATCTGTATTTGTTTGCGGGCTTCTTCGGCCTCGATCTGCGCTAAAAATGGCAGCGTGTCAATAAATTAGTGGAGATAAGAGCTATACTTACTTAACAATTTTTATTTTTCTTAAATTTAGAACAACTTGTGTCTACTTAGAATGAGAGAGAGAATGAGATACTAGGTATATTTTTAACCGACTTCAAGAAAAAAGGAGGAGGTTCTCAATTCGGTTGTATATTATTTTTTTTTCAACAAGTGGATGAACGAGTTTTCTTCTTTTTTTTAATTGAAGATTTATATGCATGATAAACCGGTGGTAGAGTTAATTTGTAACGTATATTATGTGCTCTAGCAGTACATTGAGTGTATAGAATCGACGTTAGTAAACACATAGGTACTATCGAGTTCGCGTTTACGATATTTCTCTATCTAGGAATTAGCACAGCGCCTCTCGCGGATTACTCATGGAACTAATTTCCCCAAACAAAATTTTAGGTAACGCAAAATTAGGGCACTAAGCTTTGTTTTAAAAAAATAGTTTTAAGTTACAACAGTTTTTTCTTTTTTTTTTAACTAAGAAGGTGCAAGGTGGACTCCTCCATTTAATAGGGAAGATCTTCCGCTAGGCTAAGTTATAGTGCCTGGGGACCGCGGTCCAACTTTAGTTGTTGGAATCTTGTCTATATATCCTAGCTAGAAGAACTTTATTAGCGCGAAGTGTTGATAGATGTCGCTACAGAACTAATAAGAACCATTATTCGAATTTACAGCATACGGATTAATAAACTTGGAGTATTGCAAGAAGTCATTTACATCTGAAGCTGATTTTATAAAGACACATTCAGAAGCAGCTATTGAATGCCCCGAATATGATTGCTCTTATCCAACTGATTCTAAAACGGTATGCGGTATCAGACGAGATGGAAAAGGATTTCGAATTAGATTATTTCAAACAAAATGTCAGCTTTGGAAATATAATTGCGAAAATAATATGCAATTTAATACAACTGATTTTCATATTTGTAATGGACTCAATCTACCTGAAGAAATTAATGAAAATGAAAAGCCTATTGAAAAAACTAATATCAATGCAAATATAAAAAAGCTGAAGAATTTATTTGTCATAGAAAGTTCTGTTTTCAACATAAATAATAATATAAATGACACAATTGATAATTTCTTTGCTGCAACACATGTTTTGGATTTACCTATGGCTGACGTAAGAGACTCCATGAATGAGGTAGGGAGACGAATGCTGTTGAAGATAGCTGGTCCCGTGAAAGTCTTTAAGCCATGGATTACCATTCCGAAGAATATCACCGATGATCACTTTCATAGGCCAACACTTTCTTCCTGTTATCATAAGTGTCCAATGGTGAGTAAATTATCAATCATTATCATCTTCATCGTCGGTTCTATCCCCACTACTGAGGAGATTCCTCTAAAAACATTAACAATAATGCCCAAGTACTCCAACTCAGATTTCCTACTGAAAGTTTTGAAGTGAATGTGAGTTTTTAACTTCGAGATACTGAACCAGGAATTTGAACCTGCACCTCGAATTCCACTAACCTACCGTATATGTTAAATTCCATTTCATGTTTTACATTGTCTTTGTGATTATGATAATTGGCTAGAAAATGCTTTTTAAGTATTCTCAAGTATAGAACCAATTGATTTGACATTTATATGCAGAAACATAAACTAGATGCATAGTTCATGTGGAAGAAATGTCAGAATTGATTATGTTTGTTACCCTCACCCCTGATATTCTGGCATAATAGCCTGAACGACCCAATGGGTACCTAATCTGTTTAAGGGTATAAACATAAAGATGGTCAAATAACACATGAAACTGGATCAACTTTTATTCAACGTCTTTTTGATTTACGAAACTATATATTGACATTACTAAAATCGCCTTTTCATGGTCACGTAACATTAATGTTTATGGACAAATTGATCAGTTTTTAATGTTATGTGACCATCTTTTAGTCGACTAAATAATCTTTACTAATTAATAATACAATAATAATTCTAAGATAAGATAGATAGATAATAAGAGTTCGTCCCGTAATAAAAGTTCTTCAGCATTCATAATAATAATGTATCCTGCGACATTCCTCACGTCTGATTCCAAGGAGAGCTTGTGCTATGGAAACCAGATTTTTGTTGATAATAATATGATTATCATAAAATTAACCTATGACAAATGTAAAAAAAGGAATAAAAATCGAAAACCCGATGATGACTATTTTATCATATAATTAAAACCATTTTTATAAACACCTTTGTCTGTTTCTATAATGTATTTTTTTATAATTTCTCACCAATATTTATATTCTTTCTTTTTTTACCCTCTAAAGAAATGTCCAGACACATATGCACCTGTGTGTGGAGTACCGGGCATCGTGGCGCGGGAGCCCTCTCTGATGTTCAAGAACCACTGCTTCATGGATGTGGCACAGTGCAAGATGCACTGGGAGGACAAGAGTGACACTGCTCTCAGTTCATGTAAGTATGATCACATATCAGGCCCGAATATTGTAGAACGAGAAACAAAACATGTAGAGAAGGAATCATGTTAATCTAAAATAAGCCGTATGTTCCAGGTTGAGGTTTAAAATTCAATTGACTTTCCGTAAAACGGACCTAAGATCTATTTAAAGTCTAAAATAACTTAATTAACTTACGTATAGGTGCAGTCGTGAGTCGTGATATTTTATTTCTATGGATAGACTTTTGTTTGCCTACAACCTTACCATGATAAGTAATGTGGTCCATTGTGGTAAGCATAAAATGCCTAGAAGGGGACTTGCTCTCAAGTGCAGCTAACATAACACACCGGTAGATGCTTGAAGAGCATTTGATAAAGCATTAAAAAAATATAGAGACTTTTAAAACCATGAATAACGGAATTCTCGTCATACATAATTTCAATAAGAATCATGTAGGTACTTTTGTATATAAAGTCAAAGTCCTTATATTTCTAAGTCAAAGTCAAAGTCAAAGCCATTTATTCAGTTATCTGACAAAAAAATATATATTTCAAAACAATAAAGGTATATAAACACATAAAAAAAACAACAATAAAAAATAGACAAGTTAAAATTTCAACAAGTAATTATTATAATAAATAGAGAAGCTATTGGGTTTCGTATGAGTATGAACAAAGTGCACTTGGGTAAGTTGCAGCTACTTCCAGACATCTCTATCTTCAATATAATGAGCTTGTAATAAGCTTTTCCTTTCAAAACTTTATTTATGTACTTACGAGTAGGTTAGATTTTAATTTTGTAGTCAGCTCTTTTAGTTCACCAAAGTAAACAAAAAATAAGATATTTTATTATTAAAGCTTACACAATTTTCCAAGAAATTACTTACTTAGTTTAGCTAATCTAAAATACGGAACAACTAATTAATCTTTTTGTCTTGTATTGATATAAAAACAGTTTCAATAATTGCTGTAGCTCCCCACAGTAAAATGTCATAAGATAAAACCACGAAAATATGCAAAATAAATTAATTTGCCTTGTCCTTCGTCATTTAGTTTTTCTAACAGCAAAAACATAAAAACGTGACCCAGCAATATGTGTTTCATATTTCCAGGATTTTATTAAAAATGTTGCATTCTCGTGTATTGATTGCTTCATATTAAAATCTTTTTGCCGTGCCCAGTTCATATTTGTTTTGATTCCATTCCAGGAACTCTGGAAATGATTAATTCTACGAACCCTTTGCAATTCGTTTATACAGACGAAGCTAACAGTAATAATTTTATGATATTTAGATAAAATGCGACGTAAAACGACTACGTGAACTACCTAGTTGCCTAAAATCAGTAGCTTAAAATCATCAAGAAATAAATAAGGGTTCTAATGAATGAATGAATGAATGAATGAATGAATGAATGAATGAATGAATGAATGAATGAATGAATGAATGCATGAATGAATGAATGAATGAATGAATGAAAACATCGTATTTTTATTAGTTTTCTTTCCACTGCGATTTTCATTACATTGTTAGGTACGTTAGAGAAAAACCGGCCAAGTGCGAGACGGACTCGCGCACCGAGGGTTCCGTACAAACTTCGTCCATTGTTCGTCCATCAAGGGAAATGCACAATTTTATTTTTATTTACATATTTACAATTATAGAAAACATCCTCAAAGCCCTCGCTGCTGTCGATAGGCAAGGTTCCCAACAGGCTGGCAGCGTTCCCTTTTTGGATGGCCAAGCTTATGCGTTGGCGGAAAAAGCTCCCAGCCCGTCGGTCTCCCGAAGCCTCGATGAGCTTGGATGATAAAATCCGAGCAAATCGGCGAGCCTCGAACCCCCATGGACCCATGGTTTCAACTGCGAATGGCATGAACGAAAAATTAGAACCAATTTTATTTATTTACCTTATTTGAGGTTGGTGCCAATTAAGCTAGACCTCTAATTTGTATGAGCGCCGATACAACTCAGAGGTCTTTATTAATTGGCGTCACTATGTATGTATGGGGACACCCTTTAATTTTCAACTTTTTTAATTTTTTAGAATTTTTCCTTTATTTGTGCTGTAAGACCTTGCTTTTTGCATTTTTTTTATTTATATATTTGAGTTGATTGAATGAAAGGTAAATTGCGGTTTACGATTTATGATGTACTTATTAAAAAAAACTACTTTCTAGATCTCGTTCAAACCAATTTTCGGTGGAAGTTTGCATGGTAATGTACATCATATATTTTTTTTAGTTTTATCATTCTCTTATTTTAGAAGTTACAGGGGGGGGGACACACATTTTACCACTTTGGATGTGTCTCTCGCGCAAACTATTTAGTTTAGAAAAAAATGATGTTAGAAACCTCAATATCATTTTTAAAGACCTATCCATAGACATCCCACACTTATGGGTTGGATGAAAAAAACAATTTTGAGTTTCAGTTCTAAGTAAATTAACCCCTAAATTTATTGCTTTTTTTGTTCTATTTTTGTGTGAAAATCTTAATGCGGTTCACAGAATACATCTACTTACCAAGTTTCAACAGTATAGCTCTTATAGTTTAGGAAAAAAGTGGCTGTGACATACGGACGGACAGACAGACAGACATGACGAATCTATAAGGGTTCCGTTATTTGCCATTTGGCTACGGAACCCTAAAAATACTTGCATAGAAAATATTGAAAATATATTTGCTGCAATAAATATTCTAAGCACTTGTCTTTGTTTGTAGAATGGTTCGATGGTAATAGAAGTTTATTGGAAAATATTTACAATGATGTTTTGCAGTTTCACGTTGCTTTCAAATTGTAATATACCTATGAGAAAACAAATTACGCTTGACATTATTCATGTTATTTACATTCGAATTAGTTGTAAAAAAAAATCGCTTTATTACATGGTCATAATGAGCCCGGATTATCCGGTCGGGAGTGATCGAAGACACAATCTTCCTACAGAACATTTGGAACAGTACCTTATAACAAAATGTTAAAATAATTGTTAATATCATTATTTTATCGCCGATATCGATTGTTTTTGAATGAGTCATTGCTTAATTGTATGCTGATTGAAAATAAATATTAATCTAAAACTAACCTTTTATTATTAATTAGCTTTTTCGCGCGGTTTCACCTGCGTTCTCGGAATAAAATATAACCCATGTTTCTCAGGGATAATGTAGCATTCTAATGGTGAAAGAATTTTTGAAATCGGTCCAGTCGTTTTTGAGTTTATTCGTTACAAACATACAAATCTTTCCTCTTTATAATATTAGTATTTTTCGTGCATATTTGCATGCATATTTTAGCATTCTATGTTGCATATAATCCGGTCTCTATACATATATAATAAATCTGTAAAACCAACATGTCTGTTATATTTTTACCAAAACTGCAACGAAGTGTGGGCTATGTAGAAATGTCAAATATTGCTATTTTTACATCTACCGAGAAATTGATTACATGTATTATGATGCGACCAGCGAATCAGCTATTTATACAGTTTAGTCGAGTAGGAACTGAACTTTTGTATCTCTTACTATTATGTGTATGGATTATTACTTTTTAACCCTGAAAGTTTAGCTAAACAACATTCATCTCCCAAGGCCTCCAATTTCAAGCGTATCACTATTAAACATTTCATACATACGGTTTATATGTACTATAATATCTAGTGCTTCAATCAAACTCAAACTCATTAATTCAGTTTAGGCCCTAATAAGGCACTTATGAACGTTACAATTAAATTGATTCTATCACCGGTTCGGAATACACTTGGACTGAGAAGACTCCGGCAAGAAACTCAGCAAAGCATATCATCATTGATAGGCAATTATTGCATAAGAACCATATATATCGAGTGACCCACCGGCCCGGTCGTTGCACCTATCTTGGCAACTCAAGTATTCTTGCTTTGCTGGGCCGGCCGTTATGTGGCGTCGCGTTTCTTTAATTTTTAATAAAGGTATTATGCATCGATTCCTATATACGCTGGATAATTTTGTTACGTTATATGTTGTTTTCTTGGATATTAACTGGAAAATAAAATTAATTAAAAAAATGTATGGTAAGTACGTATAGCCTAGAATGCTTACAAAACACAACGGCAATTGATTGGCGACAAATTTTCAACATGAAGGTGTTAGCCAGTCTGGCGAGCATTATCAAATGCTCTACCAACACGCAAATATAAACCAAAAGATTTACTGTTTCTTACTATATATGTGTCTGTGATGGTCACAATCTCCCCATGATAAGTGATGATGCCAGAAGGTAGTAAGCACACAAAGCCTAGAAGGAACTGGCAAATGCAGCTGCTATAACACACCGGTAGGATCTTGCCGACAGATTTTCATCTTGAGGGTGGTAGCCAGCCAGCGGGTACTTCAATATACCCTACCTCTACCTCCGTGCTATGGTTTCCTAACGATATTTTCTTTCAATGAAACCTCAAGCTCTTTCTAGGATTCAAACCCACCTACCTGTGTATTCCTTTGCGTGCTCACCACCTTCGGCCACATCATCATTACTATGGTGAGATTGTCATCAAACACAAGCATATACAAAGAAAAAAAAAAGAAATTAAATTACGTTATACAGCAGATTAATTATCTTGTTTACGTTGGAGCTCTCGGTTATAAGGCTTCGTAGACTTCATCAGAGAAGCTTAACGATGTTCAAAAAGGCTATTTCTTACCAGAAGTTGATTACATAAAATAAACAGTTTTAATAAAACATGTAACCTTTCGGAGTTTCTTAGCGGTCCTTTTTAGTTGAAGGCTGACTTCTGAACTTCAGTGGTTTTGACGTTCTAAAGTGGTTGGGCCTAGAAATACTTTTGATAATGGCTTTGATTTTGACTTTGAATTTTTAACATGTTCAGAGAATGGGCTAAACTTGATTCCCCTACCTCCCCTACGTGCGCAAACGGTCGATCGCGAAAGCTTTTCGAGTCGATCGCCAGCAATATACCTATTATAGTACTCATTCTTAAACTTGATACGACTGTTTTTTTTTAGTAAATACCTACATAGTAGTTTAGTCGAACCCTTGCATTAAAAATATTTTCTGTTGGATCGCAGACACTATAAGTTTGAGTACCCCTGCCCTACGTTTATGTACTTAGGTGGTAAAAATAATTTAAAGGCTAGTGGCATTACTAATAAAATACTATATATCCTACTGATTAAGTGGTCACGTAAATAACGTCCCATTGTTTGATAATAACAGAGAAGTGGTCGATAAATAAATGACAACTTAAACAGTGTTTTAGTCAAATTGAGCTTTATTAGTGAGGGTCATATTTTCATATTTTCAAGTTCATAACTCAGGTGAAGTCATCAGAAAAATAAACCCTCTCATCCGATTATCACCGAAAAAGTAACCGAAGTGTATGTGAAATGTACATAAGCATTGTCACAGGCTAAAAGGGATTTTACCAATTCCTGGCTACTGAACCAAGAATTGAATCCGGTAGATAGAAATAGACAAATGATAAAAACAATATACCTATATACGTATACTAGTTAATCTACAAACATATTAATACACAGACAGACAATCATTGACTATTATATTAGAACGCATTACTTAGAGAGCATACAGAGTTCTCGTAGCATAAACCGTAGTTAAACCGTAGCACAATCGTAGCTGAATCGTAGCAGCTTGCGTAGCAGTTACTCAATACTCATTTTTTATTGCAATATGTAATAATGTATGGAAAATAGGATGACATATTATTATCCAAATAAACCCAATTTAGTAGCACTTTTATAGGAAGGAAGACTGACATATCCATTGCAATATTACTATACATTTATAATACAGTTAAATATTAATTAAATTCCGTGAATGAGCTACGTGCTTCAAAATTAGAACACAATTTTGTAAATTACCTTTTTATTTTATTATTTGCATAGTTTACATATCAATTGATTAAATATATATCGTTATCATTTATAACTTTTTTTATTATTATGTAGTGATGTTATGTGGTGATAGAATATTAAGAACCCAAGGTCGTGGGTTTGAATCTTACAATCCTCTTGGCGAAGTATAATGAAAAAAACACAACTCAGTGGTACGGGACTTTGTATTACCCGTCTGAGTACCTAAAACTAACCCTATGATTATTTTCACCCCCAGCGTACATAGAATCATCGTTCCTCTTCTGCTTGGGCGACGAGCTCAACGGCTTGTACCGGTTCCTCCCTCTCGTGAGGACCTTGCAGCACATGGGCCGACTCAAGAAAAAAGGTCACTTTAGATATAAATTAAAGAACTTGAGATTTTTTAACAATTTGTTGTCCAGGGAGCCAAAATTTATGGGAAAATAAATTATCAATTTTATTTTTTGTTTTAGTTTTTTTTTCTGCTACCTTTCATAACCAATTTACTTACAATAAGTCTCTCTAAAATGGCCGCTCAAGCAATATTGCTAATGCTATTCATTTTTCGAATTCTCGGCAGAACCTACTTCTTTCAATATGTTTTATGTAAATTAGTCACTACAAATATTCACATACACTTCTCATCAGAAATATCGAAACTGTTAACTAATTTAACATAACATTAACTGGCATTATTACTTTTTTGTTTAATGTAAAAAAAAACCATAAAACTCATTCAAAACCAAACTTCACAGGTGTGTCAATTTTTTTGATGAGAAGTGTATATACAATTTAATTCATTAAAATATTTGGTATTGATTAATCTGCCGTAAATTCGAAAAAATGAATTGCATTAGCAATATTGCTCGAGCTTCCTTTTTAGCCCCCAAGGTCATAAAATAGTATAAGTTTTTTATAGGCTTGTGTTTGACCACAAGAAAGGCCCTAAAAAAAAGTGGCAAATTGTTCCGAATCTCAGTTATCTGATGTCGTACATTTACTTTAAAGCTTTACATAAGCATTCCATGTCAAAGCCAAAAACTAAACGCATCATTACGAAAATTCATGAAGTCCATGATAGTATAGGGGTTGAATAGTATTTTTTTCAAACGTAAACAAAAAATATTGAGTATATATGCTAATCCCTACTATTATAAATGCGAATGTATGTTTGTTTCATTGCTTTCTCCCTCATTCACGCAACAACGCAGCAACTGATCAAAGTGATTTTTTTCATAAATAAATAAATATTCTGGGAATGCGGGTGAAACCACGGGGCTAGTAGAGTATAAAAGTCAACGTGACATGGGGATATTGGTGTGTAGTGCTTTTAAATTGGCCTGCCCACTGCTCTTTGACAACGCGTAGGGTTGACAGTAATTGGTTTAACAATAGGTTTGCTCGTTTTATGATACATGGTTTCGTTCTCTACTAGGATCAGGATAGCCGGTTCAGGATTACTTAAAAAATTACTGACTAAAAATATATATATTTTAGGAATTATAGTTGAACCCCTTTATGCTCTCGGGAAAGTTCTCAAACGCAGTTTCCCTGTAAAACGATTCTATTGAAAACTGATTCCGGAAATTGTTCCTATTAAATGTTAGATGCATCTGGCTTTCTCAGAATCTCGTTGGATATTATTAATTAATAAAAAACCTTGAATGTACAGTGATAGGAAAATGCTTATAATAAATTCTACGGTACATGTAAAGGCAAAATATATGTTACATGTATAGCAGTCTATCCTAGGTTTATTATTTAATGTGATGATGTTATGGTTATAGAAATATAATATTAAATATTAAAAAGTCGGTTAAAAAATAATATTAACAACAATTTGTGTAAAGTTTATTCATTTTAAACAAAAATACCGTGCAATCTAAATACAACTTTAATAATTGAGTATAAAAGTTCAATTTTCTATAATCTACAACGGCCTTAATCACTTACCTATTATTTTTGAAGTAAAGAACAGTCATGCATACTCGCATTCCACAACGCTATAGTACACGTAAAATAATCACACAATAAAATGAGCACTCGCCAAGCAAAAACTTGGATAAGTGTAGACATTTTTAAATGCCAATTTAAGGCAATAATATCTCAGCGGTAGAGTCGTCGGATGCGATTCAAGTCCTACAATGAGCTTGAGCTTTCGGTTAAGGAAAATATTTTAAGGAAACCATAGCACGGTGGTAAGGTACTTTGTAGTACCCGCCTAGGCTGACTACCACCCTTAAGTTTTAAATCTGTCGCCAAGCACATGGTGTGTTCTTCTTTCTACGTTATGCTTAAAAATACTAGACAATTATTTGATGGCTACAGTTAGATTATTCTAATACTAAGAACCAATTATTAATAAATAAAAAAAAACGATAAATACTAATATTTTTCCCTGTGTACCTTAGTCCACTATGGCATAACCTCATGTACAGGAATTTAACCACCACACACCCTCACACGCACACAAGCGCCCGCGTACCACACCTACACATGCACATTTAAACAAACTGTAGTAAGTTCCAAATAATTCGATTTTTTTTTTGTTTTATTCAATCAATTAACTGGCCTTAGTTGTAATCTACTATATAAAAATAAGTCGGGTTTTCCTTCCTGACGCTATAACTCCAGAACGCACGAACCGATTTCCACGGTTTTGCATTCGTTGGAAAGGTCTCGGGCTCCGTGAGGTTTATAGCAAAGAAAAACATAAGATCCCACGGGAACGTGGGTGAAACCGCGGGGCGGAAAGCTAGTGTATTGTAAAATTTTGCAGAAGTAAAAAACAAATTATGAAAAACGAGGAGTACTGCCTGCTGTCATGCAGTGAGAATTAGTACGGGAGGGTTGAATAACTTTTTTTTCCATTTGCTGCCGAACTCGGTACTCTGTTAATATTTGTTATTTTTTTATTATTTATTTGATATGCTTAAAAACTTAGACCTACACATATGACAACAGTTTCGCCAAACTGCACAACACAGTTTGTTGCCGATAAGAAAACCTACAGAGATAGTTTATGAGCTACATTTAATGCCTGCCTGGCTGGCTATTATCTTGAATCCCCGAAAATCTGTAGTCATGCACCTACTGATGAGTTCCTTGATAACCGGTGGAAAAAAAAATCAAGCGGTTTTTCTTTGTTTTTTTTTCCCTAGGGCACACCTTATTTTTACTATAGCTTCACATTGTAAAGATTGGTTCTAAGATGATTACTACATGTTACAGTTTACCTTAAAGTTTTTTTTTACGAAATTTTGACTCCAAGCATATAAGAAAGGTTGTAAAATAGATCATAGTTCCTACGGTTCTTGTTTGTTATGTAATAAATATCTACATAAATAACTTCTACATAATGTTATATACAAGTATATATTCACACAGGATGCAGTAATTGAGGAGAGATATAAAATCAAAGGATCAAAGGTGTGTCGTAGACGTCGTAGCTGTTACAGAAATACGTAGACGGTTCGTAGCTGGCTCTACGGCATTTTTTAAAATTCATCGGTGAATATAGGTATTTTCGATTGGTATAGTCTGCATCTGACATGACGCATTGAAATTTTAACCGAAACAAAATTACATTCTGTCTATCACGAAATATTTCACCTATTATTTTTCAACCATTGTTTCAAAAGGGATTAAATTTTAACTTTTAGAATGAAAATGTTCACGATGAATCAATTAACGTAGGTACATTTATAGGAACAATATAATATACGAGGTTCCCTCGAAGTACAACTCGACATGTTGATTTACTAATTATACTTTCTTTTTGAATTGTTATTTTACTATTTTCATGTTTATATTTTCTCTTATTGACAGAGTAACAACCAGTTTTTATTTTTTAACAACCTACATTATGTGTTGGAAAACTCGGAAAACAAAAGTGTGCATTCACCAATCATAATTAAAAAAAATAATAATAGTTAGGTATCTACTACTTTAGACCTAGACTGATTTAATAAAATTCCACCCGTACTTTATAAAGTTCTTATTTTTTGCACGCGGAACGTACCAATCAACCAGACGTCGGAGCCTAGGGCCTCGGAGGTAATGGTGTTATCGTTAAAAAACTCCAAGCCTGCATAGGAAAACCACGAGTAACAAGTTACCAGACATCGAGTAACAAAATTACTTTTAGATCTGGTGTGGTGATAAGAAACACGTACCTAAATGATTTTTATAGTAGTATAAATTATGGGTTTGTGTAAATGAGTACTTAGTAACATCAGTAGTATTGACCTTTATAACTACTGTTCGGTTCAATCCCAAAGCTCCATCGTATCTTCAATTCGCTTCGTATTTCATAGTTCTCAACTGCATCTTCTTCGCAACTCTTCTGAATCTCTTCACAAAGCTCATCCCCATGTATCTCACTCTTACACTCAATCTTTTACTGTACAAGCTATTTCTGTATGGAATTCTCTTCGATAGATTCTTGCAAATCATTAGCCACTTCTTATTTTATAGTTTTACACACTTTATTATGTACTATAACTTAGAATATTTTTTTTACTTCCCAATTCTTTATTTCTATGTCTTTAAATAAATAAATAAATATTCTAAGACATTATTCCTCACACACAGCCACCTGACCCCAAACTAAGCAGAGCTTGTGCTTGTGTTATGGAAGCCAGATAACTGATATTTATTTATTGAATGGGATCACCAACAATACACGTACACAACATTAAATTAGACAAATATATACTGAATATATACAGGATGATTTTGTTATCACTGGCAATACTTGCAAGGGTGGAAGTACTCATCAAAATGAACAACTTTTATTATGGGACTAACTGTGAAATCATGAAAATATTATCAGCTGTTCCATACAAAAGTTCAATATCTACTCGACCAAAATGTATGAAGCAACCATATTATTTTACGCGATATCAGAGTTAGCCTTATAATAAAAGTTGTTCACATTGATGAGTACTTCCACCCCTGCAAGTATTGCCAGAGATAACAAAATCAACCTGTATATATATATATAATGATATATTTGATAATACTATTTTTCTTTTGTAAATATATACTTATAGTAGTTGTCCCGTAGTAGTAGTAGTAGTCCCGTGTAGCGGTTTAAAAAATAGATAAGAACCTATTCTCAGACCTACCCGATATGTACACAAAATTTCATAAAAATCGGTTGAGCCGTTTCGGAGGTGTATGGTAACTAATATTGTGACATGAGAATTTTATATATAAGATAATTACACCCAGACTCAGGACAAACAGACATGTTCATGCACACAAATGTCTGTCCTGAGTGGGAATCGAACCCACGACCTGTGGCGTGATAGATAGGGTATCTTACCAATCTTTATTCCTTAATTCTTTGTTTCTCATTTTGTGGATGTTGTTATTATAATTTATTTATCTTCTGTATATTTGTATCGACTACATCTTCACTTAACATGGTAACATTGTAGTTAATCACAACCCTATTTATTCACAGTAAAAATTAGTAATCTCGCTGCTGCCCGCGCGCCATTAAGTAAGTAATAATTTAAATTTACAAATTAAAATTAGTGTATGTTGGAAGCTCGACGTTTCACTCAGATTTTATCATCAAAACATAACGAGGGTTTGAGAGAACAGCTGGTGGGTATTATTTTCCACTAACACATTTACTTGGCCATGTAATGAAGAAACGCTTGCTGGGAACCATTCCCAGAACATTGAGTTTTTGAAGTGAGAACTTCTTTTAGCGCGGTACGCATATTTTTAGATGAGGTAAAACCTCTGGACTCGCGACACCGTTAACGAGACGCAGTTTGACGTTTAGTTTTTTTTTTTTTTCTCCCATTAAAATAATTGCGGCCAGTAATGTCGCTAGTCGCTGTCAGTAGTTTTGGCGCCAAATTTTAATGATAATGATGATGATACAAGAGCTCAATCTCAATCAATTCATAAATAAAATGCAATTCATAACCCAATAACCCTAGTACCCATCTTAAAAAATGTCTAACGCGCTAAAATAAGTTTTCACTTCTGTCGGCACTCCCGGAGGGCATTTTTTTTTATTCTAGTTTGTATTTTGTATTTTTGCTGTAGATAAATCACTATAGGAACATACATTACACTTAAATATTAGAAATCTTATTAACTATCATGATTGAACTAGGATTCTAGCTTATAGCTAATAGTGTATGTGAAGTCACTATCATAACTTTTAGAATTAGACGATCTCTAATTATCATTATTTGATCTCGCATAGAGCTTAAAATCAAATACAATCGATATGATGCACAGTATTCGAAGAAATATATAAAATGTATTTCCTAGATTTTGCTCGCAGCAGATCCCAGAGCTGATTCCTGGAAATATTGCTGGGTATATTGAAACTGAACGCAACCGACCTTTTACTACTATACACACATATACATAAAGCTTGCAGGTTTAGAGTGTGGGTAGCCTTTACAACCGTTATAGAGGAATTAGTTCATAACCAGAGACAATTTTCAAAACAAAATTATTAAAAAAAAAAAAAAAACCTTTATTTCAGACCCATTGATCCATAGACATAACTACCTACTGAATAAAAATAAAATAAAAATAATTACAGCAATTCATCTTAGGTGGCAATATCCACCCATCGTCTATACATTGGTGTCTGTATTTGTATGTAAACTTTTATAAAGCTTTAAAAAATAGAAACCTTCTAACTTCATCAAATTACAGACCTTACGTTAGCCAAGTAAAAAAAGTACTTTATTTAAATTAATATCGCCACAGTAATTTAGCATGAATGAATACATACTGTGTAAGCCCATGACAAAATAAATTAAATCGATATCATCAAACAAAATGTAAATCTGGCTCTAGTAAAATTGCTTTTCATTTTCCTATAAACTAATTTCAATGTGAGTACATCCCTCGTCCGGGCAGAACAGTTGCCGGGCACTCGGTTTATATGTGTGCACTTTCCGAACCTTTGTAGTATGCAATCAATGCAGTAGGTACAACGTGCGTACATTTACATCAATCGCTCCCGTGAGCGTGGCTGCAACCGACACCGAGTTTGCATAGGTATAGAAGCTTACCTATTGAATGCAACGTGATCTCAATTATTTACGGTCTGTTTGATATAATGGTTTATAGGAATTTATTCAAAATAAATAAAATACTGTGGGACAGAAGAGAATGTTGCCAATAATAACCGATAGACTATAATTATAGCTCTTTAATTATAATAGTTGTTCGGATATTTAATTTTATTTTAAACATGGACTCCAACATTTTTGATATAGTGTGACGTCACTGAAAGGTTTACGTAGTCATTTTTTTACCAGATGTTGTGGATGAACTATACTTATGTGAAATGAGTCATAGCCAGCAGTGGATGAAACCTGATAATCATAACTAACCTATTTATTATTACAAACTTTAAACGAATGCACCTTTTCAGATAGAAGGTAAGTCCTCCTAAAAAGTTTGAAAGCTCTTCTCAGAAGTAGGAGTGCTTACTGCCAAAAGTTCAACTAACTGAAATATCTTAGTAAAGTTTCCATCATGCACTTTGAAAGTACAGCTAATGGCTATAAAATAATTGATGAATGGGTGTCGAGGAACAGAATAGGCAATCTATATTTGGACACATCAGTCATAATCTACCGAATGGCGGAGAGTCACAATAAATCCAATATGGCGGACAAAAAGACACATCATACCTTTAAAATGCGATTTTGCTCACTGAGTGAGAAAAACTGATATTAAACTTGTAAATATTTATTATCTCCTAAAGTGTTCTCGCTGCTAAAGTGAAAAGTTATATGTGTTACACGAGAGCAAAGGTTTTTGCATCTCGTGCCTTTGAATCCCTCGCCACACTCAGGATTCAATTTTAGAATCACTCGCTGCGCTCGTGATTCAATCGTTGAATTCTTCGCTTGCTCAGGATTCAAAATCAGGGTCCCAAACGTTAACGGACCTGCAAATCGGCAGCACGAACACATTTGACAGTTGCTACGTTTTCCGACGTCACGCTCGTGAACGTTACGAATACGCAACTTGGTATTGAATTTGGTAGCAGGAACATATTTTGACGTATGGTATCGTCTACTCGCTAGCCAGCTAGCGTCAACCGTCTCGCCGCCATTTTTTCAGTGACAGCGTTTCTTAATGTTATTTTCACGTGTAGTGGTAGGTATTGGTAATTTTTTTTTTTTGTGTGATGATTTAAAAAAAGTGTTATGATTTTTAGTTTATATTTATTATTTATAATCATATTCATTAATTTTGGGAAATCAATCACAACATTCTAAACATTAAATAGGGAAGCCTCGTGTCCTTTTGAAGTGAAACTTCTTTATCGACGTATGGGAGATATTTTTGTAGCAAATCGTCACGTTTTTCGGTTACGCGCCATGTTGCTTTTATTATGTTTTCCCGTATTTTGGAAGGCAAAGGGTTCTAGCTCATACAGCCTAGCCATTTATCTTATTTATCTTCTTAGTTTTGAATTAATGTCTGACATCTTAAAATATAAAGGTATGAAGTTAGCTAGCGAAAAACATTGGTTGCCATCGTCACGTTTTTCGGTTACGCGCCATGTTGCTTTTATTATGTTTTCCCGTATTTTGGAAGGCAAAGGGTTCTAGCTCATACAACCTAGCCATTTATCTTATTTATCTTCTTAGTTTTGAATTAATGTCTGACATCTTAAAATATAAAGGTATGAAGTTAGCTAGCGAAAAACTACTATATTACTAAAAAAAAAAAAAATATTACTATATTACTAAAAAAAAATTTTAATCAGGGACTTTTCAGAAATTTCACTTCTACCATGTGTGACTTGCACACACACACTTTTTTTTTTACTTCTATACGAAAATCAACCATTTTGATTTAACAATATTTTCGTGCAATTTCTTAGTCATATGTATTTTTTTTATTAATTATAAATGTTGGATTACAATCTCACCATGATATAAGTGATGATGTGGCTGTAAGTAGTAAATACACGAAGCCTATAAGGCAACTAGCTCTCAAATGTGACTGCCGAAACACACCAATAGGTGCTTGGTGATAGATTTTCAATTTGAGAGTGCTAGCCAGACATAAAGTAAGTACTACAACGTACCCTACCACTATGCTTTGATTTCTACACTGAAAGATCAAGCTCATTGTAAAGTTCGATTCGAACTCACAACCGGCATTCGAGAGTAATTATATTAAATAGTTTATTATGAAACTTCATAATAATTGTAATAAGATTTGTAATGAAAGATAAAATGTCAATAGCTTAAGCCATTAACACTGCTAAAACAATAACTAAAATTAAGGATCACCGTGTTAATTTCCTTCGGAGTCACAAGACTTCATGTCTTACTATTTGTTACTTCTAAATTCAAACCTTTAAACTTAGATCTCCATGCTAAAAATAAAAATAAATTAAAAAAGTATCTTCGCGCGCTTTTTTTCCTTTTCACAATTTTACCAAATAGACTACGTTCAACAATTTTTATTTCTCGATCAAGAATTGGACTGGAGAAAAAAACAATATACCCGTGAGAATTTTGTTGTTATATTACTTTTTATTTTTATCTAAACATATCAAATATGCAGGTTCTTTATTTTATTTTATGTTTTTGTGAGTAAATATTTTAATTTTGTGTGTTTGTACATAACATTATAATTAAAAATTATTGCTACAAAATTTCTAGACGAATTTAATTAACGTAGCTCGCAAGCTGGGTATCGAGTTGACGATACAACTTCTGTCAAAAATGACACCTACTCGACACGATAACTTTACCAAGGCGATACGCAAGTGGTTCGTGCTCAGGGCTCAGCACTCGCAGCAAAAAACGACTTTGGTCTCTTGTTGCACAAATAACTATTTAAAATATGTATGATTTGTAAGAAGCTTCTAAATGTTTTTTACAGACTGAACAAACAAGTTATAAGTTGATCGACTATTTGCTCGAAAGTTATTTAAGCCTACTTACCGGTGATACTTTTTTTCAAAACAACAATATATATACAATGCATACCACATTGTATATATTATTTTCAGATACATTAAAGTTTGAAGAAAAGAAATTTTATCTTCCACAAAGATTCTTAAAACCTGCGGTAGGTACTTTAAAGTTGTTGTTGTTTTTTTTTGTAGGTTACTGTAAATAACTAAATTCCTTCGTCCTTCTTGACTGGTGCCAGCTAGAAACTCATTAACTCAAGGGTATTTAGGAATCGTAGGAAGTCGGGGCGGGTCGCTATTATTTTTACCTCGGAATCACTGTCGATACCAAAAAGTATAATTATATCATGTAAACAAACAATCCACTAATTGGATGTAGGTAGTGGAGTTTTCCAACTATACGTAAAGGTAAAATAAATATTTGTTGAACAATTAGTACTAAGTCTAAATGCATTAGGTTCAATTTCATTTGAATTGCCAATAGGTAAATAAAATACTTAAACAGTAATCAATATTATTTATATCGTTAAACAAGCTTGAAACATAATTTTATCCTAACTCCGTCATGTTTATATCTTGCGAGGAAATTTTTTAATAGATATCTGCACCATACCATCAAATAGCATGGATTAAAAAAATACTTAAGGGAACGCTGTCAGCCTGTTGAGAACCTTGCCTATCGACAGCAGCGAGGGCTTTGAGGATGTTTTCTATATATTATAGTTTGTATATTAAACAATGATTGTAAATACTTGTTGTAAGTAAATAGCTAGCTTTAACTGTATTTTATAATAATTCTGTTATTTATTTTACATTTTATTTTAGGTCAAGCTTGTTGTAGTTTAACACACACAACACAATGGAAGGCGATCCATCATCGTTACGTCTGTCTGTCTGTTTATTCACTGCCTGCTTTGATTTGGATTTCGATTTTATTTTTTAAAGTAAAATTAAGTCTGTATAAAATGAGTCAGTTCTAACACTTGTCTTGAAAATCGCTGTCCTGAATTTGCTATTTATAACATGGTGGTCCTACATCTCGTACCTACATCAATTATATCGGATGTATACTAACAATAAAAGATCGTGTTACAATAATAGGTTTGTTTATAATAATATCCTTTATTATTGTTACATTTGTTATGTTCGTAATACAAATAAGTAAGTCATAAAGTGTCTGGTCATTTTAAACTATATCTGGAAATTTTAATTTAAAATATGATAATTGTTCTCTATAGAGTAAGTAAAATAACGTGTTTATTAAGGGTTAAGGGGTTTTTTTAAAACATTTTTCACTTTGTCACTAAAATGGTGGTATGATAAATATTTTTTCTAATTTCTCCTTAACCTTTTTTTACCTCTCCATGGGTTGGTTATAATATAATATAATACCCAATATCCAAATAAACAAAATATTTTGCACTTATTTCTACCTACGTATGTATGTCTCGTGAACAGATTATACCAATTAGGGTTGCCGAGTAAAGCGTGAAACCGGGCGTCCTTAGGGCTGACACCGGTTTTACTTTTTTCTGTTTAATTTCTTTGATGCAACAGAAGTTTATTAGGGTTCCAGATATTGTTTGGTGTATTTGTAATGTATTAGTACCTACATACTTTTATAATTATTATGTAGGTAGTCAATAGCCATGACAGGCAGTCTGGATTACACCTCATTAACATAAGGACGTGTGTTTCATTAGCCCTTTCCCGCTACTATTCTAGAACATTACAGTATTAATGCATTTATTAAATGTTGCCGAATGGTTATCTATTTACTTCTTTCTTAAAACATATGTATTATGTTAATTTAGAAATTGGAAACAGCCAAGTAATCTTGTATGAGGTACCTATAGATTTGACGGACCGGTTGGCGTGGTTGGTAATTTAAGATACCTTATCTATCACGCCACAGGTCATGGGTTCGATTCCCACTCAGGACAGACATTTATGTGCATGAACATGTCTGGTTATCCTGAGTCTGGGTGTATTTATCTATATAAGTATGTATTTACAACAAAATAAAGTAGTATATGTAGTTTATCAGTTATCTGGCTTCCATAGTACAAGCTCTGCTTAGTTTGGGGTCGAAGATAAACCTATGACATTTTTTATCATGGGAATGCGGGTGGAAACGTAGGAAACAGCTAGTATCATAATATAGTAAATCTACATGCCAATAATAAACAAATAAACAAAATAATATATTATATAAATTAATTTCATATTGACAACCCTAATAATCAAAGAGACGTTGGCGAAAGGTATTATAGCAACTAGCAACAGGTTTCTTTGTGCCAGGATGTACACATTAACAAAAGATATGTTGATACTAACAATTTATCAGAAAACGTGACACTTAAAATGAACGTGTCTCTGGACATGTTATTTTTCTGATATTAAGTGAAGCTTCAGTTTGTCCTAAATTGAATAATAACTCTGATTAGTTCTGTACTATATGTTGAACATTGTTACGTTTATTTGATCGATTGTTTCGGATGATTTCAGTGTAAACTTATCGTGTTCCGAGCCGTTGGTTTTCTTATGTACCTATTGGCATGAAAATGTTTGCTGGTATGCTATAGTATCTATTCTATAATATTATAAAGCTGAAGAGTTTGTTTGTTTGAACGCACTAATGTCGATTTGAAAAATTCTTTCAGTTTTGGATAGCCCATTTATCGAGGAATTCTTTTTATCCTGAGAAAACACAAGATCCTTCGGGAACGCGGGCGAAACCGCGGGGCGGAAGCTAGTAGTATATAAACTCCGACACCGTTTCACCAATCATCATGAAAGTTGGCACATCTGAGTGTTTTGTCACGGAGAAAGTTTTTATGCTGTCCATTTTGTTATAACTCGCTAGATGGCGGCTCAGCAGTGTATCAAATTCTATACAGTTCGACCGAACGCCATTTCCTCCCTCGGGAACGCGGGTGAAACCGCGGAGCAGAAGCAAGTATAGTATATATGTTCTTTTACATTCTTGTCTGTCTGTCTATTTATCTGTTTGAAAACGCTAATATTCGAAACCACTCCACTGAACGGATTTTGCCTACCCCTCGTTATTCCGTGAAAAATAGATAATTATTGTACCTACCTGAGCATCTATCAAAGGAAAACTCAACAATATTATTGCGTCTCGATTTGATGTGATTCCATAAGCTTCTTACAGACTTGCGTAGGTTTGTAAAAATTCAAATTAAATTGTAAGAGATTTTTACCATATTTAGGGTTCCGTAGCCAAATGGCAAAAAACGGAACCCTTATGGATTCGTCATGTCTATCTGTCTTTCTGTCTGTCCGTCCGTATGTCACAGCCACTTTTTTCCGAAAATATAAGAAATATACTGTTGAAACTTGGTAAGTAGTATTCTGTGAACCGTATTAAGATTTTCACACAAAAATAGAAAAAAAGCAAATAAGTTTGGGGGTTCCCCATACTTAGAACTGAAACTCATCAAACCCATACGTGTGAGGTGTCTATGGATAGGTCTTCAAAAATTATATTGAGGTTTCTTATATCATTTTTTTCTAAACTGAATAGTTTGCGCGAGAGACACTTCCAAAGTGGTAAAATGTGTGTCCCCCCCCCTGTAACTTCTAAAATAAGAGAATGATAAAACTAAAAAAAATATATGATGTACATTACCATGGAAACTTCCACCGAAAATTGGTTTGAACGAGATCTAATTAGTAGTTTTTTTTTAATACGTCATAAATCATAAACCGCAATTTACCTTTCATTCAATCAACTCAAATATTTAAAAAAAAACATTTGATTTCATAAACATAAACCTTATGCATAAACCGTGAACCATTATTATAGATAATGGTACGGAACCCTTCGTACGCGACTCCGATTCGCACTTGGCTGGTTTTTTATTTCTATTACGTGATTTTTCCCACACGATCAATCCCTTTCAGTCTGCTAATTATAGGGATTAAATCAGTTAAAGGGAGGAGTTTTTTGTGGAAAGAGTGATATAAAACCCAAGGATATGATGAGTTTAGACAGACAAAGAATCTTCCTAATAGTACATCACAAACTGATTACATAGAAAGGTTATGGGTTCGAATAATTTCCTACAATGAATTTGACCTTTTGATGAATGAAAGCATCGTGAGGAAACTAGCCGGGTTTCCTCACGATGCTTTCTTTCACTTCACGATCTTTCTACCACAGTACCAGGTTGAAAATGTCGCCAAACACTTGCTACTTACCAGTGTGTTCCGGTAGCTGTACTTGGGAGCCAGTACGTTCTAAGCTTAGTATCCTTACCACTTTTGGCCATATCATCACTTACCGTGGTAAGATTGTAGTCAAACAAAAGCCTATAGTTGTTAAGCCCATTGTAAAAAAAAGAATGCTTTCTTTAGTATCAGAAAATCTAAAATAGGCTAACCATATCTGTTGCGGTGACTCCAACCTCGGCACAGAAGACTGACTGACTGGCCGACAAGACTTGTACATAGATTTTGAATATGACAATACGTTTTGACATGGGAGAATTGAGGAATCAAAGAACAAAGACGAGGACACGACCGTGCAAGACCCTAGAAAATATTGCGAAGACTCGACCGTTCAATATCCAACTAGGAAAATGACTCTATTGTTCCCAAATTTAGTACCTAATCCTAAAATCTATCAAAGCAAAATGAATGACAATTTCACGAAGCGTAACACAGCTAGGTTACGCAGAGGGCTGCGTTCATGCGCGTGTAATCTCACATGTTGAAATATGCTACACCTCTATACACACGCTACCATTGAACTCAGCTTAACGAACGTGCAGCATTATTAAATACCAAAAGCCCTGGAAGTGTTTTGTGTTGTGTGATGATAAAAAAAAATATGGCAGCACAGAACCCAATCCTATTCTATTTTAGTTAAAATAGTACCTATACTTGACAAGGCTATTTTTAGTATATACGAAACCTGAATTTGTTCAGAATCAGTAACAGAATCGATTGCAATAATTTTAAACCATGTAATATTATGTCCAAATGATATTCAAAAAAATCATACAAATTGGACACAATACGCCAGCCACGCGCGCCGCCACGTGACGTAACACGTGCGGCATCGGCAGTACCGGCATGTTTTTGCGAGGAAAACGAAATAACACAATAAACTTGTAACTTTGCGAGTTTTCAACATCTTTGAAATTTTTTGTATGGATTCTTTGTATGAGAATATTAGACAGGTGTTTCGGCTTATTTATATAAGTACTAAGTTTGAAAAAACCCACGACGGCTGTAAAAATTGTAATCGAATAAAAGTTGTTATCGAGAAAGGATTAAATAAAATTTTCAGCAAACCCCCGACAACAATTATCAAATTTAGAGGTACTACTGCATATTCACCTACATATTAACATAATGATAAATTCAAGAAAATCCGTTGGGGGTCTGATTTTTTTAATTTTAATATTTTTAGAGAATTACTCCGTTTTTGTCTAAATATCTGTCTATTTGTCTGTCTTTATGTATGCTTGGTGTCTTACAATATATTATATCCCTAAATTTAGCCCCCGTACTGTTTGCTCCAATTTATATACAAATGCAAGACGAAAAATATTTATAACAGCGCCCTCTGGCGAGTTAGCACTATAACACATATCTAAGAACCATCGCTGATGAATTACAAGATGTCACCGTAACACCTATCTTAGAATATGCACCAATCAAACTCAAACCCATAACTGAAAACTGCATCAAAATCGGACTAGTAGTTTTGGAGAAAAATGGCATCATTAATTTGCACAAAGAAACAAACATCCTCTCACCCCAAACGCATATACCGTCTCCGTTCCGTCGTGGGTAATAAAAATAGCCTTGCATAAAACTATAATTTAAAAATGTTAAATATTTAAACCATATAATTTTGATTGCTGTAACGTTTTATATTTATCTATGTTTGTATACTTAGTCACAAATAACCTAAGTAGCTGAGTTCTGAAAATTACTTAGTGACCTGTAGATAGTATATTTATCACTATTTCGTGTTTAATGTATCATGTTTATTGTTTAATGATTATATGTTAGTTGTCCCAAATAAAAGAAAATAAAAATAAAATATTTATAGATTTTTTGGTATTATATGAGTCACTCTTCAAATCAAATAGTTTAAGCTGCAGTGCCATGTCATCGGCATAGCTAAGGCTTTTAACACACCGTCTACCTTAGGAGCCCACACGCATGCCTCTGAGTCGCTCATTCAGCTCATTCACTTAAAGACTAAAAAGCAAGGGTGAACTTATCCCATCCCGCATTCCAGCGGATACGGTAAACTTTTCTATACGAAATTTAATGTTCATCCAATTGCCTAATACTTGCGTTCCTTAATATTCTCTTTTTTCTTTCATTTTATTTTAGCATGCGGAGAATATATTTGAGAAGACGCGTGACGTCAAATTTGTAAAAATTTACTGGTGTTATTTTTCTCACTGTATGTATCTTTAATAATACTTAGAATATCATCCATTTCAATGTTTTCCCATCACGTTAATGTGTTTTATTTTTAAAAATCAATTAGGCAGGATTATTTTTATCGAAGTACATAGATTAAGTTTTTATCAAAATCGGCTCGGGGCATTTTTTGTTGAGCATTTTTCGCTATTCTTATTTCGGATTTAGCCATCCATGTCTAGTTGAAAAATACATCTGTATTATACATATGAGTATATACAAACTATGATATATAGAAAACATCCTCAAAGCCCTAGCTGCTGTCGATATGAGTATATTATATTCATTCCACCCAGTAAGTACGATTGTTAAGTATTATAATAAAGAAGAGTGGGTTGGTCTCGTAGAAATTATATAAAATCTTGTGAAAAAGGGAAAGATGTTATTTTCAACATGTTGTATTGAACTTTCAATTCCACGCATAAGAATTTCACTGTTCAAAGATTGTTGCAATTGAATGTGATTCCAGCATCTGCGACATAAGGTATATTTTCGATTAACAGAATATTTTCTTGAGACTTCAAAGGTCTCGTTCTATAAAGCCATAGAAATAGATCTCGGAGAAAGATCGCGCAATACTTTTATTTTTATGTTTGAATTGCCACCACCAGTGGGCGTGGGTAACGAAAATTTTTCCACTAAACAACAAATTTTAATACATCATCAAGGTAATAAATCAGAAGCAATCTCGATAGATTTAAAGTGTTTTTAAGATACAAATTATAATTATAAAAATTCAATCAGAAATATTAATTAAGTGCTCAATAGAGAACAGAAAAACAAACCTATCACTTTGTTCAATTAATTAAAAAGGTAACGTTTGCATTATATTGATTACAATATCTGTAGACAATATAATGCAAACGTTGAGCTAAAACGGCCCGGGAATGCACCTGTCGGTCACCATGGCAACACCCTGTCTCGCGTCCCGGATGCCCGGGACACGGTGCCTAGACGATGTTGTATGCATTTTCATTTTACAAGCTAAATTAAATGAAGTTGACTACGTTTTATCTACTTCATACAGGAATAAAACATTAGTTGAGAGCTTTTAAAAATCCAGTAACTCTTGTCTCGTTAAGTACTTGAATCACATTAAATTTTCTTTCTATTTACAATGCACTTTTAAAGTGAGAGTACCTTTTGTTATATCTGTAGTAACCATATTCATATAAGACTTAGGGTAGGTAAAAACTTTAAATGGCATTATTTTCAATTCAGTATAATTAATAGTAATTTTTTTTTACTTTGTATGGGTTTGTGTTTGACCACAATCTGTAAGTGATGATGTGGCCGAAGGTGGTAAGCACACAAAACCTAGAAGGAACTGGCTCTCAAGTGCAGCTGCAAGAACACAACGGCAGGTGTTTAGCGACAGATTTTTAACTTGAGATTGGTAGCCAGCCAGGTGGGTACTACAAAGTAGCCTAACACCGTGCTATGGTTTCCTTCACCGAAAGCTCAAGCACATGGTATGATTCGAATCCACGACCTTCCACTGACGTCACTATCACTGAGCTATCAGCGCATTTAATTATATACTTAATAGCTGTCCCCCGCGGTTTCACCCGCGTTCTCGGGAAAAAAAATAGTTTTTAGTTTATGTTCCTCTCCATACCAAAGGCTATCTGCGTTCCAAATTCCATCGCGATCGGTTCAGTGGTTTAGGCGTGAGAAGGTAACATACAAACAAACTCACATTCCCATTTATAATAATAATGTTAGGATTAGTTAGAGATGCAGTGATCTAACTAGTTCTCGGGATATAATACCTATAATATTACATTGCAAGATTCCCAGCCCCTATTCAATCGATAAAGGGTGCATAGCCGACAGCTATCCGTAACGTAAACAACGACGAGTCAATTTAATAATGACTTCGTGCTAGACTTATGTCCACAGTCCGCCACAAGCTTTGACTTTGGTACCTATTTGATTGAGATGACATACCTATAGGTTCATATCTAGGTATCCTTTGTTCTAATGTCTGAAAGGGAATATAATACGGAGGTTAAAGAGATTGTCTTTGATAGAGTGTAGATAGACGGGTGATATACGTCTTTTTAGTGCATTTTTAACATAATTATATCTCAGTAGGTAAGATATGATAGTTTTTATAACGATTATTATCTTTTTTATACCGGGAACGCAAGTGAAACCGCGGAAACAGCTAGTATATATATAAAATAATAAATAAATAAATAAATAAATAAAAATAAATATTCTGGGACATTATTCCTCACACACGGCCATCTGGCCCCAAACTAAGCAGAGCTTGTACTATGGAAGCCAGATAACTGATATATTACATATACTACTTTTCTTTTGTAAATAAATGTAATATATAGATAATTACAACTAGACACAGGACAAACAGACATGTTCATGCACAAAAATGTTTGTCCTGAGTGGGAATCGAACCCATGACCTGTGGCGTGATAGATAGGGTATCTTACCAACCACGCCTCATTTACAAGACTAGACTACTTCGGACCTCTCCATGTCACCGTAGGCCGAAGACATGAGAAGCGTTACATCGCTCTATATACATGCTTGGTTACGAGAGCTATGCACTTAGAAGTAGTCTACAGCCTTACTACGGACGCGGCTATGATGAGCCTAAGAAGGTTTATCGCTCGACGAGGATTACCACGTCAAGTTTTTTCTGACAATGTAACCGCCTTCGTTGGTTTAAGCAGAGAGCTTAAGAAGTTATACGAAGAACAAATTTCAACATTCGCAACGAACGAGTTGATAAAATGGAGGTTAATTCCACCCGCTGCTCCTTTTATGGGTGGGGCTTGAGAGCGTTTAGTACGCAGTATAAAGACGGCGCTCAAAGTGACTCTCAAGGATAAGGCGCCTACAGACGAAGTTCTATCGACTCTCCTACTGGAAGCGGAGGCAATAGTAAATAGTAGACCTCTCACACACGTCTCACCTGATCCTGATTACCCAGAAGCTCTCACACCTTTTCATTTTTTTATTGGGACATCTTCAGTTAATCACGCTCCTTTCGAAGTCGAGGAAAGTGACCTTCATGGTAGAATTCGGTGGAAAAGAGCAGCTCTAATGGCCGATCACTTTTGGCGACGTTGGCTGATGGAGTACCTGCCGCTTCTAAATCCAACTAAAGGCACTGGACAGCGACCAGTTGTAAAAGTGGGAGATGTAGTTTAAATTGCTGATAACAACTTACCTCGTGGACTATGGCCAAAGGGGAAAATTGTCTACTTATACAAAGGGAGGGACGAAATCCCCAGAGTGGCGGATGTCGCCACCTCCGCTGGCCTACTTAAGAGGCCCCTTAAAAAACTAATTTAAATTTTTATAAAAAGGGGAGAATGTGGCAAACTCAACCTACTTTTTGTATTTTTTTTTTTTTTTTATTGGTTTTTTTGTTCTATTTTTTGTCTTGTCAATTGCATTTTAATATAGTATCACTTTAATACGCTTTTCTCTTTCCCTGTCCAGAAATATCCCTAATCTTCCCTAAAAACTCTCTTTTAGTAAAGCTATCCTCAACACCTACCTTAAAATGTATGTACCTATACTTATGACAATTATTGTCACGTTAAAAGATTGAATAAGAGGCAGACCTTTGCCGTGGCATTCGTCACTACCTCCGAGCTATCATCGCCTGTGCAAATCTCCCACAACTGTAACATAGAGATCCAGAATGTTCCATAGAAGGTAAAGCTTTATTGTAGTAACCATCGGTGCAGTCATTCATGCCTATGCGCATACGACTGACACACGGATCTGACTACACATACTAAATTTGAATGTATTTTTTAAATAATACGTATTTTATTGTGTTACAAAATTTAAATTATTATTAAATGTTGCTTGTATTGATGTAAAATATTTAGTAAAACAAATATTTAAATATAGATACACGATAATATTCTTGATAACCAGATTTTATTGAGTAGTCCTATAGTATGGTAGTTGCAAAGGTAGGACGGGTTTCTAAATCATCTTCTGCGAGTGACAAACTTCATTCTAATTTCATCAAATTCATAATTTAAAATTACTTATTTTTTCTTTTTGGTGTACAATAAAGAATCATCTATGTATCTATCTAACTTCTTTGATTATCAGCTAGTCGGGATCCGCACTGCGAGTGCCTTTTGATTCAGGGCAAATCCGACAAGCATCCTCGCCGCAAGCGCAGCACGAGTGACTCGTGCGTGACACCAACCACCACTACGAATTTTAGTGACAGTTCTCACAAATGAGTACCCGGCTTATTATATTTACAGTCATATTGACTTGTTTCAATTCGTTAGGGTAATAAAGAAAACACTATTTGAAACTACAAAATTTATTTTCCACATTGCACAACACTGGAGTTAAAAGTACATTGATATAAACATAAATAAAATACATAATATAGTAATACTACATTCACCAACATCGCATTTTCTATAGATCGTGTACACTGATCCCTTTCGAAACATTTTTAATCTTCATAATACTATCACATCAATAGTTAATAAGAGACGATACTTAAGTATTTACAATAGAAACATTTAAAGCTGTTATACCATAGTACCAAAGCAAATGTGTTGAACACCTGGTTCAATAAATAGACAATTTATTTTTCACCTATTTGTGATCGATACATCTTGGTCCTCATGGTACCCAGCTGTTTTACTTAAAAACTAAATATCAATTATTGATGATTATATATTTAAGACAATTTTATAGTAAACAGACAAATGAATTGATGTTATTTTTTTTTTCTTAATTTAACACTATAAAATACATCAAGTTACTCTAAGTATAGATAAAAGACAAATAATATTCGATGTTACTACTAATGTATAATTGTATGTTATATCTTTACAAGACATAATATAATAGACATTTATTTATAATAATTTATGTAGACACCAATTTGTATTCACAACTCAACAAGGCAATTTTAGGGCTAGTTTGCTGAAAATTTCCAAAATAAACTAGATTTTTTAAAAGTTGAATATATAAGTATATAATATATTTAAAAGTAGGTACTGACACGCTGATCTATTAGTAACTTATTTTCAACAACGACATCGATAAGTAGTGCTTAATAATTATATTTGACACAATTTAAAACGAATTAATTTACAATTTAGTGATGGTATTCGTTTATTTAAGAGTCACGAGAGTCGTTAAGAGTCCCCCATCTCCAAATTAAAATATAGTACACACAGCATTTTAAACTTTAATTTCTTAATATATTAAAACTAACTCCAAAGATTGATTTACTTGATACCTACTTAGACACACTTTGCAAAACTCATTCCTTTATGTGATCTTTACTACATCATCGAATTTTCGAGCACCTTTCAGCTCATGTAAATCAAATAATATACATTACAGACACGTTATTACATACATGAAAAATCTTAAATTTCATATTAGCTTATCTAACAAATACTCTATAAGACATTTTTTCCAAAAATACATTTAGCATAAATATAAATAGTTATGTATACAGTAGCATAGCAAGAAGGGAGGGCTCGTCCCTGGTGACACCCGGGGAGGGGGGTTGGGCGGGGGGTGAAGTAGTTGGTAAGTATATAGATACATTTGTTTCACCGCATAATATATTTTATAATAACATAATTAAAGGCGATTTTTCCAATGCAAAATATTACTGAATTTGAAGCGGTTACCTCCATCCGACCCGGGTGACACTGATAGTAACTGCACTACTGTATTCATAAATATATTACAACATCGATATATACAAGATTCAGAATTGACATACAGGGAATACTTGACATTTACAAATACTATATATAATTTTAAAATTACATTTTGGCTTCCGACGTAAGTAGTCCCATTTTTTATATTTCCCGGATATTCGTAAGTGTTATGTGAGTAGGTGAATAAAGTATATTATTACTATAAATATTTTGTTTAACCATTTTAAACATACCAGAAAAACAAAATGTATGGCATGGTGATAACAGATTTGAGACCACGTTGGGCGCCAATTTTACTTTTTTGGTTTATTTATAACCATCTAATGAATTGAGAATATCAACATTTATGTAACCTGGGCGAATCATGTAACATAATCACATTAAGCAACACACAGCTTATATCGGAATATATGAAGATCAGATAAATAATTTAACCTAAATATAATTAAGCTTCCTAAAACTAACATTATATATGAATGATATAGACATAGATGACTCGAACTATTGACCTACGAATATAAGTTTCTATTTTAATTTCCGTATCGTTTTAATTATTGAAATTTACATTACAAAACAGCTCCGTGATGAGACATGATTTTTACAACTAATTATATTAAGCAATTCACAAGGATTTTTTTATTGTACACCGACTTAAGTATTTACTTACCTTAATTATATTTTTTAAAAATTACATGACAAGCAGCTAAAACAGGTGAATTCAAACTGGAATATGAACCACTATCGGTAGCCTCAAGAGAGGTAGCGAAAAAAGTTTTAACATCATTATTAGTTCCTTTTGTTATTTCGCACTCAATTTTATATAAGCTTGGCCATCCAAAAAGGGAACGCTGCCAGCCTGTTGGGAACCTTGCCTATCGACAGCAGCGAGGGCTTTGAGGATGTTTTCTATATATCATAGTTTGTATTTTTTACTTTAATTGTAAATATGTAAATAAATTAATAGTATTTTATATAATGTATGTGTTCATATTGATAGCTGAATATTAAAAGGAAAAAAATATAAATTAACTGTGTTCCACTAACATGTTTTTTTTATACTTATTAATATTAATATTTTTCGATGCTTATTTTATTAAATCAAACAGTCTTTGTGCACATCATATCAAATACATAATGCGCTAACGCTTTATAATGTATGATAATATAAGTATATATATTTTTTCATAAAGAAGATAATTAAAAGTATCAGTAAAGTAATCTATTAGGGAATATAAAAGCTTTTGATCAACCTTGCACAATCAAAAGGTATGTACCTAAGGTTAGATTTTAGTTTTTGCGATTTCATAATAAAAGTGTGTTTGTGGGCTGGACCCATAATAAAAGTTTATATTGATAGTAAGTACCCCACACTGCAGGAGAATTAAAAATAAGCCTGTATAATGTGAGTAAGACAGAAACAAAATTATTCGGATACTAGACTAATGATGATGGAGTGATGATTTTATTACAAAGCAGCGAATAATACAGATTGCGAAATTAATTAATCAATGCAGTATATTTTATACCAAGTTACCATTTATTTCTGAGCGTATTGCCCATAAGTGCCCATTGTATGATTAAATCCATCAGAAGTATGTTGCTGTTGGAGCAAGCGCGGTCGTTGATGTCGCTGTGTTTGCTGTTGTTGTTGTTGTTGTTGTTGCTCCTGCTGTTGCAGCTGTTGTTGATGATGCTGGATCATAAATTGCTGAAATTGCTGGTTATTTTGATGTTGAAATGGTTGCGGTTGGATCGGATACTGATACTGTTGTTGTTTTTGGTGTTGCTGAGCTATCTGAAAATAATATTTACAGATGATAATGTTTACTAACTAGCTACTTACTTTATTAACTATACACACATAAGATTTTAGAACTACCCTTGGGACTTTTTTGATTGCTCCAAATAAAATAATGTTTGTAAAAAACACCTCTAATATTTTCTAAAAAATTAAATTGAATCCATATTTTAAAATATATTTCACGTCATTAAAAATACAATCTTGTTATAGTTTTTTTTTTATTTCTAACACTATTATTATGTTAGAACCAATGTCTATGGTCTGGTAAATCAATGTATGGAACTAAAAGGAAAAAAAAAAGGTTATACATAGGTACCTGATTATTAATTAGCATCCACGGATTGGTATTAACATTGGGCGTATTTAGATTCATATAACTATTGTCCGTGTTATTTACAGTTTGTTGCCCTGGCCGTATACCAAACGGCTGAATATATTGTGGCTGATGCTGAGAATACCACTGGTTTTGTTGTGGCACCATCATTAGGCTTTGACTGGCCACTTGCTGGTTTTTAACCAGTGGAGGTGTCCGTTCAATATCCAGTAAATCTGATGTTACTTGAGTTTCTTCGAGCTTTTGCATATTTCTGCGCCTGGTTTTGTTGTAATCTTTCAGGAAGTCTTCCAACATCGAAATTGCTTCGTCATCTATTTTAACCTTTAAATCTTTTGGCATATTGTGGTCATTAATATTTTTAGTACCTTCATTTTTATTTTGTACTGTAAAATGTTTAAGCATGAGAGTTTTGAATTGATCACTTATTTGTTGCAATGTATCGACGAATGTTTTGTCTCCTCCTTCATATTCATCGTCAACTATGATTATATCTGTGCAATGTGTTTGTTTATTTTCTGGCTTACGTGTTTCATAATTACGTCTTTGTTTTTTTTTGTTAAGTGTTTGCCTGTTTTCAACTAAAGTTTTTAACTCATGCATTAAAATGTTATTCGACTTTATGTATGTCATTATATCGTCTAATTCTTTAGAGATTCTTTCGTCTTTCTGAACATGAGCATCCATATACATTTTTGTTGGCATTGGTGACGTTTCTTTATTGGCATTAGAAAGTTCGGAACAAGATAGATTTTTTGGCATTTTATACTGTTCTCTTTCCGGAATTATATCTAATGGTAATTTACGTTTTATGGATATTTGTGAGCGAGTATGTTTTGGTGCACTGACAGTATTAACTTTGTTAAGCTCTATTATTGATTGGTTATCTTCTGTTGTAGTTTTAATTGTTGTCATGTCCATAGGTGTGTCAGCTGTATTATATCTTGCAGGATGCGGATCTTGATCTAGTAAGTCGTCAATTGCGTCTACTTCTATCTTTGAATGGTTCTTCAAACTATCTTGTGGTGCCTTATGAGATTCGTCGGTGTCTTTGATTTCATTGACATAATCCTGACTGATATTATTTCCTGGTGCTCTATTCATTATTGGCGCAGATATGATTTTATTTTTTTTTATTTTGAGTACAACCGAATTATTTTTATTTATTCTTGATACTGTATAGTCCGACAGCTTTTCCTTTGGTTGGACTGGTAGGTTGAGTCGTACATTTTTCAGTTTCTTGAATCTAAAAAAAAACACAATAAAAAATATAATTGCTATCTCTTCCCTACGCGAGCGCGCAGTTTGGTCCCACGTTGGGCGCTAAACATCAATGTTGATGGAAGTCATACTATGAGGATTTCTCCACCTAAAAAAAAAAATTGAGGATAATATTCATAGTACAAACTTAGTTTGGAATCACATTGCCGCGTGTGAAGAATGTCAGTTATATATTCAGTTTATTATTACTATTATTATACTACTATGTGAATTTGGTGTAAGGTATCGTAACATATTTGTTTATTAGCTTAAGAGATTTTAGTATATGATAAGATGTAATAGTAACCTTGATGGGGCCTACATTTTTGAACCCTTTGGGGTAGAGAAGCTGGGCCCGTGAGGCCAGGAGACCATCGAATGTTTAGCGATATATCGAAGCGCTTGATCGACGCTTCTCGTAAGGGCTGGTGAGTACCTCGCGGCCACGGCCAAAGGATTATCATCGCCATACAGCGTGGCAATGCCGCCAGCGTTACCAACTGCAAGCGATTTAGATCAGCTTTTCTTTTTGTGAACAGTTTTAAATTATTTGTACTTTTTGTTTTTAATTTCCCTTTTTAATTCTAAATATTTTTAGTTCATAATTAATCTGTAGTACCTAGTACATATTGTAAATAGTGTAAATATACTAAATAAATAAATAATATCGTAAAAAAAATATATGTCATACTAACAAACCATAGGAAATAAAAAATAACGACATAAAACGTAAGTTATCAGGATAAGATATACATAAGTACTATTAAACAAAATGTGCAACGTTATTTTATTTTTAATTTTAATCACAAATTCATTTTAAACAACGCACAATTAATATGAAAATGCATAAAATACACATCTTCGTTTGTAATATTTTCAAATATACCTATTATTTATTTTAAACAATAATTATGGCTCGTAATCGGTTCAATAATATCATACACATAAAAAACATTAAAATTACATATTCACACCAATAATTAATCAGGGCGAATAATTATAAATAATATTAAATAATGAACTGTATGTGTAAATAAAATTAATTAAATACTTGTGAGGATTGACAAAAACACATTACTTATTGTAATTATAATAAAATTGTCTATATATTTATAGTTTTTTTTTTTTTTGACAATAATATATTTATTTACAACAAATATTTACAATCAATGTATAAAATACAAACTATAATATATAGAAAACATCCTCAAAGCCCTCGCTGCTGTCGATAGGCAAGGTTCCCAACAGGCTGGCAGCGTTCCCTTTTTAAGTTTATATTTTTATAATTTAAAGATTTGATTGAAAACCCAATTTTAATTACTGTATTGTCTCATTTTTCACAGGTGGAATAAATCCCGACGTATGCGGTGAAACTTTCATTTTACTTGCGTCAAAAGTTTCAGGAAACTTTGGAACATCTCAAGTAACCTACCTTACTCAAAGGTCAATTAATACAATAAAATAAAAGTCATTGCAATCATAGAAATAACAATTAGTTAAAGAAAATAAAAGAAGAAAAGAAAAAAAAAAACAGAAAAGTTCGAATAAAAACAGAAAAGGTAGGTAACTTATAAATCAATTTATACTTACTGGTTTATGGGTCCAGCAGACACTGAGATTTTGTTTTTATTTGAATTCTTCGTTGTACGTTTCTTATTTTTATTCAAAATATTCGACATACCTAGCTAGTACCGTTTTTGATAAGTTATATTAGTTCGAGATAATTTGGTATATAAGTTTAAATAATAAGTAGCTATAGGTATTTTTATATTGCATTTTAAGATTTTTATGATATTTTTTTAAACAATTAAGTAAATTAATTTTTAGAAAGACGTGCACCTTACATAAAATAAAAGTCATATATAATTATTAAAAAAGTCAATCACACAAAAACACTATTCTTTGAATCTGAACATTATTAAACTTTTTTCGAAAAAGAACTTGAAACGGATATGGTATCCGGGTATCGGTCCACGACTGAATGACAACTGCTGCAGCGAACTATTTCTGCTGGGACCGAGCGACGGCTTTATATAGGTAAAAGGCTGGCTTACCCGCCAATGCGTGGCCAGTGCGCGCGCTGTACCTCTCCGTTCCTATCTATGTTTAGACCTAGGTTTACTTATATACCGGAAAATTGATCATTATCTATATACTCGTTACGGTCCATTTTTCAATATTGAAATTGGGTGTACTTAAAACTTAACCCAGCACCCAATCACAGCGTTGAACGTGGATCTAAAAAGTTATTATAAGATAATGCACCTTGCAGAAAGAAACGTGCTTTTGCAAGTAACGTCCACCTCGCATCTTGCTAATAATAGAATAGACAAAGGTCGCATCGCATGCAACATTTCAAAGAGATTAAGGGCGACTAGTAGAATAGTAGTCGGCAACGTTTTTTTCTTATTCTTCTTGTTCTTATTTAGAATGTTTATTATTTTCCAACTAGGTAGGTACATATTTCACATAAAAAATACGTGATTCGTGGTCCCGCCCTCACGCACCGGGGCGGAGGTGGAGTTGGTGCGCCGCGGGGCTCCGTTATCCTACAGTACCTACCTACCTACCTCCAAGATAGCACAAGATTAAAGTAGTCCGCTCTGAAATTAATACAAATACAAATTAATTTATTGGCATAAAACATATTACTGGCTTTTTGGACCAGGGAACCACGGGTACCTACTGGGTTAACCCCTTATTGGAAGACCTCGGTGGAGTTGTGGTTTGTGATTAAGTAGCTGCATGGATATGTTGATGACAAGGGCCTGAGGAATAGGGCTACTTCGTGGTCACGTGGTCAGTGATGGACCCTTATAGCGGATAGACACTTCTTCTGACTTTCCCAGCGGGGATTGAAACTACTAGCATTATTTGGAGTGCGAGTGGTGAGCGACTATAGGCAAATGGAAATGGAGAAATTTATGAGCTACTCGTATATATGAAGCGGTAAGACCATACCGTAGGTAGATAGTCCCAGTAATACGCTAGTAATAGGTAGGTACTTAGTTGCCGTTTTGTATGACTTATAAGGATGGTAAAAGTGACCACTAAAATAAATCTCAGTAGTTTAAAGGGTGATACAGATTACAGTTTAATAATATGGTTTGAAGATAAATAAAGATGATGATAAACAAATTATATGACCTCTTGCCATCGCCTCTTGCATAAGTGAGGAACATCTGGAGGAACGGCAGTGACCACTTATCATCAGGTGGACCGTTTGCTTGTTTGATTTTAAAAAAGTCCGTTTTTTGAGCAATAGGGTATTTTACTCTAAGTATTTGAGAAAAAATCTAAAAATGTACAATTTACATAGCTTAGGCAATAAGCAGTCGGAAAACGTTAGTTTTAGTTCATAAAATAACTTAATTAATTTTAAAATTCATTTCAAAGTTTTCAGTTTTTTTATCTGTTTCTAAACAAGCGAAACAGTAGCCGTCATTATAATGACATCTTACTGAAGTACTATTATTATTATTTTTACACTAGTATTCATGCGTGTGTGAGGAATAATGTCCCAGAATATTTATTTTATTTATTATTTATTATTCAGGAACAGCACACTAATAAAAAGGATAATAGTTCATTTTAAATTTATAAAATTTTATAAGTCCAATTGAGACCAATAGCAGCGTATTTATTTACTTACAAGAGACTAAATAACGTCATGACCGTAGAGTTACACGACATCCAGCGTTTTCATCAAACTACTCGCGGAATTTGAAAATGTAAAATTTAAATGAATTTTTATGGCTTATGCACTTATCGATTGAATAAAATTTTTGTGTTTTTTTTGGTAGCTAATTAGCACCTTAGGAACGAATAGAGACAATTTTCAAAAATGGGTGTAATACCCTTTTGTTTAGGTAAATAGATTCCGATTGAACGCAGTCACTTTCTTGACAGCTATACAGACGATAATTATGATTTTCCGAATGAAAAATACCTACCTAGGTACATCATGCTGTAAATTAAGTATGTTTTTTTGTTTAACATTTTTCGGCATTTCCTTCGGCCACAAGATAGGTGGCGACCCATTTGTATTCGTCTAGGACATTGATTCCCAAAGTGGTCCAGGTGGACCCCCAGGGGACCACGGGAGCTCGACAGGGGTCTACGTTTGCGTGGAAAAAAAATGGGGGTCCACAATTTGTAAACGGGGGTCCATAAACATTTATTTGGTGCCTTGACTTCACTTCTCCTATAAATATAGACAATATTTTAAGAAGTTTAGCGACTGTTTTTGAAAGAACTTGCATATTCCATATTCAGTAGAAAGAGCGTGTCAAGACTTGCCGTCGCTGCGTCGCCGCCGGCCGCCCGCCCAGTCCTTTCCGCAACGCTTGTTTAGACGTGCATTAATTAATACGACTTGCACTTGCAATCTTGCATGAACTTGTTTGATTCTTCACCAATATAAATACGAATGTGAATGATAAACATAACTCAATTGTTTCCGGAATTTCAAAGAAGAAAAGTGAATCTCTATTAGTGTTGGCCAGTGACGGAATTTGTTTTCAGGCTTTCGAAAAGTAAAGTGAATCGATATTACTGTTTGCCAGTGTTGGAAAAGTAAGTACCTACCTGCCTATTTGTTAACAACGTGTATCTGCGAGAAATCCATTCCCAGTAGGTTCTGAACTGTGTTCTGAACCATTCTAAGAACTAGATTTCATAGGTCAAAGAAAATTATTAGAACAGTATTTTGTTTACTTTGTTAAATGAACTGATGTACGTGCGTTTTGTATGTAAAGTCCTAATTTTTTTTCGTAATAGATAAGTAAATACCTACTTAGTTCTGTTTGACATAAGAAATCATGTTCTGAACCTATGTTTGCAGGAATGATGATCCCGCAGATTCATGAAGTTTATAATTTTATTTTATGCTTATTTTATTTATTTTTTATTGTAAAAAAATGGAAATAAAAGAAATCTAAACCACCTGTAATATGAGATAGGAATATTCATATTTTGTTCTTAGTAAGTATTTTTGTAATGTTTGCGTTTAGTAAGTAGGTAAGTACACGTATTAAAAATTAAATACCTACTGAACTTACTTGTACATTCACTATATACTCATATTTAATCCAAAAAAGAACAGAAAGTTGAGGAATATTAAACTTTTATTCTAGCTCTACTTTGATTTCATTGCAATAATTTATTAATAATATTATCTTTAAAAAGTCATATCTTGTTATGTTTGTTAAATCACTTTAAGATTACTTAACAAAAGTTTTTTTCTATATTTACAGGTAGGTAATTGATACGAAACATGGCTAAATCTAAGAAGAAATGTCGACAGTACAGTGTTGAATATTTGAAATTTGGTTTTCTTCCATCAAATGCAGACAAGCGATTGCCCATATGTCTTTTATGCAACAAAATTTTGAGCAATGACTCTATGAAACCATCGAAGCTGGAAGATCATCTAAGAAGGTGTCATCCTGATAAAATAGGTAAAGATTTAAAATATTTCCAAACATTGAAAGAAAAATATGAAATGAGACCCACCGTGCTTAGTATGTTCGCTTCAACGTCTGAAAGCAACGATGATGGCTTGCATCGTACAATATCTAATTACTTATAGCAAAGTCTGGGAAACCGCACACCATTGGCGAGAAGTTAATTTTGCCTGCTGTTGAAAAGGTTTTAAAAACTGTCCTGCACAAATCTTCATTTGACATACTTAAAAGAATTCCTTTGAGTAACAATACTGTACAAAGACGTATTTATGAAATGAGCTCTGATGTTGAAAGTTTCTTGTGTAATTATTTGCAAACAACTCATTTTTCTATCCAATTGGACGAGTCAACTTTACCTGGCAATGAAGCATTATTATTGGCATATGTTCGATTTATTAAGGGCGAAGAAATGTATGAAGAGTTACTATTCGCGAAAACTTTGAAGACTGACACTAAAGGTGAATCAATATTTAATGTTCTGAATGATTTTTTTACGGAAAAATCAATTCCATTCACAAACATTATTTCGGTAGCAACAGACGGAGCTCCTGCCATGGTCGGGCGATACCGTGGATTTATAAGCCATCTTAAAAGGATCATACCAGAGGTAACTGCAATTCACTGTGTCATCCACCGACAACATCTAATAGCGAAAAATTTGAGTGATAGATTGCACCAAGCGCTTCAATTTGTTATTAATGCAGTTAACAAAATAAGAAGCAATGCATTAAATACGCGTTTATTTGCACAATTGTGCGACGAAAATTATGAGGACTTCCAACGATTGCTGTTACATACCGAAGTACGCTGGTTATCGAAAGGTGCATGTTTATCAAGATTCTATTTGCTTTTCGACTCTGTTTTAGAGTTTCTGGACACTAAAGATCCTGATTTGAAAGAAAACCTCATGAATTTCAAAGCAGACATTGCGTATTTGACAGATTTGTTCAAAAAATTCAATGACCTCAACCTTGTAACTGTAACAAGGGGACAGCCTCAATTTGATAAAAACAAAGAGTGTAATTTCAGCTTTTCTTAGTAAATTGAAATTTATGAAGCAAAATATTGGTCGGCGTGAATTTTCTCAGTTTCCAAATTTGTCGCAGGTAGAATGCCTCGACGAAGATATTCAGACACATGTTCAACATTTGATTGCCCTGATGATTTTAAAATCAGATTTCAAGATATTCTGTCCATGGATATACCACCATGGATAATAAATCCATTTGATGAAATGGATGTGAAAATGTGGTATTACAAGAGGAGCTACTCGAGCTTAGCAATAACGAGGAGCTCTAAGTGACATTTAAAAGAGGGTATCAAACATTTTGGCTGCAGGCACAAATGGCCGAAAAATATCCTGGACTGTGGGGAATTGTGGAAAAATTTCTGATAGCGTTTCCCTCGTCATATCTTGTCGAACGAAGTTTTAGTGCCGTTACAAACTTGTTAACCAAAAAACGGAGCAGATTGAATATTACAGAGCGAGGAGATTTGCGATTATACTTAACAAAATTCAAGCCAAATATTGATAATTTGCTGTCAATTCACCAAGTACATCCCTCCCATTAAAATTATAACTTTTTGTGATTACAATTTGTAGAAATGACATAATTAATGTTAAATTGTGATTATATTGCAAGTTTGCAACTGTTATAACAATAACAAATATTATTTGTCTTAATGTTTTTTGATTATATTAAGACTATTATAACAATAATAATTAAAAGTGTAATTTTTGTATTTTAATAAATATTTTTTTGACTGACCTTGAAACTTAGCTTAATGACATCCACTCACAGCTTAATCAAAGCAATAAAATCTCACCTTTTTTTCGAAAACTGTTAACACGTAGTCAATTGAAAGTCAGCCACAACAACGCAGATTTCCATAGGTATATAAAATATATACTTTTTTCGGAATAAGGTAGTAATGTAGTAGAGAAAAAAAGTTTGGGAACCTCTGGTCTAGGAGGTAAGTAGTAATCCGTAATACATATCTGATAGTGTCTAGTGTAGGTACCTAATGAAAATTTTAATGAAAATTTATTTATTAGTTATAATTATGCGTCTTACCTACGAGTACCTATACATAATGTAAAAGTAAAAATAATTTTACGTTACATAATGTGTTACGTTTTTTTAATAATATTTTATTTAAAAAACGTAAACATTAACGTAGTTCCAAATGTTAATATGTCTGAAATTCAGTGAGATTGAGATAACTATGAGATTTTTTTCCATAAACAGCAGATAATGCAGTTTAATTCTAGAATATAGGCCTTTTTTAACCAACTTCAAAAAAAGGAGGAGGTTCTCAATTCGACTGTATGTTTTTTTTTTTAACAAAATAATATTATGTCTTTCCAGTGCACATGTTTATTTTAAAACTAAGTATTTGTAATTATATTACATTTAGTTTCATAATGATAAAAAATTACACTGTTAATATTATTTAATTACCTAAATGTCTCATAAGAACCTATTTCTGAATTATTAGAAGAAATTCTCTAAATGACGGTAAAACCTCTTACAAAATCCGTTGTGTAGTTAAGAAGAACTAAGCATTTAAACAGGCGAGACTAGAGATTTTTATTTTATTATATTTACAACTAAAATACAATCTATAATAAGTACACATATATTATAGAAAATTTCCTCGAATCTGCCGTCGCTGCCGATGAGCAAGGTTCTTGGTAGGCTGGCAGCCTTCTCTCTTTGGAAAGCCATCCTAATAAAATGCGTTGGCAGAAAAAGCTCCGTAACTGGTATGGTTCTTTGTAGTAGGTACCCATCTGGCTTCCTACTACCCTCAAGTTGAACATCTGTCGCCAAATATCTACCGGTGTGTTCCGCAGTTACACTTAAGAGCCAGTACCTTCTAGGCTTTGTGTGCTTAACACTTTCGGTCACATCATCACCATAGTAATCGAGAATGTGGTCAAAACAGAATGCTGAACTGTCGGTCGATTGTGGTCAACTGGATGCGGTTGGCTGCCCTCCGCTCTGGGATGAGCATGTCACTTCAGTTTGTCCATGCCTACTCCGATATAACTATTCAAATACCTACCAGTTGTATAGTTTGTTTGTTTGGTTGAACGCGCTAATCTCAGGAATTACTGGTTCGAATTGAAAAATTATTTTAGTGTTGGATAACCCATTTATTGAGGAAGGCTATAGGCTACTTTTTATCCCGGGAAAACATAAGATCATGCCTTTGACCTCAATCTCACCATAGTATGTGATGATGTGGCCGATGGTGGTACCTACGTACACAAACCCTAGAAAATAACTGGCTCTCAGAAATATTATTAACTAGCTGTCCCCCGCGGTTACACCCGTGTTCCCGAGAAAAAAGTAGCCTATAGTCTCTATATCATAGGCTATTTGCGTACCAAATTTCATCACGTTCAGTTCAGCGGTTTGGGCATGAAAAGGTAACAGACAAGAGTTAGGTACTTTCGTATTTATCATATTATAAAGTTTATTAATATATTTGTTTTACATCTCTTTCTACAGATCCCTAAGCTTATAGCGGTTATTTAAAAAAAAAACACTAGAAGTCACACAGCTAATAAATAAATAAAACATGAATAAAAACATCATATAAATTTTATTGTTTTTTTTTTTCTTAAAATAAGATATGTTTCACAATGACATGTAAACTGCCTTCCCCTTAATTAAAATTACCCTTAATTGATATATGTAATGAAAATATATTGTATACTTAAATTTCATCCTTATTTACTAAATTTTAGAGTTGGTTTTGGTGCTTTTCTTAACAATTTTGTTGAGTATTATATGCCCTTCGTCGTAGTGAGGGTTGAAGTACTGTTGCACCTTCTTCCACCATGCGGCGATGTTGGGGTACTTCTCTTTAGGGTCGAAACCGGCCATTCCTGATGAAAACATTATAATTAATAATTAGAACCTTAAGTATTAGGCGATAAAAGTATTTTTTGTGTTTCGAAGGTTTCGTTTTTTTGTCTTGTTTTTTATTACGTTAGGATTCGAGACTAAAATGAAAAATGTGTAACGAACGTTGCGATGGAACGCTCATTAGCTGGCAAAGTGCCAGGAGCAAGGTGCGTTAAATAGCCAAATAATTATATACTACGTAAGTTTCGCTTCTGTCGGGTGTCCCAGGACACCTCACTAGCCTATGTGTGATAGGCTTGTGTTTGAGCACAATCTCACTATGGTAATGATGTGGCCGGAACTCACTGGATTTTCAACCTGAGAGTAATAGGCAGCCAGGCGGGTACTAAAATATGCCCTACCACCGTTGTTTCGTTTCGTTGTTTTTGATGTTTTCCTTCACCGAAAGCTCTGTGTAGCCAAATAATGCAATAAAATACCGTTGCTTATGCAAAGGTCAACGTAGATGGCGCCACCAAATTACAAAGAAAATGGCGTACCACGATTTATGTGACATTAGTGTCATGTTGTCAAATTAACCAATCAAATCATTTGTTTACGCTATAACACAGTGGCGCCCCTAGCGGGAAAAAAAGAGCCCATAAAATCAGGGGTTCAATTCTCGTCTTCGGTATCAATGTGATGTTCGACATTTGTACGGCCTATCATTTAAAAATATTTTTGTTGAGCTACCCGCCCCGGCTTCCCACGGGTGAATTTATATACACAAACCTTCCTCGATACTTTCTTTCTATCGGTGAAAACCGGATATCAAAGTCAATTGCGTGGTTTAGAAAAAGTAAGCGGAGAAACAGACGTAAGCAGATAGCTTCTTTGTATTATACTATTTAGATATGTTTATCTATTGTTTGTATGTGTGTACTTACTGCGCTAACATCATAATGTACTATTTTTATGGATGTCATATGTGGTAGAAAGAGAAAGAATAGGGGACCAGCTTCTAGCCACACTTACTTGGTTGCTCAAGTTCGCATGCCGCCAACAAATCGGCGACAGTAACAGTGTTGCCCGCAATGAAGTCTGTTCCGCGTCCCAGCCACTTAGTGTCGAAGTCTTCTAGAGCGTTCTTCATGCGTTGCTCATACCCAGCCAACGTCTTCGGGTCATTTACTCTACCCATCAATATTGGGTCCATGTACTGTAATCGATGAAAAGCTTAAAATATATTGGTAAGTCACACCTGACTGGCTACCAATCCAGTGGCGGATCCAGGATTTTGGTTAGGGAGGGGCTTGATCCAGTTGTCCGACGTAGTGAGTATCGCCTATTTTAAAGACATGTGCCACATTTTTCAAATGTCGAATGCGACATTGATGTCCAAGACGATAGGATTGGGCCCCCTGGATATACAAGGTGAATATGAAGGTCGATCATTAAATTTAAACACCATCGTTACAAGTGCATATCACTATAACACACGTCGAAAACGATTTTAGAACAAAATCAAAATTTTCATAGAAAGCCTTTGGCGGCGTTCCGAAACACATAATTAACTAAATACAAGACTATTTATAGTTACATCGTCACTCATTGATCTGTAAGAGGCGCGACCTTGGGCGCGGCGCGGGCGATATGCTTTCTTCGTCTCACATAACGTGTTAGACAGAGAAATAGAGGCAGCGCAAGGATCATCAGTTTGCTCGGGTCATTGTCCGACCTACTTTGGCCTAGTGAATTTGTAAGATATCTACATGATGAGTTTATAAAACAAAAATTAATTACTGTGACTTAACTACTTGATGGATTTCAATGATTTTTCGTATATGGTTTAAAAACAATGTGATAAAGCTCTGGTTTCATTTAATGATTGACTATTTTCTCCACCTTGTATATTTCAAAACTATTACAAATCTTACCTTAACCCTAAAATACATAGCACAATGTAATCTGATGCCAGCATGCTGCCATTCCAAGAATTCTTCGACTCTTGCCTGCTGCTTAGACTCTTTGGGATACAAGCTCTCTGGGATGATATTTTCTCGGGATAAGTATTTGAGTATTGCCACACTAAAATATCATACAAATATAGGAACAATATCAGACAATATACATATTTTTAAGTTTTAGTTAGTGTTTTTGACGTTTTTGTTGAACTTTTATTTAAACCCTTATATATTTAAGTCTGGTTAAAAATTAGAGACACACCACCATTTAAGTTTTATTCCTTGCATAGATAACATACTCTTTTATGCAAAAAATTGTATGTAATGTGCCTTATAATAGAACTTTGAAATATTTTTGAGAATGGAAAATTTGTGATATTTTTTTAAGAATAGTAATTTTAATATCTTCTTATAATTATATATTTCTGTATGAATCATTAAAATAAAAGAAGTATCATGTACCATAGTAAAATTAAAAGCAGTGGCTTACATGTTGTACCTACTGCTTGTGTCAGATGGTCTATACTCAATGATTCTATAGAATATTACACCCATTTTTGAAAAGTGTCTCAATTCGTTCCTATGGTGCTAATTAGCCACCAAAAAAAAACAAAAAAAAAATATTCAATCGATAAGTGCCATAAAAATGCATTTAAATTTTACATTTTCACATTCCGCAAGTAGTTTGATGAAAACGCTGGACGTCATGTAACTCTACGGTCATGACGTTATTTGGTCTCTTGTAAGTAAATAAATATGCTGATATTGGTCTCAATTGGACTTTCTAAATTAAAAATGAACTATTATCCTTTTTATTAGTGTGCTGTTCCTGAATGCATGAATACTAGTGTAAAAATAATAATAATAGTACTTCAGTTGACAGTGTTCAGTTTTACCGTATGACGTCATTATAATGGCGGCTACTGTTTCCCTTGTTTAGAAACAGATAAGAAAAACTGAAAACTTTGAAATTAATTAAGTTATTTTATGAACTAAAACTAACATTTTCCGACTGCTTATTGCCTTAGCTATGTAAATTGTACATTTTTAGATTTTTTCTCATATAGAGTAAAATACCCTATTCCCTTGCTTGAGCTATTGTAAAATTAAAGTGCAAAGAAATAATATTACAACTTTATAACATTACTTTGGATCAAAATATTGAGCAATGCTGATTCTTCAAGTGTATGTAAGTATGGCTAATTAAAATATATAAAAAAACCATTATTCATTTACTTACTAAGTACATAAAGTCATAAATAATATAAATTTACATACCAAACTTATAGATGTTGATAAAAAATTAACCATCATGCTCAGGCTATTCACATTGAATGGTTCAATTCACAAGAAGCTTATCTTTCATGCAGATAGATAATAGAAAAATAAAGAAAAATATCTGTATATTTTTATAAAAAGAAAACTAATTAAATTGATGTAATTCAGAAAAACATAAATGGTAAAATTAGCAGTGTGTCAAAAATACTTATAAATAAATAATAACCCATACCTTTCTGTGAGAATGAATCCATTGTGATCTATGACGGGGACTCGCTGCAATCTGTTCACTTTTTTAAACTCATCGGAATAGTGCTCAGCTGAAAAACATAGAATGTTTGTTTATACATAATGGGTTATGTAAGTAATGTAAAAAGTTATGAAGAAAAGATAATTGTTGTTGATGGTTTGTACATAATAATTCTCATTATCGTCGAAGAGGTAGGTAGAGGTCTAATTTCGCAACAATGAATCGTAGTCGTACCTAGCCCGAATCGAGGCCAGGACCTCAGGTACCTAGCCGAGCTTTATACCGCTCTAGCACCCAGGCAACAGGGAGAAAAGAAACTAATAATAATACTCCATTACCTACATACCTTTGCGTAAATCTATTAATTTTGGCTCAAACTCATATTTAATACACTTCAATAATATGTAAAGGGCTCTTGATGGTTGGGACATAAGATCATAGTATAATTTCAAAACCATTGCTACGAAAAAAAAACAGTATAAAACTTATATTTCTGATCGGACCTATGCACAAAAAAAGTAAAGATATCGTATACACTAAAACGTTATATTAATTTGCTCAGTGAAATACTTTACTTTAAACTACTTCGTCTGAGCATTGAATAGCAGTATAAAAAGTTTCAGAGATTGTTCAGAATACTTCAAAACTAGAACTTTAATGATTGGTCGATCGAAGTTTGATTGAAGTTTTGAATTGAAACAGTGTGTCCAACTCTCTCGGTCAAAAATACTGTAGAAACCACAGACATAGATCTAAATAGATAACGCATGTGCCTCGTTTTGTATGAAAACTAAGCCTGCCACTTTTTTTCTACCTACTGTGACGTCAGAAGAGCGATTTCATCATCATCATCATCATCTCAGCCGCAAGACATCCACTGCTGGACATAGGCCTCCCCTAGTGATCTCCAATAGGACCGGTCTTGGGCGAAATAAGAAGAAGAATCTAGAAGAGCGATTTAGTGATGGATATTCCTGACCGAGCGCAATCGATTCAAACACGATTCGACTCCCCTCCCCCGCGCCGTACGCGCCTACCTCGTACGTCAGTACGCCCGTTAAAGGGGTCACACACGGCGAAGATACTATAATATTTTATCTTAAGATCATGAGACAGCATTATACTATGAAAAGAGAAGCTACGACCCTTACTTACCTACTTTCCTTCTCTTTCGCTGGTATAACACTGTCTCAATATCAGATAAAATATTATCGTATCTTCGCCGTGTGTGACCCCCTTTTTACTCTTGGAAGCTGCTTTGCAATGAAAAGTCGCGTGCGCCTTCCGTTTGGCTGTTATTATTTAAGTTCGCTGCTATTCAAGTAAGTTTACTTTTGTCACAGATATAGACTTTTGTATATTCGTAATAAGTAAAATGTGGCGTGAGTTTATGTAGTTATGTATGTAAAATTTGTTATATTTGTAAAAGTGTCGAAATCAATTATCTGATCGATTATTATTCGAGTTCATTGACAGACAGAGGAATGATAAAAAGACAGAGGAATGATGAATTTTAATTTAGAATCTTGCTTTTTTACCCTCATCGTAGTGGCAGTTCAGTGTCAACGCAAGAATCAACTGGCAAGTCGGAGGCTGAATAGAATGTCATTTTGTCTCTATCCAGAAGTATGCAGTACGCGCCTTCAGACAATTGGACCGGTGATAAAATCGTAAACGCCTCGCTTCCGACTCGGACGTTCGATCCGACTACCGGATCGGACGTGTATTGTACGTTCAAACCATGGATCTAGAAAAAAAGGCGGACGCCACCTCAAACAAAGTAATGGCTCCAACGCCTTCCGATAGTCTGATCAGACTATTGGATCCGATTATCGGATGAAAAAATCTGACGTGTATTCCCAGCCTGCGAACATTCAAAACACTCCGATCCAACTATCGGATCGGACGTGTATTGAATGTTCAAACAAAGTAATGGCTCCAACGCCTTCCGATAGTCGGATCCGACTATCAGATGAAAAGATCTGACGTATATTCCCGGCCTAAGGTGGACGCTAACCTATCCACGATGTACGCGCTGCACGCGCCGCATTCATCGCATTTTAAAAATCTTTGTATGAAATAGTATGCAACACACCTTTAAACCCACCTCTATCAAAAAGAAATAAGAAATGAGAATTTCGTGTTGTGTGTGCAATCAAATATAGGTTTGTAGCGACATCTATCAATTACACAAGAAATTATCTGCTACCCGACGCTAGATGGCGTTACAAGATTTTATAACGTGCTAGCACTTTTGGCAAATACATATACATAAATACGAGTTTCCAACATTATATTCTGCGGTCCTCAGGCACTAATCGGCACGATAACCTAGACTGTCCCTTAACAATGAAAGAGTTTACGATCTTGCTCCTCCATCCATAGATTATATAATTCTGCCAATTTAGCGATCGTGTGTGTGCCTGATATATCTAGGAGGTGTAATAAAATTTCATCATCACGTTCGAATTCGATACATTTTGGCAAAGCATTTTGGTGCCCATTCCAAACGGGCGAACCTTTAAAATATTTTTGAAAGGGGAGAATTTTATGTTTTTTGTAATCCTGTTTGTTGAAGGCTTATAAATATTCTCTTGATGAGAGATTCGTGGGAATGGGTGATGAACAATAATTAAAAAAATACATGAGCAATAAATCGACTAGATTTTTTGATTTTTTATAAGAGAAAATGTCAAATTATTTATGACAGCAGACTACTTCAGACAAGCAAAGCAAAGCGCATCACTAATTTTAAGAGTAATGTATTGTAGGTTGGAGCGCCGTTGATAAATCGCTGAGCAATTAACAGTCAGTCTAGAAAAATAAATTACATATCCTTGCTGATAAATTGTTTCACCATGGCGTCATTGGATCTTTTAACACCACATTTAACTAAAATCAAAGTACCGGGCACCCAGCAATTAATCTACAAGGATGAGTGTGTTTATTCTTTTGACAATCCAGTGAGTTGCATTTTTTTTTCTAACCTTCCCATATCAATGTATTTTATTGAATGCGGTCTAATTACCAACATTATATAGTTCGCATTAAAATATATATATATATATATATTTAAAGATCATACATATGTGTTTCTTCTCTCCATGAAGGTCTTTCAATATAGTTTTGGGATATGCCGGATTCCGGTAGCAGTAGTCCTAGGTCATAGAGTAGTTTTAAAGATCACAAGTAGACCATTTTTTATGTATTGGACACGGGTAAATTGAGCCACTAGTATCACCAAGTGTATCAAATCAATCATTTTTCAGGTTCTGATCTATGTCTAACCTTGTATCTATTGTAATTCATTGCCTATTATATAAAGACTGGGTCGGTTTATCTTTATAGAATTTGTCAACACTAATAAACACATTATGGTCAGGCAATGAATAAGTGTATAAATAAGTAGTAACTAAATTATAAATAAATATCCTGGGGCAATCCTCACATACAGCCTTCTAATCCTAAACTCAGCAGTGCTTGTACTATGGGAACCAGATAACTGTTGAATATAATTATATAAATATTTTTAAATACTACTTAGGTATTTCTTAACATAATAGTTAGTTGTTTAGATAATTTATTTCAGAACAAACAGACATAAACAGACATGTTCATGCACCCACAACCACACAGGTGGGAATCAAACCCACAACCTAATGCATCATAGTTAGGGTATCTTACCAATCATGGCAAAGGGCCCATCATAACCGGTTGTAAAATTATGTGAAAAATATTAACATTTATTTAAAACTGAGAATACATATTATTGTGACTAAGTAAATTATATGAACTATATTGGTGATACAGAATTATCCTTAAAATACTTAGCATTCATAATATTCTTTACAGCTTGATACACATTTGCCACAACACTGAACAATGATGTTCTCATACCATTCATTGAGTATGAACACAAAAGAAGCGACAAAAATGTATCAAACATGACGGGTGTCCAAAATAATATGTTATAAAGCAGTTCTCTACTTACATAAGTCTTAAAATTTGGTCTTTTTATATCCATACCATGAATTTTTGTTAAAATAGTCACAGATATAGTAATTGGAACAAAATAACTAACAATACATAAAAGAAACATGTACAAAAGTAGTTTCTTATTGTCAATGTAACAAATTTTCATACATTCCTGATGGGATTTAGATTGTCTATGTAATGGTGCACTTGTGACATTAAAATTGTCTAGATTTGTTTCATTTTTCAATCTGGAAATGATACTGTAAATATTATTAATCACATTATCAACTTGACCTGACACATTACTATAATAAGGTCTATTTTCAACAATTTCAAAATAATTTTCAGATGGTACATATTTACGGAGCTCTAATGTTTCATTTCCTTCAATATTAGTAAATGAACATGTTTCATTGCTTATGTCTACCATTGCAATACAAGACTGACTTAAACTACGTAAATTTCCCATATCCAACATCTTTTCATTTACATTCATTGAATACATTGATACAGCTATCAAAATGGGCACAACCCATTGTAGTACAACTGCTATATATGAAAAATACTTTTTGAATAATGTATATAACGATTTTGATTTACGATTCAACACTCTGTAGCTATCGCTAATTTCTTGAACAGTATTTTCTTCATCTTCTTTCCTTACATCATCAACCATTCTATAATGCATGTAGTTGTCAATTATTAAACTTAGGAAGCTGTTTACCAATGATATTATTAGAGGACCATAACTCATCAATACTGATAAAAATCTGCAATCCAATTGTTCATGTTTCAAGTTGCTCAATAATTCTGAAGACCTTTCTTCTATTTCATCCATAGGGATATTAATGGGATTTAAATCGTATATTGATTTACTTACAAATGCTATTCCAACACACAATAAAAGAAGGTTTTCGGATAATAACACTGATGAAAATTTTGAGTTACTATCCTTGATGATTCTTCGTAGATTAAATAAACTCAGGCCAAATCCACACAGTATTAGGAATGTTCCTAAGTACATATCAGTGGAAGGTAGCATTCTGGTGCTTTGCTTGCTGACTAGGAAACAAATGCGGTAGTGCCCCTATGATTTCGCACAGTAAGTGTTTGTATGATAGCAGTTATCTGTATGCAAATTATAGGGGTGCTTTTTTAGTTTGTTTGCTTTTCCTTTTGAAAGTTTCTATATTCTCAACTGATAACAAATTTAACACATGAAATTTTCTGTTTGAATTAGTCACATAAGAAAGAATAATCAAGAATCCTTAAGCTCTGGGAGGTTTCTTATTACAGATATATAAAAGGCCTACAATTTTTTTGTTTCAGGAATCGGAGACAGGTCTCTATGTGTCACTAGAATCATTCCTAGGCTTTGGCCGCAACTATGTCGAGCAGTATTTTCAGAAAACGGGAAATGCTGTGTTCCTACACATACAGAGGGAGAAGAAACCTGTAAGTTATACATTTTAAGGCTTCTAGAATTCATTTAGTGTTCTAACAAAGATTATAAAATTTACTCATTTATAGTTGGTTAGCCTGAATAAATTTAATCTTTCTCAACGTCTATGAATAGACTATGCAAAAAAATACCTAATTCTTAAAAGTTAACATAAGTAAACAATTACTTATCTCCCATAATCTCGAATACATGTTTTCCCCAGATACCAGAACCAGAGCAAACCGGCGATGGTCCAGAGAAGAAGATCACCCGTCTGGCCATAGGCGTGGAAGGAGGCTTTGACCCCACGTGTGGAAAACCTAAATACACTTACACGGACCACTACAGCATTGTAGTCCTGCCCGGTTTTCACACATTTCCATGGCCTAATACTAACTTACCTGAAGTGGTAAATAAATGTTTGTAATTTTAATCTATTATGTTGCTGAAGGTGAAAGAGCTGGCTCTCAAGTGCAGCTGTTGAAGAGCTAGACTTTAAATATGAGAGTAGTAGGCATTTCTACAGCTTGAATTAATATTCTGTAGACTCTTGTAGTTTTCCTTCATCAAAGGCTCAAGCTTGTTGATTAAAGTTACCACGGTTAGCAAGTGTGATCTTTGGGCAAAGAAAATTATCTATGTTTACGCTTTTATAGGTAAAGATGTCCGTCCAAGGTGTCATAGATGCGGAATCTCCTTTCAAAATCGCAGAGATGGCAGCATTGCAAGGAACGTGGGACGGTGAAAAACGTGAAGTTTCCGTGTAAGTGATCATAAATAAAGTATTCTGGCCTTATAGTCGCCACACACAAATATATTATTAGGACTGTGTATAGATGTTCTGAAATTTACAGAAACATGTATGTAATAAATTTTGCCCTAAATTTCTAGTTTTTCTTCAGGAACCAAAAAAAAATCTTAGATAAAAAGTAGCCTAGATTACTCTCTAAAAAGTCCTCTACCTGCCAATGAAAGTCTCATCAAAATCTGTTAGGCCATTTCAGAAATTAGGATGAACAAATAGACAGATAAATTAAAAAAATCGTGTTTGAATTTTTGTTACCTGCAAACAACCATAACAAGAGACAAACACTATAATATAATAATAATTATATCTGCCCACTGCTGAGCACAGGCCTCCTTTCACGAATAAGGGTGAAAGGGGAATGGGCAAATACTCCACCACGCGTGCCCACTGCGGATTGGTGGAGGTAGGCTAGTGGTCAACCTACTGTTGGAGTTATCAAGCCACCTAGGAGGTCTCCAACTAGCTTAACGACCATCACAATTAAGTGATAACCGGGACCAACGGCTTTACGTGCCTTCCGAAGCACGGAAACGCTCAAGATGAAATACCACTAGGCGGTCACCCATCCAGGTACCGGCCAGACTGGACGTTGCTTAACTTTGCCGATCGGTTAAGAACGGCTAATCAAGCTACGCCACAAGCGCTTCATTTCATTTATTTGTATAGATTTATTCCCAAATCCCCAGACATGCGGTGAATCTGAAGCAACTGGCCAACGGAGTGAAGATCCTGCCATCAGGCTGGAAGTGCTCCAAGTGCGACCTCACCAACAACCTCTGGCTGAACCTCACTGATGGCTCCATACTGTGCGGGAGACGGTTCTTTGATGGTTCAGGGGGAAATGATCATGCTGTAAGTACTAAGACCTAGAATCTATTGTTTTATTGACCTGGAAGTATTTAATTTAATTACACACTTTTATCTCCATAAAGTTAAAAACTAATATTTTACATTTTGGAAATTTAGCTAATTGTAATAAAGCACATATTCCTTGACAGGTGGAACACTTTCGCGAGACAGGTTACCCCCTGGCGGTGAAACTTGGTACTATAACAGCTGACGGTAAAGGAGACGTTTTCTCGTACGCTGAAGATGACATGGTCGAGGATCCCTTCTTGGCGGATCATTTGAAACACTTTGGCATCAATGTACAACAGTTACAGAAGGTATTTTATAAAATATTATAGAAACTGATAATTTTAGCAATATTTTAAATGATAGCATATTACAGTTCATGTAGTATGCCCTGGAACAAAATTACGAAAGTTTCTTAAAATGAAGATTTTTAGCTTTAATATTGTTGCAATGTTGCTGAGTTTTGTCAGTTCTTCTCAACAGAAGTAACTTTCCTCAGTCCAGAGTCTGGACTCCGGACTATTCATGAGAGCCATGACACAGGTTTATTTAAATAAATATCATTATGCAATAACATTAAATATACCCTTTATATATACAGACAGACAAATCAATGCTAGAACTGGAGCTAGAATTGAACCAGCGATCCGGTGAATGGCACACACTTCAGGAGTCTGGTAGCGATTTGAGACCGCTCCACGGCCCTGCGCTCACGGGGCTCAACAATCTTGGCAACTCGTGCTATATTAATAGTGTTGTGCAGGTAAATTAATAGGGCTTTATATATATTTTAAAATCTGAGTAATGTTATTACACATTCTGATATTTCCAAATTTTTATATTTTATTTTCAGCATAAAAAATAAGGCTCATGTTGAATTCTAATGTACAAATTATTCAAACAGATACTTGAAATCTTTATTTTTAACTGACATTGAAAAGGAAGTTATTGTTTGTTTTCAATGCATCTTTATTAAATGAACTCATTACAAGTATTTTTGCAAATATTTTTATTTATTATATATTATATAATTTTCACATAGTGCTGATTAAAGTTTTGTAATTTTATTATAACCAAAAAAAAAATTTATTTGTAGGTAATATTCCGCATGCCTGATTTCGTGCGGAGATTTGTGGAGGGTGCCCCGGAGATATTCTCCACCTTCCCAGATGACCCAGTCAATGATTTTAATGTTCAAACGTAAGTCTTCAACATTTTCATGGAAATTAAGAGAGTATATTATATTAATGCCAAACACATTGCCCACTGAGACAGACGCGTTACTGAAATTAAATCAATGAAATTGAAATGAAAATATTTTTTCTTCAAATAGGCCTTCACAAGCACATGTTAACAACGCTAACGCACGGTTCGGTTCGCTTTTCCTGAAAAAAAAGCCGGCAATAAACTCTGTAATTACTATTTTCAAAATCATCAATCAGCGTGTGTTTGTTATTAGTATAGTTAATTTGGCTTCTTATTCGAATTCTACCTTCCAACTAAGTAATTAACAGCAGAACCTTACTAATCCTAAGCCACGCTTGTTGTTTGTGGCCGCCACGCCATACAAAATAGCGATCCAGATGTATTCTTATATCATACCTTATGGGCCCCTTAAATGGTACTGAAAACTACTCAAATATCCGTCGACAAGTCTCTAAATATAAAAGTAATATTTAGAATATTTTCAAATGTCAGAGCAAAGTTGGGCGTGGGTCTCCTCTCGGGGCGGTACTCGTTCCCGGCGGGCGAGTGCGAGAGCGAGAGCGCGGACCAGCGCGGCGTGTCGGCGCACATGTACCGGCACCTGGTGGGCCGCGACCACCCCGAGTTCATGACCAAGCGGCAACAGGACGCGCACGAGTTCTATCTGCATCTGCTCACACTCATGCAGGTTGCACACATGTTTTTTACTTATTTTAGCTTAATGCTGCACATCTTTTTATGTACAACATAATACATATAACAAGAAATAAATAAAATTTAAGAATGTTTGTAATGTCAAAATAGCTTTTACTAAATGCTTATGAAAGTATATATGGTACTTATAAGTTTTTTTTTTTTTTCTGTCTCTGTTTATTGGTTCCGGCTTATCTCCGAAACGGCTGGGCCGATTATGACTGGACTTTAACTGGCAGATAGCTAATGTAACTTAGGCTTACTTTTATCGGTTACACCATGGGGAGCAGCTAGTTAATGAATACAATTGCAGCGCAACAGTCGGCACAAGCCCAACCCGGCGGACTGCCTCAAGTTCTCGGTGGAGGAGCGGCTGCAGTGCTCGGTGTCGGGCTGCGTGCGCTACACGCACCGCGCCGAGCACCACCTGCCGCTGCCCGTGCCGCTCGCCGCCGCCACCAACCTGGCCGACCTCGACGACTACGAACGTAGAAGGGCGGCGGCCGAGACCGCTGGACAGAAACTGTGAGACTACTACCCTATTTACTGTTGCATCTAGGTCTCGACAAACTTGGAGCTTTTATAAGCTGTCGGTCATGGAAAGGACCGTTGATAAATAAGGTGAAATGTCAGCATAGATTTATAGGTCCTTCGAGCCGGATGAATTCAAACGTAGGATAGGACCTGCTATGGGAGAGATCAGTAAAAAAAAACGGATATAGTAAATATTTGCAATAGTAACCGTAATCTCTTGACATAATAAAATTATTAACTTCAGTTCGGAGTTATGACATATACATACAGTAATATTGTTTATTTTTTTTTTAACGGATAAGATTGTGTGTTTGATTGTAACTTGCTTTCAAGTGAAGCTGTAGCAACTACTGGTATGAGTAAATTGAGGGTAGTATAGCCAATGAATACTACATAATACCTTATCACCTTGCTATAACGTTTAATATTGCCTATTCCAGTGACCCATCGCAAGTGGTGAGGCCACACATCCCGTTCCAGGCATGCTTGGAGAGCTTCATGAAGGAGGAAATCATAGAGCAGTTCTACAGCAGCGCCGTCAACGACAAGGTTACAGCACACAAGTAAGCATTTGTTCAGTTACTAGCTTTCGCCCCACGGTATTACCTGGATTCCTGATAAATAAATAAGTAAATATTCTGGGACTTTATTCCTTACACACGGCCATTTGATCCCAAACTAAGCTGAGCTTGTGCTATGGAAGCCAGATAACTGATATACTACATATACTACTTTTCTTTAGTAAATACATATATACTGGGTGATTTTGTTATCACTGGCAATACTTGCAGGGGTGGAAGTACTCATCAATGTGAACAACTTTTGTTATAGGACTAACTGTGAAATCATGAAAAAATTATCAGCTGTTCCATACAAAAGTTCTACCTACTCGACCAAAATGTATGAAGCAACCGTATTATTTTACGCGATATCAGAGTTAGCCCTGTAATAAAAGTTGTTCACATTGATGAGTACTTCTACCCCTGCAAGTATTGCCAGTGATAACAAAATCACCCTGTATATATATATCTTAATATATATAAATCTCCTGTCACGATGTTTGTCCGCGATGGATTTCTAAACTACTTAACCGATTTTAAATTAAATTGGCACACCGTGAGCTGTCTGGTCCAACTTGAGAGATAGGATAAACGGCTGGACCGATTTGGATGAAATTTTCTGTATGAGTTGGACAGGACGTCTGTTGGGACAGCTAGTATAGTATATATATAATTACACCCATTCCTGATTCACTGATTCCTGATATGTCTAATAAATAGTATAAAATATTTTATTTTATTCCAGGGTATATCTATATGCCATGTTTCATTTAAATACGTCCAGCCATAACAGCTGTGTAAGAAACATATTTTTTTTGCATATAATTATGCTATAGATACCTTTGGCGGTCAAATATATTAATTAACTATGTAACAAATTCAGAATTACGCGGCTGGCGACGTTCCCCGACTTCTTGCTAATTCAGCTAAAGAAGTTCACCATCAAAGAGGACTGGACGCCCGCCAAGCTTGACGTCGCTGTCGACATGCCGTGGGAGGTAGGTCTGAATAAAAACCTTAATTAAAATAAAATACTGGTGCAAAATGGTTGAATATCTTTAGTAACGATACCTCTATATCTTCATAAAAAGTTTGAAGCTATTTTATGACGCAAATATCGAGGTGCGGTTTTAAAGAAGTTTCCTACTGCAGACGCTAAGGTAGTGGAAAGTGCTCCCCGCTGTGGTTTTCCATAGGGAGAACAGTATGGGGTTCTTCAAGAAGGGTGTGAAGATATTTTTGTTAGGGTCGACAACGTGGGAGTGATTCCTCTAGTGTTGCAATCGTTAATAGGCTACATTTACATGAGGCGGACTTACTTATTTATAATATTATTGTGATTCCGTGTCTTCCAGGTAGAACTAAGCAGCCTCCGAGGGCGCGGTCTCCAGCCCGATGAGACGGTGCTGCCGGAAGTTGCAATTGAAACAACCCCACCCTCGTATGATGAAGCTCTTCTATCACAACTTGTGAGTAAACTTTACTTTTAATAAATAAATACATTATTTCTTTGACCTACACCATGGTTTAATAAGTTTTAGAAACAAAAGGTATTAAATGATAAAGAATCTTGATAAACTTGAATTATTTAAACATCACGGTGTATCTATCGATTTTTCCATAGTACAAGTTCAATTGGAATAAATAAGGCAGAATGTTAAAAAAATTATTTTATGTTTATTGTGTCTCATGTCTTATTGGATGGACCCGATTTAATTTGCTGTGCCCTAATCAGGGTTTCATGTTGTACTTTAATATTTTTTACCATCTTTCTTAAACCATGAATGCAATAAAATTTGAAGTTTGAAGTTAAATCATGTTAAATATCAAAATATGAATTAATTTTCAGTTAGATATGGGCTTCCCACTTGAGGCGTGCAAGAAATCCTTATACTACACAAACAACTCCGGCATGGAGGCGGCTTCCAACTGGCTCATGGAACACATGACCGATTGGGACTTCGCCAATAAGTTTGATCCGCCCGGATCTAAATCTACAGGTATGCATAACTTTCAATAAAATTCTCAGGCTTCCAATCTGCACCTGGTGTCTCCCTTGTTATAAAGAGCTTGTGTGCATGATTCTCAGCAATTAAGTATTAGTAGGTACCAAAATCGATTAGAAATTAAGATAATACTTTCACTTACATAATAATCAATGCTAGAATTATCTCAATTTTATATCTATCGGGCGTAAAGTAAGAAATCGATGGTTGTGTTTGAGAAATATCGACTATGATAATAACGAGAACGCTAAAGTAGTTGTTAATCAATACTTCATATTTTTTTTTTCTAAATTACCAGGAACCGACAGTACCCCAGTTGACGAATCGAGCGTAGAACAGATAATGAACATGGGTTTCACACGACCGCAAGCGATGAAGGCGCTACGTTCTACTGCGGGAGACGTGGGTCGCGCCGTCGACTGGATCTTCAGTCATGCGGACGAGCTCGACTCAGACCAGGCACCGAGTCCGGCCCCAGGCCAGCCTGATCGCACCCTGGCCTGTAGGGACGGCCCTGAAAGTAAGATATACTTACTCACTAAGTTGCTTGTCAGCGTCGTGTGGTTTATCTATGCACATGCATAGCATGGTATTAGGGTAGTTTGTAGTACCCATCTGACTAGCTACCACCTTTAAAACTCAATAAAATATATGACAAGCTACATCTGTATCTTACACTGTGTGTTCACCTAAAACAAACCTTAAATAAATTAAACATTTGAGGAATATTTTCTCAATTTTAACATTTCGTTCTTATTTACAGAATACAAGTTGGTCGCGTTCATATCTCACATGGGCACGTCGACAATGGTCGGTCACTACGTGTGTCACGTGCTGCACGAGGGAAGATGGGTCATATTCAACGATAATAAGGTTCATATTTACATATTACCTCCTCAGTATACATTTTTCTTTAAAAAAAAACAGATTAGAGCACAAACATAATTATTTTATATTATACTAGCTTCCGCCCCGCGGATTCACCTGCGTTCCCGAGGTATCTTACACGTGTTCCGGGTAGAAAAAGTAGCCTATAACCTTCCTCGATATATGGCTTATCCAACACTAAAAATTTTTTTCAATTCGAACCCGAGTTCCTGAGATTAGCGCGTTCAACCAAACACACAAACTCTTCAGCTTTATAATATTAGTATAGATTAGCCTGTTTTATTGTAAAACATGCATTCCTATACCGTTCATCGGTTTGCAATGAAACTTTGGTGACTGAATTGGCGCACGTCGGCGATTAACTAGTATTGCTAGTATTAATAAAAATCTCTTTGGGACTGTTCTAACAAATTAAATAAATAACAAAACGTTTTGTTTCAGGTTGCTCTCTCAGAAAACCCTCCCAAAGATCTGGGCTACTTGTATCTATACGAAAGGCTGTGATGTTGATGATAATATGAAGTTTGTACCAAAAATCGCTGGCTCGGTTGTATGGATTTAAGGAATCTATGTATTAGACTGCATTTGTATGTATACATAAGAGATTTTAACGACTTTTATGCGATATTTATTTTATAGAAACAAATTTTTGAAGATTTCAATTAGGTTAATAAATTGTAATAACATTTATTGTTGTTTTGCATAGAAATGCATTTTTGTTTGCAATAATTTTTTGCTTTTTTAATGTTTGGAATAAAAGTGCAATTTTTTCGTTAGAAATAGCTGTCGCTAAATCTTTATCGTAACATTATTTTTATGCTTAATTTTAAGCATACATATAAGTTACAGAATAGTCGACTGTATTTGGAACCAATAAGATTTGAGATTGTGTGTACTAATGGATGATTTTTGATTATGTACTTAACGTTGTATCGTTTTATACTAAATAATCATTATGTAAAGCAGTTACGTATGTATAGTTCTATCAAAACTTGTGACTACATGACTACAAGTGAATTTATGAACATCACTAATAGACAACGAAAATTAAAAATAAATTACTACTAAAATGCTCTCTCTTATTTCGAGTTTTATTTCCGACCAACAGTTTCAATACAAAATTATCGAAAAAAAAAAAAACCGCTTTTTTCGCCAAATAATTTTTCTTCTTTTGCCCATTTGCCGTCCCCTTGCCCAGCAAGGGGTCAACGTGCATGCTAAAATTGGCTACAAAAGAATCGAATTCTTAGAATCGCGAGTAAAGTTGTTAGTATTTATACTTTCTAAATCATCTTTGTCCTGAAAATAGATTCATACGAGCCTTTTTTTTGGTTGATTACACTTTCAGGATACTTCAAAGATGGAGTCGATGCACTTAATAAAAATAAATAAAAATATCTTTATTGTGCCAAAACTTTTATATACTGATTATTCCAGATGGGGTTACAGGTAAAAGGTAAGAAGTCCCAGTCTCCTTACATTTCTTTTCCCTAATCAGCTGTTAATTCATGTGCAAATCAGGGTTGCCTGATATAATTTTCAAAATTACCAAACATTACCTGGCTAGAAAGAATAAGATTGCTGAATGTGATCAGAATACCTACCTACTTTTTATTATTTATACAATGACATGTTAATGAACTTTTGTAAACTTTAAAAAGAAAGAAAATGTATATATACATTTGTTATGGCTAAAAGCCGAAGTATGGTTATACCTAGTTCTAGCCGGCTTCACATGCGGCGGTAGCAGTTTTAAAGAGGATATAATCACTGGTAGCAGTTGGTTAAGTATACCTTTTTTATTCACGTCTTCTAGTTGCGATGATCAGATAATTCGAATATTCCGCAAAAAATTAGATATATAAAATATTGCAGAAAACAAACTGTAGTCTTGTTTCTAGTTCTTGTTACTAGATCATTGAAAAGCCATGTTCTAGGAACATACACTACTTTTATTAATTCATATATAAATAGGTTAGATTCATTTACAAAACTCTGATACAGGTTGAAGCGATTAAACAAACCCCCATTCCTTACCCTGCAGAATAAGCACAATCCCAACAAACACTATTGACCTGATTTCCATACCAATATTTGAGGATATTGATAAGATCAGAAGGTATATGTATAGATACTTGGTCTGCTATTGATAATCACATAAGTGAGAAATTGCAGACAACAGAATAGCGGAGAAAGCGGAATCATTGAACAAGTCATATTCTATTGAAGATGTTTATTTGTACCCAAAAGTTTACCATGAGAAGAGGTACAATATTATAGTTAGACCAATGCACATCTCCATCTAGTACTGCTAGTTGGTGAGCAGTTCCTGTTTTTATGACCCACAGGGCACTGTGAGGTCCAAACAATGCAATGAATGTATTGTTTAGTATTTGTTTCTACCTATATATTTACCTAACCATGATTTTATATTAAATTACATACAAATTCTATAATATAAACTAGTTTATCGCTTGAAACGATCAACAGGTTTTGGTATTTTCTTCATAAAGATTGTTCTTTCATCAAAGTATGTGTTGAATTTCTTATAATCTCTTCTTTTCTTAGGGTCCTTCTTACAATTAGGTGGAGTCATGTTGATCATAAGACCTGACAAAAAGAAGAATAGGATTTAATGTACTTGATTTTTTTTTCTACTTGGATCAAATGATTGTAGCATCCATAATAAGTTAATAGGAATAAAGAAATTTTATAGTAGTGCTGAATTATGGACACCTATAGTAATTATCACAAACCTGCTTTTTGCGCCATAGTGACCATTTTTCCAATTTTCTTTTGTTGTCGACGGCATAACCGTGTGATGCGTCTCGGTAGCATACAACCATCGGACCTTACGAACTGGCTGAGTATGAGTATGTCTGTGTGCTTCACGTCCAGTCCAAGTGCACACATGTAGCATGGAGGTTTATCCGATTCCGATGCATCGTTGCAAGGAAGACTTGGCAGGTTAGATTCATCGTCGACAGCTAGAGATATGTTTTCAGCGCGAACTAATAACTCTGTTCTTGGTGAAGGTACGTGAACTGCCTCAACTATCAAGCTTGAGCCTTCTGTACGCTCGCGTACTGAAAATAACATCGAATTCTATGTTGTGATAAAAACCACAGCTACTGAAAGATAGGTTATGTAGGAAATAAAAATAGTATTACGGATATCAGGAGAATATGACAACTTACTCTCTTTAATATTAAGTTGCCGGGTAATGGAAATGGAACGAATAGCGGTCGAAAATATTGCATTTTTCGCAAAAGAAAACCCCGTTCGCACCAAGGCCGCCATATTTTCTATTTACTTTTGTACATACATGCCAACCACTAACCAAAGAGTAAAATAATAGACCTACAGGAGGAGTTAAGGGCGTCACACACGGCGAAGATACGATAATATTTTATCTTAAGATATATGAGACAGTGCTATATCAGTGAAAGAGAAGGAAAGTGAAGGTAGGTCGTTGCTTTTCTTTTCATAGTATAATGCTGTCTCATGACCTTAAGTTAAAATATTATAATATCTGCGACGTGTGTGACATCCTTTACAGGCCGTTCATCATAACTTGTCCCCTAGCCTTTATGTTGGCACTATTGATTGACAATATAATGTGACAACAATATAATGGAATAACAGAGCTACCAACTTTTCAACGAGGGGACATGTTATGATGAAAGGTCTGTACATACTATATTCAGTGTTGCCATTGCCAAAGCCTTATCTCAATTATCTGTATTATAAATGTTTTTTTTTTACTGTCTATCAACTTAATAAAGGCGCAAACAAACTAACGGACGCGCCCGTATGCCGATTGCCGTGACTGGATGACTGACAGTCGTCGAATCGATACGTAGTATTCCTTATTAGTTTGTGTGGAATCGCGAGTTGCCGTAACTGATAGTGTATAGTACGGTTTTTCGGGACGCCCGTCTTCAGTCCTTCAAATGTATTTTCTTGAACGAATCACCTTCTTGGAATACCAAGATGGGACGTCTGAACTTCTAGTTTAAAATCTGTCGCCAAGCCCCTTCCGGTGTATTCCGGCAGTTGCACTTGATTGAGAGCCAGTTCCATTTATGCTTACCACCTTCAGCTACATCATTAGACCATCAACACGAGCTTAACATAGTAAACAAATAAGTTCGATACATACTAACGATAGTATTGTTACTCATAATGCTAAAACTACCAATAGGTACTATCGATAGCGGCAAATATTTAAATAGACGCATCCGATAGTTTGTTTGCGCCTTAACTATCTAAGTAGCAAAAACGTTTAGATTTTACATTGAGAATTTATTCTGGTTAATTTAGTATGGCAGCAAAAAGTAATTATTATAGAAATGCTACCATTTGGCTGCATGCACATTAACGCGGTAGATTTTAAACTCGCAAAGTCGCAAGCAATTTTTTTGGCGGTAACTTGCAAAGAGACAGTTTTGTTTTCTATTCATAAAATCGTGTGAAAAGCTTTGCTTAGATTAGGATCAGTTGGCCGTGTATGAAAAATGTTTCAAAATATTATAATTATCTATTTGCCATTTTACAATACACCAGTGATTTGAATTGAATGCATGTTTCGCATGCACTTTCAAATTGTCTACCTTATCAAATCTATGAAAACTTTTATTTAATGGTCAACATTTTATGTAGGTATCATAGTTATTCCAGGGTATGATGTAAGTGTCAAGTTTCATTCCATTTAATTTCTAAATCTGTTCAGTGTTCAGCCACTACGGAGCTACATAAGCTTTCGCATTTATAATAAAATTAGTTAAAAAGGTACATAAATAATAGACGGTAATTGGTATTTAGATATTTAATGAACAACGAATTACGTAAACAGATTCAATGTTTTAATTATAATCATAGATATCTAAAGTAAACTAGATTTATTTAATTCACATTTAAGGCGAAGTCATGATAATGTGTGCAATAATTTCGAAGATCAACATAAATAAATTATTAGAATTAAATAATAAGCAACAATATCTCAATTAAGCATTGAATAAACATCGCAACGTATATATATAATATTATAACTTCTGTATAATATTTCAATTACAAAATAGACTGCTAGGCAGCATTCTAACATGCTATAATTAGGTATCTATTTTTTTTTATAAAAGTTTATAATATATTTAGGCTTATTGTAAGCTTTATCACATTTTGCTGACTCATGTTAAGCTTTGTTGTGTGTCTACTATGTGGTAGGAACAATCAGTTACTTTTCTTGAAATAAATATTATGTTACACTGTAAGGCTTTGTATGGACGGTATACGCTAAGCATTACTTGATTATAGACATTCGAGACAATAATAATAAAAATATTTCAAAATGCATATAAAATGAATTCTTAAAAGTAACTTAAATTACCAACTTAATTTAGATACTTGTTTGTATGCGCTAAATGAGATTACAACATTGTGACTTATTCAGATTTTTCTTCTAATCAATAAAAATGCATTGCTCGTAGAAATGTGTCCATTCATGTTCCTTGCAATATTTTATTAATAAGACTGTTAGTACAACTTACAAAGTAAAAGTCTATACAATTCATTGTATGTACTGAGTAAAAAATAAAACAAAACTTATAGACAATGTGCTTTATATAAACAAAATGTGATGAATAATAAATGGGAAACTAACAGGCCTTAACATATTCTATTTTTAAAACTGACCAATATTATATTTGAATTTTGGTAGACTGATTTGAAAATGTAAACTCAGAATTGAAATGTTGTACAGTAGATATGTACCTAATGATTTAAATTTATGAAACATAATTTATATAAATATGATGTATTTCATTGGTTTTATTGTTAAAAAGGCAATGTTAGTTTCCCAGAAACATGTTAAAGTATGCAGCGATGCAAGTTCTTGCAACTATTCTTAACAATTTACTTAGGGAAAGCACTTAAGCCCTTGCTCAGAAGCCCAGCAGCACCCTGGGAAGCATCATTTGCCGCTGAAGACAAATTTGTCACCAGCTGGAAAAATCAATCAAAAATGTTACCATACGAAAATAAAATTATACGTAAGTAAACGAAATATTTTATAGAACTAGAACCTCAACAGACTAAGCCCCAAACTTTTGCGCCACCATTTTATTTTCCTATAGTTCGTTGGAATTCGTGAATACCAACTGAGCTATCATCTCGACTGTCATCGTTTTACTTTTATTAGTTTTCTATAGTAAACAAAAAAATCTTACGTTATCACGCTTCTCGCTCAAATATTTATCGGCATCCTTGATCTTGGAGTCGACAACGTGACTGGCATTCTTGAGCCCCTCGTCAGCCGCGCTCTCGACTCTCTTCAGTGTATTGTCCACTGTGCTGTTAACGGCGTTGCTGGCGTCAGCAGCGGCTTTCTCTGCTGCTTTCTTGGATTCTTCTACTGCGGCATCTGTTACATATAATATATTATATTTCTAAATATTATCTATATATTTAGGGTTTCGCTTCATTTCAGCATCTTTCTCTTACTAAATTGATTGGTAATGAATAAGAAAACAAAACATTTTATAATTTTAAAGTTAATAAACTTACTTGCAGCTCGCTTAGCTTCTTCCTTGGCAGCTTCAGCAGCTAGCCTGGCCTTCTCCTTGGCTTCTTCAGCGACCTTCTTGGTGGTATCCACGGTTGTGTTGATAGCATCTGTAGATGAAACATTGGGGTAAGTCAAAAGACGATGGGTTATCACCACACTTATGTTACAGCTATTCCTGAAAATATTTACGGAAAGTGTTTCTCATGGTTAAGTTAAATGCGCATACGCAAGTTTTACTTGCGTGCAGGTTCAATTTCAATTTGAACTACGATCAATATAATGTTTTAAATTGCCGAAGCTATGTTAATATAGGCCTAAAATTATGCTACGCTCTAATTCTAGTATTAAAGTCCATCCTATTTGTGAATAAAGCTAAAACCACACAATGTTAGGCCACTCCATGTACCAGTGGTATCTTCAGCTGCCTTTTTGTATTCTCCAAACGCCGAATCTCCAGATTTTTTCGTAAAATCCATCTTGTTCTGTACTATATCTATAAACATTAAAAATAAATCTGTAAAATATTTGGGACGTTCAAAACATATTACCTATGACAGTACCTACCTATAATACCTATGACAGTGCTTACCTTTAATGTCGTCGAATTTGTTATTACTCGTTGTAATAATTTCTTCAGTGGTGTCTGTCGTGGCTTCCACACCATTATGTACAGTTTCTGGGTTATAAGACAAAGAATGAAGAAAGTAAAAGCATGAAACAGAAAACAGAAGTTAGATGAAGAAAGAAGAAGTTAAAAGTTACCATCGGTCTTTTGAATGATGTCATTGGTTTCCTCAGCAAGAGTTTCAGATGTTTCTGATGAACTAAACAGTGTGTTTGCTACTGTATCTATGAAAAGAGTTAGCATATATGAATTTAAAAAAGAAAAATTAGAAGAAAATACCGCATGCAACCAAAATAAATAATGTGGAACAAAATTTAATTCAGTTACAATTATTTTGTCGATAAAACTCATTGATAATGAGCATTCGATTTTTTTAATACCTTTGGCACTTACAACTAATAATGCACTTTTTTCGACTGCTGAACCAACCACATACTTTGATGCACCTATCTACAGTATTCTCTACCGTACATGCTACTGTATCTAAAATTTAGTGTAAAGTGTTAAAACTCCAACAATCAAACACAATGCTGTGCATTACATCTTAATACCTTTAGCGTTTCCTAAAAACGATACGCTCTTATCAACAGCTGCACCCGCTACATTTTTTGTTGTATCTACTGTACTTGCCAGTGTATCTACGGTAAAAAATAAATATATAAGTATAAATACACCTATATACAAATTTAACTAAATCGAAAAAACTAAACAAAAGTTCAGTAGGTACCTTTAGCGCATCCTACAAATGATGTGCTTTTGTCTACGGCAGATGCAGCTACATTTTTGGTTACATCTACAGTACTTTGAACTGTGTTTACTACTGAATCTAAAATGATACAGAATTAGCTTACAATAAGCGACACAAATAAACAATAAGTAGGTAGGTATAGTGTTTCAAGTTAGTCATTGATTGTTAATGGTATTAAACACATGTAATGCTGAATTTTAAATACTCTACCTTTAGCACTGCCAATAAACGACGTGCTCTTATCAACAGCAGACGCTGCAACATTTTTACTTGTGTCTACGGTGCTTTGTACAGTATTTGCAACTGTGTCTTAAATACAAAACAAAATAAAATTTGAGCATTTGAATTAAAGTGATTTCCCAATATAAATAACAAAGAAAATAACTACCTTTAGCACTACCGATAAGTGACGTGCCTTTATCAAATGCAGATGATGCAACATTCTTAGTTGTGTCTACTGTAGTATGTACAGTGCTTGCTACAGTGTCTAAAATGTATAAATAAAATTATAAAAAATAATTAAAGAGAAGTTATGACAAATGAATGAAATTAATAATAACAAAAAAGTTAACTACCTTTAGCACTACCGATAAAAGATGTGCCCTTGTCAAATGCGGATGATGCAACATTCTTAGTTGTGTCTACTGTAGTATGTACTGTGTTTGCTACAGTGTCTAAAATGTATAAATAAAATTATAAAAATGAAGTAAAGATAAGTTATGACAAATGAATGAAATTAATAATAAAAAAAAGTTAACTACCTTTAGCACTACCGATAAAAGACGTGCCCTTGTCAAATGCGGATGATGCAACATTCTTAGTTGTGTCTACTGTAGTATGAACTGTGCTTGCTACAGTGTCTACAATACATAAATGATAAAAATTAAAATGATATAGAATCAAGAGCTACGAAACAAAGAACAAAAAGTTGACTACCTTTAGCACTACCGATAAGTGACGTGCCCTTGTCAAATGCAGATGATGCAACATTCTTAGTTGTATCTACTGTAGTATGGACTGTGTTTGCTACAGTGTCTAAAATGTATAAATAAAATCATAAAAATGAAGTAAAGAGAAGTTATGACAAATGAATGAAATTAATAATAAAAAAAAGTTAACTACCTTTAGCACTACCGATAAAAGACGTGCCCTTGTCAAATGCGGATGATGCAACATTCTTAGTTGTGTCTACTGTAGTATGAACTGTGCTTGCTACAGTGTCTACAATACATAAATGATAAAAATTAAAATGATATAGAATCAAGAGCTACGAAACAAAGAACAAAAAGTTGACTACCTTTAGCACTACCGATAAGTGACGTGCCCTTGTCAAATGCAGATGATGCAACATTCTTAGTTGTATCTACTGTAGTATGGACTGTGTTTGCTACAGTGTCTAAAATGTATAAATAAAATCATAAAAATGAAGTAAAGAGAAGTTATGACAAATGAATGAAATTAATAATAAAAAAAAGTTAACTACCTTTAGCACTACCGATAAAAGACGTGCCCTTGTCAAATGCGGATGATGCAACATTCTTAGTTGTGTCTACTGTAGTATGAACTGTGCTTGCTACAGTGTCTACAATACATAAATGATAAAAAAAAAATATATAGAATCAAGAGCAGCTACGAAACAAAGAACAAAAAGTTGACTACCTTTAGCACTACCGATAAGTGACGTGCCCTTGTCAAATGCGGATGATGCAACATTCTTAGTTGTGTCTACTGTAGTATGAACTGTGCTTGCTACAGTGTCTATAATACATAAATGATAAAAAAAATTATATAGAATCAAGAGCAGCTACGAAACAAAGAAAAAAAAGTTGACTACCTTTAGCACTACCGATAAGTGACGTGCCCTTGTCAAATGCGGATGATGCAACATTCTTAGTTGTGTCTACTGTAGTATGAACTGTGCTTGCTACAGTGTCTATAATACATAAATGATAAAAAAAATTATATAGAATCAAGAGCAGCTACGAAACAAAGAACAAAAAGTTGACTACCTTTAGCACTACCGATAAGTGACGTGCCCTTGTCAAATGCAGATGATGCAACATTCTTAGTTGTGTCTACTGTAGTATGTACTGTGCTTGCTACAGTGTCTATAATACATAAATGATAAAAAAAAATATATAGAATCAAGAGCAGCTACGAAACAAAGAACAAAAAGTTGACTACCTTTAGCACTACCGATAAGTGACGTGCCCTTGTCAAATGCGGATGATGCAACATTCTTAGTTGTGTCTACTGTAGTATGAACTGTGCTTGCTACAGAGTCTATAATACATAAATGATAAAAATTAAAATGATATAGAATCAAGAGTTACGGAACCAAGAACAAAAAATTGACTACCTTTAGCACTACCGATAAGTGACGTGCCTTTGTCAAATGCAGAAGCTGCTACATTCTTAGTTGTGTCTACTGTGGTATGGACTGTGTTCGCTAGTGTATCTAGATAAAATTGTCGGATATTAGTTGTATGTTTATACTATGACTATTAGAACAATAAGCAAACAATATTTCATGTTAATATTACAATAAGCGCGATTTTTTAAAATATTTAACACGTCGTAGCGTCACGCCAGATTTAATATCTACAATATTAGAAACATGATCAACATAATAAAAACACTTAGGTTTCATTCAACACATATATGTATACGATAAAATAACTATATATACACTAAGTGTCATGTTATTTACAAGTCGACGAAGTAGTTTTTCGGTACCTTTAGCATTTCCTACGTAGGATACGCCAGTATCAACAGCAGATGATGCCGTATTTTTTGTTGTATCTACCGAGTTCGCAATTGTCTCTACGGGTTTAAAATATGTGAATAAGAAGTATAATGAATGGATTTTCATGATTTTGTGATGAATAATAATTACCTTTAGCACTATTCACATAAGATATTCCAGTTTCTATAGCCGATTGGGTAACATTTTTAGTTGTATCTACTGTGCTCTGTAGCGTGCTTTGTACAGAATCTACAAATAATTATGAAAAAATGTTACATAATACTTCTACAGTATGATAAAATTACTATTTATATGTAAAATAAAAATAATAAGCAAAAAAACATTGTCACAAAATAGAACTGCATACTTTTCAGTGTCAAAAGCAGTAGGTATAACATACATAATTTGTTAGTGACATAAGCATAGCACAAAACATGTTGAAGATATCTTTGGCACTGTCTATAGTATATGATTTGGGCGTATTTACCTACCGCAGAAATAGCGGTGGTTTTAATGCCTTCTACGGTATTATACAAAGTATTTGCCACGGTATCTACAAGTTACATATAGGTAATCAAACAAATAATTCAAATTAAGATTACCTCTAGCTGAGGAAGCATAGGTTTTGCCGGTGTCAATGGCGGATTGTGCAACTTTTTGTGTTGTATCAACTGTGCTCTGAACTGAGCTGGCTAATGTATCTACAATATTTAATAAATATTTAGTCAGTGTATTGAAAATTAAACATGATCTGAACTTATTAAAATATTTTATACCTTTGGTATTTGTAGCGTACGTTTTTCCAGTATCAAAAGCAGATAACGTAGCCTTCTGTGTAGAATCTACAGTACTATTAATACCGCTAGCTACCGTGTCTACGAATAAATATCAAATAAGTAGGTAATAAAAATAACATAAAATAGAAAAACATAATAAATAGTAATAACTTGCCTCTAGCACTACCAACGTAAGCCTTACTAGTGTCAAATGCAGATTGTGTGGCTGTTTTTGTGCTTTCGACTGTGCCATGAATTTTATCTACAATATAGCAATATAATTATAAAAAGATATAGTGCCTAGTACAAACCATTTAGTTTAAAGATTGAAAAAAAGAAGGTAGGTATAAATACGTATAATAAAATTAAATAGTTACTTCCTACCACCGATTAAATAATAATAAAATAGTACCTTTAGCACTGTCGATATATGTTTTCCCAGTGTCAACTGCTGATTGAGCAACCTGTCTTGTACTGTCAACTGTGCTACTTATAGCATCTACAATAATGTGCAAAAGAAGTTAAGAAAGTGCAATTATAAAAGAAAGCCTTATTTTAGTATATTTACCTTTCGCTGTGCCGACAGCAGTTTCAGCTGCTTTCTTCGTATTATCTACTGTCGTTGCGATTGTATCTATAAATTGTGCAAAATAGCAAAATAATAATATTTAGCCAACATCTACATTATTTAAAATAAATGTCTCAACTATTTGAACAATACGAAGAGTCTATAGAAGATCAACAAATTTTAAAAAGCATTAACAGAAAGTAGACATTAATAAATCAATTCTTATGACTGCAAGTTTATCTACTACGGCAAATCTAAATTCACTAGCAGCTCTACATGTACCAAAACTGGTGTGTGCTTATCAAATTGTTTACCTTTGGTGGTATCTACAACTTTCTTGCCATCAGCTACAGCTCTGCTGGCAGCATCCTTCGCTTCTCCAGCAGCAAGGGACACCTTAGAAAGCTCCTTGTCCAAAGCGTCAATTGCTGAGTGCTTGGCGCCAGCAGCTGTGGATTTTTTTTAAATCTTATTGGTTTCATGTTCCATAACCAGTCTGTAATTCTGCACATGACGTCAATTACGACTATTTTCGTACGGACGTCTTAACTAAGGTTAATTAATTATTACTTCCAATCCTAAACAATATTGAAATGAAATATTTAATATTCAAAATAAATATTTAATGCTTTTTTTTGGACAGTCTGACAATGTTGGCTTTTTTCCATTAAATGTTTAACAATTTTTAAAGCAATATAAAATAAGTATAAACAACAAATGATAAAAAAAAATAACAAGAAGAAAAATAAATAAAAAATAATAACCTGAACACAAGTTCAAAACTAATAATTATGTGTAGAGATAGGCAAATGATTAGCGGATCAATAGATAGAGTTGATCGAATAAAATATGTGCTTATCTATGAGAGAGCATAGTGAACACGCTTGTTGCATCAATAAATTCGTGTAATATCTAAACAAAATTGATAAACAGCGTAGGTATAACTTTATCTTTGTTCTGACTATGACTATGATTAGGTCACTACTAGGTATTGTGATACTTCGCAAACCAAGATTGTTAACAATAATTTTCCACAGTCTTTAGATGATTTAGGATCAGATGGTCGACAAAGCAGAAGATCCTGGGAGTAATTCGTCCAAAATTTAAAAGGAACTTTGGTTTACGAAGCAAAAAGAACTTATAACAAAATAAACGCCACAGAAGCAAAACGTACACAATTTAAAATGTGAAGCACGTTTTAAGTTGAAAATTTGTAAAAGAAAAAAATAGAATATTTGTATCTTATGTGCTATCCAGACAGATTGATAACGCTAATTCATGACTCTATATTAGTTTGTCATTAAAACCTACATTAAAATGACTTACCCGAGTTAGCGGCTTCAGTAGCGGTTTTCTCAGCTCCACCGATGAGTTCTCCGGCTTTCTTGACTTGATCTTCAACTACGTGAGCCGCTTCCTGAGCCTTCTCCTGGGCAAGTTGCTCAGCATCCTTCTTCTTACGATCGAAAAGGGAAGCCGTCTTCTCACCGATGCTTCGGAACGCCCCTATAATTATTTCATGTTGATTATTTCTAATGATTTTGGCTATTAAAATGTGAAGTAAGGGTTTTTTATTTAGATAATTATGTTATAAGTATAGGCTTGTTCGCAAATGCTTCTAAGACATTGACTCTAAAATGTTGTTTTATTGCCAAATTATTCAAATAATGTATAAGTAATAAACTTTAACGATCAATCGTATCGTCAATTTGAATACTTAAGATCGTAAACGATGTAATTAAAATCAGGTACGAAGTTCAATAATACGGATCACATACCTACATTATTTAAATTATGGATTATAAATAAGTATTATACTTTTTTAGTAATTCAGCGTGAAAGGAAAATCAAGCTCGCAAACATCAATAAGCACAGTTGGTGCGATTTCACTCATATCAAGCTGGCACGTATTGATTTTCACAGAGAAGGTCATTTGCTGGTCAAGTATAGTACCTCGAGCACTTTCCCTAGAAATGGATACAATACACTATAACGACGAACGAATGACTGATATTTATAATTTACCTCATATAATATGTAGGAAATACTTTCATGTAAATTTATATGTATTTAACCTTATTTTATTGTAACATAATTAATAGAGATCTATTTTTGACGTTTCAAACATTTCGTGACACATACCTATAAATTTCAGTGCTAAAGTTTACAACAATTTTATCACGACATAAGGATATTTTATAAAATTAATAAACTCTATAAAAATAACTATTGTATCTTATATTTTATAATAAATAAAAATAAAATAATATATATAATGTATGTAGAACTCACCAAGGTTCTTGTCTGTCGGTATGCGTGGAAATACATTTCAACATTATTTAAAATGTTATATTTGATAAAAAAATATTCTCAAATAGAAAATTGATGTTCATGCCATGATTATTAATTCCAGAACTACATACACTTGATTAGATACAATAAATTGATGCCTAGTTACTACAATCATACAAAAGTGATACTAAAATGGTGTTAATCTACTTCCGAATTTAATCACTAAAGTTACCTTCTAATACCAGATAAATAATGTAGTATGTGTGTAATTACAGTGTACAAACAAAAAATAAATAGATACCTACGTGCCAATAATTTTATAGGTACTAGCAGTCTAGCAAATATTCATTCAGTACTTACCTAATTTATGAAATTATATCTCTAGGTACCTAAGTACCTTATATTAATCGTTATTATCTACCTAAAAGTATTTCTATGACTATGTGAAAACTACAAATTACTGTGCTTAGTAGGTATTGCGTGCTTATCAGAGATTTAAAAATCTATTAATTTTAAAAAGAGGTCAATGATATTTCTATTCATATACAATCATACCAGTAAATCGATTCGACAAAAAGTCATCGATTTACAATTGATTGACATTAGCGTTCATTGGTCTCGTCCGAGTGACCGAATGAAAATAGATCTTGAGTGGCTACTCGGTCAACCGACCCCACCGAGATCATTGTTCTCATGTGTCGTCCTGTTTCTATTCACAGATAGTAAAATAACACCTTCGATTCTTTACGAAAAATTTAATAGAAAAATATTTACATTTTCAGACTCCAGTTATTTCGATTTTAATGGTTGATTATTAAAAATTACAATGGATTACTCCATTAATATTTATGTAAGTTTATTTATAGCATGCGCATTATTATTTTCAAATATATCTATATTTAAACATAGAATGACGTCGCTTACATACCTACATATACAATATTTAAAATTAAATCAGTGAGATAACACGTTCGGCGATCGAAAACACTGCTAGTTTAAAATATTTATAGCAACATAAGACACTGCAGTCGGATACGATGAAAAGATACAACGAAGGTACCTACGTAACATTACAATACAGTGTTGTCTTATGTAATATAGGATAAGTATGCTACAAACATCGGCTAAATTAGTTCAGTAGTGATAATAAAACTTCCATTAGATCTAAAAAAAATATTGCTCGTGGTATTGGAAGAGCCCAATACCACGAGCAATATTTTTTTTGTAACAGATCGATATTGTATGTATTATGTATGTAGGTACGTAACTAAAAAATTGTGCCTCACTATAAATAATTGATTTAGTTCGCGCGAAACTTCAATTCTTAGTAAGTTATTATAGTGTTAGTCGTCATCGAGTCTAGGTCTCGGCCTCATAAGCTCTGAAATTCTAGATCCTACCATTGATCGGTCTGCGCCCGACTGGTTTTGTAGGCACTGCGGCACAGGCAATAACCTGGGACTAGACCGAGGTAGCGCTGACCTATGCAAACAGTCTAGCTAGATTATTGGATGGTCGCCATTTTGATTTTTTTTACGGATATTTCTAGTGTTTTAATTTATTACCTGCGCCTTTGGGACATTATTTTATGATTCCCATATGAGGTGCATTGAAATGAATTATTGTATAATAATATACCTATTCATTGTTTTTATAACTATTTCAAACAAACATTGGTTTCTTATAGATAAATAACGGACTGTTAAATGAATACATACACAAATCCAATGCCATACGACTCAGGCTCAAATAACAATAGACGTAAACAAGTACCAATAAATTAAAAAGTAAGAAATATTCGATAAAAATTCAAAATGGGAACCATTAGATATTCAAATTTCGAAGTAGGAATATGTATGTTAACAAGGGCTACAATAAATGAATGTCACGAAAAATACCACGAGAAACCGACTTCAAAGTAGGTTTGGACTAAAAAAGTATAAAATTACGACTCTAATCTGACTGTGTAAATAGGTAGATTCAATGGCATTAGCTGGCATTCGAATGAAAAACTACTTGAAATTTATTGACCCAGTACAATTTATTTAATTGATGTTTTTTTTTTTATCTTTCATACCAAGTTACCTCTGTGTGTCGTACTCATTTATGCAATGTTGTCCTAAAGAGTTTTAGGTATACAGCCGCATCATAGAGTGGATATAATTCCATCTGATCCATCATCATTATAACAGAAGTGTGTAGGCATGAATAACAGATTCCTACCCCGATACAATTTACAAGCAGCGTGTGGCCAATTGAGATAAATAACCGGTAGAAACGGCCGTCGGCGTGATTGCCATGACATCACAGTCCAGTCTTCACTACCGCATGTGATGTCACCATAATATTTTAGATCTCAGAAAAGTTTTTATTATAATTTTTTATTGCCCAAAAATTTTCATATTAATATGTTTTATGTTTCATCTGACAAAAGTCTGAAATGTTTATATTTACGGTGAGAGTGCATTTAGCTTAGTCTAAATGACTTATGCTACGAATACCTACACATAGGCTATTTAATTTACTCCCCTTCCATTCCCAAAATATAGATAGATAAGTACCTTTTTATAAATGTTATTGTGTATATTTTGTTTACAATTCCTTAAAATAACTTTCATTTTTTAAAACTTAGAACTGTTTATACGTATATACTGGGTTATTTTTTAGTCACTGGCAATACTTGCAGGGGTAGAAGTACCTACTCATCAATGTGAACAACTTTTATTATGGAACTTTTATTATGAAATAAAAGCATCCTGTATAATAGAGATACGTGTAATAGAGATTCGGTGAAGGAAAACATCCCTCAAGTTGAAAATCTGTGGCCCAACACCTACCGGTGTTTTCCGGCAGCTGCACTCGTGAGGCAGTTCCTTCTAGGCTTTATGTGCTTACCAGCTTCGGCCACATCATCACTTACATTACAATCAATGGTGACTTGGATTTTGACGGGCCGGTTGGCGTGGAGGTCAGCCATCCTGGCTGCCACGCGACACGTGTTCGATTCCCAACCAAGACAAACATTTGTTAACTTGTGTGGTTTTTCCATCTGGCTAGGTGTATCTATTTAAGTATACATTTAAAAGTATGTATGTAGTGTATAAATTATATGGTTTCCGTAGTACCAGCTCTGCTTAGTTTGGGATCAAGATGGCCGAAGGGTGTAATGCAAGGGTGTAAGGGTGTGCCTAATGTATGCCAGGAAAATATATTAGATACCTATTCATTTAATGAATTATTCGAGACCTAACTAGGTGCTTTTATTATATAAGCACCTGTGAATCTGATTTCTGTAAAATGTACTGAAATTTACTTTAATACTTTTTATTTTTAGTAGGTAACTAACTTTTTTGAGTTAGTTAGATCTTTACATACGCTCTATTGTCCCACCAACCTATACAGTCAAGGGGGGCGCCACCGTAGAAACTATTGACAACCTATTTTTAAACTGACATTTTTACAGACCGCTCACCGTAAGATGTCCCCTCATTCAAAAGTTGGTAACCCTGTTATTCCCTTTGCCACCGACAGAAATTACATTGTCAGTCAATAGTGCCATCATAATGGGAAGGGGACAAGTTATAATGAATGGACTGTAATTGCATTCAATCACAGCAAGATATATTTTTTTCGCCTGATCCGGCATTGTACGTCACATTTAAATTTTCTATCAGCATTCCATCATGTCACTAATTAGCCGGAATTAGCCCACAATATACAATTTTTATGGAGCATGTACATATAACGTTAATTAATTATAATAATTTTATAATATTATTGCGCTCTCTTTATTATTCCTACCGCATGCTTTCAGACAAAGACGAATCAAAGTTCAACCCGTTATTTGTTGCAATATAATTGTTATATTTAGTGCATTCGCACGCAATTAAGTTATAAATAACAACGACAATAGGCCAAGCATGTAATATTATACTTGACCGACTTGACTGACGAACCAATGGTCATAAAACCATGGAATTTGGTGGGAACCTTCTTCTTATAGAGTAGGGGTTGTACACTATGTAGTTGTAGTATGGGTCCTCGGGACTCATTAAAGCATTTATTTAAAGAAATAAATATAATGACTTTGCCTTCACTTTACATTTATGAAAATATAATGTTCATACGTAGAAATATAGGAACGTTTAAAACAAAAGTAGATGTCCATAATATAAATACAAGGCAAAGAGAGAAATTAGTTGTTCCATATTTTAGGCTAGCCAAAGTTAGCAAGTCATTCCTTGGTAATTGCGTTCGTTTTTATAATTAAATACCTCGCTCGGTAACCAAGATGACCGATTTTAAATTTAAATTTTACATAAAGAAAGTTTTGAAGGAAAAGGCTTATTACAAGGTAGCTCATTATGTTAAAGATAGGGATGTTTGGAAATAGTAACACACTGCACTACAGGTGCACCTTGCATAATGTTTATTTATTATATTTTTTTTTTAGTTTTAGCCAATAGCTTATTCGCTATTATTTAATAAGAACTTGTTTGCGTTACATTTTATTATTTACTTTATATTGGTATTTTTCGTTTTCTTTTAATTGCATATTGTATTGTAAATTTTGCTGTTTTTGAAAAAATATAGCCAATAGTCAGATAATTAAAAAAAAAATGTTACCTTGCTGAGTTTCTTGCCGGTTCTTCTCAGTTTACGGCTGACTTCCGAACCGGTGGTAACTTCAGTAAATTCGACCTTCATAAGTGCCCTCCTAGGGCCCAAACTGAATAAATGGCTTTGACTTTGACCCTTATATAGTTCTTGGTAAACTGATTTTCCGAAAAACCGGGTAAAATCGAGGGTGAAACCACGGGGCGGAAAGGTGGACCCGTCATGCACATTTCCAATCACTTATTAAAACAAATATTATCCACTCATAGGTCACATAGAGTGCAAATTTTACGTGACTATATAGAAATAGGATAATGGAAATTATTGCTTTGTTCATATAGAATATATGAATCATATTCGCTCTACTAGAATTATTATTTATTAAGTAAGAATACGAGTAGGTTTAATTATAATAATAGTACTAACTGTGTGGCCCTTCCTGGCAGGGCCACCATCACGGATTTGAATTCCGAGTCTGTCGCTATTTTGTCCTTAATTTGTCCAATTTAGTTCTCAAATATCAGATTTTGTCGCGCCCGCAAAGTTATAAGGGTTTTTAAATGGCCCTGCCAGGACGGGCTCTTCCTGGCAGGGCCACCAACGTATCTCAAGAACTAGGGCACCTAGCGAAGATTTGTTTGATCCCCGAATTTGTCCTTAATTTGTCCAATTTTGTCCCTGAATAGCAGATTTTGTCGCGTCCTGGTTCAAATGTTATTGATGAAATTAAATTTCTCGATACTCGTGTACAGGCGAGTTGAAAATGCTTTTGAATATTGCTTTAAAACTGACTGTCTCGGTGGTGGCCCTGCCAGGAAGAGCCCGTCCTGGCAGGGCCACCTAAGATCCCTTATAACTTTTGAACCAGGGCGCAACAAAATCTGATACTTGGTGACATAATTGGACAAATTAAGGACAAATTCTGGGAGCAAACAGATCTTCGCTAGGTGCACTAGTTCTTGAGATACGTTGGTGGCCCTGCCAGGAAGAGCTCGTCCTGGCAGGGCCACCTATAAACCCTTATAACTTTTGAATCAGTATTCGAGGACAAAATAGCGACAGACTCGGAATTCAAATCCGTGTTGGTGGCCCTGCCAGGAAGGGCCACACGTACTAACTTCCGCCCCACGTTCCTGAAGGATCTAACGTTTTCCCGCGAAAAAATCCATGCTCCCATTACGGCATCATGTCATGTATTGTCTTTGTCAATATCGTTAAAAAAAAGAAATGGATTCATGCTTCTGTTTTTTTCCAGAATACTTATTTCCTAATGGGTATACTAAACGGTTTTAAAGTGGGTAAAATGTAAAGGTCCATTTATTGACATTAATGTATATTTTAAACGCGCTATCAGCGTTGTTGGGTAATAAAAATATCACTCATTCCTCAGTCATTTATTAAATGACAGCGTGATATATAAGATGGTAAACAAGTGGACGGCGAAAGGTATCCTTTTTACCGACAAAATGATAAATTATGGTGGAAAACTACCGCAATATATCCAATACATTGAGGTTGTATATTTATTTTGCTCGTTCTCTTCACAGTTGGATAATTCAACGGCATTACAAAATGTATTCCTCATATTTCTGGCCAACAATGTAACCTACCTTTTTTAGAGCACACATGAACCCTCAAGGAATTCTTATACGTTCTGCGCAACTTACGCAAGAATGTTACCATCAGTGAACATATTTCTATCTCACACTTTTTGATTGCAACAAAGAGAGATGCGTGATACGAGTCTGTTATTAATACGATGGTTCTGGGCTCCGAGACTGGCCGACCTTGATGATGTCATCGCGTGCAGACGAGATTTGTTTTCGTAGTTTGGTTACGATGAGTTTTATTCCAAAGCTTTGTTTAGTAAACTGTTGGTTGAACAACGGTTTTTTTTTATCTATTTTTCTCGTTGGGTTACCTTTACCTTTATGGCCTAGGCGAGTTATTGCAATAAGCAGGTATTTTTATTATTAAAATTTATTTTCGAATTGCAGAGCGATCTTTTATTCACTTTTTAGACAATTAAATTACAAAAAAACTAGGGCATGAAAAATTTGTTATAATTCAGTAGGTAGACGCAAGTATAGGCATCCTATATAGGTACTTACTAATAAAAACAAATTTGTCGTTTGTTTCAATTCAAACGATTTCCTCGTTTATATTAGGCACGAGTACCTACCTACCTATTATGACAATAAGCGATGTATTGCGAAACACCCAATGTGGTATGTGGTTCTAACTCTACGTAATTAGATGTACGTACTTCAAGATACAGGTTTAGTACCTACAACCTTAGCTACAACAATTTTATTATAATATTGTATGTAATTACATTTCTATGTGTACATACCTATAGGTACTTAGCTTAAATCTTAGCTATTATAGCAGCCTACTTAGATATAAATAATCGGTTTAACAAAGTGTTTAATTGACCACAGACAGATGTATATGTAGGTAATTAAAATTTTATCAGACTCAACTTATCAAGAAACTTTTAGTTCTTTGTTCATTAAGTAATTAATTCTTTTATATTCAAGTTACTTTACGAATAAATCTATTCTATATTCGCCTTTGGTAAATCTGGCAAATTGAAAATATTTGGCACTTTATACGAGTGATTCATACATAAATTATGAACTTTATTGCTTTTAGTACGCTTGCACTGCCTCGTGATGGCGGCTGGTCGATGAGAAATCAAGCGTGCTTTGGACCTGTAGAGTGTAGGTAGATAATCTACACCCCACTCACACGGCGATACATGAACTTTATTCAGGATCGTGAAAATGTAATAAATAGACAGATATACAAACATACATATTTTGATATTATTAGTAGGTAATTAGTAGCAATAAGTTCTAAAACATCATCAAATAATATACAAAAACAAAGAGAATATGCAAATTAAACGATTCGGACTATTTTGGACGTCTTCCAAGAAAGGTGAAAAGGCAAGTCAATGAACAGGTGAATCATAAAAACTTGAGAACAATCACAACATCCTTAGGGCCCAATACAAAATACTGGCTCTTATATGGCCTTATTCTCTACTAATATTATAAAGCTGAAGAGTTTGTTTGTTTGAACGCGCTAATCTCAGGAACTACTGGTCCGAATTGAAAAAATCTTTCAGTGTTGGATAGCCCATTTATCGAAGAAGGCTATAGGCTACTTTTTATCCCGGGAAAACATAAGATCCCTCGGGAACGCGGGTGAAACCGCGAGGCGGAAGCTAGTCAATTATATATTGGCCTTAGTTTAATTGATCAAACCTAATACAGTCCCACCAACTTATATGTACAGTCAAGGGGGGCACCATCAGCGAAAATATCACATACTTTTAACGTTTTAGTACTGATATTTTCAAATGAGAGTCCTAATGACTCTTCCGATTTTTTCCTCTTGAACAGATGCCTAAGTTGGTGGCACTACTGTTGGTAGGTACTGATGAACTATACATATACCTAATATATTCATTCAATTCTGTAATGTCAGGCACATGTGTAAATGGTTTTATGAGTTGACTGCGTGTGTCATCCACCTGACGACTATACGTATAAGTACTTATAGGATTCATTCTGTTGAATATGATGCATCCATTTATTTACACATCCATTTTTTTTATAAAAGCAACGCAGACGCCGCCGCGCGTCCACTTGGTCGGCATCGAAACGTCGTCATTTACCAATTGCCGATAGAGTATGGAGTGCGGAGTGCGGATTTGCCGATCTACTGTACGCAGCTCTCTAGGAATCAATACAAAGCAAGAAATCCTTAAGGTTTGTACGCTCCGATGCGATGCCGATCATGTGGACGCGCAACTTTAGTCAATGATTTAAAAAAAAAAACTTGATTGCATTAATTTAATATTATCCAAGGTGACAATTTACGTTACAGAGTGTTGAATGTTTATCAATAACTTTAATGTTTCATGGCACCTTCAAGACATTTAAACGGCAGTCGGGGCAGTCCTAATGACCTACTGCCATGCAAACAAGCTTTTTATGGCATGCACTGAGTTCCACCGTTTACAATTTATGTTCTTGGCGGGAATGCCAAGTGTGTACGTGCTTTGGTACGGAAAACTATTTAACACCATTAGCAAACATTGTCGGATGAATGACCAATCAAGTAATTGCGTAAAACGGTCGCTTAGAATTATTGCGCCTTAAATTTTTAACGTACAAATCTGGTACCTTTAGAACTTTTCATCATTATATTCAGCCCGAGGATGTTTATGTCTACTGCTGAATTCTAACTAATTCCCCCATTAATTTCCATAATGAGCGGTTTCGGGCTGCTTGCATCCAGCAGCTCACAACAACTCTGACCGCACCAAAATTAACATTAAAAATATGTCCAATATCAATATTTGTTGAAAATTACGAAAGTAAGAACGCTATGTGCACATAAAGAAGATCCACTCGGCACACAAATACGGAGACCTCCCTACCCATATTTCAATAAAGTTATTTTTATGTCACAACGTGAGCATTATTACCGTCTCGAATATTTTCGAAACTAAGTATTTGCCCAAGAGTTAAACTTCAGGCCAGTTTCAAGCTGACTTCTGTTATCTCTATCCGTAGACAGAGAAACCAATCTCTATCGATACAAGTTTTTCATACATTAAAAGATAACCAGAATATATTTCGAAATAAAATGGCAGATTTTTTAAGTACCTAAATTATCATAGTATAATACTTGGAACTACCGTAGAAAATTTCTTATTCGTTACCTACTTTTTACGTCGCATTCTATGAAAACTAGGTAGTTTCCATGATAATTAGTGAGGAAAATCTGAAAATCAATGCACGAGTAGGCAAGCGACTTTTTAAAAACCTTTGAATGCAATTTTACTTACTTTTTAAACAAATGTTTTTTTTTGAAAAATTCTCAGCATTAGTATTTGTAGTATCTACTGTCCCTCTGCCTTTTTTTACACTGAGAGAATGTGTCAATACACTTCTGATATTTGGCGACAAATTCTAGGAGCATACAGATCTTCATTAGGCGCTCTAGTTGGTGAGATATGGAGGTGGTCCTGGCAGGACAGACTTATTTTGGCAGGGCCACCATAAGAACCCTTCTACTTCTGAAACAGGTGCCGACAAATTCTAGGACCAAACAGATCTAAACTTACTTTAGTTCTTGAGATACAGAGGTAAAAACCCATATTACTTTTGATACCAGGGATCAACAAAATCTGATATTTGGCGAGTGATTTTGAGAAATTAGCGTCAGACTCAAAATTCAAAACCGTGATGATGGCCCTGCCAGACAGAGCCACACGATTATGAAAATTAAAAAGCAGTTCGCCGTATTTGAAATAAGTTAAAATAGAAAACAACTCAATATGAATACTTACATCACTCTCCTAAATTAATTAATTCTTAAAGTTTAATTATTTCAACCATTGTATATTCACGTGGGTCGAATGTCAGAGGTATTATTATATGAACATAAATGATTCATAATTCATACCTGACACTGTCTGTGAAGTCTAAATGAGCTACGGAGTGACCGAAGATACAGCAACTACAGAATTAAAAACCATCCAAAAAATATCACAAATTCGATATCCCACCTGGAGAATTTTTCAAATAACTGTATACTGTAGAAGAGTCAGGACATCCTTACTAATATTATATACGCGAAAGTTTGTATGTATGAATGTTTCTTACTCTTTCACGCCAGAACGGCTGAACGGATCTGGATGAAATTTGGCACATTGGCACAGAGATTAAAGTCTGGAATAGCACATAGGCTACTTTTTATCCCGGGAAAACATAAGATCCCACGGGAACGCGGGTGAAACCGCGGGGTGGAAGTTAGTATAATTTAATTATGGTTGCGTCACTGGATTCAAGCCATACACGTCTAAATCACCTACCCACTTAACATCTATCTAGAGGTCAAGATATATCACGGAAATAAAAAGGTTTTCAAATATTCGACATCTACCCTTGACCCCTTTAGCTGTGCCGCGCCTTGAGTGCAACAGGGATGGGATGTACGATGGTGCCGTGCCGTGCGTGTGAGAGCGTGTCCATACATTAGTGTGGGTGCTACCGGCACCCGCGGCGCGGTAGTTAGAACAACTTATTTGTAATTTTGCGATTAACTGACATACAAATAAAATTGACAATAACTCCTAATAAGATTGTATTATTGTTACTGTTAATAGGTAAAAAAGGACCCTGAATCATTGAGACCAACGATCACGTAAGATAAAGTAAGTTATACCTAGGTTCCTGTGACAGAGTTTCGATTCCTGTCACGTTAGCGGTAGTAACTTGGTCACAGCTGGGTGGGCACAGCAGTCAAGTTATAATAATAACAACATTGAATGTACGTACGACCGTACGAGTGAGTCAATTCGTTTAATGATGGTACTATTTTTAAATCTAAACTAATTACAGTGAAGTAGTTGATTGGTCAGATGAACGAGTGACGTTACTAGTAGGTACCTACCTACTCTACATTAAACGGCAAGCAATAGGCAATAGCATGCATAAAAATGAAGGTCTTTAGATACTCATATAGGTACTAATCCATATGTATATATCGATACATATAATATATCTATCTAAATACATATAATAAAACAGTAGAGTCCGGTGTGTCTGTACATTAAAGAAAAGTAATAAAAATAGAAAAGGGGTAACTAAAGGATAACTAAAAGGGTAATAGAACATAAACCAGTGATTTTCAGAAATCTTTTCTCTCTGTCTGTCTGTCTGTTTGTTCACGTACATCTCCGGAACCACTGAACGGATTTTCATGTAGTTTTCACAGGTAGACAGAGGATATAGGCATTGTTTCATTAAAATCGGATGTTGCAAAAGAAAGTTATCGTCTTTTAAATATTTTTGGAATTTACTTTTATACCTACTGTTCGTTTCATCGAAATTGGCTAACGGGAAAAAAGTTTGTAGAAATTTTATAAAGTCTGCGCGAGTGAAGCCGCGTGCGAACAGCTAGTTTTAAATAAATTCGTGTACAATCGTCCTGATACTCGAATAGAATTCGAATAATACATTTTCGTGTCTAAATAGCAATAATAATAAAGAACTTAATTTTACAATAACTCGTTTGGTAGTAGTCATGAGACATGTCGATTAGTTCATAGCCCTGGAGAGCAAAATGACGTAATAAAGACGCCAATGTCGTATTTAATTAATTTTGGTATTACAATACGCGCAAACCAAGTTAGTCGGATAGATGGTAATCACGAATGTATTGTCAGCTATAATATTTCGGAACTAAATGGGAAACAAAGCGGGAAGTATGGGCGCAAGGCTATATTTTTTTAAAACAACAAAGTTCATTTCACACTTTTTACTGTTTTCTCAGAGACTGTACAATGCGCGAATGTTTCGGAGCCTATCAAAACGGGCCGTCTAACATAAGCTTGTTCCAGACGACACAATTAGATCGGCAATTTATTCAAATCGGCAATCAAATTGTACCATGTGGAGAGCAGTTGGCGCTAAATCAGAGATAGAGATCGAGCACAACTTGATTGACATTTGACAACTCAAACAATTAAATTGTGTCGTGTGTTGTAGGTCGGACTAAAACCTATTGTATTATTATAATGCAGTAGTACCTCTGTCGGGCGCTTTCATCCATGTTTTAAGTTATTTTTTTTATTTTCAGCAGAGTTGATTACTATATGATTACAAATTAATGTACTAAGTACATACTTATAAGAGTTTTTTTTTTATCACAATACTTAAAAAGCACAATTTTAATGTCCATAGGTACAACCCACCTATGTAAGCGCGCAATGTACAGTAAATTTTAGTCCTTTGAATTTTGACCCTCCATTGGCCTTTTAAATACCTATTTACTTAAATAATATACAAACAGATGGATAGCAATCAAATTAAATAAGCATATTTTAAAAAGCGTAGGTACAGACACAATAACGAATACTTACAAGAAAAAATAAGTTTATATTAGTAGAAAATGTCGATCTTAAAATAATATTTAGTTTTCAACCAAAGAAAATAAATAAAATTACCTGCGATTCCACTGAACATTTTCGGGCTTTTAATAACAGCACAATAAATACTTAACGATTCTGATTTGCGTAATTTTACACTTATTTTCCAAAATTTCTTGCACCAGTTGCGATTTTGCACTGTAGTCACTGTACTGATGGGCGTATTACGCATGTATTACGCCTCTGCGGATAAAATGCGAACTACCGATCGAAATACCTTCAAGGTTCAAAACTAAAGATCGACGAAACGCGACTATCAAAGACACACTTTTCATGTGGCTGATACATGCAACGCCTGTATTTTTATCCATTACGTCATTCTTACTTAGCGTTTGGTAATTGCTATTTGTTAACACGTTTTTCTGACCATTTCATAATTTGTTTTTTTTTCCTATTTCGTCCATAATTTCAATGATGAGATGACATTTTACTTATTTTTTAATTAAATTTGAAAAATATATGTAGTAGCAATTTTTTTAAACTCCGTTACCTACGTAGTTCTATTCTACTAATATTATATATAACTGCATTAGGAGTGCAAATAGAAATATATTCATAAAATTTCAAGATACATTTTTATTCATATTTTTCCAACAATTTTCAGTAATTTTTTAACATTTTTTAATAAGTTAAAAAAATAATGTGGAAAGCCATGTCGTTTATGCTGAACTTGGCGAAGAGTTTAAAAATTTGGTTACGGAACTCAGAGCTCACTCCGTTTTGATTTTTTTTTGGCGGGAACTTGCGAAGTGACATTGCGTTTTCGTTTTATTTCATGAAATCAGTGTATTTTCAGTTTTATTGAAAGATATTGGTGGCGTTTTGTCCAATAAAGATCAATACAAGTGCACGAGTGAAGTGAAATTAAATGAATGCGTGTATCGTGACTTTTCATGTTGTCTCAAATAGTCCACGAAAAGTTTTAGTAAAACAGCCACCAATTTACTAAAACCTGACTGACTTGACTTGACTATATGTATACTAGATTTGGCTTTGGCCTCTATGTTATATTTGGATATCAGACATAATAATTGATTTAAAACAAGGAAGAAATACTATACATGATTAGGCTGTATGGGCTAGAACCCTTTGCCTCCCCGAAATAAGGGAAAACACAAAAAATACTCCGTAGCTAGGCAACAATTTCTATGACAACAAATAAACAATTTAATCAGCTGCGTTAACGGTTTCAAAGGAATTCTTAAATGAAAAATTCTGTTCAGTTACTGTTATGTGTGTGAAATGTCTAAGGATAACGCGAATCTGCGGCTTCTCGGCTCACCAGTGAATCTATCTTATAGAAGTAAGAAAAAAGAGGAAAAGAAAAATACACGTAACCGACCGCGATCTGCACTTCAAAGCTCTTGCTTCACACCGGTAATTTTATCAATCATATTTTCTTTTGTTATCGCATTTTGTCATCTTTTTGCATAAAAACATACAGTTTTTTAAACATATATATTAAGAAAGAAAGAAAAACATTAAAATTTCCTATTTTAGTTATTCTGTGTAATAAAACATGCATGATTGTGCTTATCCAAATAACGTAAATCTCTTTGTTCCTTATACCTAAGGTGTTATATAAAAATATAAAATCTAAGAAATAAAAATTCGTTTGTATTTTCATGAACTATGTAGGTACTTTGTAGGTATTTACTTACTATTTATTTTATTGATTTTGTTAATAAATTATTTTTGATTAAAGATCTAATAACCTATTTACTATGGTAAGTCAACTACTTTTAAAATCATAATTATGTATTTGACAATTTTGACACTACAATAAAATTGCTTTTATCATTCATTATTTTTTTTATTCTTTGCATTTGATTGCAAGCTAACTGTGTTATGACATAATTCTAAAACTTCACTTATATACTCATTCTCTCACAGCCGAAAGCTGAAATTGCACTCCAATACTGCAACATTCAAAAATTAGTATTGTTCTACATGGTCCAGTAGGTAAAGATTGTTCAACTTACCTAGTTAAATCAGGTAACCATTCCTATATTGTCTTTCTAAATGTCCAGGATAATCAAGAAAGATACAAAAGGCCGTTTTCAGCTGATGCTAAGGAGCATGCACCATCAACAAGGAACTTCTTAAAGGCATTCAGTGCTGAATTACTGCAGTCATACAACAGTAAATATTATGTTGTTTTATAATATATGTTTACTGTCACTGAATTATGACAAAGTTATATTGTAAAGTCACCCATTATAATAAATTATATACTATACAAAAAAAAAGTAGTCTGCCCTCGGTCTATCAGTTACATTAAATTAACTTGTTTATGCAAATGGGTTTAACTTTTTTTCAGATTCCTCAACAAATATAAAAGTTGTAGCACCAACTACAGATTTACTTAGAAACACAAAATCACCTGAACATGCATCATTGAAAAAAGACAAAGAGCTTTGTAGTAACGCCTCAGATTATGGTTCAGAAGACACTTTCATAAGTTTAGGTACAAAAATTAAAGCCAGAGCTCAATTAGGGCCAAAAACCAAAAACCAGAACACAAAAAACATTTTGAAGTACAGAAATATAGCTAGAAAAGGGAAAAAACCTATGGAAACCACTATTCAAGAAGATGGAAATAGCCACAACTATGGTTTAGAAGTGAAAATAACTGAAAGACATCACAGAACACCATCACCACTTAGGAACAAGAATATGTTTCATGAGAGAAGTTTGTCTCCCTCATTCAAAAATAGATCTTATGATTCTTATTTTATACCTCTTCAAGGAGAAAAATTTAATCAGCATGAAGTTGGTCATGATTCTTTTAATTCCGGTGATGTACAATCAGAATTAGAACAAGCATTAGATACATATTCACAGCGACTGACACTAACTAAGCAACAGCTTTCATTAGTGGAGGAAGAATCAACACAAGATCTTGAAAGTGTACCATCTCAAAATATGTCTAGTTTATCACCTGAAAATTCTCTGGATTGTGAAAAAAATGGTAAAGATATAGGTATAATTGGAAGTGATCTAACTGGACGAAATGCTTACGCAGATGATATAAAAGGTGATAACTATCAAAAGCTGGCTCAAAGTTTTATATGCGAGCCGAGAACTTATACCAATTTTTACGATGATTTCCGAACGAACACTGTCGATCCGTATACAACTAAACTATCGAGTACGGTAATACATACAGATTCCTCTTCCAAAGATTCTGGTTATCTTGACGGTGGAACAAATGATGAGAAATCGTATAGACAGACTTATTCTCTTCCGAATACGTCATTGTTAAAGAAATCTAGTTCCCATGATAACATAGAAGATCAACCAAAGAGCTTGGAAAGTATTTCCACTAACAGCACTGATAAGGGTTATCATAAAACTTATCCTCTCGATAAAAAGTGCCAGTGGACTGAACCTTTGAATCACAGTCGCTTACTCTACAAAGACTTCTTCCTAAAGAAGGAAGGTCATATCACAATGCCTCCCCAAAACTCCCCAAGCAAATCAGACATACATAATATTCCTGGCACTAGTGAAGTTATTACTAATGACATTCATATTGAGAATGAGAATTTAGAATATCCATCTTATTTGGTAAATAGTACTACTAAAGCATATACATCTAAAGTTATCGAGGACTACAAAAAAGAACTACAAGCTATAAACAGTTTACATGAACTTACGATCAAAGATATACAATCTGATGCGATATCGCCCACTCCCCTGAATATTGACAAAATGTTTGAAGAACCTTCCAGTCGATTGGATAATATTAAAGAATCTGGGGATAATTCACTGGCGAGTTCTAGTAATTCTGAGCCAAATAAAATTAATAATAAAAATGCATTAGATCAAAGGAGAGAGATATCTAAAGTTTCTACAAAAGAACTGATACAGAACTATTTGAAAGTAAAAGGTGGAGATATAAGCAAAGAGTTTTTGATTAAAAATGCCAAAAAGTTAGAAAGAAAACCTAACAACATTGCTTCGAAATTTGACATTAATTCTATGGGTATCAAGCAAGAATGGAACAATAGAAATACTAAGTCGAATTCTGTTAAAACTACTGTACCAGTCAGTATAAGAAACCAGACTCAGAAAAACATGTTTACGATGCGGACACCTTTGAGCGCTAGATTTGAAAGTGTGCAGAATGATAAAGACATTGATTCTTGGATGTCATTATCTACTTCTTCACCGCGCTTACTCGATATTGAACAAGTTGAATCTCCTGTAGAACAGCCAATTCAAAATGAAACGATAAATACTGAAGATAAAGTTGAAATAAAACCTCCACAGCCCATAGTGACAACAGTTCAAAGTGATATAAAGAGTAAACAAGAACTAAATTCAAATTCTACTGTATTCGATATTTATTCTATGTTGAAAGAAATAGAAAGTTTTGGTGATAACCCTGTGACAACTGTTTCTGACAGTGTAGATGTGACCACAGAAAGTAAGGATGAAGATAATTTTACTCCAAAAGATAATTTTATGTAAGTTAAGATTCTACAAAAATATGTTAAGCAAATTTTTACTACCAAGGGGCCGTCAATTAATCACGTGAGGCTCGAAAGGGGGGGCGGAGGGGCTTCTGCAAAAATCACGAAAAATCACAAGGGGGTGGGGGGGTGTAGTAAGATATCACGTGTATTAATTTGGTCGTCAAACGCGCGATTTCTAAACCGAATGCTAAAAAAACATCAGGTGATTAATGGACGGCCCCCAAGATTGTCAGTATTTTAATCTATTTCAGGGAAATATTCGAGTTTTTGGAGAAAGTAGAGCAAAGCGCCAATGATGCGTTATCCGTCGTCACGAATACAACACCGCAAAGTGTGCCGAAGTCAGTATAATTTATTCTTCTTCATATTCATTACAACAAGCGATCCGTAAGTTTTGTCCAATGATTAACTTTTTAGCCTCAAATTGAAAATCTGTCGCCACGCAGTTGCACTTGAGTGCCAATTCCCTATAAGGCTTGGTAACGATAACCTTCTACCACATCAATCACGGTGAGATTGCGCCATTTTTTTTAAACAATTGTTCAAATTATATTCCAGACTAGAAACCCTTTTAAAGTTACCGCAGACCGAGCTAGCGCAGCGGTTAGTTACGGCGTCACTACAGTTGGAAGAAAGGTCTTGCTGCATCGCATTACTACAGGAGAGCTTGACCAATCATAAGGAACAGGTAATGTGGCGAACATAACCATTTATAGCTACAGAAAAAACATCAAATTACAAATTAATGTTTCGCGGGCCCCGGGGCACTTGTCTTGTGTGCCTATACCTGTGTGGGTTCGATTCCCACTCAGGACAGACATTTGTGTGCATGAACATGTCTGTTTGTCTTGAGTCTTTAATTATAAGTATATATTTACAAAAGAAAAGTAGTATATGTAGTATATCAGTTATCTGGCTTCCATAGCACAAGCTCCGCTTAGTTCGGAGTCAGATGGTCGTGAGTGAGGAATGTCCCAGAAACACCCCACTGCAGGGGATAAGTTCCCTCTAACAATGATGGTCAGCCACACAGACAATATTTTCCTTTACCGAATTAATTAAACAACTTCATAATCGTAGTTTATTGCTTTTAGTTCACCAATGCAATCTTGCACCTTACAACAGTTACATATAAGGTTGTTTATAAGCGATCGATTTTTATGAGTAAAGTGAGTTCTTAATTTAAATCTTTAAAAAATTCAGATGATAAATAAAGTGAGCAACTTAGAGAAGCAGTCACTGCGAAACATTGCTAAAGTGAAGCAAGAGTGCGAGGAGACAATCAAAAGGCATCAGAACTTTATTGATCAGGTATGGAAATGTTTATTTATTTCTCTTATCTAAGATAATATTTAGGAGATATGATGAGGCCGCATACATATCGTCACGCTTGTGTCCCATTGAGGTAAAGTATTTATTATAGATATAGAGATAGGTACCTACTATATAAATTCTATTAAATTATATAGCATATAATTCTCTTTTACAGTTAATAAACGACAAAAAAACCCTAAACCACCGCATTGAACAGTTGGTAGACGAGCGTAGATCCTTAGAGGAACGATGGAGACGATCTGCGCAAGCGCTCGAAGACAGATACAAGCTCGAGTTACGAAATCAACATGACAAAATGGCGGCCGCGCAACAGGTGACTGAATTTACTATTCAATTATTTTATTGCATATGTTTATAAATCGGTTATGATGGCGAAGTCGACTAAAATGACACTAGTTCTGCCATGCTTTCACACTTTAGTTTTTAGATGTACCATTGCAGAGAGTCTTACATTTAAAGGCCTGATTTTTTAATAGCCAGTTAAGCGGTCGTTAATTTGAAAATAGAACAGTTTTTGTATTAGGTTTTTCTCCGAGGAATAGCTTATCCAGTTATTGAAAAATCGGCCCTAAAATATTAATAACTGCATGGGATATAAGTTTTATAATATTTTTTGGTGATTTATAGATACTTACTTAGAAGTTTGTTTAGTGTCATGTCATCGTCTTAAGTTGCCTGCATTTTACAACTATCATATTTATTTTAAATAACAAGTTAGGTATCCATTAGTCATCTATCATTATGGAGGTCATCTAATGAATAAAGTGCATGAATAACCATATTTCATCGCTTCGCTACATATTTATATTTACAGGTTGCAAGGCAACGTTGGGTTCGACAGAAGGCTGAAAAAATTAAGGTCGGTTTAGAAGATTTTTGTTTTTGTAACCCCTCAACCTAAATATAATTTTTCTTCATGTATTTGACCTCTGAGTTTGATTGATTGAATGCTTTTAAACAACTTTTAAAAGAAGTTCGAATTCAGAACCAGCTGTTTTTTAGGGTACAGTCAGCGGCAAAAGTATCTTGGCACTTTAGTACCGTGTCCTTTACACAATTCATACAAACTGTCAAGAAAATGTCAATAGACTATTATGAAAGGGTACTAAAATGCCAAGCTACTTTTGCCGTTGACTGTACCAAAGTCAAACAACTCTTTGTAGTTTCGTCATATCCTTCTGTCTGTCATGGTAATTTAACCCAGATACTACTAGTGATATCAAGTTGAGGCGATAAATCGTGATCATTGATTGTGTCACAAATTAAATCGTATATTTTCTATTTTTATTTTACCTACATGTATAGTGGAGAGGGAAGGAGAACAAATCCCCCCCATTTGTTTTTGTTCTCGTACTGCAAGGAGTAGAAAATCATATCATATCATATTAAAAAGGTATATATGAGTTATTTATTGAATGAATATATATTCATTATTTATATTCAGGAACTCACAGTAAAAGGTCTAGAGGGAGAACTAAGGGAGATGGCAGAAAGACAGCAAAAGGAAGTATCAGACCTGAAGATGTGCCACGCAGAACAATTGGGCAGGAGTCAGGCGAAGCACTCCCAAGAGATGGAGGAACTCAGAAAGAGGCTTGAGGAGGAGAAAGAAGTTGCACTGGTTAAAGAAAGGCAGTTAGGCAGTTCTAGGTAGGAGTTTAATCTTATTTTGGCGCCCACCGTGGGACTATTAAAATTACTACAAAGTCATTAATTTCGTGAATCAAAATAATATTTTTGAACAATACTTTGTGACGAGTCTTTGCTTACGTCACCCTCCCAAATTATTATCAGTTAATATTTTTAGAAAGGCTCGCTGTCGTTCAACCCCGTTCACCTATTGGTGTGTTCCGGCAGCTGCACTTGAGAGCCAGATCCGGCTTCGTGTGCTTACCACCTTCGGCCACATCATCACCTACCATAGTGAGATTGTGGTCAAACACAAGCCTATACAAAGTAAAAAAAAAAAAAAAACCCCCAATATTTCAACTCTTTTGATATAAACATTATAATAAAATTGGTAAATCCAATAATTTTTAGCAAAGTCTCATTAACAAATTCATACGTGTCGTCCTGCGGGGGTATGTATCTCCCAAAACATGAGGTTTTTTTTTATTATTCGTTTAGGGTACCATTTAATGATGTATTCCTTCACCCTCGCTTAGTTTTAGTGCATACGGCACTTTATAACCCAATTGTAACGTATAGGCTAGAGAAGCAGATGCTAGAGCTGGAGCTGACGTACCAAGAGCAGCGCACGCGGCTGGCGGGCGAGGTGCGCGCCGCGGGGGAGCGCCGCGCCGCCGCGCTCGCGCTCCGGGACCAAGCCGCCAGGGGCGAGGCCGGTCAGTCTGCCGCCATGTCGCCATGTCGCCATGTCGCCCTCTAGCGGCTCTACATTTACATCTTTTGTCTAGTCTAATGACATCTTATCGTATGGGAGTTCTTATAATATACAGAACTAGCTTTTCCGCGTGGTTTCACCCGCGTTCCCGGTATAAAATACAGCCCACGTTACTCGGGTATAATGTAGCGTTTTAACGGTGAAAGAATTTGTGAAATCGGTCCAGTAGTTTTTGAGTTTATTCGTTACGAACATACAAAAATACAAATCTTTCCTCTTTATAATATTAGTATCAGTATGATGATGTAATAGTTACTTTTAGTTGACAGTCAGACCCAGAACTTATACATAAAAAGTAAAAAAAACATGTCTTATGAAATTCTCTTACAATAATTCCAGTTCTCTATGAGAGCAGACGTGTTTCATATGTCTCAGTTTTATCCCGGCAAAGCATATATCCATATAGATGTTTTTATTAAAAATAAATTTGCAAATTGATCTAAAAACAATATCAAGCGCACGAATAAAATAAATATTATAATTTTGTTTGTAACAGAACAATGGAGAGAAGAACAAGAGAAACTGTTGGAAGAGAAAAGATTACAGATAGAAAAGGAGATTGACAAAGAAAAGGAAAAACTTGAGGCATGACCACGTTTTGTGAATTTTTTATATTTACTAAAGACTCGTTCACATTCATAAAATTATTTTTTGTAAATTTATTTTCAGGAACAAATCAAACTTAAACAAGAAGAACTGGAAAAACAATTCGAACAATTCAAGATGGAATTCGAAGCGGAACAACAAATGACATTAAAAAAGAAAGTGGCGGAGATATCCGCTCAACACAAGCAAGACAGAGACAGAGAGATTGAGAAAGCGATAGAGTGCATGGAAGCTGAAGCTCAGGCTGGAAGGAAAGATTTGCAGGAAGCTTTGAGGTAATTTATTAATATGGAACAACGTGATATGGAAAGCAGACACATATCCCTATCCTAATTTGGAAAAGAGCCTACGGTGGCGTTTAATTTGATTATGTATGACCAACAGCTAGTTTAGTCGGATTTACTCTTCCCGCAAGGACCATTTCAGTTGAATGGGATACAGATAATATACCTTTTTCAGGAGGAACAAGGAGCAATACGAAGTTGAGCTTAAGGAGTTGGCAGAAACTGAACAGGCTACATTGCGCCGCTACCAAGACGCGCAGGCAAGAGTGAGACAGACGGAGGACCGATGTATGTATCATATTCAAATAAAGTTGTAGATTTTTCGAACCATTTTTTGTTGTGTTATGGAAATCTTTGGGCCCAGTCTTGATTTTACTGATAGCATCAAATTTAGGGTTGCCATCTTTGCGTCCTCCAATAAAAATCTATATTTGTATAATTTTACATAAATAAGACATTTATTTAATTTTAATATTGTAATGTTTAGGTGGAGAACTAGAAACCACTCTATCTAAACTTGAAACAAGAAATAGAGTACTGACTGAGGTAATTTCATTTAAATCTTACAAATTTTTAATTATCAAGCGAAATTAGACTTAATTAAAAAACTTATAAATTTAAATTTTAATAGAAAAACAGCCAGCTAGAAACTAGGGCTGATGAAGTGAGGGCAAGTTGCGAGGAATCGTGGCGGTCACAAGTGGAAAGCCTCAAGAAAGAGATAGAAGATATGAAGAAGACGCATGAGGAACAGATGCACCAGCTTTATGCTAAGTAAGTTGTAGTTTATTTTCCAATGTAGCATATTTACTTATTACTGTTTTTCTCATTCATGACATTATATAGACAGACTAAAACTAAACTTTAATGAAGGATACAAAGGTTCAAGTGCTTTGATTTGATGAAAAATTGTAAGAGATTCTGATATATCCGATGATCCAAATAATGTTCATATAATTGTATATAAATAGTTAAATAATCGACTCAAAGTTTATAAGCAAATGATAATTAATAAATTGATACATAGATCACTTTGGATTAACACAAGATTGTTTCATACTAGGAAACCAATTTGGTACTATATCGGGGTTACTACAGGAACCACCATTAGGCCACATTTGTTTTTGTCATACACGAGCGATTTTATCAAAGTTAGCAGATTATTTCCATATCGTTCATCTATTGATTGACCTGGGTTCAAGGTTTGTTGACAGTTTTGGTTGATTTCCTTGCTTGTAAATTCTCAGACAATTTGTTTTGCTGAAACAATCAAAATATTGAAATAATAATTACGATCAACGATAAAAATCTCTCCCGTGCGCTGCGGTGTCAGTTATTATTTCCAAATATGTAGTTAGGTTGAAAAACAGGCAATTTGACACTTGCTAATATGCCCAAAAATGTATTTAGTCGGGAAACGCTGGATGGAGGCCGCCCAAGACCGGTCCTATTGGAGATCCTTAGGGGGAGGCCTATGTCCAGCAGTGGTCATCTTGCGGCCGAGATGATGATGATGTATTTAGTAGATCTGTGATCAGACAATTGGAGCTTAGTTATTGTGTAAATTTTAATTTGGTACTTTATGTTCGTTCAGGGTAAAGGTAGCAGTCGCCCGCAAAGACTCGGCCATCCAGGCATTGACGCGGGAAGCTGGTAAGTACCAGGAGAAAATTACCTTGCTGGAGCAAAAGCTGCAGCAACAGAGAAAGGACTTTCTTAAGCAGAAGTGATAATAAAAGTGGCATAACTTCGATTTTTCTACAGCGAAATTTTAAGATATGAAAATGGATTATTATTATTTTTGAAATATTTTTTCTATATTGGCATAGTTAGGCGTTTGAGCACTATTATATGTATAGGTCATATAGGTGATAGTGTGGCTGAAGGATTGAAAATAAAGCCTAATATTAGTCTAAATGCCTTCAATGTGCCTCTTAGCTGGACACAGTAATTTCCTTGCAAGCTTGTAGTGAAATTGAAATTTTAAGTCAAAAAAAAATATATGTGAATGAAAGAGTACAAAAAATACTTTTAATTGTGTTTTATTTACGTTAATTTACTATCAGAAATCAGAAACTCTAGTTCCAATTTTGTATAGAAATCTGGTTTCAATATATACTACTTTAGGAAAAACAATGTATAATTTAAACATACTACTTAAAACTGTAAAGCCTGACGAGAAAAATAAAAGATCTGCGTGAGGGCGCCACTTGAATATATTTTGACAGCTCATAGTAAAATCAGTACACTTATTAGTTCCGTAAAATTCCGCAATATGGCAGGAAGTTTTATTTTTCTGGTCGGGCTTTACATTGTAGTTTAGCGAAGAGATGAAATGATATGTAATGAATCTGCGGTCCCACCTGTACCAATATACAATGTATATTAGAATGAGTGAGTATGGCCTGCGTCTGCGCCGATGGTACCTAGGAACTTAATTTATTGTGTATGTATATTCCGTCCATTAAAATTATGTAAATTAATTAAATATTGTAGTTTTTTTACAGGTTGCTTTAGGCTGTCTTCTTCATTATTTATTAATAGCGATATAATATGATATACATATACAGATGTTCATTCAAATTATGTCATGAAATATGTTTACCAGCCATATATATGTACATACCTAATGTATTGTGATGAGCTTGCCATTAAAAATAATATTTTTCAATTAAATTGTGATTTAATTTCTTAAACAATTGGGATCTATATTTAAATTATATTATAAGCAAATGATACCAAGATCAAAATATAAAAATATTTTTAATAAATTGTAATTTTATAAAAACGTTTATACCGCACAGGTAAATTTTTAAAGCTATTTTTCAGGCACTTCAGTTCTTTTATAAATACAAATTCAATAATCACCAAGGTCGCCACATCTCGGTACTACTTGACGTCCCTTGTTCAGGCGACCTTGGCCTTGTATCCGCTTCGACATTATCCTTGACAGTATTATCTTCCCTATATGACTGTGCCAAAGACACCGCAGTATGACTGATTACTGTCCTAAGTGGTTGAACCCTTTCCGAAGGAAGTTCAATAACAGCTGGTATGCTTTCAGGAATCGTCAATTTCCTTTCAGGATAAACTGGAATCCGTTCTGGAATCCTTATGAAAGCTGATATTTTTTCCGGACTTGTTCTCCTATCATAAACTTTTTCTGGTATGGTAACAGTCCTTTCCGGCTCTAAACGAATAACTTTTGGTGCAGGCCCTGTAAATTCAACCATGGGCCTCTTTAATTTATGTCTCATGGAGTAATCTACTGCGCGTTTAGGCGACGCGTCGATACCTATTTTGTAGTTTTCCACGTCAATCACTATTGATAGTGGCTCCATAAATTTCTTGTTTCTCATCGCTTCTTGCTTTAATGTTTCGGGTGATATCGTTGTGGAGGAAACTGTAGGCTTTTGCGTCTCAGGGCTTGAGTCTTGGTCTGACGCTGATCTGCTTGGCGGAGTAGGAAAGGGGAAATTTTGAACAGGTCTTGGAGGTGTTTCTAACTCCGTAGAAGAATCACAGGCGGAATCACAAGATAGGGGACTCAATGGTGGACTGGTTGGTCTTGTTGATTTGACGAAGTGGAAAGCGCTGGGACGTTCGTCGTCTAATCTCAAAGGGTCTGGGACTAAAGGCGGGTAGTCTGCCGGCGGGTGAAGACGTTCGATACCGGATATGCAGGAGGTCAAATGGTTGCCCAGTCGATGTCGTAATCCTGTTGGCACACTGGCTAAGCGAGATAAGTATCTCCGGACTTCAACAGCGCAATCCCCGAAGCCTGCTTTGAACCGATGTAAAACTGCAGGGTCAGCGGCGATGGCAGCAGCTAACTGTTGCCGTTGTAAGGTCTGAAGGTGCTTCACAGTTAGTTCTAGAATATCAGCCTTCTCCAATTTCGAGTGGCGTGCTGGCTGTAATGAAAATAAGATAATTATTAGAACATAAACGATCAATATTCTTATTTGATTCTGGTAAGAATCTAACCATATATATCAAAGTAATGCTATGGAGCTATGAAATTGTTGGAATATTTTTTTACTCTTTTAGTTTGGTTTCAGAGTCCAGTTGGAACCGGCGTCTTTTAATAAAAAAAAGGGTGTCGCAACATGGTGAAAAGTAACTAAATAAAGTACCTAATGATTCATCATCATCATCTCAGCCGCAAGACGTCCACTGCTGGACATAGGGCTCCCCTAATGATCTCCAATAGGACCGGACAATAGGAATGATTACTTAATAATTATTATGAAATAACTTACGTCTTTGTCTGTGTCCATTAGCAAATCTTTCAGTTCATTGAGGCAATTATTGATGCGCGCTCGCCGCTTCTTCTCCATAATAGGTTTATTAGTCTGGAATTCAAATAAAATAATTTTAGCACTATTTTATAGTGGCAGATTTATTCTGAGGTTTTATGGTTTTTACATTCACGATCTTCACTTAACTTATAACTGAGAATTGCATTTTATTAATTTTGTTAATTACACTACATAATTATACTGAAACACGCACATAAAATATTCAATCACTTCATATATTTTTTATATTACATATTATTTAGGTACTTATTTTTATGAACTGTCACTTCAATGCAGTAAAATGAAAATATTAGTACCTTCCGTAATTCAGCTTTAGACAATCCCTGAGTGGTCTCCGAAGCAAATCCACTCTGGGAGTCCTCATCTTCACTACACGGCATTTTCACAACACTTCACACAACCTCTTCGATCGATGTCCCGACTTGTAATGTGACGGAATCATACGCAACATAGAGCAAAATGTTTAAATTGCCTTCCTTCCCGATCTATCCTGTTTATAAAACGAAATTCGAAACTATAGTTGTCTTCTTTTCACCCGTAGTTCGAAGCGCTGGGAACTGTGTCGGCATGTTTTGTTTTCGCTCTGTCTCGCTCTACGGGGGAACCTGTTGTGAATGGCGCCTGTGGTTCAATTGTTAGTAGGCGTTCGGCGTTGGGATTCGATTCTAGGATAAGTTTATTTTGCAGATATTATTAGATAGGCAAAATTGCATGTAATTTAGAATACCATTTCACTATAATATTGGGTACTAACTTATTTCATATATTATTTAAGTTCGGTCCTGATACGAATTATAAGAAAATGTCTGTAGGTAAGTCGACAATTTTCCAAAATATAAATTTCACATAAAGGCGCGGATGATTAAAAAAAATAGAGTTTTATAGAATATTTGAATTATTAGATTAGTTACTGAAAGGATTATTTTAAAATAAAGAGCACCAAAATATAAGAGTGAAGCTACATCTACAACTCCCTTATCCTGTTTAGTATGGGAATGCATCACCGTATAAGCGCCCATGAATGACGATATTTAATCGCTTCCCACCCCTCACACACTAACTCTGTACTTCATGAATTCACACCTTTTCAGTAAGTACCATATTTATGTCGAGGGCCGCCTTGATAGCTTTACTCGGTACTTTATGTGCGCAGTGTAGCGTAAAGGGAAGGTGGGTATAAAGTATCGGGTTTTTTTGTACGGAGATGGTGACAGTTAAACTTGGTTCTTACTGTGTGGGGTGCTTTTTAGTTCTCACGGTGTGTGTGGGAATTTACAAAGGTGCAAAGGGGTACTTTTGAGGTAGAAAATACTGTTTGCAATTCACTTGATTTGCAAATAGCGTTACAATTTTATTATTAGAACTTAAAATTGTATCTTCTGTTTTTTAATTATTTTAAATAAAAACCGTTTCTTTGAACCATCATTATATGAATGGCGGTTTTCACAATTGTTAAATTCCATTCAATTGATAAAAAATATTTACGCATAGATAGTACCTACTCTCGGCAACCGCACTAGGTTAGAACCAAAACTTATTAAAAGCTCTCGTAGCAGTGGTGGCATAAGTACCGAACGATCTAATGTGTGTATGTTAGATCTCCTAGGATGGCTATTACACAATAAATTATTTGTTTTACCTTATATAATATACTGTATCTAACGTCTGATGCTTATATCGCATTATACTTAACAAACCGATCCTCTCGTCCAGGTGTACAAACCAAATGACCTTTAACATACCTCTATAGTCCATAGTCCCATACATATCACATTATATAAATATTTAATTAGAGCGTTAACGCTTTCTCCCACGGTCCCCATAACATATTACCAACTATAATATACATATGAAAAACCATCAAAACTCTTTACGTCCTGTGACTTAAAAACTATAGCAACTGCATTACTAATTTTGTCAGGATATAATGACAAAATTATATCGTTTAATGGTAAAATTTCTGTCAACCTTAACGTAAGAGAAATAGAGTATATAAAGCTCTAGAATAGGTGTAAATATAAAGTGGTTTATCGGCAGGGTAACCATGTGGAAAGCGAGTCCACGCGATCGCGTGATGCACCTAATGAATGATGAATAATTAGAATGTCATATGTCGTTGACGTGTCAAATAGGGGGGTGGACAGTGGGAACGTTCATCCATTGTTTTCTTTACGCACGTCTCATGGAATGTGGGCTTTTTTGTTTAGACTATCTACTTTTAGCAACTGCCCTTAAGAGCCAGTTCTTTCTAGGTCCTGTGTGTTTACCACCTTTACTTACCATAGTAAGATTGTGGTCTGTGGTCGGCGTACCTGATAGTACGACACTTAACAAACCCTTTATTTTTAGGAAGTGTTACGTATGACACACACCTACCAAATAGATTTTGACTTTGGAGTATTAGGTACTTCTAAACAAAATTTTCATAAAGTTCTAAATATTATTTAAGCCAGTAATACCCTAATTTTTAAAAATCCTAAAAAATTGTAGATAATTTCCACGAAATTGAAAAAAGATATAACAAAAAATCGAATTCCCATAATATTTTAACCTGTGACACGGAGCGTGTGAATCTGTGAATGAAATGAAACTTAACGGGGCAGCTTCCTTCCTCTCGCCCGGCCAGAATCAAGGGAAGTGATTTATTGTACAAAAGAAACAACTATTTTATAAGGGTTCGAACGAAGACCCTCCTTTATGTACTCTACCTACCGACTAGGGAAGTTAAAGTTTTTCTTGTTGGGTCATTTTATATTATATTTGCAATGTATAGGTACCTACTCCAAATTAAAGCTGGTTTCTATGTATCTCACACCTACCTTAATGTAGGGTGTTTCTTTTTTTATATCTACATACCTGATTACCACACATTCATTGCTTTTAAATTTAGTTTATCAAGAACCGATCCAAGTATCCTAATCTTAATCCCAACTTAATATTATAAATGTGAAAGTGAGTTTGTTTGTTTGTTACCTTTTCACGCCTAAACCACTGAACCTATCGCGATGAAATTTGGTATGCAGATAGCCTATGGTACGGAAAAGAACATAGGCTACTTTTTATCCCGGGAAAACATAAGATCCCTGGGGAAGGCGGGTGAAACCGCGGGGTGGAATCTAGTAACTAATATAAATGCGAATATGAGGTTGTTTGTTTGTTTGTTACCTTTTCACGCCCAAACCGCTGAACCGATCGCGATGAAATTTAGTATGCAGATAGCCTATGGTATGGAGAAGGACATGGTTACTTTTTTCTCGGGATCGCGGGTGAATACACGCGGGACAGCTAGAGGTAGTCATAACACAAAAAGTAACAAACTTTTTATACTTAATCTGGACCACTTTTTGCGTTCCTCACACAACTTTTCCCATGGAAACAGGTGCATACAAAAAACGCCTTTTACTACCAACATTCAACTCGTTTTTATGAAGACTGAGAGAGGAAAAAAAAACATCGTATCCGGGGCTGATTTCCGGGTCGCGGCGGACGCAACAGCAAAAACTTTATTGTGTTTGATTGATGGGTAAATATTTGTGGATGTTCACTTCATAACGTGAGAATTGTTGAATTATTGCGATTTGATCATAAGTAGGTGGTGAGGTGAAAATTAGATTTATTTATAACTTTGATCGAATTCAACTATTGGGTGTCCGACGTCCGATGGCTGTGCAGATACTTAATAGATATCTCTCTCTTTTCTCACTCAATTAGTGATCGCTAGAACCCTACAAGTAGGTACTCGTAGCATCATATCATGCTTATGGTCAGATGATGGGAAATTCCCCTGCTCATCGTCTGTTTATATGATTATATTAGAATAGCTGAATCAAACACATTATATTTATCAGATCTCGAGCTATTTTAATCGCATTTTATTAGGATTGCGAAGTCAAATAATTTTGCGTCGTGTCCGTTTGTCTGTCTTGGTTAATTCTCTTGGAGACTACCAGTGATATCTAGCTCAAAGCACAGTTATACATTTCTATGCCACAAACATAGTTATCAAAATAGAATCGTAGAAAAAATATCCTACATGTAAAGTAAGTTTGATTTGAACGATTGTTTTTGTTCGCTTGCTACATCAAAGCGTCGTTTAAAAATATAGAGTGCTTATCGCTGTAGCTGCGCTTATAGTTTTTGTAAAAATTTTCTTTAATTTATGTTCAGTTTTACTGTATCATATTATACTGAATGCGGAACCCAATACTGCGCGTGTTTCAACACGCACTGCGCCGATTAATATTCTAATACTTCCAATTCTGTCTTTCTTATTAGGATAGGAAGGAATTGATGCGTTACCGGATGACACATGTAAACTATTTAGTTAACTGATAAGATGATAACACAGTTACCACATCTGTCATATCTAGTTAACCTAATGGTAATTATTTTTAGCGCTGTAGTCAGGTAAAACATTTTGTTGGTCTTACCTAAATATCAAAATATGAATGCATAAAGAACTACACCGTTATCCTCTTCACCTACTTATAAAAAGTAAATACACAATGTATTGTAATGTTTCAATTCCATCATACACGTAAGTACGGAGCGAACCCCATATTCCCACGGCGCACGAACAGGTGTGCGCCAGGGGACGGAGGTAAAATGACGCATTTATTCATAACCCATATCTTCACGCTCATAGAGGCGGTTTTCAATTCCACAATGTTGACTGACCACTTCACCTTTCGTGCTAGTTTTTTGCCTGAGTTTTCTTCGCATTATAAAGAAATGTTTACGATGTCAGAACTAAGTATATCTTACAGCTGACCGACTATTGTTTCGCTCGCATCCGCTCCATGAAGCCTCATGTATCTCCAGCTCTAGTTTGCAATCTCAAGCTCGATTAGACCTGAAAATCCTGACGTTTAAGTGTAGGTATAACCGTGGGTATAACCTTCAAACCAACGGACGTCGCATCTATGCCTTGATCAACATCGACCGCGTAAGTACCTACCTACGCGTGAATGCTCGGATTGATCAATGATTGAGGTTTGTACAACACGTAGTTAGATAGAACGTCAATCGATCAACCTTGTGCTTGTCTTATCTATCGATCAATAGGATGTTGTGAATAAATCGACACAAATAGGTACCATCGATGGTCGATCGTGTGGGTGAAATAACACCCTCAGGTATTACTTAGTTAATTTTTAAATTAAACTTATTTCTTTGAGTGATGAAAATAAAATTGCATTACGGGAAACCAAGGCCATTCTTACAAGCAAATAAGGTAATGCGTATATTCAGTACTACCACAGCGTAATTACATACTGTGGTCTATCGCGTTTGATTGAAGTCACGCGAAATGCTGCTTTGTATAGGTATTCGTAATTATGTATGGTAGCTTGGGCTCGCTACCGACGCTCTCTCATCCTCACCTCGCAAGCCCCGCACGATTGCTCTGTTTAGACGTGACCATTGGCCGACTGTAAGATTTACATAGACTGTGGTACTACATACGAAATCATTGCGTAAAGAGTAAAAGTAATCCAATTTTGGGGAGAAAATTAAATAAAAAAAATATCAATTGTATTGTGTGAATCTTTCAATTGACGTATAATGAGTACCTACTAACAGTTAAGTACTTAAGGGTATGTTCCGTTATACACTGCGAGCACTGTTCAGTACTCTTACTGGGGAGAAATTCGTTCCGATATAGATGACAGTATACTGCCGCAGTATCCTAGGGAAATATATGACGTCATAAATCGTCGCCATTTTTGTACTGTGAGCACTGGCGTTTTCGAGGTAAGGTGCTCTCAGTGCTATGATCACGTGATCAACGGCGTCCAGAATGACAGTTTATATATACGTGGATGACAGACAGTATACTGGACTGCGTTCCGTTTTAAACAGTACCCAGTATAGCTAACTATAAAGGAACGGCTTCTCAGTATACTAAATGACGTCACACCTTACAGTGCTCGCAGTGTATATCGGAACATACCCTAAAGTTTGACTATGATAATCAACTGATACGAAGGAGTTGGGTTAAATCCTAGCCTACGATAACTTTTTATCGAGACCGACTAGCACTTGGTCGGGTTTTTTAATTCTCAACACTGACCGAGATCCGCCTACAAGGGCAAAAAACTTTCGACTTGTGGGAATTATTCGCAAATACATTTCTCAGTCACGCGACCCAATATACCTTTGTTAGTTGGCACCTTGACAGGACCCTTTGTGGCCCTACACAAAAGGTAAAGATTACCGGTTCCTTTGTAAAAGGATATCCACTGATTCAAGATAGTGGGAGTCATTATTTTGTTGGTAGTCTATTAAAAACTGTGTTATTGATTCCATTGGTGATTTTCTTCGATATTTTAGATTTACTAGTATAAAATGTATGTTAGTTTATAAGAAAAAACCATATAATAATTTGGAAGATCTCGTTTATTAATAAAATACGATACATACATACAAAATAAATGCGATTGACTAACTAATTTATTACAATAAAGCGTCATACGACGATTAGGTAAAATCTTCAAGAGCTTTGTACAATCTAGGTATTTACTTAGTAGAATGCTTTTGTAAAAAACATAACATTCTAGAAAATAATTTCAACAGAAAAAATGCTCTTTGGAGACAATGCCTTTTATAAAAAAAAAATAAGCAAATTATACAGGGTGCACTGGTATTAAATGACTAAAGATTTTAAGTCTATGTAACAATAAAAATGCAATGGTAAATGCTTTGTTCATATATACACGTTTAACTGAGGCGGTCCCTGTCCTAACACTCCCGACTTTCCTTACGTAATTTTGTGTTCATACTATTTCATACAATAGCTAACATCTCCCTGCTCATTTAAGCTATTTTCATTAAATTAAAGTGTAGGGGATGAGCATTCAATAATACCTTGACAAATTATTGTGACAAAACAAGAGTTGATATTAAAGATGAATTTATTACTCAACTTTCGACTCTATTGTAGCGTAATAAGTACTATATATTTTTAAATAACTGAATAATAAAGGATTTATATTCATATATATATATCTATTAAATGTAAAGGTATTATATCTAATCAAATACTAAAACACATAATAATAAAATTATTTCAGTTCAATAACTAACTGTATATTTGGCTAGTTGAATAAGAATAATTTTTATTTCTAATTAGGTAAATGCCATATTACACCAGGCAATGTATGGTCACACGTTCCTGACAAAGAAATTGACAAATTATCCGCCTTATTCAGACCTACTCGGTTGCGGTCCCGATCGGGTGGACGAACCGATTGAGTGGTCTACTGAATAGGATGGCACCTATTTTCTCATTTTAGACATTCATTTGGATTGAAGCAGTCGATCGGTACACGATTGCAGCAAATTAATTCTGTGACTAACACAGCATCAGCCTAAATTTGACGAAATAAAATCGTCCTTTCCGATCGGAATGGCAAACCAATGGGTCTGAATAAGGGGGAATACCGACATATCGTTTGTAAGGTATAATCTAAGGGCGCCTTCAAGTTAGACGCGAATAACAATAAATCGATACAATTATTTTTTATTTCTACATACATTTAAGTATATTTATAACAATAATTTTTGGTATCTAATTTAAACTTAGTTCACACTTATGTCAAACGAATATAAAATATTACGTACCATAACTAAAAATAGGTCCAATATTATAGTCTTAGTCGATTAAATGCTAAAACACCTAAAATTATACTGGCACTACACTATCACAGAATGTACCTATTTGCTTCTCAATTAATACAAGTGTAAAAATTCTGTATTCTTCCTACATATTACACAACATAATAATTAGTAGGTATACAATGTTAATATATTGTTAGCTATTGTAAATTAAAATTAAATTGTTAACATAAATATGACATGAACACTAAAAGTAATATAACAAAAAAAAGAATTAAAATCAAAAGATACAAATAATTGAACATAAGTTAAAAAGTATAGAAACACAAATTGATTATGACCAAGAATAATTAGTATAGAATGTATAGATAATTATTTGAATAAAATAGTGATACATGCAAAAAATTAGATTCTAGAACATATATTAATTGTAATGCCCAATTAATATTACAAGTGCTTGGTTAAAATTATTAACATCTGTGTTGCCAGGACACAAAATAACCTGAGTACAGACTGCAATAAAATAATAAGAATCAATCATTCTTTGTATTAGTTTAAAAACAAATTGTGAATCATTTTTATTAAAAAAATTACCATTGACCATTTAGGTCTACATTTGTCAAACGCCGACGTTTTGTCAGTTCTATTTAAAATCAGTATATTTCTTTTGAAATACATCTAATCAATATTTACCAGAATTATTACCACTATACCGGACAGTGAGTTTCGGACATTATTATCAAAGTTTTATACATTTTCACATATGAACACTGTTTACATTATTATACAATATAGACTAATAATGCATGGCTACATTTTATGTTAGGCACTTAACAAATCTTATTCCAACATTTTTCTAAGCCAATATAACATCAATGAAAAATTAAAGGCATATTGTACTTATTCTCATGGTTTTTAAGAAGTTCAGTTAAATATATAGACACAATGAAAGTACAAGTTAGGCCTTTAGACCCTAGAGACGTCAGATGAAGTCCCATTGTTCATAAATTGTGACAAAACAGTTCAGTCAGTAATCTTTCATCAAAATGAATAAAGAGAGACATAATATCATAAACTTGAACAGAAAAATATATGTCTACTAAAAAGCAGTCATCAACAAGTGGCGCTGTCGTTCTACAATTCTGACCAAGTTTAAATATAAACAGTTAACAAATGGTGCCTTTTCACTCACATAGGTACATCGGCGACATAGTCTATCCGCAGCAGTAGGTCCATGATGTCTTGAGCGTCAAACCAGCGCCACGGCACCGGTTCCCTCACGCACCTGCCCGGCCGCTGCCGCTGGGACACCCCGTACAGTACCGACAAGGCGCACAGGAAGCACACCACCGCGAACACTTGGAACAGACACTTAAGTGGCTCCCTGCAATCATACACTGTGGAATAAGAGAGGTCTGTGGTGGGTGTAGAAGGGGGTTAAGTATAAAAATATTATGGCATAGGGGTTGGATACGGGTGGCAAAGAACTGAAAGTGGTGAACTATGGGGAGATATCCAAAGGTGGACAACGAAAGACTTTCATGATAATATTCGTCACTTTGGTCACATAAAGTTGTTTCTTATTTTATAACCCAGGTATATAACAAGGGTAGGATATAAAATTTCATTTTTTTTTTATCCTCAAATCAAACTAGAATTGCCCTATTTAAAGCTCTGGTAGTTATATATCATAAGTAATAATCAAATCCAACACATCAAAGATCATAAAATTATCTGTTCAGCCGTTCTCGAGTTATTATAAATGTTGTAACTAGCCCAACTTTGTTTTTATATGTATAGATTTTGAATTAAACAACATGAAATGCCCAAAATTTTGGGACAGTGTTTTATATCATTTATATAGCATTATAAAGGAATATAATATTAGAATGAATTCTGACGATTTACTCACCAAAAGAACTTTCTGATCCTGTGATGCGGTGCAACTGCATTGCGTTTCTCGCAGTCCATGCACGGCACGTCCACCTGTGTCGACACCGTCGCTTGATCTGAAATAATTATGACGTATTAATACATTGAAAATCACTGTAAAAATTATTATTAAAAAAAAGATACTATTGCAAAATAACATAAAATGTAATAAATACTTATTTATAAATTACCATTTCTACTACTACTATGTTTGACTAATTAACTCTATATGTTGCAATGTTGGCAGTATTGAATAATATAAAATTTGTGTAGCCAACATTGCGTCGAAAGGAGTTAATTTGTGAAACACACTAACAATGACTATCTACTTTACACATAACTCTACGTAAAATTATATGGATCATAATTACATAAATATAGTAAGTATAGTACTTTTACTATAAAATACAGGAACTTAGAATAAAAAAAATACCAACACGAGCTTATACTGGATGACTTTTTAATCACTGGCAATACTTGCAGGGGTGGAAGTACTCATCAATATGAACAACCTTTACAGGATAGGTGAACCACAAGTATAATGGCGTTATTCATGTGCGTTAAGCGATTCACACACTACGCAGACACAATAATATTTTATGTTAAGATAAATAAGACAGCATTATACTAGGAAAAGAGATGCAACTACATCTCATCACTTTCCTTCTCTTTCACTAGTACATCACTGTCTCTTGATCTTAAGATAAAATATTATCGTATATCTGCGTAGTGTTTGAATCGCGTCATTGCGTAAGCTATATAAACGTGGTATTACGGCATTAGCTTCACAATAAACCTTACACTAATATTGAAGTTAACAAACCCTATGGTGTGGCGTTTATTTATTCTAATCTCCACAAAATTATAAATCAATTAATACTCTATAACTAAAACGATAAAAAACCCACCACCAAATTACATCACAAGTTCTAACAACACAAAAAAAGACGCTACACAAAACTAATATAGAGCCATTACCGCATTCAGTTTGGCACTGAGCAGAACACGAATCATAATTCACAATTGTAAATTTATCAATTATATCCTTTTGTTCAGCGCAAGCGACTTCCAATTTAGCAATCTTTGACTTCAACCCATCAGCAACTGAACGCGTAACGTGATTCCTTACATTCCCTTCTTCTACAAGTTTTTGCAGAATATTCAAATTATCCTCATATCTAGCCAATTCTGATTGCATCTCGCTCACGATGATGTGATGCGCTTTTACATCCCTCTCTAATTTAGTCGTGTAACTATTAACCTTTTCACACTCTGGACATTTCCTTGAAAAGTGGTCGTTATTATTGTCGACATAATGTTCAAATTCGTCTGTCTGTGTACTTTTTGCGATGGAATTTTCGTCAATTGTTTGTGTCCCTGTAGTTACTAGGGATGTATCGAGATTCGGGAAAATGTCACCGTGTCCCGAATTGTTCCAGATTGATATGTTCTGTCGGGACATGTTACTGAAACTAAGGCGTATTTCGTCGAAAATGGACATGTTGGTGGAACGTCCTTGGTCTTCTTTTAATGCCATTGCGAATGATTCCTCGTCTAACAGGCGGTTTTCTATAGGGTAAAATGTTGGTGATGTTTTTACATATTAAGCGATGTTACACATAATGAATATAGCAACATAAATCAATGGAAGGTGCTGACTTTTAAGTACCTACATGGACCCACATATACTTTCATGTATTTCCTTTGTAATTTGATGAATATAATCAATAGCAAATACACAATGAATGTATCCTACCTAATATTATAAATGCAAGTGACTTAATCTATTTCTTTGTCTTCCCTCCCTGATCAAGTTTATTGGACAGGGATAGCTGGTAAAACGGGTGATATAGGCTACTATCTTAGGAAACCTACTTCCCACTAGTCCAACTACTTACATTATATAGCAAACAAAGCCTATAAAAAACTGTCTCCTAAGTGCAGCTGCCGGAAAACACATCATAAATAGTTTAGTGTACAGGAGTTTTTTCAATTTGAAAATTTTCAGTTACTTATGTTGCTGACTGTACTAATCTCTCTTTATCGTTCTCGCATCGTTCATCAGTAGCATAAAACCTTCACAGTGACGTCATTCTTTCAGTAAATATTTAACTAACCTTGCGTGAACCGACTGTCAGCGTTAAGGCTATCGAGCGCGGTGAGCATCTGGTCCTCCGTATAGCTGATGTCAATAGACCGGTCCATACGCAACTGCGTCTGATTCGACTTGTTGAGTACGTCTTTTAACTCCATTTCTAGTAGGACCTGGGAAATTTAGAACTTATAGTCACTGTTAGGTTGAAATGTTTTAGGAAAACTGTTAACAGGATGGATATATCAAGCCTGTGAATAATATGATGAATTTTGAATTTGGATTGAATGGTGATTAAGCCTTTGGAAAATAAACTAGGTGGTAGATCAAAGTTTGGTGGTAGATTAGTTGAAAATCCGTCGCCAAACACCTATTGGTGTGTTCCGACAGCTGCAGTCCCTAAAAATTTTATTCAACGAAATACACTGTGTATATTACTATCTATCTGTCTTGTGTAAATAAACTTTGCAGTTGTTATCTAGACGGTATTTATTCAAACAAACATGTAAGTAATCCACCTAGGATATACCAGAGGGATTGCCAATGTGTTGCCGGCCTTTACAAAGCTCTAAGTTCACCACTTCTACTGTCCTACTAGATCAGGTATGAAAGGTACCTTCTCCTTGATGATCTGCTGCATGAACTCCTCCTGGTCCTGCAGCCGCGAGGCCAGGTCGGCGTGGTCGGTGCGGAGCGTCTCGTTCTGCTCCAGCAGCGCCGACTGTCGCGACGCGTACATCTCATTGATTCGGTGGCACTCCTCCTTCGACTTTGCCAGAAGCTCTTGTAGGGTCAGTTTCTGTGGTGATGGATAATTAATCTTGATTTTCCTGACGTAATTGTACGAACTTTGTTAACGAATGTTTATACGTATACAGGCAGATTCTTTAGTCACTGGCAATACTTGTAGGGGTGGAAGTACTCATCAATATGAATAACTTTTATTATGGGAGCAACTCTGATATCGCGTAAAATAAAACGGTTGCTTCATACATTTTGGTCGAGTACTTTTGTATGGAACAAATGATATTTTTTTGTGATTTCACAGTCTCATAATAAAAGTCCCAGGTCCCCTACCTCTGCCTCGAGCGCTGCGAGCTGGTCCCCGGCGAGGCGCGCGCGCCGCCGCAGCACGTCCAGCTCCCGACGAGCGTCCTCTAGAGCGCGCTCGGCGCCGCACACCCTCTCACACAACCAGTAGTACCCAGGTCCCCTACCTCTGCCTCGAGCGCTGCGAGCTGGTCCCCGGCGAGGCGCGCGCGCCGCCGCAGCACGTCCAGCTCCCGACGAGCGTCCTCTAGAGCGCGCTCGGCGCCGCACACCCTCTCACACAACCAGTAGTACCCAGGTCCCCTACCTCTGCCTCGAGCGCTGCGAGCTGGTCCCCGGCGAGGCGCGCGCGCCGCCGCAGCACGTCCAGCTCCCGACGAGCGTCCTCTAGAGCGCGCTCGGCGCCGCACACCCTCTCGCACGCCTCCTCGTAGTCGCGACGCAACTCGCTCAGCGTCATGTTCTCTTCACGCACTCTGCAATGTTACCCTTTATTTTTGCCATTGTTTGACAGTAATGTCACCACGGTAAGAAAGAGAGTATGTGGCCGAAGGTGGTAAGCCCACATTAATCATCGGGTAGCTGATTATATTTATCTCGTTCCCATTCCAAGATCAAGTAGACAACTGAGCTAACTGCATGGCAAAATCTTTAGTATTCAATTTTATTATTTAAACTATAGTAACTAAGAAATACTAAAGTCTAAAATTATCTACAAATTAATATCAAGACTGTTTATTGTAGATGGAGGTATGATGTATGGTGGAGGTCTATGTTCAGCCATAGTAGTTAATAAAATATTGTACTAACATATTAAGATGAACCTTCAGGGAGTCTCGCTCAGCAGTCAGTGTGGCTATTGCCTCTTCGTGCTGTCTGTCAGTGAAGTCCAGCTGACTGCGCAGCTGATGGGCGAGGTGGGACTTCTCTCGGAGCTCACATTGAAGCTCTTCCAGAAGTTGGAAGCCTGGCGAGTATAAAATAAGTTTTTGTGATATGGCCGCCCTTTGTAACACATTTACTGTTAGTTAAATTTTGTATTGCTACTTTCATGTGGCGTAACATTAAAGTAATATCTATCTAATAAATTATAAGTTCGGAGTTTATGTCTGTATGCTACTGAATCTAGATAATATGTACAAAGAATACTTTTTGCCAGATACATGGGTGAAACTGTGGGGCTTAGACACTATCCAAAAAATATCTTATACTTAAAGACACAGACAACTAAGAGAAGGTAATACATGTTAAGATTGCTTACCATCTGTAGATATACCCGAGTCAGAATCTTGAGGTGCTTGTCCACATTTCAAATTAAAACTGCAATTCAAATGTTTTTGTTATAAAATTTGACTATACAAAACTAATAACAACCTAAAGGAGTAACAGTTGCCATGCAAATTGTGCATAAAAATGGAATATAATGAAATGTATATTATCATTATGCAAATATTTGCATTTTGTGAGATAATTGTAGTCTGAGAATAAATTGCAGTTTGTATGTATTATTAATATCTATATAAAACAAAGTTGGGTTATTTACACCATTTCTAACTCAAGAAGGCTAGACCAATTTTAACAATATTTGATTTGTTGAATTTGTCCCAATAGCAGAATAGGCTATTTTCATACCCAGGGAACAGCTAGTTTTAAAATAAATGTAAAATGGTTAGTAAAACTACATTCCCGAAAAGTTATTAGAATATAGAATCTGATAATATTGGGATAATATTGCATAACAAATACTAAATTCAAGATAATAAAGAGATTGCTTTTCTATGTCAATCATAAATACCTCTCTTCCAAATCAACTTTAGTCTTCTGGCTCTCACTGTACTTATGTAGAGCCTTTGCCAATTTGTCCACACTGATCTCAGGGTTATCATGATCTGGGTCCAGAATAGATTTTAGGTAGCTGAATTCAGCCCTGTAAAAATTTGATTGTAGAATAATATAATTGAAATAATATTGTTTCTTAATGTGAAAGTGAATAGATAATAGCCATTAAACCTGTATCGACCCGGCGCCCTACACGTTCGAACAAACAACAATAGAAGATGACTCATTGGGATGTGAAGAGTTAAATTAACAGATATATTTGAATTAATTTGATATATCACACTCATTAGCCTCTGTATAAGGTAGGTAGACTAGTAATAATTAAAATATAACAATTTTGACAAAAGATGTTTTAACCTCACTTTGATATAATCAAGCCTAGCCTACCAAAGCTAACTTAAGAAATTTTATTACTTTGTCATAATAATGATTATATTTTCTCAGTGGTCACAGGACCTGTCTGTCTAGCTACCACCCTCATGTTATCTGTTCCCAAGGTTATTCCGGCAACTGTAGTTGCACTGGCCACTGGAGTTCTAAATCCAAGTGTATTCCAAACTGGTGGTAGAATCAATTGTTACATTCATAAGTGCCTTATTAGGGCTTAACTGAATAAATGAGTTTGTAATTCACTTGAGACCCAGTTAACTTATTGGTTTAGTAAAGGGTAACACTGGAAAACCAATCAATAACTAATGCCTATAGGTGCCAGTGGCCAATTGCACTGAACTGATCATGATGAAATTTGGTATGCAGTAAGCCTATGGTATGGAGGATGTGGGATATTTTTTTCTCTGGAACACGGGTGAAGTCGTGGGGGACAGCTAGTCAACTATCATATCAACCCTCATATCATCCAATATTTAGGAAACAAATGTGTCATAAAAATGACCACAAGTGCATAAGACATTATACCATAGTTATAATTTATAATAGCTGTTACAAAGTAGGAACTTATTTTAATCTGCCTTTCCATAATATCAAAAGAAACTGCTATGCATTTTACTGGCATTGATTCAGTCACAGGATAACTATGGAATGTGGCTATAAATATAATAGTGGGTGATTGAATAGGACACATTTAGCTCTGTGTTTATAAACTGACTTCATCAAGGAAGTTTACTCAACTATATAATGAGGTAATAACTATGCGACATGACATAAAATAGTTTTTACAACTTTTATAATAAATTCAAGACTATTATATAAAAGACAAGAGTATTATAGAAAATGCTACTTACTTGTTTGTTTTTACGAATGGTGCGAATTTATCCATCAAGGAGTCCACATGCAGTATTCCCGAACTGTTAGCACCACAATAGTCAAATATCTGGAGCGCCGTCACGAAATACTCTGCAATAGAACTCTATAATTAGTAAAATAACTAGTGCACCAACGCGGTGTTATAATAATAAACATTGGTAAGTATTACCATCAGTGTTCATTGTTTCCCGGTCCAAATTCATTGTTATATCAGTCAAGTAAAACACGGAAACTATAATTTTAACAATAACACGTTAATTTAATCACAAATGTACTGTAACGGTCACACGTTCCCTAAAGTTTATTTTCCATTAAAATTCGTTACGCTACGATGATAGATGGATGGTACAAATACGAAAATAGTCTCCAATGAAAAAAAAACCGTTTCATTTCATATAACGTATTTAGTGATGGGAGCTTGACGGATGTTGACAACTGTTATAATTTTTGCTATCGATAGCATTTTTATTTTGGGGAAAATAATATTAAATCGTAATTATTTATTTATTTAAGCACTGAAAGATAATTTAACGTCTAAATAATATAATTTATTGACTAACAGAATCGACAGATATCACAATACTTTTCAAAATACAAAAAAAAAATGCTTATTATAATTACCGATAAGATTAGACGAAACAAGCCATATAGAAGTACAACCCTTATCTCATGAAATGTCATTCTAGGGATGTCACATCAGTGCAGGGTTGCCACCTCAAAAATCATCTTGTCACTAGATCCATTGTTAAATATTGCTAGAAGAAAACCCTTAAAAAATGCTAAACTATTTTACATACATAAATAGCACAAATGACGCCGTTGTTTATTTTAGTGAACTTACTTCGTATTTTTTCATTCGTCTCACAGATGGCGCTGTTTATAAAAATCGATTTAAAAAATGTGTGAAGTACATAATCGATTATTATGTCGCTCAAAGAGCAGCTCGACTGGGGAAGTACCTCCAACTTACAGAATACCGCAGCCAAATAACTTATAGTTGTGTTTCTGCGTGTGAGCAAGGTCGCCAGAGCCCAACGGGGAGGGGGGAGAAGGGTCGGCAACGCGCGAGTGATACCCCTGGTGTTGTAAGCGTTCATAGGCTACGGTAACCGCTTACCACCAGGCGGGCCGTATCTTGTTTGCCGACAACGTGGTATAAAAAAAAGATTTATATAAAAAAAAACGATGATTACAAATCGATAATACGAAAAAAAAAACGATTAAGTAATATGATAATCGATTATTTTTTCACATCCCAGTGTCGTTCATGGCGTATTTTTAACGATCGGATATCTAACTCAAATAATTAAGGGAACATAAGGATATACAACAATACATTGATGATAGAATAATTTCCTGTCTATGAGACGTGGATCCAGGTCTCATACGAGGTTGTGGTCAGGGCATAAAACATTTATACCAGGGCGACCTGAAAATCGGCCAGGTGCGAGTCGAAGTACGGACTCGCTCACGATCGGTCAGTCCCGGATTTACGATTTTTTCGAACCGGGGCAAAAACTTGAGGTTGGCGCTCTATCTACCCAGCGTTTGAGATTAGTGATTTCTAAATACTTAACACAATAATTCGACTAGGTGAGATTTATTGTGACCGGGGAAAATAAAAAGCCTGTTTTTTTGTGATTTTTAAAAAGCTGTAACTTTGTCACTACTGTCAAATTATGGTGAAGCAATTATTATAAGCGCAATTATATGAAACGCTCGTGGCGTAGCTTGATTAGCCGTTCTTAACCGATCGGCAAAGTTAAGCAACATCCAGTCTGGCCGGTACCTGGATGGGTGACCGCCTAGTGGTATTTCATCTTGAGCGTTTCCGTGCTTCGGAAGGCACGTAAAGCCGTTGGTCCCGGTTATCACTTAATTGTGATAGTCGTTAAGCTAGTTGGAGACCTCCTGGTGGCCTGACAACTCCAACAGTAGGTTGACCACTAGCCTACCTCCACCAATCCGCAGTGGGCATGCGTGGTGGAGTATTTGCCCATTCCCCTTTCACCCTTATTCGTGAAAGGAGGCCTGTGCTCAGCAGTGGGCAGATATAGGCTGTAATTATTATTATTATTATAAATTATTGCTTGGAAACTTTAAGATAAAACATTTTTTCACGTTTAGATCTCGGAGCAATCGAAGGGAATAGCGCTAAACAAAAAACAAATTTAACATTGTTCAAATGGGCTCCAAAAAATATTTGGGGTCAAAGTTAAATTGGCGCTGGTTTTCGCCGGCCACCGGGATAAAAAGCTTGGTCGTTTAGTTCAAATATCAGCTTGCTGGGTTTCAAAATCAAAATAACAATCGACAGTATGATGCGTCCTGGTGAATAAGGACTTTATGTAGGTGCCTTTTTTTTTTTAATATGAATTTGGCGCCCAGGGCTGGTGCCCCGGTTATTCCCTAGATCCGGGCCTGCGATCGATATGTTACCGTAAAATTGTAAATACCGTTAGATTATAATCTATCTCGCGATATTGTAAACTGTCGAAAGAAATATCTACCGAAATATAATTCGTTAATTTGTTACCTTTTCACGCTTAAACCGCTGAACCGATCGCGATGAAATTTGGTAAGCAGATAGCCTATGGCACGGAGAAGAACGTAGGCTGCTTTTGATCACGGGAAAATATAAGATGCCTGGGGAACGCGGGTGAAACCGCGGGGCGGAATCTAGTAGATTATAATCAAACGGTATTTACATTACGGTGACAGATACACTGCACTCCTACAAAGGACATTTTTACAAAATGTACGATGCGTTCCGAATCATACACCGCTTTCTGTCTACGTACACCGCAGTGTTGTTGCGTAGAATTAGTATGAATTTGAAAAATAAATAGACACAGGTTAACAATATATAACATAAATAACCTATTTACTTTTATTATAAATTAAAAATAAATATAGTCTATAACATAACATAATGCACAGAATTATAATTATTTTATTGTAAACAATATTATCCTAAAAAGTCACCGCTCTCTTATTGTATTTAAAATTTCTATCAGTCCTTTATGCACTTTCAATACAGCCAGTTTAGTTTCTATCATGGTAAAATCACTTAGCTCCATCTGAAAGAAAACCAAGACTTTATTTTTTTTTCTATTTCATTGGGACCTAACTAAAGCCAACCTAATTTAAATCCATTTTATTTCTATTATTGTTGTTACATTATGTTAAATACATAGTTTGCCCCCGGCGACAGATAGATAGAGGTTCCCGAAAACGGAAAAATTAAAGCCGGAGTGAAAAAGCTTCTTCTGGGCAAGCGTGCTCGTCTTCGGCTTTGGCATCGTCCTATACGGGTGTGTCAGTGGCAAAACCGGCCAAGTCATGTCGGGCCACGCACAGTGTGTAGGAAAGAAGCAAGTTATAGTTTACATAGTAAATTTTATAGGCAAAAATAAATTTGTTTTTCATAGTATTTCTCAAAGACACTGTGAAAAAAATACATAAATCTGAGATTTTCAGTACTACCCCAATAACACCTCCACATTTCTTGTCTATGATACCAATGATCTCCGATGGCAGTGATATGCGGATATACCTACTACGGACAGACGGCCTGACGGATTGGAGAACAGGCGGACAGGGCGAACTTTTAAGGATTCCTATTTTTTGCTACGGAACCCTAAACAATGGGATATGTATGTTCATAGAAGTATTTGAGTACGATTCCTTTAGTTAAAACATTAAATGAATGAAGGCTATTCACCCCATCTGGCGGATCTTTATTTCTCGGAGGAAACCGTCCATACATGCGTTCACAAATCGCGCACAGGCCGCACCAAGTTCGATACTTTACCGCATTTCCTTCGGGCTGAAAGAAAAAGAAAAAAATATATCCATACTAATATTATAAATGCGAGAGTAATTCTATTTGTTACCTTTTCTTTGGTATTCAAATAGGCTATGGTATGGAGAGGGAGGGACATAGGCTACTTTTTTTTCTCGGAAACGCGGGTGAAACCGCGAGGGACAGCTAGTTATAAATAAAACTAGCTACCTTGTGGCACCACATGGTTGCACTAGGGAAGAGTACCTAATACATAAATAACGTAGAGAGGTTCTTTCTTTAATTATGGTAGAGTAGTAATTAAATTAATTGAGCACGCACAGGAGATAAAACGCAAAGTGATTCGTAGATGGTGTCACCACAAACAGAAAGAGTTTGAGGCTATAAAAAATAAATCGAGTCATTCCCGCCGACTTATCGTAAGCAACATTTTTATTTAAATTGAGATTTTTATGTAAGTAACATTTTAAATTGTAACGGATAGCACATTTCTGAGTAAAAATATTCAAAAAAACCTTATTCTGTAAAATTTTATATTTGTCGGTTACGATATGTCGGCGGGAATGGCTCGAAATGCTCGATGTAAATTTTTACTTAATGCCCATAAAAAATAAAATATAATATGCTGGTGGCGCCTCTAGTGGTGAAATATTTGCAGTTTTAGAAGTAGTAAAACACCACAAACACCAAAATAAGCTAATACTAGCCTTCGCCCTGTAGTTTCACCCTGCGTTCTTTTCCTATCCCAAACGGGAACGCAGGGGAAAGCTTGTAGAAATATAAGGATGTTTGTCTGGAAGCGGTGTTAGTATCTGTGCTAACGCAAATTGTCACTCACCTCTTCCGAGTCCGACTCAGTTAGACCGTCATTCCTAAGGGCATCATCAAGGAGCGTTAACTTGATCTCATCAGGTATATTTTCCTCTTCCTCGTAGGTGTTCCACTCCATGATCGTTTCAAAGGTTCTCGCTTGATCTGCTGTTAGGATGCCACCCATCATCAGTATTAAGCCTTCTTCTATATCCTGAAAGGAATGTACCGAGGGATTACAGTGTAGATTCCTGAGCGGATCGATGCATACAAGCGCCGAGATGACTTTGTTATGTAGGTACTCTACTTTTCATCATTGATTGCAAGAAAATAAATATAAGTATAGTAGGCAAGTATATTTTTTGTAAACGTATATGCGCTTGCTTCAAATTCAAATGTATTTTCTCAATGTCCGATGAAAATAGGGTTTTTCTCACGGTAATCGGTGAACCAAATGACCCTTTTCGAGTGGTACCTAATGGTAAAAAATAACAATACCTTTATAGGCATCCTATATCCACGCGGCTTGAACCTCCTCAGTACAGTCAGGTAGAGCAATTGCTTCGATTTCTTAAGAGTTACAAATCTTGCTATGTAGTTCATTGGTGTTAGGGCTGTGAATCGTAAAATTTATTATTTTATTTTCAAGTAGAACAACTTTTTGACCCCTCTGATGTTAAGTGGCTACTATCCTATGGACATTAGCAATACCAGGAGGTTTTCCAATAATCTTGCAGACCTTCCGGTGATATGACGCTTTCCACAATATTATATTGAATGATTTAATTTTGTCACATCATGTCTTTGTAGTAAATTCTTTAAACTTACTCTGTAGAGTATTAGTGTCGATAGGCAGTGAGAACTGTGCGTTCTGTCGCGAGAACACCCTGGGTATATGCAGCCAGTCCCCCAGGCTCATAGCTGGCACCTTCAGTTCCTTCATCAGGGCCAGCATCTCCTGACCGCGCGGTCTGTCCGGACGAGTGCGTAACGCTTCTTCGAGGACGTAGCGTCTCTGTAATAGTGGAAAGTTTGAAGTCGTTGTGATAATTTGAACCGTATTTCGATTATGATAAATGCTAAAGTTACTTCATCTATTGAAAAAATAATGATGAAAATTCAAGCCTCTGCTAACAGCTGAGTTAGGGCTATGGATTTAGCATACTAATCAGTCTTGCCATGAATAATAATTTACCTATAAATGGAGGAGTATTTCATTCTAAAACTATATATTTAGATTTTTTTTTGGCGACTACGTACTCTGCATAATATAACGAAACTAACCTTTACATCAAACTCCGTTTGAATAGCTTCTTCATCTACCTCTCTATGTAAGTACTTTAGTATATCATCATCGAGGAAGGAGTCAGTCTTTCTGGTGTTGCCAGACTTGACCACCGGTAGGATGATAACGTCGTCGTCCACAGTCGGCGCGATGGAACCGCGGGAACTTGGGTTTTGGGAGTCTGTGCCGATGCCTGCGATCTGGATTGATTTTGTTCAATAATCGAACCAAAGAAAATTAAACCTTATTTCCAAGCATAAGAGTTATTTTTTCTTTGTTTTACCATTTATAGGTCTGTGTTTGCAACTTTTTCTGTAGGTACCAAGAATTCAGCTACTGTATATATTTTTATGGAAAGTTTTAAATACCTGAGTTTCAGGGTCCTGTTGAGATTGAGCAGCTAAGCCGGCCGAGGTGAGCCGATCACTGCCACCCTGACGGCCTTTCCTGCGCCGCTTGCCTCGTCTGCGAGCTTCACCACTGCCTGATAATGAAATGGACTTAAAATACAAGTAGGTTAGGTTTAAATTACAATAGTCGCACGATCCGAAGTCAACAAGGGGCTACGCTACGTGCCAAACAAGGACACTTCACACAAGGCCACCTGATCCCAAACGAAGCAAAAATGTGCTTAAATATTATTTAGTAAAGAAATTAAATAATTACACTCATTGTGGACCAATAGCTTGGAAAGTAAACGTTCTCTCCTTGGATTGTGGTTCATTTTAGAAAAAAATACCTATATCAAAAATGACTGAAATTTACTCACTCATTGACTGTTACATTTGTATAGATACTTACGCCTAGACTCAGAACAAACAGACATGTTTATGCACACATGTATCCACTAAGCGGGATTCGAACCCACGACCTGCGGCGACCAACCAGCCCGTCGATATATTATAAAACTGTCTTATGTCTACCGTACCTCCATCATCCATGTTGACCGTTTCGCTACCATCATTCGCTTCCTTTTCACCCTTCGACCGTTGTGAGGCTGGAGTTTCATTCTTTGCTTTGGTTTTTACCGCTTTTCCCAAATTGAGCGCTTTCAGCTGATTCTAAAAAAAACAAGGCGCTTTAAACAAGTTATGTAGCTGTTGGTATAAAAAACCTGGGATTTAAATACCCCCCCGTAAATTTTTAGTCAACGCCAGTAAAGTTTATGGTGCGGTTTCAAAGGTTTCCTACCGCGGACGCTCAGGTTGAGGAACGATCTTTCCGTGATGTTCCAACCCGAGGGAGTACAGCATGGGGTTCTTTAAGAAGGGTATGAAGAGATTTTTGTAAGGTCGACAACGCGCTAGTAATTACCCTGGGGTTGCAATCGTCAATAGGCTACGGTAACCGCTTACCATCAGGCGGGCCGTATGCTTGTTTGTCACCTTAGTGGTATAAAAAAAGTACCTCAAGTTTTTTAAAGAACACATCAGTATCACAATGAAGATCTTTCTCCTTTTTGATCAACTTTCGTGGCAGTTTAACACTTGGCAGTTTCATTCGTTTCCTTTGACTCGTTGTGCCCCATGCAGTCATCGATAACACAATGTTGGATGCGCCTCTCTTCCTACTTCTCGGCGCGTAACTTATTACGATTTTCGTCAAATGCATTAGATTACATTCGCAAGAAAAATTTGGTACAACCGGTGGTAGTTTTAAGGGATTTCTCTTCACTAATCTGGGTTTTACAGATATTAAATTATCACCGGTTATGAAAAAACTCTTTTCCTTTACCCTCTTGTCTTTTGACGTGTCTTTATTTATCGGTAACAATTTAGTTTTTGATATGAGAAATGGCAGCATGTTCTAGATTCCGAAATGGAATAGGTCGCGTAAACTGAAAGGCTTTTTATATAACGCTAAATCCACTCAAACGCAAGACTAATCCGATGCACGTATAATGTTCGACTAACGTCAGAAGGTATTGATTCCTCGTTATCTATTGTGAAATAATAAGGGGTATTAACGCTCTACTTGATTTTCGAGGGGCTGTCGGGTAGCTTTGATAAAGGGCACCGTAATATTGCATTAACATTTTAGCAGTTTCAGTACCTAATGTTTTCTCGTGGCATTTATTTCAGGGTATTTACTATAATCTTCCAATATTCCAAATTGTTGCGACATATGTATGTATAACGTAAGAGGCTAGATACTTTAAAAGCCAGTTTTATTTTAGAGTCTGGGTGGGAATATCCATTCTACTATTTTTGGTAAATGTAAATGACATATACTTAACTCAATTAAACATTTTAGTTATGACTTATCAACACTTAATTAAAACCTGTTAATTATCCTCGGATAATTAAATTTATTCGTTTTATTAACAAAGCATAGTTACCAAAACATCCAAAGGTCTTTGCGGTCAGCGCAACCTTGATGATTTCAATGGTAACGATAATAAACTTTATCAGCATAAGCACTATAGGGTCAAAGCGATAAATATAGGTAAAGCATTTTTTTTAAATTTTAAATGGGCTTACGTTTTGCTATCTATTGACCCCAGGAGGAGACAAAACGAGGCCAAGGATGTAGCACGCTTGCCCAGAATAAGCATATTCACTCTGACCTTGAAGACATCTAGATTATAGATGTCAGGAAACAGACCCCGGAAATAAGTTCTACTCCTTCGCTGTTCATATAAGGAACGATGAAGCAAAGCGTTGTGTCAGTATAAGCGGGACGTCGACAACTGTGGATGGAAGTCCTCCCGACGTCTAGTGGTTCGATGGAAAAATGGGCACGAAGGAATGATATTGTACAGTTCCTGTACATACTCTCGAAAATAAAAATAAAAAATCTGACCAGAAAAATAAAAAGCCTGCGTGAGAGCGCCATTTCAAAATATTCTGATAGGTCATAGTAAAATCATTACACTTATTAGTTCCGTGATATTCCGCAATATGGCAAGGTGTTTTATTTGTCTGGTCAAGTATTACATTTATTATCTACTGCATTACATCTGCTTATCGCCCCGCAGTTTCACTCGCGAACCTCTATTTTAGGGATGGAATTTTCAAAAATCCTTTCTTAGCTGATGTCTACATCATAATAGCTATCTGTATGCCACATTTTAGCCCGATCCGTTCAGTGGTTTGAGCTGTGCGTTGATAGATCAGTCAGTCATGTTTTCCTTTTATATATACAAACAACATACAATACATACAGAAGAAGAAGAGAAGAAGATTTATAGCTGTGCCGTTTAGCTGAGTCGATCCATACTTAATACTTTGGCATTAAGATGTTTTTTTTTACAATAGATAACTAGGCTTGTACTCCATTACAATCTAAGTCATTTTTTTTTTAAATTTACGTAATATCTGCTGGTAAAGTAATCAATATAAAATGGGTTGTTTACAAAAACTAACCTTCTTAGCAGTCCTAACAGTGACCGGCTCCTTAGCGGGCTGTGTTCTCTTGGACAGCACGAGGGGCGACGCAAGCGGCGGCAGTTGTTCACACTGCCCCTTAATGAGCCGGTTATGAGCCCCTTCAGAGAGGTTGAGTGAGGGGAGGGTGGAACGCTCGTTCGTAACGGTGGTGTGGCCTACTGTCATGTCTGAGGTCGTATAGCCGTGGTAGTAGAGGGTCTCCTGGAGTTATAAAAATATATATCTGTTGAAAGCGACGTGACAGCGGTTTTCGTTGAAGGAAAATTGTTGGTAAGGAAATCTTAGCATTTTGTAATACCTAGGTGTATCCGCCTGAGTGTCCTCTTTGCCTGATTTTATTCACCATCGCATATTTCCAAGGTGATTTTGAATGATGAATTAAAGTACATTAGTTATGTTAGTAAACAGCATTTACCATGTTTAAAACTTAACAGAATGTATGTATGTACTTACCTATCCATGTATAGCACAAGTTACTACTATTATCTATCTATGGCATAGATTCTATGCTATGTGGTCGCACATCATTTTGAATTTTACACCTAGGTATAAGGTGTAAAGTGTAAAAATCTGTGTAAAATTTTATACTGGTTGACGTCAACGTCAATGGCATCATTTATTTCCCAAATTAATGATGTAATTTCCCTGCTACTTCGACTATCGCGTAGGTATATTATTTATTTTTGTATATACCTAAGTATAGTTTTGAATAGTTGACAAAATAGGCGCCAAAATGCGAAAAAAAATATGTTGAGCGCCATCAACTTTTTTTATTTATGATTGATTGATTTTCTTGAAAACTTTATTTCGGTCAACGGATAAGCTTAGCTATCCAACGTGGAAATGCAGCCAGCATTCTGGGCACGCTCCCATTTGGTGACGGTCTTCCTTTTTAGTTGTAATTGTTTATATTTTTATAATGTGTAGATAATTAGTTTTTTTTAAAATTAAAAACTGAAATACAATTTATGTGATATGAAAGCGTCAACCAAAGAGCGCTAAAAGACAATCTCGCTCTACCCTGATCAAGGGCTAGGACCGGCGCTGCTAGCATATTTATTACTCAAGTTAAATTTCTCAATATTTCTATGCCACTTGTGAGCGGTATATTGTATTGATACCTTTGAAATATAGTGGTCAATCCCTATTGTTTCCTTGTTGTATGAGTGGACAATAGTTTACTGGATTTCGAAGACTCACGCACGACATGTAAGTAAAAATACCGGTCCTATTGGAGATCCTTAGGGGAGGCCTATGGCCAACAGTGGACGTCTTGCGACTGAGATGATGATGATGATTTATATGTCTAGATAGACACGTTAGGACAAACAGTATGGCGAAGCGCGAGCGTAAGACGTGACATCTTCACGTGCAACATGTGACATAATTACATCCACACCCTGAAAGTAGTTTGTTAAGGATTGGAGCCACATCGATTTTAGTCACTGTATTTTTACTTTTATTTGCTTACGAAATTAGTTGTAGTTGTAGGTATAGTTATACCTACTCATTTTGAGCGAATAGTATGGAAAATTAAACCTTATTTTTCTTTAATTAAGGTTCATTTTCGAAGACTTGTCTGTAATTTACTTCGTTTTAAATATTTTTATGATAAAATAAATACCTATCCAAAAAATGGCTGAAATCGACTCGGTATCCGATTCTTAACGAAGTACTTCCCGGTTATGCATTAAATTATGTTACGTGTTGTATATGATAAATAAATTAAATTTCATTTTCATTAGTCCAATCATTAGTTTTAGCTCAGTGGTAGTGACGTCGAATGCCGTGGGTTCGAATCCTACAGCAAACTTTAGCTTTCTGTGAAGGAAAATATCGTGAGGAAACGATAGCACGGTGGTACCCGCCTGGCTGGCTACCACCCTCAAGTTGAAAATCTGTCGCCAAGGACCTACCGGTGTGTTCCGGCAGCACCAATTTTGAGCCAGTTCTTTCAAGACTGTATGAAATTACTACCTTTGGCCCATCTCTTCGGCCACATCACATCCTCATAATGAGATGGTGGTCAAACACAAGCCTATACAAAATAAGAAAAAAAAATGCTAGATACCTGACTGTGACTCCTTCTCAAGTCAAGCACGATAGTAGTTCTCTGATGCGGCTGGTCAGGGGTGAGGCACCTTCGGGAGCCCCTTGACTTTCCACTGGCAAGAGTCGGAGCGGGTGTGAGCGGCCTTGAATCAGTTTCTGCATATCTGGAAAGAATTAGCTATTTTATAAAAAGAAAGCCAGCCAAGTGCGAGTCGAACTTGCGTACCGAGAGTTCCGTACAAACTTGTAGGTATGTAAATAGTTCATCCATCACGGGATTCGTTACGAAAGTTGCACAGGGACGGTTTTTTATATATATATATATATATATATTATCATATTATAATAATATGTATCCAATGGGCTATTGTAATTTGTATATGTACCTAGTTCTTTACATAATAATTTATAGGTAGGTAATTTCGGCGGAAAAAAGCGTTTTAGAAAAATACTTACACTTTTGTCCGCAAAACAAGTCCAATATTTTGAGGAAAAATTTAATTAAATTAAATAAGTACGTAATTACGGTAACTTACCTACGTATGATTGAACTATAAACTTTTCCTTGTATTGGTTTTCCTTATTGCGGTTATTTAGCTATTGATCACATTAAGATCTACTTACCTATTATTATTTTATTTTATTAACTTTTTGATTCCACGTGTTGTAGCAAAAGCATAGTTAAGAACAAATCAAAAAACTTACTAAATTTCGCCTACATTTCACATTACAAATTCGAAATTGATTAGTTTGTTTATAATGTCTTTACAGTAAAACTCCTAGCTAAACTTAACCAATGATAGGTAGGTATCCTTGGTCATTACTCAGGACGAACAGATATATTCATGCAAACAAATCTTTGTCCTAGGTGGGAATCGAATCCAGGACCAGTGGCGTATACTCAGAGATGAACACCGGAATTTTTGGAAACAAGTTAAAAGTTATTTTCTTCATAAAGTCTTCAGTCCAATGTATTCTTAATTGACCTAAAAAAAAAATATTTTTTTTCTGTTTCACGTATGCTTATATTATTATGTACCTACTTAAGTTTTTTTTTCCAGAAACTAAACGACCGATTCACGATATAAAGGTACTATTCTGTTTCCCCCATAGATATTTATAATGCGCGCATTTTTTTCCGAAATAGTCTTCAAAACTGTATTTATTTACCTAATTACAGCCTGACTATAGTTCCTACATCGTTATTTCATACATTTTATTTAGTGCAAATCCTTTTGGAGTCGATATTTTTTATTTTAATATTTATAAGTAGGTATTCTATAAGAGCATAATCAGCAGTTTCTTACCTTCTAAACATATCCTCAGTAACAATATCATGTGGTGTCTTATTCTTCTCTTTATCCAGGCCATCTTGAAACTTTGACAGGTCCTCTTGGAAATTATGTCCTTTGCCTTCTAATATCTGAAACCAATAAAAAGTTAGACACTGACTGAACAAGCAATGAAATTTTGCCATGGTGGGTGTGACATAGTGAGGAAGTCTACTTAGTCTACTTACGATACGTACTGAGAAATGGCGCACCGCTAGCATTGTAACTTCGGCGTACCAGGAAAGTAAATCGACTAATTTCCGATTGTGCTTTATAAGAAACATTATTAACTGGATCTTACCCAAGAATCTTTGGCACGTTTGACGAACTCCTTAGCTTCAGTATCAGCAGGATGGTTGCACAGCACCGAGCACGCATGCGAGAATGGGTTGTAAAGACCTGCATACGGTCGCAGCATGAAAGGAGCCGGCGTCACTTCGCATGTTAGCACCAAGTTGTTCTGAAAAAAATTAAGTACCTACAGCAGTATTTTTTATAAGACGAGTGTTCTTGGTAGGTATTTTGGTAGTAAGTATATGGTAGAACTTTTTGAAGGCATGTCATCAACAACATACTACCATAGCTAAATCGTCCACACAACAATACAGTCGGACGTTCCTACAGCGGACCATTAGGATTAGCTCCCCATTGCGGTTTTCCCTCTACGCTACGGTAGGTATAGTTCTTCAAAAAGGGCGTAAAAAGAGCTCTTCAAATCAGGAACACATCGGCAATCCCGCTGGTATTGCAAATGTCCATAGGCAGCGGTGACCACTTACCATAAAGAGCAGTCTGCCTGCCGATATAAATAAAGTATCTCTTGAGCGTAATTAGGTATCTAATAAGTAAATTATCGGTTTCGAGCTGAAACTAGAGTAGGTAGACATTATATTTCTACCCATTTTTTGGAAATTAACGTTAACCCATGGATTCCTTCTTCTTCAGACGTGCTGATGTCAGGTCAAGGTATAAGCCGTCCTCTGTATTCGTAATAATAAGTTGAAAATTTTTCATCAAACATCTACTCACCAGTATCTGCAGCTGCACTTGAGTTAGTTCCCTTCAAGGCTTTGGGTGCTAACCATCATCCCCATATCATCACTTACCATGGTGAGATTAGATTAGAGAAGAAATAGGACTTAATAGATTTTCGACTTACCTTCTGTTTCGAAAGTATAGGTTTCTGTGGCACACTCGCCAACAACCCCGTGTTGCTGGTCAGCCCCATCACTCCACTTAACACATCTCGTTTAGTGTACAAGAAACTGTTGTTTTGTTTATTGATCAATCTATCGCCTAGATACGCTTGTAAAACAAACAATATAAAATTTTCAATGTAAACGTTTGCAAAGTTTGTTAAAAGTTGTCAGAAAACATGGCAGAAGATACGTTGTCATATGGAAATAAACAAACTTTGACTGCTTGTGAACATTGTAATTGAACCTTTGTGGTAGAATATTAAGATCTTGTAATTTTAGAAGTTATGCAGTTTTATTTACTTACGTTGAACTTTTCTACTCCCTCAGTTAAGATGGTAAGGCTTAAAGGAGCTGGCTTTGCCGGAACACACCGGTAGGTGTAGGTATGCCAACAGATTTTCAGCTCGAGGGTGGTAGTCAGCCATGCGGACACCTACTACAAAGTAACCTACCACCGTGCTATCATTTCCTCACGACGTTTTCCTTCACCGAAAGCTCAGGCTAATTGTGGGACACGAACCTACGACCTTCGTCACGGCACTTGACGTCACTAAAAATAATAATCTTTTCAGGCCTTCTGGATGAAATCCCATAAATATAAAGGTTTAATTGTATTAAAGGGTATTTACTGAGATTGTTGCCTGCTTTGAGGGGGACGGGGACACATTAGATATGTAAATATAATCTTTTTGCTTGTCTCATTATGGTTTCAAAGTAGCGCAAGAGACATTTGAGTAGTTCTTCGTTAATTTATCATCTTTATTAATCATAACACCGCTATTTATTTACAAATAGTTTTAATATTCATTAAGTTTTTGGGACAGACTAATGTATAGATAAAGCAGTTTGGATTTAAAAATAATAAGAACATAAGGATTTTTTCACATATATTATTCAAAAAAATTTACACAAAAGCACTAAGACATCCATTTAATCTTATTGTCTAAATAAATGAAGTTTTAAACCGACACGCAACCTCTTAATTAATTAAGATATAATTTGTCTCTAAAAATAATACTCATTTTCTCTTTTAGATATCGGAAAGTAACTATGGCATTACCAACATAACACCTACTAAGCGACGTTGTGAAACTTTTATTCTAGAATATTCTAATAACTTTTTTAAATCGACTTTAACATGACCTATTTGTTACAAGGGGAATTATGATACAATATAGTGCATTAGATTTAGTGAATGTGTACACCGGGCGAAAATTACAAATCTTACATACATATATAATTATATTTTTTTTGCAGACAGTACTTTGTTGTTATTAAATAAGACATGTTCAACTTGAATTTATTTGAGGATTTAACTGTTTTTACAATAATTTCAACTACCGATAGCCGGCGGATTCGACCGCAATGCAATTTGTTCCCAAGTATTCAAAATTTTTTTTTTCAGATAAATACACATCATAGAAAAGTAAACTTTATAAAATGATAATAATATGATAACACACAGACAGACAACAAAATAGTATTTTTTTACAAATATACATAATACATAGTTGTTTTATTACATACAATACTAATAAATTGGCAGATCAATAAAAATCACCGATGGTAAATTAATTAACGACAATTTTTATTTTGTACATTATGTACATCTGGTTATGTTTCATTTTAAAAGTATCTACATCGTACATACTGAAAAATATAATTAATTTGCGTTAACACCGTCGCAATTACTTCAGTACAGAGTATAAAAAGATGGATACAATTCTGAACCTTATCACATCATGATATGGTCCAATAATGCATGTAATACTTTCACCACCTACTGTCACCTTTTTAGACATGACTGAACAATGATATAATGAACTTATATTGGGTATGAATAACACACGCTACTATTTCTCTTTTTTTTTCTTCATTGCTTTTGCAATAATAAGAAGAAAAGTGAAGATAAACTTATTGTATGCCATAAATAATAAATCACTGTGAACATCTTTCCAAATAATAATTTTGTACTTATAAAAACTTCGATTTAAAATTATGATTCAGTTATGACTGCCATTCTCTTATGAATTAACACTACCAAAACATCATAAAATATAAATTAAACAGCTACTATTACTTCATTAGTTTTTACTGGCAGGCGGAAGTAATTACAAGTCAATATAATAAATACTTAAATTGGTAACTGGTCTTTAGCAATATGACCCAGTCTGCGAAATAAAATTTAACAATATTATCATTTAGTTACATCTTGTTTATAGTAACTGTAAAACGCATGAAAAATACGCAAATCTTTAAGCATCATACAAATAAATCAAATATGTACTTTAATAATACGACAGCATGGTATGTTTTTGCAATACATACTTCAAACGTGTTCTTTAGTAGCGTTCACTCTCTTAGAAATCGTGATGTAACGAAATACATTAACTAACAAATTAAGAGTGATTTACGAGAATGACATTATGGTCGAAATTAACCTACAATATGAACCGCTCAGATCTCAATTGTCTGTAATAAAAATTTAACAGATGTTTATATTCATTCTCATACATCCTTATTTGTCTCAAGCCGTATAATTAGCAGTCATAACGGAATATAAAAGTACAATGGTGAACACAGAACGTATTGCATGTCAATTTACTCCAATCACAATCTAGACAAATTATCTTTTTCTTTCAAGGTCATAGATGTACTGTACACCTTTCATCCGATTAAGTGATTAATATATTGTAATCAATATCAACATTTTAAGGCAATGTATCAATATAGAAACATTTTCTCACGGCAATTGATTTGATATGCGAGTAATTTTATTAATTCCATAAACATTACGTTCATGTTGATTGGTATATCAATTAAAGTCCCAATGACATTTGTTAGTAGGAAAATAATAAGTTTAAAATATAATGTAAGTAATGTATGTGAAGTCATATATTATTTCCTTAATTCTTATTATACATACTGGGAAAGGACTACGGGACATTCTTCAAAAGGCAAGTCGATAGAAAGGCAAGTCAGTCCCTACTCTGTCTTACACTTTAAAATAATCATCTTATTAATATATTATTATTATGTCATGAACATAAAAGCAATGTAGTTTACATTGAACTGTAGTCATGTGGTCCATTCATACGAATGCTAACCAGCACCCTTATTTATTTGCGTCATCGATTCGCTTCGAGCTACTGATATCATTGAACTGTAGAATGAACACGCCGCATATAAGAATTTAACGATTCTTAAGTTTTACTAGTATACATAATCTCTACTTAAGGCTTAATTTGAAGGTGATAATTACTTATATCAATTGTTCCAGTCGCACGATACCAGCAGTGACCGAAACGAACAACTCTTATAAGAAATCAAAAATAATTTATTCTAATCATAGTCCTATGTAAAAACGTGTGACTCTTTATCTCACAAATAAAAAATTTATTATGACTAGGAGTTAAGAAATAAATTTGAGCATGGAAAATAAGCGTACTACACGACCATGCAACTATAAAAATATTATAAAAACTTAAATACTTAAGTTACAATTTTTATCATTTATAAATATAAATTACAGGTATCGTCACACACGAAAACTTCAATAACTTCTATAATTATTTACAAGGATCGAATCCGATCGCGTACACCGCACTTCACGAACACATCACTCCACTAGGACGACGGTGTCGTCGGGCGGAGGGCGCGAGGCGGCGGCGGGACACTACGGGCGCGAGGCGCGCGCTGCCTCCTCTAACGCTCTAACCTTGAGTTCTCTGTCGCGCTGCTGCCGCATGAAGTCCTCATGGTGCGCCGGGTGCAGGAAGCCACGCTCACGCTCCATCAGCAGCTGCCGCTGCAGCTGCTCGTGAGCGGCCGCCTGATGCGCCAGCTGCTCCGCGTATGGCCTGCCTAGGAGGTCCGGGTGCGGCAGCGGCCGATACGGCCCACCCGCCCCCAACCCCAGCCCGAGCGCCTCCTGCTGCGCCTGCGCCGCCGCCTGCTGTCCCGGGTGCAGGTGTAGGTGCGTGTGCGAGTGCGCATGGGTGTGCGCATGCGTGTGTGCATGGTATTCGGGGTTGATCCCCGCCATCTGCAATCGCACCATCGGGTCTGCCGCGAGGGCGAGCCGCTCGGCCGCCTCTAGCTGCGCGGCCGCGACGCCCGGGTGCGGGTGATGCGGGTGGTGCGGCGGTGCACCCGACACCGGCACGGATACCGGTCCTCCCGGTTGCCCCGCTGGTGGGATGCCCAGCCGTTCGAGTCGTTCGCGCTCCAGTTGCGACAGCGCTCCCGGCCCATGTCCGGGTGGATATAGCCCAAATTGAACGGGAATAGCACCTTGGGGAGGCGGTGGTGGCATTCCATACCTTCTGTGCATTTCTAACCAATGCGGGTCTAAAGCCCGCGGCCCAACGTTGTTTTTAAGGAGCTCTTCCTTTAATCTATCGTTGAGCTCTCGTTCTCGCAGTTCTCTTATCTCTCTGTCTCGCTTCTCTCGCTCGAGATGCTCGAGCTCGAGGCGCTCCCTTGCACCAGCCGCCCCATACATAGAGCTGAGTTGGTATTGAAGCATCGGATCCATACAGTGACGTGGCAGATTGCCTGGGCTGAACCCAGCGTGCGGTCGAGCATATTCGGACAACTGTCGCAGAGCAGGAGTGTCTGCGTAGCCGGGTGGACGAGGAAACCTATCATATGGCGACGTAATAGTTTCTATGGCACCTCTCGACGGTGGTTTCGATTCTGGTTTCTCTGGGGTCGCTATTTTCCTATGTGCTTGTTGAGCTATTTTTTCCCTTTCCTCTCTGTCTCTCTCGGCCTGTTTTCTGAGACGTTCTTCTCGCTTTCGAGCGAGTTTAGACTCTGGTACTGGTTTGAAAATAAGATCTGTTCGCGTGCACGAGTTGTAATCACCGCGATTCCAATGTCTTAGGAAAATAGCCGATTGTGATCTATGACATTCGGTATCTTCTATTTTGGGCTCGGGGCTAGGTCCATGAGGTATGTGCGCTGGACTTGGAATTTCTTCCTCTTCCGGTTGCGATTGAGTTTCAAGTTTGAGTTCAGGATTATCTTCAGGCATTTGTCTCGGCGGTCCTCGTAAATGAGGGTGACCGTGAGGCATTTGATGGGGTGATCCAGGTCTAGGATGGTTCTGTTGAAGTCCTGCTGCCGCTTGGGCGTGCAGTCGGAGGCTCTCTATGGAACTCGGTCCAGCTCCCGGGGGCAGTCCTAACCCCATAGGATGACCCATAGAAGGCGGCTGAATCATGAGATGATTTGGATTACCCGGCAACATTTTATGATGATGACGCAGATGCATGGAATCTGCCGGTGATAGCCTCTCTGGATGAGCGAGATGATGTGAGTGATGATGTGTATGATTGTGATTATTCGAGAGGTTAACGCTCGATGATGAACTAGTAGTCTGAGATAAACTGGCTGATAGGTGATGAGGTGAGTTTGAATGAGAGCTCGATTTTTGTTGCGTGTTAATCTTATGTTGAATCGATTGTGACGAGCTGCTTGACGTAGAATGCGATATTGATAAAGTATGGTTTGTACCACCACCTACATGGCTAGGTTGTTTTTCAGTACTTGTGTGGACTGCACTGTGATGACTGGTAGAGTGGTGATGAGTCATAGTAGTTTCATGTAATTGATGCCTTTCGGGATTCCTTGGATCCTCTGTGCTTTCAGAAATTTCTCTTAGTGATCTTGTGGTGACTGATGAACTGGTACTGTGATGAGAACTGAGCATCGTCGTAGACTCAATTGTCGATGGTTTCACTGGGTCATGTCTTCCTGGCGTACTCACTGATGGGTGCATCGGTGGTATAGGATGAGGCTGAGGCAGAGGTCCATAGGAATAAGGATAAGGCATTGAATAGCCAGGGTGCGGATGTGGATAATAAGGATGCATAGCATGAGCCGCAGCTGCTGCTGATAACTGGAATATTGATGGAAGTAAAGGGTGATGAGGATGATGCAAAGGTGAGGCAAAGGGATGAGGATGACCTTGTTGTCCAGAATGCATTACGGGACCTGGTATCGTAGCCGGTATTGAAAGGGGCGTCGGATTCATTAGATTTAATGCTGAATGTGAGACTGGAGTATTTAGTTGAACCGGCGACGCTGAAATTTGTCTCGGCTGAGATGGACTGGTCAAATGTCTTGTGAAAGGTGAAGTAGTCGACCGTGAATGTGATCCATGTCCAGGTGTTCCATTATGACTTTGCTGACTTTTGATTGGTGTAGGCGTATGGGGACTCTTAACAGGAGGTATAGTACTCGTAGAATCTGACCCACTGCCCTGACTAGTTGACACAGGAGGCATATGCGATTGGTGCATAAAGTCAGGTTCCTTTTTTATGCTCTCTATTCTTGGACCCAAGAATGCGCTTTGCATATTGGGGTTTTCATTAGTTGGTTGGCTTGATGGTCTGCTGCTGTTTTCAATACTAGACTCTCTATCTCTCTCTGTACTTAAATGCTGTGCGATTGCACTTCCAATAGGATATCCAGGGACTTTTACTTCCTTCAAAGATTGTAAAGGATCTGATACTGTCTGTGTGGATAGATTAGCAGGCATATTATCTGGTATTTCTTGTTTGATTTTCAAATCCTGTGGCATTGCTGGATCATTTTGGTTGGATGGAGGTAAATTATTTCCAGCAAGACTGTGAGATTGAGGTACTTGTTGCATTAATGGTGGCATTGAACCAGGTTTTTCTAAACCTAGATGACTAGGATGACCTGGGTGTCCTGGATGGCCTGGATGACCTGGGTGGCCAGGATGACCTGGATGAACAGGAAGACCATATAATGAAGAGGGCATGAATCCATAAGGGCCAACATTGGCACCACTTCCTACAGATATTAATGGTCCTGGAGGTAATAAGTTCGTAATTGAAGGTTGACTGAGAGTTGGCGGGGGCATATTTTGTGATGACACTGGTGTTATTGATGCTTCTGATGGTCTTACCCCAAGATTTTCCGGACGCACTGGATGTGAAAAACTGGGAGGTCTTAAATTATTATTTTGACCATCATGTTTGGGCATAGATTGTGTTTTCAAGTCTGTCGGCTGTTTATCCTCCAAATCTGATTCTTTGTTTTCTTGGGAATTGGCTGGTGAAATGGGTTCAGTATTTGTGGTTGTTGGATGTTCCATAGGTGGTGGAGATGATCCACGTATGTTAGTAGGTGATGGGCTTATTCTTTGTAATGTGTCCAATCTAGGAGCATTTGGAGAATCTACTTTATTGGCAGTAGAAATAGTTGCTGTGAAAATCTCTGGAGTATTTTGAGTTTTCATTTCACTAGCCTCATCCCTTGGTTCAAGTTTTATTACAGTTTTCAAGGGATTCATGTGAGGATTATGTTTATTTGGATCATTGGCAAAATTCATATTAGGATAAGCAAATGATGGCATACCAACTGAATAATCTTTAGCGCTCCTGATAATTGAGCTATCTTTTGGCATATTTATAGGGTTAAAAATATTGTTAGGCATACCCTCAATTTTAATACCATGACTGAGTTTTGGATTGTAAATGTGGCTATCTTTAACAAAGAAGTTGGTGTTTTCTGAATTCAGCGGTTTGTTGTATTGGTTTACTGGATGACCAGGGAAATTATGTGAAAGAGGATCTTTCTGAAATTCATCTTTTTGTAAATTAAGGCTTTGCTCATCAGGATCTATTTCCTCCTTTATTTTTATTTTCTCCATAGTTTCAGTAGACATTGGAGTGACCTTAGGTATAATAAGTTCAGTTTTAGGAAAAATTGTATTTTGCATTGGATGCATTGAAGATCTATGTTCAATACTTTCTTGGATTTTTGAAGCATTATCTGTTTTCAAATCCAATGCATTTCGGTCATCCTTTTCTGAAGTAATCTTGGGTATGGATGGTATTGGATCCTTCTCAGTTTTAATTATAGGTTCTGAGTTAAGTTCCACTTTTACTTGTGTATCTGCTGGTTTTAACAGATGTTCTGCATCGGGTTCTTTATTTTGTTCTTGGTTTTCTTTATCAGGCTTGTTAAAACTAAAGTCACAAACTTCTGGTTCAGGCTCTGCACTTTCTGTTTCATCCATGGCAGGGAAACTATCATTTGTCAGACTTTCTGATGGGCTTTCGGGTGGATTATCAGCCTTTTTCTTTTTCATTTGGACATCTCCATCCATAATGCCTTCGATTTTAGAATCATCTGGAAGACGTTTCTTAACTTTTGATACATCAACTTTACCGTTTGCTACTTTCTTCTTAACTTCTTTACTGACAGGCGAGGACAATACCTTTTCTGGTACATTGTTGTTTGTGGTTGTACTTATATTTGTGTTTGTGTTTGTAATTATATTTGTACTCTGTACAATAGGTTTAATTGGCTTTATTTTAGGTTTTATATCATTATCACTCTCATCTTGTCCTTTCTTACCATTAGGTGTTGTTTGCTCTTTTGATTTATTTCTTGTTCTCATTCTACTTGGCGAATCATCTAAATTTTCACTTGCTCTGCTATTTTCAGCTTTTGTTAAATCTCCAGTATCCCTAGAATCACTATCTTCCTCAGAATTTTCATCTTCAGTGACTGAACTCATCTCCCCAGCTTCTTTGGGATTGGGTGAGGGTCGAGAACCATTTGTATCTGGTACTGTGGGAGTCGCTTCAGGTGTCTGTTCCTTAGGTGTACCAGCACGGGAGTTACGTGTATTACGTACACGCCTCAGTGATGCCTGTCGACGTCTCCTATGGGGCCTGTTACTACTAGCACCGGGAGTCTTTTTCCACAAATAATAGAACTCAACTAACTCTGAAGTATCTTTATGGGGCAGTAAGTCCTTTTTGATCTTAAAGAAATTTTTGCCAAATTGACGAATACCTTTGACAAAACGTTTTGTTTCTTCCTCCGACCATTTCTTCTCAATTCCTTTTGGAACTGGGCATTTGACGAGGGCTTGTAAGGCTCGACCTGGATCGTATGCAGAGTCATGAAGTACGTCGAGAGCATTAATAGTGGTGTCATCGCGACTGGCCGCAACACAGCCGTCGTCTGGTGAGCCACCGTCACACATACCGGCGAATGCTGCCATTGAGCGAGCAGCTCGCAAGTACATAACAAGATCACGGTCAGTGGCTTGTGCAGGAAGCCAACGCAATTCTTCACCACCCGGACAAGGTTCATCAGGTCCGAGAGGTCCGTTTACCCGCATATCAGGCAGGCAAGCGTAAATATCTTTATCCTTGACGGGTTGGTTCGGTGTACCCACTTGAACCTCCCCCTGGTTCTGGGCCATGGCTCATACGAAATTAGCTATTTACACTGGGCACTTTTTCTCTTTCACATATCACAAACTACAATCCGTTTACATATTTCACAGTTATAACTTTGAGACAAACGTATTAAAAGCTCTTTTTAGTTGTTTATTTGATGGTTCGTAAAGCAGTAAGTATGCCAATATACATAATTATTACTTCTAATGGCCACCATTACACGATGCATTGTGCTTCATTTTATTAACTTTTATGATACACACGTATTATAACACAAGAGTCCACTTCTATTTATCATAAAAACGATTATTTTTATTTAGTATTTTTGCATATTTTACTGTAAATTTAGTAAACGCTATCTACATGCTACCCTTTTGTTTAGCTTCGCCTTTCTTTGGCTCTCGCCATAGACAAATTATTTTCTATAAAATGGCTGCCACGACAGGACTTTTTTTATATCCCGTTCCATTTTATCCATATGAGCGAAAAAAAAATATCAAGAATAAAATGAAGTTTTAAAAGGAAGAACAAAATTGAATGTATGAATTACTCAAAAAATTAACAAACAGATAATAGATTGACGGACTGATGATACAATTAAATAAATAAAATTATGTAAAATGAACAGCATCATACATTAGACAAAGCATTAGGCGATGTTTTTAGTAACTTTGTTTTTGGTATTCAATATCACTAAAGTGATTATTACACTACCCAATTAAAGCCGGGAATATACGTCAGATTTTTTCATCCGATAGTCTGATCCGGCGAATATTCAATACACTCCGTTCCGACTATCTGATCGGACGTGTATTGAATGTTCAAACAAAGTAATGGCTCCAAGGCTCCAACGCCTTCCGATAGTCGGATCAGACTATCGGATCCGACTATCTAATGAAAAAATCTGACGTATATTCTCGGCCTTAATTGGGTAGGTTGGCACCCTAAATCCGAATTTAACTACGATTACACCTCCCGATTTCCTAATTAAGGAGTCCCTAAATTAGATAGTGTAATAACCACATAAATTAAAATTGGACGAAATTGCGTTCCATAGACTAGACGCAACAAAACAATAAGACGCAATATTGCAAACTTAGACTTAATAAATTGCCAATCATTTCATTTTTTTTTTCTTTAATTTTTCCATTTATTTACAACAAAAAAATACAATCATGATATAGGTATTTAAAAGTTTAAAAGAGCTTAAATATTTTTATGTGATTTTAATAAAAATATTTTTTCAATAAGGCGATGATAGCTCAATCGTAGTGATGTCGGATGCCGCGACAAAGGTCGTGGGTTCGAATCCTTCAATGAGCTTGAGCTTTCGGTGAAGGAAAACATCGTGAGGAAACCATACCACGGTGGTAGGGTCCATTGGCTAGCTATCATCCTTCCTTATCATCCATCTAGCCAACCCGTCCAAATTATACCAACTGGTGTGTTCCGCCAGTTGCATTCTAGAGCCAGTTCCTTCTAGGCTTTATGTGCTTACCACTTTCGGCCACATCATCACATACCATTGTGGTCAAACACAAGCCTACACAAAATAAAAAAAAAATAAGTTTTATACGTAAATAATAATATGTTATGATTTAGTTTATTTTAATGCTTCCATTTTTTTTAAATTTGCAACAAGTATTTACAATCAATGTATAAAATACAAACTATGATTTATAGAAAACACCCTCAAAGCCCTCGCTGCTGTCGATAGGCAAGGTTCCCAACCGGCTGGCAGCGTTCCCTTTTTGGATGGCCAAGCTTATGCGTTGGCGTATTTAATTAATTTATTTAAATAAAAATGAATTCTTGTTTGGAAATAGGTATCTATAATTTTTGCACGGTGGTAGGTTACTTTGTAGTATCCGCCTGGCTGGCTACCACCCTCAAGTTGAAAATCTGTCGCCAAACACCTATTGGTGTGTTCCACTTGAGAGCTAGATCCTTCTAGGCGTCGTGTGCTTACCACCTTAGGCCACATCATCACCTACCATAGTGAGATTGTGGTCAAACACAAGCCTATACAAAGTAAAAAAAAAAAAACTTTATTCATTTTTGCGCGGCTCTTACAGCCTCCTAAAATGCTGCATACTCCTATTGTAAAGCACGCATACATCACATTGTTGTGTCAACTAAAACCAAGGAGGCTTACTAATATAATCAATCACTCACTCCATCCCATCACTACATTTTACGTTCTTTGTCATTTTAAGTAAGTCCAACTATGAATGTCAAATAAACAAAAATTGACGGAAGATATGGCTTCAGCCGAAAATTACAAACACGAAGACTTGGCTTTTGCCTATTTAACTTAAAAAAGAAGACTAGGCTTATGCCTTTTTAATCCAAAATTAAGAAGAAGAAAACTATAAATGATGAGGCTGTATGGGCTAAAACCCATTGCCTGCACATAATAAGGCAAAACAGAAGGAAAAAAATGAATGTCAAAAAATCTGCGACAACTGGCGACAAGAAAGAAAGTAGAGAATTCCGGAAAAAAATAATTTGTTATAATTTATTTGTACTTTTGTTTGTCCATTTATAATTTTATTAATTAAAGCCCATAATGTCTTCTGATGACTCTGATGATGAACCACTATCCGTTATAGCGGCTACTAAAAAGAAACATTTAGGGGAAATTATAGAAAATGCGACCGAAAACGAAGTCAAAATAATTAAGAAACGAAAGAAAAAAGTTCCTCCGGCTATAATAAAGTTGCCGAGGAGAGTTAAAAGGGTTCTATCTCCACCAATTATCGAGAGACCAGCCGATGTATGGCTATATCTAAAAGATTTGAAGCCAACCGGCCCATATAACTGCTTACTATGCCCTGAATGGTTCATCAATAAATCTAAAATTATCATTCACTATGTTTTGAACCACAAGAAAGATTTTTGTGGGATTTGCAGGTGAGAAACCTAAGATTTTATTGCAATTTACTTACACAAATTACTCATTTTGTGATTTAGGTCCTAATTCTAAGTGCAACAAGCCTTGCTTCAAAACATCAGGTACCGAAAGGATTTTGTCTCAAATCATATAATTTTTATTATTTCGTATCTTTTACACCACTCAAATTACTATAATGAAACTCTTATATTCAAGATATAATTAAATCCATGTTAATTGATATTTTTTATATTAAACTAGGCTTGTGTTTGTTACAAATACAAAGTCTAAGATGGAACATGCTTGCTTAAAAGAAACCTATGCACTCTGGCCTAAAAAGTCCCTAGATTGTCCTTAGGAGCCAGGAAACACAAAGGGTGGAAGCAAGTTCATGTGGTTAAGGTCAGGGTTCGAGGATATATATCTAATATATATCCGATATATATCAAATGATTTTTTATGATATATATCAATACAAAAATGGTTTAAAAATTTTATAATAGTCATTTTTGGTGTTTGTTACTGTATTTCTACTTCCCAAATGTAGGTGGCGAGTTAAAACATACTCCCTAATAGTAAGTTCTAATCCATAAATAGCAACACTTCTGCCGGCATTAATGGCGTCAGTCGTGTCAGAAAAAAACCTTTACAAAAGAGTATTTTTTTTGTGTTTATCCTATTATTTTTTTTAGAAAAAAAGTATTTGACAATGTGCAAAAACGATTTTACTTCATTATTGATTTTTATTTGTCTGATTTTAAGTACCTAAATAAATAAAACATTAAAAACATTTTAGTTTTTTTTTAAATAATTTATTATGTTTACACATATACAAATAGTATACATAAATAATACAATAAAATAATAATATGGCTTTCATAAAAAATGGATATATATCAAATCGGATTATATCATAAATATCAATATTTTGATGATATTTTTGAACACTGGTTAAGGTTTTATAAATTGATTATTGTTTGATGTTTATATTAAATATTTTTTTCAGATATTTCGTACCTGACAGAGATGCCTGGTGGGCTCACATGAAATTCCACACTCCTTGGCCATGCTCACAATGTGTAGAAAACTTTGATACGGAGACAGCCTTGCGTCATCATCTCAGTTGTGTCCACAAATTAGTACACTGCCGTCTCTGTCACTTCCGTGTACCTGACAATGACCAGTATAACACACATCTTTTCCAAAAACACAATGTTACAAATGTGTCAAGCAAAGATGAAGGAATATTATGGGAACAAGATTATGAAGGTAGTACTAAATTCCTCTGTTTACTCTGTTCTAAATCAAATAATTTGTCTCGGACATTCTTCAATCACTATATGGGATACCACCATTTCACACTCAAATGTTTCACCAGAATTATATGCGGTATAGATCCACCATTTACAGTTATTGGAGCTGATGTGAGCACAGAGTTTGTTGATGGCTTAAAGGAACGTCCAAGGTTTGGGTATTTGGACTTAGATCAAAAGCAGCCTGATGGTGATCAAGACTCAGATCATAGCACAAACAATGAAACAAATACATTTCTTGATGTTCTTGTACCTGAGGTAAAGCAGGAAAGTCTAAGTGATCCAGAAGAACCAAAACATGATGAAACAATTAAAGTTGATGAAAATGATGTTACGAAAACGTATACAGGTGATGAAGATTTTGACGTAACACTAATGGAACTAATCCTGATGCAGTTGTGTTATTTTGATTACATAAGTCAGACACTGACACATATAAACTCAAATAAAGTTCCTCAAAACTCTAATATTGATTATGAAAATGTTAATTCCAATTTGAAAGTTGATTTGTGTTGTGCTTTATGTAAAACAAAGTATGAAACGTTACAAACATTTTCTGTGCACATGAATAAAATGCACTGTGTGAAATTGGTGCCTATATTCTCATGTAGGGTTTGCGCAACTTCATTTGACAGTCAGAATGAACTTGAAACACACATGCTTCAAGAGTTGAAAGAATTTGACGATTTGTGGCTTTGTCAGTTTTGTGACAAGGAGTTTGATAATAGAGAAGCAACAAGAAAGCACTTAAATGAACACATTGATGAAATGGAGTTCGACAATTGCTTCAGTCCACATTTAGGTTTCAAATGTAAATTTTGCCCAACTTTATTCTGGAATGAAACGGATAGACAGACTCATCAAGTGAGGGTGCACTTTAGTAAGCACAAGGAACAGTATTATAAATGTGAGAGCTGTAATGAAATTTATTGTGATAAGGTATTTTATTTGCATCATTCTTAACTCTTGGTTCTTTAGTTCTTACTTAGTTAGTTCTGCACAGTAACAGAAATAAATTAAATAGTTGAACCTTTCAGATTTGGTACATACACCATTACCTTGAAAAGCATCATGAAGAAAATGACAAGATTCCTCTATATCTTCTGAAATGTTGTCTATGCTGCTTGGTGATGGAAAGTGTAGACGAGATGAGGGATCACTTCAAAAGCAATCACCCTGAAGCCCGCAAGGTTTTCTGTTCACTGGATGATTGCAAGTACAAACCGCTGAGCCATCGGAAATCTTTTAAGATGCATTTGAGAGTAAGATTCTTTGAATTAAAAGCTATAGGTTTAACGTTTAATTGAGACGGTGTTTGTGAAATGTAGGAGTGGTGTAGTTTTATAAATGGGAGTTTGTTGAGGGCTGTACTTTTAATTTTATTGGCCTCAACTATTCATCCACTATCGGGAAAGTCTTTGCCAATATAATAAATGTTGAACTGATTCTTAAATAAATGTGTATGCCACCTATTTTAGACCTTAACTCTATCTTCAGTTGATCCACAATCCATCAACACGATCGGAACGTCCTGTAACGTGCACAGTTTGCGGGCGCGAATTCACCAGTTTGCGAGCGTGCAGCGCACATATGGCCCAAGTACATGTACCTGGCAAGTTTAAGTGCAAGCTGTGTAGGGAGACATTGCATACTTTAGATGAGAGGTAAGTTGTATAAGTATAATATAGAAACATTACACTTGAGAGCTAGTTTCTTTAAAGGCTTTGACAGTCTATGAACTAAATAATTCGACGAAATAATTTTCTTTATATGTTCATCACTCAAAAGCACCGTACTTAATTTAGGGCTTTGTATACTGTGAGGATATTGTTGTCAAAATTCCATTTACCCTACAGAAAACTCCACTATCTAATCCAACACCCGGGCCGCCATCCGTTCGAGTGCACCGAGTGCGGCAAGTCCTTCCAATACAAGTCATCATTGTACATGCACAAACAAGACCACGCGCCAAATAAACAAAGCTACACCTGCAGTTTTTGTGCAAAAGTTTTTAAGGTTAGTCATTTTGAGAAAGAATTGAAGAGTGTATGGAGAAAAAATGGAAAAAGGATTGTTATAATAGTTATCTAATATAATAGGCTTCCTGACTTTCTGCCACATCAACACATTCCATACTAGAATGGTAAATACTTGCCCAATTTGACCTATAGATTGCGTTTACACCAGAGATGCTTAGCTCGTTACATATCTCTAGTGGGAACACAGCGTTGAGACTTGGAAAACATACAGTGTAAGCTGTGTAAGTGGGTGTCATAGATCACGTGGAAAATCCAGAATACCCGTCTATACTTGTCTGTGTCGTACGCCCACAAACATATTGACGCCACGCTCGTACTGAGGCGGTGAACGCAGTCATCACAGATCTAAACCTTTTCCTCATTGGCAGTATGTTAATGTGTCACAAAGGTCATTGCACTGAATTCTTCCAGCTGCGCAAGCGCACTTTAGGTTTATTTATTACCTCCAATCAGGGTACACAGGCCAAAGAAACGCTGCTGTTCATACGCTTCGGTGGAAACTTTTAAATTGAATAAATGGCTTTTACTTTTAATTATTGGAGGCACTTTATTTTAAACTAGCGGGCTTACTAATGGCCTTTTTGACAGTCCATATACACATATGTACCAAAAAGAGAAACATTATGATTAATACGGATAATGCCCGTATTCAAAATATTTTTTTTAATTATTTTTATCCTTTTTATGTATTTTAATGACCATAAAAAGTAAAACTTTTGATGCTGTATAATTATGACGTCACAACTAAGTATCCATATAAACCTATCGTTTTGACATTTCATAAAAAGTAAAAAGTAGCCGATTAGATATGTCAATCAGGATCCCTATACCTATCCCTATCCCTATTAACGTTATAAATATGAATCGTGATATAGAAGAAGGACTCGTTCCGCGAGCACATGCAGATCCACGAGGGGCCGCGGCACGCGTGCTCGTACTGCCCGATGCGCTTCGTGCAGCGCTCCAACATGCTGCGCCACGAGCGGCGCCACACGGGCGAGCGGCCCTACCAGTGCCCCCACTGCGCGCGCACCTTCGCCGACAAGGGGGCCTGCACCTCGCATTCTAGGTTCATATCCTACTCGTTGTTTCCGACCTTTGTTCCCCGATAGCCTTCCTCGAGAATTGGGCTATCGAATGCGAAAATATTATTTCGAATCCGACTGGTAGTTCCAGAGATTAGCGCCGTTAAACAAACGATCGAAAAACTCTACCTACTCTTTTATTATATTAGTATAGATCGGTATTGTAGCGACATCTATCGACTGTACATTAAACTACCCGGGGATAGATGGCGCCCCGAGATTCCACATCGCGCTAACTAAGTTCCCCGAGTACTCGGCATATATTATACGAGAATGTTGAAAACGTTTACAACCCCGATTTCGTCCTCGCCGGCGAGGACCGTCGCGACGTCCCTCTCAGTCTCGTCCCGTTTAAGTGGCCCGAGCTGCACATTAGTAATCCGACCGTCCCCCAAATAAATTAATTTATTTGCATGTTAAAGTCCTCCCCTATTCCCCTGGCAACGTCCTGAGCCGAGGTCGAGCCCCACAGGGGGTACCCTCAGGCTACTGTTGCCCTAAATTTATTTAGTTTTAAGCCACGGCTGAGAGCCCTCAGCCCTCGCCGTATAATCCGCGTAAGGGTGGAAGATGGTCCCCTGGACCCAAGACCTTCTAGTCAGCTCCAAAAAAAAAAAAAAGTTAACATTTGCAGTTGGACCGGGCTCCAAGGACCTACCGGTGTATTCCGACAGCTGCGATCGATAGGAAGTTCCTTCTAGGCATTGTGTGTGTGCTTACCACGTTCGGCCACATCATCATTTAACATGGCGAGATTGTGGTCAAACACAGGCCTAATTTAAGTATACCTTTCCCAAAATAATTATATATTTTATTATTTCTAGGACACATTCGAAGGAAACATCTTACGCTTGTTTATACTGCGGCCAGACATTCGTACAGAAATCGAAGTTGACTTATCACATTCGAAAACATACTGGAGAGAGTGAGTACTTACCATAACACAATTATATAACTATTTTCATATTATTATATGAGAGCAATAAAAAAATGCCTATTTTCTGCGTAGATTTTACATGATTAAGTGCGCTTCGCACTCTTTACCTTCACACTATTATTACGACGGATGTAATGGCCGCCCAAGGCCGCAAGATGTCCAGCATTGGATGTCTTGCGGCTGAGATGATGATGATGATTATGTAACAATTAAAGCGATCGCAAATCATGTTCTTTTTGAGCGATCGAGAATGTGATTTATTTTGTGCGCGTTTTGTTTTTTGAAAAGACTAGTCGGTGAGCGGTGAGTGCTGAATGCTAAATAAAGACTCAAAGAATTTTAGGGCAATAGACGCCGGAGAGCAATTTCTGCATAAATCATAGATAAGCTATTCTTCTGATAAGTCTATTCAAAACCATAACAGTCATTGAACAACGTCTAACAATTTTAGATGCTTATTTTTTTATCTGTGAATTTTCAGATTTAGAAACATGCTCAATATGTTCAAAGTTGTTCACCAGCGCTTGTTCTCTACGGGAACACATGAAGACTCACAATGATAAGAAGCAAATTGTCAAATGTCCCATGTGCGGTGAGTTAGTTTAAATTATATTTTGTTTTGAGTATCTCAATCCTACTAATATTATCAATGTAAAAGTTTGTATGTTTGTTACCACTCAACTCTGTAACGGCTGAACGGATTTGGATGAAATTTAGCACTGAGATAGAATATTATCCTGGATTAACAACAACAATGTGTATGAGTATACATAAGATACCTCGGGAACGTGGGTGAAACCGTGGGGCGGAAACTAGTAATAAATAAATAAGGAATATTTAAAAATTCATTTCAAAGTTTTCAGTTTTATTAATCTGTTTCTAAACAAGTGAAACAGTAGCCGCCAATATATGACGTCATACGGTGCTGTAAGTAAACTAAAAAGTGTCAACTGAAGTATTATTATTATTATTATTTTTACACTAGTATTCATGCATTCAGGAACAGCACATCTATAAAAAGGATAGGAGCTCTTTTTTTTTTTTTTAACTCCAATTGAGACCAATATCAGCGCATATGTTTACTTACAAAGACCAAATGACATCATGATCCTATGATACTAACATCATGATCCTACTCTATAGTAACATGGCGTCCAGCGTTTTCATCAAATTATGCGCGAAAATTAATGTGTGAATTAAAATTGTGTGTTCTTTGTGGTTTATTATCCTTAGGAACGAATTGAGACACTTTTCGAAAATGGGTGTAATACCCTATTATGGTTATAGTTATGTATTTATTTTTATTTTGGTCTTGCCTCAGTTTTCCCAAAGCCGATCTATACCTCAACGACATGTTTGTTGTATCCAGTGTAGATGTATTGAATGTTGTGTCGTTGTGTAATACAGATAAGAAGTACAGCGACGAGCGCTATATGCTGCGGCACCTGCGCACGTCGCACACGGGGCGGCACCACGCGTGCCCGCTGTGCCGCAAGTCGCTCACGAGCGCGGCCGGCCTGCGCCACCACGTCATCACGCACTCCGTCAGGGACACCTTCAGTGTTAGTATACCTGCACGTTCATTTACTACATTTTTTTACTATGTATACAAGGTGGAAAAAACGGTCTATCATTAAATGAAACCAAAGCTTTATTACGTTGTTTTTAAACCATATAAAAAAAAATATTGAAATCCATCGAGTAGTTTAGCCACAGTAATTAATTTTCGTTTTATCAATTATACTCATTACGTAGATGTCTAACAAATTCACTAGACTAAAGTAGGTCGGATAATGACCCGAGCAAACGCGCTGCCTACATTTATCTGCCTAACACGTTATGTGAGAGGAAGAAGGTGTATCGCCTGCGCTGCGTCTAAGACACCTCTTACAGGTCAGTGACGATGTAACTATAAAATGTTGCTGTATTTTGTTTACGTTCCGAAGGTATTACTTTCTTTAAAAATTAAGATTTTTTTCTGTTCTAAAATCGTTTTACGATAATGTTTAAATTCAATGATCGACCGTCATATCCACCATGTATACCTGTATTTGACGGGCCAGTTGGAATGGTTGGTAAGATACCTATCATGACATAGGTCGTGGGTTCCTACATAGGACAGACATTTGTGTGCATGAACATGCCAGTTAGTCCTGAGTCTGGGTGGTACGTGGTATTATGTAGTGTAGTATATCAGTTATCCATATTATAAGCTCTGCTTAATTTGGAATCAGATAACCGTGTGTGAGGAATGTAAAAATGTAACTTTCCTAACATATTTTTTTTTTTTTTTACATACAATGGGTTTGCGTTTGGCCTCTGACCCGTCGAAAGGCGAAGACGAAGCCTAAGATGGAGCACGCTTACCCAGAAGAAACCTATTCACTCTGGCCTTGAATGTCTCTAGATTGTATGAGTCAGGAAACAAAGACGCCGGGAGCAAGTTCCACTCCTTTGCTGTTCGCATTAACATATATTAATTTTATATTAAATCCTTCCATGTAAAAATGAGGGATTCGAGGCACTCTACTAGTCTATATCTAGGAGTATCAAATCCCATAGAGTTGTCACGCCAGTGATATCTAGTTTGGAATTGTTTTGGAGAGCAAAGCCAGGTGTGCCAAATGCCCTCAAGCGGTAGGTCACCACTCCAGCAACTGAATCTTAATAAAGCGCAGGTTTTACTAGTCACATCTTTGGGCGCACCACCTGAAATTGCTCCCGCATATCGTTATCTAGATTTTTACAAAATATGGTACAACTTTCTCGACCGCTAATCAAGACTATGGTCTTATGTAACTGTTATTGTATTTCTGATCTTATTTACACTGAATTTAAAACTCATTTTCTATTTTTTCCAGTGCAAAATATGTCCTAAAACTTATGCTGACAAGAGGACAATTTTGAAGCACTTGCGGCGACGTCACAATCTCAACGGCGCAGAGATTAATATAAAGGACTTCTACACTCGATTAGATCCTCGAGAATGTGAACTTGGGCTCAGTGAAGAAATCATGACAAAAATATTTGGTGCACCAAAGAAAACTGCCAATGATGTATTGGTAGGCGACTTTGTTACGTTCACAAAAGAGATTGAACTCCCTGAAAATAAAAAAGAAGAAACGAAAGAGACGAAAGAAACAGCTGAAGAGGTTTCCGAAGAGAGTGAAGAGGATGTCGAGCATCAGGTAGTGACGATATCCATAAAGCAGGAACGCAAAGATGACAATAGTGAAGAGTTAGAGCCTACAGATTTTGTCAGCGTTAAAATTGAGCCTACGGATGAAGATGATGAAATGGCTTGATTGAATAAATGGTATATTATCTATACAGGATGGCGACAATCTAATCACAATAAATCATTCTGTATATTCTATACCCTATTCTTTAATATATGCATAAAAAAATCAATCAAAAGACCAATATTTTATACTGCAGACAGTTTTTAAAGATTCTTACTTTTCAATCAACCTGTATCTGCGTAAAGTACTAGACGGTTAATGACCTTTGTCGGGCGTCGCACGGCGCTTTGATTTTGCGGCGGCGTCCTTTGACAATGTGCGGCACGTGCCGTGCGCCCGTTTATAAAGGTGTTTTATTCGAGGTCAACTTTTACGCTATTTATTTTGTTTGAAAAATATATATTTATTTATTTATTAGAATTTCTATTCTTATAATGTTAATACTGTTACAGCAACTAGTGTATACTACTGTGTGAGTTATTGTGATTAGGTCGTCGCCACCCTGTATATGTATGTATTTACAAAAGAAAAGTAGTATAAGTAGTATATCAGTTATCTGGCTTCCATAGTACAAGCTCTGCTTAGTTTGGGGTCAGATGGCCGTGTATCAGGAATAATGTCCCAGGATATTTATGTTTTATTATTTTATTAGATATAGTAGTATAGATATAAACTGATTTATCGTAGATTTTCTTACTTTGTTGTACATGTTAAGTATAATAAAATAATATAAAGCACCTATCTGTTACAAGGCGTTAGTAATGTTTAATTGTATGTATATATTACAAATATATTTAGTAAGTATTGCCACATGTGTAATAAATACTATAGCGGGTCAACTGAGCTGCCTAACAGAAAGGGTACAGTATGAACCGGAGAAAAACGCGGGGGGCCCCTGCCCGCGTTTTGTGTTAGGCTCGACTAAACTTACGTGTACCGGCATTCAAGGTTTCATTTACGTCACAAACAAGTTGACTCGCTGTTAATTTTACACATAATTATGGTATTAGATGTATGGTCTACCTTAGTGTTTATAAAATTAAAAATAAGTGAAAATATTTGAATTGTGTATTATTAATACAGCTCATTGGAAATTCAATAATGAATCCATAATTAAATCCTACAAAATATTAATGTGAAAGTTTGGATATTTGGATGTTTGTGACTCAATCACACATAAACGGCTCAATAGATTTAGATGAAACTTGGCACATACATAAACCATGCCCAGTAACATATAAGATACTTTTTCTCTCGAGAAAACAAAAGAGCCCTTGGGAACGCGAGTGAAACAGCGGGGCCAAACAAAGAGTTGGGCAGAGCTGCAGAAGCTAGTTCTTTGATAAAACTGAAAATATGAATACATGTAAAATCACAGTCTATGGTTATTTATTATGCTCTATTTCTGAAAAATATTCGTATGGAACGCGATGTCTGTCAATCAGCTGTAAGTAAACGTCATTTTGACAGGAATCAGGAGGGAATTATGTTTTAGACTTTGGACTTACAAATTATTATCATTTTTGTATTAACATTATCTATATAAACGTTGATATGGCCTAAAATATTTAAAAGGAACTAATTCCCTTCAAATAGTGTTAGTACCGAGTGGTAATCACTATGTATAACCCAGCAGTAACTGTTAAAAGAATCGATATTTTGATTCGTATTTTGAGGGGTCGCAATTCGATATTAGGCGTGAATCATGTGAGAGCGTATTCTAGTGAAGATAAAGTGACTATTGGAGATGTCACTAAAGAAATTGTGAGCCCAAAAAATAAAGAATATGTGCCCAGAAAGTACTGTAAGTATTCATTAAATTATAACCTCAAAAAATGTTCTTTGCATTGTTTTATCTCATTTATAATCAATCTTTTATCTCTTGACTCTAGTATTGAACTCTGTACTATTTCCAAGATTGTCCACAGATAATCTAAGAGTAGTTTACCTAAATATAAGCCTCATGTAAACAAAAACAAAACAAAACTTGCGGACCTACTTCACTTGTATATACATCTAATAAAGTAGTTACAAAGTAAAATAGTAATTTAAAATGCAAATAACTATTGCTATTGCTACAACATAGTTTTATTAGAACCTACTGTAGTTGTTGGCTGTTCAATATATCTTATGACAAACTTTCTTAACAACTTATGTCAACCATTTGTAATTGACTTAAAGTATGTTTGTGAGTACAAATAAATTTATTTATTTATTACTTATAACAGGAATTAGTATCAAGTTATTTATATTATTATTTTCAGTGACAATAGAAAATAAAGAAATAAAATCTTTATCACAAAGTACACTACGGAATCTAAGATGGATGATGCAAAAAGATTCACTTGGCCAGGACATGTTCCTACTTGGCAGGCCTGGACCAAGCAGGTGGGTTTATATATATTCAGAAGTTTTACGTTAATGAGAAATAGGATAGGTAATTTCATGTTATATTTGTGCATTGACTGAAATAACAATGATCATAGTGAGTTCTTGTGTTTATGTGTGATCACTTTTGGGTTGGTAATTACTTAGTTAAAACAGAAAGATTTTTGTTCTTTTATCATTCATTTTAAAGAAATGATGGTCCTTACAACTTTGTCTACTTTCATCAGATTTAGTCGAAAATAGCAGTCTAATACCAGTAGGTATAACATTATATAATATTTACTAGCTACCCCTGCTATTTTACCTGCAATGCAGAGATAAAAAGTATCACATGATTTTCTCTAATTTCACCCAATTTTGGTTGTACCATTGAGGTGTCAAGCAGAAACAAGCAGACAAACTAACTTTGATATTTATAATATTAATATGATAAATTTATTAGGAGGAAGGTGGCTCTACAATATTTGGAGCTAACACAAAGAGAGCTGGAGTATGTAGCTCTGTCGAGAGACACAACCGAAGCTGATCTTAAACAGAGAAGGGAAATTGAAAGCTCAACTGCCAAGTATTTTGATCAGGTAAATTTATATTGTATTTGAAATTGGCTTTAATCCATTCATTCTTGGATAAAAACTTCAGTGTTTTATCAGGTGATAATAATCTAACTTGGATTTTAGATACAAAGTCAGATATAATTTTTAATACTTACATATTTTTTCCACATTTTTTTATGTCAGGCTGATTGGCAACAGCTGTGACGTTAGCAATACCAGGGGGATTGCCATTGTGTTGCCGACTTTTATAAAGCCCAAACATTTTTAAAGCCTGCCAAAATTAAAAAAAAAGTAGATGATCAATTCCTTAGTTATTATGTGTTTTCCTGTATGTATGTTGTCTATTTTCCATAGAGTGCAGTTCGAGCAGCAGTAGAAGGTCGCGTCCTCGTCCTAGAAGGAATAGAGAAGGCGGAGCGAAATGTGCTACCAGTGTTAAATAATCTACTGGAAAATAGGGAGATGCACTTGGAAGATGGGAGATTTTTAGTACCAGCTTCGAGATATGACAAGTTATTAGAGGTGATTATATTTATGTCTTTACTCATGATATTGTTAAGTTACTTGTTCTCAAATTTTTCGTTTCTCTAAATTATTTTATACTTATGGGTAATGGGGGAACAGTTAAATAAATTTGTGTTTAATATTTAAAATATACGTGTCGAATTGAGAACCTCCTCCGTTTATTTTCGTCGGTTAAAAAGAAACATGGTGCAGAAGAGGTGTCAAGATGGCGTTTAGTTCGAGTAGACGAGAACTTCCGAGTGATCGCACTAGGTTTGCCAGTGCCGAAATACAGCGGGCAGCCACTCGACCCACCTCTACGTTCCCGATTCCAGGCTAGAGATGTCGCCACTATAGGATTTGGGGTAAGTTTTTTTACACTTATACCTTAGATCAGGGGTTCCCAAACTGTGCGCCGCGGCGCCCTGGTGCGCCGTAGAGAGTAAAGAGGGGCGCCGTGAGACGCTCCTGTAGGTACTCGCAGCTACTAAATACGCTCACATGTCACAGTTGCCAATGTATTTTATTTCCTATTTTTATGGTTCCGTAGTCAACAGTTTATAGTTTCAACACGTCGGTCTGTCGATCTGTCTGTCTGTCCTTAGCTTAGCCCAGAGACTCAGTACTAGAAAGCTGTAATTTGACATGTACATATTATTCACGCAAAAAAGTGCAAAAATATTGTGGAAACAGTTTTTCGATTCAGGGATGCGTTCGTGAAATATTAAGCTTTAAAGTCCTATTTTTTGTTGAGTTTTAAAACACATGAAACAACAAAAAGCCCTCTTCTTTGTCCACATGATTGTGATGGGCAACTACGGAACCCTACATTGCGCGTGGCCCGACATGCACTTGGCCGGTTTTCATAAATAATGAATGTATTCTTGTGTATTATCAATATAAATATAAAAAAACTCTGTTTCATATTGTAGATGTTTTAATTTTTGTGCCTATCTACCTATTATCATTGTACCTTGTACCCTATTACGACTAGCTAGGGCGCTGAGGCAAAATACTAAACCTGTAAGTGCGCCGCGAACTGAAAAAGTTTGGGAACCCCTACCTTAGATATAATTTTATTTATATTTAGCATTTATGCCAATGAGCTGAGGTTGAAAATTGTATATTTACACAAACATTTCACGAATGAGATAATAAACTTCCTAAAAAGTATATTTAACAACAAAATTATAACAAAACGTAAAAAAAAGTTTATATTTAAATCGCGATAAAACACAACACCCGGCGTGTTACATTATTAACATATGCTTTAAGGTTTAATAATATAAAATACGTCTTTAAGCTAAACTTAGAACATTAAAAAAACTGTAAACAAAACTAAACAAAATACTTTATAAGGCGTCAGCAAACATTCTAGCTTACGATGAATAATAAAGCTAACTTTGGAATTTTATTACACTTGGCTGTTGAATGAAAATGGCACTTATTAAACTTTTTTATAGACTTATAAAATCGATAGAATTGCTTCATTTTATGTGATTAAAATGATCTAATAAAGGTAGGTAAAACATATTTTTATTTCTTCAAATTTTTTAATGAATTCGTTGACAGCAAGCTTTCAGTTCTACTAGTCGCATTCGAGATAGACTTCTTAGGCATTTCTGGCATGAAGATATGGACCTGCTTCTTAGGAGTTTTACTCAAGTCTGGGATAAGTTTCTTATTTACTAAATCGGCATATTGTTTCTCGACCGCGCTGCGTTCAGAGACGACTTTCTGCCGTGTCTCTACAACATTGACTTTGAAGTCTCTGGGCTTTGTTTTGTTAGGGTTGTCTTTTGTTTTTCCGCCGGTCTCGACTCGTGGCGTGATCTTGACGTTCCGTGACTGTCGCGCGTAGTTCTCGATCGTGTTGGCGGACGTCGGCACATAAAATTCATGTCGATCGATAGTCCCACTTTGTTGCGCTTTTGGACTGTCGCCTGATTTCGGTGAATATATTTTGCCACCCTCCCTGCTACGTATGTCGATTGCCGTTTTCGATTTCGACAGGGTGTGGTTCCTCCTCTGTATTTCCGGCCAGCTGTGACGTGGCTGAGAAATTCTTTCGGCGTGTTCTGTCGCTAGTAACTCTACTTTACCGGCCAAATCCAACCATTGTAATACTCTGTCTGACAAATCTGTATTATCTTTCACCTCGGGCCGAGCTGTCTTGTTCGATCTGAAATTTCTCATATTCAAATAATCGTTATTAGATCTATCACTGTCGTTTAAAAACTGAGGGCTAGGTTTCACAACGAAATCATCATCAGAGCCTTCAAAATCTGTAAGATTCAGCTTCTCAATATGCAAATTTTGTGAACTCCTCGGTCGTTGTCTTTTAACGATATTCGACTTATCGCTTCTAAGAACACGATTGAGTTTTCTCAAGCAGTCCTCGAAATCGTCACCGTGATGACTGAGTCGAGAATTTCTGCTGTGTGATTTATTAATCGTGTAGCTGGCCGAAGAATGTGGCCTATGTCGTTTGGCATTGAGTTGTATGTGGTATGGATCGTCGTGTGACAGTATGGCGTGTCTGAAGCCGTCGACCCACACTGTTCTAACGTACATAGGTCGCTGGGATGACTGCCAGAGTACGGGCATATTACACACCACTCGGCAGTTAAATGTTAACGCATATAGTCACGCGAGTTTCCATTAGTGCGTGCTGAAGCTAGTTTTGGCTTCATAATTGATTCGTATCATCCATCGTGCGCGTTACTCGATGCTCTGAAAGCAAACGTTGAAGTGTTGCGTTTGTATTACGATTAATGATTGTGGAGGCGCGATAGGTCTTTTTATTTTGACACACTTTTCGAATGATATTATTACCTGCGGCTTCGTCTACTTACGTATCCTACGTTTATAGATCAAATAATTATCAAAATTTGATGTCTTTACAAATATTATAAATGCGACAATTTGTGTGTACGTTTGTGTGAATAACTCAATCATGGTATTTAGATGAAAATTAGCACATAAGTAGGGTATAATCTGGATAACATTTATTATTTACTTATTGTGCCTCGGTTACACCCGTGATGTTATATAGTCTACCATCATAAATATTATATTATTTTTCCGATACAATAAAATATTCGCTAAACTTAATTTACTTGTGAAAACCTTATTTAGCTTGTTCTAACAGACAAATCTATTGAATTCGGTACTGTTTACGTGATGGTTGTACAAACAAACAGACAGAAAGGTTATGGGTTCGAATCCTAGCTTTCGGTGAAGGAAAACATAGTGAGGGAACCATAGCACGGCGGTAGGGAACTGGCTACCACCCTCAAGTTGAAAGTCTGTAGCCAAACACCTACAGGTGTGTTCCGGCAGCTACATTTGAGAGCAAGTGCCTTCTAGGCTTTGTGTGCTTACCGCCTTAGGCTACATCATCACTTATCATGATGAGTTTGTTGTCAAATACAGGTCTATACATAGTAAAAAAAACATGCTTTATTAGGCTTTTTTCACACATTATGTATAGCCTATAAAGTTGTAAAATTACCTTAAGTAGGTTAAGTAAAATGCTCACAGTTGTGGAAAATAACTTGGTATATTAATGAATAGACTAGCTCGTTACAGCCGGCCTGTTGCTCGCCTATTATAAACCGGCTTCCCACGCCCGGATGTACCGATAACCGGTTGATTAATTGAAAATTAAACTCGTGACACGGCACTATTCGATGGCATTGGTACAAGTATGTATAGTACCTACACATAGCAGTGGTACCTATGTCTAGTATTTTCTATCTGCGAAATGGAAATCACTGGTAGAGAATATAGAATTAGATGCAAAAAAAAAATTTTTTGAAATAAATAAAATAGTTTTGTGCACAATATTGTGTAAATGTGAATGTTGGTCGTTTACCTATTTCTTTTTCTGCATATATAAAAGGAATGGAGGAACAGACTGATGACTGACAGATCAACGCACAGCTCAAACCGCTGGGTCCAGAAACTTAAATTTTTGCATAAAGGTTCTTTATTCCACCGATAGTTCAGGTTTTTCATTCATGAAATTCAATCCCTAAGAACAGTGGCGGATCCAGTATTTTAGTTTGGGAGTAGAGACTTTTGGAAGGTTTTAGCTATATCTGGTCCCGCTGCGACTAAATTAATGCTTTTTTTTAAATCTTCATGATCAATGGAATCAAAATTTATGTTTATTATTAACCCACATAATACAATAAAGTGTTGTCTTATTTAAATAATGTATGTAATGTATTTGATTTAACTAATGTGTTTTTTATATATAGGAAGTCCAGGACCCTGGTAAAAACTAGATTAGTTGTTGGCTTCGACTGCTTGTTTTTTAAAAGCGGCATTGTCCATTGTCTACACATTTTCTTTTTATACTAAAGAAGAGCGAAGCTGCGGGTATATTTAAAATAACTAAATCAAATTACTTACGTACATCCTAAATCCATACATTTAATTCCCATTCAGTATTTGCTACGACATCGTAGCATATTCGTAGGCATCATCTACGAGCCTGTGAACCGTAGCCAAGGTCTACAAATAACACTTCTATTATTCAATTCACTTTTTTTTCCTTTTCAAGCTTTGAAACCCAGTGTTTTGGTACATAAAATTTCGGTATTGGTTTGTGGACGTCGTTACGTATTTCCGATTTGTCAGTGACTGGTCGACGATCCCGGTTCGCGAGCGGTTTTGTCGTGTACTAAGGGGTGGTTCACACGCGACCGAATTATATCACGATGTCTGATATTACACTGTAAATGTAGTATTCAGTTTGAAACGAGAGTTTTAGTTTGTGCTGCAATAGTGTGATCAAGTTTCGTGCACGTTTTGAAGTTTTTTGTTACTTTATTTGCATTTGGAGTTATTTCTGTCACATATTATTGCATTTGTAAAATAAAACTTTTGTATGGAAAAAATTGCATAGTTTAACAAAAAAATATTTTTGTTTTACAGCAGTTCCTTACGTAGGTACATAAGGTAAGCTTCATTAATTAATTTCTTTTCCTCTCTTAGTGGTGATATTTTTTTTAATTTAAAAGGTATATCAATGAAGAATCCAAACCAATCAATCTGCTTTTTAATGTGGTTAAACATCTTCATCTTAAATTTTTATTTTCATCATGAATTTTCGATTCATATAAAAATACTAGCTTCCAAGAGATCTTGTGTTTTCCCGGGATAAAAAGTTGAATATTATAAAGAGTATCATTTCTTTAGTCACTCTTTAGTCTGTGTGGCCTACTCAATAATTTATTTGATTCTAAATTAGACAGTGCTATTCCTTCAAAGGTTTTTATACGACTGACAGCTAAATACATACACATTTAGGGTGAAGGCCTTTAGGGCTTTTTTATTTCCAAGATCTATAACAGCTTCATCAAGTGTAGTGAGTGCCTTGTAACTTGTGCACCGTGACGGCCCAACTCTTACGGACTTTCATTCATATTTTTCAATAGTTCTGTTTCTGTACGGTTCCGTTTTATTTCGTTTCATCTAGCCGACGTTTTCGCATTCGAAAAGCTGCCTTACTAGCTCTACCCATAATTCGTAACTTAAAAGTGTTAAATAAAAATAATTTATAATTAAAAAAAACCGACTTCAAAAACTGAAAAGTATAAAATAAATATTTCCTTTCTACATCATTTGGAAGTCGGTGTCAAGTAAAACATTAAAATTACTAAGGATAACACAAAACAACAACAACAAAATATTACAACGAAAAAATATTAAAACCAATCATTCACACTAACTCGAAGTATTATCAAAAATAAATTAACCTAAAGACAACAATATTATGACAATTTAACTAAATTTAGTATGTGTTTATAGATACTACTGGAAACTCGCTGAAACAAAACAAATCAAGAGAGTAACCTGAAGAGCAAGTAATTTTTATGTTTTGCGTGGCACCGACTTCAAAATGATATCGAAAGGAAATATTTATTTTATACTTTTCAGTTTTTGAAGTTGGTTTTTTTTAAATTTATAAATTATATTCAGTATAATAATATAACGAGCACTCGCTCGAGCGAGTTGTTAGTTGTCATTGTTCGTACTAATCCCGAGTCGAATCCTATCCCATCCCTAATTAATATGTTAACATAGTAAATTTTGCTATTCCGCTGTATAAATTCGTTAGATACGTAACTGTTGACTTGCACGAAACATTAGCTTTTATGATGGAAAATTAGTAGTTTCGAGAAGCCATCAATATTCAAAGTTTGAGGATAGTTTATAGTGGTGATTGTATCTTAGTCGATTTCGTGGTGAAAATAGTTCGGGAGTGAAGACTTTTCATTAATAGAAGTACCTACTAAAAATCGAGGCGCTTTTTGTAAACTGATATCTATATTTTTGCTAGCTTCCGCTCCGGGGTTTACCCATGTTTCTCAGATTAAAAATATGCTAAATCCTATGCCAGAACCTAAAGCAACTATATACCCAATTCAGGAATATCCATTCAGCCGTTAAGGAGATGAGTGGTAACAAACATTCTCCCACAAACTTTCGCAAGTATAATATTAGTAGGATATAGGATTATCAATTTGTTACAAGAAAACTTAGTACTCAATAAAAAATACAGTTATAGAATATGAAGGCAATGAACGATATTCGATCCCATTTATCATCAAATCGTGATCATAAATTAATAATGATTTAGTAATCCTACCATAAGATACCTAACTATTGGGAAAACTAACCTACTTACCATAAATACTATAAAATGCGAATAATTGTAGGTATGTTTGTTACTCAATCATGCTGTAAAAGTTAAAAAGGATGAAATTCGGCACATAGGTGAACTATTTAACAATATAAATAAATACTATTATTCCTGAAAGGAATTATAATAATATGTATATATTGGGAAAGCAACTGGAATCGCGGAATGTTAGTAGTTCATACATTCTTTAGCCAACTAGCTACAATGTTTAGTAACCGGTGTGAAATACCGAATAGTTTCCTAACTCAGCCGTATTTAAATGAGCTGGCGCGATCTGATACGCCAGGTCGTATTCTACAACAAACGTCAAGTGTTCTATTTTATAGCTAACCGTGTTCTAGACCCATTTTATCACCAACAATAGTTTTAGCTAAGGTTTTATGTAACTTGGCTTGATATTTAGTTTTAGTTAACTTATTTTGTTGTAATTATAGTCCCGCTCCGCCGAATTACCCGCGTTCCAGAGGAATCGAATTTCTCAGGATACGATCTATCTAGGGGCCAAGTTACATCCAAATCGTCTCCACCAATCGTTCAGCCATTACTGCGTGATGGAGCAACAAACATTCTGACAAACATACAAGCAGACACATTCACATATTTAGACTACTGGCCCATAACATCACGTCACTATCATCTAACTACTTTTGGTCTAGTAAATATGTCCAATGGTTATATTGTACGTTATTGTACCTTAATTTAAACTAATCAAAACATTCATCGACGAAGTAATTGGTGTGAAAATTGTTTCCGCACTACCGAACTTTTCACGGCTGTATTGCTTTCACTGAGTTAATTAACGTAAAATTAGTAATTTATTGCCTTCATGAGGCAAATTTGATATTTCAGTTATGAATTTAATTTTGCAAGAAATTCGTTTTGGCCCCACGGTGGGCGCCATTTTGGTTAATTTGGCTTGTTTATGAAGAATTAATGTTATTAGGATGTTCATAAGATTATTAATGGTGAACTTAAAATTGAGGCACCTTTCTCGTATTTGTATTATTATTATGACCCGAAAATACTTTAATTTAAATACAAAAAGTTATTAAACTTTAAACCAAACAGTAAATTAGAAAACTTGATTCCCATCAAAAACTAAGTTCTAACTAAGGTTATGCCTCCATTTTCCTGCTAATGAGTTGTCGGAATTAATAGCGGCTGTTGGAATTAATTGCGGGTGGATTGTTTCCGTGCACTGAGGAGTTAATGTTACCCTGACATGCCACAGGTTAGTAGTAGTGGTGGATGTGGGAACTATTGTTTACCTATGACTTTCCTTGCTAGGTGTTGAAAAGGGGTCAGGCTGGATTTAGGGTGTGTGTGAGTATAAGAATCCCCTTGTCAGTTTTTGATGAGAATCTATGAACAAGTTTTTTATTATAATAATAATAAATAATAAATCTTTATTATACAATAATTCATTTTACAAAACATATTTGCGCTGGCTCCTAAACTGGATCCTGTATTTTAGGAGCCAGGTGCTTCCCATCAATGTTACAATTATCAGGTAAACTAGCTGTATACTATCACATAATGAATTGAGATAAATATTTAAACACGTTTAAACGAAAAATAAATTTACCGACTATATGGTTGTAATTTTTCAGCTATTTCATTCAAAGTGATTGTTCAGTAGGTCCTTTTTCTTTTGCCTCTTAGACAACAAACGGTTCATATTCTTTTACATTTTTCCAAAGGCAAAGCTATTTATTCGGTTTAAGCCCAAGGAGGGCACATATGTAAGTCGAATTTACTGAAGTTACAACCGGTTCGGATTCGGATTTTATGACAAACCCATACACAAAATGGCTAGTGTATTTGTGATCATGTCCTTTGATATCTATTCTTGTTGTATGATATTTAGGATTTATACACATGAAAAACTTTCTTTCAGAAACAAATTGAAGTTGCAAAATTTGTATAAAATATAGCAAAATGTCATGTTAGTAAGAAAGCGATAACTCTTATGCCAGCAAGTGTATATTGCTTCGAAACATCAAGAACCAGTTGACAAGATATTCAAAAACCGCAATGAGTTTGATCTTTTATATAGGCTACCACCCTCAAGTTCATATAGGAAGTTCTAGTGCGTTTTGGCAGCTGTAGTTGAGAACTAGTTTCCTTATTTGCTTACCACCTTCGGCCATACATTCACCCATTGAAATTGTAGTCAAACGCACGCCAGCAAAAAATGTGCTCTTATAAAGTTGTTGTTGGGGATAGGTATATCTTTTTGAGGTTATAATTTTTTTAAAACCCGCTTTTTGTCCTTTTATAAATTCTCTACTATAGTTTTTCAGATCCAAGCATACGACTAGAATGAATCGCTCGCATCTAAATCACCTTTACGACATATGAACATTGCGTGCCGTTCCATAGACTATAACTATATACCGCGTACCTGTATCTAGACTTGCCACACGTTGACAGACATTTATGTCGTTTGTTTTTACACCGACGACTATGCTTTATGGACCCTGAAGCTTTGATGGCACGTATAAAAACCCGGTAAAGTGCCAGTTCTTTTGCGCTACTTCGCTATCTGTGAATACCGTATATTATCATGAGATGTTTGAATATGTTTTATTTCAACATGTACTTGAATATTTTGTACTGTCCTTGCTTTTTTTAAAAACAAAATCCGTATTAAAACTTTATGGCTGCATGAGTGGATAATTTCCAAATCTCACTCAAAAGTCTAGATATTTTAATTTATTTAAAAGGTAGCCCAGAGTTTTACTTTGATAACGGCGGATTTGCTGTACTGTGTATACGACCTGTTTAGCTATCCCTAAAGATTTATAGGTAGATTCCGGGAAAGAAAACATGGCGTCGTGAAAGAAGCTTAGTCAACCATCGTCGAGGCTAGTTTGTTTATTTGTAAATTCTTGTCTTCACTTCAATCCATTATGCTGTGTAGTGGTCTTATCGTATTAGTTATTTATTAATAATAATTATTTTTATTTTTTTATAATAAATAATTTGGATTCTAATGTTAGCTGGAGATAATTCCTCCTATTAAATATCCAAGGATAGTCACGGCCAAACGTTACTAAAATTTAAATATACAGGGCGTAATTCACAACTCAAGCATATAATGTAAAGCGATCCTATCAGTACACAAGTTTAAACTTGCGTGACAACCCTGTCTCGACTTCTATTCATAATTGCCATGTCACAGATGCGAAATTAATTCCGCACGATAAATTGCCTGATGTTCAACCCTGGAATAAATTTTAGGATAATTTCGCATCATATAAATGTCAGCGGGAAAATTAGAAACGGTTTATTGGTAAAGTTTGCGGCAAAATATTGTTGCGTTGGTCGTGAGTTTATTTTTAACATGTACTTTTGCACGTAATAAATCATACAACGCCGTGTAAAGAATTGGAAACAAATATTAACCACTCAAACTGATACACTCAAATATGTAGTGACTTTTAAATTAAATACACCCAACATAGCATACACAGACTTGTTTGTCACAAGTGTTTGTCCTAGAATCTAGAATTATTGCATTTTACGATATGCTAATGAAACGAATATTTGCGAAAACTCTTGAATAATTTTCAGGAGCACATGAACGTGTTGAAGGATGAAGCTCCTCAAGTGGACCCTGGAAAACTAGAGCAGTTGATGTCCGCAGCTTACGCCCTCATCAGCCCAGAGTTACAGCAAGTCAGCTTGCCTGACTTCCCTGTTGATAGCTTGCAAGCGGCTGCACTTATTTTGGTAAGATTATAAGTATTTATTTATATAAGGTAAAGTGGTATATTGAGGATAATATTCAGGGGCATGTTTCACACTAAGCAAAGCTTGTAAACCAGAAAATTTGTGTTTATTATACAGTAGTGTATGTATTTTTATAAAGATACATTCATGCGCACAAATGTGTGTCTTGAATGGAAATAGATTTGTGGCGTGGTAATCAGGGTTTCTAAACTCCATGTCAACTGGCCCGTTAAAGATAAGTAATGGGCAGAAGAGATCTTACAAAATATCAATAGACCCAGTTACTGAGACTGAACATTTTGGTTCCTTCTACACACTGCCCCGTACTATTTTCCGGTCTGCGGCGACGAAGCAAAATCTCTATGTTTTCAGAGCCATGCGTAGTTTTATACAATCTGTGATACTTACAGACAGACGCTCCGATATGCGGGAATAATATGGGTCCTCGTGAATCGTTAAGGGAATTATTTAAAGATATAAACGTTATGACTTTACCTTCACTTTACATTTATGAAAATATAATGTTCATACGTAAAAATATAGAAATGTTTAAATCAAAAATGGAGATACATAATATCAATACAAGACAAAAAGGTAAATTAGTAGTTCCGTATTTTAGATTAGCTAAAGTTAAAAAGTCATTTCTTGGATGTAGTGTTCGCTTTTATAATAAAATACCTATCTCAGTTACCAAGATGACTGATTTTAAATTCAAATCATACATAAAGAAAGTTTTAAAAGAAAAAGCCTATTACAAGGTAGCTCATTACATTGAGGATAAAGATGTCTGGAAGTAGCTGCACTCTGCACAAGTGCATCTTGTACATACTTTTATACAAAAGCCAGTAGGTACTTGCTTAGTATTAGAGATACTAATTTTTAGTAAAAATTTGAACTTGTTAAGGTTATTATTTTTTATTTATCTTTCTTGTTATTTATTTTTTTCATTTTTGTATTTATGCGTATTATATTTCTTTAATAATTGTAAAACATTTAATGGAAAAAAAGCCAACATTGTCAGATTGTCCAAAAAAAAAAAACAAAAATCGAAATATATGAAAAATGTAACCTTGCTGAGTTTCTTGCCGGTTCTTCTCAGATGAAGGCAACTTCCGAATCGGTGGTAACTTCAGTAGTTTCGACGTTCATAAGTGCCCTCTTAGGGCCTAAACTGAATAAATGGCTTTGACTTTGACTTTGTGTGATAGAGCTTTTTAGTTGACGATCATCTTAACTGGCTGGTTAGCGTGGTTGGTAAAATCTATCAGGGTTCGATTCTCGCCCGGCATAGACATTTGTGTGCATAAACGTGTCTGTACTCCTGAGTCTGGGAGTAATTATCTATATTAGTATGTATTAAAAAATATATAATTATCAGTTATCTGGTTTCCATAGTACAAGCTCTTCTTAGTTTGGGATCAGATGGCCGTGTGTGAAGATTGTCCCAGGATATTTATTTATTTATCTAGTTTTAACCTGAATCTTTTTTGTCTAGAAATAACTTTACAAAGGTAAAAATAAGTCACGCATGTCGTGTCCTTGAAATATCCCCGATGCTGTCCTGCGCTAGTTCTGTGGGTAGTCACACGCGATACCATCATCAGCTGTGAACTTGCTGCCAAGGTCGTGGTGGGAATTATACAAAACGCGTACCTTACGTGATAGATAGGCGCAAGTTCTCGGTCGTTTTATTATCACTATATCGGGACTGTAATAACTGATGCGCCGATGGGGGCCCAACCCAACCATAGTGGTCTTAATATGCAAATTTTAGAAACATCAGGAATGGCTGTCGATGATTTTAGTAGACTATATTGCATTTATTTAATATCATGACAATAGGGATGTTGTAAAATGGAACACTTAAAATAACTATGCAAAATTTCAGTTTGATATCACTGATATTCTACGATTAAAATTACCATGACAGACAGACGGACAAACGAACATGACGAAACTATTAGGGTTCTGTTTTTGGCATTCTTCTATGGAACTCTAAAAACAATGAAATAACAAAATAAATGAAAGTATTGGGATATTTTTTTCTTGACTTATACCCCTTATATTTCAGGAACGTAACCCATTCATACCAATACATAAACTAATATACCTACTGTATCCTTACAACACATTCCTTACGAGAGACCATGTGAAAAATGTCGAAGCTGTCCTAAGCAATCTCAAAATAGATATTAAAACGAAATGGAACATTGCACTTGGCGGCGTCCAATTCAATGGAAACCAGGCGTTAGTTAGTATGGAAGTAAATGGTCATAAGTCACAATTTAGCGTGCCATGTGGTACAAGCAAGAGAGGGATGGAGGATAAGGGAATTGTCAAAACGGAGTTCCAGAGTGAATTGTTGAATGAACTGCTTTTGAGTCATAGTGTTGGTGATTTTTGTATTGTTGGTAAGTGATACGTAAATGGTATTTAATGTTTTTTTTACTATGTTTAGGCTTGTGTTTGACCATAATCTCACTATGGTAAGAGCTTTGATTTATTTATATGTCTAGATAGACAGTCGAAACTGTGAACGCGTCGAAAAAATAGCGTCCAACTGTTGGTCCTTAAATCACGCACGCTAGTACAAACAGTATCAAAGCGCAAGCGTAAGACGTAAATTTCACGCACACCTGCATAAATATGTTGGCCTGTTTGCTTTAGTTTTGTAGTAGCGCGAATATCCATCTAGACATAAATAATCAAAGGGTAAGTGATGTAGTGGTCTAAGGTGGTAAGCTTATAAAGCCTAGAAGGAACAAGCTCACACAAGCGTAGATAAATGCAATGGGAATTGGTTGCCATGCGCAGCTATCGGAACATTCCAACGATTGAACATATGAAAATAACAATAAATGTGTAAAGCTCGTTTTTTTAGTTCTATGTTAAATTATTGTACGAGTGCACTTAAAATTTATTAGTTTTACACTCTCACATAATATTCTTTTTCAAAAATGTTATTGAAGCAGATTAAAAAATCAACAATTATGTAGACCTGGTTGTTTGTTTGTTTATAACGTATGCGCTCACATACCATTTATCAGATTTACGACGGTTTCTGACAAAAAAAGAGGCATCGAGACAACTCGAATAAAAATTTCAAATACTTTTTTTGCAAATCGTGAATTTAGAAATCAAAAGAGCAATCACAGAAATGGAATGTTTTTGTCGTCATAATTTAAATTCTAGGTCCAAAAGGCTGCGGCAAGAGCCTCCTAGTTGCGCAACTTTCATCCTTACTAGGCTATACAATAGAGCCCATAGTCCTTTACCAGGACATGACAGCGAGAGACTTGGTACAGCAACGTACGACATTAGACAATGGTGATACTGTATGGAGGAATTCTGCGCTTGTTGATGCTGCTTTGAAGGGTCACTTGGCTGTTTTGGATGGACTGCATCGAATACATGCTAGTACGCTTGCTGTTTTACATCGGTGAGTGTAAAGGTTTACTATTTGAAATGTTTTTTCAGCTTAAAATCAAAGTTCCACGAAAGCAGAATTAATATTTTAAACTTGCTTCGAACTTTGCCTGTTCAGATCATGTTATATTTTTGTTGTTTCTCTAATCCATGCGGTGTCGGTGTCACTCGTGTTCCCAAGAAAATGCTTTTTTGGGATAAAAAGTAAATAATAAATAAATAAATATTCTGGGACATTCCTCACACACGGCCGTCTGACCCCAAACTAAGCAGAGCTTGTGCTATGGAAGCCAGATAACTGATATACTACATATACAACTTTTCTTTTGTAAATACATACATATATAGATAATTACACCCAGACTCAAGACAAACAGACATGTTCTACACACAAATGTCTGTCTTGAGTGGGAATTGATAGGGTATCTTACCAACCATGCCAACCGGCTCGTCTCCTATATCCTATATTAGTATCCTATATATGTCATTCCACGGTACCATTTATCTATGTGCCAATTGTCATCCAAATTAGTTCAGCCATTATTTTTAGTAAGATAAGAAGTAAGATGTTGAATCGTCTACTTATTGGCAATTCACCTTCTATTACAAATATCCTGACGAGGCCAGCGGTCTGTCAGCTTGTCAACCTTTTGACATATTTCAGGCTAGTTCACGACAGAGAGCTGCAGCTCCACGATGGCACAAGGTTACTCCGACACGACAGATACGAAGAACTCTTAGCATCAGGTCTTACTGAACAACAACTTGAACAGAGCGGTGTTAAGAGTATACACCCAGCGTTTAGGTAAGCCGGATAAAAATGAAATGGATTCAAACTATTTTATTGTTTGTTTTTTGCTTTTGATTTAAAATCAAAAGTAAATATTATATAATTTCTAGTCTGACTAACTCTTTTCTTGAGATTGAATCTAAGCAAGCGGTGTAATTAACTAGTTTGCTAAATGATAATTAAATCTAGCTTACCTCTTAATTTGTTAACTCATTATTTCGCTGTCTTCATTAATCCCTGCCTCTTCCCTGCTGCTGCCCAGAATGCGAAAACTAATTTCGTGTGAAAAATAAAATTTTGATGGCACCTCAAAAAATAATGATTTTAGTTATAAAGTTGATTTAAAAAAAAATATTAAACTATTATACAATTTATATGATGTGTGCCAATTAGACAATCAATCTCGCTCTACTCTGACCAAGGGCTAGGACCGGCGGTGGATATATTTATTTTGAAAAATAATTTCTATGTTCAGAATTGTGGCACTAGCCGAGCCTCCAGTCATCGGCCGCGGTCAACAATGGCTCTCACCTGAAATACTCAGCTTATTCATTTTCCACGAGATGAGGAACTTGAGCAAGAGTGAGGAAATGTTCATTATCAGTAGTTTGGTGAGTAATATTAAACAAATAATATTTTCCATAACGGTTCTGGTATCTACCAATGCTTTGCTTCATCATCATCTCAGCCACAAGACGTCCTCTGCTAGACATAGGCCTCCTCTTAGGATCTCCAATAGGATCGGTCTTGGGCGGCTTAAATATTAAGATATTCATTTGATGTTTCATTAAATTATTTTAACGCAAGGTCGCTCTAAAACATGAATGATTTCGTTAAGGGCCATTGGGCATTTTCATCTATCAACGTGAAAATTAATTTTGTTAATTAATTATCTTTCAGTACGGTGAAATATCTCAGCCTTTACACTCAATAATTAACCTTGCGGAAGAACTAAGAAAATCGGATGACAGCACGCTAAAGAACCTATCCTCTTCACTATCCACCCGACAACTCTTACGAATCGCGAGCAGAATGTCCAAATACCCAACAGATCTAGCTTACGAAACCGTTCAGAGGACCTTCTTAGCAAAATTCCTACCTAATTTAGCGAGACGAGCGCTAGATGGCGCAAGTCAGAAATTAGGAATCGATCCCCCAAGACGTTTTGGCATTTTTGGAAGCAACCCTAACGAAGAAAAAGTTAACTGTTCTGTTAAAAATGATATCCTAACTATAGGCAAAACAAGTACACCAATCTTCAAAACTGAAGCTTTAACAAAAGTACCTGATATTCTATTCTATGACGTTCCTCAGCATATGAGATTACTTGAGTGGTTGCTCCAAGATTTCCTTCTTGGCAACCATTTACTCCTAGTTGGTAACCAAGGCGTAGGTAAGAATAAGATAGCTGATAGGCTGTTGCAACTTTTAAACAGACCTAGAGAGTACATCCAGTTACACAGAGACACAACTGTACAATCTCTGACAGTGCAACCAACTGTAAAAGATGGTATCGTCGTATATGAAGATTCTCCACTAGTTAAGGCTGTTAAATTCGGTCATGTTTTAGTAGTCGATGAAGCAGATAAAGCGCCTACACATGTTACATGTATATTGAAAACGTTGGTTGAAAATGGTGAAATGATTTTGAGTGATGGTAGAAGAATAGTGCCAAAGCATATGCTTGAGAGTTCTGGAGGGGATGTGGCGAGCTTCATACCTGTACATGATGACTTTAAGATGATCGTGTTGGCGAATAGACCTGGGTTCCCGTTTTTGGGCAATGATTTTTTCGCTTCATTAGGTACGGTTTGATTTTATTTTGCACACATTTTTGATGTAATAATGTTATGAATTATATATAATATGTTTAGTACTGTTTTATTTCTATGTGTATTGTCATATTAACTTTCTTGATCATCTTCCTCAGGCGACCTTTTTTCCTGCCACGCGGTCGACAATCCTTCTATCGACTCAGAGTTGGAACTCCTCCGTTCATATGGACCTGATGTGCCTCAAGAAGTGATGAAAAAGTTGGTGCAAGCGTTCGCCATACTACGGGACAAGGCCGACCAAGGGCAGCTGACGTATCCGTACTCTACCAGAGAGCTGGTCAATATTGTAAAGCATTTGCAGGTAGTTTATGCCGTGATGTGCATTTTGATTAATTTTTTAAACGTCTTAAATATTAAATTAAATAAGTAGGTATAACAAATTCAAACAATTATTGTAAAAAAAAAAAAAACAAGATTGTATTTGCGCGACAATATAGATGTTGTAAGATAACAAATAACAATAATATAATAATATAACATAATCTAAAAAGAGTACGGACCACGAGTCTGTAGAATGTAGATTACTTTAAATAAATAAAAAAAATATATTAAATTAAGTTATTTAGAAAATAATATGTTCCTATTACATTAAATTTGAGGTCTATTACGTACCGTTAAAGTTAAGACTGGCTGAAAATTGGTACTGAAAGCTTTGCCTCTTTGAGTATAATTATCTGGGGATAAAAATATTTGATTATTATAAATAACTAGCTTTTCCGCGCGGTTTCACCCGCGTTTCCGGGATAAAATATAGCCTATGTTACTCGGTTAAGATGTAGCTTTCTAACGGTGGAAGAATTTTTAAAATCGGTCCAGTACTTTTTGAGCCAATTTGTTACAAACATATTTACATACAAATCTTTCCTCTTTATAATATTAGTATAGATGAAGTCACTGATAAACCTTCAAATGTCTTGATTTTAGTAGTCTATAAGGCTTAAAATTACGTTAAACACTACGTTATTTCCTAGAAATACCCAGAAGAAGACCTAGCGACAGCGATTGGCAACGTATTCGACTTCGACCGCTACAGCAAGGACATGGCGGACACTCTACTAGAAGTGCTACATTCCAGTGGGCTGCCAACAGAGGGCGTGCTCGAAGGCCGCTCTAAAGATGCTCTGAAAAAGTTGCAGATGACTATTGATAGGGCTAGTGGGTTAGTGTCATATTTGGCTATGTTATTGTTGAAGATACTAGTATTATAGTACAAAATTCATGTAACTCATAAATGTACCATCGACAAACTTCAAGCATGATCAATTTTTTTACCTTTTCGCTTGCAAGCAGTCATCATAGCTCGCCCCGCCATTGTCAATACAAAATTGTGTAATTTCATTTGTTTTGACTAGTTTTATGATAAGCGCATTGTCCAGTTGTATTGTCGACAACCAAGTAGTCGCTGGTTGCTGCACACAAAAAGTAGCCTTATGGTGATCATGCTTGAACTTTGTCGATTGTACCTGTGCATGCTGTATCGTTTGTGCCATACAATCTCCTAAAAATTAAGGGGATTAAGGCCAAGAAGACGGCTTGTGGCGATTATTGAATTGATTATGCCTTTGAATGTGACTTTTTGGACATACCAACGTATTTTCTCATGATGTTTTCCGCCACCTAAAATCCGTGAATCCGTAGGTTTACTCTGTAAAAATACTGAGCTGCTGTTTATATTATTATCTAAACCTAACTATGAATAGATTTCGTAACTTAACAAGGAGTAACTATGGTGCAAGCCGCATTTTCTCACATCATTATATTTTAGGGAGTTTAGTTTCTTTAATTCTGAAGTCGTGAAAATAAATTCATGTTCGAACGAAATGTAGGAAAACATTTTTTTTTCGCGTATTCATTTTTCCCATAGTAAAAGTGGTTCACACGCAATCTCGAAATATTTACCCAGTATATTTGTTATTAAACTATTGCATTGATTGTAATTATTTCTGTATCCAGTAAAGATGTATCTTCACCTAAACACGGCAAGGAGGACCCGAAGAACGAGCCGCACGTGGGCGGCAACACGTGGGCGGGCGGCACCGGGGGGCGCGACACTGCCGGCCTGGGGGGCAAGGGAGGGCCCTACCGGCTCGACAAGGGACACGACGTGCACCAGGTGAGGCCTTGATGTGGCCACTTTACTTCGGAAAAAAGTGTTTAAAAATACAGGGAACTTTTAAAAAAGAAATAAAGTTATAGACTAGATAAGTCTCCCCGCAATGCTTTTTTTTACGGTACTGTATTTTTTTAATATTATATGGGCTTGCGTTTGGCCCGTCCGTAAAGTATGTGTTGTATCAGAATCAAAAAGTAATTGGTGGGAAAAGAAGATATGCTCTTTGGTGGGAAGAAAAAAACTGATTAGATAGATTGAAATATTTTATTACATGCACTTTATTCTCTAACTAGCTTTCGCCCCGCGGTTTCACCCGCGTTCCCCTGGGATCTTATAATATGTTTTCCCGGGATAAAAAGTAGCCTATGTCCTTTTCCATACCATAAGCTATCAGCATACTAAATTTCATCGCAATCGGTTCAGCGGTTTAGACGTGAAAAGGTAACAAACAAACAAACTCACTTTCGCATTTATAACATTAGTTAGGACTAGTTAGGATAATATCTAAAATTACAAAGGAATTAGTTCGCATTCTGTCGTCTTGCACGTTTCTTTAAATAAATACCATTTAGCTTTCAGACGCTGAAAAGGATGATATTCCGGAACACGTGAAAAAAGCAGCGCGTGAGATGAACAGGAAGGCTTTTGAGGAGCGACTCAAAGAGATCAAGATGAGCGAGTACGACGCTAAGTTATATGGACAGTTCCTAAGAGCTGTGCAGCCTCAGGTACTAATTTTTTTATCTTATTAATTGTAGGGTAAGTTGTTTCTGGTCAGTATGGGGAAATTCTAAATTGTAGGACTGTAAGGACAATAAATAATAAATAAATAAATATTCTGGGACATTATTCCTCACACACGGCCATCTGACCCCAAACTAAGCAGAGCTTGTACTATGGAAGCCAGATAACTGATATACTACTTTTATTTTGTAAATACACATATATATAGATAATTATACCCAGACTCAGGACAAACAGACATATTCATGCACACAAATGTTTGTCCCGAGTGGGAATCGAACCCATAACCTGTGGCGTGATAGATAGGGTATCTTAACAATCACGCTAACCGGCCGTCAACTATAGAGTACCAACAGGTGTATAATTTAGACAACTTCCACCAATGTGACGTAAAATTACATAAAACTGTTTATGCGACCTTAACCGTTTGTTGTGGATGTCTATGGAGGACATAAGGGATGGTCAGAAATATTAGAATCTATATTTATATAAAAGAAAAACCGACTGACTGACTGACATTAGTGCACAACCCAAATGATTGGGATTAGAGACCGGGGGTGGCAAAGTTTATGAGCAATAACATTATTCTAAGATGGTAAAATGAATGGAAAGGTGGATATGAACTAACATATCTCATATATTTAAAATCATCTTGTTTTAGTTTTAAGATAGTTTTGTAACTGAGTTTCTAAATGTTTGACATGTACGACAGATAGGAGCGTTACGCGGTGTACTTGCTGAGCTACAGGCGAAGAAAAAAGAGCGGCAGTGGAGTCGACATCAGACCAGCGGGGAACTGGACGATGGGAAAATTATTGAAGGTAAAATAAAACTATCGCATTAAAAATAAACAATATAGGTACATATTCCATGTATAAAACATTTACATTTTGTTTTACTTCGTTAAAATATTATTTTTATATTTTTTTAATGTATAGGCCTGTATTTGACTACAATCTTACTATGGTAAGTGACGATGTAACCAAAGGCGATAAGCGATCAAAGCCATCGTGCTATGGTTTCCTACACCAAAAGCTCATGCTCATTGTAGGGTTTGAACCCACGATCTTCGTCACTACCACTGAGCTATCATTGCCATAATTATAGTGTACTAGTCTTCCGCCCCGCGGTTTCACCCGCATACCCCTATTTTACTCCCTTAGGGGCTGAATTTCCAAAAATCCTTCCTTAGTGGATGCACAGACAGTCAGTTTACCATTTTATATTATACAGACAGAAAAATATATCACTACTAAGAGATAAATAAAACAAACAAATTTATATCAAATCCTGTAGTTTTGCGTCTGTACTCCGGCACTAGTACGACCCGCTACACACACGCAAATACCACGATACATGTTAAATAGTAGATTGTTATACAAGTAGCTAAAATGACCCATTATATACGAGGTAGTTTTACTCCCGAGCTTTAGCGAGGGAGTAAATAGAAACCGAGTTTTAATGGGTTTTAGCGCCGTGTGTTACACTATACTTTTCACTACGATTGCGAGAAAATAAAACAATCCATACAAGAATCCACTCGTTTTTCTATCCTCCATTTCATAAACTTTTCGTAAGTATTTAAATAAATGCTTTGTGACCTTGACGGCAACAGATTGAAAATTATTTCTTTTCCTTTCTCTTCTATTTGTAAATTAGGGTCTCCATTCTCACTAGATGATGACATTTTCACCATTGTAAAATTAATTATGGTCACTACCAATTCAATTATAAAGATTTCGCGCCAATGTCTTTTTTTTGTTTCTTCTGTAACCGCAACACATTGCATGCATTCTACCAAAGATCGCCGATTTTAGTTCCATTTTCAAAAATAAAATGAAGTTTTTTATGAAACAGTAATAAGTCTTTATTCATGATTATTCTACTTATGACTAAAGACTTTTTGTAGGCTCATTGTCATTTGACACACAAAAATTTAAAAAAAAATACTTTTTCCCCTAGAGGAAGAATTGCTATTTTTTCTTTGCTCTGGTACGCCACAATGACGGTCTTTTTGGGCAAGAGGAGTGAAAATATGTTTTTACAAACTTATAGTTCCCCTACAAAAGAATGCTAGTCGGTTCTATATGGTGTATGGTGTATGGTGTATGGTGTATGGTGTATGGTGTATGGTGTATGGTGTATGGTGTATGGTGTATGGTGTATGGTGTATGGTGTATGGTGTATGGTGTATGGTGTATGATGTATCGTGCAGGCCTCGCCGGGGAGCGGTCGGTGTACCGGCGGCGCGCGGACCTCGAGCCGCCGCCCGGCGCGCCCCCGGACAAGCCCAAGCGGCTGAGGCTCGTCTTGGACGTTTCTGGAAGCGTGTATAGGTATGTACATTTACCTATTTACATATCATTAGTAAAAGGGATTGACGCTTCGAGACTCATTTATAGATAGACTAGCTATTCCCCGAGGTATCATCCGCATTCCCGGGATAAAAAATAGCCTATAACCATCCTCAAGAATTGGACTATCAAATGCAAAAAGAATATTTCAAATCCGAATGGTAGTTCCGGAGATTAGCGCCTTTAAACAAACAAAAAACTCTTCTGCTTTATTATATTGGTATATAAATATAAATATAACTCTTTATTGTACACCTAGAAAAAAAAAAAAAAATTTACAGAATCAAGACTAATCATTTCTGTACAATAAGTCGTTCTCTTCCTGACAATCTTTAGATGGAATGAAGACACAACAAATTGACAGTGGTGCAATTTTGAAAAATAACGTACATAAAACTTTACTTACATAAAATATTAATGTTATGAGCTTATTAATTAAAATAAATAAAATATAGTTTCCTCTCACGACTTTATGACAGGAATAAATAAAGAATACTGATACTCCAGACTTATTTCATAGGTTGCCGATAATTCTTGACAGCTTATGTCTATATATTCCACTTCTTTTCTTTGATAAAGACTTGATATCTATGAGATATACTCGGGAATTCACAAATTAAAATTTATTCTCAGGTTCAACTCATACGACGGCCGTCTAGAACGTTCCATGGAAGCCGTAGTCCTCCTTACAGAAGCGTTGAAAGGTTACGAAGCTCGCATCAGATACGATATGTACGCGCACTCCGGAGAAGACCATGCGCTTGAGTTAGTTAGGGTCGACAGGCCTCCCGAAAACGAGAAGCAACGATTACAGGTATGTGTCGTTCTCATTCTAAGACAAAAACCATCGACTGGATAATACGTAGTACTATTATTTATTGTTAAATAAAGACAAAATCCCAAGAAAACATAAGATCCCTCGGGAACGCGGGTGAAACCGCGGGGCGGAAGCTAGTACCTAATAATAGGGTATTTGCCTATATTGAAAATATATTATCCAACACTAACCAATGTATAAAACATGAGGGAAACAAAAGGGGAAACCACGATTATTATTAAATTTATCCTTATTATGATTTTTAATGACCAATCTAACCATAAAGAGTAAGCTATATAATTATGGCGTCACATGTTTGTATTTCATACAAAACTCCATATAAACCTATCGTTTTGACATTTCATGAAAAAGTTGCTGATTTGAATGTCAGTCAAATACCCTATTGTATTTCTTTGGTTAATTTAATATGTTGTGACAGATAATCCGCACGATGCACGCGCACTCCCAGTTCTGCTGGTCGGGCGACAACACGCTGCCGGCCGCCACGCACGCCATCGCCTCGCTAGCGACTGAAGACGCCGATGAAGCTATACTACTTATATTATCTGATGCCAATCTAAAAAGGTTAGTTATTTAAATAATTTCTGTCATAAAAACATCTAGAAGAATCCACAAAATATGTCTTACAGGATAAATGCGAAACTGTGTTTGTTGGTTTATTCTGCTTTCACGCAGCAACGGGACGTAATTTTTTGCACAGAGATAGTTTATGGGCCGGATAGTGACAAAGGCTACTTTATATCCTGGGAACGCCGGCGAAACCCACTGGGATAGCTAGTAACAATTTTTTTTTTATTCAACATTGTCGGCAAACAAGCATACGGCTCGCCTGATGGTAAGCGGTTACCGTAGCCTATGAACGCTTGCAACACCAAGGGTATCACTTGCGCGTTGCCGACCCTTCCCGCCTCCCCGATGAGCTCTGGCGACCTTACTCAAACGCAGGAACACAACTATAAGTTATTTGGCTGCGGTATTCTGTAAGGTGGAGGTACGATCACGTACAGTCGAGCTGCTCTTTGAGCGACTTATCGCTATGCTCTAAATCTGAGAATATTCTTTACACTAAACTCGGAAAAGCAGACATACTCGTAATCATGCTCATAATGTTTGTAGGTGGAAATTGACAGAAAGGGATAGGTATAGAGGAATATCCGTTGCACCGTATTAACTCGTTGTTTGGTCCCCATGAAATTATCGACCTTAAACCCACTACAGATTAGGAAGAAATTGGCTCGTAGTTCACCTGCCGTAACTCCCTAGAAGTACTTGACGGTCTTGATTTTTTGACTGACTAAAATTATCTGCACCCCATTACATTATAACTGGCTGACGAATAGTGTTTCTTCCAGGATTAAGTCTCCTTGATTAAAAATCTTTGTGATTTTCATAATTAATGTATTTTTTTAGATACGGTATCCAACCTGAAGAACTGGGTACGATAATGACATCGGACCACAGAGTACAAGCGCATGTGATATTTATCGGCAGCTTGGGCGACGAGGCTAATTCGTAAGTATACGACATGCTAAAGTAAAGAAGTTACAGTTTTCATAAAATTACTAAATATACATAAAACCTTTTATGTCAATGTAAATTCAACCCTAGCAGACTTACTACAAAAATTAATTGAAATTTGTCCCAATGCTTGTTGCAGTAATTTTTGGTTCCCCCCATCTCTATCTTTTGTCTATTAAAATGATTTTATCTCGCTCTTTCTCTTTCTTCCTTCACAACTAACTTGTAACTTACATTATTCTACGTGTATTGTTATCTCTTTCTAACACATTGTTATTTTGCAGCCTGCTACGCCGCTTACCAGTGGGTCACGCGCACGTCTGTATGGACGTAGCGACTCTCCCACACATAATGCAGCAGATATTTGCCTCATCACTGTTACAGACCGCGTGATGATGATGATGAAGACGAACGAATAAGTACATTCCTAGTAAATTTTCAAATAAAGGTGTCCCTGGGTATCAAAATCAAATCGAACAGTTGCAAGTAGTTCCCCCCCCCCCCCCCCCCCCCCGAGTTGCATGCTGTTCGATTTTTAAGGTTCAAAACTTATGATCAATTTTGTATGTCTTTATTTGGCATTCAAGCGATTTTCGCGAAAAAACATACAGTGAAATTTCAAAAATGGAACAGTCTAGATGGGAAAAAAATTACGATTTGATCCATATTTCTAGGGACGCCTGTAGATAGTCAATAAATAAGATTCAATGTTACCAAAAAGTGTTACTTTTTGAAGTTATTTTTATAGGGTTTGTTTTGTCTAAGTTATATATCTATACTTATATAATAAAACTGAAGAGTTTTGTTTGTTTCTTTGAAAGCGGTAATCTCTGGAACTACAGTCAGATTTAAAAAATATTTATGAATTTGATAGCCCAATTCTTGAGGAAGGTTATAGGCTTTTTATCCTGGGAATGCGAGTGAAACCGCTGGGAACAGCTAGTCTTAATAAAACTGACATATATTTCTGTGTAATATTTTATGTTCGATGATCGTACTTTATTTATTCGTATGAAATTCATTAAATGAGTAATATATTAATATAGTATGTATATTTGACTATCTATTATTATCTAAGCATAAATTGTATATATTTTTTATACTTAATTGTTTTGTTAAATAAAAATATTTTCATAGAATGATGTGTTTTAAATGACTTATTTACATATAAGCTTATTGATTCTTCACCAGTCTTTATGATTGTCATCCAACGCTGCTCAAACTTTTTCGGCGTGCTTTAATCATCCTCTAACTAATAATTGTACCTCAATGGGATATTTTCCGAGCCTGCCTAATTTATTGTAAGGTGGTCTCTTGAACTAGTTCATGTCCAACAAACGCTCGTCTGGTCCAGTAATTGTTGTTGTTTCTTTGTGGCCTCTTGCATCACTAGTGCAATGAAAACTAAAAACAGTATATAAACATTGTCAGCCTACCTGGGTACCACCGTGTGTGGTGTGTTCCGACACTGCACTTAGCGTAGCGCAGTTCCTTGGGCCCAATCATCGGATACAGTGGCGGATCCAGGCTTTTGTTTGATTTTGGCTAGATACAGTTGAGTGTTGGGTAGTAGAGTATTTGTCAAAGGTGGACTCAGATGCTTTTGGGGGGGACTTGAGCCCCTTAGCCTCCCCCCTGGTTCCGCTACTGATCACATATGATGACATTATGTACAAACACTTATTCATAGTAGGTATAACACTCAAATAGTACCTATCTCATATATAAAGTAAATTTACCTCTAAACTTTATAGATCGAGTTTTATGAAACTGATGCTGTATATTAAACGTAAAATTATTACTTCCCATTCGAACTAAATATTTACAGGAATATCGGATAAAATCTTCGAGATAACTTAGTAGGGTAAACAAACAACAATTAATGAGTTCCGAGATTGTAACGTTTCAATTTCTAATACGTTGCGTAGCTACGTGTTCGGAAACGTTATCGCGGTGTAATTGAGACTTGTTTACGGTTTACATTAAAATTTATTTTGAACGAGATTCAATTTCCGATTGTTTCCGAAAGTTTAACGTTATGTTTATGTCTACTGTCTGTTTGTTATGTTTTACGGAAACTACCGAACCGACCGTGATGTAAAAAAAATCATTCAGTGTTGGATAGCCCATTTATCGAGGAAGGCTATAGGCTGAATATTCAATTTTATATCCCGGGAAAACACAAGATCCCTCGGGAACGCGGGTGAAACCGCGGGGCGGAAGCTAGTATTATTATATTTTGCCGAACAAAAATGGTGGGATATAGGTACTCATGGTTAATATCTAGTTTAACGCTCAGGAATCAATATTAATGTTATTATGACTAAATGAAAAAAATAAAATAAAAAATAATCCACATTAATTCTAATCCAGTTATGTTATAGATTCCAGGTTGGTAATAAATAGTATCGGGGACATGGGGTCACCTTGAACGCACTCAGTACACCCCTTTCAATACAAAAACTTAAACAATGTTTTCCAATTTTACTCTACTTGTACTGTTGCTATAGGTATATACTTTTCTACCCCTCTTTCTAATCTTCTATTTAAATAAACTTAAATAAAGTAACTAAACAAAAGATCAGCTTCAAACATATTTACAAAACGAAAGTAAATAGGCATCTTACGAGACACTTTGTTTTATAACGCAACGACACGCACAAAACGGTTTAGTACTCCTTTAAACTGTGAACACGTTCAAAATATATCCCTAAGGTTTTTAAGGGAAGTGGTGAGTGCGCAAACCATCCCTCCAAAGTGCCATCCCACCGAGCTATCATCCTGTCTAGTACCCGAAAGGCAAGTCTTTATAATAAAAGTGGGTAGAGTTGCCCCAAATGAAAACTGAGAGGACTTGTGTTTTGAAGGATTAAAAAAGTTTTTATTAAACTATTTTGTACTTTAAAGTTTACTGAATAAGTATATATAATACTTAGTACCTTTAGGCTATGTTAAAGTATTGATCTATTTGTTTTGTTGTACTTGCTGACTTTTCTATGGCGATATACTTACCACCTGGAAGACACCGAGATTATTTGTGTAAGGAAAATGTTAAAAAATATTCATACTTACGGAAATTAAGAGGCTTGTGTTTGGCCACAATCTCACTATGGTAAGTGATGTTGTGGCCGAAGGTGTTAACCACGCAAATCCTAGAAGGAACTGGCTCTCAAGTGCAGCTGCCGGAACATACCGGTAGTTTTTTGGCGACAGATTTTCACATGAATGTGGTAGCCAGCCAGGCGGGTACTACAAAGTACCCTATCACGCACATATACCTATAGATACCTTAACATACCTTGGAATAATTATTTCAAGAAAACAAGAAACCAAACATGGCTAAGTCCGCGGTGCAGAAACTAGTTGTAAGTAAATAAGTTAATCCTACAAACTCATGTATAGGTAGTTGGTATACACTAAATAAAGTACGTTTGTATGTTACTTGTAAGCTATGTTAATAGATTAGATTTACTTAGTACCTGCGTGAGTAAGTAAACAAACTAAGAAGAAAGTAATCGAATTAATAATGTAGACAGGTGCAAATTGCGTAAGTAATTACTTAGTTTGTAGCTTAACAAGAAAAGATCATCTTCAATTTCATGTTTCCCCCTGACCCTAGGTTAACTTTGTTCTATATAAAGATGTTGGTAAGTAGACCGTGATGCTAACTAAGCTTATTTTGTTACCTATCTAAATATTTTAGTAACTAAGTATACTTACTAATACCAAACATGAATTTTATTAAACTTAATCCATATTACAACTGGGTTTTGGCAGAGGAAACCTAAATTGCATACCCGAGCTAGAAAACGAGCGAAAAAGTTAATAATACCGACATAGGTAAGTTGTGCAGGAATTAATACTATAAAGTTTCTGATTTTATAGAGGACAAGAACGCATTTGAATGAATTGCTCGCTACACGGGCTATTTTATTAAAAGTATAATTTTTGTTTTATATAAACCTATAAGATAAAAAAAAATACGTGTGGCACTCGGGGACTGCCACGGTAAAGCTATTGCATAGCATTTTTTATCAGCTTATGCAATTATAATTATTTGTTTATTTTTTATTTATGCAGTATTTTTATTTCTATGATATTAATTCAAGTTTTTCTTTATTAATAGATACCTCTATTACATAGTGAGCAGTACGGTTTTACGAAAGGTCGTTCTACAATTGACGCTGGGGTAACACTTTTAAAAAATATCTTTAATGCTTGGGAGAGGTCGCAGAATGCCATTGGTGTGTTCTGTGACCTATCCAAGGCTTTCGATTGCGTTGATCATGGAACACTTTTACGTAAACTAAATTATTATGGGGTAAAAGGCGTGGCACTTGATCTTATGCAATCATACCTTGGGCAGAGACTTCAAAGTGTCGATAGGGTTAAATCATCTGGTTCTCCTGTGCGTATGGGTGTACCGCAGGGCTCTATTCTGGGTCCTTTTTTATTCTTAATATATATTAATGACCTTCCGTTTTATGTTAAAAATACCTGTGGAATTGTACTGTTTGCTGATGATACCTCACTGATTTTTGGTGTTGATAGACTGAAATCCAATTATGACGATGTAAACGGTGCATTAACAAAGGCATTAAATTGGTTTACAGTGAATAATTTAGTTTTAAATGCAAAGAAAACTAAATGCATTAAATTTGCATTACCAAATGTAAAAAAAGTAGACTGTAATTTAATGTTAAATAATGAAGCCCTCAATCTTGTTGAGTCAACAGTATTCCTAGGGATTACTTTGGACTCAAAATTACAATGGGGCTCCCAAATTTCATCTGTTGCGGCGAAGCTCAGTTCGGCAGCTTATGCAGTTAGGAAAATTAGACAACTTACAGATGTAGATACAGCTAGATTAGTTTATTTTAGCTATTTTCATAGTGTCATGTCCTATGGCATTTTACTTTGGGGTTAAGCTGCTGATATAGAAACCATTTTTATTTTACAAAAGAGGGCAGTGCGAGCTATTTATAATTTGGGCTCTCGAACTTCCCTCAGAGATAAGTTTAAGGAAATCGGCATACTCACAGTTGCATCTCAATATATTTATGCAAACATATTATTTGTCCATCAAAATATTAGTGGTTTTTTGAAAAAATGTGAAGTACACTCGATCAATACTAGGAATAAGCACAAACTTGTGACCTCTGCTTATAGACTACAAAAAGTGCAAGGTTCATTTCTAGGACTAGGTGCACGCTTCTATAACAAAATCCCTACTTCAATTTTAAATTTGCCTTCACAAAGATTTAAGGACCGTATTAAAGCTGTTTTAATTGAAAAATCTTACTATACTGTGAATGATTATTTAAAAGACGATAATGCTTGGTAGATTTGTTACTTTTGTGTATGTATATAAATTTTTGTGTAATATATTATCATAATTTTTTTTTAATATTGTTATTATGATACACTTACTTTTTTTGCCCTATAAACATGTGAATGGTAACAGTGATAACATATTGTGTGTTCTTATTCATATTCCGTGAAATTGTTTTTCTTTTTAGCAAGCTTAAGGTAGTCATGCTCACTTTGAGGCCTTTGCTTGCGGCGGCGTCGTGTGGCGGGTCGCTCACTTCCCTACATTATGTGCTAGGAGGGCGATGGCTGCCACATGCGTCATACTTGTGAACAGGTGCTGCTTGTGGGGGCTGGTCTGCTTAAATTTGCTATCTATTTATTAACTATGTCACTCATCATTTTGTTTCTTTTCTTTTTTGTTATAACACACATATATTGTCAGTGAGACTAGATAAATAATTTAATGTAATAAATCTGAGTTGGTTTTGAAAAGAGTAATTGCTGAGTTTCTTGCCGGCTCTTCTCAGTAAAAGCAACCTTCCGAACCGAGCGTTAGAGTCAGACTATTCATAAGTGCTTGTGAAGGCCTATTTGAATAAAAAATATTTTCATTTCATTTCATTTTCATTTCATTTCATTTCATTAGGTTTTATTTTCGTTACGGATTTTCTTGATTCGGTGGCCGCGCTTAAAGCCCGCGATAAAAGCTATACAATAGCTTAAAAGAAAGAAATGAATGACTTAATATACTCATAATTTAATAAAGATGCTTTGAGTTTGAGATATAGAATTCAAAGATACTTGCCTTATTTCATAGAACGAGCTCACAGTTGTTGGAAACACCAGATATTGGGGTAATGAAAACGTTAAATTATAGAATGTTCAAGAAGCGTCTCAAGCAACAGAATTAAAATCTTTGCCTAATTGGATTACATCTAAAGCCCTGTATTTATTCCTTGATCCGGCGCAATCTACATAAAGCCTACTACAAAGTTCTTCGATAGTATGACCATATGTTTTACTGTTTTTGAGAAACTCTTTAAATGAGAGTTAACCTTATTTAAGATAAACAATATTTTCAAGTGGATAAAACGTCCGTACTTAAGTGAGGTAGAGCATAGCGATATGTCGCTCAAAGAGCAGCTCGACTGGGGAAGTACCTCCACCTTACAGAATACCGCAGCCAAATAACTTATAGCTGTGTTCCTGCGCGTGAGTAAGGTCGCCAGAGCTCATCGGAGAGGGGGGAAGGGTCGGCAACGCGCGAGTGATACTCCTGGTGTTGCAAGCGTTCATAGGCTACGGTAACCGCTTACCATCAGGCGAGCCTGATGGTATGCTTGTTTGCCGACAATGTGGTATAAAAAACTTAACCATATGGTTTTAACACGGATTATCAAAATCGAGGTGGTTTCAGAATTTCAGTTTGTTACGGTGTTTACGCCGTTTTTTTATATTCCATTGGACGCTAGGGAATGAACGCATCAAGGGTTTAATGTATGTACCTACCGATTAAGTGGTAAGGAGTCGCTCCGAAGCCATCCGGGAAATCCCGAACAACTCCTTTCCAAATTCTAAACTCAAAAGTGTATTCATTCATTGTCATATATTTTCCGCACCCGCACGTCATCTCATAATATTAAAAACATAGCTTCTTGGATCTGCTCCGCATCATCGCATCGCAGGAGTGAAGGGACAAGTGGCTGCTTAAGCGGTAATAAGCCTTGCTCCCCTTTGCGTCCTTGGAGGTACTCATGATTGCGTCAATATATTTCTCGCATCCGCATCACCATACGGCTTTATTGAAATAAGACTTGTCACCCCAGTCTTTAGACATGCTACTGTAGAATTTGGTCCCTCGAAAGAATTCAATTATTCAAAGGTCAATAGATTGTACATCAAAGGGATCCGACGCATGATCCTCAGTTTACTTTATCCCTTAGCTTCGATTGAAGATTAACAGATCTATTGAATTATAGTTGTTGAATATATAATATTGGAATCCGAGTTCTTTTTTTATTATGTCTTAAGTAGTAAATAGGATAATTAATTAGCTTTAGAAAATAACGCGTCTCAAAGTTAAATATCTACTTTATCAGTACAGAGACCTAGAATAAAGAGTGAGCAAAGTAACGAAGTCTAAATCTATGCAAAATATCCGTCAGCAGTTCCCACGGGCTCGTGTTTGCAGCGACTCTTAAGTGATTGAGCCACGCTATTAGAAACGATTCCAGGAAATAAACTAGGTAGGTACTGTTTTATTTTTTTACAAGCTCCGCAATTATTGTTTTTAACAAGCTTCCGCCCCGCGGTTTCACCCGCGTTCCCGAGGGGTATTGTGTTTTCCCGAGATAAAAAGCCTATAGCCTTCCTCGATAAATGGGCTCCAATACTAAAATAATTTTTCAATTCGAACCAGTAGTTCCTGAGATAAGCGCGTTCAACGAAAAAAACAAACAAACAAACTCTTCAGCTTTAAGATTTGTTTCATGATAACTGTTCGTAAATTTTCTGATTTGAGCTAATTTGAACCTCAATTATACTTACTAAATTTAATGTAACCAAAGAGGTAGCTCAATCAAAATTATTTTTTGTTTGTTTAAATTGGCCTTCGCAGGCACTTATGAATAGTCTAACGCACGGTTCGGAAGGTTGCATTTGCTGAGAAATGCCGGCATTAAACTCAGCAATTACTCTCTTCAAAACAAACTTAGATTTATTGCATAATATTAAATATTTTAGTCTTACTGACAACAAATGCTTACCGCGGAGAAACAACACGAAGGCTATCAACATTGAAATAAGTAAATGGCAGACTCACTCAGCGGACCAGCCTCCACAAGCAGCATTTGTTCACAAGTATGACGCATGTGGCAGCCTATATTATAACTAATACCTACCTATATAGGCATTCTTCATTGTACCTAGTCACCCCACTCGATTTGAGCTATAGTAATTTTATTTTTGTGTTTATATACTTATTGTTTATTTAGGAAATTAGTTTTAATTTTTTTGGTCGAATAGTATGAAAATGCAAACTTTACCCTCCAAGGAATATTTAATTATTTTCAGGAATAAAATTTAGGTGGTAAAGGACTCAGTTGCCGTTCTTTATAATCTACTTTCAGGGTGTATAAATGTATTATTATGCTTAAATTACATGTTGTGTACAAAGTTATTTGTAAAAATTCATAGTATTCAAGAACCACATTCCCTAGTCCGGAGATTAAAATTCTCTTTCTATTGCGGAATACGTAATCTGTTTGCATTCGAGTTGATTTCTTACTTCAAGACGACGATGTCGTTGAATAGAATTGAGTTGAATACTTTCTGCTAAAATTATTTTCACCCGAATCCCCGGGTTCTAATATTTTTCCAGTATAAAATAGCAACCTAAGTTTTATTCCAGACTATATTCTATATATGTGCCAATTTTTTTAAAAGATTTTAATATTATATTCTAAATAAATGAAAGTGTTATGTATAAGAAGCCTTTTCATGGGCGAATAAAGACCGGATAGATTCATGACGGCTTAAGCTAAAAACTAAGTGGGGTACATGTACATTTATTTACCTGCGGAAGCGCGTGGGTTCTTATAGCCACAAATAAGTACATGACCGAATCGAACCCTTCGGGATTTAAAGGTCATTCACTGAATCGTAGGTGGTGAGTTATGTAATTGACGTTTGGATAATTGTGAAGAGACGATATCACTATTTTTATCACAAATACTTTTAGTAATATGTATGCTTTCAAGGGACCGAATATCAAATGGTCGGTCAGAATTTCTCTGCGTATAAAACCCACATTGAAGACATTTGAACGAACAAAGAAGAAAAATAACGCTTATAGATCGGAGTAAGTGATAGGATGGGCAAGACCATCGCTAGATGTGCCTTCTGATAATCGAAAATACCGAGAATATTTTTAAATTATATAAAGAAGTTGAATTCAATCTCTATTTTAGAATATGTAAACTCACAGAAATATGATTTTCTCAAACTATCAAATCAGTCGTTGTGGAGCGTGGTTTAAAATAAAAGATATAAATCGGTGAGATCACTTGTTTCTTACGGGCGTAGTTGCCCCAGTAAAATTAATAAATAAAAATGAATAGGCCCAAGTTTGACGTTGGGCCTAGATACCTAAAGACCCGTTACTTCACGACAAAAAATCACAAGCTTGGTATATTCGATATGTTCGATTTTAGAAACGTAGATTGCCTTTTGTTTTTACTATAAAAAGAGATGATTCTATTTTTTTTACCTATTATAGTCTTTTTTTGCTTGCGTTTAACCTCAATCTGACTATGGTAAGTGATGGTAAGCACACAAAACCTAGAAGGAACTGGCTCTCAAGTGCAGCTGCCGGAACACAGCGGTAGGTGTTTGGCGACAAATTTACACTATTTTTATGTCATCAGGTTACCAAGAAGTTAGATGGTCCGCCGCGTATTGCAATACCAGGGGGATTGCCAATATGTTGCTCACCTTTATAAAGCCTTGAAATAGAAAGGGACTGTCTATAAAGACAACAGGTAGTGAGCTTACATACTAGAGTAGCAACGATATAGCCAATAGTCAGATTATAAAAAACATATTAAAAAAAATACCTTGCTGAGTTTCTTCTAAGTTGAAGGCTGACTTCCGAACCGGTGGTAACTTTAGTAAATTCGACCTTTATAAGTGCCCTCCTAGGGCCTAAACTGAATAAATGACAATTCTCAGAAATGTTTGGCCACTTGCGAGCTCAAAAGACGTAGCTTTGAAAACCATGCTAGAAGAAACGTTCTATCGTCAAACTAATTACGTCAAAACGTGACATAGGACATTTGACGTCTAGCTGGGAACCATGGCAGATACAAAGAGGCAACGCGTCGGTGCCGTAAATAGCTATTCTAGTTGCGATAGTAACATATTAGATCATTGACAACAAGTTACAATTATTGTCTATTGATATTAGTCTTTAATTTCATAAATTTACATATAATATAATTATGAGGAATGCTTGGGTGTAGCGCTCGCTCTTGCAGAATACATATTACGTAATAAATCTAAGTTTGTTTTAAATAGACTAATTGCCGAATTTATGGCCGGTTCTTTTCAGCAAAAGCCTTCCAAGCCAAGAATATTCATCTATTTGAATTAATAAAACATTTCACTTCATTTCAAAGTCACAGTCTGACTATGTTGGTTTTATTTCCATTTTCATTTCATATTCCAAAATAGAACCTTTGTCACCGAAAATTTGAAGAACAAAGTTACACAAACACGAATACATAATATTTTGCATCCCACTCAGCTAACAGGCATTGTCAATGACAAGTTTACACAGGCTTAAAGTAATGAAACGCAAGCATTTCGTCAGATAAGAGGATTTTAGAGCCATAATTTTCCGACATCATATTATGTTTGCTCCGAGGGGCTCCGTTCCTGGTTAAATTAAAATACAAGTAAAATTATAAGCAGGCTAAGTTCAATACACAACGACTAAAATTGTTTCTTTCTACCATGTAATTTGAAGTTTTGTGTGTTTATTATCAATGTGAATCAAAAATAAGCGGGATATCGTTATCTATCGGTATAGCTATTTAGCTGAATTACTTACGGCACTTTTACAAACATAAAAGAAAAAAAGAATAAAATGTTAAAAAAAATACTAATTAAAAATAAATTAATATAGGTCCACCAAGCCCACTAGGCATACCAAACGTAAGCAAATAAACAATGTTCAAATATTTGTATCATAATTTTGCTGTACCGTAACAAGTGTAGCACGTGGCCCCTAGTCCGTAGCACGTGAAGTGTGTAGCTGACGGGGATTTGATCATCCCCCGTATCTTCTAGGCAAACTGTAACACGTGACAAGCTCGTACCGATTCACTCGTAGCACAGACTCGTAGCACGTGACACGTAGCCCGTAGCGAGCGAGTAGCAAGCATCGGCGATGTATCACGTGTCTCGGTAGGTTGCCTGTCCACCAAAGCTGTGCGAAGCTTAGAAAATATTAACCAATGAAACTGCATAAAAGTCACGTCTCCACACCACTATATTTCGGTGGACATGGCTTTAGCGGAGTAGAGATTAGTTTCATACATTTCAACTGGATAATGTATGCAAACCTGTAAAGCAGATCGAGGTAACTAAGCGAGTTTGCCGAGCGCAGTTACAGTGCGATGATGCAGGGCAAGGTTGCGAAGTGAGAAAGCGAGACTAAACAGGATATATGTCACAGTGAGTCTTTTAATTTAATTATAATGTTTGATATTATTTATTCTGCGGGATGGCACTATTGACGTCTGTCGGGCATGTCATCGCCCTGGTGAATCCCTCAGACATATCATCTCTGGTTGTTTGCGTCTCGCAAACGGCGAGTATTTGCACAGGCACAGCCAAGTGGCCAGGATAATCCACCAGCAACTTGCCCTGAAATATCGCTTGGTGACATCTGAGGTACCGTACTACAGGTATGTGCCAGAACCGGTTCTAGAAGATGGCCATATCACACTATACTCGGATCGATCTATCATCACTGACAGGACTATTGTCGCCAATAAGCCTGATATTGTGGTGATAGATCGCCAAGAGCGCCGTGCAATGATTGTCGACATTGCTGTCCCTCATGACGAGAACCTCGTGAAGTCGGAGAAAGATAAAGAAAGCAAATATCTTGATCTGGCACACGAGGTGGTCGACATGTGGGATATTGACTCTGCAACCATTGTACCGATTATCGTTTCAGCCCATAGCCTTATAGCCAAGAGCCTCGATAAACACCTCAAGAGGCTCGCGTTAGGCGGCTGGATCAAGCGCCAAATTCAGAAGGCTGTGCTCCTGGAGACGGCACGCATAGTGAGGAAGTTCCTCTCTCTGGAGCCTTGACCACCGGTAACTAGGACCCTGCTCCCGATTCCGGTGGGGTACTATTTTTTATATTTTTAAATGTATTTTTTTTATAACTTATATTTAAAAATGTAATTTATAGGAGAGTATTTTAATAAATGGTATAATAATAATAAGAGTAAATAATTGTTTCCATTATTAGCGTTTAGACAGAACATGAGAGAGCATATTTTTTGTAAAGCGCACAGCATTTATTACAGTTGACGTAAATGATCGCGGTTCTCACAACGACACCGCGACGCGCGCTCGTGTGTTCGAAGCGTCATGCTGTGAAATAAATCATTCCTGCACTTGGGACACGCTAATTGGCCATCCATTTAATAAACGATGTTTTTCTGTAACAGGAATTAACTATAGTAATTTTTAAACTTTCGCAGACTAAATTCATATTTATAGAATCGTCAAATCAATAAATCATCGATAGCCTATTAGAATCTTGACCAAATGACCTGAAAATCATTGTTACCGATCGTCTCGAAATTACGACCCTAGAGTTCTGGGACATTATTCCTCATTACTATAAATATGAATTTACTATAACCAAAGCTATAACTGAACCAAATAGAGTCTGCTTTAACTTTGCAAGCTTGTGTTGATGTCAATAACACAACCAACGGCCTTTGCTGAAGAGGAATGACGCAGTTTAGCTAATAGAATTTAAAACGGAATATTTTATTCCCCATTTTATGAGTTCCCACGGGAACTAATCTCGTTTTATAGTTACTTATGGCTTACAAGGATTTGCATACAGATTTATAGCTTTTAGATTAAATTTTGCAAGTTAAATAGCTTGTACATTAATTATGAACAGTTATTATTTGTAATTTATAATGTATGGCTATTATTTTTCATATAAAATACGAAAAATAATGTTTAGTAGTGATGAAGTACAATTTCAGGTTTTTTTTTCATTAAGATTACGATCCAATTTATTTTTTTAGATCATTTTCGGAATACTTATGACCTATACTATCATCCCTCAAAAGGACCGTACTTCATTTATTAGGACCTTATATAAAGTTTTCTAAAGGTTTATTTGATAAAGTACTTTATTCCCATATGGCGAAATATATTTTTATTAGGTATTTATATTATGAAATAAATTGAGCAGTCGATTTAAATAAAAGATTGCCATTAAGTTTTTAATGTTTTAATAAAAAATATTTTGACTTTTTAATTCTATGGTTCAACTTTTCATTAATATTTTTTTGCATAGACAAAACCACACATCAAATTCAAACGTAGAATCTTAAGTTTGATTTAAATTAGGAAAATACTCAGAAATTTCTTCGCTTATAAAAAAAACTACATTTACTAAGATAATCGTTTGCAAAAACAGCCTATAAAAGCCGATACAGGAAGGACCACAATATTTCATTATTATATCTACGTAAGCTTCTAAAAGATACGGTGTTAAGTGAACAATTTACGTAGTACGTGCCAACCTGGTAGCGAAGCGGTGCGCGATAAATCTTCAATTTGGTCGCGGTACCCTCTTGCCTATGTTATATAGGGAAATACCTACCATGCTACGGTATATATATTTAATGCTTTAGTCTTTGTTTGGTGAAATTATTGTTATTAACAAGGCTATGTAGAGAGAGGGAGCTGCTGATGAGCGGGCTTGGAATAAATAATTTTGATGTTGGTGGTTTTATCATAATATTGTCTAAGCCTCAAACGAACGCTGCAAAATATTTATTTGATATAGCTGGTGCAGCAGTTGCTCCATCTTCTTCGTAAGTGTTAGTTATAAGATTAGTTTAGGACACGATGAGGCTGACATGTCCTTGTATGACTAAATCCTCTAAAAAATTGTAAAAAAAAAACAAGGTTATGTATGACTGAGGTTTTATTTGTTCAGTATTTTTTTAAGGTATTAAAGATTGCGAAGTCAAAGCTTACTCTAATATATACATTTATTACTCAATCTCGCTATGATTTGGATGAAATCTGGCATACCTATGGATAGACAGATAGATCTTTTTCTGAAATAGAGCAAAACATATTTTATCCCCGTGAATAAGATCTTGGGAACCGCGGGCAGAACCACAACACCTCACAAAGTTTCGTTCTATATTTTTATTGCGTATTATGTACCTATAATCCATGTTGTGATTGTCAACGTTTGCTTTGACACCTCACAGGTCGAAGGTTGTTTGTATAATACTACTAATATTTAATATGATACTTTATCACAAGTGTAAATACAACATTGCTTCTATGAAATTATATTTATATTTGAAATATAATATTCCGAATCATTTTTATCTCTTTACCTAAAATTTCAGGGTTGAATGTACTCATTAAAGCAAACAACTTTTAGTATCGAACTCTGAAAACACAAAAAAAAAACAGGCAGTCATGGGGACTGCCGATAGAAGTGAAAACTATTAACTTAAGACTAATTGAAATTATATGCCAAAATTACTCATAGCTATAGATATACTATTAGCATGAGCATGTCGGTGACGCGAACCTATAAGTTTTTCCCCTCCAAAAACGCTCAACGCGGCTAAAGAAGTTTTCACTTCAAAAAAGCTGTTCATATATCTTTTTTATGTCAGAAGGTTGAAAAGCAAGCAGGCGGTATGTAGTTGCCTCCGCTCATGAAAATTTACAAATTTGTGATCACTTACAATCCTCATCGTGATGAGCCTTTAATATATAGCAACCCTATACCCAAGTGAACCAATGGGACCATAATGCAACACAAAGTGTTGGAGACCCATGAATGTATGTGAATTAAGTACGCAGTCACGCGCTCGCTCCGACTCCAGAATACTGATGCGTATTCTTATCCTTGGCCCTGCGTGGGTAGCCTTGCATTCAGGCTTAGATGACGCAATACTTCATCCCGTTTATTCTCATATATATATTTTATAGCCATAATTGTAGTTAGGGAAAGGTTATGGCCATGACCATGAAATGTCGACGACAATGATATTGCCTTATATGCATAATAAATAACGAAATAAGTAAATGCCTACATATGGGTATATTAATTCCATTTGCATGTATATTATATTATTATTGTATAATATATACCGGACGGGATAAAACGACCGCTATTTCCGAAAATGAAGGATTATATTAGAGTAAATGAATATTTCTTTTTGTAAGAAATATGGGTTTTGTATCTTTTGGTGGAAGATATTAAAATAGTTAGTATGGAGGCGATACAATCTTTCACTTTCTGGAATGTCAGTCGTTCTTTCCCGCCCTGTAGAGTAATAGAGACACTCAACCTTGTTATGCCGGTGTTGTTCTTAATTTCATTAGGAAGACTATGGTATAGTATATTATTATCCTAATTTTGACCTTTTCAATTAATTTAATTGGTTACCTTTGTATCGTTTTATTTTGTATCACTTATTTGTTGGAACCTTGTCCTTTTATCCCTTACTATCCATACTAATATTATAAATGCGAAAGGAGCTCTGTTTGTTATCATTTACGCCTAAACTCTTATGTATGCAGTTGTTCTAACTATCATGTCTATATCGGCATACTCTGTTATTTGACACTCATATAAAAATCTATATACCATATCATTTCTCTCAGCATACAATACCCAAACTCAATCACTAACCAAGTGCGATTTGAAGTAAGATTAATCTATTTTGAACCAAATAAGCATAGACTTAAAGTATATTTTCAGTCAGTTATCGTTGCCAGTATATGTAATGACATGACGTGAAGCACGAATGATGGATAGCCACCGTATTGTAGAACTCGACGAATCGAACGGGTAATAAAGACAAATGAAAATGAATGTTCAATTTGTACAAACGGATTGCTTAAATATAGCTGATTTGTTTTCCTATTTGAAACGTGTTGATTTGATACTACTACATCGACTGTATAAAAGTTTGTTGGTAATTATGATTAAATGGCAAAAATCTGTGACTAGTTCTACTATTTTTTTTATATGTTGCTAATAGCTGAACGCGATAGTTTTTATCCCAGAAATACATTAGTCCCAGTTAAATCCACGGGGTCAAAACTAGTTAGGTATAAAATAATGATGATTTTTGCGTGTATCTAAAACTCATTTCATAGCGACTGTTCTCAGCAAAATTATCCCATTTAACTAAAACTAAAGTTTGCTCTATTCATATTTTAATCTTCATAATATGTAACGTTGAATTTAAACAGCGGGTAAACATGAAATTGACCTTGCGTTATTAGAATAAAATTATCGTCACAGTGGTAAAATGCCGTAATGGCATTGTTTGGTGGAACTGTAGCGATGACCTAATGCCTCACTCCGCCGGGAGTGTCAATATAAACTTCTTATTTTAATTAAAACCTTGTTAATAAAGTAGATGGAAAGCGCACCTTTCAACGGCGCCGTGTGGTGAGTCATAACTATGAAAAGGTTGATGTTTTAAAATAAAATAGAAACACTATTATTGTTGTTTTAGTGTATGTTGTTTGATTCAATAGGGTATTTAGTCGTTTCGGACCACTCTCTGTTCGGACCGCGGACCGAAACTCCCCGTGATCTCTTTGCATGCTAGTCGTTTCTGACCACTGTCAAAATGGACAAAAACGATAGTGGCTAGAAAAATAGTTATAATATCAACTGGTATGTGTGAGTTGTCTATTATTAGTTAGTCTAACAAACGATTAAGCAACAATTTAAAAAGCAACAGTAGCCACTTACTATCAGACTACCTGTTGACATAAAAATAGCGAAGCGTATGTAAAATCGAATATCACTGCGATCAATCGTTGCACATAATAGGGTAGTGTCCTGGGTCAATACAAATGAATTCTCATTAGTCCTTCGGCAAGATTATCAAAAAATATTGGACACGTATTTTTTGCTTTATCAAATCAATAAAAATATACAAAGTATAGGACCACTCCTATACTTTACTGATCCTTTACTTTACAAATTTTACTACGTTGTAACGTCACTTCGTAGTAAAATTATCCTCGTCATGTTTTGTTTAGGGAACAAAATAAAAAATACGTGTCCAATACTTTTTGGTAATCTAACTGACGGACTAAATAGATTTTTTTAGGACACTACCCTATTGTCATCTTAACCCTCATCCCAAACAGTGCGTTAACAAGCTATGTAATCCTGTTTATTTTGATAATGTGCCAAATTGAATAAAATTCGTTAACTTTTGCATTTATTTTAATATTATAATATATAATGTCTCTTAAAGTAAATAGACCGATGATAACAGTGACACGTTCTTAATTATAATGGAGGTCACAGATGGAACCCTAAAACGTGAGCACAGATTTCGTTTGTCGTTAAAATATACCCTCATCCTATGTGACAGGACAGCACTATTGACTACCTGAGTTACGGACGTTTTATTCAGATAGTTTGCAAAAGTAGGGCTCCTGTATTTTCCATATTAAACCGGGTGAAAATGCGTGGCTTTTTATATCAAATAGTTTTGAAAATTTTCGCTTATCTATACTAATATTATAAAGCTGAAGAATTTGTTTGTTTGTTTGAACGCGCTAATCACAGGAACTGCCGGTTCCATTTGAAAAATTTTTTCAGTGTTAGATAGCTTATTTATCGAGGAAGGCTATAGGCTATTTATCCCGGGAAAACACAAAATCCCTCAGGAACGCGGGTGAAACCGCACGGAAAAGCTAGTAAAATATATTTTCATTACATTGCATTTGCCATATCTATTTTTTTTTTGAAAAATGTAGTTACGTGGATTATCATGATTGTAGGTATTTATTGGTTTTACTTATATACAAAAATAAACTTAATGGGCAAAACGGAACATATTGCTGTCACTCTGCAGTCACAGGTCGTAATCAGATTGAGTAACAGACTTGAAATTCGGGCATTTTGTATAATGCTGACCCAAAATCGACTATTGAGTTAGATTTTTTTTTTAATCCAAATATTTTTCAGGAGGTTATTTTCCCATCCAATATCAAAATAGAGCCAATTTTGGTGAGGTGTCCACATGCTAGTAAAGAAAAAATTTAGAGTTCAAAATTATATAGTAACTCTACATTATTGAGTAGAGCCACAAAATTAAGTTGGTTTTATTATTATTATTGAATGGAACCCTCTGTGTATGAGTCCGACTCGAACTTTGCCGCTTTTACAACGTCACCTGAATTACCGAATGTTTTTTCTAATTCTAGTAAACCATTCTGAAGACTCATAATAAAAAAAAAACAAATCCTTAATTACGTTTATATGCTGGGTCAACTTCTACCTAAAAGTTCCTCGAAAATAGAGCAATATACGGACGGAAATAAAACGAACTATCCAAACAATTCAGGAAAACCACAAAACTGAGTTGAACCGAGTGAAGTTAGGTGAAAAAAGTTTACCTTGCATACATTTAGGGTAACTGGTTACTAGAGGTGACGTTCATACAGTATATTGTGAAACTGGAGTAAGTTATGTTCAGCCTAGAAACAAGAGTCGTCAAGATTTTATTGTTTTACTCTCCTGCCAATATTATAAGTGCAAAATTTTGTGTGTATGGTTGTCACTCAATCACGCTGTTATAACTGAATAAATTTAGATGAAATTTTGCATGAAGACTGAAACTTGTCTGAAATAAAACGTAGAATACTTTCCGGGAAATCATTAAATTCTCCCGGGAACTCGGGTAAAATGGGGAAACAATGGAAAATTAGTTTTCCTCAAATGCAAAGTTTCATCTAATTTATAAAGTATTAGCTCCCGCCTCGCGGTTTCACTCGCATTCCCGAGAGATTTTATATTTTTCCGGGATAAAAAGTAGCCTATGTGCTATTCCAGACTATAATCTATCTTTGTGCCAAATTTCACCCAGATCTGTGCAGCCGTTCTGGCGTGATTGAGTAGCAAACATCCATCCATTTATCCAACCATTATCATTGATAGAAGATAGATTAGAAGGATAATAATAATAATAGTATAGTAGGATAAATATTTATGCAAAACGAAACAATACACGTTTTATAAGTATAATAAAATTGTAAAATACACGTCTATATTATTAACATCAAACATTATTAAATATTGTGCTATTTCCCATATGTGTTATATCCCATTTAAGAAGTCAAACAAGATTGATTAAAGTTTACCCTCAATAACGAATTCTAATCTCAAACGTTTCATCGCCCTAAAGGTGCCTTCGATCGAACCTTGTCTCGCAGGTGCTAAAATCTAGACCTATATGTCAAAGTAATAATTTATTTGCATTCAATTTACCAGTTAGGTGGAAAATTCATTTTTCCTTTGCGTGTACTGGGTAGCAAGATTTTCTAAACAAAATAATAGATGCTTAGCGATAAGTTTCAAAACTATTTAACTATCTTTTCTAATATAGAAGGACAAATTTTATATCAAATACGCCACTACATTCAATCCTCCACCTTATGCAATATCTACATTCCTTCCGATACTTACCTTTGAGAAGATATCTGACCTTTGGGCGGGGAAAACATCAATGTGCGTCGATATTACGCACTCAGCTCTACGAAAACTTTTATACCTGCTCTGCGAATGTTTCATCAATATACATTAATCCCCGAATATAATAAGACCTTATTAATAAAGTTTCTAATACTTCTTATGTTTCCCAAACTGTCCGGTTGGGGAGACATGGTTACAAAAGACAATTTTGTCTCGCAAACTCAAAACTTAAGACTAACTTTCGGTATCTTTCACGGTTGACTTGTCCAAGAAATAGCCTTTTTCTGCTGGTAATAGCTGGTGAAATTTGGCGAAAGAACAATAATACAAGATAAGATGTAATACACATACACTTTCTCTTATATTTCTAGCTGAAAGGCACTATTTGACATCCAATGCTGTATAAGAATTAGCACATAAGATTTTCCTAGCTTACCCGAAAGCAATGTAAATTATGTCATGGAAAACACCCGGGAAATAAAATCGAACTAAGCCTCTAGTGGTAGCGGAATAAATTCAATTCATCCTGTATCTGTGTTCCGTCCAACCAGATGAAAGTGGGAGTGGGATGCCGATAGAGATCCTTCAAAACTTCCCCTTTTGCAACAGAGAGTTTTCAAACTTGAGCGCTTTGTTATTAGGTCGATTTTACAGTAACAATTTTAGCGCGTATGTCGTTCAGGCATCAGGTTATCTGTGTGTCCTTTTCACCCTGTTCTGCTACAGGGGTAAGTAATCAGTCGCGTATATACCGTCCCGAGCGTCACTCGCCTCAAATCGAGTAGCGTACACCAAAAATAATAAGATTTACACACAAAAATATCTTTAAAACATTTCACATATATTTTGTATCAAATATTTATAAGAAACTGAGTTTGCAGTTTGTATATAAAGTAAACATAAAAATTTTGCTTGTCCTTGAAAAAGAGCTAATTTATATTTGCAAAGTGTTATCAGTGGTTTAATGTTTTAATTGCATAGAAAGCGAACATTTGTAGCAAGACATTTTTTTTGGAGTGTGTATTTAAATTTAGAAAAATAAATATGAAGACCTCATCGTTTTCACTTCGGGTTATGCGAAGGGTAAGTCTATACAATAATATAGTTGTTATGTGTACAGTATATAAGTTATTATGTATTACAGTATATGAGAGAGTCAGTAGTGTAACAGGTTGAGTCGCACGCAGGTGGCTGGCTCTACAGGTTGCGTCCGGAGTCATCTCAACATATCGATGCTTTATTTCACGACCACACCCTTTAGGAATAATTATTTTGATTAAAGGTATTCTTATACGAATTTAATTTATACGAATAATCCATTTTTACTGTGGTAAGGCGCACCACAATCTCCATGGTAAGTAATGACGTGGCCGAAGGTGGTAAGCATGTTGTGGCATTGGCTTATTTTATTTCAAATTAAAATAAGGAATACCCTAAAAGTTGGAATTAATTGAATGAATTTTCAAAGAGGAAATGCTCCCAGCCTCTTGGGAACCTTGCCCATCGGCAGCTTCAATGAAATTTTCTTATTATAGTTCGTTTTTTTTTTGTAAATAAATTGCTAGTTTGAAAAAAAAAGGTTTTTTTAAATCTTGAAAATATTTTTAACCATCTATAACTTCAATACATTAGCTAATTGTTTTAATAATATACTACATCCAGTAATGTTGAACTAAGTGCTAAAGTTTGAAGTGTAAAAAGGTATTAATTTCAAAAAGTTCGCTCAAATTGGTACTTATAAATCCACTTCTATCTTTAGTTTTTATGATATTCGATAGAAAAAAAGAAAACTTTTAAAAAAGAAAATTCAATTGTAGTAATTTTATTGTAGGTTTAGCAATGCTGCAACAAGAGAATTTTTAACATTCCAGAATATTGTTTTTGACAAAGCTTTTGAAAAATAAACTAAATTTGCATTAGTATTGTATTGAACCTTAGACGTAGCTGGTGTTGTTTTATAAATATATGAAATACCCTTAAGGTTTTCGTCTTTGTGTGCTTACCACCTTCGGCCATCACTATACTAAAGTATAGTGAATCGATCTCTACCATAACTATAGTAAAAATACATTGATATTCAAATCTGACAAAACCGCGAGAATACCAATTTTATAAAAAAATAATCTTGTCCTTGAACCATGCAGAAATACGTGTAAGCTCTCGCCAACGTCATAGCTTGCAGTCAACGTTAATTAATCACTTTATCATTAACAAATTACATTATAACAACCATAATTATACACAGCCTTTATGCGTTGCACACTTTATTCATAATTACCCGTTCATATAAAATATTAATATTAATTTAATAGGCATTTGCAAGCCAGTTGTCATCAAGGCTTTATAAAGGTTGGTAACACTTTGGCAAACCCCTGGTATAGCTAATGTCCATAGGTGACAGTAGCCACCTACCAGCAGGTGGACCGTCTGTCTGATTTTAAGCTTTCTGACATATAAAATAGGAGAATATGAAAATGTTTTTTTTTTCAATTCAAATTAACAAGCACTTATTATATATATATAGAATACTCTGACTTTAACGCACGGTTGCTTTTTCTGAGAACAGCCGGCAATGAACTCCGCAATTACTCTTTTCAAAACTAACTCAGATTTATTACATAAAATTAATAGTCCATCAAAGGGACCAATTCCCGCGCTTTCAACATCCATTGTACAAAATGGCGGATACCTGTCACAGGATATCTCTCGATGTCTTCCTATGCTATGTATTTTCCATGGGTAGATCTGTATGGGCCAGTGATTTGAACCTGCACTGTTTCGTATTAAGGTGCGTTCACCACTGAGCCACGATGACCTAAAAATATAAGTAAAATAAATATCAAAGTGTACTTTCAATTTTCAGCGAGGCAATATCATTTTAATCTGCATAAGTTTGCACACTGAAATTGGTACTTTAAAATTATTATTTCAATTTCATATGATTTTCATAAAATTTTATCCAATGTTCGTAAAGTCGCCATTAATTTTCCGAATGACAATTTAAATATACTCGTATTTTAAGAAGCTACCATTACTAAGAAGCTTTTAAATAAAAAAATGTTACGAAACCACATGTAAAATACAAATATAGTACAGTAGTAATACCCTTAATAGAGTTACTAGCATTAGAGATCTAGGCATAACAATGGACTCGAAACTATCGTTTAATCTTCATATCGATCACATGTTGAGTAAAGCATTTAGTAGATTAGGATTCATTCTTAGAATCAGTAAACCTTTTAGTAAAATAAGTACGCTTAAAATCCTGTATTTCGCATTTGTTCGTTCAATCCTAGATTTCTGTAGTACTGTATGGAATCCCAGCTACCAAATACATATCAATAGAATAGAAAAAGTACAAAAGAAATTTTTGAAATCCCTTAACTTTCGCAGCAATACTACTGATGATTCTTATAGTCACTCATTGAATAGATACAAACTACTTTCACTTTCAAATAGACGTAAAATGTATGACATTGTTTTCCTTTATAAAATTTTAAATAATTTACCCTTTGTGGCTCGAGCTCGTCTTCCAGTGCGCTCCTCACGTTCACCTCCACTCTTTGTTTCACCGAAATTACGTAAAAACTATACTCGAAATTCTTCTTTTATCTTCCGTTCCACTAACGTATACAACCAAGAATTTACCAAGTTAGATCTTTTTAATTTATCAATCAATACAATTAAGCAAAAATTAATGTGTGAATTAGGAAATTTTTCTTCTTAATAGCTGTCTGCTAATGTTTTAGTTAAATATCATCTTATTCTTTTTCTTTTCTTTTTATTATTATTATATTTTGTCTTTTTTCTCTACCATGTAACTCAGTTTTGTTATCATTTTATAACTATTTGTTGGCACTATAGGTCTGTATCTTAAGATAAGGGTTTGTATTCAATACTTATTGTTTCATGTATATTGACTGTTTGTTTTTGCCAAAATAAAAAAAAAAAAAAAAAAAAAAAAAAGAAATTGCGAAAATCGAACTACGTTTATATATGAGACATTATGGTAACGTAATCAGTAGGTAACCTTAGGGTAAATTTTTCAATGACCAGATAAAAATTATCTGGCTGTTTATTTGAATGTGATGGATAGTCTGCTTGACGGACAAACCTGCACGACGGCCAGTTCGGCTTTCGGACTGGTCTATCCACGGAAAGTGCAATCCTGTGCCTCAAGCTATACCGCCCGTAGAACGCCAGTATACGCGTGTTTTCTAGACCTATCCAGGGCATTCGATATGGTTTCATACGACTTACTATGGACTGCCGATGGGACTCGGCACTGATGGCGCACTGGTTAGGCCTACACGCGAGAGCAAGTACCTGTATTTTCACTAACACTAGGCTAAGAATATTGTTACAAACAAATTTATGGACAAGGTCTGAAATAAATCATTATTATTATTATAATTTGAACTTCGAATAGTTTTTCAGAGGAATAGCTTGTCTGTGGTTTATCCAGGTATTGAAAAACCGGCCCTTAGTATAAAAATTTGCTTACGTCAGTACATTTGTATACTATTTTTCTTATGCAAATTCCATGATTACATTATATAATGTAATAATGTAATTTACATTACGTTGATAATTTGCCTATTAATTCCAAAAGAAAATATATGTAATCTTTTAAAATAAAAGCCTTTAAGTCTATTCACCATTCACATTAATTATGCAAAGACTCTTTTGTTTTAATTCTCAAAATGATTATACATTTAAATTAATACTGAGCCATTTATTCTGGAGATAACTAGTTGAAAATAATAAAATTACATATTCTAGGTTATGCAGCGTCGTTAAATAGTTTTACGGAGAAGATATAGTTTTTTTTTAAACTTAGGGACTATTAAATTAAATTTAGTTGCGTATGAGTGGGGGAGCGGGTGGCTGAGGAACGCTTATAAGTTTTAATTATAAACAGAGCTATATTTTGATAGCAAGTTATTTTTCTTTTCGATAATATGTTGGTACATAATGAAATAAGAGAGGTAGAGCATAGCGATATGTCGCTCATAGAGCAGCTCGACTGGGAAAGGGACTGGGGAACCTCCACCTTACAGAATATCGCAGCCAAATAACTTATAGTTGTATTCCTGCGCGTGAGTAAGGTCGCCAGAGCTCATTGGGGCGGGGGGAAGGGTCGGCAACACGTGAGTGATATCCCTGGTGTTGCAAGCGTTCATAGGCTACGGTAGGTAACCGCTTACCATCAGGCGGGCCGTATGCTTGTTTGCCGACAATGTGGTATAAAAAAAAAAATGAAATTCAAAATAAATAAAGGTTTCCAAATTACAAATAAAATAGACAAAATAATAAAACAAACTAATAATTGCAAATAGAAAAGTTAATTGACATAATTCTCTTTCTTATGAATTTTATACCACTTCAAGATAGGATTTAAATCATTTGAGATGGAATCAGCGATCAATTTGTTCGGATAATAACATAATTATGATTTTAATTGGAGTACCCTGACGATCTCGGAACCCGTGTTATAATTGAAAATGTTAACAACCCCTGCCTCTAGTCGTTACGGACTACCTTCGTGTGTAAGGAACCGATTAAATTTGCGGTATTTTGAGGGTAAACTAATTTTTACCTAATGAGGTCTACCAAGGCCAATTTATACGGCCGTGGATGTCCCAGGCAGGTACTACTTTTGTAAAGATGGTTAAAAATAAGATTTAGTGAAAAAAAAATGATGTCGTCGAAGAAGTGTAAGACCCTTCAATGAAGTTAATTTATCAAAATTAATTTAAAATTTATTATTTATTTATGTTAAATAGCACTAATGAGTGAGCCCGATACTCAATTTAAAAAGCCACATTTATAAATTCCAAGTTGCGGCCTCCAAGACAACTTTCAAGTATACAAAATAACGTAAATGTGCCTCATTTGTCCTCAAGCAACATTTCCTTTACAAACAACCTAAATTTTCTTCGGGAAACTTCGTAATTGGCAATGTAGCATCCTTCAAAAAGTTCCCTAAATAAAGGACGTGGGTATTGTTCGATATATTTATGTCAAAATAATTTTGTCAACGTTACAATATTTAGTAAACTTTATTAAAATATCCTTGAAGCGGTTGTATGTACAGTATTTAGTCTTCATAGATGCTATTATACCTGTCATCTCTCTCAGGTAAACGTTTAAATAGGCGAAGGTGGTAAGGACACAAAGTGCCTCCGTGCTACGTTGGCTACTTTAGAATTTTGGGCCTATGTTACATTTGAATAATATATTTTTTTATAAAATTGCATCAAGGCCAGTTTTGCTTTAATTGAAATCTAGATGCCTCAAGTAGCTTTGTCATGGCATATTAAATTTTATTTTATAAACCGGAACGTCTATATTGCATCTAATTATTTGATTGATAGCTGGATAAAGTAAATAAATGTTATTCGAACTGTTATCTACTATACGTAGGTACTTATAGCGTTTGTTTAGAGTGCTTGAAATGAAATATGGCGTTAAGTTTTGAACGTAAACTTTACAAGTATTGTAGAAGACAAGAAAATTAATATAAATTTAGAATTTATATCTCTTGTTAGAATGTTTGCAATATTTTTGTTAGTTTAGAGTGGTAACAAATAAAATTGTGTGAAATATACTTATTTAAACTTTTAGTGGTATAACTACTCGCCAATAAACCTATAATCATAGAAATAAAAATATAATAAGGTGAAAAACTAACTTTATTGCAAAACACCTGACCTACATCAATAATAAACACTACTAAATTTAATTTTCATCAAAATCAAAAATTTCCATCAAATTACGTACAAAATTTTCCAAAAGTATAACTTACTAATACACATGTATATGTAGTTAATTGATCGCGTGAGTAGTATACATCTAAAGGCCACGTCTCACCGTCACAATTCGCTTCGGTTAAACAAACAGTAGCGGTGCTATTCTCTCGTTACCTACCTACTGGGCTGCTATAAAATCTTTACATGGACTAAGAGCTAGAATATTCTAGAATTTTAACCTCGGTCAACCAACGTTTTAAAACTCAGCAGCACTGCGAGTTTATTGACATTCCAGAATCAACTAATGATTTATTAAAACTAATTACTTTTATATAATAGGGGCTAATCCAGATAATGATCTAACTACGTGCCAATTTTGACTAAAACAGTTTATAAGATTATTGATAGATTGCAAAGAAGATATCTAAGATAGTCTAGAATGAAACCAGGAATGTAATGACCCTGGACGGATGGCAGTCCTAGTAGTCCCAGGTAGCCATGCCGTCGTGAATTTTGTGAGAAAGTAAATAAGGATTATTTTTGTATAGTAAGTCCTCAAACTTTTTTAATGAAACTTTTATTGGTCACTTCTTAAATGCATAAATCAAACGATATCAAATATGATTCTACAAATCTATGACAACAGAGATTTGTTTTAAAGGCATAGCTTATATTTTTATTTCGCTTTCCAGTATATTTACAACCGTAGTCGAGTAATCTCCCCGATTACTCAAAGACGCCTGAACCTTTTTTAACATACATAAAAAAAAGAAAAAAAAGATTCCGATGAATTGAGAACCTCCTCCTATTTTGAAGTCGGTTTAAAATGATATTCAAAACATTGAATTCTGTGAGGATCCACAATTCATAGAATAGCATAGAATTATTTTATTTGTAAAAACATGCGGCATAGCGCAGTCACATTCCACCCTGCTGTCAACAAAGATAGCTTGCAGATCGTGACTTGACTTAGATATTATAAAAGTTGTATGTGGTTAAAATAACCCTTTCATGTCATAAAATTCCATAAGACTATTGTCTGTATAGCCTAACATATAGCATCAAGGAAGGAGGTAGTTTTGCAGTCGTAGAGTACTTCAAGTATTCGCCTAACTCGCTACCCTGCTTTTGTAGTCAAGCACGTCGATATATTCCAGTAGCTATTCTTGATAATTAGTTATACTTCTATATTATTATATCAACCTATATAAGTATTAAATAATAGTTTTCGAGACGGTTGGCGAGGTTTTCGAGAGATGTAGAAAATCTTTTTTAAATTCACTTTCATTCGACTTCTTGGTACAAATATCAAATTGCACAAAGCACAAATTCACTAGAGCTGCAAGTCAAAGTCAAAGCCATTTATTCAGTTTGGGCCTTAGGAGGGCACTTATGAAGGTCGAATTTACTGTAGTTACCACCGGTTCGGAAGTCAGCCTTCAACTGAGAAGAACCGGTAAGAAACTCAGCAAGGAATTTTTTTTTTTTTTTTTACTTATCTATTGGCTATATTTTTTCAAGAAAATATAATTCTCTGGAATTTCGGTTCTACAAAACTCTACGATTCGTTAATTTGGTTTTAAATATCTATGGGTATTCTATGTAAGTTTATGAACTGAAAAGTGATCTAATATATATATATGGGTTTTTTCTATGAATCTATCTGTTGGTGCCAAATTCAAGGCACCTGTTTTTGAAAGGTTGAATAACTAATAAGTTATTATCCCATAGTGTTATAAGTAGGTTGTAACATCCGGGATTATATTTTGGGCGGAAGCCTGGAGCATATTAGGATGTAGTGTCGGTAGAAGGTAATATAATAATACGTAGGATATGATGCAAGCTATGGGCGACGCGATATTTCATAGTGTTACTATCAAGACTATCAGATAATGTTTATAACCTGACATTATGAGGATACAATGACCTATCCACTCGAAATTTAGCTGGTTTGTAGCCTGATCCATTTTAATATGTTTTTTTACAACTATCAAAAATGTATTACGTGTGCCTCACAGAACGAAATGATAGAGTTAAGAGACAGCTCTTACTCCGCTATCGCCGCAAAACAGATACATATATACATATGTTAGCACGTAGGTATACTTGTAAAGAATGTTCTTTTATATCTTATGTTTTATGTTATATTTTACATTCAGTTCGAAGAAAATCCATAGCAAAAAGTTATTAAGCCCGAACTAGGTTATAGTCATCACCAATTTGATCTTTCAATCAATATTATATTCCCTCCAAAGGTCTTATAGACATCACTTTAAGTGATAACACCGCCCATTGTAACACTCTTACTGTTTGTTGTGTACTTCAATTATAGTATGTGTTAGGTATCTATTGTGTACTAATTCTTTTGTTACGTGACTAATGTTCATTTCATACAATTTCTTTGAGTGTCTCATATCTTTGATATTGTACGAATGTGAATGAATACCTACTCTAGTATAGAACATGGTACTGGTACGTTCGACAAGAATCGTCAGTTATGGTTATTAATTTTGTCTTCGCGCTCTCTTTTCCATTGGTCTGTCGCTTTACCGTCGCTCGCATTACACCCTCAGGCTTGAGTGCTGCGGAGCCTACATCAAACTAGCCTCCTGAAGTGTTACATTTACACATTTTTTATGTTATAACACTTAGAAAAGCCTTTTCACTTAACGTTTCAAAGTTTTTATCGTTCATCAACTACTGTAGTTGACTCTACAGTCAACGTTTTATATATTTACTAGCTTCTGCCTTGCGGTTTTACTCGTATTGTCAAAGAAAATACTATTTTCCTAGACTAAAAGCTGTATTTGATAGTCAGCCGGTGCCATTCTAGACTTTTCGAAGTTCTTTTTAGATATAATTCTTTATGAAATTTTGAAATTGTTTTTAGGTTGAGTTTCGATTTCAAATTGTTGAGGAATGTTTTTAATAAAATTATATGAGCATTTATTTACATATTTACAATTAAAGTAAAAAATACAAACTATGGTATATAGAAAACATCATTTAATGAGCATTTAAAATAAATTAGAAATATTTATGATATTTTTAAGAAAGTATGTTTCATTATTTTTGGCCCTGAACTGAAGTAATTTAGTTTTAATTTTAACGTCATGCCATGCTACAATCTAGTCTTCTTTCTCTCGCATCTAACTTTTGTCATGTTTTCCTAGTAGAAGACTTCCCAACCAGCTAAGTGCACCTCATTAGGGGTCGAAAAGAGATCATAAGGGGGGTCCAATGTGTTTGGACGAACGTCCATCTATAGAAAAATGCTTCTGGTTCAAAACATGCAGACGTAAATATGGCATTAAATTTATCTTAATTATTTGTAGGAGTCAACGCCAAAGTATTATTTTTATTATGTTTGCATCAATTGCTTAATAAGTACTTAAGTATATAATTACTTTCTTTTATTTATTAATTTAAACTTAATTTATTTACACGGCTATTTACATATTTAATACTATATTTTACAATAAAAACAAGAACAAAAAATACACATCTTAATTTAAAACTATTTACAAAAAGAAAAGCTGATCTAAATCGCTGCCAGTTGGTAGTGTGCCCAGAACGCTAGCGGCATTGCCACGCTGTATGGCGATGCTAATCCTCTGGCCGAGGTATTCACCAGCCCTCTGGTCACGAGAAGCGTCGATCAGTCGCTTAGAAATATCGCGAAACATTCGATGGGCTCCTGACCCCCACGGCCCCAGCGTCTCAACCCCAAACGGTTCAAAAATATAGCCCCCATCAAGGTTACTATATTTGCGCCGCTTGTGGTTTTCGGCACAGACAGCCGCGCCACCGGCCCTTTTGACAGTCTCTGGAAGGTGGGACGGTGCGAGAGTATCAACACAAGTTGCGTCCCATACTAAGGGACGCCCCAACTTCCAGGGCATCAACGTCATTCCGTCGGGTCTCTTACCGTCATCCCGCATCAAGCCACTCGGTTCACGAATAGCTGACACGTGAGCACTGGCAAGAGCCCGGCGGATGATGTCATTGAGGTCAGAATGGCGCGGAATTCTGCCTGCGCTTTTTACGCACGATAGCCCGTGGTGGCCAAGCTGATCGACAAAAGTGCCACACTGGCAGCGATGGGACATATAAATAGGCGCACCAAGACGCAGACAAGATGCAAGCCGGAAAGTCGATGGATCGAGTAGAGTCCCGATGTTTGCTGACGGAAGCGCTCGCAACCAAAGGCCAGATTCCCATTCTGACACGGCAATGAGACGGGCGCGATCCGCGTGGCTAGTTGACGTTTCAATAAGTTTGTTCCGTACTAGCTCGCAGAGCGGCCCGTCCCACTGCCTCTGTGAGGATGGGTTAGTGGGTAAATTAGAATTAGGGCAGGCTACTGTCCAAGCCATTTTTGCCTCAGTCAATTGCTTAATTGATTATTTGAGAAATAAATATCGTAAAATACATTTTTATTGTGAAGAAAAGAGATATGAATTTATTTTTATAATCTGAGAAGGCTGAACGCAAAAAAGTTTGGGAATCCCTGTACTGGCGTCGTTACCCTAGTCAGGATCATTTGTGAATAGCATTTGACGATTCAATGTTTAAAAATATCTTTATTAAGGGCGGGATTAGATGCGATAGTTCCTCACTACATGTTTAGTTAGGATATTCATATCTTCGGTCAAAATAGTTTGTTTTGAAAAGAGTAGGTAATTGCCGAGTTTATTAACTCAGTAAATGCAACCTTCCAACCAATGCGTTAGAGTCTGACTGACAATTCACAAGTGCTTGTGAAAGCCTTTAAGAATGTATAAAATATTTAATTTCATAATCGGTGTAGTTATCACAGAAACTCTGCCTATTTTCTCGGGGATTATCGACGTGAAAATATTTTCTCTCTGTTATTAAGCCTTGATTTGATTTTGTTTATAAATGTTCAACAAAATGGCCGGTCATTTATTTAAATTAGCGATCTCCATTAACAGTTTAAACACTTTCATTTTGAAATTACCTTACTTTACCACGGAAGACCTTTTCATAATGGCTAATAGAGGTTAAAATTGAAATTTCTGTTTACTGAAGAAGAAAATTGGGGTCGTATAAAGTCAGAAAGTCCACAGCGTACTAGAACAGTTACCTATTTACTTCTGCATAAATATCCATAGTTTAAAACTTTACTTACATATAACAAGCAAACGCAGTTAAATCAAGTTACACTCACTTTATTTTCCTTTTAAGCAAGTTATACCACATTGTCAGCACAGAGAAGCATACGACCCTATAATTATAAGGAGACCAAGATTAGTTCACCAAATTAAAATACCAATTTGTGTAGGTACAGCTTCATATTGTCGTGAAGAAAACTTTACACCAAAACTAGATAAAAGGAAAACTCGACCTTATTTCCTTAAAAATATGACTGTAGATACATGGTGACCTATCCTTAAAATTGGGAAATTAAATTGATGTCATATTAAAATAGACAGAAAACTTTCTGCAATGCAATCCAAACTCGGTGAGAAGCAAACGAAAACCAACCTTATTTCCTTGGGTATCCAAATCTAACTCAATGCAATAAGGGTGGTAAAACGTGTTGATACAGGTAGCAAGATAACCCGTTCGTATGGGTGCACAAACAAGTGTAATACTTGTTATGCAATAGTGTTATTCGAATTGACCTCGATTCATATGCATAATCGAGTTAGTTATTCCGATGTTCGATGTTTTAGGTATTATGGACTGTAATGTTCGCGATCGAATGATAATTAAGTGAATAGAGCTTTGGATATTTTCCCATCACTGGACACTCGTTCCAATTAATGGTAAGAGTAATAAAATTACATACATTTGTATAGAAATGTAATCGGTAGCCATTTTTGATCGGACGGTTATTTTAGAAATGCAAATAAATTTCCCTACTTTTTTGAGTTATTAAATGTTTTTTTTTTTATTATTTCTAATATTATCAAAGTAATAAACAAATATTCTGGGACATTCTTCACAAAATCGGATTTCAAACTAAAAAGAGCTTGTAAATATATTTAAAGGTAGGGTAAATGTTAGTCGTTCGTTCGTGTTGTTTCATTCCTCAATCAACGTTTTTCGGAGTAGATTCCCCGGATCCTAAGTGAATTGAAGATAATCAAATTCGTAGTTATACGTCGGGTGATATTCATATTTGGGTAAACTGTCCTATCCCACCACTTCAAGGCAAGTTTGATAATAAATATGTAAAGTAGAATTGCAAAAAAAAAGCAGAGTTTCCAAAACTTGAGATGAATTATTAGAACCTTGGATCAATGAACACTTACAGCGTATAAAAAAGGGATGATCATAAAATTGGTGGAGGCCCACCTGTCGGAATGTTAATGTTTTCCGCCGGAAGTAGGCTACATTTGAATATATGTGATACATAAGAATGTTAATACGGTATAGTGAAGATTGTCGGAGAAGATATGCTGGGAAATATTGTTTGTTGTAGATTCATGATTTGAGGTCAGGGCAACTAACCCAAAGTAAAAAATTGGAATGCTGTTTGTTGTAAGCGCATAATGTATGTTCGTAATAGTCAGAATAAGGTTTTTGGGGACAGAAAATTTGGAAAAGTCACCCGAGAATTTTAGAAAAATGAAAGGGCTTTTTTTTTCTATGAATGTTTTGTAATGTGTGAACTCAAGACAATTCATGAAAACATCTTTCGAGTCAACTAGCTATAAATATATATAATATAAAAATCAAACAAGCTATTTGTTTGATTTTTGTCTGTTAATACAATCAAGTTAACAGTTTGATTCGATGCAATTTTGTCACTAATACATTTGTTCTATTATATTTTTTTTATTTTATTATATGACCGAAATCTCCAAAAAGTAAGTACATTTATCATAAGATATACAAAACGATAGCTACTAAGTAGCTTATTTCTTTCTGACCTTCAGCACTAAGACGGAGTCCTATTTATTGTCCTTCGGAATCTGGTCACGTCACTTAGCCCTCCCCACCCCTATTCACTTGCATGGCAGGTATTATCGACATCTTGCAAGTGTTTTTCGATAATTCATCATTTTGAGAAATTGCATTTTATTTTTCATTGAACTACTTTGCACGAGATTTAGGCTTTTACTTAATTTGTGATTTGGATATATTATACCACCATCAAATTTGTCTATCCCTCTTTTATTTTACCATTTTAACTATATAAATAAAAATGAATCACCGAAATGTTTGTACGCGCATAACTTCCAAACGACTGCACCAAATTGGATAAGTCTTTCTTTTATGTGTTCGTTATTGTCAGGAAAAGGTTTGTATAAAAGAAAATTTTATTTAATTTAAGAAGATTTTAATTAATGCTAAGTAGTGATGAAGTTCGATTTCAGGTTTTTTTTTCATTAAAATTACGACCGAATATTTTTTTTTATCATTTTCGGAATACCTATGACCTATACTATCATCCCTCAAAAGGACCGTACTTCATTTATTAGGACCTTATATGCACAGTATACATATAGCTCGTGGTCACTTTTTTCGCGTGACGATGACGCGAGTTCCATGATTTTTGTTCACCCAAAGTGCTCAACGCGCCTGAAGAAGTTTTCACTTCAAAAACGTGAGTGTCGTGGAATACTCGGTTGGAACGAAGAAGCACGCACCTATGACTGGGCACAGCCAATAAATAGCATACGCACCATGGATAACCGTCTACACTAAAGAAAGGGTCTCACTTACCACCCCTCGCCAAATCATCTGAAAAGGAACTTTGTTCCAACAATTTCGTAATAACGCAATTCTAAAAATATTCCCGTAACCTTTTGTTTTTCAGTATTCCGTTACCGCAATTTGCTCACTTTACCAATTTGAAACAAATTCAGAGCAGCGGCCATTTTAGTTTCATTTTAAATTTAAAAGTTGTTTTCAATTTCATACAACACCTGTGGTTCCTGTCGAGTGTTTCGGGTGAAATCACATTAAATATTTATGGGTACAATGAGGTATGGGTACTGGATGTGACATGGGCCGTAAGCTTGTTTGCCACCTAGTAGTATAAAAACAAACGAATTGTATAAATCAGATGGCCGTGTGCGAAGGATATTTAATAGCATAATTGTTAACCTCCTAGCTTAAATTACTGGTAAATTAGATCGGTAAAGTATTGATTGTTATTTTATTAATCACAATATAATTGTTTATTTATTGAAAGAAATAATACAAAAAGACTTATAGATAGGGTGTTACAGAAACCAGTTTAGGTTTTTACGAACACCATCGCTCGGTTCGGTTTCGGAATGGCAATTCTTAACGATCACAAAAACAAGAATGTATAAGATCGTAGATATAGACACCGAAGACAGACAGAACCGACAGACAGAACAGACCCGACAGAAGCGTACATATAGCGTACGTAAAACTGAATTATGCAGTGATCATTAAACTTTATTTTGGCATTTACGTAAGGCGATGATAGCTCAATGGTAGTGACGTCGAATACCGTACCGAAAGTCGTGGGTTTGAATCCAACAAAGAGCTTGATTTTTCCGTGAAAGAAAGCATCGTGAGAAAACTATATCACGGTGGAAGGTTACTTTGTAGTAGGTACCCGCCTGGCTGGCTACCACACTCAAGTTGAAAATCTGCCGTCAAACACTTACCGGTGTATTCCGGCAGCTGCACTTTAGACCCAGTTCCTTCTAGGCTATGTGTACTTACCATCTTCGGCTGCATCGTCACTTACCATGGTGAGACTGTGGTCAAACACAAAGTAAAAAAAAAACATTTGACTTTGACTTTCATCCATGGCGCCCACCAATTAAGAAAATTATATCTAATAATAACTCACCAATGCAATGAACGTCCACAAACACCAAGAACACGAACACCTAAGTATAATAGGTAGGTATGTAACAAAAGTTACGTCACAAAAGTGTGGGTTTGAGAGGTGACACTTAGTTACCACCTGCGTAAAGTTACCACCTTGTCATTGACGTATATTAGGTGGCTGTCGTGTACACTCCCTTATTACTTAAATTGCTTTCTCTATAGAAAACCCTACAGTTTTCTACCTATAAGTTTTTTTTCGTTACCTATTCTTTATTATTATACTAGCTGTACCCCGCGGTTTCATCCGCGTTCTCATTATTTATTTATTTACAAACTCCTTAAACTATCATTACAGGTACCTAATGCGATAGAAGGGCCTTAAAGTTATCTAATGATCACAATTTTAATAAACAAGTAACAAAAACAGAAACTGCGTAACCTACATACATCTCACAAAATATACCATATGCATTATACAACACACAACAATATAGGTAATATAACATAAAAAGTATAATAGAAATTTTGCGAATTCACTCAAATGACATGTGAATATATCCGTATTGGTATGAAAATAAGTAGCCTATGTCCTTGGCTATGGCATATGGATGAAAAAAATATTTTAATGTTTGAAAAAATACTCACTAATACCATTTTCCTTTATATTTGTTTTAAATTCTTGTTTTTTTTTTACTTTTAAATAATCTTAGAAACTTACACCTTTGTTATTATATTATCAACATGATAATTACTATCGATTCATAAACAAATAGTATAGAGTAAATTGTTTAATAAAATTGTGTAATTTTTGTTTTTTTTACATAGAATGGGTTTGCGTTTGGCTTCTGACCCGTAGAAAGGCGAAGACGAATCCTAAGATGGAGCACACTTACCCAGAAGAAACCTATTCACTCTGGCCTTGAAAGTCTCTAGATTGTAGGAGTCAGGAAACAAAGACGACTTTAAAGTTCTGCCCTGTTATCGACAGGTTCTTAGAACTGTTTGATTACTAATTGTTAAGCTCCAAGACTATATAAATAGTCGATTTTAACGGACTATAATGGTACATTATGATATAAGTGCGGTAAGTTGAAAAGAAATCAGAGGCTGTAGATATCAAAGCGCACGTATGTCATACGACGTTTTATAACATATTTGCGAGGAAATAAATAAAACTCGGAATTCTTCTCTTTTTTTTTAAGACAAAGGCACAAAAACAGCCAGTATTACTAATACAGTAAATTAATATTTTTGTGTTTTGTCAAAATTAATGAAATTAAAGAATTAAATGTTTATTTATTATATTTTATCTCCCAAAGTTAATTTTATTCATAAAATGTTGACCACTTTTCTGACATAAAAAGTCTTTGTTAAGATTTAAAAAAGTACCGTTCGTTTTAGACGGAGCATCTTGATAAACCGTGTGTTTTACCTTATTAAAAAGAAACTCGTGCGTTTTATATTACAATAATGCACAAGAACGTAAAGAGATACAATACGATATTGAAATAAGAGACCCTTTACGAGCAAATGTGTTATAAAATCTATAATATAACATGTTTGTTGAAAAGGTCATAAGTTGTTAAGTAATTGAGTTTCAACTTGAGTAAAAGAATGGTTATCTTTATTCTTCAGTAGAATAAAAACAGCGAAAAAAAGATAGTTTTATTAAATAAGGCTGAAGTGTTCTAAAACCTTATCCACATTTATTTTTAGAAGAAAAAAAAAGAAAGCATTACCAATTTGCAACCCACTTAAAGTAAAATGTGATGATATCGTAAAGCAGACCCTTCTTAAATGAATGTTGTTATAGCTTTTTACTTTAGTGGCGTAATATTTGGTTTAGTATTCATATAATGTTGATTGTTACAGTTGGAAATAAGGTTTTATTAATGTACTACTCATTGGTAACGATTGATACTTTACCTATGTACTTAATATCTTGAAATAAGTCAACTAAGTACGCTTTGGGACAGATTTATCTGTACTAGCTTCCCCGGGGATCTTATTTTTTTTTAAGAGATAAAAGGTAGCCTATAGCCTTCTTCGATAAATGGGCTATCCAGCACTGAAATATTTTTTCAAATCGAACCTGAGATTAGCGCGTTCAAACAAACAAACAAACAAACTCTTCAGCTTTATAATATTAGTATAGATAGATTGGGCTGAGACTCCGAAAATAATTATAAGGCTCTCATTTGACGGGCCAGTTGGAGTGGTTGGTAGCAAAACTTCAGTAGCTTAGACGTTCATTAGTGCTCTTCTTGGGCCTAAACTGAATAAATGGCTTTGACTTTGATACCCTACCTACATACACGTCATGGGTTCGATTCCCGTCCAGGACAGACATTTGTGTGCTTTTGATGTGCATGTGATATTTATTTTATTTATGAGAAGTATTTACAACAAAAATATTAACTAATATAGAAAATTTAATTTAATTTACTTTGATTAAATGTTTATTCTATCAACTTCTTCTATAAAAGGTCACAACGAACGATCCCGAAATATTCTACAAATAAAAGTCAACAATCGATATTTGTTATTTGTCAAAAGTTGTTACAACTTTTGAGTTTCTCAGCCCTAATTTAACAGTTTTTTTTCTGAACAGCACGTTACAAAAATACCAAAACATTTTTTAGTTTAATGTAGCTCTCAATTCTCAATTGCTCACTCCATTGTGAAAGGTAATACCGTTGAAAATTACCTTCGCTGCTCTTGGACTCTACAGCTGGCACCACAATATCGCGATCGTTTCTATCATGATGTACCTTTAGTTAATTTTTTTTGTCGATATTGTAAGATTTAACATATTTCGCCTACGCCTAGATAATATATAATGTCTATATCCAAAGTCTAAGTCTACTTCTATAATTAATTACATAGTTATGCATTAAAAACGCATCTAACGAACATACATACTTTTTAATAATACTCGCATTAATGAATACAATGTTTAATTGTTTATTTGATTGTCCTTCCTTTACGTCGTAATAAAGCAATGGATCTAAGGTGGTGAAGGGCTTTTCATCCTTTATTTTGTGGGGCGAAAGCTAGTATGTTATAAAATATAGGTTGAATACACGCAGTTTCTAAATACTAACGGGTGACCACACATAATTGGAACCTAAGTCATTGGTTGCCATCCGATATCGATAAATCAATAATACCTCGTCTAAATTCGCAAGGGATTGCTGTTCAATCTAAAGTTTCTCGAAAGTTTGTGTTTTAAGTAATCGGTAAGTTAGGATTGGTTTTGTATTCCTTTACGGATTTTATCATCTTTAAGGTTTCTATATACTAAATACTGTAATTTGTGAAGTTTATAATGAAGCATTTAGGAATTAAACCATGGAACACCCTTGAGAGCTCTTCATTTAATGAGCAGAAGTGTTTAGTGCGAGTTACCATGGTAACAGTCCTACCAGATCCAAATAAAGCATCGTGAAAGGAAAACCTAAATTGAATAAGGGTCAATATTGATACAAAGCGACGCGACGTGACAAATCCAGAGAAATTACGTCTCTCTTAATCCGGTCTTGTGGTAGAGTGTCACACATAAGTAAATTTGCTTTATAAAACTCAAACATGCGTTATTTCTTGATAAAATAGATTTTCGTTTGACGAATCCTTTTATCCATTATTGTTTTATTCTTTTAATTGATAATTAATGGCTATCGAATGGCGATTACGTTCGTCCTCGACTGCTGGGGGCGGGAGCTTCGATATCTAGGCAGCCAGTATCATTTCATCAATTAAAGTTGTCGATGAAAATCGGCGATGTGGATTTATGCCGCATACAAGTGTATTGCTGAGTGGTTGCCTTTTTAGTATCAGAATATTTATGCGATATACTGTTGAATCAAAAAGTATTTTATTCTATTTTCATAATAATAAAAAAGTAAAAATCCACGATCAAAGGATCGTGTCAGCTAAGTTAGTAAGTTAATAGGTTTTTGCCCCATATTTCTGAAAGCCTAAAGTTATTTGTAAATAAATAATTTTATAATCATTTAACAATCTATGCAATGTATCATTTCAATTGACAATATAGTTCGTATTCGCGCTGGGTCATATTTACCCAATATCCTTTAATATTAAACAAAAATAACTTTTCTTTTTGTAATAAAATTTCAATCATCTTTACTTCCGTTGCTAGAGCAAATATAGCATCACTGTGTTCCGTGTCATTTGACAGTTACATTTACGAGTGTCCTTGACAGTATAATTCCCATGCAAAGGTAACCAGGTTAACTAAATTTATGTTTATTTGCATATACTGTGTACTATATGTTTGCATATGTATGGGAAGGTGAAACGCGTGGCTCGTGTAGTAGACGAAGTGACGTATGGTTTTTACGAAAATGACATTAAATAAAATTACAATAATTAAAAAAATTATAAGTAGCAATTGCGGTCCGTATTAGGAGGACAATCTAGCATAATGACGGAATTATAGATTTTTTTACAAATTAAAAATAACCAAAAAAATAAATTACTTTTTTATTTTTATTTACATATTTACATATTACAATTAAAGTAAAAAATACAAACTATGATATATAGAAAACATCCTCAAAGCCCTTGTTGCTTTCGATAGGCAAGGTTCCCAACAGGCTGGCAGCGTTCCCTTTTTGGATGGCCAAGCTTATACGTTGGCGGAAAAAGCTCCCAGCCCGTCGGTCTCCCGAAGCCTCGATGAGCTTGGATGATAAAATCCGAGCAAATCGGCGAGCCTCAAACCCCCATGGACCCATGGTTTCAACTGCGAATGGCATGAACGAAAAATAAATTGAAATTAAATTAAATATTTATTCATTCAAATTTGCTCTTATGAATTGTCAGACTCTAACGTACCTACAATTTGGAAGGTTGCTTTTGTTGAGAAGAGCCAGCAATAAAGTCGGCAATTTTTCTTTTCAAATCAAACTTAGATTTATTAGATACCTACATAAGATGTTTTCTGCAAGAGCGAGCGCTACACCCAAACAATGTGGGACGAACACCAAAAAGCGAAACGACCTTCAAGTAAAATGTTGAATCTCCTTACTAGTAAAATATATGTAATGATAAATTGTCATTATATGTAATATGTATATCCCATCAAAAACATAAGATGTAAAAAAATGCACTAGTCACGCAACGCAGTTCTTCTGCCGAAAAAAGTTGTGAAATCGAATGTAAACCAAGTCGGTTAAGGTGACGCCGCGTTATGCTTAAAAATCTGAAATTCAACCTTCTGCGTCCCGCTCCCTACTATAGCGACCTCTCATAGAAAACCCGCGTAAACGGAACGGGCGTATGCGACAAAATGTTTTTTATTGTTTAATTTAAAAACTACATATATATATCATAAAACCTAAGTACAATTTATAGTATCAGTTTCAATTAATATATGTAGAAATTTTGGAACCTCAAATCGATCCTCAACGCCGGTAAAATTGGAATCTCTTATTTTAAAGAGGTCTTTTTGATTAATTATTTTGTGTTATAAAAGTTAACCAATCGTGTTATGCAACGTACAAAATAAAGTCAAAGACATGATGAATTCTTCCAATAAATTTCAGTTCGTTCGCTTCAGTCATTGTTGAGAAAAATCGGAATCCTTGCAACCAAAATCTTCAAGGCGTCGCCTTAATTACCTACCTACCTATCTATCTATCTATGGGAGCAGCTATTCAACCACTTTGTCTTAAATCTGTCAACTTGGTTACCGAGTGAGGTATCTTAATCCTAATCCTAACTATAACTATAACTTAACTATAACTATAACTATAACTTAACTATATAACTATCTATCCTAACTAATATTATAAATGCTGTACCGATCGCAATGAAATTTGGTATGCAGATAGCCTATGGTATAGAGAAAAACATAGGCAACTTTTTATCCCGGGAAAACATAAGATCCCCGGGGAACGCGGGTGAAACCGCGGGACGGAATCTAGTTTTATTTAAAAAAAATCGAACGCAAGTACCAAGGAATGACTTGCTAACTTTGACTAGCATAATATATGGAACAAGTAATTTCTCTCTTTGCCTCGTATTTATATTGTGGACATCTACTTTTGCTTTAAACATTCCTATATTTCTACGTATGAACATTATATTTTCATAAATGTAAAGTGAAGGCAAAGTCATTTATTAAGTGAAGAAATAAAGGATATTTATTTCTTCACGACGTAATTCTGTAGATCTGCGTGACAATTTATCAAGCGCCCGCGTTCAGATGGATGAGGCATGAAGGGATGTAGCGCCGGTCATATTATTTGAGATAGGTACCTACACTGTATGTATAGGTTATTTGTTTTGACGTGAGATAATGGTGGCTTACTGTAATGACCTTTTGTTACTTTCACAATATGATTGGTAGATTTTTAAAAATAACGTCCCTGTCTGGCATTGTCGCCCCACTAACTGTCACGATAAAATTGTGTTTTATATTTACTTCTCTTTGGATAGCGATCGGTTCAGCGGTTTCGGATACAATAAAGGACATACAGACAAACATTACTTTTTATATATTTTATATGTAGTTTTGGGACGTGCGTCCTGTTCGTGAGCCAAAGTGAGGGTTTATTATTGGTAAGGTAGTGGCAAACTTAAATAACATGTTAAAATGAATTCTAAAAATTTTGTGAGGTTATTTGGTATCGAAAAATAAACACACACACAAAAAATAAATCCGAAAGCGGGAGATACCTCAATCATCTTTTTAGGGTTCCGTACCCAAAGGGTAAAAACGCGACCCTATTACTAAGACTTCGCTGTCTGTCCGTCCATCTGTCCGTCCGTACGTCCGTCCGTCTGTCTGTCTCCAGGCTGTATCTCAAGAACCGCTATATCTAGAGAGATGAAATTTTCACAAATTATGTATTTCTGTTGCCGCTATAACAACAAATACTAAAAACAAAATAAAATAAATATTTAAGGAGGGCTCCCATACAACAAACGCGATTTTTATGCCCTTTCATTTGTTTTGTGGTAGTTCCTGTTGACCTAGAATCACGGGATTTGGCAACACAAATAAAGGGAAAATATAAAAAAAGTTGAAAATTAAAGGGTGTCCCCATACATACATAGTAACGCCAATTAATAAAGACCTCTGAGCTGTATGGGCGCTGATACAATTTACAGGTCTAGCTTAATTGGCACAACCTCAATTAAGGTAAATAAATAAAATTGTATATTTCCCGTGATGGACGAACGATGGACGAAGTTTGTACGGAACCCTCGGTGCGCGAGTCCGACTCGCACTTGACCGGTTTTAAGCTATTGTATAGCTTTTATCGCGGGCTTTGAGCGCGGCGACCGAATCAAGAAATTCCGTAACGAAAAAACCTAACACCCCCCACTCCGCCTACCATGTAGCTCGGCCGAGCGTGACTCGATTGAAACCTTACCTGAATAATAAAACATAAAAAAAAAAAACGAGTCGACAACATATATCCGCAAAATTCGGATTGTCGAGTATTTTGTTAAATTCTAATGGTGCAAATGGCAGTCGCCATATTGGCCGAGCACAGTACCGCCATATTTTCAATGAACGCATCCCTGTTTTTTCTTTTGTTTTCCCTTATTTCGGGAAGGCAAAGGGTTCTAGCCCATACAGCCTAATCATGAGATGACACAGTATTCTCAGTGTGTAAATGAGCCTTTATTGACAGCCTATTATTTTTGTACCCCCTTTTAGTAGTAAAAATACTGCATAAATAATTATAATTGCATAGGTTGATAAAAAAAATGCTATGCAATAGCTTTACCACGGCAGTCCCCGAGTGCCACACGTATTTTTTTTATATATTTTGGTAGAGTAGGTTTTGAATTTTTGTATAGGACAGCTGTAAATTTATTTGTTTTACTTTAAGCCTAACGTAAAAAATATAATATTAAATTCCTTCTTATATGAATCGGAATTAAACTTAATATTATATGTGTACTTCTTCTACATTACATTTAGATATGTAAATATCAATAGGTACTATATCTTACTTGATTAGGAATTAAAAGCGTGATACAGTCGCGTAGTCGTAGAAACAAACGGATGGACAGAGTTGCTACAATAATACGGTTCCATTCCATCGTTCTGGGTACAGAACCCTAAAAGATAATAGGACAATATTCCACATTCGATATTGCAGCAACTGAAATAACGTTTATTCTATATCCCGCTATCAAATACAATAACAGCGATAACAGAACAAATACAGAAATTGCTGTTGACAAATATTATCGAATAGATATTACAATGTAGTTGTCTATTTGGGCGCTAGCGAACGTTGCATATTTTCTTATGACCTGTCAACTCTATAGGTAATATTTTAGAATCTATAGCTATATTTTAGAAGAAATTAATACTCAAAAAGCAAAGTCTTATTATTGCAAATAAGATTACCGTTAAAGCTCCAGTCTCCCTAAAATCAGTATTCTTGCGGAATTTATCAGAAAAGAAATATTGTTTTTAGTCATCAGAAAAGCAATAAATTAAATATATTTTACGTTATTTTAAAGTGTGAGATTTGAAGTTTCCAATACATATTTTATTTTTAATTTGACGCCATTTTTAAACTAAACATATAACACAACGAACGCTGTCAATTCCCAGCGGAATTGAATGGAATTTTGATGCGTTTTATGTTTTATGTGTTTAGTTTCGGTAAATTTATTTCAAATGATTTTTTGAGTGCATATATTTTTTATTCGCAGATAAGTAGTTGCTTTCGGAGTGGTTAAAGTGTGATTTCTCTAAACCATTACTTTGTAATAGAAAAAAATATATGTTGCAAGGGTCAAATTCAGAAATTTATAACTTTTTAAAGCAGTTTAAATAAGAAATTGAGACGATTTTGAAAAAAGTAACTAGATAAGATTATTGTAGAGGATTTGCCGACAAATGTAATCTGAATACATTTCTTGTTTTTGTTATATTTTTTCGTGGCGTGTGCATGAATGAGACCCTCTACGCGTGGAACGTAAATAGAGGTATGTTTAAAGCCTCACAAAGCTAATAAAAGTGGCAAATTAAAAAATAAAATATGTATTGGAAACTTCAAATCTAACACTTTAAAATAACGTAAAGTATATTTCATTTATTGCTTTTCTGATGACTAAAAATCAATATTTCTTTTCTGATAAATTCCGCAAGAACACTGATTTTAGGGAGACTGGAGCCTTAAGTCGAATTAATTAGTTTCACTCTTCTATATGTGCGCAAAATTTTACCTAAATTTGTGCAGCAAATACGACTTGAATGAGGACAAACATACATACATACATACATACATATCTTCGGATTTATAATATTACTCGCATCAGCTGCGTATAACCGAGGGATCAAATGTTTTCCTGGAATGTGTTAATCCAGAACATATTCTATCAGTATGCTAAATTTCTTCAAAAATGGCTCAGCCGTTTATGCGTCATTGAGTCGTAAATATACAAACTTTCACATTTATAATATTACTAGCTTCCATCACGCGGTTTCACCCGCGTTACGTTTCAACTAGAGTTTTACCAAATTTTATAAAAATCCGTTCACACATACACCTAGGATTAGTAAAATGGGATATTACAATTGGATAATTAAATTTTACATTAGAATACATTTTTAAGTTGTTTAGCTAAAATTGCTCAGAGCCGCCCAATTAATCAACCTCCTCTACCTTTCTCCTGATGTGATTGACTACCTGAAAGACTTTCAGGATAACTTTATTTTATTATATATAAATAGCTTCTGTAAAACTAATTACAATAACATCGTAGCCTGACTGATGTAAATTAATTATTATTTACGTATATAGGCTTCACGTAGAACTCCATTAATAAACTTATTATAATGGTACTATAGCCTTCTATTAAATTTCTTTCAAGTCTTCGAGTTCCACTTTAGTGGGCTTAGAAGTCAAGAGCTATATGGATTTTAGGTTACCTAGGGTTCCTAGATAAAGATTTTAGAATTCCGTGACAAAGGTTATACGTTCGAATCCTACAATGAGCTTAAGATTTCTGTGAAGGAAAAAAAAGGAGGAAACCATAGCACGGTGGTTGGATACTTTATTATACTCACCTGACTGGCAATCACGCTCAAGTTGAAAATCTGTCGGCAAACACTACCGGTGTGTTCCGGCAGTTGCACTTGAGAGCCAAACTTGAGTACAAACACCCGTACATATCTACATTGTATACCAACATGTGTATAATAAACATCATTATTTTATGACGCGTTCATTCATTATGTAAGAAAGACAAGACTAAGATATATTGTATGTGTCATTTGCCACGGGAGCCCGAGAATAATTGCTAGCTCTACGTGACGTCACAAACGATCGTGAATGCCACTATGTAGGATGTAGGATATGAGTCTGGGATTTTAGGATCAAATCCGTATATATAACTTGGGGATGTATGGGCTATAATTTTTAAAGCAGATTATGGTAAATAATACTTTATTATTACAGAGACTTACGTATCAACTATTTTTTTTTTTTTTTTACTTTGTATAGGCTTGTGTTTGACCACAATCTCTAGAAGGAACTGGCTTTCGAGTGCAGCTGCCGGAACACACCAATAGGTGTTTGGCGACAGATTTTCAACTTGAGGGTGGTAGCCAGTCTATGTCCTATCTCTTTGCCAAAATTCATGCAAATCCGTTAAAATAGAAAACATAGAAACATTAAAATTTATTAAATTACTAGCTTCCGCCCCGCGGATTCACCCGCGTTCTCAAAGGAGCTGATATTTTCTCGGGAGAAAAAAAGTATCTTATGTATTAATCCAGAATATATTATATCGGTGTGCCAAATTTCATTTAAATCCGTTCAGTCGCACATACACTTTTGCATTTACTAACTTAGTAATAATAAGTAAGATAAGATTAGTATGAAGAATAGCCAGATAGAAATATGACTAAATACCTACATACAAAACACCTCAATCCACTTTGTCAAAACAAAACAAAAACAAAGGAATAAAATAGAAATAAACAAAAAGAAAAGCCTCTCCGTACATGGCTGTAATAAAAAACTGCGTGGCGCAAAACGTGACCTTAACATTCCCATTAGAGGCGAGGCGCGTCTTGGTGTGCAAATGAGCGTGTGATGATGCCTTAATATACGACCTGGTACATAGGAGGAGAATACATTACCTTGCGTTATTAGGTACTTGAATAGCTTGGTATGCAAATATATAAGGCATGTTTAAATACGCGGTGCCATTGCTCTTTTTTAGGTTAGCTAATATTTTAACAGTAAGAAACATTCTAGATTAACTTTTAGTAATGCTAAAAGTATTCCATATTTCATTATAAGAAAATGTCTTGTCTAGTAGTTCTGTACATATTTTAAATTTATCAGTGCTGTAATTTCACGGCGTTTTATTAGCATTAAATTATTCCGATTCCAAGATCCTGATACCTCAATTGAATAGCTTTCTTAATTTATTATATTTCAACAAAATCTATTCTGTGGTTTTGCGAATATATTTTATAAAAGAATTTAGTTTCGCTTCAGTTTATTTTGAAATCTTGATAAATACAATATTTCAATTCTATGTGTATGAACCGACTTTGAGCTATTTGCATGGTAATATAGATGAAATTCTATTTTTCTACCAATGTTGCAATTTTTATGAAGTAGGACGATTTTTATATTTATTCCAAATTATATTTTGAAAAAGGGAATAAAGTTAGATTATATATTACCTCTTAATCTCATTCTAAAGTAAAGTTTTAAAAAAATATTATTCTTAAACAATATTACAACATAATGTACTGCAAGCTTCATTAGCTTATATGGGCTAATAACAATGCACAATTTAAATTTTGCAATTATGTGAAAATTTAACGTTAAATTTTTGTTATATTTCCATGATCCAAATTGGAGGAATATGATAAAAAATACCAGTAAAATTAAATGATTATTATTAGTATAACTAAACTCAAACTATAGTATTATTGTAGGAGAGTATTATCTGTATTATTATTTTTTATTTGCAAAGTATTTGAACACTTATTAAAATTTGTATTATTTTTACAATGTACCTATTTTGAAAATAATTTAAAATATGTATATTAAAAACATATGCAGGTTAAATTTTTTAACTGGGCATGGATGGCCAATTCCGAATGACCTTTATTTTTTTATTGACAATCGATTTCCACTCAGGACATACATTTGTGTGCATGAACATGTCTGTTTGTCCTATCTGGCTTCCATAGTACAAGCTCTGTTTAGTTTGGGATCAGATGGCCGTGTGTGAGGAATAATGTCCCAGAATATTTATTTATTTAATTATATTATTATTATATACCTATAAGTAGTGAAGTCTAGACGTGAACCATTTGACAATTTAATGCCGCGCGTTGGGGTGCGGTGTTAATGTTTTATCGACGGGTGCCGATATAGCTCGATAAAAGATTCCAATAAACAGATAAGATAATAAAAATAGAGATATAGTATTATAGTTATGGTTCATTTTTGAATAAATAATAGATTTTATCATTTTATGAGTTAAATAAAAATAATACATTTATTTTACACACATGAAATTCATTAAAATTATATATAGCCTACAGAGGTTAGGAGGAATAAAAATAAAGAATATGTAAAATAAAATAGAATCAACAAAAAACCATAGTACCTATATAATTTTTAAGATACGAGTAGATATTTTTTTTTTACTTTGTATAGGCTTGTGTTTGACCACAATCTCACTATGGTAGGTGATGATGTGGCCGAAGGTGGTAAGCACACAAAGCCTAGAAGGATCTGGCTCTCAAGTGCAGCTGCCGGAACACACCAACAGGTGTTTGGCGACAGATTTTTAACCTGAGGGTGGTAGGCCAGCCAGGCGGGTACTACAAAGTACCCTACCACCGTGCTATGGTTTCCTCACGATGTTTTCCTTCACCGAAAGCTCAAGCTCATTGTAGAATTCGAACCCACGAACTTCGCCGCGGCGTCCGACGTCACTACCACTGAGCTATCATCGCCTTAAAAAAATGTTGGATAGTTTTAGGTGAATAAAATCATACATTTTGACCAAGAATTTTGTAGGATTTATTTTTGATTTCGGAGTTGATCACACAGTAAAAGTTATTAATTACTAATAAAAATGTTTAATTCGTTTTCGTCGTAAACGAAGTTTCAAGTTTTAACATCTCTGAAGCAACTTTGATTACTGAATGGTAGTTCTAGTGACTACTGAAGACGATGGATTACATCGATCGAGACTCGTCTTATTGCTCTTAACGGAGAGCGATCAATCTTCGCATATAAATGTACGTTAGACGAATTTTAGTGATATCAGACACCGTCTAAAGGTAATTTTGATGAAATATCTCGAAAAACTTAGTACCTACCTAAATGTTATCTTATAATATAAAAATGAATCGCAAAATGTGTTGGTAAGCGCATAACTCAACAACGCCTGGACCAATTTGGCCAATTTTTTTTTTAAATGTTCGTTATTGACAGGAGAAGGTTTGTATGAAAAAAAAATTACACCGGGAACGTGGGTGAAACCGCGGGGAACAGCTAGTTACATATAAAAATGACTCCCTATTTCCCTTGGTCATCGCATCACGCGTGAACGGATGGAAAAATCGCTAATTCTTTTTTCGTTGTGTTAATTATTGTCAGAAGGTTCATATGAACAAAAAAATAAAAAGATTGCGCAGAAAATTGGAAAATTCGAGAAACCCTGAAAATATGGAATTTGTATGAAATTAAGACACTGTTATTTTTGCGTTAGATAGGCAGTTTATTGAGGAACATAGGCTACTTTTTTATGTTGAAAACGCAGGTGAAACCGCGGGAGACAGCTAGTTGATTATAAAACGTAGAGTTAAAAAAACTAGAATTAGGGAAATATATTTAATTCTACTAATAAAACTGTAAAAATATATAATAAAACCGACTTTTACAAAGAAAAAATTAAAGACATTATTACGGGCTTTAAAATTAACTTCTCGTGCATGGAAGTTTAGGTGGATGGTCCACATTTCGAATTTTTAACAGATTTTTCTCGTATTTCATTTTATTACGTAAACTTTTAGCACCATAGGGACGTAATTTGGTGATTCTATTGCATAATAGTGAACTACATATTTAATAAAAAAAAAAACTAGGAGTCATGTTACTAAGGCACCAATGTACAGTTCTATAACGTTTTGAATGCAAATTTAATATATAATACCTACATACTAATAACTACTATCATACGCTTCAGGCTCAAATCACGAAATCACGTCTCAAAAGCACTTGAAATTAACGCTTTAATATTAAAAACGCAAGATTCGTAATAATACAAAAATGGAGACCACCTTTAGTCCCAATGTTATAGTTTACCAAAAAGTTAGTTACGGATGCGTATGTAAGTTTTCGCCTCTTATGTACTTTAGGATATACTCGTACGTACCACATTTGTCTTTACATATAATAAAACTATCCCCATCTGATTAAATTCGTTGCCAAGTCTTAAGTATGTAGTTTGCCTAGAAATACTCAGTTTTACTCCTTTAAGCCAAAATTTGATCATTGGGTTTCGTTGTGGAAAACTAGTTTTATCGAGGATTTGTTTGCTATTGTAGTATTTACAGAATATTGGATTATTTGAGGATCTCATCTTCTCATACTTTAATTTAGTTTGCATTACAGTAGCTGTGACTTGAACAATTTAGGCATTAGAGTGTTGTTTTTAAAACTATATATGATATTGTTCCGCGCAGGGTTATACTATAAATTTTAATGAATTTTTGTTCAAATTTTAAAGAAGAAGAGTGCTTCTTTATCTGGGCTACTCTAGTTCTAAATTAATATTTTTTATTTAACGTTTGTTTTAATTATTATTTTTTGTAATGTTAAACATTTTAGTAAAGTAAAATGGCTCAAACAGTGGTAAGTGATGATGCGCCCGAAGGTGGTAAGCACACAAAGCCTAGAAGGAACTGGCTTTCAAGTGCAGGCGCCGGAAAACACAGTATAGATTCTTGGCCATAATTTTTCTTGGTCAAAAATTCTTGCTAGTCAGACTATACTACAAAATACCTACAGCATAGCTATAGTTTCCTTCTTATGTTTTCCTTCACCGTAAGCTCAAGTTCATTGTAGCTCATTGCCCTCCTAGAAGCTAAACTCAATAAATGTATTTAGCTTTGACTGTGTCTTAAGTAAGCCGGTGTTCTAATCATTGAGTCTGCGCTAGTCTGTGGTTAAACAATGATTATCTAGAGACTGACATACATTTGAGATGCCTTTGATTATACGATTGAATAAGTTGATTAACTTGGGTGTTGGTGAACTTTTAGTATTATCAATTATGATTATTCTATTATGAATGAACAAGCGTGGATCTAGGGGAGTCATAGCCCCCCAAAACCAAATCTATTTTTATAATCATAAATAATATTTTATTTTTCCCACCATTTTTTAACTATCCTCATAACATTTTTTTTCTTATTATTACTTATGTATTTATAATATGTTTGATATACAGTTTCCGTGATACTTTAGTCTCTGACCCCTCCCCCAATTTTACTCTAAATTCATGCCTGTGTATCAATGGATAATAATGAAGATGCTGAGATGAACATATGGAATCATTAGGTACGATAAAATAAAAATATGTAACGGTGAGCCTGTACCTAACGCTGCACAAGCTCCAAGGGCGTAGACTACGATAGTATAGCCATGTTAGAAGAAGACCTCCAGAAAACATAGGTAACAATGTACTGCATCACCAGTTACTACTTAAATTTATTGATTGTCCGAGTTTATAAGTTTCATTTAATTAAAATTATTTAGTTTAACTATAGATCGCTAGATGGCGCTGTACTTTTTCTGAATCGCGCTATGGTTTGACATACTCGGATATGATATAGTATTTTGTTTTTTTTTTTGCACGGTTATGAAAAGGCTCCGAGCCGCCGCACAGTACAGACGTACCCCGTACGGTCTATTGTGCTCCGCCCGCCACCCCGACTCGATTCTCGGAAGCGCTCTGGTATTTATACCTGGCCTTTCGCAGAACCGACCTTATCAGTTTGTTGACTCGGAACTTTTCAGTTTAGAGTCTCCAAACGAATATTTGTTCTTACGACATCGCGCTCTCAAAACCACAGATATTTACTTGTGGTGAACCAGTGGATACCTAACGGTGATAACTAAGCTGGTTCGAGCGTGACCCGGGCGCTCGCGGTTTCCCTTAAGGAAAACGCTAACCCGGACGGGACTGGACCAGTTGGCCTTGGGGGCTTCCCTAGCCAACCCCAGTTGTCGTTAGGCAGGGACGTAGGAACCCGCTGCACAATAAGATTGGCAGCGGGAGACAAGCTTAGGGCACACCCTAGGGCCTACTCACCTCCCGACCTATCCCGGTCGGGAGTGTAACACACACCCCCGGGCCCACCCACCCGGGGCGAGATAGTAGGTTAGATTAGGGCGATCGCCTGAGGTTTCTTGTGGTTTCTTTTACTCAGGAACGCCCCGCGTCCGAAACCACGTTAGTTTGCCGAAGTAGAGTAGCTCCCTCTGGCTGGCCATCATGGCCAGCCAGAACGACCACCTACCCCTGACGCTGGACGAGATCCTCCAGGACAACGAGTCCTGGGATTTCCTCGTCGAGCGTTACGGGACATCTTTTTTACCTCCCCGACCCGCTCCCACTTCACGGTCATCCTCAAGGATGTCCGTGATATCCGCGGAATTCTCCCCCGCGGAATCACCCGCGGAACACTCCCCGCCTCCCTCTCCCGCGGAATCAACCGCGGATCACTCCGCCCCTCCCTCTCCCGCGGAACCCTCCGCCCCGCCCTCTCCTGCGGAATCCGAACCGCCCTCTCCGCCTGCGCCTGCCGCGACGACCGGCCAGTCGTCCTCTTCCTCCTCCTCGGAGGGAGAGTTCACGACGGTCGTCGGGGGCAAGCGCAAGAGGAAAAAGAAGGCGAAAGCCACTGAAGCCGAGGTAGCTGCCAAAGCTGCCAAAGCTTCCGCCCCTTCCCCTTGCCCATCACCCAAGCCCCGCCCACTCATGGACACTGTTGTGCCCACACCCCCGCCGCTAATGGACGTGCCCATGGCTCCTCCCCCGGAGGAACAAGGCCGCCCAGAGGCGCGCATATCCCAGCCCCAGACCCAATCCCAGACCCAATCCCAAGTCCCGATGAGGAAGGACTCTCCGCCTCCCCTGTTTGTTCAGGATAAGACCAGATGGACCGAAGTGTCCGGATGGTTTACTCCTAACAAGATCCAATATACCTCTGCCCGCTCCACCGAGCACGGCATCAAGGTAACCGTGCCCACTTCACAGGACCACCGGGCCCTGACCAAACTCCTTAAAGAGCGTAAGGTGGCTTTCCACACTTACACTCTCCCTGAGGAGAAAGCCCTCCGGGTGGTGATCCGCGGCATCCCCCGCGAAATCCCCACCTCAGAAGTCGAAGCCTCCCTTAAGGAGCACGACCTCCCAATACAGTCAGTGCACCGGATGCACAAAGGACGCGGCCACGAGCCGTATAACATGGTGATTGTGGCACTGGACCAAGGCAAGGCCGGCAAAGCCATATACAGAGTAAAATCTGTGTGCGGCTTGAGCGACGGCTTCACCGTCGAGGGCGTCCGAAAGGGCGGCTACCCCTCCCAGTGCCACAACTGTCAGTTGTACGGCCATTCCGCCCGCAATTGTTTTGCTCCCCCCCGGTGCGTGAAGTGCCTCACACCTCACGCCACCAAAGACTGTGACCGCCCAAAGGTCATAGATGAAAACACCCCGCCACCTGGTTGCGTTCTCTGCAACCAGACCGGGCACACCGCGAACTACCGCGGGTGCTCGAAGGCTCCCCGCCCTTCGCGCCATTCAACGCGCAAAGCCCCCATTTCCAACCCGGCGCAGACCGATCTGCGCCCTCAAAGGCACTCCCAATGGGCCCGCCTTAACTCTAATTCTCCTAAAGAGTACCCTCCTCTCCCTAGGGAAGCGTTTGCTCTCTCCGAGCAAACCACGACCCAGCCACCACCTCCTCCTCCCAAGGTTTCCGCTTGGCAGCCGAAACCCACCGCAGCGCCTTCAGCGCCCGCCCCGCCGTCACCGCCAACCCAAACCACCCGCCGCGCAAACCCGTCACCAAAACGGGACCAAAACCCTCCGTCGAGTGTGGATGCGGATTTCGCACTCGTGGAGCGCTTCATCGAGTTCATAAACTTCGATGAAATTAGGGAGCTCGCCGATATTATTAAACAGAGCGAGGGCAACGGTCGTGCCCTTGCATCTGCAGCGCTGCGATTTAACAAAATCGCTTGCCAACTCGATCACTTTCGCGTAAATCCATAATGGATATTACACCCACGCGCGGTAGAATCAAACCCCGATCCCTCAAGTTAGGAACCTTCAATGCCAACGGCATTATAGGTAAACGAGATGAGATCGCAGAATTCCTGCGAGAGCATCAACTCGATATCCTTTTGGTACAGGAAACATTTCTAAAGCCCTTTCATAGGGACCCTAAAATTGCGAATTATCAGATAATTCGCAATGACAGACCCAACGCCGCAAAAGGCGGCACCCTCATATATTATAAAAGATCCCTTCACTGCTCCCCTATGGACGCACCATCCCTAGAGTACATTGAGGCTTCAATCTGTAGGCTCGGTATGACTGGACACTCATCCATTATACTAGTCTCGGCATATTGCTCCCATTCTCACAACCTACCCGACTTAGGAATGTCACTCAAACGTGACTTAGAATCCCTTTTCAATTTAGGTAGCTCAGTCATTCTGGCGGGCGACCTAAACGCGAAACACACCCTCTGGAATTGCGTCGCAAACAATACCAGAGGGCGTATTCTTGAATCCCTCCTCGGGCCACTCAACGTGGACCTGATCGCCCCATACGAACCGACTCACTTCCCGGACATAGTGACTCACAGACCCGACATACTCGACGTGGCGCTGCTGCGTAATGTAAACTTACGTTTGCATGACTTAGCAGTGCTACACGAGCTCCAATCGGACCACCGACCTGTAATCCTAGAGTTTACACCGCGCGTAGGTCCCCCAGATTCAGGTCAACCCTCTCGCACCAAGGTCGTGACGGACTGGGACAAATTAGGCGAAAGCCTCAAGGCGACCTCGTCCGTCCATCTAGACCGTATCCCTGACAGCCTAGTCACCGCCGACGACGCTGTAGGCGCTATCGACTCACTCACAAGTCACGTGCAATCGTTAGTTAGCGATTGCTCTCGGACAGTACCAGCGGAGGATGACCGACGCTGGCACTTGCCCGACGACATACGTGACCTGCTGAGGGAGAAGAAAGCCGCCATTCGCGCCTACGATAGAGCTCCCTCAGAGCAAAATCGTGTCCAATTACGAGCTCTCGAACGTGCCGTCAAGGCACGTATCGCAGAGTATCGCGAGAATCGCTGGGGCCAGACCCTCAGCGAAATCAAGCCCTCCCACCTAGCCTTTTGGCAACTGTCTCGTGCCCTCACAAAGGACACAGTAGTTCCAATGCCTCCCTTAAAGCGACCCAACCTTCCACCCGCCTTTGAAGACGTGGAAAAGACCGAATGCCTCGCCGAAAGTCTGGAGGCTCAATGTACGCCCAGTTCTCTCCCTATTGACCCGCGTCATTTGGAGAAAGTTACAGCCGAAGTAGAACGGAGGACCGCTCTTCCGTTACCTCCTCCCGCTCCCCCGACTGACGACGTCGCCAACGACGTCAACACAAATGACGACCCACTTCCACCCGCGACCCATGACGAGGTGAAAGCGATCATCGGGAAGTTACACCCTCGTAAGGCCCCGGGCTCGGACAAGATCACCAACAGAGTGATCAAACTCTTCCCAGCCTCCCTTATCATGCTATTGACGGCCATCTTCAATGCCGCCCTCTCAAACAATATTTTCCCACACCAGTGGAAAGAAGCCCACGTGATTGGGATCCACAAGCCCGGCAAACCCAAGTCCGAGCCCTCCAGTTATCGTCCCATAAGTCTGCTCAACGTACTGGGCAAGATTTATGAGAGAATCATTTATGTCCGCCTTAAAGCATTTGCCGATGCTAACAAACTCCTCCCAGACGAGCAATTTGGGTTCCGACCCAAACACTCGTGTGTTCATCAAGTCCATAGAATTGTTGAACACATCTCCACAAGTTACCAGAGAGGTCACATGACAGGCGCCCTTTTCTTCGATGTCGCAAAGGCATTCGACAAGGTGTGGCACACAGGCTTGATCTACAAGCTTTACACCCTAGGTGTGCCACCGAGACTCGTGACCATCTTACGAGACTTTCTGTCGAATCGCCTCTTTCGATATCGGGTCGAAGGCGTCCTGTCCTCACCACACCCCATTAGTGCCGGTGTCCCGCAGGGCTCGGTACTATCTCCCTTGCTATTCACGCTCTACACGAGCGACATCCCTAGAGTCAGGAATACGCAGTTCGCTCTCTTTGCAGACGACACTGCCGTATATTGCTCAGGCAAAAGCCCGCCCGCGATCTCTAAGAAACTCCAGACCGCAGCCAACGCCCTAGGCGCTTGGTTCCGGAAATGGAGAATAGAGATCAACCCCTCCAAAAGTCAGGCGGTTCTCTTTTATAGAACCGACCGAAAAAGACGTCCCCCCATCCCCGATCCAGTCACACTATTCGGCGAGCCGATCCCTTGGGAGAGGCAAGCCAAATATCTCGGTGTGACCCTCGATGATCGCCTATCCTTCGCTGCACACATAAGGGCGGTTCGCGCGCGCGCCGCCTTTGTGGCAGGACGACTCCACTACATGATCAACGCCCGGTCTAAACTTGCCCTAAAAAGCAAGGTTAGACTCTATACCGCGTGTATCCGTCCAGTCATGACGTATGCGAGCACCGTGTTCGCTCACGCTGCTCCCACACATCTCCACACCCTTCAGGTGATTCAAAACCGTTTCATGCGCAAAGCCACGGGCGCCCCGTGGTACATGCGCAATGAAAACCTCCACCTTGACTTAGGTCTCCCTACAATCAAACAATTCATAAAACGCGCCTCGCGCCGATATTTTGATACCGCAGCGCACCACGCGAATCCCTTGATAGTCAACACTATCACATACACCCCGTCCCTTATTTCCCGCATCCGTAGGCCTAGGCACGCCCTCAGCGAGCCAGACGATGCCATTACCCTAGCGCAGATCGAGGCCGAAGAAGCCCGCAAACAAATACAAATGCGAAATCGTCAACCTAGATTTCGTCCTCGCCGGCGAGGACCGTCGCGACGTCCTTCCCAGTCTCGTCCCGATTAAGCGGCCCGAGCTGCATATTAGCAATCCGACCGATCCCCAAATAATATATTTGCATGCTAAGTCCTCCCTCATTCCCCAGGCAACGTCCTGAGCCGAGGTCGAGCCCCACAGGGGGCACCCTCAGGCTACCGTTGCCCTAAATTTATTTAGTTTTAAGTAGCGGTTGAGAGCCCTCAGCGCTCACCGCAAAAGTCCGCGTAACGGTGGAAGAAGGTCCCCTGGACCCACCACCTTCCTGTTCCAGTCAAAAAAAAAAAAAAAAATTGCACGGTTATAGAAATACCAGGGTTTGTAATACTAATAATAGTACATCAATAAAGGTGTTACAGTGATATTCTGTGCCTTTTATTGCATCATCACCCTAGACCTAGACAGACCTGTATTGTTCAGTGATTCTTTACTACACTCAGGAGAAGAGACAAACTAACCCTATTCTAGGTCTCACACAAAGATAGTAGGTATCCTAACTTAATATTATAAATGCGAAAGTGAGTTTGTTGTTACCTTTTCACGCTTGAACCACTGAACCGATCGCGATGAAATTTGGTATGCAGATAGCCTATGGTGCGGAGACGAACATAGGCTACTTTTTATCCCGGTAAAATATAAGATCCCTGGGGAATGCGGGTGAAACTGCGGGGCGGAATCTAGTCTTTGCCAATAAAGGTTAATTATCATACTGGTTTTGACAAAAATGCAAGCAAAATTATCAATATCTTTATATTCAGTCCGAGGATGACCACTGCTGAACGTAGGCCTCCCCCATTGATTTCGCGGCTCCCAGCAACTCTGGCCAGGTTATCGACCTTCATGGAGGGAGACCGTCCCACTTGGTGATGTCCAGCACATGATTGCCAGTCGAGAACTTTTCTTCATCATCGGTTGATAAGCAAAAATATACGAGAACAAAATAAAAATTGTGGTTTGAAATAGAACTGCACGATTCATTCAAATTCATAGTTTCCATTTGAAATATTTATTTATACCTGTAAGATGATTTTCAGTCGGGACCTACAATTGCTTTGAGCTTTGATTAAATCTTGTAACTGGTTTTAAATTTAAAATGTCTATATCATATAAATTCTGTCAGGAAATATATATACTTATATATATTTGTATATTTTTTTTACCTAGTATAGTTACTTAGTATTTTGGTCGATTACTTAACCCATTATGGTATCAATTAACAGCTTTTGTGGATGCAAATGATTTTAGATATAATCACGGATCTACCGATCCACTTACCACTACAATATCGAAAAGCCATTATGATGACTTTACTTATAATTTTAGCAATACTAAATGATATATATTTATTTATTATAACAATATTTACACATTTATTTACAATAATTGTACCAAATAAAATAAAATATCTAATTCCGCCGTGAAATAGTAGTGCACAGGAGACTTAACAACTTCATGTCTCAAGGTTGGCAACGCGTGAGTGATACCCCTGACAGGGAAAATATTATATTGTATTTTCTTTGCCGGTGGTATTATGAGCGTCTATAGGCTACGGTAACAGCTTATCATCAGGTGGGCCGTAAGCTTGTTTGCCACCTAGTAGTATAAAAAAATAAAAAAATACAAACTATAATATATAGAAAATATCCACAAAGCTCTCGCTGCTGTCGATAGCCAAGATTCCAATACTAAATTACAGTAGATATAATATCCAAAAACTAACCAATTTTAATATTTATTTCAAATTAAAGCTATAGTTAAGTATAAGTATAAGCTAATAAAAATGTGCCAAAATTTTTTTAATTAAAGAATTTTGTAGTTTTTCTTTATCAATATTGAACTGTAAGTCAAATTTGTTAGTTGAAAATCCGATGCTGGTTGCCATCTGTACTATAAATATAGCTTTGTCATACCATTAAAGTCTTTATAATTTATATTATAAGATCCTGTTATCGTAGAAAACTTTTAACACTGGCTTATTTCTCTAAATTGGGTAATGGAGTAAATTTCGCGAACCGAGGCTTAGCTGGATTTTCTGTGTACCGTCGATTGATTTTGTTTATTCACCGAGACTAAAGGCATTGGAGTTAATGATTTTTGCAAACTGAATTCAAGATGGGATTGGATATCAGATTTTGTTTATTTAACTACACACAAACCTTATGTTATTTGATTTCTGAGTCGTAGCCGTAGCGCGTAGAGGGTCTACAGATTTTACATAAAGTAGCGGGCGACCGTCCATTTTTCAAACTTTTCATTTTGTTTCAACGATGTTTTCCGGAATCTTACTGAAAGGTTCGAATTACGTAAGGAGATAGAAAAGGTCAGGTCAGGAGTTTATATTATTTATAGGCGCTTAAATTATAACTCAATGTCTAATGGTCCATAATAATGAAGAGGTTAATTGATTAATGATTTTACGTTATAGTTAGAAAAAAAGTTATCAGATATCTTGATATTTTCAATATTTTAATTGTAAAGAAAGAAAATAAATATTATTATTATTAATACAATGAAGTATTAAAATATAAATCTATATAATTAAAATGATATACAAATTATTATAATAGTGCGAGAACATTATTTTGAAAATTCCATTTGGGTTGAATAGACCAAAAGCAAACAATACTCAAGGATGTTTCAAGTAAGTAGCCTTGTCTAGACCATGTTATTATTTTATATTAAGTTTACTTGACTCAAAGGAGTCGTATGTAAGGGAGTAACTTATGTTACGAAATAGTGTTGAGAAAGTTTTAACTTGTTATCTTTGATCTCGAATTCCTTTTATATTTTTAAAGGTAAAACATAGTCACAACTTAATTAGCTAAAGAAAAAGATAAGAACTGAACTTAGTTATCAGTTATGGTAGTTTTTTTGTATTAAACTTCATCGTAAATACTTAATTGTTATTAGTCCTCAACTTATGTACTCTATGTATGTTCCGTCATAAGTGTTCTGTATGTACATTGTTGGTGTACCTTATCCAAAAAATAAAATAAAACTTCTTACTCCTCTCAGTTATGAGGCTTTTATACGACTGTACCTTATTTATTTTTCTTTTTGCTTTTGTTTAATCTTATAGCAAAATAATTATATAACTGCTGTTTTTGTCATTATTATTAAATAAATAAATATTCTCCCTCACACGACTGACCTTAAACTAAAGCTTGTAATAACTATAAAGACTTGTAAATTTATACTTTTATACTCGACAAATAGATATGTTCATGCACATAAATATTTGTCCTGGGTTGGAATCAAACCCATGATCTGAGGCGTTGCAGTCAGAGTATTTAACCTCCACGCCAACCGGTCCTTCAAATTGAAATCAAGCAAGATGATCTTGAACCCAATTAAAAATTTAGAGTTCCACTGTAAATGTAGTTTATAATGACGAACACAAAATAAGCTTCTAAAATATTATATGGAATAACATATGCTGACATTTTGATATCACACGATACATATATTTGTCTTTCTAATGGCTACCTGTCAAGAGTAGACTGCCGACGGCACGACGGCTATAAACAAATTACTTTATAATCGACTGCCACTGAAATTATGTTATCTCTTGATTTTAACGTGAATTTAACTATTTTAACCTAGTTTTTAGTAAAGTATATAAAAATGTATACCTATATACTATTCTCGGCGCCAGATTAGGTTGATAAAACAATAATTTTGAATATTAAAATATAGTAATTATTTATTTTATGATATGGACATAAAAATCTGATGGAGTAATGAGTTATGTATATGTGGATACACAGTCACATTATTTTTGATTCTTAATTTCAAAATGGAGCATTGGATTGACGTGATATTTTTGCGTAACGATAGTTTATGGACCGGAGAATGATATAGGGTACTTTTTATCCTAGGAACGCGGTTGAAACTCGTAATTATTATAAATGTGTAAGTTTGTCCCTTTTTCACGCAGCAACGGAACAGTATTTTTTTTTATGGAGATAGATTATAGACCAGAGAGTGACATAGGCTACATTTTATCCTGAGAAGGCGAGAGAAATCGCTGGGCAAAAGCTAGTAATATTTTAATGTAGAATAGATGACGTAAAGAACAACTTAGCTTAATTAATATGAAGTATCTAGCGTCGGTATACGGTGGAAGGGTACCTTGTAGTACCCGACTGGCTCACTACCACTTTCACGTTGAAAATCTGTCACCAATCACCTACCGCTGTATTCAAGCAGCTGCACTTGAGAGCCAGTTCCATCTAGTTCACATACTTACCACCTTCCATATGTTGATGTACATATAATGGTAAGATTGTGGTTAAACGCACTCAAAGCGACATTTTACAGCGCTGCAGCAGTAGTACGACAAAATCTAGTGACATTGGTGGAATGGATGTAAAGTGGTGCTGCAGTGTTTTAACATCGCAGTCTTGTCTACTATCTGAAATGGGTTTTGTCGCTATTGCGATAATATCACCATAGAAAAATCAACATCTCAAATTTCTAACAGCTACTTTATATACTTACTACGTAATATGTAATAGGATTTACGAATGAAACCTGTAATGCCGTAGCTGTAGCCGCAGTGTACTAATTGCTCGATACGTTGGTGGACTACATATATATGGTTTCCTTGGTAACCTGATTTCTTTATTAACAAGAAATGTATCCTGTGCCTGGTAAATCATGTGTACAAATACAATACAAAGAATACGAAGGTAATAAATGCAATTAATATTTGAAAAAGTAGGTATAGTACATATACTGGGTGATTTTGTTATCACTGGCAATACTTGCAAGGGTGGAAGTCTCATCAAAATGAACAACTTTTATTATGGGACTAACTGTGAAATCATGAAAAAATTATCAGCTGTTCCATACAAAAGTTCAATACCTACTCGACCAAAATGTATGAAGCAACCATATTATTTTACGCGATATCAGAGTTAGCCCTATAATAAAAGTTGTTCACATTGATGAGTACTTCCACCCCTACAAGTATTGCCAGTGATAACAAAATCACCCTGTATAGGTATTTTAAAGTAAAGATAATATAAATATATACAGTTATCAGTAGGTGTCAATTAAAATAATGAATACATAAAGACATAGCAGCTACTACAATTCAAAATGTATTACTTGGTAAAAGCTTTACTCTGTCGAGACACGATAACCGATCGCTATCGGCTACTTTCATCAACAATTCAACTGAGATAATTGTTTTTAATTTATTAAACGGTGTTTCACAAAGAAAACTAACCATTTAAAGTTAGTACTGTATCAGAAGGTAAGGCAAGTGTTTTCAAACGTTTTAAAACATTTCAACCCTTCGCTTGGCGTCCTTTCAAGTGATGCTTAGGGAATGCATGTTGTGCAGTTGAGAGTAGACGTAATTTCGTATGTATTTTTCTATTTTACATAAATAATTTATTCATAAGTTTTAAAAGTTAAATTATGAAAACACTGAATAAATGTTCTCATCTGAATGTCCATTTATGTATAGTCCTTTTATAAAAATCAATGCTTGTTTGTTTATAACGTATGCGCTCCGATATCATGCATCTAATTTCGATGAAATTTATGTGAATTGATGATTTCTGGCAAAAAAAAACGGATAAATAGGCTAGCCATGCATGCCGGGGATTAGCTAGTTAACTTATTTAGTTATGTTGTGTTTCTAAAACAGAAACAGCACAGAAAACTTGATAGAATTCAATGTTAATCATGGAAAGCAAAAAAAAACATAATATTTTACTATATCACATTACATTTAAAGTGAGTGGTTAAATTGTTGGCAGTGTATTTAAATTTATTTCTAATTACTGAACTGAAATGATGTGCAAACTCTTATAAATATTAATCATTTGAGAACAAAATAGAAAGTGGGTCAATCAATCAAAAAAGTTGATTGATTTTGAATTATGAAGCACATTTTTGTTATGTTAAAGAACAACCTCTTGCTGAGGGGTATATTTAAGATCACAGTACTTGAAGTGTAGGCGGCCCACAAACTGGCACCATTTAGATACGCCCTCACATAATACAGGTAATGTAACATAATTGCCGTATTAATATTTTATGAGTTTCGGTAAAGTGCTCGTTAAAATATTTACCTTTTTTGGCGGCCGAACATCAAAGGTAGGCATTGAATGAACAATATATTTTATTTTTGAAGGCTTGTTTATAAATGTATAGATTTATTTCAGTAATTGCCAATTTAGACATAAAATACATTTAATATCGAGATTTATTTTATTATATTTATTTTTTTCGTGTATTTTGAATTTTGTATAGTATACTAATTTGTAAAATGTTAACCAAAATAACAAACAGACAGACGTGGCTTTCTTAATTAACATTTGATTGCTTTCTTGGGTGTTTCGTAAATAATAATGCAATAAAGCAAGGGAGTAAGAAATTATTATCAGCTTGAACAAGATTACTGTAGACAAGAAAGTAACAAAATTGCTGCTTCTGAGAATAAATATTTTGAAAGAACCATAATATTTTTTTCATAAAATAAAATATATTATAATATGTAAGGATAAAGTATGTATTAAGTGTACAACAAAAAATATTAGAAAAGCCGGCCAAGTATAAAGTTCCAAAGTCTGTTTGTTTGTTTGTTACCTTTTCACGCTTAAACCACTTAACCGATCGCTATGAAATTTGGTATGCAGATAGCCTATAGTGTGGAAAAGAACATAGGCTACTTTGAATCCCGGGAAAACATAAGATCCCTAGGGAACGCGGGTGAAACCGCGGGGCGGAAGCTAGTGATGATATAATTTAATGAACACATAACTCTAATAAAAAATACTAATTTAAAGCTTGATTTTTCGTAAATGAATCTATATTAAAGAAGTGTTTGAGGCAACTTTCTATATTTTTAAATTATCTTTTTAACAATACTCTATTTGATATGGTACGTGAACAAAAAATATTCACCCCCCTTTACACGTTGTGGAGGTACACAAGTTTGTTTAAAATAATAAAAAAAATACTTTTAACATCTTCATCAGAATACTTTCAAGGAATGTTAATTTAAGTTTATTACCTAAGATGGAATGCTTTCCTAGGAAATTTCGCGTCAAATCAAGATTTATTACACTTCCATTATTTTATACCAAACGAAATCAGTCAACTGTGTAATGCAAAAGCAGGAATGGAATGTTGGTAGGCAGATATCTTAAGTAATATTAATTAAAGAGAGATAAGTTAATCAAAACTTTGTAAGGCAATCAGCGTCGGATTTTAGTAGATTACTGTTATTTTGGGGTAAACTACAGTTTTAATATGATTAACATATATTTAACTTCAATAAAATAATATTTTTGGAATGTTTTTGAACAATTGTAACATAGAACTATACAATAAATTTCTTGAAACATAAAGAGATTGCAGAAATAAAGATAGATTAAGCTGGATAGTTCGTAGAATTTTGCACTGTTTTTCTCAAACACAAGTTAAATATAAAAATGAATCGCAAAATGTGTTGGTAAGCGCATAACTCAACAACGCCTGGACCAATTTGGCCAATTTTTTTTTTGAAATGTTCGTTATTGTCAGGAGAAGGTTTGTATGAAAAAAAAAATTACACCGGGAACGTGGGTGAAACCGCGGGGAACAGCTAGTTTTATATATATTTCAAACATACAATTATATAGGAAGCTCATCTTATATCAAGCGCCTTGGAAGCATAAAGTAATAACAAGTGCAAATTAACTGTAAATGAATTATCGTAGCATGTTTTGTTTTTTAGGGTTCCGTACCCAAAGGGTAAAACGGGACCCTATTACTAAGACTCCGCTGTCCGTCCGTCCGTCTGTCTGTCTGTCTGTCACCAGGCTGTATCTCATGAACCGTGATAGTTAGACAATTGACATTTTCACAGATACATCATCTATTATTATTACTATTAGTATTTATTTTATATAAATATTTAAGGGGGGTTCCCATACAACAGACATGATTTTTTTTGCTGTTTTTATAGATAATGGTACGGAACCCTTCGTGCGCGAGTCTGACTCGCGCTTGACCGGTTTTTTAGGGTTTATCGTCTATACCCACTATTACCGTCCCTATTCTAAATAGGGACAGGAATACATCGGTAGGTGCTAGATGAGAGATTTTGTACTTGGCGGGTACTGCCACTGTGATAAGGTTTCCTTTGGTTAAATCTATCCTGTTTTAAATAATTCTAGGTGTTTAGTGCAAATTTAAATTGGCCTTAAAATTTGTGAAATTAACTATTTTTTAATTAGTTAATTAATTGTGTAGAATAATGTCAGTCTTAACACGACTCGGCGCGCATGTATTGCGTTCCGGGCTCGTAATTACAATCGTGTCCGGAATAGTCCGGATTGGATAGGAATTTATTTACATTATTTTATCTATGTTTTAGCCCATTGAATTTATTCAATTTTTAACCTATTATCATTTTATTTTTATACATTTATTATTAGTTGATCATAATCTCAATTAGTGGTTATTGCTTTTAAAAAAAATATTGTTACACCACAAATAAATTAAAGCCATAGTTCTAAATCCAAAGAAAAATTTAAACAATTTGTTTGAAGTAAGAAAATAAAAAAATAAAATCTGCAAAAGTTGTTTATTATAGAAAACAAAATCAAACATTAAAATAAGAAAGTTAATCGTAGTTATACAAATTTGTGGAATCTAATGTATTGAGATTCAGTTTACCAGCTTGATCTTTCGCCCACAATTTGGTTTCTATCAAAGATGGCATTTAAATTAAAGATTTTAGCTGTCATTGAGACGGGTTGGGTGACAAGTGTGACAGACTGAATTAATGTACTGGAACATTAAACTCTTAGACGTACCTATTAGTTACTAAATATAGCATGGAGTTTTGAAGATATATTTACATGTAGATCAATTCTATTGGGAGCAGCAAGGCAGTAGTATATTTAATTTAATCTAAATATAAAGACTTACTTTAAATAAATAAAACGTATTTTTTTTAATAATAACGTTGATTGATATACGTACTTTATTTAATCTACGGTTTCACGGAATCATTAAAAAATATTTATTAAAAAACACTTATAAAATCATCATACAAGGGAAGATAGAACATAAGCGAATGCAAAGACCAAGGATAGTATTATAGTATATGGATCAAGAGTAAGCAAAAACAGAATGGAGTAGAGGTAGCCACACCGACAAGAGCCCAGTTTTTAATATTATAATATATGTTTAAAAAAAAACATCAATTCCTTGAATTTACTACTAGCAGCACTATAAAGTTGCTTTCCACCGATATACTATTCTGTTTTTGAGTGCGCAAAAACTCGAACTGTATACCAGGTGAAAGAGTAACAAGTTTCCCGGAACGTGTCCCAGTGACAAACTAGGTCCAACATGTTTGAAATATATTCTTTGTCAACTATATAACTTTAGGTAGGTACCTTAAAGTTTATTTTACTTCAGTCGATACGTATACAAAGTTATTGTTAGTATACCAGATAACAGATTCATCCCACCATGATTTTAAGGTGAAAATTCTGTATTAAAATATTGATTACAAAATACCTTATGAAGATATGGCATAAAATTCGTGGGGATCGATTTATTATTTACAATTTCCACTACAAATAATTTTTATAAAGGTAATCGACATATTTTTTATAGCTACCACAGAATAAAATAAATTTACGAAAGAATACACTCAAAATCAAGTTTTTTGCCGGCTTCAAAGGTATATTTTTATATTTACTGCGTTCTATATTTTATACATAAATACACGTTATGCTCAGAGGCATACACTAATTGATTATTATTCGTTCTACAGGCTGATTGAGAATGTAAACGAGCTACATTGAAGCACCCTTGTGTTTTTACTCCAGAGGGAGTTTTGATTCGTGTGAAAATGATTGCATTTTATTGAGGTTTTTTTTGCTTTATTATTTATTGATGCTTTGAGAATATATTATAATGTAGATTAAACCACTCTAAAATCTGATTGATCACTGACGTCACAATAATTTAAATCATTCAGATTTTATAATCTCCTATATACCCAACGATAGGTATTGATTAACTTATAATTTACGTAGGTAAATCTTTTATCTCGCTCTAATGGTAATTAACTTATAATTTATGTAGGTAAATTTTTCATCCCTCTCTAATGGTAATTCCTCGGGATAATCTAAGATATCTACATACTACCAACGATCATCCACACAACAGACAAATTTATAGTTCTAGAAAGTAGTTAGGAGCACATTAAAATACTTCCAGTCGACTTAAGTTTTGATGTTTATTTTATAACTGTCATAACTAACTTTTTATTAATATTATAGATTTGAGAATTTGTGTATATTTGTTACTTCTCAGCTCCTTATCGGCTAAACAGAATATGTATGAAAGGCAGACAGATAGAATACCTTTTATCCTGAGAACGTGGTAAAAAACTGCGGGGTGGTTTTTTTTTTTTAAATATTTATTTACCACAGAACAAATTACCACTTAGTTTAAGTGCCTGCACGGAAGGAAGTTAAGTTATATTTCAAGATTTCCCTGCACAAGGTAAAATTATTTACGTTGGAGTAAAAAACATATCGAAATACCTACCAATTTATAAATTTTCCGTTACTTATATAGTTTTTACAATCATCATCTATTCTACCAATATTTATTTGTTTCCTTACTTAAACGTGTTCAAGACGAGAAATTATAAAATACTTTATCTTCTAAGAGAAAGCCTTTGGATTGAGCTCTGTATTCAAATTCCCATTATAATATGGAATTACTGGAGGCGTATACTCACATACTCGTTTATTCAACTTCTTGGGAGATGGAATAAAAAGTATTAGCGTTACGTGTCCTATGCTACATTATTGTGTCTCTTGAGAAAATACTTTTACCAGGATGAAGCGCTTTTGTGCCAAAGTAAGAAATACTTTTTATAATATTAGTAGGATTATCAAAACAAGAATGTAACGAGAATATATTCTAGATAAACATAATAGAATACTTTTTATCCTGGGAAAACATAAGATCCTTCGGGAACGTGGGAGAAACCGTGGGGCGGAAGCTAGTAATAAAATATTTTTTTGATAAGCTCTTAAGGGGGTCACACACGGCGAAGATACTATAATATTTTATCTTAAGATCATGAGACAGCATTATACTATGAAAAGAGAAGCAACGACCTACCTCTTACCTACCTACTTTCTTTCTCTTTCGCTGGTATAGCATTGTCTCATATATCTTAAGATAAAATATTATCGTATCCTCGCCGTGTGTGACCCCCTTTATAACGTTTTGGTTAAGTACCTAAATGGATTTACTTTAGCAATATGATGTTTTTAAATTAAATAATTTTATAGCTATCTACTACTAGTATGAGCTTTTTATAATAAAGGATACGTGATTGAAAATATTTAACTCCCTAAGCGATAGGTGTGAGTGAGAAAAAAATATTTGGTATTATATTTCCTGATGTATTCTATTTTTAAATAGCATACTAAAAGTAAAGAATAAACAGTGCCGATATTCGAGTACATTATATTAACATAATGAGAAGTAAAAAAAACTTCGTAACTTCGTTACTTCATAAAATATTTTTTCTTTTCTGGAAAAGTTTCAATTTAATAAAAGATAATTGTAATAAAGATTAGAACTGTAAGGCTGAGTGTAATTTGAATGCTTTTACCTTTTTTAAGAGGTATGTCTTAGAGGGTAGAAAGTGGATTGTCAGAGACTTAAATCCGAACAATAAGGTTCGGAGGGAAATTTGAGGTATCTCATAGATTATATTACATCGCTAGTCTATGTTTCCATCTACATACATATTATAAATGAATGTTGGATACCTTACTCTTAATGTAAGCTAATTTACGATTGTAAAATTCAATTCATCAATTATTTCTATTGCTTTAAATATTGGTATTTTTTTACATTGTATAAAACCACTTTTTGTTTGTTTGACCACAATCTGATGTGGCATGTGATGACGATGAATGTTATTTATTGATAGCATCCATCAGCGATTGTATTTGTAAATAGTACCATTATATTTTTAGCTTGGCCTTGACTACGTTAATCCGTATTTGATTTTCATTTCGCTTCCTTTGCTTTCGGATTTGACTCAAAGCGAAAGAAATAAGCTGGATTATGAATCACAAGCCGACGTCTGGCCCGAAATCCTTATTTGCATTTAGCCACTAACTTGATCGTCCGTCGGATTTTCTCTGAATCCTCCGAGTTAAAAATAGTTCAAATTCTATAGTTCATTTGGCAGTTGGATAAGATATACTTATATAGAAAATTATGCAAGCGGAATACTACATATGCACCATTTTTTTTATTGGCTCACGTTTTATCATAATTCCACCATGGTAAGTGGTGATGTAACCTAGCTAAGATGGTGAAATACAGAAGTGGTAATGAACTGACTCTTAAGTGGTATCTTCTACCATAGGTGCGACCAGCTAAGCAGGCACTACCTCAATATTTGTTTTTTCATTTCTTCGTACAAAGTTCAAGAGTCAAAAATGTATGTAAAGCTTAAGAACTTTTGTATTTCTCTGTTCATATACCTTATCACTTCATTATTACTCGGAAACGGTCTGAAGTTAAATAAAACCTGTGAGAACTTGAGTATAAAGTAAATTACATTTCAAGGAATATTACTATGTTCTTGCAATACTTCATTAATTAAGCCACTTTGATGAACTCTCAAAAGTTTATTTATTTACACTATTTGTATATGAGTAAGAGTAATTGCTGAGTTCATTTTTTTTATTCAACATTATCGGCAAACAAGCATACGGCCCGCCTGATGGTAAGCGGTTACCGTAGCCTATGAACGCTTGCAACACCAGGGGTATCACTCACGCGTATCACTCACGCGTTGCCGACCCTTCCCCCCTCCCCGATGAGCTCTGGCGACCTTACTCAAGCGCAGGAACACAACTATAAGTTATTTGGCTGCGGTATTCTGTAAGGTGGAGGTACTTCCCCAAACGCTGAGTGTTATTGCTGAGTGTTCTCAGCAAAATCAACTTTCTTAAGCGCTAAAGTCCGACAAAAATAAGTACATGTGAAGGTCAACATAAGCGAAAGTCTGTTTGTTACATTATGACGGTTCAACTAATTAACAAATTTTCAAGAATTAGTCAACCTAAGTAAGATGGGATACTTGCTATCGCAAACAGGGCACAGCTGATACCTTAGTATATATACGATACATACTCAAATTATACCAATATTTTATGGAAAAGTTTATGACGTATATACAGGTTGATTTTTTTGTCACTAGCAATACTTGCAGGGGTGGAAGTTCTCATCAATATGAACAATATTTACTATGGGACCAGCATATCGCGTAAAATAAAACGCTTGCTTCATACATTTTGGTCGAGTAGGTATTGAACTTTTGTATGGAACAGCTGATATTTTTTTCTTGATTTCACAGTTACTCCCATAATAAAAGTTGTTCACATTAATGAGTACTTCCACCCCTGCAAGTATTGCCAGTGATTAAAAATCACCATGTATAGTTCAGTAGTTAAACAATAAAGTTTTATTAGCGACAGTAAAGTTACCGAATTGTTATGTTGCGAAATATTTGGACAGGGTCAGTATTCGGTGCTATAAATATACTATTACTATTATTTGTAGGTATATTCATAATATTAGGTCAAGGTTCAGACGTTTTACTTATATTATACTAGTTGCTCCCCGCGGTTTCACCCGCATTTTCGCGATAAAAGTAGCCTATAGCCTTCCTCAAGAATTGGACCTTCAAATGCAAAAATATTTTTTTCAAATCCGACTGGTAGTTCCAGAGATCTCTTCACCTTTATTATATTAGTATATATAAGATTAACTTTGCACCCTGTATTTTCACCCTATTTTACCCCCTTATATAAGGCGTTATCTCTCTTATTATGGTTATATGATTGGTGGTTTAGGCTCAGCGTCGATCTCTTGTAGCAAATTAGTCAGCCATTATTTTTGTAGTTAGTTTTGCTTTATGTATTTTAAATTTTAATATTATTCAGTCAGGTATTCTTCATTTAACGTTTACATTTAATTTGTGATGAAAATCTTAATCTATTGCTTTCTAATCCTGAGGTCAAAGATTTTTTATTTTAAACTAGTTTCTGCCCCGCTGTTTCACCCGCGATCCCTTCATATTAAGTTTTCTGAAAATTTCCAATTTTTTTGCGCAATTTCCTTATTTTTTTTTCCGTAAGAACCTTCTACAAAGTATTAGAAAACTTAAAAAAAAAAATGAATGAAATCGGTAAAGTCGTTCTCAAGTTATGGCGGGACCAAGGGAAATGGGGATTCATTTTTATATATATAGATAACATATTTTTTAATTATTTTGTTCATGATTATTTATCTAAATAAATAAAAACTTTCCTTGATGCCGCTGCCACAATTTATATTTTTTTTTCAGCTCTTGATGTAGACATCACTATATATAATTATACACCGTTAAATAAAACAATAAAACCCTTGTATTTGTTCTAATCCTCATTTCAGTGGGTGTCAGGAGAGAAGATAACCAAATTAAAGCCCCCGCATCATGTTCATCGAATGTGACGTTGAAATGTGTGACGCAAAATATTATTATTGTTTACTTAATCCCATTTCCGAGACACTTACGTAACTAGTTTATTTTAATATTTGAACAGTTTTGTGTTATGCCCTTATGATTCGTCAGTTTTATAATATGACTAGCTATCACCCGCGGTTTAACCCGCGTTCCCGAGAAAAAAGTAGCCCATGTCCTTCTCCATACCATAGGCTATCTGCGTACCAAATTTCATCGCGATCGGTTCATCGGTTTAGGCGTGAAAAGGTAACAAACAAACTCGCATTCGCATTCGCATTTATAATATTAAATAACATAAAGTTTGGATTAAGCTATGATAAGGATACTATAAACATTTTATTGCGTTAACGTATTCGATGGTACTAAAGAGTTTTTGCCTACCTAATACTACTCAGGATAAGTAACTTGTTCTGAATAAGTACTTAACCTGTCAGTCTATTCAAAATATTATTAGAACGACGCCCACTTGAATTCAGTAAACTAAACATGAGGCTAAAATTACTAAAGTTTAATCCAAATGAAGCACCATCTAAGTATTCAATGTGTTATAGACGTCGATAGACAACATATGAACTTTACACAGACTTTTGCACTAAATAACAAATAGTGTGAATACATATCATCCTCATTTCAAGGCCGTTCCCAAACTTCGAACATTGTACTAAGAAACTAGAATCCCCAGAGATAGGTATCACCAAGTTTCCAAGACTTGATCCCAGTTACGCGCTACGAGAGTAGAATACTACGGGTGCTACGGCGTAGCACATAAGCTGGGTCCGCGTAGAGCTTCGTAGCTACACTAGGAGCATTCTGATTGGGCTATTTCTATGTAAATTGGTTAGTAGGTTGCAGTTTGTCTTTAATATTAGTTTTTGGAATAGTTCGGAAACGGATTCTAGTCACATTGATATGGAAATTGAGTGAGGCATGGAAATGTTCATTTTGTCAAATAATACGGTGTCAATTAACAGTCTTAACTCATTATACAAATTTGTATACAAAAGATTCAAAATCTAACTTGCTTGACATTTTTTTATCAAAGATATCAATGAGGGCATATAGTATATAAATGAATTTGTTTTCATGGTCTGTTTGGTGCGGATGTTAGGTAGCGCTATGTCTAGTCATTCGTTAGTCCGGATCGTTCAAATAGAAAGAGGACAATGTGCGGTAATGTGATTTATGTATTATTTATAGTAAACGGCAAAAATCTATTCTGTTCTATTTTGTAAACAAACATGGCGTCATTTAATGTTATTATTATTTTTTAATTTAACTTTCAAATAAAAAAATGAATAAATTGTACTTTTACTTTCTGATATTTTGCAGTTGATACCATATTGAAAGTTGTCGAGAAACTTTCTCTCTTGTTTTTATTGAATCAATACAAAATGATTATATATCAAAATCTTTTCTCACTTTTAAACTTCCATGAATCACTTATTTGATACACATAAATAGAAAAGTAAAGTACCAGAGTAGATGGTGATAATAGGCTTGCAGGTTTTAAACAATTTGTCTCCTGTCGGTATCCATATGTATCTAATTTGTCTGTCCGTTATTTCATTCGATACATCTGTAGTAGAAATTGGATTTAAATAATTCATGATATCTCCTTTAGGGAAAACTCAGCGTAGAGTAAAATTGTATTAGTTGGTGATTTGTATCCCTATATTATACCCTAATATTAAGGGAAAAATGTTTTTGATGTGGATTAATTAAAATCTAATTATGACAATGTAAACGGTGCATTGACTCAGATATTCAATTGGTTTACTTTAAATAATTTAGTTTTAAATACAAATAAAACTAAATATGTTATATTTTCATTACCCTAAGCCTATTTGAATAAAAAATATTTTAATTTTCACAATTTTCAGTTGAAAAGGTTTGTGTAATTCACAATATATCCATAGTAAGTAATTGTGTGGCTGAACGTTGTAAGCAAAAAAGAGATAAATATTAAAACTGAAATTTAAATCCAATTGAAATACTACTGGGTGATTTTTTTGTCACTGGCATTTTTTTGCAGGGGTGGAAGTACTCATCAATATGAACAACTTTTATTATGGGACTAACTGTGAAATCACGAAAAAATTATACTCGACCAAAATGTATGAAGCAACCATTTTATTTTACGCAATATCAGAGTTGGTCCTGGACATTTTGTTGCTTCTAGTGCCCACTTTTTATCTTTGAACCTTGAAATGTGATGCTATTAGCCGCATAATAATAATGGACCGTAAACTACTCAAATATAAGCCAATAATGGTACGATATTAAAATGCTTATGTTAATGCATATTGAACCTTAATGGGGTAGAATTACTTGTCAATATATTATGTTCATATTGTAATAGAGGACAGATTGCAATCACTCAGTATAATGATTTGATGGATATTCATAAATTTATTACATACTTTACACATAAACTACAATCAAAAGGTGTAAACAAGGAGGTAATAATTAAAAAAAGTTTTTAATTATTGGCATACCATTACATAACCTTTTTTTAACCTAGGAAAATCCTCATGGATATCGCGCGGCTCCGAGGGGAAGCAGCGGGGTTACGTCAGACTCCTACTGACTAAAATCCTGGGGTGTTCCTACATGTCGCTGCCGGCTGGGTATGCGGGGGCGCCGAAGCATTTGTCCGTGACCATTACATAACCTAACCTAACAAAGATTTTGTGTTTCTCAAAAAAAAAAAAATCCTACAATTGTTTTAATATCTTTTCAAACAGTAATATAGCATACATAATTTTTGTTATTTAACATCGCCAAACTACTCTAACGTTTATTTCTTATTATGTATAGTATATTAAATTGCATAATTATAATAGATGATCAATTCCAGTATTAAATCCAAAGGAATTGGTCAGTAATACCGTGTAAATTAAACTCTAGTATATTTATAAAGTTTGTTCTAATGAAATAGAAATGCTTCAAAGAACTTTCTCCATTCACCCGTACGAATCTTGCGTGCAATAATACATGGTAATACAATAATAAACTTTACATTCCGCTTTACATTGAGCTCGAGCACGGAGCAGCTAGTCTTTGTGTCATTGAATTACCTGTAATTATAACACAACGAATTTACAATTGGGTCAAAAGTGCCGTGAGTGGCGTCGAGAAAAGGATGGTGCGGCTGTGCTGCTCGACTTGGCGGAGGCACTACAGTGCCCATTTTTCATAACAAACGTATATGTTTTACTGGGATAACAAAAACAAAAAAAATAAAAAAATCAGTTCAGTTATTTCCGCGCTAACGTACAAACAAAAAATACCTGGTTTTTTTTTCCTAAGAATGAATTGTCTTTGGAATTATTTGTCTTTAAAAGATTACTAAGAGCAAATGGCAAATCAACAGGAGCACGTAACCGTCCTTCGTAGAAAATAAAAATGGTTTCTTACTTAATCTTTCAACAATATTGTTATAGTGACTGAATAAAAAAGTTTCACGGTATTTTTCCGTGAAAGATTTCATTATCAGGACGTTTATTCCCCGATATTACCACCATCAGGGAAGACTTTACAACATTGCCGAAAAGGTAAAGTAAATTGAGGCTTACTTAACATATACGAGTAGATACTTAAATCAGGTACCAAACACCTTAAACAAGCATTTTCATTATGTACCCTTTGTATATATATGAAACATATACATGCCGAGGTGTCAACCGGTTGTCTGGCGCGCGTCCAACCGGTCAGAGGTCGGCTTTATTTGCATGATCGGATTAGGCGCAATCGAGTGCCATTGTGGGTTTCCTCTCCCTACCAGGAGTTAGGTATATGTTATATAATTTATGTTATGTTTATAGAGGAGCTTATAATAAGGTCAGAAGTAAGTGCGCATGAAGCAGAAAAACATCAGTAAAGTAAACAGTTCCATAATTCAAATTAAAAACTATAAAATAAACTGAAAATATACAGGATGATTTGTAGTTTATTTTAAAAGTTGTTTATATTGATGAGTACTTCCACCCCTGCAAGTTTTGCCAGTGACTAAAAATTCACCCAGTATAGATAGATTGTCCAAAAAATATACCGCCAGTTCTTAGTTGGAAGATTTCTGAACAAATGGAAACTTCAGGACCTTCGGCCGTCATAAACTTACCTTAGAGCTTTGACTCTGACTTAGAAACATGAAAATATAATTGTTTTATTTCCACGAAGGTTTGTCTCTTCCTTAAATTCTTATCAAGCATATTTTATTCTTAGTTTCAAACAGTTTAAAGCTATTGCTGATAACACAATTTTGTCAAATCAAAATCTAACTCTATTACCTACACAGACAGTTAAATATAGCTTACAATATCTCAAAGTGGCCTAAGTTATGTGCTAACTTGTATAATCAGAGGGTACAATCTCCGTTATCAGAGTTCATTAACCCGGGGCGTGATGATTAATTACGTTGGTACACTGTATTTCAATATTGTGTGACATCCGATCCCTACGCTGTTAACGACTTTACGCAGACTATATAATAACTTTGCGTAATGGCTCTCCATTATATTATTATTATTTAGTAAACGAGTAGCTATAAATACACATCGTGGTTTTAGCTAATTAAAAAAAGGGTGGTATATAATATAAAAAAGTTTAGTTAGTTAAAATTTTTCTTTAGATTTAATTCTTAACTTAAAGCATAAAAAAAACAAATGATCCTTTTTAGCTTTAGCGCAGAAATTTCTTAGTGAAAGTCACCTATCGCCATCTAGCGAGTTCGAAGGGTACTAGTTAGACTTGTTGACCAAACTACCTGTTACGAGTTTCCGGAAAAGCGAGCTTTGTTATTTCACATGTTTCTCCATCCCTCGCATAGATGGCGGTAGTGGTTGTATTTCTGTGTTTTGTTACCGTGACATTACATCACGTAGTCATCGTGCGCACACTTGCGACAGCAACTTCTCAACTTTTTTTTAAATACAATATTATATTATAACGCAAATGGCTAACTATTCTTTTTCCTTACAGGTATGTATCATGCGGAGTGTTCCCAGAGTTACCCAATACATTATTCTTATCACCCACAATCACAGTAGTTTCATCGACAGGTGAGTACTTACCTATTTATTAAGTTAGTTATACGACGTTATGTGATTTTTAGATATGATATGTATATAAAAATAATATTCAAATTCATGACAATTGTTTAGTACCTAAGTATGTTAAGTTTTCTCAACATAATAAAATATAGGCTTATAACCAAATCTTTATCGTAATAATCAAACCTGTGTTACAAAACATGTATTCGTCGATGGAAATGTTACTGATAAAAGTTAGCATTAGAATGGGACAAACTCCGTAAACATGAAAAAATATCACTGCCTTTTCATTTACTACGAATAACCTTATATAACCTTATTATACAAGTTTTTTTTCTGGATGGTCCCATAAAAGTAAGTTGATATTAATGAGTACTTTATACTCAACTAGCTTTCCGCCCCCACGGTTTTATCCGCGAACCCCTATTTTACCCTCTTAGGAGTGGAATTTTCAAAAATCCTTTCTTAGCGGATGCCTACGACATAATAGCTATCTGTTTGCCAAATGTTTAGCCCAATCCGTCCAGTGGTTTGAGCTGTGCGTTGATAGATCAGTCAGTCAGTCACCTTTTCCTTTTATACATACAGATTTGTTATATAAGTATAGCGGCCCATAAGTGTGTGAGTGAAGTAAAAATCAAACTTATAACTTTACTATGAATCAAATACTAACATGCCACAGCCACGCACATAGTCAAGTCAATTCTTAGAGCCATGGAGTTTGACTCCATGTTTTCTATGTTTATATTGATGAGTACATTTACATTTACGTGCTTTATAGGCTCCCATAAATAATAAATAACCAAGTTTCACCTCTCGTTCCCGAGGTAATGCAAAAAAACAGGTAGGTCATAGTAAGCCTAATCCTAACTAATATTATAAATGTGAATGCGAGTATGTTTGTTTGTTTGTTACCTTTACACGTCTAAGCCGCTGAATCGATCGCGATGAAATTTGATACGCAGATACCCTATGGTATGGAGAAGGACATGGGCTACTTTTTTTTACGGGAACGCGGTTGAACCGCGGGGGATAGCTAGTATTACATAGTAGTTTGAAAAAAACTCTTTCAATAATACACAATAGACTGGCTATGTATAAAATATGATCCAACTTCAAGTGGGGTATTTCATCTCTTTCTTTCCCATGGGATTTCCAAGTGCCAGAATGAGTTGTATCGAAACATTGCTTTTTAGGGTTACGTAGCCAAATGGCAAAAATCGGAACCCTTATAGATTCGTCATGTCTGTCTGTCCGTCCGTATGTCACAGTCACTTTTTTCCGAAACTATAAGAGCTATACTGTCGAAACTTGGTAAGTAAATGTATTCTGTGAACCGCATCAAGATTTTTACACAAAAATAGAAAAAAAACAATAAGTTTTGGGGGTACCCCATACTTAGAACTGAAACTCAAAAATTTTTTTTTCGTCAAACCCATAAGTGTGGGGTATCTATGGATAGGTCTTCAGAAATGATATTGAGGTTTCTAATATAATTTTTTACTAAACTGAATAGTTTGCGCGAGAGACACTTCCAAAGTGGTAAAATATGCTGTAAGACCTTGCTTTTTGCCATTTTTTTTTATACTTGAGTTTTTTATATTGAGTTACGACATGACGAATCTATAAGGGTTCCGATTTTTGCTATTTGGCTACGGAACCCTAAAAATGGCAAAAAGCAAGGTCTTACAGCACAAATAAAGGAAAAATTCTAAAAAATAAAAAAAGTTGAAAATTAAAGAGTGTCCCCATACATACATAGTTACGCCAATTAATAAAAACCTCTGAGTTGTATGGGCGCTCATACAATTTAGAGGTCTAGCTTAATTGGCACCAACCTCAAATACAGTAAATAAATAAAATTGTGTATTTCCCGTGACGGACGAACGATGGACGAAGTTTGTACGGAACCCTCGGTGCGCGAGTCCGACTCGCACTTGGCCGGTTTTTTAATATGTAATGTTTGTAGAGAAGAGAGAATTTTTGATATTGCATTTTAATCTAATACTAGCTTCCGCCCCGCGGTTTCACCCACGTTCCCGACGGATCTTGTGTTTTCTCGGGATAAAAAGTAGCCTTTCTCGATAAATGGGCTATCCAACACTGAAATAATTTTTCAAATCGAACCAGTAGTTCCTGAGATTAGCGCGTTCAAACAAACAAACTCTTCAGCTTTATAATATTAGTATAGACTTTAAAATCTCGTGTCACAGTGTTTGTTATCGAAATCCTCCGAAATGGCTTAACCAATTTTTATGTTTTTTTTCCTATATTTGGTAGTTCTGAGATTAGGTCGTAGGCTATTTTTTATACCGCTTCGCGGGTGAAACCGCGGGCGACAGCTAGTATAAATATAAAAATAAAGCCATCTAACGTAATTCAACTCTTTGATGTACAATTTTAGCTTGATTTTAGATTAGCGGTATTCCATATTTTAGAAATTTGGCTTCGTTGTTCGTAATTTTCTCGATAGAATATCGTTTACCTTGCGTCATTATAAACTGATTGAAATAATTATAACCTACTAGATAGAACCTCGGCGTGTGTTGCAATGCCTTTTTTCTTTTTTTTTTGCCAGAAAAACAATCGCGGTCGCGGTCGCGTGCAGAACAACTCACCAAAGTTTCATCACAATCGGATGACGTTACAAACAAACACACATACATTGATTTTTAAATGTTCATATTTTATGTCAAATTCAAATGTTAGTTCATATTTCTTGAAATCTTTCCGAACTAGGAACCATATATATTTTTGCTATTGTGTTTGTACAGACTAATGTGGCAGGAAAGATGTTATTAGGTTATTCCTAAAACTCGCCACTCCTTCGCCATCGGTATCCAACTTAATATAGCTATTTTTTTAAGGTCATTAGTCTCAAATGAGCTGTTAAACTTCGGAAATACGTTTACCACTATGTGAAAATCACTCTTAAACCATTGAACATACATACGCGAAAACTTGGGAAAACATCATTTTTCTGGTAAGGAGATTCACTTTGTTTGTACGAATTGGGTTTTCTTATTATAGAGTAGGGTTATACAAAACAAAGAGTTTTCAGAATTCACCTTCTTAGTAGTAGATAAGCATGGTGGATCGCGAGTGAAACCACGGATCTAGTTTAGTTATAAAATCTATGTGACCTTAATGTACTAGGTCTTCTTTTCCATTAATCTTATAATTCATTTGAATCTATGTACGATCCGTGAGGAAATATAATATGGGATTTTTCCATGTTTCCGTCGGAGAATAATTAATCATTCATTACTACCATCTATAAATCAATCAGGTGGTTGATGGGCTTCTATCTCATAAATTAAAGATAAGGTACTGAGTACTCAAGAATATGTAAGATATCTTAACAGAATAATTTACGACTGTAAAAGACAAAACAAAACTGTAAATATACATAGATATATTATGTATCTTCATAATACCAAAGGTAATATTATTCGTCTCTTAATTGAAATATGTTAAAGGAAGGGATGTAAACATATTAATTAAAATCCTTTATAACTACACAGAAATAGCTCGCAATCATATTCCAAATCAAATTCAAACATCACGACCCCCAATTATAAACAAAACAAAGCGACGACCACGGTATCTGATCCTTAATAGACCACTCATCGGCAGTCCATGCACATACCCGATAACCGATTAATTAAAGGCAACGCACTCGGCACCGCAAATGCTTAAGCGCCAATAACCCTTACACCTACGTAATAAAATCGACGCAGGTTCAACTAAATAATGCGCGCGCAGTCCCAAGCATGGAGGCTTTACTCCGCCGGAAGTCGCCAGCCGGGCCGCGCGCTTTCTTCTTTCCTACGTAAACATTGCAAGCCCCAATAAAAAAAAAAATACAAAACACGTACGCCCTGGCTGAATGCACACCGACTTCACCTGAAAAAAAAGAAACAATTAAAAAGCATAAGCAATCACACCTTCGCTTTCGCGCCTAAATTTTCAAACTGTCAATCTGTCAAGCTCGTGAGCACTTTTTGAAAAAGGAATTGAACTGAATGCGAAGCAATAATAAACGTGTTATTTAATTGTTTAATAAATTAACTGTGTTTTAACAATAAGGTAGGGTGGTTCCATGTTTTTATTTGGTTATTTTTTAAGAATTTCGTGAGATAGAAATTCGTCGTTTGGTATGTGAGTATGTAGATAAAAAGTAGTTAAGATAAGAATGGTCGGGAGCTTACGTAAGGATTGCGGGAGCAACTGTTTAAATTGCTGATGTAGTTTGGTGCGATTTTCACCACCACTCTTTTGGCAATGTCGGTTGATTTTGAGCTTTATTTGTTCGTAAATTTTGATATATGCACAGGTTTAAATAAAATATAGAGTGATAATTTATTTTTATAATTATGTAAATTTTTACTATTCCCTCACAAAACTTTTTACATAGGTAATGAAAATTCCTCAAGAACTAAATTTAGAAAAAAAAGTCAGAATTTCATCACTTACTATATACTAAATTGACTATTAAGAATGAGGTCCTACTATTTTTACGTGTACCTTTGAGTATTATTATAAACGTTATAAGATAACATTATAAAACTGAAGACTTTATTTATGTTTATATGTGTTATAGCGTTAATCTCAAGAACTACCAAAATGTATTCACGATTTTAGACACACGATATTGAAATAATTAAAAGCTTATGATAGTATATGAGATACTATTAAAAATACACATACTTATTAATCGATCACCTTTCGGTCATTATTATTATTAAAGTAACCGAATAGTATTTTAGTTCTATAAATGTGAGAGTAAGCTCTATTATAAAGAAGAAAAAAACTTATAGTTACATGTTACAAGTTACATTTAAGCATAACAACTTGACCTTAAGATAAATACAAATATATACGTATAAAGCTATTTACAAATATAAGGTATATTTTGGAGTGCTTTGTGCCAATTGCTATTCGTTTGATACGCTCCTTGAATACTAATTAAGACCTTTAGAGATCCCAATTTTGGAATCGAACGGTTTTGTAACATAATTGGTTATGTGTTTATATCTATATGTTAGTAAAAAGACTTTACCTTTATACATTTCTTGTTTTTTTATATTATGTGCTTACTTTCCGCCATATTATAACTGACCGCGATGACTTTATAAACAAATTTAAATTAAAAGTAAAAAAAATACAATGATATATCCATTTTAATATGAAGGTTGCTGGAATTAAGTAATTGTGGAGTGTTTCATAATTGGTCAAACCTGACATTTTGCCAATTTGGCAAGGAAGATTTACATTGGCAGTCGTTTGCAAAGAATTTATTAATACGAGGTCCATGTTAATATCATTGTCAGTACTACTCCGATTTATTGTAACCAGGTGCTCCAATACTGATGCCTATAATAATTAGCCTATATCTGCCCACTGCTGGGCACAGGCCTCCTTTCACTAATAAGGGTGAAAGGGGAATGGGCAAATACTCCACCACGCGTGCCCACTGCGGATTGGTGGAGGTAGGCTAGTGGTCAACCTACTGTTGGAGTTGTCAAGCCACCTAGGAGGTCTCCAACTAGCTTAACGACTATCACAATTAAGTGATAACCGGGACCAACGGCTTTACGTGCCTACTGAAGCACGGAAACGCTCAAGATGAAATACCACTAGGCGGTCACCCATCCAGGTACCGGCCAGAATGGACGTTGCTTAACTTTGCCGATCGGTTAAGAACGGCTAATCAAGCTACGCCACGAGCGCTTCTAACTGATGCCTATAACTGTTTTAAATAAAAAAAAAATCTCAGAAGGCTAACAAGTAGGCCTGATCTATTAACAGTGCGTGCTGACAGATTTTTAACACGAGGATGGCAGCCTGATCAATGTTAATCCCATGTTGTATCTGTTACTGGCGATGACGTATATAATGATAAAGACGGCAATAGTTTTGATCATAGATTAACCTTTGATTGGGTTTTCAGAAACTGGTGGTTAGTCTTACCGTGAATAATCTTAATCTATACTAACTAATATTATAGAGATGAAGAGTTTGTTTGAACGCGCTAATCTCAGGAACTAATGATTCGATTTGAAAAATTCTTTCAGTGTTAGATAGCCCATTTATCGAGAAAGTACTTTTTATCCCGGGAAAACACAAGGTGCTTCGGGAACGTGGGTGAAACCTTGGGGCGGAAGCTAGTTATTTTATACAGTCATTATTCTTACTTCGGGTTTTCTCTAAATTTTCTTGTTGTATGCAAATTCTAAAGAATTCTTCACTTTACGTAATTAAATTATATTCTCAGAGAACCAAGAACACGGAGCGAATGATATAATTGAATACAAAATACGAAAACTTATTTTAATATGACTTTGGCCTCCAGAGCTAAATTATCTTTCCGGCAGAGTTGGCTTATTGAAAATGTTTCGTTGCTTCTTATTGGTTACTTGTTTTTTTTTTAAGATGCTATAAATGAAACAATAATCAGATAGTGTTTGGTTCTCGAGTTGATAGATAGCCGTAAACTTTGATGCTTTTGTGTATTACCGTTTTAGAGATAGAGCAGCAACAAAAATATTGTGTGAGATTTCATGTATGTGGATCCGCTTTGGATTTCGATTTGTTTATATTTGTTATTTTACCATAATAGTGGCTATAGTTATACATATCCTATGATTTCAACAAGCTAGTAACGGGTGTAATGAATAAATAAATAATTAATTAACAAATATTATACGGTATCTTTGGGCACGGAACCACAAAAATAATTATAAAATTTGATGTCTCCAAACTTGAAATCATAAAATTTTATCCTACAATCTTAAAAAACTCTTTTAATCTACCGTAACAGAACAGGTTTTGTTAAATTACTTAAAATATTACAATTATATTCTAATTGAATAAAATGTTACCTTTTAAAGTCAAGTTTAAGAGTAAACCCATTTACTAAGTACACAATATTAAAACAAGTAGCAAAGGAAGTTAACAAATTGTTCTTAAAGCATGAAACAAAAATTAAAAAATTCTTTAGCAAAACTATGTTACCTGTGTTATTTTTATTAGTCGGGCCTTTTACACCGGTGTTACGGCTTTCATAAAACATTTTTGGAATAGTTTTGTAAGAGGAACGAGAGTTTTAAATGTGGATTTTTGAAATGGTGTTATGTAGGTAGGTATAGGTATAAAGCGAAATTTGTGTGTTTGTATAGATATTTGTTTACAATCACGCCGTAAAGGTAGAACATATTTTGATCATGCATTAGATAGATCATACCCTGAAATAACATATATTAGGTTACCTTTCATCACGGAGCAACCATTAACCAACAAGCAAACATTCAGTAATATTTATTTGTACACCAGTTTCGTTGCCACACTGACCCCACTTTCCCTCTCAATCAAGTTAAATTTAGACACAAAGTTTATTGCATCCACACACGGCAGCTTCTATTAGATGATAACAGTTTGTGAATGTAAATAGTAAGGCTGCTACGGATTCGTAACCGAATGTTTCAGGCAGTATGGTGTGGAAAATATGTTATGTAGGCTTGGAAGTCTTGTGATTTTTATAACATGAGTTATTTACTTATAACTTCGTTTAGATATTAAATATCGGACTGAGTACTTATATCTTTTTATTTACCATACGTACTTATTTTAGGTAATAGGTAGGTATGAGTTAAATTCAAAAAGCAGTTTCTGTCTAGCTAGTTTTTTCAAAAATATAGAGAACTAGCTTCCGCCCCGCGTTCCCGAGGGATCTTATGTTTTCCCGGGTTAAATAGTATCCTATATATGTTCATCCAGGATATATTCTATTTGCCAAATTTCATCCAGATCAGTTAAGTAGTTTTTGCGTGAAAGAGTAACAAACATCCATCCTCACAAACTTTCGCGATTATAATAATAATAATTCTCATAAATAATGGCTATTTATCAATATTGTTTCATACTTTGAAACGAAGTCTCAAGAATAGATTGTATTAATAAATAATAAACCATAAGATATAAATTCAGGACTCAAATTCAATTGTTTGAATCTCAACCCAAAACTTGACTTACATATGTTTTAATTTACGTGAAATTACAGACTATGGATAGGTCCATAGGTCCCATAGTCTGTAATTTAGCAAAGTATATATCGATTTTTTTTAAACACGGTAAATTGTTGCTTAGATGTTAATGAACACCGGCCTTAGTGGGTTCAAATGAGATATGGTCACCAGACAGACAGTTATGTAACGACTGACGTCATTCATAACGTGGGTGTAATGTTTTCTTCAAAGCTCCGAATCGTTTTCATTTCAATCGATTTTTGCACTAATGACTAGCTACCACCGTGAACTATATTAATATTAGTATTTGAAAGTAAATAAATAATCCTTGAGTACTTTCCGAAGTTTCCTTGGAAAATATTTATTTTAAATTATTATATAACTAGCTTTCCCCCGCTGTTTCCCCGGCGTTACGGAGAAAAAAGTAGCCTATGTCTTTCTCCATACCATAAGCTATCTGCGTACCAAATTTTATCGCGATCAATTCAGTGGTTTAGGCATGAAAAGGTAACAAACAAACAAACTCACATTCACATTTATACAATAATAAAGAAAGAAAGAAAATCAGTTTATTGCCACAAAAGTACAATTATGTCCTAGATATGTCCTAGAGTTAGTTATATAGAAAAAAATAAAAGAAAAAAAGTGTTATTATGGAAAAAAGAGTAAGCTCAGCGATTGCAGCGTGCACATAGAGTGTGCACGCTGCGTTGTTTATCAGCTTACCCTTGTGCTGGGGCTTAAATGTTTACCGAGATATACTACAATACTAGCTGGGGCGGACCCATGGTTTCACGCGCGTTCCCCAGGGATCTTATGTTTTTCCGGGATAAAAAGTAGCCTATGTTCTTCTCCGTGACATAGGCTATCTGCATACTAAATTTCATTGCGATCGGTTCAGCGGTTTAAGCGTGAAAAGGTAACAAACAAACTCACTATCACATTTATAATATTAGTTAGGACATAGTTAGATTATAGTTAGGATTAGGGTAATATTGGGACATTCTTTATACAGCGATCCCATACTAAACCGACCATGTACTACGGAAACAAGATAACTGATATAGTACATATTTTATACAACTTTATTTTTTCTTAATTACACACAATATAGCAATTACACCCAGACTCAGGACAACTAGACATGTTCATGTATACAAATGTTTGTCGTGAGTGGGAATCGAAGCATTACATGTGGTGTGACTGCCAAAACTCACCAACCACGCCAATAAATAGCGTGTATATATATAATTATGGAGGTAAAAGAATGATTGGCTATGTTGACTGTTACCCTCAAGTTGAAACCTGGTTCTAAGCACCCATCGGTGTCTCAGTTGTACATAAGGACCAGTTTCCTTCTAGATTTGTGTACTTACCTTCTTCATCTACATCATCACTTACCATGGTTGTGGTCCACAAATCTATCCATGGTTAAAAATATATGTCAACCTGATCTAATAATATAATGGTCATCAGTCACACACTGAGTCAAAATAAATTAACCTTTGACAGGTATAGAATTTATAGAATATATAGAATTTATTCAGAAGATTGGCGGATTAGAAAAAAAAAATTACACATTTAATAGCACAATTCATGAGGTTATAGGTAACATTTTTTGGCAACTGAAACCGCGGGTACTGCTAATGTAAGATATAACCCAACAGTTTTGGTTCACTGAAAGCTTTTGTTATACCGTTATATTCTCAAACACTACGACGTAAAGAAGTGTTCTTTGCTATTATTTATTGCCGAAACGCCTGCCTTTGAAACTCGTTTGTCAAAACGTGGTGAATTTATCCTCGCCTCCAGTTCCTGCAACGAGCACGTTGGTAATGTCAGCAAGAATACTTGCAATTATTTTAATTCTATAATTAAATTACATTTTTATGGCTTCAAATAATGTTTTTGTAATGCCACAACTTATATCATTTTTCTAGAAGTAACTATTTTTGCATAGATTTTACTGAAATTATTATGTTATACAATTTATTCAAGCCATAATACGAAAATTTCAATATTTTATATCCTTAACCTTATATTCATAAAACTACTAAGTATAAAAGAATTATAGTAAGAACAAACCAAAACTCCATCCCCTATAATCGCCTTTGCAAAGTTAATAAATAATTCACTCGTACTGCCGACGTTACCGCCCAGGGCTGCATCCAGCCCACGCGCTGCTTTCAAGCGCTGCACTGAAAATCCCAATCTGAGGTATCTGTCTCACAAAGGCCATTATTCACCAACCAGTTAAGATGCACCTAATTATTAATTTTGCATGTGCTAGGTGTTTCATAAGTTAGGCACTGGTTGAAAATGGGCATAAGGGACTTGTTCCACTGCCAAAGAGTATGTGAGTGGCGATCGATTATTTTCTCGTTCAACCTTCTTGCTGTTCGATAGTCTTCGGGAGTTGAACAAATACCTTAAACAATATCTAGTACGTACATTACACAAAGTAGGTACAGAGTTTCAAGGAAATGGTACCAATGTATGAACGAAACGGGCCAATGTGCAATTTCAGATGTAACGTAATACGTACCAGTAAATAGCTAACACAGAGTTAATGACGTATTTTTATACTATGTCATTTCATTTTCATACTAAAATGTTGTAGGTAATTGTTATTAAAACTAGTATTTATAATAAAAATATATAAACAAACCAAAATAAATAGAACCAGCCCCCACAAGCAGCACCTGTTCACAAGTATGACGCATGTGGCAGCCATCGCCCTCCTCGCACATATTATAGGGAAGTGAGCGACCCGTCACACGACGCCGCCGCAAGCAAAGACCCTAAAGTGAGCATGACTAACCAAATTTGATCAGTCCCATATTATCAATAGGTTTATCCAAACTTAATACTTAAATTATATAATATCCCAAAATAAAACTGCGTATATCAATTCAATTGTATTGCAAAAGGATTCTTTGCTCGATATACGTGCATATTCTTCACCTTTCTGTTACACGCTGTATAATAATATTTTGTTAAAGAACCTTGACCTACTTAAATTAGGTTAGCGCTTTTTCTCAGTACAAACAGATTGTAATAAGAACAGTTAGAGAAATTAATTCGTCAGCAAATAACATCGCTTAATAAAGCGATTTGGCGGGAAGCCAAGCTTTGCTGGGGCGTGCTATGCGACTTTTTTAAACCAAAACATTTTGTTATTGTGGGAGAAATACAAGATGTATTAATTAAATATAGAATGACATAAGCCAATCCTCAGTTTGGTTAAAAAAATACTGCACGTGATACAATGCAATTTTTAGTTAATTGTTAATCATATAATCAAGTTTGATAAGTGTCATTAGTAAAATCAATGACTACGGATTATATGTTAACTTATTTACTTATTTTACGTCAAAACTGATTAAACTGAATAAAATGGTACAAAGAAAGTACAAAGAAACCTAGAGAATACCCAGAAGATTTTTATTGTATGTAAATACTATTATGCGTATTATATTAATTACTCTGAGATAATATATATATAGGTTTATTTTTAATTCCCAAAACCTGCAGTGTTTTAAGAGATACTTGTCAATATGAACTACATTTACTATGGAACAGCAAGAGCAAGGGAAAGCAAAATACAAACTACTTAGCAGTTAAAGAACAGAACACCAGTACATAAATAGAGCGTGTATTTGTTGTATACCAGGAAAGTAGCACAATAATGTACGTGCGTTTTATTCATGACTCCGAACAGAGTTAAACCCTTATTTTCAGTTGTTTTTGTTTCTCTTTACTAACTTCTGATGTTCACATAGTATTATGAAGTCTTCAAACAAAAAACTAATATTTCTATGTCTTAAAATATTGTTGTTTGTTTGGTAGTTAGAATGAAATATGATATGGTAAATTCAACACGTATTTACTCATAGCACATTTCTTTAAATTAAATATATTAACTTGAGTATGGTATTTATCATAAAAAAACAATACGCTGAACAATATGGAGTAGTGAAAATCAAGAGAACTCATTAAAAGATCTTTAAAAATGTGTCGTTTAAGTATTAAAACTGACGAAAGGTCTCATTAGCAAAATGGTTATTCTAATTGAGTTTGCTTTGCGATGCTACGTCGTAGAGGGGCTACGACGTAGTACTCGTAGCGGTTGGTACCAATTTCCGCGTAGAACTATTATATGCAGAAAAATTATTTCAAAATATCTTGCTACAGAATAAAGAGTTTCATGTTTTTATGTAAAAGTATCCTATACATCAATAATGTTGAATTTATGGTACATAAAACAAAACTATTGGGTCTTTAATGTACAGAGCCTAAATAAAACTTAACCGATACACGTGTTTTTACAAGCTTTTTTTCACGTATAAGGCAATAATTTTTACATTTATGATACCAAAAGATATTTTACATCTTGTGCCATAAAATGTTTTTTTTTCATGATATTCCGCACAAACATTAAAATGTTTGAGTGTTAATATTAAGCGAGTTTTTGTAGTACATTTGAGTATATTTATGGTCATCCGAAATGATCCAGATTTATGGAGCATTATTTTTTTATGATCCAAATTTTGTATTCATAAAAATTTTTTGGTATATAAATTAACTTTTCTATTTACTTTAGATAGGGTGCTGCTTACCAAAATTTCACCGTGTTAAGTGATGATGTAATCCAAGGATAAAAACATAATAATATAAAGTCTAGAAAGAACTTTAACTGTAATTTTTTTTTATAATAGCATAACACGGTCCTTATAAGTCAGGTTTTAGCGAATGGTGGCCGTTCCAATAAAACTGGTGAGGAACTTTTTGAGATAACCTGAAAAGTCACAAATTTATTTCATTTCACTTCATTAGTGCACTTAGATTGATCTTCATTGGACAAAACGACACCGATTTCATAAAAAAAAAGTCAAATAATAGCAATAGATCTATTTTAAAATACTAGTTTGATAATCTTTACGTAATAAATACATTTATGATTAGTATCAAAGAAAGCTACGTAATAAAATACTATTTTATATTTCTGCCTTTTCTTTTCGTTTTTCAAGGTATCGCGTGTACTGATAATTATTATTTTGGTTGATTTATACTGCAGTTAAAGTTATCGTTAATCTAAGGTCAATGTATGCTTTGAACGTAGATTATTATTTTATTCCGATACAAACATTTTGTTTATTAATAAAAAAATATCAAACTTTAATATTTTTTATACCTTTTCTAATGTATTTACTAATTTAGTTAAATTTTAAAGTCTTTGCAATAGTAGGTAAACACGTTTTTTTTAAGTAACATTAGCATCATTCTATTGTATTTCCATCGTTTACGAAGCATGAAAGGTACCAGCTCCCAAGAACTGCTGGAACACACCGGTAGGAGTTTTTCTCTTTATTTATGGAGCTTTTTTCGCTTAGTGAATATGCCACTCCGTAACACAACAAAAACAAACACCACACACAATACTTACAATTACAAACAATAAAGAGATGAATCTACACAATAACTTGCGACAAATTTTTAGCTTGTGGGTTACTACAATTTACCTACCTGACCAATATGCTGCCTTTCCTATAGAAGAGATTTGAATTATTTAATACACTATAGAAATTATATATACCTATCTACTATATAAACTACATTTAAATATATAGGTACTCTTGTAAATATGGCGCAATGACAAAACCATCAAAATATAATATCAATCCATGTACATAAACATTTCTCCCGGGAATAGAATCCACGACCTGCGAATTAGTAGCTATGGTGAATTTATTTAAAATCTTGCTCCTAACTTTTAATAAAAAGAACTTTAAATGTTAGAATATTTTTAGTTTTAAAATTGTATAAACTTTTATACCAGTAGTGTCGTATATTGTATTGTATAAGATTCTGAGCGGACATTTTCAAGTGCTACTATACTAGGGGATTTCCTTGCGATTTCTAATAAACTTTATAACATTAAAGACTTTATTTCAACATTATTGAAGAAATATCAAATTTATATCAAATACCGTTTACGAAATGCTACCAATTTGAGGAAATACAATCTAAAAAAAAAACCGGCCAAGTGCGAGTCGGACTCGCGCACCGAGGTTTCCGTACAAACTTCGTCCATTGTTCGTCCATCAAGGGAAATGCATAATTTTATTTATTTACCTTATTTGATGTTGATGCCAATTAAGCTAGACCTCTAAATTGTATGAGCGCCGATACAACTCAGAGGTCTTTATTAATTGGCGAAACTATGTATGTATGGGGACACCTTTAATTTAAATTTTTTTTTTTTTTTTAGAATTTTTCCTTTATTTGTGCTATAAGACCTTGCTTTTTGCCATTTTTTTTTAAATGTTTGAGCTGATTGAATGAAAGGTAAATTGCGGTTTACGATTTATGACGTATTAAAAAAAACTACTAATTAGATCTCGTTCAAACCAATTTTCGGTAAAAGTTTGCATAGTAATGTACATCATATATTTTTTTTAGTTTTATCATTCTCTTATTTTAGAAGTTATGTTAGAAACCTCAATATCATTTTTAAAGACCTACCCATAGACACCCCACACTTATGGGTTGGATGAAAAAAAAAATTGAGTTTCAGTTCTAAGTTCAATAAGTTCAATGGGGAACCCCCTAAATTTATTGTTTTTTTTTCTATTTTTGTGTAAAAATCTTAATATGGTTCACAGAATACATCTATTTACCAAGTTTTAACAGTACTATAGCTCTTATAGTTTCGGAAAAAAGTGGCTGACAGACAGACAGACATGACGAATCTATAAGGGTTCCGTTTTTTGCCATTTGGCTACGGAACCCTAATTATAAGAAAACTATTTTTCAGGAGGACATATGCTTACTCAAGCTTGAGTTTTGATGCACTTGGAACATTTCCAGACAATGGAAACCACGAAACTTGTTCCCGAATCATCCAAATCCTAACCTTAAAATCTAGTAATAAGAGCTATTTTTAATCTTACGAAGATCTTTATAAAATAGCAAACGTAGCTATATCGTGTTGTTGAAACAAAATACTGGCTTTTGTCATTGCGGTTTGGTGTGACAAGGAAGTAAACAAGTAGATTTTACTTCGAAATGTACAATTTTAGGAACCTTGTTGAAGTAAATTGGAAGAAGCTTTGTTCGTGTACAAAGAATTTTGCTCAGGCACGAGAATGATATTGTTTTCTAAGTGATTACAAGAAATGGATCTTTTAGCTTGAAAAAATAATAGATTTCTGGACTATAAGAGATACTTTATAAATTTTTTGTCATTATTTAGAACAAAATTAGATTTTATAATTCTGATATAGAATAATACTATAAGAGAAGTGAATATGTAGATTTCCTAAACGCTTGCGTGTAACTTTTTACGAGTAGATACGATATCCATAGTGTTTTCAAAGGTCATGTTTTGAGATAAACCTTGTTTTTATCAAGGCTTTGGCATTATGTAGAGCAGTCCCAAATTTATATGACTAGCTAAACCTGGACACGCTTTGCTATGACTCAATTTAAACTTCGCGAAAGGATTAGAATTTCCCGTACTCGTGGAAACTTAGGAATAAAAACACTCTTATACAAGGTGACTTTTTAGTCACTGGCAATACTTGCAGGCGTGGAAGTACTCATCAATACGAACAACTTTTATATGCAACCTTGTATAAAAAAATCATGTTTATCCATTAATTAATTTTGGAGTTTTGCGATTTATTTTTATTAAGATTATGTATGTATAGCATAATATCGAAAATGTTTCTTCAATTACCAATTAATGGAAAAAAAATGTACCTATTTAGATTTGATTTTTAGAAAATATCATATCCAATTATAACAATTTACGCTAAAAATAATATGATTACCAAAACGCACGATATATTAATATAATATTAAATAATATATAAATAATATTAATTACTTTAAAATTTTGAACTTTTAATTGGATTTCTAAGAACATTATAGAGTTATTTCTAACAAGAAGATACTTAATTACAAAAGTTTATTTTGTTTCAAACAATAATATATTATTGAACAACATTTTATTTGCATGTATGAAAGCAATGGATATAACAATCACTTTGCGTGATCAATTACAATTAAAAATATGTTTTATTAGGTTGACATTAAGCTGACCTATGCCATATCAGGTTCATAAATCTCTTGCCCTATTTGGGTCACTGGTTTTTTAATGTTTTTTTTGTAAAATCTATGACTTTCTTTTTATTTTTAATGTGAGCTAGGTATAATGTTTTAATACCAATCTTTCATATTTTTCTAGTAACATTATAATAAATTACACGCTATTTAGGAGTTAAGTTTAATAATCTTTCCTACTAATATGAGCGGGTGAAACCGGGGAGCGAAAGCTAGATGAATAAATATAAATATATATATATCAAAAATTGATTGATCGGTCAGCTTGCGAATGGGATGCGCGTCGCAAAACTACTTACAAAAATAAATGAATTCCAGGAATCGCGACTTAAATTATTAAGGGTGATGTAGGAAACGTAACGGAATGCAAAAATAATAATATATTAGATTTGTATTGTACCTATTATCAAAATTGAATTAAGGGAATAAAAGATAAAAAAATATCTATATTTAAGTTTAAGTGAGCGAATCCTATAAAAAACTATATAACTTTTATGAAACCGAGTAAATATTTCTACCTACGGGTCACGACTAAAACTTAAGTCTGCTTGGGAAGGAAGAACCTTCTCTATTTTATAATAATGAGAAATGTATCCATCCGTACTTTCAAAAGCAATTTATCTCTGTCTGTCTGTCTGAAGACAGTTAGACTTTCAAACTTTATGGCATTCATGGTATAACAAAGATGGTACAAAATATTCAAAATATGAAGGGGCCCTAGTTATTGCACGCCCATAGAGAGCGGAAATTTTAATAGAACATTAACTTTATAACATTATTTAGTTCCACGCGTGACCTGGAGTCATTCAACGGTCGTATATTTTAAACTGGCGTGTTTCTATAAATCACCGTTCGGCTCGGAAGGGGCGCGGCGTCCCACAGAAAAACAACATGGCTACCGCCGTGACGTCACAGCAATTTTTCATCCTGAATCGCCCGGGGCTTCAAGTTTTATGATTATAATTTTACCAATCGTGAGTTTTTACAGATTTCCGATCGCTTGAAATATTATTTTCATCTCGATGTGTCCAAATGTAACTAACTTTTTACAGTATTTTTTTTCCTCATGATGGATTGTAGGTAGTAGATATTTTTATATAATTCAAGGATAAATAAATTAAATCGATTCTTTTATTGCTTTATCTATATTATTTAGGTCATGGATTTTAAGAAAAAAGTTGTTCATCTGTACTTTGGTGCATATAATGTATCCTACATTATGTTACATCTGTCTTGACGAAGCAAGCTAATTAACATCAAAACAAAATGTTACCAACAGGTTAATTAAACACCAGTATAATATTCATACCAATAAATTAATCTAAAACAATGGTTTGTTGAGAAGCGATCGCGTGATAACATGTAATCAGTGTCGTTAGCAGTGCGGCAAAATAATTTGTACTAGTTTTTGTTACAATTAGGTACTACCTAGTGGTAATAAACATGAGGGTGTGTTTGAGAAGTGAGGTTAAGCACCCTACGACTTGTATTTTGACAGGTACAATTTTACCCAATTTTAAGTGCGATTTTTGGGTGTTTATTGTTTACATTGTCTCCCCAAAGACTCCCTGTCTTTTACCCAAGGGGCACACAAAGTTTGGAAGGAACTGGCTCTAAAGTGAACTGCCAGAACACACCAGTAGGATCTCGACAGATTTTAAACTTGAAGTTTATAGCGAAATGGGTACTACAAAGTACCCTACCAACGCACTATGGTTATTGTGCACAATAAATAAATATTTATACTAAAAATCGTTATAATTATTATACTAACATTTATTATATTATTTTTAAAGTAAAGACCTTGACAACTTAATAGGGTATCTCAGATCTAAAGTACCCGAAAACTGTCCTTAATGTAGGATTTCCCGGGACCATTCTAACGGGGCCAACTAAAAACAAAGCCCTAAATGTTTGCCAAACAAGTCCCTGGATCAACGAACCGTAGTTGATAGTGAATCTTAAGGGTCAGTGGTGTTAGGGACAAATAGGAAAGTCTCTCGAAATTGCTGTGGTTTTGCTTAGTACATATATGTAAAATGAGGTTATCGCAGGCGTTTTGAATTTTATAATGTGGAAACTTTATTTCAAGTACAAAATGAATCCTCCCATTTGAGAAACTTTAAAATTTTCTAAGTAAAATATCTATGTAATACAATCCTGAAACCCGAAGTTCAATTTATAACACCCCAGGGCTTGAAGAAAATTTATGTTACAACGATTAGTTGAATGCTTTTTGAACAGTCACTTTCGGCTAAATAATGGGAAGAAATGGTATCTTGGACGTTAATACTATATCGGGGGGAATTGACGTCACTTATTTTTTTGGGATGATGTTGTTTTAAGATATCAAAAATTAAATCAGAAAAAAACTTTTCAGATAGATTTTTACTTAACTTCAAAGAAATTAAAGGCAATTCAAATCAACTAAAAGTTCTGTTAAATTAGAAAAGTCAAGAGTTTTAGCCGATTTTATCACCACTTGATACAGAGCTTCGTCAGGAAGACACCGGTAAATTGGCATCTTGGTGAACAATAAAATGCCCCTTAATATAGATAAATGTCAATTGATTACTTTCATTAACGAAACAAAGACATTACTAATAAGTAAATTCAACACACGAAATGGGACATAAATAAAATTGGGTCGCCTTAATCTTGGAGAGAATTAAAAAAGGAATCGTGAGAACAATGATGACAATGAATGAAAGCAAGTCGCGCGACCATTTTAATTAAAAAATCATCTTTCAGAGAGAGACGTTTTGTAAAAGGTATTAAGGATTTTGGTTGGTGTAAGCTTTACGAAATGTATAACTGACTAATCGCTACTACATACCTACCTACTTGTTACAAAACAAAATACTGTAGTACATCGTTTCTGTGATAAAATGACCTTTTTACAATACTTTACTAGCTAAAGTATATAATGTAAGTATTCTTTGTATTTCTCACTATACTTTACCTTAAACAAACAAAAAAATACCTAGTAGCTGGGGCCAGTAAAAACCTAACACACATTAATTAATTTTATTTCAACACGGGTAGGTATGTACTCGATAAATAAAGCAATAGGTATTGTATGTACCTACTCATTTTTATGTTTAGATGTTGACTCATGAGCCGAAGATAACAATCAGCTGGTCACTAAAGTTTTTCGAGCTGTAATTCGCGCAACTTTCAAGTTTTGACTTTGACAGTGTTTTTAATAACAGTTCTTGGTATTGCCAGAGCTATAAAGAAATATAATCTAATTTCATAAGAAAAAATAAATATATGTTACCATGCAGCCGAATCTGTGTAAATTCAACAGATAGAGAAATCTATTTCGTATCCCTATTACCCCCACTAGTCTGATTCACCCCGTTTTACAGTAAGCATTTTTAACATGTTGAAATACGTGAGAACTTACCTTTGTTTTACTACACGTAATAGTGCTTGTACATTGCAACATAGCTCCTGGTGCTTGGCTTGTAATAAACCTTTCAGGGGCTCTATAAAGGCCACTCGAGCCATATTGCTATTATTTACAGTATCCTATGCAATTCATCAAAACCGAATCTGTTAATGGATTTAATAATATAAAACAAGTAACTAGGTATTTTACCAAAATATATTGGAGTTGTCATAGAAGCTGCTGTGAATTCGGAACCTCAACTCTGTTTAGCAATATTGCTCGAGTGGTTCAGGTAATTTTGTTAGTTAAACCAATTATTTTTTTAGGAACAGCTATCTTTTTGTCACACATGTAGATACTTGGTCACAACGACGTAATTTGAGTGCCCCTCTGTAACCAAATGAATACGTCAGGGATTTATTTAAATTTTGGAGGAAGAGGGAGGTAAATTCTTTGAATTGTAAAACTGTCATTAAACGGAAGTAGGGACATAATAAGAATTTACGAGCATAGTCAAGGCAAAAGTCAAATTTAGGTCAAATACAAAAAATACAATATACGCCTGTGTTTGACAGAAATCTCACTATGGTAAGTGACGATGTGCCCGAAGGTAGTAAGCATACACAGCCTAGAAGGAACTGGCTCTCAAGTGGAGCTGGAGCACACAGGTGTTTGGACGACAGATCTTCAACTTGAGGGTTGTAGCCAGCCAGGCGGGTACTATCAATCAATCAATCAATATCTTTATTTTGTAAGAATATGTTATATAAATGATCTTAATAATAAATAAAATGTTCCACATATCCTGCCATAGAGGATACACAAACAAAACCAATACAATAATCCGTAACTATTTTTATATAAATTTCTCTAATATAGGTAAGTATGTCCAAATAATAATTATTGAAAGCTATGTCATTCCTAAATATAAATTCATTCAATTACAATTATCATTTAATTAAATCTAGACTTACCTACCTATGACCTACCTACCTACCTATGAGTTTACCTATGACCTTCGTTTCGGTACTCGACGTCAGCTATGATAGCTTAGTAGTGACGTCGAGTACCGAATTCATCAAATTGAATCAATTAATTTTATCAATAATTTCTAATATTGAATAGTAAAGAACAAAGTGTGATATTCTCTATCTATAGTATAGATAATATAAAGTTTGTATTATAGAGTCTATACGTTAAATGGTAACGTTCATAATCGATAATGGTAATGATAACAATTACCTTGGTTAATTTATATAACTAGAACTTAATTGATACGTAGGGCACCTAACTATATAAATAATGCAAAGAATATCAAATTTCAAGATCATTCTAATTAAATCTAGCTTCCGCCCCGCGGTTTCACCCGCGTTCCCGAGGGATAAAAAGTAGCCTATAGCCTTCATTGATAAATGGGCTATCCAACACAAAAATATTTTTTCAATTCAAACCAATATACTTCCTGAGATTAGCGCGTTCAATCAAACAAACAAAGAAACTCTTCATCTTTACTATATTATACATAGTATATTACTATAGATATAGTGTAGTTAGATATCCCAAAAATGCGTGATAATTAATCATTATTTCAGGAAATGCACACCTGGGGAATTTTTTTAAAGGATCGACACATCCTGTAATATTAACGTATATTTACCGTGTGTTCCGCTGGGAGTAAAAACTGGATGTTTTCTGTATTTCGGTAATTAGGTACTTGTAACTTTTATGTTGAAATTTTGTGTATACCTACTTATTATTTTGTAACAGTCTGTTTATTATGTAGGCGCCATTTACAATAAATGCATGCGATGCGATCTACCGTGTTTGGCTACCAACTCTTATCGCCATTGAAATTAACCTGAAATTAATTATTTTTAGGACGTCTGAATAATGTATAGAATGGTGACATATGACAAAAAAAAACTGTTTTCGTAATGTTAAAAGTAGGTGGTATTATATAGACTGATGTGCTGAGACCTTTGCATTACTCTTTGCGGATAATGGAGGTTACAGTAATAATTTCATTTCAATGCAAGATGGTAGAGAATATTCCGATAGGTGTAATATCTATATAAGTATATATTTACAAAAGAAAAGTAGTATATGTAGTATATCAGTTATCTGGCTTCCATAGCATAAGTTCTTCTTAGTTTGGGTCAGATGGCCGTGTGTGAGGAATAATGTCCCAAAAATATTTATTTATTTTTGACAGATTTTCAATTTGTGGGTGGTAGTTAGCCAGGTGGATGCTACATAATTTCTTACCACCATGTTTCATCATGATGTCTTCTGTCTCAAGCTCGATGTAGGATTCTAGCTCACGATCTTCGTTACGTTCCTCCACTGGCCCTCTAAAATGGCCGCTCAAGCAATATTGCTAATGCTATTCATTTTTCGAATCCTCGGCAGATCCCACTTATTTCAATATGTTTTATGTAAATTAGTCACTACAAATAGTCACATTTATAAAATTTAATTCATTATAAGATTTGGCATTGATGAATCTGCCGTAAATTCGGAAAAATGAATTGTATTAGCAATACTACTCGAGCTTCCTTTTTAGCCCCCCTGCTGATCTATCATGAGATGTATAGTTTATTGTTGCTGTTTTTAAGCAGAATGAATACAGTCTTTGCCATACCCGTACAATATTCTAAAAAAACACTGTCCTGAACTCTGTGAGCTCTACCGTAATGGCAGCAAGTCATTATGTCAGGGGCTACCGACAATTTCACGGTAATTTCATGTGGAATTTCCGTCCGTTACACGGCCATTGTCATCAATATTGTACCTTAAAAGCCTTGCAGTTGAACATAATTATCGCTTTCCAGGAAAAAGGCTCTTAGGACTAAGGCTCTTGAGTTTATCGTGTACCTACTTCTTTTTCATTTCTTGGTTGGTTTGTAACATTTATTTTTTGTATTTTCTATTCTAGAATCCCAATTGAAGGTATAAGCACTCGTTCCAGTAACAAGAAATGTAAAGTAAAATTCCTTAGATTTAATGATGAATTGACGATGAAAAGAGGTGCTGCTACTCTTGGAGGAGGTGGTTTTGCACACTGGTTCCTTGTAGTACTCGTCTGTCTACCACATTCATGTTGAAAATCTGTTGCTATGTTGCTAAATAATTATTTAAATCGAACTAGTAGCTCCTGAGATTAGCGCGTTCATACACACAAACAAACAAACTCTTCAGCTTTTTATATTAGTATAGATTAGTTATTAGTAATTAGTATAGATACAGAGAGTAAGTATTTGTGAATATTTATTTATTCTTGCTAAATAATAAAAGTAAGTTGTTTTAATCAGATCTTATTTTATCGGATTTTCTTATGATTTTAATGTTTTATGATTATTATTCTTAATTAATTAATAAAAATTAACAGACAAGGCACATTCATTAATTTTCGAAATAACTTGAACCCTTTCGAAAGTTTGCTTCTTGTTGATCGAAGATTCAAAATCACATATATTTTTATGATAAATGCAAGGCAGGGCTTGCCATACCCTAGTTTATAAAATCTTATAAAACTATTGGACACTCTTCAAACTTGAACAAGTGTTGTTTGTATTCGGTTTCAATCTATATAACGTAGTTTCGTCAGCATATATCATGTTATTCTCGTTATCAAAGGCCACACCGAAAGTATAGTCCATATCGACAACTTTTTCTATTGCAGGTATATCTTTCTTAACTTTATAAACACCGTCTTGAAGACAAATATAAATATTGCCGTTTTTATCTGCTGTTATTGCTCTTACTCCTACATCGGAAAATTCTTTGATTAAAATCGCATCTTTTGTTCCTTTTTCCTGACTGTACAAGCCAGTATCATTATTAAAAAACATAACATTTTCATTATCTATACCAAAATTGTCTACTTTTGTATCTTCCAAATCAACAAACCTAGTAGATTCTCCGTTAACAAGTGTGTAAAGGAACTGCGATGGATATGTAGTATAATACAAAACATCTTTGTAAAAAACAGTCCAGATATAACATCTTTAGCACCGATGAGTTGTGCTTTATTTGTGTTATAGTTGTATTTGTAAACACCATTACTACCTCCTATATATATTTCGTGGGTTTTTTGATCTACAGCTTGGGCGAAACCATTATTAACACCTTCGATAACTTTGAACTCTTTAGTATTAAGATTCAATCTTGCCGACTGGGAGGTGCCATCTTCAATTTCATTGTTATTTGTATAGCTGAAATATAAATTGTTGGTGCTGTAGTCGACGGCAAGTAGGCCGGGACTTCCTATATCTCGGTGTAGTAGTTCTCTGTCGTGATAGACTCCAGAAATGATGACTCCGTAGCATTCCCTTTGGACGACACCAGCTTGGACCATTATGAGGCTGGACAAGAGGGCTATGAGCTTCATTTTGGCCTGAAATTCAAAATAACGGTTTTTAAAACATTTATCACATAATTTCTGAATAAAAAACAAACTTAAAGTTGAATGTAGAACAAAAATTACAGATTGGCCTTTGGAACTAGACTATCAAGAGACAGAACAAATATTATACATCACTTCCTAATTGTTTGTTAATTGTAGGAATGCAGAAGATTTACAAAAAACACAAACATACGCACACACACACACACACACACACACCCACACACACACACAAACATACGCACACACACACACACACACACACACACACACACACAAACATATTATATTTTTTTCTCAAAAAAAATGTAACTACATTCTTCCAAGAGGGGGAGTTAGGAGACTCATAGTACAGGGAAATATAAATAATTATTTGTCAATTATTTACCCACGTATTATTATGTAGGCTAAGAATGTAGGTATTTACTTGTGAAAAAAAAAAACAAGTTATACAATATTTTATTACATATATTGTACAAGAAACAACATATTAAAACTAGATGCCTCATTACCGGGATTACCTACGTACTGTCCAATGTGAACAACTATTATGAAAAAACATCACAAAATATAATAAATATAACAACAATTATTATGAAATAAAATTAAAAAAACGACTTACTGTGTTTCAATGAAGCTTATAAACGTCAATGCGCTTAGAACTGCGGAAGCCACGGAATGGGCTCGCGATCATTATTTACCTCTTTAATGGATTCGCCCGCTTTGCTGTCTCGTAATACTATCTTAATTGGGGTATTCAGATGTATTTTTTTAAAGGGTGATGTATCTAAGAACAAACGATTGTATTTTTTGTTATTATTAGTTTTAGTTTGTCTTCAAAATTTATTTTCTAACAAAAAAAATATACGTGATAATTGTAAAGTTAATTGAGACAAGTAAGTTAATATTTATTATAGAAACTATATTTATCCGCTACTCTATATAGGTAAAAATGACGTTTGTTTGCCTGTCTGTTTGTAATATATGAGCTCTTATACCATTTATCCGATTGCGATGAAAATTTGGTGAGTTGTGCGTACGCCCGCAATGATTTCTGACAAAAAGAGGCATTACATTGCACGCCGGGGATTAGCTAGTATTTAATATAATATTGTTAGTAGCTTAGAGATATTTTTATATTTTAATAATAAAAAAAATGGAATTAGTGTAACGTTAGCCTCAGACCGTTTTTACACCCTTACGTAATTTAGGTTTGTCTTAAATTCCTTTCTCGCATATCTCAAATATTTACGACAACAGTTTGGTGTTCGTTTCAGCATTTTTTTGTTAAAATAATATTATGTAGTAGACATTTAACTCTAAATATTTTTTGTTCAAATATTATGTAATGATCAATACGATTTATCAACTAAGGTTATCGGTATTACATGTACTAAAACAGGGTTAACAATTAATTACGATAATATATATTTTTCATTTCTAATATTCGGTTGGCTCGTTTTACCTATAATCTTAGAATAATAACGCTTAATATTTTATTTATCAAGTGATTGTCACCTATGAAATGTAAAAAAAAACATATATTACGTATATTACTTATTTAATTTTGTATTACATTTGTACATTTATCTTATATATAAAATTCTCGTGTCACAATGTTAATTACCATACTCCTCCGAAACGGCTTGACCGATTTTTTTGAAATTTGTGTACACATCGGGTAGGTCTGAGAATAGGTTATTATCTATTTTTTAAACCGCTGCGCGAGTGAAACCGCGGGGGACAGCTAGTCTATATATATAAACACCATTGTTTGTTTGTACACTATGCGCTCTTATTGCTCTTGTGCGCACGCCTGCGATGGTTACTGACAAAAAAGTGGCATAGCTAGCAACCCTCCTCGCTGGGAACTAATTAGCAAATCTTATGTTACTAATTTGTTGTTATATACTTAGATCATATAGATATTTCTCTCATAATCATGATTTTAAATATAACTAGCTTCCACCCCGCGATTTTACTCGCGTTCTCGGCATAAAAAGTAGCCTATGCATGACGATTAGTTGTGCCGTTAAGCATCAAGAGGTAAAAAATAAACTCAGTTTCACATTTATAATATAACATAAGTATATGGTTATCTTTAGTTTACAGTTTAAATAACATTGTTTATAATGTTTTGAGTATGACCACTTTTAAGAATCTTATCTCTTTATTGTCAGTCTGTTCGTACGTCCACATCGAATTTCTCTAATATTCAATAGCCGAAAGATAGATGGTTTTGTTATCACAAACTTAAATCTCCATTTTTTAAATGGGCTTTTGTTTGGCCGTCGACTAATTCTAAAAGGAGTTCTGAAGACGCTAAGGGTGTAGAATCTACTAATCTGTAAAATATAATATTGTTTCCTTTTTGTTCATCAAATTTTAAGCGCCTATGGGACGTCATTTTGTAATTGACAATTAATTATTTTATATCTTAATTTAAGAAAATGTTTAATAAACATTTTGAGAGGCCGTTTGTAGGTCTGTCTAATTCTATAGATATTGTTAATTTCCTTCTGAACATATGGACTTAAAACCCCTAAAACTAAATCTAATGTATAAATAAATTTTCTGGGACATAAATAAATAAATAATAAAAGTAAGTGCTTGTGTGAATCAGAACTTTTATTGTGTCTTGTTAAGATTTCAATATTTCAGGATGATTGTTCTTAATTAATTAATAATTAATATACGTAATGCACATAACCCTTTTAAAATGACAAATATTTTGCGCGATCGGTGATAAATGCAACTCCGACTATTGGACACTACTTGAATTTGAACAAGTGTTGTTTGTATTCGGTTTTAATCTAAATAACGTAGTTGCGTCAGCATATATCATATTGTTCTCGTTATCAAAGGCCACACCGAAAGTATTGTCATTATCGACAACTTTTTCTATTGTAAGTATATCTTTCCTAACTTTATAAACACCGTCTTGGAGACAAACATAAATGTTGCCATTTTTATCTGCTGTTATTGCTCTTACTCCTACATCGGAAAATTCTTTGATTAAAATCGCATCTTTTGTTCCTTTTTTCTGACTGTACAAGCCAGTATCATTATTAAAAAACATAACATTTTCATTATCTATACCAAAATTGTCTACTTTTGTATCTTCCAAATCAACAAACCTAGTAAATTCTCCGTTAACAAGTGTGTAAAGGAACTGCGATGGATATGTAGTATAATACAAAACATCTTTGTAAAAAACAGTCCAGATATTAACATCTTTAGCACCGATGAGTTGTGCTTTATTTGTGTTATAGTTGTATTTGTAAACGCCATCACTACCTCCTATATATATTTCGTGGGTGTTTTGATCTACAGTTTGGGCGAAACCATTATTAACACCTTCGATAACTTTGAACTCTTTAGTATTAAGATTCAATCTTGCCGACTGGGTGATACTATCTTCACTTTCATCGTTATTTGTATAGCTGAAATATAAATTGTTAGTGCTGTAGTCGACGGCAAGTAAGTACGGTCTTCCTATATCTTGGTGTAATAGTTCTTTGTCATGATACACTCCAGAAACGAAGACTCCGTCGCATTCCTTTTGGACGACACCAGCTTGGACCATTATGAGGCTGGACAAGAATGCTATGAGCTTCATTTTGGCCTGAAATTCAAAATAATGGGTTTTAAATGCATTTGTCAGATAACTTCGGTATTGTCGTTTATTGTATATTTATTGGTGATATTTTCTTAGGGCATACAGACGCGTGATCGCTATTCAGTGATTCAGATTGATTACAGTGTTAAAGAAAAAAGTGCGATATCTCAATAAAATTTGTCACAACTTGCTACTATATAATACGCAAAAAGATTCTTCCCTTTACTTATTATTTTTCTTCTTAGTAAAATTAATTCCATTGCATATTATTATAGTGTTCTTAAAAAATATTCATTCACTTGAATAAAAAATAAAATCCTTTATCAATTATGTACCCACGTATTGATGATGTACAGATTTATGCAAAATTATTCAACAGTTGGTGTTTTAATATTATTTTATTTAAATTTGGTTCCCATAAATATGTATATCAAAACAAGTAATACTATTTTATTACATAATATATTGTACAAGTTACAACGTATTAATGCTTCATAATCGCGATTATCAATGTAGGTACGTAAGTACTATTCAATGTGAACAACTATTATGATAAATATATCACCGTAAAATATAATTAATATAACAACAATTATTATGAAATTAAATTAATAAAACGACTTACTGTGTTTCAATGAAGCTAAATGATAACTAATAGGTATCTAAATAAACCAAGTGTTTAAAATTATATAAACGTCAATGCGCCTAGAACAGCAAAAACCATGGAATGGGCTCGCGATCATTATATTTTTATTCTTAACATAACATTAATTTTCATGGCCATAACAGCGCAGTCGGTCTCACTCAGTCTCATGCGCGTAGATAATGCTCTCGCGCTCCCACCAACACAGGTATTAAAATTTAGTTTAGGGGATGATTGGCCCCTTCGATCGGTCTGTCTTCCTGTCAAAGGTTTTAAAATAGTTGTCTGGTGAACATATAAAAATGGAGCATCAGAATTTACGTGAAGTTAACTAATTATTTTGGGAGCTTTAAAGAATCTGCAAAGCAATATGGCCGACGGAAAGTGTCTGGGAGTATTGACGACTTATTTTTAACTATATTGTCTAAAGCATACTTGAAAATCAGCCATGAGAATTTACGTGAAGTAAGTAATGTTTTTATGTACCTTGATCACCTGATACGTGGAAATTGGCCGTTTGACCAAGCTAGCAGGTAGGCATACGATCGTAGTACATAATAACACTACTCAATCGTCCACATTTCGTCCGTCAAAAAAATACATGACGTCTGGTGGCCCTGGGATCTTGGACTATTATGAGCACTATAACTTTACACTAAGGAACCATAGCCTCGAATCGTTTTTACACCCTTACGTATTTAGGTTTATCTGAAATACCTCTCTCACATACCTCTAATATCTACGACATCAACAGTTAATGTCGGTATTAGTTTTAGTATTTTGTTGTTAAAATAATAACATTATGTAGTAGACATTTAACTCTATATAGTTTTTGTTCAAATATTATGTAATGATCAATATTATTTATCAACTAAGGTTATCGGTAGAACGTATACAAAAACAAGGTTCTTTAATTACGATAATAATATTTTTTTAAATTGTAATATCAAATTTTATACTTTTTGCACTCACCAATCAGGGTGCCTGTCACCTATGAAATTAAAAAAAACATATATAAGCTTATTTAATTTTGTAGTAGGTACATGTACCTACATTTGTACATTTATCTATATATTTATTTATAAAGACTTTGGAAGACTTACAGCAAAGAATGTTGATAAATAACAGGATGTTTATCTGACAGCCAATTACAATTAATATAAAAATCATCGTTTGTTTGTTTGTACAATATGCGTTATTATAACATTCATCCAATTGCAATGAAAGTTTGGTGAGTTGTTGTGCGCACGCCTGCGATGATTACTGACAAAAAAATGGCATAGCAACGCACGCTGAAATTTATTTATTTACATAAGGACAACCAATAAGACTTAATACTAACACATTTATGGTGACTCTAAAATAATAAATCTGATCTTACTAATTTGTTGTTATATATAGAGATTTATATATAACTAGCCTTGACCCCGCGATTTTACTCGCGTTCTGGGGATAAAAAGTAGCCTATGCTACTCTCCCCATGCCATACCCTATCTGAGTACCAAATTTCATGACGATTAATTGTGCCGTTGAGGAATGAAGAGGTAAAAAAAGTGATTGATGTTTTCTTTAAATCATCTTATCTTTAGTTATCTTTAGTTTACAGTTTAAATAAGCTTGTTTATAATGTTTTGAGTATGACCACTTTTAAGAGATCTCTTTATTGTTAGTCTTTAAATTAAGCTAGAAGTATTAATAACCTATTTATTAACATTGCCTAATATGGCTAAACCAAAGAAGAGTATAATTTTCTTATTTGTGAAATAAAATGTTTATTCTATTTGACTATTTTGTTTTAGTTTTATCCAAAACAGATTCACACAAATAATTAAAAACCACACATTATCTTGATCGATAATAATCAGGGTTCAAAAAACCCCACGTGGTGCAGGGCGTAATTTTTATCCACGGTTCCCGGAAGGATAATAATATTTAAGCGAGCCTAGAGTATGATGACAATGAATTATATGCCTTTAAAACGAACTAAGCAGTAATTATAGAGCCAATATATATCTATACCGTTTTAAATGCAATAATACATACATTATATCTATTTTCATACGTTACAGGCGCAAATCACAAAATGTCGTCCCACAGGCGCTTTATATTGACGAAATAAATTAAAACCTTAACTTAAAACAACCAAAAACCTTCCGCATAATAGATAGTAAGTATATATAAGCTTCATAACAAACTACTACAGTATTCTATTGTAAAATAGCCTACTAGTCTACAGTAGGTACCTACTTTCGTGTAACTCTGTTACTGCTTTCATGCTAAATATTTTTTGTGCCAAGCAAAAAGTTTTGTGTTCCGGGCCGTCTTTGTGGCACATTCCGGGCCAGATAAGCTTCTAGCGGTTTAGGCCTCCATTTAAATAGCTTACTATAGAAATCGTCTTTGTAAGGATTTAGCAAGTTCTGTTTTATGTATAGTTGTTAACAGTTGGGTAGTAATTATCTTGGGAAGGAATCTTACCTATTAATTTATTTAAATATCATAATTTTGTCTTGTGTTTTTATTAATGGTTTGTATTAAAACCTTCATGTCTTTCAGTTGATTTAGATTTTTGAAACATTTAATTTCATCACACAAAGAGAGGTCATGCATACACTGAAATCATTATTTTAAAGATACCGATCTAAAGTTTTAATTTTATATCGTTGGTCCAAAAGTAAAAAACCTAGCATAGGTATAATACATATCCACATTGCAATGATATAGCATACTAGCTGTCCTCCACGGTTTCACCCTTGTTCCCAAGACAAAAGTAGCCCATATCCTTCGCCATACTATAGGCTATATGCGTACCAAATTTAATCGCGTACGGTTCAGCGGTTTAGGCGAGAAAAGGTAACAAACAAACAAACTCACATTCACATTTATAATTTTAGTTAGGATGTTAAGCGATGCATGACTATATTCCATTCTAATTCGTAAAAAAACCACAAACTATTTGGGAACCGAAATGAAAATGTGCATTAGTAGCTAATAGTACTTACCTACCAAGTGCAGAGGGATTTGGCAACGTCATCATATTTCATTGGCTTATATGACGTCACTAGCATTGATCGCTTACGCCCAAGTTATTACATCGTTCAATCCAGGATTAAAGCTAGTATGAAAGAGACTGCAATATTTTATAATATTATTTTACTTGTCTGATTTTTATGCTTACCTCATTCGGCCATATCATCATAGACATTGGTGAAATTGCGGTCAATTGCCCAAGTCTATTCAATGTACAATATATTTATAATTATGTAATATACTAGCTGTTCCCCGCAGTTTCATCCGCATTCCCGGAATAAAAAGTAGTCTATAAGCTTCCTCATGAATTGGCCTATCAAATGCAAACATATTTTTTTCAAATCCGCCTGGTAGTTCCAGAGATATATTAGTACACACCTTTATTATATTAGTACACATTATCTCATATTTTTAGTTTATTTATTTTATTTTGTAAATTTATTGAGTAAGTACCTATTGTCTATGATTCGTATTCATAATTGCTTTAATTTGAATGCGATAGATCTTATAATACACAAGTTATAACATAGTCTCTACATAGAATCCGTAGTATCGAATAAAAAAAAGAAAAATAATTTAAAAAAAAAATGAGTTTATTTTTTATTATTCGATAAAATTTGGTCAAGTTTAATCCTCTTTCGTTTGTACACTTTAGGAAAAATAACACTGTACTTATATAGATTTTTTTAGTGAATTTTTTTTACTTAAATAGTAAATTATATTTATAACAAAAATGCAAAATACCATCTATAATATATAGAAAATATCCTCAAAGCTGCCATCCATAAACTGCGGCCCATAAACTCCATCTATTTATGTAAAAAATTATATCAATCTATTGCTTTGTTGTATTATAGAAAAACATACCAACAAACCAAGAAACAAACAAACACACTTTCGCGTTTATAATAGAAAATAAAATAATAATAGGGATATAATTTTACAAGTATGACGACTTTATACTGCTTTTAACCCTAAATAATTTGTACAAACGTATTTTCATAATCTGTAAAATTTAATGAAATATGAATGGTAACATTCTATCAACAAACTGTAAAATAAACCTAACAAAACACGAGTCGAATAATTTGTCTAAATTCAAAAACAAAAGCCTTAAAAGCACAATAATCAATCAATGTAGATCCATTGGAAACTCTGCCAGAGCCGAGCGGGTTCATTCTTAAGTTAATATCTCGATGGATCGTTCATCATCGTTATAGAATCGCCTCGTCACTCGGCGATTTGAACCATGTTCCCAGCGTGATTAAAATAGCACACTCGGGTGAATTGACTAATTTCGGGTTATAGAATAAGGCATTATTAGTCATGGCTTTAATGGGAAGTTGTAGATAGAAAGTTGTAGGTAGAAAGGTGTTAATAAATGGTTTTATGGAAAAAAAATGTTGTTTTTTTTTTCTATAGGCTTGTGTTTAACCACAATCTCACTATGGTATGATTTAAATAACTCGTCTACATTATATAATTTTCACTTTATTACTCTTCCTATCAGTAATTTTATTATTAACTAGCTTCCGTGACGGGCCGGTTGGCGTGGTTGGTAAGATACCCTATCTATCACGCTGCAGGTCGTGGGTTCGATTCCCACTCAGGACAAACATTTGTGCGCATGAACATGTCTGTTTGTCCTGTGTCTGGGTGTAATTATCTATATATGTATGTATATTTACAAAAGAAAAGTAGTATATGTAGTATATCAGTTATCTGACTTCCGTAGTATAAGCTCTGCTTAGTTTGGGGTCAGATAGCCGTTTGTGAGGAATAATGTCCCAGAATATTTATTCCACCCCGCGGTTTCACCCGCGTTCCCTAGAAAATAATAGCCCATGTCCTTCTCCATATCATAGGCTAACTGCGTACAAACTTTAATCGCGATCGGTTCAGCAGTTTTGGCGTGAAAAGGTGACTAACAAACAAACTCACATTCGCATTTATTATATTAGTTAGGATTAGGATTCTTTCACTGATCTCAAAGAACACTTATTTAGGTTAGGGCATGTATATAGGTCGAGCTACTGAAGCTACCACCATTTCAGTCCTTGGAGGTTGAAGATGTTGATATTATGTTAGAGATCCTACCAACATACTAAATTATCACTGATGAGATGCTCTTTCTACTGGACTATGTTTCTCTTTTAAAACACAATATACCATACCATATAGCCGATATGCGGGCCCAGAAAATAGAACACAAACCCATAAATAATCACCATAATCTGATATTGATAAAATCAACATGTTACATTCGAAATTCGAATCATAATAGGTCTCCGTGGGCAAGTTTGCATGGTTTCAATTTCAACAAAACATTTTAATAGAATGTCTGCGGGGAGTGTTGGCATGGAGCGATGTAGTTTAATTGGCAATTAGGGGTCGTGTGCCGCAACAGCAAGCCGTGCATGCCGCGCGGCATCAATGTGGAAAATTATTGTGAACAGTCGGGTAAAAAGGCCCATTGTGAATTCAAATCGCTTGTGTAGTAAATAACTTTTAAAATAGTGGTAAAAAATTAGCATATTTCCACCATTCATTCAAGATTTTTTTCACATCCGACCAGCGAACAAAGGATGCTCCATCGCAATTGTTAGCAGGTGTCTGTTTATATTTACTTACGCATCAGTCTAACAACCTACGCAGTACTTACGTTTTTCACATTAATCTTGCAAAATTTTTGCTGAAAAATTGCAGTTAAAGCTGGTTATCAGCCGGTCGCAGCCATTCTCTGCTGGTTCGTTTTACAGCCAACTAAATGTGATTTGTTCCCGCCATCTCTCATTTTTTACTTGCTCAAGCGAAAAAGCGCTCATTTTTTCGCTTGATGTGGCGCGCAGCTGAAAGGTTGCGAGAACAAAAGTGATTTTTGAAACGTTTTGTAAAATTGCTCAATGCTCTGACAAATTGACCTGAAGGTAAGGTATTGGGTGATATTTTACAATAACGATGCTTGTAAAATCTAACAATAAGGTTAATTTTTCAACAACGACCTTAACAATTTAAGAAGGATGTTATTTCAGTAATCGTTTTGGGGTCCCTTTATTATGATTAATGAGTGAAATCCAAAGCTAGCAATTCTCTATAAATTAAATTTATAGGCACGTGTACAGAACATTTCCTAAGTAAAATTAATCTTCATCCAATCGAAATTTTAACCTAGCTAATTTATTTAATGTTGAAATTTCGTTTCATTTATGTTCTGACTTCTGATTTATTGTTGAATATTCATTCAAAATTGTAATTTTGTTGCATAAACTTTTGTTCTAATTTGAACTCCAGGAGATTGTTATTTTGAAATAATTCTTTATTAATATCACGATTATTACAATAATATTGCAATTATAATATAGTAATTATTTACTGAGAAGTCATAATTTTTTTATTTACAACAAGTATTTTATTGATTGTAAATCAATGTATAAAATACAAACTATGATATATAGAAAACATCCTCAAGGCCCTCGCTGCTGTCGATAGGCAAGGTTCCCAACAGGCTGACAGCGTTCCCTTTTTGGATGGCCAAGCTTATGCGTTGGCGGAAAAAGCTCCCAGCCCGTCGGTCTCATGGGATGAGGATGATTGGTCCTGGAACCAAGACGGAGACAAATGGATAAACTTAAAGTATTTATTTAATTAATTTGTTTTATACCTACTTTTAGATAGGTATTGAACAAATAAGTTAAAATCAACACAAATTATAAGTACCTTCTAATATACGATGACATCATATACTGAATACTGATAAACATTGTTTAAAATACAATAAAAAACTTTTGACCATAAATCAAAGAATGCAAGTCTTTTAAGAAATACATAATAGAGTGTAATTATTGAATTAAATAATTACAAACATTTACACCACATAATCTGCACGATAATAGAGGAAGCGTTACGACATCAGTGCATGGTCCAGCGTACTGGTAATGACATCTGTCGACGTGTCCGCTCACCCGTCAAACTGCACTGCAAGCAGAAAATCAATTATTGAAACAATACCTATACGGTTAGTATTGGCACCTAGTGTGGTAGTATAGTTTACTGTTACAGTTTTGGGGTGTCAGCGACCCCTTAAAATAAAAGCAAGCGGTATTTCCGCATATTCAAGGAATCTAATGTTTGTCTGGGATACATATACAAATTATGACAAAATTTCCAGTTGATGATTGTCTCAACTCAGGGGATACAAAATAATACCTCACTAAATAGCCAGCCGTGTATATTCCAACAATTTCATAAAAGCGACACTCTCAGTGGGAATAAGCTTTGAATTAACAACGAAACTTTACACCTTGAGACTTGTCAGTCATTACCCGCCTCCCGTAATAATATTATGTGTGTAAAGTTACAGGTGTAATGTTATTATAAATTAAACACGTGTTGTGAGGCACTAATAATTCACTAAGTTTGTTAGTGGTGTAATTTAGTTTATTTTCCAGTGTAAATTATACGTTGTATACAGTTTTACCTTTAGTTGGTGATGGTGGAATCATTGTAAGCAAAAATTTGTACTATACCGTCTAGGACCTCAAGCTTTCACCTCCCGCGGTATCCTATTTTACCTCCTTAGGGGTTGAATTTTGAAATTTTTCTTTTTATTAGGAACGTGGTTCGAAATGTGTGTTGTCAGTCGGTCAGTATCTCCATCAAGTATTATACGGTACCTACTAATAACAAAAGAACAATTTTTAGTTTTATTGTCTGTCTGTCTGTTTCTTCCGGCTAATCTCCAAAACGGCTGGACCGATTTTAATGGGACTTTCTCTGGCAGATAGCTGATGTTATAAGAGTAATTTAGGTTACATTTTATACCGGGAACGCGGGTAAAACCACGGGGAACAGCTATTTTATAAATATTTTAGTAGAATCCCCACCCAGCAAAGCTGAAACCAATATTAAGTACGCTATGTAAATTATTTAATATGTTCTGGGACATTATTCCTCACACACGGCCATCTAATCCCAAACTAAGCAGAGCTTGTACTAAATGGGATAATAATAAACTTTTGACATTATCCTTACTTTTTATTTTCTTTGTACTGAAGAAGTTTAGTAATTTCTCAGTAACACTTAGAATAAAATCCATTTTTATTATTTGCAACTGATAAAATGCGGAGAGAAACCTTATAAGGAAAAATTATACAAATCGGTTCTTTCCCATGTTACAATAACTTGACCTATAAACCTAAGTGGTTCTTATTGATGTCGGAATCAATGGGTATAGTAATAAAATCAGTTTTACGAGAGGAAAGGGTCAAGGGTCTGTTCCTAATGTCGAGGATTCGTCGAAGTATGGGAAGGGTAGCACATCTTGTAGGAGATGAATGACTGTTCAGATCTAAGGATTTCTATGTTATGGCCGGGAATCGAAGACCTTCTGGCGTCGCAGTCAGTATCTAACTTCCACGCCAGCTGGCTGTCAAAAACTGAAAGCAATAATATCGAAAATACAAAATCATTTGACCTAAGTACACATAGGTAACGGGGAAAATGTTTTCATTTAGGCAATAAATTTGTGAACTTACAGTAGGTTTAACAAAACTTTAATATTTCAGTATACAGATACCCGGAATCTTAAATTAAGCCAAGTTTCTAATCACCAAGTTTGCTCCACTACTAAATTCTTGCCTGAAACTTGGCACAGCTGCAGTTCGCTGAAGCGGACTGAATAAAATTAACTCCAGTTAGTTTGAACCTAGATTCAAATGTATGATTTAGTTCGTTAAAAGTCTTTTGGGAATTATGAATATCAGGTTATGGAAGTGAGTCGGGGCTTAGATACAGTTGTTAATGGAATTTGAAAATAATATGATTCTTTTTGATTTGATTTTCTCGTATTTAAACATATTATTTAGGTGTTTAGCCAATTCTACTTCACATGTCAGGCCAAAATCTCTCTTAAAATAATGGCTGTAGATATCGAATTGTAATAAAGCTATCTAGTTCATTGTTACTCTTAGCTTGTTTAACTGATTATTATCTATTTCTCTTCCTTCCTGGCATTTAACTCTACATATTGATGGGATCTTAAAGGCTCTTTTTCACTTCCTTATATTCGATTTCGAAAGCCTGAATATATTTCTACACTATATCGATCCATTTGCTTTTAGGTTACTCTTTGATCTTCAACCGTCTATGGACAGTTACATCTCCGTCCTTTCATTTCCTCACAAATGCTGACATTTCCATTTAAATCATGTCAAACAAAAAGTCGAAGAATTAAATGTTATCTTGTTGTTTAGTAAAAACAATAGGTATGATATAAGTTTGGAACAACTGTTATCTAAAGACGAGTGCGGCGTTATCTGACAACTTTTGAGTAAATAATAAACTAAGAAACTTGACGACAATACTGAAGTGCCTTGTATCTTAGTATTATTTTATGTAATAGGAGATCTGAAAGTGGTTGAAGACGATAATAGGTGCCTTCAAGAAGATAAGTAGGTGTCACTCGGTCGATACTATGGTTCCGATTAGTAATTATTTTTAGGGTTTTTGGTTCCAACAATTTATACCATATCTTTAGTACAGAAGTCATTAGGTACCTACCTAAGGTGCTCAATTAAAAAATAAAGTAATTATAAAAAGTATTACAACTTTAGAATTGGAGCATCTTTAGTTTTTGCATAGGTATTATATGCCATATCCAGGTTTTGGTAACTTAGCTCGTCTGCAGTATGCATTTGATTTATGACTTTGTCCCTTTGTCATAAGGTAGTTTATACGACAGCTGTAAAACTATATTATTTTTTATCTAAAGTCGAATTTACATTGCACATACTCCATTGGGAGTTGTCTGCAGTAGTAACTATTTTGATTTTGATGGTCCCTAAGAGTTCGAGTTTCTAGAACTAATACCTTTATTATTTACTAGCTGTCCCCAGCGGTTTCACCCGCGTTCCCGATAAAAAAGTAGTCCATGTCTTGCTCCATACCATAGGCTAAGGCTATCTGCGAACCAAATTTCATCACGATAGGTTCAGCGGTTTAGTCGTGAAAAGGTAACAAACAAACAAACAAACAAATATTTTTTTTTTTGACTGGAACAGGAAGGTGGTGGGTCCAGGGGACCTTCTTCCACCGTTACGCGGACTTTTGCGGTGAGCGCTGAGGGCTCTCAACCGCTACTTAAAACTAAATAATTTTGGGCAACGGTAGCCTGAGGGTGCCCCCTGTGGGGCTCGACCTCGGCTCAGGACGTTGCCTGGGGAATGAGGGAGGACTTAGCATGCAAACAATTATAATTATTTGGGGATCGGTCGGATTGCTAATATGCAGCTCGGGCCGCTTAAACGGGACGAGACTGAGAGGGACGTCGCGACGGTCCTCGCCGGCGAGGACGAAATCTTGGTTGTCGGTTGCGCATTTGTATCTGTTTTCGGGCTTCGTCAGCCTCGATTTGAGCTAAAGTGGTGGCATCGTCTGGTTCGCTGAGGGCGTTCCTTGGCCTACGGATGCGGGAAATAAGGGACGGGGTGTATGTGACAGTGTTGACTATCAAGGGATTCGCGTGGTGCGCTGCGGTATCAAAATATCGGCGCGAGGCGCGTTTTATAAATTGTTTGATTGTAGGGAGACCTAAGTCAAGGTGGAGGTTTTCATTGCGCATGTACCACGGGGCGCCCGTGGCTTTGCGCATGAAACGGTTTTGAATCACCTGAAGGGTGTGGAGATGTGTGGGAGCAGCGTGAGCGAACACGGTGCTCGCATACGTCATGACTGGACGGATACACGCGGTATAGAGTCTAACCTTGCTTTTTAGGGCAAGTTTAGACCGGGCGTTGATCATGCAGTGGAGTCGTCCTGCCACAAAGGCGGCGCGCGCGCGAACCGCCCTTATGTGTGCAGCGAAGGATAGGCGATCATCGAGGGTCACACCGAGATATTTGGCTTGCCTCTCCCAAGGGATCGGCTCGCCGAATAGTGTGACTGGGTCGGGGATGGGGGGACGTCTTTTTCGGTCGGTTCTATAAAAGAGAACCGCCTGACTCTTGGAGGGGTTGATCTCTATTCTCCATTTCCGGAACCATGCGCCTAGGGCGTTGGCTGCGGTCTGGAGTTTCTTAGAGATCGCGGGCGGGCTTTTGCCTGAGCAATATACGGCAGTGTCGTCTGCAAAGAGAGCGAACTGCGTATTCCTGACTCTAGGGATGTCGCTCGTGTAGAGCGTGAATAGCAAGGGAAAACAAACAAATAAAATCACATTCACATTTATAATATTACAAGCTTTCGCCCCGCAGTTTCACCCGCGTTCTCCAGAGATCTTATGTTTTCCCGGGATAAAAAGTAGCCTATGTTCGTCTCCATACCATAGGCTACCTGCATACCAAATTTCATCGCGATCGGTTCAGTGGTTTAAGCAATGTAACGAACAAACACACAAACTCAATTTCGCATTTATAATATTAAAGTTCGGATAAGAGGATTAAGTATTAGATGAGATGAAATATTTGACTGAAAACAAAGTAAGGACAGTGAATCAAACGTTCCCTGAACACAGCACTAAATGCGGGTAATGTGCGTGAGGCATCGCAACATGAAGCCATTTACCTAATTGGCAGGCGGCCTTTCTGTGGTGGGCTATTTATAGCACTTTATATTTATGATAAATAGGTCTGAGGTAAAACCTTCTATTTGCATTAAAGCTAGGATTCTGCAGTTGCAACCTGAGAAAATATGGAATGGAAGAAAGGAGTATTTTATATAAAACTCGGCAGTGAAAAAAGTCTCGTGAAGAATTTATTAGGCGTTTTTATTGGAGAAACTGTTACGGAGAAAATATTAAACTACGTGTTACCGTAACAAAATATAATTAAAAGATTAAAATGGTAAACTTTAAACTATAATTTTATTAATTACAATACAGCTGTTCCAACGGTTATGGCTGTATTTGTACACCATTTTCCTTTCATCGATAAATTATGTTTTTTTCATGTCATCGTCAAGCTAGTCGATCAGATGATCAAATACCTTGATGGAAAGGTCTTATTTACACAAGTATAACATAATATAGGCTAGATTCACGAAGCGTTCGGCGTCCTATACATACCTACATATAAATTACCTTGGTAAAAGCTCAGTTGTTATATGTAGTTAAGGTGATTGTCCCTATTTTGAATTCTTAACGGAATTTCACGCGTTTTAATTTATTACGTAAATTTTAAACGCCTATCACGCCTAATCACAAAATTACGTCTCATAGGAGCTTGTAACTGACATAATAAATTAAACGCAAGAAATATTCAATAAAATTCAAAATGGGGACATTGAGTTGAACTCAAACACACTCACTACCGCTAAACTTTGTTAATTTGCTCCAAGTTGGAACAAAGTAAAATACTAAGTAATAGTGACGTTGGACAAACATTGCCAATTTGATTTAGATTAAGTCGTTGGAAATTATGCTGAGCATTGACCTTAGAATTTGAAGACACCATCTTTTAACTGAATTCTTTGAATTCTGTAAAATTAACTGAACTGAAATTTTAGCGTAACTACTCCTATTTATTATTGTACTAGATATGGAAGAGCGGGGCCTCTTAGATGATAGAGGCTATTGTTATTGTAGAAGATATGTTACTGAAATAAATATTTTCATTTTTTCCAAGTAGGTATTAACCAAATAACTAGGTAGGAAGGTACCTATACACCCTATGTGATATCTATAAAAAACATTTATATAGTCAATATTTTATAGTTCTTTTTTCTAACGAGTAATATACTATGTGGAAATACGAAACGGTTAACGCTAAACCATTCGTTAGTTTAAAATGTAGGTATTTGTGAATTCGATCTATAATACATTTTTATGTTATCATTGTTTTATTTTTCCTCACCTGTAACAAAACTAAAGCCAAAATTATTATAAGTAGGATTTAAATTGTCGTACAATTTTAGATTAAAAATGTCATAAAAACATATTTAAACAGAATATAAAATAAAAACTGATGTCCCCAGATCAGTTGCAGCGTTTTGTGCCTGTGGCAACTAGTGGCAAGTGACCCGTGTGCGCCGAGGCTTACGTGTCCCAATAGTATTGTCAGTGTGCGAGATATAGGTTCTATCGTTTTTTCAAACACCGTTTACTATCTTATCTTCTGTTAGTCATTATGTTCGTATTTCAGTGTTCAATGATATAATATACAGAATGATTCTTTAGTCGTTGGCACTACTTTCAGGGGTGGAAGTACTCATCAATATGAACAACTTTTACTATAACTGTGAAATCACGAAATAAATATCAGCTGTTCCATACAAAATTTCAATACCTACTCGACCAAAATGTATGAAGCAACTGTTTTATTTTACGCGATATCTGAGTTGGTCCCATAGTGAAAATTCTTGCAAGTATTGCCAACGACTAAAAAAATAACCTTAAAGCATCAACAATCACTTTAAAGCAAACCCAAAAGTACCTACAGTATTTGTTTTTTTTTTAATTTTATATATATTCTCAAAAAAAGGCATCGTAGGCACATGTATTAAAAACTTTCTAAAAGTTGTGAGTGGACGACTTTTTTATCCAATTCGCAAGTGTCAGAAACATTCGCAAGATCCAATATATGATACGAGATTGGAGCAGGCTGGTAAAGTCTTTGTAGATACCTTACTTTGTGCTGGCAGACTTTTTAGGCCGTGTGTTTAAGGGTATTGGAAAAGTCGTTTTATTTATTTTTCCGCCCAAATTTATCTATGGCAAATTTCCATCAACTTGGTCTCATAAAGGCAACGACATAAAGGCGATACCAGGAGAACAGCAGCAGTTAGAGAAGAATGGCAACATTTCGATTAGCTAGTCTATAATAGACAAACTACACCACTATAAGCTAAATATAATTAAGAATTCATTTATTGAATTGTAACCTTGTACCTGTTGAGATTAAGTTCAGTTTCGATTTTTATTTAATAATTGAATTATAATGTTGTTAATTTTGATTGTTTCCTATTTAACCATGCGAATAAATATCCTAACTTTTTAATATTTTATATGCGAATGTGAGTTTGTTTGTTTGTTACCTTTTCATGCTTAAACCGTTGAAACGATCGCAATGAAATTTGGCATGCAGATAGTCTATGGTATGGAGAAGGACATACGCTACTTTTTATCTCGTGCAAACATTAAGATCCCCGGGGAACCGCGGGATGGAAGCTAAATTTCTTATATTTTTTTATTAAAACGTATAAACCTATACATTAATCCCTCAAGAACACCGTACCGACGGGCCGGTTGGCGTGGTTGGTAAGATACCCTATCTATCACGCTGCAGGTCGTGGGTTCGATTCCCACCCAGGACAAACATTTGTGTGCATGAACATGTCTGTTTGTCCTGAGTCTGGGTGTAATTATCTATATATGTATGTATTTACAAAAGAAAGGTAGTATATGTAGTATATCAGTTATCTGGCTTCCATAGTACAAGCTCTGCTTAGTTTGGGGTCAGATAGCCGTGTGTGAGGAATAATGTCCCAGAATATTTCAAAAATGTCCCAGAATATTTAAAATGATCATCATTATTCCGAGATGCGATGCGTATATACTTAATTATGTAGGACCTTATATAAATTTTGTTCCTGGTTCCAATTTATTTTCAATATTAAAATTACATTACTAACACTACGAAGCCTGTCTCTGGAATGTTTATTACTGGAGCCTAATTTCCGTCAACTGTTTTTATTTGTTTGTTTGTTTGTTACCTTTTTACGCTTAAACCGATGAACCGATTGCGATGAAATTTGGTACCGTAGGATGCCTATGGTATGGAGAAGGACATGGCTATTTTTTTTCCTGGGAAAACATAAGATCCCTGGGGAACGCGGGTGAAAACGCGGGGCGGAAACTAGTATTTAATAAAACTGATGCTTTTTGTCTTTTATCATAATGTTACACTAATAATAATTGTATAGAGCAAGCCTATTATTATGACATATAACGACTATGTCTGTAGTTTTCAATTTTCATTAGCCTGAAGTGTACAATTAAATATCCCCTACAATGTATAAGATTTGGTTATACCTAAGTGTTTTTATTTTAACACCAAGATCCACTTTGTACCGGATTATAAAAGAGCTCGGGATTAAACGATGGCAGTTTATGTTTTTGTTGTAAAATGTTCTGAATTTGATCAGTTTGGTCGGACACCTGCCCGGCTTTCGTTTTTGTAATTTATGATTCAGGTTGCTGTCACATTATAGTACCTTTTTGTTATTTTTTGTGCTTTAAGCTTTATAGAGCTCCGTATATTAGGACCCAATATTTCACCAGTTTTTGTGAAATTGTTTTTGATTTTTTTTTACAAAACAATGATCTCTATAAACTTAATCATCATCATATTCAGACCGAGGATGTTCATTGCTGAACGTAAGCCACTATAAACGGTTTTGAAACGCTTGCATGTGTTGCACCTCCCATGCAACACTGGCGTCATCGGTCTGGTGGGAGGCCTAAACTTAGTTCCAATTGGTTCTATTTAATTCTATAATATTGCATGCCAGTGGATACCCGGCATGTGCTACAACGCTAAAAAAGAGAGGTCTAAAACCATTTTCTCATTATTGCCTATCTAATGAACGGTTTTAGGCACATTGGTTGGATGCTTTCAAAGACTATAACTTACTAATTTTGGAACACAAAAAATGATTCTACCTAGATAGGTAGAAAGATTTTTGTACATATATATATATAGATTGACTGAAATCGATTCTTAAATGGATGTCCGAATTGTAAAATAGAGACATTTCATTTAGTAGACTCAACCACGACAGCGGAGCAGTTCGTAATATATCCATTGGCTATGTACTGTCGTAAAGTTAATCAATGTAAAATAAATTGCTACTGTGAGACCAGTGCTCTATTTCTGACATACAAATCTAGTAGGTACGTAGTACCAATGTGTTTGTAACTAAAATGACTGGTATCACTAGACTTCTAGTTTCCGCGTACTAAAGCTTACAAAACAAACACATTTATCATTGATACAACAACAAATGTACCTTGTCGAGCCTTATCTCTTCGGATGCAGTTAATAAATGAATTCCTACTGGCATCAGGCCAATCTTAGCTATAAGTTTGGAAGCCGCAGCGCAAGGTTACGCCATAGACATATCATGAAGATGTAGAAGTGCCATAGATACCATGCGGGTATACAATGGTACGAGTTATATTACTTTCAGTTATCCTAATCCTAATCGTAATCCTAATTCTAACTAATATTCTAAATGCGAATGTGAGTTTGTTTGTTTGTTACATTTTTACGCCTAAAACACTGAATCGATCGCGATGAAATTTGGTACGCAGATAGCCTATGGTATGGAGAAGGACATGGGTTACTATTATTCTTGGGAACGCGGGTAAAAACGCGGGCGGGAGCTAGTAGAGATATAAGAGTAAGTATACAGATAAATGCTACAGGGATGAGTGTGGATCGTACAAAAACAAAAACTTTTTTTTTTTATAGAAATTCTGACAATATTTTCTACTTTTGAAGGAAGTTTCTTTTAATGTTAATTTTGTCCAATAGTATCAGACGAAAAAACCTATCAGAATACGGATGATAACGCGTTTACCCTTTACATACTTATTCCTTTAGATTTCTGTGGTGTTCAATGGTGCAATTGTAGACGGAGAGGCGACAAGTTTTATTGCATTTGAGAAGAAATGTAGTTTGTTTTGTGATGGATAGATCCAAACGCGGAATGAGTGTAAAAATCGACAAGTTGAGTTAGAGTAATATTCGTTAGGTTAGTATCTGGACTTATGTTACATATTTACATAATTATATGTAATCCTACCCCATTTTATTTTCGTAATTTAACTACACTATTGTACTATTGTACATAGCCGTATAATAAAGCACCTATTTTACTTCGGCACTATACTGGGTGATTTTTTTGTCGCTGGCAATACTTGCAGGGGTCGAAGTACTCATCAATATGAACAACTTTTACTATGAGACCAACTTTGAAGTCACGAAAAAAAAAACACCCAGTATAGTGCCGATATGTTAATGTTTGATTATGTATAACGCATTGTTGAAAAGCAGGATGCGAACTATGACAGGTCAGCAGTAGTGACGTCGAATCATGTGGCAAGGCAAGAGTCGTGAATTCTAAAAGCCTTGTAAAGGTGGGCTACACAATGGTAATTCCTAAATGTAATAGGCAAATGTGGCCACATATTACAAGGTGAACAGTCTGCCTGGCTCATGACGAAAAAAATAACAAAAATAAGTCTATCCACTGAAAAAAAAAAAGGTATTTGCGTACTGGATGAAATAAACCATAAGGTAAAATGTTGTCACAAAAGCCACACATTTCCCTAATTAATAAATAATCATGGGTTCTGATATGCTTGTCTTGGTCCAAATTTTTTGTTCATGCCATTCGCGGTAGAAACCTTGGGTCCGTGGCGGTTCGAGCCTCGCCGATTTGCTCGCATTTTATCGTCCAAGCTCATCGAGGCTTTGAGAGACCGACGGGCTGGGAGCTTTTTCCGCCAACGCATAAACTTGGCCATTCAAAAAGGGAACGCTGCCAGCCTGTTGGGAACCTTGCCTATCGACAGCAACGAGGGCTTTGAGGATGTTTTCTATATTTTATAGTTTGTATATTATATAATGATTGTAAATACTTGTACTTAAGCCTACATAATATAACCATTTGACAAGTATTTATATTATTTTTTTGTACTACTAAGGTACACAAGCATATAGTCCGCGCCTAATGATAAGCGGTTACCGTAGCCTATTGACGCTTCCAATGACAAAAATAATGCGTTGCTGACCCTTTAAAAAAAAATTAGGTAAAGCCTAAAAATTTGCGCAAACAATGTTTCAACATTCATGTATGACATGTAGGATAACATTAATTAAAAGTTTCGCTGACGAAATATTAATTAGGTAAACGAGGGTTAAAATGATATACAGGCAGGTGTGTTATGTACTAATCTAAAAAACATGCAATCTCTTGTGACTTTTCCTATATGGTTGTTTGTACATACTACACAAAATTTAAAATAATATGTTGTGAACTTTACTGTGATATTCACCTCATATGTTATTCAATCCAATGGCAAAAGTTTTTAATGTTAATGGGACCCTTAAAGTACTGTTGGAGAATTAAATAAATAAATAAATATTCTGGGACATTCCTCACACACGGCCATCTGACCCCAAACTAAGCAGAGCTTGTACTATGGAAGCCAGATAACTGATATACTACATATACTACTTTTCTTTTGTAAATACATACATATATAGATAATTACACCCAGACACAGGACAAATAGACATGTTCATGCACACAAATGTTTGTCCTGAGTGGGAATCGAACCCACGACCTGCGGCGTGATAGATAGGGTATCTTACCAACCACGCCAACCGGCTCGTCAAAATAATAATCAAATAATTAAATAATAATCTTGTATTCAAAAATAAATATATCAACCTCCGAAAATATGGCGGGATTGTTCCTCAAGCTTCATCTAGCAAGAAAAACTTAAAAAGCCTTTACCAATATTTAAAGCATAAAGTTTATAATCAGGATAAATTGTTCATTTACACATTTTACATATAATATTTATATAGTGGTCCCTTATTTACACTATGTAAATATTATATGTAAAATGTAAATGGAAAATTTATGGGATTGGTCATTTAAACCCTTAAATGACCAATCCCATAAATGTCACTTAATGCCTCACTCTTGTGGACATGAACAACCCTGTTCGGCGCGTTGAGGTCACCGTGACCGCATATGTGCCCTAATTGGATAACTTTTACGGACCCTTAGATAGGGGTGCAGTAGCACAAAACAACGTTATAGTCAGGGTTATGTACTGACAAAACTATCTTCTTTGTCTTTTCGAAGTTTTAGGGTCACTTTTGGAACTTATAGACACAAAGTCGGCTGTTGTTCCATTACTGTATGTATCAATCTACAGTTAATTATATTTTTTTATAATGTGGAAATTTAAAGTAAAATTTATTTGGTGGTTTTATTTATGTGTTAGCAGGTTTTTTTTTTTTATTAATTTTGCAAAAATAACAGAGAGCGTCTATAAATTATCGAAACTCACGACAATGTTTATATTTCAGATATGATTGCCTACATGTTGTTTGTAGGCGCTCTCTCTTACCTACATTGTATAAGTAAAGGCCTGTAACAAAAAAATAATTTTAATTGGTATTAAAAAAAATATTGTGTAATTTTTCTATTTGCGCTTTCATCCAAAATATATGAACTAAATTTTACTATGTATATAGGCCTGTGTTTGACCACAATCTAACCATGATAAGTGATGGTGATGATGATGTGATGACCGATGGTGGCAAGCACACAAAGCCTACAAAGAATTGGCTCTCAAATGCAAGCTGCTGGAACACACCGGTAGGTGTATGGCTACAGATTTTCAACTAGGGTGATAACCAGCCAGTCGGGCAGGGCTTGAAACTGGTTTCGAAAATACCGGTTAATAAAGGTTAATACCGGTACTTGGCACTGGTTTAGGTTTGAAAATTAACCGGTAAACAAGCCCTGCAGTCGGGTACTAGAAAACCACGTGCTATTATACCACATATAGTTTCCTCACGATGTTTTCCTTCACCTAAAACACAAGCTCATTGTAAGATTCGAGCCTACGATGTTTTTACGGCATTCAACGTGATTACGGAGCTATCGTCGCTTTAAAATTTATTATTTTGAGACTACTTCTATGAAATATAATTGATGAGTGAGTCTGTGAGGGGATGTGTATTAAAATAGTAGCACATTGACTATATGAAAGAAAGAAAGAAAGAAAGAAAGAAAAAGATTTTATTTTATGCACGCATCCAACGCACACAACTTCAACAACATTTCAACACGAAATATGCATCAACACAAAAAAATATATTATTACAATAAGTACTTCAGTTTCACTGGAACAAAAATATATTATGGGTAAAAAGTGTTCGAATGGGTTCGTGTATATGTTACAGTCAGAACCCTTTCATGGTCAAAACTACTTTTGACTGAAACTAACTCAAAAATCTTTCGTGTTAGGTACTTTAAAAAAAACTACTAACCTATGTGATCAAATATCTACTTATTTTCACATAATATAGGTTAAAGGTTTTTTTTAAGTAGTTTTGACCATGAAAGAGTTCTGACTGTAACATATACACACGTTGCGTGGTTTTTTTTTTCTACGTGACCTGATATATCTAGATATCCAATTATTTTTCCCCATTTATTTTAGTATTTCTTGATTTATTTATACTTCAATACGATTGCCAAAACTAGATATCAAATGTCGCATACAACTAATAAAACTAACATCACCTTTTCACTTTGAAATGTTAGATTCTATATGTAATGTATGTATGGAATGATACTATGTGAAAATTTTCCTACAAATTAAAACCCAACCGTGCGTTATATTACGAATTTTATATCCTTCCCTGCCGTTCTATTTTCACTTTTATCTGAATAATTTTAGAGTCTCTTTTCAAGTAATTGTCATTGAGGTGCTTTGATATGACAGAGAACCCTTGGCGTGAGGCTCTCACGGACTTTGTTACACCCTCTACACTTGAATAAATGTAGGTTTAGGTGTTCTTATTGTAAAGGGTTCTTAAGGATGACAATTGCTTGTTTGTGTCGTGATTTTTGTATCGTTTGCTTTAAGCCCTGCCTTCTATTATAATATTTTGGTACTACAATAATTTTGGCACTTATTACTATTGATATCGAAAAGATTATCAACGTCTTAATTGTTAATATTTGGCGTGGTTGGTAAGGCAACTTCTCTATCATGTCACAGGTCGTGGTTTCGATTCCCGCCCAGTGCATGAACATGTCTGTTACTTCTGAGTTTGGGTTTAATTTATCTATATGAGTATATATTTAGAAAAAAGTAGTATACAAGTATGTAGTTTATCAGTTATTTGGTTTTAATTGTACAATCTATGATTAGTTTGGGATTAAAAAGCCGTGTGTGAGGAATGTATATTATATTAATATTTGTATGCTGTTTTGTATTAAAACTGCCATCAATATATTATTTGTAGTAGTACAGATTACTCCATTCAACAGACCATTAATATCGTTTCACGAGACAAAAAACGAAAAGCATTGTGTTGAAAAAAAAACTTGAAGTGACAAATTGAAAAGTCGCCTTCACAGGGCAGGGTCTAATTAAGGAGGGATCTCTCGCCCTCTTTCACTCAATATTTTTTGATTAAAATAAATCTTTGTCTCACTCTGAACAAATGTGACTTTTTAAATGCAATTTGTTAAGAAGAAAATTGGAAGTAATTTTTATTTTAAAGACAACAAGAATGAAGAGAAAAAAAGATGTCAGCGCTAATTAAAGTGGAATGTAAAACAAAAAAAATATAGATAAATAAATAAATATTCTGGAACATTATTCCTCACACACGGCCATCTGACCCCAAACTAAGCAGAGCTTGTACAATGGAAGCCAGATATCTGATATGCTACATTATACTACTTTTCTTTTGATAATTACACACAGACTCAGGACAAACAGACATGTTTGTGCACACAAATGTTTGTCCTGAGTGGGAATCGAACCCATCACCTGCGGCGTGATAGATAGGGTGTCTTACCAACCATGCCAACAGGCCGGATTATAAATCGCCCTTTTCATGAAAACATAAGCAAAGTACATTAAAATACCAATATGTATTTAACTGAAAACCAAATTCTAGTACAAGCTACTTACATACAAACGTACCTCATTAAAGCGAGTCTTGTTAAGCCCAGCACTCGAATTGTGTAACTCTTTAGGATTCAAACTTTCTGCCAATACCATGTAATAGATTGAAAAATGGGCGCGTGCGCAGAGAGTGATATGTAGGTGCCATCAACGTATTAAATTTCAATTTCGATTACGAGAGCATTACATAATTACCCTCTGAGTTTAAGTACGTCCCCATCTCTTTATTATTAGGTGTATGACGTAAGAAAGTGAAGGATATAATTAAAACCTAGGATCTCACGTCATAAGGTCCTTAAATTTTGTAGTAACAATTAAACATAATATCAAACCGTTATTTGAGCAGAACAACCTCAAATAAATTCACCTATTTCATTCAACCCTTATAAAATATAATTTTCACGGTTATATTTAGAACTCCAAAAGTATTGCAGACAAGCGGAAATAAGATTTGCTTCGAATAAAATCACTCTGCTCTCTTGACAGATGGGAAGGTCCCCTCAATTCAATGGTTGGAATATAGAAGGGTGTGCGAACGATTTCGTATTCTACGGGCTATTGAATTAAGTTGCTATTTGATTGGGGTGTTTTGAACGTGATGAAAATATTGCTTGACGGTAAATTCTTTGGATATACATATCAAACTGATATTTGAGATAAGGATTGTCTATAAAGGCAATTTAGGATAAAATTTCATTTAGCTCGAGTTTTATATTATTATATGAAATTCAACCCAGATTGTTTCTAAGTTTTGACCGGCTTACCTACTCTTAGATTTGTTTTTGAGTCTAAAACTTTTTAATTCAAGTGCAATCCATTGGTTGCATTGGTTTTTAAATAAATAATTAGCTTTAAATAGTCATACGAAGTCATTAAAATAACATATTTTATAATTATCAAATAATCAGGTAGTTTTTCTTTTACAAAATTAAAACATGGAACCACGACTTTCTTAACTATTTCAGATAAGGTGATCTATTAAATTCAATTATAGAACAAATGTACAATTTATTTGTTATTATAAAATTGTATTATTATTAAATGTTAAACTTTAACAACGACCGAAGGCAATAATTTGTTAAGTTTCACATTAATTGATCAAGTGTTAATAAAAGTGATAAAAACGAATAAGCAATTAAAATTGTCAATTTTAAATTTGAAGTCTGTGATTAGGTTCTATTACTGCCAAAAATAGAACGTGTAATACTCCTGAAGTGTTTTTAGTGTTGTATAAGAGTGGCACGGGAAACAAAAAGGCATTTAACATGGCGTTTGCAGCAGCTCGTATGATACTGAAAGACAAGAGGCGAAAGGCTTCAAAAGAGGACTTCAGGGACCCCAGGAATAGAAGCAAGGTATTTTTATGTGAATTATTATTAAATTAAGATTAAACTTTCATATATTTGATTCGTTTAAAGACAGTATTATCATGGTGTAAAATCTATAAAGCAAAAAAAAAAAATACTATAATTCGTATCTACGGGATAGGTTATTAATAAAAATGATACGTACTCAAAGCGTTATTTTGGATCAGTTTTGTCACAAAATAAGATGATTTAAAACTAATGGGGATAGATTCTACTAGTAATATTGAACAAACTACATAATTTCTATAATGTGGTATACGTTGAAAACTTCAGTATTATGCCTATTATTATAAGGGTTATGTTTAACTAACCACCAGAAAAAATCACTTTATATTGCCAAAAATAGTAAATTACCACCAAAATATACTAAATGACCATCAAAATTAAATCCCCATTTTAGCGTGAAAATAGAACCAAAAATTTACAACTTGCGATAAACTCCAAATTATATGATTGTTTAATCCAAAAAGGGTTTCCGTGCAGTTAAAAAAAATTACCACGAAATGTATGCCGATCATTGATCAGTGCCGACACTTCTAACCTAAAGTATCCAGGTCGTTTCTGAATAGGAAGAGATGTACAATGTTTTCACATACTTTATTATTTAGGTAATCGTAATTTGGTGATCATTTACAAAATTTGGTGATCAATTTACTAAATTTGGGTAAAAGAGGTTATGGTCACAATGTTCTTTATATTTATCCCCTTATTAAAATCCCTACAGTTTAATCAAATAGCAGTTGAAGTTATAATTCAGCATAGTTCATTAGTTCGGTACGTTCGGAAATTGCTCATTAAGTCGCGTTGAACTCCACGGATAAAGAGGCGTCCATTACACCGATTTGTAATGTAATCGAAAATTTTAGCTCGCGAATGTGACGCACATATCAAAACTACATAAAATATAATAATATGTATAATACCTAATAATAATTTCAGAATTTCAGTTATTAGAACATGTATAAAATTGTATGCCGAAATAAAAATGATTAGTTAGAGTCATTATTATATCAGTATGTGGATTGGAAAGATTGCAAAGTCGAAATAAAAATAAAAATATGTACTTTTATAGACGCCAAAAACATTGAAAGGTAGATACTCTTGTGGCAGCTTGGTTTTTAAAAAACATACTCGTATAATAGATTCAAGTGATATAATGCAAATATCATCTTACCCCGTGTAGGTAGTTTTTACAACACTGTTCCATTTGTCGGATTAACCCAATAAAATCCATTTGGGGTGAAATAAAACAAATACTTAAAAGATAATTTTAATCTCAGTTAAACTTTTCGGCTTATTCAAATCAATTTCATTCGGAATAAGATAAAACAAACAATTTTTAAACCGGTTTTTTTAACATTATACACTTTGGTGTAACCGACAGCCGTCATACTTCAAACTCGCTTGTTCCTGATCGCGACGCAAACTGGGAAATCATTATAAACTTTAATGAGATTTCCCTTATAATGGATTTTCTATGTTATTCAAAACTGCATTATAGGTGTTATCTTTAGTATTATTTTGATGGAATTTTAAAGCTCTAACTTCCAATCGACCGACTCATCTTTAAAAAGTATTTCTTGTGATCGTGCCATTATTATCAACAGTGATGCATACCTACTATGTATTTTTATGTACTTTTGTTTCGATGGACCGCTTGTTCTAGATTTTTCAGTTCGATTCGGATTCCGAATTTATTGTTCGGTTAAAATTTCGGTTTGATTTTTTAAATCAGTCATAATATATTCTTTGTTGCTCTCAAAAGCTATAGTTTCTTAGAGTCTTAAAATTTATAAGAAACTCCAAAAACTGTAATAATAAGTTTTTAATTGAATTGTAACTGCGAGCAATGTTTTTTTTTTTACTGTCATCATACTGGACAAAAAACCTTTGTTTTGGCACAAACAGTCACTTTGTCACAAAGTTCTAATGGATACAGTAAATAAATACATAAAGATAGTGTGCCTAGATAAACTATACCATACCACCACTCTATAGGATAGGAACAATAAAGATTGAGTTAATACTCGTTACAATACCATCAATAACAATCCGATAAACCGAGACAGCTTTGGAAGGTCGCCCGGGGCGCCCTCAAAACTAGGACAAACCCGGATAACTTCATATTACTAAAATTTATTGCGTGAAATATGTTCTATTCATATGAAATATCGTAAGTAATGCGTATCGACTTATGCTATACCTAAATCATTGTATTTTTTCTGTAATGCTAATGTGGTTCTTTGAAATATTACTTCGGCTGAAAACGTATGAGAACTTTGACGAAAGCATTGTCTTAAATGGCTTTTACTTTCTAATGACTTTATAAAAATGTCTATAATATTATGACTGGAAATATACAACACAAAATTTTCGTATCAACGTTAAATTACTGACCAAAATTTCAATAACCCATTGTATAACTTTAACAATACAAAATAGAATAGCCTGGGCTAAAAGAGTACACCCAAGAGAAGTACGGTTGGTTTTCTAACAAGGGCTGGCTCACATCCTGCCGATTTCCCGGATACGGCAGCGCTGCCGGACGACCGGCAGTCGGATAATCGGCAACTCGGCAGTAAAGTTGGACGGGTGAACACTTCAGAAATCTCGCTGTATTGATTGCAGTGTATGGTGTAACCATAGACAGAGTTGGTGGTGGATGCGGTTGTAATTTTTGCAGTGAAAATATATTTTTTTAATTACCCCTTTTTTTGCTGATAGCTTTGCTACAAAAGAATAGATAGGCCAATTACAAATGGTGAAAAATCGAAATGAAAATAAAAAAACCTAACATAATATTGCAAAGATAGTCAGTGATTGTAATTTTTTTAATTTTTCACTTTGTTTTTTAGATTTTAAGACTAATTTTACGCAAAAAAATAGAATGTACGTCACAAAAATTAAATAAAGGTCTGTAAAAAGTAAAATGAAAGTGAAAATATTTTTTATTCAAACAGGCCTTCACAAGCACTTATGAATAGTGGGACTCTAACGCTCGGTTCGGAAGGTTGCTTTTACTGAGAAGAGCCGGCAAGAAACTCAGCAATTACTCTTTTCAAAACCAACTCAGAATTTAGATAAAATTATTTATCTAGTCTTACTGGCAAAACTGGTCTTGTCAGCGCCATCTATATATGTGCCAATTTTTTTTAAATACTGCTGAGCTGTCAGAATATCCTTCACAAGTACCTACCTAAGCATTTCACCATATTAATTCGTGTGATTTATGACGTAGCCTTGGGTATAACAACGCACAACAAAATTTATTTAAAAATAACATAATAAGGAAGTAAACAAAAATACCGACTCGTAGTATAATTTTGGTATTCGCCTTCTACCGCCATTTTACTTCTTAGCAGTTCCGAGACCACGTCCGACCAATATCCGGCGGGTGGAGGCCGCACTTCCGGTACGTTACGTATCGTTGCGTAACGTAGCGATGCGTATACGACCATGACGTCAGATAATATTTATTAAACGTAATTCCACTTTTTACTACAACCTAGTAAAGCTGGATAATGTGTACTACTAGCTTCTACCCCGCGGTTTCACTCACGTTCCTGAGGGATGTTATTTCAGGGTATGATCTATCTATGTGCCATGTTTCATCCAAATCGATTCAGCCGTTTATGCGTGATTGAGTCACAAACATCCAAATATACAAACTTTCACATTTGTAGGATTGGAATGTTTTTATTAAAAGCTTTTATGATTTTTTTTTAATTGAATTGGTTTTTGCAAATGTTAAATTAATACAATTTTTAGATATTTTAATAAAAATAATGTTTTTGTAAAATTTCTTAAGTTGGGCCCATTGACATAGAAAAATAAAAAATAGTAAAATATTGATTCCGGGTCGCATATAAAAACACAGAGAATATTGACTCCACAAATATCTCATAAAGTTACAAAGATTATCACTCGCTGACAGCTGTCATCCCGGTGGGTTATGACGGATGTCAGGAGGGGAGCGCGGACGTCAAGGGATTGGCCCTCACTGTATCCCTTTTGTTTTCCGCCTTTGTTTTATTGACTGAAGTGTGGTAGCTTATAAAAATATTTTATGTGAAAATGAAAATATTATATTGTGGACGTGGGTTGGTGTTGCGATTCGGTAACGAGTTGTTTTAATATTATAACATATGAATGAAATGAAAATGAATATATTTTTTATTCAAATAGGCCCTTACAAGCACTTATGAATAGTCTGACTCTAACGCTCGGTTCGGAAGGTTGCTTTTACTGAGAAGAGCCGGCAAGAAACTCAGCAATTACTCTTTTCAAAACCAACTTGGATTTATTACATAAAATTATTGATTTAGTCTCATTGACAATACTTCTGTGTATCTGACAAAAAGCAAAATGTATCAAATTTACGAGTAACTTAGTAAATATATGGATTGCAAATAAGCGGATCAGCCCCCACAAGCAGCGTTATTCACAAGTATGACGCATGTGGCAGCCATCGCCCGCCTCGCACATACATAATTATATACATCTTACTTCATACTAATATTATAAATGCGAACGTTCAATGATTATTTCTCAATCACGCCAGCACGGCTGAACGGATCTGGATGAAATTTGGCACTAAGTTTGATTATAGTCAGGCATAGAGAAAACATAAGATTCCTCGTGAATGCGGGTGAAACCGCAGGGTGGAAGTTAGTTATAATGATGACGTATTCAAAGACACATATAAAGTACCTACATTATTTTCTAGTTGCTACCTATAATACATTAAATATTTAACGATCAGTTTTAGTATAGTGAAGATAATCGTGACGACAGTTACGTAAAATCGTTACACTGGTTGGTATCTTCCGTATTCAAGTCTACGTAAAACGAATTAGTATTTGATATGCGCATACATACATTTTATATAAATGCCTCAAACCTCATAGGTAGATACTTATATATAGCTAGCTTTTCCGCGTGATTTCACCCGCGTTCCCGAGGGATCTTGTGTTTTCCCGGGATAAAAAGTAGCCTAGTCTTTCTCGATAAATGGGCTATCCAATACTGAAAGAATTTGTCAAATCGAACCAGTAGTTCGATAGATAGTTCGTTGAGATTATCGCGTTCAAACAAACAAACTCTTCAGCTTTATAATATTAGTATAGATATAACAAATATTGTAATTGTATTGCAAAACTTGTACTAATATATACTACATAATAAAATTATAATACTTAATAATATATACTTCTATAGATATTTACACCCAAACTCAGAACAAACAGACATGAGATCGTGCACACAAATGTTTGTCCTGGGCGGGAATCGAACCCACAACCTGCGACGTGGCAGTCAGTGTAAGATCTAACCTGCGCGCCAACTTGTCCGATATATCTTAATATATATAAATCTCCTGTCACGATGTTTGTCCGCGATGGATTCCTAAACTACTTAACCGATTTTAAATTAAAGTGTCACACCGTGAGCTTTCTGGTCCAACTTAAGATATAGGATAAACGGCTGGACCGATTTGGATGAAATTTTGTGTATGAGTTGGACAAGACAACGTCTGTTGGGACAGCTAGTATATATATATATATATATATATCTGAAAAATCTGAAAAACACAATTTATCTCGAATATGTAGTCTTCTATGAAAAGCTCCGTTTTATAACTTAAATTAAAGTATAAATGAAATGAAAATATTTTTTATTCCAATAGTCCTTCGCAAGAACTTATGAATAGTCTGACTCTAACGCACGGTTCGCAAGGTTTTGCTGAGAAGAGCCGGCAAGAAACTCAGCAATTACTCTTTTCAAAACCAACTCACATTTAATACATAAAATTATTTAAAGTCACATTTACGCCATGATGATACTGTCCCAAATGCTGCAAATAAAACAAATGGTGATACAAAATAAAATTGGCAATCCGCTTTGTATTGCTATCAGGTGGACCGCTTGCCTACTCGTGTCTTTTATGGCATTAAAAAATCGCTGATATGATTTAATTAATTTTAAATGTTATAAAACTAGCTACTAATTCAATATGTTAATAGTTGAACCTTTGAAAATTTGCTAGTTATAAGTTGCAGTTTGTCTAAGTACCTGACGAAAGAAAAAGAAATACATTTGCAACCGCATTTCGTGGCATTAATATAAATTTCTAGTACGATTAAGTGAAACAAGATCCCCAAACATAAATATAGAAAGAAGTTTTTGTAGCTCTGAATAAATGATATACTTCCGTATATTTTGCACAGAGGACTTAAATTGATTTAGATTTTTTATTACGAAATGCTAATTCAATACAACGTTTTTTTTGTATTCAATTTGTTTAAAATATTGTAAACTTAGATTTAAAAAATAATTTGTGACAAATTATTTTTGTACATACTTTATTATTAGTGTAAAATATATCGCTTGCTTCAATGATAAACCAATCTAAGAATAATAAAGTGATCAAATAAAACAAAGAAACACCAAAAATCATAGTATTATTTTAAATAGGCGTTTGGTAGAGTTTAGTTATTTATTTTACCAAGTAGCTTGGCATTGAAAACTGTGTCGAAAATACCTATATCATTTTGTATAAAAATACATACTACAGTTTACAGAAAACATCGAAAATATATAAGCAAAAAATGTAAGTAGTCAAAGTTTGCCAATTGTTGATTCTTTTGTTTACATGTCTGTAAGAATTAGATAATATTATGATTAAAATAAGTTTTGTTGGTAATAGTATCAGAACGAAAAGAATACGAAATTAAATTTAAGAAAAAAAAAAAGTAGTACACAGGTAAATATGATGTATTTTTATTTAACGTATCTTATTAAAGTTTGACTAAAAAAATATAAAGCTATCTCTACATTACGAAAAGGTATTAAAATTCTTCATCTTTATAATAAATAGCAATGTTTTGAGACTGGTCGGTTGAAAAATGAAGATTAAAATTGCACAAAGGAAGAAATAACAGTCGAATACAAAATTCAACTTCGTCGTACAAGGAAACTCTACAAAGGTTCGTAATTTAAAAGTTTACGGCGGGAAAAGTTACAGGTAAATTTATTACAGGATCTCCTATATGTATTACTTACATAAATATATACATACAATTCATTATTATATTTATATAATAATAAGAATAACTGATATTCTACAAGAATTTAAAAAAACACCATGATTACTTTTTTAATTACATCTTGATTCTTTCAGGTACATAGGTACAATTTTACATAATGCTAACAATCAAACTTTTAACGCCGAATTTGCACACTGACATCAGCCATAACTGACATTATACAGATCATTTAAAATTATCTAAAGCTGTGGCAAATGGCCAGTACCCATCTTTAAAAAAGAATATTCAAAAGTTTTATTTTAAAAGAAAATAAATAATAACAATTTAGTTTTCAAAAAAGGTATTTTCAGAATAAGCCCTAAATTCTAAGCCGACATTTGAGTCATTCACTGTAATTGACTCGGATGTATGCTTGGATTTCTGTAGATAATTTAATGAAATCTGTGTATAAACAAAATGTATTTTGTGTAAATAAATCAATGTGCTGAATGTCTTGGCAAAATGCTTTAAATGTTAAATGAGTGCTCTTTACATGAATAGAAATAAAATTAGTAACTCAAGTAATTTAAAATACAAAGTTAAAAATCAAATAGGCATCTTTAATGAAATTTCCTAATTTAAATATTTATACGTTCTGTATACAGCAAATACAGTGACAAAGATGCTTAAAATTATGATGAATCGTTTTGTATTTATTATTACGATCAAAGCCCAACGCATAGATTATATAGACTATTCATGAAAGTTTATATTTCTATGTATGTAACCAATTACAAAATATTGATGATTTTTGTAAAGAGACACTTTTAAAATGTTGGTTGCAAACTTCTATCTCGCTTATCTTCGGCGATGTACAAGAACTCAACTCACCGTTTTCAAATTTTTCTATTTACTTACACAATAACAAAATGCTTGCTAATTAAATTATTTGTTCTGTGTGTTTGGAGCTATATTTGTTTTTTTAAACAATCCTTTTTCGTCTAATGACGTCATTGTAACGCGATTTTGTTCTGACAACTTTATATTTGTCAACAAATCTAGCTCCATTTTATTGTGCCTATAATATTTGAATAACTGTTTTCTGTGTATACCCGACCAACAAGATTAAATGTAATGCACGTACTTTCTGTCTATTTCTTCTTAACTGCTATGGCACGTAATTGCACAATCAATGCTATTTAAATGGTAAAACGGTCATAATTCAATCGTTAACTAGTAACCACTGTCAAAATAATCTGCCAGAGTATTAATTAAGAGTAATTGTGTACGTAAATTATTTTCGGTGCTTTGTCTTTTTTTTTATTTAAAGTATTCAATAACGTCTTTATTTATCAAATTTAGGTACAACATTTTTGAAACATTCTTTAATAATAAACAAATTGGTATTCTAATCGAAACAAAAACTAATTTATTTCTCAGCAGAAAATAAATGTTTTTGAAGTCCGTTTCAAATAAATTATTCTTTAACAAAATATTATCTGGGATTGAATAATGTAAACGACTTTTATAATAATATTTTCTATATACACTAGCTAGAATTTCAACCCCTCGGGTCTTACCAACACTCTATTCTAGTTAAGCTAAAAGGTTTCCACGTCAATACGGTCTTGAAAGCTCTATTCAAACTCAAGCTAAGGTACCTACATTAATTTTGTTGCATTTTCTACAAAAGTATGTAACATTTTCTGCGCTATCTAGCATCCATTCCACGAACCCTCAAAGGAATTCAAAGAACCTCTCACCACCATAAACAAGATGCAAAAAAGCAAAATAATCTACGCCATCTTCTCAAATGGAACGACAAAAAGAAAAATTGCAGATATTTATCTGTTCCCAACAAAAAATGTTGCCACACTGTAGGAATATTAATGACCAGTAAATTGCAAAGGAAACTCGGCGAAAAGCCACGGCTTCAAGGTATATTTTATAAGCGTTCCATTTTATTTGACCGTTTTACGTTTAAATATGTTTTCGATGGCATGAACAATCTTCTTGGTCGTAAAATGCTGAGTGTGATAGTATATAGGACCGAATGTTTCTTCTTACAGGCTCGGAGCGCTAGCACCAGTAGCTTTAGGAGTGTAAGTCAGGTAATGAAAGTAATGACGCTTTATCACGCCTGTCCATCTACTTAGACTCTTTGATTTGGTTGGTTGTTTTTGTCGGCAATGATTTTTATCGTTTTGCTTTTGCAAGCTTTAGTGTATATAATTGGAAAAACTATGAGTGGATTTTCCAGGAATTAAAAATGGTATTTCAAACATTGTTTCATAAAAAAAATACATCATTTTCACGACACACAATTTCAAGTCTATAATAATTATACTCCTAACAAAGACTAAAAAGTTATTTGAAAATAGTTACAGGCTTTACTCAAAGCAATAAGTCATTACTTACTTTTAGTAAATAAAATTACCCAAATAAAAATCATTGCCAAATGATTATATGTCATAAATCATTTGCAATAAGATTGTAGTTTGTTTTAGCAGTAGTTGCGTCATCACTATCTGCTGTAGATACAGACAACATTACGGTAAGTGATCGATATACATGACAATACAGTCACTCTTCATTTTAGATAGACATTTAGTTGAAAATAAGGTGAAATAACTTTTAATTCGGCTGTGGTCCATATCTAGATAACAATGTACGTTTTATAGGTGTAAAATATTTTTTTTTATAAACTTACCATTGTATTTATAAGACTGTGCACTTACCATTCCAGAAAACTTGTGCTGAATTTAATTCAACCTGTATAGTGAACAATTAATAGGGGAAAGAGATGAAAGGATTTTTATACTTTATTCAATTTTAGATTCGTTAAAGATTGAGTTTAATTTATCTGTAATTTACAGTTTGATTTCTAGAATCAGTATTTTTAGAAAATAAAAGGGAATATAAAACATTTTGAAATGTTGGCACTTAATGTATTAATTGCTCGATTTAAAATCAAATCGTAGCAACATCGTTTGCCATTACTACTAAGTTAGTAAACGAGCTCATTTCTCTTCACAAAGTTACGTCGCCGTCAGCTTTATGTAAACGTCCTGTGACCTACAAACCCAATTCTGGACCCAATTTCTACTTGCCAGAGTCAAAGTGTGAAATTCCATTTCGATAGTTAGCATTTTTTTTAAACTACTGGTATTTTTGTGGTGTACAGTTTTTTGGGAAAAGCATGAGAATGGATTTTTAGTTTTGTTAAAATTTTGGTAATCATGAAGAGAAACGAGAGTTTGATAATGTATGATTTGATTTTTTATTACTTACTAGCTCTCCCCGCAGTTTCACCTGCATTCTCTGGATAAAAAGTAGGTAGCTTAACTACTTAACGTATGCTATCTAACGTAAAAAAACATGAGTCTTGAATCCATACATAAATCCCATAGAAAAAAACACTTTAATTTTTTCCGAATATTCCATTTTTCCGGACAAATTTTCCAACTTTTCTCAGAAGAAATATTAGCCAAATCGGTTCTCAAGTGATGCGCTTACCAACGAACAGAATTTCATTTTTATTTATATAGATATGAAAAATATTAATAGTTTTAAATCATCAAAATGGAACATATTTTAATATAAATTAATAACAGGTTAAACTAACCAAGAATAAAACTTCTAAACTATCATCAGCGTTTATTTTACCATAACCAATAATTGAAATACTATATTAATTTTACGTCGTTTGTGTAAATAATATTCATGGCATGTCGCAGCATAGGTACAGTTCGCAAGTCTACAACACAAAAATGGTGAGCTTTTCTTCAAAGATCCCGAATCTTGCGCCTCATTAACTATTCCGCTTAGGGACATTCACTTTTCTACCTGTTTTACGTCTTTGAGATATTTTTACGAAACTTTTACAGTGTGATCAGAATTTGTTTGATTGAATTGATTTTTTTTCCTAGATTTTCGGCATTGACAAAGAAATCAAAATAATTTTCTGCTTATATTTTGTATTTAAAGACAAATTGCTTCATTATTTCTGCTCGAATTTTAAAACAGATCAATTACGTTTTCTCAACGGAATATAGGGGTGTGTTTCAGTTTCGTGTATTTAGGACGGTTTGTTTGTTTTGTCTCTCTCTTTACCGGGCCTTAGATGGATGTCGTGTGAAAAAATATTTGAGTTTACTTTTTAATTGGGTATTTATTTTGCTGATGGCAATTTCAAATCAATCAATTTTTAAACGAACTAAAACAACTAAGCTAAATGATTTGGTTTTTAATTAAAAACTAGATTTTTATCCCCTATTTTTAGAATAACGGATTTCTCTTACTATTAATAAATTATGTCATCTTGTCTATAAATACCTACTATCGCAACAAATTTCTGCCTTTTGTCACTCTGTGCTATACAATATAAAAAAAAAAGGTACATTGCTTTTTTATGTCAGCACGTTGACAAGCTTTGCCGGGGCCTGAGGCATATTGCCCTCTTTTCCATGGAGGATGAATGCATACCAGAATTTTTAGGAAAGCTACAAAAATCTAACCAGTTTCTAGAATGACTAAACAATTTGATTCTAAGTGCCACTCTTTCAGATTTTTATCCTCTTTTACTATCGATAGGCTTGTGTGAACAACATAATCTTAGTGAATTGGGGCCAAAGGTGGTGAGCATATAAAGACAAGTAAGGATCCTGCCGAGAATCTTCCCAAGGTTTACTCGTATAGAAAGACTAGCTGTACCCCGCGGTTCCACCCGCGTTCTCGAGAAAAGAAGTTGCCCATGTCCTTCTCTATACCATAGGCTATCTGCGTACCAAATTTCATCGCGATCGGTTCAGCGGTTTAGGCGTCAAAAGGTAACAAACAAACAAACAAAATCACATTCGCATTTATAATATTAGTTAGGATTAGGATTAGTTAGGATGATATAAAAATTATTTACTAATAAATTGTTCACTAACATGTATTTCTCGTAAATAATGAAAATAAAAGCTTACTTAGATACAAACAGTTTGTTTTTATAGGGAACAGACCATTTCTTATTTGGGACAAGGACATGAACAGCAAAGTGTACAATTTGTGCACCACTAACAAATCTTATCAAAATAGCACATAATTTATCGTTCAGATTAACTAATTAAGAAGATAAACGGCCTTAAAATTCAACAATGGCAGTGTAAACAGATTAATTCAGATAATTTGTTTAAATAAAATTTATATTGTCTAATTGTTATGATTCAGTAAAAAAACGTAAACTATCTTCTATGCTTCTATATATAATAAAAATGCTATTTATAAAAATGAATCACTGTTCGTTAGTCTCACTAAAACTCGAGAACGGCTGGACCGATTAGGGTTATTTTGGTTTTGAAATATTTGTGGAAGTCCAGGAAAAGTTTAAACGGTGAGAAAATATGGAAAATTTTCGAGGAAAATAGTAAAAACAACAATTTTATTTTCCCATACAAACTGCTCCTACCTGTCAAACATTTAATTTTTTTTTCGTTCCGAAGAACAGGCTAAGATCATAGACCATACTGCCTCGTCATTAGTTATATATTTTTCCTTGAGTACTTAAAATCTAAATGTTTAATTCATTAGTCCCTAACCAAATCTAGTACCTATACATATAGTCAAGTCAGGTCAAGTCAGTCAGGTTTCAGTAAATTGGTGGCTGTTTTACTAAAACTTTTCGTGGACTATTTGAGACGACATGAAAAGTCACGATACACGCATTCATTTAATTTCACTTCACTCGTGCACTTGTATTGATCTTTATTGGACAAAACGCCACCAATATCATTCAATACAATTCAAAATACACCGATTTCACCTATCTAATACCTTTAAACGAGCAATTCTTGTATATATATAAATATACTAGCTGTCCCAACAGACGTTGTCCTGTCCAACTCATACACAAAATTTCATCCAAATCGGTCCAGCCGTTTATCCTATCTCTCAAGTTGGACCAGACTGCTCACGGTGTGCCAATTTAATTTAAAATCGGTTAAGTAGTTTAGGAATCCATCGCGGACAAACATCGTGACAGGAGATTTATATATAATAAAGATAATCTGAATCTCGGAAACGGCTCCAACGATTTTCATAAAATTTAGTATGCAGGGGGTTTCGGGGGCGATAAATCGATCTAGCTTGGTTTCATTCTTAGAAAACGTCATTTCAAAAAAAAATACCGAGCAAAGCTCGGTCATCCAGTTATGAAAATAAAACGAAAACGCAACGTCATTTCGCAAGTTCCCGCCAAAAACTCTCAAGCCTTTGATGTTCGTCCCGTTATTTGACAACCAACAAATATGTCGATCCTTTTTGATAGTGACACTATTTACTATTTTTAAAATCTTCTGTCATCACTAATTTAGTAAAAAAAAATGTGCGCGAAAACTTTGTTTATGATTTTTTTTTTTTCGTCTTGTTAGTAGCTATTGATACGATTCAATGTTAAAAAAATATGGAAAAGCCACAGCAAAGCGTGGCCGAGTTTAGCTAGTAGTTTATATAATAAATTAGCTTCTACCCCGCGGTCTCTCCCGCGTTCCCGAGGGATTATGTTTTCCCGGGATAAAAAGTACCCTATCTGTTATTCCAGGGGAATATCTATCTATGTGCCTATGCTTCATTCAAATCCATTCAGCCATTTATGCGTGATTGAGTCACAAACATTCAAACATATAAACTTTCACATTTATTATTATTTTAGTAGGATAATGAGGAATACTCAAACTGACGGGCCGGTTGGCGTGGTTGGTAAGATACCCTATCTATTACGCCGCTGGTCGTGGGTTCGATTCCCACTCAGGACAAACATTTGTGTGCATGAACATGTCTGTTTTTCCTGTCTGGGTATAATTATCTATATATGTATGTATCTACAAAAGAAAAGTAGTACATGTAGTATATCAGTTATCTGGCTTCCATAGTACAAGCTCTGCTTAGTTTGGTTTGAGCAGACGCTCAAATTTTTATTTAATCCTTTTTCGATTACAACTTTTATTCGATTACAATTTTTACAGCCGTCGTGGGTTTTTTCAAAATTTTTAATTTTGTTTTTATTTTATTTTAATCTTTTTAGAGAATTACTCCGTTTTTGTCTAAATATCTGTCGATTTGTCTGTCTTTCTGTATGCTTGGTGTCTTACAATATATTATATCCCTAAATTTAGCCCCGTACTGTTTGCTCCAATTTATATATGTACAAATGCAAAAAGAAAAATATTTACTCTGGCGAGTTATCACTATAACACATATCTAAGAACCATCGCTGATGAATTACAAACCTTTCACAGGAAACTGTATCGAAATCGATCCTACCGTTTTAGAGATAATTGTTACAGCAGCGCCCTCTGGCGAGTTAGCACAATAACACCTATCTAAGACCCATCACCAATGTATTACAAACCTTTCACAGGCCCTCAGCAGTTTATATAGGTACATAAAAAAAATCAAGAAGAAAAATATTGATTACAGCGCCCCCTGGCAAATTAACACAATAACACCTATTTAAGATTATACACCTATCAAACCCAAACCCATAACTGAAAATTGCATCAAAATCGGACTAGTAGTTTTGGACAAAAGTGGCAACATTGATTTGCACAAATAATGTTTGCTGCAGCGCCCTCTGGTGAGTTGTCACCGTAACATCTATCTAAGAATATGCACCAATCAAACCCGAACCCATAACTGAAAACTGCATCAAAATCGGACTAGTAAATTTTGGAGAAAAATGCCAACATTGATTTGCAAAAACAAACAAACATTCTCTCACCCCAAACGCATATACGGTCTCCGTTCCGTCGCGGGTAAAATACAACATCTGTACATAAATATAGGTATATACTTTAAAATTAGCTACGAACTATATACTTGGACACGTAGGTTACCTCACCCAATCAAGAATTAAACTCCTTTAAACTTAAAGGAGCCCATTTTATGATCTACTAGATGTCCCCCGCGGTTTCACTAGCGATGATCTCCATACCATAGGCTATCTGCGTACCAAATTTCATCGCGATCGGTTTTTGCGGTTTAGGCGTGAAAAGGTAACAAACAAACAAACTCACATTCGCATTTATAATATTAAAAGATAGGAGGTTAGGATTAGGATATCAATATTCCAAAGCTTTGGCATATGGTCGATAAACGGTTAACTAAAATGTTGATACCCCACACAACACTTATTTATACACAAACCTTATTTGTGTTGGTAATTAAAGTGTCATACAGGCATTGTCTCTGTGTCTACGTTGAAAGGTGACAGGTATAATTAATGTTTTCCAGCTAGATTTTTAATTACAGTGCTTTGTTTAAAAGCCTTGATGTGGGCGAGTTTGTGTTGAATATCATTTAATTGCAAAGGTTTTTTTTTATAACGATGAAATGGTATTTTTTTATAAATAGGATTAAAATATCGAAATGTTGAAATTTTATTTGAATTCGTTCATTATTTATTGTTGTATTGAAAAAAAAAACTATTTTTTTTACATATTTAATTCAGTTACATAACATCGTCAAAATCATACCGTTAAAGTAAACTACAAAAGTGTTACAGAAATAAATAATTAAACCGGTAAAAGTCAACAAAAGCTTTATTTTTACGACATCATAAAATATGAAAATAAAGGAAGCGGTCGTTAAAATAAAATATCGTTTATTAGAATGACTAGAGAATTACATGAAGGTTTTTAAATTGCTATCATCCGTGGTTGTCCGCTTAATCACCGGTCATCATTGCCATGAACTCTGAAATTGGAGGGTACATTACTTATTTTTATGTTTTGTTAAACCTCAAATGTTTTGTGGCCTTTTAATGATCAAGATTTACAAGATGGTAGCGTATTTTTTGACTTTTACGATATTTTTTTTATAATTTCAATAAATCAGTCGTGTACATTCACATGATAATGTTCTTCCCAAAAGACAAGCCCATACAAAGAGTTTATAGAACATGTTATTAACTTATTTTTAATTTAAGGCATAGTTTAAAATTCCAATGTAAAATAAAAACTAGTTTATACTGAATTTATATAGCCACATATTAAGAAGTAGGTACTACGATATAGCGTCTTTTCAAAAATAATACCTACCATCAAAATCAACGGTTCCCGAGGAATCAGTGTCGATCTCAGCAATCATTTCATTGAGCTGATCTGGTGTCAGCTGGTCATCTAGAGCGGCCAGGATCTCACGCAGGCTTGATGTGGGGATATAACCATTGCCTGAAAATAAAAAAAATAAGTAGATTAAAAGGACATGTGGCGATAATGACCCAGGAACCAATACCATTTGTGAATTCATGGAAAAGAATAGTTTTTATTCAGGGAGAACTACCAGGGGTTAAATTAAGTTTTTGTCATAGCTGGCATGAACCCTGGTGTGGTAAGAAACATTCAAGAGGTGACTTTTTAATTTGAGCATTACTCAGATTAAAGATGGTGGGGTTTTTTCTAGGGGATGCTTACCATCTTACCACATTCAGACACATCATTGTTTGCCACGGTGAGATTGCGGTCAAAGTCACAGTCCAAAAAAAAATCAACCGTGCTAAGTTTCACGTCGGTTCTACTCAGTTGAAGGTCAACTTCCGAACCGGTGGTAACTGCAGTAGCTTCGACGTTCAATACTAGGGTCTACATTGAATAAATGGCTTTGACTTTGACATTGAAACGCAAAAAAGTGTAGTACTCAAATGAAGCTACATGAAACAGAATTTTATTGAAAATTGATTAAATTAATCATCCAAATTACTTGTTCAGGAGTTAATAAATCAAATAGAGCGTGAGTCAGGTGTTTCGGTTGAAAATTGCCTAAATCTGATCAGTGAGCACCAAATGCTTTCACTGGATATTCTACATCGTCGTTTGTGCTTATTTGCATCACATTACCATTACTATAGATGCCACTAATAAAGTTCTCATAGTTTTATCACCAATCGTGGGAAATGACGATACTTTTTTTTTTTCATAACAATATTAAGTTTCCACATCATAGGTAAAATTATTATATTATGTTTTTACTATCGAATAATTTATTATTAAAATTAGAGTGTAAATATTTACATTATAATTCATATATAGACATTTTGTTGGCAACACATATTTTATTAAACTCGCCTATCTTTTTTTTTACTTTATATAGGCTTGTGTTTGACCACAATCTCACTATGGTAAGTAATGATGTGGCCGAGGGTGGTAGGCACACAAAGCCTCGAAGGAACTGGCTCTCAAGTGCAGCTATCGGAATACACCAATAGGTGTTTGGCGACAGATCAACGACAGCCAGCCACAAATTATACGCCATTTATAAAAGCAGGTCAAACAAATTATTAGTATTAGCAATTTGGAGGTGTTTATACAACGGAATTAGATACGCAAACATTGTCGCGGAGCGTTATCGATTGAGCGTGTACACACCGACGTTAGTCAACATAATATATTGTTTTCATACTTATTTTGATTTAAAATAATTGTTTAATTATTTCAAGACCTTTCACTTACTCGCCAAAAAATATAAATATTTATAATTACAATATGTTATGCAATATACATAGACAGAGTACCTATACATTCTATTTTCCAGCTTTGTGATAATATTTATATTTATAGTTATACTTTTGTAAATAAAGTTAATCTTTAAAAATATTTAATATTTACTGGAAACCTATATATTTATATTTCACTAGCTTCCGCTCCGCGGTTTCACCCCGGTCCCGAGGGTTCTTATGTTTTCCCGGGATAAAAAGTAGCCTATATGTTAAACCGAGGTGTCGGCTACCTCCATACCAAATTTCTTCAAAATTGGTCCAGCCGTTTGAGCGTGGAGAAGTAACAAACATACACACACACATTCACAAACTTTCGCATTTATAATATTAAAAGTGGATTTAGTGGATTAAATTATATTTTCACAATGATATTTAATTACAATAATGAATAGACTTTATTAGTTTTTTTCTCATTTCTTATTTTCATTCGATTCTCATTTCATACTCACGTAGTTCTATATGGCTAATACCAGTAGTAATACTTCCGATTGGCATGCGTCCAACAAATCGATTGCTAGATTTTATTGAGAGCAATTATCGCTGGAAATACATGGACATGATCGTAAATTGAAAACTCAATAGAATTCAAGTTTATATGAAAATATTTTAAAATAAAATTCAAAGAACTAATTACACTAATGATATGTACATTGGACAATCCAAAAAAACTATAATGTACGATGAGTGTACCAGAAAATCAAGGATTATTTGAATACTAGCTTCCACCCCGCGGTTTCACCCGCGCTCCCGAGGGATCTGTTTTCCCGAGATAAAAAGTATCATATATTTTAATTCAGGATATATTCTATTAGTGTGCCAAATTTCATTCAAATCCGTTCAGCAGTTACGGAGTTGAGTGGTAACAAACATCCGAACATACAACTTTCACATTTATAATATAAGTAGGATTTTAAACTTCTCTAACAGGAGCTTAGAGTAAAAACCGATGTAGATTTTCAGTTAATATTTATTATATTTTGAATTCATAAATCTTATTTAAACCCAAGTTAATCCAACTAAAACATAAGTCTGTACTGACAAATAACCGTGTAACATTCCGCAAGACATCACTTTATACATTACCTTGAATGTGCCAAGATCAAAACATCGTTACATCAAAGAAATCCAGACGTTTAAGACATCACACTCACCAAATGTAGTGAGTTATTCTTAACAGAACGTCACAACCAGAGTTGTGACATATTTGAAATACTTGTATTTAAAATACAAATACAAAATACAAAATACGTATTTTGGATTTTGTACTTAAGTACTTTTTTTAAAAAGTATTTTGTATTTTATTTGAAATACTATTCGAGACGTATTTTGTATTTGTAAAATGGTTTGTAAAATACAAAATACTTTTTTATTCTTAGCTTTATTTTTCTAAAGCATTCCGCGATTCAGTAAAAACAAAAAATGGCCACTAGTGGCGCGGCAGCTCTGAAAGTTTATGCGCAAAATGACAAATGAAACAAAACGCATATAAAACCTGACCAATAATATATGAGGGACCCCTCTTGACAATCCTCAAAGTCACTGTTACGTTTTGCAGTGTTGGCAGCTATTTCATTATTTCTGTGTTGTTCGCTCGAAATGTCTTTAAAAAAATGCCAAAACAAATTGTATTTAAACAATATGCCGTGTAGGCAATAATACGTTATTTTAACGATTCGTATTTAAGTGATTATGAGTGTATAAATGTATAAATGACAAATAAAAATACAGAAATAGAAAAATATATTTATAAAAAACCGGTACGTACACAGCACTACAAAAAAGATGTCATTGTGGGCATTGTGGCATGTATGTAATATAAATATAAGCTTCGATCATATCATAAGTTAATTTGGTCGTTTTGTGTGCTAATTGACATTTAAATCTATTCTATGTTAATAAAAATCTTTAGATTTCAAAATTGTTTACTGTACAACTATAATAATAGTAAAAACATTTAAATCGGACTGTGACGTTTTTTTTATTTAGCACCATTTTTTTAAGACTGCTCGTTTTTAGTACATTTCGACATAGTTTTAGCACTAAATGAAATTCAGAGTTGGTAACACTGTTTACATGTCATTACGCCGTACGCGCCTTTTCCATTTCATTTTGCCTCGGTTACGTTTTATATCTAACCTAACGCCGACAGTTACTATTTATTTATTAATACAAGTAGTGTTTGTATTGTAACTGTTTGTTATCAAAAATATATTATCTATTAAGTACAGAGTTGGATTTGGTGTGCTACTTAATACTTTATATTAAATATTAATCAGTGATTGCTTGCCCAATGTTGGAATTGGAATTTTAATGCAAAATGTAAGTACCTAAACATTGACTCAAAAAGTTCTATACAAAATTTGATATTAACTTTAACATTAAAGTTTTTACAGTTTCCAAATATTCTCAATCAGTAACAATAATAACAATTGTAAAAAATACATACCTATAACCTAACCTACTGATTTGGAGACCCTCCAATATTTAAGAGATGAAGACACAAGTCTGAATATCCTCAACACATATCCAACTATAAAAAAAGTTTTTTTACGGTACAACACTTGTCTCCCGAGTTCAGCACCAGTGGAAAGGCTATTTTCGTATGGTGGTATGATTATGCGTCCACACAGACGCAACATGTCAGATGCTCTTTTTGAAGAGCTTGTGATTTTAAAATCTTTAATAAATAGAGAAAACCAGTAATTTTACCATAAAGTATTTTATTTCAATAAAGTATTTTGAAAATACATATTTTGTATTTAGTATTTAAATACAAAAGGCAAAGTATTTTGTATCTTGCATTTGAAATACTATATTAAAAAAGTATTTGCATTTTGTATTTAAATACTTTTCGAAAAGTATTTTGTACATCTCTGGTCACAACGTTGTTCCGAGTGAAATTGTGGACTTGAGTTGCATAGGGTTGGCACTAATTTAAAATTATATTGTAATAAATCTTTAGGAACTCCATTAAAATCTGTTATCACCCACGCCGATAAAAATGAGGTTGAAAATAATGGAGTTTTTACAAAAAAAATATTAATTATTAGGCATTATTTGGAAAATACATGGAGTAAATAAGTTTTTTGGTAAATCATTTTCTCTAAAACGTGGGTAAGGCGTTTCAGAGAAAATAATTTCCTGAAATATAAAACCGGTTCAGTAATTTTTGCTCAAATTAAGTTACATATATTTTCAGTTTTTATTTGTAGATATGAAGAGATAATGTAATAATGTTGCTTCTGTAAATCTACTTGTAATGTATTTTTCGATAACATAATATCAGTACTGGGGTTACCGACATATTTCAAATACATATTTCAGCTTGGAACTATGAGAGGAAATGAATAAACTACAAATGGAAATTCAAAGTTTACCCAAAGTACTTATCTTTTATAAAAGGTAGAAAAAGATATACCTATGGCCAAGATTATGGTAATAGCAGAAGCAATTTGCAAAGTTTTGAAACTGTGTTGCCGATAAAAATATACCATACTCATATATTAATAAGATTGAATTTTTCCTGACGTACCATGCAGACATTTTAATCCAGGTACCTAGTTATAAAGTCAGAAGTTTGAGGTTCAATTTCCATGCGAAATAAAAGTGTTTGTGTCGGCTGTTTGAAACTCGTTTCCGACCAGCTGTTACCGGGTTTAAATCTATAAAATCACAAATGCGTAGGTTTTATCAATATTTTGTTATAACAGAATTAAATGTATCAACCTTGATTTTAAGAGGACAATAAATCCACTTTTAATAATTAATTATTGTTTTTGTGAAGTGCCAACCCTACCCGTTAGAATGGTGATAAAGATTAATTTATTAGCACGCATACTTTTATTCTAAGATTTAATAAGATTGGCAGTTATTATTTTATATTATACTAGCTTTTCGCCCGCGGCTTCACTCGCGTAGACTTTATAAAATGTCTATAAGTTTTCCCCGTTAGCCAATTTTCGACGAAACAACTGTCAAAACTGAAAAAAGTTTCAATTTGACAGCACAATCCCCATCTGAAAAAAGTTTTTATATGACAGCAAAATCCTCATTAACAAAATGATTCCCAATTTATTGTTACAAAAAATGTGATAAATGAAGAACCGCTCGACCGATTTTGTGCAAACTTCACATAAACTACCTACTAAATAGTCCAAACAAAGCCTAAAAATTTGGTTTGGATAGGTGAGCCCGTTCTTGAGTTATAAAATTACAACGAAAAGTGGCATTGATTTTTATATATATAGATTTAAATTTTTGATAAAATTAACACAATCTGACAAACATACATTCATATATAAATCAAGGCAATGTTCAAGTGATTGTTAATACTTTGATTAATGAAAAAAATCTTAAAATATTTTCAGACACAGTAAAAAAATAATTGAATATCACTGCCAGGAAAACAATAATCGACTAAAAGAGTTTATAAGTTGGAAACCTTTCCAGTAATATTTCAAGCAAATAATGAGTAAACCAAAATGGTTCTTACCTTCCTTATCATAAAGTCTGAAAGCTTCTTTCAACTCTTTTTGTAAAGCTTCGTCGTCCTCGTCCAAAAAGAAGAGAGCGACACGCACGTAGGAGTCGAAGTTCAGCTTACCACTACCTGAAATTAAAATTACCAAAAGTGCTTAACAGAATGGCTTTTTGTGCTCACAAAGTAATAAGACGAAATAACAGCAAAAATGGTTGATATTATTACATCAATTGTACAGTCACGACCATAAATATTATAATATGTTACAGTAAAAACTCATAACCGGTCAAAACCACTTTTGACTTAAACTGTCTCAGTCAAAACTCTTATAGGTTACTAGCTTCTGCCCCGCGGTTTCACCCGCGGTCCCGAGTGCTCCGATCGCCGCCAAACCTTACAGGAACACCCGCGGGGCTAATATGAAGATTGTCTGAAAATTTCATCGCGATCGGTTCAGCGGTTTCGGAGTCTATAAAGGACATACAGACAAACATTCATTTTTATATATATAGATAGGGTTTTTTTTATGTACCAGGAAAGAGTTTTGACTGAGATAGTTTCAGTCAAAAGTGGTTTTAACCCATTTAACGTAACACTAGGCATAACTCAAAAGGTATTTTTTGGGTATTGATTGTAATTTAATAGTGTTACGAACATCCAATACTATTACGATATCGCTTTAAAATTTATGTAAACCTATGTATATATTTATCCTCGTGACTGTACTTTTATATTCTAAAAATAAACCTTTTCTATTTTTGATACTAGATTAATTATATTGTCACTAAAACCAAGAGAGAGTGCAAAATTAACTGAACTTTAACAACTGGGTGGAACTTGTTTAAAAATTAGTTTCAAGATTCTACCCATTTTGTAACAGGTGAAGTTAAATAAAAGCTTGCAATAACAAAACCAACGCGTATTTTAACAACCCTAACTACCTATAGGGATGGCAATTTATAATTCTGTAACTTTATGTGATCCTCGCAAAGATTTAGCCATCGAGCGTGTTAATATTCACGTAATTGCACTTGAGCTCAACCTAGACGCTGTAACTACTGCTACTAACAAGAGTTAATGTGGTCATTAAATCCTTAACTGCTGGGTTTTAACTAGAATGTAGGGATTATCTTGACAACCCTACACTTGTAGGCGTGCAATGAGGTAGGGTATGATATGCGGTGTGGCCGTATAATTTTAAAATTAATATGACCCAATTTGAAACATTGAATGCTTTATAAGTATTCTATGATCCAGTTCAACAAATTCAAATATATTGGGATTTGAAAATTGTATGACATTGTGTATTCATGGAAATAGATTTGAGGTCATTGACTCGAGTCAAATTACGTGTAGATCGATCTACACGTATTTTCTTTATTAAGCAGTATCTCTTTTTATGATATTAAATTAACTTAAATTCATTATTTTAAATTGCTACAGATAAAAAAACATCTTAAGCTATATCACATCTAACGTCAACGATTAAGTATAAAGATCCTTGATTTAAATACATCTTGTCTTGTTAAGATTCGATTTGCATATAAGACGTCTGTGATAACTCCTATTAATCTTTGCTTTACTATGTAATCCGTGGATTAGATTAATTCTATTTTCTGATAATTTTTTGAACATTTTGATTTATAAGCTTCGAATAAAATCATTGGTTGTGGCTTGTTAGATGTAAATTTATTATTTTCATACGCTGTTTTTAACTTTATTAAAATAAATAAATATCCTAGGAATTCCTCCCACACGGCCATGTGATACCAACCTAAGCAGAGCTTGTACTATGGGAACCACATAACTAATAGACTACGGGAATCGAACCCACGACCTGCAACGTGATAGTTAGCGTATCTTACCAACCACCATATATTTTCTATACCTACATATAATAAAACATTACAATCCGATGTGACTGTACATTGAAGAAAAGTAATAAAAATAGAAAGGGAGTAACTAAAGAAGAGTACCTAATATCTATACTATAATAAAATAGAACATAAATCAGCGATCAGAATTATTTTCTGTCTGTCTGTCTGTTTGTTCACGCACATCTCCGGATCCATTGAATGGATTTTCATGTAATTTTGACAGGTAGACAAAAATTAATTTGAGGCAGAATATAGGCTTTGTTTCAATAAAATCGGAAGTTGCAAACAAAAGTTATCGTCATTTAAAGAATTTTGGAATTTACTTTCATACCTACTGTTCGTTTCATCGAAATTGGATAACGGGAAAAAAGTTATAGAAATTTTATTATTAAGTCTGCGCGAGCGAAGCCGCGGGCAAACAGCTAGTTTTAAAATAAAAAGAATCGCAGAAATACCTACAATAATTCATAGAGGTGCTACGCCGTAGCAATATACTAAACGCATTTGCTACGAAACAGTACAAGACACGTTTGATGGTATTGGTTTCTGACTTTTGACCCATTTACTCATGTTTCAATATTCGTCTTACACATTGGGTATATAAGTACTGATATCGTTTGAAGTGGTTATGTTAGAGATAGGTACGTACGAGCTTCCAATCGGATTGTAGAGAATTAAAGCGGTTTCCCAGAATGGAAATCGTACCTCACAGTTATAATCCACCTGCATGGTTTGCATGCATTCAAATTTGGCTCGTTTCTTTACGATTGAGTATTTAACTTAAAAATACCTGTGATGTCAAAGAAACGAATACTTTGTATAAAAATAACTTATTAGTTAAATTCCTTTTACATAAATCTGATTTTTGAATTTGATGGTTTCTTAAAGAAAAAAAAATACAGTCATTAAGTTTAACTGCAACTAATCTCACCCTTAGAGACTTTATCTAAACTCGTAATGTGACGTAAACTTTATGACTTAGGAAAGGGTTAAACCTCGTTAAGTTAATGACTTCAAACCAATGTTTACAGAGGGCACTCCTTTAATTAAATCGATTTCACATTATACTGCTGTTTGATGTGTGCTCGGGTGAATTGCAGCTTTATTAAGTTACATTGTAATTAGAATAAGATGTTGTTTTTACTAAGCATATCCCTCTGTTTGACCACAATTTCACCATGGTGAGAGATTTTGTGGCTGAAGGTGGTGAGCACACACAACCTAAAAGAAAATGGCTCTCAAGTGCAGATTTTCAACTTGAGGGTGGTAGCCAGTCAGTCGAGTATAACAAGGTACCTTATCACCGTGCTATGGATTCCTCACGACGACGTTTTCGTTCAACGAATGCATGAAAACTAAGCGATGATTTAAATTTGTATGCTTTCTAATAAATTGACGCCTAGACATAGGCGTCTATTAATACACAGAGGTCTATGACCGGCATTAGGTTTAACAGTTAGATGACAATTCAAAATAATTGTAGGACTCCTGAAATTACTTCACCTTAATATAAACTTTAAGGCTTACATAATATGGTTTCATGTTTAAAATAAACAGATTATGACTCTAGACTAGAAAACTGAAACTTAGTTATTTACAATTCCGGGTCATATGCATTCTAGACTAGAAATTACAAATATCTTTACTTAGTCGAAATTCTTGTCTCTTAGTATAAAGGATTTTGAAATGCTAATGAAGGGTCAAATGTTTAAACTTAAAACCTCGTGTCCTCAACTCAACCAGGGCCTGTGTTTTGTTTGATAGAATATAACTTTTCAACTACGTTGTATATACCGTAATTTAGCCTAATAATATGAAAAGCATCTCATTCAATAGCTAGTTTAGTCTTAATAATAAAAATAGTTGTATTCCTGCGCGTGAGTAAGGTCGTAAATATCTACGCTTAGTTAGGTCTGATGGCTTAAATTATCAATTTAGTACCAGCAATATGTCATAAACAGAAATGTCAAAGTCAAATAGTGTCACTGGCACAAGTCAACCGAAATCTAATTTGTCATTGCGACGGCCGCTGTCAAACGCGCCGCAGCCGCTATATAAGCGCAGGAACATCTGGGAAGCGTCTTTAATTACTTTCATAATTGCTCTTCGTGTCGGTTGTAGCAATAACGATGTCATATTGCTCTAATTACCTTTTTGTTACGATATTGCTTTGTACGGCTGTTTGTCATGTTTAGTGTTATGATTTACAATTACATAAATATGTTAAGAGATAATAATATGTTAGGTGTAGTTCCCGGGTCAAATTATTATCAACAACATGATTATTTAACTGTAACATAAAAAAGAACTGGGATATTATTCCTCACACACGGCCATCTAACCCCAAACTAAGCAAAGCTTGTACTATGGAAGCCAGATAACTGATATACTACTTTTCTTTTGTAAATACATACATATATAGATAATAACACCCAGACTCAGGACAAACCGACATGTTCATGCACACAAATGTTTGTCCTGAGTGGGAATCGAACCCACGACCTGCGGCGTGATAGATAGGGTATCTTACCAACCACGCCATCCGGCCCGTCAAAAACAATTGCATTGCTTGATGTACTTATAATTGACAAAAGACAAAATTTAAAAACAATAGTGGTTAAGATACTCGCATAAGTTTTGATGTTTTTGTAGAAACATTCCCAAATGGTTTTTATCGTTTAAGATTAAATAGAGAAGATTACAGTGAATGCATCCCTATTTACATCCAACTGCTCAAAAGTAAGGCGCAGTAGATACTCTTTGACAATTCAGCTCGAATTCAGACCCCAAACTAGCTGTAATATTTCATCGCAATAAACTGTGAGCTTGTCACTGGCGTAATACATAATGATGTAAATTAAGTAGCTACAGAAAGCAGCTCGGTCTCGCATCAGGAATATTTCAATTATCGTCAAGATGGCGAGCCACCAACCACATATAAAAATAACTATCACATTTTGGTCGTGTTGTACCTACTTGCTTTGCTTTCATATAAAACATGATATTGTTTATAAAAAAGGTTTATAAAAAAAAAACCCGCAATTATCCAAAGACTTATTTCAAGAGACGATAGGTTTTATTAACTATTGAACATTAAATAAAACTGCAGATTTTGGAAAATTTATACATATCTAAGAGAAACTCGATGTAATGTAACGGGCCGGTTGGCGTGATTGATAAGATACCCTATCTATCACGCCACAGGTCGTGGGTTCGATTCCCACATAGGACAGACATTTGTGTGCATGAACATGTCTGTTTGTCCTAAGTCTGGGTGTAATTTATCTATATTAAGTATATATTTACAAAAGAAAAGTAGTATACGTAGTATATCAGTTATCTGGCTTCAATAGCACAAGCCCTGCTTAGTTTGGGGTCAGTTGGCCATGTGTGAGGAATAGTGTCCCGGAATATTTATTTATTTATAATTCTTATAGGTACTTAGGTGTTAATTTATAGTTGACAGCGTACAATAGCGTAAATTTCATTCTTCAGTAGGTACCTATATACAATATACAATCTATCTTCGCTTTACTTCAATAAATTTGCCTCTAATTACTCACCCGTCGCCGTGTCAGTGTGTCCGTGTAATAAATACCTCACTTTACACAACATACGACGGTAATATATCTTTGAAAGAAAACAGTGCACTTTCGTCCGCACTACGACTTGATCTCGTAAACTTGTTTTAATCTACTTTAAGGCAAGATTAACACTGGTTTATTTTTGTTTCACTTCTTTTGAACCGTGTTTAAGTGCACTATAAATTGACATCGATTTAAAAATGTTGGAGAAAAAATAAGACGAGGACATAAATCTTTTGAGCTGAAATGTATGAGCTATGCCAAAACTGTAGGGCTAATTCTAAATTCAACATAATTCACACATCAGATTTGTTTACTTTGATTGAGTGAGATTGAACTACTATAAAAAAAAAACCTATATCTTTTAGCACTAATGACGCCTTGAAAATTCAAAAATAGAACAGTATTATGTTCGCTACTAGCTCCCTGATGTTTTAGGCAGACTTATTAGACATTATCAAACTGCACTTACCATCAGCATCTTCGCTATCTAGCATCCTGTCCAGTTCCAGGTCATCATAATTGTGGACCATGGTGTTCAAGATCGTCCTGACTTTCTCCTTCTCGATCTTGCCTTGCTTATTTGAGTCGAACATGCTGAAGGCGCGTCTGAGCACTGTAGAGCAAATAAAAAGAAATTAGTGTAGGAATATAGATGTACTTCTCACGACAGATGGACTAAATAATAATAAGAAAAAAAGAAAAATACGCTACCCAATTACAGCTATCGGGACAGCAATGCTAAGTCTAACTGACAAAGGCCATCATCTCGTGAGCACGTGCTATTATTGTTAGAACGATATATACTTATATTACAATTTTAATAATTGCGATAAACAATTGGGTACAATACGCGCAATCTAAGTTCGCCAGACTGACGATCTACAAGACTTTCCCAGAATGTAGATACAGTCGCTATGAAAACAGTAAAAATAAAAAATATGATTTGCAAAAGCCTTAGTTACTGCCCACATTTCCCAATTTTTGTAATAATTTAATTCCTAAAAATTATACACTTGTCACCAACTTCTATCCGACAAACATAAAATGCACGTATAGTCTATTTAGTAATTTGTGGTATAGTGCCTAATACCTATGCCCTTTTTGGGTTGTTCGTGCCTGACCGTATCAGGAATATTTCCACTAGCCGATATATATATAGTATAATTTTTCCCTCGCTCTTAAATCGATGCAGGTATCCTGACGTAAATTTTGATTTAATGATCATCAGCCATCTTCCTCTTTTTATTTAACGTAACTAAGTTTGCGACTATTTTTTATATAAAAAATACGGTTTAATTTTACCAAGTTCAGTAAAGAAAAATGCTTGAATTTTTACAAAAGCAAAGTAAAAAAGCTGTAAACTTTTGGATCTCAGTAAAAACGTTTTAAATTTCTAACACAAAATCCTCTGCGTTGGGTGTGGTTCCATCGTTTCACAAAACGAAACTTTTCGCTCCCGTTCCGAATTGTTAAGTCGAAACAATTTAACCCGATTGTTAGCTGTATGCTTTTGGACAGAGATAGTATATATTTTTCGGGTAATTCTTGATTCTAGGCTTCTTATTTAGTGTATTTGGAAGGATTATGACGTTAATAGATGTACACAGCGGTGCAAAATTTATGCACACTAAATTCCATTTTCCTCTTCCATAAAAAAATATACAGAAAAGTATTTACGTAATGTCAGGCAATGCGTGAATTTTACTAATAAATACAATATATTTTTTAATAATAAATTATTTTCTATTCTATAATAAATTAATTCTCCTTACATAACTAAGCAAGATTTGCACATTTATTAACATGGAAAAGAATTCTACTATATATACTACGTATGCTACTATCATTTGTCCTGGATGTAAATCTAAATGATTACCTACAACGTATCAAACCTCCAAGCTAACGAACGGGTCTGCCATGACTTTAGTATAGAATTTTATTTAGTAGCTATTGACGAGCGTTAGTGTTAGGTATCGATTAAAAAAAAAATGGAAAAGTCACGGCGATGCGTGGCCAAGTTTATTCTAGTTTGAAATAGAAACACATGAATGTCAGAATTTATTGGTATAGAAAATATTTAAAAATGGCATACCACAAAATGCTAATATTAACACTTGTTGAGAAGCTGTAAAATTTCTCAAAATAAACAAAAAGAAATTGCAATAAAATGTAATGTTCTACTTGTAATGTCCTCAAGTATAGTTATGTTAGCAACCAAAGCTCAAATCGATAGCTCGGCTCTTGATGTTTCATTCAAATCGGATGGATACTGCTGCGACAATGTTATTGAAAACGATTTTATTATTTCAATGCGCTTCTTTTATATTCACTGCAGTGATTCGATTTTTGCTATCTATGAATGTCACAATTTTTTATAGCTTGTGGTAAAAGTGATATGAATTGAAATTGAATTGCTCAGATCAAACGGTTTCTATTGGGGTGTGAAACATTCTATAAAACAAAACACGTCGATGAGTTGTCGTGACTGTGTCACCCCTTTCACATGATAACGCTTTTCCTTCATTTGGCTCTTTGTGGTTAGCGTCAATAAATCAGTATAGAATAATGTTTTTAGTAGTTATTTAGATTATTATAACTTTATTCACACATTTACATTTTTTTTTAGTAGTTAATCAGTCCCAAAGAATCAATAGGGTTGTACAAAATTCATTAATAATATTTTTTGTTAATGTCCAAAGAAAGTTGTGTTTTTCAATACAATATTTTTACAGGTGATTATCTACTCGATTCGCGGGCGGGTACTTCAAACAACAAGTACCCTGCAGTCCATTTTAAAAATTGTTCAGCTGATAAATCCAATATAGGATTAAAAAAGAAGCCATTTCAAATCCAACTTTTTTTTTAATTAAAAAAAATGTGGTTTCAAAGTTGGTCCCATAGTGAAAGTCTTTAAACATGACGCTATGTATAGTGTTTGATTCTATATTTAATTACTCTGGCTACTCTTCACATCCTCATCATCTTCTAACAACGCTATCGCGAAAGCGCACGCTAAGTGACATCGTTACAAACGTATTAGGAAGTCAACTGACTTATCGCAAGTAATTCATGTTCAGAGATACGTTTAATGATCTCATTTCCGTGACTCTTAAAACGATATGATGTTGAGATTGAAAATATATTTTCAATATTTCTCATCATAACATAAAATCTATCGTATGTTATTTATGTTTAATTATTCTACTCCTACCCTAACGTTCTACTTCCTACTAATATAATATAAAAGGGAAAAATTGGTTATATGTTTGTTTCCCAATAACGCTATAATATTTCAACGGATTCATATAGAATAAAAATAATATTTTTTTACTCAGGAACACATTAGATCTCCCGGGAATGCGGCTAAAACTGGGAGGAGCCAAAACTGAATTATTAATTTCAACTTATAGTTCTAATAATTATTTAAAAAGAAATCTTTTTCACAAATAGCTTTAGTCAAATTACCGGTAAATTACAAATCAGCCAAAAATTATATGACATAAACAAATACGAATATAAAGCCATTTAATCTGTATGAACCTGTGGTATGAACAATAAAATTCGCGATGTTATTTCAACAAAATTGTACAAAAATTACATTTATAGCGGTTGAGACATGCTTGAATTATTACGAGAGCTTAACTTTAAAATGTTGGGATTATTTTGCTTTTTTGTCTATTATGAACAAGAGTGTTTTTGTGCTTTAATATTTAGGGTCGGTATCCCAATTTACACAGTTAATAGGTAGACGTTTCGACGAAAAGATAATAAAATATTTAAGTTGAGTTTAAAGTTGATGCCACTTTTTAACGTAACACCTTGTCGATCTTATGTCATATTTTTGATCCTCATATCGTCATCATCCCAGCCGCAAAACATCCACTATTGAACATAGGATAAAGTTTAAGTCAAAGTCAAAGCCATTTATTCAGTTTAGGCCCTAGAAGGGCACTTATAAATGCCAATACTACTGAAGTTACCTAATGTTAGTTAAATAATTTAGATTATTTATGAAAAAAAATCATTGTTTATATAAATTTGGTGATAAAACTGTCTCAACATTGGAATATATTAAAAACACTTTTAATTTAAACATGTTATTGGAAACCAAAACTAAATCAACACCGTCCCAACTCTCCTATATTAAACACAATAAACAAATGATCTCGGCTCGCGGGAAAAACGTGCGGTTAAAAGATTATTTTAAAAACCCTTAAAATTTATTCACACGGCCAGGGCCATACATTATTATATTTTATTAGACACACTCGCTATTCAGCCTATTTCAACTGCTGAAAGCAATGTCAAAACAATTTGAATGGCCGGAGGGAATTAAAAAATCTTCACGGGATTCCTACGTGACTTGCTTTCACAACATGGCAATTAACAATGAGATTAAATAAGTATTGTTATTCCAATATGTCGTAGAGATCATGAAATCGAGATATATAATCCCCTAGATTATGATAAGAACACGAATAATGCAATCCTGAAATAATTATTTTCTAGGGCATATATTTATAAGTTTTTTTTATGTCAGTAGGTTGACAAGAAGGCCGACGGTCCACCTGATGGTAAGAGGTTACCGTCGGATTGCCGATGTGTTGCCGACCTTGAAGAACTTTTTTTACGCCCTTTTCGAAGATATAGTAGTGCTGAGTGAAAACCGTAATAGTGGGCTCATTGCACATTCATAGGAACGTCCGACTGAATCCTTGTGTCAATCGAGGCGACTCGAGGAGATGAGAATGAGCTCCACATGGAGCTAGCGAGCGGGGCAATAGGGTATTTAACTGACATTCAAATCAGCAACTTTTTATGAAATGTCAAAACGATAGGTTTATATAGAGTTTTGTATGAAATACAAGCATGTGACGTCATAATTATGTAGCATACTCTTTATGATTAGATTGGTCATTAAAAGTCATAATAAGGATAAATTTAATAAAATAATCGTGGTTTCCCCTTTTTTTTAGATGTTTTATAGATTGGTTAGTGTTGGATAATTTATTTTGAATACAGGCAAATACCCTCTTGTAGAAAGGTGATGATGGTACCAGATCAAAAAGGTCTTGATAACACTCTCCATTGTAAAGACGGTGGAACACACATAGAGAGTGAGTTAACGTTTTATTTGAAACAATTTTATGAGCTTTAGAGATCAAAATTAATCTCTAAAACCTGTATTATAGAACCTAAATTAGCACATAAGCTGAGCCTCGAGAATAGATGTTAATCGAAAATAAATCTTATTTCATAGATCCATCATTCAAATTCAATTTTGTTATTTAAATTCAACCCAAAACTTGATTTTATGTTCACATTAGATTAGTTAAATATATGTAGGTATGGTCAGAATTTATTTAAAGGTTCATATCAACGGAACCCTTACCACAATGAGACCCAAGATAGTGCAAGTAGGACGGGGTGTTGGAGTGTCGTGTCTGCAGCCAAGACTTCCTTACATTTCAACGCCTTCATGTGCCAACGGCTTTATTCAGTTCAACTCAGATTAAAGCTGGGAATATTACGTTGAAATGTTTTGTTGGGGAAGAAATGGAGTCTTATTCTTTGGTGTTCACAAGCTTAGACATTTGTCACTTTCTTTTTAAAACTGGCTGGCTGGCTGGAATAAAGAAGACTTACGGTGGATGGTCGTTATTATACCATACTATTTTGAACGGATATTTCGTGCGATTTAATTTTTTACACCAATTTTAAGTGCCCATGAAACGTATTTTTATAATTTCGGGCTGAGGAAATATTCTTTGAGTACCTCAGGTGCACCCCTGATGTAATCATATGGGTTTTTAAAAACTCAATCCCTAAGGGGGTAAAATAGGATATAGTGGGTATCCCCGTGGGATGGAAAACTAGTATTTTATATTTTTTGTGTAAGGGGCTATTTAATATAAATTTAATCTTGCCCTCGATTTTATTTTTAATTTTAAAACTCTACATTATAATAAGTACCATCCTGACATTTATCAAGTGACATACCTTAATTATTACTGTATTTCAAATAAAAAATACGGTACGAGTTATAATTTTCGTCATTGGCAAGTCATTAACGTCTTCTTTGTCTTTTGATATCTTGCCAATGATTATAAAGTATAAAATTTATACAGAATATCAGTTTTAACGTGAAAAATAATGTTAACAATGTGTATAATAAATTAACATTGTAGAATACCTTTCTATCCTCCAATATTGCACAGACTTATCTTATTACTTCTCCTCTTCTCTTAAACAACTTTAAGAGAAGAGAAGAAAATTGTAGCTTCTCTATCACGAGCTAAAGGCAGCTACGGAGTTATCAAAGTTGTAGTTAAAGAATATCTGCAAACATCTCATCATATCGAATATGATACCGTATTGATATCGAATCGATAATCTCGACCGAATCGAATTCAATTTAATTAATTGAGTTAACGCGTTTGGTAGGCAAATTGTTATTCTAATCGAGATTTTATTTTATATAATTTTTACTAGCTTCCAACCCGCGGTTTCACCCGCGGTCCCGAGGGTTCTTATATTTTCCCGGGATAAAAAAGTAGCCTATGTGTTAATTCAGGGTATCAGCTACCTCTATACCAAATTTTATCGAAATCCATTTAGTGGTTTTTGTGTGAAAAATTTACAAACATCCATACATACAAACATTCGCGTTCATAATATTAGTAAGGATATAGTAGTCCTATCCTGCTGGTTTAGAAGGATAACTGCGTTATTGATTACTGAAATCCTAAACCTATCCTAACTAATATTATAAATGCGAAAGTGAGTTTATTTGTTTGTTTGTCACTTTTTCATGCTTAGCGCTGAACCGATCGCGATGAAATTTGGTATGCAGATAGCCTATGGTATGGAGAAGGACATAGGCTACTTTATATCCCGGGAAAACATAAGATCCTTGGGGAACACGAGTGAAACCGCGTGGCGGGAGCTAGTAAATTATAAAGTTTGACCATAATCATAAAAATAAAAATCATTTTGATGACTTTAAGTAAATTTTATACTATATTTAGTGCTAATGCTTTTGTGATATTCATCGAGTAAGTAATAAAGAGAAAAAAAATGTATGTCAAAAATGCCTGTCAAGCCAAATAATAGAATATAATAAACTTGATTGTACACACCTTATATACAAAACAGCGAATAAAACAAGAAAAATAGTGTTAAATAAATAAAGTAAGCACAGACTAAATTTTAAGAAAATTTCATTAAAAGAAATATACCTACATTATGGTTTGCCGCATCCAAAACAGACACTGCCTGAATAGAAATAATAAAGCAACGACACCTCCCCGTAGAGCAAAAGTTTGTAAAACTATTTTATCGAACAGCTTCGTAGTTTGTACGCGGACCAACGTCAGGTTGCTTTTATTATGAATCCAAACTTTTTTATGTACAGAAAAGCTTATTTAATGGAAAATTAAGGCATATTAAAAGCCACTGTGACTTACAGTGGGACTGCACCTGCGGCCTTTACATTTTAGAAAAAAATGTTTTTACAAAGTTTTCGTTCAGTGGTTTAAATTAAAGTTTAGCGACATGCTGAAAGAGTTTGTTTAACTTTATTTCAATTATTTATTTAAATATCCCTCCGTTCGGATCAAACGCAAGCCCATTTAATAAATATAAAATGATAAGACCGAAGATGGGGAATGCATGCCCAGAAGATTTTTTTAAGGTCTCCGGTTCATAGAAGCCCTTCGGGTCCATACCCTAATTTTGAAATGGTGTGAAAGTTTCATGTTAAGGTACTTACTGACTACTTGTTCATCGTCATTCTTGTCTTTTCGACTCTGCAACAACATAAAAACACTTATTATTTTTTTTCAAAAAGAGGACACGCTTAATTTTCATCTCTCTATTTAGCCTCCCATTGGGAAAAATTATGTACCTACGTGGAATGTGCAAAAATTTGCACATTCCAAATGAGAAATGAGAAATAATTTAAATTTATCGACTGCTCAATCAATCACGTATTTTTTCATTTCATTTGAAAATAGGATAAAAGGAAAACCAAATATTTGAAATAAAGAACGCACCATTGGATTTGTAAATCGAACCATTTTTGTAAAGTTGGTGAAACTCGGGCTTGCTAAACCCTTGCGCGCGCGCTGTTGAAATGAACGGTACTGACCAGTTGACTACCTTTGAACACGTTCGCTTAAACGGTCTGGAATGTCACTGTCCATCGCTTAGTAGACACAATGCATGATACATTTCGATAGAAATACCGTTCGATGTGATCTTGTCGCGGCGTACAGATTAAACGCATATTTTATTAAAACATAATTATTTTATTACATCATTACAAATCGAGATTGAGGTTACACATAAGCATAAAAAAATATAATCTTCAATATCATCTTATATTTTCAGGTATGAGTTTATTATAAGCCGCTTATTAATATAATATACTAACATTGGAACGTTTTTGAAAAGATACCTACTCTTTTTCAATTTATTAATTTCACCCAATTATGTTTTATAACCGTTAAATAATTAAGATAGAACCAAGCCTCTGAGTAAAAAAAATACGTATGGATTCAGCGTTGAAATATGAATGCTGCTATTCGGTGAAAGAAAAGGCATTAATTTGCATGTAAATACCTGCGTGGTGGACTATTGCCTTATCCCCTTAGCCATAGCACTAGAAACTTAAATAATCTAAAGTTGATAACGCTATAAATCTATACTAATATTATAAAGCTGAAGAGTTTGTTTGTTTGAACGCGCTAATCTCAGGAACTACTAGGTTGGAATTGAAAAAGTCTTTTTGTGTTGGATGGCCCATTTATCGAGGAAGGCTATAGGCTACTTTTTATCCCGGCAAAACATAAGATCGCCCGGGAACGCGGGTGAAACCGCGGGGCGGAAGTTAGTTATTGATATGTAAATAGAAAAGTAATTGATTAGTTGCGTTTTTGTGAGTAATCAGACTCTACAAATCGTTATTACAAATAGTATGGAAAATAATATTACATTTACAATAGAACTCTTTTTTATTCTTGAATATATTTTTTTTCCATATTTTTTTTCAGCGTTAATCTAAAGACTGTCTACCCTTCAGCCTGCGACCTCGATAATCTCTGAACATACCACAGCTTTCATAGCCGATTAGTAATTATTTATGTTCTTAAACGGATTATGATTTTATTCTACCTAATCTCTTCACTCGATTCTTACTAATCAGTTTTTAAAATTTATTATTGTAAATATCATTGTCAATGCGTGGGTTTGTTAAATTAAACATGTAAAATAACTGTGTTATGTCTGATATGGTGGGTTTCATAATAATTTATCTGATTAAATGGCTGTTAACTAAATACTTGCCTAATGAACTGTACAATTATGCTAGCTCCCTTTCTAATGTATGCGTCTTAAACAAGGTTAAAAAGTGACAGAAAACCTTTGGCTCAATTTAAATTTCTTTATATAAATATTATTTAAAGGGTTATGTGTAGTTTTGAATAGATGTTACGACATATATACATGCTTTTATATTATTATGTCAGCGTAGAAATATTTTATTTGATATATAAACATGTTTACCTTATTTACCTAAGAAGCAATGTACCTACAATTAATGTAAAATACTTTAATTTTAACTCAATTTAAAAAAAATCTATAAAATATTTATAAATATTTAGATATTAATATATATTTATTTACTACACACGTATCAGACGTTTACATTTGTACAAAAACTGTAAATATAAAGGTTGCCTCAAAACGCTTAGAAAATAATTACACATGTGTACAAAAAAGGGGTCCATCAATTTAATTTAGTTTTAAGTAGGTTTAATTTTAAATTCTGTCATATTATAAGAATCCCATGCGTACTTTTTAGGGTTCCGTGCCCAAAGGGTAAAAACGGGGCCCTATTACCTACTAAGACTTCGCTGTCTGTCCGTCCGTCTGTCTGTCACCAGGTTGTATCTCAAGAATCGCGATAGCTAGACAGTTGTAATTTTCACAAATTATGTATTTTTGTTGCCGCTATAACAACAAATACTAAAAATAAAATAAAACAAATATTTAAGGGGGGCTCCCATACAACAAACGCGTTTTTTTTGCCGTTTTTATAGATAATGGTACGGAGCCCTTCGTGCGCGAGTCCGACTCGCACTTAGCCAAATTTATTATATTCTAAATGATATGCGTTATTCGTTATTGTTACTTAACGTTTTGTTAATAATCTGGATTTTGAGATTCGAGTAAATAAACACGAAACCAAGACGTACGTCCCTAACTTTACAAGAAACAAATAAACTTACGTAGTGTATATATGTCGATGTCTAAGCGTGTTTGGGTTAGGAACCTACGGAATAATGAACTTGATTCTCAACTGCTTAGGGAAATGGTAATGTATTTCATTGAAATAGAGTCTCATTTTCTGGATGCCTATTTTATCTAGGTTTCACTCGGGACTGAGAGACGAGTTAAAGGAAATGAGTCGTCTTATCTTCTAACCACCCATAAATATATAAACCGCAAGACAAACAGAGACACAGTCGCTATAATGCTAAATTAAATGGTTTATTTTTATACCACACTTCCACTCACAAAAAATACATCAAATAATACAACCCAGTTGTAATCTAAACGTAATATAAAATGTTTATGACGAGACGTGGTGATTCACAAAAGCAGCTCATTGTGAAAAATAATGTAACTCTGGAGATATTTCTAAGTTATTATTGTACGGTGAGATACATATAAAATTTAATTTATTGACACTGAGATTTCGCTTTTATTTTTGCTTTCACAGTCAATGAGGCGGAGCACAGTATTATTTGAATGTAAATAAATGATAGAACATTCCTCTGGTAGTTGTATGCATACCTACGTGAATATATGTATGAGTAACTCTAAAATATAAAGAATCAACATGATAGTATACACGTAAACCACGTGAGTGTACTGGAGCTTTTTAATCTTTTGCATTGTTACCTTTATTTTATTGACGATGCGGGGCTCATATCCTCGAGTCAACTCGGCAACGTAACGTTCTTAGTGCGGCCCATTGGGATGTGGAATGAGCTCCACGTTACGATTTTTCTGCAGCCGTACGATATGGGGTACTCCTAAAAGGGCTCATCAAGGTCGGCAACACATCAGCAAAAATAGACGGCGGTGACCATCAGGTGGATTGTCTGGATGCTTGTCAACCTTCGACAGATAAATAAAATGAAAATTAAAAAACATACCGTCACACAAAATTTTATGGAAAAATAGAGCTCTGTAATATTGGCAAATAATAACACAAAATGTATCGATTAAACAATTTTAGATGTGGTAAATTTCGATTAAATAAAAAACGTTTTAATAAAGTTTTCCATGAAATTTCTATAATGCGAAAAACAATTTTTACTTTCACAAAATCTCTTTGTGAAAGGTTTCTCCCCCTCTTCACTTGAGTAAACTTATTGCATACTTCAAGTCATTTGTATATTATTTAATAAAATGATATATACCTACCTATTTACATTTTAGTTACGTTCACGTTATGACATTATTTAGAAAATTGTATATAAACTATAAGTATAATCAACTACCTAAATTTAGTATAATATCGACTCTATATCTTTCTATAGTATTTAGTGTCGGTTGTCGCAGCATTTTACAGGCACATGAGGCGCCATACGTAAGAATAATGTTCTACACTTCATATTAATATATTTTGATATTTTCTGATATTAATTATTACTTTTTAACCGTATTATTTCTGATAAATAATAATACTCCTACCTGGAAGTGTCCCCATAATAGTAGGCGTTGATGAAAACTTTACAGATTTCGGCATTCTAGTGTGTGTGTGTGTGTGTGTAAGCAATGCTAAGAGCTTATATTCAGTTTTATAGGAACACAATCATCGTCAACTGTATTTGACACTTTTTTTTAAATGTTACATTGACCTACTCGTGCACACATGATCTTAAAACGCGTACATCTATAACTCTAACTTAGTCAAAGTTAAAGTCATTTATTTTTTAGGCCGTAGAAGGGCACTTATGAACGTCGAAGCAACTGAAATTACCAACGGTCGCCTGTCAGTCACTTTCAACTGAGAAGAACCGGCAAGAAACTCAGAAATTCCCTTAAACTCTACTCTAAAACACAATTTAAGTGGTCACATATTTTTCGATCACTTTACTATCATTGTCAAACAATGTGACATTATTTACGTGACCATTTATTTAGTACTAGATTCCGCCCCGCGGTTTCACCAGCGGTCCCGAGTGCTCCGATCGCCACCAAACCTAACAGGATTACCCGCGGGGCTAAAATGAAGATTGTCTGAAAATTTCATCGCGATCGGCTCACCGGAGTCTATAAGGAACATACATACATACATAGATACTTTCTCTTTTATAGGTATATATAGATATAACTTGAAAAGCTTTATACGGGGCCTAATTTCTAAAATATTTAGTGAAATCATGTTTCTAGATTGTGACATGTTTCAAAACTAACTTTTGCATTCAGTTGACACCATCCCTAAATCATCTTGTCTATGATAAAACCAAAGCCAACAATTCGATGTAAGTCGGTTAATTTATGCATAGAGTTGAATGGGACGTGATGTTGCCCTCGGCTGGGAAGGATTGTTGATCATAACTTGAGTTAATAGTTACATACTTACAGTAATTTGGATTACCAACAAAGGCAGTTATAACGACGCATTTAAGAGTTACTTATACTTCAAGATTAGCTTGTTTTTTAATGATAATTTAATTAAAGAAAAATTTGATATAGTTGGTTGGATATTAGGAAATCAGGATTAAGAGGAATGAATGGCAATATTCGATGTTTTTTTACGTTGTATCTGAAAGTTGAAATAAAAAATAATTACCGAGGCGCCGTTACAAAGTCATAGCTCTTGGAAAATTTACATTTTCGCCGAATATTATAGTTCGTTTCGAATAGGCTTGTGTATTACTAACAATTACACTCACGTGAAACTTTTATGACGCCACAAATTAAGTGGGATTCGGACGAAAGCTTTAAAAAAGAAATGTTTTGTTTTTCATTATAATCCTTCTTTCTCAGTTGTTTCAATAAAAATCCAGCCAGTGACATTTTTTATTGACGACACTTTATCAATGCTTTTATGCCTATATTTTTAGGATGCTGTCGAATCATTAATGTTCCTGCACAAACTGTATTACTTTTTAATAATGCTACTGTACTTATAACTTTGAAAGCGATAAACACTTATTATTATGCCTTGGTTTAATTAAATTAAATATATTTTATGTTTTAAATTTTAATCTTGACACGAACTACAATAATGAGATGAAGCATCTTCGTAAAAACAGAAATGTTAAACATTGGTTAGTTGTTAAAAATATTTGAAATTCACATGAAAAATATATCAAGCAAGTAGGTATTTTGTTACTAAACGTACAATACATTTATTACATAAAATATAGCAAGGTAGGTACTTCACAAAATACCTGCAAGAAATTGAAAATATACATTTTTGTCACGAGCTCATCAAATCCCAACAATGGTGAGGTGGTTCGCTGAAAAGGTACGGCATCAATAAATTTACTTTCCCCGCCATTAGGCAGATCGAGGGCGGGAAAAATGAAAAATGGTAGTTGGTCCAGTTTCACGCTGGCACATAATGAGCATCATTCATTTAGATTCACCCCGAGTTAAAATGGACGGTATTATTTATAATGAGAACTTGATGGTTGTGGGGAGAGTTTGAAAGGTTTTCTTGAAAATAATAGTAGAAGTCAATTAAGGCATCTTGTGTAAAGGTTTTGAAAACGAATGGTAAAGGAGCATTTTACCTGAGTAACACTTTTAAACTAATAACAACGCACCAGCTCATTCGTCCAGAGTTGTGGCGGCTAAATGCTACGAGCTGTCTTGCCTCACCTCTTATTCTCCAGATTTGGCCCTATGAGATTTTTTTTGTTTCCCCACCAGAAAAATTTGCTCGGAGGTAAGCGATTTTGATCAAATGACGGAGTCATTGCCGCTACGGAGGCCTTTTTTCATACTATTTGGATAGCTTATTGAAGCTTGAATATCGGCGGCATAAATATATAAAGTTAAATGGTGGCTATGTAGAAAAATATGTGCATATATACAAAAATAACAGTTTTTTTCCATAAACGGGTACCTACTTATCAAACAGCCTAGGTATGTGTGTTGTTTCATCACACAAACGAAAGAGAAAAAAATAATAGTCAATCTGTAAAACCTCGCCTATTCTGGTAACGCCATCTTTAGCCGCTATTCTTTAGCTAAAAACATGCATCAAAAGGAGTTGGAACATACGCTAAATCTACTTGAATGCAAATCTTAGTTTTCATAGGTATGATTTCAATTTACAAGGCCTGTTAGTGAAACGCAACCGGGAAACTACAAGTGACATTGTAACTCGAGTAGCAGCGGAACGAAGTTATCAAGAGAATGTTGCCAACATAGTGACGTATGAGTTTCCGCAACAGCTGAACGGAAGTCGCTGTCGGCTATGTTGGCCACACTGACAGTTATTGAACATTTTGATCTAATAGAAATACTTGTGTATGTTGGTATTAATTGTAGCTATATTTTATGATAATGTTTTAATAAAAAGAAATATATAAATGTACAATCAATTCTGGCCATCCGGAGTATTATACCAATAGAAATAAAATAATCATTCACTTAGGTACGTACAGTCAGCAACATAAGTAGCTGAACAGATACAAATTTACAAAGAACTTGTACACTATAAGTATCCATAATATGGAAAAATAAAGTAAAGTGGTGTTTTAAAAATGTATGTCTTCAAAAACCTACATACTATAAATGATAGTTTTAGTATACACATGTTTTGTAAATTTAAGTTAGCAAGTCATTCCTTGGTAATTGCGTTCGTTTTTATAATAAAATACCTAACTCGGTAACCAAGATGACCGATTTTAAATTCAAATTTTACGTAAAGAAAGTTTTGAAGGAAAAGGCTTATTACAAGGTAGCTCAATATATTGAAGATAGGGATGTTTGGAAATAGTTTCACTCTGCACAGGTGCACTTCGCATATTGTTGATTTTTTTTTTTTTTTAGTTTTAGCCATTATGTAGCGTATTCGCTATTATTTAATAAGAACTTGTTTGCGTTACATTTTATTATTTACTTGGTATTGGTATTTTTCTTTTTGATTTAATTGTATATTGTATTGTACATTTTGCTGTTATTGAAAAAATATAGCCAATAGTCAGATTATAAAAAAAAGGAAAAATATATATAAAAAATGTAACCTTGCTGAGTTTCTTGCCGGTTCTTCTCAGTTGAAGGCTGATTTCCGAATCGGTGGTAGCTTCAGTAAATTCGACCTTCATAAGTGCCCTCCTAGGGCCTAAACTGAATAAATGGCTTTGACTTTGACTTTGACTTTTGACTTTGTATCTGTTCAGCTACTTATGCTGCTGACCTTTTGACTATGTTATTAATCATTAAAATTCTACCTAATCATCATTAATAGTAGTATTTTGCAATATGTAATCATTGCCAATGTAGAAAATAAAGATTTCCTTTAAATATTTGTTCCAGGCGCGGAATAAACCGGCAGATGGAGGCGGACATGTCAATCAGAAGAATGCCGCTGGTCAGAAATCAACACCGGCTTGTCAAAAAGGTGAAGTACCTAACGGCTAAATTAAACATCATTATAATTTCAGCTCTGAAGACTGTGCTGTACTTAGGTCTCAATTGACATAATTCTCGAATAAAGCTATGTATGCCTTACCATTTTATTTTCCTTTACAAAACCTAAAATTAAATTCAGTTTATCTCGTTTAAAGCTTAAGTTTCTGACTGCATGTGCATCTCACTATAACAATGGTGGATTGTAGGTATACAATAAAAGCACACAAAGTCCCTGAAAGTTGTTAGATTCTAGCACCGATGGATGTTCGCCAAAGTTTTAAAATAACTGTAACTCCAAAGGTGGTCCAAAAACCCCGGTCAAGCCATCAGCTCAGAAAGGAGCCGCGAAGACAGCGCCCCCGAAGCAGGCAGCGGCGGCTGCAGCTGTCAAAACGCCTCAGGGTAAAAAGAAGAAGGGGCACAAACATCAGCAGTATGAGCTCATCGTGACTATCAATTTGGTGAGATATATTCGTATTTTCTCAAGATATCTCATGTTTTAAAGTGAATGAAACTTTAGGATTGAAATCGTTTCGTATTTCGACTTTGACGACGATAGGTTTATTAGGCTCAAAAAGCCGATTACTGATGGGAAAGAAAGGTTCTCGAGTGGCGACCACGTATAGGAAAGCGGCGAGCGGGACGGCCTCCCACCAGATGGACTGATGTAAAGATCTGTCCTCTGCCAAGCATAGAAGTAGAGTAGCATAAAGTGCCCACTGTCACTCTAGCCATGACAGGGGTATCATTAACATAATCACAATAAAAATAATTTCTTTTGATATTTTCAACAGCTACAACAGTTTGATACGATAATAATAAAAACGTAGTACATTACAATTAAATTTTCATAAAGTTACTTACATCCTGTTCTAACAAAACCTTATAAAGTTGATACCTAACAAAGTGCCTCGTAAAACAAAAACGGCCTCTACGGAACAAACTCACAGAGACCTCCATCTGTTTCCTTCACACATACGCTACATTATATGTCCATCTTCCTCTAGCGTATCAATTCCAAAAGCTATTCGAGAGAGTAATCTTCTCGGGGATTGGATTATCGAACATTCTGCTTTGGGACAAATAATATTAACTTGGGTACATATTGTTTATTTTACTGTTTAGTTCCGAGTTTTTTTTTACTAAATAAATATTTTTCAGTCATATATTTTTCATACATATCTATCTTCCGGTTCTTATTATTATTATTTTTATTTACAACATCTGTAATGCTTAATTATATATTTAAATATAAGCTAATAAATTTACATTTACTAAAATTACTATGAACTAAAATAATATAAATTAAAAAAAGATCAAATCAAGTAATGATCTACCTAAACAATAATAAATTAATACAATAATGTACTCAATTAACTAAGATAACTTATTTATTGCCATATTTTTATTATATATTTAAAATAGATTTCAAATATTTACAATCAGTGTATAAAATAGAAACTATGATCTATAGAAAACATCCTCAAAGCCCTCGCTGCTGTTATATATTTTAAGTTTTTAAATCATTTCATATTTGTTATATTTTGTTAAGTTTTCCAATAGCAAATATTAAGTTTATTGTGCCTTAAATAATTTTACACCATTAACCAAATCATTCCACATAGATAGATAATAAAAAGTAATTGTCATTCTGAAATCGTTAAAACTCGACTTTTCATACGTTTCATCTGTCGTTAAACGGTTAGGGTTCCAATAAAACCGGTTATTTGATTACGATTCAACGTGTGCTGACGGTTTTTGTGGGCACTAATCTTTTTTACAACTAGATGTGATGGAATTTTAATCTGCACTTAATTTATGTATTTTTAATGGTAAATTTTATCATAAAAGTTTTATAAAAAAAACCGGCCAAGTGCGAGTCGGACTCGCGCACCGAGGGTTCCGTACAAACTTCGTCCATCGTTCGTCCATCACGGGAAATGCACAATTTTATTTATTTACCTTATTTGAGGTTGGTGCCTATTAAGCTAGACCTCTAAATTGTATCAGCGCCCATACAACTCAGAGGTCTTTATTAATTGGCGTATTATGTATATATGTAGGGACCCTTTAATTTTCATTTTTTTTATATATTTTGGAATTTTTCCTTTATTTGTGTTGTAAGACCTTACTTTTTGCCGAATTCCGTGATTCTAGGTCAACGGGAACTACCACAAAACAAATAAAAAGGCAAAAAAATCGCGTTTGTTGTATGGGAGCCCCACTTAAATATTTATTTTATTTTGTTTTTAGTATTTGTTGTTATAGCGGCAACAGAAATACATAATTTGTGAAAATTTCAACTGTCTAGCTATCGCGGTTCTTGAGATACAGCCTGGAGACAGACAGACGAACGCGATTTTTTTGCCATTTTTATAGATAATGGTACGGAACCCTTCGTGTGCGAGTCCGACTCGCACTTGGCCGGTTTTTTATTTTTTTTTATACATTTTTATCGAGCAAGCTTAACCTTTAGTACGTTTCAAAGTGATTTTAAAAACTATTTTCACTTTTATTTATCGTTTGCATAGAATCTTACAACTGAATTTTAAATCAGTTCCAGCCGATTGAGTTGAAACTTTTGGTGACACACACACTTTTGTTGCTGGTGACAATTTAATAAAATTAAAAAAGTTTAATTTTAAAAAAGGTTCTGTTTTAAATTTTTTTATTTTACATTATTGTATTTATTCTGTTTGTTATTACACATCGAGAGTGTTATAAATAGCAGTGGAAAATTTTGGATTGACCACGTTCAATTTATATTACTTGCCAATTAGTCCAGTCTAGTCCAATCTACCAGACGCGTCACTAGATTGGCGTCACGTAAATCATAAAGTTACAAATTACACTCAAAACTATAATAATATATTACATTTCCACAAGTAAACCGAATGATCAGCTTTTTATTAGCTGCCTTACCGACTGCTCGTAAATGTCCAAACTGTATAAACTTTTCCATTTTATTGTGAGCTGTTAAAACCTCTGCATTAATATTAGAAGTGTAAATTAAAATTTTACAAACAGCTTTTCATCGCGATTAAAATGTAAACTGTCGTTTTAGAACTAAAAATACAACTCGTAAACCTTCAGGACTAAGTATAATAACGTAGTTTATAAATGTCACCTACGTCTGTGATAGCATTTGTGATTTCTAAGTGTTTAAAAATGGGGACTTTAATTCCTCCACGGAGGATGTCGTGGTAATGAACAATAATTTCAAAATTCTTGGGCATTCCATTTTTGCTTACCGCCAGTACCTACTGCTGTCGTAGCGGTAATGGCTGCCCAGACACTACCTACACACACACAGGTTTGAAGTCAAACTGGCCTGGAAAGTACCAAATTTTTTGAAGTGAAACTTCTTTATCGACGTATGGGAGAAATTTTTGTAGCAAATCGTCACGTTTTTCGGTTACGCGCCATGTTGCTTTTATTATGTTTTCCCGTATTTTGGAAGGCAAAGGGTTCTAGCTCATACAGCCTAGCCATTTATCTTATTTATCTTCTTAGTTTTGAATTAATGTCTGACATCTTAAAATATAAAGGTATGAAGTTAGCTAGCGAAAAATAGCTAGATATTCCATCAGAATTTTAATCAGGGACTTTTCAGAAGTTTCACTTCTACCATGTGTGACTTGCACACACACACACTTTTTTTTTAGCCTTAAGCGTGTTTCAACATGTATTTTGGCAGATTATTTTGATCGATTTTTTATGCCTTTTAATTTAATTTTTGTGTTTTTCTATTTGTATATTTAATTGTAAAACTAACATAGTTCTAAGTTCAAATTGTTCCTAACAAATATGGATCATATGGTCTGAAATAAATGAATTATTATTATTATTAATCAAAACTTTTTTTAGGTATATACTACTTTTATTTTATTATTACTAATTTTATTTTATTTTCAAGTTACTAAATTTCTTTCTAACCAAAGTTTGGAAGATATCGCTCTTTAGCGATAATATCGATGTTACATTCTTGATAATATATCAAATAATAATAATAATAATAATCTATAAACTATGCAATATGAGCCCTAACGACACGTAGGTAGCTATAAAGTGTCAATAAATAGGTCGATATCATTACGGAGTAAAGCGCATGTCGCTTCTTCAAGTATAACAGTTTCGACAACTGATTAACGACGGTAATTTTTCATCCATTCATAAAAATCAGTAAAAATAAAGTTCAAAAAGATGATACAAACAATTCACTGTCATCTAACAGGTTGTGAAGTTCGCCATTAAGTCCCAAAAATAGTTTTATGATCTGCGAACGAGACATTCAGTTATTTTGAAGTGTTCTTAATGGCTTGTCATGTATTTCCTATATTCCACTGGGCTTGTAGATATAAATGTTTATATTTTAGTTTGTATAATTTAATGTAGGAAGGGTTTTTTATAGACATCGCTCGCAAGGTTGTCATTCACATAAAATATCTTGGAATACAGATTCCAAGATATTTTATGTGAATGTACTTTTCATGTACTTTTACAAGGAAACTATTGGGTAAAATACCCAACTTATGTCAGATGGTTGACAAGCAGGCGGTCCACTTGATGGTAAGTGGCTACCGTCGCCTATGGATATTAGAAATAGATACCAGTGGGATTGACAATGTGTTCCCAACTTTTTTTATAAAGCCTAGAAAGCTAACTGGAAGCATTTTTGGATTACGAAGCGAAACTAGATTGAGCTAAACCACTTAATTGCCATAAAGTTCCATTTCTTTGCTGCAAAGTGGTATTTTCAATTTGTAAATATGTAATATACTTGATGTAACTGTAAGGTAATGTTGAACTGCAAAAGTCTCCCTCTTACTACCCTTGCCTTCTCGTTTCTTTTATGTGATCTAGAAACTAGAAAAAACTAACCTTTTCTTTTGATAAAAATATAACTCTAAAAAACTAAAATAAATAAAAGTGATCTAATTGTAAAAAGGTATTTAGGTTGAACTAGCTTTTTGCCCGCGGCTTCACACGCGCAGACTTTATAAAATATTTATATATTTTCTTCCTTTTACCCGATTTTGAAGAAATTTGCATTTCGAAACGGCTTGCATTAACCTAAGGAAACTCCATAAAAATCTGTTCTGTGGTTTCGAAGATTAGCGAGTTCAAACAGACTGACAAGAAAAAAAATCTCTTTGCATTCTGGTACTCCTCCTACATCACCATTTTTGGTAAAAAAAAAAACGTACAGACAGACACGCTGGGTCTATACTTAGATTGTACCTAGTTGTGTTTCTACAACCTATTTCTTGAAGAACTTTTTAAAAACTATGTCAATTATGTACTTGACACACTTTTGATTCTACTCATCAATCGTTTAAAAGCTCTTCGGTTGAGAAGCAAACGACTATACCACATTTTTTTTTTAATTTGAGGGTGCTTTTTTATTGGTCGATTGCTACGTAACTATTTAATAAAGTGTTAAATTATGATATCGTTTTATACCGATTTCAAAGGTGGGAGTTTCAAAGGGTTCTTCAGTTATTGTAACAAAAAATATTTTTGTGTAGGTACTTATCTTCAGTAACTTTTTTAACGTATAAATTAAACTTTGAGATGAATATTACTATTTATTATTGAGAATGGACTATAACTATCAAAATTTTTTGTCTCTAAATGTTAAAATTTTTTCAACGGGCACGTAATGCCTAGACCTAGCTACCCCTTATCTTGTTTTTAAGGCGCCTGACGCTTATAACGTTAGAAGTCTCAGTAGGTAGTGTAAAAGGGCATTGGGTTTTCTTCAATCATTGATGTCGCTAACAGTGACAAATATCTATAGGTGTCAGCACAAATTGTAGCTGACAGCACTGTAGTTTCTGTGCTGCCACCTATATTTTATCAACAGTCATAATATGGTGCGCCACCTACGTGAAGTTCTTTGAAACTATTTTGTTTTTCTCCACCATAAGATGTCACTACTAGCGTGACCATGTAATTCCTACATAATATTTTAGTAAACATCTTAAACGTTTAATTGTTTGGCACGTGTACACTTATTTCGTATTTATAAAATGACTTTTATTTAAAATAGAGTACGGTTTAAAATTGTTTGATTTTATATCTCAACGTGAACAGTTTGAGGTGTCCATAATTTTCCCGCCAAAAGTCTACTTGTTCCAAATGATACGCAGCGTGCCAAGTTGACGGACGAAATATATTTGTTCCACAATGTTCGCAAGGTCAATGTGTTGACATATAAATTATTATGGATATTATAATTTTCTTTGTAATTTTTAGTAATAAAAATTATTAAACCCATAAAAATATATTTAATTAGTTTCGGATGTATGAAATTATTTCATATTATTATATAACTTGGTCTCATACTTTGAATGCGTTAAAACCTTTTTCTTAAAGAGCTTTTTTTACCGTTGCCAAGCAAGTAATTAAGAGATAAAAATATTTGAAAATAAAAAAGGAAGAATATATATCAGTTATCTGGTTTTCATAGAACAAAATCTGCTTAGTAAGTAAGTTAGCTGTCAGAGAACCGATACACCTCAACATGATGCTAAGGTTTTGTCATAAAATAACATGACATAGGTATAAATCATGGGGATTGATTTTACCGATCAGTCGGTGGTAGTATTTGATTTAGTCATACCTAAAATTCATAAATTATTATTCGCACTTGAAAAATATCGTAGTGATTTTATCCTTATTATAATATTATTTGTCGTCATTGCTGAACAGCCCAGCGCGCAAAAATCTAATTTAAATATAGAGTTCTACTAATAATCCGAGCTGACAATGTCGTGTGGCGCGTATCACTAGCCAGTAATAATATATTTTTTTGAAAAGTATAAAATTAGTGGTGCGCCTGTCTAAAAATAAAAACAAAAACGTGCTTCGATTAAAAAAGATTTGTGTTCCTAATTTAAACTTGCGCGGTATTTTTTAAACTCTTCTTTTCTACTCGAGCGAGTAGTTACCAACTTTATAACAATATTTTTACCTACATAAGAGTTACCACCTACACAGTACACACTATGATTTAATTCGTAAATCTTTGAATGTGAAAACAGTGTATTTTGTTTTTTTTTTATTAATTATGGCTGAAACAGTGGCAAGGGACGAAATTTATAACAAAGAATATAGACGACTAAGAAGATTGACCAGTGATTTAGCTATACGACAAGTTTCTGTAGGTTATTAATAAAATTATATAGATTTATTTATACTTATAATTTTGTTTTTAAATAATAACGAACATTTTACTGTTTTTTTTTCAGACTGAATATGGCCTTACGGAAGAACAAGTTGCAGGTACTTACAAATAATTTTTAGTTTTTTTTTATTGCAAAGGATGCGTTTGTATGATGTGTTTATGCAATATTATCATTTACCCAAAAAGAGATGAATAAGCCGAAAATTTATTATGCCAGAGAATCACATAATTTAACTCTAAGCCCCGATGTCGGTGTAAAGGTTCTCATATATAATTTTCACTGACATACATTCAAATCATTTCTCAAACTACGTTCACATTTTGTAGCTGAACTCGGTATCAAAATGTTTCACAGTACCATGAGTATAAAGAATTGACGTATTAAACGCTTACTATTACGTTAACGTTTACGACATTTCTCTATATATGGAATTTGCACAGCGCCTCTCGCGGAATACTCATGTAACTAATTTCTTCCTTACAAAATTTTAATAAATCGAAAAGCTATATTTAGCGTTTATTTACGTCAATTCTTTACACTCAGGGTACAGACGTTGTAAAACGAATACCTCTACTTTACTATATGAGCATAAAATAGGTGGTGTAGTCCGAGTCTGATACCCTGAATTTATGTTTTCAGAATTCAAAGAGGCCTTCATGCTGTTCGACAAAGATGAAGATGGTACCATAACGATGGCGGAGCTAGGAGTTGTGATGCGATCTTTGGGCCAGCGACCATCAGGTAACTCTAACTAACTTTTCCACCTGTTTTTGGGATGCAAAAAACTCCGCTCGGCTTCAATCTTTCGCACTTATAATAATCCTATTATATTAAAATGTGACAGTTTGGATGGATGGATGTTTGTTACTCAATCACGCCAAAACGGCTAAACTGATCTAGATGCAATTTACCTCAGAGATAGATTATACTCTGGAATAGCACATAGGCTACTTTTTATCCCGGGAAAAATAAGATCCCACGGGAACGCGGGTGAAACCGCGGGGCGGAAGTTAGTATTATATTTATGTTTATAAATATGCTTTTGTGGCTAAGATACCTACTTCGTTAATCAGTACAATTTTAAAAGTCTCAAAGGTTACAGTCGTAATGCAGTTTTTATCATAAACCACTCAGATTTCAGTTTGTCTATGCTCTCCAGCACTAGTCAAGATCATGGTACATAAGTATATTACTTAGGTACTTGCACAGAGTGTCACATAACTGTGTAAATTCAAGGTTAATATTATAAATAAATGATATTTGATGCGCTTAAGTGTGTCGTCACAGAAAAAATATAAGGTATCGTTCTAGTTATGTTTGCGGTTGCAATATAGAACATATAGGTATGTATATATTCTATAGACTGAGTAAGGTCGCCAGAGCTTATCGAGGAGGGTCGGCAACGCGTGAGTGATATACCTGGTGTTGCAAGCGTTCATAGGCTACGGTAACCGCTTACCATCAACCGTATGCTTGTTTGCCGACAATGTTGTATAGCAAAAAATACAATATACCTATAAAGTATTTAAAAGTAATATAAAATTAAAAAGTAACTAATATAATCTTTGAACTTGAATCTATCTAATTGTAAATTTAATACAAAGTACGTTTAGTAGTTACGTCGAAAATTGCCTATAGACGGATGCGGCAAGAGATTAGTTTTGTACCTGACTAGCTGTTTCACGCGGTTTCATCGACTTCCCGGGATAAACATGCCTGGTTATAGACTCAATGCATGGACTATCTAATTCAAAGATATTTTATTGAAATCGTATAAGTACTTAGCTTCGAAAACTTGCAAACTTAATTTTTTTTACCTCTTTATGATATTACTAGCTGTTCCCCGCGGTTTCACCCGCGTTTCCGGTATAAACATTAGCCTATTCTGCTATTCGAGGCGGAGGCAATTCCAACAAATCAAAGATCAAAAAATTAGGTACTGCCATTCTTAACTAACACGATTTTTTTATAATTATATAGATTACTAGCTGTGCCCGCGGTTTCACCCGCGTAGAGCGGTATGAAATATACTTTACGACATATTCTCAGACCCACCGAATATGCACAAAAATTTTCATAAGAATCGGTCAAGCCGTTTCGGAGGAGTTTGCAGACAAACACCGTGGCACGATATTTATATATTAGAAAATTTATTTATTAGTGTAATTATTCTACAGAGGAATGCCTATCAAATACTTAATTATTTTGACAGTTGTACCATGCACTTAAGATTTCCATATAACGATGTAAAATAATGACAGCTTTTTGTTTTCCTTTATTATTTATTTTTGTATAATATCAGAATCCAGGATCCTCGCCAAAGAGTTTACGCGTTGTTTACAAGACAATGGAAACATTTCTATAATTATACATACCTACGGACAATAATTCCCGATTTTTATGTAGTTGTTTATTTTCTTTTCGTGCTCCTCGGCTTAATTTGCGAGTTTATTTTTTGTTATTGTAGGCATAGCTATTGAGACATAAAACAAAATTGATTTTTAATTAAAAATGTATTTTAAGTACCTATCTAAAGCATTATTAAAACAATTTACTCAAAAACTATGTTAAAAAATTATAGATAAAGTGGTATGTTATAAAATCGCTTTAATTTTGCTACAAAAGAAACAAAAACTATCTCAACCAAAGGCCCCGACGAGATTCGAACTCGTGATCTCCTGTTTACTAGACAGGCGCTTTAACCAACTAAGCCACGGCGCCGATGAATATCTTTGTGAAATTTTGTAACATACTAAGATAGGCCTAGTGCAATAACATTATCGAGAATCAACATAATTAATTATGTATCTATTTTATATACTATAATTATTGTAATAAGTACTGATACTTATCGCAAACCACATTGAAAAATAACAATATTAGAGTAACCTATCCCACTATCGATAGCTATCGATAAATAACTGTTTATAGTTACATCACGTCATGAAAGTGGTACCTAATAATTAAAAAAAAATTACCAATATGTTATATACTGGGTGATTTTTTAGTCACTGGCCATACTTGCAGGGGTGGAAATACTCATCAATATGAACAACTTTTACTATGGGACCAACTCATTTTGGTCGAGTAGGTATTAAACTTTTGTATGGAACAGCTGATAATTTTTTCGTGATTTCACTCTTAGACTTATAATAAAAGTTGTTCATATTGATGAGTACTTCCACCCCTGCAAGTATGGCCAGTGACTAAAAAGTCACCCAGTATATCTTATATAAAATATAGGTATGCGCTAAAGCGAAGGCCGACCCCAAAATGATTGAGAAACAGAATACAAAAGCTTCTACCCAAAAATATTTAACAAAATTACACTTGAATATGTATCCAATACAGTTTGTAGAAGAAAATATTGAATTATTTATAAGCTTTTGTGGGAGGAGTGGAATATATTTGAATGAATATGAAATGATGAAGGAATAGAATACCAACTGAGGTAAACAGGTCAATTTCTGGCTTATGATAAATTATGAAATAAAATACTCCACTGCGGCAGGCTATATTTTTTTTTAGAAAGACCTTGTTTTTCCGTGATAAAACGTCCTATCCTATATTTTAATCCAGAATATATTCTACCTGTGTGCCAAATTTAATTCAGATCCGTTCAGCCGTTACGCTGTGTGGTAACAAACGTCTAATCATCTAAGCATACAAACTTTCACATTTATAATGTTAGTAGGATAGCCTATTTGCTAGAAGACTGACAAGCAGGCAGACAGTTACCTGATAGTAAGTGGTTACCGTCACCTATACACATTAGCAATACCAAGGAGTTGTCCTTTATCCTGTGATAGTTTCTTCCATGAATCAATAGGTATCAGTGTTTTCTAAACAAATTGCTTTTACTTCGACTTTTTGGAGCTAGATGTGTTTTTGTTTACTTTTGACCACAATCTTACTATGGTAAGTGATGATGTGGCCGAAGGTGGTAAGCACACAAAGCCTAGAAGAATCTGGCTCTCTATTGCAGCTACCAGAACTCACCAATATGTGTTTGGCGATTTTCAACTTGAGGGTGGTAGCCAGCCAGGTGGGTAACTATAAAGTACCCTACCACCGTGCTATGGTTTCCTCACGATGTTTTCCTTCACCGAAAGCTCAAGCTCATTGTAGGACTCCACCATTGAGCTATCACCGCCTTAAAAATTTGTACTGAATAAATGGAAAATTATATTTTCAATCCATGGCTATTCTAGAGAGAGGTAGAGCATAGCGATATGTCGCTCAAAGAGCAGCTCAAATGGGGAAGTACCTCCACCTTACAGGATACCGCAGCCAAATACCTTATAGTTGTGTTCCTGCGCGTGAGTAAGGTCGCCAGAGCTCATCGGGGTGGGGGGAATGGTCGGCAACGCGGCGTTGGATACCCCTGGTATTGCAAGCGTTCATAGGCTACGGTAACCGCTTACCACCAGGCGGACCGTATGCTTGTTTGCCGATAATGCTGTATAAAAAAAAAACTTCAATTGAAAGTTTCCGATGTTCCAGAAACGGAGCTACGAGATATGGTAAAGGAAGTAGATCAAGATGGCAACGGGACCATTGAGTTCAATGAATTCCTCCAGATGATGTCTAAGAAAATGCGCGGGGCTGATGGAGAAGACGAGCTAAGAGAGGCCTTCAGGTAAATATAGGCTTATTATACACCAGTTGATGAATAGGTTTTGGAGATGGAAATCTTGCTGCAGCTGATCTGAACGACGATCTTTTATTAATGAATAGTTGTTTAACTTTTATCCTCATTTTATTTTTAAAAGGGTTGCAAATAATATTCAAACGATAAAAAGTAAACTGACACATAGTTTGACACAGAATGCTTTAATATACCTACGAGATTTTTGTTACGTGACCCTAAACTTGATAAAGACAAAAAATAATAATTGAAAATCTGAAATATTTGAGTATCTACCGATTGGAAAGCAGGCCACCAACGTGACACTAATAACTTTTCTGATACTTAAATTAGCTTAATTATCCACAGTTAGAATTTAGAATACAAAGACGAATAGAAAATGGAATACTTAAACTAAAGTATCAGCTAATACCAGTTATATTAACACCATGAAATTCCAGGGTATTCGACAAGAATAACGATGGTTTGATATCTTCGGTGGAGCTCCGCCACGTGATGACGAACCTCGGGGAGAGGCTCAGCGAGGAGGAGGTGGACGACATGATCCGTGAGGCTGACCTCGATGGAGACGGCATGGTCAATTACGATGGTAAGGTATCCTTTTTAGATAACCGTTTTTTTATAACTGTGAAGAACGTGAATTAGGAACGATAGCATCTAGTAGTTGCAAAAGAACAGGTAAACATGCAAATCAGATATTCCCCCATATTCAGACCTGCTCAGTCGCGGTCCCGATCGGGTATACAAACCGTTTGAGTAGTCCACTGAATAGGATGGCTCCTATTTTCTCGTTTCAAACTTCCACTTCGAATGAGGTAGTCGATCAGTACACGATTGCGGCAAATGAATTCTGCGACTAACACAGCATCAGCCTAAATTTCACGACATAAAATCGTCCTTTCTGATTGGAATAGCAACCGAATGGGTTTGAATAAGAGGGATTATAATACCAGTTCATTCTGAATTCGGAGTCTTAAACTAAAACCTTCACTTCAGTTGACGGGCCCGTTGGCGTGGTTGGTAAGATACCCTATCTATCACGTGGGTTCGATTCCCACTCAGGACAAACATTTGTGTACATGAACATGTCTGTTTGTCCTGTGTCTGGTTGTAATTATCTATATATGTATGTATTTACAAAAGAAAAGTACTATATGTAGTATATCAGTTATCTGGCTTCCATAGTACAAGCTCTGCTTAGTTTGGGGTCAGGTGGCCGTGTGTGAGGAATAATGTCCCAGAATGTCCCAGTTTGCTTAATGATGTCTCGAATTTATCTTCCAGAGTTCGTGACAATACTGACGTCGAAAAACTAGTATGCAGAGAACAGGCCAGAGAGAGATCGCCCCCCACCGCACGAGTGTCCTTACGGGGACTTGTTCAAGTTCGGAGGGAAAGAAACTCTTATATAGTTGCTAGAAGGCATGAGAAAAACTGTTCAAACGAAGTGTTTACTCTATTAGAAATGTGCTTGGTGGCAGTGTATACGTACTTTTTTTTTAAATTATCTTATTTTGTCAGCGTATAGAAATATCTAGTTCTTTTCATTAAATAATATGAAAAAGGTTATAATTTTATTAAAAAATTGTAATTGTATAATTTATCTACTGTGTGTCTCTAATAGTTGGAATAATAAAGCATGGCTCAATACAAATAATAATATAATAATAATTTCAGTTGCATTTTGTGGATTAATAAATAAAAATGCTTCAAGCTTTTTGTGGACTTCATGTAAACTAAGTATTCATTGTATTTAATTTTCAACGAGACATCCCTATGATTGTGCTGGCTGATAATTGAGCATAAATTCAATTTTTTTTTATTGACCTTGTTGAGGCACAGGAAGCAGGGTTGGCTGCAATCTGTATTTTTTTTATTGTAATTAAATTTTTCTATGCATACTTACATAAAAAATACCAACTATTATAATAGGCGGTATAGTATTATTATTAAATAGAATAAAATTACTAGAAGAATCTTAATTTGAAATATCCTATATTACAATACTAACTACTGGATATTCACACTTTAGAGTCAATATTTTAGACGATGCGTAGCAACAAATAGATCTACTAAGTACATACGTAAAGTAACAAAAATATAATAGTTTTTAAAAAATTTGGTTGTGTCGACATGTTTTTTTTATTGTAATAAAGTTAACTTTAAATAGCCTTTGAGTATCGATAATACTATAATGCTATCGTCACAGCGTTGTTGTGGTGTTTGCATTTTTTCTATCGATATTGTTTTTCTCAACACTAGATTAAAATAAATTCTAGTGCGTATACACGTTGTATGGAAATTGTGTAGTTCGTGTAGAAAAAACATAGTAAGTGTCGGAAAAAGTTTATAAATGTATGGGTTTCGTTAGTCTTCCAAAATGAAGGTCGACTGAAAAAAAAAGAGATGAGCCAAATGTTAACTGAGTTCATTAATGTTATGCGAATCGAAAAATTATATTATATAGAAAAATATAACATAAATAAAATTAACTAGAATTGAAATAATTAAGGTGATTTTATTTAATCGTAATAATTGAAGATAAAAAAATATGAAGGAATTTTACCAAATTAAAATAGGAACTAAAAAGGGTACTTATTATATTGTAACGAAATAGATTTCTACGTGTTGCTAAGCTAATAGTCTTATGACGTTTTAATTAAAATTATTAGAGATTAATCCCACCCGCAGTTTAAATACCAACACAATCTGAAACTTAAATAAATACAACAATAGGCTTAGAACCTCTTTTTCATTATAATATCATTGCAACAATAAAATTCAGCATTTGTAATTAAAAAATAATAATTAATAACAGTATCTAGGTACATGTTTAAGAAATGACGCGAAAGACAATTTTATTTGGAACGACTAAAAACATAGTTTTTTTTTTATTATAGTGTGGTACCTATATGATTTAGTTAGTGGTTAAAAAAACTAGCTCCTGAACCATAATAACAAGTAACTCAGTTAAAATGGTATAGGTCAATTCAATGTATAAATTACAAAATGAAATATATCTATTTACATTATTAAAAATTGTAAATAATATTCAACATTTATTAGGCATATCACATGCAATTATTTCACAAGATATATTTATTAACAAATTAATTATATTTACTTAAGTGAATTATATTTTTATGATGAATGAAATATATTTTAAAACTGAATAATTATGAAGTACAAAATGAGTTATAAATAAGTCATTGTGATAATTTATTTTAAAATTATGTTTAGTTTTATTCGAATACAGATAAAAATTTATCACCTATAATTTTTTTTACTAAGCATTTTTAATTTAAATAAAAGCTAGTTTTTGAATAGTTTTTGTTTAGAATTAAAAGAATATTACAGCCCTAATAAAATTAACCACAAAGAAAGAATAGCATGTCGATAATATTAAATAATATATATATCGATTGATTTTATATTCTTTTAAGACGTAAAATCCTAGTTCAACTATAATATATATATAGAATGTCCATTCTATGTCGATTGCCTCAGTATGGTAAAACCTTTATTTAGATCGAGATCTGAGGTAGCTCTAATTTTGGGGCTACATTAGCGGGCGGGCTTCCGGCTTCAGCGATGTTTTGTATAGCCATCCTTCTCCCACTATATAGTGAGTGGGAATAGCAACACGAATATTCGCCGTAGCCCGCTAATGTAGCCCCAGCGTGGTAAATCTACCAACTGTAATAAAGCGACGGTAAATAATTATGTGTATAAATTATAAGTTATTATGTATATGCAAGTTAGATCGATGTAATTAGATAAATTATACAAGCTTCGTATGAGAATATGTGATTTTAATAAAATTGATATGTGAATTGATAAGCATTTTTATTGGAATCAATTATGAATATAGTAATATGGCATTGTCGGGCACAAAATATTCTATAAAATTACCTAAATATTACTTTTATTAAAGGTTAAAGTTAAGGTAAGTACATACTTAGAATTGAGTCAGGAGAATAATACGCCTCATGTTAAGTACTCGTCTGGCTGGCTACCACCATGGGTGCACATGAGAGCTAGTTTCCATTTAAGATTTCATTTCATAGTAACTCCCTGGTATTACTAAAGTCCATAATGCGTAGATTGTCCCTGGTAGAAAGATTTATAAAAAATGCCTTGTTGAGTTTCTTGCCAGAGTCTTCTCAGTCGAAGTGTATTCTGAATCGGTGGTAGATTCATATTATTGTATATGTAACTGTACAGTATGCAAATTTACAATAACTATACCATTTCAGTCAGACTTTAAGATTAGCCTTTGTTCATGCTAAATCTTCAAAAAAACCTAATCTAATTCATTACAAAAAAATACTCAGTTTGTTAAATAATTTGAAAGTTACATTAAAATAGTAAATGCTTGTCTATTTGATTAATATTCATATATATTAGCCACGAGTCTATGTAGATTAGTTTTTGTTCATGTAAAATGTTAAAACTTATTTTTTTACTGACATCTTATCTATTCAAAAATGACAAAGCTCATTAGTTAGACATAGACTTCGTGTTTCTTTTTAATTACACATTTAACTGAATCAAACAAATTAGTATGTAGATACACTTCCTTGATTTTTGTCTCGATGAACAGACTAGATATATAACATGAGGTTTTGTTCTCGTAAATAAATCTTTAAGATATTTCAGTAGCAATTTTTGTTTTTAATAAAAGAATAAACAAATTAAATAATGGCCTAATAACCGACAAACTCCGACTTGTGACTGAAATGGTATAGCTTTTGTAAATACGCGTACAAGATGCTATGGAAAAGTGCGCTTTTTTTGTATAACCGCAAAGTTGATAATTAAAGGGAGATGTCCATTGATGACGTTAGCTTACCATCAATCGGTAGACCATTTGCAAAAAGAGACCATATTTAAAAAGTAGCGAAAATTTTAAAGTAAGAATTGGGGCACCTTACTGGACATCGATAAAAATGGCGAATCTTAAAAAAAAATTGGTGAGTTATACGGAAAACCAACATTCTTCAAGAACAACGACTCATCATAACTGTTTTTAGTTTCTACCTTCTTTAATGGATGGAAGACTGCAGCACAATATTAAGCGAGTCGACTACAGCGCTATCTTTCGTAGTAAGTTTGTATTTTTATCCTATTGAAATGTAAGGTATTACTACGCGATCTTGAGCAACTGTAGTTTGTTTATAGTTGTTAGATTGTTACTATAGAGGTCGTTACATTTTTTTTTTAATTTTAATAGGTATAGCCCATATATGAACTACCAGAATAGTCTACCTACCTATACCTACGTTTTGGTTTCCTCGCGATGTTTTCGTTTATCGAATACCTAATGTAGGATTCGATAATACCCATTCAAAGCTATCATTGGTCATGTATTCTAATTAATGGTAGGTTAGTAGTAGATAGTTGTATGAGATAATGAGTTTTATTGTTGATAATTTCCCGCGGTTTCACCCGCGTTCCCGGTTAAAAATTAGCCAATAAAGCCTAAGTTACTCCTTATAACAAATCCGCCAGCCGACTAAATTGATACAGCCGTTTTGGAGATTAGCCAGAACAAATAGACAGACAGACAAACATTTTAAAAAGCTGTTATTTGAACATTACAAACAGACTCTTCAATTATTATTTTTTATAGAAGATGTAGCGCTAATGCGGGGAAAGCTTCGATTTGACTCGACGCGCTGTTTTTTTTTAATAGCATCACATGTTTTTGTATTTTACTTCCGTACAAGTCAACAAACAAATTAATATTTCCATACAATAGCTCATATTTTCGTAATCTCAGTGACAGTTCCAGTTTTGTTAAAATTGGCAACACAGGCAGATCTCCCTGATATTGCTAATGTCCATCGGTGATAGAGGCCACTCACCATGATGTGTGCCTGCTTGTCAGCCTTATGACATAAAAAAGGAGTACCTAAGTAAAAGGAGTTTTGCGTCATAATACAAACCAACCATAGATATAATATTTACCTCAATTTTTCAAGAGAATAATTTCAACTTACAGGAAAATATGAATATGAATCTTTTGCTCAATTAGAATATCTATTTACCCCCCTCCGACCCATATCTGAATCTATACTAAATACATGACTGTTATAGATAAAGTATTTCACAGATGTAACACTCGTTTTCTTGTAGATTAGCCGTGAACCTACTATAAGTATTACCTATGCGCCGGCCTTAAACGCATATGCATGCAAAAAAGATGCAGGTTATTTACAGTTATGATAATATAATGCGATTTATTGACATTATAATCAAAATAAATATGCGAAACTTTTCTTTTTTTTATAAATCTTTAAAACCAGGCACACAATACTTAAGTAATTAATTCACAGTAAAAAATTCTAAAACGAATAATTGAAAGATAAAAAGTTATACACAAGTTAGGTATATGCATAGTTCTAAATTACAAATGACACATCTACAGTGTTTTATTATAATGTATTACCACTGTAATGAGGCACGTGCTGCGTCTGCGCCGACCAATCGTGTGCCTGTTTTATGGACACACCACACGATGTGGTCACGAGCCATGCGCCTGACGTGTGCCTCTCACTATAACATTTTTTAAATAATGTGGAGTAGGATTCTTCGGAATAATACACTGATTATAAAATTATTATGTTTTTAATTCCATTTAATCAACGATTTACCTACTAATTGTTTATGGACTCGGTAAATGGTTCGTAGAGATTTCTTAGTATATTATAAGAATAATGCTTAATTGATGCTCGAATCTTGCATGATCAACTGGTATACCTACCAATGTAACATTTTCCTGCAAAATTTGCTTCATCCGCAAAACAGTATTATCCGCAATACACTTATCTAAAATGTAGGTCTTCTATAATTTAATTGATTGATTGAATCAATCACGATATCAACACCGATTTTGAAAAGATACTATATTCATCTGAAAATAAGTTTAAAAATAAGGCATCATCTAAAATACTACTAAATATGGAAGAGCTCATCGGGGTGGGGGGAAGGGTTGGCAACGCGCGAGTGATACCCCTGGCATGCAAGCGTTTAGAGGCTACGGTAACCGCTTACCATCAGGCGGCCGTATGCTAGTTTGCTGACAATGTGGTATAAAAAAAAACTTTTCCTGAACAATAATAATTAATGAACAAAGTACCAAAAAAACAAAAAAATATATAAATAAAAAATAACCCGTATCAATTGTAAAAGAAAAGCCGTTTCCACACTTTCCATTCAGTTAATAATAAGCAAGAGGCGCGTCTTCGTACTAAAAAGATAATTTCTAGATTATTTTCTGTAAATTTGTCAACGCTATCATTATGTTATAAAAACAGAGTTTAGTTGTTTTTAATATTTTAATTAGATACTCTACATAGTAGTTGTATGATAAAAATAAATTATAGTAGGTATGTACATATACGTACCTACATTGTATGATGGGGCAAGATGTTAAAAGCCTTTTTAGTGGACTGTATTCTTAGGTGTGCCTCCTCACGTCTCCGTTTCCTCCCATGTAAAAATGCGGCGGTGAGATGTTATACCCAAACAAGTAACTTTATGAGTTATAATATAACCAATAGCCACTCACCTGATTTCAGCTCCTTGGCAATCTCCAAGTCGCACAGGAAGGGTGCTTTGAATCAAATTAAAATAAAGCGGCGCGGTGATAAAATTATTTAGAATCAACTCCAACAAATGTATTGACAATAGACTGACATTAATTTTTTAATAATAAGAAAAAAGAAAGAGGCCAAATGTGATGCGGTCACGACTCGAAGACGCTGTTTTGCTTCAATCGTAGCGAGGGTTCTCGGCTATAAAATAAAACCTAAAAATACTTGTTTAGGCTCGAACATTCCCCCCGCCTAGAAGGACAAAGATCTCCCTGTTCTTCTAACGAACAAAGAGCGCGAGAATGCACAAAAAAGATAAAACTCAAAAATATTACGCGATACGAAACTTAATAATTGACCTCCACATTGAAAATCATAAGAAATTAAAATAGTTGGATAGTTAAGTAAAATAGTTAGCAGTTATACGACGAATGAATTTACTGAAGTGGTAAAGGAGCAACCTTGACCACAGGTCTTTGATAAATACCTGAATTCGTGCGTACAGAAACAATGCGGACTATACCGTCTTTCCGGGAAAAACATCATCGATTACACCTAACGGCCATTTCAAAGGGGGGACATTATCATTATGTACCAAAACTATTGTACCCTTTGTAATCGGTGCGGTTGGAGTATTCCATTTTTGACGGTTTTGGAGTGTATGAAGATATTCTGTTCTCCATCGTTTCCAAAACGATTGGATAATTTTATCTAATAAATATTTACGCTTGACTAAATTGAGAGGTAGCGTTGAAACGTCCGCGTTATGCAACGAATTTAATGGACCAAGGGTCAAAAAATGCGAAGGTGTCAAAGCCGTTGGTTCAGATGGATCTGAATTAAGAAGCGTCAACGGGCGCGAATTTAACAAAGCTTCTATCTGGGTAAGCAGCGTGAGCATTTCCTCGTAAGTTAACAGTTGTTCGCCAATAACGCGTTTTAAATGAAGTTTAATACTGCGGATGTTCGATTCCCAAGATCCACCAAAGTGTGGGGCGCTTGGCGGATTAAATTTCCAGTTAACACCTTGATTTCGCGTTTCAACAGAAAAAGCGGTTTTAAAATCTTTTGAATTAACAAGACCAGTCAATTCATCAAAATAAGTCTTAGCTCCTATAAAATTTGTTCCTTGGTCAGAGTATAACGTAGAACAAGTGCCTCTACGAGACACGAATCTCTTAAATGCGTTAATAAAAGCGGATGTACTTAAATCGACTGCAAGCTCGATGTGTGTGCAGCGAGTTACAAGACAAATAAATAAACAAATGTAAGATTTCTGTTGTCGAGCACCTCTATAGCGGCTGATAAGAATAGGTATAGGACCAGCGTAGTCCACCCCGGTATGTAAAAACGGTTTGGCTTCTATTACACGACACGTTGGCAAATCAGCCATTAAAGGAGAATCAATTTTTGGATTGACTCTGAAACAGCGATTACAAAGTCGAAAACGCTTACGAACGATTTTACGGCATGAAATTATCCAATACCTCTGGCGCAACAGAGACATTAGTAAATTAGGCCCAGGATGTAAGTATTTATTGTGATAGGCGTCAATAATTAAATTTACCACGTGATCATTATTAGGCAACAAAATAGGATGCTTAGCGGAAAATTCAAGATCAGATTTATTTAAGCGACCACCGACTCGTAATAAACCATTATTTAAAAATGGACAAAGTGGGCGTAATTGTTTTGATGGCAATTTATTTTTGGAAATATCACTAATTTCGTTATCAAAATGAACAAATTGAACATCGGATAAAACGGTTTCTTCAGCCACCTTTAGATCTACAACCGAAATGCTAAAGGCGCGCGGTAGTTTTTTTTAAAAATCTTAATATGTAAACTACAGTTCGGAGGAGCTTGCTCCACGAAGAAAAACGGGATGCTAACTCACAAAAAAATGGTTTTTCACGGTCAGCCACTAATAAAGTTAGGACTTTAGCTTTAACCTCAGGTAATATAGTTTCATCTTTAAAAACAAAATTATTGAGAGGCCATTCAGAAAGTGGTTGATGAGTCCAAGAAGGACCATGCAGCCACAACGAATGGTCAAGCAGTTGACTAGGCGTGAGCCCTCGCGACAAACAATCACACGGATTTTCTTTACCGGCGACATGGAAAAAATGCGATGCGGGTAAATAATCATTTATTTGAGCAATACGGTTGCTGACGAAAACATTGAAGCGGTGCGGTGAAGAATGAATCCAATGTAAAGTAACGCTGGAATCCGTAAATGCAAATATTTTTGAAACTTTACATTTGTCTGATATATTATCAGATACGTATCTTAAAAGTTTAGCAAGTAATAAAGATGCGCAGAGTTCTAAACGAGCCAAAGTAAGTACCTTGACTGGAGCCACTTTGGACTTTGCACAAACAATATTGACAATATTGTTAGGAAAGTCAGGATGTATCACGCATAAATAAACCACAGCTCCATAGGCAGATGTACTTGCATCAGCAAAACCTAACAGAACCAATTCGCAATCTGTGGAATTGATACCGAGGTGACGCGGAATTTTAAGTTTTTCCAGAAGTGGAAGTTCAGATTTAAAACTCAACCACCGCGTACAAACGTCAGCGGGTGGCTGTTCATCCCAATCCAGCTTCATTAGCCAAAGGGCTTTAATCATTAATTTCGCGTACAAAATTATAGGTGCTGCGATGCCTACCAAATCCCAAAGTTTGGCGATTGTTGACAGGATAGTTCGTTTAGTTATAATATTATGCGGGTCTGATTTAACGGTAATAGAAAACTGATCATCTAGTGGGCACCAACGTAAACCCAAAATTTTCAATTCGTCATTATCAGAAATATCAACAGAAGCGGACAGCCGATGTTGCTCTGGCAACTGTTCAAGTAGTTTTTGCGAGTTACTTGAGAATTTGACTAATTCTAAGTCTGCTTTAAGAAACAAGTTAATTAAATCGCGAGAAATATTAATAGCGGTGTTTTCATCCATAACGGAAGTTCCTAAATCGTCCATGTACAGATTGCGGGAAATAATAGCGGAAGCATCAGGACAGGCATAGCCTTCATCCTCGATAAGTTTTTTAATTGTGCGCATGGCGAGATATGGACTACATTTAAGGCCAAAACAAACGCGGTTGAATTCGTAAATTAGCGGTTTAGGTTCATTTGAAAAGCGGTATAAAATTCGAAGATAGCGGTGAAAGTCAGGTGAAACTAATATTCGTAAATACATCTGACGGATGTCTGCGGTGATTGCGATGGGAAATAAGCGGAAATGGAAAATTATTGTGAGAAGATCAGATTGTAAATTAGGTCCTGAATATAAACAATCATTTAACGATATATTTGTTGAAGTAGCGGCACTAGCGTCCAGTACGAGGCGAACCTTAGTCGTAAGTTTGTCATCGCGGATAACTGGATGATGCGGTATAATGTAAAAAGATGAATTATTTTGCGATTCAGAAACTAAGGTAATATATTCCTTATCTAAATAGTCGCGAATGATTTCATCATATTGTTTATGAAGTGAATTATTTTGTGTGAATCGTCTTTCCAGTGAGTTGTATCTACGCGTCGCAGTAGTTTGAGAGTCACCTAAATCTTTTGGATCACGGCAAAATGGTAAAGGAACAACGTAGCGGCCACGATTATCCCGTGTCGTATTTTGTAGATATATTTCCTCACACTTCTTATCATCAGCGGATAGATGCTTGCGCATGGGAACTTCTTCGATATCCCAAAACTTTGAAAGAAGATTGTCAACATTTTCAGTGGTAACAAGGAAGTTTTTTACCGACGGCAGTTTAGGGTTAGACGTAAAGGCGGAACCAGAAACAATATATCCAAAAACGGTGTCAATAGCGTCAGGAAGACCAGATGGTCCAATAATGCGGTTAGTCTTTAAAATACGTTTCACAAAATCTTCAGCGCCTAGTAATAGATCGATTCTACCAGGTAAATACCAATGTTGGTCACTGAGGGGTGCATTTTGCAAATAATCAAGATACGCGGTGTCTATCTGATTTTCAGGAAGATTACCTGATATTTTATCAATAACTAGCGCTTGCAACTCGAATGAGAAATGTTCATCAGAGTTTGAAAATAACGTTAAATTCGAAACACCTTTAATAGGCTGCGTATTTTCCCCGATACCTTGAACTAACGTATTTTTATTATCAGGCAATATTTTTATACCTAATGTACGTAAACAACGCGACGTAACGAAATGTTTCTGTGACCCCATATCAACTAATATTCTAATATTACGGCGATTACCGAAAGAATCTAAAACTGATGCAATAGCGGTTCCGAGCAACACGGTTTTAAGCGAATCTTGTTTACTTGTAGCAGAGCCCGTAAACAATGGCGCGGTGGCGGCGATATTATTGCTATTACGCTGACCACTAGCGCGCGGTGGCGAAGTAGCGGCGGGTTGCGAAGCGGTGCTGGCAGCCGCGGCGGCGTGGTGCGGTGCGAGCGCGAAGTTGCGCGGTGCGGCGGGCTGCGACGGCGTCAGCGGTGCGGCGGGCTGCGACGGCGTCAGCGGCGCGGCGAACGCGGATGAATTTACTTGACCATAACCATAGTTATGATTTTGTTTATTAAAATATGAACCTTGATTCGATGTACTTGATCGTGAGTCTGTGGAAAAGCGACATAGCTGGCTATGATGCGGCCTATTACAGAACCTACAACTTGACATAGATTTACATGACACAAGAGTATGGCGGACACTTAGACAATTGACACAACCATTACATCTTTTAATGATATTATATTTCTCAATAGGTGATAAACTTGAAAATGAGTCGCATTGGTATAAATTTGAATGTTTGTTACTATTGCAATAACTACAAACAGGATTACTATTGTTTACTAAGAATGTCTGCGGCGGGCGATTCGAGATGACCGCTTCACTCCGGTGTACATGTCCCAAGCGAGCAAAAGAAACAGGTGACGCGGGCATCGTTCGTTGTAAAATCTTCGTTTGATCACGAATAAACAATACAAAATCATTATATTGTGGAAAAGAATTTTTCTTACTTAAAGACATTTCAAATGCACGGGAAGTCTCTGAATCTAATTTGCGTAATCCGATATGTACAAATATAAAATCGGCTAAATCTTCTATTTTTAGTTGACGTAGTGCGGAAATCGAAGTTGAAAACTGATCGATGAATTGTTCTAAGCTAGAAGGCGATGCCTTGCTTGGTAAAGATTTCAAATTCAGTATAGTTTCTAAGTACGAAATAGCGATAGCACGCGTGTCTTCATATTTAGTTATCAAAGTGTCATATAATACTTTATAATTATCAGGGGTAGGCGCAATGCCTATACAAATACTTTGAGCTTTGCCTTTCAATTTTGAAATAAGATACTGAATGCGTTCTGCATCTGTTATGGTGGTGTTATAATGCACGATTGTTCGAAATGATTCGATGAATAATGGAAACTTTTGAATATCCCCATGAAATTCAGGAATTTCTATACGAGGTAGCTTTAGTGTAGTCGAAGTATTAGCAACGTTATCGGTGCTACGAGAATCTTTAATACTATGAGCAGTTTTTATAGCGTAGTACATATCATCAAAAGCCCATAAGGTTTCATAAGTAGGAACATAGGTCTCGTCATGTTTCAAGCTCTTAGAATTAACTTGGTCAATTAGATGAACAAATTCTGTGCGTAAATTATTTATATTTTCTGCTTGCAATTCAAACAAAGGATTCTTCTCGCCTTTATTTTTCGGTATTGATTGGTAAATGTTTTGAATACGTGCAAAATAAGAATCGCGTTTGCTTAATAAAAGTGTTATTTCAGACGTCATTTTTCTAAAATGGAAAACTCCAGAACCCAACAATACAAAGTAACACAAATTGCGAAATTGAAAATTCAAGCGGTTATATACGAAATTATAAAAGGGAAAAAAAACTGCAAAACGTGCGGTTCGACGGACCAAAATGATGGGGCAAGATGTTAAAAGCCTTTTTAGTGGACTGTATTCTTAGGTGTGCCTCCTCACGTCTCCGTTTCCTCCCATGTAAAAATGCGGCGGTGAGATGTTATACCCAAACAAGTAACTTTATGAGTTATAATATAACCAATAGCCACTCACCTGATTTCAGCTCCTTGGCAATCTCCAAGTCGCACAGGAAGGGTGCTTTGAATCAAATTAAAATAAAGCGGCGCGGTGATAAAATTATTTAGAATCAACTCCAACAAATGTATTGACAATAGACTGACATTAATTTTTTAATAATAAGAAAAAAGAAAGAGGCCAAATGTGATGCGGTCACGACTCGAAGACGCTGTTTTGCTTCAATCGTAGCGAGGGTTCTCGGCTATAAAATAAAACCTAAAAATACTTGTTTAGGCTCGAACATTGTAAGTTCTTGTTTACTTCTTATTTTTATCTCATAAATATGATATTTGCTTCAAATATAATATGAATTGACTTTTATTTACTATGCATAGGCTTGTGTTTGACTAAAATTTCACTATGGTAAATTATAATGTGGCCGAAGGTGGTAAGGATACATAAAACCTAGAAGGAGAGATTCCAACCCACGACCGTCGCTGCGGCATCCGACTTCACTACCACTATCGTCGCCATCAATCGTCTGTAATTCGCCGATTCTTGACACAATTCAAGAATTGTTAAAGTACCTACCTATATTTACATCCTACATTTAGCTCAGTGGTAGTGACGTCGGACGCCACGGCGAAGGTCGAGGGTTAAAATCCTACAATGAGCTTGAGCTTTCGGTGAAGGAAAGCATCGTGAGGAAACCATAGCACGGTGTTAGGGTACTTTGTAGTACCCGCCTGGCTGGCTACCATCCTCAAGTTGTAAATCTGTCGCCAAACACCTATTGGTGTGTTCCGGCAGCTGCATTTGAGAGCTAAATCCTTCTAGGCTTTGTGTGCTTACCACCTTTGGGCACATCATCACCTGCCATAGTGAGATTGTGGTCAAACACAAGCCTCTACAAAGTAAAAAAAAACTACTAGATAGTAATGAATTAAATTAACTAACTTCTTATGCACCGTAAGGTAAGTTATCATTTTACCATCAAAGTAAGATAAGATTTTCACCTTTTGAAACTATTTTCTTCTGAATCTCCCGTTCTTGGGTCATGCCATTCTCATTTTAAGAAGTTCCCTTCTATGCTTCATAACCTTTGGCTTATCACAAACAATAAAAAATACAGCTAGGTAGGTATTTGTCATACTTTACCTTAGATGTCTATGGTTGTAATAGTTAAATATGGCTACTTATCTTTATAAGACTATGATTTTATTATAATACATGCAATGCGCACCGGCATTGCACGGGTAATAGGTATTTTTTTTAATAAAGATAGTCTATATTAATATTATAAAGCTGAAGAGTTTTTGTTTGTTTGAACGCGCTAATCTCAGGAACTACTGGTTCGATTGGGAAAAAATATTTCAGTGTTGGATAGCCCATTTGTCAAGGAAGGCTATATTTACTACTACAAATTCAAGAACTATCTGTGTATAGATTTAAAAAATTAGTTAAACAAAAGTTATGCAAGAATGCATTTAAATGAAATGTTCGCTACACAAACTATTTCATTAAAATTTTATAAACTTTGTTATTAGTAATTAAATTTTTACATAAATAAAAAAGAAATATCTATAAAAAATGTCCCTTGCTGAGTTTCTTGCCGGAGTCTTCTCAGTACACGTGTATTCCAAACCGGTGGTAGAATCATTTGTAACGTTCATAAGTGCCTTATTAGGGCCTAAACTGAATAAATGATTTTTGAATTTGAATTTGAATTTACAGCTGGCTATACTTTTTATCCCGGAAAAACACAAGATACCTCGGGAACGCGGGTGAAACCGCGCGGTAAAGTTAGTAATATTTTATAACTCCATGTTTACACGGCGCATGCCAGCAAAGCTCCCATTTGGCACGTTTTTTTCCGACATCTTCAACACTCATCGTCATATTTCAGCCGATTTACACGAAACCTTATTAAATTATATACCTAATACTCACGAATCACTCCGTCCATTGAATCAAACCGGATGAAAATCCGTTTAGCAGTTTTTGAGTTTATCGCGTTCAGATAGACAGACGCGCCGGGGGGACTTTTGCATTATATAATAATCTATGTAATTTGTAATAATAAATTAATCTGTCTAATACGGTTGTTGTAATCTTTACACAAACTATATTTGTTAAATAGATGATTAGTTGTTTTATCTTTTATTACATTCTAGATACCTGTATTATTGAGATAAACACATGATAATTAAGTATACCTACGGTAAGTTTACCTACCAAATAATCTAACCTAAATGAATGCTATGTATCTCGCTTATATATGTCATGGACCGAGTGGTTAATTGGACATTATATAATGCGCGGGCATCTTGATAAATTTGCCAATATGAGAGGGCAATAAAAAAATAACCACGAACCTAAAGTATCTGGGTCGTTTCTGAATAGGAAGAGATTTTAGTGTGATAAATAATTAAGTTTATAATCACATTACCCAATCCTACTAATATTATAAATGTGAAAGTTTGTGAGTATGGATGTCTGGATGTATGTTTGTTACTCTTTCACGCAAAAACTTCTGAACAGATTTGGATGAAATTTGGCATAGAGATGGATTATAGTCTAGAATAACACATAGACTACTTTTTATCTCGGGAAAACATAAGATCCCTCGGTAACGCGGGTGAAACCGCGGGGCGGAAGCTAGTTAATCATAATGCCCAATTAATGACTTGGTCCATGACATATTTTAACTATGCATACGCTGGAATTTAACACCATAATCTCACCATAGCAAGGGTTGCTGTGGCCAAAAATGGTAAGCGGACATGGTCTAGAAGGAACTGTCTCTCAAGTAGCTAGTCAGGCTAAATTTACTAGCAGTACGAATCTAATTAAAAAATTCTTAATTTTTTTTTTTTTTTCACAAAAGGAGAAACATAAAGTGATGAGCTACTTAAGACACTACGAATGAAACTTAAAAATTAAATTTTTGAATGTTCAGAACCCATTACTGAAAATGTCGACAGTGGTATCCTTGTTGACGAGTTCATTGTACAGACGACGATTTTATATCTCTCATTGTACCCATTCTGAATCTATTTGTGGGTTTCAGAGGGATCTTATGTTTTCTTGGGATAAAAAGTATACTAAATGTTTTCCTAGGGTATGGTCTATCTAACTGTCAAGTTTCATCCAAATCCGTTCTGTCGTTACGGAGCCACCAATTCCATCCCTAAGGGGGTAAAATAGGGGTTCGCGGGTGAAACCGCGGGGCGGTAAGCTAGTATAATCATGACTTTACTTGCGTCTCTACCCCAATGAACAGATACGGCCACGTTATTTGCCATAGATAAATAGAAGCACGCGGAAAACATAGTAAAAAGTATAATTAGTCAGTAATTCATCACACACTGGTCACGAATAGGAAAAAACTAAAAGAAAACTCGGCGAATCTCATTGCAAATATTTTTCTACTTTGTTTGATAACTAGTACAAATAAACGTTTACGTAGGGACGTTTTACTTTCAAACCTTTATCTGTATATATAAAATGTTAAACTGACTGTCTGAGTGATATATCAACTCACAGCCCAAACCGCTCTACCGAGAGACGTGAAATTTTGCACATAGATACCTTATACAGTGTAGGCATCCACCAAGGAAGGATTTTTGTAAATTCAACCCCAATAGGGATACGCGGGTGAAACCGCGGGGTGGAAGGCTAGTTTAGGTATATAGTATAGTATAGTATAGAAGTAAACGTAAAGCTACAATGTTGAAATAGGTTGAGTACCTATAATATGCTTTTAATGGAATCTGTACCTAATACCTTAGTTTTCATGCAATCATTATGTATATTTATTTACTTTGTTCATAAAATTTATTGATGTAGATTTTTATTGACAATACAACACAGTAAAACAATGTAAAAACAGGAGCGTGACTTTCGTTATTCATAACTGATAAGGCAACAAAACGCTATGTTCTCACAAACATGAGATTACACTTTGTGTCTAATATTTTTACAGTTATTTCGCCTTTTGGCTTAACTCTATATCTTACTTTATATCAAATTCCGCCCCGCAGTTTCACCCACAAATCCAGAAAGTAAAAAAGTAGCATAAACATATTATTATTCTATCTGTTTACCAAATTTCATGCAAATCCGTTCAGTCAGGGGGCTGTGTGGTAACAAACGATCGCATTTATAATTAGTAAGATTAATATTAATACCTAAAATTTTTGTGGACTATATTTTTTAAATAAAAAATTTAAGTTAATAAAAATAATTTGACCTAAGCCTCTATGCGAAAAAACTTGGCAAAATCTATTTTCCAATTTTTCTTCAAATTCGGACCGCGCACGCTTGTTAGCTGTCTCTGAGAAGGAATCGGGTCACTGGTTGCAAGCCATTCCATCTACAAACATCGGTACTTTGTTAGACCGAATCACTTTAAGTTTATCCATGTGTCTCCATCTTGGTTCCAGGACCAATCATCCTCATCGCTGCCGCTGCGGAGACTTTGTCAACGAGCTCGGCCACCATGGGCTTTCGTGCTCTTTAAGCGCCGGCCGTTTTTCACGCCACGCGGCTCTTAATGATATTATCCGTAGGGCTCTTGTTGTTGCCAACGTGCCTTCTGTACTAGAACCAGTCGGAATTTAGCGTGACGATGGCAAGAGGCCGGATGGTATGACTTTGATCCCGTGGAGTGTTGGCAAGCCGCTGGTGTGGGATGCCACGTGTGTAGATACACGTGCGCCTTCCCACTTACTGGCGACTTGTAAAGTCGCTGGGGCGGTTGCGACCGGTGCTGAAAAATCCAAATTTAAAAAATACGCTTGTCTTGGTTCTAATTTTTTGTTCATGCCATTCGCAGTTGAAACCATGGGTCCATGGGGGTTCGAGGCTCGTCGATTTGCTCGTATTTTATCATCCAAGCTCATCGAGGCTTCGGGAGACCGACGGGCTGGGAGCTTTTTCCGCCAACGCATAAGCTTGGCCATCCAAAAAGGGAACGCTGCCAGCCTGTTGGGAACCTTGCCTATCGACAGCAGCGAGGGCTTTGAGGATGTTTTCTATATATCATAGTTTGTATTTCATACATTGATTGTAAATATGTAAATAAATAAATTATAATCCCAATAACAAAAAAAAAAATTGACCTAATATAAACAAAACATACATAAATAAATATTAATAAACGTAACTAAGATACTGTGATAAGAAATTATTATTAACTATTTGATCAAATGTCTTTGACCTATCAGCTGTATTGTCGGACAATATAGACCACAATATGTTTAATGTGATCGTGCGACCTCATTTAATCAGATTCAATGGTCAATAAAGTAACCTTGACATAGGAACGAACGTGAGGGAATTACAATTGGTTTGACAATAAAGTAAAGTAGACCTTTGAAGAAGAGTGTGAAAGCGTGAAGGCCGGCCCTTAAAACCTTGTTCTTCTATGATTTATATTTTCCTACATAAATTATATTAAGTATAAGAACTGGCAAGTTATTTATTTATTTTAGGAAGATTTGCAGCAAATTGATACGATATTTCTTTTGATACTTTGTTACCTAAATACTCCAATCTATTTTCACAAACGTATGGATGAAAAATTATAAAACTATGTAAGGTTCTAATAAATGAAGTACGGTCCTTTTGAGGGATGATAGTATAGGTCATAAGTATTCTGAAAATGATAAAATAAAAATATTCGGTCGTAATTTTAATGAAAGAAATAGCGTAGGTACCTAAATTATAATTATTATTATTGGTAAAATTATTTATTAAAAAATACCTTCAATGAAGTTTAATGGTTTTAATTAATGCTTAGTAGTGATGAAGAACAATTTCAGGTTTTTTTTTCATTTAAATTACGACCGAATATTTTTATCTTAACATTTTTGGAATACTTATGACCCCTCAAATGGACCGTATTTCATTTATTAGGACCTTATATGTATTAGGTACTATTATTGTTGGTTCCCAGATCTTACATATTCCCGGGATAAGTATCCTATGTATTCATCCATAACTTATTCTATCTGCGTGCCAGATTTCATCCAAATTCGTTCAGCGGTTTCGGAGTTGTGTGATAACAAACATTAATATACCAACATTCGCATTTATAATATAAGATACATTCCAATAAAAATCCTTTGTCCTAAAGATATAGTATGAAGTATAACAAAGCTCCAACGTTTTAAAGGGTCAGGTAGATATCCACTCACCACAAATCTAATTCACAATAATAATGCAATACAATAACAATGAGCAACTCCGTAAAATCGCTTACATCCTCTTTACTGATCAATGGATGCCACACAACACCTATAACAAATAAATACAAGAGCATCTTTGCATGTCTAAGGTTATGGAAGTACCTACCTATACAGTACCTACTGTATTGTAATTTATAATTTTGTAACTTATTTCAGTACCTACCTATGTTACCTAGAAACTTGTTCTAGACTCAAATATTTGACAGTAAAAAAGTAAAAACAAAGTATGTTTTACGTCACGTAATCTTGTGAGATCAAAATCTGCACATAACATAGGAACAATGGTTAATATAATATAAGAAATATAATACAATTTTAATATTTTATATGGTTTTTGTTGAGATCATAACGTGGAAATATTTCCTTATTACAAATGAGTTCTTTGATATTTGATGACCGGGAGGGCTAAAAAGGAAGCTCGAGCAATATAATGCAATTGATTTTTCCGATTTTACGACAGATTCATACCAAATCTTTTAATGAATTAAATTGTATATATGTGACTATTTGCAGTGACTATTTTACATACAACATATTTAATTCGAAAAATGAATTGCATTAGCAATATTGCTTGAGCGGCTTTTTAAGGGGGGCAGGTGAACCAATAACCTGTGAATTGTCGCTGGGGGCTTGTAGGACGTGTCAGCTACACTTTTGTAGAAAAGCATCAAGACTATTAATTTTGTTTATTCTCTACATTTTTTTTAATGAGCTTCATCGGTGCATCCCTACTTTAATTATTTTCAATTGTTTTTCCTAATATAAACACACGCACTCAAATTCAAAGAAGGTCCGAACTAAATTTAACGCGACGATTATAACCTCTTATAAGACAGATATACGAAAAATATGGTATATCTAACGGGTGATAAGTCGACGTGCGTCAGTATCAAATCTGTAGTTCAGACCCACGGTGGTTGGGCGTGGTGGGCTTATACAGAATGGTGAGAAAAATAAATAAAACTGTGACTAAAATCTCAATGTTGAGTTTGACGGGCCGGTTGGCGTGGTTGGTAAGATCTAGATAAGTAGATAGCTTAGGATAGACATTGTGTGCATGAACATATCCGTTTGTGAGTCCTGAGTCTGGGTGTAATTTGTATTACAAAAGAAAAGAAGTATATGTAGTAGGTATATCAGTTATCTGGCTTCCATAGCACAAGCTCTGCTTAGTTTGGAGGCAGTTGGCCGTATGTTAGGAATGTCCAAGAATATATTTATTTATAGTTTCTTGCCAGTTCTTCTCAGCCAATGTAACTTATTGGATAAAATTGTATTTTACTTTTTTAAGAGGACATTACAGCCAGGTTTGTCACGCGAATTTGGTCTTTATTATTATTGCTATCTCAATCAGTCGTGAGATATTCAAACCAAAGTTAAATTACTAATACAACTTACTTATTTCAGACGAGAGCCTCTATTTGAGAAGTACCTACTAGAAGTTCCGCGATGCGACGCATAAAATTACTGATGATGTGGCCGAAGGTGGTAAGCACACAAAGACTAGAAGGAACTGGCTCTCAAGTGCAGCTGCCGGAACACACCAATAGGTGTTTGGCGACAGATTTTTAACTAGAGGGTGGTAGCCAGCCAGATGAGTACTACAAAGTACCCTTCCACCGTGCTATGGTTTATAGTTCGAACTTTATAATGTCTTTATTTTAAAGACACACCACACAAAAAAGTCTTAAGTTAAGAGTTTATCTTATATATATTGCAGCATTAATCCTGCGATACTTTACTACAAAATATAAATTAAATGTGAAAGGTTGTGTGTGTGTATGTTTGTTACTCAATCACGCCGTAACGACTGAACGTAATTAGATGAAACTTGATGTATAAATAGATTATACCGTGAAATAACATTAAGGATACTTTTTATCTCGGAAAACTACCTATAACAGTTTGAAATTATCCCTATTAATCAAACAAAATTAAAATTATTATAATTAAAAAATTATTTTCTGGCATACATTTCCATCACCATCTTAATAAACATTATACACCCTGTATAACAATGACGCTAAAAAAGTATAAAACTACTTCAAAACTTATAATCTGGACAGTAGCTGTCAGGGAGGTGGTCGGGACACGCCTGGCATTATATTTATTACATAACTGATAATGTTGTCGACTGTACTTCTCGGTGTAATCGCTTTCGTACACGCCAGCAGTTCTGGTAAGTTAATTGTAATAATCAATAATAATCCACTTATTCATCTTTAGGTATGCCCTACTAGCTTCTATACCGCGGTTTCTCCCGCGTTCTCTAGGAATCTTATGTTTTCTCGGAATAAAATGTAACCTATTTATGATCTATCTATGTTCCATGTTTGATCCAAATTCAATCAGCCGTTTATGTGTGATTGAATCACAAACATCCAAACTCCTAAACCAACGAACTTTCATATTTATAATATAAAATAATAGGATTTTACTGTCTCAAAAAGGAAATAACGTCTGTATGTTTGTTTGATACGTTGTCACGGTGAAACAAACAAAAAAAAAATCGATGAAAATTGACAAAGATCTTGAGTAGCTTGGAAGTACAAATTTTAACCAAATTTATTTTAGTTCCATCGTTACAAATCGTCATGTTGCCACTTCTGGTGATTTTATTATGATATTGGGTGAAGTTGGTAATCACCCTAATCAACACACCTACCTTTGTAAATTTGTATCTGTTCAGCTACTTGTGTTGCTGACTGTACCATAGCACAGATCACATTACCTCTTTTAAATTTTCGCTATTACACGTCTGAAAAGGCCGTTGACTGCAATGACAGCTCTGATAAGCCAGGGATTAACCGTTTGGCTTTGAAGGAAACAAGTCATAGCGTATTTCCCTATGCATGCATGCATTTGACACAAAATACTTTAGGGTTATAAAATATCCTTGTACGGTTAACCCTACTTTATGTTACTGCTGTAATTGTATGAAAAAAAATGTACCAACGTAATTAGAATAGTACTCAGTATTAAGCTGTGCGTCCACCTGATTGGCATCGGAGAAATGGAGTAGTATCTTTACGAAGAAGGATTCTTTCTTTGTGTTGATTCCTATAATATAGGTAATAACTGCGTTACTAGATTGGCAAACCCACGCTTTATGTTATCATTTTCAACTAGAACAGACGTTCACAACGAATACTGAACAGAACCTCCATACTGGTTCGACTGACATAAAAACATCGACGTGAAGTCAATAACTAGTGGATGCACCCTATCGGCAATTGGTAAATGCCGACGCTCCGTAAGATCCGTACGCTCCGATGTCGATTAGGTGGACGCGCAACCGTGAAACCGCAATAGTGAACAGGTAAAAGAAATATTTTTCCATTTATTATTTTTCAGCGGCCATCCTTGTCTGGGCATAGGCCTTCCCAATATGTGTCACATTTCATACTAATGTTGTTATTGACGAAATTTTGTACTATTGCGATTGAAAATACGTTATAGAATAATTTATCGGCAGCTATAATAACACGACACACATAATCAAAACTAACAAAATATGCTAACAACATTAATCCAAAAATAACATAAAGATGCAATCACAATAGTTATTTCTTGCCTATCTAATCTATATCTATACTAATATTATAAAGCTGAAGAGTTTGTTTGTTTGAACGCGCTAATGTCAGGAATTTTTGGTTTGATTTGAAAAATTCTTTCAGTGTAGGATAGCTTATTTATCGAGGAAGGCTATAGGCTACTTTTTATCCCGGGAAAACACAAGATCCCCCGGGAACGCGGGTGAAACCGCGGGGCGGAAGTTAGTTACAGAATAAGCGGTACAATGATATTTATCACTTGATTACTGCCCGCGCGTGTCAAATTATTACCTACTAATATGATAAACATTATCTGTTGAACGACGTGCTAGTAGATTACCGGCTTTCAGTGATGTTCTTCAATATCTATAGAGATAGAGCTATTTCGTAATATTCATTATCAGTATACTGATTAACTAGTTTAATTGTAAAAATGTTGATCATTTTAATATTTTAATTTTCCACAATTTATTTATACAATCTATCATTTAAGTATAGATTAGTATACATTCAAAAATTCCGAGGACGTTGGTCATGTTACACTTAATTAAATATTTATTCATGTTTTTTTATCAATTACCATGCAAATATTGTCGTTATCAGTGATAAAAACTGCCCTTTGATAATAATTTGTATGACAGACAGACAGTACGCCCATGTAGAGTATATATGTAAAGATATGAGAGTATAATAGTTTTTCATGACATTGAAGACTTTTCAATTTGGTATCTTTGGTATACCTACTGTGGGTTCACCGTGATTATTTTTGAAAACTTGGTTGAGCACTTTGTATCAGCCTGTCTTGGCTACAACTCTCTAGTTGAGAATCTGTCTCTAAGCACACATCAGTATGTTCTGGCAGCTGGACTTCTTATATTGTTTTTAGGGTTCCGTACCAAAAGGTAAAAAAAGGAACCCTTATATGATCACTCTCTTGTCCGTCTGTCTATCTGTCCATCTGTCCGTCTGCCCGTGTGTCACCAATGATTTTCTCAGGAACGGGTGGATCTAGCAAGTTGAAATTTATATCAGATACTGAGGTCTAATAGTTCCTATTAGGTGTATAAAAATCAAGGTCCTGAGTCAACACGATAAAAAGATATGGGCAAATTTAGACTTTCACGAAAACTTGTAAGTACCAAAATTTACCTTAATTTACAACTTTTTTTATTTTTCGGAATTTTCCCTTTACTTGTTCTGTAAGACCTTGCTTTTAACCAAAATTGACAATTCTAGGTCAACCGGATGTACCCTATAGGTTTTGGGTCGAAAACCTATATGTTAGTTCCCGTTGACCTAGAATCACGAAATTTGGCAAAAAGCAACGTCTTAGTTTTTTGGAATTGTCCCCATACATACATAGATTCGCCAATTAAGATAGCCCTCTGAGTTATATGAGCGCTCATACAATTTAGAGGTCTTGCTTAATTGGCACCAACCTCAAATAAGGTAAATAAATAAGTTTGTGCTATTGTGTGAAACAAAAAAAAATTGCAATATTATGCTCGTGTGCGCAGAACATTTTACAGTAAAGAAACACCGTTACGGAGAAGATCGGCACACTATGCGATGTATGCGGACAACAGTTTTCCAACGACAAAGTTAAGTTTGTCCCTCAATCCATATCTTATCATTAAGATTCCCGTGATGGACGAACTATTTACATACCTATAAGTTTGTACGGAACCCTCGGTGCGCGAGTCCGACTCGCACTTGCCGGTTTTTTATTTTAGTTTTATCATAAAATTATCATTCTCGCAACTGACATTCACGAGTTTTTTTTAATTTTTAATCGATATAATAATATAAAATATAGGTCACCCTATATATTTTCGATACTTCAACGATACCTGGAATTCAATTTTTTTTGTAGGTAGTTTTGGGACGCGCGTCCCATTCACGAACCAACCGATAAAGACTATCTCATTAGATAAATTGTTTATCTGTTACCTACAATCAAGGGAACACTTTATTAAATTAAAAATTAATTGCTCTTCATACTAGTATATCTTATCAAAGCTTGTAGGCTGAATGGTGTTGATGCTTCAGTTAATACCTAAATACAAAGTATCTACCTAGGCAATCACCTACAAAGCCTAAAATCTTCTTATGTTAAAAATAATCAAAATCACACAGCGTGCCATGGAAAGGGCTATGCTCGGAGTTTCTCTACGCTATCGAATCAGAAATGAGGAGATTAGCAGACGAACAAGGGTCACCGATATAGCCCAGCGGATTGGCAAGTTGAATGAAGTGGCAATGGGCAGGGCACATAGTGCGCAGAACGGATGGCTGATGGGGCCGATGGCAGCGTAGTACGTCCACTTACAAGGTGGACGGACGACCTTGTAGAGGTCGTCAGAAAACGCTGGATGCAGGCCGCCCAAGAGCGGTCCTATTTGAGAACCTTAGGGGAGACCTATGTCCAACAGTAGAAGTCTTGCGGCTGAGATGATGTTGATAACTGTTAAGCTGACAACCTACCGTGTACAAATACACGCAAATGGATGGATTGTATGAGGTAAGGCTTCATAAAGATCATTGATTCCTAGAAAGTAGCCTTTTCGTGTCCTTGCCGTGTTAGATACAGTCTTCAAGACAGTCGTGTACCAATTTACTGCCTCATTACAAATGGTAGTCATGGTAGTAAGTCTAAAATAGGAGCCTAAAATAGGACTATAAAATAGGACTATAAAAAATCGTCTTCTAAATCGGGACCGAGTAGCTGAATAACACAGATTATGAGCATCATTACTCGACGATGATTATCTTGTCATCAACAGTAGATATATTGCCTCTTCGTCTAGCCAGTGGCTCTCTATTCTTTTAAACGTTGAGTTACACAAATTAATGTTTATTTACGGTATGTCTCATTCTTAACAAACGTCAAAATATTTTGATATATAAGAACTTGCTTTCTCTACGGTTTTACCCGCAATCCACTATTTTATCACCATAGAAGTTGCATAAGGAAAAACCCTTCCTTAGTGACTGTCTACGATATAAGAAATCTTTGTGAAAATTTGATGCTACTTAACCCTGTCTTTTATAACTGTGCATTTCTATATCAGTCACTCAGTCAGTTTTCCTTAAAATGATGTAAAAGCCATTTGAAGCTAACCTTCCAATCCATAAAAAATATAGTAGGTAATATAATATGTCTAATTTATTACAAATAGATACATAACTCTTTATTTTACACCAAAAAAAAAAACAGTTTACTAATAACAAGAAATACTCTTAAACTGAATTACTGTACTTTGGCGGTCATCGCGAAGAAACTATCTCTTCCAGAAAACTTTTAATTGAAGATTGCCCTTGGAGACGAATTTTAATACGGTACCTAATAAACAAGTATCTTTAAATAAAATATGTTAAATTTTACTTTAGATATTTGAAATGATAATACAACAACAACAACAACAAAAGTAAACAAAGAACTTTTTATAATTATAAATCATTCAGCATTTTGTTCCAAATAAATGAGTGTCCAATTCTTATTATTTTAATTAATAAGAACACCAGCTTACGATCATGAAGGCATGATATAGGTACCTAGCTACATGTTTGTCATGACGTCATCACAGCCTTTAGTGTTTTATGATCCCTGTAAATCTTAAGGTAATAATAATGCATTGTATAATTCAGCTATAGTCATGACGTATTGTCCGTGATACAGACCCGTCATTTGACAAAATGCGACGTGCTTAAGACCGCCTTTGCAACAACGACCATTTAGTAGAAGCAAGGAGCGGCGCGCGCGCAGTCGCACTCAAAATGTTGCGATCATACACGTGCTGTTTTTTATTAAGTGCCATTATCGGAAATATAAATGCAGGTTAGATTTTATTATTATGTTTTAGAATCATTCTAAAAATAAATACAATTAAAAAAGAGAGAAACAAAAGTTTTTAAAATTTCAGTCGTGTCAACATTTTTTTATTGAAAGTGAAACGCTAATATTTATTAATTATAATTTACTAGCTCAATTTTATAAATATTATCCTTTAATAAGAGATAAAAGAATTGGAGTTACCTACTTTTAAAATCTATTCGAAGTTACATTTGTCACAAAAAACTTATTGAATTCCTACAAAATGGACAAAAAGCAATAAATTTATCATATTAGTTTGCTAAAACATCGGTTCGTTCTGACCTCTTCTTCAATTTTGCAAGTTTTACCAGTTCCGAATTTGTGAAAATTTGATTGAAAATGAAATAGTCAATACAATCTAATGATCCAAAAAGGTTTTAATATCCTTAGCCTACTTTTAAAGAGGTTTTTTTAAGTCGCAAAGATCATGCATTTGGCAAACGAATATTCCACAAGAATTTATGACCTGACAAAAAATGTAGTAAATATTTGTCGAAAAAAAAATAAGTTTCCTTTTCGATTAGTTTGATATTCAGGACTATTTCATAAATAATCCTTTAATTATGAAGACTGAGTGATTTGTTCATCTTAAAATGATCAACTGATTTCTAAATTCCTGATTTTATTATATAGTTAATAGTTAGGATAATAATATAAAAAAATACTGTATGCTTTGCCGGCGAGAACTCTATTACTATAGCGACAAAAGCTATCAAAGACAAAACACTTGCTATTTGCCTTGGTCACACCATAACTTGAGAACGACTTACCAATTTCATTCATCTTTTTTTAATGTTTTCTAATACCTTGTAGAAGGTTCTTACGGAAAGGAAAATTAAGAAAATTGCGCAGATAATTGGAAAATTTCAGAAAACTTAATAATAAGGGATCGCGGGGCAGAAGCTATTTCAGGATAGTTACGATAGATAATGGTTTTAGAAATCAGCTTCTCTTTATAAAATGCACAATGCCGTACCGTATGTAAAATTTTACTATCCTTTAAATATTATAAAATGCAAAAGTGTTGTGTTTGTGGCTAACGGATACTATAATGTAGATATACATCTTGGCATATAGATGATACCCAGTATAACTGTCTTCCGCCTCGCGGTCTCACTCGCGTTATTGAGGAATGTTATGTTTTCCCGGGATAAAAAGTATATTGTATGTTATTCCATTATTATGATCTATCTATGTGCCAAGTTATATCCAATTCCGTTCAAAAACTACGGAGCTAGACAGATACACACACCCACACAAACTTTAGCGTTTATAATATGAGTAAGGTTATGAGTTCGGTTTTCAATATTCGTTAGCTTTTTGAAACAAAAAGTCCGCTTGGGACACCACGCCCTTGCGTGTCTCCAGTGCAGGACGTGTGCCCCGTCATAATTCTATCAACGATATCATCCGTCGGACTTTAACCAGCGTCATTGTGGCCGCCACACTCGAGCCCCGTGGCCTCATGAGAGACGATGGTAAGAGGCCCGACGGAATGACTCTCATGCCCTGGAAGTTGGGACGACCCTTGGTTTGGGATGCCACCTACGTTGATACCTTGGCGCCGTCTCATCTTCAAGGCTCATCAGAGAGAGCTGGCTCCGCAGCAACATCAGCGGGGAGCCTCAAGCGGCGCAAGTAAGCACATCTCGACAGAGGGTACATGTTTGAGCCGTTTGGGGTAGAAACTCTCGGTCCGTGGGGGCCAGGGGCACACAATATACAGGATGATTTTATTATCACTGGAATACTTGCAGGGGTGGAAGTACTCATCAATGTGAACAACTTTTATTATAGGGCTAACTCTGATATCGCGTAAAATAATACGGTTGCTTCATACATTTTGGTCGAGTAGGTATTGAACTTTTGTATGGAACAGCTGATATTTTTTTCATGATTTCACAGTTAGTCCTAACGTTCGTTATAACAGAAATATTATTTTGTACCTAAATCACCATTTGTTTTACTTTGTCATAAATATAAACGTGTTTGTATCTAAAGGTTTATAAACGTTTCAATTGAGGAAAATACAGATTTTATGGTGAAGTTCAACCAATGTTTATTAGGATTAGAATTTTTATCCCAGCGATAAAAATCTTTATGTGCATCTTGACCTCAAAAAGTGTTTTACTTTTTTTTTATTTAAAATTTGTTTTACTTTTTTTTTATTTAAAATTTGTTTGCTAAAATCTTTTTTTTTGTTTTTATTAGTTTTGCAATCAAAGAAATATGGTTTTATATAAATAAATTGGACTTTACAATGAAAATAAATGAAATAATAATGAATATGTACAAAAAATATACAATGCGCTCGTTTACCATATTTACTATTATGTAGTAAGTATTTTATATTAATTAACAGAAAGTCAAAATATGTATACATAGTCATATAGTAGGTAATAGAGAGATATGAATTTAGTTTATCAGACAACTATCTACATAGTTATATAAAATAATTTCAATTTGCTGACTCGGTTTGAGTTCATAAAATAGTGATGTTATTAAGCATTCATTAATATCGCTACTTCTCTTAGCTAACCGGAAAGTATTGATGTATCCACCTACAAACAAAATAAGAAACGCGTCTTTAAATTTGAATCTAGTTTGTAATAATATAAATAATTCTATTGGACTAAGTTAGGTACCTATATGATGTGTAAGTACCAACTGATTTGTACTTATTGCTGACTTTAATAATATGTAAGTTCCTATGTTATATTTTTTTTTGTGATTTCCCAAAAAAATATTATCTTTAGTAATTTCCAAGTTTTGCTAGCTAACATTACTTTAAAATACACAGAATACATTTTAGCCTTCGTGTGCTCAGCTTGCTCAGCTCATTATTCAATCAGCTGACAATAGCAGGAAAAAATATGTATAGAGGCCGCTTTAGTAATCGTAGAGACACAAATATACGTTACTGGCTGTTCCCCGCGGTTTCAGCCACGTACCCGGGATAAAAAATAGCCTATAACCTTCCTCAATAAACGGCCTTTCTAACGCAAAAAGATTTTTTCAAATGATATCAGTAGTTTCGGTGATTACCTTCTTTATCCAATTTTTTCCTTTTTATAATATAGGAGTAAATACTATGACCAAAAACGGAAGCTAATAATTTTCATTGTCAAAAATAATAGCTATATTTAAAAAAAGATTTCGATATAATATCGTGAAAGCAAATACTTATAGTTACATCACTAGTATAATAAAAAATGCGTTGGCGAAATATCCACTCGTCACTTGTTTTAACCAGCAATCCTATTATATAATTTGCTAACCTATTGCGAAGCATCTGTAAAGAACGTCCGACATCTGTGTGTAACTCTAATTTGTTTATATCGACAAAAAATATAATATACAGGGTGTTAGGCCGACGGTTGAACATGCGAAAACTATGGATAGATGGTGTCTTCTGCTACGTGCTCAGCTTCAATAATTTGACCTAGGCCCCACGGTTTTTTTTTTTTTTATTTTTTTTTATTCCGGAATTCCTCACTTCCAAAACTTTAAACTCCAATATCAATTTAATAAGAACCTACCATTAGTTAAGATAAGAATAAAAAATAACGTTACCAGTTTTATCAATTTTGAAAAAAGTTATTGGAGTTTCAAATTTTGGAAGTAAGGAATAACAAAAAAAAATTAATAAACCGTGGGGCCCAGGTCAAATTATTGAAGCTGAGCACGTAGCAGAAGGCACCGTCTATCCATAGTTTTCGCATGTTCAACCGTCTGCCAAACACCCTGTATATATACATATATCTATTACTTCTCTATGAGCATCAGAACTCTATTAGTTTCCAGCATACTCAGCTGTCGACAGGCCTTAATTAAGTAGATGGCAACAATATCAGCAGGCTATTTTTAGGGTTCTGGGTGAAAAATTTACCCCTTATAGGATCTCTCTCGGTCTGCCTGCCTAAAATGAACTATTAAGAAATTATTTTTCCCTTATCTCTGAAACTACTGAGTTTAAAATTTTTAAGAAAAAATAAGGAATAGGGTCTTAATTATACTTAACAGGGAAACCTAAATGAAAATCCTAAGTCTAAATGTTCTTATGGGAAAATAATAAAATTCATGAAGAGAAATTCAAGATGCTTATGAAAGTATTGATTAATTTCACCGAGGTATATTAAGCTCAATTTATTAAAATTGTATTATCATAACCAACTGATACGAGCTCCTTTCCTTTTTATCTTTTTTTAAAACGCTTAAATAACATTTGATGCAGATAAACATATTATTATCCTATTAGTTGGCAAGTAAAACTTTTTTTATCTATATTCTGTCACGTTTTGTTATTCTAAACGTAACGTATTGATTTGTCACGTTTAAACTATAACGTTGATGTAACACTTTAATCGAAAAAAATGTCCTTGACTTTTTTTTTATTTTTAGGGCCGATTTTTCAAAGGCCAAATAAACGGTATCAGGCTGTTAATTTGAAATTAGAACAGATTTTGTATGGACTTATCAGAGGAATAACTTATCCGAGGTATATCAAGCAATTGAAATATTCTAATTTTACCTTGGCTGTCCGTTCTTCATGATAAAAAAATTATCCTGAAAGTCTACGTCATTTTTCTGACGTACCATTGCATCATAATCTTATCCTATATTGCCTACCTACTCTTCATATAAAATATTCAGCAATGCAAAAAAAACAACAAAATTGTTTTTCATTCCGCAGCGCGCTGCGGTTATCATCTTTTTCAAATAAGATTTTGTTTTAGCTTTACTGTTATTTGCCTAGATTGCGCCACCAAAGAAGTTCCGAAGGTCCACCTCTATCGTGGAAGAAATAAGATCAATTTTCATTAATTCTACGGGACCTCTTTAGTGGCGCGAACTCTATCTTAGAATCGTATAACTTACATTATAATAGGTACTTGACATTCCCAGTTTTGATAAATCAAAAGTAAGAGTCTGGGGATCGATTCTGGCGACATCAATATCGTTGTCAAATTCGACATTTTCCGAAAAACATTATCTATATTAAAAATCAAACAAAGGTCCGCCATATTTTTCGCCAAATGTCAAATGTAATTATCAAAATCGCGAGAATTGGGGGAATTAATTGATTCAAACGTTGTGACGTCATCAAATAAAGAAAATGCATTGTGAACAAACTTCTGCAAATTATATATCAATTAGTTCCCAAATAAACAGGACAACCATGACCCTATATCGATATGAGGAAATGCGCACTGGATCACCTTACAGTTTTACCTCATAAATAGGAACAACTCTGAATGCAAATTAATTATTTTATTACAAACGTTACCTTTCATCGTTTGAGGCTGTTTTTATAATATCTTGAAACTCAAAACTTACATGATTTTTTGCGTTATATTTATACGGTTTAATTATTTTTTTACAGAGCCTTATAATTATTAACTTTCTATAGATTTACAACAGTATCTCATTTTAAAATTCTTAAGCAGTAGGTAATTTAAGCCGTGAGGTTATCGCCATTTACTTTCATAATTATTACGTCACCAAAATGTACGTGTGTGTGTGTGTGGCACTTCAACTCGTTTTTTCAACAGTCCTATCAATTATTAGTTGTCCCCTGCCGTAAAAAATAGCCTATGTTCCTCTATAGGCTATCTGCGTATCGAATTTCATCGAGCGGTAAAGGTAACAAACACACTGACATACCTACGCATTTATGATATTTAAGTTAGGATTACGTTGGTACATCGTAGACCTTGAACTACCCTCAAGCCCTTTACTCATAAACTGATTAATCAAAAATGACTTTCCTTCCTCAGAAATTGAAGTATCTACTCCAAAACCAAAGAAGATCCTGGACACAATAATGAACCCAGTGTTCGTACCAGCAGATGAGAAACACGGATCGTACTGGAAGAAGCAATGTTCAAATACCCTGAAAGCTAAGCTAGAGGAGAGATTAAATAAGAATAAAGCCAAGAACGGTATTATGTTCATTGGTGATGGAATGTCATTGGCTACCGTGATGGCAGCCAGGGTCTATGCTGGACAGATGGATGGGGCTCCCGGAGAAAATACGCTGCTGGACTTTGAGAAGTTTCCCGTCAGTGGATTGGCTCATGTAAGTAAATTTTTGGTCAGCAAAGAAATAGTCCATATATCCCTAGAGAGCTATTAGACATACAACAATAAACAGTAGAAAAATAAATACTAGTTTCTGGCCGAAATAAAAAGTTTTTTTATATGTGATTCCAGGGTATGATCTATCTATGTCCAAAGTTTTTTCAGCCATTACGGAACTGCATAGCTACAATCATATTTATGCACACAAAACTTCGTATAATTAATCTATTAATAGGAAATATGATATAAGATTATTAGATAGGAATAAGATATATGATATACCTAGTAGGGTGAATTTTAAAATTTAGTTTGGTCACTAATCAGTTCAGCATAGAGTTCAAAATAAAAAGATAAGATTATTGTACCTACAGAATGGTAAAGTTACATCTAAAGTGAACAGCTACCTAATAAATAAAATAAAGGAAGTGATATAACGTACAATCGCTTACATAACTATTGTCGAATTTCTATTGAAAAACATGATCTGCTTGACAATAGGAGCGAGTAGTAGAACGCTGTATGTACAGTCGCAAATATAATTATTATTATGACGTCTTGTGTTTTATTTAGCTAAGTCGATGGCAAATTATTTTTCAATACATAGAATATTATTAAGGATTAAATAAAGTTTTGAATTATTACATTTCCGTCAATAATCACTGAAAACATGAGATGGGTATTATCAATTTTCTTTTTATCAAAAATGTTTATTTAAAACTTAAAAAAAACGACATTTGCCAATCTTCTGCAACAGCTAATAAATAATAGCTTCAATTTTTTTCTAATTTCCAATGAAATTTCAAATAAATTTCATTACATTTGTTCACTTTTTATTGCGACTGTCCGATAGCTGATCTGTTGCGGATGATCGAATCTTATAACACCGAAGCATTATAAACCTTATGTACTTAGAATAGAGTCATAATTATGGAGGTATAGATTTTCAATTATATTTTGTTGTAAGATTCTTTCCAGATTATTTTGTTCAGAGTTAGTCGTATTTTTTTTTATCTACCATTCTAAGCCGGGCCATTACCAACTGTTACAATTTGCGCCAACTTTGTTATGTCGCTTTCGATATATATGAACTTATAGATTAATTAGGCTTGTACTAAAAACGAACTACTCTCTAACGAATGAATGTGTAAATCGGTATGTGAATCTTCAACGAGCTCGTCGGTATCGCAAAATCCCGAAAATCCTCAAGCATTATTGAGAAATCCCGCGTAGAGGGATCCAAGCAAAGTAATCTACACGTTAAATAATAGAGATAAAATACTAAATTAAAGAAACCGTCAACATATAGGTACTTAATAAATAATACTTCTCATTTATAAATTAGTATGAAGACATTGTGAAAAGTGTTCGTGCGGAACACACACAATGGTACTAACAGACTTATTATGTTGCTGACCGCTGTCCGCAAGTCACGGTTAAGGTTGATTTAAGGAAAACTGTAAGGTCACTCGGATACTCTCTTCTGATGAAGGATTTTTCATGGATACATCAACGTGGAATATCAAATCATGATTTATAATAAAACATCACATGTACCATTTAATTCTATAAATATATGCGTCTGTGTTTCCAGACTCCTACAGTCTAGGGACTTTTAAGGCCAGAGCGAATAGGTTTCTTCTGGGCAAGCGTGCTTCTTTTTCGGTTTTTATGGGCTTGCATTAAAAAGTCATCTGCTGAACTAGATTTGTTGATTGACTTTGTAATATTTTGCAGAATATAAACTTCAATGATTGTAAAGGGCTCTATGATCTATGTAAAATACTTATCAAGGATACTTTTTGTTATTTTACTCTTTATCAGATAGTTAAATATAACCATTATACCCAATATTCCATAAGTAGAAAGTATACAGTGGTAGGTATATAAGTACGCTACAAACACAGTTACTTTTCATCGAAGATATGTCACAGAACACCTATGTCCAACTACTCTGACATTATTATTAAAAATATATTGATAATCGTATATAAATATCCAAAAACATATAAATTAAAATCCATTTCATGTAAATTAAATATGTAATAAAGATTCTTACACCGGATTCAGTGAAATCCCTTCAGCTGAAGGGTTTGTCGAGGTATATAGGTTAAGTTATACTTACATTATAGAATCTATAGAAAAACACCGTTAAATAAAAAGGCATGACTACTGTATTATATCAACAGTATCAAGGACAGCGACTATTTAAATAATAAGATTGAATTCAATAAAATCTGAATACTACTTGAATATTAAAGTATTTAAACTGCGGGGGATAGCTAGTTTGAAATAAATCAAAGTCTAAGTCAATGCCATTTATTCAGTTTAGGCCCTAGAAGGGCACATTATGAACGTCGAAACTACTGAAGTTACCACCGATTCGGAAGCCACCTTCAACTGAAAAGAACCGGCAAGAAACTCAGTAAGGTAACATTTTTTATATATTTTGTTTTTTTTGGACAGTCTGACAATGTTGGCTTTTTTCCATTATATGTTTAACAATTTTTAAAGAAATATAATACGCATAAACACAAAAAAAAAATGACATCAATAAAAATAAATAAAAAATAATAATCTGAACAAGTTTAAATTTTATCTAAAAATTAGTACTCTATTTCTAATATATAAAGGCTTTCAAGTATGAACAAGATGCACTTGTGCAGAGTGCAGCTACTTCCAGACATCTTTATCTTCAATGTAATAAGCTATCAGATTAAGACTCACAAGTACAAGTGTCGATGAACAAACATTGTGGAAGGTGAACTGAGATCTAACGGAATAATGGTTTATCTATACATACGTTGAGTAATGGGGAGATCGTCAGACATGACTTGATAACACGAAGGGACTTGTTGAATATATCAAAATGAACAGCAAAATAAAGTAAAAAAACTGTGCGTAAAAATAAGTTTCAATTGGAAACCGGTTAGATTAGCGTTTTTCTGATTACTTTTGTAAAGTTATTATAACTACATATGCAAACTGTACTTCATTGTAAATAAAATCATTTTCTACAGCGTAATTAATATTTCTATCGATTTAGAGGTCAAATTGAAACTGTTTTCAACAAAGTTACGGAATTCACCTACTGAAATCAATGATGTAGAATATTGTGTCGAAGCGATAAAAGCGATGATGTTAGTTCAAATAAAACCTATAACATAAATACCGAACAGTCTGTAACACAACTTAATGTCTTCCATTGATCGTTAAAGTTGATTTTACATGACAAGCGCTAAACATAGTGTCAGTTTCTATGACTCTTGATTAGAGCCAACAATAAGAGGAAGGAAGCATTATCTTGAATAGCAATTAATTAATTATTCCGCTGTACATACTCTTAGCCAAGGTTACAGTGTAATACCGCTTTACGTAAGAAATAGCATAAACTGCGGCTTTACTTATTTACAAATTCTTGTAATGTATTTCTAATTTCCACCCAATAATTTGGAAAGTCTTGTTCCTTAATCTTGCATATTTTTGCTAGTCAAAGTCAGCATAGGCCTTACGAGGGTAGTTATTTTGGTCTAATTTACTGAAGTTACCACCGCAGAGTAGGTATAGCTATTTCCAGACATCCCTATCTTTAATATAATGTGCTACTTTCCAAGTTATTTCCTTTATAACTTTCTTTATGTGAAATTCATATTTAATATCGAATGTCGAATTAAAACGAATGCAATTACCAAGGAATGACTTGTTAACTTTAGTTAGCCTATAGCCCTTAGTAAGTACCTATGAGATAAGCCGCTTTACCCTATGATTCATTCTATGGTATCATCAATCTTTGTGTCAAATTTCGTCCAAATACGTTCAGCCATCACAGCGTGATTAAACAGTACCAGACCTTCACATTTATGTTATTAGAAGAAAATAGATTAATTTAAAGTGGTAAGTAATTCATTATTATTTGTTTTTGTTTACTCGGGATATCCTTTTGATTCTAGGATAAGGCAGGATCTATCTATATCTATATATATATATACTAGTATATATTATAATGCTGAAGAGTTGCCTTGTTTGGTTGAACGCGCTAATCTCAGTAACTACTGGTTCGAATTGAAAAATTATATTAGATGTTGGAAAGCCTATTTATCAAAAAAGGCTATAGGCTAGTTTTTATCCCGGAAAAACATATGACCCCTCGGGAACGCGGGTGAAACCGTGGGGCGGGACCTAGTCAATAATAAAATTGAAATATCTGTCTGTGATTTCAAAATAAATGCCAAAATTTAAGTGAAAACTGCTATTTATATGATGCTTAATCATAAATGACCGTTTTAAGAATCTTTGTGCCTCTTTCAGAAAGTTTTTCTCGAGTAGGTTCCGAAACGGCTCAACAGTTGTTGCGCTGCGTCGTTAGACCCCTCGGGAACTAAGGTAAAGCCGTGGGACATAAGCTGGTTATGAATAATGATGCTCTCTATAATAGCAATACTTATTCATTTTTAACAAAAACGAGATATATAATAATGTATTGTAGTTTACGAATTGTTATGCATAATAATATGTCTACCGTCACAACCGACAAGCGTGATATTTATAAAATGTAATTATTCTATACAATAATTATTTTCCAATGTGCAACAGATCGGTGAAACAATATTGTCACACATTATTATTCATGAATAATGTTTATGAAGCGGAGAATCACCTGTAAAAATATTATAGGGGAAAACACAATTTTTCTTTCGAATATTAAACTTGATGTGGTTATATTCTGAAAATTTTGAACTGCTATATATACCTGCTATCTCTCTCAAACTTAAATGAGGATTTTCAGTCACTATTTCCTTCACTTTTGCGATGTTAACTTCAGTTGAAGACGTTGATGGCCTACCAGAGCGGGCTTCAAATTCTTTGTTCGATGTTTTTGTCCATTATGAAATTCGCAATACACACTAGATATGATCTAACTAAAAATAGCACTGTATTTAATTTAAAACAACAGATACAACTCAAACTCCACACCAAAACGGAAAACAGTTGTACCAATCTAACAACAAAAAAAATAATTTGGAACCATAAACAAATCTTCCACTCCCGATAGTTTTTTGACTGAATGTATAACTCACTTTCCCCTGATCCCCATGATCCCCTGTTTTACCCCCTTAGGGGTAGAATTTTGGAAAATCCTTTTTCTGTTTCGTATGTCTTGTAAAATTCCCCGCAAGAACCATGTTCCCTGAATTAAAATTCCTGTATTTCTCTCCCTGATCGAAAGGAGACTTAATTTTTTTTTTACTTTGACATAATTCTTCAAAATCGGTTCGGCAATGAAAACATAACTTTTTTTTTTATACAACATGGTCGGCAAACAAGCATATGACCCGCCTGATGGTAAGCGGTTACCGTAGCCTATGAACGCTTGGAACACCAGGGGTATCACTCGCGCGTTGCCGACCCTTCCCCCCTCCCTGATGAGCTCTGGCGACCTTACTCACGCGCAGGAACACAACTATAAGTTATTTGGCTGCGGTATTCTGTATAACTTTACCCCTTAGGGGAATTTTAATTAATCCTTTCTTAGTAGATACACCCCTATACCCATAATGTATCTCGAGATAGTCGGCCACTGAATTATTTAACGATATTTTAGAGAGACAGAAAGGGATGATGGAGGCATATCCGTTGGTGAGCGGTCCGACGCTCATCTTTCTCATCGTTAAGGGTGGCTCGTTCCACGCCCCTGAGGTCAATGGGGCTACGAAGCTGCTGTCAGTAATAATGTTACCCTTACCTTTGCAGACGTATTGCATAGACGCACAGGTCCCAGACTCTGCCTGCACAGCCACCTCGTACCTCACCGGGGTGAAGACCAAGTATGGTGTCATCGGTCTTGATGGTAATTCCACCAGAGGTTCCTGCTACTCGCAGCTGCATAAGAGTAACTGGGCGACTTCAGTAGCACAACTTGCTTTGAATCATGGACTTGATGTTGGTGAGTAGAGTGTCAATTTTGCATTTAAGATTCTAGCTCCTTACATACTTACTATTGTATGTAGAAATAAACTAAACCGGATCCAAAGGCGAGGGTGATATAAATGCGTGTGAGGATGCTCTACTATTCTCCCGTTGTGCGTGCAGTATTTTTTTCTCACACCTGGTTGAAAAATTCCCTGGACAAAAGTGTCCCGTTCTCTCCCAGGTAATAGTCTAAGCGAGAAAAGTAGGGCATTTTCACCCGCGGATTACGATATAATTGCGGGCGAGAATTACTTTTCTCGCTAGACTAGTGAATTTTTGCCCGGGAGAGAATGAGGCACTTTTGCCCCTCATTTTTTGCCCGCATTCCGGGAACGAAACGTGAACTTTTCATCAAAATGTGAGAAAAAAGCATGTTTTGACCATAGTGAAAAAAGGAAAGAAAGAAAGAAAAACATTTATCATGGTATTTTTGTTAATATCCTGGGTTATTCTTCAAATTTAGTTTTTATTATGGAAACCAGACATGATAACTTGTTAATATACTTACTGATAAATACCTCCAGACTCTTTCATGTACATACACAAAATGTTTGTCCCGTCTGTCCTGGGGAATCGAATCTTTGACCTGTGGTTGGGTATCTAAACTTCACGCTAACTAGCCCGTCTTGTCATAAAAACCCCGCTTAAGAGTGAACTTTGCATAGTTTTTTTTTCACATTAGCTGAATGCGTATAAAAATTGAATATATTTATATTTGTGCCGCTAAACATAGTATGAATAGACGATACCCCAGTGTGATGTTCAGAGCCTTCACTTTATTTAAAATGTAGGTACTCATCAACAGGCATAATGATGTGTACCTACGTTTTCGAAAACTGGTTTTATTCTAATATGCTGTAACCAGTCGAAAACTGGTAAATGATTGGTATGCCTAAAATACCTACCTACTTAAATTCGCGTATCTCTGACACACATACATAAATTTGCACATATGGAAACGTATAAGACGTGGTAAATTACAATGGTAAAAGTAATTAAATGATTATGATAAATGAGTTTTCTTATTTATTGTATTGATAAATATTTACCCGATACACCACGTGCATTGTCAATATTAGATATAATTAATTAATAATAAATTCAGTGCCCTAATCATACCCTTCCCATCTATGTACTAATGGTCTATTGTTATAATGTCAATTCTGTCCATAAAAGAATTGTAAGAAAATATGACGTCACTGTAAAATATAGTTACTCAACTAGAACTCTACCCCGCGGTTTCACCCGCACGATCTCCTATTTTAAATTGATTTTTATAAAATACTTTTCTAGTGGATGTCTACGTTACATACCTACTTATAGAACAATGTGTGCAAAGCACACAGCGTTGTTGATATGTCAATTAGTCAGTCAGTCAGTCAGTTTCTCTTTTTTATACAGATTATTACTATGGAAAGTTAATTTTCTTGGTATATCCCTAAAAATACCTAAGTGAAAACGTTATAAAATAAAACAGTTACATACACTCATTCTCCCATTAAGTATATTTATTTTGTACACAGTATTAAATACCATTCTTGTAGCTCATTCATATGCCGGTTATCTTCGAAACCTAATATGCTACGTTCGTCACATACTTATCACGAAAACTTTCAATATCTACTAGCGTAAACTCCAACAAAATGTATGATAAAATAAACTTTTTTTCACGGTTTCAGTGTTGGTCCCATGGTAACCGTTGTTCAGCATAACAAACCTAACATAGGTATCAAAATATACCATCGCTAAATATCCACTCAGTATAGACCTGATTTAAAAAAATAAAAAGCTTAGGAAACTGCCACAAACATTTACTGAAATACCGGCAAATACCTGTCCAAAGATTTTCAACTAAGGGATGGTAGTAATCCATGTAAAAGTAAACTACGCCTGTGCAAATCATGTCATCATTCGGCCGGTTGGCGTGGTTGGTAAGATGCCCTATTTATCACGCCGAAGGTCGTGGGTTCGATTCCCACTCAGGACAAACATTTGTGTGCATGAACATGTCTGTTTGTCCTGTGTCTGGCTATTTATAATATGTATGTATTTACAAAAGAAAAGTAGTATATGTAGTATATCAGTTATCTGGCTTCCATAGCACAAGCTCTGCTTAGTTTGGGGTCAGATGGCCGTGTGTGAGGAATAATGTCCCAGAATATTTATTTATTTATTTATATTTATCATCATCTCAGCCATAAGACGTCTTCAGCTGGACATAGGCCTCCCCTAAGGTTCTCCAATAGGACCGGTCTTGTACTGCTAAATAATTATTTTATCAGAAAACAGGTAGCTGCTTTTTTGGTAAACGTAATGCGCCTTTGTATTACAGGTTTGGTCACAACAACCAGAGTGACCCATGCGTCACCTGCAGGCATGTACGCACACGTTTCTGAGAGGAACTGGGAGTCAGATGCGGATGTTCCTGAGGAGTGTCTGACTCTGGGTTGCCAGGATATCGCGTATCAGCTGGTTAATAATGACCCTGGGAGACGGTTTAAGGTACATTTTTTTTATGAGTTCTAGAAAATATTTCAAGTCTTCAGCTTAAGAAAGGAGGTTAAGAAATTGAAATGAAAAAAATAACCAATTACCTAGTGTCAGATTTTTTATTCTGAATTATTATAATTTAATGTTCTTATTCAAATTCTACCAAAGAAGAAAAAAAAAAAATTTGGAAATACACAACACTGATTTACAGTATCTGCCATTTGTGACTATTCTACAACTTCTGAATACTTGGTTGTCTATTCGATTCTATAGTTTTTAATTTTAGTCGATAGTGCTGCAGATAAAACTGAATAAATAAAGTAAATCCATGTACCTATCGTTCAAAAGTATACACCTAAATACTTCTTGGTACATATATATTACCTACTATGTTTCATACACTCAATATGCAAATAGATCACTGCAAAGTTAGTTGCCGATTGTTTAATTTAAATCTTGCTTTGTATTATATCCTCTCTTTAATATTCAAGGTCACAATGAAAGTAAAGTTGCAAGACAAATTAAGCCATTTATGCATTTTTAACCAACTTCAAAAAAGAATCTTGTTTTATTATTTTTAACTGATTTCTGGTAAACGGGTCAACCAATTGAGACTTTTAAACTATACGATGGAATCCCTCAAAGGAAAAGTGCACGAATATTGCGATTTATATTTCTCAATTCTATTCTATATATTTGTATTCTATGTATTTATGTCACGTTCTCGAAAACGGCTCTAACGATTTCGATGATTTTTTAAATAGAGGGGGGCGAAAAAGCGATCTCTATTTTCATCCTAGCAGAGCTCGGTAGCCCAGACCGTATGTTGTTTGTAGTAATATCTTAGATCAATATAGATGATCAAAGTATAATGGGTATGTTCCGATATGCACTGCGAGCATTGTAAGGTGTGATGTCAATTTAGTATAGGTACTGAGAACTGGACTGTTCCTTTATATAGTTAGCTATACTGGGTACCTACTGTTTAAAACGGAACGCAGTCCATACTGTCATCCATGTATATGTATTCTGTCACTCTGGACGCTGTTGATCACGTGATCAAGGCACCTTACCTCGAAAACGCCAGTGCTCACAGTACAAAAATGGCGACAATTTATGGCGTCATATATTTCCCTAGGATACTGCGGCAGTACCTATACTGTCAGTCCATATCGGAACTAATTTATCCCCAGTAAGAGCACTGAACAGTGCTCGCAGTGTATATCGGAACATACCCAATATACTCTATAACACCGTATGTATACGGCTGTCACGTCATTGTAGCGTAGTGGTAAATTTCGATACTTACTCTGAGTGGTACATGAATGTAGCGTAGGTTTTTCAAAAATGACCTTAAGTCTATGAATTCATAGACAAAACAGCAACAGCGTATTTTGAGCTGCGGTGCATGGAAGGAAACCCTCTAGAAGTAGAAAAAGTTTTAAAGCACAAGACGCCTTATAATTTTTCTTTTTTTAACCGACTTCATTTATTCAAAAATCAGTTCAAATACAGAATGATCCAAATAAAAATCACAATCATTTTACTTTCTGAAGAAGTAGGTAAAATAAATCAATCAAAAGTCGTAACAATTTAATTCCAATAGAATTTGAAATATAAAAAATGCAAGAAATTATATAGAACTACAAGAAATAAATACAAGGTCTGTCTCCTAGAAACGATGATAAAAACAATAGTAATTATGGATTAGTTTTCTGTAAAAGTTATAATAACTATCAATACCAGAATTTAATTATACTTACTTGTAACTCAATAATTTATTTATTAGAATATCATAGACCGATTTCTCCGTCAATCATTCGGTCTGGATCACTGACATAATGATATAAATTTAATCACTCGACACACTTATTTAAATTTCAAAAAAAGAACTTTTTGAAGACTTTGACACTGGCTACATAAATTATGACCACTTATCTTAACCTTTTAGGTGATCATGGGAGGAGGTATGAGGGAATTCCTAGTCAATGACTCCAGTCCTCTCGGTGTTGGGAGGAGACTCGATGGAGTAGACCTCATAGACCTTTGGCATGAGGATAAGAAGATCAAGAACACCACCTACCAATACGTTAATAGCAGAGATGAACTTATGAAGGTTTGTATTCTTTGCCAAAGTTTAGCATTACTCTGGTTTCAAATCAATTACCAGTATAACTAGGTATTTAATTTGGGTAGACCACAAACTGACCTTATGGTAAGTGATGATATGACCGAAGGTGGTAAGCACACAAAGCCTAGAAGGAAGTTGACCGTTGTGTATTATAGTTATAGTCAAAATTTCAAGGTTGTAGCACATTATGACGTCATCATCATCTCATTCTTGAAGATAAGCAATATCAAAAATACTCCTCATTCTCGGTTACCAGTCAAGACGCCATCTTCATGAATCGGCTGCTCCATCTACGGTATTTTGATTTACATTTAACTGCATGCTTCCAGGTTTTCAACTCAGATAGTCTACCGGAACACCTCCTTGGTCTCTTCAACGCTGATCACATGGACTATCATCTTAATGCAAAGAATCAGCCGACACTTGCTGAAATGGTAGAGGTAGCCATCAAAATGCTTAGTAGAAACAATAAAGGATACTTCTTGTTTGTCGAAGGTATGTATTATATCTTTTCAAAATAATAAAGAAACCTTATCAGACAGTTGTTATTTATTCAAATGTCACTTTTTTCAAAAAATTATAGCATCTTTAACATGATTAGAATCAGTTTGCCTAGAATATCAATAAGAGTTGATGCTAAACTAAACCAGAAGATAGAAACTATGAAATTCTATTCTATTTTATATTACCTCAATACAAATGACTCGTATTTCGGATACTATTACGTGTGATGTATCTTTAACCTTGATACTCGAGCCCAAAGTTCTTGGACATTTCATTTTCCTTCCCCAAATAATGTATTTCTCAACCATCGATTCAATTTCAATGCAATTAATTAGATACTAAGTCATTTTTATTTATATTTATATAGCTTTCCAAACCTGACAGAAAATTTTATCATGAAAAAAATATAGGTATATTATCAACTTTTTATTTCGGTCGGTGCCAATAATATTTTAAAATATTGATTAATCTATTTTAAAACCATCCCAAGGCTGTCAGCAGCTTAAGAGTCATTGGAACATTCAATGCTATTGTCTGGTAACAATTTTCTTCCTCAATAAATTTATGTTAGCCTACCACATAATTATACTTGTCTACTCTTCTATGTACAGAATTCTGAAGATTTTTTTCTTCCAGGGGGTAGAATAGACCACGCACATCACAACAGCCTGGCTCATCTTGCGCTGGACGAAACTGTGGAATTCTCTAAAGCCGTGAAGAAAGCTAAGGAGATGACCAGTACAGATGACACTCTGATAGTATCTAGCTCGGATCATGCTCATACTATGACTGTTGCTGGATACCCATCCAGGGGTAATGATATCCTTGGGGTTGTAGACACGGCTAAAGGTGGTGATGGAAAAGCATATACCACAATTAGCTACGCTAATGGGAAAGCTGCTTCCATAAGTTCCGATGGAAGGGTGGATGTAACTTTACACAAGGATTTTGTTGAACGTAAGTATTTTTTTTTATAAGCGCCTACAACCTTATAACTAGCACTGTTATGACTAAGGTGGTATCTAAAACTGAATGTCATTATTCTTATCGAATTGGCGCCGTTTTCAATCTTCAAATATACATTTTTTATACCAGCATACGACCCACCTGATGGTAAGCGGTTACCGTAGCCTATTGACTACTCCCTTGGGAAAACCACGATTGCCTTCATAAGCAATCACGATTAAAATTTCGTGCACATTAATTTATTACTCATCACAAAAATAGTTATGACTTAGCTTCCGCCCCGCAGAATTACTCGCGTTTCCTGTCTGTTTTCTGCGATAAAAAGTACCTGTCATAAGATTTTTTTTTTCGCAGATAGCTTAGATTATGCATATCCAAGCCTTGTACCTCTGGATTCTGAAACGCACGGTGGTGACGATGTAGCGGTCTACGCTATTGGTCCTTGGCAGCATCTATTCACCGGCAGCTATGAACAGAACGTCGTTCCTCATCTCATGGCATATGCCATGTGTATCGGTGATGAAAAACATCCTAATTGTAATTCACCAAAAAGTCGATTTAGTTTTCTACCATCAAGTTCTGTGATCGTTAGGCCAATTAATATTGTGTTTATTAGTATTTTTACAATTGTTATGGTTCATTTATTGTAGTTTAATTTAATGTAAATTATAATAATCACATGCGATATTCTTCTACAATAATCGACTATTTCGATTTACTTCCAATTTGACCAAATATCTGTGATATTTTCATAAAGATAAATAATCTGGAATATTATAGAAGATGATCGCAGACATTTCCAAGTAGGTAATTCAATAAAAGTGTGATTTATAAAATGTATAATAGTTGATAAATTAATAAATAAGACAACAATTATTTATAAAACAAGCAAGTGCTGTAAATAATAATTATCTAAGTATATTAAGTAAATACAATTACCATTCCATATTTAAAAGATGGAACAGATTAATTGCGTCCATTTTTTGGCGCCAATCAATGAGTGGTTAGTGAAATTAAATTGTACAAGTATTTTTATTTTATACCTTTATGTAATTATATAACTTTGTTATGTTAATAAAAAAAGTATAGTAATTAAACCGAGGCACTAACCTACTTACTACCTACCCATTATAAACACGCTGGTAAGAAAAACTTGGTAGAAATATGTCAGAACCTATATATTATGTTTTTTTAAATATTGTTGCCACCTTGTCCCTCGCCAAATGTCTAATGCGACATGGATGCCAAAAGCAAGATAATTGGGTCCCTGCCCTGGATCGAATAGATCATGAAAAATACATAGCTAGTTGAGTTGAGAACGTTCTATACTGACGTAAACAAATAAATTAGAGCTACTCACACTCACACCTATTATTTTTTCTCATGATTTAAAATTTTAAAGTAATTCTTAAGTTTTTTATCACTATATTGATGAACTTGCATTAAAATACAGACACTAAACACGGTAAATTATTACAGACCGTCACCACTATTGAGAAAAGCGCCATCTGCTGAAAATATTTGAAGCTATTTACTTTCGATCTATATTATTATCAGAGAGGTAGTAGCTACAGATACAGTCAAGTAAAAAGTCACTCACTCACCGTAGACGTCAGTCAGTGTCAGCAGATGAGTGTCACGATTGATCAGATTGTTGTAGTAGGTATGTAAGATAATATGTCGTGTGTATGTTGGTATAATTTTTTTACATAATTTATAGAACTCCTACATATAATATTACTAGTGACCCGCCCAGGCTTCGCACGGGTAGAAGAGCATAATACCTATATTATGCCTACATTTTTTGCATCAGCTATTTGCGTGGCAAGTGCAACAACAGACAGTGGAGCGCGGGCGGAGGTGGCTGCATCAAGCGAGACCCGTCGTCGTCGTATCGCGTTGGTGCGAGACTGCTTCCTCGCGCGTAATTTTTTGAGTTCCGTAGCCAAATGGCAAAAAACTGAACCCTTATGGATTCGTCATGTCTGTCGATCTGTCTGTCCGTCCATATGTCACAGCCACTTTTTTCCGAAACTATAAGAACTATACTGTTGAAACTTGGTAAGTAGATGTATTCTGTGAACCGCATTAAGATTTTTACACAAAAATAGAAAAAAAAAACAATAAATTTTGGGGGTTCCCCATACTTAGAACTGAAACTTAAATTTTTTTTTTCATCAAACCCGTACGTTTGGGGTATCTATGGATAGGTCTTCAAAAATGATATTAAGGTTTCTAATATCATTTTTTTCTAAACTGAATAGTTTGCGCAAGAGACACTTCCAAAGTGGTAAAATGTGTCCCCCCCTGTAACTTCTAAAATAAGAGAATGAACTAAAAAAAATACATGATGTACATTATCATACAAACTTCCACCGAAAATTGGTTTGAACGAGATCTAGTAAGTAGTTTTTTTTTTTAATACCTACGTCATAAATCATAAACCGCAATTTACCTTTCATTCAATCAACTCAAATATAAAAAAAAAAATATATATCATAAACATAAACTTTATGCATAAACCGTGAACCATTATTATAAATAATGGTACGGAACCCTACGTGCGCGAGTCCGACTCGCACTTGGCCGGTTTTTTATTTAATTTACGATAGCTCCTAAGTTATTCATTTAAATTATATGGTGTATAAAGTAAAATAATGTGCATAGAATGCTTAAAGACTCTAACTTATTTCAAATGATGAGGATTAATACCGTATTTGTGTAAATAGCTTTCCAATTACCGCTTTGTAATTGCTCATTTTTTTTAATCGCGGATTTTTCTGTATACCTATATAAGATACACAATTCCACCATACATTATTTTCGTTGAAAGCTCCCACACGGCTTATTTTCTTCAGACACCTCCAACAAATATCATTATATTTTAGTCAATGTATACAAAAACTTGACAAATTATATACTAAAACCTTCCTCGAGAACCACTCTATCCATTAGTGAAAACAGCATGAAAATCGGTGCAGTAGTTTTTGAGTTTATCGCGAACAGACAGACAGACAGACGCGGCGGAGGACTTTGTGATTTACGATTTCTGATGTAGGATAAGGTTGTAGGTAGGTATACAAATGAATTCTCGTGTCCTTGATACTTACATGTTTATGTTTTCAATATTATGAACATATTTGTTAGCATTTGAATGAGTAAAATGTGGGTAATTTTTATACACATTTTAAAAAGTGTATAAATACATGTATTACCCTTCACTCGTAGGTACCTACTAGCTAGGCATGTAGGAAAATTACATTTATTAATTTCCACAAACATTTACCATAATAACATGTGCTAATGAAATGAAATGAAATAATTTATTCATTCAAATAGGCCTTCACAGGCACTTATGAATAGTCAGACTCTAACGCACGGTTCGGAAGGTTGCTTTTACTGAGAAGAGCCGGCAAGAAACTCAACAATTACTCTTTTCAAAACAAACTTAAGACTATTACATAAAATTTATCCTGCAAGAGCGAGCGCTACACCCAAGCATTGTCGTCATTTAAATATTCATTAACGTTATAGTATGCCTTTTGTACTAAAATAGACTTAACACGTTCCTTAAATTTATGCAATGGCAAATTTAAAAGTGCAGGAGGGATCTTATTATAGAAGCGTGTACACAGTCCCAAAAATGAACCTTGCACTTTTTGGAGTCTATAAGCAGAGGTTACAAGTTTATGCTTATTTCTAGTATTAATAGTGTGCATGTCACTTGTTTTTACAAAAAGACTTATATTTTGTTGTACAAATAATATGTTTGCATAAATGTACTGCGATGCTACTGTGAGGATATTAATTTGTTTAAACTTATCTCTGAGGGAAGCTCGAGAACTCAAATTATAAATTGCTCGCACCGCTCTTTTTTGCAAAATGAAAATAGCTTCTATATCAGCGGCCTTACCCCAAAGCAAAATGCCATAGGACATAACACTATGAAAATAGCTAAAATAAACTAATCGAGCTGTATCTGTATCTGTTAGCTGTCTAATTTTTCTAACTGCATAAGCAGCCGAACTAAGCTTCCCCGCGAGACATGATATTTGGGTGCCCCATTGAAATTTTGAGTCTAAAGTAATCCCTAAAAATACTGTTGACTCAACAAGATTGAGAGATTCATTTTTTAGCACCAAGTTACATCCTATTTTTTTTACATTGGGTAGTGCAAATTTAATACATTTAGTTTTCTTTGCATTTAAAACTAAATTATTAACAGTAAACCAATTTAATACCTGAGCTAATGCACCATTTACATCGCCATAATTGGATTTCAGTCTATCAACACTAAAAAGCAGTGAGGTATCGTCAGCAAACAGTACAATTCCACAGGTATTTTTGACATAAAAGGGAAGATCATTTATATAAATTAAAAATAGAAAAGGACCTAGAATAGAGCCCTGTGGCACACCCATATGCACAGGGATGATTTAACTCTATTGACATCAACACTTTGAGTTCTTTCCCCGAGATACGACTTCATCAGATCAAGTGCTGTACCCTTGACTCCATAATAATTCAGTTTACGTATGAGTGTCCGGTGATCAACACAATCGAAAGCTTTAGATAAATCACAGAAGACTCCAATAACATTCTGTGACTTCTCCCAAGCGTTAAAAATATTCAGCGTCAACGGTTGAACGACCTTTTGTAAAACCATACTGCTCATTATGTAAGAGTTTGTTCAAATTAAAGTGAGCAATTAATTGCGTTAAAATTATCTTTTCAAATACTTTGCTCAGGGCTGACAAAATGGAAACTGGCCTATAATTAGTAGGATCACTAGGATCTCCCGCTTTGAATAATGGTATAACTTTGCTATGTTTCATTAAATTCGGAAATTGACCAAAATCTACGCATTTGTTAAAAATAAAAGCTAAATGGGGAGCAATGTTATCAATGATACCCTGCAAAACAGTTACGGATATATCCACAAGTCACCTGTGCGTTTCTTTCACCGAAAGCTCAAGATTCATGCTCATTTTAGTGCAGCTTACTGATAATACTTTAGTGGTAGAGATTATTTTATTAGTAACTTGGTAGATACTAACTATCAATAATTAAAACAACAACAAAAAATGGTTTGCATGTAAGGTACTTTTAAAAAAAGAAAGAAAATACGAGACAGACTGGTATTAGACAATTTAATATCAAGATTATATAAAATTAATTTATATGGCTAAATTCTAGGCTTACAATAATATGATACTCGGTAGATGGCAACATAATGACAGAGCTGTTTGACAGGCACGTGAAATCTCAGATTAAAAAACTACCGTGAAATACCTATATGTGAATTGAATTACATTTTCCTTAGCAACTCTATTTATACAAATCTCGAAATGTTATCAGCAATTTCTAAGTTCGAATAAAATATATCTAATATTCGCTCGTTCCTTGAGAACAAAATTATATCTTTCGTTTTTTTTCTTACATTTTCACTCCGGAACACAGTGTTTTTTTTGGCCAAAAATCGGACATGTAGTTTTTATAATGCCTTAGTATAGAGTATTCGAATACAAATGCATGACGAAAACTCCCGTGCGGCCATTTTGTATAGTTTTTATTTAATCGCTGTTCGAAAGTTGAAATCCCGGAATTCCCAAATATGTGAAAAAAAATCTAACGCGGAAGTTTTATGGATAAAACAAAATTTTCTTTATTACATTAAAAGGCCCCAAGACAAGGCATATTTCAAGCCATTCCCGGCTGTCTTACGACTTACCGATATCAAATAAATCACGATAATATGATTTATGATTTTATTTTTTTTTGGCCTCGTTTTTCGTTTTGGGAGGTTGCAACTTGCATTAATCAGAAGCTTATATGTATGCCCAAATAACAAAAAAATAATTACTTCCCTAAGCCGCGGCCACAGCGAGAAAAGTGACATTGAAAAAATCCCGGGATCCGGGATTTACTACATTTGATTTTGAAAAATACATTTTAATGTGTAATGTAATTATAGTTCTATAGCCTAAATTTAAAATTAAGTTCAATGTATACAGGATGATGTTTTTTAAGAGTGAGTCTTAAAGAAAGGTGTGAGAATATTGAGGACTAAATGTTTTGATTTTAACGGAATTCAAAAAAAAAAAAGATTATCAATTCAACATGTACATATGTATGTAATATTATTGGAACTGCAAAATATTCACCTATGATAATCTATTAGGGCTTCCAAACAAATATACATTTTATAAGTGTATGTATGTGTTTGTCCACGCATTTCTCCGAAACTAGAAGTTGGATTGTGATCATTCTTTTTAATTTTACCCCGTTGACAATGACAATGCATTCGAAATCCATTTATTAGCATGCAGTGCCGCCCAACATCAAGAAAACCATAAAAACCGCTATATCTCGTAAAGGAAGCGAGATAAAGCAAAAATAACACGTTTTTATGGACTTCTAAAGGAATTTCACTTACTCAAAATACATCGACTGAGAGTTTCGTAAACCTGAAAACATAACCTATTTTTTTAGGATTTGCTTTTAACTTTCAAAAATCTTCGTAAAAAGTATGAAGTAACCTATACAGTGACCTTTTAGTCTGACTCATCAATATGAACAATTTTTACCCTGAGACTAAATATGAAAATGAGTGTGTGAATTACGATTACTTGCGGTCGGCATATTTCCCAGAACTTACTAAATAGGTAGGCGCAACAGGAAGTTTTTACATACTACAATGAACTAAGCAGTTATCGATAATTTGGCGAACAGAAGCAGTTACATCCCTAACTGCCACATGTTTATCAATATAAGTATCTATAGCTCACCAGCCTACGATAGTACTGGGCGAACTGAGCGATACACGTGTTCTATTTTTATGATAACAAAGTAAAATCGCAAGATAAAGATTATTTTTCATAATTGGAATCTATAAATGATACCTTGTCTGTGCAACTTTTGGTCACTCTTAAAAAACATCATTCTGTATACATTGAACTTAATTTTAAATTTAGGCTATAGAACTATAATTACATTACACATTAAAATGTATTTTTCAAAATCAAATGTAGTAAATCCCGGATCCCGGGATTTTTTCAATGTCACTTTTCTCGCTGTGGCCGCGGCTTAGGGAAGTAATTATTTTTTTGTTATTTGGGCATACATATAAGCTTCTGATTAATGCAAGTTGCAACCTCCCAAAACGAAAAACGAGGCCAAAAAAAAATAAAATCATAAATCATATTATCGTGATTTATTTGATATCGGTAAGTCGTAAGACAGCCGGGAATGGCTTGAAATATGCCTTGTCTTGGGGCCTTTTAATGTAATAAAGAAAATTTTGTTTTATCCATAAAACTTCCGCGTTAGATTTTTTTTCACATATTTGGGAATTCCGGGATTTCAACTTTCGAACAGCGATTAAATAAAAACTATACAAAATGGCCGCACGGGAGTTTTCGTCATGCATTTGTATTCGAATACTCTATACTAAGGCATTATAAAAACTACATGTCCGATTTTTGGCCAAAAAAAACACTGTGCGGAATACTCAATCATACTACCCTTGATGGTTTATTTGGCCACTGATGGCTGCAAGTACGATTTTTCACCAATAAAGTTCATGGGGCTAAAGTAACCCTTTCCTAAGAACAACTTTGGCCCAAACTTTAATTTTAAAAAAAATACAAATTATGCTTATCATATTTCTGAAATACACTTCGGACCTTGTTGATTATATCCTTGAGCTTCTTTATAACAAATAAGAACACTAAAAAGCTTATACCAATAAAAACTACAGATCAAATTCAAAAGTTATTTGAAAAAAATAGCTAAAGTAACCCGCCTTTACGGTGTTCTTAAAATAAATCACAATAAACTTATGTACATTAATTGTATTTTATTTTAAATAAATGACTTTCAACTCAAAATAAATGACAACAACTAAAAGCTACCTACGGAACCGGTTTAGATAAACATATTTTTATAATTTATGACAAATTATTGGCAAGTATGTATAAATACACTTAAATATTAATGTGTAAATATTATTGTGTTAAATTTATACGAACATTTATTTGTTAAAAATTCAATATTATATCACAACTTATATCATAAATGCAAAAGCTAGTTATCGATACAGATCGACTTGTTTTTTTTTGCACGGGGATTGGTGTCTTTAACAAACCTGCCAAGAAGTCCTTAGTCTCTAACTAAGGAACTATTTCGACACGCAGATGAAATCTTGGAATGGAAGTTCAGCCAGCATAGGTACGAAAATAAAAATGAAAATGAAATGAGGTTAAACTAGCTGAAGGGGTACAATTTACTATGTATAGGCTCATACCACAATATGACCATGGTAAGTAATAATGTGGCCGAAGGTAGTAAGCAAACAAAGCCGAATTGCAGCTGCCGGCATTTAGGTACATATATACCTAATTATTTACTCCAAAATCCATATTTTGTTTTCTAAATATTAAAGTCGTCTAAAGACATGTAGGTATGGGTGATTATCCATAATACTAAAACACTCATCATAAAAGTGATACACGTTCCCACTGCAACACGAGCTTTATGACAAGGGTCATAAAGGCCATATCACCATGGTCACGGTGAAGGTGTGATTGACGGTTATACAACCTTTGAATTTTAGATTTCTCAAGGATGCAGTTGAATACAAAGTAATCTTTAATCTCTCTCATTATCGGTAGGTAAATAGGTTAAGTCATCACTGAGTCATCAATCACACCTTATTTTTCAGAATACCGAATACAGAATGTTAGGTTAGGTTAATCGTCATAAGTGCCCTCTTAGGGCCTAAACTGAATAAATGGCTTTGACTTTGACTTTAGGTGCAAATTGAATAATCTGAAGCAAATTTACATAAATTACTTGTTTTCATAACTTTTGCTTTCCGACTGCATTATCGGTTCCAGTTACACTCCGTTCGTTTACTCAAATGATTATTATTTACGTCATACACATGTTACTCGTTATAGATTATTTGTATTTGAAACTTATGTAATTTTTAATAAATCTTTAATCTTTAAAAAAATATATTATTAATTATTAATATATTATTTCTTACTTAATATATTAGAAGCATTCACTTAAATGACAATTATAAAGAACTACTATAGGGATGTTGACTGACTTGTCAAAGATATTCCAACCAAATGGAATAATATTAAATAAAACACTTTGTGGTTAGATTGATCATTAAATTCCTTGAATTATAGATTTTTTTATACAATAGTGATTGATTTATTTATCATATTTACAGGCACCATCCCCATTAAATCTAAGGTTATTAAAATAAGTTGCCCTTAATTGACTAGGTATCGTAAGTAGGACATACATATTTGGTTTCGCTGTGAACAAGGAACCAATACCAATGATCAATGATCGTCTTTCATCTTTAATATGTGAAATATTGATTCAATAAAATATAGTATTATAAATAAATGACGTTACAATTGACTCTTGGTGCCTAAAAGGAATAACTTTAGGCAAATAAAATGTTTTTAAGACCCCGGCATTAAAAATGAAATTCGGTTAACTGTAATTTTGTTGACTTTTCTTTTATGTATGATGGATCAAGGTGGTAGACTCCTCCATTTGAAAAGGGAAGATCTTCCGCCAGGCAGGGTCATCGTGCCTGGGGACCGCGGTCCAACTGTAGTTTTTTTTTTTTTTTTTGACTGGAACAGGAAGGTGGTGGGTCCAGGGGACCTTCTTCCACCGTTACGCGGACTTTTGCGGTGAGCGCTGAGGGCTCTCAACCGCTACTTAAAACTAAATAATTTTGGGCAACGGTAGCCTGAGGGTGCCCCCTGTGGGGCTCGACCTCGGCTCAGGACGTTGCCTGGGGAATGAGGGAGGACTTAGCATGCAAACAATTATAATTATTTGGGGATCGGTCGGATTGCTAATATGCAGCTCGGGCCGCTTGAACGGGACGAGACTGAGAGGGACGTCGCGACGGTCCTCGCCGGCGAGGACGAAATCTTGGTTGTCGGTTGCGCATTTGTATCTGTTTTCGGGCTTCGTCAGCCTCGATTTGAGCTAAAGTGGTGGCATCGTCTGGTTCGCTGAGGGCGTGCCTAGGCCTACGGATGCGGGAAATAAGGGACGGGGTGTATGTGACAGTGTTGACTATCAAGGGATTCGCGTGGTGCGCTGCGGTATCAAAATATCGGCGCGAGGCGCGTTTAATAAATTGTTTGATTGTAGGGAGACCTAAGTCAAGGTGGAGGTTTTCATTGCGCATGTACCACGGGGCGCCCGTGGCTTTGCGCATGAAACGGTTTTGAATCACCTGAAGGGTGTGGAGATGTGTGGGAGCAGCGTGAGCGAACACGGTGCTCGCATACGTCATGACTGGACGGATACACGCGGTATAGAGTCTAACCTTGCTTTTTAGGGCAAGTTTAGACCGGGCGTTGATCATGCAGTGGAGTCGTCCTGCCACAAAGGCGGCGCGCGCGCGAACCGCCCTTATGTGTGCAGCGAAGGATAGGCGATCATCGAGGGTCACACCGAGATATTTGGCTTGCCTCTCCCAAGGGATCGGCTCGCCGAATAGTGTGACTGGGTCGGGGATGGGGGGACGTCTTTTTCGGTCGGTTCTATAAAAGAGAACCGCCTGACTCTTGGAGGGGTTGATCTCTATTCTCCATTTCCGGAACCATGCGCCTAGGGCGTTGGCTGCGGTCTGGAGTTTCTTAGAGATCGCGGGCGGGCTTTTGCCTGAGCAATATACGGCAGTGTCGTCTGCAAAGAGAGCGAACTGCGTATTCCTGACTCTAGGGATGTCGCTCGTGTAGAGCGTGAATAGCAAGGGAGATAGTACCGAGCCCTGCGGGACACCGGCACTAATGGGGTGTGGTGAGGACAGGACGCCTTCGACCCGATATCGAAAGAGGCGATTCGACAGAAAGTCTCGTAAGATGGTCACGAGTCTCGGTGGCACACCTAGGGTGTAAAGCTTGTAGATCAAGCCTGTGTGCCACACCTTGTCGAATGCCTTTGCGACATCGAAGAACAGGGCGCCTGTCATGTGACCTCTCTGGTAACTTGTGGAGATGTGTTCAACAATTCTATGGACTTGATGAACACACGAGTGTTTGGGTCGGAACCCAAATTGCTCGTCTGGGAGGAGTTTGTTAGCATCGGCAAATGCTTTAAGGCGGACATAAATGATTCTCTCATAAATCTTGCCCATTACGTTGAGCAGACTTATGGGACGATAACTGGAGGGCTCGGACTTGGGTTTGCCGGGCTTGTGGATCCCAATCACGTGGGCTTCTTTCCACTGGTGTGGGAAAATATTGTTTGAGAGGGCGGCATTGAAGATGGCCGTCAATAACATGATAAGGGAGGCTGGGAAGAGTTTGATCACTCTGTTGGTGATCTTGTCCGAGCCCGGGGCCTTACGAGGGTGTAACTTCCCGATGATCGCTTTCACCTCGTCATGGGTCGCGGGTGGAAGTGGGTCGTCATTTGTGTTGACGTCGTTGGCGACGTCGTCAGTCGGGGGAGCGGGAGGAGGTAACGGAAGAGCGGTCCTCCGTTCTACTTCGGCTGTAACTTTCTCCAAATGACGCGGGTCAATAGGGAGAGAACTGGGCGTACATTGAGCCTCCAGACTTTCGGCGAGGCATTCGGTCTTTTCCACGTCTTCAAAGGCGGGTGGAAGGTTGGGTCGCTTTAAGGGAGGCATTGGAACTACTGTGTCCTTTGTGAGGGCACGAGACAGTTGCCAAAAGGCTAGGTGGGAGGGCTTGATTTCGCTGAGGGTCTGACCCCAGCGATTCTCGCGATACTCTGCGATGCGTACCTTGACGGCACGTTCGAGAGCTCGTAATTGGACACGATTTTGCTCTGAGGGAGCTCTATCGTAGGCGCGAATGGCGGCTTTCTTCTCCCTCAGCAGGTCACGTATGTCGTCGGGCAAGTGCCAGCGTCGGTCATCCTCCGCTGGTACTGTCCGAGAGCAATCGCTAACTAACGATTGCACGTGACTTGTGAGTGAGTCGATAGCGCCTACAGCGTCGTCGGCGGTGACTAGGCTGTCAGGGATACGGTCTAGATGGACGGACGAGGTCGCCTTGAGGCTTTCGCCTAATTTGTCCCAGTCCGTCACGACCTTGGTGCGAGAGGGTTGACCTGAATCTGGGGGACCTACGCGCGGTGTAAACTCTAGGATTACAGGCCGGTGGTCCGATTGGAGCTCGTGTAGCACTGCTAAGTCATGCAAACGTAAGTTTACATTACGCAGCAGCGCCACGTCGAGTATGTCGGGTCTGTGAGTCACTATGTCCGGGAAGTGAGTCGGTTCGTATGGGGCGATCAGGTCCACGTTGAGTGGCCCGAGGAGGGATTCAAGAATACGCCCTCTGGTATTGTTTGCGACGCAATTCCAGAGGGTGTGTTTCGCGTTTAGGTCGCCCGCCAGAATGACTGAGCTACCTAAATTGAAAAGGGATTCTAAGTCACGTTTGAGTGACATTCCTAAGTCGGGTAGGTTGTGAGAATGGGAGCAATATGCCGAGACTAGTATAATGGATGAGTGTCCAGTCATACCGAGCCTACAGATTGAAGCCTCAATGTACTCTAGGGATGGTGCGTCCATAGGGGAGCAGTGAAGGGATCTTTTATAATATATGAGGGTGCCGCCTTTTGCGGCGTTGGGTCTGTCATTGCGAATTATCTGATAATTCGCAATTTTAGGGTCCCTATGAAAGGGCTTTAGAAATGTTTCCTGTACCAAAAGGATATCGAGTTGATGCTCTCGCAGGAATTCTGCGATCTCATCTCGTTTACCTATAATGCCGTTGGCATTGAATGTTCCTAACTTGAGGGATCGGGGTTTCCAACTGTAGTTGTTGGAATCTTGTATATATGCAAAGTTAACAGAGAACTTTGTCAGTGCGATGTAGAATATGGTTGCGCCATCTATCCACGGATAGCGGAAGTCATGATAGATGTCGCTACATATGTTATTAATTAATGTGTTCTTCAAAATTGTAGGATCCAATTTGTGATGTACGTAATTCTTTACAAATTTATTTTTTATTTCATTCCTGATATCAACTATTAAGGTGACATCGTTGCTCCGTCCAGTCGGTGATCTGCTTTGTTCCTTTTGCTCGTTTTGTTTTTCATCGACAATCATCCAATATCATGACAGACACATGCTATTTTTTAATATATAAAAATGGATCGCCGAAATGTTTGTACGATCTTCTTCGAAGTATAAATCTTTCTTTTATGTGTTCGTTATTGTCAGGAGAAGGTTTGTATGAAAAAAAATACACCAGGAACGCGGGTGAAACCGCGGGGGACAGCTAGTTTTTTTTATAAAGTTAATCTGGTTTGCCAACGAATTTCATAATATCATACAATCGCGATGGATGTCTTCTTTATTTTAATCTCCATAATACTCATCCGAAAGATTAATATTTGGATATAATGTAAGTATGTCTAGGTATTGGTCTTCATGGATATATTAGTTTTCATTAAAATCTTCCTTCCTGTAAAAAAAAAATGTATTAAGATGAGTCAGTTATTATGTACCTACATATGAGTCGAAGATAACCTTGATAAGAGAGAGGTTGTGGGTAAATATTGACATTGCTATGTGACATGAGTGTGGAACAATGGTTTGAACTTTTTTATTATTTTGGCTTGTGTTTGACCACAATCTCACTATGGTAAGTGGTTTCACCCGCGGTCCCGAGGGTTCATATGTTTTCCCGGGATAAAAAGTTGCCTATGTCTAATAATCCAGGGTGTCAGCTACCTCCATACCAAAATTTCATCAAAATTGCCCGTTTGAGCGTGAAGAAGTAACAAACATACAAACACGCACACTCACAAACTTTCGCATTTATTTTATAACTAGCTTCCGCCCAGCGGTTTCACCTACGTTCCCGAGTGTTCTTAGGTTTTCCCGGAATAAAACTTACTTATAGGTATTAACCTATCTCTGTGCCAAATTTCATCTAAATCTGTTCAGCCGTTCTGAAGTAATAGAGTTAAATAGAGTAACAAAGCGTGATCCATCCATCCATCCAAACTTTCACATTTATATAATAATATTACTAGCTTTCGCCCCGCGGTTTCACCCGCGTTCCCCAGGGATCTTATGTTTTTTCGGGATAAAAAGTAGCCTATGTTCTTTTCTATACCATAAGCTATCTACATACCAAATTTCATCGCGAGCGATTCAGCGGTTTAAGCGTGAAAAGGTAACAAACAAACAAACTCACTTTCGCATTTAGATTAGGATTAGTTAGGAAGTTAGGATAGGATTACGATTAAAGTAGGATGATTATTCCGTCCCAAATAAGGTATTTGACTGACATTCGAATCAGCAACTTTTTATGAAATGTCAAAACAATTGATTTATATGGAATTTTGTATGAAATACAAGCATGTGAAGTCATAATTATATAGCATACTCTTTATGGTTAGATTGATCATTAAAAATCATAGTAAGGATATATTTAATAAAATAATCGTGGTTTCCCCTTTTTTTAGATGATTTATACATTGGTTAGTGTTGGATAATTTATTTTAAAAACAGGCAAATACCCTATTACAGATCTTTAAATTTCGGGAGCTCGATTATATATTTATGACTAACAACAACATATTTTGATTACTAGTGCATAACATCTCAACCAATCACAATCTCAACATAGTAAGTGATGATGTGGCAGATGGTGGTACCACATACAATCTAGAAGGATCTGGCTCTCAAGAGCAAGTGCCAGAAGACTTCAGTAAGTGCATGGCTGCAGATTTTCAACATGAGGATTGTATGTAGCCAATGGTATTACAAAGTACTCTACAGCAGCTATTTATATCATGTGATAAAACAACAAAAGAAAAATTGTAAAGATATTTTTATAATAAGGTTAAAATGGTTCACAGCGAATTTCAGATTCAATATTTATGTTGTGAAATGACGTCATGCGAATGCGTCAGTCAGTACCTATCGGATATGAACATTTCTTCGATTCGCATTACATGTGTGTGTAATGCTATTTACTTATAGACTAAGATAAGAATTGTCGCGCATACCATTCGAGGCCAAACAAGCAATCAAGGTTTAGGTTCGTTCTTCTAGACTCAAGGTCGTATTTAAGTTAGTTGTTTATCCTTTTTTTTATATCTCCTAAATTAATAATCCTCCTATCCTATTAATATTATAAATGTTAAAGTTTGGATGGATGGATGTTTGTTACTCAATCGCGCCAGAACGGCTGAACGTATCTAGATGATATTTAGTACAGAGATAGATTATAGTATGGAATAGCAAATGGCTTTTTAGCCCGGGTAAGAATCCTCGGGAACGCGGGTGAAACCGCGAGGTGGAAGTTAGTAAATGCTAATATGTATTACTTAGTATTTTTTGAAAATTTACAAAATTGATAAAGAAATTTCAAAGTTCAAAATTTTGGCTGTGAACTAAATTATAACAGTATCTAAGTTCTTAGAATTTTATAAAGATTATAATAAAACTATAGATAAGTAAGTACCTACATAGAAAATTTACTTTCAACTTTTAAGTAGGTAGAGTCGTTTCTTGAAAACATGATTTCTTTATGCTAATTTAATTTAAAAAAAGCGCTCAAATAAAACAAGTTTGTGAAGGGGCTTTAGAAAAAAGACAAACATAAATTAGCAGCAATGTTTACATTTAATATTTGTCACTTAATGTCATTCCAGTACCGATTGCAGAATCATCTTGATTTATTATTTAACTTTATGAAATATGAAATCGTAATCATTTGTTAAGACAGATTTCGATGGGTCAAAGTCGGGAGTCGGGATATCAAAGTTAAAGCCATTAAATTTATTCAGTTTAGGCCCTAGAAGAGCACTTGTGAACGTCGAAACTACTGAAGTTACCACCGGTTCGGAAGTCGCCTTCAACTGAGAAGAACCGGTAAGAAGGTTAAATTTATTATATATTTTGTTTTTTTTTTGGATAGTCTGACAATGCTTTTTTCCATTATCTATTTTGCAATTTATAAATATATAAATAAACGCAAAAATGAACAAGAAAAAAAAATAATAATAATGAAACTTTATCGGAGATAGCCTAAAAAAAATACCGACGAAAATAAATGGCTCTATCCTCACCCAAAGAATTAGATTTAGCGTTTCGGGTGCTATTTTTTATTTGTAGTAGTAGTAGAACTTTGTTGCTTTTGCGATTATGTCGTAATATTATCACTTTTAGACCCTTCAATTTAATAAAACAATGTAAATCAGTTCTTGATAGAATAATAATAAGTTGACTCGCGATTCCTGGAATTCTATTTTTTGTAGGTAGTTTTGGGACGCGCGTCCATAAGTATATAAGTATATTTGTATATATTTTTACAAAATAAAAGTAATATACGTAGTATATCAGTTATCTAGCGTTACATTTTATTATTTACTTTGTATTGGTATTTTTCTTTTTGATTTAATTGTATATTGTATTGTACATTTTGCTGTTATTGAAAAAATATAGCCAATAGTCAGATTATAAAAAAAAAAGAAAAATATATATAAAAAATGTAACCTTGCTGAGTTTCTTGCCGGTTCTTCTCAGTTGAAGGCTGATTTCCGAATCGGTGGTAGCTTCAGTAAATTCGACCTTCATAAGTCCTAGGGCCTAAACTGAATAAATGGCCTTGACTTTGATCTGCAGGCTTCCATAGCATAAGTTCTGCTTAGTTTGGGGTCAGATGGCCGTGTGTGAGGAATAATGTCCCAGAATATTTATTTTTTTATACATAGAGGTGCGAAAATTGAGTATACGGTGAAACCAGCCATAACTTTTTGGGTGTATAGGCTTTAGTATTTAAAATATAATTAACTTTATATTGAGAATATTTTGACTCTGCTACGTGTACAGTGATATACGTGTACATAGATCTCCAAGACAGGTTGTCTTGATAACAAATATTGACATAAGGTTTCAAACGCATTCTTTGTTTCTTTCTTTCTAATGAGAAAATAGTAAATATAATTTATGTCTAAGTATACTAATTAACATTTTTTTTCATTAAATAAATCTATAATAGAGTTCTTCTAGTGACGAATGAAACTGAAAATTTGCTATAACACCGCTTGTGTGATTATAAAATCACTTCTATTTATTATACACTACTACTACTTCGTTTTGCTATAATTAATATCATGTGGTGTCAAACTAAGTATTTCTACCTACTTTATTTTTATCCCTAAGTCAGCTTTAAGTCAAAGTCAAAGCCATTTATTCAGTTTAGGCCCTAGAAAAGCACATTATGAACGTCGAAGCTACTGAAGTTACCACCTGTTCGGAAGAACTGAGAAGAACCGGCAAGAAAGTCACTCTATACAAAGTCAAAGTCATTCAGTCTAGTCTTATCACTGGTTCGTATTTTCTCAAAGGCTATAATTATAATATCAAGGTCATTTGAACTATGCCACATGCTACGGCAAGTCACAGATAATTTATCATTGATATGGCGGTGCCGCGGTGGCCAAACTGCTTTCACTCAAATTTGTTTACACTGTAATGCAAGTAGTGACTCATGATCGGTAAAATGTCTCTAAATATTGTGATTCACGCCTCTTTTTATTACAATATCATTGGATTCACGTAACGAAATTATTCCTACCTATGTTTCGGTTTGTTTGTTTGTTACCTTTTCACGCCGAAACAGCTGAACCGATCGCGATGAAATTTAGTACACAGATAGCCTATGGTATGAACAAGGACACAGGCTACTTTTTTTCTCGGGAACGCGGATGGGGTACATCTAGTTAATACTAATCGATCTTAATTGAAGGTATTACAAGCATTAATTTTTTCATTTTAAACTAGCGAATATGCTTGTATTTGACAATAATATCACATTGGGAAGTGATGATGTAGCCAAAAGTGGTAACAAAGCCAAGACGGGGTTAGCTATAGCCTATTCAAAAATATTCAAAGCTAGCATTTTCCGCGCGGTTTCACCCGCGTTCCCGAGGGATCTTGTGTTATCCCGGGATAAAAAGTAGCCTATAGCCTTTCTCGATAAATGGGCTATCCAACACTGAAAGAATTTTTCAAATCGAACCAGTAGTTCCTCAGATTAGCGCGTTCAAACAAACAAACAAACTCTTCAGCTTTATAATATTAGTATAGATATTATAAATTTCCAGTCATATTAAATCAAGATATGTCATAAAATATCAAGTCAAGTCCGTAAAAGTCAGTCAGATTTTAGTAAAATGGTGAGCGTTCTACAAAATGTTGTCACTAATTTTTTGAGGCAACCTGAAAAGTCACGATACACGAATTCATTTCATTATTTGAATCTGGAGCTATGAGATTTTGTTTTTTTTATTTCAAATGGGTATGGATGTTTCTCGCTGATTTTTAAATGAGTTTTAGTAATAAAATGATTTAGAAATATTTGCTATGTTAGGTGTGCACCTGCATGTAACCGCATGGGCAACATGAATTAGTAAAACGTTTTCATTCAATGAAAGGCTTACTCATTGATTGAACACATGAGGTCATTCAGATTGCAATGCGGTATTGAAATGTGAAGGTGTGGTGATCAGTTGTAAATATTCAAATAACTGTTTCTTACAACGACTACACAGGGTTTCTTACGATTGTCTTGTATATTTTGCTTAAAATATTGAAGTACTAGCTTCCGCCCCGCGGTTTCACCCGTGTTCCCGTGAGATCTTATGTTTCCCCGGGATAAAAAGTAGCCTATGTGCTATTCCAGACTATAATCTATCTCTGTGCCGAATTTCATCCAAATCATTCAGTAGTTTTTGCGTGAAAGAGGAACAAACATCCATACATACAAACATTCGCGTTTATAATATTATTAAGGATTTGTAAGGAGTGTTCAACGAATTTACATAAAAAATCTGTAATAGAATGTCTAATTTTCTTCCATGGATTTTTTTTCTATCAACGTACCTACCAATTTTGAATTATTAGCATCAAAAGCTAATTATTAATAAATAATAATGAAATTAAATGATTATTTTGAGGGTTTGATGTGTTACCTAAACTGAGTTGTATTATATTTTTATTTTGCGACACGTAACAAACATACGTAAACCGATAAACTATAGCTTACGACCTCGGGCGCCATAATAATTTATACTTAATACGGATGGATGGACGGAAAATGTTCCGGATTTTCATCGCAATTGGATAATGGAAAGAAAAGATTTGCTAATTTAAAATTTTACAAGAATTACTATTTTGTTTACCCTAATCTTAATCCTTCCTAACTATCCTATCCTAACCAATATTATAAATTCGAAGATGAGTTTGTTTGTATGTTACCTTTTCACGCCTAAACCGCTGAACCGATTCGATGAAATTTGGTACGCAGATAGCCTATGGTATGGAGACGGACATAGGCTACTTTTATTTTTCGGGAACGAAGGTGAAACCACGAGGTGGAAACTAGTATAGTATAAAATGATTTTTCCATACTTTTTAAGGAATTTGTCATTACAATATATTGCGCTAATTCTCCTTTCCAAAGTAAATTGGTCCGTTGCCACGATTGCCATAAATGATAAAGCATCTACAATGTTAAAAATATCTTTTACTAGCTTACCGCCCCGCGGTTTCACCCGCGAACCCCTATTAGGGGTGCAATTTTTAAAAATCCTTTCTTAGCGGATGCCTACATCATAACTATCTGTGTGCCAAATTTTAGCCCGATCAACTATTCCTTTTATAAATACAGACAGAAGACAGATGATTTAAAAAAATAAACCTTCCGTAAGAAATTCTCTAAATGATAGAGAAAACTATCAAAATCCATTGCGTGGTTTAGAAGTACTTTGTGCCTTATAGGGCACATATATTTAATCTATGTTATGTATTGTATCTTCTCTTCGCCTTACTTAATCTATGTCTGTACTTAAGCGTTTATACAGAAAGCCACTTTAAGCGACTTTGTTTTATACTATTTAGATAATATTAGATTCAAAAATATTTTTTACTTACATTTTATTTAACACGCAGGTATTGTAGACCCTACTAGATCCTTCTGGACACTTCCCAACTCTGACTAAATTTCTCTTGACTCTTCTTTTTGATGGAAAACTCCTTTGATACACTGGTTCACTGATTTCCTTTATTGCCGACAAATTAACAACCCTATCGATATTATACGAAAAAACTATAGTGCACAAAAAATACAAACTAATTAAAACCTTAACTAAATTCATTTTCGCTACTTGAAGTAAACGACTTGTCTCGAAGGCTCTCTCGGAGCTAATGTGTGTGTGACAATACTTTTAGATCGCCTGTTATACCAACACAGTGGTGTGTACAGTGTCGATATCGATAAACACAGCTATTAAAAAAAACTACATCTTACCTGCATATATTTAAATAATACCTACTTTAAATAAACGAAGAGGAGTAAATGACAAGAATTACTACATTGGGTTTAATTTATAACAATTAACACAAATCCATTTTTGATTATTATTATCAAACTTTTCCAAGAATTAACGAATGAATTTGCACAAACAGAAGCAATTGGCACATTCAAATAGGCCGTCACAAGCACTTATGAATAGTCTGACTCTAACGTACGGCTCGGAAGGTGGCTTTTGCTGAGAAGTGCCGGCAATAAACACGCTGTATGATATGTTGTCTAAAACTGACTACTATGATTTATGAACAATAAAATGACCCAACATGTATTTAAAAAAATACATTTAATCCCTAAGGGAGAAAGTTTTTACAGGTCCAATATCAAAAAGCGTGTTTATATAAACCCAATTTGAACTAAATATTAATAATTTTATTATGAATATCACTCTCCTTATATAGATACAAACTTATATAAAACAAGGTATTGTGCCCAAAGTCCGATCAAAACGGATACACGACTACTTTTATCGATATTTTAATCGATTATCAACATGCACAACACTAGAAAGAACGAGTTATGTGCCATATTATACTCAAAGTCAAGCTCAATCTCAAAACTTATTTATTCAGTTTAGGCCCTGATTGATAAGGTACTTATGAACGTTACAATTGACTCTACCACCTGCTATTAAACCGGTAATTCACCTTACAATCCAAATAGTCACCAGGAACCGCTGTATAAATTTCAATTATTTGGTTTCATCTGATTCTGAGAAAATTATCAAGTCGGAAATTTGTTGCGGCTTTTATAGCAAGCCAATTCAAATGCGTTCGAGTTCGCGTTGGCGGGCCGAGTTTGGGCAGCCTTAATCTAAGCCTTAACTAGCCGTTAGGAGCTGCTTTATAAATCGTTTAGCTCTTTTTAAAATGCTCAGGACCAATTAGTGTTTTTTGAGTATATATTTTTAACGAATAACAAGTACGTAGGACGTCATTGGTGTATCAAAAATTATAGGTACCTACTTTATTTGAGGAATGGAAGTAATTGTTTATATGAAAAATCCGGCCAAGTGCGAGTCGGACTCGCGCACGAAGAGTTTCGTACTATTATCTAAACGGCAAAAAAAAACACTTTTGTTGTATGGGAACCCCCTTAAATATTTATTTTATTCTGTTTTTTAGTATTTGTTGTCATAGCGGCAACAGAAATACATCATTTGTGAAAATTTCAACTGTCTTACTATCACTGTTCATGAGATACAGCCTGGTGACAGACGGACAGACAGACAGACGGACGGACAGCGGAGTCTTTGTAATAGGGTCCCGTTTTACCCTTTTTGGGTACGGAACCTTAAAAACAGAATAGAACGCGTTGTCGTTTCTTTAAATAATCCAAATCGCAAAATTCGTGCTATGGCACATATTCAAACGCCCACGACGCGTTGTATCGCTATATTGTGATCTTTCACAATATAGCGAAATTCGTGTCGTCGCTTCCTTGATATTGGACCACAACGTGTTGTGGCAATGTAGAAAAGTCATGACGCATTGCTACCACGACACGATGACCGTCAGGTTGTAACATAACGGTTTTTATTACTGATTCATACTGCAAATTATTGAGTAAGTGTAGTGTTAGTGTTGTGATGGCTGGTAAACAATTAATACATTTAACAAAAAGAAATACCGACTTCAAAGTGGGTTTGCACTAAAAAGTATATAATAACGATGTTAAAATTCGTTTTGAAGTCAATGAAATGTAAGCATGTGTTCCAGAATCTGAATTTATTTCGCTGAAAAGTTAGTTTAAATATTTATTTTTTTTCATTTTTAGTTTATTGTGTATTGAATACTTATCAAGATTTGTCACTTGTCGACAATATTGAATAATATTTATTTATTAGTTTTTTGTGTTCACAAGTGTTCAGGAGCATAAAATTAAGACTCCCAACTCAATCACCCAAATAATCAGAAAGAATAAAAACAAGCGGTCTATACGGTACTTTAAGAATTATCCCCCAACTCCTAACTAACAAGGAGATGTACCCTCCATCACCAGGTCACCTGACTAACTCAAGGGAACACGTAGCGGTCTATACGAGCCTATAATATTTAAAGAATTATTCACTAACTCCTAATAGTTAAGGAGTTATATTTCCCATCGTCAGCTCAGCAGCATGAGATGTTGAGTACCAGACGCAAATACTTGAATGCTTTTAGAAAATATATAAAACACATTATGCGTCCTTTAAAAATTAGAGAGTTGCAATCGATTTTAATGGGATCCCAACATCAGATGCTGACTTGGTGCCAATGGGGAGTATACCTTTCAAACAAAAAAAGAATTTCCGAAATCGGTTCAGGTGTCTTCGAGTAATCGGGGAACATACATAAACAATAAAAAAAAGATTCCGACGAATTGAGAACCACGTCCTTTTTTAAAGTCGGTTAAAAATTAAGAACACAAGAACAAAGTGTCCCCTTAAGTGAAACAAAAGTAAGAATGTTCAGTAGACATATATTAGACAATTAATAGGTTTATGTATAAGATATATATCCTAAATATAGAAATCGTAATATAATGGAAAGAAATTTAAAAAAAATGCAAATTCCTAACTAAGTAATTATTGTGAGTAAATTGTTCTCCACCAATCCTGTATAGGCTTGTGTTTGACCACAATCTCACTGTGGTAAGTGATGATCTGGCCGAAGGTGGTAACACAAAACCTAGAACGAACTGGCTCTCAAGTGCAGCTGCCGGAACACACCAATAGGTGTTTGGCGACAGATTTTCAACTTGAGGGTGGTAACCAGCCAGACGGGTACTACAAAGTACCCTACCACCGTGCTATGGTTTCCTCACGATGTTTTCCTTCACCGAAAGCTCAAGCTCATTATAGGATTCGAACCCACAACCTTTGCCGCGGCGTCCGACGTCACAACCACTGAGCTATCATCGCCAAAATAGATATAATTGATGAATAGAGAGATAGGTGGATGTTTGATGTCTCTATTTTTGCGTGAAAAACTACTGAACGGATTTGGATGAAATATGGCACACAGATAGAATATATTCTGGATAAACATAATAATATGTATTATGATACGGGAACGCGGGTGAAACCGCGGCGCGGAAGCTAGTATTATAAATGTGAAAGTTTATATGTTTGGATGTTTGTGACTCAACCACGCATAAACGATTGAATGTATTTGGATGAAACTTAGCACATAGATAGATCATATCCTGAAATAACATATATGGTACTTATCTTGTGAAAACATGAGATAATTCGGGAACGCGGGTGAAACCATGGGGCGGAAATGTGTTAATAATTTGTTACCTACTATAATAAGATGATTATGAAAAATTAAAAAACCACAAAAATAAAGTACTTAACCTTTTATTTTATTAACACCACTTCTTTATTCAATATATACCCAAAAATTTGAACTGTGTCATAACAAATAAATAATGCAGTGGTTTTCAATGGAAAGGCAAGGGCAAAGCTAATCGTAGATGGCGCCACACTCGTTGATATTCGTCATTGATTTGCATATTTGAGGTTATGATGTGACAAGAATATAATCATATTATATTTTTTGATTCCTTTCCATCGCGTAATTCTGAATATCAATCTGCTGCTGTATAGGCTGTTGCATTACCAGCCCATTGTCATTTAAGTTTTAAGACAGGAATATGAAGAGCGGCAGGCCGAAAACGGTGGGTTGATGACTTGATAGGATTGGGAAGACTGGAAGAATACGGGCACAGATGTGACGCATGGTAGAAGTTGGAAGAGATATTACTGGAAGCCTACGATAAAAATATCAGAGTAACTGTTGAAGGAACTGTGTCGAGATCTTATAAATGAAGATTCAATAGTAACTAGTCCCGATGAACTCTAGCACTAAACTTTTAACTTCTTACTTTCTTAATTATACAACCATTTTTTTAGAACGGTGGTGCATTAAAGCCGTCATTATTTGTGATTGACAATAACTACGTTTATATTTCATTCTTATTTAACTACTTAAGTACCTACTTAAGCACTTGGTTTACTAAGTTTATTACCTATTCCTTCTCTGAAGTTACAGTGCATTACACAAACAAAATATTTTTCATCCCCCCATCTCGGAATGAGTATTTTTAGTCTTCGATATCTGAGTGGAAAAGCCATTTTTATCCGCTAGAGGATAAAGGAAATTGAATTTAGAACATCGTGTGGACTAAGTTTGTGAATTCAAAACATCATTAAACCTATTTACTTCTACCTCCATGGTGCCGAATTTATCATACAACCTTTTTTTAATTTGTTAAAAACTCCGACTCGGACCTTCTTGGTGTACTTATTTTTAATTTGCTTTGCGCGCGCCATTTTCTTTTCACGTCATATTGTTACAACGTTCTAGATTCTCTTAGGTTACAACCTTTTGTAAGTATAACAAATAACTATTGTATATCATGTGTTTACTTGCGTGTTCTCTAATATGGAGCATGTAAAATCCGGTAGGTATAAGAATATTGTCTACATTTGATTTTATATATGAGACACATTTTCTTGGATAAGGTTTACTTGTTCGATGATAGGCAAACGAAATAATAGATGGTTCAGCGTTTTTTCTCAGGGTTTTACGATTATGTTTCGCCTCAGGGATAAGGAGAAAAATAAGAAAAATTGTTTACCTACTAGATATATTTAAATGTATTAATATTTAAGTAACAAAACAATGAGATGTTTTGTTATTATTGTTACAAAAATAATAGATACTTAATTATGTTTTTCTTTTACTTTTCTCATCCATAAAGCCCACTCAATAATGTCTTTGACCAGGGATGTGAAAAAATAATCGATTATTTTTTTCGTATAATCGATTTTTTATCATAGATTTTTTTAGAAATAGAAATATATTTATTTACTAGAACATGGTGGTAGATACATATAGCACTTGTAGATCTTAGGTAGTGTAGTAATTTTCTCATATTCTACCGTTTGTTCGGTGTGTAAATATTGTGTAAGTATCTCATTGAATCCTATACCTTAAAGTTGTTACAATACTAGTTTCCATAATTATTATTTCAATTAAAAGAACAATTCAAGTAAAATAAATTAAATTGTCTTATATCCTACATGTCAATACAATCAAATAAATACATAATAAAATTATACTTAATCACATCAAATAAACAATTAAAACTAGTTACATCTATACATTATAATAATTGAACAATAAAATACATTTTCGAGGATTATAATTTATCATTTAAATATTCCGACGTTGAATAATAACATTTTGATACAAGTAATTTAAATAATTGTTTCTTGAATTGTCAATAGTTCATTTTGATAATATTAATCAATTTTTAACCGACTTCAAAAAAGGAGGAGGTTCTCAATTCGACTATGTTTTTTTTTGTATGTTTGTTACGCGATTACTCGGCCAATTATAAATCGATTTTGATGATTCTTTTTTCGTTTCGTAGATCATACTTCAGAGGTGATCCCATATAAATTTTATTATGATCTGATCATGGAATTTGAAGATATGACGGAATTCCTCAACGAAAAGAAGCACGAATATCGTGATAGAAATATCTTATTCAATATTATCGACAATTATTACTGATAGGCATATCCTCGATCAGAGACAAATTTTGATAGGTACTCAATACACATAAGAAACTAAAAATTTAAAATAAAATTAACATTTAAGAAAAAAGTAATACCAACTTCAAAACGGTTTGCACTAAAAAGTATAAAATAACGATAGGTATTAGAACTCGTTTTGAAGTCAGGGAAAGAGAAACACGTGTTCCAGAATGTCAAATTCTTTCGAACATACATACATGCTTTATCTTTTTATATATATACTAGCTTCCGCCCCGTGGTTTCACCCGCGGTCCCGAGTGATCCGATCGCCACTAAACCTTACAGGATTACCCGCGGGGCTAATATGAAGATTGTCTGAAAATTTCATTGAAATCGGCCCAGCAGTTTCGGAGTCTATAAGGAACATACATACATACATACATACATACATACTTTCTCTTTTATATATATTGGAGTTTATTTTAATATATTTACAACAATCATTATCTACCAAAAAAAACAACAACCGTTACTTAAACTAGATATTAAAATTAAATATATGAAAATAATTAAAAATAAAAAACTGCGTTTAGATCGCCACCTGCAGGCATGGTTCCCAAAAAGCTGGCGACGTTACCTCGTTGAATTGCAAGACTAATACGCTGCCCAAGGTAAGCGCCAGCTCTTTGGTCACCTGTTGAATCAACAAGGCGTCTGGATATCTATATATCTCTTTAACTAAACGATGTGCCTCCGAACCCCAGGGACCCATACTTTCAAACGGAAAGAATATGTAACCATCTCCAATAGAAACATACTTCTCCCGCTTTTAGTTAATTCATTACCATTACCTTTCGCGGTAGAGCCGGAAGAGTCCTGGGAAATATCAAAATAAAAATAAAAATTCGGAGTACATTGAACACTACTCACAATTTTCTTTTTTTAACTATATAAAATAACAGATTTATTTTCTAAAAAAAATACTTTGATACCATCCATGGTCTTTGACAACACTATACCTACATAACCTAACCACTACTTATATCAATACTATAATATTATAAAGATGAAAGATTTGTATTTAAGTAAGTATGTTTGTAACGAGTTGGCTCAAAAAGTACTGAACCGATTTTAAAAATTCTTTCACCGTTAGAAAGCTACATCTTCACCGAGTAACATAGGCTATATTTTATCCCGGGAACGCGAGTGAAACCGCGCGGAAAAGCTAGTACATTATACATTGTAAATAATAGTAGTGCGAGTAGAAAATCACAAAACCCACTTAATTCAACCTACAAAAACATAAATAATAATAAATGCATTACATACAGTCATTTTAGACTTTTTCAGATCAGTTTTTTTTTATGTCAGATGTTTGTATGATTTTTTTTATACTAGAGTTATTACTTTCAGTATGCTGTTGCCTCTACCAAGCGCAAGAGGTTCTACGCAAGAGGCATCTACGCAAGAGACCTCTACGCAACTCTTACGTCTTAGGCAAGTCATCAGTACACGCTTCAACAAACTCCCTGACGCACTACAGGTACGTGGTCGTCGCAATAACAACGCAGTAACAATTTGTTATATACTAGCTGTTCGCCCGCGGCTTCGCTCGCGCAGTCTTTATAAATTTTCTATAACTTCTTTCCCGTTAGCCAATTTAGTGAAACGAACAGTAAAAATAAATTCCAAAAATCATTAAATGACGATAACTATTTTTTGCAACATTCTATTTTAATGAAGCAAAGCCTATATTCCGCTCCAAATTAATCTCTGTCTATCTGTGAAAACTACATGAAAATCCGTTTAGTGGTTCCGGAGATGTGCACGAACAAACAGACAAAAGAATTCTAAAAATCGCTGGTTTCTTTTCTGTTAACCTTCTTTAGTTACCCCCTTTCTATTTTGATTACTTTTCATCAATGTACAGACACACCGGATTCTACTGTTTTATTATATGTACTTTATATAGACTAGCTTACCCCCGCAGTTTCACCCGCGCACCTCTATTTAACCCCCTTAGGAGTGTAATAATCTAAAATCCTTTCTTAGTGGATGCCTACATCGTAATAGCTATCTGTATGCCAAGTTTTAGCCCGATCCGTCCAGTGGTTTGAGCTGTGCGTTGATAGATCAGTCAGTCAGTCACCTTTTCCTTTTACATATACAGATATATAGATATGTCACATTATTATATATTTATGTAGGAGTACCATAAACGCAGAGTACAGTCAAGATATAATGCCTACTAACCATTAGGTACTACGTGGTAAAGTACTAGATGTTCTTGAAAGCAAAACATTTTAGAAAACCATTATATACCTACCCAATATTAAAATTTGAGATCTTTTATAAATAATGATAAAATTGTACCATAATATAATAATTTAATGGGTAATTACCTATATACTTTGCTAATATTAGATATTTACATTTTATCCTTCCTCACAATTAGTACATTACCACCCGCAGTCATTGTCTATCGAATGTCCTCAAAAGTTTCCACTGATATTTTGTAATAATAATGTAAATATATAGTAGCGTTTTGAATAGCTAAATTAATTAGGTAACTAATTTAGTATTTAGTACAGGCCGACAGGGAAAGCTGTAAACTTTTGGAAATAAAAACCAAAATATCATCTCAAATGAAAGGTTTAGTACTTCAGTAGCAATTATTGTTATCGAGGATTTAATGATACGTCTGTCATATTATTGACGTCATTAAGCTCTATCATAGTATCTGTAGTTCCAATAGATTTAGAGTCAATATCTGTGGTAGGTACAGACTCCGTCCGGCTGATTTGTTTCCTTGAACTGTCTCCAGTATTTTTTGACCTCAAATTCGATTCCATTCGGGTAACGTACTTATTATTAATGTGAAATCTAAAAACAAAAACATAAAACAGTTCTAGTATAGCTAGGACATATTTTAAAGCTTTAGCTATAGATCTTAAAATGAAATGCACCTCTTACGGTAAAATAAAAATAATTTAGAACCAACTACTGATCTCACAGCGCTCGTAAATCTTTGAGGTGATAGACTGGAAATTTCTTGTTTTGAATAGGTACACACATTAGAAAAAAGAATGATTAAATAAAATTGTGACAGATAATGGTAACAACTTCCAAATTAAGAATGTCTCTGTTCACAATTGAGTTATAATATATTGCTTACAGATGACATTTTCATTTGAGCGTCATAGTACCTTGTATCTCTTTTGCTCAATTCTACAGATAATTTGGAGGGACTGTACATAAATAAAGTCCCGCTGTATGTGTTTGGATCCACAAAGGGATCAGACCATATTTTTTTTTTTTTTTTTACTTTGTATAGGCTTCTGTTTGACCACAATCTCACTATGGTAGGTGATGATGTGGCCGAAGGTGGTAAGCACACAAAGCCTAGAAGGATCTGGCTCTCAAGTGCAGCTGCCGGAACACACCAATAGGTGTTTGGCGACAGATTTTCAACTTGAGGGTGGTAGCCAGCCAGGGGGGTACTACAAAGTACCCTACCACCGTGCTATGGTTTCCTCACGATGTTTTCCTTCACCGAATGTATTATTATATATACTAATATAATAATACACTGTATGTATGTAAATAGACAGACGAAATGAGGATGCATGCGGTGGAGATGAAAACGATGAGTAACTTGAATGGTAATCAAAATTTTGAAAATAATGCACAATATTACCAATTCAACTACCTATGTTTTAGTCATACCTTCCTTAATGACTAAAACACAAGTATATGATTATGCTTGTGTCCGCGCTGTCCACTGACTCGCCCATGGAGGACAAAGATGAAGCCTAAGATAGAGCACGCTTGCCCAGAAGAAACCTATTGATTCTAACCTTGAAAGTCCCTAGATTGTAGGAGTCAGGAAACAAAGACGCCGGAAGCAAGTTCCACTCCTTTGCTATCCGCATTATACATAAGGATGCAAAACGTTGTGTCTGTATGTTCCGTTGTCGACCCGAAACGAGATACAACGAAATATACTTATTACAGTCATAGCGCATAACTGAGTAGGTTCCTGCGCTGCGGTAGTGGATTATGACGTAACAGCACTATCGAGCTCGAATCAAATTGTCAGTTCGCAGCGCGTCACTTCACTCACACCCTCCCGCATCGCTCCGCTACGGCAGGAACCTACTCAGTTATACGGTATGACTGTACATCTGAGGTTTTAATGACCATAAATATATACCGACAAAAAAATATACAAAATAGTTATATTACCTTTTACATAGCATCATGAAGATGGACTTCTTGAAAACGAATAAGAAGAAAATGATAACACCGAGAGATGCGTTACACAAGTTCACGAGGATGTACAACCACGTTGCGTCGATTCCCGCAAAAGACTGTATAAGTTCGAGTACCCAACTTACGCCCATCAACACTGACATCTTTATGAATATGAAAAATCTGGAAAATTTAATAATTTTAGGTAACAAGGTAACAAGCAACAGGTGATCCTTGTGCTTTTGTGTTGAAAGAAACACGCGTAGTATAGGGTTCCGTAGTTATGTACGATTGTTACAGCCTAAGACTTAAAACTGAATATAAATTAAAGGAAAATTTAATTAAAGCATTCACAAAAACAAGTAAATACGAGTACCTAATGTTTTCGTTTTTTTTAATCATTATAATATATTAAACAAAGACGGGTTAGTTACACCATTTATTTGGTTTATGAAACTCAGCTATAACTGTTATAGATATAAAGGGTGTAAGGGACGGACAAACTGACAGGATGCATTCAGCTCCTTATTTTGAGTCATATTCCACCGAAATTATTTCATATATTTTATCGTTTTTACAGTTACTATTTCTTTATTTCAGTGTAAAATTAAATTCTTTGTACACAACACTCCATTTATGTATATAAAACATCTAAAATTAAAAAAAATCAGCAATGGATGTTGAAATAACTCTAACGCACGACGCGGGGAGGGCGGCGGCCGACGGCTCGCTGCGCTGCAGTTCGCTGTGCGTTTTGCCACGGTAGCGATACATTGCATATGAGGTAATCAAACAAATCAGGTTTATTGGATTCCCATGACGTTCTGGAAATAATTTCATGTACCGGGCATCTTAGTATGATATACTGAATTCACCCCATTAGTTCGCGGAGGGCTGTCCCTTAAATCCTGTAATTATAGTATATGCGCGTGTCAGGACCGACATAAGACAAAATATTTTGTAATATGTATGGTGTCATATAACAACCAATACGACTGATTTACTTATAAGACATTTCTAATAAGACACAAGCTTCTTACAATATGTAAAAGGCCTATCCCATGGCTTGTGAGTGATTCTAATTTTATTTTACAAACCGCGCCGGGCTAGGCCTACAAAGAAATACTATCTTAACGCCGCATTAGCTTGTGCCAATTGCGATCAGCTTCAGAAATTCTCCGAAATATATTAGTAATGTACCTACATATTATTATATTATACTAGCTTCCACCCCGCGGTTTCACCCGTGTTCCCGAGGGATCTTGTGTTTTTCCGGGATAAAAAGTAGCCTATAGCCTTTCTCGATAAATGGGCTATCCAACACCGATAGAATTTTTCAAATCGAACCATTAATTCTTGAGATTAGTGCGTTCAAACAAACCAACTCTTCAGCTTTTGTAACGTAGTAAAAAACGGGTCTTTAATTATTTAATTTTTATTAAATATTTTTATTTTCGTTCGATTATTCAATCGATTAATCGATTTATAAATTAATATTTTTCCTTGATTAATTGTCTGTAGCTTTTTATTATCTCTACGGTTCGCAGCCAATTAATCAAAAGTTCAAATACTTTAATTGTTTATCAATTATTATTGAAACATTATATTTGCCTATTGATTTTTAATCGATTGATCGATACGTTTCCGAACGCAACTATCTCTTCGAGACTGTTTTATTGTCTGTGGCCTCGGTTGTCCTCGAAGTTACGGCCAGTAGATCAGTCCCATATTTATTTGGCATTCATAGGGGAATTAGGGAATCGTTTTTGTCGCATATTTGAAAGAAACTGGATTTAATTTATTTATTTTTAGTTCGATTTTTTCAGTCGAATAATCGATTAATTTTACTGTGATCTTGGTTTTGAGGTTGATTTGCTGACTGTAGTTACCGTAGTCATGGAAGTTGCGGCCGGTGAATCAATTTTATGTTAAGTTCACTAAATAAACTTTAAAATTGCATAAATAAATTAATATATATATTTTGTTCATATAAATTGATCGTTTATTCGAATGATTTAGTCAATGGATCGATTCGGTTTTCGGACGAAACTTAGTGTTGTCAGAAAATAAATAAATTTTGGACATCCCCTATTTACCCATTATTTTTCAATTTTAGTTGCATATACTATTTTTTTATATAGAAATCCGTTACGTTACACTTTATAATATTAGTATAGATAATACACATGCATACATATCACCAATATCTCACCTGTTTTCATTATTTTTATTTTTCCGAGAGTGACTGAATTTCCTCATTCCACGATGAATCAACCAAATATTGTAAATGGTTAGAAAAAACATAATGCAGTTGATCACCGTCAGTATTATGATTGGTACATAAGTAAAAAACAAGTTTTCATAAACTGAAATAAAAGAAAGCGTTTAATCGTTGAGAGAATTTATTTATATAGATATTGTCTTATTCAGTTCATATTCAACATTAGAACTAATTGACGGGCCGGTTGGCGTCGTTGGTAAGATACCCTATCTATCAAGTCACAAGTCGTGGGTTCGATTCCCACGCAGGAGTGTGTATAAACATTTCTGTTTGTCCTGAGTCCAAGTGTAATTATCTATAGAAGTATATATTTACAAAAGAATAGTAGCATATGTAGTATAATCAGTTATCCGACTTCCATAGCACAACCTCTGCTTAGTTTGGGGCAGGTGGCCGTGTGTGAGGAATGTACCTACCAGAATATTTAAAAAAAGTCTCCCATAAAAATTTGTAAACGCAAACGCAATAATAAGCGTCATAAATAATATAGCGAGTACCAACATGGTGGCTGATATGTAATATTACAAGGATATTGAGCCCCTTTAATTAATTTGTATCAGAAATAGATCGTGTGGTTATATATTTATAAATATACGATAAGCTCATCTGTACGTTACCCTGGATGTAAAGAATTGGCGAGTAAATGTTATAATAAGAACTGTCTATTATTATTTTATATAATAATTTATTATTAAAATGTAAATCCTTCATTGGTTTTAGGATCGGTTTTCTGTTTAAACTCACTTTAAATTAAGATATGCGGATTTTATTCGATAATAATATAATTATAGATTGATGATAAATTCTAAGAAAACCAAATGCTTAAGATACTATCTTCCAAATGTAGCGCAAGTAGACCGCCAACTATTAATAGATGGCAGCAGTTTGGACTTAGTTGATAAAACTGTATTTTTGGATATCACATTAGATAATAAATTACTATGGGGCCCTCATGTAAAATCTCTGACTGGTAAATTAAGTTCTGCTGCATTTGCTGTTAGAAAAATCAGACAGTTGACGAATGTCGAGACCGCCAAATTAGTTTTTTTTTGCATATTTTCATAGTCTTTTATCATATGGCGTTTTACTGTGGGGAGGTGCAGCAGATATAGAAATTACACTGAAGATAAAGATGTTTGGAAGTAGCTGCACTCTGCACAAGCGCATCTTGTTCATACTTGAAAGCCTTTCTAGTATTAGAAATAGAGTATCTACTAATTTTTAAATAAAATTTTAACGTGTTTAGGTTATTATTTTTTATTTATTTTTGTTGTTGTTATTTCCTTTTTTTTCATTTTTGTGTTTCTTTATAAATTGTTAAACATATAATGGAAAAAAGCCAACATTGTCAGACTGTCCAAAAAAAAACAATATACCTATATAAAAAATGTAACCTAGTTTCTTGCCGGTTCTTCTCAGTTGAAGGAGACTTCCGAATCGGTGGTAACTTCAGTAGTTTTGACGTTCATAAGTGCCCTTCTAGGGCCTAAACTGAATAAATGGCTTTGACTTTGACTTTGAATAGAAATATAAACCCACGACGTAGGTTCTAAAAAAAATGTAATCTTGTTCGGATACAAAAGGGGGTAAAGTGGTGAATATGCGTGAGACGCGTAGACTAGATGATAAAATCATACATTCAGAGAAGCATTAGATAATTATGGAGACTACTAACCATCGTACAAACAGTTGTTGAAATGTGGTTTCATAATGCCACCACTAACGTTAGAGTTGTCCAGAACTACTATACCGATCGTCACAGCCAAGGGAGTTCCCCAAGCATACAAGCAGTACCAGAGAAACTTGACGAGCTCACCGCGACGATGAATGTCTCTACATTTGCGTGTCCCTCTAAAATATTACCAATCATATAAGGCTTTAAGAATAGATATGTAAGGTTTCGGCGAAGGAAAACATCGTGAGGGTAAAGAAATAGTATATGTAGTATATCAGTTATTCCATAGAGCAAGCTCTGGTTAGTTACGGTAGGTTGATGGCTGGCTTATCGCGCCACTGCTGGAGTGGCGGATACGACGGTAGGGCTTTATGCCGCACGCTACCCAAGGCGAGACGGTGGAGACAAGAGCTCCGGTCTCCACCGTCGACAACGACGACGTCGGCGATGACGTCGTCGAAGAGAAGACCTCCCACCAGGTCGTCGCTGCTGGTTACGCGGACGAATGCTTCAGCGCCCCCGTATACCCAGCCGGCAGCGACATGTAGGAACATCCCAGGTTTTTAGTCAGTAGGAGTCTGACATAACCTCACCGCTTCCCCTCGGAACCGTGGGATATCCATGAGGATTTTCCTGGGTTAAAAAAAAGGTTGGTGGCTGGCTACTACCCTCAAGTTGAAAATCTGTCGCCAAACACTTACCGGTGTGTCCCGGCAGCTGCGCTTGAGAGCCAGTTCCTTCTAGGCTTTGTGTGCTTACCACCTTTAGCCACATCATCACTTAACATCGTGTGATTGTGGTCAGAAAACTAACAGACATGTACATACATTATATAGTACTACCACCCCTTAAAGCACTGCAGATAAATTACAATTAACCCTGTAGTTTTTTTTATAAAAGCTTTAATACCTGAAAGTCCACCAAATGTCAAAAGACATTATATTCAACCAAAAAAAACTTGTAATATTCGTGAAGTACATGATCGGACCTGAAAATACAATGTACCTAGTATGTTATTTTGAAATGTATTAACCACAGATTAATGTTTTTCATATAAACTACTAGCTAATCTCCAGGGTGGGTTGCAACACCTCTTTTTATCTGACTGTGTTCTTGTCAGAAATCATCGAGACAAATATTTGTTTTCATTCTAGCGAGTGCGTTGCAATGCCTTTTTTCAGAAACCATCGCGGGAGTATGCATAACAACTCACCAAACATACATCGCAATCGGATGAATGGTACCTATAGGAACGCATACATTACAAATAAACAGACAAACAAACATTAATTTTTATATATATGGACTAGCTGTCCCCCGCGGTTTCACCCGATATGCACACAAAATATCATAGGAATCGGTCAAGCCGTCTCGGAGGAGATTGCAGACAAACACTGTGACACGAGAATTTCATATATTAGATAGAAGCGCAGTGGATTAGTTAGGCCGGAATAATTTCTGTTAATCATGATAAACTAGTTAAATAAATATTTACAATAAACTTTGTTGGTATCTTCTGCAAATTCTAATAGGTTATGCATCGCTTTCATGGTGTACCAGACGAGTAGGCTGACTACATAACCCATCAGCACCATACCCACGATGTTCCTTAGTTTTGGCAGCAGTCCATACACGACCAGAACTAATACCAAGAAAAAACTGGATATCAGCATCGCTAGAAAATAATATAAAGGGTTTGCACACTATCCGAAGCTAATTCGTCAAACATTTTCACAAAATCCTAAGGAACCGATGGATCGAGCCTTGGTCAGATAATAACAAATAGTACCTAATAGTAATTAAACTTATGATGTGACAAAACTTTCAAGCCTATATTGTAAATAGGTTTCTTCTGGGTAAGCGTGCTCCATCTTAGGCTTCGTCTTCGTCTTTTGACGGGTCAAAAGCCAAATGCAAGCCCATTCAATTTAAAACGTTTTCGAGAACGTGATACAAATACTTATATACTTACGAGTAAATATACAAATATTGCTCATTTAATATAATAGGATGTGTGTCTTTTAGTTCATATTTCACGTAGGTTCGAGTTTGGATCCTGTATGTCTGTATGAAAGTAATTGAAGATTAGACTCACCTATTGCGATATAAACTAAATTTTTTTGTGCTTGGCTACTAGTATCATCTTCAAGTAACCGCCCAAAACGAATACGTCTAATCTTTTCACCTTTCCTATTTGTACGTATCATCATGTCCAAGCAGTAGTCTGTCGGGCCATTTAGATGTTTAATCCAACGTTCGTAGTAGTTCGGATCCTCTATCATCAGTGAAGCGTCCTGGATGAAAAAGACACGAAAAAGTTATTTTGAGTTTTACAAAAACTTTCTATCTACAAATTATTATTAGTGCTGCTCGGCGACGACATGGAATTCGTCCTTAATTTATGCCACTTTGGTCGTCCACGTAAGTAATCCGTTCTTACTATCATTCGATTATTTCCACCGCTACAACGGCACGTGGAGTTTTTCAGATAAGTCATCCCAAATGTCATCCACTCCGTTGAGCTACTCGGCGTTCTTTTCTGTGACCAAACATCTAAACATTTCCATGCTTACCTACACCCTAGCTCGATATATGTATTAAAACTGTTTTTTTTTAAAGCAAAGGTCACACCCAAAATGAGATCCTGTTACACAAAAGAATACTTATACCTATACCCATACTGACCATACCTGCTAGTTTCATTTGAGTTTATTTAAATGAGATTTGTGCTAGATTGCGCTATCGTAATTTAAGGCGACGCCTTGAAGATTTTTGTTGCAAGGATTCCGATTTTTCTCAACAATGACTGAAGCGAACGAACTGAAATTTATTGTAAGAATTCATCATGTCTTTGACTTTATTTTGTACGTTGCATAACACGATTGGTTAACTTTTATAACACAAAATAATTAATTAAAAAGACCTCTTTAAAATAAGAGATTCCAATTTTACCGGCATTGAGAATCGATTTGAGGTTCCAAAATTTCTACATATATTAATTGAAATTGATACTATAAATTGTACTTAGGTTTTATGAAATATATTTGTAGTTTTTAAATTAAACAATAAAAACCATTTTGTCGCATACGCCCGTTCCGTTACGCGGGTTTTCTATGAGAGGTCGCTATAGTAGGGAGCAGGACGCAGCACGTTGAACTTAAGCAAATAATGTACTATACACTTTTTTATCACTACATAGTATATAAAACAAAGTCGCTGTCGCCATGTGTCCGTCCCTATGTATGCTTAAATCTTTAAAACTACGCAACGGATTTTAAAGCGGTTTTAAGCTATTGTATAGCTTTTATCACGGGTTTCGGGCTTTGAGCGCGGCGACCGAATCAAGAAATTCCGTAACGAAAAAACCTAACACCCGATAGACTCGATTGAAACCTTACCTGAAAAATAAAACATGAAAAAATAATAATAAAGAAATAATAATTTCGAGTCGACAACATACAGGGTGATTTTGTTATCACTGGCAATACTTGTAGGGGTGGAAGTACTCATCAATGTGAACAACTTTTATTATAGGGCTAACTCTGATATCGCGTAAAATAATATGGTTGTTTCATACATTTTGGTCGAGTAGGTATTGAACTTTTGTATGGAACAGCTGATAATTTTTTCATGATTTCACAGTTAGTCCCATAATAAAAGATGTTCATTTTGATGAGTACTTCCACCCTTGCAAGTATTGCCAGTGATAACAAAATCACCCAGTATATCCGCAAAATTCAGATTGTCGAGTATTTTGTTAAATTCTAATGGTGCAAATGGCAGTCACCATATTGGCCGAGCACAGTACCGCCATATTTTCAATGAACGCATCCCTGTCAGTCAGAATCAGTTTTTTCTTTTGTTTTCCCTTATTTCGGGAAGGCAAAGGGTTCTAGCCCATACAGCTGATCTTGAGATGACACAGTGTTCTCAGTGTGTAAATGAGCCTTTATTGACAGCCTATTATTTTTGTTTCCCGTTGTTAAGCTATTGCATAGCTTTTATCGCGGGCTTCGGGCTATATATGTGTGTGTATGCTGTTTGTGTGAAAGTATATAGGTATATAGGTATCTATTAATATCAAAGAAAAAAAACAGAAAATAATATATATATTGCAAGGGTGGAAGTACTCATCAATGTGAACAACTTTTATTATGGGACTAACTGTGAATACCCCTGCAAGTATTGCCAGTGATAGCAAAATCACTCTGTATATTTTATTTTCATACATTACAATTAAAGTAAAAAATACAAACTATGATATATAGAAAACATCCTCAAAGCCCTCGCTGCTGTCGATAGGCAAGGTTCCTAACAGGCTGGCAGCGTTCCCTTTTTGGATGGCCAAGCTTATGCGTTGGCGGAAAAAGCTCCCAGCCCGTCGGTCTCCCGAAGCCTCGATGAGCTTGGATAATAAAATCCGAGCAAATCGGCGAGCCTCGAACCCCCATGGACCCATGGCTCTGCAATAGCTTTACCGCGGCAGTCCCCAAGTGCCACACTTTTTTTTTTTTAATAGATAGAGTAATTCAAGGGGAAGGTTTTAGTATATAATTTGTCGAGTTTTTGTACCCATTGGCATAGATATAACAAAGTGATGTATGGTGAAATTGTGTATCTTATATAGGTCTACAGAAAAGTCCGCGATGGCATATGTCTATCTCTTAAGGATAACATACTACATCCATTTAAATACTTAAAAAATGGGCAATTACAAAGTGGTAATTGGAAAGCTATTTACACAAATACGGTATTAATCCTTATCATTTTAAATAAGTTAGAGACTTTAAGCATTTTATACACGTTATTTTACTCTTTACACCATTACGCGCGAGAAAATAAATTCAAGCGGTCTCGCACTAACGCGAAATGACGACGGGTCTCTCGCTTGATGGAGCCACCTCCGCCCGCGCTCCACTGCCCGCCTGTTGCCATGCAACAAGTTGATGCATAAAATGTAGGCATAATATAATATTATGCTCTTCTACCCGTGCGAAGCCGGGGCGGGTCGCTAGTTTACTATAAACTAAACTTTTTAAGGCGAAGAGTTTGCCTGGTTTTTGCTATTACATTTTAATTAGTGGGATATAACTTACTACTAAGGTTGACTAACTGAAAAGATTTTTCAGGCTTAGCAAGTATAATATTTAAGACAGACGCTGCACACACCTAATCTGCTAACTCAATTAACCAGTTGAAAAACAAAGGGCAATAATATTACCAAAAAAAATGCAAAGTAACCATCAATAAATCTGCTTCTAAACTACTCAAAAAAATACATATAGATAATGAATAAAATATCCTTACTTCAAGTATATAAAACTTGCTGTATGAGTCCATTTCATTTTGTGTAAACAAATCTGGTGTAAAAAACCGATCATTATTCACATATGTAAAGTTTTCTAGTTTCAGTTTTGATTTCGCAATTTCTGTCTCGATATTGCTCTTATAGATTGAAATAGGAGGATATATGCCATCAAAGTGCATTCCATTTTCCGTCTCTTTCATGTCCGTGCAAACAAATGCCTGGGCATCCAGATCCACAGCAAAGAACATCGTGTCTCCTTGACAACATTTTGCTATACAAAGTCTGTCTTTACAATATTGTATTATATTATTTATCTTGTCACCACTTAAAGAAGTGAAGTTATATATTAAATTTCCTTCATTTTGCGTTTCACATATTGAAAAATTTATAAATATTAATACAAGAACGACTTTTACTATTAATAACATAGTGTTAACTGACGGCACTACCGACTAAGTCTGGATTGTTGGCTTTCTATACATACAAATTTTCCGCTTCATTATTATTATGTAGGATAATCAGAAATAATATTATTTTTCTGTTTTGGGGAGAGTAGGGGCAAATTTAATCATTTAATTATTTTGTTTTATAAAACATAAACTATTACTAGTTTATAGTTAGGTACTCATTCAGTTATTTACCTATATGAAATATTGTTATTAAAAAAGACATTCTTTGTTTGAGCTTGATATGCGAGCGAATGAGTGGGGGATATTATTTGTTTCATATTCATCTATCATTTCATCGCATAAAATAAAATGGTTCCTTCATACATTGTGCAATCGCTGGGATCAGACCCTAAGCGAAATCAGACCCTCCCATCTTGCATTCTGGCAACTCTCACGTGCCCTGACAAAGGACACCGTTGCCCCTATGCCTCCCCTAAAGCGACCCAACCTCCCTCCCGCCTTCGAGGACGTGGAAAAAACCGAATGCCTAGCCGAAAGTCTGGAGGCTCAATGTACGCCCAGCTCTCTCCCTATCGACCCGAGTCATTTGGAGACAGTCACATTAGAAGTAGAACGGCGAGCCGCTCTCCCGTTACCTCCTCCCGCCACCGCCACCCCGACTGACGACGTCAACGACGTCAACGTAGTAGACGACAATCCACTTCCACCCGCGACCCATGACGAGGTGAAAGCGATCATCGGGAAGTTACACCCACGCAAGGCCCCCGGCTCGGACAAGATCACCAACAGAGTGATAAAACTCTTCCCAGCCTCCCTCATCATCCTACTAACGGCTATCTTTAACGCCGCTCTCTCTAATAACATTTTTCCACACCAGTGGAAAGAAGCCCACGTTATTGGGATCCCAAAGCCCGGCAAACCCAAGTCCGAGCCCTCCAGCTATCGTCCCATAAGTCTGCTCAACGTCATGGGCAAGATTTATGAGAGAATCATCATTTATGTCCGCCTCAAAGCATTTGCCGATGCTAATAAACTCCTCCCCGACGAGCAATTTGGGTTCCGACCCAAACACTCGTGCATCCACCAAGTCCACCGAATCGTGGAACACATCTCCGCCAAATATCAAAAAGGCTACATGACAGGCGCCCTCTTCTTCGATGTCGCAAAGGCATTCGACAAGGTGTGGCACACCGGCTTGATTTACAAGCTATACACTCTAGGTGTGCCACCGAGACTCGTGACCATCCTACGAGACTTCTTGTCGAATCGCCATTTCCGATATCGAGTCGAAGGCGTCCTGTCCTCCCCTCACCCCATTAGTGCCGGTGTCCCTCAGGGCTCGGTACTATCTCCCTTGCTTTTCACGCTCTACACGAGCGACATCCCTAAAGCCACGAATACGCAGTTCGCCCTTTTTGCGGACGACACTGCCATATACTGCTCAGGCAGAAGCCCGCCCGCGATCTCCAAAAAACTCCAGACCGCAGCCAACGCCCTAGGCGCATGGTTTCGGAAATGGAGAATAGAGATCAACCCCTCCAAAAGTCAGGCGGTTCTCTTTTATAGAACCGACAAAAAAAGACGCCCTCCCGCTCCCAAGCCAGTCACTTTATTCGGCGAGCCGATCCCTTGGGAGAGGCAAGCCAAATATCTCGGCGTGACACTCGATGATCGCCTATCCTTCGCTGCACACATAAAGAAGGTCCGCGCGCGCGCCTCCTTTGTGGCAGGACGACTCCACTTTCTTATTAACGCCCGGTCTAAACTTGCCCTAAAAAGCAAGATTAGACTCTATACCGCGTGTATCCGTCCCATCATGACGTATGCGAGTACCGTGTTCGCTCACGCTGCTCCAACACACCTCCACACCCTTCAGGTGGTTCAGAACAGATTCATGCGCAAAGCCACGGGCGCCCCGTGGTACATGCGCAATGAAAACCTCCACCTTGACTTAGGTCTCCCTACAATCAAACAATTCATGAAACGCGCCTCACGCAGATATTTTGAAACCGCAGCACATCACGCGAATCCTTTAATCATACAAACCATCACCTACACCCCGTCCCTCATCTCCCGCATCCGTAGGCCTAGGTTCGCCCTCAGCGAACCAGACGATGCCACCACTTTAGCACAAATCGAGGCTGACGAAGCCCGAAAACAGATACAAATGCGCAACCGCCAACCAAGATTTCGTCCTCGCCGGCGAGGACCGTCGCGACGTCCCTCTCAGTCTCGTCCCGTTTAAGCGGCCCGAGCTGCACATCATTAGCAATCCGACCTTTCCCCAAATATTAATATATTTGTATGCTAAGTCCTCCCACATATTCCCCAGGCAACGTCCTGAGCCGAGGTCGAGCCCCACAGGGGGCACCCTCAGGCTACCGTTGCCCTAAATTTATCTTAGTTTTAAGTAGCGGTTGAGAGCCCTCAGCGCTCGCCGCAAAGTCCGCGTAAGGGTGGAAGAAGGTCCCCTGGACCCACCACCTTCTGTTCCTGCCGAAAAAAAAAAAAAAAAAAAATCATACATTGTGGTCGAGTAGGTATTGAACCTTTGTATGGACAGCTGATTTACCTTATTTGAGGTTGGTGCCAATTAAGCTAGACCTCTAAATTGTATGAGCGCCGATACAACTCAGAGGTCTTTATTAATTGGAGTAACTATGTATGTATGGGGACATCCTTTAAATTTCAACTTTTTTAATTTTTTAGAATTTTTCCTTTATTTGTGCTGAGCTGTATAAGACCTTGCTTTTTGCCAATTTTTTTTTTTTATATTTGAATTGATTGAATGAAAGGTAAATTGCGGTTTACGATTTATGACGTATTAAAAAAACTACTAATTAGATCTCGTTCAAACCAATTTTCGGTGGAAGTTTGCATGGTACATCATATATTTTTTTTAGTTTTATCATTCTCTTATTTTAGGAGTTACAGGGGGGGGGACACACATTTTACCACTTTGGATGTGTCTCTCGCGCAAACTATTCAGTTTAGAAAAAAATTATATTAGAAACCTCAATATCATTTTTAAAGACCTATCCATAGACACCCTAAACATATGGGTTGGATGAAAAAAAAAATTGAGTTTCAGTTCTAAGTATGGGAAGCCCCCTAAATTTATTGTTTTTTTTTATATTTTTGTGTAAAAATCTTAATGCGGTTCACAGAATACATCTACTTACCAAGTTTCAACAGTATAGCTCTTATAGTTTCGGAAAAAAGTGGCTGTGACATACGGATGGACAGACAGACAGACAACTACTGAACTGATTTTCATGGGGTTTTTAGCTTTACGTATCGAATGGGCTTTGATTCATCGAACGTTGTCAATATCCCATATTGTATAAGGACACAGCGTTTTGCTTCTTCGTTCATCACGCCAACAGCACAGGAGGTGGAATACACTTCCGGCGTCTGCATTTCCCGACACCTTCAAGGCGTGTATAGGCATAGTTTTCGACTTCGCTCATCCCAGAGTGAGTCTGAAGCTAAACACAATCTCATATTATTTAAAAAAAAAAATGGTCAGTAAGTTAATAATTTAGTTTATAGTATAGAATATACAGGGTGATTTTGTTATCACTGGCAATACTTGCAGGGGTGGAAGTACTCATCAATGTGAACAACTTTTATTATAGCGCTAACTCTGATATCGCGTAAAATAATATGGTTGCTTCATACATTTTGGTCGAGTAGGTATTGAACTTTTGTATTGAACTTTTGTATGGAACAGCTGATAATTTTTTCATGATTTCACAGTTAGTCCCATAATAAAAGTTGTTCATTTTGATGAGTACTTCCACCCTTGCAAGTATTGCCAGTGATAACAAAATCACCCAGTATATGGGTCATTATAAGTTAAGAAGTACTTTCCATGGCCAGGACAAAAAAAATATTTTTTTTATACTAACTTCCTAATGCTTACTTAAATTTATTACAGAAATGTACGTAGTTTAGTCACAATAAGTTCTAATATAAGAAAAAAGTCTCTCCCCAGCCAAACCGACTTTATTAGTAAACCAGTTATTGTGAATAAATTAAAATTCAATAATTACTTTATCATCGTTAATTTTATACAGAACAATAACTTGTAAAATTACTTATATTCCAATTTTTCATAAATAACATCAACGCCGAAATGTGTCCTGCGTGTTTCGTGTCTCGTCCCCTGGCTTTTTGTTTTCGTTTTAAATCAGTTTTGTTTTGCTAGTTTGTGGAAGTTGTGACCTTGAGTGCATAGGATGTAACGTGAAGCTAGCAGCAAGCGGCGCATAAGCCGACTGCGCAGCCATTTGACGGCCATTTCAGTCACGCCGCTCGCTGGGTGTAAAAGTGTTGAGTGAATGCAGTCTTTCCTCTGGTAAGTTTTATTTAGTAATTATTTGTTAAAATACTAATATAGACATAAATATTCACTATGAATAGTGCATACATTGTTACGTTTGATTGTGAATTGCGTACAAGAAACACTTTTACGGCAATTTTAGATATCAATCGAAAATGTATCGCCCCTGGCGTATTTCTCCTGGCTCTTTTGATACTTAATGTCCAGGGGAGATACATTTGTATGCGTTTTCAAGAGTACTTCTCAATTTTTCTCTGAATCTTTACTTGGCATTATGTATATCTTAGCTTTACAATTTAATATGAATTTTTACAGAAAAAATGGCACCTAGAAAAATTACGGAAAGGTAAGTAAAAATGTACTTTTTTATGTATGTTTTGTAGGTACCTAGCGCTTAAGAAACATTTAATTTTATAAATAAAGACTGCTATGAAATGACGTATATAAATATTCTATAATCTGATTATAAATAATTCATAATAAAAAAAAATAAAAAAAGTTGATTCTTAAAAATAACCCTGTTTTTAATATGTCTATCTCTCTTCCCTGTCCATAAAGTATCCTCCCCTGTGCATTTTGTCTCTACCCTGTACATAACACCAACAAATTGTCTGGCCACTTTGTAAACGTTTTCAACTTAAAAGTTTCTATAAAAAAGATGTATACGTAAGTAAAAATATATAAAAAAATGCCATGCCGTCACTTCATACAACATATTACCTCTTAACTTATAATGACCCATATATTAATCATATTCGTCAATATTATGACTAAATAACAGTAATACATTATATTATTAATGTAATATATCAATCTTTATTATTATAATTATTATAATGGCCGTCATAATTTCGGTTTCAATACCTATACAGGATGCTTTCAAGAATTTTTCAAGTAGGCGTGGCTGGCTAAATTCTACTATAAGGAATAGCGAAAAATACTCAAAGGAGTCTCGAACCAGATTTTGATGAAAACTTAAACTGCATCATTGGATTTTTGAAAAATCAATATTCCTAGCCAGGAATCGAACCCGTTGATAACACATAGTATATTATTACACCATCCGATAGAGTTGCTAATAAAGATAATTTTCTGGGAAGTAATGATATCAGGCAAACTAAAGGAAAGAGCTCATTTTTAACAAAATACTTACTATTTTATTACTTTCTTACGTTAGAATAATTATTCAAAATGATTGCCATTGTTAAAATTTGAAATTAGAACATGATGTTGTGAGGCAGACCGGCTAGGTGTGTTGAAAAAAAATTTGCATCATTTCGAACAAGGTACGGGTAATTTAATGAATAAAATACATTACTTAAATTATTTGAAAATATGAATCCATTTATTAAAATTCAACTTTTTCCTTTAGTTTCCCTGATATCATTACTTACCAGAAATTTATCCTTATTAGCAACACTATCGGATGGTCTAATAATACAGTATGTGTTCTGGCCAGGAAAAAAAAGCATTTTTTTTAAATAACTTCATCTTTTTGTTTTATTTTTTATACCACTATAGTTGCATAAAAGCATACGGTCCCCTGATGGTAAGCGGTTAGCGTAACCTATTGACGCTCGCAACAACAGGGGAATCACTAGCACGTTGTCGATCCTGCAAAAATCTATTCAATCCACTTTTTAAAAAATTCAAAGAAATAAAAATATAACAAGCAATTTTGCGTCCTCTGTTTCGATTCTATGCAACAGTCAACTTCTGCTATAGACAATCTATTAATTTTAAAATTATATAAAACGAAAACTTCCTCCACGAGAATTCGTTGGTCCTAGCTACTATTAGACTTTGCATGTTCCACGATTCTCGAGGAAATCCAGTACCTAATTTCTAATTTAGAATATAGATTTTTGGAACCAGACACTGTATAATAAGTATAATATAGTCGTGAAAATCATACTATTTTTTAAATTCTGTAAGAAATATCAACGAATGGTCAGTTATTAAGTACGTATAATTCTTGGGTATAATGATCAGAAATATGAGATCATTGATTAACACCCTCAAGTCACGGTACGGGTAGACTATACATATAAATTATATTCTTAATTAATGTAGGATTTAGGAACCTACTATTCCTACTATACGAAAATTAGGTAATTAATTTTATTAACATAATATAGAATCTTCTGTATTTATAAAAGGAAAAGGTACTGACTGACTGATCTATCAACGCACAGCTCAAACCACTGGACGGATCGGGCTAAAATTTGGCATATTATGATTTTTGAAAATTCCACCCCTAAGGGGGTAAAATATGGGTTCGCGGGTGAAACCGCGGGGCGGTAAGCTAGTCTTATATAAATGTCGTGATCATTTTGTTGTAGGTATTTCAAGACCCCGTTTTCTCAAACGGATTGAATATATTAACCAAGGTGTACTACTGCTATTGTAAAAATATCATGTTTCTTTTTTAACGCAATAAAAAGATACGGTCTTATTATGTACTATTTTTATACTAAAAGTCCCAATCACTCATCAATACCTATAGGGAAGTTCCCTCGTGACCCACAATCATGAAACTTGGCTCGAAAGGAGGTCTTTGTCTATTTTTTTACCAAAGGGAGACTTGATTGACAGTCTCACTATGATAAGTGGTGATGTTGCCGAATAAATAAATAATAAATAAATAAATATTCTGGGATATTATTTTTATTTTATTTTATTTTGGCAACAAACAGTCATTATAATTGTTTGACATACATTATAAAGTTTTATAGGAAAGAAGACAAACAGTGCCGAAAATTACAGTACTAAATAGCGGTAATAAAAGAAGGATATATAACATACTATGAGTTTTAAAATACTAAATTACGGTAGTAAAAGTACGAAATAACATACTATGGATTTTAGAGTACTAAATTATGGTAGTGAAAATACGATATACTATGAGTACCTACCTAAGTGACATTTATAAGAGTTGAATGCTAGTATCCAGTGATAAATCTAAATATGATAAAAGCGAAATACCACTCACTAATTAATATTAGGTACATAAAAGTGCTAAATAAAATATATTAGGCTGACTAAGAGCGATTTAAGAATTACATAACTTGATTAACAATCTATTTCTAAATTCATTAAAACTAATTTGAAAAACATCCAGATCAGAAAACTCTTTATTGTAAGAATTTAGAGAACGTGGTATAAAGCTATTAAGAGTATAATTTTTTATATAACGGGGTGGAACAAAAAGGTTTATTTTACGACAGGAGCGAACAGGTAGTCTAGCACGTGCCGTGAATGATATTTTTGAAAGTAAATAAGGACAATCGATTCTGTTGTTTATGATTTTATAGAGATTCATTACATCAATAAATTTGCGTCTATTTTCTAAGCTAAGAATATTGTATTGGTTAAGTGAATCTAAGTATGTGCGGTGTGTATTGTTGAAACGATAGTTTAAGGTATTCATGATTTTTTTTTGAACTTTTTCAATTCGATTGATATGTAGCTTGTAATTAGGATTCCATACACTACAACCGAACTCCAACAAGGATCTGACAAATGAAAAATAGAGAATCAACAGTGTTCGAGGTTTCTTAAATGGTTTGCATATCCTGTTCACGAGACCTAGGTTACGGAAAGCCCTCTGCAAAATTATATCTATGTGATCATTAAAACTAAGTTTGTGGTCCAACATTATGCCAAGGTCTCTTACTGAGTATACACGATTTAAATTGTTATTATATAGGCTATAGTTGAAATTAATTTGTTTATTATTGCGTGTATACGTAATGGTAGAACATTTATCGGTATTGAGAAACAGTTGATTTTTAACACAATAATCTGCCAATGCAACTAAGTCTAACTGTAATTTCTTGCAATCATCTATTGTTTCGATAGTTTTAAATATTTTGGTATCATCAGCATACTGTAAAAAAAATGAGCCTTTGACCACTGATCCTATGTCGTTTATATACAATGAGAAAAGTAAAGGTCCTAAATGGGATCCCTGTGGAATTCCTGAGGGAATAACTAGGAATCCTGAGCAGCAACCCTTAATACAAACAGCCTGACTGCGATTACGAACGTAGGAGTCAATCCACCTTAAGAGGCAGCCGTGCACGCCCAGCTCCGAAAGCTTAACGATAAGAAGATTATGATTTATCTTATCGAAAGCTTTGGAGAAGTCGGTATACACGACGTCCACCTGATGACCTTTCTCCATGCTATTAAGTAAATAATCAGTAAACGACAACACATTAGTGTCCACACTTCTAGCCTTCCTGAAACCATGCTGACTGTCGGAAATATGGTGCTTAAATGTGTGCTTGACAGTTTCATATAATTTCTCAGTAACAATTTTTTCTAAAATTTTGCCAAGCACGCACAGTTTCGATATGGGTCTATATTCCGAGAGTACATCATTTTTATTATTTTTAGGTATAGGTGTTATCAGAGCTTTTTTCCAATATTGTGGGAAAACTCCGGTTTTCATTGAAATCTGAAATAAATACGTTAATGGTTTAACTAATTCTTTAGCACACGAGGATATTAAGTAAGGGTGAATACCATCACTGCCAGCTCCTTTGTGTATGTTAACCTTTTTTAATTCGTTAAAAATAATAGTTTCATTAAAATCAATAAAATTAATGTCAACTGAGGGTTGCGCCGTATTGGATATAATGAATGTGCTAGTAGTTGTTGTATCGCTTGGAGGAATAAATACACTATGAAAATAACTATTGAACTCATTACAAATCTGTGCACCACTTGTAATCACTCTGCCTTGATAAAACAATTTATCCGGAATGCTGTTCTTCAACATTTTAGACTGCACATATGACCAAAAGTATTTTGGAAATGCGTTAATTTTACCCTCTGCAAAAGCCAAGTATGAATTATAACAGTTCCGTTCCATACGTTTAAACCGATTTCTAAGAAGAGCGAAAGTATTGTAATCCCTAAGATTACCGTAAGTTTTCCATTTTTTATGGAACTTACATTTTTCTCGTTCTAATTTGATAAGGGGAGAGGTATACCAAGGTGGACGTTTTGCGTTATTACTCGACGACAATCGCGTAGGCACATATTTGTCTATAAGGTTGTTTAAAATATTATAAAAACAGTTTAACATAGAATTTACGTCTTTCATAGGTGAGAATAATTTATCCCAGTCAACCTTCATTAATTCATTCTTAATTGAAACCAGATCGCATTTAAAAAATATTTTTTTTCTAAAAGTTTTCCCTTGAAAGGGCGGTGGAAGTTGAAGACGTAAATCAATATTTAGGGATTTGTGATGAAAATCCTCTGTAACAAAAGGTGTTTCGCAGGAGTTTACACTGCAGTTCACATTACTGAATACTAAGTCTAGAAGTCTGCGGTTAACATTAAATTCTGAATTATACTGATTAAGCAAGGAAAATGTCATAAAATCTGCAGTTAAGCATGCTAGGTTGTTATTATTTGTTGTAATAGCCATGCTGTTAAGTTCGCTATCGTAGTACCATTCAGCCGCAGAAACGTTAAAGTCGCCAAGTATAAGAAATCCCACCAAAAACATAAATGTAAAAAAGGAGAGCCAAGTTCAATACAAAAATTATTCTCATCTGTGGGCTTCGCCGCAAAAAGAATGGAGATCTGAGATTGAGTGCCAAGTTCTATGCAAAATCCAAATATGTAGTCTAAGGGCTGACTTGGCTGGTTTTCCCATACGAATTATTATTAAGTACCTACTTTTACACAGTCATGGAAGAGCCTTATGTTCGATGGGTAGTTTCTACCAGCAAGCCAAATTTTCGGAATAATAAAATAAGAACCGAAAGGTAACAGGTTTAGAACATGCGAAGGCTATATAATTCGTATAGGAAAACCAGCCAAGTCAGCCCTTAGACTACATATTTAGATTTTGCATAGAACTTGGCACTCAATCTCAGATCTCCATTCTTTTTGCGGCGAAGCCCACAGATGAGAATAATTTTTGTATTGAACTTGGCTCTCCTTTTTTACATTTATGTTTTTGGTGGGATATCATTACTTTTTGTAGGTAAGTACATATCCTCGTAACGCCGTGGGTCCTTTTAAAAGGACAAATTCAAAACTAAAAGTAGACTTTATAAATATAAAACAATTGCATTGCCAAGCCCACAGCAGAGAATAATTTTTGTATTGAACTTGGCTTTCCTTTTTTACATTTATGTTTTTGGTGGGATAATATAATAATATTATTTTATCATTATTTATGAGTAGGTAATGTTTTTACACTATTGATGTGCGCTAAATATAAAAATAATAATTAATCCCAGTTAATAACGTAGGTACCCTAAGTAATATTAGGTATTTATGTTAAGCGTTCATAATAGAATCTAATTATTTAAAATTGCCAGTTTTTTATTTATTCCTTTGTATTCATCTAATTACCTATCTGCATACCAAATTTTAACTCTCTAGGTCATCTGGAACTGGGTTAGAGTTTTGGTCTATAGGTCAGTCAATGATAAAAATGAGGAATTTTGGACATTAATATCTAAATAACCGTTTGAGATAAGCTTATGAAATTTAGAACACTTATGTATCTTGCAAGTCTCAATATATGAGCCAAATTTGATACGTTTATGTAAAATAGTTTTTGATTTATGAGGGGGTCAAAAGTGGCTCCAAATGGTTCGTGTAATATTACACACGGTGCGGCTCGCCAGTTCAGTTTCTTGAACTTGGCTTGACACGCTCCCGCGTGTCTAGATGACTCATCGGCATGGATACTAATGAAGTTTGTAATTCTATCATACAAGCTGGTTAAGTTAGTTACATGATTCTCGCCGTGAGGAAGGTAAGCGCATATAATATGAAGCGCGGAGGCAGGTGCCGATGCGCTCGCGAGCCGTCCGCGTCGCAGCGGCACCGTCACCCACAGCTCCTCGGCGGAAGCAGGCGCGCCGCGCTCGCCCCGGAGCTCCGCACACAGCTCGCGCCGCACCGCGATCAACACACCGCCGCCGCGCACACTCCCACCCCCACGCACGCCCGCACGCGCATTTACATTATACGCCCGGTCATATCTAAATACTTCGTATCGGTCGTCTATGAATTCAGAGCTATTAAAATTATGGTTAAGCCAGGTTTCAGTAATGCATATTATATCATAATTACAGTTAAGCACGGACGACAGAAAATCATGAGACTTTGTTCGCATGCCCCTGACGTTTTGGTAATAGATAGATATTTGGTTGTCAGATAACATTGCGATAAATTAAGCAAGTTTTACTAAGTAGCATTATAAAGGTTTGTTTCACCCGCGTTATTAAATGAAATATATATTTAACGTTAAATTGTTCTGAGATGGTTTTCAAAAGCAACATGTAGGTACGAGTTAATATTAATAAATTGTTGAAATAATATATTTTTCTGCTATCAGTAAACTCAAGACACTTATGATAATGTTTTAATATAAATATAAGAAAATGTAAAAACATATTTACGAGAGGTAGTAGTAGCCTATTGAATATTCTGTTAACAATTTGGTTATTAACACTAAATTCTAACCAACTTGAATAAAGTCATTTTATATTATCCAGATCCGATTCGTTTGCAAGAACGTTTGTTAGAACTGACTTAGCTGTGTCACTCTTTCGTAGAAATATCTTGCAGTCTTTGATCCAGATGTACTTGTAACCTTTTTCCTTTCCTAGTTCTCGGGCTTTTCTGTAAAGTATTTTGTAGTGAGGCGTTAGGTGGTCATTTACAAATACCAGTCTCGCTGGACCGTCAAGTCCTACGTCTGTGGTAGTCAACCCGCGACGTGCCCGTACCGCAGCTAAAAAATCGTCTTTTTGTTTCCGCTGTGTAAATCTCATAATAATATTAGGTATCACGGTATTCGACGGCTGATTTTTATCATTTCCTTTTGGCGGAAATTTCCGTACACGGTGAATGTAATCGATGTTCGACGATGTCAACGTGAAACCTATTTTTACAGCCATGTTGTTGATAATGTTATGTAGGTTTTCACCTTTGGTGGTAGGCACTCCGGAGATTTCCAAATTATTCATACGATTTTGTTGTTCACTTACTATAATTTTGTTTGACAACACAGATATGTTGGTGTTACTATTGCATGCAGCACTCTCGAGATTTTTTATTCTTTCCGTGAGCGAGGTAGAAACATCCGTAATTTGGGTATGGAGATTGCTTTGATCTTGTTTTAAAACAAGGTTAGACTGTTTTAACTCAAAAACATCCCTTTTTATATCGGCGACGGTGTCACTTAAGTTCTTCAGCACTTCGTTTTGCTTATTAAATAAGACATCAATAGACGCCATTAACTCCGAACGAAAAATTGTCAGTGTTTCTGTTAGCTCATTCTCAGGCTGTTTACGTTTTCTGTACATAATTTGAGAGTCGAAGTCCGGTTTAGATAAATCGGGAGAGGATCCTGCTTTCGGTGGTGTTCTTTGAAGGCTCATCCTGACACTCTAAGATATACGTAAGTAATCACAGTGAGAATTGACTTGAATGGTATTAAGTCAACTTAACTTCGCACTAGACACTCGCGCAATAAAGTCCGGATTCCAATGAACCAAGGTTAATACAAAAGGACGGCTGAGATAACAAATACAGTTTTAACTAATTGTGACGTGTGCACTACCGCCTGTTACCGCGACCGAGCGTATTATTCCTCCCACACGGCCATCTGACCCCAAACTAAATAGAACTTGTACTATGGAAGCCAGATAACTGATATACTGTATATACTACTTTTCTTTTGTAAATACATACATACATAGATAATAACACCCAGACTCAGGACAAACAGACATGTTCATGCACACAAATGTTTGTCCTGAGTGGGAATCGAACCCACGACCTGCGGCGTGATAGATAGGGTATCTTACCAACCACGCCAACCGGCCCGTCAATGAATGTTGTACACAAACAAAGATCATAAACTCAGGATCACTAAGGATTTAATGATACTTCTGACATTTTATTGACTTCATTAAGCTCTATTTTAGTCTCTGTAGTTACAGACTCCGTTCGGCTGACTTGTTTCCTTGAACTGTCTCCAGTATTTCTTGAACTCATATTCGATTCCATTCGGGTAACGTATTGGTTATTAATGTGAAGCCTAAAAACAAAAACACAAAACAGTTGTAATATCTACTTACTTATTTATCAATACTAATAGAAAATCCTATTAGGATGTTAAAGAATATCTTTATCGGGAGGATATACTGATCTCACAGCGCTCGTAAATCTTTTAGGAGACTGGAAGTTAGCAAGCGTCCACTGTCCAAGGATAGGTAAGAAATATTCATTTTTATTTCTAGTTTTTATCATTGACGAGTAAGTACACAAATTAAAAATAATATGATGGTTAAATAAAATTGTGATATCTATCAAATGCACGGAGCAACTTCCGAATCTAGAAAGTCGCTGTATAATCGCACCAATTTATTTTTTGAGTCGAGGGGAGCGCCACTGTCAAAAATATTACTTCCCTAATTCATCTTAAATTTAAATAGATTAAAAAATAGGACATCGATCCTTCTTTTTTTAAACAAAAGTAAGTATCTGACCAAGAGCGGATGACCTGATATAAATTGCGACTACATAATGATAACCGTTTAAAAGATTTAGGAGCACTGTCTGTAACTCACTCGTTAGATCCGCGTGTGAAATTGAACGACGCGCTTCGTTCAATGGGAGAAACAACGTGACCGGTGGTGGAGGCGATGCGGCGCCCGCGCCATTCAGTCAAACTGATGTAAAAAATTATGGGCGAAGTATAAGGCACAAAACAAAGATTATTACGTCATAGTAATTAATACATGTTTAGTTAACGCTGGATGTTATGTAGGCGTTTATTTATTACTGGATTACCTATATTATACATATATTATGATCATTAGTTCGAACCCTACATTAGCTTGAGCTTTCAGTGAAGGTAAACATCAAGGAATCTAATAGCACGGTAGTTAAACTTCAAGTTGAAAATCTGCACTGGAGAGCTGGTTTTCTAGTAGGCTTTATAAAGGTCGGCAACACATTGATAATGCCCCTGGTATTGCCAATGTCTATAGGTGACGGTAGCCACATACCATCAGTTGGACCGTAAGCCTATATCAAACCAGCTGTTCCTCGCGGTTTCACCCGCGTTCCCCGTATAAAAAAGGAAGTAATCGGGATAAAAACTATCCTATCTTTGGAAAAAATCACAAATTTTGAAAAAAGAAAAGTTAAGATCGGATAATCGCGGATCAACATTGCAACACGGGCATTTTATTAAGATAACTAGCTTCCGCCCCGCGGAAACCTGCGTTCCCCAGGGATCTTATGTTTTCCCGGGATAAAACGTAGCCTATGTTCTTCTCCATACCATAGGCTATAGCGCCATCTATTGAATACTTACTCAATCCAGTCAACAGATATCGCCATCTGTTAGAATCGTTTGGAGCTAACAGATAATTGTGACTGTCAAATAATAGACAAATAATTTGCAATAAAATAATATTGCGACTATAAATTGAGATGTAAGCTATCCTATCTTTCAATTTGGATCAAATTGCACACGGTGTGCAAATCAAATTTAAAATCGGTTCAGTAGTTTAGGAGTCCATCGCGGACAAACAACGTGAGACGTAATTTTTATATATAATAAAGATTATAATGGAATTCATATAAATTGATTTATGTACTACAACAACTATTACAAACATTTATATTTATTTCAATAAAAAAAAATTAAGCTAAATTAAATTCATAACTAAAGTTTATTTCTGATGAAGTACCTACCTAATCGAGCCAAGTAATATAATAAAACAAAACTACTTAGGTATTGCTCCTAAAGGTTTCATTAGCTGTAAAATATACCTATTATATAGTATAATTTACAGCCAATTAGTCAAGAATAGATAAAATAATATATTACCTTTTACATAGCATGATGACGATAGACTTCTTGAAAACGAAAAAGAAGAAGATGGCAACACCAAGGAAAGCGTTAAACAAGTTCATGAGGATGAACAACCATGGCTCGTCGGTTCCCGCAAATATCTGTATAATCTCCAATAACCAACTTACGCCCATCAACACTGACATCTTAATGTACACGAAAAATCTGTAAAATTATTAAGTAACTTGTGATCCCGGTGACAATGTGAGACTGCGTGAAATAATGTCCTTAGATCATAATTCTGGCTTTATTATAGCTTCCACCTCGCAGTTACACCCACCTTCCCGATCTTATGTTTTCCTAGGATAAAAAGTATCCAGAATATATTCAATCTGTGTGCCAAATTTCATCCGAATCCGTTCGGCCGTTGCGGAGTTGAGTGGTAATAAACATAACTACAAACATTTAAACATACAAACTTTCATAAGCATTTATAAACAGTAGGCTTAAAATGATATCTAATGGTTTCAGAAAATCAACTATACATATATATTATAGGAACTAATTATTATGTTCTAATTACTATACTACTAATTGTACAATACATTACACGTTACCCATGACTGGACACGCCTTTAGCTCGTGCCCACGCACGCGCCTTGTTTTTAAGCGAGTTAAAGGCGATTCCAAACGCATGTATGTATCTATGTCTGTCTGAACTGAGTGTTCAAACATTATTATTTGATTAAAAATTTTCAGCTAGTATTTATAATTAATACTAGCGACCCGCCCCGGCTTTGCACGGGTAGCAGAGCATATTACGCCAATATTTTTTTAATAAGCTTAAATTAATTATATAACTATAGCTTCCACCCCGCGGTTTCACCCACGTTCCCCAGGGATCTTATGTTTTCCCAGGATAAAACGTAGCCTATGTTCTTCTCCATACCATAGGCTATAGCGCCATCTATTGAATACTTACTCAATCCAGCCAACAGATATCGCTATCTGTTAGAATCGTTTGGAGCTAACAGATAATTGTGACCGTCAAATAATAGACAAATAATTTGCAATAAAATAATATTGCGACTATAAATTGAGATGTAACCTATCCTATCTTTCAATTTGGATCAAATTGCACACGGTGTGCAAATCAAATTTAAAATCGGTTCAGTAGTTTAAGAGTCCATCGCGGACAAACAACGTGACACGTAATTTTTATATATATTATATATTAGTAAGTATGCATATCTTCAAAATATCACCTGTTTTCATTATTTTTATTTTTCTGAGAGTCTTTTTCATTGAACTTCCTCATTCCACGATGTATCAACCAAATATTGTAAATGGTTAGAAAAAACATAATGCAGTTGATCACCGTCAGTATAATGATTGGTATATAAGTAAACAACAAGTTTTCATATACTGAAATAAAAGAAAGCGTTTAATCGTTAAGGAAATTCATATATTTAACTTGGGTGGCTAAAGGCCCATCAGTTCATATTCAACTTTAAGTACTCAATAAACAAACTGACCTAAGAACCATGTTACTTGTCGATCAATATAGATAGAACATTCGATTAAAAGTACATGGTGCCTTACAATATATATATTTTTTTATATATAATAACTGATTACACTAATTGAGAGCCTAGAGCTGTTGAGCAAGCAATTGAAATAGGTTGTGTGGGATTTGAGCAATTTATTTTTATGAGTTTTTCAACAAATCAGAAAGTATAGGAAATAGCAAAAATCATATGTATGTACATTGGACCTAAAACCTTAATCGCATGACCCTGAGTGACGGAATACGATTCTATATAATATTCTGATGATGAAAATGTGACGGTGTTCTGAATTTATACTGAGCAATTGACTGAAGAAAGTATGGTTTGTCACATCATAGCGGTAAAATAACCAGGAGCCCGATTCTCGCGTCTACGACATCAATATCGCATTCATATAAAATTAATCGCTTAGACAACTTACCGCCATATAAACAAGTACTGAAGTGAGGTTTCACAATGTCTGCTCTAACGTCAGAGTTGTCCAGAACTACTATACCGATCGTCACAGCCAAGGGAGTTCCCCAAGCATACAAGCAGTACCAGAGAAACTTGACGAGCTCGCCGCGACGATGAATGTCTCTACATTTGCGTGTCCCTCTAAAATATTACCATTCATTATTTATATTACATGTTATTACAAAGTACATATAGGGTTTAAGCAATATGTAATATCCTGGAATATTGGTCTAATCACATTAAACAGAGTGTGTACTATGGTGGCCAGATAACGGAAAAAATAAATTACTAGGTACAATTATTTTATCTGTAGTACCTATTTAAACGTGTGATTGTAAATTAAAATTCGAGGATAATGGTTACAGAAATTTTTAGTGAGTGACTGGCCGTCTACATAGACCGAAAACAAAGGAAAACAGTGACTGATAAACCTATTAACTTTATAACAAAATTTTAATACCATTATGTAATTTCTAACAACATTATGTCTCGCATTATATTATTATAAAACATTTGGCTTTTATAAACCGTATTGCATATCCGATTACAACACTTTTTTCAGGTATGTACTTAGATAAAAATAGCCACGAAGTGTAGTCATCGCTTACTGCGATTCTAAATAATAGGAATTCCATAGCCACTCATTTACTATTTGCGGCTCTCTCAATATTTTTAGACTCATTTTGTTTTTAGATCGCTCTACATTAGTAGAATTTTATCTGTATTTTTTTATTTTAGTGCACACATGCACACTAATTTTTGTCCTGGATGGGAATCGAACCCACGACCTGAGGCAGCGAGGATATGTAATCTCCACGTAAACCAGCCAATAAAAAAATCTTATGTATAGAAATTGCTTTGTTTATGTTTTAATACCTGAAGGTCCACCAAATGTCAAACGACATTATATTGAGCCAAAAAAAACTGGCGAGAATCGTGAAGTACATGATCGGACCTGAAAATACCATTACATATTATGTTATTTTGAACTATTCCATAGACTCATTAAATTAAGTTTTTAATAAATTCCTGCTAATCATGATAAGCTAATTAAATAAATATTTACTCGTAATTTTGCAGGTATCTCCATTAAACGAGTATAGGGTATGTATCGCCTTCATGGTAAACCAGACGAGCAGGTTGAGGACGTAAGCCATCAGCACCATACCCACGATGTTCCTTAGTTTTGGCAGCAGCCCATACACGGCCAGAACCAAAACCAAGAAAAAACTGGATATCAGCATCGCTAGAAAGAAAGTTAAATGTTTGCACTTTTCAGACTATTCATAATTTTAGGGTCGACAACATTTGTTTCTGTCTGACTTAGGACTAAAATGAACATTGGTTTTGAACACGTCCAACGTTTCAAAAATACGATGAGAATAACAATATTTTTTTCTACTGCCACAAAATGAATTGTCTTAATAAAAAAATAAAAATAAATGAAGCTTCTTTGAAGCTAATGAAGGCTTTTGAAAAGCTAAATCTAAATTGTATTTTTTTTGACTGATCAGGGTTAGGTAACACAAAATATCCACTAGTTAAGTTTCTCGTGCAGAACAACTTGTGCTAGAAACAATCACTGAATCGCGTTTTTTTTTCAAGTTTTGATCGAGAAAGTTAGCTTTATGGACCTATAGACGGATTTTCAAAATTATTTATCTAATTGTCAACTATTTGTTTTTCTTTTCTGTTGTTGTTCTTGATTACTGTGTTTACGTTTTTTATATATTCTACTTTGTGTATGTGCGTCCATTTCCAGTAAATAAATGTTTTTCCTTTCTTTCTAGAATCATAAATAGAACCTACTCACGTACTACACCTTAGCCAGGTACATTAAAAGTATGGTTCAAAGTCAAAGTCATATAATCAGTTTAGGCCCTAGGTGTGTACTTATGAACGTCGAAGCTACTGAAGTTACTATACACTTAAACGGTTACATAAGTAGGTACTTAGTCATACTTTATGGGGATAATTGATACATAATTCCATGTGGGTTTGTACGCGAGTAGAGTAATTCTGTCACGTAGTACCTACTAATAAAGTACAGCGTTGTCAGTCATCATGTTCATCAATCACGGGACTAACTCTGAAATCGCCAAAATCTGCTGATCCCACATTGATCCACATATTTAGATGATCATTTAGAGTTAGGGCCTGCCTGCGTCCATTGCAACTTTTGCAGCACCGCCGCCCGCACCGCTACCTACCCGCACGACTACCGCATGAGGAAATAGTCATGAACTTCATTCATTTAACCTTACCTACCACTTAGTTATGCAGTGGCCCGATCTGTCAAGAGATTCGAGCGCGGAGCTACGGTGCTGGAAAACGATGCATTGGCCCTAGGCTTCTACATGCATAAAGTATGGGAAACGTTTTTCATTCGCGATTTTAGAGTTGGTTTTAATATTATATGAACTTAGTCAAAGAGAACACTCACCTACTGCAATGTAAATAGATTTCTCCTGTGATCGACTACTTGTATCAGATTCAATAATCCTCCCAAAACGTATACGTTTAACAATTTGACCGTTACGTTTTTTAACAATCACCATGTCCAAGCAGTAGTCTGTCGGGCCTTTCAGATGTTTGGCCCAACGTTTGTAGTAGTTCGGAGCCTCTATCATTATTGAAGCGTCCTGAATGAAAGTGGCAAAAATAATAAAGCGTATCAGTGTAGGTACCTACAGTTCCAAAAGATCCAAAAACCTTTTTACCTTTTTTTTTGTGTGATTATGATAAGTGATAATGTGGCCGAATGTAATTGGCTCCAAGTGCAACTGCCGGAACACACCCATAGGTGTTTGGCGATAGATTTTCAATTTGAGTTTGATAGCCAGCCAGGTGGGTCCCATACAGTACTGTTTGTAGTTGTTTTCCTTCAGCAAAAGCTGAAGCTCATTGTAGGACTCGAGCCCACGAACTTCGCCGCAACTATTAATTTGATTTAGTATACTAATTGAGCCACAATTTTTTACTAGTTACTTTCATCACTATTCTTCCTTTCACACCGATGACGCCTACGATATAAAGCTCCTCCTATAATATTAGTATTATGAGTCATTTCGGTCGTCCACACAATACTTACTCCTATTATAAAACTAAATGTAACTTCACAGTTAGGTTAGTTAACAAGCGAATACATACAACTTGATTGTTTATTCATTAAAAGTTGATTATTATTTATCCCTAAAAGAAATCATTGTTTTTAGAGCACGATGAGGTGGTGGCAGCTCATTCCAACAGCGGGTTGCAGTGAATTTAAAACTGCCACAAAATGCAGCAGTTCTATGTCTTGGTATAGTCATAAGATAAGAAGGAGCCCATGTAAGAGGGCTATTACGGAAAAAGGTGGAAGATGGCGAGAGGAGAACATCTGGTAACATTGCTGGTGAAGAATGTTGAATTGTTTCCATCTTATCATTTGTAAGCTAGACAAATTGCGTTCTGTTCCTAAGGAACAGGTCACATGCAGTTCCACCACCGTTCCACCACAGTTCCACCAACCAATTCGCTGCAGACATGTCAAAGCCACTATAGGAAATCTTGTAAATAAGGAGAGAAGTATTGATTGAGTCAAAAGTACGTGAAAAATCAAGAAGAGTTAGCACTATCCCCATACCCTGATCTCTTGCCTCTAGAACATAATCAAAAATATCAGTGATAGGTACATTTAATTTACGCCTAAAACGCGAATATTAAATATCCAGTAAGTAATAATAAATGTCAATGATGGTGGGTTTATTACAAACCACTGTGAGTCGTCTTATATTTGATGCAAGTTCCGAACGCGTTATCGTTATTCTTCATTACCTCAACGCTTTGTGGTCAAATATCATGAAAGCCACGACATAAATTTAGTTGTGTTCTTTATATGTTTGCTACAACGCGTCATGGAAGTTTTTATAAGTACCATAACACGAATTTCGTGGATTGTTCTTTAAACCTAACACGTATAGGTACCTTTATAAAATTAAAAATGTCCTTACCTCTAGCATATAAAACTTTCGGTCTCCCTGTTTTTCAGTAAACAAATTTGATACAAAAAACTTATCATTATTCACAAATGTAAATTTTTCCAGTGTCAATTCTGATCTCGCAATTTCTTTCTCTATATTGCTCTTAAAGATTGGAATATATGGATCTATGCCATCAAGGCGTGATCCATTTGTCATATATTTCATGTCCCTGCAAGGAAACGTACCGGTTGCCCAATCAAAAGTAAAGAACATCGTGTTTCCTTGACAACATTTTGCTATACAACGCCTGTTTTTACAATATTCGGTTATATTATTTATCTTGTCACCATTTAAAGAAGTGTAGTTATATATGGAATTTCCTTCATTTTGCGCTTCACATTTTGAAAATTTTATAAATATTAATATAAAAACGACTTCTATGATAAATAACATTGTGATGACTGATTGCACTACCTACTACATAAAATACAAGTATGAAATAAAGGATAGGTTATTACTCATTAGATTTCTGTGGTCCTTGGATACTACGTTATATGTGTATGTGTGCATTACAATTTTCCTCATCCTAACGGAAAAATTTGCAGGAAAAACCGGAATAATATTTGTCATTAGTTTGTAAGGAACTAGAGGCAAATCGGTCATCTATTGTATGAAAAACAATATTTGTCTGTCTATTTGTTTATTTGTAACTTATGCGCTCCTATACTATCCATCTGTACCCCGAGTGTAAAGAATTTGCGTAAATAAACGCTTACTATCACGTTTGCGTTTACAAAAAATTTGTATGGAAGAAATTAGTTCCATGAGTATTCCGCGAGAGGCGCTGTGCCGATTCCTATAGAAAAATGTCGTAAACGCTAACGTGATAGTAAGCGTTTTCTAACGTCAATTGTTTACACTCGGGGTACTGAATACGATGATACTTTGGTGAGTTGCGCGAACACGCGATGGTTTCTGATTTTAAAAAAAGGCATGGCAACGCACGGCTAGTTTAATTATAAATTATAATACGAGGCAATCGGTAAACGAAATATTTTTGTAAGTGATGTTAGGAAACTGACTTTCAAGTGTAGCAACCAGAACACACTGTTAGGAGCTTGGCGACAGGTATTCAACTTAAGGCTCCGGTCTCCCAAAAATCAGTGTTCTTGCAGAGTTATCAGAAAAATTTTTTTAGTCATCAGAAGTAATGGTTTAGAGAAGTAAAAGGGATTGAGTAATTTTGTATGGACAGTGGCGTCATTTTTTTTTCAGCGGCCACCAATAATTTTCGTGTTACTTTGTTGTGCTGTGTTAAGTACACATACTGGGTGATTTTGTTATCACTGGCAATACTTGCAAGGGTGGAAGTACTCATCAAAATGAGCAACTTTTATTATGGGACTAACTGTGAAATCATGAAAAAATTATCAGCTGTTCCATACAAAAGTTCAATACCTACTCGACCAAAATGTATGAAGCAACCATATTGTTTTACGCGATATCAGAGTTAGCCCTGTAATAAAAGTTGTTCACATTGATGAGTACTTCCACCCCTGCAAGTATTGCCAGTGATAACAAAATCACCCTGTATATGTTCAATTATTTTTGTCCTAAGTGATATCGAAGCTGAGTTATTTGCATTTGAAAAATGTCGTCAATATAAATACTTCAATTACTGTCCTGCGTAAAGAAATCTTAGTTATGTTTTTAGAAGGTTGATATTAGAGATTGGCTTTACTGTTTTACGACTGTCTGTCAATGTGACGTTAGTATTGTGGATCTTGGGAAATAATAAAACACATTATTGTACTTTATTGCAGTTTATTACATGATACCTAAGTAAAAACATATTTTTTACTCTCTTCGTCCATTTCGTTTTCAATGTCATGTCGAATAATCGTATCTAAAATTTGTGCCAGCGAAGTCAGATTATTTTGATGTCTGCCCCATCCCATGTACCATATAATGGACATTACATGCAAACAGCAGACTGTAGCGTACAATACGCCAATGTAAACAAAACAGCCTTATAGTGTTAGTGAGTTTTCGTATGTCACTCTTGTTTTATGAACATACAGGTATTAGATTTAGATAGAGTAAAGACGGATTGTTTTGCACGAACTCGGTTGTCAAACTATAATTTGATCATCGATGAGTCCCGCCCCTCCCGCCAACACGTTTTAGACTTCGTCGGCAACAGATGCAAAATACACTGTTAATTACATCCATGGACGAGAAGTAAGAATATCAGAGTCCAAAGAGCTATGCTGGACCAGTCACAATACACAAACGATCACGGTGTCCAAGGAAATGCCATGCTGTTATACTTATCCACAAGTCCACGAGAGATTAGAAGCGTAAAAAGTAACACACAAGAAGAAGTGGTAGTCTCGTTGCCCCTCACGGAGCACGGGGAGCCGGAATCAGGGCTGGGCCCCCTGTCCGGGGTGGCGACGCCGCACGTAAATACGAGCGGGGCGTTGGAGTGGACTATTGTCCGGGGGTTCTCAATTCTTCACGCAGCCCGTGCGGACCGCTCTACCGGGTGAGACCACTGGCGAGTCCCAGCAGGAGTGGTCTACGCGAAAACAGGCGGCGGCTTGAGGAGTTCAAAGTAGGGTGGTGGAGTCACAGTTGGGTGTGTGGGTGGGTGTCTATTCCAGTGTGGGGGCGGGAACCAGGTCCCGCGGAAAGGCCTTGCGGTCTGGTGTTCATGCGTGCAGCGGGGCCAAGTCCCCTCGAGAGCCTCGCGTCGATGGTGATCCCCAGGTATTTCACCGTTGGGGACTACGGTATGTCACGTTCGGTGAGCTGGTGTGGTGATGGAAGTTTGATGGCGCTGCTGACCATGATGGCATGCGTCTTTCCGGCGTTTTCAGACAGCCTCTACCTGGTGAGTCATTCTGGCAGGACATCTAGCGATTTCTGAAATATGGACGTGGCGTGGTTCTGCCTGATGGATGTCGCATATTACGCTGCGTAGAGAGCCAGGTGGGACACCTCTACCAGGGGGATGTCGTCGGTGAAATGGGAGTACAGGCCCGGTGATAGGCACCGCGTTGGTGGAAGAACGAAGACGTTCTTGTAGAAACGAGGCGATCACCTTCACGATGCGACGGAGAATCATTGTCGTGGACAGTTTGTACCGCAGACCTGCGTGCCTAACTCTGTCGAACGTCTTTTCCATTTTGAGGAATCGACAGCTGCTCTGGGCAAGGCGTGATGCACGGCGTTAGGCGCCACAGCAGGAGCGCTTTGAACACCTTGGACATTGTCGGGAGCAGTGTTATCGGCCGGTAGCTTTCTGGCTTCAGTATGTTCTTCCCGGGTTTGAGAAGCATGATAACGCTGCCGGTTTTCTAGGTGTTTGGGAATCTACCCGAGCGCGCTTGAGTTTGGCCACCGTTCTATAGGGAAGGTAGCGTAGTGCCATGTTGGTGTAGCCTTCTGCTCCCGGGGCCTTTCTTGGCTTGGTTTTCTTGATCACATGCTGGACCGTGCCCGGGGAGAAGACCAGTGGGTCCTCCTCTGGAGCTACCGGCGTTGAAAGGTAGGCTGCAAGGGGTTGCTGCGGAGTGTTCTACGTCGGCAGTTGGATTCGGCTGGAATTGGCATTCGAGGCCATTTACTGGCCGCTCATCTTCAAAACGACGCCAACTTACCCAAACCCCTTTGTTTCGTTTCGGTAAATAAAAGCACCCCTACAACAAAAATAGCATTTACCTAACTAAATTGTTGGCCTACCTACCTAAATATTCTTTATATTTTTATTGATGTTTTATTACCTATTATCTCCTCAGAGCAGAAAAATTAAACCTATTCCCTGATTATCTCTTTGTGGTCGGTGCTTCGTTACTGAAGATCGTTATATGTTGGACGTGTTTTTGCTGGAGTGGACGGCCTGTCTCCAGCTATTCCGATTAGATGCCATCTGCTCCACTTCCTTCAATTTGATGTTCTTCTCTCGAAGCTGGACCATCTGATGGGAGATCTGCTCGAAACTTCCGTCACCGCATTATACTATGTGGCCGAAGTAAAACAGTACTTATATATGCATTTCGCCGTCCAAGTATCCGTGCAATTCACCTTTAGCACCACATGTTGTAATAGGTAGGTACCTTCACTGTCAATCCCCCTTATTCCGACCCTATCGGTTGCCATTCCGATCATCATCAACATCATCATCTCAGCCGCAAGACGTCCACTGCTGGACATAGGCCTTCCCTAAAACTCTCCAATAGGACCGGTCTTGGGCGGCCTGCATCCAGCGTTTTTCGACGACCTTTACAAGGTCGTCTTTCCACATTGTAAGCGGACGTCCTACGCTGTGCTTGCCGGTCTGTGGTCTCCACTCCAGAACTATTCGGCCCCATCGGCCTTCCGTTCTGCGCACTGTGTGGCCTGCCCATTGCCACTTCAACTTGCCGATCCGCTGGGCTATGTCGGTGACCCTAGTTTGTCTACGGATCTCCTCATTCCTGATTCGATCGCGTAGAAAAATCCCAAGCATAGCCCTCTCCATGGCTCGATGAGTGACTTTGAGCTGCTTGATGAGGCCCATAGTGAGAGACCACGTCTCTGTGCCATATGTCATCGCTGGTAACACACAATGGTAGTAGACTTCCGTCTTAAAGCACTGAGGTATTTTGGACAAGAAGACATTCCGTAGTTTCCCGAAAGCTACTCAACCAAGTTGGATTCGGTGATTGGCCTCTTTTTCAAAGTTGGACTTACCTAGTTGGACTTTTTGTCCTAGGTAGAAGTACGAGTCAACAACTTTCTGGAACCGAGCTTCCAACTGTTACCGGGGTGGGCTCAACACGGGCGTTTGACATAATTTTGGTCTTGTCCATGTTCATTTTAGATTTAGATTGCTTAAGCAATAAAGCCGCCTAAATTGTATTCTCTTTCTTGGTTTTATGTGTCTATACTTTTCCTGTATGGAGATTACAATAAAGAATATTTCATTCATTAATTTTAAGGCCCACCCGTTGTGAAAGTCAGCCATGAACACAATGTCGTCGCCAAATCGAAGGTGAAGGTTAAAATTGGTGCCGAGTCCATTCCATTCCAGAAACATGAAGGCGTCTTCCATGGTGGCAGTAAACAGTTTCAAAGAAATAACGTCTCCCTGTCTTACGCCTCTTTTCAATGGAATCGCCTTCGAGCTCAGCTCCTATACTCGGACTGACATGCTGGCGTTGTTACACAAACATTTCAACACTTCGATGTACCGATAGGCGATACGGCAACGTTGGAGAGACTCGAGCACCGCCCAAATTTCGACCGAATCAAAGGCTTTCTCATAGTCCACAAACGCTAAGTGTAATGACAAGTTATACTCCTCGGTCTTCTGTACAACTGCCGCAGGGTATGGATGTGGTCTATGGTACTGTACCTTTTTCGGAAACCAGCTTGTTCGGGAGGCTGAAAGTCATCAAGCCTGCGTTCGAGACGATTCGTGATGACCCTTGAAAACAGTTTATAAACATGACTCAGAAGCGATCCGATCGGAAAGGACGATTTTAATTAGTAAATTTTAGGCTGATGCTGTGTTAGTCACAGAATTCTTTTGCCACGATCGTGTACCGATCGACTGCCTCATTCCAAATGGAAGTCTAAAATAGAGACTACTCAATCGGTTTGTCTACCCGATCGGGACCGTAACCGAGCAGGTCTGAATAAGGGGGAATATTTCCCCAACTTCCCGTTACCATTACCAGTATACTCTTACCATTCACGAGATAATGGCGTTCAAAAATCACTATTTTTATCACTGACTGACTCACTCATCAAAAGTTTAGACTAGGTACTTCTAGGTGACTTAGGAAGTTAAAAATTGGTGTGGAGGTAGGATATGAGATGCACTATTAAGCAAAATCCTTAGAGCACAACAAATCGCATTATTGAGCAGCAAAGAACATTATTCTTTTAAAGCAACCAAAGAACGTTCGTTATACATGAAAGGAGCTATGATTTAGAGAACTGCGAAAGAACTCAGTAAGTAAAACTGAGTTCTTTTGTATCTAGTTAGAACTAACTTCTTTATTTCCGAAGCCGTCATACAACCTACTTAATTTGCAAGTTTTTTTGTTACGAACTTGGCCTTTTTTCACATTTATGTTTTTGTTGGAACCATACAATACCTACCAATTTTGTTCCTGACAAAAGTATATGGAAAATAATGGATGCAAAAAATTATATTGTAATCATGGACCTAGAAAAAAAGGAATGCGATTGAAAATGAAAATTCAGATAAGAAAGATACTTTCGACTTTGGTTACTTTTAAATTATACTATTATATAACTAATTTGTAATACCTAGTATTTAATTCATTTAATAACCCTGTTTAGGCAAATGAATACTAAGGCATAAACGGAATAGACTTGTAGGTAGTCGATTCCATTTTTCATTTAGTAGAGCTATTAGATTTGCAGTAATTTGCACCTATCACTGTTGCCGTTTTGGCATTTTTAATGCTAAATTCGGCATATTTTCACCTTAATTAGCATGTTAAATTTAAACTTAGCATATTGCATTATTTTAGCATTTTTTGTTTGCCAAGCAACCTAGAGGCTTGAAATCGTAATTCTTTTATAACAACCAAACAAATATGTCATTTTGGGAAATCCCGAGCATCGTTCAGAAATATCACCTTGTACGTTCGAGCGATGGTTCGGTGTAATTCGATTTAATGGTATTCGGTTTAGTCGATTGTTTATGTTTAAGTTCAGTTCAAACGGTCTGTCAGTCACAGTCACATCACAAGTTACTAACTACGTTACGCTTGATTTGATCAATAAATACTTTACCTTCAGGTATTCTTCGAAATAGAAGACCAAAATTTTGTTTTTTGATCAATAAGTACTTTCAATTAAATTGACATTTTATTTAGCACTTCGAAAATTGTACTTAGCATTTTTAAACATTTTTCTGTCGAAAAGTTGTCATTTTTCTAAATTTTAAAACGGCAGCACTGGTTGCAGTAGTTTCGTCAATTTAAATCTGGTCACACTGGGCAAGACGACTGACAGACAAGAGTGATTGATTTTTGTCGATCTTGCCGAGCGTAAATTCTACTGAAACCCGGATCCCCGGCCATCCCAGCTGTTTAGCTGCAATCTGCATTGCGCCTGCCTGAACTCGATGCACTCATTAGGGACCCGCCGAATTTTATCTTAGTCACCATGTCGACTTCGATCGATGAAAGGTGTGTGAATTGGAAATTGCTGAATTGAACTTATAAAAATATTATAACCATGCTTATTAACAGTGCTTTATAATTTTTTCTAGGGTTACTGACGAAGTAGAGGCTCTGGAGGCAATTTTGATGGACGATGTTATGATAAAACGTGTGAACGGTGTACCGAATATGATTGAATATGTTGTGCATCCATCTACTGGTGATGATACCGATCAGCAGTTCGTTTGTATTACCTTGGAAGTTATCCTAACCCCGGAATACCCCGATAGCAGCCCAAATGTGGCACTAAGGAATCCTAGAGGCTTAGATGATCAACTGTTAGCAACAATTAATACACAAATAAGAGATAAATTGAATGAATGTTTAGGCCAGCCTGTTGTTTTTGAGCTTATCGAGGTAAGTTCATAATTCTATTTGTATATCTAGTAATATTACTTATCATAAATATCGACTTATAATCAATGTTAACTTGCAGCTTATCCGTGAAAATCTCACGGAGAGTAATCTTCCAAGTGGACAGTGTGTTATTTGCCTGTATGGCTTTGCCGAGGGTGACATATTTATTAAAACACAGTGCTACCACCATTTCCACAGTCACTGTCTTGCAAGTCACCTCATTGCTGGCAAGAAATACTATAATGAAGAATTGGATAAACTCCCAAATTGGCAGCAAGTGCAGGCTCCTCCCTATCAAGTAATGATTTGTTTATTCCTATTTCCTGCAGTTTGTTACATTTCTGTAATTAATTGTTGCTTGTTATTATGAGTAACATAATATGTATCTGCTTGCACTGGTTTCCCATAGGTGTGTAATGTGGAAGACATCATTATATTTACGATTTCAACAAACACTTTCCGGTGTGTACTAGCATGAGAGAGCTTTGTATACCAGCCGTAGATTGTAGCCAAATAGAAGTCTGTACACACTCATTAGCTTTGTATTTATGTACTATTAGTTTTTTTGCACATGCACATAATATGTTGTGACTCAATAAATATAGTTTATCTTTCTTTCTTAAAATATATTTTTAAATACGCACTATGTGCACTTTTCAGCAAACCTGCCCAGTGTGCCGGTGCTCTGTGTCCTGTGATGTAGATACTCTGAAGAAAGCCCCACCGCCCGTAGACTCCATCTCTGCACCACCATTCTGTCTTACGGCAGAACTAAAGGTAGACAATAAAGTATTGTAGAATAGATTTCAATTATATATCATCTTGCATTTTATGTAAATTCTAAGCAAATATGCAAATAGTAACTATATTACCATTACCATTAGATATATTACCAATAAGGACTCTCAAGATTGCATCTTTCATTAATGGTGCATATGAACGACGAAGGGTTTGGTTGTACTCTTCACACTCACGGTGTCACTAGTTTCATTCTCTTTTGTTCATAAAGATCTTTCACTCTCATACACTTGAGCTGTAAATGCCATAAAAAGTGGTGTTCCTTATTTAATTTATAATCATGTACCTTCTATGATATTACAGGCACTACAATCAAAAATGGCTGCACTTCTTGCTCAACAAGTGGCGAAGGGCGGGGTGGTGGGAGTTGGGGACACCGGACCCCCACCACTAACCATCACATCACCAGCTGATAATGATGTGAGTTCTTGTCTCTATTTTAATTCATCGCTACCTGTCAAAGCGTTCTTTTTTATTGACACCAATATTATAGTCTATTCTACATGCACTTGCCCATGACTACCTGGGTAAGATCTGTCATGAACATAGTTAGAGGAATGCAAAATAGAAATGAATTTGATTGTATTTTTGTTGTAAATATAACAGTATACAGTTTTTATAATTTTTGACATTAAAAATCAAAAATACTTATGGCAATTTAGAATTGCAAAGCAAATTTTTTAATTGATAGGAAAGGAATATGCTACTTAATCCTATAGTGTGTAAAACGTTATACTTGACTATTACTTATGTGTAAAATGATTAAATTCTAACAGGAGGCGACCAACGGGGCCTCAAGCGGTCCGCAGGCGGATGCGAAGAGCGACACGGTGGGCAACGGCAACTCTTCCAACGACAACTCATCGCCCGGCTCGCCGCACGCCCACCCCGTCTACCGCGGCCCTTACAGGTATCTATCGACATTTCAATGGAGAGGCAAACTCAAAGCTAATATTTTATCATTATTGGTTAGCTCTACTATTTTGAGGTTATAACTTTCGTTTTTGATGGTTACTAAAAAGAATGCGTCCTGCGGTCGGTAAAATTTTAATCCAAGTTTAAGCAACTGTTTTGAAAAATAAATATCCAGCCAAGCCAATAAGGAGTGTATAATTAATCGTTTGTGTCGTCAGAGGGTTCAACCGGCGCGGCAAGCCGGGGCGGCGCGGGCGCGGCGCGTGCGCGCGGTGACGCCCCCCGCGCGCGCCTCCCGCCCCCCCCGCCTAGCGCGCCCCCTCCGCCCTCGCCGCCCTCTCCGCCCGCCGCCACCCCACACACCCCCCCTGTCATGTAGTACACGGTAGTTGTACTTGTAGTCACCCACACACCGGTATAATAGTACACGGGAGTAGCTTCAGAATTATGTATTTAAGACCGACACCGACAGCTCTGTGGTACCTAGTTGATTCGCTACGCGTCTACCCTAGTATGTATTACCGTGTCAGTCGCCGATACGCAGACGAAGTACGTGTTAATACAGTGGTAAGGTGCTCGTTCTTTAATCGACTTGTGAAATTGGCGTATCTTATGAATGCGCGGCCGTTTTTGTGGACCCTTTCCCGAAGGCATATGGTCTTCTTTCGAACTGATCGAAACCTTGCAAGACTGACGTTTCGCCGTAGTTACTTATGTACTATGGAGGCGTATTTTATGAATTTATCCGATTTTCCTATTAACCATATCACGTGGACCATTCGATATAAGTATACCTCTAAATAATTTGACGAATTTATGACAATGTATTTTTATTGGAATTCTACATTTAGTTTTGTAATCTTAGCTATTTTTACCTAATACTTCTTCAAAGTTTTTTTTTATTGTAGCATAATGTCATTTGATTAAGAATCATGATTATTTATAATAATTTCATAAAAATATTTTGCCCCTACCTTGTCATATCATTTTTAATACACTTTACAGCATACCGATTAAAACGAAATTAATACTATAAGTAATATCACATAATAACCACAATTATGTCTCCCAAAAATTTTAACCAATAATTTTGTAGCCTGACAAGTCATCTGTCCCTGTCTACTAATCCAACCTTCTTTATTTAATTTTTGTTTTCTAATATTGGCCAAGTAGCTTTACCATTTAAAACGGCTGTACAATTTATATAAATAATAGGCCATCCCTCTCACACAGTTCTATTGTGGCATTCAATAAAGTGACCCATTACAGAAGCTCATCCAAAATCCACAAAGAAAATCCATAAATACACTAACATTTCAGGGCAATGGATAACCGTACGTTTCGTAATTTTATGTCACATTATTATTGAGATCCCAAAACATTTATAATATGAGAGTTTAATGGCAATTTCACAAGTCGACTTGATATTACATATTACATCCTTAATCAAGCTTACAAAAATAGAAACTGAAACCAATTCATCAATTATAGCTCTAAAACCGACACTATATAATTATTGCTTATCTGCATTTATAATAATTGATCTACAATGAATCTGAAAAAAGTTAATTCATAATATTTTGTCGCTCACTGCAAACATTTGTTTAGCAAAGGTGGGACAGCACAGATAAAATATTCGTTGTTCAATGTATTCTTAGCATAAGGCACTTTCAGTGACGAATCCTAGTCAAACCCTAGTATTCCACAATTAAATGAATAAATGTAACTACGTGTCAAATGTTTGTGATATTTGGCCAACTTATTGCAAATTGAATATTGATGAGATAACAAATCTTCCTGGTTGAAGATTTTAAACTAATGGTATAGATATGGATAGTCGGATTCAAAAGTGATAGCTAATTAAATTATGTAATAAGTTGACCAAATATAAGTCATATTATATACTATAATAGGAAATAATTAGAAACGGCTACTTATCTATTTTTTATTTATTTTAAATTTGTCGTAATGACAAAGTGGAATCATTTTGAATTGCACGCAATGTCAGTTCCTTATTTCTAGTTATTCCTATATTTAAAAAAACTTTGGTAAAAAAATTGGTATGTTTCATATGTTTTATTTACTGATCTAGATAGTCAAATTATTTCAGTGCCCAGAGTGTAAAGAATTGACGTTAGTAAACGTTTACTAAAATTTTGTATTGGAGAAATTAGTTCCACGAGTGTTCCGCGAGAGGTGCTGCACTAATTATTGTTGAATAATGTCGTAAACGCAAACGTGATATTATGCGTTTACGAATATCAATTGTTTACACTCAGGGTACAGGGTGAGGTGAAAAAAAATAATAGGATAGCTAACGAATTTAAAATATCGTTTAAGAATTGGAGTATTAAAAGTAGGTCTGGTACAATGCAGCTCTCTCATATTTTTTATCATTCCTATGTCAAAAAATCGATTTAAGTACTTACGTCATATTGAAACGGATTCAATCTGTTGTGCGCTTTTATAATTTTGAACGCGATGATATTATCGTGGACGTCCACGATACGACGATAACAGAGGGAAGTAAATTGTATGGAAATATATGAAGACGCTTTTAAATAATTGTTTTTTTGTTGTTAACCCGCCCACTGGTCAACGATATAGTTTTTATTATATAACCTAAATGTTATGTGCGCAATTGTACTAGAAATAAGGTATAAACAATAGCGAGTGGATGTAAGTAAGGTAACATCTAGTGTTTTCGATTGATATTATTAACCTCACTTACTTGTTAAATTATAATTTGATTAGTATAATTTGATTTGTGACGATTCCTTTAATATTTGAACGTTTTTCGTATCTCGACCATGAGATGGGTCTATACGGGAATTGAGTCTATTGGGGCTATTGGGGACTTGGTCGTCTAACGTTGAACTTAGAACAAATTAAATTATTGACTACACGAGTATACAAAATGATTTTTTTAAGTGAGCCCCGAGATCAAACAATAATTTTTTTTTAAAACAATTTCGTTGCTTATGCAGTCTACGCATGGGTTGCCAACATAAAAATATATTATGTCTGAAATACCATACCACATTTTCTAATAGACCCATTTGACGGCAGTTTATGGTTTTATGATCGGATTTATGGTTACCATATTATGCTATTTAAATAATTTGTTGAATTTTTCTATAAAACTTTGTACATTCCATTGCCACCTAAAATGTTTTTTTGAAACGATTATTGAAAAAAGGTACGGAAAATTAATATGTACTTATTATAGGATTTTATTTTTATTTGATAGAAAAAATATTTACATATTCATGTATTGTTATATAATTTGCTAAATAATAATAATAGTACATAGTACGTAAAAATTAGCTTTGTGGCACTTTATTGCCTTCAAATATTTAAAATAATATTAATGAAATTATAGTCTAGGGTTGTCAGAAACTCGAATAAATTATAGTGCATTACTGAACGAACATGTTTTGAACATACTGCAATATAAAAAAGAGTGAGTAAACTGTAGGTTAGTATCACTATTTAATTTGTATGTGTACTTGATTATACTTTTTTGAATTTATATTTATAAATTATTGTTTTATAAACGTCAGGATTATTATATTTTATGTCAGGTGACAACCCTGAGGCGCTATGAAATAAAATAGAAATAAATGCGTACCAATTTACCATCGGCTGAGTGTGTTGGTTGGGTACATTATCTGTTTTGTAAATGTAATGATTGTGTGTGTAAGTAGATATTTAAATAAATAAACTCTTACCAAAGATATATGAATTTTATTTGATAATATTCCATACAGTATGATTTTTTAGTCACTGGTCATACTTTCAGGGGTTGAAGTACTCGTCAATATGAACAACTTTTATTATGGGACCAACTCTGATATCGCAAAAAATAAAATGGTTTCTTCATACATTTTGGTCGAGTAGGTATTGAACTTTTGTATGAACAGCTGATATTTTTTTTGTGATCTCGAGAGTTAGTCTCATATAAAAGTTGTTCATATTGATGAGTACTTCCACCCCTGCAAGTATGGCCAGTGACTAAAAAATCAATCTGTATAATATCAACATATTTTCCCCTTAGAGTAATATCGCGTTTCAATCTCAAGAGATGGTGCTACGATCGAAATCACACAATGATTTGTTTCTATATATTTGTAGAAAAATAAATTAATGATATTATAGAGATAATTATTCTATATACTTACTATTTATTTACTAATCTATATACTTACTATTTATTTATATTCTAAAGCATTTTTTTATTTTTTGGCAAGTGACACGTTTTCCTTTGTTACTTTATATAAATACTAGCTGTCCCCCGCGGTTTCACCCGCATTCCCGGGCTAAAAAGTAGCCTATAATCTTTCTCAAGAGTTGTACTATCAAATGCAAAAATAATATTTCAAATCCGACTGGTAGGTAGTTCCAGAGATAAGCGCCTTTTTTATTATATTATTATAGATTTTTTATATAATTGCTATGACGTATTGCATTGTAACAAGGTGAAATAAATACCTACCTACCTACGCAAAAAATATCACAGCATGTTGAATACGGAATAAAATCTAAATTCAAATGATAACGGTATTCAAAGCTATAGCATAATGTAAATTCAGGTTTCGATTCCTAAAAAAGAACTATAATCGACTAGTTTCCGCCCTGCGGTTTCACCCGCGTTCCCGAGGGATCTTGTGTTTTCCTGGGATAAAAAGTATTAGCCTATAGCCTTTCTCGATAAATGGGCTATCCAACACTGACAGAATTTTTCAAATCGAACCAGTAGTTCCTGAGATGAGCGCGTTCAAATAAACTCTATATCTTTATAATATTATTAGTATAGATTATATTATTTTAGAAAACGCGCTTTGAAAGTCCGCGGCCGCCAGCCAGTCATATATGGCAGTATGTAGCCTTGGTTTACTTCCGATAGAAGTTGTTATTTGCATGTCTGACCTACACTGTTATGGGCATGGCAGGTCAAGATGGTTCCTGTTACTTGTTTGGTTAAACTGTGACCTCGGAAATGAGGGTAATTGTGACCAATATGGGAGGGGTAATGTGGATATGGGGAAGCTGTTGTTTACTCACTCTATTTACTAACTCCAGTTACTTAGGTACTGCCTTCTATACCGGTTTCATAATAATGCACTCAAATACGTAGGTACTATAGGTACATAGGTACGGAACCTACGGCATTTTTTTTTTTCACTCGGCCACCTGACTCCAAGCAGAGCTTGTACTACGGAAACCAGATAACTGATATACTACATTACACAATTTTTTTTTTCTAAATATATTATTATAGATAATTACTCCCAGACTCAGGACAAATAGACATGTTCATCATGCACACAAATGTCTGTCTTGGGTGGGAATCGAACCCACGATCTGTGGCGTGCTAGTAGGGTATTTTACCAACCTGCCCAATTTAATTACCTACAGTGAAAACATTGTGTGACCGTTGAATAAAGGTAAAACTTTTATGGAACCCTAAAAAGTGGATTCCATTCTAAATAAATTTATCAGGTTACTAGTTAATCAAAATTATGGCTTGAGGCCTTGAATTTATCGATTTAACGTCTTTAAAATACATGGAAGGTGTTTATTAACGATTAAGAAAACATCAAACTCTAAAGGCCAGGTAAGTGCCCACTCGACACATCTCAGTTTGGTAACATATATTTAAATGACTTGTTCGGTAGTGCATGTCCTCAAGTGAGTCAGGCGTTGCGACGCGTGCGCAGATATGGCGAAAACATCCGAGGACGCGATGTTTCTCGATGTTGTGATGAGTAATGTAATTATGTGATGGAGACAGAGTAAATAGTCCTTTTAAAACTACACGCAATGTCGTATCGATGCTTAAATATTTTTTTTATATGTGAGACAAACCATGTTGCTTTAGGTTAATGGTAAGTACAAGTACATAAAGTAGGTATCGAGGAAGGACTACTGATAAAAAGAGATCATCATTTACTACTTATCAGATACAATGTACCTAAATATGTACTTATTTTAATTTAAAAAAAAAACTGGAAGCTTAAACCTTATAAGCTTAGTTCAATTTGTAGGCTCACGATCCTTAACATGCCCACATCCGACAGATACTGATTAAGTTTAAGAGCTCGCAGACTCAATTGGTCAGTCATTGAGGTCATCGTCGGACAGTAAAACACTACCATCATTGCTAATCAAGAATAGTAGCAGTGCTCACTCACCCATTTATGAACATAATGTGGCCGTAAGATGTTAACAAAGTCGCGTGAGTGTAATACTTACTTGATATCCAACAGAGTTCAAAGTATACGTAGGTAGTTATTTATTAAAACCGCTTAAAAAGTTTTATCTAAAAAGGTTTTGATTGGTATAAATAATTCGTTGCCTTCATCATTGTTTTTATAGCATAAGTAGGTAGCAGCTAAACCCAGACACGGTGACGCTTCATTGTGGCTCAATTTAATCCTCCCGAAACGCTTAGTAGGTATATAAAATAAGATAAGTGCTTATATAAAAACTCTTATATAGAAATGCATATTAGAATATTAGAATTGTGTAAAAATTTCACGTTAATCCATCGACTACTTTTCGAGTTTTACGCACACAAACATATGATAGCTGATTTTTAGGGTTCCGTAGCCAAATGGCAAAAAACGGAATATAGATTCGTCATGTCTGTCTGTCTGTCTGTCCATCCGTATGTCACAGCCACTTTTTTCCGAAACTATAAGAGCTATACTGTTGAAACTTGGTAAGTAGATGTATTCTGTGAACCGCATTAAGATTTTTACACAAAAATAGAAAAAAAAACAATAAATTTAGGGGGTTCCCCATACTTAGAACTGAAACTCAATTTTTTTTTTTTCATCCAGCCCATAAGTGTGGGGTGTCTATGGATAGGTCTTTAAAAATGATATTGAGGTTTCTAACATCATTTTTTTTTAAACTGAATAGTTTGCGCGAGAGACACATCGAAAGTGGTAAAATGTGTGTCGTCGTCCCCTGTAACTTCTAAAATAAGAGAAATAAAACTAAAAAAAATATATTATGATGTACATTAAACATGCAAACTTCCACCGAAAATTGGTTTGAATGAGATCTAATTAGTAGTTTTTTTTTAATGTGTCATAAATCGTAAACCGCAATTTACCTTTCATTCAATCAACTCAAATATAACAAAAAATATTGGCAAAAAGCAAGGTCTTACAGCACAAATAAAGGAAAAATTAAAGGGTGTCCCCATACATACATAGTTACGCCAATTAATCTGAGTTAAACTCATGAATAAACTCTGAGTTGTATCGGCGCTCATACAATTTAGAGGTCTAGCTTAATTGGCACCAACCTCAAATAAGGTAAATAAATAAAATTGTGCATTTCCCTTGACGGACGAACAATGGACGAAGTTTGTACGGAACCCTCGGTGCGCGAGTCCGACTCGCACTTGGCCGGTTTTTTTATATATACCTAAAGGTGACGTTTATCTCACACAAGAATGGCTAGATTTTTTGAATTTTGTAATATCAATTTTAACGCTCCATATTTGATTCGAGCTATCACGAAACTTACTAGTTTTTCTCGGAAAAACAAGTCTATTCCACACTGACATCGACATGTCGTTGTTTGCATATTCATGAGACAAACTATAAGTAAACTATAAACTCCTGCTAACTATCATGAAGTACCAGAAAGAATTGAGTTTATTCTAGACTACTATTATAGAAGTCAAGTAAATCGTCATTCTTCACTCGTCAAAGTACTCTGTTCACGGTGTTTAAGAAACGACGTGGCTGAAGGTGTAGAGCATATTATAAAAGCTAGCGACTTTTGCTGCGATATCTGATGACGACACCGCCTTTAGGTCTCTTACAGGATATAATCAATTACTTAGGCTTCTCACGTCTTACATTTGCAAATAGGCAAATAGAATTGAACCATTCAATTCGTTGTAATACTGAATATAATATTCACTGGAAATATTGCGACGATATTGATCTTAGATAAAGATTAATTTTATGCAGGTGGTGGCACAGGCTGCGGAGTTTCCTTTATAACATAAAAAAACCTGTAATTACACTAAACTAAAAATCTTACACTTATTAGGTACCTAAAAAAGTGTCCCACTCCTCCCTTTTGGCGAGTGGCCAGCCTCAAGTTGAAAATTTGTCATCAAACATCTACCGATGCTTTGTGTGCTTTCCTTTTAGGCTTTGTGTGCTTACCACCTATGGTCACATCATCACACACCACAGTGAGATTGTGGTAAAACACAAGCCTATATGTATAAAGTAAAAAAAAAAAAAACACTCATGGTACTTACTACAAAGTCGTGATATGATGATGTTTTCCTTCACAGAAAACTCATTGTAGGATTCGAACCCACACACGGCATTCGACATCACTAACAGAGCGTTGGCAGAAAATGAGTGATTGACTTGTTTGAATCGACCCTTATTTCGTATCAGTGAACATTCGCTGTATTGCACACATAAACATTTATTTACACGCACACAAATTAACCTCGTGTATCTACAGTCAAGCATATTCCGTTCCGCTTCAACCATTTCCTCTTGTTTGATATCGCGCGCTGCCAGTTTGAATTTCGAACGCGCGTTTGAATGACGTGTGCATTTAATTGCATTTCTGTACCTATTTAAAGATTTAGTTTTTTTATTGAGTGTGTGTTTTAAAAACATTTTCACCATTTTGGTGATGACATCATAGTTTTTAGTGTCAAAATTATGTCAGTTTTATTGAAAAACGTGACAAATTGCATTTGGCATGCATTCGACTCCTTGCAGAATAAAGATGTGGTGCATAAATCGAAATTAAAGGTATGTTAAATTCATGCATAAAACCTTATTAGTATTATTTTAATATCTTGATACCTATACGATCTATTATCTCAATTTGATTAGTATTATCGCATAGGCAGACGACCAATCTTGACGTGTTGACTGACTGATAAATGAATAAATATATAAATAAATAACAAAAAAACTAAAAAATTTAAATCGTTTTCCATAACAAAAAAAAGAAGAATTTACATTTAATTGTAACGATGTACAAATTGCATTAAGTTATTGTAATTCTTTTTTTATTGAACCACTTATTGAAACTTCGTAAGAAATGTTTATTGTTTTTTTTATACACAATTATTACCTATCCAATATTAAAAAATTGTAGATACCATAGATATTCTTCGATTGTTTTTGAATTAAGGATATTTCAAATGACAATGTATATGAATTTGTCTACATATTTTCCAATCTCAGAAACTAATAAAACCCGTCATGTATCATACTCTACTCGCTCTATTTTTAAACGACTTCAAAAAAGGAGTAGGTTCTATGTATGTTCCACTGTATATTTTTTTTTGTTTTTTTTTTTTAATGTTCACCGATGTCTCCGCCAATAGTTGACCGATTTCAATTTTTTTTCTTTTGTTCGGTAGGGTATACTTCCAATTTGGTCCCATTGTCACCAAGTCAGGATCTGATGATGGAATCCCAGGGAAATCTAGAGCAACCCTAAAATTTTATAGGTACCCATAGTGTGTTTTATATATTTTCTAAAACTATTCAAGTATTTGCGTCTGGTACTCATCATCTCATGCTGCTGAGCTGATGATGGAAAATATAACTCCTTAACTATTAGGAGTCAGTGGATATTTTTTTAAATATTATAGGTTCGTATAAACCGCTACCTATGTTCCTTTGAGTTAGTCAGGTGAGCTGATGATGGAAGGTACAACTCCTTGTTAGTTAGGAGTTAGGGGATAATTCTTAAAGTACTGTATAGACCGCTAGTTTTTATTCTTTCTAATTACTTGGGTGATTGCGTCGGGAGTCTTAATTTTATGCTACTGAACACTTATGAACACAAAAAAAATAATAAATAAATATTATTGAGTATTGTCGACATCTTGATAAATCTTAATTGAATACACAAGAAACTGAAAATGGAAAAATAAAATTAACTTTTAACAAAAAGAAAAACCGACTTCAAAATGGGTTTGCACTAAAAAGTATAAAATAACTGTTAACTGTAAAGGAAAGCGCGTGTTCCAGAATCTGAAATTCTTTCACTGAATTCAAAACGAGTTGTAACATTTATTACAGTTAACAGTACCCCGAGTATAACAATTGACGTTAGAAAACGTTTACTATCACGTAAGCATTTACGACATTTTTCTATAGGAATCGGCACAGTGCCTCTCGCGGAATACCCATGGAACTAATTTCTTCCATACAAATTTTTAGTAAACGCAAACGTGATAGTAAGCGTTTATTTACGTAAATTCTTTACACTCAGGGTACTGTTATTTTATACTTTTTAGTGCAACCCATATTGAAGTCGGTTTTTCTTTTTGTTAAAAGTTATTTAAATAACTTATTATTATATTTAGTTACAATTCATTCAACATAACAATGTTCATTGTTATTGTTAACTGCGTGATTCACAATTCACGTTCCTAATATATTATTAATAGACTTAATAAACAATGTATTTTACTCAGTGATGTAGGTAAGTTACATACTTAATAGACTTTCGACTTTGTCGACTTTAAAGAAAATATGATTGAATCAAGTTGGAAGACAAGAATGTCCTTTTTTTTTACTATGTCTCTATAGCCCTGTGTTTGACACAGTCTCACCTTGGTAAGTTATGTTGTGGCCGAAAGCCGACAAAATATTGTAATATTATTTATTTATTTTATAAGGTGCACCAACAGCATAAATATATAAACATTATACAAGCAAGATACATTTAATTAAACGTTCAGTCCTTATAATTAAAGCCTATTAAAGGTATACACAACATTCATAAAAGACGCTAACGCATAACGCTACGCTACTAAAACAGTTTTTTTTATTAAAATTAAAAAAATATATGATACAATTTATACAAAAATCTAACAAAATAATCTAATAAATATATAATTATCTAATCTAATATTATATTATAATACCTACTCGTTTCAGGCCCTCTGTTTTATCCGCGTTCCGTGTGATATTTCGTTATAAAAAGTATCGTAAGTATTTATATTCCTTGGAACGATCTATAGATGCCAAATTAGATCCCTATTAGCTTACTATAATATTAGTATGATTGACTAAATTATTTTGTAGTAATTTTAAGTCGAGATTGAAACTGTACAAGAGTTATTTTTGAATAACAAAATAATTTATTGAATCTTAAGTTTTGAATTTAATTCTATAACACGGGCCTAAATCTTTGATCAACCCGTTATATCTTTTTAGTCAAGTAGTGCTATAAATCGGGGAGATAAGTTGAAGGCCAATTCGAGGCCTTTTGTCCAATTTTATAAAAGTCCTCTCACCTACATAAAGATAAGACATAATCCTATTTAACTAGTATTTCCATTGGCGTTTCGAAATATTAACCAGTGAGTGATGCATGTAGAAAATTATTGATTTATTCCATAATAATGAGAAGAATCATAGCTACTACTCCCAACCAACCCTTTTAGGATAATAAAACCAAGAGCTTCAGGCTTTTCATCCCTGCTTCCATAATAGTACAAGCTAGGGGTAAGATAATTGCCACCCCCATCAATATATATACCCGGCTATCATTATGAATGTATAAGTACATAGTGACAGTGCGTGACCCGGTCAAGGGGGCCGGGTGTGGCGTCGCCCCGTGGCATTGTCTAGACTGAACATAACTATAGTAACCAACTACCTAAGCAATCAACCTACTTGGTTGATTTATTTGCAGAGTTAGGTAAGTATAATGTGGTCCTTACCTAAAGCTGAAAGACTTTTGAATTTGGAACTACCTACTACGTTAGGTAATAGGTACAACAGTGACTAAAGACTAATGTTGTAAAAAGAAGTACTTAAACGTTACCTATGTTCCTATTTTAACGATATCCTAACTTATTATAAATGCGAAGGTGAGTTTGTTTGTTACCCCTTCACGCCTCAAATGTTGAACCGATCACGATGAACTTTGGTACGCAAATAGCTTATGGTATGGAGACGGACACGGATAGCTTGTAATTTATAAGTATGTAGAAGTGACACTGTGAAACAGCTTTCGAGAATGAGCAATGTGTTTGTGCTTGCTTTTTCAAGTAAAGATGCCAGGATAATTATAAAAGTATTTTTTCACATCCGGCTTCAAAAACTATTCGACTTTTTTTACTAATTGACGCAAATCTGGGGCTGAGCTTTCTCGTTGAATATTTCAGAACAGTTTAATGTTGGAAAGGTTAAAATGATTTAAGAATAGGTAACTTACTTTTAATATTTTTGTTTTTTACAATTCTTAATTGACAAAGTTTTTATAAAGTTACTTTCGTTTTATCGAGGGCAGCCCATCAAACTTTAGGAAAAATTGGTAGCTAAGCTGTATTCGTCAATAAAAATCCCTACGATGACTGAGGTTGTCTTGGTAGATCTGAATTAATATTGTTCAAAATCTTGCAAATAACTTGGCCCAAACTACTGCTAGTTTACCTAAACTTTTTATAACGGAATTTTAAAAAGTCTTCATAAAATATGTTTAAACGGCACATTTCTATTTGCGCAAAAAGTTGTGACCGCTATAATTTTCAAATGTCGCAATGTGTCCTTTATGGGAAAGATGACATTCTCCGAGAACTATCGACGAAATGAAGGTATAGTGTCGTCACTTGAGGCATTGAAATTCAATTCACACGACAAATACGGGCAACGTTTGAAGGATTTGAATTATGTGCATTTTTAGTAGGTAGGCATTGTCACAGTGCAAAATTATAAACGTAGGTTCTTGGTTCTAGGGTTACTGGTTGAACACGAGACATACCACGACATTACTTTTAGGGGTGTAAGTAGGTATTCATAGGTACGTAGATAAAGGCACATGTAGGTGTTAATTCTCTAATGTTCGCATCATTTTAGACATTCATATTCCAAAAATACTGACTAAACATACCATTTACTATTCATGAAAAAATGTAGATAATAAAAATAAAATGTAATAATATATAATGTAGGTACCTCATCCTTACAAAACAGGAAAGTATGTAAAACTCTTTTGCAAACACGAGGAAAATTGATCAAGAGCAAACAAACTTACCTACATGTTTTGCAAAAATAAATCAATTTTATAAAAAACCCAAATCTGTGCAATTCGAAAATAATTGCATAATTAGCTGCAACAAAATGGTCAGAAATCAAATTAAATAAGCATTAACTATAGATTATAATCATGCAAAGATTACGATCGTGACAACCCTGACACTTGTATTCCCTGAAATGTCAAGCTTGACAGCCTACTTTCACACAATACGCGTAAAAAAATGACATTTAGACTTAACTGTGTATTTCAGGTTCAGGTTACTCAGAACCGTATATAGAACAAGATGTACATGATGCCTTTTGGCAGGTACTTTGTTCTAGGGTTACTGGTTGAACACGAGGCATACCACGACATTACTTTTAGGGGTGAAAGTAGGTATTCATCAATGTGATCATCAACTTTTACAATAGTACCAACACTATCAACTATGAATTGTTTTTTTTTTCATAAATTTTTATCGAGCAAGATTGATGTTTTAAAATATTTTTTTTCGTTAAAGTTTGCTCCATAGTAAAAATTGGTAGTAAAAACTATTTATAATTTTAAAGACTTACATAAATGCAAAGGAGCGACAGCTTCTATACTAAATGTAGATATGTCCATTGACTTCAATTACACATAACGGATGTACGAATGAACCCATTTTTTTTTATCAACCTAAATAATGTGCTGTGTTTCTTGATATTTATACCTACTTTGATTACTGTTTTTTGCAAATGATAATTGACTCCTGTATTGAAGGTTGCTTTTCCGAAATGTTTGGAAGCTTCTTGGAAAATTTTAAATTCTAAGAGCTAAAATAGACTGTCGCCAGATTAGCAGAACTGTCATGGGAAGTAATTCACCCATAGATACGCGACTTTGTAAGTTGTACAATAGTGTGAGCTCAACTACCGATGTGCACGTGGACTCTTTGCCAGTATTCAAGAAGTGTATCATTGCTTCACTGACAAATTAATTAAATGTTAAATTATCTATGTGTGCTGTCTTATTATTATTATTTTTTCTCTGTAAAACATGATTGTGTGTCTGTCTAGTGTAGTATAACGTTATGTAATTTAAATTGTATTTCATGTATTTAATTATAATTCTGTCTTATATTTTTGTATTCTTGTCAAATTTGTGTGTATTTGTTAGTGTTAGTGGTGTACCTTTAAAAGTTGTGCATTCACTTTTACTATTTTTGTTTAAGTAAAAAAATCATGTTTTAATGTACCAACTGCTGGTGAACCTTAAATAAATAAAAATAAATAAGCCAGCACTTGAGAAATTCCTTTGACGCTTTATAGCAAGACACCTATGGACATATTGTCACTTATAAGTTATACCATTGCCAAATACGAAGTGATAACCGTCTCTTGCCTTGTTACCAACATTTTTTTTAGAAGTGACGTCTTTTAATATCAATTTTATTGGATAATTATAAAGTATATATAGTTAGCAAATTATCTACACCATGGTTACACTGTAGTTACTTGCTGTTGCTAGTTTGCTATTACTGTTAGGTATGTGCTTTAAAATTCCTACCGAACAATAATTTATTCGATGACAGTTGCATAAAAATATGAAGTAAGTACTTAATAATTATGTCAGCGAACCTTCGAATTAATGAGCCAACTTTTTTGGCAATTTCAATTTTAATCACTTAACCGCAGTCGCGAATAATAATTAATTGAAATAATTATAATTTAAATTAAAAAAATTATTTTATCTTACTCGGCTATAAATGATCCCAAACTAAGCCGAGATATACTTACTATAAATTTATAAGACAATATGATTTATCATTTACCTACATATATTTTATAAAAAAAATACTAATTATCGAAGCAAAATAATATCAATGGATGATACTCCACCTTTTTGAGAACATTTCTGAGTTTGAACGTAATTTCCATCCATTCCATTTCCATTTCCAAAGGCTGAATGGGGTTTTACCCATATTTGTAGTTAGTATTTGCATTAAAAACTTATTATACACAAAATAACAGTTAGTTTGTTTATTGTGCACATTGATCACAAAGCAGCAATGTCTCTTTCACAGCTAAAAGTGAGTAATGGAAACTAGGTACTTACTAACTGTCTAAAAAAGCTCTAAGCAATATTTGTGAAGGTTGCATAACCCGGCAGTGTTTGCCAGTTAGATTTACTTACATTAGGTGCAGCTGAGAGCTGAAGTCATCACTTATTTTACAAAACACGACATCCTTGAAATAATTGACCATATTATTGTATCGCAACACCGTGCTTTGTCTACTTACTTGAATAATTTAGTACGCAGGTAGCCTATGGTATGGAGAAGGACATGGGCTACTTTTTTTTTCTGGGGACAGCTAGTAGTTAGGCCAAAGAGCTCTAGTATTTTATTTAAAGAGCCATAAAACTGTAATCTGAGAATGAAATTAATTAAAAATTATTTGATCTCAGTCATCGAATTATGACTAATATTATTCGAAATCTATTCCACCTAAATCTCTCCAACGATAATACGCTCTGTCTGAGTGGTTCGGGAAAGGACACGCTCAAGCTCGTTCTAGTCGGAGATATACGTAGTTGGTACGTACGTAGATATAGCAGTATTGTAGTAGGTAAGTGCTATTCAGATGATTCATGATTACGGAACCTAGTCTATTACTCCTACGACGTAGCTAGCTTTCAATACGGCCAACGTCGATTCAATTTCATAACACGCTTTTTATCCATAGCATATCTCAGCTAAGGATTAGCTAAGATATTATTTCTTTTGGCCTTACACGGCTGTAGATACATACTTAGTTATGTAATTACTGATTTTCTGTCTTTCTTTTATTAGATAGAAATAATTGCCAGCAACCTTTCATCATATAGTTATAAATAACCAATTATACGTTATTTAATTAGTCTCACAGCATTATTCTGATTTTTACGCTTTATGTTCTATCTAGCTAGACAAATTAGAAATTGACAACCGTCAGGACCGCACGGCCACCTGACGCTGTTTACTCTGAACCTATTATGATACAAAATGATGAGAGTTTCGGCACAAACTGCAGGCCAGGAGCTGAGGCCCTGTGACTCTGACGGTCACTCCATTTACTTATCTAATTATTTAAAATCCCTAATCTAGAAGCAGTTAAGAACATAAAGCTCCTCAAGGAAAAATAATATTGTAACTATGCCTTTCAACCAAATTGTTATAAGTTGATATAACTCTAAAGTCTGTACTATAAAAAAGAATACATCAAGTTAATCGAAAATAAACCTTATATTTCATAAGTCCAGGATTCAAATTCAATTGTTTCAAAACTCGTCTTATACTTTGATCGTTCTATTACAAACCTAAGTTGCATATAAGTACTAAACTTATTGATGTGTTGATTGATTAAGATGTCGTTAAAACCGTTTGTTTATCAAGCTATATAGAAACATATAACCAACATAATAGACTTCGTTAACTATTAGCCTGGAGATTAATAATGTATACTTTCAAAACAATATAAGTAAGTTAACTGTAATGTACTTTTAGTCGAATTTGATTAGTCATCTACTCGATAAATCACAAGATACTTATGTTTGTCCTCTGAGATAGAGTGAGAGAAATGAGTAAGTAATAGTAAAATAAATCATCAAGACAGAGACAAATCAGGAATAAACGACGGTTCCTTTCAAACAGTCTAATTAGAGCTTGGTTGTTTCATTCTTAAGTTAAATCCTAATTCGAAGCCACGTAGCTAAAATGTCGTTTCTTTTTGTTACTTATTCAAATACACATTTGTAATTTTATATACAGATTTTTTCAACTGGGAATGGTTGGCAAAATCCGAATATATACAGAATAGTGAAAAATTCTCAAAGGAGGCATGTGGCCGATTTTAATTTTAGACTAAATCTGTATACTTACAATAAAAAAAATGTTTGGACGAATGCAAAGTCTGCTAATACAATAAATAAATATTCTGGGACATTATTCCTCACACACGGCCATCTGACCCCAAACTAAGCAGAGCTTGTACTATGGAAGCCAGATAACTGATATACTACATATACTACTTTTCTTTTGTAAATACATACATATATAGATAATGACACCCAGACTCAGGACAAACAGACATGTTCATGCACACAAATGTTTGTCCTGAGTGGGAATCGAGCCCACGACCTGCGGCGTGATAGATAGGGTAACTTACCAACCTCGCCAACCGGCCAACAATACAATACAAATACTTTACTGTTGTGATATGCAATAGAGCACACATCGCTTTGAACAAAAACGTCTTCTCTTCTTCGACTTCTTATTTTATTTTTGTGACTCCTCAGTCATCGTCGTCTACTTTTATAACAAAGCTTTCCTAAAACGTGTTTGTTTACGTTTCTTCTTAGTACTTAGATAGTGATACCGAATACCTAAACAATGAGTCAGTATTCAATGTGTGATTTCATCACATGTGATAAGTAGGTGAAGAACATGAGTTCGTTACCGTTTTCATAATACAAAGTGATAACGCTCTTAAGTATGTGAGATAGGGTTCAAATTACTATAGCGTGTGTTACCCATCCCGTTATGTAGGTCCCATCAAAAACATCAATGTGAAAAGGGGGCAATTTCTGTGCAAACGAATTTGGGGTTGTCGGTTTGTTCTATTTTCAAAAATAGAAAAACTAGCAAAGCGTTAAACGTAATTTATTATTAAAACTAGCCGAGTATAATATCATTAAAGTAAGCAAATTTTCTTTTAAATCAAAATTGAAGTATGTTGTACATAACTATGATGTAAGGAACTGCTATGGAACTTGGCACTCCTTCAGATCTCCACTCTTTTATCGACGCCGGCAACCCTACACATCGTTTGTACTGAACTTGGCCCTTTTTCACATTTATATATATTATAAGTACTTTTTATAAGTTTTACCCTTTAATTTATCCAAATAAATACATGATCTACAATGTTATTAAATGCGTTTTTATCGTTGTTTGATATCGATAAAGTTATTGGTGAGCTTTAAATTCAATGTCAAAGTCAAAGCCGTTTATTCAGTTTAGGCCCTAGAAGGGCACTTATGACCGTCGAAACTACTGAAGTTACCACCGATTCGGAAGTCTCCTTCAACTGAGAAGAACCGGCAAGGAACTCAGCAAGGTTAATTTTTTTATATATTTTGTTTATTTTTTGGACAGTGACAATTTTGGTTTTTTTTTCTATTTTATATGTTTAACATTCAAGCACTAAGTACCTAATTAACCGCACAAATAACTTTGTCAACACCGAACATCGATAATTTGTAGTTTTCAGATTGCTTTCTTTGTACACGCTTATGATCTACCTTTGTGCCAAATTTCAAGTTTGTAAGTCGCTTAAAAGTGGTCTAAATTTTTGATGAGTGAGTCAGTAGGTAAGTCAGTTTGTCATTGAGCGACAAAAATGTCACCATTAACTCGAAAGATATAGGTTTATTCATGATATTTTGGATTCTAGGTATTCTAGTTTTCAAAGGGCCCTATTAGACAGTGTGTTGGTCTTATTGAGATATATCGATATAAAGTAGCTCGAAATGGTTCGTGTAATATTACACAATACCGGTGCGTCGCCCTTTTCTTTTCTGACCTTGGCGTACATACTGCCGTGTGTCTAGATCCTTTATTATTGGTTGTGAATTAATATAATGCAATCTGTTATTACAATTATGACGGTAGTTGGATGTAGGTATAGTGCTGTATAGTTACCAGACTGACTTACCCCATCCCACAAACGTAGTAAATACTATTGTCTTTTTGTTGAAATTTTGACAGGGTGTGCCCACACATGCCATCAAAACTAGGGCAATTTCGTGACATCCGTTGATAAATAATATTGTTGGGACAATATACCAAATTATAGATGGTATAAACTTTTGAACTTGACCTATTATTTGTCCGTTCATCATTATCATGCTCTTTAACTTTTTATGATGAATCACATAATAATAAGTAGATTTAGGTAGAAAAACGTTAATTTAGCTTAAAACAGAAAATGATTACTACTTTTTAACCGACAGGTGCTAACAGCAAACATCGGCACATTACTTGACCTATATGGAGTGGAGAAAGGCTTGGACCACTTCAGATCCTCTCAGGAGCTGACCTTCGACGAGTTTCGATATTACCTGCAGCATGAGGTGTTCAGCTCCCTACCGAAGACCGTCACACTGCCAATTGTTCGAGAATATGAGAAGAAGATTAGTGAGGTGAGTTTTAAAACATCGTGGGGAAACTAAGAACTGCTAATCGAGTATATGTACCCGCCTTGCTGGCTACCTCTCTCTTTGTTGATAAAAATCTATCGATAACTCCTACGAGTGTCTCGACAATTGCACTTCTCTCAAGATCAGCTTCCTTCTTGGCTTTGTGTGGTCATCAATCATCACCTTCGCCACATGATCAGTTACCATAGTGAGATTATGGTCACCACTAGGTACACCACAGGCAACAAACACAAGCCTGTCTGTAATAATAACTAAAAAAAGTTATTTCAGTGCATAAAACTACTCAAGAAAACATTACCTTAGTAGCTACCTACTTAAATCCTCAAATTACATGATATTTATGTGGATTTTCACAAACTTGACAAAACTGCGTAGTATGATGATCCTATAGAATTCGCAAAGCTAAAGCAATTGTATCGTGTTACCTATAGCATCCTATAGCTTGGGAGCCACACCCGGCGCGCCTTCCCATGCAAACGATCCTCTTACGATGAGGTTGGAATAAAAAAGGTAATTAGTGGAATGGAAAATAACTGTTCTAAACATTTCGATTCAGTAACATTAAAAAGCTGTTTGTTTTTCAAAATAAGAGTCGTTGTAAAAGTATTACAATGAATTTTTCACCACATAAAAAACTTTTTTATATATTTATTATTTATTTATTTATTTATTATACACAAACATCTTTTTATTACATCCTATACTTATACCCATCAAGGGACTAATAAGGGAACCATTTAACAAGGTGTGCATGGTTCCAAATCAACCCCAATCCAAATGTTTAAAGAATTGTGACACATGTTTTTAAATTGTCGTTCAGCCAGAATAGAACACTGCTAGCGCACTTCTATAATCTGGAGATATGTAACGTACCGTAGCATCCATAAAAGACGAGTTTTTCAAAATTCATTCCCTAAAATAGAGGAGCGCAGCGCAGAAAAAGCTAGAAAGTAGATTCGTATAAGATATACCCTATGTTTTTTATAGTAGGTATTTGCAACTCTATTTGTATAGAATAAATTTACAAACGCAGAAAAATGCTTGAGCATGCGCGGACATTTTTCCATTCGAAATTAAAAAAATGTTGAAATACATTCATGTTTCGGTGGTCATAACATGATATGTATAGTTTAATACTATACCTACATAGGTTTTTAGTTCTAGAGATACACTAAAACCACTTCCAAAAGTATTTACCATTTATTACTTTCATTAGTGAACCGTAAAAAAACAATTTCCAACTAATGAGCGATAAGAGAAGTCTTTGTACAACTGGCAGTATGTGGGCCGCGATAACAATAGTATGTAGTTACATAGGTATATGTAATGCATCGAACAACATACTTAGTAACTACAATAATCAATGAACATGAGTTATCTCCTCAGCTTTATCAGAGAAATGTGTAATGACTCTGTTGTGTAAACAATGTTTGAAATTATTAAGAATGTCTGAATGGTGTTAACGTTATAAAACAAAAAATAATCCAATATAAAAGTATCTACAGAGGCTTTTTACTTTTTAATTGAGATAATAGTCGAATAGAACCTTGAATCCTTTACTACGTCATTTACTACCAACGCACGCGTCTTACAAAGTCTTTATAAAGAGAAGGAGAAGATGTACTTTCTAATAAGAGAAAGTAGGATGGCGTGACAATCAATCTCGAGTCAAGCCGATAATCGGGCCTACAAAAAGTAGTCTTCGATCTCTGCAACAAGTTTCACTTTACCTCGTCTCGTCGAATCACCCTCATCTCATCATATTCAACGGGTAGTTCTACTGAACGCTGTAGGGCAGCATCTTGCCACTTCTGCGTACTCACTTTTCAAACCTAACTGAAAATGTACGCGAATGCTCGACCATTCTTCTACTCGTTTAACGCGAGAAGTACGTCCCTCTTTTCTTTATTATATCGTTAACATAATATTATATTAATTTATTATTAATATACGATTTAATCTATGTACAAAAATGCTCGAGCATGCGCGAGCAGTTTTCAATTAAGGAGAATTATACTTATATGTAGGCATGGTATGTATGCTACTCAAATGTACCATGAGTTTGGAAATTCAGCATTGACTAACGACACCTTGAAACAGCAATTTTAATTTATATTACAGGTATGCTGGCTGGTCTGCAGAAAAAACCTGGTCTCTCGCGACAAACCTACCTTCACCGACGACTCAGTATTCAAGTTGTTCAGGATATTCTGCCTGCTTGCTGATCTTGTGCAGGATGTTGATGACAGCTCGCTGTATGTGGTATGTGTAATAAAATATATTAATGGCGTCGGTTTATTTTAAAAAGCACTTGAGAGATGTTAAATTTTACGTGGGTGTAAAATAACTCCTACTCATATTATAAATTTGAAAATTTGTGAGTATGGATGTATGTTTGTTACTCTTTCACGCAAAAACTACTGAATGGATTTGGATTAAATTTGGTATGGAGGTAGCTGACACCCTGGATTAACACATAGGCTACTTTTTATCCCGGGAAAACATGCGGGGCGGAAGCTAGTATTTTATAATATAAAATAATAATAAAATATACTCAGTAAAAAAAAAATGAGATGAACAACAGTATTCATGTTTGGTCTTTCACGCTTACAAAACTTATTTTGTCGAACTTTAGCCACGAAACTTCACGATACTTATTTTTTTATCGACTCTCATTTACGACTTTACGACGCGCCATTCCGCCACTTTATCGATCGTTTGCAGAAATTAAATCCTGGGAATAGGTCAAGGCAATAATATGCTAACGTTGTTAATGCTAACGAAGTACCTATACTAAATTAAATTAATGAATGCAATGCGAAGTTGGTAATGAAAGTGAGACCTCCCCAGACGCTATGACGTCACTGTAACAAACATATTGTGATCATGTACACTCAATTACACTCATTTGCCTGCACGTGCAAACCATATGCTCTGTCGAAGTCTTTACTAAGGATTTATATCATGAGTTCATTGACATTATATTTTACGAGTCCAGTTTCAAAGCTAATGTTAAAAACCTTGGTTATGTCCCTTCCTTGTATGTAAAAACAATTCTTCCGATATTTAAAATATAATGCCCATAAAAAATATCGTAAGTAGTTAAATTACCTGAAATGGACTGACTTTGTAAAGTAGGAAGGACGTTTTAGTGCTATTGAAAATCGATAGCATTCTCAGTTAATACTCAAACCACTGACCTCTCACCTAGAGCCCGTCTACCTCCATATTTTTCCAAACAAATCAGGTATTTAGCTCATTTTCTGGAGTGCAGGGCTATAATTAACTACAACCACTTATAAATTATAATATTATTAATCAGTAAGCCGTCCGTATTCCTTATCCTCCACTTCTATGGCGCATTTCTTGCTTTCGCACCACAAATAAGAGACCAAAATTTTGATTACCCTTTCACACTCAGCTATGGCTGGCTACTAATCAATATGCTGCGAAAATCAAATCTGCAAAGAAAACTTTGCAAGTTTTACTGTAATCCTCCAAAAAACAATTTTATTGATCTGGGAACCCTACTATCATCTATCGATGTTAGATTTATCGAACAATCAATAAAATTGTTAAAAAAAATGTTATTTTAAGAAATTGATAACTTTTATATTTGTAGAAAATAAAGTTTTTTTTTAAATTTCAATATCAATGGAAACTTTTTAAACACCGAGTTTCGCCGGGTCAGCTTCAGACCGGTCAGTAGCAGGTGCAGATCCAGGATTCCATAGTGGAGGAGGCATTTTGACTCCTCATAATGACTCTACAAGCAATGTCCTAATGACATTTTTTTTTTGTGTCCCCCCCCCCCCTCCTCCGCTGTACCCTCAGTAGTACAATAACTTCACTATCCGCCAGCTATTAACCAGGCTCAACAATTCAAACGACGTTTCCAGGTAGTCCTCCAACCATCAGAAGCCGGTATAGTGGCAGAACAGCTGGTCCATTGCTTAGGAATTCGCTGGGATGCAGCTGATTGGGAAGCTCTTGGCTCTTCAATAGGACACTTCAAATGGGCAGCCTTCCTAGCTGTCTTAGAAGCTAAGTACTGCGGTGATCAGCAACTGCATTCGGAAGCTCTGATTGAGGCGGTCGATGAAATATACGATGTCTTTATTGAAGATATTATTAAGAAGGTAAGCTATTCAACTAACTAGAAGATTGTAGATATACGGAGACTGCATCAAAATTTTGGCTTAGGATCTTGTATGTAAATACTTGAACATACTTTAGTTTCTTTCAGTATTGTTAGAGATAACTCTAAGTGTTCATAATCCATAAAGCCAGGGTAAGTAAAAGACTATGTACTATGTACCCAAGAACGCATAAGCAAATTTATTAAATAAAATGTTCGAGACTATATAGTACTCACAGAACGAAACCATATCGCGATGTAGAAATTGTACAACGCCATCTAATATAAATATGTTACAACAAAATATTATTTCCTAAAACAATTTATTATGACTTGAACACTAAGAAAACAATCAAATTTACACACATAATTTTATGAAGTACAATTCTTAATACCTACTTCATGCTTTTTATTTTTCACTATTGATTTTGTTTTAGGTAATACATTACATAACGAAAACGGCTTAATAATCATGCCGACTTAAAACCTTAAAAAAATAAATCATACCAACTTGCTAGACTATATTCTTTTTCAGGGCTACCTTTTCAAACGCGGCTACCTACTGCCAACTATGCGAGAATACTGGTGTGTCTTACAACCGTGCGCTCTTACGTACTACAAGAGCTCCTCTCAGAAGGAGCAATGTGGCAGGATAGTGATCGACGAGTACTGCTCGGTGGAAGCCGCAGTGGGAGAAGGAAAGTTGCAGAGGTTCCAGCTGATTACGCCCGATAGGACTTTTGAATTCGGCACTCAGGATCATAAGTAAGTATAAGGTGCCACAAGCAATTGTAAATGATTCTAAATTATGTTTATTATAGAGGCGGATTAATTTTTCACATTCTCGTGGAAAATAGCCAATAATTTATGTTATATTAATTAAAGTTTACAAATTCGACATATTCATACTGTTCATAATCCGTAAAGCCAGGGTAAGTAAAAGACTATGTACCCAAGAACGCATAAGCAAATTTATTAAACTTTTTTTTATTTTTTTTTGGACTGGAACAGGAAGGTGGTGGGTCCAGGGGACCTTCTTCCACCGTTACGCGGACTTTTGCGGTGAGCGCTGAGGGCTCTCAACCGCTACTTAAAACTAAAACTAAAACTAAATAAATTTTGGGCAACGGTAGCCTGAGGGTGCCCCCTGTGGGGCTCGACCTCGGCTCAGGACGTTGCCTGGGGAATGAGGGAGGACTTAGCATGCAAATATATTATTTGGGGATCGGTCGGATTGCTAATATGCAGCTCGGGCCGCTTAATCGGGACGAGACTGGGAAGGACGTCGTTTTATTAAACAAAATGTTCGAGATTATATAGTAACTCATAGAACGAAACCATATCGCGATGTAGAAATTGTACAACGCCATCTAATATAAATAGGTTACAACAAAATATTATTTCTTAAAACAACTTTATCATGACTTGAACATACCGCCACCCAAGGACTAAGTAGTCCTTCATAATCTAGAACAACTAAGAAGCAATTACACAATTTAGAATTGCGATGTACAATAATAAAATAACGTAACAATTAGTAGATTCATAAAAAAGAAACAAAGTAAACTTCCTTCGTGAATGTATAAAACATAAAATAACATTGTGGACTGTATGTGTGGTAAATAACAAACATCAATCTTGTTTCTCTTAAATTCCTTAAACTACTAACAAGCAAGATTTCATACAATTAAAAACAATAAACGTAACATAAGATATTATAAGATAAACATGAAAAACATCTAATCGTCGTTGACATTAATAGGTAATGGACAAAGCTTAGAAGATGGGCGCTGAATCAAAGTATTTTTATAACGTAGTGTGACGACTCGTACGAGATTATCTTTACCAGGATGGACATCTTCTACCCTACCATAAAGCCACTTTGTTGGAGGTAAATTATCCTCTCGTACTAAAACTACATCTCCTATCTTAAAATTGGGATTTTTAGAATTCCATTTATATCTTTGAAAGAAATGAGTCAAATATTCTTGCGACCATCTCTTCCAGAAGTTTTGAAGCATGCGCTGTGTAAGTTGCCAACGACGTAAGTTACCTATCGAAAGGTGTTCATAATTATGATCAGGAGCTGTAAGTAATGACTCGCCAACCAAAAAATGACCTGGTGTCAATGGTACACAGTCATCAGGATTCGTACTTATAATAGATAATGGGCGCGAATTGAGACATGCTTCAATTTGTACCAGTACTGTAGACAATTCTTCATAAGTAAGAGTAGAATCACCTATCACTCTACGAAGATGATGTTTTGTGCTCTTAATCCCTGCTTCCCACAGTCCTCCAAAATTAGGAGCATGAGGAGGGATGAAGTGCCATTCAGTGCCGTTATTAGCTAACGAAGACGCAATTCCTATTGGAAATAAAGTCTGTTCGCTAGTAAATAGTTTTTTGAGTTCTCTGGATGCACCGACAAAATTAGTACCATTGTCACTCCATATATGGCTACAGCGACCTCTACGTGCTACGAAACGTTTAAAAGCACTCAAAAACCCATTAGCAGTGAGATCTGATACGGCTTCAATGTGGACCGCACGTGTGGCCATACAAACGAAGAGGCAGATGTAACCTTTGTAGGATTTTTGGCCTCTTCCTTTGGAGACACGAATATTTATCGGGCCTGCATAATCTACGCCTGAATTTAGAAAAGGTTTGTCGGGAGTAACTCGACAAGTTGGCAATTGGCCCATTAACTGAGTCTGAAACCTTGCTGCATTTCGGATACACGGCACGCAATGATGAATATGATTTCTGACTAAATTTTTTAGATTAATAATCCAATATTTATTCCGAATATAATTGCATGTTAGTTGCTGTCCACCGTGCATGGTTTTTTCATGCGCATCTGCTACTATAAGTTTAGCTAGATGTGATTCTCTTGCAATTATAATGGGATGCTTGCTACAATATGGTAAGTCAGAATTCTCAATTCGACCACTAACACGCAAAATACCATTTTTATCAATAAATGGGTTAAATACAGCAAGTTTACTCTTTTTGTTCACATTTTGAAGTTTTGTAAGACTCTTGATTTCCTCGGCAAATGCATAATATTGATGTTGACGAATGCAACAGGAAAGAGAATCTTGTATTTCCTTAGCTGTGAGGTACGATAAAGGTTGTCTTTGAATGGTGTTGGAATTTTTTGAACGAAGGAATCGGTGGCAAAATGCTATAAGGAATCGTCGGCAAAATGATATAACCCTCACTAGCCTTTGTAATGAAGAAAACTTTATAAATGGATCAACAGCATTATCTTTTACGGATGTTGTGTGCGCTTTTATAGTTTTCATCTCCAATTCAGTTTTGTTACATATGGAAGTGGGTTTCACGTATTCGATAGTCTTATTGCATAACCAGCTTGGACCACACTTCCACAACTTATCATCAATCAAGTTTATTGGTGTCATCCCTCGTGACGCACAATCAGCAGGGTTGTCTTTAGTATTAACGTAAGACCAATGTGACGAATCTAAAAGTGTGAGAATTTCAGATGTGCGATTGGCTACAAAAGTTTTCCATCGACTGGGATGATCGCTTAACCAAGCTAAGACAATCGTTGAGTCAGTCCAGGCGTGTAAATCTGATTTGTCTATGTTGAGAACTGCAGCTACTTCAACGAGCAGTTTAGAAACCAAAACTGCTCCGCATAATTCAAGTCGTGGAATAGAGACCTGTTTGATAGGAGCAACCTTTGTTTTTGCAGTCACCAAGTGAGATTCAACCATACCTTTAGCCGTAACACATCTTATATACACCACGGCAGAATATGCTACACTAGAGGCATCGCTAAACCCATGCAATTCCACTTGTGTGTCACTATCAGATTTTTTAACCCAACGAGGTAAGTGAAAACTTACCAATTTACGTAATTCATCTCGATAGAGTTCCCATTCACATAGAAGTTCCGTTGGTACGTTTTCGTCCCAATCAAGGCCAGTCAACCAAAGTTTTTGGATAAAAATCTTAGCAGTGATAACACATGGAGCTATCCAGCCAAGAGGATCGTATAAACGGCAGATTTCGGAGATAATTTGTCTTTTAGTTTCAGGGACAGAAACTTCAGTTGATATCTTAACGATATAATCAAATTCATCTGTCTGACGATTCCAGGTAAGACCAAGTATTTTAGTAACATCATCTTCTTTTATTTTCCTATCTTTTTCTTCTCCACTTTCTTCACTCAAAGAAAATAATAATTCTTTCCTATTGCTAGCCCACTTCTGGAATTTGAAACCACCTTTCTCCACTAATGAATTGATTTGCTCATACACTTTAATTGCTTCTGTTTCAGATTGACAACCCGTCATGAGATCATCAATATAGAAATCCGTCATTACCCTAGCTGCAGCTGAAGGATAGTTATGTCCTTCATCAATAGCAACCTGCTGTAAAGCTTTGACAGCTAAGTATGGTGCACAAGACATGCCAAAAGTTACCCTCAAAAGTCTATAATTCTTAATTTCAGATTCAGAATCCTCACGCCAAACTATCCTTTGATAGTCGACGTGTTTCTCTGCTACCTTCACTTGCCGATACATTTTGATAATATCGGCGGTGAGACATATGGGATGTGTACGCCATCGCATGATGATATGTCGTAAATCTGACTGCAAAGTTGGTCCAACCATTAAGGTATCATTTAGAGACACACCATTTGCGCTTTTATTTGACGCATCAAATACCACTCTAGTTTTTGTTGTACTTCTGTCCAGTTTTATTACTGCATGGTGTGGTAACCATACTTTCTCACCTTTTTGTTCTGAATCTTTTATTACTTCCATATGGTCGAGTGTCAAGTATTCATTTATTACTTCTGCATAGTCTTTTTTTTGTTTTGGATTTTTTGCTAGTCTCTTCTCTAGACTTAACAATCTTCTCACTGCAGTTTTTCTTGTATCTCCGTATCTATCTTTGGCACTAGGATCGGCACGGAAAGGCAATTCTACAATGTAGCGACCCGACTCGTCTCTACTTGTAGTGGCAGCAAAATGGTTTTCACATTCTTGCTCCTCGGGAGTCAAGACTTTTCCGTTCACCAAGCCAGGTTCAGATTCTAGCTCCCAAAATCGTTTGAGTAGCTCATTGTCTTCTATCTTAATATGCATATTTAATATTATATTGTGACACCCAATTTCTTCGTTATCTCTACCGTTTACCTGACCCGACAAAACCCATCCGAGGTGAGTATTCTGCGCAATTGTACAACTATCAGGATGTTTTATCAACCCTTTTTTCAGAATACTACAATATACCTCAGCTCCCAATAAGGGAATCTAAAATCCAATCTTATTGGGTGAATTGTATTGCGGATCTGCCAGAGTAATTTGACCTAAATCTGCCCAGTATGGGAGAACAAATTTATTTTCTGGCAAAATGGAAGTGACTTTGTTTAACACATGCGCCTTTACCTGCATTTTAAAAGAGGGGTCATGAAGTGACTGCATGTTGACAATGACCACATATTTTGAGGTTAAGCCACTTTGACCGCCACCCAAACCAGATATACAACTTTTTGCATTAATTTTGTCTAATCGTAAAAGTTGTACAGCTGATTCAGATATAAAAGATGCTTGCGACCCTTGATCGAGCAGAGCTCTTAATATCTGAGTATTACCACTTTTGGCTTCAGCCTTGATCAAGGCTGTTGCCAATAAGGTTTGGCTATGTGTTTGTCCTGTCACAAAATGATTAGCAATATTATTGTTGGCTTCATTCGTCAATGATGACGGATCTGGGTACGTTTCATCTGCTTGTTCAGTCTCAGCTACCTCCGTACTGTCCGTATCGACTGCAGCTGTATACGAACTGGCTTTACTATGAATAAGCGTATGATGCTTCCTTTTGCATATACGACATAATGTAGGTACACGGCACATTTTTACTGAATGGTTGTTACCAAGGCAATTAAAGCAAAGTCCCAGTGAATTTACTAAATCCTGACGAACATTTACATCTTCTTTGGCAAACTTACTACAGGAATATAATTTATGATTTTCAGCACAGTGAGGACAAATTACATTTGAAGCGACATGCAAGGACTTTGGTTGGTATGTATTTTGTGTATTTCTAAGTTTAGGTTTGGAAGGCTCTATAAACTCTAACGCACGGTAACGACATTCTAAAAATACTTTAAATTGTATGAAACTAGGTAAATCTTCGCATAAACTATTTACGTGTAATTCCCACTGTTTACGGGTTTCAGCGTCCAACTTCAGGCTAACAATATAAATAATAATTATGTCCCAAGATTCGACTTTAATACCTAAATTTGACAACTCATGCATACAATCAGAAGAAGTATCAAGGAGATCTTTAAGACCACTAGATGATTCACAAGTCATGACGCGTTGAGAAAATAAACGCTTAAGGATACAATTTGACATGAATCGTTTATTATTATATCTGCTTTGCAATAGATCCCAACATTTTTTGTAATTAGCCTGAGTTATGGGAATATGTTTAATTAATTGTTCTGCTTCACCTTTGAGTTGAGTTTTTAAATAATGAAGGCGTTGGACGTCATCTAAAGCAGAATTATTGTGCACTAAAGAGACAAATAGATCTTTAAATGACGACCATTCAGAATAGTTACCGCTAAATACAGGGATAGATATTTTAGGTAGTCTAACAAAAGAGTCTTTACTTGCGGTCGACGTAGAAGAATGACCACAACTCGTAGACGCAGGGCTACCCATATGGCGTAGTGCCGCTTTTAGCTCACTCTTGTACGTTAAGTATGTTTCATAACCCACATCGAAGATATCCTTTTTCATGTAACTACTCTCGGCCAATTCATCCTTCTTATATTTACAAATAATGCTCTCATGCATCGTACAAAATCTTTCGGCTATCCTTTCTAAACCTTCTAATCTGGTTACTATGTATGACTCAGTTATTCTATCTTTAGGAGACTTCTTAAAGTTGCTCCTTCCTTTCTCTATTTGTTCTTTTAATTCATCCATTAGTATGAAATCAGCATCCATCTTTGTAACTTTTTAATTAAAATCAGTTAATTTTTTCTAAGTGTTTGGGACTAAATACAGTCACTGCAAAATCGGGCGTAGGTTCCCCGTCTTGTCGTTTTTAAGCGAATTATTCTAAGTCCCAAACTACTACTATAAATTCAAATTTTTCCATGTTAATTTTTCACTATTAATAAGGTTCAATTTAGCGTACTCACAGTTTGCCTTTAAAACTTCACTTTATGTCAAACATCCCGCTATATCTTCAAGAATCTCCACAAAAGGGGGCGCCACCGTAGCTGCTACCAATTTTAGCTGCGAGGTCTTGCTTTGCTTGCTTCCGATGGTAAGGGCTTATGTATTACATTATAATGTGCCGTACTGCAATATGCATTCCGGTTTCCAAAAAACGTTCCGACTCTTAAGGACCATGTTCATAATCCGTAAAGCCAGGGTAAGTAAAAGACTATGTACCCAAGAACGCATAAGCAAATTTATTAAACAAAATGTTCGAGATTATATAGTAACTCATAGAACGAAACCATATCGCGATGTAGAAATTGTACAACGCCATCTAATATAAATAGGTTACAACAAAATATTATTTCTTAAAACAACTTTATCATGACTTGAACACATACGATTTTGAATCCAGGAGCCGCCTCCAATGGATATCATCGGTTCGCCAAGCGGCGGCAGTGTCGGGTGGCGCGGAGGGGTTCCAGCGGCGCGCGCGCGCAGGTCGGCGCGGTGCGGGCGCGCGGCGGGAGCGTGACGCGAGGGAGGCGCGCGCGCGCCTGCAGCGAGAGGTGCGCGCTCGGCTCGCTGCTGAGGCGCAGGCGCAGGTACCAACCAACCCCACTAATCGAGGGCGCATAGCTTTGTAATCGCTAAAGTCTTTCAAAAGACCGCGGGAGATAGTTCTAAATTCAAAATAATACACACTAATGATAATCTGAGTCATGCACACGTTGGATTGGATTGGCAGAAAAAAAAGCCATCAGTAGGTATTATGACAATCAAGCCAATAAATTAGTCCCGTCCGGGATTAGTGTTTCGACATCCAAAAGTATAATTATTTTCTATAGGCACACAACAAATAGTTACCTAATATGTTATAGGAATTAGCAGAACTGTCACAACAAGACAATAAGAAACTAGAAGAGTTAAAAACGACGCAATCTGAATTAGAGAAGCTGCTACAAGAGGAAACACAAGCTAAACGAGACGAAGAAATTGTTCGAGCTTTACAAGCTAGGTAGATATAATTTAGCTTTTTTTTTTATTAATTTCAGTGCTCTATCTAAATTTTTAAAATGGCTTCCAAATCAGCTTCGATAATGATGGGCCACCAGCAAACCAAAATTCAATAGAAAAATCACTCTCACTTATTTTTTGAATTCACAGAGTCTTAGCCGAAGAATGGGAAAGGCGTGAAGAATTAGAGAGGCTTCAAGAAGAACAAAACAAAATGTTAGAAGAAGAGAGACTAAAGAGACAACAATTTGAAATGCTACAAGCTGAAAAGGAAGCGCAATATCGAGGTAAGATCAGATTACCGGTCTCCTTCTGAATATGCTTTTACCACAAACAATTTAAAACCTCAAAATGTTTTTGTAGAAGCGGAAAAACGTTTAAGGGAATTGGAACAGGAAAAACAAAGACTAGACGCAGAACTAAGAGCAGCACAGGAAAAGATCTCGAAGACTGAAGTTACAGCACAAGCGCTAAATGTCCAATTACGGGTACGCTTGTTGATTCCAATAACTTTTAAAAATCTGTACGAAAAAGCTCTAGATTTTTAAATTCATTGTATTTAGGGACTTTTGTTAATTTTGACTATTGACTATGGCAGTCACATTATATCCTGATCAACTCATTTGTATTTGGCTATTTTATACAACTTCTTAGTTGCGCCACCTTTAGACCTGGCCAAGAAGTCATTCAAGGCACCAATATTATTCAAAATTAAATTAAAAGATCCTTGAAATAGTTTATACAGTAATTAAATCTGGCTAATTCGTCCAAAAGTTAAACTTGCAGTGCAACACACATGGCTAATGGTGAACAGTTTCCGATTTTAGATGAAATGATCATTTTTTAGAATTTTTCAGCTGGTCTTAGTGTACTTTCACCATTGTTTTTGGGTAATTTATTATATTTCGATATATTATTCATTAATAACCATTATTTTCACAGGATATGAACCCAATACTCCGTAACGGTCAAAGAGCGCGTCGCGCCGTATCCTTCGTACCTACCACGAAGAGTTCATCCGATACACTTATAGATATAAGAGCTATTAGACATCTCAGGGTCCTGGATGATGATGAGAAATTATGATCTGATGAAGGAGACCTTGATTTTATAAACAGTAGTTAAAGAGGCAAATAGGTCCTGCGCTTGCCATAAATGTTAGCAGTCGACGATTTGGTATTTGGTAGCTACTTTCTTGAGGATCTCAAAACGACATAATAATGAATACTCAGTATAAACAATAAAAAATTGCATATCTGCGATTATCTTTGTGTATATTTTCTATATTGTTATGTTAATTGGCTAATATTTGTGTTAAATGGATGTTCATTTTTAAATTACACTGCAAATCACCAGGTATGGATAGGAAATAAATTAATAGTTTTATGAATTAAAGATTCTTAGTACTTATATTTTTTTTATATTTCCAATTTTCTGGCAGCCTTGTAGAAATAAATTTAATACGATCTAATCAGTGGTCATCTGTAAGTAACCCTTTATTTTTTTATTGAGATATCATTCAATAAATAAAAGGTTATCTGACCATTCTTAATCAAAAATACAATAAATACTTAATAACAAAATACATCTCACTATTGTGGCATCGAACTGTAAAATCTCTATGCTGGTGGTGGTTTTTTGGTTTGCTTTTGTTTCTTTTCTGCCGCCGCGGCTGCCTCTTGCATTTTCTTCTGTAGTTTCTTTAGCTATAAAATTATAATTAGGAATAAAGGAGGGGATAGTAATGATGGAATAGAAAATATTATAAAGGTAGTAATTGGATGGCAGGAATAGGATTTCATTGGTAGTAATAATTGGAGGGGTTGATTTGTAAATTGTCTAGAATATTGTCATTTCTTCTTTCCTTTTTTCGCACGTCCCTTTTGCTGCATAAAAACAAAGTTTATTTAATATTGTAAAATCTAAAGTTATGCGTACATTCCTTCATGCAATATTAAGAATATATCTTTTTTAAACCCACACAAATGTTTGAGAGATACCTTTGAGGTGTTGTAAAAGATGGCAACACATTACCTCTATTGCTAAAGTCCATAAGCCACGGTGTGGCAACTTAACATCAGTACTTGTCAAACATCAGACTGACTTTATGAAAGTTGTGTCTAATTCTTAGTTCAAACAAAATCATTTTTTTACCTTTTTCTTTTCGGCACGGTTGGCTATCACGTCTCTCCAAGCAGTTTGTATCACTCTTGCAGCATGTTCCAATAAGAACTTGTTCATCTTCTCAGTCAACTCTTGCTGATATTCTTCCTCTCGCTCTGCCATCAATGGCATATATTCTTTGTCTTGCTCTACTATTTTTTTCTATAAACAAACAGAGCTAAATATCATACCATTTACTAAAATGTATGTAGATCTTAGAGGTATATTGTTTTCCCGATATTAAAAGTATCCTTAATTTTATTCCAGTGTATGATCTATTTATATGCTAAATTTCATCCAAATCCGTTCTGCCATTACAGTGTGATTGAGTAACAACCATACACACAACTTATATTACAAACATACCTACAATCATAAACCTACACACAAACTTTTGCATTATACTATGAGGGCAGTAGGATTTATTCATAGAAATATTGAATTTCGCGTTTATGCTTTTTAACCCTTTGACCCTTTTACAAACCCATTATAGGTTTCAAAAAGAAGCCTTCTCAAAATATCCACCCGGTATATTGAAATCCAAACAAAAACAAAAATGTTAAAATTGGTCAAGATCTAAAACTAAGCCTGCTAACCTCCAACTCTTCACATTTTTGCGTCTCATCTTCAAATTTCTCAGTAAACTCATCCAGTTCTATTTGTTTCTCACCCATTTCTAGATCATACTTTTGCAGCCATGATAACAGTTGTGTCTCCACTTTGAACCTTTTCAACAACATTATAAAGTTCAAATTATTTTGCTGTCTGGTGGCACTTGGACTTACACCGAACAGTAAACGTCATACACATTATGAGACATACCATGTAGGATAGAATGACAGACATTAGAGTTATAAAATCATTTTGTTATATTTTTTTATGAGAAATATTTTTTTTTTCATTGGAGTAATATTTTTTGGGTCGTATGTAGACATAACTACCTAGCCAGTTATAATTTATTTAGAAAACACGATTATTTATAAGTAAAAATACAAACATTCCAATTACAAAACTTCCCTCCACTTTTTTTAAGCGCTAATTTGAACTATCGTGTCTCATTGAAAAATAGATCTGCGTCGGGAACACTTTCGCGAGATGATTTTTTATGATTTCAAATGTCGTCTTATACCGGATGAATCGTAGGATAGACTTCAAATGTGATTTATTGATCAAGACCCTTCTAAAGCAACCGTGTACCACTGGTATAACGAATTTCAGCGCGGTCGACTAACTTTGAGAGATGAAAAACCAAGTGGTCGCCCTTCGACAGCTGTTACGGAAGGAAACGTGCTAGCAGTGAAAAAAATAATTCAAGAGAATAGGCGAATTACTTATGAAGAGCTTCAGCACATACTGCAAATTGGATCGGGAAGCGTTCACGAAATTCTACATGAGCATCTTCGCGTGAGGAGGATAGTTTCATTCTGGGTGCCGGATGCGCTAACAGCGTTCGAGTAATAGAAAAGGTGTCTCGCGGCGGATTGGAAAAAGTGTTTCGAAATATATTTTAGACGCATGAAACTTTGTATAGATACTGGCGAAGAGTTTTTTGAAAAGATTAAATAAAAAAAACTTAACTCATAAAACTTTTTTTTCAAGTTTCTCATAACTTTCTGAGTGCCCCACGTATGTTTATTTTTTGGGAAAGTCGGTGGTTCTGTCCTACTCACATGGTAGAGAGAGTGGCACAGGTACAGCTAGGCTAACTACACAACATAGTTTGTGACATAATTTGAATTTCCATATCTACCTTGCTGAGTTTCTTGCCAGTTCTTCTCAGTTGAAGGCGACTTCCGAACTGGTAGTAACTTCAGTAGCTTCGACGTTCATAAGTGCCCTTCTAGGGTCTAAACTGAATAAATGGCTTTGACTTTGACTATCCTATTGTATGCCCGACATGGACACTGTACTTATTCGCCTGTATATACATTGACAATAAAGTTCTGTTCTATTCTATTCTATAGCTTCCAAAAATACTTATAAAAAAACATGAAACCTGCGAGCTCTCTGGCTTTTCTCATCGATCAGATGCATTCTTAGTAAGCTTTCATACGCGTCCCGGGTTTCCACCTCTTCTTCCTTTAGCATTTCACTTTTGACGGCGTGCGCTCGAGTGGCAAGCACCATCTGACGATCTGAATCTAGACTGAAAGAATATTTATTTCATTATTATCTCATAGACGTAGTACTTATATACTCTTTGGATGATAGCTCAGTGGTAATGACGTCCGACGCCGCGGCAAAGGTCGTTTGAGCTTTCGGTGAAGGAAAACATCGTGAGGAACCCATAACACGGTGCTAGGGTACTTTGTAGTACCCGACTGGCAAGCTACCACCCCTCAAGATGAAAATCCGTCGCCAAGCACCTATTGATGTGTTCCGGCCGTTGCACTTGAGAACCAGATACCTTCTAGGCTTTATAAAGGTCGGCAACACATTAGCAAACCCACTGGTATTCCTAAAGTCCATAGACGATGGTAGCCACTTAACATCAGGTGGACTGCCTGCCTGCTTGCCAGACATTCAGGATTTTTTTCTCATTTGTAAAGTTAATTGTATATATTAGTAAACTTACATTTTCTTCTTAAGTTTGAGGTTAGCTTCAAAATTAAGGTGAGCTAATTCATGCTCCAATTTTGCTGTAATCTCTGCCTTCCGAGCCATAGTTTCTTCAAAATGATCATGTTCCTCTTTCAGTGAAGTCGAATAACCTATACGATACACAATAATTACATTACAGTTCATCTTATCGTTTTTTTTTCCTTTTGAATCAACATCATATTCAACCCGAAGATGTCCACTGCTGAACATGGCTTATATTCCCCATTGATATATTGTTTACAATTAAACTTTTGAAGGTATCTACAAACTCTGACCCTTAAAAGATCCTACACATCGAATAATTTACTTTTAATTTTCTCAAGTAGGCTCTGATTCGACGCCTCGAGTTTCCTCGTATTAAGCTTAGCAGTCAGCTCTTCTGCAGCAGTCGTATTCATCTGAATGATCATCAACTCCCGAAAGTGTTCAAGCGCCATGAGATAATCCAAAGCAGGAAGTGGTGACTCCTGATCATTCTGAAATTTAATTAAAAAAAAATAGAATCTACTATAACTAATGCTACTGCAAATAATTCATAAGTGTTCATGCTGCCTGCTACGGATAAACGGTTACAAATGCAAAGGTCCAAAGTTCGAATCAAACCCATAAACTCTGGATTCATGCAAAGCTACGTAACGCTGACTTTTTAATAATATACTTAGTTACTTTAATACTAGTGTCAGATAAACAATAAAAATGATAATTTGTGTTCTTGTAGGTACTTCATTTTATTTTAGCATAAGATTTAATATAACACTTTCTTTCGCTTAATTGTTCAATTGTGAAACAAATAAACAGGCAGTAAGTAAAAGAAAATTATAAGAATCGTAACAAGTTTATATAATAAATTTTGCTACTAAAATGAGTAAGTATTTCATTGTAAATCATGTTTTGGAAGCGCAAATAAAGTTTTTAAGGTAAAATACAAGATATTAGATTTATATAACAGAAGATGCAGCTATTCGAGGCATCTCTTTTATTTTTCTTCTTCCTGTTTACTGTGAACTGAAATTTAGATCTATATAAGTATTATTTACTACTCACATTTTTCTTTTTTTGCTCAAACTCCGCCTTCATCTGCAAAAATGTTAATTATTCTTTAAACTAAAACAAATAAGACCACGGAGTCTTTATTAAAATCTTGCAGGAATAGAAGGACCTACACTTCATTATAAACAATTGTAAATACAAGGAATTGAAATAGAACCAAACACTGTATCGTAAAACTGTAAGTAGGTACAAAACACTTTTTTGTGCTTTTTATCTCGGTAACGCGGGTGTAACCGCAGGAAACAGGTAGTTTTATATAATAACTAGCTTCCGCCCCGCGGTTTCACCCGCGTTCCCGTGGGATCTTGTGTTTTCCTGGGATAAAAATCTCATATAGCCTTCCTCGATAAATGGGCTATCCAAGAGTGAAAGAATTTTTCAAATCGAACCAGTAGTTCCTGAGATTAGCGCGTTCAAACAAACAAACAAACTCTTCAGCTTTATAATATTAGTATGACTTGTTACGCTGTGATATTAGTATAGATTGAACGACAATAACCTTCATAATCATTTCTTCTACTATGGGCTTGAGATCTGGGTAGCTGTTCATAATGTAGATCAGGTGACCTAGCTCCGGATTTAACCGGTTTTTCAATGACATGTCACCCTGAAAATGAAGCGTTATAATTTATAAATAAAAGCAAGTGTATGTCTCTGAAAATAAGGTATAAATTTAATAAACTCGACTGTCGTAATACGGTAACTTGAACCACAGGTTCTGTGTAGATGTAAAGCAAGTGGTTCAGGACTATTCGTTTATTGGCGAAATCCATGGGGGAACAGCTTCTTCAGTGAAAATATCTAGCTGTTGTTTAGGCCATAAGTGATACATATCTGATAAAATACCAAGAGAAATTTTGTGAAATGCCTTATAAAGATAACTAGACACTTACAGCTTTAATATCTTCCATTGCAGCCATATTGAGCAAGCTGCTTGAAAACAGCGGATTGTCGTATTGCTCAAAAATGAAGGTCAGATCATCTATATGCTGCATTGTAAGTATGGAACTGAGGACACGGTACTCCTCTACTAAGTCCGGTAGACATAATGCCAGCTTCGTTTTGTATATGGCTTCATCGAGGACTTTGGTAACGCGCTCCGCTTGGATGTGACATTCAAGATCAATCGGTGACGCCGCTAAAAAAATCAGGAATAAAACACAATTTATTAAAAGTGCAACATTTAACTAATTGTAGGAAAGGTTTATTAGACCAACAAATATATAGTCACTCTGTGTTTGGCTTGCTTGGTTTGTATCTCTCTCAATACTCAAGTCCCTAAAAATCTCATAAGAAAAGAAATACCTCTCGATTTTACGGACACTTAACAAAAAGATTTTATTGATCATTGATAGGCTTTTTGTCCACTGGTGTAACAAGTAACACAAAGCCTAGAAGGGAAATGGCTCTCAAGTGCAACAGCCGGAATACACCAGTTGGTGCTCGACAACAAATAATCAACTTGAGGGTGGTAGCCAGACAGCCGGGTATTACAAAGTACCCTACCACCGAGCTATGGATTCCTCACGATTTTTTATTCACCGCAAGCTCAAGCCCATTAGATTCTAACCCACGCCCTTCGCCATGGCATTCGGTGTCACTACCACTATCTATGCTCAAAATATATCAAGACAAGATCACGACCTTTAGGTCTAATATATTCGTATTTATACGAACCATTATCTTTAGTCAGATCCCTATCTTTTTCCTTTCCAGCACTAGTAGCTGATCGACTGCTGCCAGTCTTTGTTGAACTTCCCGAGTAAGTAGACGGCGATTGAAGAGTGCCAAATGACCCAGCCGGTTCCATTTGTAAAAAAAATATATACCATCAAAAAATCTATTCGTATTTATTTCATACGTGCTCTGACTTGATGGATTCGCAGATAGCGGTTTCTATAGCAACCTTCAAGCATTGTTGCCATGGTTACTGTTAAATTATTTTAAATATTATAAATTATCATGGTCCCATATTTAAAAAAAGAATAAGACAGACCGAGATTAACCGACTTAAAAAAAGTTGGAGTTTCTCAATTCGGTTGTATTTTTTAAAATTCATTCGTAATATGAAGCCAAAAATACTAAGTACAGAAATTTAATTTATATCCAAAATATCCACATCCAAGTCTTGCATGTTTTTCGTCTCTTTCTATAGATGCATCTGCTCACTCACCCAATGTAACGGTATATTAACAAGGGTACACCCACCCTCCATTTCGTCATCCACTTGTTGGTTACCTCCCACTAAACGAATAGTTTGTAAAGTTTGTTCAATAAATTTAGTTTGTTATTATCTCTGTAACTTCAAGCAGATAGTATTCGTTTGAAGATAGCTGTATTATTTAAGTCAGGTAAGATTTATATTGTCTTTCTAAGGCCACTGCTAAACATGGGCCTCCTCACCTATCTACCTTCCATGGATCCTATCTCTGGGGATTATTATCCAATCGACCCTAACCTCTCTGACCCAATGAGCCCAGTAATTACTTAAAGTCCCGCACTAAAGTTACGCATTCTTAGGCTATTTTGGAAGTTCGTTTACCTACCCCAACGGTTATCGGTTCTGTGATAGATAAGGCCAACCCACTGCCGCTTCAGATCAGTAAATTTGGATTTCGACCATATTTCATCGATCTAGATTTAATTCCGAGCATATCCGTGTTCAATATTTTCTTGGCTCAGTGAGTGACTAATGCCAACTGTTAATATATTTAGCTGTAAGACACACTATTCAAAGACCTAAGCCTCAAAGCATTATTGGTGATGAAATTACTTAATGAAATCTTCAAAATCGCCAACTGAATTATTCTCGTAGCTTCCTTACAATCAACTTAATTGCAGTCTAATCTCCAAAATGCCGAAGAAGCCAAAAGTGAACAAGTTGGCGCGCATGTCTGATGAAGAACGCGCTCGGTATCTGCAACACCGCGCGGATATTGAGGAGGAGGCTCGCAGGAGGAAACGGGAGCTCATCGCTAGATTCATTAAGGTATGTTTAATTTATATGCCGGATAAAGAGAGACAAAATAAACTATTAATTGGAGACACATGGGACTCTCGTCATATAGGTAACGAAATCATTGGTGATCTACCGCGCGCCCTCGTGCCCTCAATTGTGCCCTGAACCACGAGTCGCTCCACAGACGTGTCCTCTCGACGTGTAATATGTCCAAAGAATGTGAGAATACGACCTTGAACGATGAAAGAAAAACGTATGTTAGTACAGTCCTGTTTTAATTTCAGAATAAACTAGATAAAGAAGAAACTTACAGTCGAACGAATACAGCCAAAATCAATCAAGGATGGAGATACATTTTACGCAGAATAAAATGCAAGCAAATGGCGTTAGATATAAAGGTAATTTACGTCTTTCAAAATTGTCTCTTTGATCTAAGTCCTCTAATAATTTATACTAGATACACCTTTGAATTACGTTGTCGTGATCCAAGAAGTATTAAATATGCGAAAATCCCATATTGTTTCGTAGGGTATGATATCTACCTTCAACTTCATGATAGAGCGCAAGGATCGACTTCTGGCTTCGTTAATGAGAGCCATAGAAGACTCCGATGATCAGCACCGTCGTGCATTCCAGGCCCACACTGAGACTGTCAGCTACTTCTTGAGTAAGTCACACTTCAAGATCGGCCAAAAAATAGGTTATACCCTCTTATTTTGATTCACGCGTTATGTTACACTGTTTTATAAAAAGCGTCATTGTAAGCAGGGACGAAATATCTAACTTGTTGAACATTAATATGAAACAGAGTAGCAACATCCTTTTGGTTCGGAAGGTTGCTTTTGCTGAGAAGATCCGACAATCAATTCAGCGACAATCTTTTAAAACAAACATATATAATAATTTATTAGAATAGATAACAAGTATCTTGCAAAGGTTATAAAAGATACACTCATTTCCAGATGTAGGCTCACAACGTTTAGATAAACTACAATTCGAATACGATCATCAAAAGAACAGCCTACTAGAGAATTGGGACAAGGAGGAGTTGCAAATAACAGAGAGCCAGGATAAGGCAGAATTTAAGCTCAAGTTGGTAACGTACATACAGAGACGGGACTTTAAGGGCTACAAGAAGGAAAAGCAGCAGGAGAGGGCTACGAAGAAGAATGATGTTCGTCTTGAGGTAAGTTCCAAAAAAATATTTACCAAAACATCTATTGCCGGGTACCTACCATAGCTACTATTTGATGATGTAGGATCAAAATCATAATTAGACGTGTAAATAATTTATTGAGCTAAAGCATTACAAAGATATCATTTAGTTTTGTGGTGTTTTACAATACTTAAAAACGTAAATCGTCCTTCCAATCGTCGCAGTTTGCACGACCCTTCTCCGACAAACACATCAGCAAATCTTTGGAGAACTCACATTTGTCTTCTGTATTTTCTGTAATAATATAATAAAACTAAAAATATATAAAAAAAAAAAAGAAGCATCACAACAATATCACAAAAAAAATCACTATTTTAACAGTCCTCACAATTATTTCATAGAATTGAAATATTATTATCATTCAATTCAACAATATATAATCATGAATTTACAAAATTAACATAGATACACCCACCATTATCAAGAATTTGAAAGCATTCCTCAATAGACTCCTGCAAGAAATCTTTTAAATCTTCATTGTTCACATCTTTAGTGATAGCATGAGTCACGAGGTATCTATCCGGCATGCCATTGTCCCCCGTCTAAAAGTTAATTTTCAAATTACATCTTAATTAATAAAGGCAGATGTTTGTAGTTATTGAACTTTAGTGTCGTAAAAGTTTATTAGTTTATTAAATTCTTGTTCCTTAGTGATTAATTTATCTAAGCATCAAAGATCGAAATTCTTTAGAAACTCAATACTACTGAGCCCTAAGCTCTCCTTTTATCAAAGAATTAGTATTGGAAAATGACTTGAAGGAAATATCACGAGGTATTTATTATACTAAAGACTTGAAAATTAACATAGATGCTACGTAGCGAAGACAATCGTCGCAGAAATCTGAAGGAAAGTCGCAGTCAGCAGTAAAATGCATAAATAACTTACCATCTCCAAATTCTCCATGAAACAATGCAAGGCACACGCCTTGTTATCCTCCTCTTTGCTAGAATTATTGTTCTCGCTAGAATTTCTGTAATCGTGATAACTATCCTCGTACTCTGACTTCTTAGAATTGGGATTGTATTGGCTCCTGTGGCCGGAGTTCTCTATGCGTTTCTCTCGCTTGTACCGTCTTGGGGGCTGCGTTGAGGAGTGGTAGTTGTATTTAGACATGTCCTGGAAATATTAAGCCTCATTGATTTGAAATTATAAGTGTCGCTCCAAGCTAATTTCCGGTTTTTACTCGTAAACAAGAATAATACGGCAATTCCAAATAGACAACAAAAAATCTGAATATATCTTTTTTGTTATACTATAATTCGTAAAGCTTTTGTCGGGATAAAATATACACTTATTTAAAAAATGAACATTTATAATAAATTTACACGGACATATGTAAATGTATACCTAAAAAATCACTTATTATACACAAGTATATGCCTACTTATGTTATAATAAGGTTACTTACACTTCCAAATTCATTACTTTGAGGAAAATCTTCTCTCCCACTCAAATTATCATTTCTACCATATTTATTATTGCTATTCCCCGTCATATCTTTTCTACCTCGCGCTCTATTGCTATCCATCCTATCGTTACTACTCATCCTGTTGTCCCTATTACCCATCTTGTCGTCTCTACTGCCCATTCTATTATCATTAATTCTTGTTCTATCATCGTTTCTTCCATTTTCCTCATCTTTATTTTCTTCTTTACTTCCCATCCGTCCTCTTTCCCAATTTCTTCGACTATAGCGAGGCTCATTCCAATCTTGCTCTTCAAAATTTCCCCGTTGATTTGTGGAATTCTTGCCTTCTTGCATCTTCAAACATTTGGCGTAAATATTCTTCAGTTCAGCTTCTTTGGGTCCCCCATCAGACCGGCAGTTCAAAGCCTGTATTCAGAAAATAATGCAAATCACAGAACATTTTTTTTACTATCAAGCATTTTTTAAATGAATATACTCACATAAGTGTTCAGGAATAATAAACAAAAAAGCAGAAAGTAGTATTTTACAAAACACATCACTGCAATTGTCACCATAACAATGATGTGAGCCAGCTATGGGACACCACATTTTATAACGGTGTGCACGCTTCAATAACCTGGGGACCTTTTGTATCAAAGCGGTGACGCTGTCGCCCCGAATATGAGATATGGGTATTATAACACATTCGATTGAAGTGTGATAAATAGCGTCTGAACTTATACCCTCCCATATAACTTTTGTTTCCCAATCGGTAGATAACTGTTATACAATAACTATGCCAAAGACTTTATTTGATGCAACCAAGGGATATCCACAGCTAACAATCCCCATTTCACCATCGCTGCAGATCCACATGAAACAGTCTTAAGCCACCTGCATCCAGGCACTCCTGCAAATTAAACCTGATGATTAGTCCATACAGTGCTTTCATAATTAAAACTTTTTTGTGATTTTAAATCCTCAAAAAATTGATTCTCATCAACGTAGATTCTATTGGATCTTCTTTTTATTTCACCCATAAGAACACATCTTTAATAGAATACGTCTATAAATATTTAATTATTCCGTGCCGTCTGTCTACTTTTGAGTCCGATTCAAAAGATTTACATAACTATAAACCCAAATTTTCAAATTTTAAATATTTTCTTGCACTCCAATTTAGTGAACATACCCGCTATCCTTGTTTATGCCAGCGTCATGCCACACAATGGCAGCATCATCAGATCTGTCACGGCTGTCACTCTGACAAGGTATATCGTGCGCAGGAGTCGACGGAAGCAAGTGGTCGACTGACCCCTAATTACAGGAAAACCTGTCGTGACCAATTGGAAATTGCAATGTTTTGCCGTGATATTCTCGTTATGATTGTTTGGTCGCTTGTTTGTCATACTTTGCTGAGTCCTACTATTATAAGGTAGCTATAAATATCATTAGGGAAATTGCAGACATAAAACTTGACAAAACGTGTCCCATGTCTTCAGACTTTCTTTTATTAGCGGCCATGTCAAAACCATCCATAGATTTTCCACGTCTAGGACTATGACTGCTCTTAAGTAGACCTGATAGTAAATTTCGTTTCTACTGCGAGTAAACCAATGCTTAGACCTACCTACCTGCTACCTACTACTTGCAATGAGTATATGTATCGAATTAGTAATGAACGTTACTATTAGGTGCATATAAGTTTTCAGCGCTATGATCCAAATTCTGTATTTTATTAAAAAGTCTTGTATCCTTTAATTTTAAGTCTATAAAGTATTATATCATTATTTTGTACAACTAAACTAAAAAAAATATATAAAAGTAGATAAACAATTTGCTTTCAACATTTATTTACCCTCAAGGTTGCCCTTTATACTTACTTTAGTATTCTATATCTTCCCAATAGCATATGGAAGAGATGCGCAGTGTTTGTCGACCCAAACAGCTAGAGACTGAGATGTACTGGAGCAAACTCCGTGAAGTCTACTCTTTGTACTTGGAGCAGCACAACCCTATCATGGCTCATTACCAAAGCTTGAGGGAAAAGGACGACTTCTATCAAAGGGATATCGCCAGGAATGACATGCAGATCCAGTTGGCTACAGTAAGTATTAAGTTTAACTGCTGATTTATTTAGACACTTATCAAGTGACCAACCATCTGACCAGATTGCACTTGAAATTGAGTTCACTTGTAGGCATTAAGTATGTTAAATCTTACCGTAGTCGTAGTCAAACGCAGACGATGCGAACAAATATTTTACTTAAATATCAGACGGTGCATTTGGTGTTTCAAAATCGGCATAATTACCTAAGTACCTACCTTATTTTAATGCTTGGAACTACAACCACAACACAAACCTTTTTCACGAATACACAATAAGGAGTGTAGGACATAAGATAGTATAGTATTTTCTTCCGCAGGAAAACCTCATGAATCTCCAGAAGGAATGGATAAAATCGACGAACACGATGAAGTCCAAGTTATCTCGCATGATGAACCATAAGGAAGAACTAGCAAGGAGGTACTGGCAGATGAAGAAAGACGAAAAAGATGAAAAGACACAAGCGAATAAGGAATTGACTGTGATGGTGAATGCCAGCCAAGATGCTATTTCAGTATGAACCTAATATTTTTATATATGTATTAAATTAAGGATAGAGAAATAATTCGGGTTATAATATAAAATAATTTGCTAACGTCAAAGATTTATACTCACCCTGAGTAAACGCTTTACAATGGCGTCTGCGTTTACATAAATGTTGTATGAGAGAAATTAGTTTCATGATTATTCCACGAGAGGCGCTGTGCCTAGATTTTCCTATAGAGAACTCAGGTTACTAAAATATCTTTCAAAAAGTAGAAACAATGTGGATAAATACACATACATTATAAAAATATTTCACCACCTACTTTATGACAATGAAAATTTCAACAAATTTCCTTCCTAATTTTTTTTCTCTTTAGCGCCTCGAAGAAGTAAAGGAAAAATTAAACAAAGCGATGCAATTATTTGAAATCTGTCGTAAGTACGAGCACGAAGGCGACATCTTGTATCCTCAAGAACAAGATATCAATGAACCCGTTGATTTTGAAAATCTTGATAAAGCTATGATTGTAAGTAATCTGATTTAAATTATTAGGATTCCATACCCGAATAAAATGCTAAAAATAGGGGTGCCCTATTTACAACCTATTTACTTTTAGCTAACATACCAAATACTAGTTATAATGTAAACAAATTAAAGTAAATAATAACTATGCAACCGAAAAAAAAAAATTGTTACTCCTAACAATTTTTTTTTTTCGGTTGCAAACCAATTTATAGCAAAATTGTACATACTCGTATACAATTATATGAGTTACAGATACAAGCTACAAAAACTCCAAAACAGTACCTACTTACGGTATGCTTACGGATAGGGTTCCCAGGCGTCCGGATAAAGCCGGACACAGTTCAGCCTGTCCGGCTTTAGTTAGGCTTTTTAAAATGGACCTTTTTGCAATTATTGAAATTAATATTGTAATGAATATTGAATGATTAATAATAAATCAACTCAATTTTATTGTTCTTTCATGAAAATTTAATATTGTATGGTAAATGATTTAAAAAACCTGTTTTACTTTTTTTAAAAAAGACGTGTACCTACGACTAAAAAATTAAGGGTGTCCGGTCTTTTTACCCAAATGTCCGGCTAAACTGGCTGGTCTGTCCGTTTTTGTTCGGTTTGCTTTTGACCGCAATCTCGCCGTACATAAACGATATTTTGAGTTTTTATTATTATTTCCAGGATGAATGTAAGGCATACAGCAAAATGGACAAGTTTTTGCTAAAGATGAATAGAGCTAAAGTGCAGACAATTTGTCTAAAATCTGAAAAAGCTAAATTAGCTAAGGAGAACGTGCAATTGAAACTATACACCAAGAAATACTTAACAGAGTTAGCATTGAGAGGCAAAGATAGGCCGTTGAGTATGAAAGTACAATCTGAGGTGCAGAGGATAGAGGGAGCGGGGAAGTTGTACGTTTTTTTTTATTGTGGACAAGTTTGTTTGACCACAACGTCACCATGATGAGTGATTAGATACATACTTATAAATGATAAGCATGTAAACTCTAAAGCCTAGAAGGGAACTCGCTATCAAGTGCAGCCACCAAAATATACACTGAAGTACTTGGCGACAGATTTTCAACTTGTGGATGGTAGCCTAGGTAGCCAGACGAGTATCTACTACAAAGTACCTACTCTACCACCGTGCTATGGGTTACTCAAGATGTTTCTCTTCACAGAAATCTCAAACTCACAGTACGATCTTCGCTACGGGCGATACGAAGGGACTAGACATGCTACATTCTTTTCTTTTGTACTCATATGATATTTTTTTAGGAACCGCCCGGTAACTTGCATAGAGGGCGCCCTTTCCAATGCTGTTATGCATGAGAAACGGATGAAGTTCTTTGACAGAAAGAATAAGGATGCTGGTATGAGGGCCTACCCTCGTGTTCAATGCTGGATGAAGACTGCATAGAAAAAAATACTACTATTTTGATGGCTTTGTTTTTTAAACGTGGTTTTTTTTTATACAGAAGAATTGTAGGTACCTTTACTTTTGTATGTAATCACTATACGAAAATATTATAATCTAATCAAGCTACGCCACGAGCGCTTTTCAGTAATAAATACCTAAAATGTTTTAAGATGGCGTCAACCACAGAAAAGAGCGTACACGTCAGCGCAGCGTGGAGAAATCCGTTCATAACCAGTGTTGCCAACAGTTAAATAAGCTCTCCACCAGATTCAATATCTAAAACCTCAGTCCAATACCACCAGAAAACCACTAACAATAAACGAATCTACTCTCTTAAAATCAAATATCACTAAATTTGCCACTAAACATTTTTTTTAGATTATATGAAAGAAAACAATAAGTTAGTTCCCTCTACTACTACCTAATAAAATACAATCAGCAAAATAACATACAATTAGTAAAACATCTGGAACAGTAAATTTATTCAATAACAACTGCTATTCCAAATTAAATTCTACGTAATTGTGAACTACGAAGTAGAACTAGAAAATGACTAAAAAATATTTAACGGGGGATACCCGCGAATATGTATCGAGTGGGATGATTCGTTTGACGTCACGTCTTGACGGATCAGTACTGCCTACTGCACAGTAAAAGTATACTCCTGAAAAATAAATAAAATAGAAATATTATATTTCGATACGGTTAGTATCTTATTTTTAGTAATTGAAACTATGTGAAACTAAGGTCTACTAAACCACTAAAAAAATCCACCAGCCACTAAAGTCGATATTTCACCACTAAAAGGTCGGTCGAAACCACCAGTTTTAGTGGTTAATCCACTAAGTTGGCAACAGTCAGTGTTCATAACGTCAGTCAATGACAATTTTAGCAGGAGAACCCCTAGTTGCTCAGCCTAGTTGAATTTACAATGCGGGCGGATTTCAGAACATGGCGATATTATAAAAATCAATGATGCCACCTAGCGACTTTTTCGCAAATCATGCCAGGATTTGTAAAAAACAAAGAAGATTATAAGAGAAGTTGGATTGATGAGTAACGAGGTAATTAATTCTTGATACCTCAGGAATAAATAAAAGATTTATATTAAATATTTTTAGAACTCTGGAACAAAAATATTAAATTAAATTATTAATTAAGTAGGTAGCTACCTAAATACGTATACTAACTCATTACTATTACCTGTGCAAAAGTTATTAAGGTGTAGGTATTCATTTTATTTTTTATGAGTTGGACTGTAATTTTGGTCAGAGAGTAGCCTTATGCCTACATTATTATCACTTATTTATATATTTATTCAACATAATTAGTTAGTTTATCACCCCATGGGACTGAGGTAAGGATCAGTCAAAAATATCATTAAACAGTTATATAATATACCCAGACACAAATCATCTACCTATTCCAATCTGTAGGACAATCTACTGAAATTTACAAAAAGATAATTATCTGCTCCACCAAGAAATGCCCACATCTGTGGTAAATATAAAATAGCACTGTCATGCAACGCGAATACATTTTCTCATCCTCTATAATGTCTTTGGACGGTTGCTACCGTCCACACTTGCCTATTTATAGGGGCATCCCCGTAACCTGGTCAATTGTGAACTTTAATATAATATCAGGGTTCTGTAGAAAAAATTCTCTTGCGCCAACGTAATTTGTGAGAAAATTCATTTACCTAGGTACCTTCCTACTTACCTATAATTATTATAATGGTTGTCATAGCCCAGTAGGATCTACGCTAAGATACTAGTGTTGATGATTGGTAATTGACGGGACAGTATTGAGCCAATACTCGGTGCGTTTAAGTATTTAACTGATTTTAATTTAACTTTCAGTTGTTCATCCTATTTGTATACCTGCATACATCCTATCGGTTCGTTACATGAATTGTTCGGGATTAATTTTTATCGTTTTTTCAGTTACTGTTCTATTATTTCAATATAAAATTAAATTATTTTTACACAACACTTCATAAAACAGCTAAACTCAAAAAATCTGCAATGGATGTTGAAATACTACGGATGTTTTGCCACGGTATGCGTACGACATATTGCGTATGAGGTAATCAAACAAATAAGGTTTACAGGTCCATAACGTTCCTGAAATAATTTCATATAGGTACCGGTCATCTTAGTATGCTATACTAAATTCACCCCATTAGTCTGCGGAGGGCTGTCTCTTATGCCCTGTATATTTTATCCCGGAAAATAGGATCCCTCGGGAACACGGGTGAAACCGTGTGGGGCGGAAGCTAGTAAAGATATAAATTGTTCATTTTACATACTAGGTAGGTAGGTACTTCGTAATAAAATCACTTTCTTTCCTTCCAGCATTCGGGTAGAAAAGAAAATGTGCAGTAGGTAAGCAAAAGCGTTTTGCAGTAAGCCATTAAGGAACCCCAAAATGCTGGCAACTCTTGAACCTAATATAATCAATAATCTCTCACTTCAAACTCGAATCGAATAGGTAGGTAATAAGAGTTTGAACTTTGAACTGAGAATCGACTGCAGAAGAAATTGGCAGGTAGGTAGGTAGTTCTCAGTCGCATGTTTTCTTTACAGTAATAAGAAAAAGTAATCCTTAATTTATTATAGTCAAGTCACATGTAGGTACTTACTTACCCACCTACGAATTAAAGAAATAATATATGTACCTTATATTGTAAGGTTACTTACATTCTTCACTGTTATCCATTTCCTTCGTTACAATCTGAAATAGCTACAATCATTACAAACACATGTGAAATAACTTGGTAGTTAGCTCCTGTAAAGGTCTATTATTTTACTCTTTGGTAGTTAGGTAAGTACCTACTGTAAATGAGATGTGAATATCGATCGAGTTCACTTGATAACTCCATATAATAGGTGGTATGGTATATATACAAATTGGTATGGATGAAAATCACAGTCGAGGACGAATTTCACATCACAACTGAAACTTCAAGAAAGACAATTGCACGTAAGTACTTAAGTCTTTTTAATTTATCATAGATTTCTTATGTTCCGGTGTCCCGTAAATAAGTGTATCTATCAAGTGTGTAGTAGGTACCTAGTAATTGCCCATTGTGAACTTTACCTAGATACTACAAGTCCTAAACGCAGCCATTTTGTGAATATACCATTTAACAGAATAGTTTTTTCTCAAATTAATGTTTCTCTGAGATGATATAACGTATATCAAGGTGTCCCCAAAAATGAGACAAGTTATTTTAATCAGGATTTATAAATAAATAAATGTTTTATTGCCAGAACAGATATACAATTTATAATAAATAACAAGTTGGTATACATAAGATAGGTAGGTAGCTTATTTGTCTCTTGTTGCTTACAACACGTAGTGGTAATATTCTCTTTGGCTTACAAGGCCCAAACTAAGCATGAAAACATGCTTGTATCTTGGGACTAATGAGTTTATTATCAACAATGCCTTGTCCTTGTTTCGTTGGAGTCGGCTTTTCTCTAATTTTTCACATTCACTTGTCAATAGGACCTCATCGACACCAAACTCTCTCATATCCTCAATTATAAAGTACCTAAAAGGTAGGTACGTACTTTCTTTGGTCTTCCCCTTTAACGGCTGCCTTCCGGTCTTCAGCGGAGGTGTGTTCCTTTTCTCTTCTTATTTAAATACCCTACCTCAAGCCTATGTAATAGAAGAACCACAATCTCATCATGACAAATAATAACCCAAGTGCGCAAGATTTCCGTCATAGAAAATATTAATAACTTCGAAAATGAATCCCCTCAAATTAATTATGTTTTTGAGTTAGAACTACTTATAACAAAAATTAATTGCTCTATCTCGAAAGTTATCTAAAGTTAGGTAGACCTTTTACAAACAGTGACATATTATATTGATAATCAGCTGTCCCCAGCGGTTTCACCCACGTTCCAGAAAAACAAAAGTAGGCTATGTAGGGATATAAGGCTACTTTTTTATCAACTATTCCATCCTTTTTACATTTTTGTTAGTACGAAAAAAAACTTTTCAATTTCAGAATGGGGCTTTTCTCAGCGATCTTCGTGAACGTGGTAGGTGGTGCCGTTATCTATGGCACGGGAGGTCTGCTGCTCCCCATCGTGGCGCCGGCTCTTGGCTTCGGTGGCGCCGGCATCGCAGCCGGTAGCACTGCGGCCGCCGCGCAGGCGTACTACGGCAACGTCGTCGCAGGCAGTGTTATATCCCAACTGACTGCAGCAGCTATGCTTGCGCCAACACCGTTAGTATTTGAATGTCTTTCATCCAAATCTAGACAGTTATTTTTTTGGATGGACTTGCAACATACCGTAGGCAAGGCAAATAAATAAAGAAAATTAATTAAAACTCATACTCACTGGTAAAGAAATCTGAACTGGCAATATTAACCAGTTCAGATCAGCCGCACGACCTCCCATTATGAGCCTATGACGTACCTAGCCCTAATTTTCAAAACCCTGGGCGGGTTTTGAAAAGTCTGGCGCTGCTTAGTGCATAATGTAACTAAAGTCTTTACAGCAGAAATAAATGTATACTAGCGACCCGCCCCGGCTTCGCACGGGTAGAAGAGCATAATATAATATTATGCCTACATTTTTTGCATCAGCTTGTTGCATGGCGGGCAGTGGAGCGCGGGCGGAGGTGGCTGCATGAAGCGAGACCCGTCGTCGCATGAAGCGAGACCCGTCGTCGTCGTCGTGTCGCGTTAGTGCGAGACCGCTTGAATTTATTTTCTCGCGCGTAATTAATTTACGATAGCTCCCCGATAACTCTCGATAGATATTAATTTAAATTATATGGTGTAAAAGAGTAAAATAATGTGCATGAAATATAAGCATTAATACCGTATTTGTGTAGATAGCTTTCCAATTAGGTACCGATTTATAATTGCCCATTTTTTAAAGTATTAAAATGGATATAGTATGTTATCGTTGAGAGATAGACATATGCCGTCGCGGACTTTTCTGTAGACCTATATAAGATAGGTACACAATTCCACCATACCACACCATACATCATTTTGTTATAAATCTCAAAGGGTTTAGGCAGCGTTTTCGATGAAAGCTCCCAGACGGCTTATTTTTTCCTACACCTCCAACAAATATCATTATATTTTAGTCAATGTATACAAAAACTTGACAAATTATATACTAAAAACTTCCTCTTGAAACACTCTATCTATTAAAAAAAACCGCATCAAAATCCGTTGCGTAGTTATAAAGATCGAAGTATACATTAGGGAAGAGACTTTGTTTTATACTATGTAGTGGTAGTAATAGCACAGTCTATGTAACTCTTTCTTACAGTCGGTCAACGGACACGTCTAGACAGAGCAATCGTGCGGGGCTTGCGGGGTGAGAGAGGGGCGGTAGCGAGCCCAAGCTGCTATACACTCGCTTGGGACACAATGGAGCAATTACGAATGCCTATACAAAGTGGCATTTCGCGTGACATCAAACACGATAGACCACTGTTTGTAACTACGCTGTGGTAATAGTTATAGTGATGATGCCTGCAACAAACGAAAGCATACTTCTCTAGGACATTTTGCTATAATTATCATATCTACTACGTGTTCCTACTATTATATCACGCACTTATTCGAATTTTTACTAATACTTGTTCCATTGTTTCAGATAATTTTCGCAGTATTACAAGAATAATATGATGTACCTACATACACCTATGTATTCTGCATAAAAATACATCACATTTATTTGTATTTTATTGTACTGACCCAAATCGAAGTAGGTAATCAAATTTATAATATTTTCTGAGTGCCGAGTGCGGGTTTTTCTAGGGCCTAAACTCTAGCTAGGCTATATTTCTCTAGGCCCTAGAGAAATTTTGTTTTTGTTTGTTGTGAAAAAATGATATTTTTTTAATACATAAGGAACTAATTTCGACTATACTAAACAAAATAATAAACGCGTTTGCTATCAAAATCTCGCACTAGATAGGTACTGCCGATACTGGTGAATGTACACTTTGTAAATATCGAATAGTCTGAGTGAATATTTAAAGCTGTAGGTAGGCATTTGTATAATTTTAATCGAGAAATATAATTAAAGGAAAACACGAAAATTGATTGAACTGATGATTTGTTTTCAATATAGGTATCTCTGACATTTGCGCATAATAAAGCTATACTTAGCTCATAAACTACTTCTTCTACCTATAGGATAAGTAGGTAAATTATGATAAATCAGTAAACTTGGCGTCTGTAAATAAAAACATTACTTACTTAAAAAAATCAAGGGTTACCTTTAACCAATATTTTGAAACTTTTGTCAGGTAAAAAGTAGATACGAATGCGGTGGATTTTATTACAATGAAAAGCTATCAATCAACCCTCAACAAATAAATAAGTAGGTAGCGTGGGTGTCACCACACCACTCTCCATAATAAAATAAAAAAGCGAAGGGTGATGGCAGTCAGTGGCGGATCCAGGAATTTGGTTTGAGTTTGACCCCGCTGAGCTGAGGGTAGGGTAGTAGGATAACATCTACAAGCATAATAATATGTCTTTGTTAGTGAATAAGCTGTGAATCTTTGTTAATGAAAGCTTCCAATGATTTTCCAAGTCAAATGTTTTATGTCACTGAATCTGCGAACAATGGCAATGATATGGCAACTTTATTTGCTACACATCTCTCATTATTTTCTCTCTCACAATCTCCCTAAATGTTTACAAATTTAATTACATAATAAATCCTTTCTAATAAGCAGAAAAACTATAGTAAATCAAAGAATGTTTTTATTTATAATGTTTAGCCTAACCTTAAAATTACAATCATATCATGCCTCCATAGGATCTACTCCAGCCATACTGCTGGAGTCATCTCCCAGGTTCCAAGGGTCATCAAGTGCTCCTAGAAGTCTCGCTAATCCTTTGTGCCCTTCTGTATCAATATTTTTAGCCAAATCAGCAGAAAAAGGAACGAACTCATCACAAAGCACACTCTTTCCTTGCGAAACGCCATATATCTCGTACCATCCTTCAAGCGGTTCGTTTATTGGCTTCTTTAGTCTTACTAATACTTCTTGTTCGTCTACAGTTTTCACATAGAAACCCTCGCTAGCTGAAACCTTTGTAATTTTCCCCCAAAGGGTCACTTTCGCGCCATTTTTCTGGGCAAGATTGCCGGCCGTAACGTATGGGACATATTCGTCGTTGTCCGGATATTGGTTATCTTCAAAATCATCGTGATCTCCCATAGCTTTACTTTATCGTAATTCTTGAGTGGAATGGGAATAAATTAACTTCACTCACAATTTACTTTCTCGAGATTCTCGAATGCTTTGATTGATTGAACTTACTTTGTGTTGTGTTTGTTTTGTTAGAATGACTTACTTAGATACCTACAGACTTAGGTAGAGATGCTACGCATAGATAGAATAGAACTGAGTTTCTGACTTTGACATACTATTTCCAGTGTGACCAGATTTAAATTGACAATCTTGCAATGCTAGCTGCTCGACTAAAAACTGCTAGTCTGTAGTCTTTGTGTGTTTTTCGATAAATGCTAAATTAATTGTAGGGTTGGCAGCAAAGCAATATTACTAATTCTATGGTCAGCAGCAGGGCTGCCCGATCGTTGAATACAAAACGTGTATAATCGGACTGCTTATTGTATCTATGACGTACAGGTAGTCATTCAGTATAATAGGATACAAAAAATCATGGCATATTTTGAATGCTTTGTTTGAAAAGGAACGGACAAGTATTCGCCTTTTTCTTTCACGAGGCTATCCCCTCTAGGATGAACAGAGATGGAGATATACTTACTCATATAACCCGGTTCATTGAAGAAACTTATCTAAAATGGCGGCGCTAATCATGCCCTCTCGCTTGCATACCTAGTGCCATTTATCTCACTCTCTCGAGCGTACCGTTGGCAAAAAAAATATCAGTCTAGATTTTACTTTTGCTGTCTTGACGCGCTCTGTGATCATTCTTACGAATTCCTTGTTATCTTTTCCTGTTTTACTTTTCCGTTGTTACTTGATTGTTATTATTGTTGAGTTTTGCTTTTGTTGTTAAGTTTTGCTGTTTGGACGTGTGAAAAACTAGAAGACATACAATAATTTATTGGTATATTTTTAAAATATAATCTTTGGTTTTATTTTTAATTTTGAAGTCGTACTTTTTGAAATGAAAAAGTCTCGGTTGTTTGTTCATTTAAATAAGTAACAGACATTTTTTCGCTGACTGTACTGTCTGTCAACGCAAGTACATTCCGCCATTTTAAATACGTTTCTTTATTGAATCGGCTTATCGTGTAAATAATAAAATATGATTGGGTACCTGGTTGAATTGATGGAACCGAACGAAGAATGAACAAAAATCATAACGATTTAACGGAACGGCAACTAAATACAGGTCAGTATTTTTTTATTGTGAAGTAATAAAAAAATCGGGTATAAAAAATAATCCTACTAGCCTACTAGATTATAGTCTGGAATAGCACATAGGCTATATCTTGTCCCGTGAAAAGTTGAAAACAAGATCCCTCCGGAATTCGGATAAAACCGCGGGGTGGAAAATAGTTCTCAGAAACGCCTCGACTGATTTTTATGAAATTTTGTGTGCATATCGGGTAGGTCTGAGAATCGGTCAACATATATTTTTAAGCCGCTACGCGAGTGAAACTGCGGGGTCAGGTAGTATTATACTAAAATCCATTAATTTTAAATGTTATGAACGTATATTAAAAGTGATTTAAGATTGATAGACTCATGAAATAAAATATATAATCGCCAATGTCTTAACTGCATTGATTTCATATTTTTGACGTGCACACTTGTGGGGTATTTTTACATAAATTTTCAGTCTAAAGACTTTATAATTGTTAATAAATATTTGACATAATATAATCTCGAAAGACCTATTCTAAGATACAAAGTCATAAATTGTCTTTTTTCCCCACCATTGATAAGATATTCACGTACAAACATAAAAATTGCTCTCCTGTAATGCAAAACTGTAATTAGTACGAGTGTGAACCAAGGTACTTAACGATATATTTTGCACCTTAATTTTAACATTTTCGCACACTAGCACATCTCTGGTGGAAAGGTAGCCTCACACTGAGTTGTTGAGCTTTCTGATGTGGACGGGTTATCCAGTATCCTACTCTCTAGTTTGTTACTTTACTCAATCACGCCAGAATGGATCTGGCCTGGCTGGCTGGACAAAAACTTCGAACCTTTTTGTATGGAGCTTGGAATGACGTGTTTTGGTCTAACTAAGGTTTTGGTCAACGTTTTGGCTTACACCTATGAAACCGTACGAAACATACGGCAATCGACAGAGGAAATCATTACAAATAACAAAATAAATACACTTTGACAAGATTTGGTGGGAACTTGCGAAGTGACATTGCGTTTTCGTTTTTAGGGTTCCGTAGCCAAATGGCAAAAAACGGAACCCTTAAAGATTCGTCATGTCTGTCTGTCTGTCCGTCCGTATGTCACAGCCACTTTTTTCCGAAACTATATGAACTATATTGTTGAAACTTTGTAAGTAGATGAATTCTGTGAACCGCATTAAGATTTTCACACAAAAATAGAAAAAAAAACTATAAATTTTGGGGGTTCCCCATACTTAGAACTGCAACTCAAAAAAATTTTTTTCATCAAACCCATACGTGTGGGGTATCTATGGATAGGTCTTTATAAATGATATTGAGGTTTCTAGTATATTTTTTTTCTAGACTGAATAGTTTGCGTGAGAGACACTTCCAAACTGGTAAAATGTGTGTCCCCCCCCTGTAACTTCTAAAATAAGAGAGTGATAAAACTAAAAAAAATATATGATGTACATTACCATGCAAACTTCCACCGAAAATTGGTTTGAACGAGATCTAGTAAGTAGTTTTTTTTAATACGTCATAAATCGGAAACCGCGATTTACTTTTCATTCAATCAACTCAAATATAAAATAAAAAGACTCGCACTTGGCCGGTTTTATATTTTCATGAAATCGGTGTATTTTGAGTTTTATTGAATGAAATCGGTGGCGCTTTATCCAATGAAGATCAATACAAGTGCACAAGTGAAGTGAAATTAAATGAACGCGTGTATCGTAACTTTTCATGTTGTCTCAAATAGTCCACGAAAAGTTACAGTAAAACAGCCACCATTTTACTAAAACATTACTGACTTGAGTTAAGTCAGTCACATGACATTATGTACACCAAATTTGGCTTTGACCTTTATATTTAAGCATATAATTAAAAATCCAAGACTCAAGAGTTGGCTGTATGGCATTGACCTTTGCCTGTTCCGAAAAGGACGAATACATCTACCTCCCCAGCCACTTGACGCCTAATTAATTTCAACAAGCACTATCTCGTATATGTGCCCCATAAAAATCGGCATTGATAGTTTCACCTTTACTCAAGAGATGTCACTATTTTAAAGTAAGTAGTTTATTGTAAATAGTTTGTAAGTAGTATTGTTATTATTCTTAAAACTTGTTATATAGACTATCAACACATATTATTCAATCATAGATTTTTATAATTTACAAATTTCCACGCACCTCCAATATTATTTATAAAATCATTGTATAGTATATATATATGAACAGAAAATTCGTCCAAGTGAATAATAACTAAGTATTGCATTCCATATGACGTCTGGTTGCAAAGGTACTCGCCCTTATAATGTACATTCTGTTAAGGAATTTTAAGATATGTTCCGATGTACACTGGGAGCACTGTTTACTGTTCTTACTGGGGAGAGATACGTTCCGTTATGGACTGACAGTATACTGCCGCAGTATCCTAGGGAAACATAATGACGTCATAAACGCCACCATTTTTGTACTGTGAGCACTGGCGTTTTTGAGGTAAGGTTGATTGTCAAAGAGCGCTACCATGTTTTTGTGCCCCTAGCCAGGTATATACATAAAATATGTGTAACTAAGGGTATATTCCGATATACACTGCTAGCACTGTAAGGTTGGACTTCAATTTAGTATACTGAGAAGCCGTTCCTTTATAGTTAGGTATACTGGGTACTGCGCGCACTTCAGTATACTGTCTGTCAACCATGTATATATCCTACTGTCATTCTGGACGCTGTTGATAACGTCATCAAAGCACTTAGAGCACCTTACCTCAAAAACGCCAGTGTTCACAGTACAAAAATGGTGGCGTTTATGACGTCATTGTTTCCCTAGGATACTGCGCCAGTCGGCAGTATACTGTCAGTCCATAACGGAACGTATTTCTCCCCAGTAAGAGCACTGAACAATGCTCTCAGCATGTATATCGGAACATACCCATTTTGCTCCCCACTCTTTGACAAAATGTCGTAAATAATATACTTTTTGGAATATTTGAGTTAGAATATGTAAAACAAAATTATATATTTTCCTAGAGAAGAATTATTATTTCTTGCGTGGTTGTGAGTCTCCAAATGTTTAAGTGTAAAAATTTGTATCCATAAAACTGGTCAATATAATTTTTTTTTAAACTTTTTCAATGCGAAATATCTCGGAATGTAGGTCTTATACCATTTACGATTTGAAGCTTCAAGGCATCAGTGAAAGGGAAGTAAATATCCAGGAACCCCATGTTGCAGTGGTAAGGTAAACATACGGATGGGCCTACACATCCTCCGCAGCAATGGAACGGAATATATTTCGGAAAAATGGGACCAAAAAATGCAAAATAAACATATAAATTTTTATTACTCTTAAATTATTTACAGACTTTCAAATTCCTTAACGGAACAGTCTATCCTTACATTAAAATTGAATTAATTAAGCGAAGTAATCTTCTCTGTCGGCAGCGATGGTGGGTGCCGTGGCGTCTTCCATGGCGGCAAAGTTCATGAAGTGAGCTGGTCGGTGGACCTCATGGTAGAACTCACGAGGGTTGCCGAGCTGGACTCCGTACTTCATGTTGGGGTCGTGGCGCACACCTAATGGAAAGGTAAATAATGTAAACTTTTTGATTATATTATTTGCTAGTAGTATAATTAAGTTTATTAGTTATTTGGTTCCCATAGTACGTCGTCGTCGGGCGTGTGTGAAGCATGTCTCAGGATAATTTTATTTATAAATCGGAACAAAATTTTGAACCAAACCATAAAATAAAACTTACCCATAAAGTTATAGTTCCAACTACCCTGCGAAGGGACCATGAAGTATCCGAGGAAGCGATCAGACAGCAGCATCTGTACTCTCTCATAGTGACTGGGCAAGTATCCCTTTGGATTATTGCCGCGGTCGGTGTTCCGCGCTCCCCACTCGTATCCGCTCGGCGTCAGCTTGTAAGCAGTCAGGGAACAAGACCCGGGAGTAAATGAACACGTTATGATGATCGTCTTCTCGCCATCCCACGATGGATTTTCGGCCATGATCTTTGCGTGGCTTGTAATATCCTGCAAGAATTTATAATTACTTTTGTAGTTTCGATATTTTATAGGTAATAAATTTAAGTCTCTATTGAAACATCAATTATAACTTTTATGAAAAGACAACTAACAACTATTTATTAGATATGAGTTGTCATCGTTGTGACGGCACTTATTAATGTTGTCATGGTATTTGTATGTTGTAGTTGGTACCTGCGGCGAGAGCTGCGGCAGTTCGTTGGGCTGCGTATGCATCCAGCCGAGCGGCTGCAGGTGAGCAAGCGCAGGGTGCTTGGGCAGGTGTTTGGGGAGGTGCACGGCTTGGTGCGTGCCCCACTGCGGGGCCAGCACTGCGCAGTGCACTTCGCGCACCATCGGGTTGTCCGCCGGAGATGTACCATACAGATAGCACGCGATCTACATACGCAAATAACACTGTGTAACTCAACTATTTTGAACTGAAGCTGAAAAACTATGTGGACACAGAATATTATGAACGTTAGTCAAACGCGCGAAAGTTTACAATGTATTATTATTTTCAAAACGAGTATACGCAAAATACAAAGAGTAACTTAAAATAACACCGAAAAAAAATTCAAGTGTAAAATGACTTCTACGACATACCTGCGCTCTCAAATCGGAGATAGTGACGAACTTTTTGAGTAAGTTCTTGGGTAAGATGTAGGTGTAGCCACTCTCCTTGATGTCGTCAGAGCTCACGTAGATGTGGTTCGTGCGCAGGTGGAGGTTCGTCGCCGATATCGCACGAACGCGCCATTCCGTTTTTGAACTGTAATAACATGATAATCTTATTGCTTATCCTTAGTTCACAAAAAAATAGATGGTTCTCGTAGAGGTAGAGAAACGAAAGGCTGAAGAACATATTACGAAAGAGATACTAAATAATAAGCCCATGAGCAGAGGAAGACCAAGAAAAGTGGAGATCGTCATTATAATTTTCAGCCCAAGGATGTCCACTGCTGAACATAAGCCTCCGCGATAGATTTTAATGACGAACTGTCTTAGACCTAATTAGCTCAAGTCGTCGGATTTCCACTAGTGGTAGGTAACATATAGCGTAGCATGTAGTATTAGCATTAGTATGAGCCGTCATTACTTGTCTCTATCACTGGCGTATAAATATATTGATGTTGCGCTCGCACATATACTTTGACCGCCGACATCGTAATTCGAAATTATTTCTAATTGGCAGCACGATATTTTTTTCTGCCCCGCACTTTACCCAATATCTTTTTTGACACAGTTAGGCCAGTTCCATGAGCCGCTGAGTGACTTTAAACTTATTTAATGTGAGCGGAAAACGACTGTACTGTGAATCCTAACTTTGATTAAACGTGCAAGTTACGGCTAATGGGAAAGACAACTAGTATGTGCAGACCCCACATGAGTGCAATAAGGGTAGGAAGATAACCTTGATATAGTTACCTAAAAGTCTGCGACTCGTAGTTGCTGGTAGTTGATGTTATAATCTCATCACCGTGCTTGTTGACTGTACGCGTGGTGGTGGCGGTGAGTTGACTCTGCTCCTTGCTCTGCTTCTCTATTTCAGCGATCTGCTGCCTCTGGGCGGACGGCGCCGATATCTCCATACCCAGGATTATGTCACGGATCTCCGATTGAGTGAGCGATGCTACGTTTACGCTGCGGAACATTTGGTATTGTATAACTTTATGGCCTAGGTAGATCAAGACCTGAATTATTTCTCGCTATAACATTTAACGGATTTGGCTGGTGTGAATACATATGGTTATTTTGAATATACCTGCAGTACTTTAAGGGGTGGAAGTCAGATTTCATCTATATAAACAACTTTACTAATTTGTTGTATTTATGCTGCTATGCAAGCCTGACTACAGACAACCTTGTGATAGAATTTGATCAGATAGCGTATTATCAGACAGGCGGCGCTGCAGCGTCCCGCGGTCAGCGAGCGAGCAGACACCGCGCGTCTCCAGAGCACAGGGACTCTCTGGTTTCAGGACCCCTACGCGGTTCATCACTTCAAAAAACTATCTTTCTTGTCTCTTCTTTTCTTACCGTCGTGTCTCTATGTGCATAGGGATGTATTGAGTCTGTCATGCATAGTATGTGACCGAAACATATAATACATTACTGATACAACATATAATACACATTGGGTATGTGAATTTCATATTCAGCTCAAAGGATCTTTCTTCAAATAATGAAATGGTCATTAAAACTTACTTGTTTTTCTTGCCATAATCAGCCAGGATCAAGTCCTTCAACTGCACTTCAACCTTGATCCAATCATCGTCGGTGAGCGTGGGCCAGATGTGATGTGGTTCGGTTAACGTAGTCTTGTCCGGCTTCAGGAGGACCTTAGTACGTTCCGTGTTCACGTGAAGTGCGCGCAGAATGAGGATCAGACGACTGAATGCCTGGATAATTTATGTTTAAAGTATTATGAGCACCAAAATAATTCAAAATCTTTTCGTAAATATTATTGTGATTTTGTTTTTTTTTTTTTTAATAAAGGCTTAGGTTTTGATAGGAAGCTTTGTGATAGTTAGGGTTAGTTTGTACACAACCTTTGTCCTGTTTTACGGAATTCATTATTTAGGACCAGATTATAAAAGCCTTTAGTTATAGCTCCCTTTCACTGCATGTGCACTTGTGCAGCTATCGGAAATATGCAACTATAGACAACTCTATGTGATAGAATTTGATCAGTTAGCGTATTATCAGACACGCGGCGCTGCAGCGTCCCGCGGTCAGCGAGCGAGCAGACACCGCGCGCCTCCAGAGCACAGGGACTCTCTGGTTTCAGGACCCCTACGCGGTTCATCACTTCAAATATCTATCTTTTGGCTACATAAACCGAATGAATTCTCGCATTCTTTCATGCAAAATCTGTCTGAATAACAGTTTTACAAAAACTGTTGTAACATTTATTAGGTGGTTTCATATTTAGAATACTACTTTTATATGGACAACTCCTTGAACTTATGTTTTTTAACCCCCTCGAAAAGAGATTTCTACATACATCGAGCATTCAGTTATACAATTTCAGTTTTTACACAAACATTCATTTTTTTTAACAATAGCAATACCATATTGGATGTGACTGGCAAATCTATATCAACTAATACAATAATACTCACAGTGTAAGAAGAGATTGTCTTCAGCCAGTCATCATAAAGGTTAAACAGCACCATCTGCGGTTCCGTAGCCTTCAGAATGAGGTCTCCGAACTTCTCCACCTTGAGGCACGCTTGGAACGGCAGCTGTAGCTCGGAGCCTTTGATCACGATGTTCGGGAAGTCGAGCAAGTGGACCTGGGATCAAAACAAACATTTACCTATACAAATAAAAACAAATTATTTTAAAACACTCTGTACTGACAAAAAATAGGGTAGGTAGGTATGATCTTTAATTAAGTAATTGTGTTAAATAATTTTATAGGGGATGCTAAGTACCGATAAGGAAGGTGAAAAAGAAGGAAAATGTAATTTATTTTGGGTGATTAACTATCGAGCGTCAAATAAGTGTAACGAGTAAATGAACTTATACACAAAACACTATGTGACGGAGAAGCAACAGATGAGATGCCTATGTTTTTTCTGTTATATTTCCCTTATTCCACGAGCTTTAACAAGATTGAAATTGACATATCCAGAATATGTACAGTACGCTGAGTGTAAAGAATATCACGTTTGCGTTTACTAAAATTTGTATGGAAGAAATTAGTTCCATGAGTATTCCGCGAGAGGCGCTGTGCCGATTCCTATAGAAAAATGTCGTAAACGCTAACGTGATAGTAAGCCTTTTCTAACGTCAATTGTTTACACTTGGGGTACAGGGAATATGTACATAATAACAACAAATAGTACACAAATGTATCTTACCTCAAGTGGATCCAACATTCCCTTTCTGGTGACAATGATTTGCTTGGGTTGCTCTTCAACTGGCAGTGATCGAATCAACGCGGCTACTTCTTCGGCGGTCTTCCATTTGGCGAGCTGTTCAACAAAAAAATATTAAATGGTGATAGACGTGAAGGCGATTGAAATTGCTCCCAGCGACTGTTACTAGCGGGTTTATAACTTTGTTTCATTTCAGTTTCAGATGATTGCAATTTACGTAATCGACATACTGGTCGTCAGTTCACCAGCCACTTTAACAACCAGTGCATAGTATAGAATGAATTACCTGTCCTAGACGCTTCTGTCCCGCCCACACACTTGTGTGAATGATCTTCAAGAACAGCTGTCCAGTTCGCGGGTTGAATATGAAGATGGCGCCGTTGATCGGCTTAGTAGTCAAATTGCCCTCGAATGTCTTGTGTATCGTCACGCGGTACACATTCGTGTCGTCGACGAACCTGATTTGAAACAAAGATGTCGAAATGAGAACTCGCTCCAATTTTTGAACTTGGTTAATAAAGCAATCTATTTAGAAATTAGCTGTGTGCTATAGGGCTTTTAATGCAAGATAGCGCTAAATAAAATGTCAATTTAAATGTTAATTTTTATATCATTGACAATCACTTGAGCTTTGACCATCGATGTATTCGCACATAATAATTTATGTGACATTTATATCTTAAATATACCATTTCATGACTTACCAAATGATCTGATTAGAGAACAGTTCTCCATAGTTCTGACTGGACAGGTAAGGTTCTGTAGGTTCTGACGAGTACAGTTGCAGCGCCTTGCGGATTCGCTCTCGGAGTACGTAGAGCGCGGGGTTGGCCTTCATGATCTTCGCCATAGCTTGTTGGATGAGGGGCTTGCAGCCCGGGAACCAGTTACCGTATGCACTGTGGTAATAAAGATGTAATTAGAATCTAATAAAGTTTGAAGTAAAAATATTGAAATCTGTATTTCTGCTCAAAATGTTTCGAGGTTCATAAGAAAGAATAATACTTTCAACTTCATACTTTGTCAATCTGTAACTCAATCTTTCCAACATACCTGTGCAAGTTGTAAGCGAGATCGATCGCGATTAGAAGGCCGGTGGGCGAGGGGTATATGGACATATTGTCCGTGGTGTAGTCTAAGAACTTGGCGCGCGCGTATCGCTCCACGTCGTGCGAGTCGTAGTCGCCCCAACGCAGCTGTATGTCTAGCCAGTACTTCTGAGTTGTCGTGTTGTCCATTGTATCCCTGTTCAATAGATTGTGATGTTATTTGACTAACATTATATACATTTAAAAAATATGATAATTAACCCTAGAGTTTATTTTGGTAAGCCAGCATAAGTTTTTAAAGTTAGCAAAGAACTGTTATAAAAACTACAACATTTTTCAAGCTACTATTATCTCTGCAGTTGTTTTGGATAATTGTATCATCAAAGCAAATCCTACTAATTTTGTTTGTGTGACGGCTGAACGGATTTTCATGCAATTTGGAATTGGACATGGAATACTTCTATATTTAAACTGTATAAATAGTTTACATACTTGGTATCGGCGAGCAGCGATGGCCTGGACACGTTCCATTTGTAAGCCGAGAACAGCAGAATGTCGGCGCAAGATGAGTTCATCTTGTACGATTTACGAGGATGGATGGTTTCCTTCTGTACCGTCTCGATCTCTAGCGCGTCTAGCTCTTGATCGAATACCTAGGTGGGAGATAATTATGGTTATTCAACTGTGTGATGTAGATGCTACCTAGAAAACTATATCAATGCAACATAACTTTTACACTAAATATAACTACAAATATTTTCAGATGTCACATTTTTAAAACCTAGATTGGGTTATAATAATAATTTAAATCAAATAATTTAAATCAAATAATATAAATCAAATAATAAAAATAATAATATCTTGTATAAAAAACGTTATACAAGACCTTACTTGAAAAAAAGAAAATCTTTGTCGGAAAATCTGAAAGTATCCATTCTGTATAATGACATAAAAAATCTTAATAATCTTACCTGACACAAGTCCATGACGATGGACTCGTGAACCTTTTGCCACAAGTGAGCCCTGAAGATTTGGATGAGCGAGATCTTTAGCGTGGGGATCTTGCCGTGCATGAATATGCCCGTCAAATCTAGTTGCACCTAAAACATAAATAATTTAGTTAATACAATATACAAATAGATACTAATTTGTTTTTACCAGAGGTTCTTGCTACGACGCAATAAAGTGCAATTCACTTCAATAAGTGCTGCATGGCTAAAATTATATTCACTTACAAAGCGCCTCTCCCGGCCTCACTTTATAGCTCTTCTAACCCACTGAATGGTGGGTACGAGCAACTAATCTAGGTACTTTCAAGCCCAGAGTTCATTCATATTTTATTCTGGGCAAACATGCTCTATCTTAAGTCTTCGTCCTTCATGGTATGGTATGGTAGGTGGCCAAACGCCAAGCCCAGGGCGTTTATTATTATTAATTCTTAGCATAGAACATACAAGTCATAATCCAATACATGTAACATACCTGGAAACCAACGTACACGTTGGCCCTGTTGATGGTCGGCGACCACCACAACGTAAACCGACGGTTAGGGATCTGGTTCAAACCGGATCGCTGGGCGTTCGTCAGTTTTTTGTACTTCATCGACTCTTCAAATCCTGATGCCTTCTCCCTGTACAAGGTTTTTAGTATTTTAGCTTGCCATCCTTAATATCAACACTGTAGTCTACTGACGTAAATCTTTTTATTATAAATGATGCCAGAAAATAAATGATATATCCTGAGAATGGTATTATAGAACAAAAATTAAGATGCGCTTGTCTTGATTCCTAGTCCGATCGGAATAATATATCCTCGAGTAGTACTCGTATTTTTATGTACGTTATAAAAACGTTTTTAAGTACTTAAAAACTTACCAGAAAAGACCCTCCCAAGTGGGGAAGTAAGTTCCTTTGAAGAGAGTATGCTCGAGGATACCCTCAACGCCACCGAGCGCTTGTATCATATCTGTGCGGTAGTTGTTCAAATTCCACAGTTTGCCGTCGTGCCGCTGGTGCGTCCACCAGAAAGGATTCTGTTTTAGGACCTGGGAAATATGAGATTGAATTATAGGTATATATGGTTTGAGTGATAAATAATAGAACAATACTGGTCTTATTTTGGGTTGGGTGAGGTTGATATATTCCTTTTATGTTTGGTTCTAATAAGAGTCAGGCAGATTTCTTTTTGTACAGTCAGCATCTAAAGTAGATTGGCACTTTAGTACTGTGTCACATTACACAATTCATAAATTTCATACAAACTGTCAAGAGAATGTCAATAGATAATTATGAAAGGGTACTAAAGTGCAAATCTACTTTTGACGCTGACTGTACCTACCAACCATAAAAAAAATGCTTTTCAATTGATTCATGTTCTTTTTAGATATTTAAGTTTTAGTCACCGGAATATTATACTATATCATTCTATCGGTTTGATATAATTACCTGATATTGCTTGAATTCAGTACGTATACGCCATCCTTTGTCGTAAGCGAGAGTATGTCTGTCCTTCTGGAAAAGCGTATTGATCCTCGGTATGCCTCTATCCCAGGAGTCTTCTAGATCTTCCAGCGTTAGACGCCTATAGTATAAAAGATGCTTTATATGCTGCAGTATACAAGGTGAATGCAATATTGGTGGGATTAAGATCAGATAGCGTATTATCAGACAAGCGGCGCTGCAGCGTCCCGCGGTCAGCGAGCGAGCAGACACCGCGCGCCTCCAGAGCACAGGGACTCTCTGGTTTCAGGACCCCTACGCGGTTCATCACTTTACCACAATCGTGGATTTTTGATGCTTGCTTACAAATGAAATACACTAGCACCCTGGTAAAATAATTCAACGATAACTGCATTGGTCATAATAACATACATTAATGGATCACGATTCTCACCTGTTTTGTGCATTGGCCTCTTGTCTCTTCAAGGCGTACTCGGCCCACACCCGCTGCGAGTCTACGAACTCTGCTTCCCACGGCTGTATGTAGCGGTACAAGTTGGGGATCAGCTGGTCCTCGTCGTGTGACATACCTGAGCGGAAGTGAGTGATGCCCACGTCCGTCTGCTTTGACCAACGGAGGTCGGACTGGAAAGGAAAAGTGATTTAAGATTCACGAAGGTAAAATGAGGACATTTCTCGGGATGAAATAATCCTTTATGTTAAAGAGTATGATCTATGTGTCAAGTTTCATCTAAATACGTCTAGCCACTACAGCATGATTAAGTTACAAACACACATCACTACTTGATTTTATAACCTTAAATATTTACAAGTCGCGATATTTTGGGACATTTCACTACATGTTATCCTTTGATTGGATTGAAGCTTTTTATCGATTAAAGTTTAATGTGTGGCCGATTTATGGTACTTTAAAATGGTAGAATGCCAAAAAGCTACCATGCATTTTATACACAAATAGTAGTGTGTATTTTTTTTGTTTCCTAACTAAATTCTAAAACAAACAAGTTCCTCACCTGTGGAATCAAAACGTGACCCATAGACAGCATACCAAGCCCGCCGAGCTCCTTGGGCGTGTAGAACACGACTGGCGGGAAACGCGACGGCATCTTAGAGTTGAGACCGATCTTGATACGCGTCTGGATCTTGTTCTCGCATTTGACGAGCAGATCTAGCAACTCTTGAGTGTTCACTACGGCTTCGCGGAAGTATGTCATTAGACCTGCAGGGTGGAAAAGATAGTTTTATAGGTATAGCTAAATCGATAGTAATGAACATAGTTAATTTGAAATTTTCATTAAAAATCAATATCTTTAAAAGTAGCTGTATACTCAGATACTGTTGAATTCAATCTTACCTAAACTCCATACACATATATTTTAAGCAACGAAGTAATAAGACTTACCAATAAGCGCCGTGTTCCATTTGTTAACAATCTTAGTGAATGTAGTAGAGCCGGATGCCATGAGGATCTGTCGCACGCGGTTGTGGAAGCGAGCCAGAGACTCGTCGTCGACGCGCAAGTAACATTGTGCTGTGCGTTCTTTGGTTACTTCGTTCTGTAAGTTCCACACGCCGTCTCGGTGGGAAAGCTCTTCATGCTGGCTGCGGCACTGGTACATGAACATTAAAAAATTAGCATAGAATAGTCTAATAACTAAAAATGTGCACTTGGCATGATATTAGGATACTTCGTAGTACTCCTCTGACTGGCTTTCAGTGAAGGAAAACATTGTGAGGATAACCATAGTAGTTGTCTGACTGCATACTGGCATGCCCAGTTTGGGAGGACTTTAAGTAGAGGACTAACAACTTTCATTCACATCTCCAACCATCAGCTTCATCACCATATTCCACAGTGTGACTTGAACGAAAATCTTGTAACCAAGATTTCCAAGAATGTACTAAGAACTCTTTTACCTTAGGCAATATTCTGCATTCAAAGCCGGCCATGTTGAACAGCAGGTTGGGATTGTCCTTGGAGTAGGCAGAAACGAAACTGTTCTCCCATTGGATTGTGGTCACCGAGCGAGGCAAACGGTTCTTTATGTCCCAGAATACTGCGCGGCCACTGTGTCACCAAGGAAAATTTTGATAACAGAACTTTAATCTTCACAAAAGTAATATGCTTTCATTGATGGATTGTAATTTTCAATATAAAGGAAGCTATTCAATAATCGTTTAGGTTCAACCAAGATTTCGTCGTCGCCGGCAAGGACCGTCGCAACGTCCCTCTCAGCCAGTTTAAGCGGACCGAGCTGCATTTTAGCAAATCCGACCAATCTCTAATTAATAATGTAGTATATCAGTTATCTGGCTTCGATAGTACAAGCTCTGATTAGACGGCCGTGAGGATTGTCCATAAAAAAGCTAACTAAGTCATCCCCAATTCCCCTGACAACGCCCTCAGGCGACCGTTGCCCTAAACTTATTAGTTTTAAGCCCTAAGCGCTCGCCAAGTTGTACGCGTTAGGGTGGGAAGACTAATAAGATTATGTAGCAGAATTCAATAGTTTGGATGAAGGCTGTATTGCCATTGAGAAGTAGCAGTGCAGAGATCAAAATCACATTCACAATTTGATAAAACTTACAGATTGACATCATGTTTCATGAGGCGCATGCGCGCGTCTCTCGGCCAGCACTTCTTGTTGTTGTACCCCACGATATTTTCATTGTTAGGGTCCGGATGCTCGGTCAGGTACCGCTGGATTAAGTCGCGAGCTTCTTCTGCTGTAAATCTGTTGTTGTGTAGAGAAAATCAGTTGATGAATAAAGGTTGTACGTACATTTCTTAAGTAAAAAAAGAAATTCAATTTGAAATTGGAACACAAGTTATTTTGAATACCTATGGTAAGCCCACTGCATGATATAGCTTCAAGTAACAACAGCATTTCCAAACAGTACTATCATCAACAAAGACAAACTGTTTTAAGTAAGGCTTGAGTTTAACCACCATCTCGTTATGTCAAATAGCCAGCCTTCACTAACCTGAAGAATATATGAATTCTGTCCACGTATCGGCAGTAGAGCCTGATCGGGTGCGCTGTCTCTGTCTGTCTATCTTGATACGAAAGAAAATCGTTCGGCAGTTGCGGCGGGCCAGCCATCTCGCTCGCTCTTTGAAGTCCTAGTACTAATAAGTCTAGGACAAGGCCGTAGTACTGCACGATGAAGGAGGCGAATTGTAATCCTCGAATGATTCCATAGGAATTCGTGTGGTTCATGTCCTAAAGAAAGATTGTTCATATTAGTTTTAAACATTTGTGGGTTACAAATAAGTCTGACAATAAAATATGCAAAGAAATAAATATATTAAGAGTTCGTAAACAAAAATACGTGAGAAAGTACCCTATCTATCACGCCACAGGTCGTGGGTTCGATTCCCACTCAGGACAAACATTTGTGTGCATGAACATGTCTGTTTGTCCTGTGTCTGGTTGTAATTATCTATATATGTATGTATTTACAAAAGAAAAGTACTATATGTAGTATATCAGTTATCTGGCTTCCATAGTACAAGCTCTGCTTAGTTTGGGGTCAGATGGCCGTGTGTGAGGAATAATGTCCCAGAATGTCCCAAAGTAAAATGTTTTTGAAGCAACCGAAAATTGTTAGTTTGAGGTCTACTTTTACTGTATAATATTATGTTTTGTTTGATGCACTAAAAGGTATTAGAAATCTCCTTCAAAAATATTAAACTATATGGACCAAAAGGAACATTTACATACCTTGTAATTAATAACAACGTTATTCTTAGCCGTCATGTAATCAGCGATGTTGTGGTCCACAATGAGACGCAGGAGTCGATTCAACAATGTCAAATCTATCTTCTCATAGAGTTTCTCGAAGCGCGACTCGAGTAAAACGTTGCATTCTCCTTCACCGACCTCCCATACATCTTGTAGGTTATTGATACCTGTGATATGTTGGTTATTTTTATACTGTCACTCTATATATAAATAGAAAAGACTGTTATTCTTTCAATCAAGCGTGATTGAATCTGTGTACTGTAATAGCGGTTACGGTACACAGATACCTATGAAACATAAAAACATAGAATACATCCTAGATAGTTTTTTAATACAGGTAAATCCACATATTCCTTGTGGAAATATAAATGAAATCATTGGGTTCTTTATTAAATACCTGAAAAAAAAAACATGAGTGACTTAGGTAGGTTTTGAAAGTTATAAAAAAGCCTTGAAAGTGTGTGACATCTTCAAAATCAGCATTTCTCTTGTTGATGATAGAGCAGTCAACCAAAGTGAGGTTTGTAACAAGGGGATGGTATATACATACAGATCTCCTATGCCACAACGCACACTATGGGCAACCACATACAGCTTCTTTCTTCTGTACTTGTTCATGCTCCCCTAGATATGATGACAAGTTAACTACCTTGCCTCCAGTAGTTCTTTTCATAACTTATCACAATAAATCCAGTATTTTTTTGTTATTTTCTAAAAACATACCTTGGCACCACTTATAGACAAGCAGCGGCGACGGTTCAGTATCAGCCGGCTTCACCCACGGCGGTAGAAGACGACGTTTATCCGCCTCGTACCATAAGTACTGATCTAGGTATGCGTCTGTGATCTTCTCTAGGGGTTCTACGTCGTACACTGGTACTAGGTGAGAGTAGAGGTCCATGAATTCTATACCCACCTGATGGAGAAACAGTTTCGTATTAATTTGATAAGGGTATTGCTTCTTTACTTAAATTCGTGGCAGGAAATTGCATGTCTTAGAAGTTACATTAAATGGATATGTGCCCCTTATTGGATACCACAATTGCTTCAAGTGAACAGTAAATTATATGCTTTGTAACAAAGACCTAAAGGTCACTTTGGATCTGGTCACAAGGTATCAATTCCAGTCCTGAAGAGAAGAGTTGTAGTTAGACAATAATTCTCTTCGACTCGCATGGTGGACAAAGGCCTTAATCACTATCATTGTTTAGGAACCCTTATCTCTCTGGAGTGGGTAAGTATTGAGCAATTAATGATTTTCTTCTAACTGCTTACTAATCTATGAGATATAACAGTTTAAAATATTATATTATGTAAAGATTGTTATGTTTCATGTATGAAAGGCAAAAAGGTTTTTGGTGATGAAACTCTATACAAGTGGTTTGAAATTGGTTAAAAGAACATGAGTGTAAATTTTTTAACATCTCAAATACAGACCTCTCTAAAAGTCCTTTGCGTGAGTAAATGACGCTTGATTCTTGATAAGGCCTCATGAGGGTTATCGTATGCTTGCTCAATCAGCCCCAATTCTTCTCTCTGGCTCTGATTAAGCCTTGACTTGACGCTGTAGGCTTCTTTCAATCGCTCCAAAGCTAGGATTAGGAGTTTTGTGTCGTGCTTGTAGGAAAGCGGAGGGAATGGAATGGGAGCGAAGCGGCGGGATTCTAGCCAGTGGACTGTTGTCGTGTATATGGCTACAGCTTCTTCTGGTGATATGTAGGGGCCATCCTGTAGAAAGATATTATATAACCAATGAAATTATAGATATATTTCTGAATTGATATCTCACTCAAAAACATTTTTATTATGTCAAAGTATGTTGAAATCTTCAACAAATGTATGTTGAGAGAATAACAAAGATAATATCGACGCTGTAATCGATATCAACAGGTAGTTTTGCTTTATTTACCTTCAAATAGTTATGTTGTCGTTCCTGCTCGGCCTTCAGGTACAGTCTTGTGAGTCGTCCAAGATTCTTCTTGCATACAGTCTTATCGACGGTGGCGCCGCGGCGGATTCGTTCGCGATTGTAGTGCGCCGTGTTCGTCCACCAATCCGCCTTCATTTTCACGTAGCGGAGGATCATGTTCTCGATTGGTGTTGGGAGGCCAGGCACCTGGTTGTGGGAATTTGCATTTTATATGGCCTTGAGCAGGGTACACAGTCAATAGATGGCAAATTAATTTAAAAAATCTATAACGGGCGCAGGGCAAATATTTGAGGAGTTTTGCAATGTCAATTTACCAAGCATTACCCACAAAAAATAATAGATAATAATAAAAATATCTTTGAGAAATATTCTGCTTAGGCAGTGCACTTACATGAATAACGTAATATAAAATTAAATAAAGCTCGCCATCGTGAATTAAAAAGGCACAATAGTTCCACAACTAAGAATGCTTACCACCATAAGCCAAAACACATTAAATAAAAAACTCAAAAGATTTGTCAATGTGGAATCTGGCAAGCAGCATGCTAATACTTAGAAGAAATAAGATCCTAGAATATTATAAGAGTTAGAAATAGCATAATTATTCAATTACCTTCCAAGGAATATTCGCTTTCCAGCACCTCCAAGCTTCTGACAGATGCTGCAGTATGGTCCTCGCCTTGTTCTGCTTGATACCTTCAGGCATCATGTCCACTATGTCGTGCATCACCGACGCTCGCAGCTCCAAGTCGAAGTGGGACTCGACACGCTGCTTGGTCACGGTTTTAGCAACACCTAAAAGATATCCAGAATTTTAGAAGATTTTGTGATGTGAGAAAAAAACATATTTTTACAACAAAAGCTTACCTTTCGAGTGTCGTCCCTCGAACTGCCTAGACAGCAAGTTCCCGAGCCAGCGTTCCAACAGCGGTGTGATCCCGCGCATGAAGAACAGCCACACGCGCCAGCCTGGCGCCCAGAAACCACACCCGGGACCTTTTGATACCGGGCCCTAAAAGGGAAGGAATTTAATGTTATACTACGTGTGAAATTGTTTTGTAGGGTAGTGACCATCAATTCGACAGCTAAAGAAGAGTTAGCAGTATTACTTACTACTTACCATTGTTTACTATAAAAAAGGATATTAAAAACTAAAGCAATCTTCGAAATAATGTGACATAAAAAAATACTCACCGTATTAAACCGATAGTAAATCAAATGCTTCAAATCCTTGCACATCCTGATTTGCCTCATCAGCTTATACTTGTACCGGTACATGCCGGTCAGCTGTCCGACGTGAGCGAATATGTACTGCAGTCCGTCGGCCAGTTGGAATGAATCCACGTTGTTGAGGCGGTATTGTACGTGAGAGTCCACAATCAGCTTTGTGAGTCGAAGGATCTCGCGGCATAAGTGGAAAGCTGTAGAAGAAAATATTATATTGTTACCTACTCTTATTCCTAAATGCATTTTAATAGTGCTATAGTGGTTGGTTTGAGATTCATATAACTTTTTGGATGAAAAACATTAAGACATTTATTTATTGCCTTTAATATCTAAAATGTTTTTCATACCACCTGTCCAATTACATATCACGTAACCTCAACGTAAAGCAAGTCATTATATCCCAAGGGATATAGGGTATGTTCCGATATACACTGGGAGCACTGTTCAGTGCTCTTACTGGGGAGAAATTCGTTCTGTTTTGGACTGACAGTATACTGCCGCAGTATCCTAGGGAAACATAATGACGTCATAAACGCCGCCATTTTTGTACTGTGAGCACTGGCGTTTTTGAGGTAAGGTGCTCTCAGTGCTTTGATCACGTGATCAACAGCGTCTAGAATGACAGTATCCACATTGACATATACAAGCATGGATGACAGATGACACAGTATACTGGACTGCGTTCCGTTTAAACAGTACCCAGTATAGCTAACTATAAAGGAACGGCTTCACAGTATATTAAATTGACGTCACACCTTACAGTGCTCGCAGTGTATAACGGAACATACCCTTTATGTTGCATAAAAGCCCCAAGGGATATAATGTGAATTGAATTTGGAACATTAAAATTCGTAAGAAAACTCTTAGGCGTGATTTATACAGAAGAGGCGAGGCGCAGACACGGGCGCTTTCCTTAAAGCAATTTAAGGTTTTAAAACAATACAAAGAACACGCGACGGCAGAGGACATAAGACGTGCCTTACGTCCTCTGCCGTCCTTATACAGAAGAGACGTGGCGAGGACGTGTGGCGGTCAAAGTAACACAATATAAACCTTCAGAACGTAGCATAGCGTCGTTTTTGTAAATAAGCACAGACAAATTCAAAATATTGGTAAATATTCCATGCTTACCATTTCCGAATCGAGATTTCTTCCTCTCCTTAGTAGTGAGAGTTTTCACTGGCTTCAAATTGAAGTTGTAGTCCAAATGCAAGTAGTTGAGGTTCTTGCGATGGATGAGGAGGTTCAGCATGTTATATCCTTGACGGCACACCTGCAGACCCGCTTCCACCCAGTCCAGTGTTGTTGTTTGGAAGAACTTTGTCGATTTGAACGAGCGGAATAGATACCTGAATGTAATTTTAAAAAGTTAGATCACTTTTTGTGTGTCGGAAGCTGAGAAGCAGGCAGTCCACCTGATGGTAAGTGGCTACCATCGCCTATGGACTTTAGCAATACCAGGGGGTAGCCAATGTATTGCCGAACTTTATACAGCCTAGAAAGGCAGTTAAGGAAAGGCAAATAAAGGCAATTAGCTTTCAAGTGTTGCCGGAACACGCTTGGGGACAGATTTTCAACTCAAGGGTGGAAAGCTCAAACTCAGTATAGGTAACGAACCAACGACCTTCGCCACGCCATTCGCCGTTACTACCACTGAGCTATCATCGCCATTACCGCTATGATATTGTTTATGAGAGATGGTCAAGACCTAGATGCAATCTTTTGTCATATGATAAGGATCGAGACATCGCCTTGGAATATCTCACAGATAAATTAACTTTTAATGCACAAATGCTTAAGGTACAACTATGATAACATTATTTTTTAAGGTACCTAATACTATAATTATTAACAAATATCATTGGGTGGTATTCACTATCTTACCTCTTCTTCTGTGCCTTTGGTGGTCTATGCTTTAGAGAGTTGAGCACATAGTACTTGAGCAGTTTCTGATACGACACTCTCACTTTGACGGGCTGGCCAGGTGGGCAGTGTTCCTTGTACCACGTCTTTACTAGGGGCACGTCGATTGCGCGACGAGTGCGGCCTATAGTACGTTAAGTGAGATTAGTTTATTAGCTAAGTTAGTTTTTGCAGGCGACATATTACAGCAATACAAACGAGTCATAATGGACGAGCTTGTTTAATGAAATTATATAAGCAAAGAGAGCAATCAAAGAGTTAGCTCTATTCTCAACATCATCCTTTAGGTGCACAGTTTATAACTAGCTAATAGCTGAACATTTTCTGCATATTCATTGCTCTCATGTGACATGAAAATACAAAACAACTCATATTAAAACCTATCCAGCATTGTTTTCACTTACCCGATCTCATGTTAAAAGGCCTCGGCGCCCACAGTAAAGCAATACCATTGGCAGTATTGTCAGTATACAGAGCAGTCTCCTGTAGGAATGGTGATACCTCTTCAGGCAGAACAAACTCTTCCTCATCAGGCACTGGGTCTAAGGACTTCACCGAGTGTCGATGGGATATTGGGTTGATGAGGGGATCGAAGTAGAACGCTGGAAGATCAGGGTCTTCGGTTTTGATGTACACGACGTTTGGTGTGTGGTACCTAAGGGAAATAACAGTTAATAATACTGCCTTCATGCAAATATACTGCTAGAAAAAGCTGCTGTTTTCACAGGTAGCTGTAACAAAGTTTTGAATTTCTACCTAATCAACTATTGAATTTAGATTTTTTGGCTAAACTTTTTATAAAATTCATAACATTATTAAAAAGTAACATTAACATACTTACCAAGATAGCTGAACAAAGTGTGGCAAGTTGTTATACAGGTATGGGAAAGCAATCCTGTACTCCGTCCTGATTGGCTGACGAATGATGATCTTGTTGATATCATTGAACTCATTCCAGTCCTCATCACCGGCAGAGTTATCCTTCACAAGTGGCTCAAACTTCGGCCCTCCAGGTATTGCCATATTTAGTGCTTTCGCTGTGAAGAAGCTCTTTGAATCAAAGAGATAGAAGTAGTTGTCGTCCACCAAATCAGTCAAGAGTTGATTGGCTAAGCGATATAACGTCGCCATTTGCGGTAATGACAAGTTCCATTTTCTATATGTAGAACCATTGACGTGTCTTGTTCCTATCAATGGTTTGTGATCGTAGAACCAAGAAGCTACTGCGCCATCTTCATCAGGGTCTAACTCAATTTGAATAGGCTCCAAAGGCTCAACATCAAGGATGTTGTCTGCATAATCTAGTGGTGGTTCCTCATCATCAAAAGGCGGGAATCTCATACGTTTGAAGTGTCTACGGTCACGCTTTTCTCTACGCATCATGATCCACATTGTGCCCCACTGCGCTATGTACACGGGCTCTATAACCCATGGAATTTCGTTCACGAATGTTATAGCGCCGGTAATGTGGTACAATACTTTGACGTCACGTATCTGTTCCCATGGCATAGGCATGTTTTCTAGGAGCTTCATGACTGCATGTGGCATGTATTTTAATGCTCCCAGGTAGACGCGTTTGTCGTGACGGTATTTACGACTGGTCATGTCACCATGGTCTCTGATTATCTTTCTTATATGCTCTGGGGGCATGTCCTCTTTTTGAGCGTCCACAAATCCGAATTTGCGCTTTTCGGCGAATCGCTTTGACTGAAGCTGCAGCCATTTTTGCGCTAGAAATAGGTAAATAAATAATCCTGGTTTAATTTAAAATTTCAATAATACCATGCCTTTAATTTCTTAGGAAGAACTTAAACAAAATAATAATAATAAATTGTAATACACTTAATACATTCAAGCTTATGCTCATTATATATTTTTTTAACTGTTATGTCTAGCTATGGTAAACAATGTTATGACTGAACCTATGCTAGAACTACGAACCTAAGCTACAAACTATGTGGTAAGCACACCAAGCCTGGAATAGAACTGGCCCTCAAGTGTTGCCGGAACACACAGTTATCCTGACACACAGTCATCTGACACCAAACTAGGCAGAGAACTACTATTCTGGGACAAATAAATATTCTGGGACATTATTCCTCACACACGGCCATCTGACCCCAAACTAAGCAGAGCTTGTACTATGGAAGCCAGATAACTGATATACTACATATACTACTTTTTCTTTTGTAAATACATACATATATAGATAATCACAACCAGACATGTTCATGCACACAAATGTTTGTCCTGAGTGGGAATCGAACCCACGACCTGTGGCGTGATAGATAGGGTATCTTACCAACCATGCCAACCGGCCCGTCAATGTATGTATTGTGTATAGGGGGAGGCATCCCATGTAATGTTGGGGTAAACTTGTTTTGACTGTGTGTCACATCAAGTGGGAAACGTTAAAAGTCCATATTTTTAAAAGATAAAAATATGGAGGGTTGTCTCATTCAGTTCTTTGATAATAAGATAATTTTAATGAAATATCAAGCTTTAAAACCACATATTTAATTATACAACTTGTAAATGTACAGATAATGTACAATGTATAGATAATTTAATCCAGACATGTTCATGCACACAAATTTTCAGTTAATCTCAGTTTTGTGGCAGCCAGAATAGCAAGCAAGGAATGATTTTTTTTCCAAGATCAGATAAAATCCTAATAATACTGTAAATGTGAAAGTTGGTGTGTATGTTTGTTACTCAATCACTCCATAATGGCTGAATGAATTTAGATGAAATTTGGCCTATAGAGGATATAAAATATTAGTCACATTTATCCCGGAAAAACATAAGTAAACTTCTATTTTGCTAATAAAATAATTAAGTTCACCACATTAAAATTAAAACAGGAGTGTGGACCAGCAAAAGTGCACAGTTTTTCGTAATTGTGTGCAAATGTCAGCATCTTCCATTATGTTGCTAGCATGGAAAATCATATCAATTGCAAATAATATTATTTTCCCCCATTGGAAATGATTTTACCATTGTCCTAAATGGAAAAACCTAGGTTCTTGTATGGGGTTGTGTTCATTCATAATAGTGAGACAGTAAAAGCAAATAAATATATTGATTGATGTGTCTTATTCCAACTTAAATACAAATCATAACCACAATTCATATATTTTCTTCTGAAATCCAAAAAAAATATGGTCTTGTTATAAAGCAGTATGGTTTTATACTATTATTCATATTTTCTTTTTCAAAATATTTCTGCTCTCACAAAATATGGGATCAACATCCTCAATTTTCTAAATCCATCAAGTACATAATATAGATCTAAGTTGTGTTGAAGGAATTGAAGCATCAGAGCTCTGCTCTTATATAGATCAACCAACAACTGCTTTTACTTTAAGTTTTTATTATCATGGCCAACAGATGCCAAGCCAGTTATTTATTATGCCACAAAATATAACCTACAATTTTAGAAGTCCTTGTTATAACTCCTAAAATCACCATGACAGACCTCGTGCAGAAAAGATTAAAATGCATCTACCTTTTTCTTTGATCTTCTCCTCAGGTATGTGATGCGGCTTTGGGGGCTGCGAGGGCGGCACCGGAGGCGCAGCGGCAGCGGCGGCGGCGTGAGCCTGCAGCGCGGCTTGTTGAGCCGCCGCCAGCTGCTGCTGTGCCATCATGGTGGCCCAGGGGTTGGGCCCCAGAAGGTACGGCGGCAGCGACATGGCTGACCGCCTTCTAAACAACAAATTGTATGTTTCGTATAGAAAAGGCCATAACTAACGTGGTAAACAGGTACCGGTTATGAACAATATCATGTAAAAATATGAGAAATAACTTACTGGCGTTAGTTCTTTGCTAAATGGTTAAAAATATTCCACTAATAAAACTCAAAAATCACTGCTTTATAGGCTACACATAATTCCAAATACGCAAATGAGCGATTAATCGCCATTTGCAATTTTATTTAGCTAGCATTTTTTTTTTTTTTTGCCTTTTGTTAATCTAAGGAACTACATCCGCACAGCCATGTAAAGCCTCTTTTACACTATACTATATTTAGGGCCCTTTTAAAGGGTGTTTAAGAGATCTAGTAGCACGACGCTTTTTACACTAATGCCAATCGGGTCATGTAGTCAAAATTTTTCAAAACATCCCTAAATGAATTGCTTATCGTTAAATGTTATTACGAAGGAGATTTGAAATAAATAGACCATTATTGGCATGAAGATTGGCATATTCGTTTTGTTATTGTGAGTAAGGGTCAGTTCACACTGAGACGCGACGCGACGCTGCGCGCACATTTTAGTAGAGTGACTCAAAATATAACTTTATTTACTACACGAAAAGATACACATTTCATTGTGAGAATTCAGAATACGTTGCACCACGCAGCCCTGCGCCTCGAGATGCTTCGCGGCGTAGAGCGAAGCATCGTGACGCAGCGGTGCATCACCAGTATGCGCGGCGTGCGTCCAAGAGCAGCGCTGCGCCTCGCGAAGCCGCGCGACGCCGCGAGGCACAACCTGAAGCCACCGTGGCTACTTGCAAATGGTAGACTGCGGGTGGACGCGGCGAATGTAGACACGTTCCACTGCGCCGCACGGCGTCTCGCTGCGCAGCGAGGCGTCGTACTGCCAAAGATTTTACAATGCGCCTCGCAACGTTGCGATGCGTCTCGCGGCGGCGGCGCGTGGCACAGCGTGAAATCTCCGGCCTCTTCCAGTATATCGTCGCGTAGCGTCGCGTCTCGGTGTGAGCTGACCCTTAATGCTCTAGTCTTTGAAGTTTTGCGGTTGGCACCTTCCAATCTACAATTACAAGTTCCGAATTTCGATTTCCTGATTAGAATTTCTCTAAATAGGGTAGTAGGTGTAATAACCGCTTAAGAGTTATTTCACTACCCGATCGGCAGAGCGTTTAGGCAAAGATAGATTGTGATGACACGATATCGCCCCAACTATTACACCTTATGATGTTAGGTTACCCGTATCGCGTAAGTTGTTATAAAACCCTAAATTAAATAGCTTTAATAAGGACTTTTTGAGTTTTATTGAAAGATATCTGTGTTGTTTTGTTTTATTTTTTTAGGCTGTATGGGTAAAAGTTAGAAATAAATTGCTTAAAATTAATTTAGTAGATTAATTATTGATCACGTGTTTAGGGAGGGTCATGATAAATATACTTCGATGTATCGATAATACATCAAAAACCACTAGTTATCGATGTTTTTCTATTAAAAGAATCAGTCAGTCGTTTACAATACAATACACATACGCAGCATAATTTATTGGTTTTATTATGCAGCAAAAACCAAAAAAAATATTGCGTTTCGGTTAACGGCCGTTCTAACCTATCTTCAGCCCTTTTTTTCTAGGTCCATCCATGTCTTCAGCAAAAAATGGATCGTTATGGATGATAAGTATATTCATTTGTATGGATATACAAGTTTATTAGTAGCCTTTTAATAAAACTTTCGACATATTATTTGAATTCAATATAAATTATGACTGATTTAAAATTAAATTGATATAAAAACACGTTCGTATTGTGTACTCGCGAAGCAGTAATACCAAATTTTAATCAATTTGTAAAACAAATCGATAAATCGAAACGTGATTGACAATTTTAATAAAAGTTTAGTTGGTAAAACAGAGTTTGGGCCACCAAAGAAGTCCCGTGGAATTAATGAAATAGGTACACGAAAGTGAAAATCGATCTAATTTCTTTTGTGATAGAGGTGGACCTTCGGGACTGAACTCTAATAAAAAAAAAATGCACTCCGGGTGTGCCGACAGAAGTGAAAAAAAAATATTTTATTTTTTTGAGTGATTGAGATTGACAAACTGCGTCTCGCTCGTAACGGTGTCGCGAGTCCAGAGGTTTTACCTCATCTAAAAAGAAACTAAACGTCAAACTGCGTCTCATCATAACGGTGTCGCGTCTCATAACGGTGTCGGGAGTCCAGAGGTTTTACCTCATATAAAAATATGCGTACCGCGCTAATAGAAGTTTACACTTCAAAATATTCTAATTTCTGTGCGAGAAGGTTGGCTTTATGCTCTAATGGTGCCTCCCCACTTTGCTATGCGTATTCGTGATAGGTATTTATTATTCTGTACTAAAACTTGACGGTGAATTCACGCAGCGGCTATTATCAGTCTCACTCGTAAAACTCAGTAATCAGGAGTTCGAGTCCGTCGAGTTTTAGTACAGAACTTAGGTACAGAATACATAGCAGATCCTAATGTACCATACACTAAAACCTTCCCTGACCTTTAATAACGAAAACCCCATCCAAATCGGATCAGTAGTTTTTGATTCCGCTTATTAAAACAAAATAATGAAACCAAATAAAGAAAATTGAGACCCACTACTCGTCCGTCCGAACTGGTTGACAAACCGTGCGCTAGTGAATACCGACCATGTGTGGACGGTATATTTGCGTATTTGTCTCCTTTGATGTGCCTTGAAAAACCGACAGGCGTACGGATACGCGAGTTTGTTATTTGCTTATTCGCCACATAGACAAATATGCCCGAATATTTGGCGAATAGACCCTCCACACATGGGAGCAATGCGTCAAATACGGCGAATACGCCAATACGCATAGCCAAGTGGGGAGGCACCATAAGGCGAGAAGTAAATAAAATCACAACAATGAAGGTTATATTCCATGGTAGTATTGCATTTTCAATTTATGTGATTAGAAAAATTACAAACGCAATTAAATAATTTAATATTTATGAGTAAATTAACTGCTATTTTACACAGGAAATCTTTCTGTGACCTCGTCAAAACTTAATTTACTTTGATCCCGTGGAGTGCCACTTCACATACCGACCGGCGACCCGGCGACCTTAGAACGGCGACTTGCAGAGGTAGCTGCGCCACGTGCAGAAAATTCAAAATTCGACTCTCAGATTTTACCATCAGAACTTTGTTCATCGGCTGCGCAGCAGTGGCAGCCTTGAGGCTGCAGATTTTGTAAATTGAGCTCTTTTGTAACTCACATAACGTCAACCCGATATTGGCATAAGTAGGTAGGTACTTTAATTTTTTCATGTAAATTGTTATCTGTTTGTAGTCTGAGGTTTGTAGTAAGTCTTTCTGTCTGTTAGTAGTAGTCTAGAATGTACCTAGATGGAGTTTCGGCCTGTGAAACGTCCGGGTACGTAACCCTTTGATACAGTAGATACGAATAATTCTCCGTTCACGTTTAATACGCGGCCTAATGTGCGGCCCGTCTCTAGCACAACGAACTTTACGCATTTAGACATTTTGGACTTGATGGGTTTTGAATTCTATTGGTGCAAATATCAGTAAATCTTTTTGTGTAAATGAAATTGTGACAAAAGAAAAGCTTCGTATAACATCATCGTACATAAATATTATTTCATACCTGCCTACCTCCTACATCTAGTCCTGCAGCCCTACACGGAGAACTGAGAAGTGCTGGCCGCAGTGATACCATCTACTACAATAGTATATTGTTAAAATGTATACTCCTTAAAAACATTTATTGAACAATACAATTTCGTAATATTTTCAACTAATCTGAAATTTCATAATCTCGAAATCCCATTGGAGGAGTAAGAACAATGTATTCTGTACTAGCTAAGCCATTTTTAAATTCATTATTGATTTCATCAACCGTTTCTTTCATTAAGTCCTCATCGACAGACATAGTATCGCTACTTTTTTCGGAATATATGGACACATCATCAACTGAACAACTTTCCAACACTTGTGTCAGTGCTTCTGCAATATCTGAATCACATTCACTTACAGATTGATTCATATTATTATCATCGCTCAGTTGATGTTGACATTCATGCATTTCAACAATGTTATTTTCGTTGTTATGCGAACTGTTCGTTGTTAAACTAATATGATTATTAACAAAACTACTATAATCTGCTTTGAGCACACCATTATCCAAATTTTCATATTGTGTACGTTTAGAACTAGTGTTAGTCGTTTGAAAGTTTTGATTTCCATGACGTATATCCTCTTCTATATCTTCATTATCTAATTCCTTATTTTGTGAAAAGTTATAGTTTCTAGAGTGCTCATTATTATCATTTATCATAGTGTTGAGAAGTCCATCAGAAGACTTAACTGTTAGATAATTATCATAAGTATTCAAAGGCTCATGATGTTTCGTGTATTCTAAGCCAATACTCATATTGCTATTAGAACTTACATTTTGTGCTATATTTGACGTAATAATATGTTCTGATGGTTTTAAATTTGAGGGTGTTCTATTGCTATAATATGAATTGGGTACATTAGAATCTTTACGAATAATAACATCATTAGATGATTCTGGAGGTCTAGAATCAGCGAATGATGACAAGATTCCACCACTACAATCTGTTTTATCAGCGCCTCTTTGAGCTTTCAAGCTTTCAATTAGTTTCGGATTTTCATCTCTAAATTTATTCAGTAAATGCTTAATTCTTCCATCGTCGCCTTCTGTTCTCCTTGATTCTTTTCTAACATGTGCATTTAGCATGTAAAGGGCTTCTTCGCTATTTTTCTGGGGTGTGGTTATTTCTTGGGGCTGAAAATTTTTATTCATGTGGAATATTAACTCATATTTTTTGTATTATTTTACATTAAAAATATTATTTACCTTTTTACTCTTCTTAATTAAGTCGGCAAGTTCCCGAGCTAGGTTGACTGTATCTATTGGTAAATTAGTTTTAGATGCAAGTGATAAGCCATAATGTTCTATATTTGTGGTTCCAGGCTCAATTTTATGTTGATATACAAGTCGCTTTTCGGGATTTTGTGTGTTTGAAGATTCTTCTTCAGTAACGGACGCGTGACGACTGGAAGCAATTATTGATATTAAGGACATTATAAAATATTGATCATCTACTGAACTGCGAGAATAAACCGTGATGTACTTATAGGTATTCTGGAAGATTTTGTGTTTTGATGATGATAAAGGATTTTAACTTGAAACAATGAGCTTACTTAATAACATTAAAGTATATGTCCTGCAATCTAGTCAAATACGTGAAATGCGTGGTAAAAAATGTAAATGCGTCGCTCATAAGCAATTCCTCGCAAATAGCCCATGCAATACTTGTTCCTTCTTCAGTGCTAGTGCCTCTGTGAACATAAATAGGTACTAACGTACTTAAATAGTCATTGATTTTATTCAGATTACTTCCAGATTAAAGGTTGGAATTACAATTAGGTTAAATATGAGTAAGCAAAAGAAATGTGGGGATTCCGAACTTTAGATTATGTACCAACGATGAAAGAGTTCTTCGGATTTCTTCCTGTATGATAATGAAAAAAGGAGTAAATTAAATTAACCCACATTTAATATGTTAAAAAGATGGGTGTATAAAAATAATAAGTACGTAAGATTATATGAGTTTGATGCTATTATGCATGAAACCACAAAGCAATACTTATAATAAAATTAATTTGTTTTATTTTTGTATAAATGTAGGTATGTACTATTAAGCTTTTTGTACCTGCAGAGTTCATCAATAATGATTAGGCTTGATGATGTCAGTCCTTTTAAAATGTGCTGTATTTCTTTCATCTGCAAGTTACATAGTTTTTAAGAAGCAAAATTATCTATGGGTAATGGAATTGATACGAAAAAGGAACATACCTCAAAAACGTATGTGGAAGCGTTTAATTCAACGCTATCATTGAAACCAATCCTGGAGAAGATTCTGTCACAAAGTCTTATGACTGCGTTTGTAGCGGGCACAAAACAGCCTAACTAAAATTAAAAACTACTGAATTAGGAAATTGAATACGTAAAAAAAAATAAGAAAAAAGTACATAAATTTACAACCTGTGCCATAATTTGCATAAGAGCAATTTGTTTTATGTAAATACTTTTGCCACCCATATTAGGACCTGTGATTATAGTAAAGTTTTGCTCTGGGCTAGCGTACTGTAAAATAAAATCATAGGTTAAGTTGGTATATAATTTAAAATTACAGTATAGAATTATGGTACCCTCGTGATTGATAATTTTACTGAAATAATCAAATTATCAAACAAACATAAAAAAGATGATTGACAACTGCATGTTTTGGTATATGTTTCCTGTTTCCAAAAATATAAAAGTTAAATATACTATCTATGTACTTACAAATTGTAGATAAGTAACATTTCTACGATCCTATAATAATGTAAGTACCTAGATTATAACTTACAATATCATTCGGGACTGGCATAACTTGACTATTATAGTCAAGAAGAGGATGGACGCTATTTCTTACATCCATGTAACTGTTAAAGTCTGGTCTAATATATGAACCAATACTGCTTGCCTGTAAAACGTCAATGTAGTTATTATGAAATGAAGGGATTGTCTGCGAAGTAACATTACATGTTACTTACTTGAGCCAAAGCCAATAGAATATCCAATTCTGCTACGTTCTCACACAGGGTATATAGACTTGGCATAAAGGGTCGTAGTTCTTTCAGTAACCCAGATACTACACTGGAAAAGAAAATGAGAGGATCAGGCAATTTAGACTCGTATTATATTTCAAGCAATATAAATAATCCAACCAAATTGTCACTAACATATTACTCATTTTCAGTATTTCATTGAGTGATTCCTTTGCTTGCTGATCCAGTACCACCAGTTCTTCAGTGGTCATTGATACACTTGCTCCGCTATTTTGTACCTTTAATTTAAACAGTGATCTAAAACTGTTTTAGAATTTAATATTCTATGTAAATAACTCTTGTAAACTAAACAACATACTTGTATAAATATTGGTGGTAAATCTTCAATGTTAAAACTCCTCCTATTCTTCGGTGCTATCGGCAAAACGATATGAAAGCCTTTCATCATATTTTGATTCAATCTTAAAGGCAAGTCATGGGTCTCACTTAGTTGTTCCACTATCTTCTGTGTGTCTTCTATTAGTTCCGAATACGTTCTTCTAGCAACATCTAGGAGACCGTTGATTTCTGGTCTTACAGCGAAGCATCTTTGGAGGCTCCCCATTGCTCCTTTCTCCAGATGTGCATCTTCTTGTATAATTTTACGAATACGGTCTGCTATTTCTTTGTAGTTCGGGTTTTCAAAATCCTATCGTTAGAATTACAAGCTCATTGAGATTTAGAGAATTATTGCCTAGTTCTAAAATGATGAATGATATTTTAAAATAAACTGGTAACTGAGGAAAAGCTAAGTCTACTGACTTATAATATACCATTTTTATCTTTCGTAGTCTTCCACTCTCGGCAGATGAGAGAGATTCAACAAGATTAGGAACCATATCCATTGTAGTCTTCAATAGTAACGTTTGATTGAGTTGAGCCTCACCCAATTTGTCCATAGTATTTTGATTTGATGATTCGACGCATAGAAACAGAATTTTATCAATATCCGATAGTTTTTTAATCACGTCCTACATAATAGAAAATAATAATATAAGTACATAAAAATAGTACTTAATCCTTTTTTCTAAATGATATAGGTTAGTGGGACAGATACCTGTACATCTACCATTAATCCAGAATCATTGTCAATAAAATCTTGTACAGCAACAAGTCTATTTTCAATTAATTCCTTTTTGCATGATGGTTGAAGTATAGCAGCACGTAATGCTCTTATACCACCAATGGTGTATGTTGGTCCTAGAACTCCTAGTAAGCAGCATGAAGGCCCAGCTGAGGGCACTAATGGTTGTACTAGTTCTAGCTGAGTTGCTGTTCCTACATCTAAAAATATCAATCCTGATTTGAAAAGAAAAATACAGAAGAAATAAACTATAATATTTAAATCCTGATAAAAAATCTAAAGTTACCAATGATCATTGTATTTTCAGATGAATGATATTCAATTTTTAGTGATTCTCGTGCGAAAACAAGACATTGAATATATTCAACGTATTTCAATACCGCTGCAGCTGCAGTCAATGCATAAAATCTGTAAGAAAAAATATTGGACTAAAAGTAAATAATTAATACATGCATAAACAAATTGGTACAAACTCATCGAGTAGCAAATAAAGTTGTAGGAGTAATTTCAAGCCGTAAAGTGGCAAAAAATGGTACTGACTTGTGTAAAACCTGAAGATAAACAGCATTATACTGAGGTGCGCAAAGACTTTGTATATTTTGACGACCTAGTGAGTCGTTGAAGTGACGTCGTTGCACAGTGGTCAAAGTCACCAAAGGATATTGGTCTTTTATCAGCTGATAAAGTTGATTCGGTTGAACACCTTCGCAGAATGTATGTGGCACTATTATCTAAAATAAAATTAAAGCTCTATTACTGTTATCATAGAGCTCTAATGAATTTGAATTTTGATTCAATTACCTCAATAGGATTGAAATAGTTAATTTTAGTTAAAGTATGCGTATAGAGTAGTGTATCGCTGAACTGGCATAGCACTAGGTGTGGGTGTCTCAGATCAACAGCCGCTATTCCTATTTCACCACGAGCCATTCCTCTACCTTCAGATATTGCTGAAATTAATTAGTTGCTGTCTGTAGCTTAAATCTGAATTCCGAATATTTCCGACGATATTCAAAAATTAAGTCAATATAAACTAAAAGGGTTGATATTCTTCTAGATGTATTTTGATGATAATTAAAATAGTACTTTTGTACAAGTTTGTTGTTTTAAAAAATAGATAATTAATTTAAAAATTTATTTGATTATATTTGTAACCCACCCAATATTACACTTGCTTCAATAGCTGAAGTACTAGTAGACCTGGCTGACCTAGTGCCGCTATGTCCACCTGAAAAAGTTGTCTCATTGCTTCATTTACCTCATCATTATTCTACTTTATTTTGTTATTTATATGTTTTTTTGTTTGTTTTTAATCGTATATTTTATTCAATTAATAACGATAATATTACAAGTATTTACAACAATTGTATAAAATACAAACTATTAACATATATCGATTATTGTTTATTTTGCAAAAATATAGCCAAAAAAGTCAGATCATAAAAAATGCCTTGCTGAGTTTCTTGCCGGTTCTTCTCAGTTGAGGGCTGACTTCCAGACCGGTGGTAGCTTATGTAAGTAAATTCGAACTTTATATGTGCCCTCCTGGGGCCTAAACTGAATAAATAGCTTTGACTTTGATTATGACATTATTATGGCTGCTCAGGGTATCCATGAGATTCCATCGACAATAGTATTACCAAATAATACTTAATTTATATCTATATAGCATAGAGTACTTTTTATATATAGGATCAATAGATACTAATATAATCAAGGAAAAGAGTTTTTGTTTGTTTGTTAAAAGGCGCTAATCTCTGGAACTACCAGTCGGACTTGGATAAATCTTTTTGCATTTGATAGCCCAATTCTTGTGGAAGGTTATAGGTGTTTCTCCCGGGAATGCGGGTGCAACCGCGGGGAACAGCTAGTTACCTATATATAGAAAGTAAACAAGTATTTGTATACATTAATTTACTTACAGCCTATAAAGATTAAAAACTACCAGAACCTTGACTTAAATTAAATCGTTATCACTATTAATTATATAACAAACGCATGATCTTACTATATTTTTCTTTTGTATAATCATTTTATAGAAAATCTGTCATCATTTCATATCACCAGTCTACACGAGACTCGTTACAGCATAGCCTTTTCGCTTTTAGGTCATTGATTTAAGCACTGACTATAATCCTACAGTAGGTAATGTTCCGTAATTATAGAATACTTATTATCTGTAAGATGGACCTTTGTTACGTCCACGCGTATGAAATAGTTTTATTTTGACCCCCTGTGATGTGACTTTTCACATTGTTTTGTAATATAAACGGGGTAATGTAATAGTCATTACTACTTTATCCTCTTAAATTAACTGTGATCAGACTAGCGGATGTGTACAATTTAGATTTCTTATCAAACATTTAAAAAGGACTTCCCTCGCAGCATCAAGAAGTACATTTTATATACTTAGTACCCCCTTTTTTAGGTTCCATAACAAGCATTACTTAGTTTGGGATCTATCGGTCGTGTGGAAAAAAAATTACCAGGATACAAAGTAGGTACTTACTTACACATAGTTGTACATGGATATATATTATTCCTTATTGTATAATGTGAAAAATCCCTAAACTTGTAGTAGGTAATTAATGAGTATGAATAGACTTAAATTTTAATACCTCTACTGCTGCTGCTAATATATCTCAAGGCAGTTGGTCTGTTCCTCGGTGTATACATGTCATGGGATGTACTTGCTACAGCAGAATCACTTGCTAGTATTCGTGGTCTCGCTTTATCACTTGACGATTGGGTTTTTGATGATGATGAATTTATTATTCTTAAAAACAAATTAAGTAAATAGCTTATAAGGGTATGCCCCGGTCTTTATACAGATATACTTGGGTGGCAGATGTTATCGTTTAAAAATCAAAGAAGTTGTACCTATTGTTCTTTTGTCTGATGAGCCAGTTGGTGTGGTTGGTAAGAAACCCTATCTATCACGGCTCAGGTCGTGGGTTCGATTCCCATCCAGGTAAAGCATTTGGTGTAATTATCTATTTAAGTATATATATATTTAGAAAAATAACTAGTATATTGTAGTGTACAGTTATCTGATTATCATAGCAGAATTTCTGCTTAGTTTGGGATCAGATGGTCGTGTGTGAGAAAAGTCCCAGGATATTTAATTATTTATATAACTAGTAACCTATTATATTTAAAACGCTATAGCCCTCTAACAGACTGACGGAAGTCTCATAATCATAAATAAATAGATTGATTCAGTTCTTTCCAATGTTGTTTTTATTTCAATATTTATGTAACTATACCTACCTGCGTTTTAAACTTCGTGGTGGTCCCGATGGTGGTCCCATAGAAGATTTTTTGGTTGGTGCAGTCGATGCTTCATTGTTGAATTGATATCGAGGCGTTTTGTTTGCTTTGATAAAGTGAGATGTTCCATATGGTAGAGGCAGTAGCGTAGCTCCACGAATACCTAAATTATGTAAGTTTTGAAGAAAATTCGTAAAATTAAAGACAATAGTAAAACAGTAGCTTCCTACCATGTGACGAATCTTTTCTCACTAATTCATTTGTGAATTTCGATTGAACTTTAACGTTTGTTCGTTTTTCTCTTTGAACTACATTCATATTATAATCAGGCAATTATTTATACAAGTTAAAACACCATCCGACTGAAAATGCTTTACACTTTTTTAAATTTTCCCGCTATTTTTAAGACAATGGTTCAAACAAAACCGTGGTTCAAAAGAAAACTAAAAAAATATTATTAATTATCCTAATCTTACAAATAAATAATAGTAGGTGTGTAGGTATATTTATAAGATATCATTAGTTTACGCATTATCCTACGGTTTCATCTGCATGCCAAAAAAAATATATCTATAAACTATCCAAATTAGTCGATTTCTGTTTATTGATTTATGGAGTTCGATTTCGACCTAACTGTTTTGTCCTGCTTAGTGCCTAGGGATGCAAAATTGTACTTAAAAACTTTTATGCTTGAAAACATCGATGGTGGCACAACAAACAACGATATTTTAAAAAATCGGTAAAAGAACAACTGATAACTTCACGATTGGATGTTAATAAATAGAATATAATTCTTAATTTTATTTTATACTAACTTTCACCCACATTCCTGGGATAAAAGTACTAGCCAACTAATACCATTCTCCAGCCCATCAAACAGTTTCCATGCAAGAAATCACATCGAATCGTTGCTCCAATGTGTCGTGGAAAAAAGACAAACAAGTAAACATACTTTCGCATTTATGATATTAAAAATAAAATAATAAGGAAATGGATTTAATAGGGTATTTGACTAACATTCAAATCAACTTTTTATGAAATGTCAAAACGATAGGTTTATATGGAGTACGTAGTGATTATATACTCTTTGTATGGAGTTTTGTATGATATACAAGCATGTGACGTCATGATTATATAGCATACTCTTTATGATTAGATTGGTCATTAAAAATTATAATAAGGATAAATTTAACACAATAATTGTGGTTTCCCCTTTTTTTAGATGTTTTATACATTGGTTAGTGTTGGATAATTTATTTTGAATACAGGCAAATACCCTATTCATGAGTTAGAGTAGGCCGGCCAGAAAAAAAAAATGTTTTTTCCTTACTTGGAGAACAGAAAAATAAACTAAATAAACTCACAGTAGGACTATGTACATTACTACGTCTTGCACTACTTAAAACCGAGCATTACATACAGTGCCGGATTAGCCATATAGCAGGAGTAGCAAATGCTACGGGCCCCGCACCTCTGGGGGCCCCGCTGCGCTGGAATTGTGTAGGCGTTGAAAAAGCTTAAAACAGCATGGCAAGTTTTAAGCTTTTTTAGCAGAAGGAAAATGATTAAAATACTAAAATTATGTCAAATTACGCTATAATCGTAAATGTCTTTCATATCTTTGAAAAGACTAAATTTTGGGGAAAATATCTCTGCGCGACCAACTCTTATCTTTACTAATATAATAAAGCAGAAGAGAACTACGATCTAGATAGGTACTAGTCGGATCCGATACTAATCGGATTTGAAATATTCTTTTTGCATCTAATAGTCCAATTCTTGAGGAAGGTTATAGACTATTTTTTATCCTGGGAATGCGGGTGAAACCGCGGGGAACGGCTACTTGTCTATAAGTTGGTTTTGCATCTGAACCATATGATTAGAGAGCCTAAGCCTCGCGCTGATTTAATCCGGTACTGATTACATACATTGAACGTAGTGATTACATCCTCTTTGATACATTGATACAATATTGTACATCCCTTCCCTAGTCCTGTCCTGATGTCAAAATTTGAAGTCTCTCGTATGGTCCAAGACCTTAGCCTGCCGTGAAGGGGCGAAAAAAAAAAATGAAGTCTCTCTTTGGAATGTAAATTTTAATTTTTGATATGAATTTACGAATTATCCAAGAATATTTAAAATGATTCAAGACTACCAGCCCTTATTTATTACTTGAAAACAAGCCACGGACCAAGAGCAAGATAAATATTGTGCTATAAATTTTAACGATACCCTTGAAATAGGTAAGAAAACCAACAAAATTATTATTTAGGTTAGAATAACTTAAAATTTTATCATAATATTTGATAAATTGCATGCGATATTTGTGTGATACTAATTGAGTCATTCATTGCAATAAAAATATAATCAAATGATGTACCTAAGTACATAATACATCATGTAGAAATAGTGAAACAATATCAAACGGTATTCTAACCTTGTTACTAAAGGTCACATCAAGGTATAATCAATGAAATGTCTATTGAATACAATTTACCTGTTGAACTGGTCACACATATTTTATGTTGCTGTGAAAGAATAAAAAACAATTATCACAAAAGTTGTTGTAAGAGGTAAGTTTATGTGTTATTTATGTTTTAAATCTAGTTTTAATTTTTAGTTTTTAATTCGATATAAATATGTTGTTATGTGCTTGATTTTGCCTATATTGTGAACAAAAATATTCAGAACTGAAATTCCTACATAATCCTAGCATATAAATTATTTCATCTATAAAAAAGTCTACAAAAAAAAGAGGCTACTCTCTGACCAATTCTACTTTTGAATTTGATGAAAAATTTTGTCAGTCTAACTATGGAAATAACATTCAGTCAACTAAAAAGATGAGTTATTTATTCATGAAAAGGTGCCTTAGTAAATTAAAATTAAATTTCATTTGCATATAATAGTGTAATAAGATTATTAACTTATGATAAAATTTAAAACTGTTATGTTTGTTGATTGAGCTCATTTCGGTTAAATGTCTGCCAAAACTGGCTCACACCAATTATAAACTGATTCAAGTGTCACAATATTGCTGATAAAATAAGTAACCAGTTTTGATTAGTTTTTATTTCAAGAAGGGTGTGAAGAGAATTTGTAGGGTCGACAACATGCAAGTGATTCCCCTGATGTTGCAAGTGTCAATAGGCTACAGTAAGCGATTCCTACCTCACCGATGGTTAGGATTCGATTTCGGCCAGTTACTGCCAAAAAATGTAGTTTCGGTTTCGGCCTAAAAATAGCCAAAACTTTGGCTGCAATGCCGAAACTCAGTTTTCGTGAGTTGTCGCGCTTCGTTCGAGTAAGTTCGTGTCTCGTGGTCACTAATTTACTTCACTCGCTGGCTCAATAAATGATTAGGAGAGTATTTATTTCTGTTTTTACTTCTGAAATATTTTTGTGGCATTTATTACATTTACATTTATTTGCTCGAATTAATGTATTCTAAAAATTATGCTATGCTACGAATATTATAAATGTAAAAGTTTGGATGTTTGTTGCCACTCAACTCCGTAACAGCTGAACGGATTTGGACGAAATTTGGCACACAGATAGAATATATTCTGAATTATCATACAAGATTTTTTATTTCGGAAAAACATAGGATCAATTCGCGAACGCGGGTGAAACCGCGTGGCGGATGCTAGATACATACTTTAATGGTAGTTTTTAATTTCTTTTAACACATATACTTACTTAAGAAATAAAATAAAATTATAACATACACTAGATTTCAGCATACAAAACAAAGTTTCGGATCCGGTTTCAGCCGAAACTGAAACTGAGACCGAGGCCGAAGTTTCGGTTTCAGCTGTAAATAGTGTTTCGGTTGGACACTAGGAAAATCCAATAAATGTCTAGTTGTTGATAGAAATTATCAAAATAATTAATATTTATAGATAATATATTAACATTAATGCGCTTACTGTGTGGCATGTTTGTGATAACCTGATGACGTAACTTATTCAGCTAGCTTAATAAAATAATTTAAACTTATGTATTAAATTAATATTGTTTAATTTTCATTAATATAGTATGTTTTATTAGTAGTTGTTGTTTCAGTTTCAGTAGTTTGCTTGATTTGATGATTTTTGATTAAAGAACAATGCCTGGTTGATTGAATTTGGATAGGATTTTATGAAATTCTTAAAAAAAAAGTCCATGTAGGTTAACTCCATTTTCATATCAAATTAGCTTTTGAGATACTATGTTTTTATGTTATTGAATGAATTAAAAATAACCATTTGCTTCAAGAAACTAATACTACAAGAGGACTCCCAAAACAACATCGTCAGTAATTACGCACCAATATTTCCCCAATGACATTGCTGTACTTATTTTTCATTTTATCAATAAATATATTTTTATAACGCCCGTAACAGCTATCTATTTTGCACCCGACGCAATTCGCAAAACAAGTGGTTCCACAAAATATTCCATACGCTTCTATCGCGAGTGAGCGAGAAGAGTATAGTTTCGCCGCCGCTACTTGTATTGTGGCTCGTGTCTGGCAGTATGTCTTTTCAATGAAGACAGCGTCATGACGTCATTCATAGTACGTAGCTCTCAGATGGTTGTTCTGTAGCTCGCATCAGCTCTTATCACCGGAGGGTTGTGGATATAAGGCGATAAGTCGCGTGTGTTTCTGTACAAGTGATATCACATTCGACGGAGGCGTGTGCGCGGTGTATCCCGTTTAAGTGGGTCTCTCATTATTGCACTATTAACCTTTACTAAAGATAAGTAATAAAGATCAATATAAAGCGATTGTCGTGTAACAACTTATTGTAGTTTTGTCGCTTAAAGGAGATACAACGAAAATGGCACTTTACAGGTACATGTTATATTTTTTAGGTCGAGGATATTGAATGCATGCCTTGACTTGACGTTTTGCATGGTTACTTACTAAAATTATTTTTTAAGTGGGTACTAATTATAATTTAACTCCTGTATTATAAGTAATTTAAAACCATGATCTTTAATTAGAATACTTAAATACTTTTTAGTAAGTAGTTTTTTTATATAATTTGAAACCATGGTTAAGCTAAAGCTATATAACTTATGATTTTTTTCAATTAGTAACTTACTTAGCATAATTATTTTAATATAAATAATTTTAAATTTAAATGAAATAAATAAATCTGCTACTAGCAACAAATAAGACTTAATCATATAGATAATTAATAAATTAAAAACAAAATTCGGCAGTTAAATATAATTATTTATAATCAATTTTATTGAAAAACTTTGAAAGTTAAACTAAGTATTTAAATAATAAACAACTAATAAAATAAAATATGAAAAAATAATGGTATTTCTGATCTATATTCAAACTCATTATAATAAAGATACTTCACTATACGTACAACCTTATAATGCAAATAGTACTCGAGCGCATACGAAATTTTTCAAGTAAGAGAAACTTTAGAAAACAATTTATATAGAATGAGTACAAATAACGGTACACTCCAATTCAAAACCAGTTTGCATTATGCAAGATTCGTGATATGTGTAAGGATAATGCGTGGGCGCATATTTCGTATCGAATTTAAAAATAAACTGTAATATGTGACCAGAATCTATACTATAATATATAATATTATAAAGCTGAAGAGTTTGTTTGTTTGATCGCGCTAATCTCAGGAACTACTGCTTCGATTTGAAAAATTCTTTCAGTGTTGGATAGCCCATTTATCAAGGAAGGCTGTGTAGCTTCCGCCCCGCGGTTTCACCCGCGTTCCCGAGGGTACTTTTGTTTTCTCGGGTTAAAAAGTAGCCTATAGCCTTCGATAAATGAGCTATCTAACACTGAAAGATTTTTTCAAATTGAACCAGTAGTTCTTGAGATTAGCGCGTTCAAACAAACAAACAAACTCTTTAGCTTTATAATATTAGTATAGATATGTCATAATGAGCTCTAAAACGTCCGATGTTTCTTTCTTACTCTTTATTTAGCTGTAACTATATATGTATAGAAAACATACATGTTCGCGATAAGTTATATTAATGAAGTCTTTATTTACAGTTTATCTAAAAACCTTATTGATTATATATTATACATGTATATATATTTATAAATGTCTCGTCACAAAGCTTCATTAATAATGATATGTTAGTCTCTTCACAAAGCTTCAAGTTATTCCCCTCATTTAACTCATTGCTAAGGGAACGCCACTGGTGTTATATTTGTTCGATTATAATAAATTTATGTTGATAATACTTGTGAATGTTTGCTCTTTCTAGGGTTTTCCTCGCGATAGCTATATTGACAGTACAAACATTTAGGTAGGTAATTGTCATATTATTTATGGACGTGGATTACATTCACCTTATAATCTTTATAGAACGTGGGACTATTAGGTACCTATCGAAATTCAACAACCATCACGAATGCGCGAGTGACAAGTGCAATTATATCTTATGGAACTATCTATACTTACCCAGTTGCTTGAACTAAAATTAATTGTCCACAGCTTAAAAAGTAACCTTCATTACGCGACTCTCAAGACGCTGTCGCTGGTCTCGATCAGCGTTATGTCGCCGCAACAGAGCGTACAAGAGATATTCCGCACGGCAGACTGTGTGTGCTTCGACGTCGACTCCACTGTCATACAAGATGAAGGCATCGATGAACTGGCCAAATACTGTGGAAAGGGGGATGAGGTGAAGAGACTGTAAGTAAATTTTAGTTTTCATTAACGCAGTCGGGTAAAAATAAGTTATTCTTACTATTTTATGATAAACTAGCTGTCCCCTGCGGTTACACCCGCGTTCCCGAGAAAAAAGCAGCCTATGTCCTTCTCCATACCATAGGCTATCTGCGTACCATATTTTATCGCGATCGGTACAGCGGTTTAGTTGTGAAAAGGTAACAAACAAACAAACAAACAAACGCACATTCGCATTTATAATATTAGTTAGGAAAGTTAGGATATTTTGTGTGAATTAATAACATTCACAATCTTTAATAAGCCACATAGTCCACTTTAGTAATAACTGGTCGTAACACCTTCCATGTACAGAACTTAATTAGGTCGTTAGTCAGTAGTGGGAGGCCATTGAAACAGCAATTTTAATGCCGAATCATCAATCTTTCCCCTCATTTCATCTACACAGCGCTTCAGTCTGATCTGGATCACTAGGACATATAATTAGCTCCCCATTACGGTTTTCCCTCAGCGCTACGGTATAGGGATCTTCTAAAAGAGCTCTTCAAGGTTTGAAACACATCAATAATCTCCCTGGTATTGCAAATGTTCATAAGTGACCACTTACCGTCAGGTGGATTGTTTGCTGCCTATTTGTTAGCCTTGCTTGTTGACATAGAAACGAATATGTTATTATTCCAACCTGAAAAGCAAAAAAAATATTAGTCGAATCCAAAGGGAACCAAACAGGATTGTTTATGATCAAATTCCGCTTAATTATTTTCTTAACTTGCATACTCTCACTTAGGCCCTAATCAAATGAATATCAAAACTTAAGTCAGATAGATTGTGTTAATCTAAAATAAACATTTTATTGCTCGTCCCAGATTTCAAATTGGATTGTTTCAATCTTGACTTAAGCTTTTTATAACTAAGCTTACTATTTTATTATTATTTGTTCTCGTAGTTTTGTAGTAGTAATTAATTACAACAAGGATTCAAGTTTATTACTCTCCAGTTCAATAGTTTGTAGTAGGCTGCGGAAATTGTTGGTATCTCTAATGCAATCGGTGTATAGGCCAAGTCACGATGAATATGTAGGTAAATGGATATCTAAATAAATATTAAGATCCTAAGATAAATATTTATGATGCTGTTATTGTTTTTTTAAATTATGTATTTTAAAAACACCGTGTTTGACAAACAACGTGGTAAAAACAAGTTTTATCAATTTATCATGATAAAAGTGTTTTTATAAATATTATTCACTTGAGTAATGTTTTTAGCCTCATTTACTACCAGAACTAAACTCTACTATATTTAGATTGTGTTGTGAAAAAAACATTTATTATTGAAGCTAGATTTTTTACATAATTTGTAAAACAAAAAACATAATTTGTAGTATTAAAGTACGTAAGTAGAAATGTACCTAATGGATTGAGTGACAAACATACACAGAAACTTTCCCATTTATTATAATTGTAAATCACGATTATAACTTTGTAAATTGTTGTTGACTTTTTGATAAACAGTCATATGTTTCGAGGTCACTTTGTACTTCTAGGTTATCCTAATTACTTTCTAAAAATAAATTAGCAGTGATATAACTTGATTTTTGGATGCTAGTCCCCCTTATTCAGACCCATTCGGTTGCCATTCCGATCGGACAGGACGATTTTATTTCGTTAAATTAAGGCTGATGCTGTGTTAGTCGCAAAATTAATTTGCCGCGATCGTGTACCGATCGACTGCCTCATTCCAAATGGAAGTCTGAAATGAGAAAATAGGAGCCATCCTAATCAGAAGACTACTCAATCGGTTCGTCTACCCGATCGGGCACAATCTTACAATAGAGGGCACATAGTTTGCCAGAAAAGCTTTTTGATCAACCAGCGTTTTTTTTTTTGCGTTGACTAACAGCTAGACAGTCCATCTGATGGTATGTGGTTACACAAAGGGATCGGTTAGGTAAGGGCAACGGGTAGAGCTCGTTTCATGCCATTTTAAAGGGGTGTAGTAGCGTTGCAGGAGAACTGTTAGTGAGGAGCTCATCTATATCCCGGGGTGGACGTGCAAGTCCATAAAGTTGAAAAACCTGGTTCAATTACTTAATACCTTGTAGATGTCAATAAAATCAGAGCATAGATATGAAATTTCATTTATCCACAAAACGGAATACGTTTAGTCACTACTGTCCAACTTGTAACTGTACCATATTTTTATCGTATTATTATTAGCTTATCAACGGATGATCAGCTGTGATTAGAATGTTATGGTACCTACTCATTTTGATATTAAATACGCGGACACGCAGCATTAGTGTGTGCATGCCCCATTTTCCTCTTTTAATGCGTCATCATATATTTATCTTCATTATATATTTATCTTTTACAGTTTCTCTGAGAACTTCTTAGAACTGTGTAAAATTCTATAATAATTTTTAATTAACTTATTCTGCTATTTATTCGATTTCCATTTCTCCTATTTATCCGATTTCCTAGCAATGAAGGGGCTATGGGTATTCCATTGAATTTTAAACTTTAAATCTTTAATTTTAGGACAGCAGAGGCAATGGGCGGTAGCATGACATTCCAAGAAGCCCTCAAGAAAAGGTTAGACATCATCAGGCCCAGTGTCAGTCAGATTAGAGAATTCTTAGAAAAGTTTCCCGTTCATCTCACACCAGGAATCTCGTAAGTATTCAATTATATTTATCAAGATTGGTTAGTTGACTAGATACCCGGACTGTCAGTCGTGCGTTCGATTCCCACCCAGGACAAATGTAGGTGTGTACGAACATGACTAATTATTCTGGGGCTGGGTATTATTATAGTTTTACCTATATATTTAAGTGATATATGTATTCACTGGTAAGTTTTTCATTATTTAATATGTCACAATAATGTATTCCAATAGGATTGCTTACGCAAAGGTAATCGTAGATGGCGCCTCCGAAATTCAACAGAAATGTGTCTAATAGTGTCCCACTATTTGCGTCATTTGTTTACATTATAACACAGAGGCGCCTCTAGCGCTAAAATGGGCAGTAAGGTTTCTTATTTTGACTGTTTATTAAAATAAACTTTTCTAATTATGTTGTGCAGAAATAATATTATCTATTTATTAAGTTTATGTTTCTCGGTAGGCTCTCTTGCGTCATCGTTCCTTTCAGGTCAACTTTGTTTGTCTTCATTTCAGCTGATTAACATTGTCAATTAAAACCTATTAAGATATAGTTTTTATTTTGTTACCATTGTTATCTAAACTTGGTATTTGCGCTTGCTCTCGATAATAGCTTGCCTCTTGACCTGGGACAGTGTGCCATTTTATATGTTATAAAAATAGTCTAGTTAAAAGATTACTAGTTCATTTAATTTATTGCTTACGTTTCGTCATTGTTGTTTATAGTCTGTGGAACAATAAATGTGTTATCTATGTCAGAACAAGCATCATTACAATAGTATCTGAGCATTACTTGTATAAGAGCATAGAGCTGCATCTACACTATACTAACGAAGGCTAAAAACAATGCATAATTAGCATTCAATTCAAAGTAAATTTTAATTGATACATAACCCCATAGTGAAACGTGTGGGGCTTTTTATCAATGTAACTTTACCGAATGAATAGTAATATATTAAACTAGATATTCGCCGCGGTTATACGCTTTCCCAGGAAAAAAATAGTATATAACCTTCCTCAATAACGCTTTTTAACGCTAAAACGTTTTTTCAAATCGAAACAGTAGTTTTGGATAGATGGTGGAACAGTCCATTATTTGAATTTGGTGAACAATCACAAGAGTCCGGTATTGTCGGATGGAGTATTTATATTGTCAAGGTTATAGTCTAGTTATGTTTTAACGCATATGAATAGTTCTGGTGCAAATAAGTAATTTGAACGATTACAACGATATTCAATGTAATATATACTAATAATTTTAATCTTTGACAGTCTTAAATGTTTTTTTTGCAACTAAAGGGATTCACGGGTTCAGTCAGTCCTTTACGTAAACAAATAGTAACTAATCTATGTATAGTACCTAATAATATAATAAAGCTGAAGCTATTATTTGTTTGAAATCGCTAATCTCTGGAACTACCAGTCGGATTTCGAAAAATATTTTTGCATTTGATGTCCCAATTCTCGAGGAAGGTTATAGGCTACTTTTATCCCGGAAATACGGGTGAAACCGCGGGGAACAGCTAGTAACTGTATAACTGATAATGATCAGCCAAACATAACCGGCAAAATATTCATCTCATACAAATCTAGTTTGCTCCGCTTTAGGCGCTATATGTTATCTTTGTATGTGACCCCTTTTTCGTTGATAAATACTATATAAGTTTTCCTTTGCCTAACAACTCGTGCGCAAGTGACCTCAGCTCATTATTTATATGTTCACGTGATTTAATCGAAGCCGGGCTGTTTTCGACGGTTTATGATGTAATTGGCAAGACCAATTAATGATTATTTAAGCATGCTTCGTTATAAATATGGTCAAACACGCTCTGTTAATTATTGCATAGATTACTTTACTTTTTCTTTGAAATATTAGCGAATGATCTTCGAGATACTTTTGCAACTAAATTACATACGTCCTTTCTTTCCTTCATTGATGTTTATCCTTCCTGATAATCAAATCGAAAAGGCTTCTGATTGCAAAATTATGATAGTTGTTTTTGTCTTTTTCAGGCAATTAGTAAAACAATTACACGATAGAGGAATAGCGGTCTACCTGGTCTCCGGTGGATTTAGAAGTTTAATAGAGCCAGTTGGAGAGAAACTTTCAATCCCACCTACAAATATCTTCGCTAATAGACTCAAATTCTTCTTTAATGGTGAGTTTTATATAAGAACTATTGATATATAACTTTTCTTCGTGTCAATATAGAAGAGTGCCGGTGTTTTAAAAATAATCCTGTATATAAAAATGAAAAAATGATTGACTGACTGACAGATCAACGTAATGTTCAGCACAGTAGTAGCAAAATGTAGTTCACCAATCCGTGCTAAACAACCAATGGAGCTAAGTAGCTCCACAATACACTAATTCAATAGATCGCTGCGGATTGCCTCACCAACATACTCCCGTTAATCAATAAACCAAGAGTGCCGGATCCAGGGAATAATTAAAACCAGGGTAAAATCAGTGGCCAGAGGGACAGGACTTCGTCGCGTCTTAGGTACAGTTAAAACCGCTTCTAGAGACTTAAAATTTTGCACACAGGTTCTTCATCTAACGTAAGGTTTAACCCCTAAGGAGATAAAATAGGGGTTCTACTAACGATACTGATAGTTGATACTGATTTAAGAGAAAATTATAAGGGTTTTGCCATTTGGTTACCAAAACATAAAAATATCAAGGTTATTTACATTGTTATTATTATAGATAAAAAATTATGACCAAGAATGGTTACAAATTGTATCATCTGCCGACGCGCCTCTCAAGGAAAATTGGGTCGCGTTATCGTATCGTATCGCCGTATTATGTATATTGCACTGCGAGTTGCAAAACAATACCGACGTCAAGATCACTGCAGGCTTGTTTACCTCGAGGTGGTCATAAAAGGGGCACTTATGAGTCGTATAAAGAGTTGCCTTAAAATGCTTGTAATAATAATAAAGTAGCTTTTGTTTCGCAGCTTCACTCCTCACGCCATAAACTTTTTTTTTTCTATAGAAGACGTATTTTTAAAAGCTTTTATTTAACTTGCAATGTAAGTATGTTTGTCCGGGTGGAATCTTGCATGTCGAATTTAACCCACTTCCAGTGGTCGGATTGACTTGATATTTGGTTTACTTTAGTGTATTGGAAGGCAATGCAAGTACAGTCACCAAAAAAAGCTTGTATTAAAAATGAAATTTTTTAACAAAATCTTATTTAAAACTAATTATATTCTCCAATCAAAGTAATTTGTATCCATGGGTCGTGTTTCCTTATACAATATTAATTTGTAAAATTGATAAACTATTAGCCGATGACCTTTCTATGTGTAATGTACCATTTGTTCGTATTTATCATTTTCATATTAGGTACCAACATTGTAATCTAAACGCAGTTTAATGAACAGCTGTGAGTTCATATGTCTATAAACTAAATAATAGAGTTAGTGGTACACTTAAATCAGCTTCCTGGTGTCCTGCTTCTTGTTAGTTATCATAATATAATGGTATACGAGGCCTCTACAAAACTGAAGCCAAGTGATTATGTACGACATTTTCTCTTTCTTCGCCAAGTTATTATGCATCTATTTACTTATACTAATACTAGTGGGCCCGACAGACGTTGTCCTGTCCAAACTCGATTACGACGCCATCTACCGGGTCCAATTATATTTTAAAACCATCCAGGGACCCACTCATATATACACAAAAAATTTCATCAAAATTGGTCGAGTCGTTTAGGAGGAGTTCAGTCACATACACACGCACACAAGAAATATATATATTAAGATTATAATTGCGAACGTGTGTGAATGTTTGCTATCTTAGATTAAAACATCCTGGAATGAAGGTAAAACCGCGGGGCGGTAGTTAGTTGTACATTATATGAATTCTTCTTGTTTACTTTCATTGTTTTATATGGATGATGTAATATTCACGGTCTCGGAGATACATGGGCTCAGATGTGTCATGTCAGTCATTGTCCAATAAATAATGAATGTATTATGTGCACTTTTAAATTGTTGCCGTTTAGTAAAGTGGACCTTATTTTTGAAATGGTTAAGTTCATTTTCAATAAATTTACAACTTAGCAATGCATTTAGGAGGCGGAATTTTAGTGTAGCTGCTGTCTCGATAGATTATACCTACGTTTTGTAACATTTATCTGCTTCACTCCTTAAGACCAAACCCATTTTGTATGTATTGTAGACCGCGCGGTTCGATAATTAAGTGCAACAATGCATTTCTCGGCAACTATGTAATACTTAGTCGCTAATCAAAGACATAATGCTAACAAGTGAAAAGCACGTGTATTGTTCGTAAACAACCGGTTATTTGCGGGCGTGCATGCGTCGAGTGCGTGCTCGCTGACGGGTTGCGATTTGCGACGCGTTCTTGCGTTTTATATTTTGTAGCCTGGGTCAGTATGATGACATTTGTTTTCGTATTGAGAACTTCCCTTTGCTTATTATTTCATATTATAATCTGATTATGACTTACGCCCGACTACGCCTTACTTAGAGTAATAATATTTATTTCCTTAGATTAGATAGGTAATGAGATCAAATGAGAATATAGTCAAAGATAAGGAAGACGTTTTTAATTAATTACTACAACATATTACCACAGCGTAATTACATACAGTGGTCTATCGCGTTTGAAGTCACGCGAAATGCCGCTTTGTATAGGCATTCCTAATTGCTCCATTGTGTCCCAAGCGAGTGTATGGCAGCTTGGGCTCGCTCCCACCCCTCTCTCACCCCGCAAGCCCCGCACGATTGCTCTGTCTAGACGTGTCCGTTGGCCGACTGTAAGAAAGAGTTACATAGACTGATAAACATAAGTTCGTAGACTTATCCTATTGACAGTACAATTATTATTGTAAGATAAAATAACTATTATGTTTATTTAATAAACTTGTTAAGAAAAAATTAACCTTATTTACTTATGTATTTGGATTTAAAATATGAATTATGTGTTTATTCATCGATTGAATAAGATAAATGAACTGTTTACAATTGACCCAATAAATGAAGCAAGAACTTTATATTCATTGCGCTTGTCTATGTACCTCGAATAAACTACCTGTGACAAGATACATGTATTCTTTATTTAAAAACGCACAAAATAAGATTTTAAATTTATTAAGATATAGATCTTACTCTACAATCCAATAAGCCGTTTATCTATCTTATCTAAAAGCGGCTCGGCTGTTGAATGCAAGTCTATAGAATCATGATCGAATTTAATCTGCAGTCTTGATTGTAATCTGCAGTCTTGATTGTAATCTGTTTATTGTTCTTATAACAAGTACGTAAGGTACATGGGTACGTGTGTACGTACGCACACAACAGTCACGTCTCCGTCACGTCTCCACATTCACTCACACATCACTCATGTCGACACAATTCTCTGGAAGTTTTAGAATGTCGTCGTTAGATATTAGACCTGCGCTTGTCTCTTGGCGTAGCATTTGATACCAAATTAAATGACTAACACCAAATTATTGCGATTGCTTCAGGTGAATACGCTGGCTTCGATGAGAACGAGCCCACCTCCCGGTCAGGAGGCAAGGGATTAGTGATCAGGAGACTAAAGGAGCAGCACGGATACCAACGGCTGGTCATGATCGGTGATGGCGCCACTGATGCCGAGGCTAGTCCCCCAGCCGACGGTTTTATAGGTCAGTATCGATTGGTATTTATCTATAAACTAGATGAAAACCCGGCTTCGCTCGGGTGAAATGTGACTCATACACATACACAATCTTTTACAAAATGTAGGTAGATATTTTTGTAGTTATCGGTAGTGGTTTGTATTAGTTCGCAGACTATCGGATCCGACTATCGGATGAAAAAATCGGATGTGTATTCCCGGCCTTAAAGGCGCCAGTTTTAGGTGCGTTCAATTTCGATACGTTCATAAACTGTTTGGAATAAAAATCTAGTATTACAAATCTCGTTGTTCTCAAAAGTTACGAAAATTGCCTTGAATATAAAAAATACTTACATGTTACGCGAGGGGGTCAAAAGTTACGAAAAATGTAAGAAATGTAACCTTTTGGCAACACTCTGAGAGTTCCATCCAATATGGCTCCATCGTGCCAACGATGACTGCCAGTGTCATGGTAAGAAAAAACAACGGGAAACAAAAATAAATAGGCTGTCAATAAAGGCTCATTTACACACTGAGAACACTGTCATCTCATGATTAGGCTGTATGGGCCAGAAACCTTTGCCTTCCCGAAGTAAGGGAAAACAAAAGAAAAAACTGACACTGACAGACAGGGATGCTTTCATTGAAAATATGGCGGTACTGGCTATCTAAAAAGGCTGCAAGCAATATTGCTAATGCAATTCATTTTTCTTATTCTCGGCAGATCCTACTTATTTCAATGTGTTTTATGTAAAAAAGTCACTACAAATAGTCACATATATACAATTTAATTCATTTAAAGATTTGGTATTGATTAATCTGCCGTAAATTAAATGAATTGCATTAGCAATATTGCTCGAGCTTCCTTTTTAGTCCCCCTGTGCTCAGCCAATATGGCGACTGCCATTTGCACCATTAGAATTTAACAAAATACTCGACTCGATTTTGCGGATATATTATTATGTTGTCGACTCGGTTTTTTTTTTTTTTTTTATTATTCAGTTAAGGTTTCACTCGAGTCTACCGTACCCCTTGACCGAATTATTAATTTCGCAAAAGTTACGAAAATTGCCTTAAATACAAAAATTACCTACATGTTACGCGAGGGGGTCAAAAGTTACAAAAAATGTAAGAAATGTAACCTTCTGGCAACACTGTCTGACAGCTCAATCCAATTCCAAATTATTGTTTATGGCTCCATCGTGCCAACGATGACTGCCAGTGTCAAGGTTAGAAAAAACAACGGGAAACAAAAATAATAGACTGTCAATAAAGACTTATTTACATACTGAGAACACTGTCATCTCATGATTAGGCTGTATGGGCTAGAACCTTTTGCCTTCCCGAAATAAGGGAAAACAAAAGAAAAAACTGACACTGACTGACAGGGATGCGTTCATTGAAAATATGGCGGTACTGTGCTCGGCCAATATGGCGACTGCCATTTGCACCATTAGAATTTAACAAAATACTCGACAATCCGAATTTTGCGGATATATGTTGTCGACTCGAAATTATTATTTTTTTATGTTTTATTATTCAGGTAAAGTTTCAATCGAGTCTACCGTACCCCTTGACGGTATTATTAATATAGATACACTGACGGACACATAAACTGCATCAAAGTACAAGACGACTTTGAAATAAATATTTTAACCAAGTATGCAAACTTTTCATGCAAATTTCAATTGAAAACTATAGATTGGTTCGTTAACTTTGAAACAGCGTAGTATCACATCCTTAAGTTTAAGTTTGTTTAAAATTGGTTTAATTGAAAGGTGGTTTTAACAATTAAGCACACTTTTTTTCTTTTATTTAGGTGTGTTCCCTCCGTGTCCTTATTATTGATTCTAATCGGTTCCGCATAGACCTGCTTTGGGTTATTAAAAATTTAATAGGTCTTGCGGAATATTGTGGCATTCTTGTGAAATTGCTATTTTTAGTGCTACCACTGTTGTGGGCACAGGATTTCTCGCATATGCAGCTCTTTTTAATTTGTCCCAAACGTGCTCAATTGGATTAAGGTCCGGATTGCGTGCTGGCCAATTCATGGTACGTAACCTCTTCGCAATATTGTCGAACTTGTGCAGCGGCGTGTGGTCGGGCATTATCTTGCATTAGAATAAATTTTTCGCCTATGAATCCCATGTAAGGTAGCACGTGAGCTTCTAAAATCTCAGTTATATAGCGATGTGCCATCAAACCTGTTACCGTATTGACGAACCATGTTTTAGAAGGTAGTAGAACTCTTAGTGCAGAGTTCGTCCGGGGAAGTACTACCACCATATCTAATTCCGCCGTGAAATAGTAATGCACTTGTATTACTGTGTTTCGGTTAAGAGGGTATGGGAGTCGGTGAAATTACAGGCACAGAAGACTTAACACCTTCATGTCTCAAGGTTGGCAACGCGTGAGTGATACCCCTAGTAGGTAGGGAAAATATAAAATTGTATTTTCTTTGCCCGTGGTGTTATGAGCGTCTATAGGCTACGGTAACCAGTTACCATCAGGTGGGCCGTAAGCTTGTTTGCCACCTAAGTAATATAAAAAAAAAGCCATGTCAATGAACACAGTGCCGTTCGTCCGTTCATCGACATGCCACCTCAGACCATACACGAACCGCTTCGAAAAGGAACACGCTCCTCAATGCAACTTTGAGCATACCTCTCCCTACGTCGACGATAGACTCTTCTGCGACCATCTGCACCATATAAATATGTCCTACACTCATCGGTAAATAATACGGAGGCCCATTGCTCTGCAGACCAATTTAAGTGTTCACGCGCAAATCTTAAGCGAGCTTGTCTGTGAGCTGCAGGCAAGTTTATACCATTTGCTGGTCTAAAAGGGGTGATAGCTAAGGGACTAGCAAAAGGAGACGTGGTACCGGCAGAACTCGAGTAACCACCCATCGTGATGACCGATTTATTGTGTCAACTTCCTTGCGAAATCGTTTGCTCTCGTTAGTTAACCTCAAAACAGAGCTGAATGAAGTACGTGGAGTAAACATGAGTGCACGAATAAGAAGGAGGCTAAAGGAGGGCTTTTCTCGTCGTTTCATCACGAAGGGTGGTTACTCGAGTTCTGACGGTACCACGTCTCCTTTTGTAAGAACCTGTCTCTACAAACCTTCTCTAGAAACCGTAGACTGTTTAAATTTAAATTTATAGCAATCGTTCGTTGATCCAAGCCTTAGCGCACCAACGCCACAATTTGTGCGACTTGTTCGGACGAAGTACCTATCCATATTATTGTACCAAAACTCTTGTTGAGTTAAAAATACTACCTAACAATTCTATTGGCAACAATAATTCAATTAGTAAAATAATAATAAATAATTTAAAACTATAAACAAGCAAATCTGAGAACATGCGTAAATTTTCTTCACACGGCATTATTCATTTGTTTTGCTGTATTTTCATTTTTTAATGATTAATGGCCAGTCTTCACTTTTTCATTTATGTAAAACTAAAAAATTTGCATACTTATTAAAAATATTCATTTGAAAGTAATCCTGAACTTTGATGCAATTTACGTGTCCGTCAGTGTATATATCTGGAAAATACAAGGTTATCCGTAAAAAGGTGTCCGTTTTTTTCCAAAAATCTAGATTTTTTAAAATAAAAGTTGTCCAGTTTAATGAGTTGTGTGATCATGTTTTGTATTATAATGCGAAAGTATGTTTGTTGGTTTGTCTGTCTTTCATGCAGCAACGCAGCAATGAATTGACGTGATTTTTTTGTATAGAGATAGTTTATGAGCCGGTGAGTGATAATATTAATAATGATATCCGGGGATAATTATCACTTAGTTTACTTATAATCTCGGGTAATCGGGTGAAACCGCAGGGCGGAAGCTGGTATTGTACAAGAGATGCCTAAAATGGTAGTTAATTAGAGTATCGACAGCGCGAATACGTTGTTCTCTGTCATCTTCTGTCTCTATCACGCACTCATTCGCGTCATTTGTTTACGTTATAACACAGCGGCGCCTCCCGCTAGGGGCGGAAATATTTGCAGAATTGGCAATATTTTTAAATACTAATAATATTATACAAATTATTCCAAAAAAGAGTTTTCAACAATTATCTCCTCTTTGCAGGTTTCGGTGGCAACGTAGTACGTGAAGAAGTAAAAAAGAAGGCTTCGTGGTATGTGACAGACTTCCAAGAGCTGATTCAATCCCTCAATATGCAAACAAAATGAGCCAGTTGCTCTGACAACTAGATAATATGAAAATGTGCAGTCAAAAATAAAATTAAACTTTATAGACATCGCACAAGAGTATACAACTGCATAGCGGTCACAGAATATATTTAAGTTAGAAAAGACCCCAGACATAATTAGTTCGAATTCGTTTGAAATTAGAACGAAAATTTCCAATTTCCAAATAACCTTCGACTTTAAGAATTTGAGTAAGAGGCGAATGTAGTTATTCAATCAGTTTGAACAAGCATTAAATATGTATGAATATAAGCTATCAATCCAGAATGGTTCTTATGGCTGCTGTGCTAAATTCCTTTATTGTTTGTAATTTGACCATACTTTTTATTCAGCCATAACATCCATTTTCGCTTGAACTGATATTTTATTTAAAAAATTTCATGTTGTATTGTGATTATTGATCTGTGATCGTACAAATTTTCTTAATAAGTAACTGCCATTTGATTTGAAACGCACATTTTATAGCAGGTGTATTTTGATTGTGCATTTATATGAATTGTTGTGAATGTTGTAAAAGTTGACTATGTGATGGTACTTTAAGTACAAAATTAGTGTTGGATTTAATAAGAATAAGTATTTTTGGGACTTAGTCCCGAAGTTTCGTTGGATTTTTAAATGAGTTAACATTTATAAATATTTTTGTATAAAAATTATAATTAAGGATAATTATAGTTTCATAATGTTGTGTGTTCGTTATAAGAATAAGTATTTTTCCGGGATATGGTTTCGGAGATAAACTAGCTTTGTTTAGAATGAATTTTAAAATAAATATTTAGACATATTTTGTTTTAATGATTATTTAGCCAATTATTTTATTACTAACTTTGGCTGTAGTTAGTCCAAATTTATGAGCATTATGTAATAATGACTAATAATATTAATTACGGATAATATTGTTAATTATTAATTATGTTAATAATTTATTTGTGCGTTAACTCTACTTTGTTATTGTTTCGAGATCATTAGCAATTGGAACTTGACGTAAAAACTAATTATATTTGTAATAATGTCAAAAAATGGCTGTGTACTTCTTATGATTAAGAAATAAACAATATTATTTAGAGTTATTATTCACTTGTGTATTATTTTTGTCCTTAGCGTACTAGTTTCCTGAATACAGGCATTTCAATCGGGCTCCTTAGCAATTTCTATGTATAGGCTATCGTAGTACCAAATTTTATTCTAATTTGTTCAGTTGTTCGAGTGTTACAAAAATACAAACATTTATAGTCATTATTATTAGTCGTCCTACTATGTCTTTATTTTTAGTTTCCCAGTTCTGGAAAGTATCGATCGGAACTTAATTTTACGCCCTTTAGGCTGCTTGTCCACCAGAAAAGAGCGTCATTTTTGTGTAATTCTATTTTTCTATTAGTTAAATTGTCTACCCTGGTGGATAGGCAGCCTTGCCGTATAGGTCCAATGCAAAATATCTTTATGCCGGATTATTTTTTACATTTAAACACTTACTTGGTCGTATTTTACGTTCAATCAAGATTAGTAGAAATTGCCTTCTTAAATAACCAGGCGCTTGATATCCTTAGGTATTTTATGGTTTGCATGACAATGAACATTGAATGTGAACGGGATGTGTTTCTACATTATTTTGCTTATTGAAGTTGTTATTTTAAGCAATTCTTCGTTTACGGTAACGCTCAAAAAAAATATTTTTAAAAGGTGGGCTCCCATAGGGGCCGTTCAAGTAGGCGTAAGCAGAATTTATGTAATTATTAAAATATTAACCCCTCACGTGATGGACCGTGCCGACGTGTGAGACCACGACGCGTCTGGGGTTTTACAAGCCTCAATATTTTTTATGACTTAGGTTATAAAAAACTGTAATTTCTCATGTTTCCGATAATTATATTTTATAAATGTTACACCGTTAGAAAGCTCATGAAATTGGTCATGTACATATGAATATACCACTAACCTGTAATTCTCATCGAGCTGCATGAATACTAGCTAGCTGTCCCTCGCGGTTTCACCCGCCTTCCCGAGAAAAAAAGTTGCCCATGTCCTTCTCTATATCATAGGCTATCTGCGGACCAAATTTCATCGCGATCGGTTCAGCGGTTTAGGTGTGAAAAGGTAACATTTTGCAGAAATTCCAAAAAAGTAAATTAATAAATATTGCTGACATAATCACCATCCAGACCCCCCATCCCCCATGTCATCAAAAATAAGCAAATCACAGACCCCCCGCCCCCCTTTAGTGCTTAATACTTGAACGGCCCCATACGGGAGGCGCGAATTTTTTTTCCCCATCGAGTGGGGATCGTTGTTTAGAGCTCGTTGAGTAGATAAATTTGTATTTTTGTCTTAAAAAATATTGGAAAACAAAGGAAGAATTTTTTAACTTCCCATTGACCTATGAACTTGAAATTTGGTTGTTAAAATATTGATAAATCAGTTTTTTCTCTGAAATTTACATACTACAAGTTTGCACGGAACCCTCGGTGGGCGAGTCCGACTCGCACTTGACTGGTTTTTTTGATAATGCCCAGTTAATGATCATATATTTTAATAAATAAATAAACTTTATGCTTATAGTCTTCTGCTTGTCATCAGCTCTTCATGAATATCAAAAACGCCCCTTTGATCAAAACCATTATATTAATTAATATCTCCGACAGAATTTACATAATTTATAACGTCTATAAAAGCAAGTGACATAAATTCGGTAGTCACAATATTTTTTTATAATTATATGACATATCGGTGCAAATGTCTTTTGTTGTTTTGGGATCAATTTCAATTAGGAGTATTCTTCGACTTCTCTTTTCGTTTGTCACAAATGTCGTTTTAATCTATAATAATTACTAATATTATAAAGCTGAAGAGCTTGTTTGTTTGTTTTTTTGAACGCGCTAATCTCAGGAACTACTGGTTCGATTTGAACAATTCTTTCAGTGTTGGATAGCCCATTTATCGAGGAAGGCTATAGGCTATATTTTTATCCCCAGAAAACATAAGATCCCTCGGGAACGCGGGTGAAACTGCGAGGCGGAAGCTAGTATTATAATATCGCAGATTTAAATGAACCCATCGACTGTAGTGACAACCAAACTAAACATCGATATCTAATTAAAATCCTACTAGGACACACCGTAGTCCCCACGATCCAGAGGGAACTACCTAATTGTTTTAACCAGTGACAATCGATGCTTAGGTACCTACCTATTTGTTTTTTTTTTTTATATTGTTCTTTAGCTGTGTTTGACCACAATGCCATGCTAAGTCGAGATGTGGCTAAAGGTGGTAAGCACATAAAGCCTGGGAGGAACTGGCTCTCAATTTTATTCTGAAATTTGAATCAAAAATGGAGCAGAGCACACCATGTTTTATGATTTTATATCCTATGTGTGCTAAATTTCAACGTAAGCTGTTAAGCCATCAGCACATACTTTCGCATTTATAACAGTACTAGCGGAGCGCCATACTATAGTTAAGAACAATCCAGGTGACCGCATAAATACAAAAAAAAAAAACAATATCGGTCGACTCGTTTATGAGGAGAAGAATAACGAACACGCACGCGCACCAGAATTATATATTTTAGGATTTCCTACAGATATAATGACTTACGATTTTATAACACTTTTATACAGTTTTCACGTTATTTTAATTTCGCTTGTATTGAGATATATGAGGTTGCTCCAAATAGGCTGTGGGTGTGAAAATAGATGAGCGCCAGTGACCTGTCGCCCGCTTCTATGCCCTGCGCACGCGACGCTTTAGTGACAAAAACTCTATAAGTTACATTTATTTTAATCACATAATGCTCTGTTTATACATTCCTAAAGCAATTTGAAGCGTTCAAAAAGTTGATATTATTTAATTACTAGATTCCACCCCGCGGTTTCACCCGCGTTCCCGAGGGATCTTGTCCGTCGACGACGAAGACGAGGCCTCCCACCAGGCCGTCGCTGCTAGGTACGCGGATGAATGCTTCGGCGCCCCCGTGTACCCAGCCAGCAGCGATGAAACCAGTCGCTGCTGCATCCCAGGCTTTTAGTCAGTAGGAGTCTGACATAACCCTGCTGCTTCCAGGCCCGGATCCAGCCCTCAAAAAAGGTTGTGGTCACGGCAACCCAAAAATCGACTAAGTGCATGTCGGACTAAGGACTCGCTCACGATCGATACATTGCATTCCTACAAAGGAGACGTTTAAAACATAGAATAGGTAATAATTCGATGGGTTACAAAATGTATAACGCGTTCAATTACGCACTGTTAATTGTTTTTCTTTTTAAATTTTATTAAGGCATTGGATACATCATCAGCCTATCGTCCCTTATTTAGGGTTGTGGGCATACCCACCGTGCCAACAACGATGAATCCGCGCTTGGCCGCTTCCCCCGGAACGGCAGGGTTATCCATGTAGGATTTTCCTGAGTCAAAAAAAATAAAAAAGGGCTGTAGGGACACCAAGGTCTATAGGGCTTTAGTGTATAATAGAGCACGCATACAGAGACAGAGGTCTTTGGAATTTGGGGAGACAAATTAATAACAAGTAGGTAGGTACCTACATATAGCTGACTTTACATTCTGAATTAAAATGCATTCCGAAGAAACTCTAATCGAGATTTTATTATGCTATTATCGCCCTTATTGTTGGTGCTATTTAAAGAACGTCTCCCAGATTATTGAATACACTAATGTATTGAACTCTGCGATGCAAGTTTTCTGATACAGACAGATAAATATAATTAATATAATATACAGTTATTTCAGAATATGTATCAGAGCATTTATTTCAAATGTAAGATATGTATCGACTTCGTCTCTTTATTTCACTTACCTAATTAATATAAAGTATCAGAGCTACAAAAAATTTGCAAAGAAAAACAAAATGTGCAATAAACACATTTTAATTTACCATCATATTTGTATCTATGTATTGCATACGGGAAAATAATGTAGTTTTCGATCAATTTTAGAATAAAATAAAATGGAATAACACATGGGGTTCAATTCTCCTGCCGATACACAAACAAATTTCTGGAATATGGTATACTTTGAAAAACCCTGCATTATATTACCTATATATTATTATTGCTTAGGTATATTTAGTACAATAGTTAAATAAATATAAGAAATATCTTGCATATAGCCAGCTTAATTTCGATTCTTTTCCTTATATCTTGAGACATTATTTAATTTCCTTATCATCCCATACACTATGTCTTATGATTAGGATCAAGATTATGTTTATAAAATCACCGGAAGTGTGAAAGATCGGCGCGCGTGCGCATGCGGTCACACAACGCTTCTGGATAACCGTCGTATTTTGAACTTTCAACTCTAAAAATATATCGGTGGTGACCCCGCGCCACTCGCGCGCAGTCTCGCCGCCTTCTGAAAGGTCAGGCCACGCAGAACATGTCCCGGGCCATTGTCTAAACAATAGTTAAATCAATTAATAAATTATCGAACGTATATTTTAAATAATGGTGAAGTTATTACGTATTTGATGACCTTTTTGTGTTAATGAAGTGTTGTGTTGTGAATTACATTACCTGCACAGTGATGTTTATTATGAAGAATGATTTTCAGCGCAAATTACATTAAGTTTCGTAAGTTTACATACAAGACATGATCGTAGACGTCTTAGGTTAGTAACTATTCAAGATATTTCAGGTTTTTTAGATTTGACTTCCCACAACATAATTTGAAAATATATTAAAACAATATTTACATAATATTACAAACATCTCAGCGATATGTCCCGCACATATGCGTTTTTTTGCCAAAATTTTCATCTGATATTAGTAATAAGTATTTTATACTCTATCTATAGAATACTCCTGTTGCTTTCCTGTTAGATTCCTTGATAACTTCCAGCAAGATTTAATTATTTATCGATTTCTTTCATTAGCCACAAAACAGGTAAACTGGCAGTATAAGGTGTTACTTGGCATACTGTCTGTAGTCAAACAAGAAACCCTTATAGTTTTGTCAAATCCGTCTGTCTCTCATGATTATTTTACCTACTCGGAGACTACCAGTAATTTAAAACTGGAATTTTGCAGTTATGCATATCTATGACGCAAACAAAGTTATCAAATAAATTCTAAGAAAAATGGGGCATAGTTTCTCAACCTTATTTGGCTCACTTTTTTAACCTACCGGTATAGGAGTTATGTACGTTACAAACAGACAAACATTTATTTTCACGTTATGCAAAGAAAATCGTGCACATTCGTCACATTCAACTAATTTTCACCGCCATTACTGATTTCAAAAATACTGATTTCAGTTTTTTAGTTATCATTCCTGCAATTAGGGGTACGCGAGTTTGAGGTCTATCTTGAAGTGGTACGAAGGAAAAATTATTGGGAACCACTGATCTAGGCTTCACTAAAGATTTATTTATTATTTTCGGATACAAAACAATAAAGGTACGTATGTAACTAGTAATAAACCGTCATCCTTGCTGTATTAATAATAATTTTATAGTATAGCAGCAAGGAATTGGTGAAGAGTCATTCAGTCACCTGATTATTTTTTTAACCGACTTCAAAAAAGGAGGAGGTTTCTCAATTTGACCGTGTATATACTCGTATATTTCTTTTTTATGTGTGCTCGCGGATATCTTCGTCATTTATGAACCGATTTTGATGATTCTTTTTTTGTTGGAAAAGAGATATCCCAAGGGTGGTACCATGAAAAGGAAACCAGGATTTGATGATGGCATCCTAGAGAAATCGATGGGAACCTTCGACAATCGTAGTGGCGACTAGAGGTTTTGTTAATTTTCATTTATTATTAAGTATTTTAAAGCACTAACTACTATTTAATGAAGGTCTGAACTCGATCTGATGATGGAGCCGAAAGACAGTCGAGGGAACTCCTCAACGATTTACAGCAATTACCTGGTATTTGGGCTTGATTAATTTATATTGATGAGAACTTTACACCTAGATGGGTTGTGACTGTCATTAGGGGTCTGATGATGAAGAAGAAGAGCAGTCAAGGGGACTCCTTAACGTTTTACAGTAGCTACCTTGTTTTAACCGACGAAAAAAACAGAGGAGGTTCTCGACATATTCGTATTCGACACGTATATTTTTTTATGTTAGACCACGCATAACTTTTTACAGAGTAGACCAATTTTGATAATTCTTAATGGATTTTTAATGGATAGGGTATACTCCGAAGTTGGTCCCACATAAATTTATGATCTGGTCGTGAATTTTGAAGATATGACGGAATTCCTCAACGAAAAGGAGCACGAAAATCACGATTAAAATATCTTATTCAGTATTATCGACACTTATTATTGATATGCATATCCTCGATCAGTGACAAATCTTGATAGGTAGGTACCTATTCAATACGCATAAAAAACTAAAAATGGAAAAATTTAATTAACTTTTAACAAAAAGTAAAACCGATTTCAAAAAGGGTTTTCACAAAAAATAATACTTTAGTGATGTTAGAACTCGTTTTGAAGTTAGTAAAGAATTTGAGATTCTGGAACACATGCTTCCCTTTCGCCGACTTCAAAACGAGTTCTAACATCATTATTTTATACTTTTTAGTGAAAACCCTTTTTGAAGTGGGTTTTACTTTTTTGTTAAGAGTAAATTTTATTTTTATAATAATGTGATGATGAGTACAAAAAACAGTATAACAATATCTCTATAATATAAAAATTCAGCTTGTTTGTGTTCGTGTCAGCAAAACTAAAAAGAAAATAGGATTAATTTGATTTATAATATACTTTTTATTCCTAACCCCACAAGAGAGATGTTTAAATTGAGCCACAGCGAAGCGTGGCTGGCTTTAGCTAGTCCAATAAATAAATAACTGCAAAATCATTAAGCAGTCCCCCAACAATACATTTTGAGAACAGATCACACTGTCACGAATTCTCTTGCATTTTATAATTGTCTCGGATTTGGATCATCAAATCTAGCGCTATATTTGAAATCTCAAAATTCATGGGCCGAGTAGATTTTCTATCTGTAGGGTAATTTAACATACGTCTTCTTTTTGTTTGCAACCTTTTATAAAACCTTTCATCGAGATCCCTTTCCCATGGTAAGCAGCCTCCCTTTTTAGAACATTTGAATGCTTCTGATGATACTGGCGTCGATGGCAAGTTTTTAAAATTATTACGTAAATATTTTATTTTGTCAACAATTCTCATAAAATAAGGTACAGTAGATAATGTAGTAGTACGTTTTGTTCTGGTGTTCTTTGTTGTAGTTTTTGCTGTGGTCATCTTTATAGTTGTTTTATATGTGGTCTTCTTTTTAGTTTTTTCTGTGGTCTCATTTTTAGTTTTTGTTGTGGTCTTCTTTACGGAGACCGTTGATTTAGTAATCTTTCGTGTACGTTTAGTTTTTTTTTTAGGGTTTTTAGCTCGTAGAGGGACATCATCGAAATAAAAATATGGAACGAGATAAGGCACACCATAAAATAATGGGTGACCAATTATATGTCGTGGGTCCTTTTCCGAAGAACATAATTTATTGTTTCTCCGGTAATCATTTTCGTAACTTTGTTTGGAATTTTGTGTTCTAGGGTTTTCTGCATGTGCATGTTGTAAGTAATTTAGTTGAAATGATACTCGTATGAGTAGAAGATAAATGGTTTCAATTATGAAAAACTGAAAATATTATAATTTTTTAATATTGTATCTTATCAAAATAGTATAAGTTTTAATATGCAACATAATACATACCACTTTCATATTACACAAAAATGTTTTTTATCTACAATTGAAGATAATTAAAATAAAAACGCTACACATTATGTTAGCTTTAAATTATGTATATTGAAAATACTAAAATAAAGAAAGTACTAAAAGCGTTCGGTTCGCAAATCACAATACATAAAATGCGCTGTTATCAAACATCATTTTTTATATTACCATACAAAATTGTATAAAATAAATTATTTCGAGATTAAATGTTTAGCGTAGGTATACATTATTTAAAAGTTATGCTAAAACAACTTTTCTTCGTGGCCTTTTTCTATAATAATTGTGGTCTTTTACTTCACGTAATTGTGACATTAGCCTCTCTGAGAGTTTATCTGGAATGGGAATAATTCCATATTTTGGTACCCATGTCGGCCGAGTACGCCTCCGTGATGAGAGCATGTACTTATTTTTAACTGGTCTTATATTCTTTTTTCTTGCATGGTTTAGAATCAGATTGTAGAATTCGTCGTCAGACCCCGTACGTAATGCGCATTTTAATTCGTTCAATGTAACTGTACTATCAGTTGTTGTAGCATCAGTTATTGTAGCATCAGTTATTGTAGCATCAGTTATTGTTGTTGCTTCAGTTGTTGTTTTAGTTGTTGTTGTTGTTGGTGCTTCAGTTTTTGGTTTTTTCATTTTACGTGTAGTAGTAGGTCTTTGTGTTGTCGTAGTAATTTTTTTATTTTTTCTAGTAGTTTTTGTGGCTGGTGACGAAGTAGTTTCTTTTGAATCATCGTCATCTGTAAGGCGACGTCTAATGCCGGGTATAGGTAGCGGCATCGGATACGGTACGAAAATGAGAGAGGGTGGTACGGGGATTGGTAGGAAGGGCGCGATGGGCGCCATGGGCGCGATGGGCGGATTAGGCAGAATAGGAGGAAGGGGCGGAGGCTTAACAATGTCCGATTCTGGGTTTTCAGTTGCTTCGCTGTCGCAGCTATAATCGCATATTTCTGTACAACATTGTATTGGATAAACACATTCATCACAAGAGCATTTGCTGGTACAATCATCCTCATTAGATACCACGTCGCTTCTTTTACGAAGTGAATCTTCACCCTGCATCCATTTCCGCCTATAATCTGTATGAGGTTCATGGTAATCCATCTGGTCTGGTGGCTGATAGTACTGCTGAGATGGGTTTTGATAGTACGTATTATCACGGTAGCCATACGTATCATCACGATATTGAGAAGCCGCATAATATCGCGTTAAGTATAAAAGGAATTGTAGGTGTATCTGAAAATGATTTTGTAATTTTAATTGTGAAATATAACCTTTTTTTGGGAAATAATCGATTGTAAGCTAAACAAAAAAAATACATACCAATAATGAGGCCATAATTTAGTAGACGTTGTCTCCTTTGAATTAATTCTGGTAGATTAAGTCGTCGAAATAAGCACAGGTGAAGGTTTACTCATTTCGTACCTTTTTTAAAAAAACATTTGGTTCATTGTTCCTGATTATGTTAGCGTTTAATTCAATGGCAAAAGATTTTTCTGTACTTTTTGTAATTTTGCATTGATCATTACAACATTAAAACCTAAGCTATATGATTATTTCGTTGGTTCGCTTTAAATTTATATAATTACTAGAAGACCCGGTGAAAATCGTTCCACGTTATTGATAATATTGGCCGTATCGTGTACGGTTTGTGTTATAATATTTCGATTGTTACACTCAAAATTGACCATGAGATTTTACTCCCATTTCACCAAAACTATTATATTTTAAAATAATCACAAAACAACTTAGCAACAACTTAGTAACAACTTAGTATGTTTAGTATATTTTTTTGCCTTGCTCACGCCATTCGTTGATATCGTTATCCTAGGCCTCTCGGTGGTAGCTTCAGTAAATTCGACCTTCATAAGTGCCCTCCTAGGGCCTAAACTGAATAAATGGCTTTGACTTTGACTTACAAATCATTATTAATCTTTTTTTTCTATAATTCCTGTACCTTTAAGTATAGTTGTAGCCGTTATAGGAAGCTCTATCATGGTACAGTCCTCTTAGTGTTATATCGAGAACATCGGCACAGTCTAATTATTTTTTGATGATTTTATAATGCTTGTACATTCAAGTAAATAGCTGTAGGTAATCGTCACGGGAGGCTATATTTTGGTATATAGTGCAGTGTCTAGGCATTATATTATCGGGATTTATTACAATCTAATTTATTTAATTTGAACATCTATCTCGGTACAGTCTCTGATTTTATTATTCCAGTGCAGTCAGTGTCCAGAGTAAGTTTAAGGCGATGATAGCTCAGTGGTCATGGGCTCGAATCCTACAGTGAGCTTGAGCTTTCGGTGAAGGAAAACATTGTGAGGAAACCTTAGCACGGTGGTAGGGTACTTTGTTTGTAGTACCCGTCTGGCTAGCTACTACCCTCATGTTGAAAATTTGTCGCCAATCACCTATTGGTATGTTCCAGCAGTTGCACTTGAGAGCTAGATGCCTTTTAGGCTTTATAAAGGTCGGCATTGCTGCCTTCTATTACTAATGTCAATAGGCGACGGTTGCCACTTACCATCAGGTGGACCGCCTGCCTGCTTGCCAGACTTCAACATAAAATGATGTTCACTTTAGTACCGTATTATATTACGCAATTCTTCTTCTTCTTCTTCTTCTTCTTGATAGAATGGCGACTGAAGCCAATAGCACAATTCCGCCAATGTCACGTTAGTTAAAGATAAACGAAGGGGAATCTTTTACAAGAAAATAACAGTTTTCATACAATCTGTCAAGAGAATGTCAAATGCCAATAGATTTATTATAAAGCAAAACAAAGTAATCATCTACTTTTGCCGCTGACAGTATTTTTATGTAATGAGCTGTAATTGTTATGGGATGCTCTATCCCGGTATCCGGTATCCCTCTCAGTATCTAGACACACGGCAGTGTGTCTGCCAAGGTCGGAAAAGAAAAGGGCGACGCACCAGTAGTTTGTAACACGAACGATTTCGAACTACTTTCATTATAACCATAATACAAAAACTATTATAAGGTCCCCTTGAAAACCTGGAATTCTGAATTGCCATGCCCTTTTAAAAGTTAATTTATCACTCTGCTCGAACTATGAGTGAAAAAAATATATTTATGTATTTTTTTATTTCAGTCAATTTAAGCTTATTTGTTAATAACTTATATATAGTGTTATACCAGAACTCTTATCTTACTTCCCTGATGCGTTGTGACACGATTTCACCACACAAGCGTCATATTTTTTATTTTTCCAAGAGCCGCACGCACTATCACCTGCACACAGCACTGACAGCGCAGCCGTCGTCGCTTAAAACCTTATATGGCTCGAATTGAGTGGCTTAGATTTCATACATGTACCTACCCTGTTCCTAAAAGTGTTCTCAACATTGATATTCTTTAAAAAAATAATCTTTGTACCTACCCGTTAAAAAAACGTGGCCGCATGTTAAAAAATTCAGGTTAATATTGAGGATGATGGGGATTTGAAATTATGAACAGAATTTTGTCCAGGTTCTTGTGGGGGCTTATCTGCATGAGTTTGCTATCTTTTTATTTATTTATTTCCTAAGTCACATATCTAGATGAGACTAAATAAATAATTTTATGTAACAAAATTGAGTTAGTTTTGATAACCCTCGAGCCCCGTACCGTTTAACACTTGGCCAGTTTTTCAAATACTGATGTGACATCACTAGTCATTGCACATATCACTTTTTTTACCTGTAATAAAGAGTAAATAAATTGATCAAGTACATGCGTAGACATCAAATAAAGTTGTTTCAGAAATTAGCAATATGCTACTGTATATTGATTTACTCTTCTATCTATCGGTTTGTGTAACTAACAAAAGTTTGCTTTATGTTGGATAAACTGCACTACAAGTGATTCCGGATATCATCGCTTACCTATCAGTTCCCCTATAGACTTAATAGATGAAAATCTTTGAAGTGTCGTGAATTGTGAAAAAGTGCGCATGGGCATGAACAAGAGATCGAAGGTGATCAGGTCATGACCTCAGCCCGGTTGTTCCTGAAATAGCCAACACTAGTCAACGTGGAAACATGCCAAATATACTGTAAATATACTCGTTGGTGATTAATAAAATCAATGATCATTAAAAAAATAAAATATTTAATTTTGACAGTATAATCAGCTTTACATTTTGCATTACACATAATAAAAAAAATGTATTATCCTTAGTATTATCCTTAGTATTATTCTTAGGCATTATCATAATTTATTTGTAAATTACTGAATCCAATTTTAATAATCCTTACTAATATTATAAACGCGAATGTTTGTATGTATGGATGTTTTACTCTTTCACGCCAGAACGGGTGGACGGATTTAAGATCCATCGGGACCGCGGATGAAACCGCGGGGTGTGGGGGGGGGGGGGGGTAGCTAGTAGTTAATATTTTTCACATTTAATTTTCTCATATTAAATTATGTCCGTTAGTAGAGATCATCATGTTGCTAATAAGTGATGTAAAAAATACCAATTAGAACTGAAAAAATTATCAACACAGTGGATATGAAGCAAGCCCCGTTATTTAAGAAAAACGTACTAAAAGAATGTGACCATAGTGATTTGCGGAACATCAACAATATTTACGGAAGTCCCATTATTCAGTGTAGTTACAATCATACCAAAAACATATATGTAAAAATAGTGTGCTGATTCGGGAAAGACGAGCGAGACCTTTATAGGTGTAGTCTAGTCTACAAAATTTTTCAATTGAATTTAGGGCCCTTATGAGTCCGAAATACCTAAACGTAAGCTCCGCTTCCTCTTCGCTACTAGATTATGCAGCCTACTTATTTTGTATCTCTTTTTTTTTTTTTTTTTTTTTTTTTTTTTGTTTTTTTTTTTGGACTGGAACAGGAAGGTGGTGGGTCCAGGGGACCTTCTTCCACCGTTACGCGGACTTTTGCGGTGAGCGCTGAGGGCTCTCAACCGCTACTTAAAACTAAAAACTAAAACTAAATAATTTTGGGCAACGGTAGCCTGAGGGTGCCCCCTGTGGGGCTCGACCTCGGCTCAGGACGTTGCCTGGGGAATGAGGGAGGATTTAGCATGCAAACAATTATAATTATTTGGGGATCGGTCGGATTGCTAATATGCAGCTCGGGCCGCTTAAACGGGACGAGACTGAGAGGGACGTCGCGACGGTCCTCGCCGGCGAGGACGAAATCTTGGTTGTCGGTTGCGCATTTGTATTTGTTTTCGGGCTTCGTCAGCCTCGATTTGAGCTAAAGTGGTGGCATCGTCTGGTTCGCTGAGGGCGTGCCTAGGCCTACGGATGCGGGAAATAAGGGACGGGGTGTATGTGATAGTGTTGACTATCAAGGGATTCGCGTGGTGCTCTGCGGTATCAAAATATCGGCGCGAGGCGCGTTTTATAAATTGTTTGATTGTAGGGAGGCCTAAGTCAAGGTGGAGGTTTTCATTGCGCATGTACCACGGGGCGCCCGTGGCTTTGCGCATGAAACGGTTTTGAATCACCTGAAGGGTGTTGAGATGTGTGGGAGCAGCGTGAGCGAACACGGTGCTCGCATACGTCATGACTGGACGGATACACGCGGTATAGAGTCTAACCTTGCTTTTTAGGGCAAGTTTAGACCGGGCGTTGATCATGCAGTGGAGTCGTCCTGCCACAAAGGCGGCGCGCGCGCGAACCGCCCTTATGTGTGCAGCGAAGGATAGGCGATCATCGAGGGTCACACCGAGATATTTGGCTTGCCTCTCCCAAGGGATCGGCTCGCCGAATAGTGTGACTGGATCGGGGATGGGGGGACGTCTTTTTCGGTCGGTTCTAAAAAAGAGAACCGCCTGACTTTTGGAGGGGTTGATCTCTATTCTCCATTTCCGGAACCAAGCGCCTAGGGCGTTGGCTGCGGTCTGGAGTTTCTTAGAGATCGCGGGCGGGCTTTTGCCTGAGCAATATACGGCAGTGTCGTCTGCAAAGAGAGCGAACTGCGTATTCCTGACTCTAGGGATGTCGCTCGTGTAGAGCGTGAATAGCAAGGGAGATAGTACCGAGCCCTGCGGGACACCGGCACTAATGGGGTGTGGTGAGGACAGGACGCCTTCGACCCGATATCGAAAGAGGCGATTCGACAGAAAGTCTCGTAAGATGGTCACGAGTCTCGGTGGCACACCTAGGGTGTAAAGCTTGTAGATCAAGCCTGTGTGCCACACCTTGTCGAATGCCTTTGCGACATCGAAGAAAAGGGCGCCTGTCATGTGACCTCTCTGGTAACTTGTGGAGATGTGTTCAACAATTCTATGGACTTGGTGAACACACGAGTGTTTGGGTCGGAACCCAAATTGCTCGTCTGGGAGGAGTTTGTTAGCATCGGCAAATGCTTTAAGGCGGACATAAATGATTCTCTCATAAATCTTGCCCAGTACGTTGAGCAGACTTATGGGACGATAACTGGAGGGCTCGGACTTGGGTTTGCCGGGCTTGTGGATCCCAATCACGTGGGCTTCTTTCCACTGGTGTGGGAAAATATTGTTTGAGAGGGCGGCATTGAAGATGGCTGTCAATAACATGATAAGGGAGGCTGGGAAGAGTTTGATCACTCTGTTGGTGATCTTGTCCGAGCCCGGGGCCTTACGAGGGTGTAACTTCCCGATGATCGCTTTCACCTCGTCATGGGTCGCGGGTGGAAGTGGGTCGTCATTTGTGTTGACGTCGTTGGCGACGTCGTCAGTCGGGGGAGCGGGAGGAGGTAACGGAAGAGCGGTCCTCCGTTCTACTTCGGCTGTAACTTTCTCCAAATGACGCGGGTCAATAGGGAGAGAACTGGGCGTACATTGAGCCTCCAGACTTTCGGCGAGGCATTCGGTCTTTTCCACGTCTTCAAAGGCGGGAGGAAGATTGGGTCGCTTTAAAGGAGGCATTGGAACTACTGTGTCCTTTGTGAGGGCACGAGACAGTTGCCAAAAGGCTAGGTGGGAGGGCTTGATTTCGCTGAGGGTCTGGCCCCAGCTATTCTCGCGAAACTCTGCGATGCGTGCCTTGACGGCACGTTCGAGAGCTCGTAGTTGGACACGATTTTGCTCTGAGGGAGCTCTATCGTAGGCGCGAATGGCGACTTTCTTCTCCCTCAGCAAGTCCCGTATGTCGTCGGGCAAGTGCCAGCGTCGGTCATCCTCCGCTGGTACTGTCCGAGAGCAATCGCTAACTAACGATTGCACGTGACTTGTGAGTGAGTCGATAGCGCCTACAGCGTCGTCGGCGGTGACTAGGCTGTCGGGGATACGGTCTAGATGGACGGACGAGGTCGCCTTGAGGCTTTCGCCTAATTTGTCCCAGTCCGTCACGACCTTGGTGAGAGAGGGTTGACCTGAATCTGGGGGACCTACGCGCGGTGTAAACTCTAGGATTACAGGCCGGTGGTCCGATTGGAGCTCGTGTAGCACTGCTAAGTCATGCAAACGTAAGTTTACATTACGCAGCAGCGCCACGTCGAGTATGTCGGGTCTGTGAGTCACTATGTCCGGGAAGTGAGTCGGTTCGTATGGGGCGATCAGGTCCACGTTGAGTGGCCCGAGGAGGGATTCAAGAATACGCCCTCTGGTATTGTTTGCGACGCAATTCCAGAGGGTGTGTTTCGCGTTTAGGTCGCCCGCCAGAATGACTGAGCTACCCAAATTGAAAAGGGATTCTAAGTCACGTTTGAGTGACATTCCTAAGTCGGGTAGGTTGTGAGAATGGGAGCAATATGCCGAGACTAGTATAATGGATGAGTGTCCAGTCATACCGAGCCTACAGATTGAAGCCTCAATGTACTCTAGGGATGGTGCGTCCATAGGGGAGCAGTGAAGGGATCTTTTATAATAAATGAGGGTGCCGCCTTTTGCGGCGTTGGGTCTGTCATTGCGAATTATCTGATAATTCGCAATTTTAGGGTCCCTATGAAAGGGCTTTAGAAATGTTTCCTGTACCAAAAGGATATCGAGTTGATGCTCTCGCAGGAATTCTGCGATCTCATCTCGTTTACCTATAATGCCGTTGGCATTGAAGGTTCCTAACTTGAGGGATCGGGGTTTGATTCTATTGCGCGTGGGTGTAATATCCATTAAGGATTTACGCGAAAGTGATCGAGTTGGCAAGCGATTTTGTTAAATCGCAGCGCTGCAGATGCAAGGGCACGACCGTTGCCCTCGCTCTGTTTAATAATATCGGCGAGCTCCCTAATTTCATCGAAGTTTATGAATTCGATGAAGCGCTCCACGAGTGCGAAATCCGCATCCACACTCGACGGAGGGTTTTGGTCCCGTTTTGGTGACGGGTTTGCGCGGCGGGTGGTTTGGGTTGGCGGTGACGGCGGGGCGGGCGCTGAAGGCGCTGCGGTGGGTTTCGGCTGCCAAGCGGAAACCTTGGGAGGAGGAGGTGGTGGCTGGGTCGTGGTTTGCTCGGAGAGAGCAAACGCTTCCCTTGGGAGAGGAGGATACTCCTTAGGAGAGTTGGAGTTCAGGCGGGCCCATTGGGAGTGCCTTTGAGGGCGCAGATCGGTCTGCGCCGGGTTGGAGATGGGGGCTTTGCGCGTTGAGTGGCGCGAAGGGCGGGGAGCCTTCGAGCACCCGCGGTAGTTCGCGGTGTGCCCGGTCTGGTTGCAGAGAACGCAACCAGGTGGCGGGGTGTTTTCATCTATGACCTTTGGACGGTCACAGTCTTTGGTGGCGTGAGGTGTGAGGCACTTCACGCATCGGGGGGGAGCAAAACAATTGCGGGCGGAATGGCCGTACAACTGACAGTTGTGGCACTGGGAGGGGTAGCCGCCCTTTCGGACGCCCTCGACGGTGAAGCCGTCGCTCAAGCCGCACACAGATTTTACTCTGTATATGGCCTTGCCGGCCTTCCCTTGGTCCAGTGCCACAATCACCATGTTATATGGCTCGTGGCCACGTCCTTTGTGCATCCGGTGCACTGACTGTATTGGGAGGTCGTGCTCCTTAAGGGAGGCTTCGACTTCTGAGGTGGGGATTTCGCGGGGGATGCCGCGGATCACCACCCGGAGGGCTTTCTCCTCAGGGAGAGTGTAAGTGTGGAAAGCCACCTTACGCTCTTTAAGGAGTTTGGTCAGGGCCCGGTGGTCCTGTGAAGTGGGCACGGTTACCTTGATGCCGTGCTCGGTGGAGCGGGCAGAGGTATATTGAATCTTGTTCGGAGTAAACCATCCGGACACTTCGGTCCATCTGGTCTTATCCTGAACAAACAGGGGGGGCGGAGAGTCCTTCCTCATCGGGACTTGGGATTGGGTCTGGGATTGGGTCTGGGGCTGGGATATGCGCGCCTCTGGGCGGCCTTGTTCCTCCGGGGGAGGAGCCATGGGCACGTCCATTAGCGGCGGGGGTGTGGGCACAACAGTGTCCATGAGTGGGCGGGGCTTGGGTGATGGGCAAGGGGAAGGGGCGGAAGCCTTGGCAGCTTTGGCAGCTACCTCGGCTTCAGTGGCTTTCGCCTTCTTTTTCCTCTTGCGCTTGCCACCGACGACCGTCGTGAACTCTCCCTCCGAAGAGGAGGAAGAGGACGACTGGCCGGTCGTCGCGGCAGGCGCAGGCGGAGAGGGCGGTTCGGATTCCGCAGGAGAGGGCGGGGCGGAGGGTTCCGCGGGAGAGGGCGGGGCGGAGGGTTCCGCGGGAGAGGGAGGGGCGGGGTGATCCGCGGTTGATTCCGCGGGAGAGGGAGGCGGGGAGTGTTCCGCGGGTGATTCCGCGGGGGAGAATTCCGCGGATATCACGGACATCCTTGAGGATGACCGTGAAGTGGGAGCGGGTCGGGGAGGTAAAAAAGTTGTCCCGTAACGCTCGACGAGGAAATCCCAGGACTCGTTGTCCTGGAGGATCTCGTCCAGCGTCAGGGGTAGGTGGTCGTTCTGGCTGGCCATGATGGCCAGCCAGAGGGAGCTATTCTACTTCGGCAAACTAACGTGGTTTCGGACGCGGGGCGTTCCTGAGTAAAAGAAACCACAAGAAACCTCAGGCGATCGCCCTAATCTAACCTACTATCTCGCCCCGGGTGGATGGGCCCGGGGGTGTGTGTTACACTCCCGACCGGGATAGGTCGGGAGGTGAGTAGGCCCTAGGGTGTGCCCTAAGCTTGACTCCCGCTGCCAATCTTATTGTGCAGCGGGTTCCTACGTCCCTGCCTAACGACAACTGGGGTTGGCTAGGGAAGCCCCCAAGGCCAACTGGTCCAGTCCCGTCCGGGTTAGCGTTTTCCTTAAGGGAAACCGCGAGCGCCCGGGTCACGCTCGAACCAGCTTAGTTATCACCGTTAGGTATCCACTGGTTCACCACAAGTAAATATCTGTGGTTTTGAGAGCGCGATGTCGTAAGAACAAATATTCGTTTGGAGACTCTAAACTGAAAAGTTCCGAGTCAACAAACTGATAAGGTCGGTTCTGCGAAAGGCCAGGTATAAATACCAGAGCGCTTCCGAGAATCGAGTCGGGGTGGCGGGCGGAGCACAATAGACCGTACGGGGTACGTCTGTACTGTGCGGCGGCTCGGAGCGAAGTCCCCTCTTTGTATCTCTATCAACCTAAGTCTTCTATACTCTGTGTGTAAGTAGGAGTAAGTAGGTAGATCCACAGTTTACAAAGAATTGCTGGGTAGCAAGGAAACGCTGTTTTCGTTCTACTGGCGAGCGTTACAGTATCCAATAATGGCGTAGGATTATTTTTGTCAAACATAAAGCTATATTTCGGGTGGAGTGAGACGTGCGCGTGTGTGCGCGGGCGCAGGGCGTCGGGTCACGACCTCGTCTCGACGGAATTAGCTCGTGACGGCATCACACCAGGTGCCTGCCAACTGCCGAGTACTGTATATAAAACATAAATGACATCTCCGTATGTATGTAGATATATATAATGGGTTATATACGTGAAAGATTATTTTGTCTGATTCATATCATATCATAAGTGCTATGTGATATATTCATATTTTCTGGAAAACTAAATATAAACTTCGTGTACTTTGAGATTAGCAATGCATAGTAAAATAATCAGTTTATTAAATTACAAACTGTAAAGGTTCAGTTAAAGAGACATTTAGTATCCAATGACCCCAAGTACTATATATAATATATCTCGAGATTATACTGTCATAAACACTCGAGTTATAATAATATTATCAATGTTAGATTTTCCTTGGAACTGATAGTGTTTTCCTTTGTCCATTTGTGGCAGCCACAGTCGCTATCACTGCGGTGTTATCACCTTATCAACAGTCACGACTGTATGACCCGTCGCATGTCCCGACATTGGCTTATGCCTAGTGGTATTTTTTCTTTTGTACAGGAAATTATAAGTATTTTTCTATAAGATAAAATATAATGTTAAAGGCCTTTAGTGTTTACGGAAATTTCCAATACTAGATGGAATTTAAGGTATGTTGGTAAAGTAGGTCAACATCTATTCTGACGATAGCAAAACTTGAAGAGGTTTTGAGTTTGATATCAGGGAGAGGTTATAGAATTTCCATAGAATAAGTAAATTGTTACTAACATTACCTATTATGGTCTTTTAGACTGAAATAAATAAATTATTATTATTATTTATAGGAATGGTTTGACACGACCACTAATTGGGTATAGTCAATATATTGACATTGATTTATTATTGTACTAGCCTTCCGCCCCGCGGTTTAACCCGCGAACCCCTATACTCATCAACACCTTAGGGGTTGAATTGTCAAAAATCCTTCCATAGTTGTCACTTACAGTGTCAAAGAAACCCACATGCAAAATTTCACGGTCCTAGCCGTCAGTCAGGAGTTTGGGCTGTGCGTTGATATATCAGTCAGTCAGTTATTCTTTTATAAACAGGGTTGTTTTCAAATGGTATGTTATCCTGAAAAGGGATTGTTGGGGTCATCATTTTGAAAAACTTTCACTAGGGGACCAACTTGATCAGAGCAACTTAATTTTTCTCATCTCAGTACATTTCGGGCCGAGCGCTCAACTGATTTGTATGGTGGAGTGAAAAATAAAGTTGCTCTGATCGTGTCGAAATTGTCATAGGGAAAGTTGTTCAAAATTATGTCCCCAACAATCCCTTTTCGGGATAACATACCATATGAAAATCATCCTGTATAAAAATATACATACCTACTATACATTTTGTAATTACATTATCTTCTAATATATAAAGTTCTCGTGTCACAGTGTTTGTTTGCAAACTCCTCCGAAACGGCTGGACCGATTCTTATGAAATTTTATATGTAGGTATATTCGGTAGGTCTGAGAATAGGTCGTAGGCTATTTTTTATACCGCTATGCAGGTGAAACCGCGGGGGACAGCTAGTATTAATATAAAATCATCGTAATAAATAATTTTTGTATATTGATTATTTGGTAATTTGAAATTGGTGTTCCTAATAAGGTCAATCTTAACATCTAGTAGGGCGAAAATTACCACCTATTCTTTCAGGCATTGAAAGATCTCTGCAGTCTCTTTAATGCATGAAATATTCCCCTGCTGTATCAACTTCAGAAACCGCCACTTGCAGTCTTGAACTTTAATCATTTTCAAATACTCCTTCCACAATCAGCCATGACATGTAGCAAGTAATTTCGTGTCATATTCTTCAGGCGATGACACGGTTTCTAGCCGGGTGCCACCGTCGGAAGGTTAAGAGCCCGTTATCGGCTCTTATCAGTGTTAAGTACGTACCTTGGTACCGCCCCATTTGCTCGTTTGACCTGACACCTCAGTTATCAGTTGTTCGCCGCGATAACCGCTGTGCCGTCACGCTGTACCTGTTCGTATTACCTTTTTAACTCTTGTTTTAATGTTCTCTTTTCTTTTCGTTAATTATTTTGTGGATATTGCATTTTGGTGACATTGTAAAGATCGTGTTGTAAGTTTTTATTGTGTTGTGTTGCGGAAAATCATTCAACATGATGTTTCTCTTTCTATTTATCAATTTAATTGTCTGTCAATTGATACTTATCTAGTTTCTATTGAGTTTTAAGCTCTGCAGTTTTAAGTTTTAAGTTTGTTTGCCTACTTGTAAAGTAAATATTTATTTCTTGCTAATCGTTAACTTACCTAGTTTATTTTAATGTTTTCATTTATGATGGTGGTTTGATTTCTCTAGTCTGAATATTTCGACGGTTTTGTCAAGTGACAGCAAATTCCATTGATGTTGATGTTTGAATTGTAGGTACAGTCGCGAAATAAACATATTTGAATGAGCGATAACCTGACAAGAGCCAATTAAAGCATTTGTCATATAAAAAATATTTAAAAAATTTAAAAATAAATATATAATTCCTGACCTAGACCTGTAGAGCTTTGCTTTGTAACTATCATCTGAAAGAGAATCTTACCTATAATTTTCTTAAGCACTTTTTACTACGATATTATCGGGGGATTCACAGCTAAAGAGATAACTTTAATAGGTAACAAATATCAAAAATGGGTGATGTCAGTGACTGACAGTCAGTCATACCCACGCATAGCCTACACTGTCAGAAATCTGCTATCAGTAAATTTTGCGGAAATGTGGCGCTATAGCGGTACGATTGTGTATGAAAAACACAAATCGAGTTTGTAAATATTGCTCCATAACCTATTTGTTATCTGCTAATAAGCATAATGTTATCCAGAAATGTAAACTGTTGCTTTGGCTTTCCTATGGATTGCCAAATGAAATGGTTGTAAGCCGAATGTTTTCACAACGCTGTAAAAAGATACCAGTGCATCTCTGCATAAGAAATCAATAAAAAAAATTACGTTCACCTAAACTAAATTTTCAGTTTGCATGTCATGATTTTTCTGTTAAATATACCATGTTCCTTATTTATATTAATTCTAGCTTCCACAGTTTCACACGCGTTCTGTATGTTTTTTTTCAGGATAAAAAGAATCCTGAATTATACCAGGACAGTAACTATACCAAATTTCATGAAAATCTATTAGAATATAATTTTAAAAATATGAATGAAATAATAATAAAAAATACTATAAATATTTTGATTGGTATATAATAGCAAATATTTGCTATATCGGGTCATAGCTATCGTACTATGATCGATCAGTGTGACCGTGTGTGAAATTCTGTATAACAGACTCTTATCACTAAACCATGAGTAATGCGTTATCGTATTATATGAATTGACATTCAGGTCGGATTGTACTTTGCGTTTTATTATTCAAGAACTGTAATGTAATAAAATAAACAAAGTATTTGATACATATTACCATATCCGTTAAAATTTCAATAGGTATATACTTTATTTAGTTATTTGAAAGATTAAGAACTGGCTATCTAGTTAAGGTGTTGGAACGTTGGATGCAATCGGTTCAGAAACTTTGTAGACACTTGATTGACTGGAGTCAGCACTTGGCAATCACCGCCGTAATATATAATGATTTATGCACCATTTAAAACTTAATTGAATTGAATTTGATGTTCCTATAGGTTAGGCATGTATGTTGTAGACATGTAGGTCGGGCCGAATGGCGGGGTGGTTAGATATCCTGACTTGCCCGCCATAGGTCTTAGGTTCGATTCTACTTAGATTAAAAAAATGTGTCCTTGAACATGTCATACAGCTTTTCATTGAAAATAAAATTAAACTTCACTTAACTAGTATCAATTGAAGAATCCCCGTCTCTACATTTTGTAAAAATTATAGAGCGAGAGAGAAACAGGTCATGTCAAGTTTTGAATATAATTAAAACAACTTAAATTGGAATTTGATCCTATAACATAAGGTTTATTTTCGATTAACACAACCTATTCTTGAGACTTTACATATGTTTTGATTCTCATTTTATAACATAGCTATAGGCACAAATGTTGTGAATATAACCTGAAAACTCAACCAAATAATATCCTGTATATCTGTGGCAATTTCAATTGGAAAGGGATTAAAGTGCCGTCTAAAAACATGGAATCGCTCAATTCTAATGTTCAAACTAAAGTGAAGTGCATTGGTGAAAAAAGTGTTGATAAAAGTGATGTGCCAGTTAAATTGGAAGTCGATGACAGTGATGACATTGTAAGGAATGCCAACCATCGAGAGAACAGGCTGACAAGCATAATCGATCAGTTGAGGTGTCAGAACAAACTAAAGGGTAAGTGTTTATTTGGAATATAGAAGAAAATAATTTTATTCAAATTTTTGTAGAACATATTGGAATATGGAGTCATCAGGTATTTTTGAAAGACTTAAGATGACATGAAATTGATGGATTTATTTATTGCTTCGCGTAAAAATTATATACAATGTTAAAATCATGAAAATATCTGCTTCCAAAGACTGACATATGACTCTGACACACCATAAATCTAGTTCAAACGGAGTTTACTCTCAACCATGACCAAAACAAAAGTCGCAACCTTTACTCGTAGAGATGTTATCAACGCTGCATGTAAATCGCTTAGTAGATTTATAAAAGTAATTACAGGCGAGACAAAGGGCACGCGCGAGGTGCGCTCGCGCACAATTAGGGGTTCCTTTGCTGTGTACGTCTTAAATCTTGGTAACAATAGCATTGATGGCAGATAGCTGCTATCTTTTCATCGCGATGTTTCCAGCAGTGCCCTGAATTAGTTTGTTTAAGACTGTACTCGGCTCGTGAGCAAATATGCTTCTTGCAATTTTAGTTGTGCTGTCTGGATATTATTTAATAATGTCTCAGTCAAAATATAAGGCGTCACTTGACATTAAATTATACGTTGACTAAGTACGTATGTTTAGCCGCCCGCTACTAGATGGCGTTAGAATAGGTTAATAAGGACATTATTTTTTATTACGAACTCAAAGGTCATGGTTAGTAAACATAATTTTTAATAAATCTAAGTAATCTAATCTCTCTCTATTTTTAATTTTATTGCTTTCGCCCCGCGATTTTATCCGCGTTCCCGAGGGTTTTATATTTTTTCGGCACTAAAAAGATTTTATATGTTATTCCTGGGTATGATATATCTATGTGCCAAGTTTCATCCAAACCCGTTCAGCCGTTATGCGTGATTGAGTCACGATTCGCATTGCCGGGCAGCAATTTGGGGCTTTTTTATTTATAAGTAGTTTAGTTTTAATTTTGCTCCTAAATACTTATTATAAAAAATGTACCACAAAAATCAATTAAATCAATCAGTATAAAATATTTGTGAAAAATGAATTAAAAGCCATTTTAAAGATGTCATCTGTTATGTATACATAAAAAAAATGTAAGTTTGTTAGATAATATAAATGTTGACGATAATATCATGTTTTACAAGATTGTTAAAGACCATCCGAAAAATCTTACCAAATGCTTTTTCATAACCGAGCGAAGATTGCGCTGATGTAAATGCGTTACAATATTAACGAGCGAGTATATGTAATTATTTTCTTAATCAAATTAAGGCCACAAGGTCTGTAAAACACTCGTCTGTATCAATCGGCCCAATTACGGCGACCGGTGCCGGATAAGCCGATGTTTAGCTAATGAATGTATAAATCGCTGTCGAAATGTGCGCCCGCACTTCCTTCGACGTGATAGCGTTAATCAGCGCTAAGAGTTTATACGTCGCCGCCGCTGAAATACGGCAAATACTAGTCAACTACGACCACGGTAAACTCATGAAAAAATACCGATTTCTTTTAACGGTTACAATCAATAGTATGCCATGAAAAATTGCTCATAAAGTCTATATTTGATCGAAGTATTCTTTGCTGATAATGTCTATCGGTCGTGGGTAAATAAGAGAGCAAGCGCAGTGATCTATAGATGGCGCGCGGAGCACGGAGTTATCTGCTTGCGCGCAATGTAATGGAGACGGAGATGAGATACACATAGACTGTACATAATAAATAGAACCGACGAATTCACACGATCAATTTTTTTTATAAAGTGCTTACTTTTCGTGCTAAGTGTCTGCAATTCCGTTCTGTGTTCTTGCCGCAATTTTGCAAATCTTTTCGAACCATCTAGTAGATTTTATCACATGACTCGAGGGTCACGCTGTGAATTTCGTTGCATCCGTAGTAGTTTTTCAAGTTGCTTGTTTTGACAGGGAAGATAGACGACATTAAGTGTGTGCGGAAAGAAGTCGAGATTTGTATTGCGGATAGCTTTATTTAGTTAAAAACAAGGATAGAAAGTAAGGACGTTTTGCCCTTTAGTTTGACAGATTGATCAATTTTATGTTCCGCGTTTACAATTCGTAAGGTCCACCCATCCGTTACTGCATCATACCACAACGTAATTATATAATCATACTGTATAAAAAGGAACACACAGACTCTTGTAAGGAATTTGTCGAAGTATCAATGAAGCAAAATATTCTTATATGTTTTACAATACAACAAAACATGTATTATGTCATACAGCGTTTAGGAAATTATTTAGGTCTGTATATAAAACATCAATCAAAGCTTGAGTGAAGTTTTGAGTCTTGACTCAAATTAATTATTATTTAAGCTTGATTTAAACAATTGTATTATTAAATTTGGAATCCTATTATCTACATAGGGTTTATTTTCTTGAGACTGTATGACTTATGTTTTGGTTCTCGTTCTGGCCCTGTGTAGGTATATTAAAATGCGTGAAAGCCTTACAAGACAGTCTTTGGTATGTCTGTCCTCGACCAATCACTCACCAGCTACAGTTTACCGCGCTGTCACTGTCAAATGTCAAAGCATCTTCACTACCAACAGGTTTTACAACGCAACTTTGTTTGTATCTTCAACACGAAATTTTAGTGGTGTCACAACTTTAATTGAAATTTGAATAACTTCTGCACGTTACCCGAAGAGTTTTCATAAACAGTACAACACTTGAACGCGGTACACAAGCATTCTAGTTGGTGAGTGATTGGTTTAGGACAGATGTTCAATAGACAATCTGGTTAGGGTTTTACACATTTTATTATTCTAAGATGACATTCAGACTTCTTATTCACCTAAACGCTGTATATTTTAGAAAGACACAATGTATAATTACATTTTTGTGTCTTTCAATTTGTATATAGTTTGTTATGATGCTACTTATGTTAAATAGTACAATAATTTATCAGCAAAAATACATGATATCCAAATCAATAATTATAAAGGTAATGTTTATTTCGTGACGGCATCCTTTGTCATTGCATTGACGTTAGGGTGATAATAATTTATGATTGTTATTTTTATTTTCTACATTACAACAGTATCTAACTACATATATACAGTGGTATTTTTAATTGTTTAGTAAGTACTTTCAGGGTTGAAGACGTTACGAGTGGTCCGAGTGGTCCTTTGCACAGATGCAAGTCATTTTTTTATTTTTTATAAAAAAATCGAGACATTAAATTTATATGATTCATGGCTATCATTTATCAATTTCCGTGCTCAACCTAATGCGCAAATGAACAAAAGCGATTTGTGAAATTTCGGATTTACCCCAGCATAAACTTTTAACTCTATGGAAAACCAAAAATTGGTATAAAATTTTGCTATGAAAATACTAGTAGGCGCAACAAAATATTTATTTTGCAACATTGGGATTATCTTTGATATCAAGAAACTAATTTCTTTTATGAGGAAACATGGGTTTTGACTTGTTGATTTTTGATTATTCGCCATAGTAAAAAATACTATAATACACTATCTACGTGAATTCTGTTATTTTTTAATGTTAAGGAGATACAGCCTTGTGACAGACAGACATAGGGACGGGGTATGGGGTTAACATAGCGTCAATTAGAAACAGAATCTTCATAAAAGTAATACGAATAGTCCATCTGCGCAATATTAAATCTTTGATTTGAGGTCGCGTGCGCGCACGCCGTTAGAGCTCGAACTGAGAATTTATAATGATCGATATTCGCCTCAATTTCAAATGGACCTTGCTCTGGTTCGCAGGTCGCGATTCACTAAACTATACCGGTGCATCAGTTTTATATCTTACACTGTTATTAAATTACTAGCTTTTCCGCGCGGTTTCACCCGCGTTCCCGAGGGATCTTGCGTTTTCCCGGGATAAAATAGCCTTTCTCGATAAATGGGCTATCCAACACTGAAATAATTTTTCAAATCGAACCAGTAGTTCCAGAGATTAGCGCGATCAAACAAACAAACGAACAAACTCTTCAGCTTTATATTATTAGTATAGATTAATTATTGAAGAAGAAGCAGGAAAAGAGTTAGTAATCTGAAATTGAATACCTATAAATATACATTATTTTATTTTGTTAGATCCATTGAGAAGAGATTTCTCTTTGAGGAAATTCATTGAGAATTTTTCCCTTACAATGGAAAGTCAAATATTGTTTTATTATGTAGATTGAAAAGAACGGAATGCATGTTCATAGTTATCCTACTTCCTACTAATATTATAAACTAGCTTTTCCGTGCGGTTTCACCCGCGTTCCTGAGGGTTCTTGTGTTTTCCCGGGATAAAAAGTAGCCTATAGCCTTCCTCGATAAATGGGCTATCCAACACTGAAACAATTTTTCAAATCGAACCAGTAGTTTCAGAGATTAGCGCGTTCAAACAAACAAACAAACTCTACAGCTTTATAATATTAGTATAGATATGCGGATATTTGGGTATGTATGTTTGTTACGCACTCGGCTGTAATGGCTGAACGAATTTTTATATTAGGACATAGAGTAATCTGCTAACTAGGAACGCGGGTAAAACCGAGGGGGACAGCTAGTGTTGAATATATCTTAAATGTCATTGGTGATAATTCAAGTAATGATGGTACTTACATTTTTTTTTAGAAAGTCTTCTATTTTCAAAATATTCTAGCATAGTTTTTTTTACTTACCCATATCGCTGTGTACCGGCAGCTACACTTGAAAGCCTGTTCTCTTCTAGGTATTGGGTGTTTATTGTATTTACTCCCAACGGCTACATCAGTAGTTACTATAGTGAAATTGTCCAACAAAAAAACTATAGGTAAATAATAAAAAAAGGTATGATATGTTAGGTATTAAACGGTAATGCTGTGAATCAGGGCAGATCAATCCTTGGCAAGCTGTTATGAATACTTACTGTATCTCATAATCTTTATTAAGGATGTTTCCTGTATTTGAAGATAAATGCTCAAACATTAACCACAGTAGGTATAAAATATTTTAATTGCTTAACTAGTCTAACATACAGTACACCTGTACTCCACAAACAGTAGAAATTTAGTTGCAATCGAAATTATGACATCACAATTTACATACAAAATCCCTCGCAGTTAGGATGTGTGTCCTAGAACAATATAAAATAAAAATAGAATTCCTGGAATCGCGATTCGTTTTGCCATTAATAATAAAACCGGCTAAGTGCATGTCGGACTCGTGCACGGAGGGCTCCTTTTATTTGATGATTATTAAGGTGATAAACTGCTACTGAATGGTTCAAGTGCCCTTTGAACGTTATGGTAGAAAATTAGCTGATGGTAATGGAGCAAGCTTTTTACAGACTAGACCTTACAGGCAGATGAATCAATAAACTTAACATCTTATGAGGCAAATCTTTACTATCAATAAAGTCCCATAAAGGCTTTATTGTTCAATTATTCATCACATTATGTGTTGCGGTTTTCTATCTCAACCCTTTTTGCTTAAGAAAAACGTTACACACGATTTTTTAATAACTGTTATGTTAGTGAGAGTTACTTTATCTGAGTCATCGTGACTTTTCGCGAAAACTGTAACACGAAATAAGTCATCGCTGACTGACACGTGTTCAGTTTTACTTCGTGAAAGCGTGACCGCGGCCACAATTAACGATATCTTTCAAGTACAGTCGAGGTGTCTGCAAAATCTTGATAAGCCAGGTGAAATGGTATCGTTATACCGCACAATAGACTAACCGCGGTGTCTGACTCTACCTTATCTACGGTTTACTTTGTTTATTGTCTTGTAAGTCTTACGGTTACGGATACGTATGCAGTAAATAGACAAATGTTTGTCTTATCAGGGCTGTTGTAGGGTCTCGCGTGGTGTCTTCCGCTTGGGTGTCGCGACATGGTCGTCGTGGTATGCTCGAGAAATGTCGGGAGGTGCTATAGTTATGTTATTTATTCCATGCAATTTTGGAGCATTAGCCAGCATCCTCCATTATTTTTTAACCGACTTCAAAAAGGAGGAGGTTCTCAATTCGACTGTATGTTTTTTTTTTTTTGTATGTTTGTTACGCGATTACTCCACCAATTATGAATCGATTTTGATGTTTCTTTTTTCGTTTGGTAGATCATACTTCAGAGATCATGGACTTTGAAGATATGACGGATTTCCTCAACGAAAAGGAGCACGAATATCGTGATTGAAATATCTTATTCAATATTATCGACAATTATTACTGATAGGCATATCCTTGATCAGAGACAAATTTTGATAGGTATTCAATACACATAATAATAATAAAATAAAAAGCCTTTTATTTCCTGCTTAGAAAAATTACAAAGTAAATAAATAAGTATTTAACGTATTTTATCTAACCTAGTGTTTGGCAGGAACCCATTAAACAGATGAAGGCCTCCTCCAAGTCCTTCCATTTGGTTCTATTTTGGGCTACTTGTATCCATCGAGGGCCAGCAATAATTTTTAAATCGTCCTCCCATCTTGATAATGGGTGACCTTTTTTCCTTTTTCGTTGTGGTCCTGTCCATGAAGTTAATCTTGCAGTCCATCTCTGGTCCTTAAGTCTCGCTACATGTCCAGCCCATTTCCACTTCAAGTTTCTGGCATACTCAAGAGCATCTATAGATTTTGTTTTGTTTCTTATTTTTGTGTGTCTGATTTTTAGAATTTTTCTTATATTTAGCAGGCAGCTTATTATTTGGTTATTGACCTATGCTGTAAACTTCCAAGCTTGGCAGCCATAGGTCAAGTACGGTAGTATGCAGGAGTTTAGAACTTTGGTTTTTAAGCTTATTGGCAACGAACTTTTAAATATTTCGCGAGAAGAGAGAAGCACGTGTTCCAGAATGTCAAATTCTTTCGCTGACTTCAAAACGAGTTCTAATATCGTTATTTTATACTTTTTAGTGTAAACCGTTTTAAAGTTGGTTTTACTTTTTTGTTAAATGTTAATTTCATAACTTTTAGTTTTCTATTATTATGTATGGTCTTTGTGTTACAAGCAACACGGTAGCACAGGTTGAAATTAATTAATGTATCATATAGGTTGTTTGGCAGTTGGTAGTTTTTAGAATTCACCATATGGTACAGATTTGTGAAAATAAGCACCTGACGGTGTGTTCGTCAGCTACACTTTAGAGCCTAGGCTTTGTGTGCATACCACCTTCGGCCACACCATCACTTACTATGGTGGTCATTAACAAACTTATTTTAATAAAAATCACATAAATAACATCATACCTACAAAAACTGATTAGTCAAAATTTTCCTCTTAGCCATTGTCTTCAATTATGAATGTCATGCCTTTGATAACGTTGGTCACCATGCCACTATACTTTTGTCTTCAATCTTCTTGAAGCTGCGGTGACAGGGAATAATATCTTTAAATGTCTATCTATTACTGGGTGATCTTCCGCGTGTTTCCCATTCCCTTTTCTTTGACTGAAGAACTGAAAAACTCCATTACATATATCGGATCTATGAATATCAAATTTTATGCGAATTTCAATCACTCCTCTTCTGAAAATGGCATTTCTTTTTTATCATGATTACTTTTACAGTATCATCATTACCCCTAGTGGTACCTCGTCCATCGAAATTACCACATGACTATAATAGAATATGCATCCTTATATGGTTGTTTGATCGCCGTCTGTATCGCTACGCGGTCATGTGCATCGATCTTTAGTTTTTATATGTTAATGTGCAATTATTAATGTTACGCTACATCTCTTAACTTTGTACTGTTACGAGGGTAGGTCATATACGTTGGCGAATGAGAGCGTGGTGGGCCAACGACCGGTGATGTTGCATCTCCACTGATTTATATTGAGTTAACAACGCTCAGATGAGCATTGCTGTGCAATTATTGCTTGTGGCTTCTTTCTGTTAGCATTTGTTCCGGATGTGGCTACTGCCCGTTTTATTAACCGTTCAATATCTATGATTTCTAGATATACCTTTACTACAGTATGCCTCTTTCTTCGCTTGTTCTTCATTTGCAAATCGAATGTCATTGTTTTATAAGGATAATATTTTTTTTACTCATATCTATTAAAGATCTTTTGTAACGATAAAATATTTTAAGGAAATTAAGATTTATTTATTTGATAAGAGTGCCATAGGATCTGTATACATTTACTTTTTTATATTTACATCACCTTTAATAATCGTTTTCCTTCACCGCTTTATTGTCATTTCAACAATAGCTATCAAACTAGAGTCACTCACTACTCTGATCTTCTCCGGCGTCTCTTGCAACAAAATGTTGCAAATAACCAAGCAAGTGTCAAAGAATAGTGAGTTAAAGCTCGCATTCCACATACGGCGACACAATGTGACTGTCATCGGTCGATATATTATAGTGGCTACCGGTCCCGGCACGCGGCTAATATTTTATCTGGGCGGTCTTCATTGCGCCCGCGATCGAGACTTGTTGCTTTAGTGATGTGCTTTAGCTTTTTATCGATAGTATATTCATATTTTTTTTTATTGTTTGTAAGTTTTTAGTTTAGGTTTTGTGTCATTTAACTGAATTCAGGTAAGAGGAAATTCCTAGGAGACACTTTCAGGAAAGTAACTAGTAATACTTAAGTAATTTTCAGGGTGGTACCTACGGTAGTACCCGCCTGCCTGGCTACAATCCTCATGTTGAAAATTTGTCACCAAGCATCTATTGGTGTGTTCCGACAGTTAGTTACACTTGAGAGCCAGATGCCTTCTAGGCTTTATAAAGGTCGGCAACACATTGGTCATTTAAGGTTAAATTCACGTCATAAAAAGTATGCAGTAAAAGTTAGAAGTAAATATGGGGCACGTTATCTCGGGAAAATCATTTTTTATCAGGATGAAAGTAGTATCTTTTATTATGTTATTCCAGGATACAATCTTTCTGTGTGTCTGTGAAACAATAACTTGATTATACCCTAATACATCGATTTGAATACCAACTCGATTCTTCCATTACGGTGTGATTGAGTTGCAAACTTTCGCACTTATAATATTAGAAGGACTTCGAATTTTTTTGAAACCGTTTTTGTCCAATTATTCGATATCGATAGGTTTATCGCACTTCCATCCCTACGATTCGAGTGAAAGAGGCGTGCACGGGTTGCTCTCATTAATCTTTCATTTCTACGTTATATTATTAGAGGAACGGGTTTGCACGGATGCTGTAGGGGACAGGGGGCGGCCGGCGAGGGGGGAGGGGGGGCGTGAACCCGAGTGAACCCTCAGTAGCACCTGCCGATGCCGTGTCCGGTCGGCCTGCCTGCACTACAGCCTGTTACGATTTACTTCTATTCTATGGAGAGGTCGTAAAAGGTGACTTTTAATGGCAGCCATATTTCTAAATGGGTATTGGATATTGAGGTATATACATTTTGTATGGGTGGGATGCAAACATGTTGTGGTATTTTGAATGGCTTGTACTTATCTAAGATGTTGAGCTTTTGGTAAAGGAAAACATAGCATAGTCATTTATTGTCAGTCTTTCTTAACTAAGCAATAGAAAAGCTACAAAAATTGTTTACATTCAAGATTATATGGAAACGAAATTGGACTTCTAAGTTCACAGCTCCACTAAGCGGGAAGTTTAACTACGAGAGTATATAACAGTAGTTATAAATCATTGCGGTCAGCTATCTCCGCGTTTGATTTACTTCATTGTGCGCAGTTTTGAAGCAACTCGGGTGCAGCCTCCAATTGTTGACCAACGGTCATTATATTCGAGTGTTATTTTTGTAGGGTGACTGTGCGTTTGTAGGTCATTTCCTATATTGTTAATATTAATTTGAATTTATTTTAACGGAGTGGCGTCGCTTGCTGTTCTTGCAGTTCATGGAGCTTAAAATCTGACGCTGCTAAGAGAGTTGCCTTTTATGCTTTATAAAGGTCAGCAACACATTGGTTATTTCTCCGGTATTACCAACGCAGGCTCGTCAGCCTTCAGGCATAAAACAAAATGGCGGAATATCATATATATTTTTTACATACATAATTAACTCGATCGGTTTACACAACCTATATAGAATAAAAAAAAGTTGGTATTAAAAAAAAAGAGATTTGATTTAATTATTGAGTAATTAGTATTGCCTGACTGTATTGCCTTACTGACGACAATATACTTGTTTTACCACCGTCTCGGTGATACATATTGCGTGTGTAAAACTAAAGTAAGTCGATCGAGATGAAAACAACCAATAATACTATACCGGTAAATATGGCATTTAAATTAATAGATTTTCATAACCAGTTTTTCCCGGAAAATAGCATTTAGTGTGGCGCAGCAAGGTACAGCGATGTGACGTTCAATTTGCTTTTTGCAATTATACCCTTCAGTTATATTCCACTGTGTGACGTTTTCGGTCCATGGTCTATTTAGGTTGCTTAAACAGTTCCTTACAGGGCTTTGTGAGTAAGAATACAAGACATCAATTGCCATTTTCTCAGTTAGGTATATATCTTTAAGAAGGGTTTCAAATGTTGCATCTCTCTATACTTTACAGTATCTAAATATTGTTTTTTTTAATCTGCTTCGTATATAAATGTTGGAAACCCTACTGGAGTCGTAAATATTTGAGACGTCAACCAATTACAGACCCACCTTGCTTATGCCATCAGACAATCGACAATCTCATGCTTTCTCCTATGCAATCGACAAATTGTTTGTTATCGATAGAAAAGGCTTTAGGCTATCTTAAAAATGATTCAGACTTCGAGTAGTGATAAACAGACAAAAGTTTCGTTTAAGCACATTTTTAATATAGCTAGACGTTGTAGAAGTTTTGTGTTACAAAGGAAAATTAAATACATTTATGGGTGGTATATGGGTAGTATATTTGAAGACTTTTGAGGAAGTAGTAGATGTGTGTGAATGGATCAGCACAGAACCATAACCATGGAGAAGGAGGACCCAAAGGAGGAGGCCTGTTATCAAATGATCCTTATATAGAGTTGGACCGCCCAATTTAAAAAGAACAATTAAAATTTATGACAAAAACCAGAAGAAGGTAGAAAGCGGTAAAAAAAATGATAAAGCAAACAAAATTTAAAAAAAAAACCTTGTTTGAATACCAAAGAATTTGTGGTAACCCTACAGCAGCAGTAAATGTTGCGTCCACCAATTACTGGGTGTGAAGGGTCCAGGGATGATAATTGAATATATGGTTTACGGTCGCAGGACCGCTGCTTTGTAAAGGTAACCAATAAAGCGTACACCCAGCTTGTCTACCGTTGTTTGAACGTTTGTTGATTAAAAGGTGCAAGTTTATTATTATTGGTTGAATAATAGAATGAGAATAATGCTATTGGCAGTTATGTACGCCTGACGATTATAAATTGAAACCTTATTCAGAAGTCAGAATAATTAATATAAAATACTTTTGTACATGTGATTACAGACTTTGAGAGGGTTATACCTAATGAATGACTACATACAAGGTTGTATAAGACGAATTGGTTATATTTAACATGTATACATGTAACTATGACATTGAAAGATAGATGAAGATATGAGAGCGTTAGGACATAACCAATCTAACTTGATGAATGTAATGATAGTAAATGTTAACAATAAGTATCAGCAGCAGTGTTATTAAAAAAAGTGAATGTCAGATTAACCTTTTTGCATAAAGAGCATGCGATAAAGCTGTAGAAATAAGAGCAACATAAAACGTTCCAGTCGTAAACAATATAAAATCATAAACGTACATGGGAATCGTAAAATCAACCGAGCATCACAGACAAGCGCGGGCGCAGGCGCGATACCAGTAATAGTAAGTAATGAATAAATGCATGCGGAGATAAATTTGCGAACCAACCGTGACCTATGCACTTTGAAGTGTTAGAATTTAAATAGTTTTTGCTTTGAAAATAAATTTTAAATAAAATTTATGGCACATAGACAATTTTTCCTGTCAGCATTATCTATCAGATAGGTTCAGAGGTTTCTTAGCTTTGTTATGATTGTTTATTTACGTCATCAGAATGCTGTCATAAATTACAATACCTAACATTCGACTACTTTGATTTATTATTCAACCACAATTTAATTAAAGTTCATCATTCGCCTGTACCGTTATTTATGATTGGCGTAATATATATGATCCTCCAAATGGTTTCCATCCGACCTTATAATATTTTCGCATCACGACAAACGATTCTGTATATTTTTTTGGTGCTACTTTCAAATCTCCTCTTATACAGACCATCTTTTCAAAACCTTAGTTAAGTTTCGAAAAGATGACATCTGGAAATATTCAACCACTGTACTCATTTCTAATCCTGTATCCATTCTTGCCACTCCACACATCCACAGATCTATCTTGACATTCTGAACATTCTCAAGCTATATCTAACTCCAAACATACCCGTTAACGTTTACTATTATAATTTCCATGTTTTACAATCAAACTTTCGCAAGAAAAATGTAACAGCAACTTTATAGTGTACAATAAAACTCGGATCATGATAATTCATTGAAAGCATCGCAGCGCGGGCGCAGTGCGGGCGCGGCGCGTGTGTGGCGCGTGCCACGTACCTCTAATCCAATTACACTTCTTCGCCTTTATTACAAGACCGCTCATTAGAGACACCAACGTGGAGTCTAGAAATAGTAAAAGATGCGGTTGATATCCCTACACTATGACCAATTGCGGATGTCAGTGCATTTTAAATGTAAAAAGCCTGCTTCTCTTTGTGATCGGCTGGTCTCGTTTTTATTTATGTGTCCGTTTAGTTTTTATTTTAAATATTTTTCTAAACTAAAACTAATTATGTAGTGGTAAAGTTTGCAAGGTTGGAGGTAATATCCGAAATTACTCCGATAAAAAAAATATTTATCTAATATTTAGAAAGGACGTTCAGGGTGGACATAGGCTACTTTTTATCCCGGGAACGCGGGTGAAACACGGGGCGAACCATGGGGGTCATTTATAAAAATACATTATATAATTTGAACCAAAAGCCCGCACATTTAAAACTATACCAATGATAGTTCATTAAATGCACATACCACATCCTAAATTAGTTTCGTTCAATGATCCGAGGTCACGATTGAGTATGCGCACCCAACTGAATCGCCTGCTAGGTCAACACGGTTGGTTTTTACTCGATAACTAGGCATATCTCGCGGTTCTGCTCGATGAATTTCTGATAGGTGTATGATTAGACTTTTTTATTCATTTACATATATTATAGTGGAAAAATAAAAAGAAACAATTTTATACTAAAAGTAAGGTAAGCCTTTACTTATATAAGTAGTTGGTAACGTTACTAAATTAGAAACGGATTTATAATAAAAAGATTAGGTACTAAATTATTTATTCTGAGTCTAATTAGCTTTGACAGTAGAATATCTCTGAAAATCTCAATACTTTGTCTATGCTTATATTGTTTTAAGAACTAATCATCTCAAATACCAATAATACATCGCTTATATTTTTATTATTTGGACAAATATCACTTAATAGCGATATAAGAACGTTCAGAAAAACAATAAAGCTCTATAAACATAATACAAAAGTCTTATTATAGTATACAATCTCGTTAGTTATGATTGGCGGTTGACAAAAAATTACAAGTGTAGCTTCCTGTTCAGCGACCCTTGGAAACTATAACTAGTGGTTGCGCACGCGCCAGGGCGAGCTTCCGGTACAACGCACTGCCTTCTGAGGGGTGATTTACTTCACCAGGTAATGGGGATTCTTATGGTACTATTATTTATCGGCAAGTAGATTTTTTTTCAAGGAAAAATCGATCAGCGTTGTTTTAAAAAAATATATAGGTAGTAATGGCCAAGTAGTTATGATAATAATAATTATTTATATATAGGTGGCGATCTAAACGCAGTTTTTTATCTATAATTATTTTCATTGATTTTGTTTTAATATTTAGTTTAAGTACCTAGTTAAGGATGTTGTTTTTGTTAGTAGATAATGATTGTTGTAAATATATTTTTTTTAAGTCAAAGTCAAAGCCATTTATTCAGTTTAGGCCCTAGGAGGGCACTTATGAAGGTCGAATTTACTGAAGCTACCACCGATTCGGAAATCAGCCTTCAACTGAGAAGAACCGGCAAGAAACTCAGCAAGGTTACATTTTTTATATATATTTTTCTTTTTTTTTATAATCTGACTATTGGCTATATTTTTTCAATAACAGCAAAATGTACAATACAATATACAATTAAATCAAAAAGAAAAATACCAATACAAAGTAAATAATTAAAATTAAGTACCAAAAAGAAGAATTTATTTCAAACAATTAAAAGTTATAAAGGAGCATATAAGGCCCTCCAGTGCCTCGGGAAAGGCCCATCTGACCTTTCGGCACCGACTGCTAAGAGGTTGTTGTCACTGTCCTACACCCTACGCGCTATCGAAGTCGCCCTTTTACGCATGGTGGAAAATGATTATGAGATTATTATTATATACATATTGGTTATGAGAGCAGGTATATGGTTTTTAAAAGCTAAACAAGTATTTAGAATTCAACATTACTAACAAAAAGAGAACATAGCTAATTCAACTAAAAAAGGTTTTCTTTTTGTATGTCAGAAGGCTGAAAGCAGACAGGCAGTCCACCTGATGGTAAGTGGCTACCGTCGCCTATCGACATTAGGAATACAAGGAGATTTGTGACCTTTATAAAGCCAATGTGTTTCTGACCTTTATAAAGCCTAGAAGGCTTATAACGACGTGCAAAATATTTCCATTTGATAGAATGGCGTCTCAATTGATACTCCTGAGCATGTTGCGACAATCATAATTTCAAATGAGCTCTTATAGTGATGAAGATGATCAGATGAGAGTAAGACAATGGGGCATGTAATCAACGTAAATGTTGGACTTAATAAACAGTTAAATCACCCGTGAGTGAGTGTGAGCGCACGAGTGCGCGCGCCGTTGTTCAACAATAAAACGCATGCGCAGCATGATGATTCTAATTAAAATTATACTATAGGATGGTTCAGCACATGCATTAGGCGCCTACAATTATGGTACTAGTTACCGCAACGCGGTTTCGCTCCCTTTCTAGAGATAGCTAACGGTTTGTTATTTGGAAATCCACTGTACCTATACGACGCGATTGAGTAGGTAACAAACATCCAATTCTTTTCACTCAAATATTGCATTTCATAATTTTAGTAGGAAATAGGATACCTAGTCCTATTGTGTCTTGGCCTGTTGTGTAGGTACTATCTAGATTTAGGAGCGTTTTACTAAATCCATACAAATCTGACCTGTTAAAACAGGGCAGAAATATTAAAATATTTGACTGATAAATTTGGGTTCACCAGATCAATTGTTTTTTTTTTTCATTCTTATAAAAATCCAGCAGGTTTTTTATACAGTCGTATTTTCATTTACATACCTCTCAGCTTTTGCTACACCCCAAGTATTTGCTAAAAAAAATTGGCCTTCTGCGAGTGATGTGTTAGAGCGTTAACAACAGCTTAGCGAACAATCATATAATTAAAATGTTATTAACCCGCAAATGGTCACCGATCGGTACATTGTACCGTCAACATCTTTATAACAGGTCTGTCACAACATAACAATTTATTTTGACACATTATGATATATCGGTGTGGTCCCGTACGTAATTTCCTTTTACCGTTTATTTACAATGACGCATAGTTACGTGCGGGTATGGTAACCATGTAAAACGGAAATGTTTTTTTTAGATAGATGTTCATTTCGTCAAGTGACGTGATACCATTTTCAAAAATGTTGTATTTTAAAAATACACACAGTAAATACTAGCTTTTCCCCCGCAGTTTATCCCGCATTCTCGACGAATCTTACATTTTCCCAGGATAAAAAGTACTCTATATGTTATTTAAGGGTATGATCTATCTATGTGCCAAGTTTCATGCAAATCCATTCAGCCGGTTATGCGTGATTGAGTCCCGAGCGTTAAGTTTTTTCAGAAACAACTATTGTTATTAAAATTACACTTCAAATCTACTCATCTAAATGTAAATAGCATAATACCTGACTAAGTCTGTAAGTCCTGAGTATTTGGGACATTCTGACGTATGGTATCCCTACGTACGAGTGAAGATATCACTGTTAGAGCATGTTCAGTGTGATGCATTGAATAGAGAAATTTTGGCTTATTGAGAACTAGCGAACCGTGTACGGTGTGCAGTAGTTATCATACCATAGAGCTGTATTTTTCACCGATTTAGAAAAGGAGGTGGCTCATTTGTTCAATTTAATAAATAAAATTCAGTAAAATCTTTCGTCAAAGGTAAATATGGTACAAAAACTGCCAAAAAGTTGTACATAACTTGTTTTTTTTTATGTTTTCGATAAACACTAAATAATTGGGCGTTGTGGTTGATCAAAGATTGTCATGGTACCCGCACCTTGAACAAGTTACCAGCAGAGTCAGGAAACTGAGCTGGATCTTTAGAACTTTGAGACATGTTGCCACCAGGAACGAGAATCACAAAACTCCAAAAAGCCTTCTCAATGAAATATATGTCACTTTGGTACAATCTGTGTTGGTATACTGTATTCCAATCTGGGGTGGCGCGGCAAAACAAAGTTCATAGAAGTAGAGCGAGCGCAACGTGCTCTGATTAAAATTATGTATTTAAAAAAAAAGAGATATTCTACTGAAAGTCTCTATCAGATTAGTAATCTCCTTTCGGTTAGAAAACTACATATTATACAAATAATATTAAAGAAACATAAGCATGACGCAGCTGTAACAAAAAAGAAAAAGAAAAAGAAAAATGTAGTTAAAGTTCCCCAAATTAAAACCAAATTTGCAAGCATGCAATATAATACACATTCGGCTCAACTTTATAACAAAATAAATAAAAATATGGCTATATATACTAAACAATACTTTGAATGTAAGAAAGCTTTAACAGATTGGATAAAATCACTTACTTATGAGAAGACAGAATTACTCTTATCATAACACCTTATCAAACTATACCTTACATAATTGTATGAAGCACATTGCACCACACAACAGCACCCCACACTACACTACACCACACCACACCATACCACAACACACCACACAACACAACTCAAAGAACTAGAAATATAAGTACCTAGCTAAGATATAATTAGTCATAGTTATGGAAGAGCGGAGCCTCCTAATACAGGCAATAAGGAGACTCCTGTTACTAATATTTGTAAACCATATTATTGTTAAAGAAATAAAAAATATTTATTATTTATAAATATTTATACTATCGTAAAGTATTATTTATCGTAGTACCTTCTCACAACTTTAAAAAGTCTAAATTTATATAGATTTTTTTCGTAGCTCCATGTGCGATGTCAGCAATTTGGGTGATCGCATAGTTAAGCAATGAGTGATGTGATTGTGATTCTACCTTTGTATTACGTTGTTAACGACTTCTTGGTACTATTCAGTCTGTAGAACGAATTAATAACAAATTCACTGTAAAAATAATACACTCGTCTCATTGAAAGGTAAAAAAAACAAAGGCGTAGGTTTATGAAGGAGGAAGTACAAATGTATAATCAGGAGAATAATATTTATTAATTGACGGTATTTTATTCTCTCAGTGCCAAAATAAATTGATAATTAAGTATAGGTACCTTTTATTAAGTACACCAACGAATCGAAATGAAATCTAGTTAGTTCCATTCCCTAAGTAGTTGTCAGAGTGAAAAATATGTGTTACAATAATTGAAACATCCTTATGATATCGAAGATGATATACATTTATCAAACAAAAAATGTATGTAAATATTATATAACATTGAATAACCCTGTTGACAGAACTACGACCCTACTAAACTTAGGAAATCGATAACAAAATAAGACACATCACTATCCAACAAGAGGTCACATCACATTACCATTATCGTAACGTCGAATTTATTATCGACACGATTAAAACGAAAGATCTAGATTGTATAGGTAATATAGAGTCTAATGTACAGAATAGGGGTACGGTCGAGCTCGAGTCGGACTCGGATACATCTTTACGAGTGTGTCGGCAACATTGGACAACGTTACCGCGTGAGAACGCAGGTTCGTCCGGTTTTCTCAGCACACAACAAGGGTACGGCACACTGATTATTGTTTGTTTGCAAATATGCGTTTGTCGCGTTTTCACAAACATTTGTGTTGGCCGTTGGTGTTTATGAATCGCCGATGTTGGTTGCTATGTGTTGAATAATGAATAAAGCTAAAATTGCTACTAAGATATGTAGCTTAACCTTATAAAAAAATATATTAACTATTATCATGATAAGATGACTATAAATCTAAAATCTGAACTTATTTAATTTGGTTGATAAAGAATCGATTCCCCCTCGATATAGAGTTTCAGCTCAAGTAGAGGCCTAGAGTGAGGACACATTTTATAAGCCGTTGATGATAAAAAAGTATCTGCCAAACAATTAATCAATTAAGACAATTTACAAAAAAGAAAATTAAGGGAAATTGTAATCTGAAGTAAATAATTGTTCGTATGTCGACTCGAAAGAAGTCTATTATTCTGATATTTTAATCGAATATTTTAAGTATGCAGGCCTAATAAAATATTAATTAAATAATAAGACTTACACTGAGTAAAAAAAATAAATATATAAATTAATATGTTTGTGGTAAAGTAATATCAGCATTGAAAAAAAAAAAAAACATATTTTTTAAGTAATATGGATCTGAATAAAAGGCTATATTATTGTTATTACTTTTTAAGTACAAATCAATGAATGGTTCACCAAGATTCTCTACCATCATCTCTTCAGTCTCCATCCCATTAGACTCCAATTAGAGACGATTTGAAGTTTACTTAGTTAATAAGTAACAAGTCCAACTTCACTATGAGAGCGTATCATTAAAATTCATTACTGTACTGTACCTCTTTATTACTAGCTGTGGTTTATGGTCCCGTGGTTCTTTACCGGCAGCGGCGCACGCGCACTCTCCCATGACGCCATCTTGTGCTTTTGGGCGGGAAATTGTAACTATGTAATGATTACGTTAGGTTGTTGATTGTGATTTGAGACACAAACTATTGTCTTGGTGACATCTTTTTAGACTTTAAAAGTCTTGAAAGAGTCAATTGACTTTTTTTTTACTAAAATGTAACAATAGCTAAAGCATTGTAAAAAAAAAGCATTTTTTTACAAAACATATAAATCTTACAATCTAAAAAACAACGGAGGTTGGTCTTGATTGCAAATTGTAACATTTAAGTGATACGCTTAACAACAAACAGCATTTAATTTTTATTTATATTATATTGATTTAGCAGCATTTCTTTAGGCGAAATTTTGGCGTTTACAGCGTTAGAGCCACTAAGCTAATACAAGAAGACAATACCCTAGTATTGTCTTCTAATTTTAACTTTTTAGTGTACCTAAGTTTAAATTAAAAGTAAAGTTCAGTACAATGTCAGTTTTCAATAGGAAACTTTTTGCAAATTTTCAAGAGATCAAAGTAAAAATCTTGGAGTGGAATGTCTCTCTGAGTAAAGCCACGAAGCAAACGCTAGCGCAAAACAAACATAACGTACATAGGTGAATCAATTTTCTCAAGCAGTGACCGTAGTATGGCAAATCACAGGTTTGCATGTAGGTACTACGGAGTAGTATTATAGTAAGTAGGCAGTTGGGGCGCTTAGGGCAGACCCGCCCCCGCCATATCTCACGTGACTTCCGTCGCACACTAGCTCGTTTACGGCTACTGCGCAACTTAACTGCTACTTTGTGTGTATGTCCATTTGTTGATATGATACGTCTTATTGTCATGTTAAGACAACAGTAGCTTTGCTCATCTAAAAGCTTTATACCGTCTTATTTTAAAGGAAGTTCTTATTTTTTAGACGACACGACGATTACGTACTCGTTGAAGTTGAAAACATATACTTTTTTTAAAGGATGGTACCCAGCCATGTTAGATCTACAAAGTATTCTACGCCAATGCCATATATGTATATTAATAATAATTACAGATATGCCCGTGATATGGTTTCCTCATATTTTTTTCCTTCAACAGAAAGCTCTAGTTTATTGTGGGATTTGAGTTCAGGTATTTCGATGGCATTCGACGTCGCTACCTCTAAGCTACTTGTATCACTTTAAATTGTATAGGTATTGTGTTAATGTCTTTAAACAACCACCATCCATCTGACTCGTTATGGTAGAATGAACATTGCATTTAAATTAGCCAACAATTCTCATAAAATGTTTCAAAAAAATGAATGGAAATAATGGATACGCGTCCAGTGTTAGAAGAGAAAACAGTGGCGGTGGCAGCGGCGCAGGCGGCAGTTAGTGGCGACATTACCGCGGTGGCACGCCCGCCGGCACGCGACCCGTGACGAACGGCCGCTCGCCTTCTGTCACTGCACTATACTATTTCTAGCTATTTTACACCCTCATCAGAATTTTTTCATTCAATTGAAATCGGTACAGTTCTTTCTTAACTCTTGTGAGCCAGAACTAGGCCTGGCACCGTTTTGATCAACCCCGAAGAAAGAATTCAAAAGACAGCCATTTTGGCAAAATCTAAGATTTACCTTAGACATCGTCTTAATTAGGACAAATCCCTGAGAAATCTATTTGATTCTGCAATGAAAAGTAGGAAATTCAGTTTCCGATTCCTAAAAGGTTACACAAAAAATTTACTAAACTGTATATGAATACATTCACACACAGTTACTAGTGTGGCTGGTGGTAAACAAAGAGCCAGTTGTTTCTCGGCAGTCTGGCAACATTTTAGGGTATTACCCTGAAATCACTTACCATGAATCATCGAAGGGACCTGCCTGGTTCTCAAAGGATATTCAAATTGATTTATCTATGGTCAAGACCTATAAGATGACTGATTCAACCGAGAGGTTTTAGAACAAATACATATGTCAACATCTTTATAAAAAATATGTAATTATTTGATGCAGTGTTTAAGAAGTCCAGGTTGTTTGGCTATTCTAACACTCAGGAAATTTAAGGCTTGGTGCATTTACATTCATAGATACATTTAGCTTGCTAAGTATTTTAAGTTCCATCGATATGATTCCAGAAAAAAAAAAATCCTGTGCAAGTTCTGCTCTTAGTACACAAAGCCTAGAAGGATCTGGCTCTCAAGTGCAGCTGCCGGAACACATCAATAGGTGTTTGGCGACAGATTTTCAACTTGAGGGTGGTAGCTAGCCAGGCGGGTACTACAAAGTACCCTACCACCGTGCTATGGTTTCCTCACGATGTTTTCCTTCACCGAAAGCTCAAGCTCATTGTAGGATTCAAACCCACGACCTTCGCCGCGGCGTCCGACGTCACTAACACTGAGCTATCATCGCCTTTAAAGTAAGTAAGTAAATAAGTTCGTTTTTAGCTACATTATTTGCATTGCTTCAGTACATACTTAAATATTAATTGACTTTCAGGCAAAGGAAAACATCGTGAGGAACCGGCTATGACTTTTAACTCTTGATTGTAATTTAAAAATTCCTGTAGAACCACCCAGTATTATTTTATATCGCTATAACCTTTATCAACTCATTTTAAAATAGTCATTTCAATAACAAGTGATAATTGATTCAAACATTAATTCGAGCACTATTTTTTCAATATAATTACATACTATAATTAGTTAAATGAATTATAATTGGAGAAAAAAAGCATTGAAGTAATTACGTAGCGTCTGCGCAAGAAAAAGTTAGCGGAAACGTCTATCACATCAACATCTCCTGACCATAGAGTATAGAGACCTGTAATTATTACACCTCGCCGGATATACGGCAAAAACTAGACACAACTAACTGGTAAATGTTCCAGTCAGAAAGTATGACTACTGAACACGGTTGGTTAATAGATGGCACGAGGCAAACATTAAAACCTCTTTATTGTATTGAGCGGCTGATTTCTGCTTGATTGATTTCAACTAGAAACCATTTGGACAGACCACAAATTAGTAGGTTCACTTTTAACGGCATGTTATTATGAGAGAAATCTTATAATAATATCATTCATACAATTTAGTTTAGATGTAGGTTGTTGAATGATCACATTTATAAAAAATATCCTCATAGCTTAAAATAAGTACCACATACGGAACGCAATTTGAGGCAGGTTGGTTGGGGTGGCCATGCCACATGTCGATACCCATCCAGGACAAATATCTATGTACCTATTTGAACATATCTGTTTATTCTGCTCTCTACATTATATATTTACAATTATAGTTAGAGTATGTAGTTTATCAGTTATCTGGTTTTCATAGTACAAGTTTTGCTTAGTTTAGAATCAGATAGCCATGTATGAGGATTGTCCCAGGATCCTCTTTTATCTCGTACTTGATAAACCTTAGAAACTTGCAGCGGTATAAAATTACTGTCAGATTTCTCAAGTAGGTTCTTAAATCATTAAGTAAGTCTCTAAAAGAGAATGATAAACATTTAATCCATAATATAATGTTTACACATTATTATAAAATAAAAATATAAACAATTACAACTAAAAAGGAAGATTGTCACCAATTGCGAGCGTGCCCAGAATGCTGGCTGCATTTTCACGTTGGATAGCTAAATAAAAGCAAAGTCTAAGTTAAATATACGAAGCAGCAATTGCGATTAATAATTCATATTGTGTTATGGTCTTTGTACAGAAAAGTTTTTGCCGTATGCAAAGCAGAGATCCGAATCATAGAATGGTTTACTACGCAATGCTTAACCCCGACATGATAACTGCTTAGATTAATCGAATAACTTACAAATCATTGCTTAACTTGTGCATTTACATGTAATTTAAAATACGTTTATCTGTTTCATAAAATTGTGTGTACTCTGAGCCGAAATACGAAAATTGAAATAGAATTTTAATAATATTTTTAATACTTGAAGATAATTCGTCAAAGTTGAAAACTTATTAAATTAAATTGAATCGTCCAATTACAAGTGTAAAATTAATGGATTATAATTCATATTTTGATTACAAACTCTGACTTTAAGAGTTGTGGAAGCCCAAAAGTTTAAATAATTTCATAAAATTAATTGGTAAATTGCCTCACAAGACTTGATGTGCTATTACAAGACTGAATTGTATCGATTTTAAATAACGGCTATCGATTTCACTCGATATCGGTGTTGATGATATAAATGAGAAATCGACTAATGAATAGCAAGAGACTATACTAGTTAAATGCAAATACGATGGGCTCATACGATTTGTTCGTTCAAGTGTGAAAAATCGATGCTTGCGAGCACCAGTAGCGCGTAATGACCTGCGTTCTAATTTCAAATTCAAATTGCAGGCTACTGCGGCCTAAGAACGTTATCTCGTATGTATACCCATAAACGGATAGTTATATGCCTGTTACTTTGAGAGGCTGGCCCCTTTCATTGCCTTATAATAAGTAATGTGGAATTTACAATTACAAATTGGATGGGTACCGTGTTTTTATAAGGATTAGTTCAATGCAATGTTCTGTTTGATTCCAAATCAGAAGTAATATTATACTATTTATTATGTTTTGAGTCCTTGAATTGAGTCCATCGTCGAATCTTGTTATAATGTAAAAGTAAACACCTTTATTGAGACTAACTCTATATTATCTGAATCCGCTAGTTTTGGCAACTGTATCTTTATAATACCATTTTACTAATGAAATAGAGCATAACATCTATATCCGCATACTTCTTCTATCAAAAATACCACAGATAACATCTCAATTTAAAACGAAAAATGCCAACATATAAATGAGGCTTCGTTTACGCAACATATAATTTTATAAATCGAGTTATAGCTTCGGCTCCAAGAGATCTAGCTATTAAGTTACAAAATCAATTTCATATTTTGTTATAGAAATAATTTATTATTAAAAGCTAGAACATCACACCAATCAGTCTGAAAGTGTATCGGGCGGGTTAGAGCTGACGGCGCGCGCGCAACGCTAATGGTCACAGCAAGCGATAAATATTCATCGCGGCAAAAACACGGACCGCGCACGCGCCGCGCTAGACATCGCGCTTTCTTCTCCTTCATGTAGGAATGGGATGTGTTCTTGGAGGTGGCTCTTTGTTAATTGTTGAGTATTCGTAATAAATTGATTATGTTATTCAGGATATTAATAATATGGTCAATAGCAGTATTCTCAATCAAAATTTGAAAAACTTGATTACACATAAAATAAAAATGTCGCTTTATGATTAAACACAATTGATTAGGTAAACAAACACAATTTCATAAGAGAGAGGTGACGATTCAATAAACTATAGCTGTAATGAGCTCATTGAACCCCTCTTGATCTAAGCCAAATACTTGTCACTTCTTACTATTCATATATTTAGATTGTTAGTTTTTTTTGTATATTTAAGCAGAGTTCAATCAGTGCATATTACCAGTACTGACACATAAATTAAAGCAGAGTCACTCAGCAAAGCTATGGCCCGCGACAGGGTCCAAAACGAGGACATCCATAGATGAACAAAAGCGACGAATATAGCTTGTAAAGTTAGTAAGCTGAAGTGGTAAAGGGAAAACCACGTACGAAAAGTCGATAACCGATGAGGAAGAAAGGGTCTCGATGTGTTGTGGAAATCAATAGGGGGGGGGGGGATGGTCAGCAGTGGACATCCCCGGGCTAAGCATGATGATGATGGTAATGATAATATAGAAGTAAGAGATTAGTATTGACACATGTTAGTTTCTTAATTTAAAACTTACAAAAGCAACTCCAATCTTTTCTATATCAGTGAAAATAGTTGCAGCTCTCGGAATGCTCTCGATCGCCGCAGGTCAGCTGCTAGAAAAACTTATGAGCCCGATACGCTCCGGCAGTGTGCACTGAACTAACTACCAGTAGGTACACGGAGCCACCTCGCTTATTCACTTATCAGTAAGTGATTATAACTTTCCACATCCTGATGGCATATTGGAGATGTAGTTTGTTGAAGTTTAAGTCTTAATTGTGTTTTGGGTATCACAATTTTGCATTAGTTTGTGTACAATAAATGATCATGAGAATTATCAAATGTCACGAAAATATATCTAATTGATATTAGAAGAAAACAAAAGCATGTTGTTTGGCATGTTGATTCTAGTTCCCTTTTATAGTTATGTAGATTGGCATAGTAGGTATGTCATGTTCTTTAGATGATACAATTTAATACGTTAATATACTTACTATTCCCACTAAAAATACCTCGAATATTGATGATATCATATATAAAAATATATTTCAGTAACCTTTTATCTTTATGTCTCGATTCAAAGTTTGTAGTCTTCCTTTTGTTGGATAACAAAGTAGATCTAGATAATAGGGTAATTATACTGTCTAGAGTTGACTATCAAGCTTTTGTAATTGTCAAATTAGTACTTACTACTGTGTCTATGTCTTAAATTCTAGAATTTTAATTTTTAAATTGAAAATATTTGTATTTGGGTAAAGTAAATGTAAGCTCGACAAACCTTGCAACCGCCACCAAGGCAACCCAATCTACACGTTCTATTAATTTTTGATAATTTCTGTATAAAATATTGTTAAACCGATTGATAGAAATTCAAACAAATACCGAAGCAAAGGAAACAATTATACAAGTCTTGCATATTATAAAATGCCAACGAACTGGCTATCAATGAATATTGAACCCACACCACTCGTACGAAAACACCTAATCTATTCAAGTGGCTAGTCGTAGGGGTCGTGACACGAGCGATAAGGACGCTTACATTATGAAAAACCTAAGTGAAACGAAGACAGAAACACAACCGATGCTCGGGTCATATGTCGACCGATATGTCATAACCTGTTCGAGTGAAACGACTATATGAGCCGCTTAACGGGACAGAAAGGGAACAAGCTGACAATGACGTGAAGGGTTAAAAGTCAAGCAAAGTGTCGCGGCCTGTGCGAAAGAGACCTATATACAGATTTCGTACTACGTTAGTGAAAGATAGAATCATGGGGGTCAAAAGACGAGCGTCGGCAACCCTGACCTCTCCAGACGAACCGTGGGCCGTACTTGGATTTAACAAGAGAGTACGTGTAAATAAAATAGTTAAATTGTTAGCTGGGAGTGGGAACACAGAAAGGATTGTTCGCGGTTTTCAAAGGCATGGCTCTATAGAATATTTGCTAGTTTCCTGAGTCGTTGTAATGTGTATTTGTATTGTATTGAATGGTTTACAGGCAAATAAATAAATAAATAGAATGGCTTGTGAATTCTTATATAAGTAGTTTTGTTAATTTGCTGCAAGTTATAAGCAATTGTTGTCAACAATTTTATGTTTAATATTCGTATTTATCAATAGCTCAGACGCTTCGTGAGGTCGTTCCTGCTCCATTACACTTTTGTCGTGACACTCTTATCAACACATTGTTAGCCTAGTTAAAAGGGTTAGCAGGAAAACCACTTGATACGTTATTATACCCAAACCCAATAAAGTAATAAATATATTTTTTAAATCACTTATTAAAAAAGTAAACACGAAGCCGTCCCTGAACCTCCAGTGCACTAATGAATCGGGACAGGCGGCATAATTAAACAGTTGGCGACAATCGCCCTCGTTCCATGTTACTAAAATATTTTGTGACACAATAACGCGTTCATAGCGTACCTACTATTATTAGAATCATATTAAAGGAAAATAATTAAAATTCGAACTCTTCAAATTGAAAAAAACATTAAGTGTTGTGAAATTTTATTAAATTGTGGATAGGTGTAGTGTTATTTTTTTTGCGGGTAGTGTTTATTTATATGTGTTTAGGCAACATGTTTAGGCCTGAATTTCATTTTTCAAGCAAGCTTCTGGATCTTCTCACTAGAGGTTAGTTATTTATATTAGCTTAGAATGACTTTCGTAATATTTCATCGTATATAAAAGACCAATTTCATTGCGACTTTTCACTATTAGCCATTCATTTGGATTTAACCATCGCTGTTCAGTAGAAAAAGTATATCTTGTGTATATACGTTTTCGTAATACGTTATTTACGTAGCAACGCTGCTAAATGCAAATATATTTACCTACCTACCTAGTACCTACGTACGAATTTAATATTGTCATGTATTAAACATTTTACTGATGTCTTAACACTATTTATTTACTTTATTTTTAATTTTTCTTTTTTTTTCAGGAACCATTCAGCGAGATGACTTCAGCTTCAGTATTAATGGTAAGTGATGTTATTATAATATAATAAATTTATTTATTGTGAGAGTTATATTTTCTATTATATATCCACTCAATAAAACAGTTTAAGTGCAAAAATGTGTACCAAATCCACATAAAAAGATAATCATAAATACCAAAGTGATATTAAATAAAATATTTCTAACATACTGACATGGAATGCGCTCTAACATCAAATATCCATTACTGGATTTAATAAAAGAATCCGGAAATGTAGTGTGAGTATCAAAAGATGTAGATTACTACTAGAATGGCGCGCACGCGCAACAGGTAGCGGCCGGTAAATGGGTGAAAGGTTTCATTGTCGTGTCATGCTGGACGGTCGCCGGTACGCGACTGCGGGCGTGCATAGCACTGCGCTACTATTTGAATATGTATGTATATATTATAATCTATGCGAAATCAAATAATGCACTAAATAAAATAAATAAAGATTTGTTTTCTAGAATATAATTTTTATCCCAATATTTACATAACTTTTGTTAAGCATTAGAATTAGATAAACATGGCTGCAATTAATTTCTTCGTGCTGATTTATGTTTTACTATAATGTATAATGTATAAAAGCCATGAAAATGTGTTTTAATTCCTTTAGATTATATGTTAAAAAAAGAGTTTAGGTACATACTCTATTTAGATTATAATATTATTTCAGCGATGGTGTGGTTAAGTATATATTTTATTTAGCAGTTTTCATTATTACACCGATAAATGATTTATTATAAACATTAGCATTAAAATCTTTGGTCATAAACAAATAGATAAGATGCAATACCTTATGAAACCTAACACTTACATTCTAACCATAGACAATGGAATAATAGGAACAAGATGAAAGAAGTAAAGAGCCTGTAATAAAATTCAAGTAGCACTATTGCGGTAATTACTTTAATCCCAAGTCCGCATCTCAAGTGTCTCAAGACTCGACAGTTGTTTTGGCACGGCCCTCGTCTGAAGTTTCAACCGGTTGTATTGTCTCTATAAAACGTTTTATTGTTGTTTATAGAGTAAAGAAAACTACTGTCAAGAAAGTATATGTTTTTAGAGTCTCTATTAGGAGAAAGATTAGTTGCAAAATAAAAATTGCAATATAGATACGTAGCAGCCGCACAGAGGTTCTGGATTCAATTTATGTGTCGAGCTAGGTTATATGAACGTTTTTTGTTTAAACATAATCATTTATAATCCGGGTTTGGTGCCACAGACTAATTATTATGTGTCAAGTTGGTACTCTAAATATTGTGTATGTTATTTAATTATATCCTATACTCGGCTCTTCTGAAACTTAAATCTTTGTTAAAACGGATATGGTATCTAATCTGTAACTATGTGTACAGTAGCAGATATACCCCACAATAATTTCATAGAATAATTACATATATAGTTTAATTAAAAACATTTTTTAAAATACCAACCTTTTCCTATCTTTTAAATAAAAACACTTCAATAAAAGTTTATTATCCATTACACACCGCACAGTAACGTACGCTGTAACTGTTTTGTGTGGATCCGTTTTTACATTAACATATCACAGTTCCCTAGTATAACTTAGGTATCTTACTTGAGATCTTAAGTGCGTGTGCCATCGTTCATCATCTTCTTATGATGTGTTGAGGGTAAAGGTGTAAATGTGTTAAAGAACCTGCTATTATTGGCAGGGTAGAGTACACGAATCCTTATATAGTGTGGACATGTGAGATGAGTCAGTAAAAGCAGCTATTAACCCTTAGAGTTACAAGAAAAAAGTTCTGAGAAGAACATGTAAGTATATATTTTCTTAAATATATTATTAAAGTTTTTTTTTAAACAGCTCAGTAGGCGAGCAAAAGAACTATCTTCACGTTTTCTTTTCTTGATGTCAATCTAATTTATTTCTTATGAAGATCAATAGGCTCGATGAGAATAAATGTGGTTTACTATATTCATACATTTTGTAGGGAAATTAAATAAAAAAATATATTAGAGAAAGACAGATGATCACTGAAAAAATAAAAGAATAAAATGTGATATTGAAAAAGAATGGACGAAATCGTTACCGAAGATAAATGTCGGGAACGAGGCTAAAACCACGTAGTGGAAGTTAGTTATTAAATAAATTAATAAATAATCTTATCTTATATCTTTTAAGGCGATGATAGCTCAGTGGTAGTGACATCGGACGCCGCGGCGAAGGTCGTGGGTTCGAATCCTACAATGAGCTTGAGCTTTCGGTGAAGGAAAACATCGTGAGGAAACCATAGCACGGTGGTAGGGTACTTTGTAGTACCCGCCTGGCTGGCTACCACCCTCAGGTTGAAAATCTGTCGCCAAACACCTATTGGTGTGTTCCGGCAGCTGCACTTGAGAGCCAGATCCTTCTAGGCTTTGTGTGCTTACCACCTTCGGCCATATCATCACCTACCATAGTGAGATTGTGGTCAAACACAAGCCTATACAAAGTAAAAAAAATAAAAAAAAATGAATATTTTGAAATTGTAATTTCTTTCACGAAACTCTTATTATCATTAAACCTCAAGACCCTAAAGTTGAAAGTCTGTCGCCTAGCACTTACTGGTCAGGGCCGGATTAAGACTACTTGATGCCCTAAGCAATCCACGTCTGTGGGTCCCCCTATCCACTAGTAAACTAGTATCGGTCTTTAATTTTTTTTAACGTAAGTATTTATTATGAGATAAGTAGATCATTACGTACCTTAGAATATGTACGTATGAGATACGTGGAGTAGGTATTACAATAAAAACCAAATCATTTTTTATTTATTTATTCAAATGTGACTTGCGATTTTTACGGGCATTAAACTCGCGCAATAGTTTTTAAGTTTAACTTTTATAACATATCTGCCTAAGATTGATAAAGCATCGAGCCCTTCCTGCAGCATTGTCGTTCTTTTTATTTTTTCACTATTTTCAATTTCGAAAAAGATCGTTCCACTGTGCAGTTCGATACCATCAGGCATAAAAATATACGCGGAGCTGTGTCTACGTTAGGGATCGCTGATACAATAGGGTATTTGCCTGTATTCAAAATAAATTATCCAACACTAACCAATGTATAAAACATCTAAAAAAAAGGGGAAACCACGATTATTTTATTCCTTATTATGATTTTTAATGACCAATCTAACCAGTATGCTATATAATTATGACGTCACATACTTGTATTTCATACAAAACTCCATATAAACATATCGTTTTGACATTTCATAAAATGTTGCTGATTTAAATGTCAGTCAAATACCCTATTCAGTCAACATGTCTTATTTTGTACAATTGTGCGTGAGTTTGCCGTGAACTTGTGCGAATTATTATGTATGTATTAGGACCGAGTTCAGAACTCGGTTGGCCTAGTTAGAACTTTATGAAAAACGAACCTAAATTTCTAGTCGTGTCATTGCTCTAGGGCCTCTAGTCAATTTAAACGCGCGGGTTCTCAAACAGCCTTGCCTTTGAAATGCTAGCAAATAGTTTTTTGGTGCTGTTTATGGTGCCTCCCGAGACGTGATGCCCTAAACGATTGCTTAATTTACTTATGGGATAATCCAGGACTGTTACTGGTGTGTTTCAGCAATTGCACTTGACGCCCATTTGCCTTCTAGACTTCATAAAAGTTGGCAACATAGGCAATCCTATTGATATTGCTAATGTCCATAGGCGACGGTTGACACTTACTTGCTTGCTTGTCAGCCCTCTGCCATAAAAAAATATAAAGATTTACACTGAAAACTTAAGGTACTGTCACTAAATATACATTCGACTTATAAACTGTATTAAACGATCCACAAGATTAATATAGTGTGGTCGAGAGAATTAATTCGCATCGCACACTGTCGAGCATCAACATCAGATAAAATGTCAAGTGACAACTGACCTCCATGCTCGTAAAAAAACAAGAAGAGCTCCCGGGTTCAGCTTCCTTTTCGAGATAAGACTCGTATTTCACTTATTTCTACGAAATTGCATCCATAAGTGTACGGTCCTGACCGTACGATCGCGAAGTCACTCAACTGTATGAAGAATGTTTCTTGATTTTTCTTTTTAGTGCTTTTTTATGCCCCATTTTTTAAGACTAGTAATGTGTTTTATTTAGTTTTTTTAACTACGTAAGCTTTTTCATAACAGTAGCTGAGATTCTTATAATTTTCAGTAAGCAATAAGCTACTTTCAACTTTCCAGCCAACTGATAATTTGTGCAATATTTTATGAGCTACGTTCGTACCTACTCGGTATTGCGAGAAGAACTTTTACATGGACTTCTGCTGCATATAACTTTGGATATTATCTTGAACTGCTGCAACCTATGTAATGGTAGTGATTGATTAAGTATACATATTGACAGATGCTCCATCGTTTTCTAGTTATCCTCTTTTTTACTACAAATGGAATAATGTTTGATATCTCCTGACCAGTAGAATAGAAACAATTTAAGTCCACGACCGGACCTTATTCTGAAAAAGTTAATAATCAGTTAAGGCTCACAATGTACTCGAAGACCATTTCCTACATCGACGCCAATACAATTCCAATACTATCTCAAGTTCTATCGTCTTTGGCAACCTATTTACGCCGTTCTCACACCATTGACGCGATGAATCGCTCCCATTAGCGGCCGAGAACATCGTACAAGAAAACTATAAGGTTAACTATGCCCAAAAGTAGTAGTAGATATGCCATACAATTTGTATGGAACGACCTGCGGGCCGTAGTTACCAGCTCCCTGATCAAGATAATGCCACGGTTGCTGCGGCGCGACTGGCATGATTTTATCGCGAGCTGCAATATATACCCTCTGGTGGTCGGTACAGCGCATGGGCAGGCGATTGATGGACCAATAAGAACAATGCGAATTAGGGAATTATGCGTTGATGATCTTTTGTTTTGTGAGATACGATACGCGCCCTGCTATCAGATCAAGAAAGAGAAATCAACAATGACATTACCTGAAATCAATAGAACACGTGAGACACCCTATTCAACTATTTTAGGATACATTTTTGAAATCATTATCTTGAATCCTGAAAAGACAAGACCTTCAGTTGCACTTACCAAAATGTAATTAGATTTTTTTATTTATAGACGATAGTCTAAGAAATTCACTGCCACATGTCACACATCAGTTAGTTTTGATTTATTATCACGCCACTAATCAAGTCAAAATTTCCTGAAAGATTAATTAAATAAATAAATTATTACACTTTGAAAGAAAATTCAAATAAGTAAAAAAGAATGCTTGTCGTCAAGAAACTCTGCCACATCTTAGTGAGATAATTCAGCAGAATATTCATGGTATAAATTACATGTAAATTTCAACCTAATCTACATTGGAATATAAGTTATATACTAAAGTTTGAAACTTAAAAAAATAATCAAACAAGATTTTTTGTTACTTTTGTCGAATTTTAAAACGGAATCTGTAATTACAATTCGCGGAGAGTTCTTGTCAATCAATATTAAGTTATTCGACAGATAAAACGTCAAATTATCGATAATCGAACCCAATCTTTATGTTGGCGATTCGTGATCTCATTTCCTGGCAAGTCAGCCGGTCCTCAGTGCGACCTGTACACGGCGAGGTTTAATTTTAGCTATAAATCATGGCCGGCCTTTCCCCGAAGTTGCGCGGAGGCGGCCGAGCGCCCCCGACCGGTTCGACTCCCGCGCAGCCTCATTTAAACTGTAGCACATTCCATCGGCCCTCGCATATCTGTAGTCAACACCAATAATTTATAATTAACATTTTTTGAATATATTACAAACATTATGGTAATTATACATATATCATATTGTATTGTTTATGTTTAAATAAATAGTAAGTATAATATTTACGTTACATGAGTGTTACACGTGATGCTAGAATTAATACTTGTAATTTATTTTTCTGTGACATATCTAGATATACGCTATGCAACAATTTTAGTAGGTATTTACAAAAGCTGAAACACTAGTAAGTAAGGAGAGTAGTTTTAAGGCGATGATAAATCAGTGGTAGATAATGACGCCGAATGGCATGACGAACAATATGGGTTCTAATCCTATAATGAGCTTAAGTTAATGTTAATGTTAGGGCACTTTAAAGCCACCCACCTATCGGTATGTTTCAGCAGTTGCACTTCTAGACTTTGTTTGTTTAACAACATAGGAAAGGTCTAACATAACAAGCCTAAATATAGTAGTAAAAAACATAAATAAATTATCATGACAATAATTAAAATTAATGGTAAAAATATGGAAATAAATTTACAGCCCTGACTATGAATACGAGAGGGGCGCGTAAGTGCAGGTCCTCTTTTATCTCTCGCCGACTGATACACAACACGGACTGTCATATTTTATGTGTTTTTATCAATAAGTATTGCTTCTGGTAATTACATTTTTACGCAATAATAATAATTAAGCGTACAGTTAAACGTGGTCACTATAGCCTTTACGCTCAAATGAGCGTACACGACTCGCCTATCATAATTAGTACGCATTTCACTTTGAACTTATCAATTACACCTTTTTTTGCCTTAATTAACGAACTAAATGCTTTAGGCCGAAAAAAGGCTGCTGATTTAAAGAATTACTGTCATTACCTTTCAAGAAAATAATACTTTTGAACGTAGTAATTGTATGTATTCGTTTCTGATCTTATTCCGGGAAGTTTATTGCCTTAGGCACATACAGTACTTGTACTACTGAACTTTCTCATTTGGATTGGTATTAAAGAAAAAAATGAATTTTAGAAGTCATATTTTTCAAAAACCAAAATGAAACGAAAAAATGAATGAACCAACTCTGCAATCATGAAAAGAAACATCCAAAAACTAGTTTTTTCAAAGATGTTAATAATGTGTAAGAAAATGATTTACCTACTTAATTTATAAAATTATATCATTAATCATATCTAAAAGTATCCTCGTTTTACGTCGACGAAGAAAAATAATAAATATTTTTTTATGGGAGACTATTTTATGTAAATCATTGCAAATCTACTTATAAAGCAAGTGGATTTTGAATTACACAAACTATTAATAATCCATTTCACTGATTACTAAAAAGTATTACGAGAAATCCTTTGATACTACACACTAGAGCCAGTCAGTCTATCAACTAAAATTAAACTTAACATTTTATAAGTATATCATCGTTATGCAATTGATTTAAACCTATCCATTGGCAATATTTAACGTGGCAATCAACCAAAAAACAATACTATAGAGAAATATTTCATACTCTTCATATATTTACCGACAATCATCATAAGAAAATATTACATTCCAACTCGACTTTTCGTCGCACTGTGCCCGTATCTTTATTTCGCGGCTTCCTACACAACAGGTTGTAGTGCATTAAATTATATATATATATATCTGGTGGGAACAATGGGATTTATATGTCTTTTGTGAGTTGGGGTCAGACAGGCCTGAGTTGTACCCCGGTTGTCGCGCATACAGGGTTATATTAAGGCCAACCAAAATAATAATAACATTTAACTTATACCTATAGTTGATACTTTCATTGATTTATTAGTGTTAGTTCACAATATGATGACTTCATATAAAGAGGTTTATTTATTTATTAGAGATATTAGTCATGAAATGTAAAATTAATTATTTCACCCTATTGAATGCTTTCATAGGCTATTTGTAGGAAAAATAAAATAGAAACGTATCCTAAAAAGGGAAATTTAAAACAGCTTCTAAAACATTGGTCGACATTATGCATGAGTACCGTTCAAAACATTGTTTTGAATACTATCCATTAGAATCTACCTACATCCATGTTTACAACCATTAATTTTAATTTGACGGGGAAAATCGTTTAATAATTCTGAGACAGAAGGCAATGCTCATATTACAAGCCCTTCAATTTTATTGCTTCGAATATATACAAACCAGCTACTTTATATTTTATTCGCGAGTGTTCTCGACAAGTAATAATTTCGACAAAACGGCGGTTTGTCGACAGCGCAATCTCACTTGCGCCCACGCACTCCCCAACGCACTGCGGCTACAATATCCGAATGTCGACTTGTCGCTACATTGAATTAACGGACACTTTCCGATAAACCATGATAGATCTTAGATATAATACGATTAATTTCCCTAATTTTATGTTGGCGCAGGAATTAGGAAAGATAATATTCAAAAGTATAGTCAGTTGGTCAGACTGGGTGGGACAAACTAAACTCCTTTGTTTCTATTATAGAGTTTAGATATTTCAATAGAGATCATTTGAATCAATAGAGATCAATTAGCAATTGTTAAAATGTAGGTGGTGATCATTGATAATATAGTTACCATATTTTAAAAATATAATTACAGATTGTATTTATAATTTATTTACATATTTACAATTAAAGTAAAAAATACAAACTATGATATATAGAAAACATCCTCAAAGCCCTCGCTGCTGTCGATAGGCAAGGTTCCCAACAGGCTGGCAGCGTTCCCTTTTTGGATGGCCAAGCTTATGCGTTGGCGGAAAAAGCTCCCAGCCCGTCGGTCTCCCGAAGCCTCGATGAGCTTGGATGATAAAATCCGAGCAAATCGGCGAGCCTCGAACCCCCATGGACCCATGGTTTCAACTGCGAATGGCATGAACGAAAAATTAGAACCAAGACAAGCGTATTTTTTAAATTTGGATTTTTCAGCACCGGTCGCAGCCGCCCCAGCGACTTTACAAGTCGCCAGTAAGTGGGAAGGCGCAAGTGTATCTACACACGTGGCATCCCACACCAGCGGCTTGCCAACACTCCACGGGATCAAAGTCATACCATCCGGCCTCTTGCCATCGTCACGCGCAATTCCGACTGGTTCTAGTACAGAAGGCACGTTGGCAACAACAAGAGCCCTACGGATAATATCATTAAGAGCCGCGTGGCGTGAAAAACGGCCGGCGCCTAAAGAGCATGAAAGCCCATGGTGGCCGAGCTCGTTGACAAAGTCTCCGCAGCGGCAGCGATGAGGATGATTGGTCCTGGAACCAAGACGGAGACAAATTAATTTATTTACGTATGGCATACATATTTATAACAAAATTACAAAAAACAAACTATAACATATAGAAAATTTCCTCGAAGCTGCCGCCGCTGTCGATGGGCAAGGTTCCCAGCAGGCTGGCAGCGTTTCCTCTTTAGATGGCCGGGGTAATGAACATAAACTCACCAATAAATAGGTAAGAATATGATAGATGATTCATTGCATAAGGCCTCTGACGCTTACTATCATTCCACTTAATCCTATCATAGAATAAATGATATACTCCACTAGTCTCCATATATATTGTAAGCAAAAATACTAGTTCAAATAAAAGGCTGTGTAACCAACGTTGAAAGTAACCATTAAAAGTAAAGTTTCCTTTTGATATTATTTGCTTTTCACTTGGATTATTTTAATAGGTTCAATCAGGGCAGGCCAATGTAGGGCGTAGTCGCGATTGGGCGGGGACCAGGTGCGAGCGTTTTACGTATAGCACGGGGAAAATACAAGAAATAACTTTAACGTGAGTTTGTCTGGGTATGGAGTAGAAAATTTGGATAAATGGATCTAAGTCGTCTTTTTATTAAAGAAAATGGATATGTTCTGAGAATAATAATGAGGTAAATTCCACCAAAATGTATTAATCTAATAGATAGGATGTCATTTAAATGTATATGCTGCAATCTTCGTTTTTCAGTACTTCCCGCTATCTGGCATTCTGCTAAATTAATCTCTAATAATATGTTGTTCATAGAAAAAAAACCTTTAACACCTTTTTAATACATTTATTGTACTTTCTTCCACCTGTACCAGACGACCCACACAGAAGCGGCGCAAGATTAGATTTTCTAATGGTCAGCCAAGTTCACCGCTCTCGGGTCGTTATACGCAAACAATTTACGTGTACCCTCAAAACACCTACAACACATCCAGCTTGCAAGCTCTTTCTGTTGGGTGGGTTATATCTTGTCTCAGTGCTACGGTGTGAGCACTAGCAAGGATTTGAGGTGTCGTGACTTTCTTTACCGAGTGAAGTTAAGTTAAACAAAGGTGGTGCTTATGTAAGGTGTTTCTAGCGTAATGTTCAAGGGTAATGTTACTTACGTGACAATGATGACTCTACTATTATTTTATAGTATTGTTGTAATTAATTATGGCCCTAGTGGAGTGCCTAAAAATAATTTATGACATATTAGCTATTTTTTTAGTTTAAAAGTAATAAATTTCGTAGTCACTGCTACGAACCTCTACATAAAACGAATACATTCTACGATATTTATTCAATATATTATATAACCCGGATAGATCTAGAATCTAGATGGATGGCATGTTATACTTGCAAAAGGGCTTTTTAAATCGACCGCATGTACTCCAATTCCGGGGACATGGTTACTTATCTTATAATAAGAGTAATGCGGCCGGTGGGCGATGACCATTTAGAACCGCTTTCATAGCAGATACCTATACGTTGTTACCTGTGTATATAGTAGGGCATTTATGCGTTTTCGTATTTAATTTTGCAAGGTTTGATTTTGAAAATTAGATAGATTATGTAAGTGTAGTGGTAGTAGTGATATCAAATGCCGTGGCGAAGATCGTGGGTTCGAATCCTACAATGAGTTTGAGCTTTCGGTGAAGCTCGATGGTAGGGTACTTTGAATATGTGCCTAATCTTTAGATGGTTGATAGATATTTTAAGATATTTTCAGTCTAGCATAAAAACAAAAGTAAAAATTTTACTTATGATATAATGAAAAGCCCGGTACAAAATAATCCCTTTTCAAAGAAAGATACAATTATTAAAAGGTCATGTCAAAGTTTAACGCATATCTAGAGAACAATAAAACTAAATATAATCTTAATACTTACTTATTTACTATCACTATAATAAGCTATATTAAAATCTATCAGCATCAATTAATAATTGATTAAGCAAGAATAATACAGCATAATGTTGAAATTTATTTTTTATTACTACTATATGATGACAGACATACAATAAAACGACTACATAGCATTAGAAACCTTTCATCACTTACATGTATATAAAAAAAGAGATACGCAATTTCCTGCGGTAGCCCATGCGCCGAGCAACAAGAGTAAAACAATATGTAGTGAGGTATAATGAAAGTATCGAGATATCCTATCGATGAAACTACGTTGATATGTACTGTGACCATGTTGATATAATTTTGGAGATAGTTAAAAAAATCTAGGTTATAAATTATTAGACTCTATTGCTAGCTGTTCGTATTAAAGATTAAGAACTGAGTTGACTTAAATGCTAGATTTATCTCGATCAGATGTAGTTGGTGGTACAAGCATCAATAGGCTATGGTAACCGCTTACCATCAGGGAAGCCTGTTTGCAAGCCGGGAAGTATGTTTGTTTACCCCCTTAGTGGTATAAAAAATGGGTTTATAACCTGAAAAAGTATGTCTGACATTTTATAATTTTGATATCTGCAAGTTTATTGCTGCAAAAAATATATAAAATTTAGTACACAATTCAAATACTGCACTACAATTACATTCTGTTCACATTCGCATTATATAACAATACATTGACGCGTCTCATGTCGACATATCTAAAATTATACCGAGTCATCGTCACCGTAGCGTGTCGATACAACGTCGATATCGACGTTCACAATTAGTAGTGTACTATCGATAATTACGATCGGTAGCGGGCCGACCAGACGACCAACGATCGATGGTTGTTTACGAGCGAGAGATGAGAACAATTCAGTTTTCTTGTCTGTGTGATAATTGGAGAGGGCACATTTAATAGAATATCAAAATGATATTTTTAATACAGGTGTCACTCAGCCCATAATAAACGGAGTAGTGAAATTCTGACATTCTGTACAATAATTATCAAGTTTCAACATAAAGTATCATCACTTTAAGTTGCAACTTGATGAGTCAAAAATGAAAAAAACAAAATCTTTACACATATTTTTGTAATCTTTGCAAAATAAAGGATGCATTTATTTATTGCGGACCAATTTCTAAACAACGTGGAGTATGAGCATTTTACTACAAAACTTAGTTTTGCCTGTAGTCGAATTCGACCAATTGTTGCACAGTACCTTTCAAATGACATAGTATTTTATTCCCCTCCTTTCAGTTTATATGTATCGATGTTTGTTATTCTTTCACGCCAGAACGGCTGAACGGATCTGGATAAAATATCACACAGGGCACATTTGCAATTTGGCACAGAGATAGATTATAGTCTGGAATAATACATAGGCTACTTTTTATTCCGGAAAAACATAAAATCCCTCGGGAACGCGGGTGAAACCGCGGGGTGGAAGCTAGTAATAAATACATGAAATATGAGAAAAGAAATGACAATTCTGCAATTCTAATATTCTTTATGCGCCAACTTTACCATGTACTCTACGTCAAAGTAAGTTGCAACAATCCACCCTTAACTAGTAACTGTGTCTTCATCATCCAATTAGGCTACCTTTTCTACTGTGCCCTTAACCGCTACTAGGTGATAAATATAATTTCGATATGATACATGTCGATATTATACATAATTACACCCATTTGCTCACCACAGCCTTCACAATACAGCCTTCAAGCTTTAATGCTATGTATAAAGCTTACATTCTTTGTCGACGCAAATGGTAATTATATGATAATTAGGCGCTATGAATATTGTTATATCGATGTGTACGTCACAAATAACAACTAAATTGACATTTGTGGTGTAAGGTTTGCTTTGTATTGTTGTAATGATTTAGCGTTGACAGAACATATCATTGCTATATTTAAATTTTCTTTAAAATTATTTGTAATTTATTAATTCCGTTGTAAATTTTCAAACAATAATAAATTGATTGATTGTTTTTAATAAAATAAGCTAAAGCAGGATAAATTTATGTATCGACTATTGTATGCCAATTTATTACAGAATTCGAGTTTCACTTAATTATACAATACAATATATAAATAAAGAACTATGATACGGAAGAGTCCAGCGGTGAAACTGAGGGTAATTTAATGAAATTACGTCTAAGCGACAATAAAACACTTTGTGTACCATTATAACTTTCATTGTTCTCGGAACCGGTTAGGTTGCCAGAGCAACCGCAGGTTATGCTATCATATAATATGGTACAACCTTACCTTACATAACATTACTATTGTCATTGGTATAATGATAATGATACGACAATGTGATTTTACGCCTAATCGTGTCTCAATCGATGTTTACTTTAGAAATATTGCGTAGAGTATGCGTGAATCACAGCATTTTTTTATACCTTTATTATGTGACATAAGAAAACATACGAAATTAATAGACGCCGCCAAATTAGGTTGCAACCACAATGGCATTATGTTGGTCACGTTTGACTGAGTGTGATGGGCTGGGACTAGTCCACGCGGAAGGTGGACTGATCATTGTGGAGGTGGTGGTAGCTACCTAGACTAGACTCGCAGCTGACAGGAGTCTGTAGCGTAAGATGGAAGAACTGCTTAAAATAGTGCTGAACTCAATGTCATCATGACATTGAGTTCAGCACTATTTGCATCGCATTACATGACATTGTCATGTAATGCGATGCATAGCGTCGAATTTCTGCAATACTGCTCAAAAAAGACTTTATCCTATAATGTATATTGACATGTATTATAAAGGTTGAAATGATAAATAACGTGGGAACCAACCATTATGTAGATTACGATCGTGATCAACACGATCCAATTATTATAATATGATATCATTTAATGAATGAGTGGTTGCATTTATTGAATTAAGAACTCCATAATTATATGCTGATGAAACTAAGTAATTGTTTAATAGTATATTAACTCTCTTCTGTCGTAATCTTAGAAAGTACAGAAAGTATAATAGAGCCATCGTGGAAATAGTTTTGTTCGTTTGTATATGGCAATGACCACCACTAGGGTGACAAACAAGCATACGGTCCACCTGATGGTAAGCGGTTACAGTAGCCTATTGACGCTTGCAACACCAGGGCAGGGGAATCAATTGCGAGTTGGCGACAAACAATTCCTCAGAACACAGTCCGTTGACCAAGCGGTAGATGGAATTATAAAACTCTATTTGTCAAGTCTAATATGTAGTCTCTATATGTCAACCCATAACAAGAAACCTAATTTGTTTTGGGCGTCTTTTTATATGTTTATTTACACTCTGCTAGTTGTCTGTCGTATCTTAAAGAAAATTGAGTTAATCAGAGTGTTTTCGAAAAATGGAGCTGTGCCTTCTCTTTTGCTCAAAACAAGTTAAACTTTATTTATTAATTTCACAATATTTAATTTAAATAACGGCGTAGACCGCCTGGTTTGAATCGTGATATTTTTAATTCGATGCTAATTTTATAAGATCAAAGTTCGTCACGCTCTTTGATTAATGGCTCTTGAACAAACAAACTTCCGAATTAAACATTACACATAATATTGATAGAAGAGCATGAAGTAGGTAATATATCAAAGTATTTAAATAAGATCTTTAATGGCTAAATTAATTTCTATGTTGTTTTGGGTCTTTAGCAACTCGTCCCAAATGTCATGTAATTTTGTCATAATTCATTCGATGTTATCTTTTGGTGTTTTTGATAGCATAGAGTTGATCTCTTATGAGATCTGAACCCAAAGTACAATTCTACAACTTCTACTTAATATTTTTTCAAATACTATTCCATCAAATTTTCGAACATTTAGAATCACTTCCATGTTTCTGTTACATACTTATAACAGATATTATTTTTTCCCCAACTATCTCGTAATATTATTTATTATTTTAAACATACATATCGGATATTGAGTTTCAAGGTTATAATTTAAACATATACATAATAAAAATATAAAACATATTCACGGATGTAAGGCGTAACTTCATTATAGCTGTATTGTAGGTAGGTTCAATACAAGTTACTCGTAAATGCGAAGTGGACAAAATTCATAATAGTATAGTTGCATAGCGCTCGTGCCGTAGTATCGTAGCATTAAAAGCACATTTATTACTTGAGCTTAGGAACTAAATCAACGTGGCTAAAATGGCGCTCAAGTAATTAGACGACTACAACATTGTTTAAAAATTAAGTCGAGATGTTCTACTTTGTTTATGTAAATTTAGAGTTGTCTCAGTGTTTTATGTTCATTATAGACCCTGTTTGAATATACCTATATTGTACCATAATACATAGGTAGTAACTAAGATTATTGGTCAGGTCTTAAAACTTACTATTACTACTTACGTCTCAGGTCGTTTTGTTAATTGGAAAATTATAGTTTCTCAGTAAAGTTTTGACGTTAATTAGATTTTATGTTATGACCATTTTGTAAAATTTTTGTAAATTCAAATGGCTATGTTTTGTATAAATTAATGTCTATGTCAATTTAAGTTCAGCTAGGTAATTTTGAATATATAATTATTACTTACATTTTCGACAAAATAAATCATAGCAAAGCGCTATTTTAGCTACCCGACTAAGTAACCGCGGCCACTGCGCACGCGCCGCTCCCGCCATCTTGTTTAATCTAGTGCCGTTGATCGCGGAAAAGCGCGCCAACCTTCAACGACCTTCGCTCTCCGACCGCTCTAACAGCTCCCTTCATAGTATTTCCAACCTTATCACACTCACTATACAAACATCTTAAGTACCATTATTGACTGAATAAATACGTGTCATTTACGACATTATGTCGAAGTTAGCGTACATGTCCCATGTATTCGTGTTCCACAAACATTGGATTTAAATTCAAACTGTGCCTATAAATCGTTCAACGCAAGTAGATTTATTTTGAATTGATACTTTGTCACATTTATTGAAATAATATTATTATGACACTAGTTTATGTTTGTAATTATATGGATTTAAACAAGCGTGAATTGTTCCAGTTTTGTTTCGAATTTGAATGCAAATACTTTAATATTAAGTTACTGTTTATAATCACAAATACTACGATATTATATCATAGTGGTCATGCTTACCGAGAATGTGTTCTGGCTATTTCTATTAACAATATTGCATAAGAATTTTATTATGTGTTCGCGATTTTATGAATTGACCATGACATGACTACGAAAATCTTGACTGAATTATACGTATATAGAAAAACTATCTTCCTCTCCGCTGTTTCACCTGCGTTCCCGGGATCAAACGTATCCTATATGTTAATGTAGAACATACTATGTGTGCTAAATTTACCACACACTTCAGCATTTATAATACCTAATAGTAAGATACAATTGAATTGGTACTAAAGATATAAGATTTCTTTAACAAAAGTACAACAGCGTTTCATTTCATCTTTAGATGGCCAAGTGAATTTCCCGAAACCGCGTTAGGTTTCTATAATTAATATATTTATAGAAGATAATAAGATTAGTAGGACTAGGTATATACATTCATTTACTATATCTAAAACAACTATACCCTGTTATATCCTAAAACTGCTTAAAAGTATACCTAATTCAAAACTCCTTCAAACCAAACCCTAGCTCTTATATCATTAACCAAGATAACTGTAAACCCGAACGGTAGTTATAACTACGATTTAAGCCGTCACAACCAGAGTATTTAGTTAAGTATAACCCAGGTCGGTAATGCAACCGATAAATCGCTTGAAGGCACCCTTGCGTATCATCACGACGCCGCTTCAGGAGGCTGCCGGTGTATTTTTCATCGTCCCTTCGCTTCCTGCTTGTGTTTGAAGAGATTTACTAACTGCTAGATAAGAGAGCAATCTGTAGTGTTGTGCTAGTGTATAACTACATTTAATTCTAAGTAAGTTTTGTAATCTTTTTTGAAGGAAAAATTTGCTTATTATAGATTACACACATTTAAGTATGGACACGAGAGTAGATTTTTTCAAGACAAATCTGCACACTTTTATATAGACTTGGAAATAACTGTTTATAAATGTTTTCTGGGATTTATGCATTACTTTTACTTCATTTTCATGAAAAACTCATAAACATTTCGTGGTAAATAACGAATACAGGAGCTTCTGCAGTGCTATTCTCATGGCTTTATAAAGTTTACGTTGATGCAATTAAGTGTTGTAGAATTATATATTATCATATCAAAGAAGTTTCAACGACAGGCTTGACAGTTTTAGTGAATAAAACTATTGAGGGTAATATGGTAGAATATTTGCGATTTTGTCTAATTAAATTTTACTCAGGTCAATTTAGACAAGATTATATAATTCAAATAAAACAAATAAGACATTTATTTTCTTTAGCCAGTCATCGTTCAACGTAAAAGAGCTACAGTCAGCCCCAAAACTAGATGCTCACTTTATTACCCTGTTATAATAAATCTATTGACATTCTGTTGACACTTCGTATGAAATCTGTAAATTGTGTAATGTGACACGGTACAAAGTGATTATTCTTTTGGGGCCGACCGTACTAGGAACTGAAAACAGGTTGTGTACAAATTTTAATTTTCCCAAAGCTCTGAGAGGGCCGATAACGCGATGCGGACAGGTCGCGGCCTGTTCGCCGATGGAGATAGCCCAGTTTGCGTGCACAATTGTCGCATCTGCGCCCGCGCACCCATTGTGCTAGTGGGAACATGGCCTTAATTGCGAGCCTGAATAAATTAAAACGAGAATGCTATCGTATACGGTGTGGTGGTTGTGGAGCTGAGAAATTAGAATTGTAGATATTGCAGGGTTATTAAATATTATTTTAATTGTTAAGTATATAATTAGTTTTGCAATGCGTAGCTAACCTAAAGCCCCGAGACTCAAGTTCTACTACTGGAACACAGTGGTAAATGCTTGGCGTCAGATTTTAAACCAGGTTTGTACCACAAAGTTCCCTCCCAATGTTTCCTCACAGTGTTTTCTGTAACCGAAACCTCAAGCTCATTGTAGGATTTGAACCTACGACGTTTGTCACAGCATTCTCCGTCTCCACCACTGGGCTATCGTCGCTTCAAAACAACGACGGCATGACGTGTCGCATATTTTTTTTTTTAGTTTCATATAACACTTTTGTTTCTTCCATTAGGTGGATCCTAATAAATGAGCTATAATGTCAGATGCTTTATTAATAAAACTAAAAGTATAAAATAAATACATACCTATCAAAATAACAGTTGAAAATAATGATGATGTCTGATATATTTTATCTCTCTTATTTTTCGGTACTCCGTAGCACTTACCTTATTCTTTATCTTGGAGTTCGAATTCTCAAAATTATCCATGAGTTCATAAAAAATATCTTATTAGCAGAACATCTTCATTGAGAGAACTACAAAATTTAAAAAATGTTAATAAAATATGGAATGGTTACTCCATGCTCCTCTATTTTCGTGTTTCCACGTAGAATCTTGCGCATGGGCAATAGTTACCGCTTGTTATTCGACTTGTTTGTTAATTGAAATGCGTGTAAATATTTGTGGCGTTCACAGAGGTTATGAAACAGCCTTATTAAGGGCCCTATATATATCTACTCCGTATTTTGTACCTACGCATAATTATATTGATATATCTTTCTGTTGTATAAAGATTGGAATATTTTGTAATTAGATTTCAATACAATATTTATTGAACGTTGAGATGAATTTAATTAAGCATATTATGAAATTATGTACCTAATAATTTAAAATGATTTACTTCGTTATGTGACGGTTTATAATATAATCCTTGGAATTTCTCGTCTTATCACAAACGTAGAATATTTCTTATGCTACCATATTCAAATGAGAATAACAAGGGGTTTTGAAATTGATTTAACTTTATTACCTAACTAAAAACTAAAGTCTATGATTATTGAAGTTTGTATAAAAATAAACCTAGTAAAGGATTACCTATCAAAATCAGACGATTTCAGTCTCAAGTTGTTACAGTTCTAAAATCAGCTCTAAACTTGTCTTGCTCTTATTGTCATAATACAACCATAACCTTTTATAATATTAATGAACATAAAAAAGGAATTATTTCAACAAAAAACGTTGGCTGAGTAGGCGTCAACTTAAATGTCTCAGAGATCAAATACAATAGACTCAAAACTTGTCGACAATGGCTCGGATTGTCTCCAAAAACATCAGATGACAACAAAAGAACTTCAATCAAGTCACAAGTACGCCGTATTGCCGATAATCAATCTAGTTTTACATCTGATTAGGTGCAAATTACAATACAAATAGACTAGTCACGAATGAAAAATGTTTCCAGTAAAACGTCGTAACTCTTTTGACCTTCTGCTGGAAAACTCACCTAAACTTTATGACAACAGAGATGATTTCTGCTTTGAAAGGCTTGTACTTATCACATTTAAAAATAGAATTGTGTTTTTACCTAATATTTTGTAAGTGCTAGTAATGAAATATGTGATTAGTGATTGTAACTCCAGTGCAGTAGAGTTCATTTAACAAAAACAAGAATTCAGTGTTGAGACGTTATTGTTTCGCAACGTAGCAATGTCTTTACGCTTACGTCAAGGTGACATGAGATGTTAATGCCTATTGTATTAGTGCTAAACATCCATGACCTTACGCTGTACAAAGTTCACTAAGTGCAGAAGGCACGAATCACTCACACAGATAAAGATACGATGTTATGCTACCAAATTAAGTGAGCGGAAAATTATCGGAAAATTCAACGTTATCGGTATTCATAAATTTAATTATATTAAACTATGCCGTGTTAGAGGATAGAAATTAGATTAATTAAATAACGAAATGATTGATTGAAACACAAGTAAAATGTTTTGATGACTGTCGCCTTGTTGTGACTACCAAAAAACAATGACTCAAGCAAAATGGAGGTCTTAAGAGCTAATACATTTTTGATACAACCCTAAAAGAACAAAAACTGATATGTTGCAGGGGCACAACAGGTAGGCAGCACACAGGCTCGCGTGACATGTGACCGAGTGTGATTACGTACAATACAAAAGATATCACCTGTGGAACTTCACCCACACATGCTACAGCGGGGTAATAAATCTGCTCAACACGAACAAAATAGTTCACACACACGTAGACATATGGTTCAACTGTGTAACCTCCACACAAGGGTCGTATACGAGTTCACTTGATACCACACTGTTACGTTTTCACCTGTTGAGTGCGCGTTGAGAATGTAGTTGTGACTCAGTGTGTACCTCGTTTCAGTCGGCCCGTCTGTTTGGCGCGCTTAGGTCGTATTCGTACCGCTTCGACCGTACTGCTTCGTACCCACGTGTGCGTACTGAATGCTAATTGCCTGTACTGATAAGTACGCCGCTGACATTTGACTGCCGATAACATTGTGCCAGTGTCCTGGTGAAACTGCATTGTTTGAACGAAAATAAGAATAAAGTTTTTTTTGTTGTTTTTTTTTTGTCATTGACACTGATCGATCGTTGACAGGACAGTGTAAGTGGACAGTGTTAGAAAGTGATATTTTGGTGACTGTTGAGACCATTTTGTTTTCAAGCACCAAACTGAGGAATATATCGGTGGAAGACTACATTTGGAAATACGTCAAAGGTAAGTTTTTCAGATGAATTTTTCTTTATTTTCCTTGCGAAGAATTCGGTCCAAGTTGTTGAAATTTTATGCAAACAGAGTTGCAAGCATAATTTAATTTTCTCATCGGAAAAATTAGCATATTATCGTTAGATGCAATAAACTCATAATCGTATCCCATCAAGTTAAACAAATGGGTTTTAGTGGGTGGTTTAGTTTATGAGTTCTTCATTTTATTACAAAGGATATTTATTATCGCCACCGTCTATTAAGGGTATGACTTTTATAGTTTGGGGTTTAGTTATTTAGCCTTATCGATATGACTTGTTTTCTAGGTTTTTATTAATTCTATATGTATTTATAATTAAAAATACACAAATTTAATAAAAAACTTTTTTTTTCTAAAATTAATTTGTTTCTGCTACGAGAAGGTCTACGAAATTTAATGTTCACCCATTTGAGTAACTATAATCAATGAAGGTATTTTTTATATATTTTATGCATTTATACTTTACTTTAATAATCCTAACTAATATTATAAATGCGAAAGTGAGTTTGTTTGTTTGTTACCTTTTCACGCTTAAACCGCTGAATCGATCGCGATGATATTTGGTATGCAGATAGTCTATGGTATGGAGAAGGACATAGGCTACTTTTAATCCCGGGAAAACATAAGATCTCTGGGGAACGCGGGGCGAAAGGTAGTAAATGATATTTTTTTAAACTGGTAAAGATTTTATGTGCAATGAAAATAAGGAAATTTGTTCTCGCTACCAAGTTCTCACGTGAGACTAAAATTAATAGGTACCAAAAATTTTGTTTTACAACTACATAAGGTAATAAGATTTAATAAAAGTTACCATTTTGACTTCTTATAGGAAATATTTTATCAGGAAGACATTCGAAATGTAGTAAAAACTATGAATAACTTGAAGATCGAAATTTAATTTGGCAATATATTATATAACCTGTTAATTGTGAAAAGTTTGCGTTTAACTATGTACAAATATTATTTCTGAAACGTAGGTGAAACCGGGGTGGAAACTAAACTACTCAATAACTTTATATTTTCACGTACACTTTACGACCATTATAATTTTTATCTCTACCTCACACTTTTTCTTTATAACGTAGACTGTAACTTTATGATGTCTGCGAATTTAAACTACTTTCTTTTTTTATTGTCATATACAGGCATATTTATTTTAAAGACTATGAAATGACCAATGATGAATTTGTACCATGGCTGTTAGAGCCACGGTGCAAATTAAAAATAAATTGTAACTTAAGGTAGCATGCGTATCTCAATCTGACATTAGGATTGAATATAGTAATAAATAGGTAGGTAGGTACGCAGCTATATAATTTTTAACTATAAAAAACCTAAACCATCGATAATATCCATAATATGTGGCTAATGGTAATTTACCTATTATTGCAAAGTTCAGAAATCAGAAAGTTCACAGACGAAATGCTAAGACGAATTTGAGCATGAAAAATCGATACCATGTCAACATTGAAACAAACCATCTACAATTAATTATACACTTTAAATGTTTTTGTTTTATAATAAAACCTAGATACTTTCATCTGACACGTTATTTACATAATGATAAAAGTAACTCATACAACCTATTTATACAAATTCTTTAGTCACAGCGCAGTGATCAATAAATAGCCTTAAACCTTCTTCAGAGATCCGCCTATGTAACTGCGAAGCACACTAATGAATAGACGGAGAGATTTTAATTTTTCCAAGCAATTCCATGATGGCATTCATAGAATTGCTTCTTATTTTTTAAAATACTTCCTTTCTTTTAATATCAAAGATCTCTTTGTCTCTGGGAGAGATATACCTATACTTCTTCCTGGTCAAACACCAGTGCCAAAAGACATTGTTGTATGGGATTCACTTCAGAAATTATCTCGTGTGATATTTTTTTCGTTCTCTCTTTTCATTGTCCACAAAAGTGGCATATCTATGAATAAGAACGTTAATTGACATACATCTTGTCTAACTACTCAGAAAATAAAATATCTATTATTTAACATTTCTTGGAAATATAAAATTTTTCTTATCTTTAGTTTTTCCTCTGTCATATTAATGACTTGGAGGTACCTCATAATGGTAATGGTATTTTTTACGTCATCGATATTGATTACAATCAGTAATTGGCCTTAAGTGGTTGTATTAGTTTTAATAAGGGTCACGACGCTACTCTTGGCGTGTGAACGTCTAATTGGTTTTGAATCATTATTGTTAAATGTTAATTGTCATGTATATTGTACATGATCACTTTTAAAACTACCGTAACGATAACTAGCTTCTCGAAAAATCATAATCTTACACCTAAAAGTAACCAGTGATTGATCGACTGATTTAATTTGAAAATGAACAACGGAATCGTGAAAATTGGACATGGATGCTTCTTTTATAATATAGATACACCCGTAGAGGTACATTAAGAAAGGATTTTGCGAAATTCAACTCCTACGCAGATGAAATTAAGCAAGTGCTAGTGATAGCATAGTTCAAATTTATTTTTATTTTATCACGGATAAAGATCATTAAATTTTCTTGTTTCTCGTTGTTCGCAAGTAGTTTTCCTCTACCTCGAAACTGTAAGGAAAACCCATTACATATGTTGAAAACTTAAAGTTGTTTCTTGAGGTCCTCATTAGTAATGGTTTTCCGCCTCACGGTTGCATCCGCGATCCCTTAATTTACCCTTTCATAGTACCCTTACGTTACACAAGGAATTTATCCTAATTCCATGGTTCTATGGCCAGTAGGCCCTGCAAACCACTCTCAGCCAGTCAGGACTTGTTCTTTTAAATACTGATACCGAATGATAGTAATAAAAATATTTTGAGATGACTTATTTTAAAAATCTATGCTAGGTTATATAGATTTAGATCTGCTTTAGTTTTTGTTATAAACTGTGGGGCTTGTTATTATAGGTTGACGCAGATGCTTTTAGGCAAGGCATTCTATCACCTATGGCCAATTGTCATCATTACCTTTAGGTGCATAAGAAGCCCTTTCCCTTTAATCCCATCACCACCAACTCAACTCTTACACCAACTAAACGCGTTATCCTATGATTATTCTTAGTCTCATTACCATTATAGTCAGTCACACTCCATCCCGGAAGTGGTAGTATGGCTCATTGACACGCAGTGCGCGGGAGTGACATGCGTGTTGGCCTGTCACGCTGTTAAATATTCAAGCTCGCCTGAGACAATGATGGGTCGGCGTCGGCGCTCGTCTATGTTTAAACCTTGGATGTGGGATGGATCAAGTTTTGTGATGCTTAGATTTATTACTTGCTGTATATCTGATGATGACTCATGAAAATGGTTCTTGCTTATTGATTAATATATCTTACCTTATTGTAGCAATATTCCTAGTTCTTCCTCCTTTTAAAATAGGGTTGATTTTTCCTGTTTTTTTTAGTCACAAGTCTGACGAGCGCGATGACAGTCCATCTGAATGTACCTGAATGGCCACTGACAACTATAGATATTAGTGATATCAAAGGCATTGCTAATGTGTTGCCGACCTTTACAAAGCCTAGAAGGCAACTGACTCTCATGTGTATTACATGTCAGAACACATTGGTAGGTGTTTGGCATCAGACTTGAGGGTGGTACCTTGTTTGTCGACAGATTTCCAACTTGAGGGTGCCAGGCTAGCCAGGCGGGTACTACAAAGTACTCTTCCACCGTGAATTTTATCACTTCATTCGCAAAAACTGACTCTTCATTAAATTTTTGTTCCAATATCATATTCAACATATAATTATTGATTCAAAATGAGTAGTAAACTGGCAAATGCGAAAAATTTGGCGCATAAACTGCAGTCTATTTATAATATGTTATATAATAAACAGGTAACAGTCATATTTTAGCAAATATAAATAACATATCCGAGGCGAGTGCTCGCTCATGTGCCGCGCCGCCGCGGCCGCGGGTTCAAACCGCGAGCTATAGAGTTACGACCGCAACGCAACCACCGGTGTTACGGGGTGTCTTTATTTTACCTTTTGTATCTTTATATATATTACCTAAGCATACAATATTATGTTAAGTTATTTTGTCAGTAATACTTTTAGCTTTACCTTAAAGCATTTTAATTTTGAGTAACATAACCACGTCGCAAGGCACATAGACAGTCTGTCATAAATAGCCTGGAATAAAATTAAACCCATTTGTCTCCCGTGGTTTAACCAGCGTTCCCGGGATAAAAAGTTAGCTTATGTCACTCTCCGGTCCAAAAACTATCTCTATCGCTAAAATCACGTTGCTCCGTTTCTGAATGAAAGAAGTAGGTACAAACCAACAAACACACTTTCGCATTTATATTAGTTGACATATAAATTCGTGTTTATATAAGTTATAAGGGATAAAATTAGTTATATTAAATAGTAGGGGATCCTGAAAGATTTACCACATATGGTATTTACAGTAAATTCCTGATAACATATCAGTGAACAATTTGTGATGACCAAAAAATCATCATCAGAACTTAATTTTCCCCGCATCCATAAGTCGTGGTACACACGATACATAAATATGTAAAGCAAAACATTCCTCAGGTCGGTCGGGATGGCGCGACCTCGGGATTCACTTGTGAAGTCTGCGCACGCACAGACGCGGGCATCCGCATAACCTTAGACGACATCGCATGCACCGATGTTATATACACGTTATACGAATACGTTGCTTATATTTTTGTTGTTGATATGCGGCTTTTTATACAAATTAAAATATCATACAAAAAATTATCTAAATCAAAACATAATGAGGGTTTTTGTATATTAGCCGATTTCGTATAACAGTGGTACTTATCTTAAAAAATTCGACCTTCATAAGTACTTTCTTAGGGCCTAAACTGGATAAATATGGCTTTGACTTTGACTTTCATTGTCAAAATTTTGTTTGAATTAGTCGAATCTAACAATAGTAGGTAAGTAAGCAGGGAAAATGGCTATGGAAAGCGATTGTCCGATAGATTTCACACGCCGAAAGTAATTTAAGAATGAGCTCTTCACTTCTCTTGTTCACCTTTGACTTTTTTCTTCTAAGGTTTTCTGGTTCGTAGGACAGGGTGTTTTGTTGAGATACCTACTACTTTTTTAAGTGTAAAACCTTACTTTCTTTCTTAATTTATAAAGCGTTGCTTTAGCTAAACGTCATTTTGTAACATATAACAGTTAACTAAAGCAACTTAAATGTCAATAGCTCTTTTAAGAAAACATTCAGAAAAAAATACACCATTATTTAAGCCATAATTCCCCACTTATTTTTTTTAAATCTTATTTAGTTTCCATTTTAAACTAGCAACCACCGCGTAATTTGGTACAAAGCCGGTTCATTTCTTTTTGTTGTACACTCGATGAAAATACGATCGTTCGATACGAAGTCATCCGAGCCTGATGAACTGTCTCGGAATAAAAACAAAAATAACGATGAGAAGGTATCTCGGTAAGTCGAGATCATCATATTTTTTATCAGTCGTTCCGCGCGACTGGTTGGCAGGTGGAGGTCGCGACCGGATTGCGACGACCACGGGAATGACGACCGGCGACCACTGGTGACCACACCACTACGTGACTGATTGATGGGAACGCGTGGTGAGTGATGGAGAACTTCCTGGTCGACGTGGTGGGTTAATATGTTGCTAGGTGAAGCGAGAAGCTAAAGTTCAAATGCAATAAATAACACGGCTCTATAGTTCAGTTTTTTTTTTACTTCGGAAGCCTATGGATTCAAAAAATAAAAAATAAATAGGCTGTAACATATTTTAAAGCCTATAAATTAATTTGCGTGTCTGATAAAAAGTTGCTGCAAAGATTTTAATAGATAATTAATAGCTAATATGGTTACCATAGCTTTTTGGTGGTTGGAAAATATATTTTAATCGTTCTTTTAGTTTACTTTATCAAAACAAAAAGTAAATAGTTCTTTCAAAAACAGATTATGTAAATAATATCAGCTATTAAATAACCAATTTCGGATAAAATAATGTATTCAAATATTTTAAACAATCTGATAACAATATAAAGTAACCTATAGATTGCTATCTCAGTTCTAATACAGGTGTTTCATTGTGCTTTTTATCGTAAAATTGTATTACGTTTTAAACTAAAATCTCACACATTAAAGGTATTTAAGAAACAGGGGTCAAAAATATAATAATAGTTATTTAGTCAATTATTCCACAAACCTTTATCATAGTAAGTTAAACTTATACCTCGACTATTTGAATGCAAGTTTCAATTTCAACCAAACATGAAGGCTATTCGACAATTTTCCCCACAAAAAATATAATATCAATAGTGTCAACAATTTTTATTCGATACGTGACCGCATTGTCAAGTGTAATTCGAAGGGACGTTTTTGTAAGGGACATACTTGAGTGTCCCACCAGGGCAGGTGCGGGTCACGTTTGGGACATCACGAACAGCTTCGTCACTATTCGACAAGTGCAATCCGTCGGGCTTCGTTTTTATCAAGTGAAAAGACATTTTTAGTCGATTAGTCGTGGTACAGGTGGAGGTCGCGACAAGTGAACTAAGTCACGAGCGATGAATCTGTCGCATGCAGTCAGTGCTTTAGAGTTACGCGCCTTTGATAAAAGGATTTCAAAAACCTTTAATAATTATATCAAATGGTCCTTTTTAAAATTAGCCTTACACTAATTACAGCAGTAATTTTTTTAGGTCTATGGAACCTGTTTTATTTTGTGCTGACAAAAGCAAGTTAAAAGTGTTTCAATATTAAATGCATGTCATTATTTTTTAATCATAAAAATATGTATCTCAAAAAAGCAAATGCAAATATGTTATGTAACCAAATTAGGTTACATATATAGAGTTTTTATGCTATAATGACAATTCAGAATTCAAAAAACTTGTAGAAGGTATCGTAGATAATCTTTAATTCGTCTATTTTTGGATGGATCGATTAAATCAAGCGTTTTTTACGGAACCCGCGTCATGTGAACGACTTTTTCACTTTTTATGATCACTCGAAATTCGTGTGCTCTTTGAACTGGTTTAATCGAAACGGTGTAAAAAATCAGTGAGACATACCTACGGCTCGATCGCGTGTTCCGGATCATTGGTTGGTGTTCTATTTTATTTTATTACGTTTACTGCTTCAAAATTCTTTAAATCATTTCAGAGAGACTGCTTGAAGCTGTATCAGATATGTGTTGAATATAGTCGATGGCTAGAAGTTTTCTGCATCATCATTTGTTACCATTATTGGCCAGGATGGCTGAAAGGGAAGGTTGAGATCATTTGGAGTCTATAATTTTACTAATAGGGATAATCAATTATTATCTACCACCAAAACTAAAATAAAATCACGATTTTTTTTTTTCCAAAGACGACATTAAAATGGATTTTACACAATTTACATTTTAAAAATATGATATCGTTAATTTTAGGTTCGACTTCAGAATGGAACGATTAATTCATTTACAGTTATTTCGAGGCTATAATAAAGGATTAAAATGTCAACAACCCGGCGTTATATTTATATGTTGTGTACATAAATTGGTCGATTTGAAAGTCCACTGTCAAAACAAGAGCATTATCGTGAGATCACATACGAATGCGACTTATAGAGGTCGTGAAAAACCAGAGTAAAAGTATAACGCGAACTCTTGGTGATTGTGCGGAACTGGATCGAAGGCCTCATCGAAAATCCAAAAATGGATGACAAACGGGTACATAACAAATATTACGTGGTGTGGGACGTTGTTGCGTCACGTCGTCAACCGGCGCCAAGGCCTAATAAAATAATTACACGATAATTTAAATTCATAAACCAATTATAAAATGGAGCGTTATTTGTCGTCAATTTTAAGTTATTATCTTGAGCTACTTTGTTGTTCTTGGGTCAGCTTAGATCGAGTTAACGACTCAACTACATTGTATCGCAAAGTGGAAAAATTATTGCCAGTGGTCGAGATGGCTTGATAACTACTTACCTTTTCATTATCCAAGATTGGTAAAAGAGTGTTTATTTTTAAAATTGTTAATGCATAGTATGTAAGTATTTCTTTCATCTTTTCTTTCTAATTAGAAAAAAAAACGCCTATCATTATATTATTATCTATTATTAGATTTATTTGTTGTAAATTACATTTTTAAATATTATTATTGAAAAAAAAACATAAAATTGGTATCGGGTCCTAGCTACCGGGTGGTCAAGGCTCCAGAGGTAGAACTTCCTCATTATGCGTTCCTTGCCTTCTGAATTTGGCTCTTGAGCCTCTTGAGGTGTTTGTTATTATTACAAATAAGAGTTTAAAAACTGCATGTCACCTTTTTTTCAGATTAAAACAGTAATCAAAGAAAAAAAAAATGGAGAAAAGACCTTCAACTCTATAATTTCTCGAAAACAAAAATATTTATAGAATATGCACACATAATAGAGCTCCACGTTCTGATATTACCTTTAACAGTCCTCGATTTAAAAGCAAATATAAAGTAAATTCTTTGCAAATTTATTAGCTACGACTCCATTAAAAAATCACAACAACCGAGTAAGAAAACTTGGTATGCGTTCGTTGGAGGCAATAGAAAGTATTTAAAAAGCACAATTTCACGGGGAGTTGCCTGTATACCGCCCAATTCTATTGTAACCAGTAATGGTGGACAATTATCTATACATGCGGCATGTCATACTATTTGTCTTTGTGTATGTTTCGACATTTCTGCTTTGAAACGGTTCCTTTTGATGAGAGAGGTTTATGATGTTTTATACGGATGTTCTCTTGGTGAATTGTCATTTTGAATTTAATGTCTCTACTAGTTGAATTTTCTTATTCAACTTTTAACATTTTCAAATTATTTTTATTTGGAAATATTCGAAATTATACGCTACTTATCTTCTATTGTGTGTGTATTATTTTCTTCACTCCAAGGACTTTCTGAAAAAGTCAAGTCAAGTCATTTTTTTTTTGAAAAACAAAATAATTAAGTTTCAATTACATAGCCATGATGCTCTATATACCAGCGGTCATTTACCTACCTGCTTCACGGGTCACGCCGAGGTCGGTGTATGTCAGCGACGCGCATTACAGACTGACCAGAATACCTAAGCGACTTTTGCTCGAATTGCACAAAACTGCGTGTTACCAGGTCAATGAACTGTTGTGATGTAGTTTCTCCTTATATTTGTTTTCTTTTGTGAAGACTTTAAGGGTTTTGTCAGTAGCGATTATGTAGAAGTTGTATCAATGTGGCCTGTCGTATGCGCAAAGGAGATAAATGACAAATGCCTGATATTGAGTAATAATTATATAAATAAATATAAATAAATAAATAAATAAGTGACACTACTTTTGTTGAAAAAATAAACTACATATAACTAGCCTCATTTTAATAGGTATATATTAATCCATCTCTTAATATTGTATCGTTTGATAAAATGCTCAATTGAAAGTAAAAGAAATGTAGAACCTCAAAATGAATATCCTTAGTTTTAAATTGAACCTCGAATAAAATCAACTACAATAGTGCCAATTAGTAAATAAAGCGACAAAATTAACCAGCAACATATCGGAAAAGGCAATCGCATTCAACCCAAAAACGCTTTTTAATTCAACGTACTTAAATGCATCTATTTTTCGAACGTGAAGTAAATGAGACACCGAAGCGTCGTTTAAGGACGTGAAGTGTCACTGGCGTCGGATACGGAGTCGTTAACGCGAGCAACGAAACTGGATTGAGCCGGATTGACTGTTTGGTTATTTATGAGGCGAATCGAGTGCGACAATGGGTCTAATTGACGTTTAATCGCGATCTGTGGACGCAGCCTAACGAAGCGACCGGTTGTTACAGATACGAGCCTGACCCGGGTAACGTGAAGTTGTTGTTATAAAGGTTGAGAAATAGATTGATATTTCATTGGAGTATATACCTACTTAACTGATTTATGCTTTTCTGGTAGGTACGTACTTTAAATACATACCTATATGTAGATCCATTTGTTTTATTAATTTTAAAGACAAATATAAGCTAAAGTTATTTTCAATACATCAAAAATAGTGGTGTCACTATTTTAATTTTTAATCGATATCGACAACACTTTTTTCAACAATATATATATTTTTTTGTCAATTTTATATATCCGTTACTATTTTTGGTAGATATCTCTGAACATACATTATTTACAGTAATAAATAAAACGAAAACATTATTTACGCTTTATTTTCATGTTATTTGAGAGTAATGCTTAATATCCGCTACCATCTTACTCCGTGTACCAATGTTGTAATTGTAGCGTTTCGTATAACACTACTAATTAATTTGTTATAAGCATACTTTTCTTAGCGGAAACTATTTCGAACAGGACGCATAAAATATATTTTATAACTCATTTGACTGGTAGGTATACAGGTATGTACTTAACTATCAAAATGTAACGAGTTTCATAGATCCTTAATGCAATTTATCGTTGCGTTAAGAGTTGCTTCAAATTTTTATCGACATTCGAAAAATGGTGAGAGCCTTTCGATAATTTAAAATTATTTCGTACCTTTTAATGTTCATAATTTTAATGGATTATATTTGTAATAGTAATTTAGATTTAATAAATAAATTTTCTCTGTCGACTGTATTTGGGCTTGGAATATAAATAAAGCTTATTCAAATAGACGTTGAATTTATCGATGCATTGATAAATATTCGATTTGTCAACACTATTGCTCAGCTGTATATTACGGTAGCTCAGTGAGTATAATAAAATTAGTTTTGATCTTGTATATTATTATGATAAGGTTCTCAAAAGTACAGCTCGTTATAAATAGGATGTAGGTAGGTATCGTAATTATTAGTATCCTTCCTAATAATATTATGAAAGCGAAAGTGAGTTAGTCTGTTTTTTACGTATTCATGGCTATTCTAACAAACTGATTTAAATGAAAATTTGCTGGGGGGTATTTGGACCACGAAGACACAGAGACGAAGATAAACATAAGTAACTATTTTTTCCGGAACACAGTACAACTTCCAAGTTGGCATCTGTATTTCCAAACTGATAAATTATAAAAATACTAGCCGTCCCCCGCGGTTTCACCCGCATAGTGGTATTAAAAAAAATAGCCTACGACCGATTCTCAGACCCACCGAATATACACAAAAAAATCATAACAATCAGTCGAGCAGTTTCGGAGGAGTTTGCAGACAAACACTATGACACGAGAATTTTATATATTAGATTAGATTTTAATTAATTCGTTCCGCTTCGATGACAGGTACAACTATAAAAACAAAGAAGTAGTTTTTTTTACTTTGTATAGGCTTGTGTTTGACCACAATCTCACTATGGTAGGTGATGATGTGGCCGAAGGTGGTAAGCACACAAAGCCTAGAAGAATCTGGCTCTCAAGTGCAGCTGCCGGAACACACCAATAGGTGTTTGGCGACAAATTTTCAACCTGAGGGTGTTAGCTAGCCAGGCGGGTATATTACAAAGTACCCTACCACCGTGCTATGGTTTCCTCACGATGTTTTCCTTCACCGAAAGCTCAAGCTCATTGTAGGATTCGAACCCACGAGTTTCGCCGCGGCGTCCGACGTCACTACCACTGAGCTATCATAGCCTTTATAAGGAAAATACAATATTAGCAGTCAATACGTATAGAATAGAATAGTTATACTGACATTTCTACTAACTCAATGAAACGCGTCTAGAATTGCGATTACTACTTGTCCTCATGATATCTTTAGCTAGTTTTCCAAGGATATGTATTATTTTGCACTTTAAACTTTATAACCGTTTCGCAAAACACTGGAAAAATATACAAAACTTCCGTCCCGCAGTTTCACCCGCGGACCCCTATTTTAACACCTCAGGGGTTGAAATTCCAAAAATCCTTCCTTAGTAAATGCCTATAGGTACACTGTATAAGGTATCTATGTATGTGCGAAATTTCAAGTCTCTAGATTTAGCGGTTTGGGCCGTGCGTTGATAGGTATATCACCCAGTCAGTTTATCATCTATCTATACTAATAAAGAACTACAGATTATGTCAAAAACTTATAAAGTCTCTCCTCTAACTCAAAATTACAAACAATTTCTATAAAATATTTCATAGCATCACAAGAACACTGCATACTATTGATGCACAATTGCTTAAAGTTACAAAATAAACCTTTATAAGGCAAGAGGATCTAAACAAGACATATTTCATTCGCAGACAAGTGGCTGCTGAGTGAAAACGTAACATTCCTCGACCGAGTCGGTTGCATGCGTGCTCTGTTTACCAAATAGCTCGCGAATACCTCTCTGTGACCTTACCGGACATTTAGTCTCGGATTACTTATAAAACTTGTAAGTGGGGGGTGAAAGGGCGTTATGTCACCTTGGCTATGATTTGACAAATGTTTGTTAACGTTGGTTTGATATTATGAAATTTTCTTCTGATTTCAAAGTATGTCACAAAAAGGTAAAACAGCAAGAAAGGTAAGGTAGTTTTTTTCTTAAATTTTTTGCCGTATAAGTTGTATAAAATGGAATTAAATATTTGTTGTTAAATTATTCTGTTTGTAATCAATTATCAAATGTTTTATTGATACCTGATAGCGATGGTTAATATCCTCAAGTTGTAAATTTGTCACTAAACATCTACCTACATATGGCTACATATGTTCCAGCAGCTGCACTTGAGAGCCAGTTCCTTCTAGGTTTTGTGTACTTATCACCTTCGACCACATCAACACTTACCATGGTGAGATTGTGGTCAAACATAAACCTATCCATAGTAAAAAATATATAATTATAACAAAATTGAATCATTGAATCTAAGTTTGCTTAAAAATACAACCTTGTTGCAGAACTTAGCGACTTTCATCATGTCAGCAAAATCTGACATATAATATACTTAGGTCAGCAAACATTTAATATGCAAGGCAAAGTAAGCACGAGACTTCGTAGACACTCTGTCAGCGTTATGAACTGATGTCACCAAAAGCTACTGTGTTGTAAAGATAAAAGTTCAGACGCAAGAATAACTGTTCAAATATCTTCCCAATTATAACAGATTCGGAACATTATTACTTAAAGGCTAAAATTTCCTACTGGATATACTTTATACATTATCATTATTGAAATTAAATTCCAAAGAGAAAGCTGTAGTGACGCTGTAATGCAGTAAGTAACCGCATCACGCAGCGTTATGTGACACGTCCCCTCTTTTAATTACAATCATTAATTTACCATCATGTGTGTACAGTGACAGGTAATTATCACAATTTAGTGATGTGAATGAGTTGAACTCGAGTAGCTTTGATATTATAAAAAATACTCACTACTCATGGGTTTTGACGGGTTTCATTCGGTGGCGTATTTGATTAAAGTTGTGCACATTTTGAATATATTTTAATTGTTAATAAAAAGTTAAAAAAAGGCATTGATTTACTCAACTGGTAGCAACTATAGTTTTTGTGTATATTTGTTACTCAATCACGCCCTAATGGCTGAATGAATTTGGATGAAATTTGGCGTACAGGTAGATAAAACATGGAATACTTTTTGGTACGGCAAAATATTTGATTTCTCGGGAACACTCTTTGTAATTATTTATTCAATGAAATTATAATGGTATTGTTTTATTGATAAAATCTGCATTAACATCATTAAATTCATGAGTACAAAACCATTAGGCAGGTAAGTACTCAAAAATAAACTGAATATATTTAAATTTCAACCAATTATAATTTAAAACACATATTTACAATTTATTTGAATCTTTGATTAAAAATCTATCAAACTTGAGTTCCATCCACCACTATATATAAATAGTTGGCACACGGTGCTGCGTGACAAATGACAGTAGATACCTACTATAAGTTGCACCTTTGTGTTTTGACCTTGTGGACGTGACCCCGCTCGCTATGTCTGCCATGTAACAGGTCAAATGGGTATATTTATTATTAGAGTCATTAATGTTGCGGTCATAAAATATTGTGACTGATACTGAATATTTTAACGAGTTATTTTCTACAGGCTTTTATTTTTATCGGTTTTGTGATTTCAATTCATTAGGTTTAATGTTAATAGTTACACGAGTACAATGTTTTATTTATCTGCTATATTTTGTATAAATAATTTATTGATTGTATATTCCGCATAGTAAACTACTTTGCAGTTTGCCGTACAAGACAGTTTGAAGATCAGATTTCTTCAAGAGCTCTTCGTATTGCAAGCATGTGGCCATAGGCGGTGGTGACCACTTACCACATTAGGTGGACCGTTGCTTGTTTGTCAAATAACATGAAAAAAAATATCTTTGGGCTACATACTCTCTAACCAGTTGTTTTTATAAGCCGATAATTTCAAGTATCTTAAAGTAAATAATATTTTCAAAATTATTATTATTCTACGAGTTCTTTATAAATGGGTGGTTATGTTATTGATATATTGACGGGCCGGTTGGCGTGGATGGTAAGATACCCTATCTATCACGCCACTGGTCGTGGGTTCGATTCCCACTTAGGACAGATATTTGTGTGCATGAACATGTCAGTTTGTCCTGAGTCTTGGTGTAATTATCTATTTAAGTAAATATTTACGAAAGAATAGTAGTATAATTATGTAGTATATCAGTTATCTGGCTTCAATAGCACAAGCTCTGCTAGGCTCTAGCCTGAGGTCAGATGGTAGTGTGTGAGGGATGCCCCGGCATATTGTTAAAATTACTCACTCAGATAAAACATCGATTCTATGAGGCTAAAATATAGTTGAAGTATTGATTTAATATAATGATACAATCCTGCATTAAATCCTAATCATACATGAATAACTAATATTTTAAAATTATAACCTTAATATTGCAAAACAAAAAATACACAACGAGATCGGATGTCATGTGTTTTTGTGACCACTTAGCGATGCGCAAGCGCATGTGAGCGCGACCCCTATGACATTAATAACCTTTACCAAAGTTAGGATTCATAATATGGTCTATAGTTACATTGTTGCCTGATGATTTATTTTTAGTATAGACTTTAAAAATTGACAGAAATCATGATTAAAATATAAATAATATATTCTGGGACATTATTCCTCACACCATCTGACCCCAAACTAAGCAGAGCTGATAATCCATCACGCTGCATAATCAGTTTACATACTCATCATAAAATAATAATCACTTAAGCAAAAGTATATAAAATATATGCATAGTTCTCTATCTAACCTCAGAAAAAGTTTATTTCAAACACTTAGATACAGAAACCTCGGCACAAAAAATGTGTATAAATCCTAAATACCTACTTACGTAATGACTGCATACACATTCGACTCGGGGTAACAATAGCGCCGCAATGACATGCAATGACAAACAAACACCTACATACATAACATACATTTTGAAGACTGTAACACACTGTCTGTATGACGGGCCGGTTGGCGTGGTTGGTAAGATACCCTATCTATCACGCCGCAGGTCGTGGGTTCGATTCCCACTCAGGACAAACATTTGTGTGCATGAACATGTCTGTTTGTCCTGTGTCTGGTTGTAATTATCTATATATGTATGTATTTACAAAAGAAAAGTAGTATATGTAGTATATCAGTTATCTGGCTTCCATAGTACAAGCTCTGCTTAGTTTGGGGTCAGATGGCCGTGTGTGAGGAATAATGTCCCAGAATATTTATTTATTTATATATTTATGTATCTGTGCTTGACGATGGTGTTCTTAGGGGAGGCTAGAGCCCCTATAGTAGGGAACTAAGTGAGCTATAGACGATTATAATTAATATTATACGTTAAAGGTTTGTTTTACAATTCTCATCTTGCCTTACTCCTCTTTTCTTTATTGGCTGGCTTAGTTCGGCTAAGTCAAGTTATTACATGAACTAACATAAACATTTTATTTTAATGCTCTCGTTGTAGATTGCGGTCTTCATGTAGAGTTTGTAAAGGCCATATCTGTCCATTGGTGCACATTCGGAACATATTATACAGAGTACGAATCTGTTGCAGTGTCAGTGAGTGCCTACTGCAACTAAGTTAGCGGTTCAGCTATGTAAAATCATAGAGTCTGTGTGAGACAAGCGTAATACACACAAATTGTTCTTCGTATGTTTCGACTTTGCTTGTATTCGTGGCTGGCCAATTTGAACTAAGATGTCAATGTAAGTGACAATGATATTTTATAAGGTCTCAAATATTACAGTCTTGTTTTAGTCTCCATGCATAATTAGTACATTACATAGTTAGCTCATGTTATTTAATATTATTTATTTAAGGCGATGATAGCTCAGTGGTAGTGATGTCGGACGCCGCGGCGAAGCTCGTGGGTTCGAATCCTACAATGAGCTTGAGCTTTCGGTGAAGGGAAATATCGTGAGGAAACCATAGCACGGTGGTATTTAGGGTACTTTGTAGTACCCGCCTGACTGGCTACCACCCTCAAGTTGAAAATCTGTCGCCAAACACCTATTGGTGTGTTCCGGCAGCTGCACTTGAGAGCCAGATCCTTTTAGTCTTTGTGTGCTTACCACCTTCGGCCACATCATCACCTACCATAGTGAGATTGTGGTCAAACACAAGCCTATACAAAGTAAAAAAAAATGTATATATAAAGGTAGTTAAGGTGGTAAAATATAATAACTGGCAAAAAACTTAGAGATACCTAAATGATGTTTTGGTTTCCGAGTTTTCAGAGATCATGTTTATGTCTTATTTTTATGTGTCTTGTGTTTGAGCATAATATCACATAAGTGATGGTATAGCCAAATATGTACGCAATAAGCACTCACTACCCTGAACTATCATTCCCTTAATGTGGTGTTATAAGCTTATTCCTAAGCATAAGTAAATCATTCTAACATAATCTATTTGTATTATGGTAGATGAATGACACACATCACAAATTCACAGCAAGAATGACTTACAACATGACATTCAGATCATTTTTGCCACTTGTCTGTAATCATGTACACACAAACAGATACATACATCCATCCATGTTTGCTTAATGTCTGCGTAAAGGTTGCGGTACTAGTTACAAGCGAGAGTGATTTTATTTTAGCAGAAAGAAAAAATGACCCAAAAGGTATAAATAAATCTCAATCTTTGAAATTATAATGACGTGATTCGTGAAATTTAATGTCGAATCATTTACTCGATTTTATTTTGTTAAAATTTTAATGAACCGAGCATTACCTTAGCTGTTTGCGTTCGTCGCAGAAATTTACGGGGAATTAACTTTTTCAAATGAATAAGTCGTTACTTTTTTACTAAACAAATTTCTTAAAATTGTTCATTTATGATTAACGAGAAAGGATTCCGCGAAACCGCTAAGTAATAACTAGTTTTGTATGCAATCGAAGTTAACTACACTATTTTGTGTTCGTAAATTTTGAATATCGCTTATCGCTTATGTCTTAGGTTCAAAACAGAGTCAATAACAAACGGCTGAAGTTATGGCACTTCTGGTACAATAGCAGTTATTGTGATACAACCCAAGCTTTATATACCGACCTTGCTCCCACCACGAAGGCTGAGCCGCCTCATCAGAGTTAATATTTGTCATATTTCTAAGTATAGCGGCTATATTCTTTGTCAACACACAACACCATTGTGGTAATTGACATTGTGCCTACAGAGGCCAATGGCTGTCCGGGTGACCTCTCTGTGAGACTAATTACTCTTTGGATATTATAATTGTACATTTACATTTCTTTTTCTCTTAATTTTAGCGTGACGTCAAAATTTTGTTTGATGTTTGATAATAAGTCACAGGTATTGGAATTTAGCTTTGTGAAACTGAAGGTACCTATTGTAAGTACCTACGTATACAAGCCCATTTGATAATAATGTTATTGAAATAATAAGCTATTTGATATTTATATATATTCTGTGATATACTAATGGCTTGTTTCGACGAATAATTAAGTATTTATTTAATGTTTTTTTTTAATTTTGATATCTGAAAATAAAAACATATCTATTAAATTAGTATCGTTAGTGTTACCAACTCAGAAATAACTAAGTACCTAGTCTCAATGACACACGGATATCTATCAATAAAAAGGTATAATTGACCTAAATAAGTATACCTATAGTACGTTTAAAATACAAAGAGAACCAAACACCAACGTCAACATCAAAACACAAACGCGTTTTTAAAAGCAAAACAATTAACGAGTGCTAAATAAAGACCGAGTTTTCCGATTTTCATAATGACCTCCACGAACCAATCGCGCTTATCACATGACCTCTTTAACAACCTACAATACCTAAAGTAGAACGGCGTATGCACTTGACAGCTACATTCAACAATCAGCTCAATGCTTAGAAGTCAAAGGTTGATAATGGTCTGCGTGACTATCGATAATGTTTTCCATTGTTATCGTGGCTTGTTTCATGTTTTAGACATTTCGGTTCACGAGTTTGTAAGCAATTTTAAATGTACCTTTGTACTGATGTTTTATTTTAGTTATTTGATTCAACTTACTGGCAATTTGTTAACTATACTATACTTAGAACAATTTGACAAATATTTCCTTAGAAGTCTGTAACAATTCGTGTAAAAATAACATTTTTCTACTTAAATATTCACATAAGTACGAGTATGTTCTATTCAGCTATTACGAAATTAAATTAAAAACCTGAGTATGTAGGTACTATAGGTCGTATAGGTATCTTTTATATAATTCAGTATCAATTTCAATGCTATATTATTCAAGTTAAAATAGAGCTGTTAGCAAAGTGATGAAACCTTTGTGTCAAGGAACAAACCAACCTTATTTATAAGACAAGATAAGTCCGATAATCTACAATTTAGCACGGGCTTATGCAAATCTTAATTACGGTTCAGAACATTTGTAACAATAGCATTTTTTTTTCTTATTGTGCTATATCTTCAACCATTTTATTCGGTGTTTATCTCCGCATATAAACTGGAAACATCAATATGTTTGTAAGGATGAATTTAGATTACTATATTAGCATTGTTTATGGTTTTCTATGCGTCTATATTCGAAAGGTGTAAAGTGTTGGTCTATGGTCCAAATGAAACCAGTATTTATTATAAATGAACTAGATTCTGCCACGCGGTTTCACCCGCGTTCCCGAGGATCTTATGTTTTCCCGGGATAAAAAGTAGCCTATGTTCTTCTCCGTACCATAGGCTATCTGCATATCAAATTTCGTCGCGATCGGTTCAGCGGTTTAAGCGTGAAAAGGTAACAAACAAACAAACTCATTTTCGCATTTATAATATTAGTTAGGATTAGGATTAGCATTATAGATGTCCGCCTTAAAGCATTTGCCGATGCTAACAAACTCCTCCCAGACGAGCAATTTGGGTTCCGACCCAAACACTCGTGTGTTCACCAAGTCCATAGAATTGTTGAACACATCTCCACAAGTTACCAGAGAGGTCACATGACAGGCGCCCTTTTCTTCGATGTCGCAAAGGCATTCGACAAGGTGTGGCACACAGGCTTGATCTACAAGCTTTACACCCTAGGTGTGCCACCGAGACTCGTGACCATCTTACGAGACTTTCTGTCGAATCGCCTCTTTCGATATCGGGTCGAAGGCGTCCTGTCCTCACCACACCCCATTAGTGCCGGTGTCCCGCAGGGCTCGGTACTATCTCCCTTGCTATTCACGCTCTACACGAGCGACATCCCTAGAGTCAGGAATACGCAGTTCGCTCTCTTTGCAGACGACACTGCCGTATATTGCTCAGGTAAAAGCCCGCCCGCGATCTCTAAGAAACTCCAGACCGCAGCCAACGCCCTAGGCGCTTGGTTCCGGAAATGGAGAATAGAGATCAACCCCTCCAAAAGTCAGGCGGTTCTCTTTTTTAGAACCGACCGAAAAAGACGTCCCCCCATCCCCGATCCAGTCACACTATTCGGCGAGCCGATCCCTTGGGAGAGGCAAGCCAAATATCTCGGTGTGACCCTCGATGATCGCCTATCCTTCGCTGCACACATAAGGGCGGTTCGCGCGCGCGCCGCCTTTGTGGCAGGACGACTCCACTGCATGATCAACGCCCGGTCTAAACTTGCCCTAAAAAGCAAGGTTAGACTCTATACCGCGTGTATCCGTCCAGTCATGACGTATGCGAGCACCGTGTTCGCTCACGCTGCTCCCACACATCTCAACACCCTTCAGGTGATTCAAAACCGTTTCATGCGCAAAGCCACGGGCGCCCCGTGGTACATGCGCAATGAAAACCTCCACCTTGACTTAGGCCTCCCTACAATCAAACAATTTATAAAACGCGCCTCGCGCCGATATTTTGATACCGCAGAGCACCACGCGAATCCCTTGATAGTCAACACTATCACATACACCCCGTCCCTTATTTCCCGCATCCGTAGGCCTAGGCACGCCCTCAGCGAACCAGACGATGCCACCACTTTAGCTCAAATCGAGGCTGACGAAGCCCGAAAACAAATACAAATGCGCAACCGACAACCAAGATTTCGTCCTCGCCGGCGAGGACCGTCGCGACGTCCCTCTCAGTCTCGTCCCGTTTAAGCGGCCCGAGCTGCATATTAGCAATCCGACCGATCCCCAAATAATATATTTGCATGCTAAGTCCTCCCTCATTCCCCAGGCAACGTCCTGAGCCGAGGTCGAGCCCCACAGGGGGCACCCTCAGGCTACCGTTGCCCTAAATTTATTTAGTTTTAAGTAGCGGTTGAGAGCCCTCAGCGCTCACCGCAAAAGTCCGCGTAACGGTGGAAGAAGGTCCCCTGGACCCACCACCTTCCTGTTCCAGTCAAAAAAAAAAAAAAAAAAAAAAAAAAAAAAAAAAAAAAAAAAAAAAAAAAAAAAAAAAAAAAAAAAAAAAAAAAAAAGCATTATAGTTGACGTTTTCATGATTTTTATATTTGAAATTTAATTTATTAACGTACAGCTCAAATATAATCATATTTATGATCGAATAATATTTTGTTAACTATGAAATAAATATCCGAAAAGTATATCACAATGTTGTAAAATGGATATGAACGTTTGTTCCATATGAAATGTAGGTGATTAACTGCTGTACTCAGATATGTCAATTACAGATTAAAAAGTAAGTATATCTATCTTTTATTAATAGGGTAGCTATAGAAAAGGTTTTTGATTAGTCGGCCGTAAGTTCATTAGAAATAAATATGCGACTTCTTCTTCACAATGATGAGAAATATCTACTTGCTGTAAATAATTTTTACGATGGATTTGCGATTGGCTTTATTGCCTTCGAAAATCAAAAACGAGGCCATGAAATCCGCTCCGCGCTCGCTAATGAATCGCGGCACACGCAGGCACGAGCCACGCGTGGGGCAACAGCGTGGGCGTCCGAATAAACATGTCCGTGTAACGAGTCCGGCTCGTAAACTGCACTGAGCTATCGTTCGGGGAACCGTGGGCCCGAGGTTCAATGTCTTTATTGTTTGCCTCTTAGTAGCTCAGCTCTGGCTTACCTGGGCCCTCACACTGTGCGGCTGAGGCGACGAAGGTGTGGCCCAACATTACCAATTCAGATGTCGTTCGATATTTGAAATTTATTATCGGGGTGACATTCTATATCATATCATAGATGGAGTGAGCGAGGTTTATAGTGACGTATTGACGTTTTAAATAAGTGCATAATATTTTAGTGCTTGGGTCAAGTATTAAGCATAATGCAAATTTAAATCGTTCTATCAGTGTACACAAAGAGGTCAACTCAAAAATAGCTTTTTAGTGATATTTTCACATTCATATTTCTTTCTATCAACAAAAATATAATCAAAATGTTCGTTTCCTCATTGTTAACTAAGGTTCATAAAAATATATCAAAAAAAGATAAAGTCAATTTAAAAGCTTTTTAAATGAGTAGGTATAATGATGTTTACACAAACATCATGCATCTGTGGAGAGCAAATATTTTCCTCAAAGGTGTGCGTGTTGAAGGGTGACCTCCGACGGTTGACCGATAAATAATTATCAGTTACTGATAGTAAAAACCTACTCTGAGTGCACCATGACTAACCTGTTGTTTTAGTGTCTACTGCGACATTAGGACGAGGCGAGATTATTAAAAGGAGATCGCTCGCAACACAGAAGTTGTTTAGTTTGCCAAGATCCTGCTGGCAAATAAATAATGAAGTATTTATTTTTAACTTAGTAAGTAGTAGAAAAGATTTTTTTTGAAGTGTAAACTTCTTTTAGCGCGGTACGCATATTTTTAGATGAAGTAAAACCTCTGGACTCGCTACACCATGACGCAGTTTGACGTTTAGTTTTTTTTTTTCTCCCATTACAATGATTGCGGTCAGTAATGTCGCTAGTCGCTGTCAGTAGTTTTGGCGCCATAACAAAACAAACTCATTCAGAAAAAAAAACTACTTTTTTTACTTTGGGTAGGATTGTTTTTCACCACAATAGCACAGCGATAGATGGCTGATGGTGGTAAGCACTCAAAGCCTTAAAGGGAACTGGGTCTCAAGTGCAGCTGCTGGCATACACCAGAGAATAGTCACCCAGGCGGGTACTTCAAAATAGGTCCTATTATCGTGCAGAAAGTTAACGCTAGTAAAGGCCTGTAGATAAGCAACTATCTGAACCCTTTATATGCCTTAGTATGAAATTCCCTTTGTCTACATTCTTTTAGTTTGTTCTTTACATATATTATCTATATATTTTCGAATTCTACTTAATTTTATCAAGCGGTCGGTTCGGGTGATGGATGATTAACCAAAATACTCTACGATTTACTATCTGTTAAAAGAGTATGTTATATAATACCTGCTTTACCGAGCAAAATTAGCTGTGTAAGGTAATAATGCGACTAAAACCAAGTTTTCATGTACCGTAGTGACTTCAGAAATCTTAGATATCTAAGTATCAATTCACACTTCGAAGTTAGTGATGCAACAAACTTTATTATACCCCCGGAGTTTAAATGGGGTTTATATGCAATAGGCTTGTTAAAATAACAACAATAGCACATTAGCACAGTTATAAACATTATCTACCCGCCATAATCGGGCATAATTTAGATAAAAGGCGCCGATAGCTGATAAGCTCTGGATTTTAGTAAAATTATTAATTATAATAATAGCAAATTCTTTATAAGTACAATAACGTACCTACTTGTAAGTATGACATTGCCAGCACAAACATTTGTTCAAACATTTGCTAGTAATAATAGTCGTCTTAACAAATGACCCAAACAACAGCAGGTTAAGGCCGCGTGCGCACAAGCGACCACTGATGCTAACACCATTGACATATTTTACTGCATTATATAATGACAGCAAGGTGTATGCTTGTGCATCGTCAGTTGCTATGCCCAGCATTTATTTAAGGCATAAGCGATTAGCGATCATAAACAATAACCAACCATATGCAACAGATTTATAATAAAAATTATTTAGGCTATCTTACCACAATAAAGTCTAAATCGAACATTTTTCAGTATGTTTTTTGGAGCACTAGGTTTCGTAGCAATTTTGTCATATAATTCAATATTTAACTATGTAGATATAAATATTAGTATTTACATATTTACAATTAAAGTAAAAAATACAAACTATGATATATAGAAAACATCCTCAAAGCCCTTGCTGCTGTCGATAGGCAAAAGATATAAATAATAAATCCTAAATAAATATTTTGTGACATTATTCCTCACACACGGCCATCTGACCCCAAACTAAGCAGAGCTTGTGCTATGGAAGCCAAATAACTGATATACTACTTTTCTTTTGTAAATATATACTTATATAGATAATTACACCCAGACTCAAGCCAAACAGACATGTTCATGCACACAAATGTATATTCTTAGTGGGAATCGAACCCACGACCTGAGGCGTGATAGATAAGGTATCTTACCAACCACACCAACCGGCACGTCAATATAATAATATATTAGTATTACATTTTAAATAATTCCTTTACAACATAGATCATATACTTGTTAAGTTAAATCATTACACCTTTGGCGTTATTGAGAATTTATGTCCATATTCGGATTCGCACTGCATACGTAGAAACTGCTTAATGCAACACTATGTCTATCATTTATATTTATATCTTTATTAACACCGTTTTATAACTGACTTAATTATGATGTTTTTTTTTTTTAATAAATCTCGATCCTTGTTAGCAACGATTTAATGATTAGTCTAGCAATATATCGTTTTTAAGTCTGTAGAATAATATTTTAATTAATGGTTTTCTTATGATTAATGAAGTACGCGATTTTATTGTTCAGTCGTATATTTTAGTGGGTGACCGAGGTTTACTCGGTGTGATTTTTTGTAAAGTCGCGTTTTTTCAGGATATATATGAACTTAAAAAAGTCCTCACCTAAAAATAATTAAATAATCAACCAAAGCAATTACAAAATATATTTTAAGCAAAAGTTGTAAGATTTATCCAACTACCAAGTAGCATATGTTTTTGCCAAATAAAAAAACGTTAATAGAACATTGAAATAAATTAATAATTTGAACTGGGTATTTAATAAACGTGTTGTGAACGATTGTGTTTTACTTTGACCAAAGTGCGGAAAACCTATATAAATTGGACACAAAAACCTGAGGTCCCGCTTATCTCTCCCTACTTGCACCCCACCCTCACTTCATCAGCAGCCACGCTGCGCAGACGCAACCTTCGCCCGCGGGTCGCATCGGGTCACGCGCCACACATTTTCCTCCTGCTTACGCCTCAATAAAACCTGTATGTTATGGTTCACGGTCACTCGTGATTAGGTACTTAGGAGGCCCTATTTATCAACCAGCATAGAAATCTATACTAAAGATAGAGCTGCCATAGCAAGAGTGTATTGTACCAAAATAATATACCGCTACAAATAATACGGCTACTACCTTATAGTAGTACTTAACTAGCTACAAAGTCTGCAATTTTTTTTATTTTTATTATTTCAATATCACGTCCTAATCTTTTGCCTATATTACGGGTAACTTACTTTATGCCACTTCTAAAGTATTTTATGTTATTTCTATACGTCTAACCTTTGGTCAAGACACATAACACGCACGTTTTAGATTTGAAACGGTTGAACGGTCATTTTTGTGGTGGACAAAAGTAATGTTGCGGTTTGTTAGATATTAACTTATTCGAAACAGTTTAACACAGTTGAAGTGTTCTTGAAGGCTTGTTTTTCTTATCATTGGTAGAGTTGTTTATGTATTGAGGTAATTTTAGCTTCATAGTTTAACGACAGAAATATTAAAACTAAAAAATATAAATATTAGTATAAAAATGAAATATTCACGTTCTTCATGCCGTTCATTACTGTTTTCTTTTTAAAATATGTAATAAACAAATTCTATTGTCTTTTAAATACAAACTATATGAGCAGACATTTTATGCTAACAAAACAGATTTACTATTACTTTATAATTTCATAGAAATATGGTTACGCATATGTGATTTCCCAATCTCTACAATTGTAATGCGGGGTTTTACAGGAATAATATTATATCAGTACTCATGCCTGTAATAGTGGGAATTTCATTTAAAAAATCCATGAAGACAGGAAAATAAATAATTACCCTGTGGGCGTCATTTGAGTGTTATCACAAACTAATAATATTAATTACTAAGTAGGTATTATTTGTAACATTTCCTTCCACAACTAGTATTTGTCTTCGGGTTGGTTTATTATTTTAAACTTTTATTACTTAGCATAATTATCTATCATATCGTGTAATAATAATCTTCATCACCTGGTTGAAGTATATACGACGGTCAGAGATTCGGCATTGCCATCCAACGTAGCAATGTTGCGACAATCCTGTGTACATTGCCTTTTGATAGCAGTTTTTTTTAATTTAGATTATTTTATACATATAACAGGTAAAAAAATACTTAATAAGTTTAATAAAGTAAGTATGCTACGTTAATAATAATTTATAGCTCACTTAAAATATAACAATTTTAATTGAGACAGTATTTTTCATAGGCTACAAAAAAATATACAAATATCCTACTGTCCTACCTACCATAACATAAAAGTTTAATATCTTATAACTCATACCTACTGAAAAAGAAAATACAGTGGAACATAGAACTTCCTCCTTTTTTGAAGTCGTTTAAAAATAAACAGCAGACCTCAAAAACAAATGCTAGAATTGATATGTAAACTATACATACTCATATGCCGTAGTTATGTATATATAGATACCATACCACAATTGCCCTTATTACTATAATATTTATTTGTTACAATACCCACAACATAGTTACGGGTTAACATTACCCGATGAGTGCAAGGTCGTGTGACTCATACGCATATCGCTCAGCTATATATGTAATACAAATATAATTGCGTGCATACCTAACATAACATGTAAGTACCTAATAATAAAATAACATAGCTGTAACTATGTGGTTAAATTATTTTGTTATAAAAGTAGACACAGTGATGAGCATAAATAGTATAACACTAAGTAAAATTCAAAAGAGATTTTCTCATGTATTAACTACTAGCTTCCGCCCCGCGGTTTCACCCGCGTTTCCGAGGGATCTTGGATTTTTCCGGGATAAAAAGTAGCCTATAGCCTTCCTCGATAAATGGGCTATCCAACACTGAAAGAATTCAAATCATTCATTTCAAATCGAACCAGTAGTTCCTGAGATTAGCGCCATCAAATAAACAAACTAACTCTTCAGCTTTATAATATTATATTATTATTATAGTATAGATATACATATATATAGATAAGTATAGATTTCAACTTTGATATAATAGGTTGGTAATTATCTTAATAGTATAGGTTCGAAAATACTATGTACGATCACCATAAAATTTCAATCATTACTTTGAGACAAACTCCCTTTTATATTTATGCTCGTGACTGTACTCCTTACTGATTATCTCTCTCTTCTTGAATCTTGTGGCTATGGGTATTCTAGACATAGACTTGAGAGATGTTGTTTGTCTCTCGATCTTTTAGCACTATGACTGTAGTGGCTTGGGCCCTAAATATTCTTCCACAAATTGGCACTTTCATTCTGAAAGTTTTCTTCTAACAACGTGATCAACGTGAACTCTCTTGGGATTTATTTACCTTACCCATGTGTTATGGTTGCTTAGGAGTACAGAAAATTCACTTTAAACTTCACTTTTAAATTCAATTTAAACGAACGGTCATACATAATATAGAAACGTTGATACGAAAGGTTTTTTTTAAAAGCGGTTTAGTTATAGGGTATACCCTCTATCTACGTTAAATTATGAAGGTGTTTGTGAAATAATTTAATGGCTCTGTTTTTCCGTAAGGTTGTCGCAAGCATAACATTGTTTCGTCCCGAGAAATCTGAACCAAAAGTCGTAACAAGTTTGCATGATAAAGGCTGCCGATTTACAATGGTGCCGCTAAAATGATGCTCTAGTGACTAGAGTCTAGTCTATCATGTAACGAATTTCTTATGCTGTGATGTTCCAGAACTGTTGAATTCGATTTATTTTGCGCTTTTTTAGTTAAGTTCCAGATCTTAAGAGCTAAAAATGTTGCCTTAATTATCTATAAGGTTAACAATTGAATTGTACTTGGTGAGTTAAAACTAAAAAACTTTCTAATTTTTAACCGACTTCATAAAATGGAGGAGTTTCTCAATTCGGTTGTATTTTTGTCGTAACTGGAAAAAAAAACTTATTCATACACCTTTTTACATCTACTAACAAGTTGTAGTATATTTTTGAACAAAACTTTTCAAAAAAATGTTAAGATCATAAGTAGTACCTACCTTGTAAAATCTTGTAAAAAACAGTAATCACGATTTGTAAAATCCCAATAGACGAAAAGCGTCATTCTAGCGGCCCAAACTCAAAGTGTCGTGCGTCAAGCGGTCTTTATTCATTGCGAAGGCTTTGTCTGTATGCTAATGCTGATGGTGGCCGGTCACCGGCGCGACCTCACTGTCGGGATCGAAGGTCACTTGTAGGACGAACGCTTCGAGCGCTCTGCAAAGGATCGCCATTGATTTCTGCCAACACGTTCAACCGAATCTCGACCTTAGTATACGATGTAATGTTTTTCACGTGTAAGGAGTTTTCATTTTGTATGCTATAATTGTATTGTGGTTATTGTTTTTCTATGCCTTACGTAAGTGGAAAATAGACTTTGTAATGAAACCGCGATTTTGGTGTAGATTTTGGCAAAGGCATAGATTTTATAAAATTTATATGGATTCTGGTTTGGATTTGGCATTATAAAAGTTTTATTAAAAAAAATATTAGAATACTAGCTTTCACCTCGTGGTTTCACCTGTATTAAATAAAAAGAAGCCCATTTCACTCTCCGATCCATAAACAATATTAATGAAAAAAATCACACAGTCACACTAACTAATATACTTTCATTTATAAAAGTAGGGATGAAAATAATTTGACAAAATCTTAAAAAACACATCATAGATAAAGGTAACTCTACACGTATGCTGTTTAATATGCGTGCCACTGCACACACCTGTCTTCCGCCTTCCGCATCCACTCGCTCCCCTGTCTCAGGTCATCGGACCATCTAGCGGGGACACCTACGCTATGTTTTCCAGGACGCAATCTCCATTCAAGAACCGTATATTTAACGGTTATCGGTTCTGCGACAGATATTTACTGCTCTTTGCCACTTTTCTTTGGTCAGTTACGAATGAAAATTACAACGTGGTTAGAACGGTGTTATGTTTAACTTTTAATGTTTATATTAAAATATTTTATTGAAATTATTTTAACCATAAGCAAATATATTCGCGGGCCGGTTGGCGTGCTTGGTAAGATACCCTATCTATCACGCCGCAGGTCGTGGGTTCGATTTCCACTCAGGACAAATATTTGTGTGCATGAACATGTCTGTTTGTCCTGAGTCTGGGTGTTATTAACTATATATGTATGTATTTACAAAAGAAAAGTAGTATATGTAGTATATCAGTTATCTGGCTTCCATAGTACAAGCTCTGTTTAGTTTGGGGTCAGATGGCCGTGTGATAATGCCCCAGAATATTTATTTATTTATTTATATTCTAAAATTCTGAATCCTTCTTCTCAAAAGTAGTTTTGGGCGCCTAAAGTAATGTCTAAGTAAAAAAAATGGCGTCTTGAATATAGATAAAAGAGGGAAGTACCTATACACTACATAATAAATACAAATTAGTATTTCTAATTTATTTATCGGATATCCTATAGTTAATTTGAATGCCTATCGGCTATCAATCATAACTTAAAATATTATAAAAAATATTATTTATAATATATTCAAATAGGCTATTAAAATATAGAAATATTTTTTATTTAAATAGGCATTTACAAGCACTTATGAATAGTCTGACTCTAACGCTTAGTTCGGAAGGTTGCTTTGAACTGAGAAGAGCCGGCAAGAAACTCAGCAATTACTCAGTACTTAGTATAATAGTAGTATTACTTCCATCATGTAAAATATGATTTCAATCAACCATGAAACTCAACCTAATCAAAGGTTAGAATTAATAAGCAGCTATAGACAATAATAACCTCATTTCATAACTAATTACTGCATAAACCTGTCATAACCTACATAGAGGTGGAGGAACAAAAGGCATCGCCCGGCTTCGAACCTTGGCCCGACCTCCGCGCATCCTCGCTCCACATGAACCATTGTTCGTTCCGGTTGCTTCGTAAATGCTTCTTGTATATTAACTCTATAGTTTTTAGTTAAACTTTGTTTCTATAATCGTTGGCAATTGACTCTAAGATATGTTTATAATGTAGTATATTATACTTTAAAGGAGTCCCTAATACAGGATATTGTCAATGTAGTAGTTAAGTTACTAAAAAAAAAACATTTTATCAATGCGGTAAAAGTGAATTCGCAACACACAGCAATTTCACAATTATGATGACTAGATCAAAAAGATAGAAATATCAGGGGCTTCATTTTTGTTACATTCGCAGCTGCATATTGTCTTCATATCTGAATTGAAATATACATTTTATATTTGCATATATTATTATTTTACTTTGTATAGGCTTATGTTTGACCATAATCTCACTATGATAAGCGATGATGTGATCGAAGGTGATAAACACACAAAGCCTATAGGGAATTGGCTCTCAAGTGCAGGTGCCGGAACACACCGATAAGTATTTATCGACAGATTTTCAACTTAAAGGTGGTAGCCAGCCAAGCGGGTAATACAAAGTAGCCTACCACCGTGCATATTCTCATATATAAAACAACAATAAAGATTTTTTTTTTACCAAAGTCATAAATCTTGGAATTTTAAGAGAGGTAGAGCATAGCGATATGTCACTCAAAGAGCAGCTTGACTTGGGAAGTACCTCCACCGTACAGAATATTGCAACCAAATAACTTTGTGTTACTGCGCGTGAGTAAGGTCGCCAGAGCTCATCGGGGAAAGGGGAAGGGTCGGCAACGCGCGAGTGATACCCCTGGTGTTGCAAGCATTCATAGGCTACAGTAACCGCTTACCATCAGGCGGGCCGTATGCTTGTATGCCGACTATGTTGTATAAAAAAAATAGACTTTGGTTTTTAAATTAACCTAATTGTTTCCTATACTCACCGTACGATTTTACATTATACAAATACATTTCAACCTCAACAAAAAACAACACCATAAAATAGCAATCATAACTTCACTAACCATCAGTTAATTACACGGATTATCCGTGTAGTAAACTTAACTAATCCGATCGGATTAACATGTGATTACGTTTTGATTGAGATGTAGGTCCGACGGTTAATTAACCATTTGAAATATTCTAAAACCCGACAACAGTGACGTTTCTATACTACAATGGCAATTCATTTGTTATAAATACTCTTATTACGTTGACATAGAGGTTATTATAAGTTTTTCGCCTATCAAATTAATCTGAAATTTTAAGGCGAAGCATATTTCTCTCACTTCTTTTTTTAGATGAAAAGTAACTACAGTGTCAACTCTAGCTTTTTTATACGTCATTGTACCTGGTCTTCAAGTATTTTTTAGTTATTCTGGTGACAAACAGTCTTTACATAAACATAATAGACAATTCGTGGCGAAAATTTGAAAACAAATTATTATTTTGTCTTATCGTCTGGCCGTTAACAGAAAACAAAAAAAAATACAATAACACAACGATAACACAACACGAAATATTTTTAATTTTAATAAAGAGAGTGACAAAAATTATGTTATATTTTAAATTTGATTTTTATTTAATAACACAAGGATACATTAAAATACACCTATTTCAATTGTTTTTTTTTTGTAAAATTTTAATAAAATAATTAATATTTTTGAAAAAGACATTCAAACACCCATCTCCTTAACCGTATGAGCGATGAAGACTTTCTTCAAATTAATGATAGCGCATAAGATATCATTATTAATTGGGTTAAGAAATATCATTATAACTGGCGAGCCCGTTCGGCATCATTGTTTCATTTTGCTCCGTAACTAGCATCAATCAAATTAATGACAGTTATTTTAAAGCAATAACTGCGTAACGTGGGTACAATGGTATAAACAAAAGATACAACTGCACCTTAAATAAAGACCTCCTTTCTTCTATTATATGAAATGGCCTAATTTTTTTAAGTCTATGACAAACTAAGTACTTATCTGTTTTGCTATTTCAAGCTGACGCAAACAGAAACTAAATTAATCCATGCAGCCTTTAAGTCAAAACGAAGTTATGAATGAAAATAAATAATTTTAACTATTTATTATCAATCGTGAGGTTATTACGGAGTTATAAATCACCAATCTATATAACTGTTAGGTCAGACTGCAGGTTACTCTCGAATAAATCACTGCATTATAACACTGCAGGTGGTCTCCAACTAAAATTACGTGTCAATTGATTCGGTAATAAAAATATAATTTAATTGAAATATGAATACTTTATAAAACGATTAAAAATTGATAATGAGTAGAAAAATTAATTAAAGCAACTACAAATATATAAATATACTTTTAACATGACTTATGTTTACAAAATACATTTAAAAGCGAACTCCTATTGATTAATTAACTTTGAATTGATATCTGATGCAAAATTAAATTGACAAGCTAATTATTTTTTTATGATTCCAAAGAATTTAAGTACCAAAACAAATTATGTACTAGATACATATCGCAGTTGGCACATTCCGTACACGCCTTAAATGCACCGCTTTGATCTAGCCGCACTTACCTTCGACCCGGTCATTAATCTAATACCAACAACGTTAACGTTTCAACATTAATGAATTACCCTTTAAGAGGGTTTATGTAACGTAAACTTGATGTATGATTAGCCTTAGTGACTACAGATTGGCTGGCTAGTTTAAGGTGGGTGTCCATTATTTACGCGCTCCAATTATGCTCCGAGTTCCTGCAACATTGTTTGTAAACGTTTATAAACTTTTTACATGTAAATTAAAAACTTTCATCCGCTCCAAAAGTAAATATTTAATGTATATAAATGCATATTTATTTTCTTCCGTTTTAAGCTTCTCATAGTAAACCAACGGCTAAATAAAATAAATAATAATGGCAGTTTGATGACTCATTGATAACCGGTTTCGGTGAAACAATAACCCCTACCCCCCCACTAGGTACCCCCTACCCCCCCCCCCACTAGGTAACCTCTACCCCCCCACTAGGTACCCCCTAGTAAGAGGACTAAGAGTGGAGGCTGATTATAAGCTAGAGTTTTATATCATACATACAACATACCTTATTGAGGTGTGCGTGTACTGTAAATATTATAGTTGCAGTGAGTTGCAGATTCGTGGAGCTTAGATGGAGCGTGATTTTAATGGGCACCCACCTTTATTGCATAGTCTGCCTCCCCACTCCACTTGTCTATAGCCCACAGGAGGGTAATGAAATACGCAGTCAGAGGTCTTATTCTAACAAGCACCGATGGTAGCAACCACTTGTGGGGCCGTTATAGTGATGCGAAACATTTTATATGTTGTATTATGTTAATATATTAATCAATTATTCATAAATGTGTCGTATAAATGAAAATTGTTTTGATATGTTTGCAATAAAAGTAATGTAATTATGTTAATGGAGAGGTGCGATTATTTATTAATTTACAGTTTGACGGTGTCTATTAAATTTTGATTGATAAATAATAACTAAAATGACAATACGTTATGAAGTATGGAATATAAATGCTGGCAATATTTAATTAATTTCAAGGTTAAAAAATTCTAAATTTTAAAATTATAGCAACACCTTTAAGTTGCAATTAATCATTATTATCAAGTAACTAGTTATCGAAATAGATACCCATTAATTTATACATGTAGGTAATTTATAAATCTAAAGCCAGCCACGCCTATATCTTAATAAATACAAAGTAACATGTGTATAATAAAACAAAACATGTTCATAAGCACCAATCATTAAATAATAAAGTTTTATCGATATGTAATACAATATATTTCTCAACACTACTCATCTTAATGTTGGGCGCACCTACCGCACTCGAGGTCTCATTCATAAATTTCATGTCTGCCCGGAACACGACCGTTACATCCCTAGTCGATATCGACTGTCTAACAACTGATTTAATCATGATTTCGAACTGCATTTGTTAGTTCGATACTGTATTTTATTTATTATCTATGAAAATTGGCAAAATTAAATTATTTTTTGGAATATTTTTTAATCTTGCGTTTCAGAAGATAATCAAATGGAAGAATGACATTAGGGTCCCACGTGACTGAAAATTAGTGAAAAATTTGCCCAGAATTTGCCTAGTTTAACAATTCTGAAATTAAATAAACACCACAAGAACAATAAATATAGTGTTAAAAGGAAAATTAGCAATAAAAATGCCACAATACATAATTACGTTGTGGAATAAGCTGTTTATGTAACGCAAGTTTTCCACCACTCCGTACAGTTCTGAAGAAAACTTCCAGTTATTACTAAAAAAATATTTATTTAAAGAATTTCTTATATCCTGCATTATCTTACACTCGCAAATTGAAACCTGATAAAATCAAAACGAAGCACTTTATTATCATTTCTTTCCTTATTATTATAAAAGTGAAAGTGATTCCATCTGATTGTGTTTACAAATAATAATTAATTGAACCAATTTTGAAAAAAATAATAGTAGGTAAATGTATTTAGTAAGATCTTTTATCTACTCATTTCCGATTTACTCCATTGCTTATCTATCGCACATTGATAATCAAGAGATAAACGGCGCAGGCGCAGGATGTCACAACGGTGACGCTGTCCAGGGTGGTGGTCCGATGAGATAGTTGCACTTGTGGCATATAATTGGCGTCGCTTTCTACACCGTCCGAGATATACAGCGTGATTATTAACATACAATAGTTATTGATTAGTAATGTTATTACATTTTCTTAATAGTTTTTTTGTAATTACTTATTAGCTTCTATGGTTTATTATAAAATTATTTAATAATGTCAAAAAGGTGGTCATAAGGTTTTTGATGAGGAGTGAAGTTTCTAAGTTCGATTCTAAGATAACACAAAATATTTAAATTCTTATCTATTATGAGAAAACATGTCCCACGTAACATAAAAATCATATAAGATAACTTTATACTCTCAAAGTTTCAAAGGCTCTATCTCTACTCTTCGAATTCATTGCTATTCTTATCTTCAAAGAATGTTTAGACGACTAATAAAAGATGCCACCAACACGGCAACAATAACAACCAGGCTAAATAGTTGACATCTATGTTATTATTATGTTTATGATCGTAGGAGTATCCAGTCTGATGAGAGCTTCGACGTTCGACAACATAAGGCACACTTATTCCTGTATTGTAGTTACTGACCATAGATTTTACTCAACGCTTTTGAATTTATAACTTTCCTTGAGTTCTCTTTACTTATGAAAAAGAATACTTCAGTAGAATAGTTTCACGCGCAAGAAAAATAGAAGCAAAGATAGAAACGATACCTATCACATGAATACTAGAAATATACCCATCAAATTCAATTAACTCATTAAAAACTCCTCGTAAAAAACGTTCGTAACACTACACTCTGTATCCGCACAGTTCTGTCACCTGGTCGGTTCGCGTGTCGTCTCTCTAATGGACGTTCGGAAAAAAGCCTCAATTGCGAGCAATTGACGAGTGCAACCGACTTTACGAACGATCTCCGGCGCACGACCGAGGCACCTGGCGTCGTGGTAGGGCTGTCACTGCGCCTGCTAACATTTGATGATATATAATTAAACATTATTAGCTGAGATCATTTGAAGGCATTAATATGTATGTAACAAGTATCTAACAGCAACTTAAAAAAAGTACATGGAGCCCCAGGAAGCCTAGCGCTGCTGAGGCGTTGACAGATAGCGAAATAAACAAATCCTTGATTAAAGGGATGAAATTAAAGAATTAACTTAAGTATATAATATAATTAAAATAGTTTGATTATATTATTTAGTATCACAATTACTAAGTATTCAACATTCTCAAAGAAATATTTATCTATCTGAATTGTTATGAAACTAAAACACCGAAGGTAGGAACTGTTTCTAACGCTACACCTATTTTATGAACGCCGTAAGAGAAATTGGAATACTGTATGGCATGCGAAGAAATTAAATTAATGACAAAATAAATGTCCAGTAATCATTGTCAACCCTACCCGCAAAGAGAACATGCCTCACGGGCATAGACACGGCGCAGGCGCGGCCCGTGCATTGAACACACCTAGCGGCCAACCGTTCGAAATTGGAACGCCTGGCCGCCGTTTAAATTTGACCATTGTCACGGAAACTACAACACTATAGCATGAAACGAAAGTAGGAATTGATTTCGTTCTGACCTTATCTTTGTATGTTTGTAACGGCAACTGCGCCAAACTTTACCGTAGATCTTATATTTTCGCGATAACATACCTACAGTCAATAATGTGATGTTAATATGTTACGTAGAGCAAACTTATTAGTTGGCCGGAATGCTATCAACTTCCCACGCTAGCTTATATCTTGTCTTGATATTACTATTCCGACATTCAAATAAGGTAACTCTGCTATGGCTCATTAAAGTGAATTTTTAGTCAGTGACGTCATCTCCGTCGGGTAACTGATCACTTTTTGCTTATCATCCAATCACCATCAAATAATAATGGAGTATTTACCTCCAAAAACTGTCAGCATCCGAACTAGTTATCTGAACCGTAAAAGATCGATTTCAACGTGACTCGAACATTGCACTGGTTATGCCCCCACCCATTGATGAAAATCTATCAAAAAAACGTTTAGGATTATCAGGTTTAAATTGCCTATAGTTTTTCCGAACTTTGATTATACACCGATAACAGTTTTATTTCTTTCCTAAATTTTACTTTTAGATTTGAATTAAAAGATTTTAGTATTTTTCATCGCGGCTCGTTGAAGGTGGCGCACGCGCATGTTGGAATTTGAATGAACTTGGACCGAATTCAATGTAAGTAGATTTTAATACATAGCTGGCGTGTATCGCTGTAACAAGTGTTTTATAATAACAATGTAGGTATATTTACAAAAAAAAAACTGTTTCGAATTAAATTGTTTGCGTGTCACCCGAAATAATTCGTGAAAAACACTGCTATTTTGAAACACAGAACTCGGCTTCACTAAATAGTTGGAAAACAGTACTTGCAGTGACATTTTATACTTACTAGGTGCTAGGCTTTGAGGTATATTATTTTAAGAATGCCTACAAGTATCCTGTTCAACGTTAGACCCACGCGTTCATCACCTCACGTAGTCATATTCACTTGTAGGATATTGCGATGTTGGTGCGGACGGCAGCGGGAGATGAGCTGCCCTTCTGATGCTCGCCTCGCTGTCCGCTCGCCGCAACCTGGACGCTGAGACGCCGGTCATCTGGCCAGCATGGTGCTACTCAGGTACCTATACGTCGTACTAGTAGTTGCTCTTTACATAATAGCTTTGGGTAACAAATGAAATATACTAATCTATGTTATAATATGGGTAGTTAAATTAGTTGTTATTGAAATGTAGAGGCGCAATTGTCTATGGTATTGTTTATGTATTTTTTGTAATAATTAAAATGAGACAGTATTTTCCTACGGTAAGAAGGAATTTTGTAATCTCCGATTGTTAGACATTTCTGCTTTCGTCCTGCGATTTCATCCGCGTTCCCGGGATAAAAAGTAGCCGGTCTCTCCGGTCCATAAACTATCTCTATACAAAAAGTCGCATCGATCCGTTGCCCCGTTGCTCCGTTGGTGCGTGAAAGAAGTTAAGTGAAGAAGTGAAGTATATGAAGTTTGTTCAAATGTATTTATTTCAAAATAGGTAAAATTTTATTCTCAAAAGTAAAGCACCTTTGAGTTATATTTTGAGGTATTTTACTATATATTAAGCTTTGAGTTATATATTGAGGTAATTTACTGTTTATTTATTGTACGCGTAAGGGTGTAATATGCCGTCTATCGCTAACACGCCCAAGGCTAAACAGCCCATTTAAAAAAGAAAAAATGTACTTGCAAAAAATCTCATGTGATTAAATTAAATTACATTACAACATAAAATATATGGATATTTTTTTATTGTTTGAAAGTTTATTTCATTAATACAAACAACTTTTACGGTGGGATCAAATCTGAAGAAGTGAACAAAAAATCTTCTGTTCCTTACATTTTGAGTTTCGCTAAACAATAAAAAACATCCTATATATATAGCTATCCAATTTAAGTTCTAACCGTAACATTGCTTATCTGATTAATCGATCTAACTTAACTAAGCGCTATAAAATTGAAAGCCAGTCAAAAGTTAACTTAAAGTGACGAGATAATTTTCAGCTCGCTTCAAAGACAGTAGCAGGATAAAACAAGTGGAAAAAGTGGTTAGCAATCAACTCTAGCAGGTAATTAGTAACAAGAAGTTGTCTAACTAAGTCCTCGTTAATCTTTGCTCTGTGGGTGGCGTGAGCGGCAGGTGCGCGCATTTCCATACATCTTCCATGCGCCCGCGCTTAGCACGACTTCGGTACTCGTTGGGTTTTTTCGGGTCGCTTAGGAAGCCTTAATAAGACTTAGTTTTTGTGCTATTTTCTTATAAGCTAGGTTGACACGTAGGGTCTGAAAAAAATGTCTCATAAGTTTGAGTGATGAGAAAATATACTTTAAAAATAATATTGTCAGTAAATATTACCTTTTCAGTAGTTTTTGCCCATAACCGTCAAGCCTATTTATATATTGGATCTTTTTAACTAGAGACTTCATACGCAAAAAGTCACAATTTAATCTTTCAAAATTTTTCCTAAAGAGTCGTGCGAACGTTTTTAAAAAAGCAATTGAATTTCTTTTGCTAACGGTACAATACATTTATCACTATTTACTACGGTAGGCGTGAAACTGTGTATTTTGGTAATTCCTAATATTGTCAGCTATAGGAATTGTTGCCAACTTGTTTTGTGATTATAATCTATTTTGGATCTAATTTCACACATCCACACTGATTGCTATCGTCTAGCATCAAAATCGGATAGTAACAAAAACTTATAGTAGGTATCATACTTATATTCTGAGTCTAACGCACGCTTCGGAAGGTTGCATTTGCTGAGAAGAGTTGTCAATAGACTCAGCATTTACTCTTTTCAAAACATGCGGAAATGATTTACGTAACACTTCATTTTAGTGTCAGTTAACAATCGCGTGTCCCAACAGTAAAACAACAAGTAGATTCTATAAAAATTGAAAAATAAGTAAATAGGTCAAGCAGACCAACCCTCACAAGCAGCCCTGTTTACAAGTATGACGCATGTGGCAGCCATCGGCCTCTTCGCCATATTTGAGGGAAGTGGGTGTCCCGTCACACGACGCTGCCGAAGTATAGGCTTTAAAATAAATCATCCTTTAACTTCCCTCTTCACTAGCAAAGGCATTTTCTTTTCTTTTCTTTAAAACAATATTTTTGTGGGATAGAGATAATTGTGTGAAATTTCATAATTCCTAAATACGATCTTTACATCCGACTTTCAAGTCACAGTCAAGTTTCCAGTTTAACATATATTCAAGCTCAGTTATTCAGGAAGCTGGCTAAGGTCAACATTCTAAGAAATTCAGCACTCAGTGAGATTCCACTCCGTCGGATTTACGGGCAAGCTGCATGACAGCTGTTCTATATTTATAAGGAACCGGCTTACGGCTTATGTTTGACCGGCGACGAGTAGCAAGGCGAGTTGAGCTAGCATTTTTTTTATACCTATCTCCTAATAGGATGAGGAAAAACACATGATAATGTTGAGAAATCGTTAAAATTATCGACTTATGTGATTAGGGATGCATAACCTACTATTTCCACCAAATAACATCCTCATAATAACATACTTTCTTTAACGCAATAATCAGTTGCCATCTTATTCGCTAGTGGTGAGACATGAGCCTAAGGAAGAGTACAAAGAATAGTGAAAAATATTTTTTTATTGACCAATTTATTTTTTATAGCTATATTTTTTTGAAAATTTAAGAAGCGACTGCTACTGTTTCGTAGCATACCTACATTTGGATCTCGTGTAAATTGTTACCAGTTTTAGAGGACTGTTAGTGAGACTTCTTGAATTATAAGATGTTTTTGTGCTTCTTTTTATTTAACGTCATGGTGATTAGAACAACGTGTCACGAAAAACTTGCAAAATTATATCGTGATAAACTTTCTTTTTATTTAAAACTTCTAAATAATTCAGTTGGGTAAATTTTACGGGACTATTTCACAGTATATTTTTTCAATTCTCAGTAATCATCTAGAAGGAGTAGTTTCAAAATAGGTATAATTTCAATAGATATATTAGTCAGGTTTTTCGACAAATGGCTCAAACAACATCTACCACGTCAAACACGAAATCGAATTAATTTTCGATTATAAAATCAACAGTTACCCGCTAACATTGATGTGCACTTCAACACGAAAGGGAAAAGAAAATGCACAACACCATTGAAAACAATGAGTAGAAACTTACAAGAAGACTGTAATTTATAGTCACTTAACAAGTTTTAGGATTCCATGTTTAAACCATAGATTTCCTCCACTAGGAAGCCAATATAATATAAATTACGATAGGTTAACGTTTCAATTCGTTTTATTGCATTTTATGTGTACTTAATAATGATAAATTTACACTCAATATAGATTTAATTGCTGAGTATCGCATTACTGTATTAATTTTGTTATAGTAACCTCACTGTCTAGTAGCAATAATATACTGTGACTAATTGTTGTACTGTTTGAATATTTACTTTTAATGATCACAATAAACATATCGGATTATAGTTTATTAAACAAAAAATATACGTGTGGCACTCGGGGACTGCCTCGGTAGAGCTATTGCATAGCATTTTTTTATCAATTTATGCAATTATAATAATTATTTTTTTTTTTATTTTTTTTTTCTTTGATATTAATAGATACCTATACACCTATATACCTTCTCACAAACAGCATACACACACATACACATGTGTGTGTGGGAGGTGTTAGGTTTTTTCGTTACAGTTTTTTTGTTTTTTTATCAAAATTTCTTGATTCGTTCTCAAACCCCGAAGCCCGCGATAAAAGCTATACAATAGCTTAATATAATACTTGAATTAAACTAGTAACTATATTTTATAGATATTTATTTAATATATGTCATCACAACTAGTTTATATTTACGACAAAAATGACCCAATTACATGGGAGAGCCTATTCATAATCCGTATTACATATGGACAACATAATTACAAATACCAATTTTAAAACCTGCGTACTATTGAGTTCAATTCAGCTCACATTTATATTAGCGTAACTCAAGCTAACACTAATTTATTTAACAATTCGCATAATAAAATCATATACAAGTAGGACCGAGACTAACGAACTAAGACATGGGCCCTAATAGGGTTGTCACATAGCCTCAACTAAGCCAGAAAGCTAGTTTACGCATTTCAATGTCTACCAATCCGCCTACTCGTAGTCAATATGGTTACTAGTTCCAATTGTAGATAACAAAACTGGGGGCCTACCATCACCTCTTAATGTGATTCTGATTCAACTTAGCCCCAACTAATTTGTTTTTTGTCTAATGTCATTGTGTTCCATATAAATTCTTAAGGCTGTATGAAAGTAGTTTTGTTGGATATCCATCAATTATAAAATATTTGTGATCTTGTATAAATAATTCTAAGCCAATCATTGATTAATATCTTAACTTAAAAGATTGCGTACATTTTGACCACTTATTTATTTTAATTAATATTAACATTGGAGGGTATATTTTAGCTTTATACTTCACCTTTGTATTGTACCCGTCTGGTTGACTATCATCTTCAAGTTAAAAGTCTTGCTGTTGTACTTGAGAGCTAGTTGTCCTCTAGGGTTTGTAAAGACAACATTTAAATCCTCTGTATTGTAAATGTCCACGGTAGCCATCAGATGAACCGTCTGCATGCTTATCAATTTAAAAAAAAAAATATGGAAAAGAAAATTACACTGCTAGCCCTAGATTATAGTAAGAGCACATTTACATGCGACCCCGGTACTTTATTATTAATATCAAACCGTTGGAACTAATACGTATTGAAAGCATTTACATAATAGTAGCGTGCTGGGCAAGATGAGATAGCCAATGCTTGTGGAAATGTACCTTCAAAGCCTTATAATATAGTAAATGCCCGGGGTAAAATAAAACATAAATATCTATGTAGCTTTTTGGGGTATAAATGTTTTGAGTCTTTCTTAAAACTTCGAAATGACGAGTTTTTGAACTTAAACCATACTATAATAATTTATTTAATATTTTTTCTAATTTTTAATCGCAATGCATCCGTCATATAGTCTTTATGTATATGATTTTTTGGTATATGAATTAGTAAATATGTTTGTGCGTGTGGGTGTGAGTGGGTTGCGCACGCGCCGAATGGCTCTCGATTCTATTATTTCTATAACGACATGGTCAATGGAAAATCCAAATAGTTCCTGCTGTTTTTTGTGTGGTCAACTGATATTTGAATTCAATAATCCACTTCTCGAATCATGAATAATGTTGTAAAACTGTTCATATTGTTTATTTAAGACATTTATGCAAATAACGCATTGTGCGTGTGATTTGGGTGCGTGTAGGTAAGTGGTGATGATTACATGATATGTTAACGCTTAGGGGTCGGGTTCTAATTCCAAATAATCCAAAAACAGTAGTCATACCTGCTGTAAATCATCACTTAGCTGTTACTGTGCAGCCTAATTTTGATAAAATAAAATAATCTATACTATAATCTTATAAAGCTGAAGAGTTTATTTGTTTGAACGCGCTAATCTCAGGAACTGGTTTGATTTGAAAAATTATTTCAGTGTTGGATGGCCCATTTATCGAGAAAGGTTATAGGCTACTTTTTATACCGGGAAAACACAAGTTCCCTCGGGAACGCAGGTGAAACCGCGCGGAAAAGCTAGTGTTTTATAAAATACTCGAAATGGTAGTGAGGAGGATGAAGAAGTAGTAATGTCTGAGAGAAGAAAAGATTTATGGCTGGTTCTATCAAAAGTAGACGAAGGCAGTTGAAGGAAAAAGGTAAACATCATGGGTATAGCCAAAGTTTTTGTTATTGACATCGTAAATATTGTTCAAAACCGGTTAAAAACCTGATTAATTCTTATTCGTTCACGATTTTTTATAATATGTTTAGCACTCACTCTAGGCATTATCTTTGACATCATTTTAGCTCATCTTTATTAACGTGAACTTATTATTTTAATGTTTTTGCTCTAAATTACTCTCTATCAAACTCAAAATTATAATAACATAAAAAAACTAAAATACAAAAATAAATGTAATACGCCCTTGAACTACTACTTATTTACCAACTTACCAACTGGATAAGGTTAATCGAGTTCATTATATATCGATAAAAATCGCAATCGGTACATAACAAAATATTGAAAAATTCGTTAAAACATTACTGTATTAAAAAGCCCGTACCGAAAATATATTCAGCCGAAAATCGATGGCATTAAAAATTACGAGACAATTAAAAAATCTGTGCCGTTATTTTTTTTAATGTTTGATATAATTTCGGTATCTCCGATCAGTGCCCGGACATCTCTATCTGTTGTATAATATCATTACGGGATTTAAGGATGAGCCTTCAAAAAATAATTTTGCCTCATTTTCCTGGCTTACTTATCACTTTACCCGTCACGTTATAATTATGATAATTTTTTACTATATCTAGGGGAACTGGCTCTCAAGTGCAACTGCTGAAATACACTAGTTGGTGCTTGGCAACAGAATTTCAGCATAATGATGGCCCAGACAAATTAAATAATATTTCAATATCATGGCTTTATTATTCCTATATCTCTTTAAAAGCTGTGCAGATTTTATAGGTTGATGAATAAACGCGTGTTTATCCAATAGATATAAAAACACAAGATAAAAATGTGTGGCAGTAACCCTAATATAACCTTAATGACCTCGTCGGAACCCGTTCGCAGAATATGGACGTCCGTGGGGCCGGGAGCATTCCTTTTACTTCACAAAAAGTTACCGTTTCGGTCAGAGCGATGGTTTTGCTCTTATTTTTATGGCCTTTAATATTTTGATAAGAGCTTATAGCTCTTTTAATCCGTTAACATGGAAGCGATAAAATGCACAAGCATTAACGTTTTATACTTTACTTCCTCATTTACTTATGGTACATGTTGTTTTGTTTCATTTTGAAAAATAGGCTCTTTAGGTACTAATCTATTTTTAATCAGCATATATTTTATAAAAACTCATAATTTTTAAATATCTTGGAAATCTCTTCTACATTAATATAATTCTCTACCAAGAATTATGCATTGTTTATAAGGCACGTGTTCCAATACTCCTGGTATCTCTCATACAAATGACGTCACTTTTTTTGTGTTGCTTATGGTAAAATAGCAATAATAATTTGCTGCAAGACTCTTGATAGATTGACGACTTTACCCAGTGCTGCGTGACCTTTCGAGGTAGGTACTAAAATTTTCACCGAAAATCATGTAACACACTCTTTACCCGAATTGTAAAGCAGATTCCTGAAGCAAGTGGTCTTAATTGAGCTTGAGCTTTAAGCTCTAAGCTTATTTCGGGTTTAAAATTTTGAAAGGTAGTAACTTAATAGATTACTTTTTCTGTTTTAATAGATTGCATTAGACAATTAGACACAGAAGGTACATATTGCACACGAATTGTTACTTTCACCTAATAGTACAGAGTGCGGCTACCAGATAGAAACGTGTTATTAAATTGATTATCCACTTCTATCGATAGAAATCATTGCTGAACATTAGAGAACTATTAAAAATTAATAAATATACTTAATTCATCAGTACGTTTTTTTTGTATTTCTATTTATAGTTTGGACTGCCCAATCTATGTAGCAAACAGTAAATAGATTTCTTGGAGTATAACCAATCTCTTTCTTTTAAATTAAATATAATGTATTTTACAGATATTTACGGTATTATGAAAGAAAAAAAACATTCTAACCCTCAAATGCAGCCTTATTTTATTAGTATCTACTTATTCTTATGGTACAAATATATGTATACCTACTATTAATCATAATAGCCTTACAAATCCGGTAGTCTAATACCCATGCATAAGTTAAGATTTAATACGTCAAAAGGCACTATTATTAGACGGGCTTATAAAAGAAGAAACTGTAATTTATCACGGCTAATATCAAGTTCTTAACCTAGAGACACACTCTTGGCTGCTTTATGGTGTAATTTTGCACATAGCTTTGCTTACGATAATTCTAATGCAAAAGTCTGTTTATAAAATGAACTCTTTACAAGTATTTTTAATCGTCACATGTTTCAATTTTATATTATTATGAATATTTCTTTTTAAGCAAACATACTTCTGCTCAGCTATTTATTTTTCGTAAAAACCGGTATAGTAAAATCGGTTGTTTTAACTTATTTACTGAACACTGTAAAAAGGGACCTAAATATTTTGAGACTTTTTCTAAAAGTTGAAATCAAAATATTTGCACAAGTAATGATATCAATAATAATTTGTAAGAGAGTATTAGCGTATTAAAAAAAAATAATGCGACTGTCTACTCCCGGCTTTAAGCTAATTATCAAAAACGCGCTCAGCTCAAACTCATTTTGTGCGATAATAAAAATGAACTGGTTCACAATTTTGCGCGGGGACTCACGATATCTCGATACCTACTTATAATACGAAAATGAAGAAATTATCGGTGCGGTAACGAGCCGCGGATTGCGGGTATCGATAAAAACGCCTTTATATCGACTTTTATGTCGTGCCCTAACGGTCGGCGTAAATTCGACATATAATGGCCCCCGTCATCTGAGAATGGCTTTATTAATGTATAGTGAAGTGCTTTGTTTACACCATCGTATTATTCGATTAGAAACATCTCGTATAGCACTTGTAGCCGACCGCTACAAAAGATAGTGTCGCTGTAAATTAGTTTTAACTTGAGAGTATTGTTCCGTTTCTCGTGACATGCAAACATTGACCGTTAAATTTTATATGTATGTACATTTCTTGTAATGACTGCTCTGTGTTATCATAAAGTTTTATAGAATGTTAACACAAATGCAGTTTGCAATTACAGACACATTAAACGAGCGACAGCAAACTTTAACACATATCAATGTTTACAAGCCATTAAACAATCCAATCAGCAAATTATTTTACGATATAACAAATTGTGTTAGTAATTTTGACCTTTTCAAAGCTATTATATGTTATAAATAAATTTGAATAGCGTAGGAATAATCACAATCGATGTCGATGGCTGTTGATTGTAGTGGCACTGCCCTACTTGCTGCTCTATTTAGAATTGGTCTGTCATTATTCGTGCAGTTTATGTATGTCTTAATTGTATTGTGATAAGGTACGTTTTTTCTTATTTTAGCTTGTTATTAATTGGCAAGACAGTAGGGATGTCATTTGAAGTTTACGACAGACACGACAGTAAATAGGGAAAGGTCTGTGTATTTTGCTTGTTACTCCTACGCTTGATGTTCTCAGGCCCTATACCCTTTATTACTTCCTGTGATTAACCTGGTTTTATAAATACAGGCTGTGATTTTGCATTCCCACCATATTTATGGAGGTTCATATATAGGCTGTGATTTTGCATTCCCACCATATTTATGGAGGTTCATATATATTCTTTGAATAGAACACGAATCAATTTAAAAAAAAGCTATCGTACAATTTAATTCAATTTTTAATTTTTGGATTAAATCAAAGTTGGGGCGATTTGCTTTTTTACCAAACATTAAAAATAAAATGTTTTCTTCATCCTATATACATTAGTTTACCGATGCTTACTCTCTGTAATACATATAGTTGTTATCGTCGATCTTTACAAGATTGACTTTATATAGAAAAAATATTCTACGTAAAATCATCTGTCATTCGAAGCAACTTTCCATCTTTCCCATTTACAACATATAACGCCCCAAGCTGCTCAAATTGACCCTAAGTAGATTCCTTCAGCTTATTACCCAAATGTCGTAATGAAGTGCTTTCGCAAAACACTGCTGTGTATAATTTAGTGCAATAAGTGTTTGGATACGCGTGTCGCCGTCACACGAAGGACCTAGATTGGCTCGAAAATGTACATATGTCGTGACGCGGCACTGTCGCATGTATAACGACTAAATGCGATATACGATTATAAATTTTCTCCAGATATTATTAGCACACGACTAGTAAATATTAAATAAACTTTGATCAGATTATATTGGAAAGATTTACGGCAACAGCATCGGTACGAAAATTACGGCACACGTATGATGTTTCGTTGTCGTGTCGTATTATTACCGTCTAGAGTAAAAACGCCCAAATGATTCAATTCATGTCTTTAATAAAAAATGTTTGTATCTCTTTGATTTTCACGACGCCCCTACCATGTCTCATTTAATTTTATCAACATGTTAAACCAGCTATTCGTTTTATTAACGCGCTCATTCGTGTCACCTGCAACTTGATGGACATCGATCATATTTTACGAGTAATAAAGACTTTAGAATGGTACCTCTGATATCATAATTGGTTTCTTGTCAACTACATACATATTTACTATGTTATAACGTAGTAAATATTTATACTACTATATACAGGTAAAGGTGTAGGTTTTATTTGAGCATTTCTAATTACATATTTATAGGCGCTGCCATCTTATCGACAAAACTAGCATTTTGACCTAGTAGCTAGTTAGTAGGTACATCCCTACGCTCTATAAGACCATAACCCTTTCATGGTTCTATGACAAATCAGTGTTATTTTATATTATATTTTAAATTAGTACGATTATTTTTAGTCAATAACTTTCCTAGCATTACATGATTAAGGTCCAACCACAAAATAAATTACCAATATTTATAATCGATTTAACTGGAGCTTTTGCTATGCAATGTTTTGTACATTGCACCTTCAATCGTAACATCCCTATTACGACATGATTGATGCATAGATATAATGCAAATCGATTCAACAATCGATTACAACTAATGTGATGTGATTTTTGTGTTACCGTACAATTCGAGTTAGCCACACGTGATTACTGCCGCGAGCGCCGCAGCTGGCACGCGCGACGATGCAACGTACCGTGACGGCACTAGACGAGTTCGTCATTTGGACGATTCGTTCGTTTTTCTTTATAATGATGGAAATGTAACGCTTTCCTAACGCGCTCCCATTGTAGAAGAGGTATATTTTGGATCATTATTGTAATACATCGATATACCAGGGCACTCAGAAAGTTTTGAGAAAAAAAGTTTTTATGTATGTGACACTGGCCAGTTATAATTTATTTAGAATACACGATTATTTATAAGTAAAAATACAAACATTCTAATAACAAAACATCCCTCCACTTTTTTTAAGAGCTAATTTGTTTGAACTATCGTGTCTCATTGAAAAATAGATCTGCGTCAGGAACACTTTCGCGCGATGATTTTTTATGATTTCAAATGTCGTCTTAAAGCGGACGAATCTTAGATAGACTTCAAATATCATTTATAGATGAAGGCCCTTCTAAAGCAACCGTATACCACTGGTATAACGAATTTCATCGTGGTCGACTAACTTTGAGGGATGAAAAGCGAAGTGGTCGCCCTTCGACAGCTGTTACGGAAGGAAACGTGCTAGCAGTGAAAAAAGTAATTCAAGAGAATAGGCGAATTACGTATGAAGAGCTTCAGGGAAGCGTTCACGAAATTCTACATGAGCATCTTCGCGTGAGGAGGATAGTTTCACGCTGGGTACCGCATGCGCTAACAGCGTTCGAGAAGGCCATAGAAAAGGTGTCTTGGAAAAAGTGTTTCGAAAATTCGTTTAGACGCATGAAACTTTGTATAGATACTGGTGAAGAGTTCTTTGAAAAGATTAAATAAAAAAAAATTAACTCATAAAACTTTTTTTTTAAGTTTCTCAAAACTTTCTGAGTGCCCCACGTATAAGCATGATTTAGGTAATACGTGTATTAGGACCGAAATCGATGTCTGAAGGTATTTTTTTTTGTATTTAACTAGCTTCCACCCCACGATTTTACCCGCATAGAGACAGATTATAGCCTGGAATAAAATATTTTTTATGGCGTGGGATCTTACGTAAGAAACATATTTATTCCAGGCTATAATCTGTCTCTATGCGCTCAGTTTCATTCAAATCCTTTTTCCCGTTTATGCGTGATTGAGTAACATACAATCCAAACATTCAAACATACAAACGTTTGTTCATTTATTATATTAGTAGAAACTAAATCATGATAATTAATACTATTTCGATAATCAATCAAATTCATCATTGAATGGAACCCAAAAATTTCAAACTCAATTATATTAGTTAGCCGATTGCTAATATGACCGTATTTTGGGGTCAAAGTATCACATCTTATCGATATCTTTTTTAGGTTACATATTTATTATTTAAAGTAATATACAAAGTTATAGGAATAGATATACAATCTATTTGTGAAACATACTAATGTAACGCGAGCGGAGGAGCATCGCGCAACGAGGCGCGGCTAATTCGCGATAACGAGCCTACCGCCCGCCCGCGCGCGCCTTCGCATTAGTGTAGACACGGTTTTATTAGATACATAACTGAAATTGTAATGCCGACGAATATCTGTAGTTGATATGAACCTTAATATTATGCTCATACATAAATGTTTCATTACTAACTAGCAGGATACAGCGACCCAAAGGTCTTTTCACTTTGGACCCACAATATCACACCCTAGTAGATGTTATTAGTGTCACTTGTTTTAGTTTGTTTGTGTTTTTGTTTCATCTTTTGTGCTATTTATTATGTTTTGTTCCGTGTGAATTTGTGTGTCCAATAAATGTTTTCTTTCTTTCTTAATCAAATATACATTGTAACTACCTACTATATTGTATCTATAAGACAAGAAAGATTAAAAATAATATTTATAAAAATTGTAGCTCTAATAAATGTATATATAAATGCTTCGGATTCACTTAGTAACTAAATAATAAATAAATATACCTACATAAGTATATTTGATTAAATTTCTCTTATGGTTACACTAGCTTTGACCCCGCGATTTTACCTGCTATTTAGAAGGATCTAAATATTTTCTCGGGATGAAACGCGTATGTCTTAATCTAAGTTATGTTCTATATTCGATTCAAGTTTTATCCAAATCTGTTTAGCCAGAAATTACGATTATATCGTAACATATATTCAAACATACATACATATCTACAAACATTCCAATTGATGATATTAGTAGGAGGACAAAGTATAGTGTTAGCAAAATTATACTTCAATCTCAAATTATAAATCTAATTCAACAAATTACACTTTCACATTAAGCCCAAAGCAAAATGACGTCCAAACAATGCAAAGTTTCAACCTACATTGCGGAACAGGTGTTTTTATTATCCCTCTCTGTTTCGGTAGTCCTCTCTCCAAATAACTATCATTAGTAGCGACAATCGCCCGTCTGTACGTACGTGCGACTTTGAGCAATTGTTGGGCTTATTTATTTTTGTCTGAAGCTAAGATTAGTTGGTTGAAAAGAATTTAGTTTTTATTAGCTTTGTTGAAGTAGGTTACATACCTACTTACATAGTTTTATGATTGTCAACCTTTTGATTCAGAATATACGGACTAGAAAGCCTAGCCACTTCAGATGCCTGCTATTCTTCTTGATTTGGTCCCTATTTAATACTATCTAGCTTTCCACCTCGCGGTTTCACCCGCCAACCCCATTTTAACTTTCTTAGGGATTGAATTTCGCAAAACACTTTCTTAGTGGATGCTCATTGCGTGTGCATCATGTTAGGTATATACGAAACCTGTGTACACAATTTAAGTTTTCTAACCCCAGCGGCTTAGTCAGTCAGTCAGGAGTCTTCTTTTTCTATTTTTGTTTATTTTTCTCCTTTTCCTATATTGTTCTATACCTATTACTAGGTTAATTATATAGGTACCTACTGAAACTCTATTATTCTTCTATCAAAAATTTAAGTTTAAGTACCAACTCAATCACGCCTTGTCTTTACGCATACTTTTAGGAATGGACTTTAGTATTCTAATCCTAACACTAATAAAATATAATAAATAGCTTATTCTGGTTAGATGTAAGTAATACATAAAATGAATCAAATAATTTAAAATACAAAATGTAAATATTAATTTAAATATTCAAGATATTGCATATTTTATCAATGTGTCAAAATCTTTACAACAAGACACCTAAATAGAGCCTACAATTTGAGTCATCTTTCGTCACAATGAATGATCGCTTTTAACGAGCTCCCACCACCATTGTGACATGTGACACTTTCCGAAATATATATTTTATTGTGACAGATTTAATAGAGCTTTATTTATAATTATCATGTTACCTCTGAATATTAATTATAATAAATAACATTTGAATAAATTAAAGGTTATGCTAAATTATTAATTGGATGTTTGTATTTATAAATTCTAAAAAAATGTTAATCTTTATTTGTTTATATTGGTTGATAATTAATGAGATGTTTTTGTGTTTGTAAATAATAAGAATTTTATACAAAAAAAAAATATTTGTTTTTAATTACATTTATTTTTTTCAATATTAACGAGAGCCGTTCTTATAAATTTATGACAATTTTATTGGCAAAATTCTCTAGAAAGTGTATTAATTATGTTTTCGAAAGTGAACACTATAAACATTGGATTATTAAAAACTTTATGTTTGGTTTAAAGAGGCACTAAACATGTAAACATGTATAATTTTAATGTGCTTTTATTAAGGGTCAGAGCGTGCAAAATGAAAACAATTTTATGACCCCAATTAAAAAGTTGCTCGGGCAAATGTTCATTTTACAGGAAGTACTATTTTTATTTTGCAATATAGTTGTAGTAACATACAATTTAATACATCAATTCGCTTAAAAAGTGTCACTCTAGTTAAAGCATATTTAAAAAATATAAATATAAACTAGCTCACCGCCCCGCGGTTTCACCCGCGAACCTCTATTTAACCACCTTAGGGGTGGAATTTTCAAAAATCCCCTCTTAGCGGATGCCTACATCATAATAGCTATCTGTATGCCAAATTTTAGCCCGATCCGTCCAGTGGTTTGACCTGTCCGTTGATAGATCAGTCAGTCAGTCACCTTTTCCTTTTATATATACAGATATCCTGGGATTTCTTCACACACGGCTAACTGATCCTAAATTACATTTCATACCACTTTTAAATATATACCAAAAATTAACAAATGTTCATGCCTTTATGGCTGTTTGTCTTGTTTGAGAATCGAACCCATGGCCTTCACCGGGACAGTCAAAGTAACCCTCATACTAACTGGCCCGTCAAATAAGGTTGTCACAGAATACAAAAGTAATAACTCTACCGATTCCCTATAGTCTATGGTTTCATCCATGTTTTAAATATATGTACCTATAATGCTGTATGGTTTTTATAAAAATACTTTTTTCTTTTACAGGTAAACCTCGTCATCTATTGTTAAAATTTGAACCACACGTAAAATATTTATTACAAAAGTAATATGTGGGTAAGTTACGATATTTTTATTATTTAATTTCCGTACCAAAATTGTGAAATCCACGTCCCACGCAGGTAAAACCGCATGCAGAATCTAGTAATATTAAACGCGAAACAAAGTTGACCGCGTAACAATTTGCATATTATCTAGGGACCAATTAATTGTACAATATGTCGGTATTAATTGTACCTTATTTATGTGATACCATCTTGGCTTTTAGTAGACAGTTATTGAATAAGTATTATTAGTAGTTATGATAAAAAAAGTGTTCACATAAAATGGTGCATTGTAGACGCAGAAACTGTTTTATTTAAATTAAATACTACCTATTAATAGGTTATGTCTTAAGTTTTATTAAACTATAATTAACTAGTCCTTCAAATTCAATGGAAAGAAACACGACTCTATTTCCAAATTTGGAAGTTCAAACGTAATAATATAAATATTACATTAAAACTAGATAGCGTGCTTAAAAACTAAATTTTCTACAAGATTCCTCTTTACCACACTTCCGATAACAAATTTGTTTCAATAGATTTACTAAGCTTTGAACCACAAATTCACTTTAACGAGTAAATTAATTCCTTATTACTATTCTTGGTAGAAAAATCATGTTAAACTGAAAATTCACTTAAGTTAACAGCACCTAACTAGTAAAGAGGTTTTCGCAAGATTCTAATTTAACCGCTATAAGTCAAAACAACGATATTTACAAATAATTAATTAAAATGGAAACAACGTGTGAGTCCGTACAGTTTTACATAGTAAACTATGGAGCTAATGTAAATAACTTTTATCTCTGCCTGTACTAACCCTCGCAAAGCCACGGCGATCGCAATTACCTACCGCTGAGCTGAGCCAAGTGTCCCATAGGAAATAAAGGTAATCTACTACCCATTTACCTACCTCTACCACGTACCTTTTAATAGAAAATATGTTTGGAAATTATAGAAACAATGTGAAAATCTTTTATGATATCGTTTGTCATACACATATGTACTACTACGTATATACTAGTTGATTTGATTTTTTTACACATATTTTTTTTATTCAACAGTAAAAAAATATTTGAAATGTATGATATAGATTTGTAATATAATTATGATACTTTCTTAATTTTAGCATTTCATTGCTGTGAAATTTATGTTAAGGGTGGTTTTTAGGAAAAATATAATAAAAATTGAAAAGACAGCAAATCTTATGTTTGGGATGTGTGTCCAATGTGATATTTAAATTAGTTCTAAAGTTATACAATTAAAAACAAAGTACTTTTCTAAGGTAATAATAAGCATTCCTCGTTTACGTGGAGCAGTGACAGCATATAATCATACGAATAAATCCTGAGACGAGAACCTAATCAGTGATCTTGCCGCACGAAGTAACCTTGTCGCGACGCGCTCCGGAAAACGTTTGACAACGTCACGTCCCCAGATGTCGCGCGAAAACACCTGCCACCCTGACAGTTCTGCCTATTACAGATAATATGTAAAACTGTAGCTGTCGCTCTGAGCTGCTGCTATATTATAAATAGTTTATTTTCAGTGTTTCTATAGGTATTTTTGTTGTAAGTATTTAAGAAAAAAAACGTTAGAATGTGGTCTATTGTTCTCTTATCGATTAAATTTCTGTCTCTTGGAAACCATATTCAATGTTTACAATCGGTTTTTTCATGCTTGCTAGTTGCTTGTACCATTATCTTACAAATAGATTAGACAAACAGTAAATTGCAAAAGTGGTTACAATAAAGTGTCTAAAATAAACGATTATCTGACATTTAGACATTCACCGGGAGAATAGAAACGAGATTCAATAAATAGATGTTAATTTTGTTGCAGTTTTGACAGGAAAATTAATGTCATATAGAACTATTATCGTTTAGAGTGCATTACAATCCCGAGATAATGGCGCTACAGCAGTTCACACATAGTAAATGTATTCAATTAAACGTGTAGATTTATGATACAATAGGCCACACGCCGCACAATAATAAATAAATATAACCTCTATTACAATAGTATAAGGTTCAATGTTAAAATATACACGTAAATATGCCGCTCTCTGTACACAGGGACTTAGAATTATTCGCATAATTCCGTCGGAATAAAACGAACAGTTAGCTAGTTGGAATACCTCGGGTTTCTATAAAATTGCCGTCGTTTTATTGTCATTGTAAGCATTTGCGTTTATGCAAAACGTAATGATGGCTTTCGCCCATCTCATTTTATTCGTTGACTAATTGATTGGAATTATATACCGCCCTTGAAGAAATTAAAAGGTAAGGCTGCTGTCATACTATCAAAGAGATACTGTTTTACAACCTTGCCTTCTACGTAACCTATCATGCACAGAAGATAGATAGGTAACAGCTTGTTGTCAATAAAATTAATAGATATACAGTTTACGTACCTATTCATATGATAAACGTATTAATTACTAATCGTTGTTTTTATTTATACCTACAATTAAATATTCTTTATGAATACTTATAACCTATATCTACATTCATTACACAAAACGAACGTGCTCAATTGAGTAGAACCTTATAAATGGAAGAAATTTGTGTAACATTTTCCACAAGTATCTATCATATTCATTAATTCATATAATCTGAATCATCATCATCATCTCAGCTGCAAGACGTCCACTGCTGAACATAGGCCTCCCCAAAGGATCTCCAATAGGACCGGTCTTGGGTGGCCTGCATCCAGCGTTTTCCGACGACCTTTACAAGGAAGATAATCTGAATATTATTATTATATTATAACTAGCTGTTCCCCGCGGTTTCACCCACGTAGCGGTAAAAAAAATAGTTTACGACCGATTCTCAGACCTACTAAATATGCACAATTTTTTTTAATAAGAATCTATCAAGCCATTTCGACGGAGTTTGCAGACAAACACTGTGACACGAGAATTTTATATATTAAGAGATTAAAGCAAAGTGATCAAATCAGTCATGAAATTATCGACAAGAAAAAGACCTATAAATCTCTATCACTTCTTACTCGCTATCGAAAGTAGCCCAGCCTTACTATTTACATTGTGCGGACCAGCTAAGTAGAATGGAGTATGCATCATGCGTTGCATTCTACATTGCAGTCTGTGGTAATTTATTTATCAGAAACTGACGCGGTTTCCTGAAATACTGATCAGGCGATATCGCATGGCTGGCAACTAATATAGGTTATTTAAACATTCTTTGAGTTTGCAGGCAGATAAATTTATACTATGGATTGAATGAGGTTATATATGTTGTAGATAGAAACTTAGTGATACTTTTGTGTGGTAGGTGTACTAGGCGAGTACTGAGACCTAGAATTTCGAGGATTTTTATTTTCTTTTTATTCAGTAAAATAGCATACATCTTTTTGTTAATGAGCATCGCCAAACTACTAACGCAGTTTGTAAGCGTTGCGCTCTTTTACATATTATAGAATGTACTATTTTAACAATTACATACATTATATATAATAATATTATTATTTCGTTCTTCTAATAGGTGCCCTTTTAATCTTCTTTTTAAAATTACTTTACATTTAATTTTGTTTTCATTAAGCAGTATTTTAGGATATATTTTAGTATGTCCTAGAATAGGATATATAGGGTATTTTTCATTCCGGAAACGGGGATCAAACCACGCGTGGAAATTAGTTAATTTATATTTGTTCTCGATGAGGATTATTTGTGTAATATGATGGATGCAATGTTTCCTTTAGCACTCTTTCTGATTAACCGTTTGAATTTGTTTATTCTATAATATTGAAAACACAATCAAAAGGCTTGTAATCATTTTTAAGATCAGTCGTTATAGGGTGACAACACATTACGCTCTATCAGTCGAATGTTGAGTAGCATCGTTAATATCTTCTTATATATAAAATTCTCGTGTCACAATGTTAGTTACCATACTCCTCCGAAACGGCTTGACCGATTTTTATGAAATTTTGTGTGCTTATCGGGTAGGTCTGAGAATAGGTCAACATCTATTTTTTAAACCGCTACGCGAGTAAAACCGCGAGGGACAGCTAGTAATGTATAAAATTCTTCTGTACGTGTGTTTGTCACCTAACTCCTCCTAAACGGCTGGACCGATTTGAATTTTTTATCGAGTTTGGACAGGACAACGTCTGTTGGGCCCGCTAGTATTAATAATAATATTGATCTATAGAGCTATATTTCTTGATCATTATCTAAATGTCATATGACTATAGCAATTTATAATTTAATTTATCATTTTCGTGAGACCTAAAAACATTGTTGATTACAATTTCGATTGGTTCATAATATCGAGAACGTTTCCTTTATAAACAAACTGAGTGAATGCAAATAAGTCTTCGGAATGATTGTAAATCTAAACTTTCTTCAACTATTCAAGTAGATTGCAGCTTTGCAATTGCATAAGTGAGATAAAATGATTCAAAATGGCATTTCCGTCTCGTTAACATTGAGAAATTGTTCTGCTTTTACTGTTTAGAAAACAAGTAACAAGTTTGAGTAATTAGTTCTAAATATAACGGGTGATTTATGATAGTTAATATAAATGAAACTCTTAAACCTGACAAGTCCAACAGGCTATACGAAAAAAAATATTTTTAGATGGGGAAAATATCAATGAATTTATCATAGATTTGAATTGTTTTTAACATAATATTCTTAATCTATTCACAATACATACAAACCTGATATTATATTGTCATTCAAAATATCTCATTACTATTTTATTGATTTGCATATGACGCTTTTAATTCCTATAAAAGTATAAAGCAATCATAATATATTCTTAAATAACTTTTCTATCAAGATTTTCCAAAACACGACATGGAGATAGAGAACAACTATATATCTTACTATAATAAAACAACATAGCTACATTCAGATATGCAATTGCTAAGGATTAACATTAAAGTTAATTTTAATTACATTCATATTTCAGTGGGAGTGTGAAATAATTATCCAACATCTTTATCCTTACATATTATAAACTGCAACGTCTCTCTGTCTGTCCAATAAAGTAGATTCCATTTGATGTAGGTTTTGGGAAGGTTATAGCTTTTTTAGTGACTGTTTTAGTGTAACAAGTCAGAGACAAAAATAACCATGCAGGTGGAGCCGCGGTCAAGGGCTAGTTATATTAATAAGGATTGCCTCCGTTCCTTACGCGTCTGGTGAGCTAATTTACTATGTTTATGTTCTAGAATAAATAGAGATTTCAAGCAATAATGAAAGTAGTTAAGCCATAAAATTGGGCATTTCCTCGGCACCTGTTGCAGACAACCTTAGACAGTTACATTTCTTGTATCAAACCTGTTAGGGAGATCGTAGGCTTGATACATATGCGCTGTAATAAATTTGTATATAATTAATTTGCTTAGATAATTGGTCAGATAATCTTATTTATGATCTACATTCAACACGTTTTATATATTCTTTACTTCACATAAATTTAAAAAAGAAAATTATTTAAAAAATAATAGGAATTAAATAAACAAATGTAATTCAGAATTTTCTTTCAGCGAACCCTTAATATTTTTTTTTGTATTTCTTTATATTTGATATATCTTCGATTGTTTAAATAATGGAAATGAAAAAATAAATAGAAAACTTTTATTATTAAACATTTTATTATTTACCGAAATATAAAAATACATAAAATATAATAATAATAACTCATTAACTTGACTGTGAGCTTGACCGTCCGTAGAGGAAAAACTGCCAGCCAACTGGGACCCTTGCCCAACGGTAGCGGCGGTAGCTTCTAGGAAATTTTCTATATAGATTGAATTTTTTTATTTTTATTGTAAAAATAAGTAAGAAATAAGTACCAATTTCATTAAATACAAGATAGACAAATCAGTTTGTTTAGAATGATAATGCACGTTTCGTCTTTTACTTAATAAATTAATCAATGCTTGACAAATAACGCAACAACAAATGTACTCTTGGTGTAAAAAATCCTGAATTGTGGTTTGTAATATTACATTATTTTGTTAGTATTCTTCCAATCAGTATACATTTTATTATTACTTATATAGCTTCTCCAAGATTACACAGAGAACCCTTTATATTTTCGACGTCTGACGATGAACGGGTCTATTTATTTACTTGAAACCTATATTACCAGTAAAACTATACTTACCTGTTTAAAATTGTGAAGTTATAAATGTCCATAATATAAACCCGTTGTAGTTCAATATTGACCAAGGCTTTTTATTTTTCATTATACAGCTTCAAATATTTCCTAAACTGCTTATTAATTAAGTATCTAATCTAAGCTAAGCTAATGAGAAGCAAACGCGGGAAGTCGTCCGTCCCGTATATCGGCTGATGAATATCTGCCGGGCGCCGACGCAGACTCCAAGATGCCTTGACATGCGCCTCCGGTTCTACCATCTTATGAACAAGTCTCAAGACTTAGAACATATTCATTCTAACAAACTTTATTAGTTTTAAGTTCTTATTAATATTTTCCTGTAATCAGGAATTGAGAGGAAGAGATTAATTATGAAATGATGTTATCTTAATTGTTATCACTAAGCACACACCTTACTTGAACATACTGCTGTAATACAACAAACTGTTATCGTATGTCGTTCAACTCCAATTAATTTCCATGTATTTATTATAAAATCTGTCGGCTCTTTATACCTATATTATGTAGGTATGTTTTAAAGTTAAGATTTATTCTTTAGGATTTATGATCCCACCGTATTTTTTCTCATTTTATAAATTACCCTTTTTTGGTAGGCTAACGTCCGACCACAACATCACCGTGGTAAACAATTAAACAAAAACTAAAGCATACATAATTCAATAAATTATATCAACATAAAAATACACGCTCATTTATATCTAATTTACGCTAAACAATATTAATTATTAAAACAAAAAATGGTGAGATGGGAGCGCGGACGCTCGGGCGGCCGAGTCTCGGGCGGACCCGGGGCGGGCGCGGAGGCAGGCCAACGCACCTGCGCAGTAGCGGCCTACCAAACACAGTAAAAATACGTTATTAACGCTGATACTTTTATTTTTAAATGCGCCCGCGCCGATAGCCCCGAGCTAAAGGTTATCACAGGGACGGATTTGTAATGTTAATGTTTATTTTAAACAATGAACTTTAATTGATACGCTCGATTTTCCTTTATCGTAATTTTAAATATATTTAGATTAATAATATTGGGTGTATTGCAAATAAAAGGATGTTTAATTGACCTAACATTTTTGGTATTCTTATCTTTTAATACTTTATGTAGTTTATGTACCTATTACTACCTATTTGTCTTTTGCTGATTATATTTCAAAAAAGACTCTTAAATGTACGATGTAAATCAACTAAGCTGCTTTTTAATCATCTATTTCCCCTTTATTTTGTTGTAATTGGTCCATAGTTCATGAATAAGCACTGTGTAAACAATATTGTAACAGTTTATTATTTTTTTACAATCGGATTTAGAATTAGAAACATAATCAGTTTCTATGACATTTAATTCTATATTTTTTTGTTTTTTGGTACTTTCATTAGTACCAAAACACTATATTAATATCATATTAAATTAACCTGTTAATTTTTTAAATAAGTAAAAATAAATCATTTAATATTTTTTGTATGACCGTGTGGCGAGACGTAGAGGATTATATGTTTTATAAGATCTTCATAAAAACAAAACATCTACTAGGCTAAAAACTTAAAATAAGAATCTCATCAATGACCCCAGTCCGACCCTGGCTGACATCTTTCGGCATCTGGCCGGTCGGAGGCTGCGATCTTGAGATAGCCCGGGTCACTGTCCCCTCACGCACACCCTCACACACACACACACTAGTGCACTGTCCGTGTGACATGCATAGGAAACTAGAGCAATTCTTGTTTGTAAAGTGTGTAATTACATTTCATTGAGAATGTAGCCAGCAAGGTATGTATAATAATGTTTCGATTGCATGCAAGCTATGGCTGATTTCATTAATGTACCGTTTCATGGATATTATATATTTTGATCTTGTTATTCTAGATTTTTTAATGAAAAATATATCGAGACTGAAAAATACTAAGACTAAGAAAAATATTGATGTTTTTTATTCGTAGCTAATAATGTACAGAAAAAAATAAAAAATCATCATGTCATGTAAATCATGTTCTAAACAAGATATTTCGTCTACCTACTAAAGCCTGTCTGTGTTATTTGGCAGTTCAAAAAAATGTTGTATGGTGTACTGTTCTACCTAATTGTGGTAAAACACAAACCTATTAATAGTAAAAAATATATATATTCATAATTAGATCTCCATTTCTACACTAATATTAAAATTGTATTTAAAAACGCATTAAACAATTTTAAAAAAAGATAAAATTATGTAGTAACTTTGTAACCATTATATCTGACATAAAATCTTTAATTTACAACTTTTTTTGATATCTATTTCATTAAATTAAAACTAAAATTGCCAGGTGCGTTTTATATATTTATATTTTATAGTTTTATTTTAGTGTTTTTAGTCGTGCAATCATCGTTTATCACTGTGAGACAGACTCTGCCTTTACTAAGAAAGTTACATAAGTAAATGCATTTTTTTAAATAGGTAAACATTAGGACATACCTCTATTTTTTTATTTGACGGGCCGGTTGGCGTGGTTGGTAAGATACCCTATCGATCACGCCACAGGTCGTGGGTTTGACATGAACATGTCTGTTTGTCCTGAGTCTGGGTGTAATTATCTATATAAGTATATATTTATACAAGAAAAGTCGTATATCAGTTAATCTGGCTTCCACGACACAAGTTCTGCTTAGTTTGAGGTCAGGTGCCCGTGTGTGAGGAATGTCCTAGAATATATTATTGTTTTTTATAAATTCTTAATTTGACAAAGCTATTTATTCAGTTTAAACCCTATACACATATGAAGCACATTGTTGATGTCACTGCTGAATTACACGAATAAATTCAAAGTAGGTGAACAAAATACGAGTAAAACTGCTCATTAATAATGATAACATAACGTTATTTTGCCAAACAAACTGGTTACTTTAATTAAGAACCGGCCGTTTGACACCGGGAACGTTATCTCGGTGCTGTGACGACTCTATACCCGAGCTCCGAGCTCCGAACCAATTACCGTGTGTAATTCTACAAATCGTAATCGTAAACTTGACTCACGTCGAATTAGTGACATGCGAGTCAATGCATTAGTTACTTTGAATAAAATTGTGAGAAATACGGCCATCAAGTAAGTACAAAATGCAAAAATATGGCATTTATTTCTGCAGTATCATAAATAGAAATCCTATTGCTAAGTATCACTAAATAATTAATTCCTTGTACGTACAAGTACGGTACAGTAAGTATTTAACTCTGTTAATAATTAAAAGGTCAACGTACGTACGCCTTTTAAATTTTCGTTTTCAAGATACATTTTCAAAAGAACATATGATGTTCTTAGTACAATAAGAAATATAGTAAGTACCTACTACATTTTCAGACCAGAATACTGTACAATGAATTTGTACTGCTACGACAAACTTACAGGTTTTTTTTTTGCGATTTCAAAGTTGGTATCCAGTCTACAAACTTAATAAAAAAATCACCCTCTATAGCATGAAAAAGACTCTTTCGTATTCTACATACTAAGAAGTAATTTAGGTCAGATATAAGACGAAATGAAATCCACCAAGAGGAAGACATAATAATAAAAAAACACGGTTCAAAAGCGGACCTCAATACTTGTACATCAATAATAATAACATAAAATAACTAAATTTTCATATAAATAACATCATAAAAATGCCGTAAACTTTTATACAGTTATGAACATTCTTGTGTATGAAGTTTTGTATATTATTTCAATATAGACTACATACATATAATACAATGGTACAAAAAATATATAAAGAATAAACAAATTGACCACTGGCCATCGTGCGCGTAGGCAACTGGGCACACAACTATTTTGCGATAAAAACTACGTGACAGATATGACTAAGGCTCATGTGCCTACAATTTACTTATTCTATACGATTGTCCAGGGTTTATATATTTAATTTTATAGAAAAATTATCATAAATATATTTTTGAAAAATACTATATTCTTTTCATTATACTTAGTCTACAATAGTACTACTCTAAATGTTACCATTTAAAATATAATATTTATGAAATAAAATCTAATAATCACAAATTACAACCATAGATTAATATTTAATTTAATTTATAAAAAGAAAGTAAAGTAAAGTTGAATTCGTAGGGCGTAGCGTGTCGTAGCAAAAACGTTTTCTCTACACTGAATCCTACTTCTTACAAATCCTTCTAACATTTTAAATGTGAAAGTTTGAGTGCATGTATGTATGTTTACACCTAGCCCCGTAATGGATTTTCATTCAATTACTTATATAGTTACTTTAGATCCTGACATAGGTTATTACCTATGTCCTATTGGACATAGAGTATTTTCATTCCAGGAACTTGAGTGAAACCGGGGCGGAAGATAGTATGTAATAAATTACTTTGTGTGTAAATGTACTTCTTTTTAAAAAATCGTATTCTCTTTACTGACAATAATATCTAAGACAGACCTGACAAAGGAGACCAGTGAATTGGGAATTTGTCTATAAATATTAAAAAATCATGGCAACACTAACAATCAAACTAAACAGTTGTTTTTTTATCCACTCGTTACCTCTGGGCGACACGGGCGAGGTCGCAACCAGCATAACTCAATATCAGGCGATAAAAACAAGCTTCCGCTGCTGTCGACGGCTTTAAACCACTTTTTTAATTGTAACCATATTGTCATTACCTCTGAAAACACTTATTATTAGAAATTAAAGGGTCTTTTAGATTATTTCACAAACCCATATTTCCCCATAGAATTTTTATTCTAAATTCAAAAGTTCTACAAGTCTTAGTGATCTCATTATTGTTTTTATTTATCTATTTAAGTTAGTTTATTTAAAAACAACTACTGAAAATAATGTCCCAGAACATTTATTATTAATGTTATTATATCTTTTTTTTTAGGACTTTTTAGTTTAGGTACTAACATATAAAATTGTATAAACAGTGTGTTACAAAACTACCCGTAAAGCCGAAAGGAGGTTAAATGGGGCCTTATAACGAGTCCATTCACAATATTTAAGAACCGTAGTAACGCTGTATAACATACCCCAAAAAAATAAAAAATATATCATTATTTTCACTGATGTGCGGGTTGCATGTTGTTGCATGGTGTATTTCAGTAAAATCAAAGAGTAAACTACGCAGAATGTACCTACATTTCTACCTAATTCGCGGAACGATAAAAATAATAATTGTAAATTGACAACATATATTTTTTTCCAACTTGACATTTTTTGAAGCCAGTACTTGAGTATAATGACATCCTTGTATTGAGGTAGCAAACATTTATGAATGAAAAATAGAAAAACTATTAAAGTAGACAATTAATAGGTAAAATAGGTACGTAGGCCTTTCTGTTAAATAATCTGGTTCCCTGACATGACAGCGTACTAGGGTTGACAAAATTTTTGGCTTTGATAATTAATTATATTTTTACGGGGTATTTTGTAACACGTTGTACATATAATATACTTATACAATTATATATAAAATTTTACGGTTGTCTGTTTGTTTGTTTAAAACTTAAAAACAGCGTATCTATACCATTAAACAAATTGCGATGGAACTTGTGTTGTGGTGCTCATGCCCGCGACTATTTCTGGCACAAAAAAAACAAAGAGGTGTTAAAACGTAAGCCGGTAATTAGCTAGTACTAACAATATTTAATTTGACAATGAAAAAAATATGTGGAGATATTTGTTTATGTGTGATATTATTGGTGAACATCTAATACCGTACAAATATAATATAATATTTGATATACCAAAACGTAAACTGACATCACTAAATCATACAAACAAAAATATTTGACATTGATTAGACACTTAAAACAAATGTCACTTTTTATACATAGAGGAAGAGATTTAATTAGAGCGTAACTTACGCGTGACATTCAGAGAGTAATGCATTAATCACACAACCGGTTAAAAGAGCAAGACAGCGATATACATCAAAGCACAGCCTAGGTATGGTATGCATTGACAGCCCACACCTACAAATAATAATTAGACGGATCGCGCGGACTATAATGTCAAATGTCGAGTAAATGTCAACGTCATAAAAAGTCATCGGTCACACACAAAGCGCGTCGCGTACGCATTCTAGTGAATGCTACCCTTAGAGCAGTTTTAAATGCTCAAGATGTTACCGTACTATCTCGGGCGATGTTTTATTAGGTGTTAGTATTTTATAGTTCATGCTTCTTAGTGCCTACTTGTTTTAAGTAATTATTTTTATTTTGTGTTTCTGTCACGTCTTAAGAGAATAATATTGTTTACAATAGTAGTGAGTAGGTAGTTGTTAATTATCTGTAATGTAAAGAGTATTCATTACGCTTTTTGAAGATTTTATGTAAACCTTTAGTTTTAATATAATTATCTGGTTACATTTTAATGATTGTGAAGTATGTGATAAGATTTCGCTTTAAACATTATGTTTTTGTGTATTAACAAAACACCAAACAAGGTAAGTACTTGCAGATTAATTGACAAGTAATAAAATTAAAAGATAGTGTTCAGTGATTTTTTTTAATGACCTTATCGGGTAGTTATAATAAAAGTAAAGTTTCAAAACATATATTTACCCCAGTAAACACTAATATATTAGTCGACTTCGTGACATTTTAATTGGATCGCAACATGCTGCTGCTTACCTTAAGAAAATTGAAATTTTATTCACGTTCAGAGCGGTACTTTAAATTGAATTTTAAGTAACATGGTCTCTCCAATCCGATAAGTGTAACGAACATTTTCGGCCCACTTAGTTGCCGAGAATCAGCAACCGATTGCCCCTGTTGCGAGTTACGCATTGCATAATACTATCCGTATAAATAGACAATAAATATGAGACAGTTTGGAGTCAAACGCAACAATCGGTAAGCGATTACGATCTAGTCCAGGTCGGTGTACATAAAGGTCTGATATAGTTTTATGGCATCAAATAAAGGACTATTACATGAGCATTACTTGCTAAGCGTGCGCTCACGGCGCTGTCCAAGCAGGAAGTGACACCGAATTGGTCGCGCGCGAAGTGAAGTGATGCGGACGTGAAATGCTATATCTTGAATTTTGATTTGAAGCCGATGTGTTGGAAAGTGAATCTGTAGTTATATTTAGGTACAATCTTATAAGGGCCTTATATTCAATCAATCAATTAAAGGTCTTGAATTGAAAACAATAATATTTCCAATCCTGGATTTATCTTTAAAAAAATGATTATGTTACCTACATATTAACTGTATCTCCCTTGCTCATTTTTTCAGAATTATTTAATTGCCATTGGAGTATAACCTTGATATTTGTTCTATAAATTATACATAACCTGTAATTATGCACAAAATAGACTTGCATGAAAGAATATATCTACGACTTAAAGCCATCCGAGCACCATCACTAGTGCCGCGTCGATTTCTCCCGCTCGCGCACAGTCGATAAATAACCGCGGGTAGTTCTAATTCCGCGCGCTATATTTACGCGCCGGGTCGCGACGGGCGCGTGGGCGGCACTACGACACAGCGCAGAGTAATCGAACGCGCAGTTGCGGAAAGATATCCTTTACACTGGTCTATCTAGGTCTTTTATTGCACAGTTTTATTCTTATGTAATTCAAGCTTTTTTAGGTTTTATCGTCATGTAAATGGTGTTTCCTTGCTGTTTTGGTTGTAGATTGGAGTAAGCTTGGATAGTTGGTAACATAGCTTAGCAACTGTAGGACAATTTTGTGTAGGAATTAGAGTAGAGTGCCTCTAGCTAGCGAAATACTCGTAGAACTAAATTCTACCATGCACTTGTATCAAGTAGAAAAGATCTTAAAATACATATTTTGCTAACGACAAAAAAATATCTAGAGCTTTAATAGAGTATTAAATGAAAATTAATACTGCATATTTGCATAGAAATAGGTACATTCAAAGTGTTCCATAATTAAACGACACCACAATGTTCACCTACAAATAACCAAACCTGTGCAATTTATTAAATTAACCCTGTATTGTACGGTAAAATCCATAGATAATTTATTACTACAGGGGAACTCGGCTGACAAGCGTTCAATTGATGAAATAATATTTTGCGAGTGCAGTCTGCAGTTCATTACTCTACTCCCCACAGTCCTCTCAGAGACCTTTATCTAATGGACAGGATTGGCTATTGTAGAATCAGGTGCTAAATTATGATGAGATCATGTTAGATATTACGGGAGATCATTTTGCCAAGACTTTCCCTTTATATGCGAAGAGCTTAGATAAATATCATAACGTATAAATACTCAGATTTGAATTTCAAAATGTCCGCGATTTCAGTGAAGTGCAAATTGTTATGCGGCTCGTTATAAAATAGGTGAACTTAAGGTTGGTACTCACTTGGTATAGATGTAAATATTAATCGTATAATATATTATAATAATTGCATAATATAAAGCCTTAAATTAATAAAATAATGTAAAACAATCGTGATGAGAGCTGAAATTTGTAAATAATAATAAATATTTTTTCTGGGACGTTTATCACATAGGTACGGCTATCGAATCGCAAAATTAGCAGTACTTGTTATAGAACTAGCGTACAAACTTGTCTGATACTACTTATATTTTTAAACATATATAGAACCTAGCTTCTGCCCCACGGTTTCACCCGCGTTCCCAAGGTATCTTATGTTTTCCCGCGATAAAAAGTAACCTAAAGCCTTCCTCGATAAATGGGCTATCCAATACAAAAATATTTTTTCAATTCGAACCAGTAGTTCCTGAGATTAGCGCGCTCAAACAAACAAACTCTTCAACTTTATAATATTATATAGTATAGATAAGTTAGCACAACACAGTTTATTAAAATAAAAGCACATAATATAAACAATAATACAAAAGTAATAACTATAACAAATAGTCTTACAAATAATCTAATCAAATAACGAGCAATATGCAATTAAAACGAGTTTAACTATTTCAATGCATTTAATGCGCGCAAAGCATGCGTTGCGATCAACAGTGGACCCCTACCTTTATGCAGTGTTATGCAACAAAAAGGAAATACGTTCACGAAACTTGTAATGTTCACCGAGATCAATTTCACGTTATCTCAAAATGAATAAATGAATGTGGAATAATCTCCTTTCTATTTTTTTTCTCGTGTGAAAATGTTTAATTGCTAAAATGGCCGGATGCATGCTCCTGAAACAGAAAAAGTTACATGTAAATGAAATTAAAAAGCGTAACAATAATTATAAAATTGATTATGTCACGTGTTTATATCGCATTTTATCACTTGAACATTAAATTTGGTGGGATGTGAAAAAATATTGTAGGAATCGCGAGTCATGTTACTAAATAATAAAGGGGCGCGACTTTACGCTGGGCAAACCGTGGTAAATATATATCAGCTATTGACTAAAAAAACCAACCCGCAAAGCTAAAGATAAAATTAAAACTACAAATTATTAGAATGAGTTTTGTTATTTCATAATTAATTTTGAAGAAGGAATGGATTTGGGAAGCTTGGGTGATCAGAACAATTCTTGTTATGACACGCATATCTTGCTTAAAACTTTTTCAAGCATGAAAAAAGGATGTGGCGGGACAAAATGATGGGTTGAAATTAACTAATCAAAACGTTGCATTATTGAATATTCGAAAATTTTAATTTGCTTTACTTTTTATGCTATGGTACAGTTACATTGGTAGTAGACCTTTATTCCTTAGGAAATGTTACAAGCAATACATCAATAACCAAAGATAAACAAACATAGAATTTAAACCCGATTCATATCATAAGAAAAATCATACGAAGCCTGCCCATTCATCAATTTAATTTATCAAAACAATACATCTTCCTCCACATCTGCATGTATCTCTGCATCTTGTAACAACTTGTTCTTGATAGATATCAACTGTCTATGCTACTGTATGTGCGTGCGAGGTTCTCGGATGCTATGGTCAGTGGGACCGTGGGTGTTTGCTGACAGGGTTACTAATAGTCTGAACTTTGAATGGGGCATGCGTTAATGTCACGGCGAGGTGCACTATTTTGTAATTAGTCTAAATTCTGTGGTGTAACATTTTTGCTATCATAAGTATTTCAGTTATCTGGTTTCCATAGCTACGGTAAGATGCAACCGCATAATCAGACGTGGACTACTATATTTATTTATGTTTTTCTTTTATTTTACTTTTGATTTTAGTGAGAATCATTATTTATATATGGGGAAGACACTATAAAAGACCATTCATTTTGTTTATGCAAATATATGTGATACAAAGTTCGATTTGGATAATTAAAGTGAACGTAAATTACACTTTCGGACAATAAAATGTATAAAGCTTGACATTCCATATTGAAATGTCAGGATAACCATTTAAGGTGTTTTTTTAACATTTAATTAGACTGAATAAATTTGGTTATAAATACTGTCACGTCTGTTATAAATTTAAATCAGGACGTATTATTTTTGAACATAATAAATTTGTAATCTTAAAAATAAATTAAGCTGCTAATATGAGAGTGAGAGAGATGCATTTGTCTCGAAAATTGTTTATTGAGTCCATCTAACACTAAAGAACATTAGTAAGTCAATAATAGAAATTCCCGAAGATAAATTGACTATTAAAAATACAACTTTGTGACGCAGCAATAATAGTTAAAATCTTACAGAGGAGTACAGTTGAGATAAGGCTAAACGTCAACTTCACTATAAAAACGGCGTTGTTGAACAATTTTATTGTTAAATTTATTAGCTGCGAGGTCGACTGTACAGAGTTCTAGGTCGGGATCGGAGATCGCATGTTACGTAAAGTAATGTGCTGACCGGGGGCTCTACACCTTGTGTGAAATGAGCGTAGGCGTGGCTACAATGTATACTATTGTATGGCCCGCAGTGTACGGGACTTTGAATTACATGTTGAAATTATTGTTTTCGATTGAAATAAGGGGTGTTAAGTTAGCGTGTCTATGTATTAGGTTATTTATCTATTTGTAGTTTCAATTATACTCAGTTCCGTAGTAGGCTCACTTTAATGAAATTTTGTTTGAACTAAAGTTAATACAACACCTCCTAGGTGACTTAAGATGAGATTTTTTTATATATATTCTAAAGCTAAGAAATCTAAAGCAGATAACATTTAAATCAACTACGTGAAATATTTCCTGAATGATTTATTTCAATATTATTTGTAATAAGCAATCCTGAATTATTCTCTTTCAAGTATATAGTATGTATAACTCAATAATAACTGTAGCAAATAAGTTGTCAAACTGAATCCGTTACGTCAGGACAGGTCATGCCGGACATTTACCAAAGTATCGGATTTAAAGCGAGGGTACATTATTTGGAGCAAAATCGAGCGATGGTGAAAGGTGGTGGCGATGGTATCGCGGTATTGCTTTCATCCGTTGTTTATAGTACCTATAGATATGATGGTTTCATATTTACTTTTGGTTGTTGTCATGTATAGTTAATTTTGAAAAGGATTGACCATATTATATTAACTTTGACACTATGGTTGATGTTATTAAGTACCTACACAATCACAAAACTTAGTAATTTTACTCTCTAGAAATTAAATAGATTTCTTTACTACTACAAAGACTTCTTAATAGTGAATCCTACTAATTTATAAAATGCGAATGTTTGTGAGTGTGTGTGTTTGTATGTCTGTTACTTCTTCACGCTCAAACGGTTGGACCAATTTTGATGAAATTTCGCATGGAGGTAGCTGACACCCTGGTTTAACACACAGGCTATTTTTTATCCAGGGAAAAAATAAAATCTCTCGGGAACGCGGGTAAAACCGCGGGGCGGAAGCTAGTTTCTAAATATTTTGTCATTTTATTTTAGAACTCAAAATGAATAGAAAGTCTTTCAATAATACCTGCATAAAAAAATATCCAATATACGATGTCTAAAAGAGTTAATAGCACTTTAACATAATAAATATTGAAGCGATTGCCTTAAAGCATCCGAACTAGTTCCTCTTGTATCTTTGTGCTTTATAGGGGGACAAATGGAATGTAAGAGACAACAGAACGCATGCCTAACAATGGCCTGTAGGCGAACTGGATAGTATTCAGTGATACCTACACGAAATATGCCTGACTGAGCTATAAAAATGATTAGAAATGATGTAGGAGAAATCAATGGTTTATGATGCATTTCAGAATTTTGTTTGAAATTTAACATATTTATTTTAAGTACCGATAAAGGCTTAATCCTGACGATAAATACTCTATCACACTTTTTATATGTGAAATTATATAATATTTATATATTTTTTTGACATAACCCACATGACGATGAAGAAAATTATATTCGTCGCCAAACAACTACTTACTATGCGTTTTACTCCAAAAAATTAAGAAACTGGTCCTTATTTATATTTTGTAAACACTTGACATAGTTTTTTTCTTTTATTTACAATAAAATGGAGATTTAAGAAGCCACTTAAAACAGGGTGCTCAGATTATCGACACTAAAACACAAGCCTGTATACTAATCATTTACAAGCAATAAAGACGTCACGTCCAAACGTCCCTTACATCTCAATTATACCGTACAATATTTATACCAACATAACTTTACCGCATTGTCACAGTACAACAGGTATCTATAGTAGTAAACAAGATAACCAGATACCATCACGAAAAAATCTTAGAACAAAGAATTATTGTAAATACAAACAATTTAATATTTTTCATTAGTTGACTTTATTTTCATTTCTTAAGTTAATACCATCGCCTCTGGCAACCAATTTTATACAATTACTATTTTAATTCCCGGATAAATAAATGGTAACTTCATTAGCTTCGACGTCCATAACTGCCCTCCTAGGGCCTAAACTGAAAAAATGGCATTGACTTTGAGCATATTTTCTATTAACCACAACAAAAGCTAGTAATGAGTCGGGCAAGTAGAGCACAAACAATTGACTTCTACCCAAACATTTACATACTGTGGCAACATAACGTCACGCTTTAAGACGAAAATAAATTAATCTCTAATTGGCCCGATCCTATCGCACGTTTCATAAGTACCATCGAAATGTCATCCAAGCATAAAAATGTCACAGCCACTGACATTTCGGATGTTAATCCGCAGTCGGGAAAGTGATCGGATTTTGACGTAGAGACCTTTGGCTTGATGGCTTTTGGACCAACATTCAGCATCTTACGGTCAGCCTTGGTAGCTATAGATGTATGATAAGTCGCTGAGTCTCTTTGTTTGCACTGCCAGTTCGTTGAATCTGTAGGTCATATTGAAATATATAGTTTATATCTTGTGAAATATACATGTAAGTTTTTATGGTAAAGGTTATAGATTTATTGATCGATATATGTATTAATGATTATGAATATATTCCAAGCAAGCCTTTGTGTTGTTATTTTAAACCTAAATTAATATTAACTATAGATTTACATACAGATTTCACAATGGGGCTAAATAATTTTTGGGTCTAACTCACAATAAAACAAAAATGTAGAGCCTAATATAGTTATTAAATTATACGTACAAAAAGTTAAAGATATAAAATATAGATATTATTATAGCCATAGATTGCACGGTGGTTGGGAACTTTGTAGTACGTACAGTCAGCAACATAAGAAGCTGAACAGATACAAATTTACAAAGAACTTGTACACTAAAAGAAGTATCCATAATATGGTAAAATAAAATAAAGTGGTGTTTTAAAAATGTATGTCTTCAAAAACCTACATACTATAAATGTATACATCATGGATAGTTTTAGTGTACAGATGTTTTGTAAATTTGTATCGATCTGTTCAGCTACTTATGTTGCTGACCGTACTCGCATGGCCGACTACTATCATCATGTTGAAAATCTGTCGCCAAACACCTACCGGTGTGTTCCGGCAGCTGCGTTTGTAATCCAGATCATTCTATGCCTTATGCGCTTACCACCTTCGGCCACATCATCACTTACCATGGTGAGGTTAACATAAACCTATTCATAGTAAAATAAGAGAAAAATTACTCAGTTTGAGTAGTGTCCGAGCCAGAACTGAAACCTATCATTAAACGGTTTCAAATTGTGTCACATCATTCATTCACTTCATCCAAACTGGGCCTCACCAACAATGAAGTGATCTTATTAAATGTACATTGGTATTGATAGCTCATAAATCTTAGGCGAACGACCTCGATTGTTGGTGTCAACCGCTCGATCAATGCTCGACTCCGGCGCATTGTTGTGCTAAGCAAATACGTTATAGGTAACCTTTGGGTCCTGTTCACGTGGGCGGACGCCGCCCTGGGCGTGACCTGGACAAAGATCAATTAATGAACGTAGAAAGAACTATGTTATAAGAACAATTTTGTAGATTAATTATACTTTTATACCTTTAATTTTCTTCTGGAATCATCAGGCAAAAGCTATTCAAGCAAATAAGTAATCAATTATCTAACTAAACTGCTATATCGACAAAATCCTTTCTAAGTCCTAAAAAACTTTTAAGTATATTTCACAAAATATGTTAAAGAAAATGCTTTTATCCTAATCCAATAGTCTCATCCATAAAAATTCAATAACACTCTATGGCAATAAGCGGGCGTTAGAAGCGCGTGGGTAGAATAATGAAGACATTTGTCGCGGGCTGCGCGCGCGCATACATGTGTTATCCCTCACATATCGGGCCCCTAAACTGTATACAATCAATGGCACTCTAATGCTCAGATTTGATACTGTTATGACTTTACGGGGATTAATACGTCTCTCATTCTTTGTGGATAAAAGAAATGACACGCATTTATTTTATTTAAAGTTGTAACATCATCCATTTTGAGAACAATACTTTATATTTGTTCTGTTTTATCTGATTTCAATTCTGATTTTAACATGTTTTCAAGAATGGTTCAAGGTTTTTATTTCATTCAATTAAATATGAAAAAGAATAGTTGGATTAACCTTTAGTTAGGGATTTGTCATGTTACTATAACATGCTAATTTAAAAAATAAACCTTTTCCTTTTAAAAGTATTAAGGATAAATCCGTAACAATCACAGATTTCACTATAATTCTTGCTTATACATTGTAACAGCAGATGGTTTCCTAGAAAATTTACCTTTAAAAAGATTAAACATATGCAGAATAAATCAGATTACTTACAATTCCTACGTCATAGTTCTGGAAAAAGAGAAATACACTATAACAAGGTAATCAAGCAAAGATCTTAAAAATTAGGTCATTATGCACTTTATTGCACTAATACATAACTATTCTAGTTAGGTATACTCCCTGATATTTCAGCTGAGATTTTCCAATTATTTCTCTCAAAACGGTACCTAATTAAATAATTAAACATTAATTCAGTTTCATTTAAGAGTGGTATCCACGGTGCGCGATTTCATGCCCATTTTACAAGTGATTTTAAGCCGTTTTGCTAACACAATAAAGATCAAAATTACAAAACTCTCTCGAAACAATCGACACGCAGACCCTCGATTTTGACTTTTATGCAGTTAGCAATACGGTGTGACATAACTAAGGATTGATCAATTGCAATGACGAATTCTTCCCGAATTTCTGTTTATGAAACATAATGATTTGACCATAACATTAACTCATTGTTATGCCATCGCCACATATGTTACCTCACCGCTGCTGGTTTGGATGTTTGTATTTAGCTGTTGTTTTGGGATCGTGATCGACCGTTGGATAATTATGTCAATATGTTGACATTAAATATTGTTGATATGACAATTGTTTATAGAGCGAGATGCCTCTGTTACATCTTGTGGGTTATGCTGAGGTATTTCTTAGGATTCTATTCAAATGACCATTTCAAAACATGAAACGTTTAACGTCATATTTGATCTAAGGTTTAGAATTGAAATTGACAACATTTCTATCATGAACAAACAGTCTCAAAAGTCAATCTAGTTGCGCAGGGAAGAAACTCCGAGCGAACCATACAATTCCACGAAACGAAATGGCATAAATTATCAGTTAAATCACATATTGTGTGTAATGAAACAATCGTACAGCATGCCATCGCACAATGGCTAGAGAACGGGTGCTGTTTCGAATAGTGTGACCATAAATGTTGAACTTGTTGGACTTGTAGGTACCTAGCTACCACTAGTATTTATATTCAAAGGGTGGTTAAACCGATATAATCGGTATCATACTAATTACATATTACATACCATAATTATAATGAAATTATATTAAACCTACATTTTAAACAGTGGAAGAAATAAATACGTTCAAAAAATAAAAAAAAAAAAAACAATTTGGTCTAGGTATGCACTTTAGCTCAAACTTTACACAAGTAGATTCTACAAATATGGACACCCTCTCTAAGCTCAACGTTACCTCCCGCAGGCTTTTGATGAAAAGGGCGTAACCTCTACAGAAAGACTAATTTACAATAAGGTTATTGAATACAGGTGCTGTAAATACGTTTTAACAGATATAACCCAAGGTATTCGTAGAAATAAGGGTTCAAATTGCAGGTGAAATGCCTCCGAATTCTATTAGCCAGTTGATTTGAAGGTGAGATAAATGTTAAAGCGTAAAGTAATTTCTTGGAAATCTTTTGTTAATTAACTGAACAATCAGGATTTTACTGACTCTTTAAAATGTCCAGAGAATTCTTTACTTCAGTATTGGTCTTTTCATGGACTTGAAAGTAAATAATAAAACGGTGTTATTAAAAAAAATATAAACATTTTACACAAAATTTTCGAATGTCTTCGAATTCACATTCATATTTAGGAGACTGAAAAACTATACAGATGTTTTTAGTAATTGGTTTATAGCAAACAAATACTTTGCTTACCTCGGGCAAGGTATTAGTCTTGCGATTCAACGAGATACCGTCGCCAGCTTTTTGGGAACCATGCCTGCAGGTGGCGATCTTATACTTTATTTTAATATTTAGTTTAAGTACTTTTAAGTTTAAGTTGTTTTTACAACATTAACGGTTGTTGTTTTTGTTAGAAGATAATGATTGTTGTAAATAAATTAAATAATTTGACCTTTACATTAAATTTAAAGTATTTTTGTACAGTTTTACTCATTCATTGTTTCTCAATTACGTAAAAGGAGGAAAATTTGTTGATATTTATTAATTGGTCACTAATTTTACTGTCAATGTTTGGAATGTTTTTGCATTATTTAAATTCAATAACAATTATTTATAACAATCGTCACTTTATTCTGAGAACTAAATATAATTTATATGACATTAATTAATAATGTCAAGGAAAACAATCGCAAGGTCTCGATAAAAGAAGAAAAACCATGTTTGATCTCGTTTCGCTAGTTTTTTTTCGTTTTATCAATAAACCAGACTATTTCTACATAATATAATCATTCGGCGAATATGTCAATGTTGAACTTTTAAATATAAATTAATAAGCACTCTAATAATTTGATACTTTTAACACCCACAAAACTAATCTATATATATATAAAACCGCAGGGTGGAAGCTAGTCATCTGCACTTAAGAGCCATTTCCTTCTAGGTTTTGTTTGCATCTTCGGCTACATCATCACCTACCATGGATTAGATTGTGGTAAAACACAGGCCTAATACTTAGTGAAAAAAAACATTTTCTCACTCATACATATATAAAATTGGATTAGAGATTAGATTTTGCATAATAATACCTATACATTATATTTTTTTAGATTGATTCAACAATGGACTACTATTTAGTATCATACTGTGACAATAGGCGTTTTGTATATTTATAAATCGGAATTCCAACTGTGTACAGTTAAAAGGAGTTCACCTTTTAATAACAAAGTTCATTTCATTTTCGCTACCTAAATAATGTATCATTAATATATATAGTAGGGATGTCGATTCAGACATTGATAAGTGCAATGCCATGTATTGAATAAATGTAATCTTGATTGAGACTTGGGTGACATTTTTGTCATTCTTATGTACATATTATATAATAGTAATTGTAATGCATAACTTTGTGGTTTCTGTCTTTAATTAATATAATAAAAAGATTAAAGCTTATGACAAATGTTATACAATTGTGTTCGATCATTCACTGCCTGGATTGTTTGAGTCTTGTTTAATTTTAGTATAAATTTTAAAAAAATAATGCGATCAAATAATTGATTTCCAAAGTTAGTGTATGTTTAAAGCATCTCATCGTGATGACTGAACGGAATTGTATGAAACCTACCTAGAATAGTCCTCAAATAACTATCAAAAACTTTTAAACCAGGTAAACATTTTTTCCTTGGCAACGCGATTAAACCGCGGGGTGGGAGATATTAACTGTATACAGTAGCTTTCTACTAAAATATAATTTTCCAACACAACAATAAGTCATACAGTAATAAAACCACATTCAGTGAATATTCCCATAAAATCTTTACGTGAGTACATTAACTTAATAAAAGCAATAGCCGTCTCAACTTCGAAAGTTGTTTCAGGCCTTAAAAGTTGATTAAAAAAAGAATAAAAAGTTGATTTAAAAAAGAATAAAAATAAACCACGTCGGTAATATGTTGTGATGTGAACTATCACGCAGGGGGTCAACGGCCGATTGACATTTGACATGCGAATGTCAAGGTGCGGGCTCACATCAACGATTCTGAGAAATGCTTCTGTCATTATGACACATGGTGACGCGTTGTGTGATCGAGATTCAAGTTGAGATTATTACGTGGAAATATTAATTATGCATACAATATGCATAATTAATAATTATATAAACCACGATGACATTATTTTAGGTAGTTAAAGAGTCAAATTGACGATTACTGTGACAGTAGGTACCAGTAGAAGTCGTAGGCTAAAAGATGATGATGATGATAAATGAAGTTGATGATATAGTACAAAACAAAGGAAAAAATTATAGAAAAATGCTATGGTACTCACCTACTTATTGCACATGAGTCTACCAAATTCTTTCAAAAATAGGTCGAATTCCATTACTTCGAATTTTATTTAAACATCTGTAATTGTCATAAAATTATGCTTACGTATATTATTTAAGAGTTGTGGGGTATTTTAGACTCGCTTCAGATTGATAACACAGTGAGGTATCCATAACTTCAGATGCCGGAACAAACATACTCACCTTCTTGACATTACAAATATGGCAATATAAAAAAGGGCTATCAACATAAAATAATTTAAACCGTTGATATTTCATCTTTTTTTAGGTTTATCATAAAAATAATTTATATTCATATTATACCACAAATCGGTCGATTTTGACAATAAAATTACAATATTATTACAAATAAATATGATACAATACAATCTAACCCCAGAATGACTAACAAAAAAAAAAAACTTTCGAAAAACACTGACTCACAAATTCTTTAACGGCAAAAATCTAAAGGAACATTTCAATTTCCATTAACAAATCCTACACATTATACGTTTACGGCGTTGATGCTGCGCCCGCGCATGTCAAGGCCCACACGTGGGCTGACAGTGTGACATTTGCCCTGCGACTGCACAGTGACGTCATCGGGTGAATCAATGTTTGTTGCAAATTTACGCTTATGGTAAGAGCCGATATAAAAGAGACAATGTTTCTTGTTCTCTATATTAGATTATGTTGTTGCTTACACGAGGACACTTTGCAGTTGTGCAACGTAGATATTAATTGTCGAGTCCAGATATTTATAAATTTCAAAAGGGTTTATTACTTTGGATAAGCGAACTTATTTTCTATATCAATAGGTAAATCTAAGGTTCTCAAAAATTTTGAAGTAGGTATATATAACAGCTAACAAAATTTAAAAAGAACTTAAGTAAAATTTGAATACTCATCCCTTTTTTACGACGTATAGGCTTATGTTGGGAGGCAATCTCACCATGGTGAATGATCATGTGGTCGAAGGTGGTAAGCACACAAATCTTAGAAGGAACCGGCTCTCAAGTGCAGCTACCGGAACACATAGGTGCCTGGTGGCAGAACTACTTACCATCGCGAAATTATAATATTAATTAATAATAGTCTTGTGTTTGTAAATCCTACTACCCTATCCTACTTCCTACTATAATCTTATCCCTAACTAGTATTTTATTATATCCTAACTAATATTATAAATGCGAAAGTAAGTTTGTTACCTTTTCACGCCTAAACCCCTGAACCGATCGCGATGAAATTTGGTACGCAGATAGCCTATGGTATGGAGAAGGACATGGGCTATTTTTTTCCCGGGAATACGGGCGAAACCGCTGGGGACAGCTAGTCAATACCATCTATACAAATATTATAAAGAGGAAATATTTGTATTTTTGTAGGTAACGAATAAACTTAAAAAGTACTGTACCGATTTCAAAAATTCTTTCACCATTAAAATGCTACACTATTCCTGAGTAGCATGGGCTATATTTATTTTGTACCGGGAACGCGGGTGAAACCGCGAGGAAAAGCTATATAATATTTTAATATTATAAATGTGAAAGTTTGTGAGGATGGATGGATGTCAGGATGTTTATTACTCTTTCACACAAAAACTACTGAAAGGATTTGGATGAAATTTGGCACACAGATAGCATATATTTTGGATTAAAACATAGAATACTTTTTATCCCCGGAAAACATAAGATCCCTCGGGAACGCGGATGAAACCGCGGGGCGGAAGCTAGTTTATTAAAATCGAGCTGTTTCTGCCAAATCACCACGGAAATATTCTAAAACATGTTTATTAAATATTTAAACAGCCATATAAGGAAAGTTGACGTAACAAAAGGTTAAAAGCAAGAGAGTTAGGCGACATTTGCATGTTGAACCAACCGACCTGTCCGCAATATGACCGCGTCTTAACATGTCCGGAATGGTGCGTGGGCGCAGGTCAGACACAACTTAAAGACTTATTATGTCCGTCATGAATAATGAACTATAATGAAATTGTATGTTCCACTTGGGAAACATGTTTTGTATAATATTGCTATTGTTTTATATGGGCAAAAAACTGTTATAGCTACATCACTAAGACCGTATTGAATAAACCCAGCCCACATAATTTTACCAATTTAATTGATAGATAATAATATAAATGGTAAACTAATATAATATGGTAGTTGATAAATATAGTAAATAGATATATAGATAATCCAGTTATCAATTGAAATTAATGGTCAGTCTAACCACAATTTTCTTTTTTCGTGGCCTGATGTGGACAACTAAAATGCAATCAATTAGCCTTTTTGTTAAAAAAAAACATTTTTTAAAACTAGAAAAAGAGGTAACTTTTTATATTATATTAAATAATCTGAGATACAAAACAGACATCCGTGTTCAACCAGGGATTCGAATCCCACGCTAATCGACTGATTTCGCCTACGTTAGCTTATTGATGTTTTGTAAATACTGTTTGTATCACACCTTATTTAACACATTACTGGATTTTGTGAATGTGATAATATTTTTCATGTCTGTGTAAATAAAGTTAACCTTTTGAAATTTCACAGTTCGACGCTTTTTAAATCATGCTAATTTATTAGGGTTCCGTAGCCAAATGGCAAAAACGGAACCCTTATAGATTCGTCATGTCTGTTTGTCTGTCTGTCTGTCTGTCCGTCCGTATGTCACAGCCACTTTTTTCCGAAACTATAAGAGCTATACTGTTGAAACTTGGTAAGTAGATGTATTCTGTGAACCGCATTAAGATTTTCACACAAAAATAGAAAAAAAAACAATAAATTTAGGGGGTTCCCCATACTTAGAACTGAAACTCAAAAATTTTTTCAATCAACTCAAATATAAAAAAATGGCAAAAAGCAAGGTCTTACAGCACAAATAAAGGAAACATTCTAAAAAATAAAAAAGTTGAAAATTAAAGGTGTCCCCATACATACATAGTTACGCCAATTAATAAAGACCTCTGAGTTGTATGGGCGCTCATACAATTTAGAGGTCTAGCTTAATTGGCACCAACCTCAAATACAGTAAATAAATAAAATTATGCATTTCCCGTGATGGATGAACGATGGACGAAGTTTGTACGGAACCCTCGGTGCGCGAGTCCGACTCGCACTTGGCCGGTTTTTATTAATTAGGCAGGTGTATTTTACATTATATAGTTCAAGCGTATATCATTAGGTTACGAATACGAATGAGCTTTCGGTGAAGGAAAACATCGTGAGGAAAACATAGCAGGGTGGGCCAGGCGGGTACTACAAAGTACCCTACAACTTTGTAGTACCCTTTGTGGCTGGCTACCACCCTCAAGTTGATAATCTGTTGCCAAATACCTATTGGTGTGTTCCGGCAGCTGCACTTGAGAGCCTGTTCCTTCTAGGCTTTGTGTGCTTTACCCCTGCGGCCACATCATCACTTACCATAATGAGATTGTAGTCAAACATAAGCCCATATAAAGTTAAAAATATATATATATAGAAAAAAATATTCGACCACTTTAAGGAATATGTTGTGTCTATAAATGAGACCAACTTCTGGTTAATCTAATATTCTAGATTAAACCAACTTTAGCACTCACTCCTTAGGCGATGGTAGCCACTTACCATCAGGTGGACCGCCTGCTTGTCAGCCTTCTGACATAAAAAAAAAACTTACATTTAACAAGAGCTCGACAACTCTCTCTTTTAATTATAATACTTTCACGATATATTATCGAACAACATAAACCATAGGCCACAAACAATGTTTAGTTAATTAACCAAATACATTACCATGTTATGGGACGTCAATGTGCTCGTAGCTGTGACAACACTTATAATTAATTGTTGTTTAAATGGCACGTTAATTTATTGATGGATAGCGAAATATGCCGTTGGTACACTGTTATCATATGTTTAATTAGTTGTACCTCGGGGTTCTACTCACGTACTCAGCATAAAAAGTATCATCTCTTTATTGTCTTCAAGCTACCCCTCTACCAATTTAAAACTGATTCTGTATTTTAACAGCGAAATCGTAACAAAAATAAAATAACCTTCACATTTACATTATTAATAAGGAAGTAATAAATAATATAAATGTGTGAAATCAGTGAAAGATTCGTGTTATATTAACATAAGTCTGAAAATAGTCAGTAAGACATTGTATTATTATTTAGCTTTAGGTATATGCTAAGGCTTTACATAAAGTATACCAAAACACCCTTGTTTCATTTTTGTTCGTGAATTATTGTGGATCACCTCGAAGTCTGTCTGTGTATCCCAAACTCTCAGAGACCATTGCACCATTGTTATTCAAACTTAGACGAATGGTTCAAACGTTGAATATTGGAAATAGGGTTAGTTTTTGGGGGTAAAATGGGAAGACATTTTTTGTGGTTATTTGTGTTATCGTTTCGTAATTTTTCCTAAGAAAGTATGAAATATATAGAAATACGCTATTTACTGGAGTTCAAATATTTGTGTAATTAACACAACAACAACTAATAATACGGAACATTCACACTTTACTGGTTATTTATTTAATTACAATTGCACCATTCTTCTATAAAGTCAGGTTCAATTGTTTTTTTTGAGTATATACAGTCGTGTGATAAATAATAATGTAGCTGAAATTGGTAAGGTTACAGAAGATAACACAATCGTACATGCTACATTTAAAGGATCAATTTAGGTCACTTTCTTCATCCAGACACAGTAATTAAACTACAAATTCTGCCAATACCATATTAAGGACTGTATATAAATCTCGACTACTTTGCCTATATCAGTTACAGACTGCATCACAAGTGCATTTAAGAAATATTTACGTTATATAAATGTCAACAATAAAAATACATCTGAAATGCCATGTACTTGTAATTAATTCTGGCAAAGAACAGTATACGATATGAGTATGTTAGTACTCATTGTGAATCTTTTCAAGTGTAATACTAAGCTGTGTTGCCTACTTTGTATTTTTTTTTGTATGAATAAGTCGTACCTGTCCAAACTAATTTTATCATTTATATGATTTGAATTTAAAATATTATTAATCAGACAATATTAACGCCAGCAACTGAAATTTAAAGAACCTGGTCGTTTAGCTATTTACTGTTTGAAAGTTGTTATTTATTGAAAACTAGTTTCTGCGCTTCGGTTTAACCCGCGTTCCCGAGGGATGTTATGTTTTCCCGGTATAAAAAGTATCATTTATGCTATTCCAGGGTATAATCTATCTATGTGCCAAGTTTTATCCATGCGTGATTGAGTTACAAACATCTAAACTTTCACATTTTATAATATTAGTAGCCTTTTTAATGCATCATATAAATTAATATGTTGGTAGGTATGGAAATGTCGATGGAAAATAAAAAGAAGTTATGCAAAAAGATGGACAATATCCAATAGTGCCTTACCTCAAGGAAATAACTTGTAAATCAACCAATTGAACGCAGTTAGCCACACTAAAATAAAGACTATGGTGGGTAAGTCAATTAACAAAACTATAAAGAAATTCATAGAAAATTTTAACACTAAAACTTTTAATTTTAAATCATATATTATAAATAGCACTGAAAAGTACAAACATTGGAATTTAATCACCCGCCGAGCTTTGTACCTATTAACGCTTTAAACACATTAAAACGAACGTAAACGCCACGTTAATCATAATAAGTGAGTGAATATATGAGACTCACAATAATTATTATCTTCGTAAACGTAATTTTCCGCTTAATGAAATATCTAATAGATTGTAGAAGGCACGTTCTGAGGTTATAATTGAATATTTCACTGTATAAAGTAACGCTATGTTAGTGATGGGGCTAGAAACATTCGCGTCGGTCCTTTGGTTTTACTTGCGAAATAATACTCAAGTTAATGTATAGTTGCACGGTGGTAGGGCACTTTATAGTATCCGCCTGCATGGCTACCTCCGGTGTGTTCCGGCAGCTCTACTAGGCGCTCAGTTCTTTCTAGGCTTTTCGTGCCAAGGTAATCTTCAGCCACATCTTCGCTTACCATGGAGATTGTGGTTAAACACAAGCCTAGACAGAGTAAAAAAAATGTTACCAATAATATAATTCAACGTAGGTTTGCCTTTTTAAAGTGCACAGCAGTATTAGCCCGAGGGGAGGGGCGCTTTACTTATTTTTCACTCTAGATAATAAGCAAAAATGCTACTAAATGGGCAACCAGATAACTTTATAGAGCCAAATATACGCTGTGACAAGTAGATTGGACAGTTTCTATTATTCAGTACAAAGCAAGCAGTCTATGATTGACAGTAACAAAGCATGAAAAGACTTTAAGACTCTTAAAATTATATCGTTTAATTCTGCAAAAAACTAAATTATACCTTATATTCATCAGTTAATAAAGGACACACAATTACACATTAACAAAATTGTATTTACAATGAAATAATTGATACTTAATTAACAGTTGCGTCCCATCCCTACACTCTAAGTAGTAATGGTAAGTAATTGATCGCGGAAGTGTTGTTGTTTAAAAGGTTTTATACTTAAGATTGTTGCTTTTATATCATTTTCTCATTTAATCCTCAAATTACTCTATTATTATTATTAAACTAGCTATATTCCCCTACTATATTAACATTTTAGCAGTTTAAATATACTTTGAAAACGTGTAGTTTTTTTATCCTATCCTATTTTATACTATCAATCAGTGAGTCAAGACTTGATTTTCTTAATGTAAATTATTCTCACAACATTTACTAAGCATAAACCAAACAAAACATTCAACAAGACACACAAAGACAACAAGCTGAACACAAGGCACCTTTCCATTGACGGGCCACCGAGACAGATTTATATATCAGATAGTCTTACCTACAAGAACAAAAAACTGTATGCAATGGCTCGAGATATAGCTAAATCCCACAAGTATAAATATTGTTGGACGTCACGTGGTTGCGTTTTCTTGCGTAAAGATGATGGCGCTCCTGCTCTCCGCATCAACGAGGAGCCAGATCTAGACAAGGCGACAAAATGACTATCAAATCAATACCTTGTAAATCAACTCCCCCTATCAACTTTGCTTTTTGTTAACAAACTAAGTTGTTTTTTATTGATTATGACACACACACATCAACATGCACAAAATTACACAAAAATGGCAAAATTATATTTATCTACTACACAAATACACTCCATTTACACATATCCACTCAAATTCCAGGCGTTGAAAAGTTTTAAGTATGTAAGCTGTATTTACAACCAGAATATCCCCTATAAAAATACTATTACAAGTATACCTGTTTGTAACAAATTTATCATGTTATTAGCTAAAATGCACCCGAATTCTGACGACAACTTATTACTCTTTAGCAAAATTCAATACTAATACTAATACAATTACAACAGAAATTGAACAGTTAGACAATATCCCTTGTACACATTTGGATTGTCCGCGAGCCTTGAACTCAATACTCAACACCGTTGATGTAAATCATAGCACTCTTAGTATTCTATCACTTAATATCAGGAGTATAAATTGTAATCTAGATCGTTTTCTATTATTTCTAACTGAATTCAATCATCTAATTGATATCATAGTGCTTTCTGAGTGTTGGATTGGCCCAAACTCATTACTGCCATCTGTCGATGGCTATAACTCCTTTGCTAGTAAAATTAGTTATAACCAAAATGACGGGGTCATTGCTTATGTCAAGTCTGGTATCACCGTATCGTGTATCGAGCCTAAATTAACAGATGGTAATTGTTTGCTTCTCAATATTTCCAACGACGTTTTTGTTATATGTACATATCGACCACCTGTTTTTAATAACCCTTCAAACTATTTAAATTCCCTTAACGCTTTACTACAGACTATTAACTCGAGGAACATTGTTTTAACGGGAGATGTCAATATTAATATATTACCAGGACATGTTAATAGTGCTGCAAATGACTATTTAAATGTTATGTCTTTCTACGGACTTAGGCAAGGGATTGATAAGCCCACCAGACAAAATTCCTGTTTGGATCATTTTATGGTCAAATGTCAATACGATTGCAAAACATTTGTCTTTGAAGAGTTTACTGATCATTCACCAATTCTACTACTAGTTAATAAATCAATAAATGAAAATTACGATACACCCAGCAAAAAATCCATAGTCAATTACGATACTGTGGAAAGCGACTTGCTTAATCTTGACTGGAACCGCTTTTATTCGACGGATGATGCGAATGCAGCTGCCGATTTCCTGGTTACTAATATCCAGGACATTATTATAACTAATACATCAACTACAATCGTACCTAAAAGAAACAAGCCATTAAAACCATGGATTACAATTGGTTTGGTTAAATCTATGCGCACAAGGGATAAACTTTTTAAAAAGACTAAGAAAAACCCAAACGACCTAAATATTTTTCATGAATATATAAATTATAGGAATACTTGTAATAAAATTATAAAAAATGCAAAAAAAAAATACTACAGAAAATTATTAGAAATATCTGCGGGTAACAATAAGGAAACTTGGAGAGTAATAAAGGAGCTGTGTCACTTTAGTAAAACGAAAGACTCGAGTACTGCACTACTTAAAATAAAGGATAGTCCAGTGGCAGCATTAAATGAGGTAAACAGATATTTCACTTCAGTGGGGCCCGAACTAGCTTCAAATACTCTAACAAAAATGGGCCTCAATGACTTAGATCTTGCTAAAAAAGCAAAAGATTTTTCAACTCCACTTAAATCAATGTCATTTACTTTAACTGATCCAGTGGAAGTTAAAAAAATAATCCTAACGCTAAACACAAATAGTGCATCTGGAGATGACAAAATATCTCCCAGATTATTAAAACACTTCCACGATATTCTGGCTGAACCTATTGCCTTTATGTGTAACCTTAGTCTTACTAGTGGAGTCTTTCCCAAATTATTTAAGACTGCTTCTGTCTGTCCTATTTTCAAATCGGGAGAGCGTGACAAACCTTCTAATTATAGGCCCATCTCACTGTTGTCGACCTTGTCAAAGATTTTAGAAAAAATTGTCAATAAAAGATTAATGAACTATCTGGATAAGTCGGATATAATTTCAAATAATCAATTTGGTTTTAGATCTGGCAGATCTACAGAAGATGCTGTTCTCAAACTCACTTCTCTGATTACCAAATACCTAGACAATGGCGAGTGTTGTGTTGGAGTCTTTCTGGATCTCCAGAAAGCCTTCGACACAGTATCAATACCCATTCTTTTAACTCGACTCGAAAATATAGGTATTAGGGGAGTTGTTCATTCATGGTTTGAACATTACTTAGTGGACAGGCACCAATTCGTTAAGCTAGAAAATTACCGTAGTTCAAGCTCAAATTGCTCCTTTGGCGTTCCACAGGGCAGCACGTTGGGGCCGTCGCTTTTTCTTATCTACATTAATAATTTGTGTAAACTACCTGTGCCTGGAGCTGATTTGTTGATGTTTGCTGACGATACAGTAGTTCTATTTCATAAAAAATCTTGGGCTGAAGTTAGACAGTCAACTGAACTGGGAATGACCAAGGTTACTACTTGGCTTGAAGATAGTCTTCTAACCATCAACACTCTAAAAACAAAGTATCTCTGTTTTAGTAAATCTAAAGCCAAAAGTCCAGATGACACATTCTTCATCAAAATCCATACCTTCCCCTGTAACAGAAACCTTGACAATGACAATCGTGCTTGTGTATGTCCTGTCCTTTACCGCGTATCCGTTATTAAATACCTGGGAGTTCAAGTCGATGACAAACTTCATTGGAATCATCACGTTTCTACATTGTCAACGAGAGCTCGCAAGTTAATCCATATTTTTAAAAACCTCAAGACAGTTGCTGATAAAAAATTGTTAATTACAACTTACAAAGCTCTCTGCCAATGCATTCTCACTTACTGCATAGGCGCCTGGGGTGGTGCGTCCAAAACGTGTCTCATTGAACTTGAACGTGCGCAACGAGCAGTCCTCAAGGTAACTCTTGGTCTTCCCTACAGGTTTCCCACCACTTCTCTTTATGATACTGCCAACGTTTTACCCATTCGGAAACTATATATACTACATATTTTATGTAAATTTCACTGCAATGTTGTGCCCCGCTCGCCGGTCACTATTCGAAGAATCATTCGTTACCCAATTCCTTTTGTTAATTCAGCCTTTGCCAAAAGACACCTAGATTATATATCGCCTCGACTTTACAACATGATTCTGCGAAGGGATAGGGTGCTTGTGAAATATAATTGCCGAGCTTTTAAGAAATTTGTACTGGAATGGCTCGCTACCTTTGATTATGATACAACTGAATACTTATTTACAACCGCCACATAAATAAATATAAAAAAAAAAAACATAATAAATTAAAACACCGCTCACTTCATTATCAAACGCCATCACAAACACACCTTCACACTCTGATACACATTTTCTTTCTCACTCATACACCACATACACTACATACTAACACTCACACTCACACTCGCATACACACTCACTTTAGTTTCATAAGATTTCTTTAATTACATATATTATAATTTTTCTTTGATTCCGCAACAACTATTTATAGGAGGAGCGTGTCTCCCACGACACAGGGTGACCTAATGTGGGAGCTCAGCCAAACATATAAATATGTACTTTTTCGGAATAAATAAATTTTCATTTTCATTTTTCATTTCAAACCGCAAACTAATCTGTTTAAACATTAAAATTCCCCGTAATAATTACAGCAGCATTAAAAGATAAAAAGCAAAAAGGTTGCCGTCCATTGACCATCCTAATAGCATTAAAATTGACCTTTATTTATCTAACAAACTAATGGATCTCCGTCAACAAATCAGTGCCAATCACATTCTGCATTAACATAATCCTCCAACGATAACTTGTCTCGGTGACGGATAAAAGGTTTCTCTTTAAGACTTTTATCAAGTAGAATGGCAGATATCGACTTCAAATCGGAAATTAAGTAATAGATGGATGTAGCTTTTATGCTAAAGTAACTCTGACCTTTGTACGCCTAATCCGCATAAAATTTTGGTACGCAGATAGCCTATGGTATAGAGACATGGGCTACTTTTTTATCTCGGGATCGTGGGTGAAGCTAGTTAGCTATATCTGGGTAAAGATTAAGACCAGTGCATGCTATTTTCATGCTTTTGTTTGACCACAATCTCAACATGTTAAATGATAATGTGGCCGAAGGTGGTAAGCACACAAATCATAGAAAGGAACTGGGTCTCAGATACAGTCGTTATAACATGGTGCTATGTGACTGAATTTCAGTTTGAGGGTGGTAGCCAGCCCATCGGGTACTACAAAGTACCCTACCACAGTGACCTGATGATGTGCTTGGCTAACCCCTTCAGTCACGTTCAATCATCATTTGATAGAAACACAAACTTCATGTTAATACATTTTTTACAGACTGTTTCATACTTACAACTTTTTTTTTTTTGTTTCAGGTAATTATTGTTTAAAATTTTGATCAACAATGAAGCAGGCATAGTATGTTTCATATTATTAAAATTAAAATTAAATTAGGATCCAAAAAGGGAACGCTGCCAGCCTGTTGGGAACCTTGCCTATCGACAGCAGCGAGGGCTTTGAGGATGTTTTCTATATATCATAGTTTGTATTTTATACATTGATTGTAAATATTTGTTGTAATAAATATGGAATTAGGATAAAATCAATAGAATACACAATTGTAAAAATAAAATAGTTAATTACCTTCGTCAAACACTGAAGAACAATTTTCAACAACAAAGTTTTTCTGACCCATTGATTGATCCGTTAGAATAAATCAATATATTTGTTAGACCAGTTTTTTTTATGCCAGAAGGCTGACAAGCTGGCAGCCACCCGATGCGAAGTTGCTCCCGTCGCCTATGAAAATGTGTTGCAAACCTTTATAAAGCCTAGAAGGCAAATGGCGCAAGCGCAACACACCAGTATGTGCTTTCTTTCACCGAAAGTTAAAGCTTATAGAATGATTCGAGCCCACAACCTTCGCCGTGACATCTAACGTCACTACCACTGAACTATCGTCGCTTTAAATTAGCCTGTTCAACTTTAAAGTGCAAAGAATGAAAATATATTAAATTATTTTATATAATAGAGTTTATTTCCTTCCACAATTATGCTCCTCGGTAATTTCCCTTCTTTTTAAATTCCAAATAACCAGTTAAGGAAGCCGAAATGTCACGAAGTCCATTCGGCATTCCTCGGCACGCCTAGCCCACGCACTGCTACGACCTTCTCAATGCTAATCACTTGCAGACAATGCAACTAAACCTGACAAATATATAGATATAATTATCATATTTCACGTTCATTGCTCTTGCAAGCAACACTATTTATATGTTAATGTCTATTCAGTGACCAATCTATGTGAAATATGACTTATTTTGTTTGACAAAGGCTTGTGTAAACTGTGCTGTAGGAAAATTGATAAATAAAGAGATTGTTCCCTACATTATGCAAGTCAATATGAGTCTCATATAAATATATTTTAATCCTTTTCTCTTTATTTAGATTTCGCAGCTTTATTTTTCCCAGTTTTTGGGCTATGTTCTTGTGAATAGGAAATTGAGATCCAAGACATCATGGTATATCTAGATTTACGTTCCTGTCTTCAATACATTTTCAAATAATTTTGCCCTTAAAGTATAGGTAAGGTGACACGTTATTTTAATTCCAAAGGAATATAATTCATAGTACAAACAATATAAAGTATATAATAGAAATTGCTACCTAAATTACGTTGGGTCTGTAAAGATATCAACGAGCATGGTATGTTATACATAACCATAATAGGATAAAGCGCGTGTTTCACAATTCTAAGAACATTTCTATCGCGTTTAGGGTCCTATACCTATATAAACGTTATTTAGGAAGCTTGTAGAACAATGCAACTATTTATACTTAATACAATTGTCTTATTTGTTGTGCGTTCAAGCCATAAGGGGACTGAATATATTAGCGATGTCAAGCTTTGTTTGAAGAAATAAGAATTTAAGGGGAAAATGTTTTATTTGACTTAAGCATAAAGGCGATGACAGCTCAGTGGTAGTGACGTCGGATGCCGCGGCGAAGGTCGTGGGTTCGAATCCTACAATGAGCTTGAGCTTTAGCATTGCACGGTGGTAGGGTTTTTTGTAGTACCCGCCTGGCTGGCTACCACCCTCAAGTTGAAAATCTGTCGCCAAACACCTATTTGTGTGTTCCGGCAGCTGCACTTGAGAGCCAGTTCCTTCAAGGCTTTGTGTGCTTACCACCTTCAGCCACATCATCACTTACCATATTGAGATTGTAGTCAAACACAAGCCTATACAAAGTAAAAAAAAAACTATATTAAAATTTTACAGTAAGTACATAAGATAAAATATTGACGGAATGAATCCAAACGTTTTAGCGACAAATAGGTACCTGATATTTATAATTTAAGAATATTTCATAAATTATCTTTATGTCACTTTATGTGCATCAAAGATTTCACATTCTGTCAAAATAAATAACATCATAATAATATCATTGTAAATATTTAATCCATAATAAATTTAAGTGACCATAAATTAGCGTGAATCAGTATAAACCTAATATCAACTAGAATAAGGTTGATATTTATTCAAATATTCATCTATAAATTATGTATTGGAATTTGACTGAACATCAGATTTGAGTAAAAATTATAATAATTTTTGTGAGCGCGTGGGCGTTTGAGGCGTTCTTTAAGTTATCACGTAAATTGGTATCATAATGTGTTTTTCTTGCGTTATATCCTTAATCCATAATATGCTAAAATGTTGTTTACTTCCTTATACGGATTTGAATGATTCTCAAATCGAAATCCAGATTTAAAGCTTAACCCAACTCGAATAACTTTGCTAAATTGACACAAACATTTCAAGCATATAAAAATGTCGTTGGGTATTGTTAAATCGAACTCAATTCAGAAGACTTATATCTATAGAAAAACTAATAAACAAATTATAAAAAGATATTATTATATTCTAAATGCACATAAATTACTTGAGAAAAGTCAATTATAAAAAGATTTAAAAATATAGGTATAAAAGAGGGAACCAATCCAGCTCAGGTGCTACTTTGCGACTAAAACTGTCTTTATAATAAATTAACATACAATATGAAGTTTATTACACGCCGATATTTTGAAACCGCAGCGCACCACGCGAATCCATTAATTGTCAATACGATCACGTACTCCCCGTCCCTTATCTCCCACATCCGTAGGCCTAGGTTCACCCTCAGCGAACCAGACGATGCCATAACCCTAGTTCAGATCGCAGCTGACGAAGCACGCAAAGAAAGACAGAAACACAATCGTCAACCCCGATTTCGTCCTCGCCGGCGAGGACCGTCGCGACGTCCCTCTCAGTCTCGTCCCGTTTAAGCGGCCCGAGCTGCACATTAGCAATCCGACCGTTCCCCAAATAAATTAATTTATTTGCATGCTAAAGTCCTCCCCTATTCCCCTGGCAACGTCCTGAGCCGAGGTCGAGCCCCACAGGGGGCACCCTCAGGCTACCGAGTCCAAAAAATTTTTTTTAGTTTTAAGTCGTGGTTGAGAGCCCTCAGCGCTCACCGCTTTGTCCGCGTAAGGGTGGAAGATGGTCCCCTGGACCCACCAACTTCTGGTCCTGCTCAAAAAAAAAGAAAAAAAAGAAGTTTATTAATAGAAATACTTAGTATGACACGTGTATTATTAAAGAAATACATTTACAACAATCATTATCTACTAACAAAAACAACAACCTTATCTACTCTTAAACTTAATATTATATGTTTGTTGTAACTATATTTCGCCTCGCCGATAGGATTCCGGATATTTAGAAAACATATCCGGAATATAGTTTTTCCTTCCTAACTTGAATTTCGCGGTATATTGTTTTTTGACATATTGTGTAGTTTTTTCTATTATGGCAAATATGCCAGTGTCAAGTTTAGAACATTTTAAGTTGTATCTCGGTGCAAAAGCAGTTCACGACTAAAGTGGGGACATAGGTATATATTGTTACATTTATCTTACTGCTTATACATATGTTACGTATATATTGTACATTTTTTTTTTTTTTGTTGTAGCCATTAGCGTATTCGCTATTATTTAATAAGGACTCGTTTGCGTTACATTTTATTATTTACTTTACATTGGTATTTTTCGTTTTGTTTTAATTGTATATTGTATTGTACATTTTGCTGTTATTGAAAAAAAAATATAGCCAATAGTCAGAATAAAAAAAGAAATAATTTTTATTCTGACTATTAAAATTTTTTTAGTAGTATAACTACCAGATATACTTACTACATGTACAGATTAGATAGCTTTATACCTACATAGTGAACACTTTATTATTACACCACATATTATTTTATACAAAATAGTATTCAACCAATGATATAGTTATAAAAATAAGATAATAGTATAAATAACATAATATAAATTAGTATTTATCTAATATGAGAAGTCAACACAACAAAAATATAATATACAATTCAAGACCAACTTATGACTAAAAGTAAGAAGCTTAAATAAAATAGTCTAAATTTAAAAAGTCGCTATCAGAAGGCAGCGTACCCAGAATGCTGGCGGCATTGCCACGTTGGATGGCAATGCTGATTCTCTGACCAAGATATAAGCCAGCATTCTGGTCACAAGTTGCTTCGACCAGGTGTTATCATTATTTATCTTACTGCTTATCAATTTCTCAACACCACTTTGAATATGCAAAATAATAGAAACACAACTTTAGTAAAATATCATCGTATTTGACACTATGATAAATAAAAGGACATTTAAAACAGCCGGTTACAATTCATACAGTAGATACAATCAAAGCTTAATGCTTGTCAAGTGCGAACTTTACGCTACCAGTCCACTGAGCACTCATTCATTAGATATTATCAATTTTGTGGTAGGTATATTTTAAACTACAAATATGTATTTGGTCACATTTTGTTAAAAAGTAAACGTCAGAACTGACCGAGGCATGGAAATAGGCTAACAGGCTATTTCTAATTTTAATTGATAATATAGTTTTTGAAGCATGGTTTTCCCCATATTTCAGAGAGTATTGTATATACAGGGTGATTTTGTTATCACTGGCAATACTTGCAGGGGTGGAAGTACTCATCAATGTGAACAACTTTTATTATAGGGCTAACTCTGATATCGCGTAAAATGATATGGTTGCTTCATACATTTTGGTCGAGTAGGTATTGAACTTTTGTATGGAACAGCTGATAATTTTTTCATGATTTCACAGTTAGTCCCATAATAAAAGTTGTTCATTTTGATGAGTACTTCCACCCTTGCAAGTATTGCCAGTGATAACAAAATCACCCAGTATATTATGAGAGTTATTCGGATTCGAGTTAACATTTTGTTTGTTTAAAAACTCTATAATGAAAACCACATAAGATTGATGTAAAAAAATTGGTTAACAAATAGATTGCAAATAGTTTAGACCTTACGAAGGTCAAACTGCTGAAGTTATCGGTTTGGAAGTCAGCCCTCAATTGAGAAGATCAATCAAAACCTTAGCAAGGTTATTTTGTTTTAATTATAACATATTATAATGTTTATAATCGATTTTAGAAATCATTAATTTATAACAAACATCCGGTCTTAAAATACTGTTTATGTGTAGCGACGTTCAATGCCGTGACAAGGTTGTTGATTGGAATCCAAGAATTTGAGCTTTTGGTGAAGGAAACCATAGCACGGTGGTAGGGTACTTTGTAGTACCCGCCTGGTTGCCTACATCCTCAAGTTGAAAATCACCAAACACCTATTACTGTGTTACGGCAGCTGCACGTTACCACCTTCGGCCACATCATCATTTACCATAGTGAGATTGTAGTCAAAACTTATAAAAAAAATATTTATCATCTACCATTCTGACATTTTTAATATGTAAAAATTAAACAGTATTTCATGAGTAGAAATGTTTATTTGTAAGGTTTTAAAGAGAAACAATCGACACGCTCTCTAAACAGTGCTAAGATAAAATCAAAACAATATTCTTGTTACTTTAATATTTTCAAGATACAGTATGAAGTGTGTTGTTGCGATGAACATTATTTATTGTAAGATATTTAGTTTACAAAATATCGTCGAGTTGTTTAATTGTTACGTAACTTTTATTTTGAAAGTCAGGTCAAGATATTTTTTGGAAAAAAAAAAACAAGTAAGTTTGCTTTCCATTGCAAACCTGTTTCATGATTTTAGATAAATACAATAATTAATTATACTTGTTGAAGAGAAATTATATCACGTATATATGTAGTATTTTGCTGAGTTTACTGCCGGCTCTTCTCAGCAAAATCAACCTTTCAAACCGTGCCTTAAAGTCAGACTATTCATAAGTGCTTTAGTATATTTGAATAAAAATATTTTCATTTTCATTCATAGATCAACATTTTTAATTTAATTTTATGCCAAAGTAGCTTCCAAATGAAATATTTAAATAACAATGGCATGAGAACCTAATTTGAGGTCAATTAAACTTTGAAAAAAAAGATATTGCGTGCGTGTTACCGCTTCCTTGTTGGACCCTCCAATATTCTAAAAAACTGCTTTTCCAGGACTTGGTTCACGAGGATACAGGTCGTGTCTAAAACTACCTCGTGATCACAATGTCTCTAAGCTACTGAGTTATTGGGGTTGATTATCGTATTCATGTATTAGCGACACATAAGAACACCAGAAATCATTAAACTGATAGAAAAAAAATGTAGTTGTGATTTTGTAAATTTAATTCTTCTTCATATTCTAAATCGTTTATTTATAACTTTTATCTAACATTTCTTACAATTTATCAAATTTTAAATAAAATTGATAACAAAACTAGAAAACACCACGTGTAAACCAAAACCTGCACCAAAACAAATCCAAAAATCAATGCGCCTGCACCGAGCACGCTTGGAACCACTACCTGTGCTTTTTTTTTTGTCAAAGTTCCGATAACCGTGCCCCGGGTCGCGGGGCAGTGCTTGCGCGCGCGTCGTTCGGTACGCGCGTCTCACCTGTACGTTTTTGTACCACCAAACATTACTATAATGCTCGTAACAACATAAACAGCATTACTTGCTATACAGCCTTCTTACATCCTAATTGACATTCAACTGAACATTATTCTGAAGTGTCAAAGTGTTTTGAAAATAGAATTGTGTATTAACAATTGATTGTGTTTTGTTTTTGTGTGGGGTAAGGATAGCTTTTGAATAACAATATATTAGTGACTAATGAATTAAGTGTTGTGATTAAAACATTGTATCTTCTACATATGTGATCATTTTGAATGGTAGCCGTACCACGTGTATGTAATGTATTTGAAAATGTACATAAAATCGGAGAGGTTCTACCAGCAGCCGGACAATCAGGCTTTGAAGGATGAGAGGTGCTTCTCTGATTATGAGGAAGAATTAGATGACCGTGAGTAACTTATTTGTTAACTGTACTCATGTTACGAATCCTTATTCATCATTTATTAAGGGTGATAATGGATTCGTAACTATATATTGTTGAAGCTATTTATAGTCATTAAAATATTTCAGGTGGTAATTTAGTTAGTTATTGTATGTTGAGGTAATTTAACACTTATTTGTTTAATAATATTAACGTGGTTACTGACGTCAAATACCATAGAAAACGTTCTAAGAACCTTTATCATGGGGCGCTATGATTCTCAAGTTCATTTAAATCATATTTATTACAAGGTCTAATTTTAGATAAAAACAAGCGCACACGCATACACCTAAAATGTTCTTATCAGTTTGTTTTCTTCAATATATTGATTAAAAACCGACCGATAAATTACAAATGAACCGCAAATAAAAATACAACCTCCATAATATAAAACAAAATAACAACTTAATCAAATAAACGTGTAAATATATATACAAGCAATTTATACCTAACGCGACGGTCGTCGGTCACCCGATGCACGTTGATGTCTTTTATATGGACGGTGCTAATTGCCGACGGACCGTTTTTGTGACATGTGACATGTGACAACCAACATACATTTTAAGATTTAACATTATTAATAATAACCAGAATAATAATAATATTCATTTATTATATGTACATTTTTAAATTTTTGTCAGTATTAAGTTTTACTAACTGGGTAGGTACCTAGGCATCTTTGGCCTTTCGACTATATAATATTGTACAAAATATATTAAACTTATTCTTGTATCATAAACTAATATTTCGATGAAAAAATTAAGAAAAAAAAAAACTACGTGTCTGGAAGATGGGTAGGCCCCTGGTGTGGGACGCTACTTGCGTCGACACCCTCGCACCATCCCACCTTCCAGACATGTCTGTAGCTGCCGGCACTGCTGCTGCACAACAAGAGTGTCTCAAGCGTCGCAAGTATGCTAGTCTACAGAGGACTAACATATTTATGGCGTTTGGGGTTGAAACTCTAGGGCCTTGGGGACCGGAGGCTCATCGCTTGTTTAAAGAGGTCTCCTTTCAACTAATTGAGGCTTCCCGTGACAAGAGGGCTGGCGTATATTTTGCCCAAAGAATTGGCATTGCCATTCAGCGTGGCAATGCTGCCAGCCTTTTTGGCACACTTCCGCTCGGCAGCGATTTGGGGCATTTTTTTTATTTATAAGTAAGTAGTTTTTAGTTTTTAATTTTAATTTTATTTCAGTAGGTATATATTAAGGTTATTTTATTATTATTTATTGTAAACAAATTTAATTTTAATTTAAACTTTGCTATACTTTGCATTATAATTATATTGAAGAGAAAATATACTCATAACTTACTTATAATTGAATAATATGCAATCACTTTTGAAAATATATAAAAATTTGAGTCCAAACGTAGGCAAGAATTTAATACAAAGATGTTAGTGCAAATTTAAGCTTTCTATTTATGAGACTCAGGTAAACGTGAACTTAAGGGTAAATCCTTTCTAAATACAACAATAACCCTTAGTAAGGAGAAAGGTATAAAACCTTTCAGGGCAGGCCAATTAAGTGCAAAGAAAGAGCGGACACTTCAAATATCGAAACTTAAAAAAAAATAAAGATTGTAGGGATTAGTTTAGGGTTTGCTAAACAATAGAAGTATTTTAGCATCGGTTTCTTGGTTGGACCCACCGCAGCTATTAGTAATTATGGTAAAAAAAAGCATTCGTAAATATAGGTAAATTGAGAACTGTTTTTTGTTCAAAACCCGCTTCAAAAATACCTTCAGAAAGGCTGATTTGACAACCCTTATATGTTATAATCACTCAGAAGAATCATACGAAGAGATGAAATAATTTGTACACTATGAAAGTATAGGAAAACGAAATAGAAGTAGGTAGATAGAAAAAGATTATAAAATATAAGATCTTATAGCTAAAGTAATTTATTCCAAGTAACCAGATTAAGAGAGGCATCTACTTATTATAATAGCTTAGACTAGCTTGTAAGTTAATCTAGTACTTTATATCTTAAGCAGATTCTGTGCGTATTAATTTGCTCAGGAAGCATTGAGCCAGGAGACACGACAGTAAAATTCTCATGGAGTAAGATTTTTAACTTTTTATTTCTTAGCTTCTATCCAACCATTTTTACCTTCGTTCCTGATGGATCCAATTTTCTTTAGATTAAAAGTATTCATGGAATACAGGGTATTTTTATCCACGTGTGAAGTTTTGACTAAATAAGTTCAGGGGTTATGGCGTGACTAGCTTCCGCCCCGGGATTTCACTCGCGTTCCTGAGGGATTTTATGTTTCCCGGGATAAAAAGTATCATATATTTTAATACAGAATATATTCTATCTGTGTTCTAAATTTCATCTAAATCCGTTCAGTACTTTGCGTGAAAAAGTAAAAACCATACATCCATCCTCACAAAAAAAAAAATCGCGTTTATAATATTAGTAGGATAGTAGGATTTAGTAACAAACATCTAGAAACTTTCCCATTATAATATTAGCGGGTTAGTAACCTTTCACATTTTTTTCTAAATAGTAGCTAAACATTCACGATTCATTTAACAAAAATCGCATGAAACCAAATGCGTAGGTTCCGTGGTCCATTTCATACAAAACACGACAATACCTGATGTTTAAAACCACCCTTGCACCATTATTTTTCCCATTTCGACCCCTGTAATATTGTCTAAACGAAACCAACCTAAGAGATGCAGTTGGAAAACAATTAGCTAAGCAATTATCAGTCTTACACCTTTAACATAAGAAAACTTTAGCATTATATTATTAAATGACGTCAAATTTGCAATACTTCGATTCTGAGAAAGGACACTTCGCCCTAAAAGTACCTGATGGTCAAAAATGCAGGTACCTGACCTGTACCTGTGGTTTTTTTTTTAAAGACAGGAAATTGTGACAATAGCAATGGTTTTAAATTTAAAAGTATAGTATTGTGAAGTGCGCATGCGTCGTACAATTGTTAAATACGCGAAGGTACCTTTTGTACCTGATTTTCGAATCTACTGAGATTGAAATATTAGTAGTTTTTTATAAATGAGTCATAGGTACGTTATATTTTTTACGCGAATGTGAGAAGTAACTAGAATATGCATAAAATCCATTGCAAGTAGAGTAAAGATAATGTTTTACTGGTTTTCAAGAAGTATCATCCTTAAATGCAAACTCTAATGTATTTATTACTTAAATTCCTGCAAATATTTCTCAATTTCAGGTGTTTTTTACTACAAATATATGAAATCTTTTAGAAATTTATATTTATTTTTTTCAATGTTCACTTGAAAAAGAAGTGTTTATCATAATATGAACACCAGTTAAAATAGCCACGTAAAATAAAACATACTTTCCTTATTCTATATAAAACGTTTGTATGCGTCGCAAAGTCACAAAGCACGTGAAAAATTTCGTCTCAGGGGCGAAGTTCAAGGTGAGTGTCAGGGTGAGGGAGGTCGTGGGACGCGGTCGCAGATGCTAATGTTGATTCATCGCCGGCCGAAGGTTGGAGACCTCTGACATTTCGACGACTTCGTATTAATCGTTAAACTGATGATAACTGTTTCGTATTTTTTATATTGATTTTTATAATCAGGTATTGACCTTTTTAATTATAAGGTTTCGAAATATAAGATTTAGATATATTTGTAGCAATCTTCTGAATAGTCGTAGTTTCTTGTTTCGTAAATATTTAGGTATCCGTAGTGGTTTTGTAACCATATATCACATTCACTTTTCTGAAAATATCTTCTTTATTTTTATGAAAGCACGTATTCAGACAACTACATTTTCATAAAATTTTAACCCACTTATCAAAATTCAACTAAAAACAGATATATACTATTTAAGATTTGACTACAAACCGCTACCGCTTTGTCACATGAACCAACTGCTAGGTCGCGATGGCACTCGGGTCGCGCCGGTTCGGATGCTAATGCAGGTTAATTGCGGATTCAATCCGACCCTGCCTTTAGAAAACGGGTACCCGACTCGAATATTAACACACCTTTAGGCCTTTTTGCGGTGATTGTTTTTTTAAGTCTGATAAGGACGTGATTTATTATTGTCTATGGTGAGGTATTTTTGGAGTCGATGGACTGAAGACTTTGAGGTGACAGTTGGAGACAAGATGTTTAGATTGAGGGCAACTAAAGTGACCATATATTATGTACTCACTCATTCACATTGTTACTTTGTATAACAATTGCAAAATGTAAAAAAAACTGCCTTTGTAGCGTATAATATATTGAACGCAAATGTATTGTATCTGACATTTTCTCATATAGAATACAAAATAAGTAACAAATATTCATGAATAATTTTTCAAATTTTACATCAACAAGTTGATTGTAATTTTGTACAAAACTTTTCTCTGACCTTACCTTTCCCTGATGACGATATAAAAATAATGAAGGTAGTAAATTCAAAATTGCTTTCCTTTTGTAGTGTCAGTAAAAGTGTTTTATGAATTAATGGCGTAAAGTACGAACTAAGCTCAAGACACTTGGCGTATAAATCATACGGTAATTAAACAAAACTGTCCTGTACCTAAACCGGATGGACGGACGGACGGATGGACCAACTCTGTTGTAGCACTCGTCCGGTCGAGAGGTCGGCGTGCGGTCACCTCTTCAAACTATGGACACAGTCACAGCCTGAATAAGTACACAGCTATTACAATCGCGTGTTATGTTGAATATTTACACGTGATATATCTATGAACTTGAACTTTGTAGAAAAAAGACGTGTAAATTTTATAAATAGTATATTTATAATGATATTTTTTTTATACTACTTAGGTGGCAAACAAGCTTACGGCCCACCTGATGGTGAGCGGTTACCGTGGCCTATAACACCACGAGCAAAGAGAATACGATATTATATTTTCCCTGCCAGGGGTATCACTGACGCGTTGCCAACCTTGAGACATGAAGTTGTTAAGTCTCCTGTGCCTGTAATTTCACCGGCTCCCATACCCTCCTAACCGAAACACAGTAAAACAAATGCATTGCTATTTCAAGGTGGAATTAAATATGGTGGTAGTACTTACCCGGGTGAACTCTGCACTAAGAGTTCTACTAACTCGCAAAGAAACCTTTTAAAAGTATCTGACGAATATTCAAAGTATTCAAAATCTATTTTTTGAGAATGAAAAAGAATGACGATGCTGTCTAAAGCTGTGCCTTAAACAAATGTTTTTCATTGAAGCGCAAACGTTTGGCCACACTTGGAGGGCACTAGAGGTTTCCAAAGAGGAATTTTCTTAACGACATGTTAACTGTTTAACGTTAAGCAGGTGTTGTGTTTGAGTGAGTCAATATTTGTTGGCTGCACTCTGCTACATTAGTTGTTGTTATGTAGATAGATACATGCGTACTGTGGGTAATTGACTTGTATATGCGTTGTTCTTGACATTGGATATCTGTATTTATTTTTGTTTTATTAGGTTTTATGCTGGATCATATTCTCACCTGATACAAATAAAATTATTGATTTGTTTTTTAATATAAAACATGAATTAGCCAGTGTTAGGTATTAATAAAGCTATTGCAAGTGCTTTAAAAGGTGATCGTGGTTTGAAAATGTCTACTACTCGAAATTTCCGGCGGGTGTAAAACGTCCCAAGGTGATAAAACATTGCCGACATGCACCAATTTGGTGGCCTCAAATTAGCACAAACTCTGAACAAATCTACAAATTAGATGGTGTGAGAAACCAAACTAAAAACCGTTTGGTTTTTGTCCATCACTATCCCCCCTGCCCCCTCTTAAGCTCTGTCTGAGCCTCACCTGTTGTTTGCCGAAGGGTCCAGCCGGGCGGTCCACAGACAAACATAGCTTTATTTATGTTTGCTCATCAACCACCTGCGTCTGCGCAGCGTAACGATGTTATTGTTGGAAATTGTTGGATATAGTGATGTGACCTTGGCAGAGTGGAGATTTCCAATTCATGTTATCCAACGTAATGAACATATAGGATTTAGGTATTTCTGAAAATTCCTTATCAACAGTTATCTAGTATTGTTTTAAGAACTTGTTTTTTATTATGTAAATTATATACACATACGTAATATAACATACATACTATAATAAAATATTACAAGATCTTTTTTGTACAAAGATACCTTAGGAATGTTGTACAAAGATACCGAAGGAATGAATATCAAATTATAATCAAAAACTCCAAATAAAGAATACCTTAAAACAATAATTGCCAAGTCTGTCACTGTATAAAAACAACTCCATCCTGTCCCTAATCCGACCCCACTTAGTCTCACGGGGGGTCAAGCACGCACGCACATCACGCCACACCCACGCGTTGCCACACGTGTGTGGCGTATATATCGCGCGTGGCACACTCTACAAACATTCTCACAACACTACTTTGTATTGGTTCTTGCATTATAACTTGAATTTCATCGATTGCATTTGCACATCATGTGATTTTAGGGTAAACACAGGCTGGATTTCGAATGCAAACTATGTCGGCAGTTGTAATGCAGTCGCCAAAACTGCGTCAAACAAAACTTTTTCAGTTAACAGTCAATAGCCCGTCTATATGTACACATGTATGTATTATATGCACGTATGTATTATGTTTCTGCGTAAAGCTTGCGGTGGTTAATAACGTAAATAACATGAGTGTCGTTTACGGAACTCCTTTGTTATGTGACACAAAAACGTTACACTCGAGAACCCGGCGTTTTAAAGAACATACGGGAATGTCTTTTATATCCATATCGGTAGGTATTTTCCATAACAAATATCCTTTTTTTACATTTCAATATCTACGGCTAGATATTTAAATAATTTTATATAATAATAAAAAAAAAACTCGTGTCATAGTGTTTGTCTGCAAAGTCCTCCGAAACGGCTCGACCGATTCTTATGAATTTTTTGTGTATATTCGGTAGGTCTGAGAATCGGTCGTAGGCTATTTTTTTTTATACCGCTACGCGAGTGAAACCGCGGGGGGCAGCTAGTTTTAATATATTATATTATACTATATATACCAACGTAGGCCTACCTTATTAAAACAGTTTTGGAAAATCTGCACAGTTGTAAGAAAACCGCGCTTTAGAAAAATAGTGTTGCGACATTTTTTTTAAACTTCACCACTATTTCCAATAAATAAACAAAGACTTCAATTACAGCTTTTATAGTTAAAGCACAAACACAGACATTAACTTAAGGTTTAGTTAACATCACTGAATGATTTTCGACAAATTTCCACGAACAGAGACGGTTCACTGCCACCTCTCGAGATGCGATCACTGTCAACATTCGACTCCAAGATTCCGATCGTTGTTTGACGAACGTAAAACATCTTTACCGGTTCCGCAACGAAGACGTGCTCTAGTGCCTGTGGAGGAGGTAATTTGTGTGATTGCTTGTTGAATTGTATTAGTCAATAATAATTAACCTATTGGCTTGCGAATGGGACGAACGTCGCAAAACTACCTACAAAATAATGCCAAGAATCGTGACTCAAGTTAATAAATAGATAACTAGACTAATATAAATTGGGGCATTATTTTAAGAATTTCACAAATAATCGCATAACTCATTTATTTACCTGAATTTTATAGGTACTTCTCTTTAATTATTATAACGCAAGTAAAATTATCTTATTGAGCTATAAACTCCTTAACTTTGGTTAGGAGTTGGCTGTATAGTAAATGTAGACAGTATTATACTGAGCTGTAAAGCAAAACTCAAATGTCGACAACATGTAATTTAAATAAAATGTTCTAAAGTGAATCATTGCCCTACGCCTCGTGCACAAATCACAAAATTACATCTCATCGGCGCTTGAAATGGACGTTATAAATGAAAACGCAAAAAATACCCTTAATTTGAGTGTGGCAAACAAATATTCAATTTTATTCTTTCATAGTCAGAATTATTTAAACATCACTATTTCAAAGAGTAATTAGGCTGTGTAAGATAGAATACGTTACGATTCTCCAGAAAATGTTTATAATCTTATGGGCCTCTAGCTTAAGGTCAAAATTTTACGTGCAATACAACCGCAATCTACCGTTCCCTGTTGCTGCCACTTTTCCATGTCGTATTATGCACATTGGCATATACCGCATCCATAATGCACTTAAAAATCTCTTCGCACGATAATCACGTATGGTCCGAACACATATTTGTAAACGGTACCGATCACTTAGGCAGTCTGTTTGGCGGACGTGCCGCCCATTCGGGTCAGGTGCGGCTTCCAACGGTACCTTGTTTGACGACGCTGCTGACCCTACCAGAGGTGGCATGAGGTGTGAGCGTTTGATGGATCATTATGCTCATTTATCCTGAAAATTTTACGTCTGTTTGATCGTGTGAAAGACTGAAGGAGATTATATTTAAAAAATAAAGATTTCCTCATGCTCGGCAATATAAGGTAAATACTGGTGAATGTCATATTTTCGAAACCTATGAAGGATTACCAAATTCTGAATAAAATTTACAATGGGACCAACTCTGAAATAGCGAAATAAAAAAATCTTTTTTTACTAGGTCAAGCTTGCGCGATCAAAATGTATGAAAAAATATATTTTTTTGGAATTCATAGTTGGTAAGTCATCTCGAAATATTCACCCAGTATTATAGTGGCTAAGTAGTACTGAAGATTACTATTTTAAATGTATATACTCGATATTTACAAAGAAAGAAAATTAGATATGGTCTATTTCATCCATAGACTTAGATCCGCATTGCTGAGCCGACGGTGAAGTATGTACATACTTAGTAAGTCAGAAATATAAGAAACAATACTTGAATGATGGATACACGAACAAATCAATTGCTTAATAATATATTAACTTCTAAACAGCGTTTAAAAAATGCAAAAATTACTTAATTTTATTACTTGATCCTCGCTATAACATATCACTTGGACCATACGAAGTGTACTTAGGTGTCAAGTCAAATGCGTCGACCGGGGAACAATGTATATGTTATCTGCTATATTACCGTCAATTTGTTAGTCCAAAGGTTAATTTAATTCTTATTCACCATTTTATTGGTTAATAACCTGATTCATCAATCGTTAGTTTCATACTCAATGCACAAACTTGAAGCTTAACTGGTTGGGTGGGCTTAAGAAAGTAAGGTTGCTGTCATTCATTTAAAATTAGAACAAGAGTGCAGTAAGTTTTTCCACGGCAAGGACGTTAAGCACTATAGAACGTTATGTCCTGTTAACAATATTGACCCATTTGGATTTGGGTTTCAAGCACCAGAAAAAGAACTATAGGTATAAAAGTAGGTATTCAAACTAGAAATAAACTCCATGAATCTCTCAATCATGTAACAGACAGTTATTTAATATTTTATATTATATTATAATAAATATATATTTTATAATATTAAAAAATACCACTTCATATTGAAAGTCAAACAGAAATTATCAACGGATATATTTCATTAATTACAAAGTTATTTATTATTTTTACAATCCACTTTGACAGCCCGTTGACATGTCAAACTGGCTTTGAAGCTGCATCACTGCTCCACATCACACTAACGGTTCGCGTTTCCTCTTACATCACAAAGGTATACCCAGACTTGGTAACTGCTCAACTTTGATCAAACTTGAAGGCTAATTATCAAACCGGTGGTGGTAACTTTAGTATCTTAGCACTCTTTTGCAAGTCAAAGCTTGGATAGCTTTGACCTTCTTATTCAGACCCATTATGTTGCCATTGCAATCGGAAAGGACAAATTTATTTCGTTAAATTTAGGCTGATGCTGTGTTAGTCGCAGAATTCATTTGCCGCGATCGACTGTCTCATTGCAAATGAAAATCTGAAATGAGAAAATAGGATCCATCCTATTCAGTAAACTACTCAATTGGTTTGTCTATCCGATCGGGACCTCAACCAAGCATATCTGAATAACCCCGCAAGTTAGGTCATAAACTGAAGTTAGTACCTAAATTGAATACATTCCTTTTTTTTCTTGTCGTCGTTTGGTTGTAAAAAAATAAAAACACTGCAATCCCATCAATATACTGATTGAAATATAACTCAATTATATCTGCTGTAGTCTAGGTACACCTTTATATCGCTTGATATCTGACGCTCTGACCCCGGCTTTGGCACCGGAAACCGTCGTTCATTGAGCGCCATCATAAATACCGATCGCTTCCTGCAAAAAAAAAATATTATTTGATTTTCACGGCTATAAAACGTTATGTGGGAATTAGGTAAATAATGAAAGGTGCTAACTAATGGTTTGAATAATTAATGCTAAGGTACTGTTATGAACTTTATGAGTAGTTATAGAAATACTATTTTAGGTTACAAATTTTATCTTTAACTGGATAGATTTTGATGGAACTCGTGGATATTAGTAAGACAGTTTATTCGTTCCAAATTCCATAATATAACATTTTAAAGTTAAGAAGATATAACGCATTTTTAACGTCAGAGAAAGAAGTCACAGATAAAAATGCTCAAATTATATGTAATGTGTTCTTATATCAACTTGTTTTGAACAAAAAATAATGAGATATGACTTATTTGGAAGAGTAAATTGAGATCGCATCGAGATCAATTGCTATTCAAAAAGGCCGGTGTAATCAGTTGAATACCATATCGTTATCATTAATCATTCTTGGAACACCGTAACAGATACTGCACGTTCATTTACGAACGCATTACCTACAAGAAGGAGGTTTATAATATTTTAAAATTAAATAGTAGGTACTTACAATTATACGACTGCGAGCATATAAAAGAACTAGCTTCCGCCCCGCGGTTTCAGCATCCGAGGGATCTTATGTTTCCCCGGGGTAAAAAGTAGCTTATAGCCTTTCTCGATAAATGGGCTATCAATTAATACTAAAAAATAAACTCAATTCGAACCAGTAGTTCCTGAGATTAGCGCACTCAACCAAACAAACAAACAAACTCATCAGCTTTATAAGTATAGATTAATATAAAATTTAAGTTTCTAAATAAAAATACACTTCAACGTCTGTGGTCTTCGCTGTCAAATAATCGTTTTCTAAATATTATGTTAACAATATAATGTATGCACGTTTACAACAATATAAACCCATTTACATCGCCTACGTGCAGTGAAAGAAACCGGCCGGGCTATTGTAGAAAAAAAATATCCAAGACACCTCAATTTATAACAAATTCTTATTATACAAATAAAATAATATACGCCGCCATTCAATTTACTTTTTCTATGATTCTATGAATATTATCGTAAATAGTATCTGATTATTAGATATCTATATAAGGTAATTTAAGTAATTTGATACTATTCTATAGCTGAACTATTAAATATATTATTATATTTAGTAGCTATTATACAGTTATAAAATGTTTCATTAGGTTAATATTTGATATCAATTCTATTTTTTATTCATAATGGAATACATTTATGTGCTATTTTTTGTTAATTTGTCTTAGAATATTGAACTTATAGGTTTTACCAAATTATTTAAGTTAATGTTTATGGATTGAGAAATACCAAAAGCTTTCATTGCTATTTAAATTTGACAAATTATTATACATAATTCGATAATGATAACCGGTTATCATATAAGCGTGTAGGTAAACTGTACGTTCTCATAACCAAACGACTTCATTAGGAACTAACAGTCGACCCTTAAAATTAACATGGAAATAACGAACGGGTCATGGAAATATAAACATATTAGCCAAAATTAATGTTTATATCATTCATTAATTTTCGTAACTGTACAAATCACATGCAAATACGTTATTTTACATTAATTATGACATAAAAATGAACATTATAGCAATAACGTTAGCTAATAACTGTTAAAATATACAAATATTAGTTTACAAAGTGAAACTGCGCCGGGACCGTAAAAGGTGTTATTAATTAGACAGACATGTACCTGTGACTAGTAACAGCTCCGTTCTCACAGTGTATCACGTGTGATTAATGTGTGACAACGCGAATATCAGAGTGACGGTGTTTTGTAATCGTAAATTATTATGATTTATTATTACTCACGTTTTAGCTAGGCTCTCACTATATCCGTGTAAAATATGGTTAAATATGGCAAGAGATGCAGGATGCTTGCGAAAATAACCTATTTCATTTCTAATATTATATTCACCAAAGTTAACCCCAAATGGGTAAATAGATTAGTAGAAAGTTTTGAACGGTATTTCAATCCAAAGAACCAATACACTACGTTGCAATAAAAAATAGATAATGCAATTATTAACTTCTATATCGTCGTATTGTGCCGTGGGCGGATAAATATTGCCAATCAAGTATAATCAACAAAACATTCAACTTTACGTTCAGTAATTAATTTATTAAATCAATCATTTAAAAATTAAAATATTGTAAGTTTTATTCATATGCTTTTGTTAGGTTATAAACTAGTTATGGCAGATAATCATAACTCCGAGCTGTCAATTTCTAACAAAAGCTTCGATAAACCAATAAAAATACTTTATTACCTGTGCAGCGATTTTTCTCATTATCTCTTAGTATAAACATGTTTTATATAATAATAAAAGGTATATCTCACCAATATTCACTCACTTTTCCACATCCACGCTCAAACTCATTAATTCCAGAGATGCGATGCGAACTAAAGAAAGTATCGTGGATTTTGCAAAGTCCATCCGACGACGGAGACGCATCAAAGAAGCCGACAGATTTTATCTACTTGAACGAGATGCCTCGGGTCGCACCGAGTACTGATCTCTGCCACATTTTTTATTCTAGAACTGGCATCTTGCGTGTTACTCCGTCTGTGTCAACAAACCGGATTCCTCTCGAAACACTGAGTGTTGCTTTGAAATATAAACTTAAAGGCGAGATATAATTAATTCCACCATAAACATAAATATATGTGGCCAAGATCTTTGCTCTATAACTATTTGAAATCTAAAACCTATGAGCCTCTTAGGATCCTAGTTCCTCTTACGGTCAGCTGAACTTACTTTGGCTTCAATTAAAATTCTTTAGTTAGTACATTCCGTGTATTCATCCATACAATTCGTGGTCTTACCGAAGTAATGGTCTACGTTACATCGAAATAAAACCTTCAAAACTATATTGTTTTTTAAGTAATATTATACAAATAATAACTAATCTCCCACAACAACAAACAATTCGAATTATTTTCGTAGCAGGGTCTACGAAACCATGCTACATAAATTATATCTAAATAGTTTAAAACAAAATCATTACCTCCCTCTGTCAGTTTCTCCGCTTACTTTTTCTTAACCACACAATAATTTTTGATACGATTTTCACATATAGAAAGACTCATAAACGAGGAAGGTTTTTGTATATAAATTGCACCCAAGCGAAGCCGGGGCGTGTCACTAGCTAAAATTATATAGGTATATTTCAACAACTCGCATGGGTACCTGTTGTATAATATAGTTTCGAAATTCAGGTAATGTGATATTCTCAAGCTCAGGGTGAACCCTGCTTTGTCATGGTTGCTTAGGGTATTAACATAGTGACATACTGCTCGAAAAAGTCTTGTAACTGTGCATGAATAATATTATAGATACTCAATCAAAGTTCTTCTTGTCTCAGGTGAAGGCGGCGGCGGCGGCGGGGGCGGTGGCGCGGCGAGGCGGTGCGCGCGCGATGCGGCGGCGTCGCCCGCGCACGCGCCGACGCCGACGCCGACGCCAGCGCCACACGCGCACCCCCAACCCCACGTCAAGAGTGAGCGGCTCAGCCCACACGACTCCAACGCTTCTAGGTATGATATATTTCCTTAATATATACTAAAAGCTTGACTGACCTGCGTGTCCGCGTGGTTAATAAAATAGAATCAACAAAATATTAAGAAAACAGAACTGGTTGCGCTTTCCATCTATAAAACTTATCATACTGAAATTATCTTATCTCCCAAAGGATTGTGATATTATTCAATTTAACAACTGAACTTACAATTGTAAATCTAAACCAACAAAATTGCTGGCGATCCAACAAAAACATTGTAGATCTCATCTAAAATTAATTTTTGATTTTTCCGAGATTTGGTTCCAGTTCAAACCTCAAGTTAATCAAATAAAGCACCTCTCTAGAACACCAGGTCAACTTGCGTGTTTTTTAATCCAACGTGCACGTGCTCAGGTCCCGCAGCGTGACACCCTCCACATCCTCGTACCCGGGTACGCCACCAGAGCGTGGCAGCCCGCACGCGCCGCCACAGCCGGCGCCCGCGCACCCGCCGCGCAACTACTCCGACATAATGCGCTCGCTCGCCGCGCGGTACAACACACATCCTAATAACGAGTGAGTACTTAAAAGTCACTTTCAGTCTAAAAAGCTCCCAGCTGAACATAGGACTCCTCCTTGGAATTCCTCAATAATTGATCCATAGTGTCTATTGGCTGGAAGTCAGATAGATCAGAGCACCCGATGGCATGCCATCCTGCTCTATAATTTCCGGTACATGATCGCAACTTTTGTTCAGTTTCATCAACAATTGTTTATGTGATGAGATTAGACATCACAACTGGAGACCAATCTCAGCAGTCGTTCTGTAGATTTCTTTGGAGTTTACTGTCACGACGTTCAGCTTGTAAATGGCTAGACTGCAGAGCAAGCAGAGAGAATCTAGTCTTTTTTTAGCATTATTTAATAACTTTGAAGATAGGATTTTCTACAATTTACTTTATCAATTATAGCCTGATGTAACTTGGTATATACCTAACTAAGTTGGTATCAGTTGAAGAAATATGGCAAATGATTCGAACAGTTCATAGGTGTGAAAACAGAATCGGCCGAGCTATGTAACCTAAGCTAGGCCTGTATGATAGGTAGTACTAGTTCTAATCACTATAATTAATTTAGCTTTCTACATAAACATTTTGCTAATTGAATTATTACTAAACAAAATTCACGGACATATTAACACTTAAGTTGCGAATAAAAATTATGATGAAAATATACAGTAATGTGAAGGTGTTCTTTTTTTGTTGTTGGATATATTGACATGGACATTGACTGGCTTGGTATTCACCAACTTAGACGCCTCATCTAGCAAACTTTGCTCGTTTTATACTTTCAATACGTAAATATGCCTATGTGTAGTAGTTGGGATAAAGGATCTTCTCGTATTTAAGATTGACCTTCTCTTATCTATGTACTGAATACTGTATGGTTCATGCTGATGAGCAACAAAGTAACTTTATAATGTTATGGCAAGCACATCTTCACCTTAACCAGACTTTAAGGTGGTTCTCTTGCCTGCTTGTCAGCCTTCGGACATAAAAAAAAAACTAAACTACATCGTAAAAATTATATATTACTTCCCTAATTGATTATAACAAAATAAAACGAACGCATCGGCTATTTTGATCACCATTTGTAACAAAACAGTTTTGATGCAGTTAAATTGATGAAATTGACGAGTTTTTTTTTGTGAATATAATCTAATAAAACGGGTTATTTATTGCTATGTTCGACTTGTTCTATGATTTTTATAAAAAGAGCACAAGGCGCCTTGTCACCTGGCGTGGTCATGATAATTAAAACTGACAAAGTTCAGCGACCTGGCTTCGACAGATGAGCAATTCATTAATATAACATAAGTTCACGCCGAGACTATCGGTTCTCACGAATCATGTAAATTTGTCGACTAAACGTAAGTTATCGAATCGATTAATATGCTAATTGTTTGGGCATCACTAGTCTGTCGGTCGGTGAACCGCGCGGGTCGCGTAGTGTTGTGACATAGACCGTGTGAAAATTGTCTTTCGACATTTTACAATCGGAAATGGATACGGTGATAACGACAAAGCACTTCCTTCTGATCTCGTAAATTTGAATATTAGAAATTTATAAAGCCATCATTTTGAAATGATTGCGTTAACGTGATTGGTCTGAAATTATTCTATCGAAGTATTTTTATCGAAGAAAATAATCCTTTGTAATAAATTATATTTAAAATTGTGTTCTTAGTGCTCTACTAGTAGTTATTTGCATAATTCCCCCATTATAATTTGTGTCTACTTAATTTTATTTAAGCTTCCTATGATTAGATTTTCTGCAATCTCTTTTTGATTCATGTAATTTCAATGTAAAAAAGTTATAAGTATTTGTGGGCTATTTTGATCAAATAACAATATAGCTAGGGTAGTCTATGATAACATATAGATAATGCTAACGTTATATATTTTTTTTAAATATTTTTTCTACACCAGCTACTTCCACCGTATGAATGGGTTCGGCGTAGAGGCGCGCGCGGCGACGTCGCCGGCGCTCGTGGACGCGGCGGACGCGCCGCTTGGCGGACTATTCACGAGGCTAGCCAAGCAGCAAGGTGGCCCGCCGAGGCTGCCTGCCTTCCCTGTCATGCTCGACATGACTTCTACTAAGGTAATCATAATTTTTTTGTCGACCTGTTCCATTTATGAATGTACCTGACAAGTTGGCGTGGAATAATTGCAATGTTTGGATGTACTGACAACTCTATGGACAACTGGAGTAAAATGTCTAGCATGTAAAGTAAATAAATACAGCATGCATCAGATTATATTTGGCAAACCAAATAAATAAATAAATTGAACAGAAGGATTTAGAAAAAAAACTACGTGTGGCACTCGGGGACTGCCGTGGTAAAGCATAGCTGTATTGCATAGCATTTTTTATCAACTTATGCAATTATATTTTTTTTATTTTTTTATTTATGCATTTTTTTTTCTTTGATATTAATTCAAGTTTTTTCTTTGATATTAATAGATACCTATACACCTATATACTTTCTCACAAACAGCTGCTTACGTATTCGTCCGATTTCGGAGCAGCTCGTCTTAGGTTTTATTTTCGTTACGTAATTTCTTGATTCGGTCGCCGCGCTGAAAGCCCGCGATAAAAGCTATACAATAGCTTAAAATGCCCGTTTATTTTCAGACATACGGTTTTGAAGTTGAAATAGCATATTATAGTTTTTGTTACTGTAATCATGTTTGATTAATTCAAAGATCGATCTCATTATTTTCATAATATATTGGAAGCCCTAACATTGAAAAGGTTGAATTTTCCAGTGTCAGAAGTAAATATTTTTTAGGAGTGTTTAAACTAATGGAGATTTTTCGTCACGAAGGGGACCCAAAAAAGCCGATGCGTAGACACAAAAAAAAATGTTTTGCATCCGAGTCTTAAATTTGTAAAGATTAAGTGTGTTTTACTGACAGGATGCATTCGATAATAAATAAATAAAAAATATATCCTTTTTGTTACAAAAGAATAATGTATTTCCAAAGGCTTCTTAGAAGATAGCATATTAAAAAAAAACAGTTACATATTTATTACTTCATAACGTGCATTACTTAAGACAAGGCCACTGCCCCTATGAAATAATTTACGGTCAGCTGAGTTTTCATTTCAAAAGAGCACATTTGTAATTCATATTAATTATAAGTAGGTATGTGTGCTCACTGACCTTCCTGTTTTAATTACATATCATACACCGTTTCATAGTTCACGGCTGTGATTAAAATGTCTTGGGGTAATCGTAAAATTCATAAAACGTTATCGCACTAAGCATCTCCGTCGAACGCGCCTCGTTTATGTTAATTTAAGCCTCTTTAAAATCATAATGCGCGATGAGCACCCCGCTTCCTTTCCAGCCATAATGAACGCAATTAAATCTGATAACGCTTGCGACCTTTACACTTCCTTCGTGGTTCCATGATAAGGTAGAGAGAGTGTTAATTGCTCTTTGGTGCTTGCCGGGTATGTTGCGAGCACAATCGGCGGGGTAATAGTGTTGCCCCGCCTCCACCTCGACGCTCGCCAGCGAACCGTCTCGACTCGACTCTCCACTGTAAAAGGAACTGGAGCTGCACTAATTGGCAGCGGCACGCGCCGCGCATGCGCGGTACCGAGCGCGTATCCCGCGACACGCTAGTGATGGGATGTGAAATCGAAACAGCGCTCGACTTTAAAATTAGATGACTTTTTGCACACGAGTGCACTAAGAGACTCAAAAAAATTGCAACGTTGAAATGTTACAGTTATTTGGCTTCGACTTTCTAGTAAAATTGTAACGATTTAAATAATAGTAGACATGACGTTTATTTTTAAAACTTTGCATTCGACTTGCATTTACGGTGCATAGTTTGTTACGTTTCTCTTTATGCTTGGTCAAGTTCATAAAATAGCTGTTAAAGATTATTTTCACCTGTAACGAGAAACAGGACCTCCATGGAAATAAATCGTAAGATTTATAGTGTTGGCTCTGCTTCAGCACGTAGCTTGTAGGCGAATGGGTGTCGGGTAGCGCACGCGCCGCACACAATAACAACCGTGTTCATTTCACGCGCGCGCGCCTCCGTCTGAATTTTATTCGGAATTACCCTGTATTCGCCTTTTTTAGTGCGCGTGGCAATTAAAAAAGATAGATTGCAATTTGACCCGCGGGCGGCGAGCGTGACGGTTCAGAACGTTATTATGATGAATGCTCGGCACTTACGATCCGAGAGTGCTCTCGATCAGATAATAGCCTACTGGCTCGCCTTTCATGTTTGCTTAACGTTGTTCTCTATGCGCCACTTGATGGGCTACTGAGTAATTGAGTTTTTAACTGCCGTAAGTTGTATCAACAGGTTTACTTTAAATTCCTTCACCGGTTTTAACAGTATACAAATGTGTAAAGGCAATGCTAAGATATTTCTTATGTTTCTAATGAATAAATAAGCGTGAACCATAAAGATAGCCTCTTTATGTTTTAATACGTACCTAAATCCATTTTCTATAGTTATATATGCTAGCTTATTATACTTACAGCGGATAATTGGATATTTCCAGGTGTTATCTCATTATAAAAAAAGATAGATTCATCAGTAGATCAATAATTACTATGTAAGCAATACTGAAATCGCGAAAATAATCATTTTTACACAAAATTTTACTCGATTAAAATGTGTGATGTTGTTCTTCAAGGTACATTCGATTTTTTACCTACCTAGAGATTAGCGAGGAGGAGAAAAATGAGCTGAACTTTTAATGTAAATAAAAACCTAACCTAGTTAATAATTTTAATTCACTAAACATGTATTTGTTCCATAGAACCTCCTTGCGATATCCCGAGTTGGGCGAGGTGGTCGATCGCGACGCAAGCGCATCGGTATGGGTGCATCCATGGAGCACTCGCCTCTCGACCTGTCAGCGGCCGGGGAGAGCGCGGCCAAGCGCGCGCGGCTTTCAGCAAGCCCAAGCACAAGGAGTGATAGTGATGAAAGGGACAGGGGCTCTAATGATGGTGAGTGTTGAAGTTTTTCACTTTTAGGTCATAATCTTTACCTTCTAATATAGTAAAGCTGAAGAGTTCGTTTTTTTTTTTTTTTTGCATTCGATAGCCCGATTCTTGGAGAACGTTATTAGTTATTTTTATCCCGGGAACGCGTGAAAAACCGCGAGGAACAGCTAGTATATGATCATTTGATATCTATCAATTCAAGACTTCACAATAAAAATAGAGTACCTACTAAAATTTTCAATTATAACAAAATAAAAACTAAATGTTTTATGTCTTTTCAAACAGATCGGAATGACGCTCGCTTAGAATGTTTATGTGCTGAAGCTCGAGCTCGAATTTCGGCGTGGACAGTGGATGACGTATGTGACTTTGTCAACTCAATCGACATCTGTGCAGAATACGCTTCGGTAAGTGCCCATCACTATATTTTTCCCTTCGAATTTCGAACATAGCAAATTATTATGCATCATGTGATTTTATTTCTTACAAACTCGTTTCTGTTCACATTATTTATTAGATACTTAATGTTATTAGTAACACAGTATTCTATAAATCAATTCGCTATAAATACCTATAACTCGAGTAGATAAATTATTTTATAACTAAGAAATTGCATCAGTAATATTTTTATCGCATGAATTGTCAATAATAATACGATCAAAGGTAAACGCAACTTAATGCGCCAATTAAGTTCAAGCAATTAATTTTCACTACTGAAATAAAATAACAAATATAATAAGCCACTCAACGCCCGTTAACAACTTTCATCGGAAGCCAATCGGGTTCAATCATAGTAATAAAGTCCAATAAGTCGAAACAAATTCGTTGACGGAGATAGCCACAATGGCTCTCACATAATAGGTACGCGGCGGCGTAACAATGAAGACATACAGCCGTCACTACAGTGGACAGTGAAACGCGCGTCATTCCATCACTCGAGGCTGTAATCATGATTACTCGTAATCACTCACTGTTTCTACACCTTTGCTTCTGCACCATTTTAATAAGACACCCCAAATAGTGCAGCTGGTTTTATTACGTAAACGTGAACAACAAATTGAGGTTTCAACTTAGTTTGGCGGGTTAGTACCTTGCCAGCTTTGTGATCACACCGCAGTGATCGTTACATGATATTTGTAGCGATTTTGTTTGTCTTTTTTGATTAATTTTAATTGCGTCTGCAGTGAAAGGGAACACATAAAATATGAGTGTAATAAATGTTATAAAATATAAATTACTTTGTGTAATTATTTTGCAGTGCAGATTAATTGTTAACTTGCTAATTGTTTATGAGCGTCACGCCGAGAAGATATATGGAAGTTAATTTGTATCTTGCGTAAATATCTTATTTTCAGTTTAATAAATAATCAACCAAGTTTCCGAGCTTTATTACGAATTAAAAATAATAATTCACCTTGAAATTCTATTTCACAATAACATTACATTACAAATACTTGCGGTTTCTATTTTATACCAACACCCGCCTTGTATTAGGTACTTTAACGTCAAACGAATTATTTGCGTTCATTGAATAAAGAAGCTAGTTATATCAAACTAAATATAAATTCAACTGATTATTAAAAATTAATCTGCAACTGCACTGCAACAACCTACTCACGTTCAATATATACGTAGATATTTAAAGATATTTTAAGACTGAGAAAATAGAGTCTAATAAAAATAGCTCATAATTTGTCACTAACAGCGAAACTTGAATTCTATTATCAACCTCCGTAAATTGCAAACTTATACACACACACACACACACACACACACACACACACACACACATTACAATGATAACAATAATGCCCGCTCTGCTAGCTGCTTCCCAAAGATTCTATTAGCATAGGTATTGAGCAATAAAATAAACATCACTTGATCGGGATTCTACACAATAACGAGGCATGCGCAATGGCGTGACGCGATTCCTACCATACCATTCCATATTAATAACCCCTACTTTATTACACAACGAAACAGACTATGAGTGTGGTGTCGCATTATACAAACCTACACCGTATAAGGTATGTATACAGTTTAGGTCTCAGTATATAGGATGTGTCGAGAACGCTTATCACTCACGTATATGTGAATGTCATAATTTGCACTGAAAGTTATTCCGTATGGATGTTACGGTTATTTAATGGAAACACCTTTTATTCCATAAAAAGATACAAAATGTAATTATTACACACACAAATTATTTATATCAGTCACGTTACTACTGATAGCCCCCGATAAGTACACCCTCAGGGAGAGCAGAGGACTCTCTATACCTTATGTTTATACATTATGTCCACGTGAGGTTATCCCAGACGTGGGAAACGAGGCGAAGATTTAAAATTTCCATAATATTTGTATCGTGAATATTGCACAATCCCTATAAGTAGGTCCTACTCCTTCATAAATACACACGGCCGTCAAAACTGACAATTATAATGTCCAACAAAATGTTATTACAATTAATTTCGCACATTACTACAGCCTGAATGTTTTATTCAATTAATGTAAACAAACAATAGATTACGTGTCAAAAGATTGAACGTAAATTCGAAAATAGATACGAATGTTGTATTTTATTAGCAATATTCCTTGCTTAATGGAATTTATATACCAAATTAAAATTATAACAATGCGTAGCTAAACAAGGTTTAGTTTAAAACCATGTTTTGCATTAGGAATTCAATTACAGACAGGTGACAGTTAATTATTTTCTTGTTTATTTACACTACAGTTTGTCATTATATTATAACTTTTGGTATACCATCTAATCTAATGCATTCTTAACTTAAATTTGAACCTGGAAAAAAGGCACTTACTAAACTTAAAAGTGCTCTACCAAATTACACCATTTGTCACAAACAGTACTGTACCTACGTTCAGTGAACGTGACTATCATGTGTCCCAGTAACTGAAGCAGCAGTAGCCGAGATATCGGATTACCGGGTGATTTATTTGTAACGAAGGTGTCGTGGTGAACTGTGCCAGGCGAATTAATTGTTAGCCAGATAATAATTTTAGTTAACTAGCCGTTAAATGATTAATGCCGCGGCGCTACTGACTTTTGTACTCGATAGTATATTGACGAAGCAGTTAAGAAATTTATAGTTTCTTGGTAATAGATTAAATAATTAGTAAAATGAGGGTTGCATTCCTTTTTTAAAAATATAGTGATTACATTTCTTTCTTTCAAAACCATAACAACCAGTATTGTTCAGTCAATATAATAACAACTAACTATTTGTGAATCAAACATATCGACTAAAACCAGGATCATGTCTAGATCCGCTACTTTGTAATAAAATAAGTTACAAGCTCACCGCATCCTCCCGAGCGCTGTCAATTAAAGTCTCCGCCAAAAATCGTGATCCATAAACAAAGTGACGCTAAAATAAAGCTGCTAGGTGAATTAGAATAGATGCCATCAATCCCTGCCACGGCGCACAGTGTGTCAAATCCTGCAAGTGCGTTTGCGCAACAGTTCGTGCGATCCTGCAATCCACTCACACCTCTACTATTGTTATTTGAGATTCCGCTCGGAATGTGTCAAGCATCAATTCTCACTCACATAGATTAACGAATAAGCAGATATCTGTAGATGTATCAATATTAGAAGAGTACAACTAATATAATGCCTATTGCAATAGTTACCGAAAGGTGGAGGTAGGAATGTTTCGTAGTAAGCGTTCTTTATCATCAAAACATATTTTATTTACTTACAACAATAGATCAGTTAGCAAATGATATTAAATTTTACTAGAATATTCCAAGCATCCTTATCTATCAAGCTAATACACTTGCAACACCCTTGCATCCATAAATTTAGTGGTTTCATAAACAAATTCTTAAGCATGGCTAATATACACAAATCACAAGTCTGACGTTCAAATATGACATGAAATACAAGAGCGTCGATCTAGATGTGCACTTAATCCTAATTGCACATTGTCACCGGTGCGCCGGCGCAACCGCGTCGGATGCTCGTGCGATCGTGACGCAGGCGTTGCGACACCGCGTGATTTATATAAATTATGTCTTTATATGTGTTCTATAAAGTGCTTAAATTATGGCAATATCGAGCTGGATCATTTTCTGTATCGTCGTTATCTAATACACTATCTAAAACGAATACCTACATTAATTTTCTTTGGTATATCTATCGACATTTTAATTTTTGACGGCATTCTGCTCTAATTCAGTCCTTAATTAAATATTTATTTATTTCAAGAACATAATCAAAATTTGAATTAAAGTTAGCGGACTAAATAAACAAGAAAAAATACATATTATGTCTCTCTGAACACATGAAAGACATATAAAACTGTATAACTGCTAAGCATGATTGTAGGTAATGTTACTTCCTCGACACCAAATGTCACAAAATCTAACTCCTATAACTGACCTTTTGTAAAAAGACAATTTTACCTCATGAATTGATGGTAGGACTCGTGGTAGGACTAAATTAATTGCATACTTTTTCAATAGTCGTACCATGCAGAAGGTAACTGGCTCTCAAGTGCACCATTTTAACTTGAGGGTGCTATTGTTTCCTCAAGATGGCTTCCTTCACCGAAGCTCAAGGTCATTGTAAGATTTGAACCTACGCGCCACGGCATTCGACGTCACTACCACTGAAGCTATCATTTTACATGTCTTCAGGTTGTATTTGCAATTAATACCAACATATAAAAACTTATATCCAAATATTCAAAATGTTATCAAAGTATGTGTCATACGTCATTCATAAAATAAATGGTATGTTATTACAAAAACGAATGTAATAATAAATGTTATGTTAGCATCTGAACATTCACTGAAATGTAACAGAATATAAAGTATTGTGGACAAATGTGATATATCAATGAATGAGTTCGCGCAATTAGCTAGGTAAACGTTAAGTGCTCCTGCACGACGCGACGTCGCATGATGGGATACAGTTTATGGGTCATTTGTATCACTTGACAGTTAAATTTGTAATAGCCTCTACTAGCAGATACTTACATATACAGGTATCTATAGTGCAATTTATTTTGATTACTTGTAAACACATACAATTACTCATGTCCATATCTTCCAAAGAAAATTCTGTCAAAATCTAAACCGTATTGATTTACATTTTATTTGATGAAATAACATGATGTTTCGCTATACAGCATGTTCTGAGCGTTCTCTTTGCTTTTCGATGGTGCACAAGATTTTTTTTATTTAAACAAAAGTCACTTTAAATCAATAACTTAATAGGACTCCAATATAATTAAAATCCCTTTTAGTCGTGTCGCAACTCACGCTTGACTCAGTTTTAAATGCCACACAAGCTACAAGAGTCCACACACTCCCTATAATTTCAAATCAAGTTAACATCACAACATCCGTATTCACTCTGAAATATCACCTCAAAAACAAACAATACCACACATCACCCCGAGCCATACACGACTCACATGGTAAAATCCCGAACAATTGCTAAACGAAATACAACATTATATTTTCACCTTTCAAAATTGTGATCCTTGAAATGTTGTACCTTATTTCATCGCCCGCAAGTTTCATAAGCGCAAAATTATATTGGTTTTATTACAAACGTAATTGCCATAATGACCGTTCTATCGTGACCACTCGACGGACATATTGTTATGATTTTAAACATGAAATCGAAAATGGTCGCGGGTCATCTTTGAGCATGTGAACAATATTCGCATTCGTTGCGCAAAATGATCGGAACTAAGATTTCACTCTGGACGTTTTCTTATTGTTAGCTCTCGTTAATCAAGTTTTGTCACGACACTAACTCACGAAAATACTTACAAATCTTTAAAATCATGTGAAATTGTCGGGTGGCTTAACTGTAAGTTTTACAACAACTATAACTTTTTGATAATCTCTTTTATAGCCTGTGATACAATTTTCTTATACTCCCGTTATCATGAAAATTACAATAATGCAACTAAGTTTCACACAAATACTTACCAAAACATTTCCCCACGCACATATTTAAAAAAATAACCAACGACTTCTTAAAAAGACATTTAATCCACTTTCCATCTGAATAAAGTCGTGAGGCGTAAATGGGCGCAATTTATAACAGTCACACCGACCGCTGGTAATTCGGCTCTCGCACACAATCTCAAACTGTTGACGTAACTAACATCATGTACTATTAACCTTATAAAACGTACTTGTTCCCAAAATTTAGTATCATTATATCGACACGAATTTACTCAGCCTGCGTCGGCTTATTCGGAAAGTGACAGTGATTTAACGCGCTCAATTTAAATAGTCGTCAAAAGCTACGCTACAATTCGAGCGAATATGGTGTTGTTAATTTGTCAATAGACGTCTCGCTGTCTTTATTAAAGCGTGCAAGACATGTTACAAGTGTTCCAATAAAATTGATAATAAAGTAATGCTATTAGGTATACGAAAAGGTCAGCGTCGTTGTAAATAAATTAAGAATATCGTTTTGTAACAAAACAACTATTTCGGCATCAATTTGGTAACTTAAATGAATTCCTGGGCTTATAAAATATTAGAAATAAAATAATCAGTGTTAAGAATAATTGCTTGTGAAATCCTCTGGCAAAGGAAACGACTGCCATCTCCACAGTTGTGTTCTAGATATCTGCTTAAATATAGTGCAACTATAATCTTAACTATATCATTTGATTTATGAATTACTTTATGACATACTGGCAGCCAACATAAATGGCGAAACGGAAATTTCTCTGCGACATCAATAAATTTAAACTCTCTCATCTCAGTTTAGCCACGGATAATTTTACCTCGGCGCATCTCCACTCACATATTTTTTCTCTAATGATGTTTTAGATTTATTACGATCTAGTAAATTAGATCTAAGAAGCGGAGCCTTTTCACAATCTTATTATGTTAGGCTGTTAACACTCGATTCCGTTAGCCGCACCGGATTTTAATAAAAAAAATACTTTAGGAAATTGTAACCATTTAATTTACAATAAATTAAATGGTTATTGGAACAGTATGCCATCTCTGACCATAACATATCGGTTCCCACACAACGACACTACATTTTGTAAACTAGATTTCTTCACAACTGGACGTTGCAATACGGAATTCGTATCAAGCGTACCTGCATAACCCACGATCGAGCGAGCGATAACGCCGCAGAACGCTCAACCGCGCAGCAGATCGCACCGTGCGACAACCGCCTAAACCAGCGTCTCAATTGACGTTATCTTAGCTAAATTAAATCCATGTGACTGCTTTCTCTCGGTTATTTAACCGGTCTTTTTGACACTTGACAAGATGATGACATTAAGGTAACATCGCGTTGCGAAACGATAAACAAGAGCAACACTTAGCTGATTAATTTTGAAGCACCTGTAATTGTGTAACTCTGTAATTGATAGTTGTCTCAAGACTCAGTCAACTAGATTTGGGTTCAAGAATTGTCATTCAGACAGATTTCGACAGTTGAATATCTGGTTTCAGTTACGGGTTAAGAGACGGATTCATTTGATATGTCTGGTGACACTTGTGTATTGAATCTGCTCTGTGGTATTGACCTGTACGTTCGCTCGTACGCGAATACGTTAATATTACGGCAAATACTCTGACAGTGTAATAAATAGAAGGTTTCATGTTAAGGGATTACTATTGTAATACCTATTATATTTCGTTCTTTAAAAAAAATGCAACAATAATTTTAATCAAGCAATAGTTACAAAATCAGATATGGCACAAAGCAAAGCATTCAATCGACTTCATTTTATAGTACCTAACCATTCCTAACAAGATAAATATATCCGCATTAAATATGTCTTCTAAGTTTTATTAGGTCCGTCCGTGCATCGTTACCTCAAGCGACAGCTCTAGTTCCTCGATACCGTCGCGAATCGTACCTATCAGGCCCGGACCGTATCAAGCGACCTCTGACCTCAATTAGATACGAAGATACGGGACCCATTGCAACTAGTTTACAGCACAATCTATTTACTCTAATTGATCGGTTAATGTGTTTTATGAGCGGTCGGTAAGTACGTGTAAATTGTTTTATAGTTTTCAGTGGTATATAACTTGGATCATTGAAAATAGTGATCTTGCGTATAACATTTTTAATTGATATAGTAATTTGTGTAATGGGGATACTGTTATTTCAGCTCTATATGTATCATGCCTATAGCTGGATTTTACTTGATGTTTCTGTAAATTGACAGGTAGTAAAGGGATTGAGTTGCTTAAGGCTCCAGTCTCTCTAAAAACAGTGTTCTTGCGGAATTTATCAGAAAAGAAATATATTTTTTTAGTCATCAGAAAACGTTTTTTTACGTTATTTTAAAGTGTGAGATTTGAAATTTCCAATACATATTTTATTTTTTAATTTGACGCCATTTTTATTAGCTTTGTGAGGCTTTAAACATACCTCTATTTATGTTCCACGCGTAGAAGGTCCCAATCATGCACACGCCACGAAAAAAATATAACAAAAACAAGAAATGTATTCAAATTACATTTGTCGGCAAATCATCTACAATAATCTTATCTAGTTACTTTTTTTGAAAATCGTTTCATAACACAACGAACGCTGGCAATTCCCAGCGGAACTGAATGGAATTTTGATGCGTTTTATGTTTTTATTTGTTTAGTTTCGGTAAATTTATTTAAAATGATTTTTGAATGCATATATTTTTATTCGACAGATAAGTAGTTGTTTTCGGAGTGGTTAAAGTGTGATTTCTCTAAACCATTACTTTGTAATAGAAAAAAATATAAGTTGTAAGGGTTGAATTAAGAAATTTATAATTTTTTAAAGCACTTTAAATAAGAAATTGAAACGATTTTGAAAAAGTAACTAGATAAGATTATTGGAGAAGATTTGCCGACAAATGTAATTTGAATACATTTCTTGATTTTGTCATATTTTTTTCGTGGCGTGTGCATAATTGGGACCTTCTACGCGTGGAACATAAATAGAGGTATGTTTAAAGCCTCACGAAGCTAATAAAAATGGCGTCAAATTAAAAGATAAAACATGTATTGGAAACTTCAAATCTCACACTTTAAAATAACGTAAAATATAAATACAATTTATTGTTTTTCTGTTGACTAAAAAAAAAAATATTTTCTAATAAATTCCGCAAGAACACTGTTTTTAGGGAGACTGGAGCCTTAAATGAAAATAGGTATCATTGTGCCAGCCGCCCTTCTTCTATTAATAAACACAACTGTCTTGTATACATATGTGGCCAATCAATCTTTAAAAAAAATGCGAATGTAAATTACTCAATAAACTTCCTTCAAACAAAAACAGAGAATAATTGCCTAAGAAAATGACACTCCAATTAACAAGACATTCTTCAGTCCAGCAACATGAAGCGACTGAATAACGCTTAGTAACGTGTGTGTCCGTCTTCTTTGTGATGTCGAGATAAGCTCGGCTAATAGGAAAGCGACGGACTAGTTGGGACCACCAATCACGACGGCTGACGAAAGCCACCCGCCAACCGAGTGCTAGCTTAGAGCGCACACGGAGCGATATTGCAACGATTCGGAAACTATTCGTAACTTTAAATGGTAATATTTATGAATTGTAGTTGAGTTTTATTATGGCATGGTTTTATTGCAAACTTTGGGTAGTGTAAGACCAAATATTTGAGGGCATTTATTCGAATAGGGTTAAGTTGTTTTAGTTTTGTTTGATTGAATGTCTGATATACCTTGTAATTGTGTAACATTGTATAACTTTTTGCTTTGTCATTTGGTTCTAGTATTAGTTTACGTCTCTCTTTGTGTTTCTCTCTTTCTCTCTTTGTCGAAATTGATATCCATTTAATACACCACATTCATTGATTACAACTTAATTTTGATATACTCACTCGTAACATATACTTATAACGAACAATCTTAAAATCCTATTCCCATAGTGAACTAAGTACTAAGTATACAGGGTGATTTTGTTATCACTGGCAATACTTGCAGGGGTGGAAGTACTCATCAATCGCGTAAAATAATACGGTTGCTTCATACATTTTGGTCGAGTAGGTATTGAACTTTTGTATATGTAACAGCTGATAATTTTTTCATGATTTCACAGTTAGTCCCATTATAAAAGTTGTTCATTTTGATGAGTACTTCCACCCTTGTAATTGCAAGTATTGCCAGTGATAACAAAATCACCCTGTATATAGATTATTTTAATTGAACATGATTTGTTAATTAACGTGCGCACTGAGACTGAGTCGCTGTGATAAGTGTGATGTCTGTTAATCTCGAAAAATATTACTATTTCAATTTGTAATTAAGTACTGCTGGAAACATACAGTTTCCGCAATTTATGTTTTAGCTATTATGTCGAGTATTGTCGACTCACAAAGCCTGTTCATACTTTTATTTATTCTTCATTTCGCAAATGGACAAGAAAGTTTTTATTATTATAGTTGAAATTAAATTATATTACTTATACGGACAATTGTACGAAAATAAAATAACAGACCATAAGAAAAACAGTGTAAATAATATTTTTTTAAACAATGTTATACAAAATCTTATTGAAACTAAATTTAGTACTAAAAATAAGTTTGAATTAGTTTTAAAACCATGTTTTAAAGCCATCGCTAGAAAAAGACTAAATTATAATAATATCTACATAATATGTATAATTTTCCCGTATATAACAGAAAATTATTAAAATCAATTTTAAACATATCACATAAATAACAATAATATTTCTTGGAGTTAATAATTGGAACAATAATTATTATCTAATCTAATCATTGGAGAAGCTAATATATATCATTGGAGAAGCTAATATATCAAAGTATAGATTTGCTTACTACACGCAAGTCTTAATTATAGCAATTAAAATCCAACCATGCGCCAATAATAATAAAATGAGTAATTGAATAAACAAAATGGAATTGGTAAGGTTATATGGTAATTAAATTATTTTATTGATCCTAAATGGAGGAACTCAATATTGACTGTATATACTATTATTAATGGTATATTGATTAATTGTATTTTAGATTTATTAATAACTAACTAGGTTTTGGCCTCGGTTTTAGCCGCGATTCCTAAAGATGACAAATGATGATTAAAAAAACTAAAATACATTGAATATTTAAATATATTAGTATACAAGAAGAACAACTGTCTAAAATTTGTGGATTTATATTTTTTATAATTACCTACCTAATTAGCCTCATATCTAAATTGTGGAATACAAATAATGTGAAATGAACATTCAATCATGAAAATTACCCGAAAAATGAAAATAGATATATTTTATAAAATCATACGCAAAATAATCAAAGAAAACAATATTTGATGGGTAAGTTTTTAAGAAAAATTAGTCAACAGTTCTGTTGGTTGATTAAACCCAGCTGCATAAAGAGCATTTAATTTAGTTCATTCGAGTGGAAGGCGTGTATTTAAATTGAGACGTCTAGATCTGAGATAGAAGCTGGGAGCGGTCTGAACCGATGTTATCGCAGCCTAGGAGCTCTCGTTTGTTAGGTTTCTACACTAGAGATGGCCGGGCAAGTCAGGCAAATATCCTGTGTCTATGGATACTTTTACTCATGCTGTTGATGTAAAACTTACGCTGAAGTTAGAAGAACATAACATCATCGTTCATTAGGAGTGAATTAGAAAAATTGATTTCATAAAACGTCCCGCAAGGAGATGGCAAAAAATCTTTTTATTATGTATTAAAAGCTTCTAGAAATGGATTTCCATTTGTTAATCAAAGTCGTCAATTTCATTAAAACATCCTCCATTCATTTCAAGTAATCGCTATTTATTATACCAAATATACGACCAATGTATCAGTAAGTATACGAAAATCGATAAACAGTTAAACACCGATAATCGTTCATTCAGAATTAAGACATAAACCGTAAATTTAAGTGAAATTCAATTGATTACTACAGAAGTCTGCAATAAAACAGCATTCTATACATAAATGGAATTCCTTGAATGATTGCTGAGGTATATAATAATTTTCTAAATCATTCGCTTCAGATGGTACGGCTATGCTCGGGATCACGTCGGTATCCTTCGAGATTAAATTCAAAGCAATTCCTTTCGAATTCATGACATATCGGTGTAATAGTCTTATAGGATTTAAAATGATTATTTTGTACTCGTACGCAACATGTCGCAGCTGATTGTGTCACGTAGTATGTAACCTAATCTTCAATCATTTGAAAAATGTATGTGGTGAATTTTTTCCGAGCCAGTAATAAGTATAATATGACTCAAAATTTATAATCTAAAAGATGGCATAATACATTTAATGAATTACGTATCGCAATAGGGAAGCTTTTTGCTTAGTAGGTACCTCAGCTGTGTACATTTCCTCACTACAACGTATAAAAAATGCACTTAATCGTTAAAGGTCCCTTGATTTATATTATTATTATTTGAATGTGTGACATATTATGTACGATAACGATATATTTCATATTATTGTTTATTATAATTACAGGTTGGTATTACAAGCAATTTTAAATTCAAAGGTCACTTGGACGCCATTTCCATAATACTTTGTTATTAATGCCTTGTTAGATATTGCGCAACTAAGATTATAAACGTGTTATATGAATTCAAATAAAAATAACTAGTGATATTTCTCTATTTAACCATTTACTGTGATTTTCAGTTAGGTCCTAAATCATTACATGCGTCATCAATTGGGACTGTGTAGCCAGCAGTTCCCATTTTCACCTCGCTGTCTTTGGGCAGATTATATTATTTAAATTAGATAATAGAACTAATATTAGGTTACCATAATTACTTTTATTTTTATTTATTTATTTTATTTTTACTGTACAGCGTATCCTAAGGCTATAAAGGCTATAAGGTAGCAAAGTATTTATTATGAAGTCAATAACATGTTTTTATCAATATTACAGAGTAAAAAGCACTGAGTCACATATTATATAATCTAATATACAAAGTAAACTCCCACAACTAAAACCTTATGAAATGTACCGTCAATATAATATACCTACCTACCTCAACGTAATAAAACCAAATCAGTATCCATCTCAACCTTTATTACAGTAACATTAATACTGAAGCATTTCACGCCGTGTCCCATCCAATCAGTCGCAAGGAAATTGCCGGCGAGGCTTTCGAACGGAAACGGCGGGGCGCGTGCGCACATAATAGTGGGCAATCTGCCGGGCAGATGGTTGAAATGACCAGCAATCTGGGCAACCACTGCCGGCGACGAACGCCATCCAACCCGTAATGGTTGTGGTAATCGCCGGACCAGTTTGCGACCTTTCAATCTAGGAATGTCAACTTGACGTCGCGTTGCCTGCGGTCTGTCGAAAGTACAGCTACGCGCTTTGTGTCGATATACACTATACGTTATTATCTTAGTTTACTCATATTTTGTTCCAGTAAAGTATTTGACTTATTTAGTAGTCATCACTCTAATATTATGCCAATTTGGGCTTTATCACACGAAAGCACTTTTTTTTACATTAGAAAGGCTTGTGTTTAAACCACAATGGCATGTAATGATGTGGCTGAAGGTGGTAAGCACACAAAGCCTTACATATATATTAATATAATATTGACATTATTAATCAATAGTTGCATTCGTTCTACCTGAACTTTTATGCTACTGTCGATCTAAGCTTACTGAAATCAGCATAGTGTGAATTGACTCTTGTATAAATTTATAATCTCCACATAGTCCTTGTGCATTTGTATTAAAATACATTTTGCAGTGATTGACGTTTTGAATCATAATCCAGTAATCACACTTGTCCAGCATTACTTCATGATCGATTCCATTGTGGTTCGGGTGTCTTTGAGGTCTTTCGATAGTGATCTAGATTTTGTCTCTACAAAATCGAATTTAGACTTATTTCGAAGCTCTACTTTTTTAGAAAGTTATTGTTACAATCAATGCTACCTGTTATTATTTGTAATGGTATACGTCTAAAAAATAAATTATTTTCTTTACAGATTTATTTTATCGGATCTCCAGCTATTTGTATATTATTACATTTCCTTGGGCTCTGTAAAAAGAGAATATAGACAAGATAATAAAAATGGAATAATGCATTCGTTAGCTTTCTCTTTGGCCTCCAGTCTAATTAGTAGACTTACGTAACTGAATTTCCCTAGTTATCGTAAATCCAGTCTGTTTCCATGGTAACTTAAATTAAAACCAACGTTATTTCAATAAATTAACATGCTGGTCTCACCACATTTAACTTACCCACACCATAAAATTGCCAGTTCCGATTGCACGCGCTAATAAAATATAGGAAGGAAATTGGTTCACTTTACATTTAATCCACCTTTAACTCCACTATTCAGATGGAATTAAGCTTTACTGACAGCCTTTATTCTGTTTATGTACCTACAATTATTTCTATTTGGTACTTGGTTTATTTTCGTTTTACGTTTTCGCTTTCATTAGTTTATTACCGACAAAATGGTTTCTAAAACAGTAATTTAAAGGATCAAAAGGTTAATCAAAGGATTGAGTAACCTATAGCAACGTTTTTAATTTTGCAAAATAAATTGCAGAAGTATATCTAAAATAATTTAACTAAAAACTTTACTATCTTTACAAATCTATAACATCAGAATAACTACAAAACTATTAAATAAATACAACTTATTTAAGCTCGTAACCCCACTAATCAAACTAAGTTCTAAGAATTAAAGAGAAAACGCCGAGTCGTTTCACAAACGAACGATGTGTTTTTATTAGTATTAGAGTTATAGAAAATGTTTTATTTGCTCTTTAAAATAAAATATCTAATCTAGTTTTACGTTTACAACGCATTTAGATTATATGACTACATGAGTGACTTTGACGGATACATAAAAACGAATGAATACAAATATAAAAACAGTTTTCTAATATAATAATGATGTGTAGACCGTTTGTTTATTAATTTATATCACATTCAGAGTAATGTATTATCTCGGAAAAGTGTTTAAGATGACAAAAGCTCAATAAAATGTATTGATTGAAACTTCAACGATTTTACAAGTTATAAATAATTTAAAAAAATAGTAAGAAAAATTTAAATAAATATGTATTCTTTGAGTTTATATGATAAATAATGCCTATAATCTTTATATAAGTAATTTTAATGAAAAAATTAACGGAAGTAGGATGTAAAAGTTAACTTTTGTGACATTCAATAGCATTATATTATAAAAGAATTCGATTTAAATAGGGCCTCTTATTGTCGGAAGTAGAATAGCTGTCTTTAGTAGGCCTTGTTTTCATTTGATTATATCAAGTTATAATTATCACTCCTTCTTTTACGTTTATATCTTGCTAAGAAAGCTTATATGCCAACATTTAAATTATTTTGGTGATTGTACTGAAATATCCGTTTATTTACTTAATTCGTAAATGATAAACATAAGACTTACTTTAGTACAAGTTTAGTACTTTTCGAATTATTTTTTTTATTATGATATTTAACTTAATCTTAACATTTGTAATACACTAATAGTCTTATACAACCAAAATACGGCCTTTATTTGGCCTTTAGTCGTAGGCGTGTGACGTTAAATTATTACACTAATTAATATCTCTTATTAGTTAACTAAAAACAAACAATAACAATAGAACAATCTCTTAATAAATTGTTAGGTAATTTATTATTAAAGTCAGTAGCAACTTTGACGCAACTTTAAAACTAAAACTATAACAAGTATGATACAAGCTTCTCGCTATCATTTGTCCGAGTCGCGCAGTGACATCTGTCGTCGGTAAAACGAGTTTATCTTCGGGCACGCTCATTATTCAAAGCTACTGAAACTCGAACCGACTACGACTCAATGATAACTAGTAAAGGTAATATATAGCCCACCTTTCTCTTATAATAACTAATGTTATTTATTGTATTGTAATCGGGTTATGGAACTGCAGTTTTAATTTAAAAAGTTACATTATGACTGTTATGTTTATAATCAAATTAATACCCAACAAAATAATGTTCAATTAATTTACTGACAAATAGAACTACTATCAATCAATACTACTAATAAAACACAAAGTACACCTAATATTATAAAATGCTCGTGTCACAGCTTGATTTGTATTCCTATGCAATATTAAAACCACCTCGTGGAGTGAGCTTAACAACTTAATTATTTCAGATTATAGCCTGTCACAGGTAAACGCACGATCCGTCATATGCAATTTGTTGTATCTTCTTGTAAATTTTATTACCCATATTTGCATTCAACACCGTAACGTGGTTTTATATCTAATGAACATCAAATTAAATCTCGCTCGACATAGCAGTTTCTGAAGTCTTTACATGTAAGCATTATAAATATTTACAAGTAGTATATATTTTAAATAATCGTATAAGTATATACAGATTTGAAATAAAAACTTATGTTGTAAACTAACGATTGAAATAACAGCGCTACATGACGTTACTTTTAGAGAAATGGGAAATCCCAAACGACAAAAGTAGCGACAAATACTTGTAATTCAATAACATATTCATTATAAAAACCTTTGAACACTTGACAAAGGGCCAGTGAAGGTATAGGTTGTAGTGAAAAAATGAAACCCCAATTTTGCGGATGAGCGCACGCGCAGCTCTGTGGGTGGTGATAGAATAATATGCTTGTTCAAAACGTCAATGGTATTGTAAAATCACCCTTATGTATTCGTCTTTGTCTATCTGTAATAAAAAGATTCTTTTCAATAGACTGAAGGTATGAGATCATTTTTTTTGTTTAATATTTATTAATTTTGTTTGGTTAGTCATCGAACTTCTTCTATTAGATTTAGTTTAATTAAATTTAGGTATGTATTATTTTATTTTGAAGTGAAAATCAAAACAACTAAATTTTAAATATAAATTTGAGAATAGTTTAAATCCTGTGGTTTCTTACAACGTTTTGTAAGGCCGTTGTCTATGACAAACCATAAGTGCAAAGTAAACAAGTCATAATTAAAACGTTTTAACATTAACAGATAAACATAAAATATCTTTGTAATAAAGCCATGCCATGCCACCCATGCAGCAAAATTACAGTCCATGAAACGAACAAAATATATTTAAACAATACTCAAACAGCAGTTATTCCGATCTGAGATTGCGGTCTCGGCCCTTGCTTAGATGACAGTCATTTGACTATGACGCTGTTTCACGGTTTAACATCAGTGTTGTTGGATTGCAACACATATTGTCAAGTAAAAGGTTTTGAAATTGATGTAGTATTAATGCGGTTGAATTAAGTAACGGTAGATTTTTATGATGATTACAGATTTCAAAGTTAAGATACCAGGAGAGCATTTATTAAGGTTGAAGCTACTGAAGCTACCACCAGATTAGAAGTCAGCCTAGACAAGCTATTTTTTTTCTTAAATATATAACTTTATCCTCTTACACACCACCTTCCCGTTTTTTGATCAAAAATGTCAATCATCAAACGATGATTAAAAATATTGGGCGATATTTATAAGTCTTGAAAACTGAAATGTCTGTGATTTTCACCTTCTTTTTAAAGACTGTTTGGTTGGGATTAGTATTTTAATAGCCGTTTAATTTATATGTTCTAAGCAAGCCTACCCACAAAATGAGACTAGAATCCAGTGAAACTAAAGGTAGAACAGTTAGAACGTTGTTCAGTGTCCGGCGCAGATCCGTATAGAAAGTAAATAAATCGGTGCTAACAGCTCGGACCTAGGGCACTCCACTAATAATAACAACCTTTAGATCACAGCGTCTGTTTATTTATACTACCTGTAATGAAATAGGGAGATGTTATTTGTATATCCTGCCATTTTTAATGATTCTTATTAATGCTTCTAAGGCTGAATTTGGTTAAATGGGTGATTAAATGTTGAAGAATCCCGATCTAAAACAAAATTTGTTAATCTTATTGTAATGTATGTTAATGTTTTCTATAAATATTATAGTAACGATAGAGGGAAGTTTGTCCTACCAATGTCTCGGCTTTTAGTCTACAATATAGTAAGACACCTTTTTAACCGACTTAAAAAAAGGAGGAGGTTCTCAATTCGTCGGAATCTTTTTTTTTATTCACCTCACCCAGAATTCTTTATTGGCGACGAAGATGGGATGATACCTTAATTTTAGATCCAGCTCATACTCAATTGGTATAAAGATTCTTTACCACCAAACAGCTGATATACTTGGAGAACACTTGACCTGTTGATCTAATAGCGCCAATCGAACACCACGATTAAGCCATAACATAAAGGTGAACTGTAACAAAAACCACAAGCAACGTCACGGGACATAAAGTGTAGCTTACAAACCGTTATGGTTGTAATGGTGTGGCCATGTTTATTGAGGACCTTAATCTGGGCACTGGCGCGGCGCCCGCGCAGCCTCGAGCGACGTGGCGCGTGCGCACCCCTCAGGCGTTGATGTACGAACGTTGTCGGCTAACTGCCTAAACTAAATGTAGGCTCAATAAATCTGCAATCGTAACCATATTTTAATGTTCATTTACATAATAACGCGAGTTCGTCTTACACAGATTTTATGTCACTGTTAATTTCATTCATTTGTTTGTTTCCATCGTAAATATTAATGGAAACTTGTCTGAATTGGATAAGTAAGTTCCAAACTCTGTTAGTTTTTTGTGATACAGTAGTATTTCCACTAAATCCTTAAAGCTATAATGTAAGAAATAGTTGAAGAAAAGAAAAGCTGAATCGGGCGGTGTCAGCAACCTTAATGATACAAGTAAGACGGGACGTGCACTAATAGATTAGCTTTCTTTCCTCCAGGCTGTATAGGGTCCACTATATGATGTATAGCTTCCGAAGATGATTAATAGTGCCTCTAAACTGTCACTTTTATATTGGCACTTTTCTTAATGGCCACCCACTTGCTTCATTAATAATGTAGTGAAATTACGTTATTAATATCATAGAGATTTATGTTTTGTTTTTGTATTGCTTAGGGAAATAAATATAATATTACAGTTGAGCGGTTATTGGTTAATTTGATAATGCCTATTATTTACGATACTCATAATCTTCGAAATTCTTTGACGTTCAGCTTATAGACCAAAAAATATTAAACTCGTATTGATAAAAGAAATAGCGTTTTCCTCATTCTGAATGGAAATGTTTTTGATCACAAATAAAAACCTGATTGAACAAAAACTGACGATGCAAAATTTTTAATTCAACAAAAAGTTGTTTTTATATCCAAAACTTCTTGTTATCGTAAAACAAATTGATCTACATAAATCTGATCAATAAATGGTAAAACAGATCATAATTCTCACGATTGAAGATAAAAAGCAATATTACAAATTTCAGAGCAACGACAATGTAGTAGCAAAAACTATCAAAAAAACATAACAATAGTTCTAATGTAGCCGATAATGGATCCAAAAGAACACCTAATGGAAGCCGTATATAAGGATATCTTGCCACTTTTACTAGAAACGTCGAAAGCAATAAATAAACCGATTACTCTCACAACTTGGGGCGCGACGATGAAAAAAACCCCGCAACAATAAGCTATGAAGAGAATAAATAAAGGCGAAGATCTAGTTTGTCTGGTACTCGTATGTGGGCGAAACCGTGGGCCGTTCGAACTCTAGATAATACTTTGAATAATAAGATTGGTCCGTAGGAGTAACCGAACTCGTCCGAAAATATCCGAAAGGTCGTTCGGGCTAAATGTCAAATGGAGAAATATGCGAGGTCGCATTGTCTAGGCCTCGGGCAGTTAATTGTAAATCAATGCGTTTAGATAAACAATCTATGGACAAATTGTTGCTTGTGGCGATTACTGCGTAAATAATATGGTGTGTTTTTTTATATTACCGCTAATTGATTCTTAAATATTATTCGTGAAAGTATGTAGGCAGTAAGTGCACACTAATATACATTACGTAATAATAAAAATAGCACAATCACACAGTAATATCCATAGACTCATCTACTAAACACTAAAACATATGTGATACTAGCTCTTCCCCTGTTTTACCTAGGCTTCTTTCATTAAAAATAAAACCCTTACATGTTTTAATGATACAGGTTCAGTTTATAAAATAGTAATGCATAATGTAATTTAAACTTTATGTATGTGTATTATTTTATTGTATTTGTATGTAGTACTCATAGATACAATGTACTATACTTGGGAGGAGACTGGACTCCATGACACGGGGAATCCTAGTGTAGAGATCAGAGGAATATTTTTTTTAATTTTTTGTATAAATGGCACCTAATTATTGACACCCATCAACACAAATACAAAAGTCTCATAGAAATATATATAAGAGCATTAATAATTGTAGCTAAAGTATTTCTACACCTATAATAAAAACAATATCTGATGAATGCATGGCTAGTTAAACCTTTTCTCCAACACAATTATCGGTCTATAAAATAATACTATTTGCATAATATATACACCATTAATATTCATACTAGATAGTAGATCCACCTAATAACATAATAATTATATTGTTTTTACTGTTTCATAAATACTTCATACTTATCAATCATGTGATTTTTATTCGCATTTAATTATAACTAGATTCCTAGAAAATATATTCTTACATAAATTTTATACATAAGAAATGTTCTTTGCTATTCTTTTAGTAACATTTATGCTTAATGCTGGATTTATTTATTGTCCAGAAGTAGTTTTATGTTAGTGCGTGTCGTAGTGCGTAGAGCGCATAGGTAATTGAGGCAGGTGCGCGTGCGACGCGACCGCAGCTATTTTACTACGGTCATGCAAACCAGTTGAAATGTATGGTTGTTTGTTACGATTACATATTTTTATCGTAATTGGTGCTTTAACATTTTAGTTATGGTTACAATAATGTTGTCGGTGAATTGCACAGTTCAGTTATTGTGAAAGTTTGATATTGTTATCAAACATGATGCACTTTGGTTTGGTTATATGCTTCACCTCCGCTGCTCGGGTACGAATCTGGAGTAATTTAAATTAATTCTAAGAGACCATAATTGCCCAACCAGCATAATATTTTCTCAATATTGTAATATGGTGGGGCAATATAGGCTAAAATCGTTTTTTTTCATCCAAACTGTATGCTAAATACGTCAATACCTACGTCTGGAGACCTAAAACTAATAACAATGCAGTGCAATTTATTGACATTCATTTATCAGCAATCTTATATCTTTATGTATTATACCATTCATTATAATACCTGTTTTGTATAACTTATTATCTGTCTGATAATAACAAAAGGTTGTGTCACGGTTCACTTCTTGTTTTGCAAAATGACACGTGCAATTTATTTGTTTTTTTTTTTATTGGCTTATTAAAAATGCTGTCATTAGTCTATTGTTTAAATGTTGGTATAAATATTTTGTTTTTAATATTTGGCCAAGGAATTTAAAAATTGACCAAGTTTCAATAAGACTGAGTACCAAGGCGATGGTAGTATGTTCAAATGCCGTGACAAAGGTCGTGGGTTCCAATCTCACAATAATCTCAGCATTCTGTGAAGAAACAAATATATATGGCAGGATCATCTGATTTATACGTTTTTACAAATATGCCGGCAGTCTCTTTGCGTAATGTTATTGAATTTAAAATATTATTAATTCGCCAATATTGATCCAATTATACGAACATTTATCCAAACACATCAATTCACCACGTGTGATAGCTTGCCCATTTAGTTTATATCTCACTCCATGTACCTACAGATGAATTTCTACAAATTAGTATCTTATTATTCGATTCAACGGCTATAAATATAAATAAATCTCTAAATTTATCTATTTAATAAACTATCAGAACTGGCACAAGACACGTTTAATCAAACAAGCATTCAAAGTTGAATCGAATAGAAAAATAAAAAAGAAATATCGATCACTGACCTGAAAACGGTGCCAACACTACAATACAAATTCCCCAAAATAATTCAAACATTCAACGTTCTAAATTACAAAAAGTAATCAAAGACGTTTGTGCGATCCCCGGTCTAATGATAATGACCCGAGGCGGGTTCCAAAAAAGAACTCGATAAAACAGATATGAAAGGGGGCTATTCACAGAGCGGCAGCCGAGTCTCATCTACAGATAATCTATTTTGTGTAACCTCACGACCTCCCGGTCGGCGCGGGCGGTCGATATTATAACAATATAATTAAAGAGAGATCGGTACGATCCGATCGGGCGGCCGGATAGCCGGCCCGTTCGCTTGAATCCGTTTACTGACCGGATGTCGATCGGTCGCTTTAAAAGGAAATGTACATGATTGTTGTGCTCCCAACGTGTAATCGATGTCATTATTTACTTGCGGCCGGCCGCGGCCGTCTCCTAGCTTTTTATGGGGCCGACTTAGAAAATTATACGTTCAGTATAAATGTTGGTACTTTTATGTTTCGAATAATTATTGTCATCATTTAAATAAACATTGCACATTTGTAGAATATTATTTAAATGGATACAAAAATGTCCTTGTGTCAGAAATACTTTTTATCGATAGATCGAATTCTTATCTATTTTAGGAAATTGCGACCGTAATCAACTCAACCAGATTCTAAAGCCAAACAACAACTTCAAATTTCGAACGTACTTTTGTAAATGGAATAATTATCAACGTTCACAAATCTAAGTGGCCAACGGCTACACTTCATTTAGTGTCTGGGACACCACAAAGCAGCTAGTGTCGCGATAGTATCTGATTCGGCGCGCGCGCAGTGGGTGTACCCACCAGATTTATCGACTGTTTAACCCGTAAAAGGTGATTTGTAATATCTCCCCACCCATTCCTGTGTTAAAACGATGTGCATTAGTTAGGCGGAATAATTCTATATAAGATCTGTAGATAATCATAAAATATTACAACTCGAACTACACAAAATTAGAGTCATTTACATTTCACGACTATCTTTGGAAAGCGGTAATAAAATATTTATTGTTAAACCAGTATTTTTGCAAAATCCTTAACAACTTTTATTAAATAACTGAAAAATCATTAAAAATGTAATTTACAGCACCTGCTGGTAAAAACGATTCTCTATTTATCTATAATTAAATCGATAATCACCCGACCCTTCTCATACAACAGACAACACTAGTGTTAACCCACTGACAGGTGTGTAAAACATACTGCAATAATAAACATCGATATTCAAATCTAAATAGACATCAAGATTGATTATGTCGTATAAAAATGACAGTTAAGTGTCAGAGATCAAAACCAGGATATAAACATAAAGAGATTAAGAAACAATATAACAAATACTAATATGCAGTAGGACAAGAGTACATGCAAATTAACAGACTCATGTATATTCAACAAACAAACAAACAAACGTATGAGATACCTTGTCGTAGCAGCGTAGAAACGAGATATGGGCTTGTAGCGGTAGGGTGACAATCAACGTGTGTCTTTGTTGGACATTATGAGATTGGAAATTTATGTATTTTTTAATTTTATATTTGAGAAAAAAGTTATATGTTTTCCATATCTTAGAAGATTTATTTCAATTTTATTCATTTAAGAAAAAATATTTTTTGAGGGCCGGTTGGCGTGGTTGGTAAAATACCCTATAGCTATCACCCCGTAGGTCGTGGGTTTGATTCCCGTTCAGGAATCCAAACATTTGTGTGCATGAACATGTCTGTTTGTCCTGAGTCTGGGTGCAATTATCTATATAAGTATATATTTACAAAAAAAAGTAGTATATCAGTTATCTGTGTCTCAGAATATTTATTTATTTAATATTAGTTTCTACATGTTGTCGGTGAAACTTATAGGTATATCTATATATAAAAATGCTTTGTCCTGAATGACTTAGGATCAACGCACAGCCTAAACCGCTGATCGTAGAGACCTGAAACTTGGAGGGTGTGTTCTTTGTATGACGTCCGACGTAGGCATCCGATAAGAAGGGATTTTCCGAAATTCTACCCCTAAGGGGGTGAAAAACGGGGGCAAAGTTTGTATGGGACAACGTGATTCCTTGGTCCAATCTACTTCAAATTTTGCATAAACATTCTTTAACAGAATTAATACGTTTCGTATTTTATTGAAACTCATCGCCTAACAGGGTTAAAAAGGGGTAGAAACTTATTTTGGGGGAGATTTGCATCGAAGTTGATATCAATGCTCCTTAGTGCTTTTGATTTAAATTACATTTTATTTTGACACATGTTTGAAAACTCAATCCGTCAATCAATATTTTTCCGGTCAGATTTATTTGAAACTTGATATTAATATCTACTGAACAGATTTTCATGTAGATTTCACAGATACATAGACTGAGATTAATGAATAAAGAAGAAGAATATAGGCTTCATTTAAATAAAATTGGATGCTGCAAAAAAGTAATCGTCATTCAATGATTTTTGGAATTTACTTTTATACCTACTGTTCGAAAGTTATCTAGAACCCGCGTGTATCTACATTATTTTATTTTAGTTGAAATGGAGTGTGTTTGATTGATGTAGGAAGAGTCAAATTGCAAAGAAACCATGTTTGACTTTTTGTCTATATGTCTATCTGTTTGAACACGCTAATCTCCGAAACCATCGAACGGATTTTCGTGGGTTTTTCACAATTTAATTAGGTGGCGCTTCGAATAAATAGGCTTTGTTTCGTAGAAATTGGCTAACGGGGAAAAAGTTATAGATATTTTATAAAGTCTGCGCGTGTGAAGCCGCGGGCGAAAAGCTAGTGGGTATATATATATAATTTTTATGATCAAAAACAGTATACATACGTTTCAAATAATATTGGTTTTAAATTAATTAAGGTACTCTCATTTTCCACTGATGTTGTCCATCCTTATCCTACGGCCACCATATCGCTGTACATCCGCATGGTTACCATATATAGTGTATGAATTCTAGCACCGAACTAGTTATCGTTTGAAAGCTTTCCAGTTAATAACTACGCATGTAGCTACTGCACCGATACTGGCATTCATTTATAGTTATTAGTTGAACCCTATACGGCGCTTGCGCATTAAATCATCGGTTGTTTAATTAAGTTGACATCTCTATGGTGCTGTGGATGTGGTAAGAGGTTGGTGGTTCGAATCACTTGTATTTGAATGACTTAGAAAAAAAGTTAATACACTTGCTGTAATAATTTACAAGTATGTATCTTAGGTTTTATCTATGTATTTTTAGGTGGTGTTACTCAATAGTAATGACGTCAAATACCATGAAGGTCATGGGTTCAAATCCTACAAAAAGCTTCATGTTTTGGTGAATGAAAACAATGTGTTTTTTTATATTAATAGAAAAATTAAACGTTTATGTTTGTATATACAAAGCTATAAGCTAAAATACAATTTTACTAAATAATATATAAAGAGCTTTAAGTAGCACCCACCCGACTTGTGTGAAACACTCAACTTACATTAGTTATTTATTGCAAGCCGCTAATGCGAATATCGGATAGCGGCGCGCGTACTCGGCACATTTGATCACCTACAGCTACACGGACCCGAAGTGAGCCTGTTAACAAATCTCACATTCAAACCACTTACAGTGAACACGCTTTGAGATATCAGCTTAAATTAGTTAATTGATCGATTGTTTGCTCTTTTATCCTAATAATATTGTAATTAAGACTCGATTAACTCTCTTTCAATTGATGTCAGGTCTAACTATTTTACAGTAAAATAGTAAAAAATGCACTACAGGTTATAAACATTATGTAAACAAAAGGTTTTTAAAACAGCTATTAACTCAAAAACTAGGTACAAATATAATATGTACCTATCGAGTTCACCGTTTCTCCAATATGAGAAAAAAAATTTAAAATGTAGAAAAAAACCAATAGTATACGGCTATTCTAAAAATTATTATTAGTGCATTTTATTCAAAATAACTGTTTGTGTTGCCGCATAGCTACGGTGTAAGTATTAGACGTAAACGAAACTTTCACCGCGAAACACCTGGTTATTTAATCCATAAAATAGATTAGGGTTGCTCGAGGCTACGTCGATAGTGCTACATTTTATACCCATAATAATAAATTATCGTATTATGGGTTCATATAAAAACAGTTATTAAAAAACCGTAATCAAACTTAACCAGAGTTACTTGTTTCCAAAATATTCTGTATAAACTAAGAGCATTTTTAAAATGAATTCTTTCTTCATGCCTTTGGAATACATACTAACTCTGTCTGTTACCTTTTCACGCCTAAACCGCTGTGTCGACGGCGATGAAATTTGGTACGCAGAAAGCCTAAGGTATGGCAACGGACATATGCTACTTTTTCCTCGAAAATGTGGGTGAAACCGCTGGGGACAGCTAATAAATAAATCATAGAATTAAATGAATTTATTGCAATATTTATTTTTAGTCTAAAATATTCAAATACGCCAATTACATAAATATTTCCAGCATAGATCTTTTACATTGTGACTAAGAGCTTTGATTGAACCAACTATAAGTCAATTGATAAGCAAATCTAAGAACAACTTAGAACAGTTCAAGACATTACGACAGTAATAGTAAGCATAAAAGGAATGTGTATAACGTCCTTAATAAGAAATATCATTAAACTTTAAGGCTGATAATGATCGTTCGTCTAGGCGGCGTAATGTCCGACGTCCGTAAGCTGCGCAGGCGCACTTTCTTCAACTCCCCGCGAGAGGGCGCGCCGCGGCACGCGACCGCTACTCGTGCAGCGCTAGTGACGTGAAACTGTTGATTGTGTGATTTTATATCGATATAGTAAATTAATGCGATATCGAGTTCTGATTTAATTTATTGTTTTTGAAACTATGTGTACTCATTTGTAAAAAAAAAACTTAAAATAAATCTGTTATACAAGAAAACAATTGAGTTTTCAAAAATGTTACAAAAAATGTTCACGAATATTTAATAAAGTTGAATTATTTTGATATGTAGTCCATTAACAGAGATCCAACAGACCATTCTGTATTATTCAAAAATATATTAATTAATTACGAAAAATCTTAAACTAATCGCACAGCATTTGTTAACGTGTAACAACATTCACGATAAAACTAAGGTGTGATATCCTATCATCGATAATCATGAACAACATAATCACATCACTATTAGTTTACAAGTGGCACGAGCCGATAGTATCTAAGCAGTCGATGATACAAGTAGATTGTTTCACCGGAATACAGCGTTTTGCCGATACCGCGAACTATTTACTCGATTGTTAATATCGATACGACGCTGATCGAATATCGATACAGGTTTTGAAAGTAATACTTGTCATGTTATTGTTTTTGTTATGAAATTGGTTCATTAATAAATGGATAACTATGAAAATTTTATTATAAGATCATTCTTATTCATTTTATTATGGGGCCGTCCATTAATCACGTGAGGCTCGAAAAGGGGGGGGAGGGGGTTCGGCTAAAATCACGAAATATCACAAGGGGGAGGGGGGTGTAATAAGATATCACGTGTATTTATTTTTTCGTCAAACGCGCGATTTCTAAACCGAAAAGCGAAGTGTAGTGTGACCTTGACTCACCGTTGCCAGGCAACGAACAAAGTCCCCGCGCACCGCTACGATCGCTGGGCTAAAAATTTTAAGATTCTTTGTAGGTACAAAAAAATACACGTGATTTTGGGTGGGGGGGTGGTGTTAGTCTTAAACCTCACGACGTATCACCAAGGGGGGGGGGGGGGGGGGGGGTTAAAAATGCTAAAAAAAACATCACGTGATTAATGGACGGCCCCTATAATATTATTGGCTAATAAAAAACATTAAAAGTGCTACCGTTCGTAAACTATAAACGCGTTGAAGTCTTTTGTAAGGAATACCTTCTTGTCTTTGTAAACAAATTATTGATTTTGTATTTTAAGAATTTTATGTTTATCCCCTTTGTTGATAAGGGAACTACAGTAAAGGCTCATACTATGAGCTGTTGATGGAAGGATTATTTTAATAAAAGTGAGAACAAACCTTTATGAAAATGAAATAATTAACATTAATTAATCAATCATTATAACCTGCAATGATTAAAAAATTCTGAAAAACATGATTAAGTATGTTATATGATAATGAGGATTATCTCGTACATGATACACTTAGCTGAAGGCATTATCTACTCAAGTCGTGGAGAATTATTATAATATTATTACAAACCTCACAATTTCCGAGGCGTTACATCAAAAACACTACAAACTAAACGGACACAATAAAGCTCGGATGTTAACAATGCTATAACTTAGTATTACTATGTAACGGGCAGCGCGTGCTCAGGTCCTATGTTTACTTAACGTAGGGCTGTGACTCATGAGTATTTAATCTGAAAATATTGAGTAATAAATGTCATGAGAAAAAATTAAGCTGTTGGTTTATTCAAGGAAACAAGCGTTTTATAAATATAGATGTGTGTTTAAGTAACTCTTAATTGCATACAACTTACTTAGGTGCTGTTGTCTGTCTGACACTACAAATAAATAATACGAATATGATATTTGCGACACATGCACTTGAAAGCCGGATCGTTTCTAAGCTTTGGCTATCGTGAGATTGTGGTCAAACACAATATATTTTAATGCTTTGGATAGGCCAAAATTTTTATGATATAATTGTATGAAATCAATATTATATGTTTTTTTTATTAGATATATCTTTGTTACACCTATAATATGATAAAATTTCATTTGAATTTGCCATAAATTTTCACCTGAGAATGCTCCTTTTATGTAACTATCTCAGGGCTATTGTTATCTTAATAATATCTTTGATATATATGTCAAATATTTGAGTGATGACCCTAACTTAACAGGAGTTAAGCACACCACCAACCATCGGTTAGTAATTAACTTTTGCTATTATATAACCTTAATCTTAACCTCTCCAGGTTTCATTTAAACCAACACACGTTAATCAATTATGTTTGTAGTACCTACGCTTGTTAAATTAAATTGTTCATTGTTAATTAACTTACTTATGTTTTTGGATTTGTATTACTGTATTCTGATTCAGTTAAGATAAATGTGGGAATGTGAATCACTTAATAATTAAGTGTTTTCAATTTTATTTGTTTCTTTTTTATTGATTAGCTTCAGGCCTACGGTTTCACCCGCGTTCCCGAGGTAACTTATGTTATCTTGGGATAAAAAGTATATTATATGTTATCTATAATATATTCTATGTGCGTGCCTAATTTTAACCAAATCCGTTTAGTATTTTTTGCGTGAAAGAGAAACAAATATTCATCTATCCATCGTCACAAACTTTTGCGTTTATTTTGTAGGATATAAATTAAAAACTATATTTTAGAAGTCAAGCTACATCTCGGTATCATCATTGCTTTTTCAATTTAATACTGGGCCCCGAAACTCAGTCCTATTAATCAAAGGTTTACTGTGAAATACGGAGGATTATAACATATAATATAATAACTAAATATAACTCATAATGTGACTACTAATGGAAATTCCATAAAAGAAGTTATTTTGACATTCACAATAACCACCATACCTACTTAACATTCTGTTGCCTGTCCGCCCACTTAACATAGCAACAACTTCTCTGAATCATATTATGAATGAAGTGGAAAAACAGACCAAAAAACATATTAACTCCTAAATTTTATCGGTTTTTTGAATAATACATACGGAAGGATATTTAGAAACCCGTTTATTATACGGTAAAGAATCTTAATATGAATATTATAAAGTTTTTTTGTCCATAGTTAACATTAATCTTACCACCATAAAACGACCTATCAATACGGCCCAAAGTATTAACAACAAATACAAGAGTCAAAGGTCAATTTAGGCTGGTTATTCACACTGCGTGAACATTAGACTGGGCGGTTTCTATTCGGCTACTTTCGGCACCGCTCGCTGACGCTCGAGCGTCATATGCCCGCCCACCTGTGAGCGCTTTTATATCCGTCTCTGTCGTGCTTAGATGTTGTGCTTCAGTCTATCTCACGTCGTCGAGGCAAAGACATGCCACTCCCACAGTGCGTTAGAGCATTTTCCAATTATGTAGAAGCTTTTTGCTGCGATGTTCAAGTTGATAAGCTTTCTACGGAGGTGGTCACTATTGTTTGCGAAGCAAGCAACTGATATTTTGGTAGCATTATTGTTACAAAGTTATTAATTAGAAGCTTGCTAGCTTAATTGCTAGTGGCTATTTGTAATGGCGTTCAATTATTTGTAAATATTGTTAGTTACTTTGTTGGCAACCACGCCATCGTTTCTTCATAAACCCTATTATCATAATCTTCTTTGTAATAATAACAAAGCAACTGAATTATCGTCATAGGCTGTAGGTAGGCTACATAGTGTGGACTTGTAACCTCTTTGACCTCATTTGACTCAATAAGGCTTCATGGACCACTCATACCTTAGATCTTATCTTGTATTCAGGATTTCTTCCCAACGAGAAAGATAATGGTGATAAAAACCTCACATGACATGTGTCTCGAACAAGAATCGATCTCAGAAGCAGAATCACAACGTATGCGATTCCTATCATTCTGCATTATCACATATTTAACAGTACAGTCACTTCGTCATTCTTTGAAAATAAGTGTTTAATAGAACGTAACATACCGCATATCTTCACGTACTTAAATGCTCATTTACACGAGTATAGGAAGGTGTAAAAAAATAATAACATAAGTGCTCGAAAATTTTAATGGATTCCATTACGAAGTAAAAGTTAGAAAGCGGTCGCACAATCGAGCAAAACGACAATTGATAAAAAAAATTAAGAGGCTGTATAGTCTTCGTCCCATGACCCCTTACCTCTTGAAAAAATAAAAAGGTATTGAGAAATGGCGATGGTAGATTATAATTACAGAATGAACGCAGCCGTGCATCGTCAGCTTTAAATATAAGTCAGTGCGTACCATGCTTTAAAGTTAATAGCAATCTTTATAGTGTAATGCGGGCTTTGAATAGTGATGCTATCAGTCGGTTGATTATCGATGTCGATACCTGTTATTAGTTGGTTGTAAAATCGTAACGTGCGATGGATTTCTTCTTAGTTTTATTAGTGCAAGATTATTTTAAATACCAGCTATTGATGATCTTATCGTAGATACACCTATTAGATATATGTATATCGTTAATTTGATTTGGTACTTAATTAGAAAAAAATTAAAAGGGATTATTACCTTATCATAATTTCCTTATTCATACATGTTGTGGACACTTGAAGAAAAAAACGTTATTATTTCTTTATTAAAGAGATCTAAGCTTTACGAGAGATTTAAGATTTTTACTTTAAGAGCTTGTAAAGGCCTATTTGAATAAAAAATATTTTCATTTTCATTCATTTTCAAGCAAAAAAACCATGATTCTATTTAAACTATTATACTACAGTAAATATAAGGTTCATTTTGATATGAATAGAAAACTATCTTACTGTATTAACAGACAAGTTTTATTAACGTTTTACTTACACATTATTTTATAAATCAGCCTTCGATACTTAAATCAAAATAAGAGCACCATAATTCACAACACAACACGATCGTGCTCCTTGTCACAATTTTATCGACTGCGCACATCACTAGCCGGGAGCAAAGGTTCAGAAGGGGGTGCAGGCATCAATTTGCGCGCGGTAGCCGCCGCGGGCACGCCGCGCCGCCCCTGTCATTAGCCCCCTGCCTCCCCGCACCCTCCTTGTTCCCCTCGACCCCGAGGGAACATACTTTAACCTTTTTTGCTCCCCTGCAACCTGTTCGCAGGATGCGGCTGCTGTGGCTGCGCGGACGCAATTTAAAGCTCGGTTCATGGCCAGAGGCGATACGCAGTATCTGTAACCTGTTAACTATATTTAGGGCTGCCCTCGATGTGTTTGTTCCTGTTTGAACGATTGGGGTGATTTCAAAATGAGGTTGCAGAAATGTTGTACAGATAGAAGTGCCCTTGCTATTTAAATTTCCGATTTCTAGTGACAACAAGGCGCTTTAGTTGCCTTAAATTTGACCAAAATTCTAATTTTATGTAGCTTTAACTCACTATGTAACTATTTATTATAAGTATATTATCATTCAGTCTTCAGACAGACGAAATGTCATTACCTAAAGTCTAAAATAATAGAACAAAGAATGATTTCTATCCTAGCTCAATAAGAAAATTGACAACCCTAACTATACAGCCTACGTAAATATTATGCGGGTTGGATGTTAGTTATCGCTCGGGGTCCTTTTGGCCTGACTTGAACAGCGTCGCCATCGACACGACAATATCTCGGTAAAAATAAGTTGAATAATGTTTAATAATATACTTGATAATAGACAATTTGTCTTGCGAGACAACAACTCAACGTTTAGTATAATAATAGTCGAATAGTTGTGCTTGTCTACCAAACAACATATACATACGTATACATGAGCTTCAATAACATTTTCAAAGCTATTACTATAGCCAAAGTAAAATTTAAACTACTTACTTATAAATAAATACTACGTCAATAACAATTTAAGAAGGAGTTAAGTACGCGTTGTTTCTTGAGTTTTTATAAATTGTCTAAAATACATAACCATAATTTAACTTTAATCAGCTTCTACGCCAAGTTACAATATCTCTGCAACAAGTTAGCCTACATTAAGTTATGTCTACTAATTTACATAGGACCTTCTCAAGTATTCGAGTAACATTGTGCAAATAGTTGTCTTAACTCATAAACTACATCGATAGATATACTCGATCGAAATACCTGTAAAATGAATCACAACCAAGACTTTCATCGTCTAACAACGGGCGCCGAAAAAGAATGGATAAACAAAACAGGTCTGCGCTCATTCTCCGAACCTGGTAATTTGACTCCCAATTAAACAATTTTCTCGAATATCATTCCGCTTCATTTGGTCGAAGCTCAGGTCACTCGTGACCTCGGGGCACGGGCATTAGAGTCCCGAACCGATTCCACGGCTCGGTAACCCCTATTAAATATAAATATGCCCCCAAACCACACCGACTGAAGGTTAACCGGCCCTGCGTTCCACTTTAATATATTTTAAAACGTTAACTTTTCTAATCTCAAATGAAATGGTCCTAATTTGCATAAAAGCAAATTCACCTTCAAAGCAGCAGGGATAACACTAATGGCAACATAAAATGGAACAAAATGACTCCCGCAAATTGACCTGTCCTTCAGCGAGAGCCGCGGGGCCGCCGCCGCCGCCGCGCCGCCGACCTGTCGCCGCTAAATAATTCCGTTCCCATGATCTAGCCAGTAGCTATCTCACTTTAATTATTCATAGACTTTTTATACGCTATCGCTTTTTACCGCTCGACGTCTCGGCCGTCCAGTCGAAGCCTTATAAAATTAAAAAATAAAATAATCGAACGTTGGCGCAATTTAAAAAAGGAATACGTCGGATGACACGGATCGAACTCTGGGCAAATGTCGCGCGGTAAAAAGTGGTCGAGCTGAGTGGACGGAGGGGGGATGGGTGTGGGGGGCGAGGGCGCAGGACGTCACGTAGGCGGCGCGCTTTTTGTCAACGTTCCCGCGGAGATGACAGGTCGCTGGACGCTACGCCCGCGACCTGTCCGCTCCGGCGCGAATCATCTTGATGCTTTCCAATTAATTCTTGTTTTGCAATAAGACTATTGCAAATTGCTTATTAGATAGGTACGTTAGATATTTCAAAATAGATCGCTCTAGTCTACTGACTGTAGATAGCGCGATAGCTTATGAGAATATTCATCCGAGTAGAAGGACTGGCCTTATAAGAGTAGCCGTCTTATTATCCTCGCAGATAAGATTCTTGCGTAGGCTTGGCCATATTGTAAGACGTTAGTATAAATTGAACTTTGGCATGGATAAGAATAATAAAGATTAAAGCAACTTCAGTCAATGAAAAAAGCAGCGATAGCAATAAAACTAGCTCAAACATTTACTTGGTTCATAAAATATGTGGGATAGTGGGAAATATGGGGATGCTGGGATAACTTGATTAATAAACATAGATCTATAAATAAACTATGAAAAAACTTAGTCGTGTCATGTCACCACGACAGGTGCGCTCGCGACGAATAACGTGTACTAGTTTGTCAACCTCTTAAAGCCTTCGTTAATTATCGATGAGCTTAATTAAAACATTCCTTTCTTCTGTTACAGAATTTCCGTGAACAGAGAATCGACGGTGCTGGCCTACCGCTGCTTACCGAAGACCACTTGACAGGAATGCTGCAAATGAAACTTGGACCTGCTTTGAAACTTCGAGCGGTCCTCTCACGCCGACTGGAGTCTTGCACATTATGTCAAGCTTCAGCGGCAGCCGCGTCTGCTGCAGGGCTGTCGACCACAAACAATGTTGGACCGAGAATAAACGGTGCAGCGCTCAAAGCGGAGCCGAGGAGCAACACCACCAGTCCCAGTTAGAACAAACCAGTGCGTTTAGTTCTTAAAATAGTTTTTACTTATAATTTTTTCTGTTATTTACACCTCGTTCCTAATTCTGCAGTGTTATGTTGACACAGAAGGTTAGAAGAATAATAAAATGCCCAGTGAACATGAGCATCTTCAAAAATCAATAATCAAGATCGCAAACGGATTCACTCTAATTTTCTGTGGAAACAAACTACTGCATAACAACATCAAGTTAATATCTGCGTATCTAGGAAAATAAATAACAATAAACGAGATAAATGGAATATATTTTATAAAAAAATATGTACAAGGCTTGCTGATTTAGATGGAGAAATGCGCTGAGAATAAAACTTTATTTTGTTATGTTTCTGATTCTTTGTATTTACTTCAATCGATGTGAAACAAGCTTTTTACCACCTGTATGAACAAAAAAAGAGGTGTTTAATATTTGTCAGTTTGATGAATGAATTAGGGACTGTTTTTTTTAAACATTTTTTTTTCTTTGTGAGCAAAATCTTGGATAATACGTAAGTATACGAATGAATATTCGAATTATCTATAGTTTTATGATATTTTTTTATAAAAAGTATTCCCAATTTGCATAAAAACACACACAGCACCCAACATTACATTGTAACGAACATAATAATATTTTAGTTAAATAATATTTTTTACTTTTTAGTCATTGTGTCCACATTCATCAAGTCTTCCTTGTTTTATAGATATTTTGCATTTAGTTACGTTTTAAGAGCTTTAGTGTAATTCCTTAGTTATTTTAATAAGATTTCTGTTATTTCCTTTTTGTAAATATACTTTAATATACGTAAATATTATGTTTCCGTCCAAATGTTCGTGTAATATTTGCGTGTGAAGTATTTTTGAGATCGGAATCATCGGTGTAAGGTTGTTGGATACCATATTAATGTAAAAAGAAGAATATTTCTTTAATTAACATAAGAAGTACTTATTTTACCCACTCTTAATCATAAGCTACTTATCTGTACTTGCGTTAACAAAGTGATGGTTCCGATATATACAAAATAACTTCGTTATTTGACAACGAAATTAATATTTTTCGGTGCTAAAAAGACCCTGATAGAAAAATTACTTAAATAAATAAAACACTAGAGTTTATTTTGTAAATAAAAGCCGTTTTGTAAAAAAGGTAACATAAAATATTTTTGAGGCTATAATTATCTACGTAATATACAGGGTCACAAAGTTATATAAACTGTATATACATTACACATACGTATGTAGGTGTATACATGTATAGTTGTACGTCACTTATTGTAGCATTTATTAATACCACACCTGAAGTACGCTCATTATAAAAATACCGACTACATTGAACATGTAGTACTTACTACCTATATTTTTAAAGAGTTTATGTATAATTTCACTGAAAATCTTATAATACCAAATAACCTTATTGAGTGTATAAAAAACTATGAAAAAAAAACCACTCGGCCCGTGTAAAAATGCAATAAAAAATTATTTCAGATTTTCGGTGAAATCATGCAATAGTTAGTTTTTATCTTAAATAAAAGTTGAATCACAATCTGCATAATAATTTTATTAATAGAACAGAGATAATATCTATAAATAAATAATATCAAAGTTTATGTTGAATTTAAATGATTTGTTAAATTTAACATCGTTTTGTTTAAGTATAGATAGATAATTATTGTCTACAAATGTTGTAAAGAGGTTTTCTACCTGTGGTAATCTCCTTAATTGCCAAAATAGTATATTAACGGACAGAATACAATAGACAATAATATGTATGTAGTAGATAATACAGGTTGCTGGGATATTCGATTTACGATTTGATGTTTATTTCAACTTGCCCCTCTCGGTGAAAAACGTAGTAACTGCTTTATTGACCGAAATCTACTTATTAAAAATATAATAATATCGGCATATTATTAAAAATATTTTCCCGTAACCAATTAAGAATTATATTTATAAATTCATATCAGTGTGGTTATAAACTAAAAGGTGCTATTTCGATGTAGATAATTTTGAAAAATAAGTACTGTATGCTTTCAATGGGTCTTCCTTAAAAAATAATTAATAAAAAATACCTTTTGTAGTTATTATGTTTTTCAGAAAAGTATTACGGTTTTACGCTTTAAATCGGACGTTAATAATTACAATTATTAATTATACTTTATCTATAGAATAATGCGATGCGAATATATTTGTTGATAAACTGTAAGTGCACCGAATTATTTATAACATTTACTACCTATTAATAGAAACTAGAAACTTTCAATATTAATCATTTGAACCATTAAAATCTTATATTGGTAAATAAATAGTATACTTAAATATCAGGTCATTTTAGTCCTTTATTTGAATAAGCTTGAACATTTTAATATCATAATTCGGTACACTTCAGTCATTTTAATTATAAATAGCAACGTAGAGATGATAAATCACAGCTTTTATTATGTATGTAACGTATATCAATTACGGACCAGTGACTTACGAATTATTTACGAAACTTGTACATTTTTGTAACTATAAATAAAAAAATATTTGAATTTCAAGTATACCTACATAAGTATGTTAATAATAAAAATAAACAAGTCCAGGTATATATGAAATCATTAATGCTTTAATTCCCATAACATAAATTTACCGATTCACAGTAATTTATAAATATCAATAAAAACCGTTATGTAAGCGTAATAAAAAAAAAACTTTGACATTTATAAGTAAAGCTTGAATACTCGTGGAATGTCAATTGTATAATGGAGTCGGTTAAAAAAGCCTTACAAAGTTATATAAAACAATTCATAAACTAAATAAGTAAGGTTTCATTTAATAAAAGTAAACTAAAAATAGCGTGTAGAATTAATATAATCGGGACGTTAATATTTAATAGAATCCTGTGACTTGTGCAACAACTAAGACTTGGCGTATTTGTTATAAATTTAGTTGAATAGTTATTGTGTATAACGATGGTTTAGTCACATTGTCAGTTTCCTTGCAAACTTGTACTTAGGTAATGATTTAGTTTGTTTAGCACATAATCGAGGATTCATTTCAATCCAACTCTAAGTATTTATGTGGAGAGAATAAAAACGATGATTTTATTGAAACTAATATTATTGTTTTATTGTTCTTATTAATATTTATAAATACCTATACACTAATATAACATACACTGTTTTTAATATAATTTTCCATTATTTTTAAAAGACTGCTAATATTAGGTAGGTTCCGATAAAAGTTCTTAATTAAATCTACACATTTTTTCAAACTTTTGAATGTTAAGATAATTCAGTGAAAAAATGGGCATGAAAATCTACATTTAACAATAATACGAGTATATTTGATCTTTGACCGCCCAAGATCGGTCCTATTGGACATCCTTAAGATAAGTTAAATTACAACTAAGAAATGAACACCTAATTCCTATATCTGCACGCATTTAACACATGATTTTACAGAATAATACTAGTTACATACTTATGCTACGGAGACAACTGTAAGTAGGTACTTACTACAATTTCTAAACTGACATATTTTGATATTTACGTTGGCCAGTTGAGCCTTGTTTTGTTTTGTTACAGTAGATAATAAACTGACCATGAAAAATCATTGCTATTATTGCAAGTCAGTATCAATTCCCTCCTCCTTTTTGTCATCATCATCAACGAGCTCGAAGTTCCTCTCGAGGTGATGACTCCTCTTCACTTTGTATTCCATCAACTCTATGATCGTGTAACCAGTGAAACCGACCAGTAAGAAGCCCAGGAGTACGAACAATCTGAAAATATTAGTGGTCGGTTAATATTAGTGGTATAAAGAAGACAAGAGCGAGATGCCGCGACGATATAGTCAATATAGTTCTGCAATTACAGTGCATTTAATAATGGACTAATCACGGAAACTGTTCAACCGATTATAAGGGATCTTTCATGGGAAGTTTTAGTAGTTTGGTGCACTCAGCCCATTATTAACAAGTGTCAAAAATGCATTATCTAGGCGGCTACACTGTAGGATAAGAAGGGCTCAAGGCCGCTCGTTGAGGAAATTGCTAGTGAAGACATATGGATATTTCTGAACTGATCGCTGAACGTAATGAATTTTGTAGATGGTAGTTTATCAAAGAAGGTTTAATTAATTTAAGTAAAATTGGAAACTAAAACTCTTTATCTACTGCGATCATAAACGAGTAGGTAGTCGTAGGCTATGTTAAAAAATCCGTTTAAAAAAAAGTAACGATACATTATTCCTTTCTCTAAAAAAGTCCAAGGTAAGAGTATCTATAATAAAAGGATTCATGACATAAAATCAAAATTCGTAAGTAGCTTGGACTTTCATATATCGCACATGCCGTGCCATACCGCCACTTAAGCAAATGATGTAATATTTCAGGAGAAGCATTTGAAAATTCAGCATCCTATTACAACGTAGGTATAGTTCTTCTCGACTAAACAAATAAAATGATAATTTTAAACTACAACTTTAAACATCATTTTAAAGTAAAAGCAAACATCTCACTAATTACTATTAAAAAAATAGAAACGTTTAAAAAATACTACCCTCGCAGATGTGACGTTATGGCACTAGAAAACAATAAACCGGACAATTATGTCAAAACAAATAAAACATTTATTATTATTTATTAATTATTATGAAAAAATAGCTTTTACCCTGGCACGACTTCGATCTCATTCTACATCACTTTCTAGCTCATAACTACTTCGATCTATTGCTCTGTTGCTGAGTGGAAGATGGAAAACCAATAAATAATTTAAATGATAACCTTGTTCTAACGCAAAGATAAGGTGCAGTAGCGTATGATAGCACACTGCCTGTAGCCTCCCACAGCCTGAAGTTGGAATATGCAGCCTCTTCGTCACCAGGAAACAGTATACCTGAAAGAGCTGAAACATAATAATAATAAATTAGTTCATATCTTCACGTACATTATCTCCGAAGAGGATAAACGCCGAAGATTTTTATCAACCAACAATTGACTTATCCTATTATATCCTAATCCTAACTTAATATTATAAATGCGGAAGTGAGTTTGTTTGTTTGTTTTTTTCGATCCGATCGCGATGAAATTTGGTATGCAGATAGCCTATGGTATAGAGAAGAACATAGACTACTTTTTATCCCGGGAAAATAAAAGATCCTTGGGGATCCGCGGGTGAAACCGCGGGGCGAATACTAGTAATATTATAAATGCGAAAGTTTGGATGGATGGTTGGATGGATGGATGTTTGTTACTCAATCACGGTAGAACGGGTGAACGGATTTAGATGAAATTTGGCACAGATATAGATTATAGTCTGGAATAGCACATAGGCAACAATACATACTTTTTACCTCGGGAAAATATAAAGAAAATTTAATCAACAATATTTATCATTGTGAAACACTAAATAATTACCATCAAAGGTAATAAATAGACTACAATATAAGGGCGGGCACAGGGGCACGTGCCCTCCCCCCCCCCCTCTAGACGGTTGTGGAGTTTCCATCACAGTACATACTTATAGGCAAATCAAACCATCAGACTTGTTTCGCAGCAGGATGACAGAAGAGCGTTTGAATGGACTAGCTTTAATGCATATCCATCAAGACATTGCGACAAAAATTAACGATAATGAATTTCATTTTAAGTTTATTTTTAATAGTTATTGTTGATTATTTTTGCTCGTCTGCCCCTTATGCCCCTCCCAGAAAAAAATCCTGGATCCGCCCTATATATATAATTTTCAAGTAACTTTTTCACATAAAAAGTACACCTAACATTGTTTTGGATCAGTTTTGGCAAAAGAAATCTGTATAAAACCCATAACAATCGATTCTACAATTAAATTAAAATACTGCCAATTAAATTCGGTAATTACATAACAATATTTATTTTCTATTTATTTGTAAAGGCACTTAGTTGCTATAGGTATAATAATAATTAAGTATAATTAATAAGCGTACCATTAACTTGTACGAGCCACACCGCGTCCGCCGTACCCCATATAGCCGCGAGCAAGTAGAACACCAGCCACTGCTCAGGGTCAGGCCTCCACAGCAGCAGCGACGTCAGGAGACACAGATTCAGTAGCTAGATCGTTATTTTATTATCAATATGGATATGCTTGTTTTCATCACAATTTCAATATAGTAAGTGATTATATGGCTGAAGGTATAGAAATAAACTAGCTCTCAAAGCAGTTACTGGAACAGACCGTTAGGTATTTGGCGACTGTTTTTAACTTGAGTATGTTATCCATACAGACGGGTAGAAAGTACCCTACTACAAAGTACCCTCTTACCATACTAAAATTTCCCCACGATGTTTTCGTTCAGTGACAGCAAAAAGCTTATTGTAGGATTCGAATCCAGACTGATTAGCCATTTCACGACATTTGACGTCACAACCACTGAGTTATCTTTGCCGCAGTCCTTTTCGGCGTGCTATTGATGATTTATGAGAGATTTTCAATTTTATTGAACAAATTTTAAATGTGTCGCACAATCTATTACAATATTAAAATAATTGTTAGAAGAATAACAAAAGTAGCAATTAACGACTAACAAAATTAATTAAAATAGGTTTTATGACCCGAGACAATTAAAACGTAAGTAATGCAAAGTACCACTGAATTAAAACAGGAAACAAACTTTTTGCCTATAAACATGATATCTAACAAACAAAAATAAAAAAAAGAACTCACCAAAGCCGTAACCATAACAGGATACCTCCCGGTAACCTTGACGAGTGCTCCCGCTATAGGTGCCGCGAGCGCATTGAACACGCCGAAGCAAATCATCACGAAGCCGATGTTGCTGATGCCGTACGCGCATCCCACGAACGCCTGACGTATTGTAGCTTATGTTTAGTTGGTGTGTGAGTTTGCTTTCAATTTTAAAAAGGTGCATATTTCACACCTCATCATATTCATACTGAGGATATATTTCTATAAAGAATGATCGCTTAGGTATATCCAGCAGCACCAGCGACTCTGATCTTCTTTGAATTAAGTTTCCATTTTTTATTACCATTGTATTTATGAGCCATGCTAAGACTATGCGTTCTTCTTGTAGTATACTGTATACCTGTATCATGTACAGTCAGCTCCAAACGAACGATGTGGCCTACCCATTACTACTTCAGACCACTGACTACTTTTGATCTTGTATCCTTGTCCGTGCATAACTCGCTGATCCACTTTGATCTGAGACCAGTAGACTGAGACTGTAAAATACATTCAACTCACCTGTGTAAAATCAGCAGCCATAAAAGCCTGTTCTGCACCAATATATCCAATCACAGGCAGCAGAAGGAGCTGATACTTATGCCTGAGCTGACGCAGTGTCACCGCCAGGAGACGGAACCCTGACTTCCCTTCACATGTGGTCTTGCGTCCAGCTGTATACCTAAGAATAATGATCGTTTTGTTATTGCAAGGTTGACAAGAGGAGGAATGAGATATCATTAACGTGTAAGTACTTTTCTTAATAAAGAAGAATGAATGAGATATACAAAAAGTTTTTTTTAAAGGCATATGAAGTCCGCTAACCCACACGTGGTGGCTTATGACCCTTGTTGTTGGTAAAGAAGGCACGGTACCTGCTTTGTAGTAACTGTCTGGCTGGCTACCACCCTCAAGTTGAAAATCTGTCGCCAAACACCTAATGGTGTGTTCTGGCAGATGCACTTGAGAGCCAGTTCCTTCTAGGTTTTATGTGCTTCTACCTTCGGCCACATCATCACTTACCATAGTGAGATTGTGATCAAACACAAGCCTATACAAAGTTTAAAAAAGACCTGTCTTTCGTAATAGATCGAATAGACGTTGCTAATGATGATGAATTTATAACCCTGGTAAAGAGCAAAAGAACAACCCTTCAACATTCTCTGTTATATGGTTTAATAATAACACTGAATCAAATCACTAATATAATCAAGGTCCATATACAGATGGATTATTTGATATATACTTTGACTTTGAGGTTTTAACTGGTTTTAAAAGGTTATAATATAGCATATTTGTATAGGTATATTAACTATATATACAATAACCCATGATCATACGCCTCATGCGCGAATCACACAATTGTGTACCATGGGCGCTATACGTAATTGACGTACTTCATAAATTAAAACACAAGAAATATTCGTTAAAAAATCAAAATGGGGACCATATACTAACTGAATTTCTTAGTTTGTTTCGATCTCGTCAATAACGGACGTACAATTTTGAAGATTATGGCAGATTTATGATTTATTTGTGAGAAGTCACTTATACATCTTTATAATCGTAACAACCAAGATAATAAAATCATAATCTTTAATAAATACAATTACAAACATCAGTCACGATCAACGAAGATAATACACATGCTGATTGTTATAATTGATTTACGATGCATAAATTATGGAGAACACAAACGGCTGACCTGGTTAGAGAATCGACACCAAACGCAACTAATATGACAGCCGAGGCCATACACGCTAGGTACACGCCGGCTATTACTTGAATCTTCAATGGAGAAGGTGGTTCGAGGTTTGAATTACCCTGGAAAATTATCAACGAATTAAAAGAAGCTAAATAGTAAATTATAAGACTAATGCGTCAAACTTTTTAAACGTGATAATAGCCAAAATGGGTGCATAGAATTTATAAGTAATAGAATCCATAAGGAAGTTGTACTTCCTCTATCATAACTGGAATTAAAATGAGAAATGATGATATAGTGAAGTTAATTATAATAAAATAGTAACTACATTATTATTACAAAACGAAATGAAAATCCATTGGAGAAAGTTTTAATGGATAACACTACTAACAGTTAGCTGCAAAAATTCGGAGGTTATCAGAAGTATCAAGAGTATATATAGCATTTCATGAAACTCACATGAGCAGCGCTACTGCTACAAAAGTTGACTCCGCATGTTGATCCTATATCTACTGTTGGTGACACCGACACATTTGTCATGATTGTTTCTACCTCCGAGGAAAGGGTATAGTTCACCAGAGATTGTACTTCTCCTAGGGATGATGAGAGTACTGGAATAAAGAGAAATGGTTTAAAAAAGTTCCGTTTTAAAATGTTTAAGTCTAAGTAATCGTCATACATAAGGAAGAAAAAGATTTTTTATTTATTTTACTGTTTTATGATATGTTTATTAAGTATTCTTAATTATGTAGGTTAAGCTCCTCGAGACTTAAGAAGTTACATTTTACAGGAGGGTATCTCTGTTTTAAATCAGTAGGTCATGTTATCCCTAAAAGCGCGGGTAAAACCGCAGGGCAAAAACTAGTTGCTATATAATAAACAAAATGCCGAAACAAGAGCAATATCACATTCAAGGCTGCAATGCTCTGTGAATTAAACTTTCACTCACTCCTGTACAACAGGATATTGGCTTTGTCATTGCGACAGTAGGAAGTTAATTTTGCTTATGTCATATTAGATTGATGCCCTGACCTTCAGCATTACGCATTTTGTTTCTAAGTTAGTCTTTAGTTTCAGATTGTTGAGCTTTTAGAAGGTCATTAGTCATCATTACTGGTGTACACGAAAGGTTTTTTTAAAGGTTCTGCTTTATATTTACTATTTCATGAGCTAATTAACCAACCTCAGATACTAATTAGACCCAGCCCCTTTAAAATACAGGTCTACAAATAAGAAAAAAAGGCAGGCGGTGGAGGGAAATTTCAATAAATATTAATACTCAAAGGAAGCATTCCTTTAATTTAAAAAAATATGTCGATCTGCATGCAAAGATTTTTCAAAGGTCGCTTGTGTTAGCCGAGATCAAACCGACACAAAAGCGAAAAATAACATGCTGTGTTTTTATGGGACCAGTAGATAGGGTCTTTTGAGGACCAAAATTATTAAACATGCTGTATTCAATTAAAAGAAGACAACGTAATATAAATTGCGACCTATCGAGATCGTCTTGATTGTCCACTAGGTATAATAATATGATCAAACTATAATCAATCAAATAATACACTATTTTTAATGTGAGCAAAAATTCAGGAATAAGGAATATAATCCACTATTAATCCAAATTAATTGCGATTATAAGTATATTGGAGTTTGGCAATAGCACCTCTAACAACTTTTCTGTTATAACCAAGTATTGATAGACAGTCCCTATGGATTAAGTTACTGTTAATCCATAGAGATACTTGAAGATCATTAAAAACAAAAGTTCCCAAAGATATTAAAATATTATTTAATCTTTCTAGAATTATGCATGCGAGAGACAAAGTACCAATAGATAAACACTTACTAGCAGAGGACAAAAGATTTCCCCATATCTGAGCCATTTGGTAAAACATGAAGAAGAGTCCAAAGAATCTGACCACAAGGACTTCGGCAGAAACACCTGAAAGCTTAGAGTACGGTTCAGCCACCTGCAAAAAACAATAGAAGCTTTTTAGATTAGTCAAAGATGACGATGGATTAATCGTATCAAAAGAAAATACGGGAAGTACATTACGTAAGTGGGACTTTTTTGCTTTTCAAAAATATCTGAATAAAGAACTTTATTTCACTTTCTTTTTGCTTACTATTGCTTATTCCACAAGTAAATAGTTGTTTAGGTGAAACACCGAAATCGGAAACATCCGTCATGTTATCCTGAACTCAGCCCGAAATATTATCGGTGACGACTCGTTGACGGCGGCGGCGCCGGTAGACAAAAGCCCATAGGTATTTACTCAACTATTAATATTTGTCACAAAACTTGTAAGGAGGCTATCGAATTCAGTATGATGTTTGGGCGTATTATATTATTAACATGGATGTTTTATTCTACGTTGGTTAGCAGGATGTAACAGTCATATTCAATCATTATAACTTCCAAAACTAACAAAGTTCGGCCATTGTATATATCGACAACTTTATTATTCATTCCAATCACTATGAATGCCGTCCATAGCCTATTGTGATCTTTGGATCTATTATTTGTTAATGTATATGCAACCAGTGATTGTCAAAATGAGTTAAACAACATTGTCATTTAAATGTCTTCGTTATAAATGCTGCTAATAGCTTATTCTTCGTTTGTTTGTATGTCTGACTGTTTGTATGATGTCAAAGATCAATTTGATGTCCAATGGTATGTAACTAGAGTTCGCGCCACCCAAGAAAACCCGAAGGTCCACCAATATCGCAGAAGGGTTTTCTTTGGTGCCGTGAGCGCTAGCCATTTGCTCCAATCAGAAAAGGGACAACGGACTATTGTACTTTAATACTGACATTTAAAATCTTTTTACCACAGATAGATAAGTGCACTTAGCGCACCAAAGAGGTCCACCTCCAAACCCCACCATCATACCAGCTGGTACCAGAGTGTAGAGACGAGGGTAGAACTGGGCTGCAATGAACGGCATGTAAGCTATGAATGATAGCGCTATCGACCATTTGCAGCCCAGCCATCTGAAAGGAGAATATAACATGAGTAGGTATTCTATAAAAAAGCCAGCCGAAATATTTATCACCCTCTTGGATTTCGGTCCGTATTATAGAATTGGTTGTTTTGACGGTATCATTTTTAACATTATCCAAATTAAAAAATGTGACAATGTGGGTATGTAACATACTCGTATAACTCAACGCTATGGCATCTAAATTTGTAACTAAAGGGTTATTGTTCCATCGTTGCCTTGACATTGTGATTCGTGGTTTTCCTATTTTTTGTGTTCCTACTATCTACTTCAAATCAAAATTACTCATTTGTGACCCTTTACTACAGCTTATCAATCACTCTAGGGTTATAATTGGTAATTTAAGCATCATAATGTACATAATACATTTTGACAAACTGTTTAAACTAAATAGTTTTGATAGGGTATCTCAAGTTTTATGTAATAGTATTCGAGTTTAAATTTATAATAGTTGGTATGGTAATAGTTGAGTATAAAATTAATTGCCATGAATAAATTTATATAGTTTCTTGGAAACAGACGAAAATCTATAAACCATTCACCGCTTTTAATACGGGACTTGCGTGACTATAATAAGAAGGATTGTTAATTTTGCTAGACGATTATTTAAATTGACCTGCAACTCTGTTTCAGCAGTTCTTTAACAAAACTTGTAATTATCCTGATATACCTATGAGATCCATTTTAGCAAAACTCTTTCACCAAAACCCTTTTAGATTTTATACAAAGTATCATTGAAGTGTAAAACTTTTAGCTTTACGAAATATGACTAGAGGAATAATTTTATTAATGTTTCCTTCAATTTAAAACATGCAAGTATTAGAATTGTAGACAAACGCACTATGTGAAATGTGGCAATATGGAAGGTGCCCTCTTGTGCAGCTCCTAAAATACATCTTATTAACTTACTTAATAACAACAGCAGGCAAAAGTATATTCGACAGAATGAGCGAGAAGTAAATAGCAGCAAGTGTAAAAGTCCCTGCGCCGGCGTCGCTATTCACAGAACTTTGAAGATTGGCAGTTCCATGGAAGGCGGTGAAGTGGATCATAAATGCGAAGCCAAGAACGAAGATATTGCGATTGATCCGCCATTTCTCGTTGGTTCCAAACACCACCGAGGATTCTGGCATTGTGAATTTCTGAAACAAGACATGCTGAATAGGTTATGGTACTTCTTTTAGATATAATGTTGACGATGTGTTGTAAAGCATTATAGTTTTTAGTTAATCTGCAACTGCAAAATTTTCCTCATAACAAAAATCACCTGGTTAAATAGAACACAATGACGGTGATTTTAAAAGTAGTAAATTAAGTCTAATTTACTACTGGTATCATCGTACCTATATCTAGCATTGCTATATTGCCTATGTATGACATATAAATTATACATTTTTTAAACAATGCTCTTAGAAAATTCTGGTTTTCTAGTAGACTGGGCTAGTGTGACCACTGGGCCAAAATTTGGAAGTCCTTAGATCTCATTTATTTTTAAATGTGTAATAGAACGATTGTCCACTTCCAATTAAACTAACAATGAGTACATTCCCTTCTCCTCGTTTGCATTCAAGGATATCAAATGAGTAGTCACTATGTAACGCAATACTGCTTATGATTTACCTAGTTTTGTGTAATTTATAAATAATAATTAAATAAATCACTCAGTACATTTTTTTGTGTATGTGTTTGAGCAAAATCTCACCATGGTATGTGATGATGTGGTTAGAAGTTAGCTCACGAAGCCTTAAAGGACACTGGCTGACAAGTCACGTGCTAGGTGGGTGCTTGGTGAGAGATTTTCAATTATTTTTTTATACAACATTGTCGGCAACCAAGCATACGCTCCGCTTGATTGTAAGCGGTTACCGTAGCCTACGAATGCTTGCAACACCAGGACGCGTTGACGACCCTCCCCCCACCCCGATGAGCTCTGGCAACCTTACCTACTCACGCGCAGGACAACTATAAGTTATTTGTAAACTAATATAACGGTTATTTTTAATTTATAAACTTGAGGGTGGCATGCAGTCAGGCGGGTACTAAACTACCCCTACCACTGAACTATAGTTTCCTCCGAAAGTTGAAGCTCATTACATTATTACCGCTGACTCCATGATCAAATATAGAATTAAGATGGAAAACATAAGATCTTGCCAAGGACTGAAAAGACTAACAGTACCTAAAGTAACAGAGAGAAAGCCAATCGTGTGTTAATCAGAGATTTAAATCATGTGTGAGGAGTCATAAGGATTTGGCAATTGACCGCACCTTGATGGATACACATTAACAGCTATATTATAAGAATTATTTTATTTTATGTTCCTATACCCCCTTGCTTACATAATGAACATAGAACAAAAGTTTGAGCTTAACTACTATTTTTAAGAAAAAAAGCTCATGCATGTAAAATAAAGGACCATTGATTATGACGTCGGTGAACTTTCAAGAAAAACTAGATTTTAACCGGTTTTAAATAAACAAATAATTGTATATTTATTGAGGGTTGAATAAAACTACTTATTAATAAAAATTGGTGATTTTCTGTTATAACGACGGAATAACTTTTTGTGAAATTTTCTCACCGTTTGTCGAAAATATCTATAATATGAATATTCACATATTTCTGAAATTTTCTATAGCTTCATGTATCATCGGTAATTCAAAACACTGCACTTAACCATATTTTTAAATAACCACTACGACAGTAGGTAATTGACCTCCAACAAGGGATAAAATCAAGGCTAAGGAGCTATATATCGCATTTGCTTCAAACAATAGCTTGCAACCTCCATACTCTACTAGTTTACACATAAAGTTTTATTTTAGATACAATTTAAGACGATTAAAAATTATTTTTGTGTGCATAAAATACTATCGTCTGTCGCAAGAACTCCGGCTCTAGACTTTGACTTCTGAGTCTCTCTGTTTAATCTGAGTTCCTGAGAGAACTCCCTAATATTTAGAATAAGACTATATCTACTGAAATTAGGAATTTGACAAAGGATTATAGGGATGTCTGGTGAAACTTTATAGTGCATAAATATACGTACAATAATATACCATTTACATTTAAAGGGAAATTGATCCATTTATTTTTCATCCTTGTATGGTCATCCAAAAGGCTGTTTGACTTGAGAAGTACTTTAATAAATAAAAGCGTTCGCTCTGTACCTAAAGACAATACTTTGTATCCGTAGGACCAGCGTGTCCGTATTTATGCAAAAATGCAGTGTGAGTGATGTAAGAATAGTAACAAAATGCAAACAGACCTTTTTTTCTTGTAAATAATATGTTTTATTTATGAAATTTTAAATTCCTTAATACTGATTATTATGATATACTACCTGTTTTAATTCTTATGAATTAAGTTGAGGATATTGTAGCTCGTTTATTATAATGATTAGGTTTCTGCTACATTTTTAATGGTAATGGTTAATTAAAAATTTACATTACGCGTGTATGTATAGTAATTAACATATTAATAGATAGGTACTATGAAGTTAGGGGCCTTATTATTAGGACTAACTGTGACAAATAAGATATTTTAAAACTCCTACTGGTGTGTTCCGGTAGTTGCACTTCAGAGCCGGTTGACTTCTAGGCTTTGTAAATGTCGGCAACATATTTGTGACATTATTCCTCACACATGGCCATCTGACCCCAAAATAAGCAGAGCTTGTACTATGGAAGCCAGATAACTGATATACTACATATACTACTTTCCTTTTGTAAATACATACATATATTGATAATTAAACCCAGATTGAAGACAAACAGACATGTTCATGCACACAAATGTTGTCCTGAGTGGGAATCGGACCCACGACCTGCAGCGTGATAGATAGGGTACCGCGAACCGGCCCGTCAATATTGGCAGTTCCCCTAGTATTGCTTATATCCATATTTGCAATACTGGCACATACCATCAGGTGGACCGTCTGCCTGTTTGTCAACCTTTTTACATGAAAACATCGGTTTCAAAAATGTCAGCTAAAGCAAAGCTCCACACAATCGTGAAATCTTTATACATCTATATCAAGATCAAGTTAAGAAATAGGTAGGTCAAAAGAACACCAACTAAGAACTAGTAGCTCACGATGGTGATGTTAATTGCTGATAATGGAGGTCGAGGCAATATTTTCAATGTAATACTTTCAAATACCAAAGTTTGCAATCAAAACTAAATATTAATTGGCCTGAGAAAATATTTAGACATTTTTTTAAATATAAAGAGTAGTAAACAAATACCATATATATTTTATTAAATAAATAAAAATAAAATAAAACACCATAAAACCGAAAACTAAGAACTATCAATTTTATCAAAAGAGCATCAATGGTTGGTGGAGGAATTATAGTTACCCCTACTACCACGCCGCAGGTAGTGGGTTCAATTCCCACTCAGGACAAATATTTGTGTGCATGAACATATTTTTTTGTTCTGTGTCTAGATGTTAACATATATTTAAGTATTTATTTAAAATTACTTAAATTGCTTAGTTTGACTGTATGTGATGAATTGTTCAATAATATTTTTCTGATTATGTTATTTTACAAGCTAACTTCCGAGGTTATTCCTGCTTAAACTCGCCTTTGTTTGTTTTTCCTCCCTTTTGTGTACTTTTAGGTACTTTTCTGTTAGGTCAACCGTAATTTATGTAATTAGTACTCCTTTCTTAGGTACACATGTCACTAATTTCAAATAAAACTTTAATATTTTCTTCGGATTTCTTTTACTTCTGCAACCATCCGGTCATGGTAGTTACCTACATAAGACCCAAAAAGTGGATCTCATCAAAAGAAATTAAAAAATAAAACATTACAAAAACTACTAGTAATATAATCTGTTATTTTTGTGAATGTTCGTTGGTCTGAAATTCCATATCCAAATGCAGTCTCTTTCTGTCGAAATGAATATTAAGTAAATATTAGATATCTATATGTATATACCAGATAAGCTATCAGGAACTAATTGGCAACCTATGAGACTGGCCCTAAATCAAAGTTATGTTACTACCAATACGAAAGTCTATTCAGGGTAATCGTGAAGGCTATAATAAACCTTTTTAAAAAAAAAACCAAGAAATAGAACCTTTAGAATTAATATAATTTACTTACCTTAAAATAAAAATACTATTGAAGATTACGCAAAAAAGAAACACTTTCACTTCACACTTTTATTACACACGAATTATCCTTAATTAAAACACCATAATATTATTATATTCCATTTGAATTCTATTTAATATTTAAAAATCGAACTAACCAATTTTTTAAATATATATTTTTTTACGTTCAAAAGCGGCGGCGTAAGAAACTAATTGTGAATGGCCAATGTGACCGAACTAGTACATAATAGGCGCCTAACTAAATACGCGATTATAGAGCCTGCGGGTGTAGGATACGGTGCGAGTCCATTGTTACATACGATTTAATACGATATGATGGAACAATGATTACTGCATTTTATAATATTTTATTTGTAGTCGAGGTTTATTATGCACTTATGCAGTGTTTGTTGTATTGATAGTAAGAATTAACAAATATAACTATGAAAAAAACACTAATCATGGAAAAAAAAATGTTCGAGTAAAGGTCAATCGAGCATTGATTGAGAGGAGTTGGTCTTCTTTGATGAATGAAACTTTGTCAATATCAGTTTTGTAAATCAATCTTTATTCAGTAAATATTATAATTATCGTTATTTAATAGTAATTGGATGGCTCAGACAGACCTCATCAAATGTTACTTTACATACCACTTCTTGTTTAACATAGCTTTTGAACCGCTATTTTAGACGTTCTCTAAATCCTTTTTAATATATAATCGTAACCAAATGGAAACAGGCACTTAGTGGCAAGTGATACATGTATAATATAATAAGTTATTGTACAGTTTGACAATTCAACCAACGTGTATAAAGTACATTGTCCGCAAACAAATACTTGTCAAACTGGTATAAGTAAGTATATATTTATAATACTGTTTGTGATTATATGTTGATTGCTAACCGTTTCCTTGTTTTAATTTTAGCATTTTGTGTCTTAAAATATATTTTTTTACCTCACAGTTCAAGAATAAGAATATATGAATCGAATAGACTATCATTGCACGCGAGTTAAGGCAAACTCAAGGACGATAGAGGTATTACGAAGAAAAAAAGCTTTGTGGCAGCTTTTCATGCATACGAGTAACTCAATGGTTTGAACGTTTAAGCTTACATTACATTATCGTTTCCACTAAAACTAAACATAAACAATATCACATACACTATAACTCTACATTCTGAAACCCAATGTTATCAACACCTTTAACGTAATACAAGTCTTCCTTCATATTTGCTGTCCTCTTCTTTTCTCTGCGGTCTCTATATTCTACGATAAAGTAGCAAATAACGCCGACACCTAGCATGACCAGCATGAGGTAGGTTTTGGAGGTGGTCCTCAAGTATGGGGAGATCAAGTAAGCAATGATGTAGCCGACTGACTCCCAGAGTCTGAAGTTGGAGAAGGCTGCCTCTTCGCGGCCGGGGAACAGGATTCCGTAGTAAGCTGTAAAAACTTGGTGCTTAGCGATAGATTTTAAGTACCCTGTCTGGCGGGTACTACAAAGTACCCTACCACCGTGCTATGGTTTTCTGACGATATTTTCCGTTATCAAAAGCTCAAGCTCATTGTAGCATTCGACCCCATCCGACGTCGCTACCAGACTATAAATCCTATCTGATATTATTCCTAATAATCATTTTTAAATATTTGTCTTCACCTCAATCACCAAAGCAAAGTTCGAAGCTAAAGGGTTTATGCCAAAGTTCAATATTGACACAACAATGTAGACGCCTAATTAATAAGTTGGAGCAAAATTACTGAATAAGTTTATCTGCTGATACAAATTTAGATTTATCACAAGTTCAACAACTATTACTTTGGGACAAAGCCCCATAATAAATGTTGTTCACATTGATGAGTACTTCCACCCCTCCAAGTATTGCCAGTGATAAAAAAAACACCCAGTAGGTATAATATAGAGTAGTACATTATGCTGTATACTATGACTATATGGTAACCACATAGTACTGTTATGAGTGTCACGTATTTAATAGCCAAAAACTAATAAAATATGTACTGACCATTAATCTGCACGAGCCACACAGAGTCACACAGTCCCCACAGCACAGCGATGATGTATAGTACATAGCTATACCCCGCCTGTGGTTGCCACAGCAGGACTGTTGTGAATAGAGCTGTGTGGATGATTGTCGCGCTGCAAATCAGTGGCAGACGGCCGGTGATCTGGAAACAATAATAAGTAACCGTTTACCACCAGGTGGGCCGTAAGTATACAAGTACGTAGATAATTACGTACTAATACCTACTACTATCCTACTTATATGTTTTTTTTTATTTATTTTTATACCACGTTGTCGGCAAACAAGCATACGGCCCGCCTTATGGTAAGCGGTTACCGTAGCCTATAAACGCTTGCAACACCAGGGGTATCAGTCATGCGTTGCCGACCCTTCCCCTTTCCCCGATGAGCTCTGGCGACCTTACTGACGCGCAGGAACACAACTATAAGTTATTTGGCTGCGGTATTCTGTAAGGTGGAGGTACTTCTCCAGTCGAGCTGCTATTTGAGCGACATATCACTATGCTCTACCTATCTTATACTTAATATAATTAATAATATTTATATGGGAAAATGTGTATGCGTGTGCATGTGTGTTTACTACCAAATGTGTATGCGTGTGCATGTGTGTTTATTAGCAAAAGTGTATGCGTGTGCATGTGTGTTTACTACCAAATGTGTATGCGTGTGCATGTGTGTTTATTAGCAAATGTGTATGCGTGTGCATGTGTGTTTATTACCAAATCCATAACGGCTTTTCATGAGTTTAGGTAAGTATAGTATAGTTATCTAATGTAGGTCCTAAAATAAAACATAATATACCTTATCCCGAAAAAAACAACATCAACAACACGGAATTGCGAGAAAATCTGCAAGGTAGAAACTATGTAGTTGAAAATAATGTTAAAATCTTACCTTGGCTAAATAGCCCGTGATGACGCAGCCAATAGCATCAGAGAGACCATACGTCATCATTACAAAGCCAACTGAGCCGGTGCCCACGGCGCACGACACGAAAGACTGGAAAGGATTTATTTTTATTTTCGACTATTTCACCAATTGCTTCAGGTACCGAATTTACTATAACGCAGCGCGTGTAGCGCCTTCGATTTCTGCAATAGCAAACAACTATGTCGCCAGTATTATAGCTCCTAAGTACAGCCAAGTTATACAATAAGTTTTTTATTATGTAGTGTTAACTTTCCTGGCAGGGCCACCCACCATCACGGATAAATTATAAGTGGACAAAAAAAGACGTATTTTATTATTTTGGTACCTGGTTCAAAAGTCCTGCCAGAGACACTGTATCTCAAGAAATAGCACCTAGCAATGATCTCTTTGCTTCCTGATTTTGTTGCTAATTTGTCAAAATTAATCGCCAAATATCAAAACACCAATAAGGCTTTTCTCAAAGACTGGACTTTCAAGCTTCTTACACAAAAGAAAAACAATAACGTACCGCAGTGAAATCAGCCCCGAAGAATGCCTGCTGGAACCCAATGAACATATTGATGATGACCAGCAACAACTGGTTTGGTTCGATGAGCAGTTTGACCGTGACATAGAGCAGTGCCATTCCTGACAAGCCACTGCTGGAACTGGATCTGCCTGAATCATATCTGTAATTTGGAAAAGGATTTAATGTTTTGGGAGTTCTTACAACCTGGAAAAATTCAAGGCTAGAGTAAATTGACTTCTGGCTGCTTTATTATCACAATTAAGGTTGAGTCCCCCAAACGCAAAAATGTTGCTTTTAGTCAGTAAAACTAGATAAAATTGACTTCTGGCTGCTTTATTATCACAATTAAGGTTGAGTCCCCCAAACGCAAAAATGTTGCTTTTAGTCAGTAAAACTAGATAAAATTGACTTCTGGCTGCTTTGTTAGGTTGAGTCCCCCAAACGCAAAAATGTTGCATTTTAAAGCGACTATTTTAAAGCGATGATAGCTCAGTAGTATTGAATGCCTTAACGAAGATCGTAGGTCTAAATCCTATAATGAATTTGAGCTTTCGCTGAAGGAAATCATTGTGAGGTATCCGTTATAGGGGTCTTTTTAGTACCCGCCTGGCTGGCTATGACCCTCAAGTTGAAAATCTGTTGCCTACCAGTGTGTTCCGGCAATTTTCGTCACATCGTGATTTATCATAGATTGTGGGCAAACAAGCACAACACAAAAAAGTATAAAAAGTAGTAGTAGTAGTAGGCACAAGTTTCATTTAAAAAATACAATTCAAAATAATTATTTTCATTTTGGAGACAAAGGAAAGTCAATAGAAATACACTCAATACTTACAGAGCTTTATAATAGAAACTTGTATCTGAAAATTGGGGACATGTAAAGATGACGAAGTATGAAGATAAACAAACAACTTACCTCTTCATGGGATCTACTCCGATAGCGACAATGAGAGCGGCACCAGCCATGCATGCGAGGTATATACCTGCAATCACAAGTAAAACACACACAAATAATTACTAATAATGGCTCATACTAAAATAGTACACATTCAAACATAAGATCACCATGTCTCTAGGATCAACAGGACGCGTTCAGTGACGTCACTCCAGTCACGTATTCGCACAAAGAATGAACTTGTAACTATGCAGCAACTGTACCTGAGATCATTTGTATCTTCTCCGCAGGCTGCTGAGGCAAGGCCTCACCAGCGTCAGCACTGGGCAAGAAGTTAGCGCCGCATATTTCCGGGATCATGGACGCGTTCACTGACGTCACTGCCGCTGCGTTGTCACCCGATGACAACACTGTTTGTGTTTTTTATTAATTTTGTGATTATATAATAATATAATATAATAAGTGTTCTAATTACAAAATTCCGTAACTCCTAAAAAGTGAACATTAATTAAGCCTGACTTGCAGGAAGATTGTCCACTGGATGGTATGTAGGTACCGTCGCCTATAGACATTAGCAATATCAGAGTATATTAGCAATGTATTGCCGACCTTTACAAATCTTAGAAGTCATCTGGCTTTCAAATGAAAAATATTGTTACTCTTTCTTGTAGACTTTTGCGAAGATAAGTATAGTATATTATTGCAATAAGTCTCAGCCATAATATTATGATATGACGTACGTTATCTACCTAGCTACATCTGTATAAAGTACCTACGCACTTTTTAACTTGCAACTTACCCAATGAAGATATCAGGTTACCCCAAACTTGATTCATTTGAAAAATCATAAAGAATAGCCCCAGAAACCGTACGAGTAATGCTTCCGGTGAAATTTTCGAGATCTTGCTGTGAGCTTCTGATACCTGGAAATTTATCAATTATTATGAATAAATTATAATTAATTGAACAAATATTGAGGGAAAACTAAGCAAAATGATACAGAATTCTATGTTAACCGACGCCGTAATTTTCAAAGACAATGTCAAAAATATTTATTCAGCTTTATTGTATATTTATTCAACTTTATTGTAGGATATATAGTGAAATTGTAACAATACTTTACTACTGGTTCTGTAATTAGCCTTAAAAGATAAACTTATTAGACACCACAATAGTACAATTACACAACAAGAAAATAAAAAATTCAAATGCACACAAAAAAAACAGCAATCATAATAATAGATTAAAATAATAATAAAAAAAACCGGCCAAGTGCGAGTCGGACTCGCGCACCAAGGGTTCCGTACAATCTTCGTCCATTGTTCGTCCTATGGGAAATGCACAATTTTATTTATTTACCTTATTTGAGGTTGGTGCCAATTAAGCTAGACCTCTAAATTGTATGAGCGCCGATACAACTCAGAGGTCTTTATTAATTGGCGTAACTATGTATGTATGGGGACACCCTTTAATTTTCAACTTTTTTAATTTTTTAGAATTTTTCCTTTATTTGTGCTGTAAGACCTTGCTTTTTGCCAATTTAAAATTTTTATATTTGAGTTGATTGAATGAAAGGTAAATTGCGGTTTACGATTTATGACGTATTAAAAAAAAACTACTTATTAGATCTCGTTCAAACCAATTTTCGGTGGAAGTTTGCATGGTAATGTACATCATATATATTTTTTAGTTTTATCATTCTCTCATTTTAGAAGTTACAGGGGGGGGGGACACACATTTTACCACTTTGGATGTGTCTCTCGCGCAAACTAGTCAGTTTAGAAAAAAATGATATTAGAAACCTATCCATAAACCTATCCATAAACACCCCACACATATGGGTTGGATAAAAAAAAAAATGAGTTTCAGTTCTAAGTATGGGGAACCCCCTAAATTTATTGTTTTTTTTTCTATTTTTGTGTGAAAATCTTAATGCGGTTCACAGAATACATCTACTTACCAAGTTTCAACAGTATAACTCTTATAGTTTCGGAAAAAAGTGGCTGTGACATACGGACGGACAGACAGACGGACAGACAGACAGACATGACGAATCTATAAGGGTTCCATTTTTTGCCATTTGGCTACGGAACCCTAAAAATGCACTCCGGGAGTGCCAACAGAAGTGAAAACTTTTTCTTTTTTTTGAGAGATTGAGATCGAGATTGAGATCGAGATTGAGATTGAGCTCTTGTATCATCATCATTATCATTAAAATTATTACAATCTAAAATAGTTTTTTTTTCTGAGTGAGTTTGTTTTGTTATGGCGCCAAAACTACTGACAGCGACTAGCGACAAAAGAAACTAAACGTCAAACTGCGTCTCGGTGTCGCGAGTCCAGAGGTTTTACCTCATCTAATCTACCGCGCTAAAAGAAGTTTACACTTCAATAAAATTAATAAATGAAATGTGCTGCAAATAATTACAGCGCTGATTTTCAGCTCAAGCCATGGGTGATGCACGGGCAGATGGGCGGTTAAACATAATTCAAATAAATTAGCAAACCTTAATGGTTTACAGTTTACATTTAAAAAAATCCCAATCCTAATCCTAACTTTACTACATAGTATAAAACAAAGTCGCTCCCGCTGTCTGTCCCTATGTATGCTTAGATCTTTAAAACTACGCAACGGATTTTGATGATTTTAATAGATAGAGTGATTCAAGAGGAAGGTTTTAGTATATAATTTGTCTTCTACCCGTGCGAAGCCGGGGCGGGCCGCTAGTATAATATTATAAATGCGAAAGTGAGTTTGTTTGTTTGTTACCTTTTCACGCTTAAATCGCTGAACCGATCGCGATGAAATTTGGTGTGTAAATAGCCTATGGTACGGAGAGGGACATGGGCTACTTTTTATCCCGGGAAAACATAAGATCCCTGGGGAACGCGGGTGAAACCGTGGGGCGGAATCTAGTATAGAATAAAGGCTCGAAAAATACTACACCTTTTCAGAATATGACCTTACCCGCTAAGAGGAACAAAATTAGATATAAAATAATGTAATTAACTTACCACTGACAGATAAGTGCACTTGGCACACCATAATGGTCCACCACCCAAACCCACGATGAGCCCTGCAGGGATCATGGTCCAGAACCTGGGATACAGCTGCGCACCTATGTACGGCATGTACGTTATGAACGATAGGGATATCGCCCATTTAGTACCCAACCATCTAACGAGAGACAATCACATTAAATTAGTTATATTTATTTATCTCACGAAAAAAAATTTCTCTCGAACAACAACTTACCACGCTAAGTCCCTAGATAAAGGCCTTAATTATTTATATGTAACTGTTCATATATTTTTGCGTAGAAATCTACTAAATACAATATATCTGGAAGATTCTTGAATGCATCGGGGGTTGTCATCCACGATATAAATTCGTAAAATTATTCTCACTAAAATGAAGCTTGAGCAATTTATTTCTAATAGTGCCAACAGATTTGCTCGATTTGGACGAAATTGTTGACGGACTGGGTGTAAAATATCTATTTAAATGTGATTTATTTATAAATAGTACATAATATGTAGTAGGTATACCAGTTATCTGATTTCTATTGTTCAAGCTGTGCTTAGTCTGGAAACAGATGAAACGTATGTAAAGAATATCCCAGGATATTATTATTTTTAATACATACTTTAAAACAACAACAGGTAGGAAGATGTTGGAGACGATTAGTCCAGCATATACAGCTGCCAGCGACGCCGTGCCTAGACCAGCTTCGGCGTTGATTGAGCTTTGGAGATTCGCTGCACCCTGTAGACCAAATAAAATTCTATTGCTATTATTATTATTATTGCTAATTAAATTATTTGTACACAACACTCCGTTTAGGTAAATAAAACAGATAAAATCAAAAAATCTGCAATGGATATTGAAATACTCTAACGAACGATGCGGGGAGGGCGGCCGACGGCTCGCTTCGCTACAGTTCGCTACGTGCGTTTTGCCACGGTAGTGATACATTGCGTATTAATCAAACAAATCAGGTTTATTGGATTCCCATGACGTTCCGGATATAATTTCATATACTGAATACACCCCATTAGTCTGCGGAGGGCTGTCTCTACCTGTATGAAGGAGGAGTGGTGAGGAGAACAGAGCACAATGAGAAGCTAGAAAGAGGTACCTCTTGAGGGGAATTGCAATTCATCCCAGTCTTGAAAATTTCTAGCTAGGTTATAAAAGACTTCTATAAAAGGCTACCACCCTCGAGTTGAAAATCTCTCACCAAGCAACTGGTGTACTCCAGCAATGGCATACAGAAGCCAGTTTCCTTTTAGGCTTTGTGTACTTACCACCTTTGACCACATCATCACTTACCATATTGAGATTGTGGTCAAACATACAGGGTGATCATCAAAATGAACAACTTTTATTATGGGACTAACTGTGAAATCGTGAAAAAAATATCAGCTGTTCCATACAAAAGTTCAATACCTACTCGACCAAAATGTATGAATCAACCATATTATTTTACGCGATATCAGAGTTAGCCCTATAATAAAAGTTGTTCACATTGATGAGTACTTCCACCCCTGCAAGTATTGCCAGTGATAACAAAATCACCTGTATAGTTAATTAAATTAAATTTAAATAAAACTAAAATTATACAGTTTAAAACCCACCAAAGAAAATCCCTAGATCTAATTCAGTTTACCAATAAAACTCGAAGAAAGAACAGAATATCCACTATTACTATTAGGCCTTACCTTAGACACCAACCTAAACTGGAAGAAACACATTTGCAACTTAAAAATAAAATTATCTCAATTTATTTACGTGTACTTAAATCAAATACAAACTATGAGACCGCTCTTTCAGCATACTACGCATACGCATATGCGTGGCTTAGTTACGGTATCCGTTTTATGGGGTGACAGTACGGATTTTATTGACCTTTTTGCTATGCAGAACAAGTGTATCAGAATCTTAATAAACATAAATCAAAGAGCTTCATTGATTAAAAAATTCTCACTTTACCTTGTCTATACATATTTTAAGTATGTCTTTTGTTCGGAAATATAGACATTTTTTCCAATCCAATGCGGCCATTAATAATAGACGAAACAAACAACAACTAGTCCTCCCCTTAACAACTTTACAGAGTATGGGGAAAAGTCCAAACCCCCATAGTTTATAAAAATCTTTAATAAGATCCCAAATTCTATAAAAGATGCAAAAAAGCTACTATCTTTTCTAATATGCTAAAGTAATTTCTTATTAAAAATCGTACTTCTCAGTTGAACAATTCTTACATGACAAAATACCGAAAAATGATTCAATTTGGCGACCAATTTATCAAAAATAATCTACAATACCTACCAATAAAAGTTAAATAATGTGTAACTCTCGTGACAATGTTTTTGTTCTTAAGGAATAATTTGATTAAATCTATAATATAGTAATATAATAAAATATAATAAAAGGGACAACTTAACTATTATTTACAGTAAGTACCTAAATTATAGTTTGCCAGCTATTATGTTATTTATTTGTAATGAAATATTTTTGAATTTTTTATGTTGACTTTAATCCTGATAATTTTATTTTTACACCATTCTTGACATAAAATCGTTTTGTTCTTCTATTATATACTTAATTAAGATTAATTCTTGAATGACTCGCACTCGCATGTTTGCAATCTTTTCATTTATTATGTGATGTGAGATGTAAACATGAATGCAATAAATAAATAAATATTAATAATAATAAAAAAAATTGAAGTACAGACACCGAAAGTATGTTTTATTCAATTACATTGGACACAGTAAAAAAAGATAACAGTAAAACAACTTACACTGTATGCTGTGAAATGCACCATAAACGCAATACTGATCACCACCACATTTTTGACAATCCTCCAGGTTTCCCTCGGTTTTAAAACGTCCACAGCTGACTGCACGTCTTTCGTCATTTTTATAAACTGTTCACACACTTTTGTAACATCAGTTTGATTACCAATATTTAGCAAATTCCTTCTTTTTCAATTAATCCATTCTAAATTCTGAAGTTTTCGTTCACTGTATCTATGTAATGTTCAACCTCTATTTTATGTTAATTTTTTTATCAAATTATTCTACAAACGATGTGAATATTTACGTCACGTTTCTATGTTTTTAATTAAAGCTATTCTCAATGCAACAGTGTGGTTTTCAATGCAACATATAATCATAATAATATTAATGTATCTAATAATAATAATTCTGGCCCTGGTGGCACGGAAATAACACACCTAATTAGATTTAAAAAACTTGAAGATCAACACTATTTGAAGAAAACAGCTCAGCGTTCTATTTGTTTAGGACCTAATTAGTCACATGAACGATATAGTGAAGAATGTAAAATACTTATACTCGTCTAATGCTTATCAGCAAGATCTTTCAAATAATAAAACACTCCCGTGTAAAAAAATACATGGTAAAGAAAAACGATATTTTTTTTATTATCAATGCTCGCGACGAGTTCTTTCAGTTTTGCATAATGTTAACCGGTCTGCAATTTATTAAAACAGCATTGTTAAATAAATATAGCAAATACTTTGTTTTGTATACGAGTCTGTAGAGATAGAGGCCGCGTGACACGAATAAAAATATTATTACAACTTTGTTCTGAGAGAGGATTTAAATAAAGAATATTTTTTTTTTTATTCAAAATTAATCTAGAATGGGTACGAAGAGGTTCAGGTAGTCACTTATTAGTGTCATTATTACTACTTACATATTCAGCCAGATGCGATGTTGTACAAACCCGTTTATGTTTTTACGAATATTATCATTTACTCGAATGGTAATTATTAAACACAATAAAAAAAAACAATTAAGTAACTAGATTACCAAGTTAAACTGCTTACCCTGTAGCTATACTTAAGTACTTGAAGCATTTATTTCAATACATAAATTAATTTACGAATTCCTTCGATACATTTTCAATCTGTATTACTGGCTATCCATTTATTTTTTCATTTACCATTTCATTATAGAACTTTAATTAGGTGTGGTCAGCGGTAATGATTGATATCATCACTTAGCTTTGACCTTTGATTCAGTTGTAACCTTCTTTGTAATAAATAATATATTGTAAAAAATGTATTTCGACAATTAGTAGCGTGTTTGATATAATCTTGTATTATGATAAAACCTAAATGTTAACTGTCAGTTAACTTTTCAAAACAATAGGCAGTTATTCTTCCCACGAGATGAGGGTAATCCCGCGGATGGGTGGGTTTCTCAAAAGATTGATCAGATCCGTGATCGTATTTGATTGATAAAAACAATATAAGGAAAACTGTTCACCTACTTTTATATCTTTGAACTTGTTTTGAACAATCGAACGATGTAGAGTATTTTAACAGGTGTAATCTACTCTTTCCATTAGTCTTTCCTGTACTTATTGTGTTGAGAAAATATTAGATTCAAAACAAATTATATTATAGGTTCAATTCTTATAATATAGATACCTACACTATAATAAATTACATTGTCAATTTAAAACTTTAGTTGAATATTTAAAATAATTTTATAAAATACAGACAGAATTATTTATTCAGACATATTAAATTAATTAGGTAAGTAAATTTCAAACCATATTTCAGCGTGTTTCACTTATATGAAATAAGGGAAGATTGGGATTTTGAAATGGAAAAGTCTGAAATCGAACAAATAATTATGCATTTCGATCGAATAAGGTTGACCTTTGGTATGAAAAGTTTGAAATTATTTTCGAGATTTCAAAGTTGGACCCATTGCAGTTGTTCAGGTTAGCAAACCCAACATAGGTTTCAAAAAGAAAATACCACAAAATATCCCTACTTGCAGTTACATATTTTGTGAGCGTGTGTAATTAGTTAGTAGCAAATATGGGTTAAAATAATAATGGCAACATTATAAGGTTATGCCGAAATTACTCAATTAAATAACGAATGGCATAGGCCATAGACACTATACTTGCCTAAGAATTTATTGTTACATACATTTCATTCGTATAGAGTATAGACTCTGTAACATGTAACAATATCGTGTCCCTACACATATCGCAGTTCATTGGTTTACTTGCTACATTCATAAAATGGTTACCTTTTATAGATATAGCTACATATTCTAATATTAAAAAGTTTAATCCAACGCTTTCCGGCCAGTATACTAACTAGGAATCGTTTTCCGACTTCTCTTCCACTTAACATCAAAAATTGGATAAGTTTAACTATGTACTGCATAAGGGACGGCATCTTCCGGTACATTAACCTTGATGACAAATGTTAGCAAGTCATCGTAATAAACAAGTAAGTATGGTGTAAATATAGTTCCTTTTTCCTTGACGTAACCTCCTCCCGGGCCACACTCATAACATTGAGAAAAGTAGTCTGCGCATGCTCAGCTGATCGTGACAAATTGCGATTTGCCGCAACGAAAAATGGTTCTTACCAACCTGAGTTAATATTTTAATTGTGACTCAAAAATTTCACATCTAATAGAGAAATTTTCGTATCACAGTGTTTGTCTGCAAACTCCTCCGAAACGGCTTGACCGATTCTTATGAAATTTTATATGTATATTCGGTAGGTCTGAGAATCGGTCGTTGTCTATTGTTCATACCGCTACGCGGGTGAAATCGCGGGGGACAGCTAGTATTATTATAATATGCATATAAATCATGTTATTGCAAAAATGGTACTAATATATCAAACAATACAATATATTTTAGTTGTATAGAAATGAAAAGCTTTAAATATAAAGATATAAATAAATAAAAAGAGCGTTGACAATTGAAATTATTTTGATGGGCAAATCTTCAACCAAGTCTATGTAAATAATTAAATTAAGAAATATGCAACCACAATAATCTAAGCGTGCCTTTAAGAATTCTTCAATGGCTGTACTCAGAGTGAAAGAAATATGGTTACCAAACGTTACTGTAGTATTTGTGTTCACAAACAACTTTGGAGTCGGTTTAGTTCTTTGTAAAAATCTATTATTATTTTATTTTGAGTGTCATATGATGTATGTTCTATAGTTTTCAAGATTTGTTACTTACCAAGTTTAATGCCGTGACGAAGGTCGTGGGTTCGAAACCTACAATGAGCTCGAGCTTTAGGTGAAGGAAAACATCGTGAGGAAACCATAGCACGGAAGGGTTCTTTGGTACTCTAGCTGGCTAGTCGTAGCTAGGTTAGTAGGCCTTCAAGTTGAAAACCTATCGCCAAGCACTACCGGGATATTCCGGCAGCTGCACTTGAGAGCCAGTTCCTTCTAGGCTTATCTTCACCATCGGAAACTTTTATTTCTCAAATTAGCTAACTTTTTTCTGTAAGCATAATCGGTTGACTCGTGAATGGGACGCGCGTCCCAAAACTACCTACACAAAAAATAGAATTCCAGGAATCGCGAGTCAACTTAAATACGTAGCGTATGATCAAGGCCCCTTACGTTTAATATAACCTTTATACACAAAGCATGTTTACTTAGGTTAAACGCTAAGAATAACTCATAAACCGTCTAATAAAATGTCTAATCTCAAAGCAAATGCGTACGGTCTGTACGTCAACTAAAATCAGTAAAACGCTTAATCTTAACAAACAATACAATCAGCCGTAGAGAATAACTTCAGTATCTCTACATAGAGGCATTAACCATAAGTCATGGATATGAAAAAAAAACCTCATTTTACGACTCATAGTTTTCCTATGATACGATACTTTGTCGATTTTACTTCAAGCTGTAAACAGTAAAAAAATATACTTATTTTAATAAAAATCTAATACCAAAATTCTCGTGTCACAATGTTAGTTACCATACTCCTCCGAAACGGCTCGACCGATTTTTATGAAATGTCTGAGAATCGGTCACCATCTATTTTTCAAACCGCTACGCGAGTGAAACCGCGGGGGATAGCTGGTCTCCCTATAATTACACGCGTTTTGTTATTTGAAAATAAAGGTAAGTAAATTGACCCGCTCTATTATTCAAAATTAAAGCTGAACCCTTTCGTTATAGTATTTGTTGCGAGTTTCGAGATGATGAAATTCTTCATTCTGCATTTTTTTTAAATCAATAGTTTAGTTCGTAATTTAAAAAAAAAACCGGCCAAGTGCGAGTCGGACTCGCGCACGAAGGGTTTCGTACCATTATCTATAAAAACGGGAAAAAATCGCGTTTGTTGTATAAGAGCCCCCCTTGAATATTTATTTTATTTTGTTTTTAGTATTTGTTGTTATAGCGGCAACAGAAATACATAATTTGTGAAAATTTCAACTGTCTAGCTATCGCAGTTCTTGAGATACAGCCTGGTGACAGACAGACGGACGGACAGACAGCGAAGTCTTAGTAATAGGGTCCCATTTTTACCCTTTGGGTACGGAACTCTAAAAAAAGACTGTGAAAAATACGATGATGAAATGATTTAAAGAATTTGGAATGCAGTTTTTTTATAGCATTAGCTGGCGTATTTTGCCAATGTCAAGTTATAATATAATATTTTATCACATTTACATAGTCTAGTCGTATGTATCGTGACCGGGTAAAATATTTACTCTTAGTCAAGTTTTTCAATATAATGTCTGGTATTATTGAATGATTGTATGTAATAAGTAGAGGTTTTCCATACCTACCTACATTATTTAGAAAAAATATTGTAAAATATATTCATTAATCATGAGTATTTCATATAGCAGGTAAAAAACAACCATGAACAAAACTGGCTTCATATTATCAAATAAAATTAACGCTTTTATATATTACAGCTACCTAAACCAATAAATTTATATATCACTTAGTTTTTATGATTATACATTAACAGTTGACAAGACACACAAGACTGAGATGATATGGCCTTGAGTTGTAAAAAATCTGCTTTTAAACATCCATTAGTTCATTCATCTGCCTCATGGACTGAATGGTCTATGTTTGTTGGTCACGATCTATTTGAATTAAGAACCTAGCACAAAAGCGGATTTAGTTTTTTTATAACCGTAAAGAAATTGTATGGGCACAAGTATGTGGACTCAGGTAGATACATAGAATGCCTTAATTTCAGAATAGGAGCCACTCGATTTGATAGACTATCCAATCGGTTTGCCACCGGAATCAAAACCGCACCCGAGCAGCTCTGAATATTTATTTGGTAACACATTGGCAATACCTTTGGTATTGCTATATATATAGGCGGCGGTGACCACTTACCATCAGGTGGCCCGCCTGCCAGCTTGTGAGCCTTCTGACAGAAAAAAATAATTATAACTAGGTGCATCAGCCCATTTGTCTACCATATCGAATAGTCCTACTAATATTCTCCAAAATAAAAACAAAAATAAACGTAATTTCGCAAGTGGTTTTAAAGACCAAGAAATTAAAATAATTATTATAATTAACATTACAAAGACGGCAATAACAAGGTTGTGGAATAGGTACTTCTAAGTACCTCATACACTTTAACAGCTAAAGAAAATAATAAGTTGGCCGCTATTTTACTTGGACATACATTGTGTGTGTTTCTAAGGCTTTGTATTCTTAGTTGCTTATCCCCATCGGCCACATCTTCATCTTCTAAAAAATAACAGGCCAAGTGCGTGTAGGAACACGTGCAGAATATGGTTCCGTAGTTAGTATTTTATTTAAATTCACAATTTCTTTTTAAGCTCATCAATATATAAGGTCCTAATAAATGAAGTACGGTCATTTTGAGGGATGAAGGTATAGGACCTATTACTAATACTTATGACCTATACTATAGGTCATAAGTATTCCGAAAATGATAAAATAAAAATATTAAAAAAAAAAACTGAAATTGTATTTCAGTTATTTCATAAATAAATACTAAAATAAAATAAAAGTAATGTATTTTTAAATGCTTTTTTATTTTTTAATAATAAATTTTACACCTCATTATGCGCTTAGTAGTGATGAAGTACAATTTCAGGTTTTTTTTTCACTAAAATTACGATTGAATATTTTTATTTTATCATTTTCGGAATACTTATGACCTATACTATCATCCCTCAAAAGGAATGTACTTCATTTATTAGGACCTTATATTCTACTGCCGTGAATATTTTGAGAGGCGTAGACACAAGTCTAATAAAAATAACTTTATTAAATAGATCCGTCGTAAACGAATATTTCATTGGGCTTTTATTTCCAAAGTCTAAAAATTCCTTCCAATGCTTTTCTGAGTTGGGACTCTTCTTCCGAACGTGTCCTTATTACCCTAAGGCTAGGAAGGAAGTTTGTCCCTCGCAATCTCGCTACACGAGCCTGAGAGCTCCTCAGCCTCACAGCAGCGGAGGTGGTCACTTCAAGGGCGTTTGGGGTGCTTCGGGCACTTCCACCGAATCATCTAGAAGGTTGGACTGGATGGAATATAGACCAGAAACTAGTTACAACATATGTAATGTAGATACATTTTTAAGATAAATATTATAAAATATGGGATCCTTATTAGGCAGGTACTTCTGCCTGCACAATTAATGACTAACAGAAACAAGTTTTATCGTCAAATATACTATTTATACGTTATTAAATGTCACCACGTGTAAAACCAATCTTGGATTTATCATTTACATAATCAGATTTAGGTTGCTTTTAAATACTTTTTCTGTGCGAAATTCAGTATTTGTTTAACTTGTGCAGTAGGTACCTATACCTAGGTATAGATGGCTACGGTTGCTCATTTTACTAACATGCTACAGAGAGACTACGTGGAATACTGAAAACAAGGCTATGTTTTTCTCCATGCCATAGGCTACCTGCGTGCCAAATTTAATCACGATTGGTTGCACCAAGAGTGTTGTGTGAAGAGTTATCAAACAAAAAACTCGAATTAGGAATTAACTAGGAATTAGTAGTTTTCTACCATCAAGGTATAAAAAAAGTATTAAAAAACTATGTTGGTATTTACTCTACATCTACTTATTAATTTCATCACTCACTTTTTTTTCGCAAATAGGATACGCGTATCAAAAATATATTTTTGGTTTATTATAGAAATAAAAAACGACTTTAAAATGGGTTTGCACTAAAAAGTATAAAATAACGATGTTAGAACTCGTTTTGAATTCAGCGAAAGAATTTCAGATTCTGGATTACGTTTGTTAAAAGTTAATTTTATTTTTCCATTTTTAGTTTCTTGTGTATTGAATACCTACTTATCAAGATTTGTCACGTGTCGACAATATTGAATAATATTTATTTATTATTTTTTGTGTTCACAAGTGTTCAGATGCATAAAATTAAGACTCCCGACGCAATCACCCAAATAATTACGTAATTACTTAAGTAATTTTATCATCAGATCCTGACTTGGTGACAGTGGGACCAAAATGGAAGTATACCCTACCAAACAGAAGATTTTTTTTTTAAATCGGTCAACAGGTGGCGGAGAAATCGGTGAACATACAAAATATACATAATAATATATATATACAGTGGAACATAGAACTTCCTCCTTTTTTGAAGTCGTTTAAAAATAGAATTCCAGGTATCGCGAGTCGGGTTATTATAACAAATGGAAAGTAGTTTTACAAACCTCGATTGTTAATTAGTATTAAAAACATATTGGAACTCGTTTTTAGGGTTCCGTACCCAAAGGGTAAAAGCAATTGGGTAATAGGGTCCCTATTACTAAGACTCCGCTGTCCGTCCGTCCGTCTGTCATCAGACTGTATCTCATGAACCGTGATAGTTAGACAGTTGAAATTTTCACAGATGATGTATTTCTGTTGCTGCTATAACAACAAATACTAAAATACATAATAAAAAAAATATTTAAGGGGCTCCCATACAACAGACAGACAGACTTTTTTGCCGTTTTTATAGATAATGATACGGAACCCTTCGTGCGCGAGCCCGACTCAAACTTGGCCGGTTTTTATTTACATAATTGAAGCGTAAAACCTGTACATAAAAACATCATCGGCACTCATGAAAAAAATTATAAAACCAAGGCTTTAAACGAAATAAAAAGTTAAGATTTCGCATTCTTTTTATGGCATTTCCATCCAACCGGTCAGTGTAAAATTAAATTTAGATTTTAATATAAAGTTAGATTATTTGATTTTAGAACAATAACATATTATTAATGATGAAGTTTTAGATGTAGGTACCTTATACGAACACAAATTCTAGGGAATTAAAATTTTCAATACTGATTTCCGAAACTCGCGGACGCGGCGTCAGGCGTAATAGCGCGAAAAACGCGATGAGCATGCGCAGCGGATGCTCTCGGTTCATCTACTGATTGAACGTGAACTTGTAGCATTTACGGCAATGGTTATATTTACGGTAAGGCTACCGTTTGTTTATCCGCGACAAATAAATATATTATAAATAGGCCAAAATTTACAAAGCCAGTCCGAAAAAGCAACGCAACTACCCTATACCTACTACCCTTCCCTACCCTACCTAAATTAAAATTGTTTGTATTCATGACTAGTTTGGCTAAAAAAAACTTGTATTATACAGGTTGACTTTTTAGTCACTGGCAATACTTGCAGGGGTATTTTGTAGTTAGTTTATTCTTTGCGATATCAGAATTGGTCCCATAATAAAAGTTGTTCATATTGATGAGTACTTCCACCCCTGCAAGTATTGCCAGTGACTAAAAAGTCACCCAGTATAATAATATATACCCAGTTTCCTTCCAAAATTCGTATTGCCACCACAACGTGGTCGAGTAACAAACATCCACACAAACTTTCGCATTATAATAGTTATAGAATTAATGAGATACCTGCGCTTATGTATACCTAACCGCTAAACGCTTTCAAAAAGTCCTGTCCTTAATTGCACACGTGTAGAGAAGAGCACTCAACGGACTGTAGTTCAATAAAGACATCCTGTACGGTTTCATACATCTTTGTCATTTCACACTGATCGTGCGATCGATTTGGGAACGGTTGATTGTGTGCGTGTTCGATTCCAAGATCGAACCTTTGATTTTGAAAAAGTGGATTCACCCGTATAAACTAGATGAAGATTTGCACGCCTGAAAGAAAGAAATAGGGTAAGATGGGGGAATGGCAGTCAACGGGCAATACCGGTCACGTCAAAATCTAAAACTTCCAAAAACATTATGCAATCGCTACTAGTGTCGTAATCTACTATGCGGCCGAGTAAACTTATTTACCAAGCGGCGCCATTTTCCTTAGCGCGCAGTGAGTTTGACTGCTGTGTACAGGTTCGGACGTATTTTATTGTAATAAAATCGAAAATTCGGTGAAAGGTAAGCTTAAAGTGATTTATACCAATTAATATCTTTCTAAAAGTTAATTACTATACGTTTACAAATGTATCCCATGGGCTTGTTGGATTTTATGAAAGTAATTTACGTTTTTCGTGACTAACCAAAGAAACCATTTTTGTATTTTGGGGTAATGGCGATCATTCTAAGCGGGCAATACCGGTCAATGACCAGTATTACCCCGTATGGAATAATTATTTATTTGTTTGTTAATATAATGTCTCATTACACTTATTTTTATTGTTAAATAGATGCCGCGACACAGGGAAAGAATCACAACGAAAGGAAAATGGACAAAAGAAGAGTTATCAAAGGCTGTTGAAGCCGTTAGTGCTGGGAATTCTTTATTATAAACAAATGAGTTGACTTTGGTAAAAAGAAAAAAAAAAACTAGAATTAAGTAAAAGAGACTACCTTTGTGTCTCAATCTGTGATTTTCAAAGTAGAAATATAAATAATTAATAATATGTCTATTTTTTATAATAAAGTTGGTTTTGGTAAAAAAAAATATAAAAGTTAAAATCTAAATAAAAGAGAGTTCCTATGCGTTTCAATCTGTGATTTTCAAAGAAGTTAAATTTTTTTTTTTTTTGGTTCATTTTGGTTAAAACATAAAAAATAAAGATATTTATGAATAAAATGTCGTTTTATTTCGTTTTGAAACATTTTTAGACGCAACCCTGTGTTAATTTTTAATGACCGGTAATACCCCGACTTACAGTCGACCGCTATTACCCACAGATGCGGGTAATAGCGGTCAACGAAGGGTTTTACAAAATGATTAAAAAATCAGAAACCGGTAATAAATTGATAATGTGCCTCATATATATCTATAGCCCACTATATAAGCTATGTAAAATGTCAGTTACCTATACCTTTAATCCCAGAAAAAAAAAAAAAAAAAATTATTGCTTAAGTGACTGCCGTTCCCCCATCTCACTCTAATACTAACATACATTGCCAATCGTTCACCTAATTTAGCCTTGAATACGATTAGGTATAGGTTACCTATTCTATAGGTTCTTATCTTGTAAGTCGAGCATTAACTTACGAATGACAAACTATGTTTATATATATTCTACATACTATTTAAGTAAAATATTATATAGCAGGTCATTATTTGAATATCGTCACAAAGTTTTAGACCTATTCAGTGATGCCACTGCCAATTTTTTTTATACCTTGATGGTAGAAAACTACTAATTCCTAGTTAATTCCTAATTCGAGTTTTTCTGTTTGATAACTCTTCACACAACACTATTGGTGCAACCAATCGTGATTAAATTTGGCACGCAGGTAGCCTATGGCATGGAGAAAAACATAGCCTTGTTTTCAGTATTCCACGTAGTCTCTCTGTAGCATGTTAGTAAAATGAGCAACCGTAGCCATCTATACCTAGGTATAGGTACCTACTGCACAAGTTAAACAAATACTGAATTTCGCACAGAAAAAGTATTTAAAAGCAACCTAAATCTGATTATGTAAATGATAAATCCAAGATTGGTTTTACACGTGGTGACATTTAATAACGTATAAATAGTATATTTGACGATAAAACTTGTTTCTGTTAGTCATTAATTGGGCAGGCAGAAGTACCTGCCTAATAAGGATCCCATATTTAATATTTATCTTAAAAATGTATCTACATTACATATGTTGTAAGTGTAACTAGTTTCTGGTCTATATTCCATCCAGGCCAATCTTCTAGATGATTCGGTGGAAGTGCCCGAAGCACCCCAAACGCCCTTGAAGTGACCACCTCCGCTGCTGTGAGGCTGAGGAGCTCTCAGGCTCGTGTAGCGAGATTGCGAGCAAAAATATTGTTGAGACGTCCATGCATTACATGTAATTCATGCTGAAAGCTTTTTGTATAATTAAGCAGTTATTTACATATCAGCCCTTTCTAAGAAACATAAAACAAAGCAGTTTATAAAAAAAAACCCTTGTTACCCCAAAATAGACAGGACAATACGGTCAAAATTTCCTCTGCTCTCCGAGCCGGAACGTGAACGGACCCTTCACCGGGAAATGTAATAAAATTCAAGTATACAGTGTCAATATCGTTTATTAGATTGTTTCAAGAGAACTGCTGTGAATAAATTATGTAGACTCCATTGCTCACTAACCATAGCTAAGGCATGTCACTATTGAATTCCCATGTGATACAAACTGTTGTATTTAACACGCGTTTGTAACATTTCATTCGTATTTTCGCGGTAAAACAATTTTTGTTGAAAGTACTAGGCGATAAAAATACCTATCGTCGGTTTCAGTGATATCCGAAACAATATTTTTAGCCCAAATGTAAAAAATACTGACAATGGAAACAGCCGAAATCGAATACTGTTAATTCATAGAACTTATGCATCTTCAATATTTTATCAAAAAATACAAGTATGGCAATAAGTAAACGTAGGGAATTCTTTGATACTTTATAACAAAAGAACAAAATGATATCGATGTTTTTTTTTTATAATTACACATGCTTGCGAGAAAGCATTGTCATATTTTATATAATATGTAATTGGCTAACTACCCCTTTGGTAGGTTAAAAATAAGACGTACACATTATTACTAGCTAAATGTTATTGAAATCATTGTAGTTATAAATAAACATAATTTTATGAGGTGGACACAACCGCTCACGGTTCAGATAATTAAATATGTATCTAATAAATGTATGTTCTTCAGTTTAGTTTTCGTTTACCAAAACGACATTAACTCGGCTATTATACTGAACATTATAATGGTAACAAGAATATACGAACAATCTTTCAATATACATGATTAAGATATTCAATTGTGTTTAATTTTGTTAATAGGTCATAAAACAAATTAAAATCACGTAGGTATATTATTTACCTGTTTAACAAAGAAACTAGAATGTTTTTAAGGATAAATCAAATGACAAACGACAAGAGATGTAATAGAATCAGTCACAATAAATCAAATACCCACGTGAGTCATCTGCAATATACATCCAAGCCGAAGCAAGCTTATACAATCGAAACTTACAATAATTGGGTACCTAGTCCTATAACAAGTCATTGCCTAAGCGCTAGAGTAAAGCGCGATACAAAAATAAAAATACAACTTTTTATCCGTCAGTCTTCCATTAATTCTCGTCGTAGAGAGGTGTCCCGTCGCCGAGAGACATCGATCTCGGAGATGTGTTCGTATGAGGCGTCGACCTGACGGACTGCGCACGCGACGACCGCCCGGACGAATGTCCATGAGGAGTGCTTCTGGATTCGTGGCGAGGCGTCGACCTCGAGTCATGTCTCGGAGTAGACCTAGAGTCCATTCGAGGTGTTCTACTCGACTGCCTCGGTGTCGACATACCTTCGCTACTTCGAGGTGTGGAAGGCGTATCGCGCACGGTCCTATGGCGCACCCAGTCGGCTGCGGCTTTCTGCCAATCGGAGGGCTCCGTGTACACCGGCATCTGAACCGGGACGGGCTTGTGTCGCGGCACCGCCGGGGTGAGGAAGTCCGGCTGCCGAGGTGTGGTGGCGAACGGTGTCATATACGGCGTTTGTGCTGAAGGCGTGTACGGCGTGTTTATGTATGCGGGTCCGGGCGTATGTGCGGGCGTGTGGAAGGCCGGCGTGTGCGCCGCTGGGGTGTGATACATCGCTGACGTCATACCGTGCGGAGTTCTCATGGCCGGGGTGCGTTGCACCGGCGTACCCGAAGGTGGCGGCTCTCTGAAATGCTCTTTGAACCATTTTAACAACCCCGCTAAGGAATCGAACATTCTCTGCCTGAATTTATATCCGTCTGGAGTTACCGATATGTATTCGTGCGTACATCTCGACCTAGGTAGATAAGATAACAGAAACCTGCCGGGGTAGTTTTTGGCGGCAGATACGACGTAATGGATTTTATTGGAATTTTTGGCTTTCTCTTCTTTGAGTATCTCCTCGGCTTTGTCTCTCATGCCGCCAAGTTGTTTGTAGTATTTGTATGATAGTAGATCGCGCGCATGACCTGCCATTGGAGTGACATGACGAGCGATAATTTCATCTAAATCTTCAAACTCGGAGCCTTGTATCCAGAGACTTCGACCTGAAATTAGACAATTATGTAGCTAATATCATTAAAAATAGAGTTCATTATGAGTTTTCACATAAAATACAAACCTAATGAGAAAGCGTTTTCCTTTCCTTCTTCCCGCACGTCTATATGTTGATAAATACCGTCGGTGACCTTCCAAGTGACTGTAAGATGGTCTGAACCCTAGAGCAAAAGAAATTTATTAAGAAATAAAATTAATTTGTGTACTTTTCCGTGCTTCGGAAGGCAAGGAAAGCCGTTGGTCCCGGTAATCATTTAATTTTGATAATCGTTAAGCTAGTTGGAATCATCCTAGGTGGCTTGAAAACTCCAACAGTAGGTTGACCACTAGCCTACCTCCACCAATCTGCAATGAGCATGTGTGGTGGAGTATTTGCTCATTCCCTTTCACCCTCATTCGTGAAAGGAGCCCTGTACTCAGCAGTGGGACATAAAAAGCTATAAAGGAGTGCACATTTAATTTAAAATATTTTCTAACCTTACTACTTGGACGTACAATAACTTCACCCTGCGCCATTTTGTCCATTAGTTTCTCAGCTTCAGCAAACGAAATATTATGGAAGGCGGGATGAACTATAACTCTCTTGACATATTGCATACGTTCCTTTGTTTGTTTAGCTTCTTTATCCTTGCGCGTGTCCTTATCTTCCGACTCTTGGTCGTAGTATGGATCTCTGTGTGGTCTGGAAATTGCATGCCAAATTACTCTAAGAATCGACCAATAAATTATATTACCAATAAATATTTCCAGATCTGAAGATAAAATATTGTTTGCTTACTTAGAAACATATCTCACATACCTAAACTCATTATTCTTGTCCAACAGATCCGATGATTTCGACGAACAATCAACAGAAAACCTCTCAACGTCTATCTTCAGCACTCTACAGTGGACAGTTTGTCCTATTCGCACACGTTCGGTCGGATCAGCCACGTGTCGGTCGGAGAGGTTCTTTATGTGAATGTACCCAGAGAGGCCATTGTCTAAGCGTATCCGTACACCAGTGGCTTGACCAGGGCAGGCGCCTGCGTCGAAGTGGTTCCATACCTGGTGCATAAATAATTTATTTAGGATAATCTATATTGAATATTAATTATAAATAAAATATGCACAATTATTTTTTATAAATTAATGGAATTAGAAATTAAAACTAATTGTACTTATGTAGATTCGAAACCACTAGTAATTTAAGTTGTATAATTATTTTATGAAATAAATATACGATTAATTATTTTTTTTATATTGAAGGTGTTTGATGACTTCGTTATTGTTCTATGGGTCTGAGCAGTAAAAAAATCCGTGCAAAATAAAATATTACCTCAGACAACTCGGGGAAATCATTCTTGTGACAGAAAGGACACTCCCACAGTCCAGTCTCATCATTTCTCACAGGATTGGCCTGATCCAACATCTCTCTCTGCGGCTTCCTATGTGAGATACCCACAACGGAAGCCAACACCATTTTACCAACAAACAAAGTCTCCGGCGTCTCTTTGGTAAGAATATCAAACATTTCTTCGGGAGTTGGCGACCGATAAGATACCCTAAGGTCCTTATATCTGGAGTTCAATTCAGCTCGTATGTCGTACAATGTTATACTCTTATTTCCGAACCCTTGACGCTCTAATTCCTCAGCAAACGCATCTAAATCCAAATCTTTTAATCTTTCGGGTGCTTCTAAAATCTCTTCTAAGGCCCCAGCAGGGTTAGCGTCCTCGTCTTCATATTCGAGTGCGTCAACAGCCATCTTTCGCGCCCATTCGTACGTTTCCGGATGGACTCGGGATCCATCAAGCACTTCGATGTACGCTTCGGTACTATCACCGAGACTACTCGTATCGATTTTAATGAAACCCGAACAATTGATGAAGACTTTTGGTCCCATGTGACACACTGTGACGAGTTGCGTTCTGTTTTCAAGTTTCTGGTTGGTTTGTTTGAAGAGTTTTATCAAGGCTTGGGCTTTTCTTGGACCGAGACCGCATACAAACTGTAAGAGCTCCGTACCACGGCCAGTTAATATAGCTTCGTTTACATCAACACCGACTTCGTTGATTCTATTCACAAATTCTAATTCAATGCCCTCGATTAATTCTTCCTTAGTTATCTGGTCTTGGAATGGATGGTATCTGAGACATAATATTTCTTCATCGGGTCCACAGAGTTGTGAAATTTCCATAAGAGGATCTTGTAATAAACGCGCTTGGCAAATAGCCTGGCGTAATATGTCTGGGTATTCTCTAAAGTCGTTCTAGAAAAAGTTAAAGGTTATAATGAGAAATCAGTAAAGTAATCTAAGAATCATAATTTTTGAGACGCTTCTTATAAATGGTTCATAACGTAATAATTTGGTATATTTTTAGCCTATAAAATGCTGTATTTGAAGAGAAAGCCCTGAATTAAAGACATTTGACTAGTTCAAACGTAAAAATAACACCTACCCTTCCACGTATACTGTTGCTATAAATCTTGCTAATATGATTGTCTGCTATCTCAATAGGTATCCTTGGAAACTGTTCATCCTCAACTAACTGCTGGACGCAGTCAGCCACATCTGCCTTTACGTTGAGAGCCTCTCGAGATTCCCCACCTATTACTATTACGTGGGGTTTCTTGCGGAGGATAAATCTGAAAGAAGAGTACTTTTGTACAGTTGGGTAGTTACTCTCGGAAGGTGTCTCTCAAGGGTCTCTTTTTGGACCTATTCCATTCCTCGTATGCATTCATGATTTAGTTATGACTTAGTAAATAACAAATGAGTAACTATCATAGACAGATAAATTATTAAGTTATCAAATAATTGAATCAGAATAAGTAACAATATTGATCCTACGAAGGAAAGTGAGTAAGTTTATCAGTTTCCTACTAATTTCAGAGCTAAACTGAACCGATTGTGATGAAAATCAACAGGGGAATATTTTAGATCCCGTAGATGGATATAGGATACTTTGCGGGTGAAACTGCGGGGAAAATATTAGAACCGGTATTGGTGTGGGTGGAGTACCTCCTGAGCGCGGTCATGTCGGCCTCCTTGTTCTCCCGCTCGAGCTTGTCCCAGGCGTTGCGCCGGTAGAGCAGGTGCGGCAGGCGCAGGTGGTCGGCCACCTCGCCGCCCGCGCCCACCACGCACGCGAACGACGAGTGGTTGCGGTCCGGCACGTACGCTATCGACAGCACTCGCAGACCTAACGCAATCAATTTACGATTGTTGTCATTCGATTTATGGCGCCATTATCAGTAGCTTCTACTTTCACGTGGGTCTAAATATTATAATCAACTAGGGTAACGAGTTATGAAGTTGCATCTCTTTCACACGTTCCGGGTACGGGAAAGATCAATAAAAATTACACTCACCGTTCGACGCATCCCATTCTTCGTCATCATCATCGGAGACTCTGGACTCGTACGGAGCGACTTTCAACCAATCGTAAAGACGACGGCGGCAACATCTAAACGAGAAAATTTTCTGTATAATTTGAAGCTTAATAAACAATAGACATGATACAAAATATGTTGACATACTTTAGAATATATTCTTTGGACTCCTGCAGAAGTACAGCATTGAGTTCGCGACGTAATTCTGGCATCACGATTTTGGTGAGCGCGATTGTCACGGCTTCAGCCCGAAGTTCATTCCAAGCTTCCACTGTGGCCGCGAATTCGTCCTAATAAAATTAAAATTATACTATTGAACATAATAACACATTATATAAAATAAATAAATATCAATTATTCATTACACCCATATTTCATCACAGATATTGTAAATCACATACATAAAATAATGAGCTTTGAATTTTGAGTACTTTAATAAAGCCACAATAAAGCACAGTACATATTAAATTATTGAATATACATAGCATACATATGTACATATATAACAAAACAAAATTACATGGCATTATAGCATAAGTATTGAACATGCCCCGAATCAGTCTTTGATGTACAAGTTTCAACTAACCTTCTGATACAATTGTTTCAACTCATCCAAGTAGTTGGGGCTAGTGTTACCCTCTATTACTTCACTGATTCTAATTTCTAGAAGTTTATCTTCCGCGGCCATAGACAACTTGAGGAACTGATCGCCCGTTAGATCACGGACCGGCTTGGATTTCATATACTTCATGCTGAGAAATAAAGATTTATTTGAAATACATAAAACTTTTATTTATTAACTTAAGTTATTATGTAGCTCTTTAGGTCGGCACACAATATGCCAACCGGCTCATCAAATAAAATAGTAAATTACCCGAAACAAGCATGGTTCTCATCGATTTCCTTGATCCCTCGGGCGGTTGGTTTGACAGTAATGGTGGCTCGCTCCCGCAACGCGTCACGCAACGTGGCACGCAACAGTGGCTCGCGAGCCAACTGTACACCGCACATGTATACTGCGCGACGGACCACTTCTGCTGCTGAACCCATTGCACCTGCCTGTAATCATTTAAAGAGATTTTAGTTTTAAAGAAACTTCTTTAGGCGCGATGAGTAAAATTTCAAAGTCGACTTTGAGTGCAAAATTTTATATGTAAGATTGAGTATATAATATTATATAATATTGAGTTGAATTGAGTATGTACGGAGTTGCAAGTGATGTTTTTTATTATGTCAAATACAAAACGATTTCAATGTAAAAAAATAAAACACGCAGTCATGGGGACTGCCGATAGAAGTGAAAACTATTAGCATGAGCATGTCGGTGACGCAAACCTATAAGTTTTTCCCCTCCAAAAACGCTCAACGCGGCTAAAGAATTTTTCACTTCAAATACTATTAGCATGAGCATGTCGGTGACGCGAACCTATAACTTTTTCCCCTCCAAAAACGCTCAACGCGGCTAAAGAAGTTTTCACTTCAAAAATAAATCATAGGTCATAATCATACGTACATAAGAAGCGGCAGCCTCCAAAGGCGGCACAGGTTGCTGGTCTACTTCATGCCGCTGGTAGTTGTCTCGGACATTCTCCGCAAACTGCTCCGGTGTCAGACCGAACTTCTTTACAAGGGGCTCTGTCGTGACAAAGACCCATACATCGTTTTTTTTATTGTATGTGAAGAATTATCATTTCAGTTGTAATTTCTCGATTTGAAAAATCTAAAAACCCTAAACAAGTAAAAACACTTGCGCAACATTTATTTTCCCCCTTGTTATAAAACATTAATAAAGCACTATCTAACCTCTTAATTTGGTAAGGTAAATGATTATAAATAAGTACCAATCCCAGCCTTCCTGCACAGTTCATAAGGTCCAGATCGCACGGCATACTTGACTTCAGGCTGTTCCTCTTCCTCAGGTTCAGCCGCTTCAACTGCGGCGGCCGCCTCTTCAGCATCCTCCCCATTTCTTTCCGCCTCTTCGCGGGCCATTTTTCTTCATAAAATATTAATTATTTTAGGCATTGAAGCAGTTACTTACATCATGTCCCAGGAATGGAAAGAAAGTTTTGTCAACTACATTTACTATAAATTGTTTGTCTATGGATATGCTTCTGTTTGACTACAATCTAACCACGGCAAGTTGCCACCATGCAATGGGTTTCTCACGATGTTATCCTTCACCGAAAGCCCAATTGTACAATTCGAATGCACGATCTTCGCCACGGCATTCGACACACAATCGTACCAGAGAGAGTAGAGTGACATGACACTAATGTAGGTAATTCTTATTTTAGATAGCGATATTTGAAGAATTTACTGATAATACTAGAGAATCGCTGCTAATAAAAGGTTGGTAAGTATTTATTTCACTTCAGCCAATGCACTAACTTACTTCCTCTCCTCCAAGTCCCTCTTCCTCTCCTTGACTTTCTGAAGTTTCTGCATCTCCGGCAGGTCGGTGGAGTAGTACAGCAGGAAGTGTGTGTGCACGTCGCGGAGTTCCTCCGGTGTTTGAACGGTTTTCAACCTAAAGGTGTAAGATTTACAGTTCATAATTTCAAATGTACTTAAGTGAAGCTAAGATTTTTTGTTAAGAAGTGTCTTTAAGAATACAAGTCAAGTCACTAGCTTTTCCGCACGGTTTCACCCACGTTCCCGGGATAAAATATAGCCCATGTTACTCAGGGATAATGTAACATTCTAATGGTGAAAGAATTTTTGAAATTGGTCCAGTAGTTTTGAGTTTATTCGTTACAAACATACAAAAATACAAATCTTTCCTCTTTATTATATTACTAGTTTTCGCCCCGCGGTTTCACCCACGTTCCCCAGGGATCTTATGTTTTCCCGGGATAAAAAGTAGCCTATGTTCGTCTCCGTAACATCGTCTCCGTAACATAGGCTATCTTCATACCCAATTTCATCGCGATCGTTTCAGCGGTTTAAGCGTGAAAAGGTAACAAACTCACTTTCCCATTTATAATATTAGTTAGGATTAGTGAAGATATTATATTATTAGTGAAGATGTAGATAATAAGTATTGATTTCTGTACTTTTTGGTTTAATGAATCTACTTAATTAATATAAGAATTTAAAATAAATTATTAACTTTAAAAAAAAAAATTATATTGACTTGGCATTTATTTCAATTGCTACTACATACCTTTCAATATCTTCATCCCTTATAAGCCGCATGTTCTCAGGTATGGGTGCATCTGGGTTCTGCATTACTTTGTCAAGTTGGAACTCGCGCATGTTCTCTAATAACTTGAGGAGATTCTCTTTGCGTTGCTTTAATTGACACCACTGAAATTATATTAAAATAATGATAATCGTAAACAAATTCAAAATGCCGCTGGCGCATCCACAATATTTACAAACAGTATACTTGTAATTTTATTTCAATGAAAACAATGATAAATACTTAGTTATTTGTGTGTTATCTAGATTAATTCTTGTGGCTCATATAATTTGAATATCATAAAATTTAATAATTTGTACCGTGACCAAAGAGGATTTTTAAATTGATAAACCTTATTTTGATGTCAAAAGATTGACAAATGAGGCTGAATTCACAATGGTAAGTGGTCACCATCACAAATGGATATTTGCAATACAAGGGGAAGACCGCTTTTAATACCTGTGAATCCCACGTACTACTTATAACAAAAAAATTATCTTAATTTTGTTTTTTTTTTTTAATTATTGTAGTTCAAATTACCTTGGCGTCATATTTGTAGACCTTCCATAGATCATTGATGCTCAGTTCTGGCTGCACATATTCTTTACGATAGAATGCTATGAATGGCACTTCTAGAGTTTGATTCCTCATGAAGTCAAGAGCTTGACGAATTTTTGTAATTGTGCTTGAGCCCCTGAGTGGAACAAAAGGATATCATATATTTTTTTAATGTTAAAGTATTTTTAAATACTCAAAGATTAATAAAACTTTATAAAGTAATTATAAAGCATTTTAAAGTTTATGAAAAATATATTTTGTTTTTTACGCAAATACTTACGCATGGGCATGTCATTATACGGATAATTTCACAGTCACGGATAACATTATCGCCTAGACCAAGAGTATTTTCAATCATTTATAAGACTATGAACTAGGTGTTTGACTCAGATGGCTTTACCCTTATGCGGTCAAGAATATTATGAGCGTCATTAGACTTCATATTTTTTACTTCTTAAAAAAAATACTATAGCTTTTACTTAATAGATTTATCAAAGGTTTATTTAAAGGCATAGACCGAGTTGACCCGACATACTACTAAAAACAGTTAGGAGAGGAACTAATAATTACCTGCGCGACCTCTCCCGGGCATCCTGTGAATCAGCCTTAGACACGGAAGGTTTTAAAAAGGCCTGCTTGTATATCCATTCGGCCTCATCCTCCAGTTCTGTGCTACCCTCTTCCACTGGGGTTATGGGTATTTCGCGAATCTGCATACGCTCTGGTATGTCTGTTTTACGTATCTAAAGAGAAAGATTTGGTCAGCTGAGTCGAGACTGGACTCTAAATGTGATTATGGACTATTATAGACAAATTTAATTGATTGCATATACAAGAAATCTGACTTCTACAAGTTAAATAGTATAATAGTTATACAGCAGGTTACAAACCTCATTATCGAGATCGGTGAAATGACTTCTCTTCAACTCGCTGGGCTCGTAGATCTCAAAGATGGACTTCTTACTTGGTCGCTTAGCTTTGCCCTTCTTTGTCCTTCTTCTTTCACCTAGCAATGAAATATCAACATGTAATTTTAACGATGTCGTACAAACAAACCCATTCTTACGTCATTATTATTTTTTTCATTCTTCACACGGATCCTTCAAAGTGAAAGTCAAAGCGATATTCAGTTTAGACCCTAGGAGGGCACTTATGAACATCGAAGCTAATGAAGTTACCACCTGATCATAGGATGTACGGTCAGCAACATAAGTAGCTGAACAGATATAAATTTATAAAACATCTGTAGATAGTGTTAGACCTATGATGTATACATTTATAGTATGTAGGTTTTTGAAGACATACATTTTTAAAACACTACTTTACTATATTTTTCCATATTATGGATACTTAGTGTACAAGTTCTTTGTAAATTTGTATCTGTTCAGCTAGTACTTATGTTGCTGAATATACCTACACACACTGCTTAGTTTGGGACCAAAATTAGGATACTTTCTAACCAGGGAATGCAGATGGAACTGCGAGGAACAGCTAGTAATAACATATTTCTATATGTATTTAAACCCAAATTCGGAACAAAAACATATTCATGTACACAAATGTTTGACCATGACATGGCATGGTGTGTTTATCCTCCACAGTACCACCGCCCGCCATTTATAAGCCCAAAATACATAGAAACATGATACCTTCCTCTTCCTCATCCTCCAGGTATTCATCAAGGTCCTCTTCTTCTTCATCTTCATAGTCCTCTTCACCATACTTCTCGAATTCATCATAGTCAAAGTCTACACCAAAAATGTCTTGACCTTCTTGAAGTGATCTACAACATTAGAAAAATGGTTCATTGTAACACTTGTAATGTAATTACAGTCGTTCTATTTCATAAAGTCCACTCAGCCCTGTCCGTGAGCATGTAGTTACAACCACACACTAGAACATATTTGCATATTCACACATAACAGACCTTGTGAGATAGAAAATTGTAGTGCTTTTACTGGCATTCATGAATTCCAGAAAGTCATGAATAAATTATTTATAAACATTTTTTTTTCGACTTCTTAATTTTTTTCAATATTAATGATAATGTAACTTACGCATCAGTAAATATAGGTTTACGTTTCTTCTTGCGCTCAGCTATGGGTCTGCCATCATCATCAACAATGAAATCATCAGCATCAGACTCCAAGTCCTCATTATCATCATCATATTCTACTTCACGTGGCGCGGCAGATTCTGATCGATTTTCATCCTCCTAATAGACAGAGAAATACCATAATTGTGTAAACCAAAAAAAAAACTAAAAGAAAAAGAGGTACATCAATTATGTTCTAGGACATTATTATTATTAAGTCAGAATGCACATCTACATAATAATATAACATACTAACCTCATCTGATCCCGCAACAAATAACTTTTCTGCAATGACATCTCTCTCCAGCTCAGGATCATCCCCACCTTCATTGTCACTATCATCATCTTCCAAGCGACGTAAACGCTTGAATTTATTCTGTAAATAGATTATTTATGAGCAAGAAAAGTATGAAAGTGACACAACCAATTTTATGAGAAATGGAGCCTCAAGATATTTCTTTTATTGTGGCTTTGCTGTTTGAATGTTACAGAATTAGTTACATTATAGAATATGGCATTATTATATTTCCAGCCTAGTGATGCATAATCATTATCAGTCATGTCTTGCCAGTTTGAGATTTCTGTATTGAAACAATCTTTACTATGGAGTATGGAATGAGTTTTCTTTTGCTATAATTGTCAGTACTATTACTTCTTTGATAATTATCATTACTTGTATCCATATGTAAGACCTATCTTCTAACTAGGATTCCAGAATTTTTACAACCTACAATACAATACATCTAACAATTGAACTCATTTCACAAACAATATTTACCCTGGCAACTTTGACACCTAGATTTTCTTCAATGAGGTCATAATCTTCATCTTCTAATCGATCATCTAATTCATCGTCACTTTTTTTCCGTTTCTTTGGTCCAGCATCTGAATCTTCCGCATCACTCCCTGACTCTATTGGTGAGTCATCAATCAAATCTTTTAACTCTTCACGAAGACGCTCTTCATCATCTAAAATAAAATAATATTAATGAAATTGATTATTTTTTTTTAAACTTTGCCTTTACAAGCAGTAATGAATAGTCCGACTCTAATATTGTGGTTCAGAAGGTATCTATACAGACTAAAATTATATGGATTACACAAAGTTGTAACATCACAATCCTTAATCAAAATAAAACAATTTTATTTATTATATAGCTAACAAAACATTATAGGCATCATTATAAGAAAAAAACCAATCAAAGGTCCTCACTGATAGCTATAAATTCTAATCTGAAAGTTGTTACTGTCATAAAAAACAATATTATAAAAATCTTTACATGACAATGACCATAGTTGATGTTTCTATGTATTAGACGTTTTGTACACTAGTTATGTGTAATCATTCATCTTGAATGAAAGAAACATCCCTATGTATTTTTTCAAGTCAAATGAATGCCAATATCTTTTACCTGTTTATAAAATATGTTATATGTTTAATATTGAAGATATCTAATATTTTATATGGTAATTGCATTACGAAACATTAAATAATATAGTAAAATTAGACATGGCCAGTATCTTCCTAAACAATTATTGAAGATTACAGTTACTAATGCAAAATGAGCTAGAAAGTGTGTCACTCTTAGAAAATTGAGGTTATATTTTTTTAGATTTGTTTTACAAATAGTACATTCTATATATCAACATATGACTGAGTGATTGCAAACAATGAATGTTGTACGTCGTTGGAAATCATAGTAAAACTGCCATAAAGCAATCATGTAAAAGTTTTTTTGTAATATTGAAAATGCAAAAAATAAGTCAATAAATCAAACATGGGTTTACTTAGCTTAGCATTTCAGCGAGGATTAATGAATTTTCATAATAATTTGCGAATAAAAGCATTAGAAAGTTTGGAACTATTGACAAACCTTCTTCTTCTTCGTCCTCATCGTCACTTTGAACTGCTGCCTTACGCTTTGGCTTTTTACGCTCCGCTGGCTTATCTTCTTCAGAGTCGACCTAAAACATTTAAAAACATTGTAAAAGTAATTATAATTCGTCAATAATCGAGTCACTACGCAATCAATTGAACAGGAACAGGCTTTGGTCACAAACCTCGCTCTCTGCTTCAGATTCCAAAAAATCAGCCATTATCACTCACGAAGAAAACTTAACTATTTAATTTCTATTCTACACTAATTTAATCCTTATTTTTTACTAAAACTAGGTACTAAAATTTATCAGCTTGCTTGAAATAAAATAAAATTACTGACTGACTGACTGTGAGACAGACACAGATTAAAAGAATGAAAGTAAAATCATTCATTTCATTCAATCAAAAAAATGTTGCCATGTCATGCTATCATTAATGTATACTTTAAGTGGTTATTACACTACCCGAAATAGAAACTCCCTAATTAGGAAATCGGAAGGTGTATTTGAAGTTAGATTCCGATTTAGGCCGGGAATATAAGTCAGATTGCTGAGTTTCTTGCCGGTTCTGCTCAGTTGAAGGCGACTTCCGAATCGGTGGTAACTTCAGTAGTTTCGACGTTCATAAGTGCCCTCTTAGGGCCTAAACTGAATAAATGGCTTTGACTTTGACTTTGATTTTCTCATCTGCTTTCTGATAGTCGGATCAGACTATCGGAAAGCGAATGAGAAAATGGAGCCATTACTTTGTTTGAACATACAATACACGTCCGATCCGATAGTCGAATAGAAATGAATTTGAATGTTCGCCGGTTCAAACTATCGGATGACGTATACTTTACGCACCCTTGAGGCCGGGAAGTCTCAAGGGTGCCAACCGCACTACTCCCTGACTAATACCGTAATTAGGGAGTCTCTAACTAGGGTAATGTAATAACCACTTCAAAAAATACATATTTATCACATTCACGACATATAAAACCAAATGTAATAGTTTTTATTCCAAGCAAGCTCACCAAGACAGAACAGAACGAACGAACCTCAGAGTACATTCTATATGTATATTATTTTTTCGTTTTTATATCAGAGCAGAGAACTGTAACAGTAATTTTTATTTAGTTAGGTATATTAGCTGGTTATAGGTGATTAGATATTTTATGAAAATTCGTCGTTACATCGACTAAATCAGTACCTTTACTAAACATCGAATCTATTCGTTGCATCCCATTGTAAATATCGAGTGAATTTGATGCATCGATGTATATCTAATATCCCTACTCTACTCTATCTATCTATTCTGATTGTCGATTGGTGTTGTATTTTTAATTTTATTTATTAGGACATAATAATAATAATTAATTTCTCTTTACCATTATATGTTGTTAAAACAGCATTATAAACTAAAATGAGTGGCGACTTTCCTGTGGTTAAAAAGATTATTTACAAAGGACAGAAATATGTCCCAATTGCGGATGGGAGTAAGGTACAGAATTTGTTTATTTATACTTTTTTCATCTTATATCTTGAACAAATGATATATCATTAATTAGATAAAATAACGATTGTTTTTTAGGCACAATTCCACTTCCAAACATGGAAAATAGGCAAAAGAAGAGTCCTTTTAGACGACAGCAGGAAGATAGGTACGAAAGAACCAATGGTATTGATAATTGGTAACAAATTCAAACTGGAAGTTTGGGAAACTATTGTTAAAATGATGGCAATTGGAGAAGTAGCCAGTTTTGAAGTTAAAAAGGAAGTAAGTAACAGTTACTGTTCTCCTTTTCCAAATGTTAGCTGGCTTTAAGGAATAACATAATAATATTATAGCAGCGCAGTAGCTAGTAAGGAGAGAGAATGGAGGAGGTTTCTTTCTGTGCCATTCTTATAAACATATTGGTATCTACCAATACTGTTCTTTGAAGATTCATGGAATCAAATATACTAATATTATTAAATTCTTTGTACCATAGCCATAAGTTTTCCTATAAAAATATGATAAAATTAACTAACAACTTTCCTCAGAGATTATAGCACTTTGTGACAGTTTAGAGTAGTAGATTGAGTATATCATTAATATTCTCTCTCCTTGTTGTTGCTAAGAATCCTGATTTCAATGCTATTGTCATCGTGTCTACTGTGGCCTAACACATTTAGAAGTCAACAAGTTGTAGTATTTCATAACAACACATCCTTTTTAATATATACTTTGTCAACAGTTCGTATTCAGTTACCCCTTTGTGTCAAAAACTCTGCGTGAGTTGGGTCAGCCACGGCACAAGTTAGGGCACTCTTGTACAATGACACTCCACACCGAAGGCATTGGATACCCCGACTTAGATGAACTGATTGGAGAGCCCAGTGACTTGGAATTTATTTTTGGTAACTATTTTCTCAACCATAAGAACTAGTTCCCTTCTGCTTACCTGTATCAGGCACATTTCCACACCTTTAAGAACCTTCATTATTTAATAAGAACTTGTTTTCCGTTACATTTTATTATTTACTTTGTATTGGTATTTTTCTTTTTGATTTAATTGTATATTGTATTGTACATTTTGCTGTTATTGAAAAAATATAGCCAATAGTCAGATTATAAAAAAAAAGAAAAATATATATAAAAAATGTAACCTTGCTGAGTTTCTTGCCGGTTCTTCTCAGTTGAAGGCTGATTTTCGAATCGGTGGTAGCTTCAGTAAATTCGACCTTCATAAGTGCCCTCCTAGGGCCTAAACTGAATAAATGGCTTTGACTTTGACTTTGACTTCATTAATTAATAATTTTTATGGATTTTTGTATATCCAAAGAGGATAGTAGTAGTATCAGTATTACCTAATGATGGTACACCCACTTAGATGCAAAAATAAATAAGTGTTGTAAATGTAAAGTTAATCACATTACTCACTATATGTATTTTAAGCAATATTTTTTTTTAGTTTGTCCTATACAAACCTGTGTTTAACCACAATCTCACTATGGTAAGTAATAATGTGGCTGAAGGTGGTAGGCATACGAAGCCTAGAAGGAACTAGCTCACAAGTGCAGCTACCGGAACACACCGGTAGGTGTTGAGGCACAGATTTTCAACATGAGGGTAGCTAGCCAGGCTGGTACTACAATGTACCATACCACCATGCTATGGCTTCCTTAAAATGTTTTCCTTCACTGAAAGTTCAAGCTCATTATACGATTCCAACCCACAACCTTTGCCGCTGCATCATACTTCACTACCACTGAGCTACCATTGCCTAAAACCTTGTTAACTAAGATGTTCAATAATTTTCAGAACTCCTTAAAGTTGAAAATGCTGATGAATATGAGAAAGAAGTGTGGCAACTGACCATTCAAGAGAGAATAGATTTTATTCCTGTGCTCAAAGAAAGAGGCAACAAGTATTATGGACAGAAGCTGTATGAAGCTGCAGAAAAGGCCTATAGTCAAGCTATTGCTATATGTGAACAGCTTATGGTCAGGTATATAGTATAGAAGGGTTCATCGTTATTAAACACTAACTAATTTTAATTTAATATAATGTTTAAATAGTCATAAAGTTATCAACCACTGTCCATCTAACATAAGTGCCACATTACCTTAAAATAAATCCTTTACAAACAAACTTTGATATGCAGTTCAGTTTTTTTTAATATTGCTTTAACCATAGTTATGACAAATAACTTATACTTATGCCTATATTTTTGAAAACACAGAGAAAGAAAAGGTGATGAGGAATGGGTGAACATAAACAGAGTGAAGCTACCAATATTACTCAACTACACCCAATGTAAATTAGTCAAAGGTGAATACTACCCAGTTATAGAACACTGTTCTTCAGTATTGGAGCATGAACCAGGTATATAATAAATTCTCGTTTCATAGAGTATTCTATAAAAACTTAAAAACATTTTAACTTTAATGTATATTTTTTTTTACAGAAAACGAGAAAGCATTATATCGACGAGCAAAGGCACATGTGGGAGCCTGGAATCCAGATCAAGCGGAGAATGACTTCAAAAAACTGAAACATGTTAACCCATCCATTGCTTCAACAGTGGATAAAGAATTAGAAAACATTAAGAAACTTAGAAAAGAAAGAGAAGAACAAGATAAAGATGCTTTGAAGAAATTATTTTTGGACAAGAAGAATGTTTAAATTGCTGCATGGTTAAAAGTAGGGAAAAGGTAACCCATATTCATATAAAAGTTATGAGGCCTTATAATCATCATAATCATCTCAGCCGCAAGATGTCCACTGCTGGACAAAGGCCTCTCCTAAGGATCTCCAATAGGACCAGTCTTGTGAGGCCTTATACTGATATAATTTTGATGTCTTTCTGACAGTTTGTGTCTGGATCTATATCTTTAAGACACTTTTTTTTCATCACAGTACAATAAATCTCTTGTTAAATCAAAACTGAGACTCTTCAACTGCACTTTTGCTGGCTACAACACTCTACTGAGTTCCTTAGTTAATGGATTTGACAAAAAACAAATAGTGAACTGACTGGATTCTACTCTCTGAGAAAATAAAAACATTCAACAAGGACAGGAATGGCTTATTGTTGATACATTTGCAGATTGAAAATTTCAAATTGAGACAATACTTTATTTTTTTTACAATTTGCATGTGATGTTCCCAAGTTTCATGTACACATTCAAGGATGCCGCTAATAACCTCATTTACAACCCAGTTTAATTGCATGTTTAAAAATATGTTTCTGGTTAGTTGTAATTATCGTATTTATCTAGTGAGTTATTGCTTAAAAGCAAGTTATGTTTGTACATTAATTTCTTGTTATGTGATTTCCCTGTGAAGTTGTAATATTTAAATGTATTGTCATAATGGCAAGTATTATGTTATTATATCTGCGTTGTAAGCCCAACGCACACTGCGACCCACAACGACGCTACGATCAACTTGTGTTAAACGACTTCTTATGTGGTTAACGATTTGTGTTAAACACATAATAAGTCGACGATTGATCATCAACGTAAGACAACGTATCGCCATCGCTGCTGACTGAACGTTTCAGTGTGAGTTAAGCTGATACCAAGATAAACTATTTATTTTTTAAAGGAGATTTTATTATGTTGCGTTAATCTTACTCGGTCAATTAAAGAAAGGGATTTATAATAGGGGCGCTTATATAATAATAATATTGTCTTTTGTCCAATGTTGTGTGTTGTCCATTGTCCAGAGCAGAAAAAATATAAGTTTTGACTGAGATAATTTTATTCAAGCCATATTTTAATTTAATGTAAATAAATAAATAATAAAAACGTTTATGTACTACATACTGAAATAAAAAATATATATCTAAAATCAATGATATTATAATAAAAAAGAGGCAGATATGTTTCTAGCGTGCGCATAGTGAAGGCTCGAAAACGTCCCAATTGGGACGTTTTGTAGTAAGTCCGCGTCAGGCAGGGCGACGAGCTAAACGCTGTGTAGTCACGTGTTGCGCGACCAGATTTTAAACGTCGGTTACTATGAACGTAACATAGCTTGAGTACAATATCATTGCCTACAATGTAGGTAATTCATGTAGCCTACCTACTACATGAATTTGATGTAAAATTATATATAGTTTTTGTCGTTTTGCGGTATGTCGCACATGCGCGGAAAAGTGCTGAACAGTAATGCACGAAAACTATAATATTTGTATCGATTGGACACCTTTATTAACCTACGTTATACTAGACGCCATACATTATCAGAATCTATTGATAGCGTTCTCATTATTGTCATCCTTTTTGTACTGTCATGTCATGCATGTGGTGTACACATAAAGGCTATTATATTATGTTCTATTGTCGACTGTCGTTAAAAATCAATTTTTACATGCTGACAGTACAAATGTCACATGAATCCCTGTCTTTCTTTGACCGAGTTATTCTTATTACTTTAGTAGACGGTGTAATATTCTATTTATTTTTTAATAATATATTAGCTAAATTAAGGTACCTATATACCAAAAAAAAAAGTCTATTTATACTTTTCATATGAATTTATTGTACATAATGTAATGAAAATTAAATGATGGCTTTTAAATTTGTTTATGTACCTATACCAACTTAAAAGTATTTTATAAGGCATTTTCTTGTACCTACCCATAAAAAATATTGGACTGAGTAAACTCAAAGCCTGATTTCATCTCTGAACTTAGTAAGTAAGTAGTAGGCTTTCGGTGAAGGTAAAATCGTAAGGAAACCCATACTACACTGGCATAAGTTTATTGCCAAGCACATCATGCAGCTGCACTTAAGGGCGCGTTCGCATATCAGGCAAAATTAAGCTGTTTTTCGGTACATTTTATGGCATAATCAAACAAAATCCAATATAACTAATAACTACCTCGTATAGATTGGTTCTTCATCTTCAAATAATAGTTACATTATTATTGAAAATTTTAGTTTCTCATAATGTAAAATCGATCTGTCGTTGCCATTTTCCACAAAATTATCGATACCGGGCTGAGTTTAGGTACATTTTTTAGCTATTATAAACATATTTCACTATTTCTAAAAATACTATATGTAGGCAAATATATTCAATTCTTAACGATAGGAGTTATTTTTTATCTAAATGCTATAAATAGTTGCAGAAAAAATTAAAAGCGAAACTTATTTTTTCACATTTTTTTCTATTCTGGTTGAATCTTAATCGGTTGGATTAAGGGTTATTTTAGTTATAAAACTCGTCTGATGTATTTCACAAGCATTTTGAATGAAACTTTAGTCGGCCCGCGGCCGCCGTCGAGAGTGGACCTGTATCGCCTGTTTAGAGCAGCTCGAGTTGAAAAAGATCGCTGTACAAACACAAAATATTCGATAAACCAAATTTGATACTTGACGAGGTAAGATTTTCATTCGATTTTATTTCGCTATAAAAAAGATGCAGCAACCTGAAGGTGTACTTCAGTGACTGCTACTGGAACTCCTCGACGAGTTACTAGGTGAGCCGAGTATGGGCTCGTTATGTTAGTCATGATGAGACCTTACCTCCGGACTTGATGGAGCGACCTGAAGGTGTACTTCGGTGAATGCTACTGGAACTCCTCGACGAGTTGTACTAGGTGAGCCGAGTTTGGGCTCGTTTTGTTAGTCATGATGAGACCTTACCTCCGGACTTGATGGAGCGACCTGAAGGTGTACTTCGGTGACTGCTACTGGAACTCCTCGACGAGTAGTACTAGGTGAGCCGAGTTTGGGCTCGTTTTGTTAGTCATGATGAGACCTTACCTCCGGACTTGATGGAGCGACCTGAAGGTGTACTTCGGTGATTGCTACTAGAACTCCTCGACGAGTAGTACTAGGTGAGCCGAGTTTGGGCTCGTTTTGTTAGTCATGATGAGACCTTACCTCCGGACTTGATGGAGTGACCTGAAGGTGTACTTCGGTGACTGCTACGGAACTCTTCAACGAATTGTACTAGGTGTGCCGAGTTTGGGCTCGTTTTGTTAGTCATGATGAGACCTTACCTCCGGACTTGATGGAGCGACCTGAAGGTGTACTTCGGTGACTGCTACTAGAACTCCTCGACGAGTAGTACTAGGTGAGCCGAGTTTGGGCTCGTTTTGTTAGTCATGATGAGACCTTACCTCCGGACGTGATGGAGCGACCTGAAGGTGTACTTCGGTGACTGCTACTGGAACTCCTCGACGAGTTATACCAGGTGAACCAAGTTTGGGCTCGTTTTTATTAAAACGTCTCATCATGACTAACAAAACGAGCCCAAACTCGGCTCACCTAGTACAACTCGTCGAGGAGTTCCAGTAGCAGTCACCGAAGTACACCTTCAGGTCGCTCCATCAAGTCCGGAGGTAAGGTCTCATCATGACTAACAAAACAAGCCAAGCTCGGCTCACCTAGTACAACTCGTCGAGGAGTTCCAGTAGCAGTCACCGAAGTACACTTTCAGGTGAGTCCATAAAGTTCGGAGGTAATTCGCAAAAATATAAACAGCAATAATAAATATTTTTTGTAGGTACCATAATTTTATTACAAAGAAATACGTAAAAAAAAAATGAATCCTTCAAAGTATCAAAATGAGTTCACTTGACTACAATTCTCGCAGTTAGTCGTGCGACTCGTGCGTACACTTGTGTGTGTGACCCGTGTCAATGTAGTAGTTCGATTCTCTACCTATCAATTTTGCGAACGCGTCCTTAAGACCCAGTTCAAATTGAGCGCGTACGATTTCTAAAATTAGTGGATCTTTTTACGTTCCATTTCTCTCACAATGTGATTCAATCGTGTCGAGGGCATCGGGCTTGTACATAAAACTGCGAGCATACAAACCAAATTCGCATTACAGTTTTGTGCACAAGCCTATAATAAGAGATACTACGACAAATGAAACGTTACTGTAGGGGTGGGCAAATAAAATATGTCGATCAATATCGTATCGATATTTACACAGTATCGACTAACCGATAAATTTTTCGTTGTGATTGAAATTGCCCTTAGAGAATCTAGAACTGGAGTTCACATGTCCAGGCGTTCCCCTCTGCCAATGAAGTTGAACGCTCGTTCAGTTCATTTACAAAAAAAAAATACGTGTGGCACTCGGGGACTGCCGCGTTAAAGCTATTAAATAGTATTTTTTTATCAACTTATGCAATTAAAATATATTATTTTTTTCTTTTCATTTCTTTTTTTTCTTTGATTTTAATAGACACCTATATACCTTCTCACAAACAGCATACGCATACATACAGCGAACGCTTAACGTGTATGTATGTATATGTAGGAGGTGTTAGGTTTTTCGTTACGGTTTTTTTTTTTCATCAAAATTTCTTGATTCGGTCTCAAACCCCGAAGTCTGCGATTAAAACTAAACAATAGCTTAACTAGTTGGCCGCGAACATTCGCCATTGTGCTTGCAAACTGTCGCTAGTAAGAGCTCCCATAAAATGGTTGGTTGTGCATTACTTAAAACCAAGCATTTTATGGGAAAAGTGTAAAAGGCGGTCAGAAACCTCAAGTTTGGGTAATGACGGAGTTTCCTATTGATTACAAAATTGAGCCATTATTTTCATCACAAAATGCATTTTATTACTGAATGCATACGACAGAAATAACGATACGTAATTTCTTGGTCCCCCGTACCAAGAAATTACGTATCGTTATTTCTAAATATTTTATTTAAGTATAACATTATTCTTATTAAATTAAAATAAAAATACTACAGAGATCGGAATAGGTAGAGTATGTTTACCTAAACTTCGAGGAAGGAAGTACCGTACGATACTTTCGATAATGAAATATCTCGTTTATTTTCAATTTTACACGAACAATGGAAATAGCAAAAGTTGTTAAACATTAAATTTCCTACAATTTTGGTCCTCATAATTTTTTTTCTTGGGATCGATATTTTCTGATTTATACCCCAATTTTAAGTTCACCCCGTGAACTTTTGTTTGATTAACAACTAGTTTATTTTCAATAATACACGAAAAATTTAACAGCAAAAGTTGTTAAACATAAAATTTCCTACAATTTTGGTTCTTATAATTTTTATATATGCGTCGTCGTCGTAAACTTCTACATATTCTTTAATTATTTTCTTTTGTTTACTTATATAATGTTTTGGGAATACTTTTAAATAACTACTGGCAATTTCTTAGAGAATCTAGAACGGGAGTTAGCATGTGACACTTTTAGTACCAAAAACTTTCTGCCAGTTTTCGAGAGAGGCGAGGTAAAAACATACAGCACACATTTTCATTCTCACACGCACTCATGAAAAGATACTGATTTACGTATATACAAACAAAAAATAACTGTCGTTGATATATCTACGAGAAATATTATTTATTTTAGAAAAATATCGATATTTTGAATTTTTGCCCATCCCTGTGTGTGTTAATCATTTTAATGTCAACCATCATTGTCAACATTGTGAATTCATACATAACCTTAAAATAATTTGTTTTTATAAGAATAAAAGGAATTTACCTCGTTTATGAATAATCTATGTGAAAATGTCTGAAGAAACCGATTCTACGAAAGAAGTATCTCCAGGAGAAGTGAAGATTGACGATGAATACGCGTATTTGGATCGCGGTGGATTTTCTTCTGAGAAATTTAAAATTGAGCTTCGTGGCTTACCAAAATACTATGGAATTGCTGTAAGTTTTGTATTATTGTAACAGTCTACTTCTGCCTACATAGAATGAGCTGTTTGCGATACCTACTAACTCATCGGTTGGTGTGCAGTCTTGGGCTATATGAAGTTTTTTTTTTATTTCACGTCATTTTTAGGGTTCCGTACCCAAAAGGTAAAAACGGGACCCTATTACTAAGACTTCGCTGTCTGTCCGTCCGTCTGTCTGTCTCCAGGCTGTATCTCAAGAACCGCTATAGCTAGGAAGTTGAAATTTTCACTAATTATGTACATAATTAGTGAAAATTCTGTTACCGCTATAACAACAAATACTAAAAACAAAATAAAATAAATATTTAAGGGGGGCTCCCATACAACAAACGCGATTTTTCTGCCCTTTTATTTGTTTGTGGTACTTCCCGTTGACCTAGAATCACGAAATTTGGCAAAAAGCAAGGTCTTACAGCACAGTTAAAGAGAAAATTCCAAAATATAAAAAAGTTGAAAATTAAAGGTTGTCCCCATACATACATAGTTTCGCCAATTAATAAAGAGTTGTATGGGCGCTGATACAATTTAGAGGTCTAGCTTAATTGGCACCAACCTCAAATAAGGTAAATAAATAAAATTGTGTATTTCCCGTGATGGACGAAGTTTGTACGTAACCCTCGGTGCGCGAGTCCGACACGCACTTGGCCGGTTTTTGTATTGTGCGTAGAACACAGCTTGTTTTTAATTTTTAATATAAGTTGGATATAGTTGTACTGTATTATATGTGGTACTTATAAATAACACATATAGTTAAAATTTTAATTAAATTGAGTCTTACAAAATATGTTTTACCCCATTTTCAGGAGCTAAAGAAACTAATGAATCAAAAGCTAGGGCTCAGTACAAGCAAGATCAAGAGACCTAAGAATGGTAGTCACTGGCTGTATGCTTGCTTCCAGAATGATGAGGAGAGAGCTAAAGCTATTACAGCACTTAATGGGTATTCTTGGAAAGGTAAGCCAAGTATGACATGCACACTATTAATATAGAAACTAGAAATAAGCAATGTTTTAAGTCTATTTTAGTACAAAAGGCATACAATAACATTAATGAATATTTAAATGACAATGCTTGGGTGTAGCATTCACTCTTGCAGGATACATTTTATTTAGTAATCAAAGTTTGTTTTGAAAAGAGTAATTGCTGACTTCTTAGTAAAAGCAACCTTCCAAACCGTGCGTTAGAGTCTGACTATTCATAAGTGCCTGTGAAGGCCTATTTGAGTGAATAAATTATTTCATTTCATTATGCAGTCATTGTTTAGACCAGGTTTTTTACTGGTAGAACTTAATAATAACATTGATCACATGTTAAGTTGCTGGTATTTCCTTGTTTATCCTAAACTAGCTTCCGCCCAGTGGTTTCGTTCCCGTGGGATCTTGTGTTTTCCCAGGACAAAAAGTAGCCTATAGCCTTCCTCAATAAATTGGCTATCCAACACTGAAAGAATTTTTCAATTCGAACCAGTAGTTCCTGAGATTAGTGTGTTCAAACAAACAAACAAACTCTTCGACTTTATAATATCAGTATAGAATATAAATAATAGGGGGTTATATTAATTATTATAGATACAAAGTAAGACTGTACTATTACTTTCTAAAAAAATATTTATGAGTCTGACTCTCTATCTCTGCTATTTCTACACAGTGGGAGATATTGTAGTTATAAGCAGTTTTGAATTATTCTTTTTATGCAGCATTTTGCTGGGTACCACTGGTTGCAAGGGGGCTAAGACCATTTGTTCTTTTCTGTTCATGCAAATTTGTCCATGAGGAAGGCTTATGTTGTATATCAGCAGTTAATAATGATGAACATTAACATAGGCTTATTAGTTGAATAAAATATGTTTTTAGGCAAGACATTAATAGCTGAAGAAGCCAAACCGGCTCCTGACCCATTAGTAAGAAAGAGAAAACAGGACGAAGAAAACTCGGTGCAAGACAAGAAGAGGAAAGAGGATAGCAATAGAAGTCAAGAGGAGCGTCTGAAAGATGCCACCACTCCATACTGGGATATGACCTATGAGGAACAGGTTGACTTGTTATCTTTATTAATAATTTTAAGGATCTTAATATTTTACATATTAAATGTTTTGAATGACGATGGCACGTCCCCACGTCTATCGCGCTCTCGCTCTTTCGTAACAATTCATTCAATTTCGGCGCTTGCTAGACTTAGGCTTTGTTCAAAACTCGCCGAAGGTGGCCGAAGTCGAAGCTTTGGTCGGACCCTACCAATAACTTTATAGAATTTTGTGGTATTGAATGCTGTGATTGAATGTTACAAAAATGCTATTTTGTTGTAACAGAATTTAACAAAAAAATAATGTTGTTATTATTCTCAGCTCAAACTTAAAGAGAAAGAAATAAAACATCTCCTGATGAAATTCGACAATGAAATATGGAAAATAAGCAAGGAGAGACGAGATGACATAGAAACTAAACGTAAACTACACAACGGCTTTAGTTTTGAATTGAAAGAAATACAAAAGTCACCAATTACAGAGGGTTACAGAAATAAGTGTGAATTCACTGTTGGTATTGATGATGAGACCAAATTACCTACGGTGGGATTCAGACTAGGCAGTTACGTAACAGGGATGGTTGGTGTTGCTCCCATACAGTCCATGATTCATATATCTGAAAGGACAAAACAGGCTGTTTTGGTAAGTGTTTTATTTTGTACGTCATTTCTTATTGTTACCTCATTAAAATTAAATGATAACTGGACAGATTGGTGCTTATAAATTACACCAAGTTGCCGTTTATTCTGATCAGCTTACATACACCACTTCACTCTAGCACTTCATCACATTTACGCCTGTTTTTTCAGTCCGGTGTCTCTCATCCTATCATTTTACTGAACTTTCATACAAATAATTTGCTATTTGTTACTTTTAATACGATATATGCAGATTCCTACAAACATTACTAATAAATAACAGGTTTGTTTATTTTCTAGCTATTCCAAGAATTCGTTCGTAAGTCAGAAATGGCTCCGTTTTCCCCAGCTGACTACTCGGGCTACTGGAGATATCTGACTGTGAGGCATTCAACATCCACCGGTGACGTCATGTTGATTGTTGCTATGCATCCACAGGTTAGTAATTACATTTCTCTTCTAATTACCTCATGTTTACTAATACACTTATATTTAACCAAGTATATTATATATTTTTTTAGAACTTGACTGAAGAAGAAATAAACAAGTTAAAACAAAATTTAGTGCAGCATTTTAGTTCAGAAAAAGCTGTTACTTGTGGCATCAAGTCATTGTATATAGAGATTATTAAGAAAAAGTAAGTGCAAGTACAGTACTACCACTTTTATAAGTTACATGGACTAAATTCGTTAGCGCAGAGAGTAATCTAACACTGACTAAATACAATAGGGTATTTTACTCCATATGAGAAAAAATCTAAAAATGTACAATTTACATAGCTTAGGCAATAAGCAGTCGGAAAATGTTAGTTTTAGTATGTTCATAAAATAACTTAATTAATTTTAAAATTCAATTCAAAGTTTTCAGTTTTTTTATCTGTTTCTAAACAAGCGAAATAGTAGCCGCCATTATAATGACGTCATACGGTGACAACTGTCAACGTCAACTGAAGTACTATTATTATTATTTTTACACTAGTATTCATGCATTCAGGAACAGCACACTAATAAAAAGGATATTAGTTCATTTTTTTTTTATTAAATTTTAGACGTCCAATTGAGACCAATATCAGCGTATTTATTTACTTACAAGAGACCAAATAACGTCATGACTGTAGAGTTACATGACGTCCAGCGTTTTCATCAAACTACTCGCGGAATTTGAAATAGTAAAATTTAAATGCATTTTTATGGCACTTATCGATTGAATAAAATTTTTGTGTTTTTTTTTGTGGCTAATTAGCACCTTAGGAACGAATTGAGACACTTTTCAAAAATGAGTGTAATACCCTATTGTAAACACCCAATGAAACAACGACAACAAGAGACTCATGCTATCTCGCTCATATTTATGCACTATATTATGGCATTATAGTGGATGTAGATGTTTTACATGTAAATTAGGTGCATTATGATTGTGTAAAATATTTGTTGTAACTTATTAAAGTGGTAGTACTATATAATACACCATTTCACCCCTTCTACTACATACTAGCAACATTTCATGACCAAAATTGCTGAATGTAAACCTCAAAGTAATTTATTTATATTGGTTCAATTTATAGGAATTCCAATCCTAGATGAGCTCGAGAACACTTGATACCATGTCAATACTTTATCACGCACCTGGCTGGCTACCATCTTCCGCCACATTACCATTGACCAGAAATTGTGAACAAACAGAAACCTTTTCAATGTTAGAAGAAGCAATGCACTTTCCTTCTCCATTTTTCAAATATTCTCAATGAAATTGGTTGTATTACTTAATTTTATGTATAATTTTAGGCGAGTTGGTGAAGACGGATCTAAACCAGTACATTTGATGGGCTCTACGCACATTATTGACAGTATTCTTGGAAGGCAATTTAGGATATCCCCAGAAGCTTTCTTTCAGGTTAGTAATATTATACTTATTCAGTCTATCTGTAAAGTAAGATTTCAATTCAGTGTCAGATGACTAAAATTCTGAAACTAATTGATTTCAGATAAATACAGCAGGTGCTGAAATATTATACCAGAGTGCTATAGATATGAGTCAAATCAAAAGTGATTCAACTGTTGTGGACATTTGCTGCGGGACCGGAACAATAGGCTTGTGTTTTGCGAAGGTAATTAATTATATATAGGCTCCTCATAAAACATCAAAGCTAATAAGTACTTAATTACTTTTTAGGCAGAGTTAGTAATGCACCCCTATATTACTGAAAAAGCCTTAACCATTAAAGCTTTAATAATATCTTTTGAAAATAAAACTTTACCATTCTTATTCAAAGTTGCCTCACTATACATCAAAAACAACATAGGCTCCAATATAGATCCCTGAGGCACTCTACTGAACATTGACTTATTCTACAGCATTGCGGCAACGTGCTAGGGTTAGAGTTGATCGCAGAAGCCGTGAGAGATGCGAAGGCGAATGCAGAGTTGAACAGCATTCATAATTGTGACTTCTTCACTGGCAAAGCGGAGGATATCCTGCCATCGGTGTTGGCGAGAGCTAACGGTGATAACATCATTGCTATCGTGGACCCGCCTAGAGCTGGATTACGTAAGTAATATAATATTTAGAGAAATCTGCTGATTATTTAGTCAGCATCTATCTGAATATGTTGTCTATTTTGGACATTAAAAAGTTTTACGACATTCATGCCTCAAGAAATAGGAGTTCAAAAATTCTTTGGAGTGGTTGAAAGCTTTTTTGTAAAATTATGGGTACCATTAATCCTAATATTTGATTGAGATTGAGAGAATCCCACGAAAATCTTCAACACTATATTTTTCAAACAGACATGCGGGCAGTAACCCAACTGCGGAATACAAAAAAAGTGTCGCGCCTAGTGTACATATCGTGCAGTCCATCATCAGCGGTGAAGAACTTCATAGACCTGTCTCGTCCGACGTCCAAAACGTTGCGTGGCGCTCCCTTCTTGCCGGTCCGGGCGGTGCCTGTTGATATGTTCCCACATACCAAGCATGTGGAACTTGCTATATTGTTCGAGAGGGAAATGGAGGTTGAGGTACGAAGTTGTAACATTGAAAAAAAAAGTCATAGATGTCTCTAATTCACGGTCGACAAAGATGGCGGGCGAACTTATATTAGTAATTGGATCATAATCAGAAACTGCTTGAGCTAGCTTTACTTTCAGTGACTGATGAGAATCTTTTATAATCTACACTGCAGTAATCATATACCTACTTGTATTTTATGTTGCAGAAAGTCGTGAATGAAGAAGACAATTTGGTGATAGATGAAGAAACGAATAATCAAAACGACGATAACATTCCAGACACCGATAATATTAAATCTGACAATGTTTTAGATGTAAGCGAAAATGATTTGAAAAATGATACTTGATGTTACTGTCGTGTAATAAAGTTTTTTATCGTTGAATATTATTATATTTTATTTGATTTTGATCATGGACCTAAGATTAGCCAAAGGGACAAAATAGTTTCTGTCATGCCCAAAACATAAAACAAATTTATTATTAAGATTATACAAAAGACAAATATTTAGTAACTAATTCCGCTGGATCTCCTTCTCTATCGAGTCCCACATAATGAAACTCAACAGGAAGTATCGCCTGTACCCCGAGTGTAAACAATTGACGTTAGAAAACGCTTACTATCACGTTAGCGTTTACGACATTTTTCTACAGGAATCGGCACAGCGCCTCTCGCGGAATACTCATGGAACTAATTTCTTCCATACAAATTTTTAGTAAACGCAAACGTGATAGTAAGCGTTTATTTACGTAAATTCTTTAGACTCAGGGTACTGAATCATTATTATACAAACTTGAAAAATGTTATGCTTCGTCACAGATTGAAGAAAATTCATAAATATAATTATGAATTAAAGGTAAGTGATATGTATTTATCATATCACCTAACTATGCAAAAAAAAGTATTAAATATATAAATCTATGGCTCATTAACATGATTATGATTATTCGGAAGAACCACATTACAAAGCGAAAAGATTCATTTTCATATCATTCTGACTACAACATAGCTTTCCATTACGAAAATTCATCCAAGCGCACAGGGTACCGGTGAAAATTAATTAAAACGTTTCCAAGGTGGTTACTCATCTACCTAGGGGACGAGAGGCGCCTGTAATTCTCCAGGAATTTAATAAACGGCTTGGGCCGGGCGCGGTGCGGGCGTAGATACCGGCTGCATTCCTATGAAACTGACTGCCACCCATTTATACATGATAGCTGCCTGTCTGTTTATAATGATGAGGATCTAATCTCCAATTTAAATGTTTGGTCGTTGGTAAATGTATGGTACAATAAGTGCAAGTGATTGTAACCGTATGTTTTGATTACAGATATGTAGGTATTTATATTATTACACTAGCTTCCGCCTCGCGGTTTCACCCGCGTTCCCGAAGGATGTTTTCCCGAGATAAAATGCACCTACCTTATTAGTTGGAACATAGATCATAATCTATCTATGTTCCAACTATCATCCATTATACAGCCGTTTATAGGGACGTGATAACAATGCTATACATCTATTTAAACAATTTCTCGAGAGTGGAGTCGCGAGCAAAGTATAGTCTGTGATAGGCACAAATACCCGGACTGAATCTCATATTCTCACGTATTTAATACCACGGAGATTGAGACGTTAGAGGTATTCTGGGAATAAATGTCAGTAGACCAATGTACGGTCTGACCAAATAATAAATAAGTAACAAGATACGTACGCGTGTTAGTAATCGATGGAGTAAATGACTCCAAAATCTGTAGATTCCATTAGTTTTCGAAATTAAATTAATTACCTAATGTATATATGTATGTAATAGAAATATGTACGCATTAGGAATGTAGATAATAGATTGAATAAAAAAAACCGACAGAATCGATACAAAAATAAACTTCACGTCCTCTATCCCCAAGTGGTATGGAGGTATTAGAATAACAAATGTCAAGTAAATTTATTAATTTTAGTAATTATTTTTTTCTTCTGACTCTACTCGAAATAACTGCATTCCCAGTGTCACCCTACACCCCACAATATTTACAGGGGGTGGGATCTAAGCGGTTAGCTAGCTAACTCATCTTGGCGGTTTCTTGAAATCCTCTATTCATTATCGCTGCCGCTGCGGTCGTAAACACATCTGTTTTCGCTTAGAAAAAATGTGTTGCCCTTAGTTTTCAAAAATGAGTGCTAAATACATCATTGTGATACTTTTCTCCATAATATGTTTACATTGTTCTTATTCAATACAAAAGAAATCCGATGGTAAGTTAAACAAAACGCAGTGAATTCTTTCGAAAGTACCTACTAATGTAGGTCATTTAAATATTTCCCGCTTTTTGTCAGAAAATCAATTGGCTGAAAGTGAATCAGTGTTGGACCCGAATGGTGAGCTGTTGCTCAAATGGCGAGTTGATTACTCACTTCGAAAGATTCAGTTCCAATTAACTATATCAGAAAAGGCGCCAATGTTCCACTGGTTTGCTCTAGGATTTTCTGATAGAGGAGAACTCAAGAATTCTGATGTATGTCTATATTGGACTGATTACAAAGGTCGACATCATTTTGGGGTAAATATGTTAAAGAATTTAATTGTAAATAATGTTTATTATTGTGAAATTAATAATATCGAAGTTTATTTTCTAAAAGGACATGCACGCAGATACTGAAGGGAAATTAATACACGATAGGCAACAAGACTGTGAAGCTTTTAACATAGATATCGATAGTCAAAGTATCATTTTTGAGCGCTTCTTCGATACGTGTGATAATGATGACTATGTTATTGAGGTACTTAATTCCAATAAAGAACAAAATATTTATTCATTACAATTTTGCTAAAATTGTCATAAATACATGTTATTTATTTCCCCAGGACGAAACTATTCACGTAATCTGGGCACATGGTTTAGATAAATTATTTTCGAGCCAGGGTTTATGTTTAACTTGTACTTCATCTCAGAATCATGGTTTTATTAGAGTCCGACTATTAACTCCACCAGGATTGCAAAAAGTAAATGCATATCAATTGCGCATAACAAATAAAGACTTGAAGGTACCCGGAGATGATACTACGTATTGGTGCAAAGTTATGCAATTACCAGAATTTATTACAAAGAAAATTCATCATATTATTCAGGTATTTAATATCGTTCCACTACTTTTGATACCTATTGTCTGTTGTTTCTTTGAATGGCGTTTACGTGACGCGTATTTATAATACCTATATTCGTTTCTAGTTCGAATCAACAGTTACTAAAGGCAACGAGGGTTTAGTTCATCATATGGAAGTGTTCTATTGTGATGCTGATCCTAACATAGATATTCCACTTTATGAAGGCAACTGTTTTTCCTCTCAAAGGCCCGATATTACCAAAACATGTTCAAAGGTATTATTAAAAATTAAGTGAAATATCTTTAAATAAATTAAAACTTATCAGTATTTTCTTTTAGGTAAAATCAGCTTGGGCAATGGGCGCACCGCCCTTTATATACCCTAAAGAATCTGGACTACCTCTTGGAGGTCCTAAGGCTAATAAATACGTCATGCTTGAAGTTCACTACAATAACCCTGAATTAAGGAAAGGTTGTGGTGTTTTAAAAATTGTTACCTGAGTTCTTATCAGTATCTACATTCCATAATAATACTTTCTTAATTTTTTTTATAGATTGGATTGACAGTTCAGGGATCGTTCTTCATGTAACAGGCAAGAGGCGTCGTTACGATGCTGCCATAATGGAATTGGGATTAGAATACACAGACAAAATGGCAATTCCTGGTAGACAAAAAGCTTTTCCTTTGTCGGGATATTGTATACCTCAATGTACTGGAGTGGTAATATTTTTCCGAAATTAGTTTTTTTATTTGGAAGGCAGATTGTCCACCTTGTGGTAAATGGTCACCATCACCCATGGACATTAGTATTGCCAAAGTATTACAAACACGGGTACGTGTTGGACAGATTTTCAACATGAGGGTGGTAGCCAGCCAGGTGAGAAGTACAAAGTGCCTTCCTACCCCACCACCGTGCGATAGTTTCCGAAGAGATGTACCGAAACCACCGTAACCACCGAAAACTTAAGCTCATTATAGGATTCAAACCCACGACCTTCGTGACGATATTCGATGTCACAGCCACTGAGCTATAATCACTGCAGTTTTGTTTCAATTATTTTCTAACGTAAAAGTATTGTAGGGATTACCTGCAGAGGGTATAGTCGTTTTTGGCAGTCAACTACATACTCATTTGACTGGCGTTGCTGTATGGACTCGACATTCACGGGAAGGCATTGAACTACCTATTCTTAACCGAGACAAGCATTACTCAACACATTTTCAAGAAATCAGGATATTGCACCGGCCTGTCAGAGTTCTACCGGTAGGATACAATTGAATATATTTATCTATTATTGTTTTAAAAATATAAAAAAAATACCTCTAGCAATTAAAAAAAATGTTTTAGGGAGACTTTTTGGAGACCACTTGTATTTACAATACGGAAGACAACGGAAATGCCACGATTGGTGGACATGCTATTACAGATGAGATGTGCGTTAATTATTTGCACTATTTTCCTGCAACCGATCTCGAAGTATGTAAGAGTGCTGTCTCAAATAAAGCTCTTGAAAACTTTTTCAAATTTGAACGCAGGTAATTAAATATACAGTACTTACTGATTCAAGACTGGACAATATATTAAATTCCAAAAAAAAGAGAATAATCAATGAGTATATTTCAGATGGGACAACATGTCGATTTCTTATAAAGCTTCTCCACGTATAAACTACTTAAACATCAACCCTTGGACACCTTTGAGAGTTAATATTTTGCACACTCTTTACACTGAATCTCCAATATCTATGCAATGCAATAAATCTGATGGAAATCGATTTCAGGTACTTAGTATTTATTTTAATAATCGACTATATTGTCTTGAGTCGTAATAAATGTATAACCTATTTATCTGTGTTACAGGGTGATTGGGAAGGTTTAAAAATTCCAAAAATTCAAATTTCTTTACCAGATATACCCAGAACTTGCCCAGAATTATATAATAAGTAAATGGAGTTTACATCGATAAAGAATTGACGTTAGTAAACGCTTACTATCACGTTTGCGTTTACCACATTTCCTCTATAGGAATTGGCACAGCGCCTCTCGCGGAATACTCATGGAACTAATTTCCTCCATACAAAATTTTAGTAAACGCAAACTCTATAGTAAGCGTTTATATACGTCAATTCTTTACACTCAGGGTACGGTTCGATTATTAATCCTATAATAGGTACTTACTTACATATGATAACACGCAAGGATCGATGAAATTTAATTTTTGGAAAGGAACATAAAATATGAATAAAGCAAATGTTATAACTAGTATGCCAAAATTATAATGAGAAAATCAAAAAAACATGCAAGTAGTGGATTTGATAGAGATATCAATTTAATAATATTATATCAGTAGGTACAATATATGTATAACAATGTAATGCCTATATCATGAGCAATTTTTTTTTTTGTAACTACTTGTGATAATAATAATATTCATAGTAGGTACATACTTCATTCATACACTACTAAGTAGGTACTTATACATTCTTGAGATTGTAATACTTATATGGTCATAGATTTTTAAAACAGGGAATATCTGTAAGTACCTACTAATAATGTACCATATTAGTGCAAATAACTTTATTTTATTTACCTAGGTATGTACAAATATAATTGTGTTATTGTTTAATTTTTTTTTTTTACGTAAAATTAAGGAGGATTTTCTTGTCTATTATTGTTAAATCAAGTGAATAAATAAAATACCCACCGTATGCTTATTCATATAGTGTTTGCCTTTGCATGAGTAGTCCCGTACGTATCAAAGAGTATGTAATCACTACGTTTTAGTAAGTATATACGCTTAGATAAAACATTTTATAGCCCGTATGTCTCGTAGGTTTAATCCGAGTAAGGGCGGAGTGGAGGGGTCGAGTCGAGAAACCACCTTCTTATCCAGTCAAACAAATAAAAACGTCTCGCAGGCAATCCCGGATCTACGATTTTTTCGAACCGGGTTAAAAAGTTGAGATTGGCGCCTAGTGTTGAGTAGGACATACAAGAGGCGGTACATTTGTCCCGGACATGACAAAATAATGTAAGAGCGGTACGAGATTTTGACATGTACTACTTCAAATTTAATGTCGCGGTACTCTTTACTGTTTCATATGACGTGAACTGTGAGTGAGAGACAGAGAAGCATTACATGCTTCATTTCAATACGAGTCTTTTTATTCAACGACGGACATTTACGCGACCGTCCGAGCGAGAGCAACAACATGACGCGTCCAGTTGGCGCCACCAAAGAAGTCCCGTGGAATTAAAGAAAACCGATCTTATTTCTTATGCAATAGAGGTGGACTTTCAGGACTTTTTTTAACTCTATTATATTTTTGTATGTATTGCATTAGTGACTCGCACAGGTGACTAGTGTGTGTGTTATTGCCGAGTTTATTTGTCAAACGGTTTGATTGAAGTAATAAACGAACTTATTAGGTAAGTCATTGTACCTAATAACTTTGCAATTAGGCTTCATTTCATTAATGTCTCTTATTATATATAAATAAACTACTTAAGTAAGTCATTGTAGATAGGAGGAACAGGCTCAGTGGCAAAAAAGTGTCACGGATTTTATTTTTAAATTTTAATTTGTAGTCACGTCATAAAATCGTACAGTTTCTATTATCATTCACTTCTTATTACTTTGAGATAAGTATTACGTCAATCACAATAACACTTTGTAAGGTACGGCATTGGGCAGTACAAATACAAAGACAGCAACACTAAATGTCATACATACTCTTTACTTCAAATGTACTACAAAGCTTCACGACACCTCGCCTCATTTGAAGTGGGACATTGTACTGGTTCAGTACAAAAAAGAGGCTACTCTTACAAACTCATTTTAAAACCGTGTCCTACTCAACACTATAATGGCGCCCTTTCTATCCTGCTTTTAACTTTTTTTCGAACCGGGGCAAATACTTGAGATTGGCGCCCTTTCTATCCAGCGTTTGAAATTAATGATTTCAAAATAGGTAGGTACTTTCAAAATAATACGACTAGTTGAGACAAGGTTTTTGTAATAAAAACCTTTAAATATTTATTTTTGTGATTTTTGAAAAGCCAAAGAAATATACATTAGATAAAGAAATAAACTGAAATTTTAAAATTATTGATCCGTGTGTTTTAATTTTTTTATAGTAACTTGGTATTATAATTTATTACATACACCATGCGTGCGTTCGAAAATCACCTTAAGGTGGACGCGCATCTTTCCGAACGCACCGAAGTCATCGCAAGTATATGGATTACATTAGCGCGCGCGGTTGACGTCATAAAATTCGGCGCGTACGGCGCGGATAGGTGCGCAGGGTTGCATACTATTTCATACAAAGATTTATAAAATGCGATGACTTGGGCGCGTTTCAAAATCAAATTAACAATCGATAGTATGACGCGTCATAATAATAAGCAGATTAATAAACCATTTTTTTTCAAACATGAATTTGGCGCCCCTTCAAATTGGCTCAAATGACCGATTGTCATAACACTCAAACTAAGAATGCGTAATACAACAAACAATCCTCCCTCCGTCCGTACTTAAAAATACAAATCTGGGATTCCCCTAACACCATGCGTCGCTAGACGAAAGCGCCACGAAAAGAGTACTTTGTCGGTTAATAAAATGGGGGAATTCCCCGCCCGAGCGTCACTAACGCGACAAAAAATTAAGTAACCAATGGATGCGTTCTAAAATTGATCCTATTCTTATGAATGCGTTTAAATCTTAATAATTTATTTGAATTTGTATATGATCTTTAGTTGTGTTGATTTAAAGTACTTTATATAAGTATATCTATAATTTTTACTAAATATTGTTTAAAAATGTTAGGTTACTTTGAGCTCGCGGCTCCTCGGGCCGGGGCCCCATCGGGTCAGGGGCCCTGTTCATTCTATAGTTACGCCACTGCTGCGGATTCACCCGCGTTCCCGAGAGATCATACGTTTTCCTGGGATAAAAAGTACTCTATATTTTATTCCAGGGTATGATATATCTATTTGCCAAGTTTCATCCAAATCCATTCAGCCGTTTATAAGTACGTGATTGAGTCACAAACATCCATAAATCCAAACTTTCACATCTATATAAATAAAAACGAATCGCCGAAATGTATGTACCTACCTATGTATGTATAAATGACTGCACCTATAGGTTTGACGGAAAATAATATATACCGGGAACGCGGGGAACAGCTATATTATAGTTTAGTACGATTTGCCACAATTTCTTAATGGGTGGGTAAGTAAACTTTTTTGAATATATGTACAAAAAATATATATAAAAAATGTAACCTTGCTGAGTTTCTTGCCGGTTCGTCTCAGTTGAAGGCGACTTCCGAATCGGTGGTATCTTCAGTAGTTTCGACGTTCATAAGTGCCTTTCTAGAGCCTAAACTGAATAAATGGCTTTGTTTTTGAAGAGGTACTTATATAAAACAGGAGATTTCAAAACCTATTCTCCAGTTTGTTCCGTCAGCTAAACTTGAGGTTATCGAACGCAAACCGATTCAATCAAAGAAAAATATATAATAATATTATAAAGATGTGAACAACCTACAGTTAGACCATTTTTATTTATAAAGAAAATATAAAAATAAATTTTACTGTTCTTTATTTGTATTAAGTTACGATTTTAAGGAGAAATTTAAAATAGCAGATGGCAGCCCTTTCACTGACTGACAGTGCAGCTGAGTGCTGAGAGTGTCATGTTCACAGACGAGACGACTAAGGGATACTACGTATGTCATCTTGTTTTCGTTTCGCGATATTGGTTCAATTTAGTTCATTCTAGGCATGGGCAACTCGGTTAGCTCGGTTTGAAAAATAAGCAAACATCCAAATCGAATAACAGCATTCAAAACGTACCGAAATGGAACTGACCTATGCAACTTTGATTTTTAATAGTATTTCGGCAATGGCAAAAATAATTTTAATAAATTAAATACAGTTTTTCATGCTTTAAAAATCCTTAAAAATAGGCAATAGGGTAAGTCAAAATAAAACAAGATTTTGTCTAAAATTAAGAGAATTTTCAATGAATAATGAAATATTGACTAACATACATTAAAAAAAAGCTACTTACAAGTAGTAGCTACTTATGTCTAGTCTGAAGGAACACCGTGATTCATCATGAATGAAATAAGTTCGGTAGGTAAGGTAACTCGGTTCATTCATTCGTATTTGCAAGTTGCACCTCGTTTAGTCGGACTAAAATAATCAATCATTGAATCGATTTGACTCGATCGATCTTTAAAACCGATTTGAACAGAGTTGGTAAACCGAGTTGAACATCGCTAGTTACTTTTTTTTTTTTTTCTTTCATTCATTGTCGTTCATTCATTCTCCCCTCCCGTGGCCTTGGTAAACTCTCTAGCTATTATAATTTTATCTTGATATTTGATATCTTCTCAAGGATTACCTACGCACTATCTATCAGAAGTCATCATGTCCAATGATTACGGTTTCAACAGTGATGATTCCCCAAATAAAACAAATTCACACTTACAACTTCCTAGTCCCATAATAACGCGACGGAACCGAACTGCGTCGACGTAAGTTTTGCGGTTTTTATTTAATTATTGATGATATTTATTATCTCGACGATAAAATGGCAAGCAGTGTTATTTTTTTTTTATTCTAGTTCAGAGCGAGCTCTAGGCAATCCACTGGAGAGCGGTAAAATAAAATCCTTTTGCCGGGGAAAAGGTCATGGATTTGTGAGCCCAGATAAAGGGGGCGAAGACTTGTTCGTTCATATTTCCGAGTAAGTATTACAGGATATTCTCCAGAATTCCATGCAACAGAATTATATTGTAAGAATTTGATTTGAAGAATAAAATTGTATGCTTTAATAATACTACTCCATCATGCTGTCATCTATCTATCATGATCAGTCAATATTGGACCTTCATCCATAACATTGAACCATAAAACAATGTGAAACGATTCATTTGACTTGTTGAGTATAACCGGTTACATTTCACACCATTACCACATCCACACACACATACACTAACATCAATCTATGAGGCAGCTTTAATGTTTTGTTATTGACCTAAATTACCATCTCTTACATATAGCTAAAGTAACTAAACTATGGCTGTTTTGACCGCCCATATCCATACATTATGCCAAAAAAACATAGTAAGACAATAGAAATGTGCTCATGTCAAAATGGCAATCATAGCATGACATTCATTTTGTGGTTTACCATCGGTTCTGAAATATATTTGACTATATAAGTATATCCAATTTTTATTACATATATATTTAAAATGTTAATTAGATCCATTTTTCAATCACTGTAAAACCTTGGATAAGGTAATTCCTCTGCAAAGTCCATATAAAAACTCTTGTGTGTTTAAATTTTTAGTATGTAGCATAGATACCTATTTATATTTAAAGGTCACATCTACTTGTTAGTATTTTAAAATGTTAACTGTTGTGTAAATACTGCTTAAAAATAATGTGTGTTTAAGATGAGCAGTCTGACAAACATTCTAACATAGTTTTTTTTTTCAGTATTGAAGGTGAGTATGTGCCACTTCCCGGTGATGAAGTAATATATAGGCTCTGTCCTATTCCACCAAAGTTTGAGAAGTTCCAAGCGGTCCATGTGCGCATCGTCCACTTGACACCTGAAAAGCACCTCAAGTGGGATGAGCCTCCGCTGTAACACTTCCAAGCCATTGCCAAAAGTACCTTAACAGTTTTGTATGATTTGCAAGATATCCTTGCTCTTTAAATCTCTCTTCTTACATCTTGCATGTCTTTAAATCTCATAAGAACACTTATATGTAATTTTTTAATGGTGATGATGCCATATTTGCAGGATTTAGACCTAAGTTCTGTCAATTGTGTGTGTAACAGTGTAATAATTGTAAACAATCATAACATATTCATCTAAAAGATGAATTTATTGTTCATTTTAACTAATTCAAACAAATCAAAAGAATAAGGTTGTAACGATTTTTGTATGTATTGATTAAAATTAATGGAAGTAAAAAAAATCATGATTTAAAAAGTGAGAAGCCAACTTGTGGTGCTAAATTTTTGAAGGTTTTACCATCGTATTAAGATTTTGATATTACAGTTGTATTAAACAGTGGTTGGGAACTGGCTTCTTGCACACAATATAAATAAGCATTATAATATTCATAAATGTAGTTGTACTGCATTGATATGTTGGCCTAATGTAAAATTATGATTGTTTTGTACATGTAATGCATAGTAGCGGCATTAGGATATATAATCACTTATTCTTATAGTCATAGATTGTAATTTTGCACAAATTAAGTGCCAGTGGTTTGTGATAATGTTAAATTGATGTATTACTATGTATTTATTGTTAAAATGACACGCCCACCACTTATTACAAAAACATAATATTTGTTATTCAGGTTCAGATTTTGTGTTAAAATGAATAAGCTCAATTTACTAATCGTAAACAAACAGCATTCCGATAAAGTAGCATTTTGTGTAATACCATGACTACATAAATGTATTTTTGTCTTTGTGTCCCTATAGTTGCTTCTGTCCAATATAATTTACTTATTTATATGTAATCAAAAACTTGTTGCCACGCTTTGTTTAGCTCATAGCAGTATTAGTTCAGCGAATATACGAAATATATGTAAGTAACAACTTGTTTTCATATTATATACCCAACTATCTATATACATTATAAAACAAAAAAAATAATCTACCTACATATTTTATGTCCATTATAGACTTAGAAACCATCCAACCGATGTGCCTCAAACCGGTTTCATTAGAAAGGCAATATTGAGAAGATAGTTTTACACGCCGGGTATCCACTCACTAGTAAATAATATAACAGAACTCATACAGTATACAGTAAGGTTGCTAAAGGTCAATTAACATAACAAGGTCTAACTGACATTGACTGACATAACTTATGAAATCGATATTGATTGTGTGAATGGTTTTATTGTCTTGTATTTGTCTGTGCATCATGTGTACGATCGATAAAATTGATTGTATGTTATAATTGTGTGCCTTTCAAAAATTACCTACAGAAATTAAACAAAACAAGGTGTATACATTTTTTTTTATTAGTAAACGTCAAATATAAGTTATAAATAATACAAATGAGCCATTACAGAGAAATTTTACAATTTGGATAAGTCAAATAGACTTGAATAAATTAATTGATTAGGTACAGCTTTCAATCTCATTATGTCCGTTTTTCTATGATTTTTATGAGTTGGGACGCGTGCACATGCATATTGCGGTGGGTGAGCTCGACTGTTGACTTGTCACACGTGACTGCAGCGAGCAGGAATACACTCTGATACGCAAATGTGTACACGCCACAACTACACAGTGGCTGAATGGACTTCGTAAATAAGAACAACTGTACGACTTTTTGCAGCGCTGCAGTAGCGCGTTTAGTGTCACGGCTGAATCAAACGACATTGGGAAATTGCGGTGTATTTTACGACTGCATCACTGCAATAAGTGGCTTTGTTGAACTTGAAATAATCGGATCACATTTTAACTTAAATCTATGTTTGATTAATTTCAAAACCACAATATTTTTCCACGTTTAAATATGAATAAAGTTATGTGCCTACATTAAACATTCACGGCTTAAACACCAATAACACAATAACTATAAACTTACAAATAACTAAATGGTTACAAAATATATCTATACATAAAGGTACATAGACAATTCACGATTTCATACTTTAGTCTCTTTACTTAAAGCTTGAAGTCCCGTGAACATGTTTTATTTAACATAATCATAAGTAAACTTGTCGTGGGGGATTCAAATACAGTTTATAGGCTTGCTGAGCCTGACATGCCCTACTAGATGCACCAACGTGGTGCATGCACGCAACATTACCTCTACATTACTACCATATTTTCATCACAACGGATCGACATCGACATTCATTCTAATTTCTACAGTAAACTCAAAAAAAACAGGCAGTCAGCCGATAGAAGTGAAAACTATTAACTTAAGACTAATTGAAATTATATGCAATTTTTGAAGTGAAAACTTCTTTAGCCGCGTTGAGCGTTTTTGGAGGGGAAAAACTTATAGGTTCGCGTCACCGACATGCTCATGCTAATAGTATATCTATAGCTATGAGTAGTCAGACTGGCGCACGCGCAGTGGCCTGTGTACACGTATACACTAATACGTTTTCACTGCTATCGGCAGTCCCCATGACTGCCTGTTTTTGTTTTATTTATTTATCAAAACATATTATTTGTTGATTGGTGGAACATATGGCACATTTCTTGTTGATGGGCCTGCAATTTGTGAGTTATGGAAATTATGTTGTTTAGGAACACGATTTACAAATGTTTTTGAAGATTTATTTGTTTGAAAATTAATCAAATTAGAGCCTCTTTTCTTATCTCTATACCGCTGACTTTTTTGTTTGTCTTGTTCTTTACGACGTTTAATTTTTTCCTCCTCCTCTACTGATGTTGTTTGATGCTTAGAAATTTGTGAATTCATTATTCGATTAGTTTTTTTCTTGTCTCTATATCGTTGACACCTAATTTTATTTTGAACTTTCCTTTTTATTTTATTTATGTCATTATTAGAAAAATTCACTCCTTCAAATTCTTCATCATCTTCTTGTCTTTTTCTTTTGCCACCGTCTGAAGACATCTTTAATTTTTTTCCCGTGGGATCAATTATCTAAACAAATAAATGATATAAATTTATAGATTTAATTTTATTAATTTTCTAATTTTTATATAAAAATAAAAAATATTATCGAACATCTAGGAAACGGTTTTACCACGCTAGTAAGATAACCTTTAAACCACAATGATACTTATTTCATGACATAAAGGTTAAATATTAAAAATACAATTAAAAATCAATAATGCTATACTTTTAAATGCAAATATTGATATGAATATTGAAAATATTTGAAAATAAATAATACATGTTGGTGACGTGAACTCATGAAATTATACCCATCCAAACGTCCAACGCGCACATGATACAGTCAGAGATATTTAACGTATTAGTGTATACGTGTACACAGGCCACTGCGCGTGCGCCAGTCTGACTACTCATAGCTATAGATATACTATTAGCATGAGCATGTCGGTGACGCGAACCTATAAGTTTTTCCCCTCCAAAAACGCTCAACGCGGCTAAAGAAGTTTTCACTTCAAAAATGTGAAAAGCATGTTTAGAGTGATATTGCGCGAGCGCATTGTTTCAAATGTTTAGCGATATGAAAACTTAATCACGCTAGCCCTATAATTGGTGTTAATTTAATATTCATTATTCATAATAATTTAGAAAATAATGTAATGTTCTGTTATCGTGGACCCTCGACTACATTCATACAGTCGAATCGTATCTATCTACTGTCAACTCAATTGTAACTAACTTTATCGAATCTACACTAACTACGCTTATTGAGCCTTCTCCGTTAGGAAGACGATTTTTCTCTCGTTTGTCACATTCAATAGAAACTGAGCACGCGTCAAGCGTTGTAAATGATATAAAAGAAATAATATTCGTTGTATAGTGTATATAAAATGCAATATTATAATGACGAGTCTAAGAAAAATGCAATTTTGTGTTCACAGATAATGTGCATTTTGAAATTGTGTGGTTACAAAGTTCGTGTGTTTTAGTGTAAATTACGTTTATTCTTCGGCGGTTAAGTTTCGATATCCAATTTTATTGCGGAGTTTATTCTTTGCCATTTGTCATGTTTCCGTTCTGAAACAAACAATGTATATTTGTATAGGCTTGTGTTTGACTACAATCTCACTATGGTAGGTGATGATGTGGCCGAAGGTGGTAAGCACACAAAGCCTAGAAGGATCTGGCTCTCAAGTGCAGCTGCCGGAACACACCAATAGGTGTTTGGCGACAGATTTTCAACTTGAGGGTGGTAGCCAGCCAGGCGGGTACTACAAAGTACCCTACCAACGTGCTATGGTTTCCTCACGATGTTTTCCTCCACCGAAAGCTCAAGCTCATTGTAGGATTCGAACCCACGACCTTCGCCACGGCGTCCGACGTCACTACCACTGAAAAAAAAATTGTTTCAGGGATAATATTATGGGATGTCTCATATAGCAAACATTTAGAAATAATGTTCAAATGATTGGTCAAAAAACCCTTTGAATACCTATTAGGTTTTTACTTCTTACAACAGGAACAGCAGTCCAAGTATTGAAAAGTTGAGAGGGAACCATATGTTCCGACCGACATATAAAGATTTCAATGGAAAGTATGGAAGACCACATCAGAAGGAGACCAAAGAGGTCAGATTGAGTCATATTGACTTAAATAATAATTTAAGCTAGTAGTTTGTTACCTCTTCCATTTGCGCTAAGTGATAGTGTCTCTTGCGTAGCGCGGCGAGTCTTGCTCTTTCCGCGTCGAGCGCGCTCTCAAGCTCAAGGGACCGGACCTTGCTCTCCATCTCAAGTCGACGAGTAGCTGTTAGCGTCAGAGCTGAAGTGTCTAGAGCCTCTGCCGTAGAAAGAATATACACGGTTATTCAATGTTTACCATATTCAAGAAATTATTTTGTTCAGAATTAACAGGAGAGTCTTACCCCACGTTATTTATGACAAAACTAAGTGCACTTTTTGTAAGATGAAATAATTTTAAAGGACTTTAGCTTCGTTCTTGGATACGCAACGGGTATAAATATAAGTAAGTGTGAAACGAAAGATAACGACGCATGCGACAGTCTCGCGAGGTCCTCGCTCCCGACCCAACCACCAGCTTGTAGCATTTTCTATGGTTCAATGGCTTAAAATATATAATTTATAATTTTTCTTTATAATAATTTCTAAAACTTGTTATTTTTCCATGACATGTTGTCATGGAGATATCTCATTGTCATTATTTTTTTCCCTTTTATTACGTCTAAATGGTGATGTTGCTAAAGAAATCATCTCATTAGTCTGAAAAAGAGTCTGGCATCTATATTATTTTTAATTTATTGACTGATTCGCTTCAAATTTTAAATTCAAAATTACTAAATTAATCTACAGGTTTTTTTATTTTTTTTTATTAGGTCCACGAACAGGTCTTAAGAAATAAAGGGGGGATTGAGTCTGGCCCCGGGCCTTTGTTAGTGTCAAGTGTACGAAGCGAGTTCAAGATTTCTGACTCAGAAAGATAACATTTGTTTAATTATGTGTCATGGCTTACTGGCGCGTTATTGCACGAAGGGGTTCCAGTATCTTTATTATAGATGGAATGAAAATATTTGGAGAATAATTCGCTAATCTTTAGACCGCCTTGAACATTTTCACCGTCGAAGAACATTTCGTCTGGGATTTCAGCGCTACTCGATTTCAGGGACTTCACAAATGTCCAGAAATATTTTGGGGTTTTCTTGATTTGTATAGAAGCATCGGTTCTCATTTTGTCACAGTCAATTTCAATCAATTTGTCACAGCGATTACGTAGAATTTGGTAAGTTAATTTGTCTCATGGGTTGCCATACATTTTAAACCTACGATGATATTTTACCTTTTCCTTGAGTGCTTGTATTAATCCTCGACTAAACCAGAACGGGTAGTTTTGGTTTAGTTTTGGTGCCCTTTTTACATGATGGTGTATTTTTATTAATTATAGGATTAATTAAATCATAGAAAATATCAACAGTTTCGTCAATAGTGGACTCTGATTTAAAAAGTTCGGTCCACTTTATTCTATTTACCTTCTTTAGCAATCGATCCGCAGTGAGTGGTCAGTTCCTTCCTACGCTTCCAACAAGAAGCATTTAGAAGTACAAGTCCATTCCTGGGACAAGCAGTCCCAGGAATTCTACAAGACTTGCGCGCCGTTAACAAAGCCAGAAGAGGCTCAAATAATGGTGTCCGCGTTCTAAACATACGTCGTGTTCTAAAGTTCTTGGTGTCCGCGTTCTAAACATACGTCGTGTTGCAAAGTTCTTAGTATCCGCGTTCTAAAAATACGTCGCGTCGGCTCCACCCTGAGCCACTATCCTGTCTCCTCATCCTGACGGGTTTTGCTGCTCCTGTTCCTGCCTGTACTGCCTGCCTTTTGCTGACCTGGACCATCCTGGACCCTGCACCGAGGCCCTACACCTTGGCCCCTACACCGAGGCTCCTGCACCGGGAACTCCGTCTACCTGTGCCACCTACAGCGAGGCTCCTGCACCGGGAACCCCGTCTACCTGTGCCAGGTGCTCAGGGCTACACCTGGTCCTCACCTGTCCCTTGCGTGTTTTGACCCATCCTCTACGCGTGCTAAATACTCTGCGTTTTCCCTGTGACGTACCGTAACATAATCTTCCCTTCCTGGACTTACCCTTTTTTAAATTAACTCTGTATTTTGTAAATCTTTCTTTTATTTACATTATATGAACCATAGAAAATTTAACACCATTTATTTATTTTAATGCTAGGTACCTTCATGTATCATGACAAGCTACTAGGAGCGTCGGTAGTGAAGTGTCTCGTGAGGCGCGCGAGGGAGCCTAGGCGAGGTATACCTTGCTCGTGCACGAGGGCGGAGCGCGCCGGTGGCGGCGGCCACGCAGCGCGAGTGGCTGGCGAGGCGCGCGAGGGAGCCTAGGCGAGGTATACCTTGCTCGTGCACGAGGGCGGAGCCGGCGCGCACGGCGGCGACGAGCGCGCCGGTGGCGGCGGCCACGCAGCGCGAGTGCCTGGTGAGGCGCGCGAGGGCGGGCGCGGCGGGCGGGGCGCGCGCGCGGGACGCGGCCACCAGCTGCGCCGTGCTGCCCGCCACCTCGTGCGCCGCCGCCGACACGCCCTCCACGCGGCCCGACCCCGACGCCCCCACCGCCTCGTCCGCCGATGTACTGCGAACCACGAAATGGCTTATTTATTTCGAACGACTGTTATGTTATGTTATGTTCACCTCTTTAGTTATTGATGTGACCATTTAATTAAGCAAGCAGACGACCGTGCGCCCATTCGTGATACAAATTCCATGCGTGATACAAAGTGTATGACGCGCGGTAGGTGCTTCTTTTACTTACATATATGGAGCGAACATTTAATTTTAAGTTAAAACCTATTTGCTTGCTATAATCGTCGATCAAAAATCACCAAACATAACCAAGCAATCGAGTGTACGAAAAGATTGTAATAATTTACAATCTTCAATCGTTACGTACGTACGTATGAACCGGTTGAATATATCTATCGATTTAGAGGTCGCTTCAATTTGAAACTGATTTCAACAATGTTCCGTAACCCTCGAAATGCCAGTTGATGCAATGATACTCACACCAATAACTTGGCGGCGAACACGACAGCTTTAGCTGCAGAGATAAGTCCCTCGGACCACTGCGGATTCTTCCTGTACATTTTCTGGCGAGTCTTCGGATCGCCGAGCTCGTTCTGTAGCTTCCTCGCATCTTGTACCAGAATTTTAACAGCCCCCATCAAAGTGGTGCAAGCGTCGAGGATCTTGCTATTCACTTCGAGTTTCACCCCCGAGTCACCCGCTCGGCTTGCTGCTAATAACTCCTGTGAATGCCGTGGGTTACATAAGAAATATTATGTAAAAAATTCAACGTTTTAAAGTCAATGTGCATCTCGACTGTCGAACAATATATTACATTATTTTTAAATGATATTGAGAAAAAAATATACTACAGCTACGCTGTTGAGATTTTGCTAAGCTAAGCTGTTGATAAATGTCACAAAAAGTAATGGACCAAAGTATGACCCCGCGGCACACCAGAACTTATAGCGATTGTCAATCACGCAAGTATGACCTCTAATCGCTGCAAGTTGACTTCTGTTATTTAAGTCCGTTGCTTGCTACCCAACTCAAAAGATTGCCATGACATCTAGTCAGTAAGTTTTCGACATAGAATTTCGTGATCCACTTTATCAAAAGCTATTTTTAGATCCGCATTAATGACATGTATAACGTACCTCAATTTGCGAGGCAGCCTGTTCAATAGCTGTATCCATATCGGCTAGTTCGTCGTCGACGCTCCTAGCGCCACTGTTGTCCCTGTCGGCGGCGGCGGCGGCGCGAGACACGCTCGCCACGTGCTCTTGCGCCTCAGCACATGATGACGTCACTATCGTACCAGTACTTAGGGATTCCAGACATCGTTTCGTTGCTGATAGCATTGAGCGACATTCGGTGTTTAGTTCTGAAAGTAATACATTTGGTTTGTTTTCTGATGAATTTTTACTCTCAGTTTGTAAGACTATCTTATTAATTTTTTTAAGAACAAAATCTATTGATTATTGACCCATACCATTTTACTCGTAAAGGTTGACGACTTTTTTGTTCGGTAAGGAAAATGCGAGCTAAATAAATAAGATTTACGGCTCCGATGAAAAAGCATTGAATTATGAAGAATTGTAGACAGCTATATTTTTTTATGAAATAAGTATACCTACAAGTTTATTAAGTAAACAATACTCACTGTCTGATAACTCCATGTCTGTCGATATGTTAGAAACTTCCGTGACATAAGCAGACAGTTGCGCTGTGTTGTGTGCCACTAGTATAGCAGATCTGGCCAAAGTCTCCTCGTTACCCTTCACCTATACACAAATGGAATTAAACATTTAGTTATAGTTATATTTTTGATAGTATTATTCCACAGGTTAGTATCTTAATCTAGTACCTAGAGTACCTTTAACAAACAAATCGATCGGAAAGTAATATCGAAATGATAAAACATGCATTTGCAAGAAGTATCCCAAAAAAATAAAAACAAGGAACGCCGAGAATAGAATAGAACAGAACATTTTCGCGTGTTAGACCCAAATTTAAATCCTGATATATCAATAAATTTGTATCTCTCTCTATGAACGCCAGTTTTTGAAGAACCAATCAGTGCAATCATTATACGCCAATGATAGATTCACAGGATAGATTAGTGCAAGGTATATTTTTAGAAACTGAATGACTTTCTTACTTTTCATTAGTCCTACTTCTGCCACAAAATTTGGATACGTCTTCGGCTCCATCAAGGCATCTTTATTAAATAAACTCATTACAAGTATTTTAAATGTTTACCTCTGTACATTTAGCGAGGTCTGCGAGCGCCTTAGCGGCCAGGTCGGTGGCTGCCTTGTTGGAGTCCTGCGCGTTGGACCGCTCGAGCGACGCGAGCGCGGCCGTCGTCACTTGCAACGCGGCTTCACCCGCACACGATACGAGACGTGATGATTCTAACATATTTACATATACAATTATATTATAGTTCCAAATTGGATTTGTACATTTAAGAAACATAAATAGTTCACTCAGTTTATAAGAGAATTTCGCTGTGATCTATGTGCCAAATTTCGTCCAAATCCGTTCACCTGTAACGGCGTGAATGGCGCGATCGATTAACAAACATACTCACAAACTTTCGGATAAAATTGATATTATTTTAATTTCATTCTCAATGTGCAACATATTTTTAAGCCTTATATACTTCATGATAAAGCTCAAAACAATACATAAATAATAATAATAACCCCACCGGTAACTAGGACCATGTTCCCGATACCGGTGGGGTACTGTTTTTTATATTTTTAAATGTATTTTTTTTATAACTTATATTTAAAAATGTAATTTATAGGATAAATGGAATAATAATAGAACATCATCAAAGATTGAGACATTTGATTTGGCAGGCGTTGCGTTGTCAATGTCAATCAATAGTCCAACAACCAGTCCAGCAAGTTCCCCCCCATAGACCCAGTATAGTTCCCTGTTAGACAGAGATAGTATCGCTAGGTGTACACATCCCAACACATTAATATATCTTAAAGGGGCCTCTATGTGTTGGATCTGTATCCCCACGCACGCCTTTAAAAAAGACCGGTCCTCGCGCCGTGATGTCAGAAAGATACATTATAATAATAAATATTCTGGGACATTATTCCTCAATTAAATTATACTCAATTAAAATAGAATACTCACTGTTTTCTAATTCCTTTTGCGTTTCATGAAGCTGTTTCTTAACAGCTGCGAAATCAGCTTCAAGCACTGTATTATGTTGTAACAAATCCTGCAATTCACACTCTGCGTTCAGTCTCTCACTTTCAATATGTCCTAATCTAGCTTCCAATATCTACATGTAAAAGAGTACTTAACGCAGCAGTCCATTGAAGAAGGCAAGTCCAATAGTAGTCCAGAAGAGTCCAGAGCATGCAGAGACGAAGGCGAGTCGTAGCGGGAAAGGAGAATAAAAATAAAACATGCAATTAGAATATTGTTTGGCTATCTACGAGTATACAACTAAGAACAAAGCATTTCATTTTTGAAAGTAAAGTGATGTTTCCGTTGCAGAACTATCCATAGTGCCAAACCCACATAATTAGTATTTTATTTACAAACGCTCACACTGAACTGCACCCACATAAAACATTATAACCATCACCACAAATTACAACAGACACCACGAATACGAAAAGTGAAGTGTAATAACTCAGTGATAACAGAAACTCGACGCACAAATATCACTTATATTCTGACCTGTATCTTACTATCTTTTTCAGTGACAATAAGGTCCATATCCTCTTTCTCTTTCGACTTTTCTGTCTTTACTTCTTGTAGTTCAGTTTTTAGTTGTTCGATATGACTTTCAGATTGCGCGATCTTCTCATCTCTTTCTAAAACCTCTTTGGCATGACTAGTTTCTTTTGTTTCTATATTTACAGTTAATAATTCTACTTCTTTATCTTTTTCACATTTAAGATTATTTAAGTCTAATTTAAGTTTATTGATTTCATCTTTTAATTCTGATAATTGCGCTTCTTTCTCAATTTTAAATGTATCATGTTTTATCGTGAGATTATCGCGAATCTCTTCTATTTCCTTTATCCTATCTTCAAGAACCTAACAAAAATACTCATTAATATAATAATATCCAAAGAAATGACGTCACAATAAAGCTACGTTAAAACCAACCTGCTTCTTTGAAGCAAACTCTTCTATTAATAATCCCTTTTCAGTTTCAACCTTGTTCTTTTCTGCAGTTAGGTTATTTATTTCATCATGAAGGCTTCGTAATTCTCGATTTTTAAGTGCCAAATTACTTTCATTTCGCTCAATAATGGATTCGTGTTCTTCCTTTAATGTAAATAATTCGTCATTCCCGATTTCTAACTCGGCATTCGTTTCTTTCAACTCATCAGTAAGCTTAGCAACATCTTCTGACAATTTAGTTACTTCGACATTGAGAGCTATAATTTGTTCATCTTTCTCAGCTATCATCGACTTCATATTGTTTATAATTTCATCTTTACATTCTGTAACATTTTGCAATTTATCATTTAAGATTGTAACTTGATGGCTATGTTCTTTATTTTTATTTTCATTATCAATATTCTGTTTATCAAAACTTGCCATAGCATCTTTCAATTTTGAATTAAATTCTTTTATTTCTTTAGATTTATTGTCTATAATCGTTTCAAGTTCAATGATCTTTTCTTGGAAGATCTTACTTTCTGAATTTTGTTTATCAGTCAATGAAGACATTTCCTCAATCCTCTGCTGTAGAGAACTTATTTCAATATCCTTTTCTTGTAAAACTTCTTTCATTATTGTAACTTCTTGATCTCTGGTGGATTCTACTTCAGAGATTTTACATTCAAGATTCGATAAACCAGCAACATTTACAGACAGTAATTCTTCAATTTTAACTTTTTCGCGAGTTGTTTCTTCTAATTTTAATTTTGTATTATGCAATTCTGTCTTGAGTTCCTTAGTAATGTTTTTGTTATTATGTTGGAGTTCCACCAGATCATTTATTTGTTTTTGAAGGTCATTGATCTCTGAAACTTTCTCCTGAATACTAGTTTCGTAATTTATTTTAGTATTTTTCATGTCCTGCTCCAAAATTACAAGTTTCTCAAGTGCTTCTTTTATTTCAGTATCCTTTTTACTAAGAGTTTCATCAAATTCTTGATTTTTTGTTGTTAATTCCTCATTTAATTTCTCACACTGGCTAGCAAATGATATTTCTTTTGTAATTATTTTTTGTTGAAAGCTTTCTAGCTTTGTTTGTAAATTGTTAAGAACATTAGCTTGCTCCTATGAAATTAAAACTAATATGAACATATAATACATGCTACATAACATAAGTAAATTAGTCACAAGAGGTATCTAACAAATATTAGTAGTTATATAATTCATATAATATGTACATAATATATTTATGGACATTTTATTAGTAAGCAGTAACTATAATAGCTAAGTTAGCCCACATGCGACTACCTACATTGTCATATTTATTTACATAATTTATTTTTATAAATTGATGAGAGAATAAATAAAATATACTGACCTCCTTTTCCTGTAAAAATTGCTGCGTCAGTTCATTTACTTTACTTATTGCGGCTTCTTTTTCTTCCAATACTTTCTTATATTCATCTCCTTTCATCTCTCTAAGCTCAACTAACTCTTCCTTAACTCTACTCAACTCTATTTCCTTATCTTCTTTCTCTCGCTTAATTGTATCTAAAGTTTCAGTAGTTTCTTTCAGTTCATTTGATATCGTTGTCAGTTTATCTTGTTGCTCTACTGTAGCAGTTTTATGTTCTATTTCTAAAGCCTCCATGGAGGCCTTTACAGTCTCAAGTTCAACTTCTTTCTGTCTAGCCTGTTCTAGATCAGAGCGAAGATTAGATATCTCAGTTTTGTATGCTTCAATCTCTTCACTCGATGAAGCACTTTGTTGAAGAATTTCAACATCTCTAAAAAGGACCACACGTTTTATTTTGTCTGTACATATAAACCTGACTGATTGATTGACGGAGAGTGGTGCACAGAGTCTAAACTACTAGTCAGTCATAGAACCTATAAATTAAATAATATATTCTTCTTGTAACGTAGGGGTGTACTATGAAAGGATTTTATGAAATTTAAACCCAAAAGGGGTAAAATAGGGGTTTATAATGAAATCTGACTTAACTCTCATCTTGGTTTTTCTAAGCATGGGATTCTTCAAAAAGGGTGTGAAGAGATTTTTGCAGGGCCAGCAACACGCGAGTGATACCACTGGCGTGGCAAGTGTCAATAGGCTACGGTTACCGCTTACATAAAAAAATCGCGGAAAATAGTGGAAAACTAGTACCTATTCAATAACGTAATTTTTATACTTTCTTGTTACTTACTTCATTCTATCGTTGAGTTGTTGTTGTAAAGCTAGTTTTGCACTCTCGTGTTGCGCTGCACCAGCTCGCAAGCTCGCTGACAATTTGTCTACTTCTGCTTTCTGAACATAACCAATATTATATTTGACTACATAATTTATAACTAATAATACTTATTTATTACGTGAATAAAACATACCTGTCTTATAAGTGCGATGTGTTCTTCTCTCAGTTGTGTATACGCGCCTTTTAATTTTTGGAACTTTTCATCAGTAACTTTGGCCTTTTCTTCAGTTTCCGTGAGCTTCTCTGTGTAATGCAAAACATACTTTTAAAACAAATTACATAAAAATGACGCTTGGAATAATAATAATATAATAATAAAAAGCCTTTTTTATTTCCATGACATTAAAATAATACATAAATATATATATATGGCTTGGAATAATAAGGGTAAAAACAATACCTCTTGTAATATGTAGTACATACTTGATGATACTTACGTTTGATTTCTGGTGTCTGAACCGATAATATTTCCACTTTCTGTTTCTCTTCACCTAATTCAGTCTGACAAAAAAAAGTTTATTAATACCCGAGTATTCCATTACTTAATGCATTCGATTCTACACTATAATAATTACCTTCGTAGCTTGAAGTTGCGATTCCAGCCGCGTGCAATGTTCCCGCATTGAACTTAACATTGTGTTTCGTTCTTGAACTAACTGTGACACCTCAGCCCTGTTAGACAATTTTGTATAATCTCAAGCTAAGATCTAATACTAATATATGGACGTTTTTTAACTATACATAATGCTACAACTTTGAACACAGCCTCATCATGGTAAGTGGTGTCGCAGGTGGTAAGCAGAAAAAGCCTAGAAAGCTTCCAAAAGCAGCTGCCAGACAGAACACACCGGTATTATTATAATGATAAATGTCAACCAGGCTGAGAAAGTTGGCTTTCTCTACTTTAGCTTTGGTCAAAGTAAACTTATTGCTGAGCTGCTAAAGTGTTTCTAGAATAGATAATATAAACAAACCTCATTCGTTTGAGTTCATTCTGCAGATGGTCAATGAGTCGGTCTCGCTCGACGACCGGGTCTGGCTGCGGGGAGGGAGTGGGTCGTACGTCCAAGTCTTCTACGTGCTCGGTCATCTAGCGAAACAATTGAATGGTTACTAATTAATATTGGAATGGGAATATATACATGTAAATAAGTGTTTTATGTTGAACTTTTATGCTGCCACAGTAATTCGTATGAGGTGACCTCAACTGTATATGGGTTAGTTGTTTCTAAGTAACATTTAGGGTCCGTTCACATAGACCGCCTCAGAGAGCAGAGCAAATTTTTGAGCGTATTTAAAATTAAGTTTTAGGACATTTATATAAGGTTTATTTTTACATTTCAAATCTTTTGTGACATGAGGATACTCGTGAGCTATATCAATGTGAAAAGCCCTCCGAATATTAACCTTATATAAATGTCCTAAAACTTAATTTTAAATACGCTCAATTTGCTCTGCTCTCCGAGCCGGTCTATGTGAACGGACCCTTAGAGTGACATTTCAAAATATTACAGGGGGATGATTGGCGCCTAATATAATACTTAGTCCAAAGATATTGGAAAGCTCTCCAAGTCTATGATGTGTTAAATACCGGCTACTTCATTTTATGTCAACAAATCGAATTTAGACAAAATGTTTTTTTTTTAATTAAAATGTCAAAACGATAGCTTGATGAAGTTTTCTATTGGTTTTGTATGAAATAGTAAGTTGGGACCTCATAATGGTTAGATTGGTAATAAAAAAACATGAAATTATAACATATTTGATGATTCCGTGTGATATATCCCCTTCTTCAGACCCATTTGGTTGCCATTCCGTTCGGAAAGGACGATTTTATTTCGTTATGTTTAGGCTGATGCTGCATTAGTCGCAGAATTTATTTGCCGCGATCGTGTACCGATCGAATGCCTCTTTCCAAATGGAAGTCTGAAATGAGCAAATAGGAGCCATCCTATTTAGTAGACTACTCACTCGGTTTGTCTACCCGATCGGGACCACAACCGGGCAGGTCTGAATAAGGGGGATAGTTACCTGGCTGAGTGTATCGGAGGTGTCGATGAGTGATCCGACGGCGTCGACTTCGTCGGGCGGCGGCTCCGGTATCGTGACCACGGGAGTCACGTACGTGCCGAACTCACTCTGGAATATACGGTCACATATTACTTAGAAATAATACTTAGATTAAAAGAAATAAATACATTTATTGATCATAAATAAGAATTACATTACAATACATAATTATACACAAATAAGGACACTTCATATCGAGCAAAAATATTACATCGCTTTTATTCTAGTAATATTATAAATGCGATTGTTTGTGTGCATGTTTGTTACTCAATTACGTTGCTGAATGTGGATGAAATTTGGAACGTAGATAGATTGTATCCTGGAATAAAACACTTGATACTTTATTCGGTAAATATAAGAAATTTCAAAAACTTTAAACTAATATCGAAAGTATTATTACATAATGAGTAAAATTACCACCACCGCCCATATCAACTCTTGAGATTGTGGTCAAATACAAGAAAAAAAATGAAAGCTCCAAACCTGTAACAGGAAATTAGGCGGATTTGAAGGCAGGACAGGCAGTGTAAGAAGGTTTCTGTAGTACTGTAGACTGCTCGCGTGCTTGTAGAACGAACTTAACTTCTTGAACTGTTGTCGGAACCTACAACATTATAAATGTTTTCATAATTCAAAATATTTTATTCCATATTTGATATACCGAGTGGACAGATGGCCTCTCTTTTAAATTTAAGGCGCAGATACAAGGACGTCTCAGCTATCGCATATTTATATCAAAGTACTGTCACGGAAATTTTAAGGCATATTAAAATTATCAACCCACGCAGACCTACGTCACTACTACCATCATACAGCAGCTCGCTGAAACGAGCAAAAAGAGATGTTTATTAAATGAGAGATATTAAAATGAAGTAATAAAATAAGTGACCTCTCCCTGTGTCCAGCGAGCGTGTCGGCGGGCAGCGCGGCGTGCAGCCGGAACAGCAGCCGCACGTTGCAGTCGTAGATCTGCGACGAGTCCTGCGCGCACGGGATCAGCGCCGCCAGCCGGCACTGCCCGCTCGCCGTCATCGAGTTGGCGCGCGCGTTGCCCAGGCTGTCGAACACTGCGAGTAGCCCGAGTAGGCCGAGTAAGCCGAGTAGGGAGGGGGGACCTCACTCATCGTGTACTCAAACATCCAATACTAACTTTATCGTATATTTATATTTGCTAGTTATAAAAACGAGAATTTACCTATATAATAATATTTTAATATCTTTTTGTTTGCTTGTAACCTAACTATGACATTCGTCCGAATGTAATATGCGAATTTTGGAGATTTGTTGTGCGCGGGCATGCCACGATATTTCTGATAAAATAATAATAAAAGATGTAACGCACGCCGAGGATTAGGTATTTATTATAAGAAAAATACTTACCGGCAGCTTGTAGATTAAGGATGTCGTCCAAGTAATCAAACAACTCGACGCATAGTTGAAAACTGTAAGAGAAAAATTAACATTAATCAAACAAAGCGACTAATGAAACAGAAATCGTAGATATACCTTTGTATGTAGGCCTTCGAAATTACACAAAAACTGACCCTTTATTGTCTAACACCAACACTTGTCGAGATCGCTGTGACCCAACAGTAGATAGTGCCTTATTTTAACGACCTAAAGTCCACTTTGACTTTGTAAGTAATTTATAAGGCAATCAATACCCCGCCCCCCATTTTTTAAGACAGATACCCTCCAGCATGATAAGGTGGTCAAAGAGAACTTACTAATTATTAACATCGTTCTCAGCGATAGCATCCAGCTCGTCGGCAGTGAGCTGCATGTTCCCTGGGAAGTGAGGGTTGCGCGAGTGGAACTTGAGCTTGCACACCAACAAACTACAGTATAGGTTCACCAGCTTGCCGTAACCTTCGCGGAGGTGGACCTAGAGACATTAGGGTAAATTGTATTAGTAGATCCATGAAATCACTTTTGTCGATTTACGCATTAATTTGCGTACGACAATTGACAAGGAAAATGTATGAAATTGACATCTATACTATTTCTATACTAATATTATAAAGCCGAAGCGTTTAACCATACAAACAAACATACTCTTGTTTGTATGGTTGAACGCGCTAATCTCAGGAACTACTGGTTCGAATTGAAAAAATATTTTTGTGTTGGATAGCCCATTTATCGAGGAAGGCTATACGCTAAGTACTTTTTATCCCGAGAAAACATAAGATCCCTCGGGAAAGCGGGTGAAACCGCGGGGCGGAAGCTAGTTATTAATAAAATCCTTATAACGGAATATTCGTGTTACTTTTTGTTGATTATGTTTCATTTTTATATTTCCTACTAGTATAGGGTAACGTATGAATGGCTAAATTATGGTTTGTTTATCCTTGTCTTAAAATAATGTTTTATTAAACTACTAAAATCTTTATTATTACCGTAAGAGAGATATCACGGCGAGATTTTACCGAACTGATTTATTTGGATAATAAAAGTTGAGAGGAAGGTGCTTTAGAACGCGGAGATATTATAGGTATAGTTTCTGACATGAAGCATGTATTGAGCGTTGTACTATTGATACATTATTAAAAATACTTTTTTGTAGTTATATTTTAGTTTTCTTATTCATCACATTTATTATGTTACCTAACAATAATGTTCAAATCAAGCCACTTATTCAGTTTAGGCTCTAAATGGGCACTTATGAAGTTCGAAGCTACTGAAGAACTTGCTTCATAATGACACAGTTAAATCACAGCAGTAGGTAAATAATGACACTTCACGTACCCATAGTTTCCCCAAGTTTTCGATCATGCTGATGTGACGCTGCGAGTCGTCGAGGCACGCCGGGTGTCCCTCGCGCAGCAGCTTATGAGTCACGTGACAGAACTTCCACGCGACGATCCTGTTGTCTTGTAGGGGCAGTCGTACTGCCACCATCTATGACAAACAAATGAGTAAGGGTTAGCATCTTGTATACTGTATAAGCGTAAATGAAAATTACCTGTAACCACACCTAACCTTCATCAAGCGGGATAGCTTTTTACAATGTGAAAAAAGACTTCGTTGATTCCCATGCAGTAGACTTTTACAGTGGCAGCATCAATAAACTGCTTTTAAAATGAGTATAGTTTGTATATAATGGTATATGGTATAAAAAATGGTAAATTCATAGGTAATAATATTATATATGAGCAATATATACCCAATAAGTGATGGCGCTCTGCTCCTGGAAGGTGCCAATGATTGTGCTGCGGACATGTTTCTCTTTTACTGGTGTCTCGATTGAGTTGATCGCCTTTTGTATGGCTAGTGTCTGTGGAAAATAAAGAATATTATTTAAAAAGTGCTGTAAGTACCTACGTACGCGATTTTAGGATGAGAAATCGAACTAGATTTTATTTATTGGACAACTATTTTGCATAATAATATTGCTATTGTATTAAATGGCAATTTGCCAAACACAGAGACTTAATCAAATCTGTTTTAGTACTTTTTGTTTTAGTTTTAAGACTGGAGCCTTAACATAACAAAATGACACTAAATTATATTATGACAAATTCTCAAATCAAATCTACTGTAATGTTACTTAAAATGCTTTATTAAATAATCGTATATAGACGAGATGATATAACCAGTTTGCTTCCGGTCGAACCAGATAATTATATTATATTATAGGGAAACGAATTAAACTTAATTTTAGCTCCGAAAGTAAATCATTTCAAAATCCATCTACCTACTGCTACTACTGCATCCTAATGCTTATCTACTTTTCAAGATAAATACATTACAAACAGAGTCATATAGCTGCTCTATCTTTTTTAATTATCCAAACTTTCGGCGAAGGAAAACATCGTGAGGAAACCATAACATTGGCACATGGGTATCTTTCAGTACCAGCCCACCCTCATGTTGATAATCTGTCGCCAAACACCTATATCGGTGTTCCGGCAGCTGCTATTGATAGCTGTGTGCTAACTACCTTCGGCCACATCATCACACCACGGTGATATTGTGGTTAAACACAAGCGTATTCCAAGTAAACAAAAAATAAGTTAGACTACCTAATCGGTTGATCACCCGCGGCGCGCAATCGAACATCGTTGGTGATCAAAATTCTTGTTTAAAAAATGCATAGGTATAAATTATTATTAATAGTAACCCTAAGACTGTCACTTCAGGAACATGATAACGCATTGCCATTTATCTTTTGATTAAATTAGCCAAATTGCTTTTTAATTGGAAAGGTAATGGCTTGGAATTATTAAAGCTATCACGCTTCCAATGCTTCAACAAGAAAATTAAACATCTATTTACGCAACATATAAAACATGATAAGTATTTTACGAGAAATTGGTTCAAGGAAATACAGACGCACAGACGTGAAGATACCTATATAATTTCCTTATTAGTAAGCAGCATTGAGACTTGCCCTTTAAATCTCACATCAAGGCGAATATATACAGTGGTAAATTCCTGCAGAATTATTTCTGATTCACAAACATATTCTGCTGATATTCAGAAATAATCTGAGTTGAGAGACACGACATAAAGAAGCATCATAATTATTTCTTTTCGTGATTAATGACGTAATCAAAATAAACATAATACTGTTTGTATTATTTTCTCTCTAAAACAAATAAATAAAATTCACCTAACGCTACGTTCGTCTTCAGACACCGATGATGATTAAACAAAAATAAAAGGCAAACAGACATAAAACCTTTGTAAAACTGAACAAATAGTACCTGGAAAAATTCCGCCCTAAAAGCAAGTAAAGAAATAAGGGTGTACAAACATGCACGCCCTCAAAACAGACCATAAAATTGACGTGACCTTGTGTGTGTGTGTAGCATACTCGCTACAGCACACGTGTGTTATACTTGTTATTTTTAAATACTCCATGTAGTAAACTAACAGTATCAACATTCTGAAGTTGATCTGATAGATACCTATAAACAAGTGATGTGAATGTGTAAATAACGCCGCTTCTTGGATCTATTACTACATATCTTTTTATGATTACTAGTTAAAGAAGTATTTATTAATCTAGACTTATAATAGAGAGGTAAACTTTGTAATTTTGGATGTAGGCGGTTAATTTCCGAAACTTGGTCTGATTTTAAAAATTCTTTTTGCGTTATATTCCCCGTTTATTGAGGAAGGTTATATTGGATATTGGAGTTTAGGATTGATAAAAAAAAATGTATATTATTATGTGAAAACTGAAAGACTTTAAAACAATGAGGCAAAAGGGTATATCTTTGCATAATCAAGTACATTTGATTGAAATAGTATAGCATTGTTCCATATGGAAATAGTAAATGACATTGATTAACTGACTCCGATAATGACTCTACACACAGTGCCAGCAATTAAAATATAACAATAAATAAATGTTCTGGGACATTATTCCTCACACACGGCCAATACAATACATATACTACACCGATTCATTACAGAATTATACATATATACACGGCATAATTTTAAATTCAGATTCACCACAGATAGTGCTTGCAGACAGGAACTTAAATAAGGCCATGACAATACTGTACAAATGACGGAGTACAGGCATGGCATATTATAGAAAGCGCGAGAATCAGCCTCCTGTACTAATGGACCTAGAAAAAAAGGCGGACAGATGGCCGCTAAGAAACTATTGAAGCACCAAAATGGCAGCGACGTAACTGTGTGTGTGTGTGTGTGGTTCGGAGCGTAATGGCGGGCGGCCGGCTTAGTGTGGTGTGAATGTGTGCGTGCCGGACGTGTATGCATTTAAGCGAGCTGGCTTACTGTGGGTGCTTCAGTAATTGTTTTATGAGGTGGCGTCCGCCTTTTTTTCTAGGTAGCTGATTCTCGCGCTTTCTATAATAATATCGTTTTCGAGAGAGTCTCATATCGAAAGAAAATATCTAATATTTCAATACTTACTCGTTGCATATCGCACGCTAACGATAGATAAATATCGAGTATGATATCTCGAGAATACCAAAAATTGATTTTATATAATATCCGTCGTGTTTTATGATAAATATCGAATATGATATTATCTCTTCTGCTGGAGAATTGGGCTCCTGGACAAATATTGGTTGTGTTTTGTATTTTAGTTTAAAGTGATATAATTTGCGTTAAAACTTACAATACGCAATCAACATGACGTACTTGGCACAATGCGAATCATTTAAATCACCTGAATGACGCATTTTAATAATTGAAACCACTTACTTATAAAGGTTTTAAAATACAATATTCATTAAATATTATTTATAGAGATATCTTATGTACTTCTGTAGGTAAAGTTTTCGTATTTAACAGACTTAACTTCGCCTCTAAATTGTCTGTTAAACTCATTAAACCAGCCAAATGGTTTTGTTTACTTTGACTACTTGCATCGCTGACGAGAAAATATCAGGCAATATCTACGAGTTTTGTGAAACAAAAAAGACAACTTTTATTGTTGGTAGTAACCATCCGATATTTTATTGCATAGATATTTCATAGTTTATTGCCGGCTCTTCTCAACAAAAGATGTGACAAAAGCAACCTTCCGAACCGTGCGTTAGAGTCAGACTATTCGTAAGTCCTTGGGAGTCCATATTTGATAACGCACCCGGAATCGAAAAAACGTTTTTTTAGGGTTCCGTACCCAAAGGGTAAAAACGGGACCCTATTACCACAGCGTAATTACATACAGTGGTCAATCGCGTTTGAAGTCACGCGCTTTGTATAGGCATTCGTAATTGCTCCATTGTGTCCCAAGCATATGGCAAGTGTATGGCAGTTTGGGCTGCCATACACTCGCTCCTCGCCCCTCTCTCACCCCGCAAGCCCCGCATGATTGCTCTGTCTAGACGTGTTCGTTGGCCGACTGTAAGACATAGACTATGCTATTACTAAGACTTCGCTGTCTGTCCGTCAGTCTGTCTGTCACCAGGCTGTATAGGCTCAAGAACCGTGATAGCTAGACAGTTGAAATTTTCACAAATTATATATTTCTTTTGCCGCTATAACAACAAATAAAAACAAAATAAAATAAATATTTAAGGGGGCCGTTTTTATAGACAACTAGGTTTCACCCGCGATCCCGAGGGATCTTATATTTTCCCGGGATAAAAAGTAGTCTATGTTCTTCTCCGTACCATAGGCTATCTGCATACCAAATTTCGTCGCGATCGGTTCTGCGGTTTAAGCGTGAAAAGGTAACAAACAAACAAACAAACTCACTTTCGCATTTATAATATTAAGTAGGATTTAGAATGGTACGGAACCCTTCGTGCGCGAGTCCGACTCGCACTTGGCCGATTTTTTTGTAGTTACAGGCTTTGCGAACACCAACGCATTAGAGATGACTAATCTACTTAGGTAGGGTCAGCAAAATAAGTAACCGAACAAATCCTTTACTAATACCATGATGAACTTTTTAGAATGTAGGTTTTTGTAGACACACATTTACAAAACACTTGTTTACTTTATATTTCCATTATTATGAATAGTTTTAGTGTACAACATGTATCTTGTAAGAATTGTCCAGCTACTTAAGTTGATGACCGTACACTGTCAGATATTAGTTGATATCAGAGATATGTTGTTTAGCGTTTCTTGAGTGCAGTGCAATGACTAATTCATACTTTTTAGTTTTGTTCCATCAACTCCATTTAGTTATTTTAGTTCAATGAAGAGAATCAAAGCGAGGAGCAGATAGTTTGAAATTTATAGCCGTTCTATGTTGAGACTTGGAGGTTTTGTTCTTTTTGCTCAACTCAGTCGTGAACTCGTGACTCAAGTCTGACTCCCGCTGTAATGGATTTTTGTACGCGAATAACATAAAATTTAAATTAACTTTCTAAGAACATTCTAGAAAAACTAACTTGTAGATAGACTGTAGATGTAAAGTAAGTTGCCATATTGAGACAATTTATACACCCTTACATGCAACCCTGCAATGTACTTATTATGTATGTTTACCTTGGCCCTATCGTGCTATTACTGCATGCTAAATAACGGTCTTATCGAATAATGCATTTATAACTATTATGTTAGTAAGTATTACCACAAAAACGTGCGATACCTTGGTAAAAAAATTCAAGGAAAATCTACTTTGTGCTCAATCACGACGTCATGCGCAACTAGTTTGGTGGACGATACGTAAGTAATGTACAAGTAATAAGTACAACAATTATTAACCTGCCTTAAAGTTTAAAGTTACCTTTCTTATGTTTAAAACATGATTGTATAACGAGTTAGATCTCAGAATTCTATTATAGATCATGTACCTAACATGAGCATCCATAATATATGAAGGTGAGTATAAATAATTGAGGATTGTCGGACAGGATACATACATACAATGCTATGAAATGATTAAGTAAACAAACAAAAAAAACACTTTCCAAGGTTAGTGTGCTTAACATTGGTTAAAAAGATGAGACATTATAACCTGCGCTCATAAAGAATGTGACTAAATAGCTGCGGGTGACTCTTGCCTCTCGTTCATTACCGATAGTAAAGAAAGAGAGGAACAATCGATGCACCGTCATTTTAATTTTCATTATTTATCTGCGCGGATTATATCAAATGGTACAGTAATCAAAGAACTCACCAGCTGAGTGAAGCGTTTATCGTTGGTGTTGGTCGCCATAGCAACGTGTAGTTAGTGCACAGTAGTTGGTGAATCAGCTGCATGCATTAGTTATGTGCTGTGATGTGACGCTGATATGAAAACAGTGGCGCCACACACGTTTAGTACTGTTAGTGAGGGAAAGAAAAAAATGGTAAATTAGTGCCAGTAACTCATGCATATATTGAATTTAGTCAAACGTGATAATTGACGACAACCATAGGATAGGTCAAATATAAACGGATACATCGACAGTTACTTGTTACTTGTCAAAAATCTTTATTATAACATTTTTAATTAACTTAAACATATTCGTTCGGCCTATTTGCGTGAAAGTTTGAAAAAAGCATTACAGTATTCAAGGATAACATGTGTGCAACATGCAACGTATGTATCAAGTTTATGTAGTTTGTATCAAAACAGCATCAAAATGTATGCATCGTTTATCATTCTCTTGATAGAGATTTCGAAACTGAAAATAATTAAAATGTTGACTTGATTTATGTCACTCAATATTTCTAAACACGTTTTGTAAGTTAGCCAGGTTACAATATTTAGTTACAAACAGACATAAAGACGTGTACCTGTGTTATTGTGTGATAAAACAAGTTTATTCATGCAAGTGTTACCAGAGATTTGAAGCAAAAAATCCACGCTCAATGAAGCAAAACACCAGCTTACCTGCAACAAACAATATAACGATGAGAATTCATGTATTTCCAATCGATTACATAAATTATTTGAGAGTTGATTTTGTTTGGAGATTTTTGTTTTGCTGTATCCTGTACTACTTATATTTGGGGAATTCAAATACATAATGTTCCTAACATAGAATTATTACCCATATCATAGGAACTAGGTAATAATTCTATGGTTCCTAATGATAAAAAATGGGTTCCAAATAAATAAATATTTTCATATGAAATGAAAATGGCCTCCACAAACAAAGATACCATTTGGTTTAAAAGAATATCGGCAAACAGATCAATAAAGCTTAACCTACAAGATTTAACTATGGCTTCAATTGGAGTAAGACTATTACTGACTACTATACTGGTTGATTTTTTAGACACTGGCCATACTTGATGTACTCGTCAATATGAACAAATTTTATTATGAAACCAACTCTGATATCGCAAAATGTAAAACGGTTCCATTTTGGTCGAGTAGGTATTGAACTTTTGTATGGACAGCTGATAATTTTTTGTGATCTCGAGAGATAGTCCCATGATAAAAGTTGTTCATATTGATGAGTACTTCCACCCCTGCAAGTATGGCCAGAGACAAAAAAATCAACCAGTATAATAAACGGATAATTACCTATATTATTATTATGTAGGTAAATCATTGATATGTAAAGGAAAATTTTAAATTATAATGTGATAATTTGTAATGATTCTATAATTTTACAGTAGTGTTGGATACGTGTAGGTACCTATTGTGAGCTTTTACAATTATATCGTCGTATAATAGAGGGAAGTAAATTGCATGAAAATATATGAAGACGCTTTTAAATTTCCGTTGACGATAACGTTATAACCACGGAGCTTCTCTAATTTAGGGACAAAATTATTTATTTATTTAACTTTTTTAGGAAGACCAACAGCTGTACAAAATAAATATCCGATCTAGTTAAACCGTGGATTGTCAACGTCCACGATAATGTGTCGTGCAGAATTATAAAAGCGCGGTTTTCATACAAACCTTCTCCTGACAATAACGAACACATAAAAGAAAGATTTATCCAATTTGGTGCAGTTGTTCGAAAGTTATGCGCGTACTAACATTTCGGCGATCCATTTTTATTTATATAGATGGTAAACTGACTGACTGTTGATATATCAACGCATAGATAGTCCAAGCCGCAGGACCTAGAGCACACCTAGAGACTTGAAATTTTGCACTAAGGAAGGATTTTTGGAAATTCAAACCCTAAGGGGGTAAAACAAGGGTTCGCGAGTGAAACCGCGGAGCGGAAGGCTAGTAAATTATATAATAATAACATGATGTGTCTCACGCGAAGCCCATGGGCACGAGAGCAGGGCGGAGTGGCTAAATCAGGAAACTGCACTTTACGACATCCAATCTCCTGTTCGGTTCAAAATAAACACCGATCAACGGCGGACGACGGATGCAGCCGGCTTTTTTTTTCAGAGATATCAATTCCAGAATCTCTATGTTAGAAAAATGTGCCATACATAGCGCAATTATAATTAAGTATTCATATCACTATTACAAAGTAAATAAGTAATTCCTTGAGTATTTATTAAAAGTTTATAAAATAATATTATAGGTACGTAATTTGAAAAGTTATAGTTTGTGGCTTCTATTCTAGAAACCTTTAAATCATATTTTTTTTATAACATGCACAATGAATATTGGTATATTATCATCGAAGAATTGGATTGTAATAACATAGTTTCATCACAGTCTATGTAACTCTTAACTAAGCTGTGGTTTTATGCTTGTGACATATGTACATAATTGCTGCTCCAAAATCATTTCGAACAGTAATTTTCAATTAATTTGTTAGAAAAAAATGTAAATGACTACGAATTGTATTGTGTCTAGAGCTCTAGTCTGGAGCAGGAATAAGACTGGTTTCATATTAAAGATCCAGTTCCTTTGCACAAATGACGTTATATTCTACATTTTGCTAGCTATGGTACCCACGCACGCGTCCACTCCACGCCTCAGTTAGCATACGACAATAACACAATGGTGACGGTTTCACAACCACCAACAATTGTACAATCTAACACTTTGCTATATTGTAAGACAGGTACGGCTACAAAAGTTCCCATGTTGATAAGCTTTGAATTCACTGACAATATATTGTTAAAGATAATTAACGTTATCTATTAGATTATAAACAATATTTAACGAGCGAATAACGAACACAAAATGAATCATAATTGCAACATTTTTGTCACGCATTGTAACAAGAAAAATAAATCAATATGACTACTACGGGGATGCAAACTCTCAAAATATTTCAAAAGAGCTGAAACTTTTAATTATCTGAAAATAACCGAAGCCGCGGGCGAAAAACTAGTAGGTACTTCACTACATAGTATAAAACAAAGTCGCTGTCGCTGTCTGTCCGTCCCTATGTATGCTTAAATCTTAAAAACTACGCAACGGATATATCTCAAAGGGCTTAGGCAGCGTTTTCGTTGAAACAGACGTTTTCCCAGACGGCTTATTTTTTCCGACACCTCCAACAAATATCATTCAAGAGTAAGGTTTTACTTCACTCTATCACTCTATTTATTTAAAAAAACCGCTATACCGTATATAATTTGTTAAGTTTTTGTATACATTGGCTAAAATATAATGATATTTGTTGGAGGTGTCGGAAAAAATAAGCTGTCTGGGAAAACATCTGTTTCAACGAAAACGCTGCCTAAGCCCTTTGAGATATAACAAAATTATGTATGGTGGAATAGTGTATCTTATATAGGTCTGCAGAAAAGTCCGCAATGGCATATGTCTATCTCTTAAGGATAACATACTATATCCATTTTAATACTTAAAAAAATGGGCAATTATAAAGCGGTAATTGGAAAGTTATTTACACAAATACTGTATTAATCCTTATCATTTTAAATAAATTACATTTAGGTAAATATACACCATTTCTAACTCAAGAACGGCTAGGTCGATTTTTATGATATTTGATTTGTTGGATTTGTCTTCGCCCCGAATAGCAGAATAGGCAAATTTTTATACCGAGAACGCGGGTGAAACCGCTCTAGTACATAAAAATAATTAACACGTGTGCCAGTGTAACACGTGTGCAAGCAGAGATAATCTTTATTAACTTCATTAGTTGGTAGGTAATTAGCTATGTATGATTACTAGCAAACATCAATTAGCAAAAATAACTATGTTAGTAAGACGTATGATCACAGGTATGACTAGGGTTCGCCTAATCATACGCCAGGAATTTGCCAGATACTTTAGCTCTTGATCAGATGTCGGACCACTATACCCCTATACGTTGGTGATGAGGAGGGACAACTAGCGCCTCGAAAAGCAGCAGTAAGAGCCACTGTAGAGCTACAAAAAAATGCATTTTTTTATTTGGAACGTTTCGACATAATGCCAACGTGGAAAGAACGTTTTCTCTGATAAATCAATGTTCTAATGAAAGAAGTCAGCTTACCATAGAGCCTATTAAAGTCATTATAATTTAATCACACAACTGAATTTAAAAAGAATTTTATTCATAAATTTTAACTCAAAAGAATACTTTCATCAGAAAAATATCAGACGGTTAAAGTCAGGCGTAGATTTCTTTACATAACCAACTGAAACGTAATGGGGTACATAATAGACAATAGACAAAAATAAATAAGAACCGTTGTAAATTAAATTCTTGTGATGAGAAAATAAACACAGCAAGAAAATTCTAAAGCATCTTTATAGTTTAAACTACTTTAAACCAATTTGATATAGGTAGTTCAGATTGTAGTTATTACAGCGAACTTGTACCTATAGTGCTAATTTTTTTTTTCACATAGTTTTATGAGAAAATCTGCCGCAATTAATGAAGCATTACTTACATACTTACTAATATACACGCAGATATACACTTTTAAAATGACAACATCAACCCTATTTGTTCAGTTTTAATTTCTTAAATTGATGCAAATGGCATGATAAATTGATGTTAAAAATAACTTGTAATTTGCTGTGTCTCTTGTGGTTACATGTACCAAATGCAAAGGTAGTTTACATGCACCAACTGTTGAACCTATGAACATTTGCAATACCAGGGGTATTGCCGACCTTGAAGAGCTTTTTTTACGCCCCTCTTGAAGAACCCCATATCGTAGCGCTGAGGGAAAACCATAATGGGGAGCTCATTGCACATCCCAATGGTCCGCAGTAAGAACGTCCGACTAAAACGTTGTGTCAACGATCGAGGCGACTCGAGGATATGAGGATGAGCTCCACATCGCCGGCGAGTGGTGCGATAGAAGAAGGGTGACAATGGCACCAGATCAAAAAGTTCTTGAGAACACTCCCCATTGTAGAGACGGTAGAACACACAAAGGGAGCCTATGTCTCTCCGAAGGCTTGTTGGCTTGTTGATCAAATACAAGTATCAATAGCAAGTAACCACATGTTTACTGTCATTATAAGTCCGTCATTTCTAAAGGCAGCAGCGTGAAGCAACGTAGCAAATTGTGCGGCAAGATGGTAATAGCGAACCGATAACTATTGCACATCGAATGCGTTGCTAATCGACACGATAACAATCCCGTTGCAACACTGCAATCATATGATAGTCGAGGGAATAGCACCATTTAGCTTATAAATAATATAAATAAAGTTATAAATAATGTTTCCTATTCTAACTTATTTCGATTTTGTATTATTCCTTCTGGGGATCCGAATATTTATATTACTTATGCTTAGTGATTTTGTCATCCAGTTGGGCCTGGAACGTTAGGCAATATAATTTGCGTCGTTACGATAAATAATTTGCGTCTGATTGCGGCCAGGGAGACTAATCACTAAATTGGCTTGACGACTAAAACATCAAAGCTTATTTCACTGAAATACTGATTTCAAAAATAGGGATGGCAAATTCGCCATTCAATGAAAATAAAAGTTAATGCGATGATAGGTCAGCAAAGGTCATATTGAGGAAAACATAGCACGGTAGGTCACTTTGTAGTATCCGCCTGGCCGGCTATCACCCTCATGTTGAAAATCTGTCACCAAGCTCCTATCTATGTGTTCCGGCAACTGCATTTGAGAGGCAGATCCCTTCAATGTATACATCAAAATAAAAAATCTTACGCACTTGCATTAAATATTTTACATATTAACATTATTTAACCTAGTTTACATTTAGACTAGTCGAACAAGTTTGACATTATGTAGAATAAATAGGTACGTTCATTTTTCAGTATGTCGAATCCAACAGGTTGTCTAATTGACATGAACCAATATTCATGTCGACCATCGTATTCACAAAAAATCTACTAAATTAGACATATGTAGATAGATAGAACCTATATTCGCTATGGGGAATTCATTTTTCAAAAGTTTTCATTGACTGTTCAAACCATGGGTTTGTTAGTCTCTGTTTGTTTGGTGACATTAACCGAGTAGATCCGGGAGGCTGGCCGGAAGAGGATGCTGTATGAGCGCGCCGGTGATTGCCCCCAGTTGGAGTCACTTCCTGCACGCAGCCGGTACCACTTTGTGGGCATATGTGTAAATATATCGTACAGTACACGTCATTTATATTTTGGACATAATCTATTTGAAAATAGACAATTCTGATTTATAAAAAAAAAATAACAACAAATAAATAGATAAAAAAATGATTCATGAGCTTATTGTACCGTCCGAGATTATGATACATAATAATATGCTATGACATCAAGCAAGTTTGTTGGACAAACAACGCATACCAGGCAGTAAGAAAAACTTAACCATGTAAGTATTTCATAGCATCAACAATGAGGCATACATCAGCAATTACATTGATTTTTTCAGAATTTTCATAGAAATTAAACTCAGAGGACGATCAGAGTGTAAAAAGAAATAAAAGTAAGTTGTAAGTAATGAGTGAATAAGAAAGCTGGTCGCATTAAAACGGGCAGAGATCATGCTGTAACCATATCGCGATGAGAAATTGAAAGAAAGCTGCATTTCCAACATTTTATTTAACGTGGGCATGATCCCACGCCATGTCTCGGGCTGGGAAGATAAAGGTTCATGACATTAACAATAAAAATATTATTATTCTATACCCGGTGATTTACGATTTCGAGCTTTGTTCGCAATTTTATTCAGTCTTGGGACCGAAATCAACGTATGTAAATCAACATTTTCAAATTTTCAAAAATTATAGACAGATGTTGAGTGGGCGATAATAAATATTCTGGGACATTAGTAGCTTGATAACTTTAGCAGTATGGAGAATTCAAAAAAAGAAGAAAATCTTTCGTGACATTCTCAAATACTTTTCAGACTCTATAATGAGTGAGTAACATAAAATGTTATATTTATTTAAGGTTTGTACAATATAGTGGGTCAGTAAGGTTATTTCCTATCGAACATAGAATAAAACCGGTTAGGTTCACCCACTGATCATATGCCTTCTGCATGTATTCGCAACGTAAAACGTCCAAATGCTTAGTCATTCATTGGGGAAACTCCTTTAACTAACATTGTCTTTCATTACTCATTCAACAATTTCTGTAAACTTGCTTATCTCCTAATACTTAGAATTGTAATTTTGTCAGGACTTATGGAAAGCTCGTTCTGAAATTTAAACTTAAACTCAAAACTGTTCTTCAGTTTTGGCTCTGACTTATGAAAGTTACAATAATGACTCTACCCCCGGTTCGGAATAAACTTAAACTGAGAAAGCTCTGGCAATGTTTCGACGGTTTTTCAATGGTTTCTAACCCATTACACCTGAGGGTCTGAATGTCTCGTAAATTCGGAGCCATAACAAAGCATTACCGGACTTGCAAACAAAGGAATGCGCTCACTAAATATTGCGTTCTGAGAATTTCCAATGCACAATAATGGCGAGGAATTACAGAACGCGCGTGACATTTATGTTCAACAACCCTACCTGAGGTTTGCTATAAAGGTGTCGCAGTAACGCCTACTTTTTCTTATAAAGTTATTCAAGGAATAAGATAAGCTGAACACAAAATTTAAAGCAACCTCCTATATGAACTGTAAAACTAAAATAAGGTAAAGACAACTTATCCCACAGGCAAATCTGGCGACAATAGTGAGTCAATAACATTTTTCTAGACAATACACGTGTTTCTAAAAATCAAAACAGTGAAACTATAAACACTAAGTATCATTCAATATGCAAGATACACTAAAAGAGATAAATACTGCATTGTTGCCTATTGAGAACGATATATGAGTCACCCAAGACAAGGTACCTACTCTCAACCTACATATAATTAACAGTTTCACTGTAGAGCGAAAGACGCAATTGTTAAAGATTTGTAATGTTTTCATTGAATTACGAAATCGATCAACAATGGCAGACACGGCTTAGTCCGACATTGGGTGTTTTCATATTAGCCGATATCGACACAGACCCGATAAAACAACACGAAATCGGCGTTTAGATCTATGTCTGTGGCGTACGTACTGGTTATCTCATAATATTCGGTATCGGGTTATTGTCATTATTGGCTAATATGAAAACGCCTATTCCTGAAAATAACGGATTCTTCTAGCGGATTACTATAGCATAATCCAACATTTAATGTCTTCATTATCTCTGCTTTTAATTAAACAAAAAGAGTAACACAAACTTTGGGCACAGAAGATTTTTCTCCTTATATAATTTACGTGATGAAATAGTTTAATTAGTCAAAATGTATATGAGTTTAGTTTGAATAATCACATACAGTAGTTTATCCATAGGTATCTACTAAAGGTAGATTCATACATTTTGATTCTAGTTTTTAGGTACAAATCTGTACGTCTTAGGTACTACATTGATTCCATGACGCATGGGTAGCGGGTGAAATAGCATGTTTTTTAACCCACCTATGAGTCGGAGCCGTCGAATAGTTTATCCAAGGAATGCTCTAAAAACTATACAAAGCCTGATAGTTAGAGATTTCCAGTAACAAGATGAGATACATATAAGTGTATGGGCTGTGATGTGGGCGGAAGCTGACAATCACGATCGTTCACTGGGCCCAGACCACATTGCACTCCAATGAACAGCATATAATAGATGTACGTGACGTTTTGAATTGAATTATGTACTAGTAACGCGTATATCATGAAACAATAGTTCATTAAACTTGACATTGACTTAAAAAAATACGATCTAACAATAAATAAATAAATTTGATTCAATCTTACCAACACGATCTGTAACAACGGTCAATATAGTTTCAAGTGGTTTCAATGCCGAATACGACAAACAATGTCGGGCCTCCGCACAATTTCTTTTTATATTTCACTAGATTTTTCTGTTTATTACAAGCTGTGTCTATCAACGCGAAACTGAGGTGAATTGGTAGAGTGGATGCCCGGTTGAGCCCGTAAATAGATAAGCTATCGAATGCGTCAAGTCTTAACAACAATCGCTATTATCTACTGTTTGATAACAAAGTAAAACACAAAAATATCGAAACACTTATCGGACACACGCATAGGTATCATCACATGTCAGCAGTGGGATTGGATTTTGAAAGATTTTAGGAAAGTAAAACTGCTTGATAGTTAAAATATTGTTAAAATATCTCATCCAGTCGTTTATTTGAACCTGTAATGGCCAAAATTGTTCACTTACGTCCTGTAACATACTACACCGATGATTTTCCCTATAGTTTTACACCAGACATATATTAGACAATGTGACAAAAGTTTACTTTTTGTTTTTTTACCACAATCTCACCATGGCAAGTAATGATGCCAAAGGTGGTAAGCACACAAACCCTAGAAGGAACTGGCTCTCAAATACAACTGTCGGAACATACAGGTAGGTGCATGGCGGAAGATTTTCAACTTGAGGGCTGGCTAGCTACCTGCCACCCAGGCGGGTACTACAATGTACCTTACCACCACCGTGCTATGGTTTCTCCACGATGTTTTCCTTCTCCGAAAGCATTCACAGCTCATTGTAGTATTCGAATCCATGAACTTCGTCGCAGCATTCGACGTCACAACCACTTTTTTATGTTTTTCTGAAAAGCAGTGGTCCACCTGATGGTAAGTGGTTACCGTCGCCTATAGACATTAGCACACCAAGGGGATTGCCAATGTGTTGCCGACCTTTATAAAGCCTAGAAGGCAACTCGCTGACTTTCACCGCGGAATTGGATGTCACTACCACTGGGCCATCATCACCTGCCGACAATCTAACTAAGAAATGTCTCACACGGCAATAACTTTAAGAATTGACTACCCATCCATATCAACTTAGATTCTTGATCATCTACTTGTTTGTGTAGTAATGTCTGTGTTTTGTATACACAACTGCTTCGATGAAGTAACGCGATGACGTAATGCGACACAGTTTTGCGACAAGCGTAGTTTACTCTACGCGACTATGCATCCATAAATGTGGCGTAACACAACTAGAGTATTTTGTGCAACTAGGCATTTCCCTCCTATTAATTATTATGAATACTTAATATTTCACATAATATTGTTTTGATCTAACGTGTAGGATTGTTCTGTTATCTCAAAACTTCGTAAAATACTCTAAAATATAATGATCAAACACATATTTTCAATCAATCCAGACCAAGCGGATGAAATTGGGGTTCAAAGTATGTAGCCATAAAAAAATCTGGTCAATTTATTTAATGACTTATTTTGATGTTTTTTGAAAATTCAATCAAAGGGTAATAAAGGGGGTCACACACGGCGAAGATACTATAATATTTTATCTTAAGATCATGAGACAGTGCTATACCAGTGAAAGAGAAGGAAAGTGAAGGTAGGTTAGGTAGGTCGTTGCTTCTCTTTTCATAGGATAATGCTGTCTCATGATCTTAAGATATAATATTATAGTATCTTGGCCGTGTGTGACGCCCTTAAGGGGTGCAAAGGTTTGTATGGAAAAACTTAATCTAATTAAGTAATACACATATTATATTCTATAATTTTTTCATGGTAGGAGAGCAGGCATAAAATAGGGGTGAAACGAAACTGCAGGGTGGAAAACTAATAAAACTTATTTTATTACTTTGCAAAAAAAAAAAATCTTAGCTAGTTAATTAAGTAAATGGCAACTAATTGGGACCACATAATATTAACAAATATTTACTGTCAGCAAGCAATTAATATTTAGCAATAAATAAATTGAATGGACCTCAAAAATTTATCAGCACTAAAATATTCAATTGGCAGTTTATATCTATCTATACAAATAAATAAAATTAAGTGTCACTTTGTAATGTCAAAATAACAGCTTTTTACTAAATGCCTATGAAAATATATAATTTAATAAAATCTTTTTAAGAATAAGAATAAATTTTATTTACTTTTTATCTAATATGTTTTTACTTTTCTACCCTAAACATTACACCTATTATTGAAAATATTGGGGGTCATTATTTGTTAAATATGTAGTCTAAAATAAATTGTTTAGTTCTGAGTAAAAAGTATTGTTTTCACTATACAAAACCTGAGTGTCTGACCAAAGAACTTTTTTATTATATTGTTTTAAAAAATGTTAAACATTTGAAAGAAAAAATAGCGGACATAGTTAGATTATATATCCATAAAAGTATTTAAAAAAATTTACCTCACTGAGATTCTTGCCAGTTTTACTCAGTTGAAAGCTGATTTCGGAACCAACATTCATAAGTGCCCTCCTAGAGGCTAAACTGAATAAATGGCTAACTAACCTTGACTTTAAAATATATCAGGTCTACAAACCTACATTACAATACAACACCAAGGATAGTTTTAGTTTACAGATGTTTTGTAAATTTAGATTTGTTCAGCTAATTACGTTTCTGACCATACTTACTTCACTCACTTGGTCAGAGTAGCCTTCTTTGATTTAGCTCTAATTTCATTTAATATTAGAAATAAAAACAAATGAAAAAACAAAATGCCCAAAGGTGTTTTCATTTGGGTTCATGTGCAAAGGTTTTAATCAGACTTGTCTTTTGTAAATATAACGCACCCCTAAAGCAGTAATTACGCTATCCTATTTGAACTAAATTGTAAACTATTTAGGAAGTCGGAATCTAACTATGGTTAAACCTTCCTATTTCTTAATTACAGTCTCTACAAATAGGAGTTCATAACCGCTTATGACTACTGTCTAACCTAATAATGAAAACCTGATTATGCACAGTATGCACTCACTGATCGAAAATCATTAAGGTTATTACTTCAAAACAACTTTTAATACCCATTTTTGTGAGAACCATGAACACCAAACTTAGAGCCATAGTAAAAAACTTTATTTTGAAACCTATAGAAATGTTGTAATGCTGATATAGTTTGTTTCTACCGAGATGAGAGCTCAGCTCACTATAAGTTCAATATTAATTAAATAATTGTAATGTATTCAATAATTGACATAAATAGGAATAGGACATTCAACACTTACCTGGAACTTTTCGAACTGCTCTCGTTCAGCGTCCAGACTGTTTTTCTTCAGCTGAAGGACTCGGGGCAAGGATAAAGACGCCATAGATAGATTTCACATATGCAAAACACACTAACAAAAAACAGTTCCCAACCAACGTAACAGCTACTGTAGGGACTAAACACACGAATTAATTTTGAAATGAGGGCGGACTCATCAACAATTCCATACCTCTAAGACAAGTACTTTACACTTTGTGTTATGTACTCTTGATGATTTTAATGTAAACTAATTTATTTGAATGTAGGTATCGTACGTAAACAACAAAAAAAACGAACAATAAATTTCCTCCCACAATCGCACGTCAACCTTTCGCCGATTTTACACAAGAAGTGAATGTGTGTGTGTTGAGTGAATGAATGATAGTATTGACAGTGAATAGCTCAATTTCTATCGATTTCTATGTTTGAAAATCATGAATGCAATAATATCTCTACCTTGGATGAAAAATCATAACACTACATCTCTAACACTTTACTTTCGTCTAATAAGTAGTAAATAAATGTAATAGATTTCAGTCAAATCAAAATCGTCAAGAAGCCTTCTCTCTCATTCAAGGATTTTCGATATTTCCAAATAAAGTCCGCACCACCAAAGAGGTCTCGAAGGCCTATCTCTTGCATACAATAAATAAGATTGATTTTAGACTTCTCTCTAGTATTCGATAATAACTAGGGATGCTCGATGCAAAGAGGATAAAATCACTACGTTTTAGCTCGATGATCATCGATAGGTGTACTCTGTGGGTGGGTCAATCACCAGTATTGCCAGATTGCCGATCCCTAGGAGGCATTATCGGCCTTTCTGAATCTGTGTCAAGCCATTTATTAGAAAGATTGGACGTTGGCGGGGGAAAATCAACTATTTTGATATTTTTTTTGCTTATTCGTTTCTCCTTGATTGTCGCAAAAAAAATACTTTGTTCGATGTTCATTTAAAAAAAAAAAAACGTAAATTTGACTTCGACCTGGCTCTTGAAATAATGATATCTGGCTTTTTTTTTCAATTAATCACAAGTAGTTATCGTTTGTCGGTTGAAAAAATACGTTTGACCGATCTTATATACCTGGTTTTTTTAAATTATTACACCTGCATTAATTTGTAGAACCAAGTCTAAACTACTGCGCATGCGCAAACTCCTGACTAAGTTGTCGTTTGTTTTCTAAAGTACAGTTATGTCGATAATCAGAACATTCCGTTTTTTCTCTTCCTATTCAGAAACGACCTACTTTAGGAAGGACAAACGACGAACAAACGATTTAGCAAAAAAATAATCAAAAAAGTTTATTTTCCCCCACCAACTTAAGAGAGCTAAAGATTGGTTTGGTTGGCGAATTTCTACCTCTAATCTATGGAGGGTAGAGCTAAGGAGAACATTAGAGGAGAATCGTCATAAATGGGAAACAAGTTGTCCAACTGTAAGCTGTAAATAACAGCTCATAAACCCTCCAGAATGGCGCTAGCGTAGAAGTAGCAGTTGTAGACGGACTGAAGTGTGTAGAGTTAAAAAATAATATATTTTTGGTGACTTGATAGGATACTACAGTAAACAAAACCTCAACTATTTACGTAGTCCTAGTCAAATAACTTTTGGCGCTTTCTTTAAAATGTGCTCAGCTGTTACTTAGCGCCACTTTAATTTAACGCATTTCGACTATTTTTGACGGACACTATTTCATACACAGACGGTTCTCCTTAGCTCTAAACTCCATACTCTAATCCTCCAAACTTTAATAAATAAATATTCTGGGACATTATTCCTCACACACGGCCATCTGACCCCAAACTAAGCTGAGCTTGTACTATGGAAGCCAGATAACTGATATACTACATATACTACTTTTCTTTTGTAAATACATACATATATAGATAATTACAGCCAGACACAGCACAAACAGACATGTTCATGCACACAAATATTTGTCCTGAGTGGGAATCGAACCCACGACCTGCGGCGTGATAGATAGGGTATATTTCCAACCACGCCAACCGGCCCGTCTAATAATCTAATAATGCTACGTGAATAATATGTATATACATGCCAAATTACAGCTTTCTAGTACCGAGTCTCTGGGCTAAGCACTAGAACCTAGCTAAGGAAACCTAAAAATAGGAAATAAATTACATTGGCAACTGTGACGAGTGAGCTTGGTGATCTCCGCACGCGATTTGAATTGTTTATTTTGTAGCCACAGGAACGTCTCACGGCGCCCCACTTTACTCTCTATGGCGCACCAGTGCGCCGCGGCGCACACTTTGGGAACCTCTGCTCTAATCTATTAACATAACATCATACTGACGAGTGTCAAGTTCACTCGATGGCGGAGGCTAGAATTTTTATTATCTATGCATTTATTGAGTCGAGTTGAGTCGATTATTATTAATAAAGTTGTTTTTTCATAACGGCCCTTCTGCATAAAATTATACCTTTTCAGCACACATTTCGGCCATTTCTTGATTTGCCTATTGGCAGCACTGAAAATAACAGAAATTGTCACAAATGTCATAAATTCGTAATTTTCATTCATTCATGTGCATCTAATCTAACGAATGTGCCGCTCGAATATTTCCACAAGCGAGTTTACTTACTGTGCGGTGCAAAGATTCTAAAAAGATAAACACATTTTACTCATACAATTTTTTATCAACGGATTTGAAAAAAAAGTTTATGATGGAATTCCTAGAGTATAACGACGTACAGGCGGAAATAAAGGGTACTATGGTGTGTGTTCGTAAACAGCATTTATTCTTGTGATTTACGCGTTTCTATGTATATAATTTCCTAAATGATGGTAATTTCAGGTTCCCGGTAGACTAAAGATGACTGACCAGAATATAATTTTCAAAAATAGCAAGACTGGTAAGGTAGAACAAATTTCTGCAAATGACATAGAACTTGTGAATTTCCAAAAGTTTATTGGTTCTTGGGGCTTGCGAGTGTTCATGAAGAACGGTACTCTTCATAGATATGGCGGCTTTAAAGAAGGGGTAAGCTCTTCTTAATTTAGCTTTAGAATGGTGGATTAATTGGCCACAATGATTTTTTTTTAAACTTATTTGTTTGCTTCCTATTCATATTTTTAATCTTCTTTCTCCATTGTGTGATGTTATTCCTTTCGTACATTCTTGTAGCATTGCAAAAAACAGTAGTGTGATTAGACCTTTGTCATCTAGGTACATTTGTTTTTTTTTTGTGTGCATTTCTTAAATGGGTACTGGCTCGCTATTGGCAGCAACTAGTCATGTGTGAGTATGTGAGTTTATAGCGAACAGTACTATAAGCACAACCCATATTTGCATGATATGCTTTAAACTCATTATCTTTGGTATTCCTAATTTCGTCCATCCACACTCATATTTATGACTTTCCATCACATTCCAAAAAAAAGTCAAAAATTAACTCTCAATTATTCACTTATCATCTTAAACAAATATATTTTTAGGAGCAAGAAAAAGTGGCAAAGTTTTTCAAATCTAACTACCATAAAGACATGTTAGAGAAAGAGTTATCTCTAAAAGGGTGGAACTGGGGAACGGCCAAGTTCAATGGAGCGGTGCTCAGCTTTAATGTTGGGTCCAACACAGCATTTGAGATCCCTCTGCATTATGTGTCACAGTGTAATACTGGTAAAAATGAAGTTACACTTGAGTTTCATCAGGTAATTTTTATTTTGGACTATGATCACTATTTTTTAGCCTTATAATAATTTACTATATTGAAATGAGGTTAAAAATTCAAAAGGAAACTATTTTCCTCTGTTTTATTGGGTGGACAAGCATCTACTGATATTATCTTATATATAAAACTTGTAAATAAATAAATAAATATACTCCTCCTAAATGGCTCGATTCCATAAGGTTTTCCTTATAACTACATAGAAGAAACCAATTACAAGATACCTCTTTGTTATCTACTGATATAGTGTGCTCTCTTGTAACATTATATAAATAAAAATCATAGTTATTAAACTGCATCACTTATGCACACTAGCGGTAGTCAAATGATAGTATTTATTATTCTACAGAATGATGACACACCAGTATCTCTAATGGAGATGCGTTTCCACATACCAACAAATGAAGTAGCCGGTGACATGGATGCAGTTGATGCCTTCCACCAACAAGTTATGAACAAAGCCAGCGTCATCTCTGTCTCTGGAGATGCCATTGCCATCTTTAGAGAGTTACAGTGTCTTACGCCTCGGTATGTTGTACTAATAGTAATACAGTAAACCTGGCCACGATTCTCACTTCTGTTTGCGACAATTGTCAAGTGGATTGTTATGGTGATCCAATGGTTTGTTGTGGGAGCAATCATCTCAGTGTAAATAATCTGAAATATAATCTTGGAAAATAGATCCCTTGTAAACAAATATGATTATTACATGCTTATTAAACTGAAAAATGCTAAAATAAAATATGGGGAATTACCTTTGTAGATTTGCCACCACCATTAATATTCCTATTTTATTAGTTAGCACATAGATTACATTGATATTGTATAATATTAATTGTAGTAGATCTGCCATTAATCATGTTTTTAAAAAAATACAACATATGCAATTTTTTTTTTAATATATACTAATTCTAATCATTTCTGTCCTATATTTCAGTGGTCGTTACGACATCAAAGTATTCCAAACGTTCTTCCAACTCCACGGTAAAACCTTCGATTATAAAATCCCCATGTCGACCGTACTTCGTCTATTCCTGCTGCCACATAAGGACACTCGGCAGATGTTCTTCGTAGTGTCGCTCGACCCGCCGATCAAACAGGGTCAGACTAGGTATCATTACTTGGTACTGCTGTTTGGTATTGAAGAGGAAACCAGTTTGGAGTTGCCTTTTACTGAGTGAGTTATTTTACTTCCAAAATTACTATGAAATTATTATTTTATTTATTGTATTTTGTACTTGCTATTCATTGGCATAAAATATAAAAAAAAAGGATTAACATAATAATAATTATGTTTTTGGGAACAATCTAAATATATAATTGTTTTAATATTAGTTATTGTATATTACAGAGAAGAATTGAAAGAAAAGTATGAAGGAAAAATAAGCAAAGAATTGTCAGGACCAACTTATGAAGTTCTTGCTAAAATCATGAAGGTCATTATCAACCGGAGAGTTACTGGCCCCGGAGATTTCTTAGGGTAAGTTGGAGTATGGAAATCTTTTTATACATCAGTTGATCATCACGCATAAATTCTTTCAATAAAAATTACAGTTAAAAAAATATTTTGTTACCTATGTCATAAAGTTGCTTGGTATCTACCTACACTATGCAGGATTTACTAGTAGATCTGCTTAGTCAGCAATTAATTAATGATCATTATTATATTATATTCAAAGTCAAAGCTATATATTCACTTGAAGCCCAATGAGGACAATTACTAACGTCGATAAGCTATTGAAGCTACTATCGGTTCATATGTAAGCCTTTAACTGAAGAACTGGCAAGAATCTCAGCAAGGTTACATTATTTAATGTTTTTATTAATAAACTAGCCGTTCCCTGCGGTTTCACCCGCGTTCCCGGTATAAAAAGTAACCTTATAACATTAGCTATTTACCAGAGAAAGTCCCGTCAAAATCGGTCCAGCCGTTTCTGAGATTAGCCGGAACAAACAGACAGACAGACAAGATATAAGTACCGTATATATTATACCTACATTCATATGCATTTAGTAAAAATCTGTTTTTTTGTCATTAACAAACAGATCCGACATTTCAATTTTATTTATCTGTATAGATAAATTCTTAAAATATTATCTTTATTGTGATATGTTCCAGGCACCACAAAACTCCAGCAATAGCATGCTCATACAAAGCAGCGGCAGGTTACCTCTACCCACTTGAGAAAGGTTTCATCTACGTACACAAACCGCCAGTTCACATACGATTCGAAGAGATTGCCTCTGTGAACTTCGCTCGTGGTGGTGCGTCTTCTACCAAGTGAGTATTATTACCGCGGTTTACCCGTGTTCCAAAGGCAGATGCATTCTTTCCTGGCACATAAAATATTTTGTCTTAGTCTCAGGTATGATCCACATGATGTGCCTTTGTCATTCAAACCTGCTTCGCTATTTCGATTTAATAATTATTATAGTTTAAAAGATATTCCTGTGTTAAAAAGATCAAACTTAAGGTTGTATTTTTCTAATATGAATTTAATTAACGTTGTATAAGATATTGTCTTCATTAAAAAAAAAAATGTCCAATGAGACTGCTGTCTAATTGGATTCTATAAACTAATTCAACTGGTCTATGTTAGCTAAGTCGTGAATCTGATATAAAATAGTACAAATTGGAATTATAAAAATGATTATATTTTAATTTTCTTAAATCTATTATACACTTCTCATCAAAAAAATCGAAACACCTCTGAAGTTTGGTTTTGAATGAGTTTTATGGTATTTTTTTTACATTAATCAAAAAAAAAGTGATAATGCCAGTTAATGGCGGATATTATAAGGTATTATTTTTTTTTTTTGGTGGGGAAATCTTCATAGGATACCCGGGCATTTTCGGGGGATGTGCCCGGGTTATGTCAGACTTTTACTGACTAAAACCACCACCGTATTCCTTCGCTGCCATCTGGTCGGGGCTACGGGAGCTAAGTGTCAGCCGCGTGCCCCGCCGGCACGCTCTTTCGAGCCCTCCTCTTTGGGGCGGGGCTTGGCAACGGAGATGAAAACACACATTGCCAAGCCCAGCCCCACCTCCGCTGAGGCGCCCAGGAATACTTGGGCGCCTCCAGCACGCGACCCTTAGTGTCGGCGGCAGACCCCCCGATCTGCCGCCCATAGGTCCCCGTCGGGGAGGCATCCTACCCGCGAAGGCCAGACGCCGCCTGCCACGTCGCCGGCGGCGGATCGGGAGCGAGTCGAAGCTTTCTTCCCGCTCCCGCAAGCCAAGCAAGGCAGGGCAAGCCTCGCGCGTGTGTTGCGCCGTGTCCGCGACTCCCGCCGGGCAGTGGTGACACGCCTCTGTGGGCTCCCTACCCGCCACCCGACACAAATAGCGACCGAAACAACCATGTCCGGTCAGCACCTGTGCCAGGTGGAAGGTGAGAGCCCCGTGCGCCCGTTCCAGCCACTGCCTGAGAACGGGCCGATATTATAAGGTATCGTTTAACAAATATTAATGTTTCAAAATAAAATCGAATTCCCTTAACTATCGTGTTTTATTCAACAGGTAGATATGATTTTCCAAAGTTTTTTTAAACTTTTTAAAACGAAGACGTAAAACAAAAAAATGTTTATAAAAAGTGTATTCAGTATCTCGTATTTCCATGCGGTTAGGTTTCTAAAATTTTACAAATTCTTCTTAAAGGGAAAAAACATACCTATTGAAAAAACAATAGTTAAACAAATTTAATTTTAATTTAAAACATAAATATTCGTTAAACCGAAACTTAGAATATCCGCAATTATCTGGCATTGTTACTTTTATTTTGTTTAATGTAAAATAAAACATAAAATTCATTTAAAACCAAACTTCAGACGTGGTGTTGCAGTACCGTTTCGATTTTTCTGATGAGAAGTGTATATAAATAATAATTATTAGCAGTATATTTCAGATAAATACTAAAATCACTTTGTTATGAACAGATCGTTCGATTTTGAGATAGAATTGAAGCAAGGCAGCATACACACATTCAGCAGTATAGAGAAGGGAGAGTACGACAAATTGTTTGACTACATCACCTCTAAAAAACTACACGTCAAGAACACTGGCAAGAATGTAAGCATCATAATTATTTTAATCTCTTAATTTAGAGCTTTATTTGGACACTTGATTTATTTTAATAAATTATGCTATGTATACATACATATATTTGTGAATCAAAGTAGTCTAATGTCAGAAAACAGATATATTATGTATATAATTTGCAGTGTATAATTTTCTTAGTCTTTCGATTCTTAATATTTCGACAATACCAAAATTCAAATGACCATTTCTGTATGGGACTCAGGACGGCCCTGGTCCAATATTTAAAAACAACTGAAGCAAAACTGCTCGAACATTTTCATTCTACATTAAAATAATTTGTATTTATATAATTAAAATATAGTTTTAAATTCTTCCCACGTCAAAAAATTATACGCTCTATGGCCCAAGTTCGTCCCTGGATATATATGATAAAATAGTGACTAATATATTATGTGGTGAATTGTTTGCAGGACAAGGCCCTGTACGACGACGACTTCGGCGACTCGGACACGGAGAAGGAGCCGGACGCGTACCTGGAGCGCGTGAAGGCGGAGGCCAAGGCGCGCGAGTCCGACAGCGACGGCTCCGACGAGAGCACCGACGAGGACTTCAACCCCGACAAGGCCAATGAGAGCGACGTCGCCGAGGAGTATGGCTCAATACTATCCTATTATACTCATATTACAATCTATATAAGTATGTATTTACAAAAGAAAAGTAGTAAAATATGTAGTATATCAGTTATCTGGCTTCCATAGCACGAGCTCTGCTTAGTTTTGGGTCAGATGGCCAGGTGTGAGGAATAATGTCCCAGAATATTATATTAAATTTCATACGAAATTATCAACAAAAACAGACAGTTACTATTACAAAGTAAAAAAAAAAACCTAATTAATTAGAGACTAAATTACGTACAAAATTTCGTTGGTAAAAGTACTAACAGTATGGCCACCATGTACCGTCCCGAGCATAAATATACACTAAGCAAAATTCTAATGGGATTTTCTCTTAAAGTATTGATTGAATTTTTATGGTTTTACGAACATAGTATTTTCGGGACAATACTATCATGACAGTGTCCTATTTCAAAGCTGCAAATAGAGTTTTAGTAAGTGTTTAAAATATTTATGTTCTTGACTGTACTTGCCTTGTTCGAAATGTTTACATTAAATAATGTATTATTATACATATATTTTTCTATGACAGATATGATACCAACCCATCGTCTTCCGAAGACTCGGATGCGTCTGGTGGCTCCAATGATAGCAAAAAAGAAAAGAAAAAAGAGAAGAAACCTAAGAAAGCTGTTACCATTGTAAGTACACATTAATGTGTTTACAATTTAAAAAGAAAAACGTAGGTAATCCGAAAGTCCGCGTCTGCATTTTCTCATAGATATACTGGGTTGGTTTCTTCATACTGAATATCTTTTACGATGCGATGGTACAAACTCAGAAATTTTGATGCAGCAAGATTGATCTTTAGTATGAAGTTTGAAATTATTTTCGCGATTTCAGATTTGGTCCAATAGTTAAATTTATTCAGCATGACAGACCCAAAAGATGCCATGTTAAAATATCCACCAGTATACAGAGCGGAAATTTGAGATAGGTCTATAAGTGTAACTACCTTAATCTTTGGAGTTTCAGGATAACATTCTCAGGAGACACTCTAAGTCTAATATTTTTTTGTAGTAATTGACATCTGAATTTCTAGGATAAGTGGATAGTTATTTATATTTATTTTCGATCTCGGGGTGCGATATAAAGAAGAGTGGAGTCCCCCGTCGCGGGCAAGGGGCCAGCGGTAGGCCGGCTCTGCTTAACTTGCACACTCTAATTTATGTCATAAAGGAGTTGACTTACTATTAATTTTGTATAGCATATTATTATGCTCCTATTATCATGCATTGTAACCACTTTATACCCATCTAACATATTTTGTTTACTTCCAGTCTGAAGCACCTCGCAAACGAAAAGATAAGTCAAAAAAGCGCGAGAAAGACGTGAACGCTCCCAAACGGCCAGCCACCGCGTTCATGTTGTGGCTCAACGAGAACCGCAAGGGCATCATGGATGACAACCCCGGGGTCAAGGTCACGGAGGTCGCCAAGAAAGGAGGCGAGCTCTGGCGCGATTTGAAAGATAAATCTGTAAGTAACTATAGAATACAGTACTAATTTATACTAAACTGCAAACAGTTACTGAATGTCGATGAGGGTGATGAAATTATTCACTATTTTAATATTATTCTAGTGTATTTCACCTATGATAATACATACTAGTTTATTGTATTGTCGAATAAATAAGCTACTTTAAGGTAATTCATTCAAACTTCATGATTGCATTAAAGCAAGGTTTTATTCAAACCTCTTCAATTAATGTTAAGAAAAACTGTGTTCATGTGAAAATAAAATTTACTGAAATATTTTTGTTTTATTTTGTAAACAGGAATGGGAAGAGAAAGCCAGTAAAGCGAAAGAAGAATATAACCAAGCAATGAAGAAGTACAAAGACAGTGGTGCCGCCGATGAGTTCAAACAGAAGAAGAAACAAGCGGAGAAGGAACGCAAAGCTACAGAGAAGAAGAGCAAAGCGCCTCCACCAAAACCCAAGGCTAAGAACACAAGTGGAACTGGGACCAGTGCGAAGTTTACTAGCAAAGAATATATAGAGGAAGATGACAGCTCTTCTGATTCTGATAAGGGAAAGGAGAAAAGTAAGAAGAAGGATAGCAAAGATGTGAGTATTTATATAAATTAATATAAATTACCGTTTTACATACAACCCGTTGACTCGCGAATGGGACGCGCGTCTCAAAACTATTTAATTCCAGGAATCGCGAGTCAAGTTAGAGTTAAAAAAGTACAGTAAATACATATGTACTTAAAGTATAGTCCGATACAGTCCATAACAGCAAGCGCAACATTTGCATCGTCATATTTCCTTTATATCCAAATCGAATTAAAAATAATATATACTGCCACAAAATGTTTGCATTGTAAACAAACATGCCAATTCATGACAAAAAAATATCGTTATCAATTCATAATTATGATGTTGCGAATTTGACGAAATTAGATACCCTAGATGTGGCACATATAACGCATTATTTAAATCATGCGAATATCAAGTTTTAATATTTACTTGATATTACTTTTAATTAGGTACTTGTAACATTTGTATATAATTATAAACGTTTTTCTAGAGTAAGGAATCAAAGAAAGATAAGAAAGAAAAAGCTAAGAGTTCATCTTCGGAGGCGGCGTCATCAGGCGGTTCGGGCGACGAGACCGGCAGCGGTACCGACTAAGATTATCAATGTAGGTATTCTTATTGTGAATCTTTTGATACTAAGGACAATCTCGTTACATTAGCTTCGTATTTTGTTATTGAAGTTTGATATGATACAATAAATGACGTGTAAGGCCTTTCCATATGTCTAATCCATATTCAAGTGGCTAACAATTATATTAAAAACCTGTTTTTTTTGTAACATATAACATTTTATAAAATGGTAAATAAACAAAAATAAGACACTGTTATGCATGTGAAACTATCTGTTGTAATTATTTACCTTCTTAATAATTGTTATAAATAAGTTCAATAACGAAGCTAGGAGTGGTAATGTGAAGTCTGAATTATTGAAAATTGTGGAAAATCCTTAATGGATACTTAATTGTAAATATTGTTGTAATAATGTTCATTGTGATAAATTGGATCTTTTATTAGATTCATTAAATCCCAGTATGTTTGTTGTAAACTAGTGTAACTATTAATTTTTAAAATAGAATAATGCTTTTTATACATGCGTTTGTTTTTTGTATAACTTCTCAGTGTATAAATATGTTATTAGCAGCAACTATACATCTAATATTACAACCATAAGCATCATCACGCAATAAATACCAAGTATTTACTAACAATAAATTGTTGTCAGTATTCTTCCTTAATTACTCATTCAACAATATGCAAAATTAAAATAACAGGAAAATCTGTGACTATATTGCTAATTATGTACTTACAACAAAATCAATGTGAGGTGACATCAAAATGGTTTAAGATTGAACCAAAATGAACTGCAACGAAATATGTCAATTGCGCACGCGCATCTGCTAAGCTACGTCATACTGGCTACACGTGGAGTGGACAATATGATAGATGTTATGTAATTATCATCGTATATGTGCCTACATTTTGATTATTTTATTAGTAGATATCTTATTATTGGAATAGTTTAATTCGTTTGCGATTAGATTACACGTGAAATTGTTTTGAATACCTCTTAGTATTTAACTCTTTTATTTTATTCGTCACCAAATACCTACCGACGTGTACCGGCAGCAGCACTTTTGAGCCAGTTCCTTTTATTTATTTATATGATAAATCAAAGTTCTAGACTTTATGCGCTTACAATTACAACCTTCTGCGGCATGGTGAAATTTTGACCAAACGCATACCTATATCTATCTACATAGCAAGCAAAAAAAAACATACGATAGACCTTTTTTCTCGAAGACCTTTGTAAATTACCAAAATGCTCAGAATAACATTCAATGACAGCCATTTGACAGTAATATAAAGATCTATACACGATCAATGGAACTAAAGCTTTATTATGCAAATGGGAAAGAAACTGTAAATAATAAAAACTCTAAAGAAAGGAATGGGTAACGGTATTTACGCATTAAACGATACGACCCTCTTAATTTTAATGTACGGTCACAAAAAGGCGCCATCAGTGTAGGTCTCGTATATATAGTGTATTATCTATGAGTGTAGGTACACGGTACACCCGGCAACACAATTACACACTGTCTCCTGCTTCCAAATGGTGGTTGTCAATAACAAAAAACATTTTATCATAGTGGGGCGACTGTACAAAAACTCCCGTTAAAATGGCGCGAAAACTGTCCCTTTCGTTCCCCCTTTTTTGTTTGAAGGGTCTTGTAGTATTGTGTCGAGTCCTGGGAGAAAGAACAATACCGTACGCTTTGCGGTAGGTTAGGGAGGTACATCTCATAGGTACATCTGCAATCAGTAAAATGATAGTTACCTAGGTTCTTACCTACTCTAGGTGAATTGCAAGCTTGTGTTTTTATCTAATGATGATATATCTGATATAGGTGCATTACATGTATAGCTGTGGGTGCGTTATTATTCTAAGGCTGTGGGTATGAATAGTTTGTAGTATTTATTTCATGAGTAAATATTGAAGAATTTTGTTGATTTTTTATATATCTCGTGGATAAGTGTTATCAGACGGTGGCCGGTGGTAAAATTGGGCCTTAGGCATAAAAAAGGAACTTTAAGAAGTTATGAACATCCACCGAGGACAGTTTGTATCATATTTTAATTCACAGCTAGTGCAACTTTAAGAAAAAAAAATCAGCCATCAAGCTGCATACTGTTCTACAAACATCGTTATCTATTTTACTCAAAGACGAATTTATTATCAACAGGACATAGGTCAACTATAGTTAATTTAGTTGTACCTACCTACACTACACAGTTCACAATGATAATTATTTGATGTGAGATGATTGAATGGATTTATGCATATGTTTTAATAATAACCTATCCGTTAATCTAGCTAGATCATATTCTATCCGTGTGCCAAATTTCATCCTAACCTAAACCGTTCAGCCGTTACGGAGATTAGTGCAGGGAACCAATGGGAACACACACACACACAAACTTTTGCATTAAATAGGATATGTACAAAATATTTATAATTTTCCTTGTCTGCTTGTATACATTGCCTTGTCGGCAGTTATTTCGGGACTATGAAACATTTGGTCATGATCAATATCTTGATCTTTTGAATACGTAGTAAGTAGGATATGTAAACAATAGTAAACATGACCAACTGGTAGACAACCAATGCTCAGCCTAAAGTGTAATACCTGAGGGGTGTTCCTTCTATAATAATTTTAGTATCGGCTTGAGGGGTGTACCAATAAAAGATTTTGATAAATACGAACCCTTAGGCGGGTGAAACTGCGAGTCACCCGTTATAAACTCATGTGTAAATAGGTTATTTTGTTTTTTTATTCAGACATTAATTTTTGTAGCGCTTCTCGAGTTTCTTTGTATTTTTCTGATGATAATGATGAATGAAATGATAGAAACATTCGTAAGTAGAAATCGGTATAACTTCGCGATTCTTATCTCGAGTGGTACTTACCTAACAGCGTGCCTAACAGTAGCACAAAATGTTATGTTAAGATTTTAGGATGCAAATGACCTGAAAGTAGGTATATTTTTGTCTATACAGGATGCATTTTCACCTTACTGCTAGGTAAGTGATCCAGTCGCAATTTCATGCAAACATTAATTTTATAGATATTATTTAGGTAAGTATTGGTTACTTTTATTTTCGCGCGGAAATCGTCATAAAATACCCGACCGATACGATACTACAACCCCACGGTGGTCGCCATCTGCACTATAGAAAAATACTTAATAAATTCTCATGATCTTACACCAGAACCCTAATTTAATTGCGACCGTTCGTCCGTAACCATCTATCTATCCACTAAAACTCGAAAGCTCGATTTAAAGCAGGGCTAGTAGAACCCAGATTTAAATATATCCATCACCTTCTAACGTCATATAACAAAAAATAGACTGGGTTACATAAAACCTAAACTATCTCACGAAACGAGAAGGTATATCTACTGTGCCTACACTCTATCAGTGTGCACTCGCACAAATGCAAAGCTCAGCTTAGGCCTCGCGGACTTATACCTGCACCCTTAGCCTGCACCAATACGCAATGCGGACTAATCGTGAATACTGACTTACTGAACTGAATGCTCACAATAACTTTCAGGTACAGAAGAAAAAAATCCAAAATCGAGTACCGATCCGTACGAATTGATTTTGTTAAAACTATTAGGACTTATATTTCAGTTAAACAACCTACCCATATCTCAACACACCGGTGCCTCGGGGGACAAAACTTCTCATATGCAAAAAAAATCTAGAGCTCAGACCCTAGGCTACTCTCAAATAAATATATTTTGTCAAATCCCGAGAATGTGACCGAGCAGAATAAGAAATGATCATTAGTCCCCGTGGCGAAAGCACAGCAGAAGAACCTCCTGAGTGTAAGGAATTACGTTAGTTTAGTAGACGCTTACTATCACGTTTGCGTTTACATAGCAGGGGTCACCAAATGGCGGACCGCGGTCCGGATCCGGACTGCCGACCTGCATTGTGCGGACCAAACTTTGACAAAAAAAGATGTACATTGTACACATGGTTATTTTATTTAATCCACGTACAGTACATCCAAACAAACATTATCAGTAACATTATAGTAGGATTTGTAGGAAAGAATCTAAGCTTGGTCGCCAGTCATCATCTACTAACTGGACCGCGATAATCTTTTATATTTTTTAAACGGACCCCTAATAACACTTTATATTGCAATTTTTTTCCCCGTTAGCTAATTTCGATGAAACGAACAGTATAAAAGTAAATTCCATAAATCTTTTACTATTTTTAGTATCATCCGATTTTAATTAAACAAAACCTATATTCAGATTAATCTGCTTCAAATTAATCTCTGTCAACCTGTGAAAACTACATGAAAATCCGTTCAGTGGTTCCGGAGATGTGCGCGAACAAACAGTCAGAAAAGATTTCTAAAAATCACTGGTTTATGTTCTATTATTATATAAATAGACATAGTGTATAGATATTACCCTTCTTTAGGTAGGTACCCCATTATTTTTTTATTAATTTTCTTTAATGTACAGACACACCGGATTCTACTGTTTTATTATATGTAAGTATATAGAAGATATACATAGGATAGGATTGACAATGACGGGTTAAAAGATTAACATTTATGACTTCCAGAGACTGGGAGTAAGAGAAGTATTGTTAGACTGGCGCGGCGGCGGTAAAGGTAATATAAAGGTAAAGACGTAATTAGGTGTAGATCGACGAAAATACATAACTAATCACTACGTTCTACACATAACAAGAGTAGCCCTGAATGACAATATTCGAACATAGGATTCGACAGTTTTGGACTCACACACAGTATTTCATAAGTACAAAATGTTTCACCCAATGATATTGTAGGTACGGTATGGTACCTACTCAAGATATGTTACGTTCACAGTAATCTGGTCGCACTACACGTGCTACACAGCGTTTAGCTAGTCGCCCTGCCTGAGATTATACCTAGAGCCTGTTATGGTGTTCTCCGGTTCATCGGTACCTACCTACCTTATATACTTAAATAAACTTAAGTTTTAATTTGGCAAGTACCTGGCTGTACTATCTATAGTCACGGTCTATAGTATCCTATATTATTATTCTCTTTAACGCTCGTTAACGCAAATAGATTAGTACCTACTAACGTTCTTATGTCATACGTAAAGATGTAACTTAAATTAAAAGTAGGTACAATTTGTTTATTGTACCAACCTACCTAGTATCTAGGTATTGATAATGGAAAGGAACTTATTCTCATTAGCAGACCTTCCATCTCATCTGAAAAGTTAATAAGTAGGTAAGTACTTAGTTACCACCTAGCCTAGAGGAATCGGATACTAGCAAAACTCTAGACCTAACTATGCAATTAATTTTTGAATTAAATAGATAGATAGGTGATATCTACGAATAAAGATGAAGAAACGTAACTTTCATACAGAACAGACTGCTCTGCTTAATTTTGGACCCACACTACATCCAACCCACCCACATACCTATTAGGTACCTACTATACGTTGGTTGGATTCGATTTTTCCCATCAAACCTATTAGTAGGTTGGGTACTAATCTATTATGTAACTATTGTTTTATATTACAATACTAAATTACCTACCTCAATGGTGTCGAGTCTAATATATTATATTATCTAGTATCTATCAACAGAATAGAATAATATTCCTGAACTGAAATGCACTTTATCAGTATAATCTATTTAACACCCTTAACACACTAGAAATAAAAACGATTTTTCAGAATCTACCAAATATCAAATCGTAAACAAACGCGCCAACCATTCAAGCGCTATGTTTTATTGGCATCCCTTTCCAGCTAACATTTGCCGCGCATTCAACATTTTCGAAATCTTGGCGGCATTTAAAATAAAGCGCGAGTTAATTTTGGTAGAAGTCTGGTATCGAGTGGACTGGGTCACTTTTTGATATACTTCTTATAAGGTAGTATATAAAATAGTAAAAAAAAATATACTTTTGTATGCTATTCCACTCAAATGATGTATATTTTTATAATTCAAAGCATTTTTCTTCAAAAATATGACGAAATAAATTTTGAAAGCAAATGTACGGAGGTCTCATTGTAAATTGAATACGAAGCTTATCCCTCTGATATAAGGTTCAGATTCTAATGTAAGTAGCGATCGATACGTCACGGATATACGTAGTACAAGATGCCTGATATCGCTCGTGCAGTTGGCGGTATTGAACTTCTCGGCCAATCACAGTTGACGTAGATGGCGCTACAGTACCGACGCGAGACGACCCCAAGCTAGCTTGCTCTGGGAACATTTGCTTCGAGCTCCATACATTTTCTTCTGGTTCTCTACGTCTACAGTTTGGTTGTTCACCAGTTCAAAAATAATTCAAAATTTTTGCCATCAGGTAAGTCTAATAATTTTTCTAATCAAAGTTAAGTGTTTTTATAAGCTTAATCGTGTTATCTGGCGTTTATTTCGTAGAATTAGTTTTCATTCCACGTTGGAATTCGCATTCAAACATGGCTATAGGCTTGTCGTACTTTCCTTAGTACGCGTGGGTATGGGGAACGACGCCTTATTTCAATAATTAATTTCTCTGATCTTTTCCATTGAAGGACTGGAACAGTTCTTCTACAAGTTTTAGGTAAATAGACTTAGGATTATTTGGTAATTACGGCTTTTAGAGATAGTGCGTATATTCAACACAATACGTGAAAACAAAATGGCTCGTTCGACCCAAGCCTAGGACAGTGAACTCGTTATATGGGGCGATAACTATTTTTGTTAATAATTATACAGTATTACGAATTAATTGCATTATTGTTGTCTAATTAAGACTGTATTTTAATTTAATCGATATTAGGCTACCATATCTTAGCGTGTATGGTGTGCAAACGTGTTTCCCGCCAAAATGCCGCCCTACTGTGCCATATAAGCGGTGCAAGGGCTAGTTAGTACTCTGATCCAGTAAAGCATGGCTCGCATAACCTGTTGCCTCTCAATTGCACTGTGTTAATTATTTTTTTGCCCGCAGGAAAAAAGTTAAAATGACGGACAAGCCCAAGCGTCCTATGTCAGCGTATATGCTGTGGCTGAACAGTGCAAGAGAATCGATCAAGTCTGAGAATCCAGGCTTAAAAGTCACTGAAATTGCTAAAAAAGGAGGCGAATTGTGGAAGTCCATGAAAGACAAGAGTGTAAGTAATCTTTTATTTAATGCCTTTGTTCTATATTGTTGGATTCAATTACAAATTAATAATAAAATCAATCTCTTCTTATTCAGGAGTGGGAGGAGAAAGCAGCACAAGCAAAGGAGCAGTATGCCAAGGATCTAGAGTCATTCAATGCCAACGGCGGTGGTGGTGAGGGAGGCGGCGGCGGTGGCAAGAAGGCACAGAAGCGAGGGAAGAAGGGCAAGAAGGCCGCGCCTGCTGTAAGTTACCATTTTATTGAGACGAGCACATATTTATTTACCATTAAGAGTACTACATATCTTTGTTTCAGACATGTAGTTCACTATTAACAAATTATCTTTTTGCAGAAGTCCAAGAAAAAGAAGGAAGAGTCTGAGGATGAGGGTGAGGAGGAGGAAGAAGAAGAAAGCGAATGATCTCCCAACCTATAAGACATACTGTTCATATTGAATAATTTACTTGGACTTAATTTATTACAAAGTAAAATGGGACTGACTTTCCAAAGTCTGTATAACATTTCACCTAATTTTTATTAAATTGATGTTTTCAATCATTTCAGATTCAATTTAACAATATTTTTTTATATCCCTATGAAATTGTTAATTGTTTCAGTGTTGTTTAGCTACTACTTGTAATTTGTAGTTTTGATTAATTAATGATAAAAGATGTATGTATGTATGGGGTTTTGCAGAGTTTGGAAAGTCCCGCCACTGGCTAGGGTCTAGGTTTCTAAGCCTCGAAAAAAAATAATGTATAAGTGTTAGCATGTATACACTGGGGAATTGTACAGTTAGCCCTCCCTCGTTAAGTTCGCTGTGACTACTGGAAGCTCACATTTAAGATGTACCCAACTGGTTTCATCAAAACTTGTATGTCTGCTACCTGACTTGCTGAACATATTTGTTTTCGAGCTGTGCTTTGAATTCAATATGCCATAGATTAATTTACTGTCTTTATGTATTTGTGCATTAATTTTGACATAACAGTTTTGGTCAAACTATTTCAAGATGTAAAATTAGAGACTATTTCATGGAAGTATGTGATGGCTTATTGTTAATCAAACCTACCTCTTCTCATTGTAAATTTCAATGCTGATAATGGTACCAAACGTTAAGCTAAGAATTATTTGTAACTCATTATTTGGTTGTAAAACCGATAACGAGTTAGGAAATTGATGTGTATGTTGTATTTTTAGTTAGTTAATAGGTAGGTTTTCGATGTGATTTGTCTCTCAAATTTTACATTTGTGTTATTTTGTAAATGAGAATTAGCATTCCTCATGTCAAAACGGATTTTACATGTTCAATAAAGTAATTTCATATAAATATTCTATTTTTCAATTGTCTCATTAAATTAGAAGTGCTATCTAGGTACAAAAAATAAAAATTTACTCAGTCAATAATTGCTGTTGCCACGTGAAAAAGGTGAGGTCACGTTTGTTAGTCTGGCAAAACTATTGATCACACTTCGGTAACGATTATGACGTAAATGCAGGCACAGATTAATTAATTTTAGGTAGATGTTAGTGACGCAATCTAGTTGAAATGAAAACTAGATCTATGGTATTGCACTGGCATTAGGTTTCAGCTCACAAGAAATGCGCAAAATGTATCACTTTTCAGCCCAAGGATATATATCAATCATCGATATCTGTATATCACAAAAAAAGGTTCATTTGACGACTGAGCGAAAACTAGCGATATGTTTTTACAACGCTACCACACAGACCTCGTCGATGTCAATTTCCACACACCACAGCGACCAAGACATTTTAATACATAACAAATTATTGATATTTACAGAGTGTATGTAGCATTAGATTTTCCTTCATGCTTAACAGGCTTAGGACTATCATCCTAGAAACCTTGAGTAATATTTTCAAAACATGTAATTTATTCTAGATTGCCATATTTAAAAATCGGCAGCTATTTACAATGATTAATTTTGTACACTATAGTCAATTTACAAGTTAAAAATTTAATAATCGCTGGTCTCGTTCTTTTTTTACGTCGTGTGCAATATCTATCACTATCTGGGCTAGAAGAGCGAGAGAGATACTTACGTGTGAATCACCTTTAGTTCAGTCGCTCAAATCAATTTGATCCATATCTTTAAAGATATAATTCAAAATCAAAAGATATGTTGGACCGCGGTCCCCAGGCACGATGTCCCAGCCTGGCGGAAGATCTTCCCTTTTCAATGGAGGAGTCTACCGCCTTGCTCCTCCATAGATATAAAGAGAGATTATATCTTCGGTAAAGATATATATATTTTATATCTCTAGCTCGCGAGCTACACAACTCTAGTTCAGGCATAGACTTTGGTATACTACTTGCCACTAGGTACCGCCTGTTCCAGCCAGCCAGACGATACGATTTGATTGGCAAATTACCTACCTACTTAAAATTATACAATGTTGACGCTAAATCTCTTAGGCCGGGAATATACGTTAGATTTTTTCATCCGATGGTCGGATCCGACTGCTGGCGAACATTCAATACAGTTCGTTCCGACTATTGAATCGGACGTGTATACTGTATTGTATGTTCAAAGTAATGGCTCCAACCTTTGAGTATCTAGAACGCTCCAACATCTGATCAGACTATCGGATGAAAAAATCTGACGTGTATTCCCAGCCTTATTCTGACTGAGATCGGGCACAATTTGATTTTAGATTTGTAGAGAAGGCATTTTGCGAAATATAAGGGTCAGTTTGGCTTACTTTTAGACAAATGTTGTATATAATTAATTATTTATTTTAGTGTAAGCTGCCACAGTAAATTTCTTTCAAAATCTTTCGCTTAGTTCTAACATCAATTATTTTTCAATAATGAAAACTACAATACAAACGAATTATTGTGAATTACAGAAAAAGGACAAATAACAAATAATTATTTAAAGCTGGGCTTCACATCTACCATTGAGTTAGTTGTCATAATAATTTATAGGAGTCATTACACGGTTCAATAATTAAAATTGATGTACCTATGTAGGTCATCTTTGTTTCGACTTTCCAGTTATAAAAAGTACTCTGTGGTTTCGACCGTTTAGAGTCCGATAAGGGTTACCGTAATTATACTTAAAAAAAAAGAAGATAACTCTGGTTGAATTATTTTTTATTTCATTAATTTTGCTTCGCGGCCGTATTGAATATTGTAGTATTCATATTTGTACTAGAGTCCGTGCCGTCTGAAGTCCTTCAGTTGGTGCGGACTCTACATGTCAATTTTATGACACTTTATTATGGTCGGATTACATCAACTTTGTAAACTTAAAGTAGCGCCACCACTGAAGTTCGATAGGTCCACCTCTATTGTGCGAGAAATACGATCCATTTTCATTAATAGGGTATTTGAATGAAATTCAAATCAGCAACATTTTATGAAATGTCAAAACGATAGGTTTATATGGAGTTTTGTATGAAATACAAGCATGTGACGTCATAATTATATAGCATACTCTTTATGGTTAGATTGGTCATTAAAAATCATAATAAGGATAAATTTAATAAAATAATCGTGGTTTCCCCTTTTTTTTAAATGTTTTATACATTGGTTAGAGTTGAATAATTTATTTTGAATACAGGCAAATACCCTATTGTAAGAAAAGTGCGTGAGTGAAGTTCCGGTTTTTCAAATTACCGTGATACGTACGAGTGCCTAAGTGTGTATTAATAATTACCAATTGATAATGATACGATAATATGAGCGAGCATTTATTAGGTATTTGAATTACTTCTCTTTGACCGTTCCGAAATCAATTAAAGTTCCGTAAAAGATTTGAGTTATTATTGTCAAGGGTCGAAGAGCCGTACTATGCTATGTACTACCCATTTGTCAATCGTGTTCCTTTTTCAGAAATCTCGGGCCGAAAACTTGCAAACGAAAAAGTGCCGGCCCTGTTGGGTTGCTGATATCAATTTGCTTCCGACTTCCAACTCCAACCCCAAAAACACGTAAATAAAAAAAACAATAATGTAATTTTTGCAGCAAAAATGAAACATTTCAGGAAACGAAACGTAACTTACGACTCAAGGGCCCTGGCAGCACTATGGACATGTGCGTGCTGACATGACAGGCTTAGCCAGGCTGCCTGATGTTTTTACAAGTTTTTACCGATCAATCTCCAGATGCCATTTATTTATTATTTAAACAAGAAGTGAAGTGATACGTAGTATCTCTACTTAGTCTGTGGCTGCCTGCCTGTGTGTGTGTTCTCTATGTAAACCATATATTATTGTATACGTAGTATCTCTACTTAGTCTGTGATCACAGACGACTAAGGGATACTGTCTGTGATTGGTGAGCCTGAGCATGGTGTAATTTGTAAACAATGAAACAAACAAACAAAGTAATTGAAATGGTACAATTCTTGCTAGAATTATCACTATATTTACCTCAATAAATAAGCTGTTCTAGGATTTCAGATCTTACACTAAATTAGAGTTATTAATTCATATAATTCTGTCAAGTCCGTAATTATCAAAGGAGAATCAAGGTGTAAGTGCGTTTAGGTTTGTAGTCCGAGATAATATTTAACCGTTCAATCAGTATATTTGGGAACTATGGCAGGCGACGAAACTAGTGCAGGCTCGCAAGTAGCCCTGGTAACCGGCGGCTATGATCATACCATCAAGCTATGGCAGGCGCACAGTGGTGTTTGTCTACGAACCATGCAGCATCCAGATTCGGTGAGTGGCTACCACTTTATCTAATATAACATTGGTCTTTATTGTCGGCGGGCTGTGAAAAACTCGTAAATAGCAAATTTTGTGAAAACCTGTTTTAGTGGTTTTTCGTAAGAAAATTTCAAAACGTCTTTTTTCCTTCTGTAAAATTTTCCAATGCACTTGCGAGGATTTCATAGCCCGCTGAGGATTTATACATTTATGAAAGTAGGTACAATCAAAAGAGCTCTAACTTAATTATTCAGTTAAGGTGGCGAGCCCTTTCGATCCTATATGTCTGGGTATATGGCACTAATGAACGTTATAAAATTGATTCTACCACTGATTTGCAATACACTTAGACTGAGAGAACTCCGAAAAAAGTCATGATTCATTTTCAAAGACCAAACTCCACATGTTTATTTTATATTTTTGTAAGTATTCCTATGACAATTTGACAGGCCTATCACACTACAGGTTGTGGGTTTGATTCCTGCCCAGGATAGATATTTGTGTGGATGAACATGTCTGTTTGTCCTGAGTATGGGTGTAATTATCTATTTAAGTATGAGCACAAGCTCTGCTTAGGTTGGGATCAGATGGCCGTGTGTGAGTTCAATAGCTAACAATAAAAGATATAATTTTGTTTCAGCAAGTAAATGGTTTAGAAATATCACCAAATGGCCAGATGGTGGCCGCATGTGGATACCAGCACATTAGGTTGTATAACCTTGCTAGCGGCAACCCAGACCCAATCATTAACTTTGAAGGTATCACAAAGAATGTTTCCAGAGTTGGTTTCCAAGTAAGTATGTGTTATAATGAAGAGATGTATGTATTTACATACATTTACAAAAGTAATATGAATATTTGTAGAAAAATGGAGTATGGATGTACACGGGTGGAGAAGATTGTTCAGCTAGGATATGGGACCCAAGGTAACAAAACAAATCAATATTATAAATTTTTCTTGTTTTTTTTTTTCATTTTTGTGTTTATGCATATTATATTTCTTTAAAAATTGTTAAACATATAATGGAAAAAAAACCAACATTGTCAAACTGTCCAAAAATAAAAAAAAATTAACCTTGCTGAGTTTCTTGCCGGTTCTTCTCAGTTTAAGGGGACTTCCGAATCGGTGGCAACTTCATTAGTTTCGACAACTTTAGAATGTGTGGTAGACACATAATAGAGGAGCTCACATTCATGCTCAATGGTTTAAATTTCATTAGAAATAATTATAATTTGTGGTAGAGCTACACCTCAGGGTCGTTGTCAGAAGATATTCCAAGTGTCAGCTCCAGTGAATGCTGTGATGCTGCACCCCGACCAGTCACAGATCATGGTCGGCGATCAGAGCGGCATCATCCACATGTGGGACCTCAAGACTGATCAGAACGAGCAACTAGTAAGTGGTGTAGAAGTGTTTAATTTTTTTTACGAGTATCAGAAAATTCTAATCATGTCGGACATAGAAAAAAAATGCTAAATAATGTAAGACATAGTTCTAATGTTACTAGAAGTTATCAAAATTTATTTAAAAAAATATGCCTATTCGCCTGTCGTCTCACACTACGTCCGTGGGCAATGTACGAAAACGAGTAGTGTCACAGCAGCCGCAACCATTGAGATAGTACTGTCCACCAACCCTGTTAGTTTGAAAATAAAAGTACTTACCTGATTTTTAATAACAGCTCTAAAGTCCAGCCTACTCAGCCATTATAATTCTAGATCCCAGAAGCTGAGGCGTCCATCCAGGACATAGCCATTGACCCTGAAGGCAAGCTGATGGCGGCGGTGAACAACAAGGGCAACTGCTACGTTTGGTCGCTGGGCGGGGACCCACCGCGCCCGGTGCCGCGGAAACACATACAGGCGCACTCCAAGTACGCGCTTCGCTGCAAGTTCAGCTTGGATTCTACGTGAGTTTTATTAATTTATTTATGAAATACACCAACAGTACTTTATTATTGGAGTTTATTGTTAGAATAAAGTTCAATAGATAGATATGTCACCATTAGATTATAATCTATCTCGCGAGATTGTGAACCGTAAGTCAAACTTATTTATGAACTTGTCTAAGAGTGACTGTTTACGAGACTTTATGGTATGTACATACATAATTGGACTTCCAAATCGAAGTGCCTTTTTTAGGGTTTCGTACCCAAAGGGTAAAAACGGGACCCTATTACTAAGACTTCGCTGTCTGTCCGTCCGTCTGTCTGTCTCCAGGCTGTATCTCAAGAACCGCGATAGCTAGACAGTTGAAATTTTCACAAATTATGTATTTCTGTTGCCGCTATAGCAACAAATACTAAAAACAAAATAAAATAAATATTTAAGGGGGGCTCCGATATAACACACGCGATTTTTTTGCCCTTTTATTTGGGTGCAACCTATATGGTCTATTCTATTACATTACGTTCTTTGCAATATTCTTTCGTTTTCAAATACCTAGCTAGAGACCGCCAACATGGGCTTTATGCAGTGTTGTTGCATGAAGTTACATATCACTGCGAAAGTGTGTTTGTTGGTTTGTCCTTCTTTCACGCAACAACGTAGCAACAATTTGACGCGATTTTTTGCATAGAGTTTATGGGCTACTTTGATTCCCGGGAACGTGGGTGAAACCGTGTGTCGGAAGCTAGTTAGGTACAGTACATGTCATTGTGATCGGCCGGCACCGGCATGCGGCACGCAGCATGCTGGTGACGACGTCGGGCGACTGCTCGGCGCGCGTGTGGCGCACGCGGGACTGGGCGCTGCTGCGCGAGCTGCGCCACGACTCGCAGCGCTGGGTGTGGGACGCCGCCTTTAGCGTCGACTCGCGATACCTATTCACTGGTATGATTATTATAGATGTTCAATATATATATATCGAATCAAACATGTTATCTTTACATATAATAAAATAGTAGAATCCGGTGTGAAAACTAAAGAGTAATAGAACATAAACTAGCGATTTTTAGAATTATTTTCTGTCTGTCTGTCTGTTTGTTCAAGCACATCTCGAGTTTAATTTGGAGCAGAATATAGGCTTTGATTTTGATTTGTTAACAATTATTTATCTCCGCAGGCTCATCCGATAGCTACGCCCGTCTGTGGGACGTGGAGAAAGGCACGCTTGAACGAGAGTATTGCGGCCACCAGAAAGCTATCACTGCTTTAGCTTTCAGGGACCAAGCTGTATAAAAATGGATCAACTAATAGTCCTTATTAATGCCATTTATCAAACTTTGTACAAATTATGTAAATATGTATAAGCTTTGACTATTTTAGGGTTCTGTAGCCAAATCGCAAAGAAGGGAACTCTTTTAAAATGTCTCGTCCGTCTGTCCGTATATCACAACCATTATACTCGGAGTCAATATAATTATACATGCAATTTGGAAGGTAGGTATAGAATTACGAAAAAAAAAATCCGCTGAGTATAAGTTTTTCGGGTATCTTATCTTATATAAATCTTCAAAAAATATATCGAGGTTTCAATTTTTAGGGTTCCGTAGCCAAATGGCAAAAAACGGAACCCTTATATATTCGTCATGTCTGTCTGTCCGTCCGTATGTCACAGCCACTTTTTTCCGAAACTATAAGAGCTATGCTGTTGAAACTTGGTAAGTAGATGTATTCCGTGAAACGCATTAAGATTATCACACAAAAATAGAAAAAAAACAATAAATTTTGGGGGTTCCCCATACTTAGAACTGAAACTCAAATATATTTTTTCATCAAACCCATACGTGTGTGGTATCTATGGATAGGTCTTCAAAAATGATATTGAGGTTTCTAATATCATTTTTTTCTAAACTGAATAGTTTGCGCAAGAGACACTTCCAAAGTGGTAAAATGTGTGTCCTCTCCCCTTTAACTTATATATGATGTACATTACCATGCAAACTTCCACCTAAAATTGGTTTGAACGAGATCTAGTAAGTACTTTTTTTTTAATACGTCATAAATCGTAAACCGCAGTTTACCTTTCATTCAATCAACTCATATAAAAAAAAAATGACAAAAAGCAAGGTACAGCACAAATAAAGGAAAAATTCTAAAAATTAAAAAAGTTGAAAAAAGGGTGTCCCCATACATACATAGTTACGCCAATTAATAAAGACCTCTGAGTTGTATGGGCGCTCATACAATTTAGAGGTCTAGCTTAATTGGTAGCAACCTCAAATAATGTAAATAAATAAAATTGTGAATTTCCCGTGATGGACGAAGTTTGTACGGAACCCTCGGTGCGCGAGTCCGACTCGCACTTGGCCGGTTTTTTATTTAATTTAAATCAATAGCTGGTGACTCTGGTGAGATAAGTATGCACTTCTAAAGTAAAATTAATTTTGTTAACTACTTTGTACTTGCTATGGAACCCTACTCACTGCGTTGTCTGACACGCACTTTGCCGATTTTTTTTATGAAAATCTGTATGCATCTATGTTGATTTAACAAATTATTGAATATTCTGTTAGTGGCTGACAGGTATGGACAAAACTATTTTGACTATATGAGACTTATAGTTTGGTTTACACTTTTTTCATACCTCTGCAAAAAAGTTTTTCATCAATGCATTTACTGTGTAAATGTGAAAAGAATTGTTAATATTATATGTAAGTGATATTTTATATAAAAATATGTGAATTTATTCAAGTTTTTTCTTGTTAGAGCCCAGGCTAGACCATCGACGAATGAATCCATATTTTGACACAGGGTAAAAAAAGCTAGTTTAATCTATGATCAATGAGAAGAAATACATATTAATTACGATAATTATAATATTAAAATTTAATAAAAATAAAGTTACATAAATAATTCACAGGTATGCAACTAACAAAAAATAGGTGCATTAACGAAAAAAATATTTTTAAAAGCAATTTAGACGAACTTTTCCATATTTCAGGCTTTTACAAAATTAATGAATAATAATTACTTAATACTGTTTTCATTACCTTAATAATTCAGATCTAGTAAATGCAGACACTTGCATACAAAACATTACAATTGTATACAATAATAATAATCTTAATATTAAACCAATCAGATGCTTATCTTCCATCTGTATTGTTAATTATGGAATATGCCGGCACGATTATATATAAGATTATTTTTTTAATAAACAGTTGTGCAATTTTAAACCTTAGTACATGGGCTTACTACTAGATATATACCCATCTTTTGTAACTGCTGCACTAGGCTATTGACGGTTCAGAGTAGATAATGACGATAAAACATTTGCAGTGAAAACGACTTCAGCTACCATGGAGTTTGTTCTTGCATTCAAAGACCAAACAATAAAAAAAAATCAGGAAAGGCGCGTAGAGTTACAGAAAGATATGATATTTGTAGGTATAAATATACACATAATGTTATAAAATAGTAATATTCAAAATTTGTTTCAGTGCGTCCCAAAACTACAGTACAGCCTACAAAAAAATTGAATTCCTGGAATCGCGAGTCAAATTATTAAGAAATAAAATTATGTAAATAAACTAACTTAAGTAACGTACAATAAGTATATGGAATGTATTTAATTCAACCATTCCCAATCAATTTTTCGACTAGATAATAATTACATACTTTGCATAAATAATTCTTTAAACGTCATATAAAATTAAGTATAATACTACTACATTTACGTAAGCTTCCAGCTATGATTTTATTTTATATAATTTCTCAAACTAAATAATTGAATGGTATTTCACAAGCCACTGTTACCTATAATATTATATGTCATCAAGGGGTAATGATTTAACTTCGCCCATTTCAGAGCACATCTCATCATCGCAGGTGTAGGTGATAACGAACTTGAGGTTGATGACCGGCGATGTGGGAGGGCGCGCGATCAGCATCACTTGCGTCAGTGCTGGCGGCGGCATGAAAGGGTTGTATGCGGGTAAAAATGTGCCTGACGGTGTTAGGAGACGGACTTTGCAACCCTGTGGATAAAAAAATAATAATTTACTGAATCATAAGAAAGAGCAGCCTTTATACGATTCGATAAACTTATAGTCAAAGACTAAAGAAGATAGGTTTCTATAACCAAGCCTATTGAAGAAAAATAAATACCCTTTGGCTCGCAAAAGGGACGCGCGTCCCAAAGCTACCTGCAAAAAAAAAACAGGTATCACACGATCTACGAACCCTCCATCAAATAAGAAAGATAAGATCAAAGAAAAAAAAAAAACAACTAAAAATATGCATACAACGTTGAATCATTATCAAAAACAGAAAGATTTTGTGACCCTCCGACGGATTTTCATGGATTTATCATTATGTTAATATGTAGGTGAATATGTGTAGTACCTATATATTTGAGAATTGCTGTCGGGGGTTTTACGAAAATTTTATTTAACCCTTTTTCGATAACAACTTTTACAGCCGTCGTGGGTTTTTTGCAAAATTTTTAATCTAGGATTTGAAATTTATCATAGTGTATAGTATTCTACTAGTCAAGCCCTTTCATTTGATACCCATATTAAGGGAGTTGTGAAAAAATATGTAATCCGCCATTTTGTGGCGGCGGCCATCTTGGACCGATTTTCATCAAACATAGCTACATGTTGCTACAGAACATGCACCAATCAAACCCTTAACTGAAAACTGCATCAAAATCGGGCTAGTAGTTTTGGAAAAAAATGGCAACATGGATTTGCACAAACAAACAAACATCCTCTCAACCCAAACGCATATACCGTCTCCGTTCCGTCGTGGATAAAAATGGGTTGCAGCATCAAATGAATATTACATTGGGTAGGCTTTATAATAAAGAATATTGTAAGAAATAGATTTCATACTGAGTAACATTCCGAAATCTATACCACTACCAACCAATACTAAAAAAAAACAAACGAACTGATAAACTACCTTTGATACGACACTTTGGAACTTGTACTCATCGATCGGCGAACTACACCTGCTTGTCGTAGAAATGACAATAACGTTGACATCAGGTCTAGGTTTGTCTTTGCAGAAATGTAACACAACAGTCATTCCTCCGTCTTCTTCAAATACCGTGAGTGGAGCCACCTTGCTCGGCTGAACACTCTGCAGCGTGACATTAATATCCGTGAGGGGTTTCACATCAGCTTTAATATTCCTACAACTATCCTTTTTTTCGTTCTCAGTTATATTAATTTCCTTATTCTCTACTGGAGTTTCGATATCTTCACATTTGGTATTATTATCTAATCCTAAATCCAATATGTTGTCGGTAGGACTGTCGGTCATGTTGTTATTTAGAACGTTTTTTGTTGATGTGTTTGGTGTATCCGTACTGATGTCCACCATTATATCATCATTAGAAGGCAAGATTTTAGGCGACAGCGCACGAGGTGATAGTTTCGGTTCATCTTCAGACTTCTTGGTAAAGAAGTCCAAGTCAAATACTGCGCCGTTATTTAGCGATTGTGATTCACACTGAGGTGATAACTTTTCTAAGGCGTTCATTGGTATTTTCTTTGATGTTTTGCTGAAAAATTAAGATATTTAGTTATCATTACTGATAAAAATTAATAGTACATACTATTCATCAGATAGTACAACACACCTATTAAAACTAATATCCAGTCGTTTTGCATTATCTGGTAGTGACTGTTTCAATAGCTGTTCACCAAGAGAATCTAATTCATTCCAGCCTTCAGTTTTACTTGTTTTATCTTCAAGAAGGTCTACATCTTCTGGAAAATATAATATTATTTAAGAACCATTTACCATTATTTTTTACATAAAAATATGTAAAAAAAATAAAAGCAACTTATTACCATTAGGCATCAAATTGACAGGTTTCAAAGGTACAGCAATATTATTAGATTCACTTTCAGTAGAGAATATGTCCCCAAGTTCATCTATAACATTCTTCTTCACATTATTAGATACATTATTTCCTTTCTCAGTATTAGCTCCGGCAAAATCTAGTAAACTGTCACTATTGGAAGCTTGTGTTTTGGATCCACTAGATATAGTTTTAACCCTTTTCTCATTAACAAATCTATTATATTTCTCAAATACTTCATCTAATGCATCACTAGCATGGAGTATATCATCTGTAATAATTTTTAAATATTATTAAATATCAAGATTTTTTTTTGGCAAATTATGTAAAATTAACTATGTTAGTATTGAAGGGAAATTTTTGAACGAGGGCCAAATCACATAGCACTGAGAAAATTACTATGGCCCAAGTTATGCGTGGCAGAATGCTATTGATATTTTACCACAATCTATGAGGTCAACTAAGAAAGTCATCAATTATTTTGATTACTTTCTCTCGTAGATGTACATCTAGTTTATAATAATTATTTTTATTTTAGTTACTACAACAACTATATTCCTGATGTTTGCAAAAATTATTATTTCTAGTGGTGAAATAGGAATATTAGGAAGAGATTCTATTGTTTTTGCCATGGTAACTTATTAAATGTTTGTAATGGCTAATTTACAAATATTTTTTGTAAATTCTTCTGTTTTTATTTATTTTTAAATTATGTCAATATCCAAACAACTCACTTAAGATTTCCGCTTGTGTATCAGATGTAGCTAATCTCTGCAGCATGGGGCGCAGTCGCACGCAGCTTCCATATAGTTCGTGTATTAGTTGCTCCTCATCATGTGATGCATTGGATGCATGTTCCAGCATATCATGGAGCAAGCCAGCGCTGTCTAGTGCTGCGCTCACTTCCTGTGCACGACGGCTGTTTGCTTCACTGCGACGCTCTTCCTATTGATTGGAAATTTCATTGAAATATATTGCCCATTTGCTCTGACTGTTGAGGGACATGTCAATTCCAGAACACATCCCTTAACATAGCGAAGAGCATTAGGATCCTTGGTGTGGACATTTCTAATGATGTTCAGTTCTGTAGTCAGTTGGAAGACAAGGTTAAGGTGGCATCCAAAAGCTAGGTGAACTCAATAGAGCGTAGCAGTACTTCACATTGGGGCTAAGACTGCAACTTTACAAGATGCAAGTCTGACCACATTATTGAGTACTGCTGCCAGCTGTGGGCGCCATAGCACTTATATACCGCCTTGGGTGGATTGACGTGTACCATTACAATTGTTGATGATCCTGAGATCACAAGCGGTTTAGAGCCCCTAAGACTATTGCTTCTTTATGTGTGTTCTACCGCTTGTATAACAGACTGTGTTCTGAGTAATTGTTTGACTTGATGCCCATGGTTACCTTCTACCATTGCACTTTTTGCCAAACCAAATTGGTCTTGCATAGTATGGTTACAATGGAGCTTCCAACATTGGACATGAGTGATATTGTAAGTCCATTTTAATACAAACCAGCTTTTCCGCACGGTTTCACCCGCATTCCCGAGGGATGTTGTGTTTTCCCGGGATAAAAAGTAGCCCATAGCCTTCCTCGATAAATGGGCTATCCAACACTGAAAGAATTTTTCAAATCGAACCAGTAGTTTCTGAGATTAGCGTGTTTAAACAAACAAACTCTTCGGCTTTATAATATTAGCATAGATTTGTTTATCTTTCAATGCTTGTATCTTGAAACAATCATGAATTCATAGATAAATAATGCTGCTGATAGCACTTTATCTCTGAAGAAGAAACTCATTTAGAGTTTATATAAATCAATATGCAATAATATATTTAAAGCAATTTATATATACATACTTCTCGAACCATTGTTTTAATAAGTCTATTTGCATGTTGCAAATCTTCTGCCTTCTTGCTTTGTAGTAGTTTTTGTAAAAGTTTTGACTTTTCCTCATCTTCGAAGATAGCATTTTTAGCCCTGATCCGTGTGGGAGCTGCATCCTCTGGTGGCAGAGGTGGTGGGGTCTCCTTCACTACACCTTGATTTTTCAGCATATCATAAGCAACTTTGAATTTGGTCTCTTTTGAATATTCTATAGACCATGCATGGAGAAGTTGAAGTACCTAAAATTGTGGAGCAAATTATTTTCCTGAGTTATACTGAGAACAAGATGGTTTAAATGATTATTTTGAAAATTGTTTCTGTGAAAAATATAAAAGTAAACAATAAATATGTACATTCTTACCCTGGTTCGCACTTCGGGTGCAGTTCTATCGGCATAATATTTAGGCGACACAAGCTTTATCATCTCGTTTAAGAAGCGAAATTTGCCAACTTCTGCATGGAAATCAGGGTCACAACGACGCATGCAGCGATCCAACATAGTCAATGCTAACAGCGCTTCCCGAGCATTTGTCGTGTGAATACGGGCCGCCAGCGTCTGTGCCGCCAGCTGCGGGCCCTCGCTGGAGTCCCGCATAATAGTGCAGAACGCCTCCACCGCCGCAGCGTCCGGACATGGCAATGATTCGTGAGTTGCTTTTACTGATAGAACAAACAAAACAAAATTGTTATGATCTGTTATAATAGAATATGAATTTTAATATTAGCTCCTGCACTTACAAATAAGAGCTTCCAAACTTGTTAATGTGATATTCATTCTAACACATAATAAATAGTTTACGATGAAATAAAACGCATAAATTAATTTCCACAGTTTTTTCGTTATCTATCGCCCTGTTTGTGGTTTGACTTGACATTTATTTTTTTGACTGATTCAGTGTTACCTGCCACTCTGCCAGCCAGATGTCTTATTGGGGATAATTTTAGAGGCACGTGTTTATTTCGCACAATTCCGCCAGTGTCAGGGTGTTAAGAGATATTTGTTTTTATTGTTCTGTGGGAAATATAATAAGGAGATTGATAATTTGTGGCATCATTAATCTATGTATAATTTGCCAAACGACAGTAAGGTATTTGACTGACATTTAAATCAGCAACTTTTTATGAAATGGCAAAACGATATGAAGTACAAGCATGTGACGTCTTAATTATATAGCATACTCTTTATGGTTAGATTGGCCATCAAAAATTCTAATAAGGATAAATTTAATAAAATAATCGTGGTTGCCCCTTTTTTTTAGATGTTTTATACATTGGTTAGTGTTGGATAATTCATTTTGAATACGGGCAAATACCCTGTTCCAAACAAACGAAGAAAAGAAACAGAGTGAAGGTATCGATTTTTACTATAAAACGAATAATCGTTTATTATTAAATGGCTTTTTGCCCTAATTACCCTAGCGTAAAACTTAAAAATACGTTTATATATGAACAGGGTTGTTTTTTTTAAATTGAATTTTGGATTATTTCATCTTGTTCTTAGGGGTAATTATTTTGAGGAGTTGGTATCCCTGTATATCATTTGTCATGTAAGACAAATGACATTCCTAAAAGTAGACGTCTAGTAGGGATGGACAAATGAATGTATCGATATATTTAAGATTATAACAAACTTATTAGAGGCTCTTAAAATTAATTTCCTCATAAATATTTATTTTAAAAGATATCGATATACAGGATGTAAGGGACAGCCTTCTGCAACCTAATGGGGTGAATTCAGTATATCATACTACGATACCCGGTACATGAAATTATTTCCGGAACGTCATGGGATAAAGGTATGGTAAATAAAAAAACGATAAAAAATATTAATACACAAATATAATAAATGATATATCGAATTTGATACTCGGAAATAATTATTGAATATCGATATTTTTAGGGTCAAAATATCGATGAAATATATATAGGTCCTAATAAATGTAGTACGGTCCTTTTGAGGGATGTATCATTTTCGGAATGCTTATGACCTATACTATCATCCCTCAAAAAGACCGTAATTCATTTATTAGAACCTTATATATAAATCGATTATTTTCTGAAAAAGTATCGATATTTTTTGCCCATCACTACGTCGTAGACGAGACGACTACGAGATGAAAATAAGTTGATCCGACGCTTGCCTAGCATATACCACCTCATAGAATTACGAAATTGTGCTATAAATAACTGGGTAATTTACCTCACCTTGTGATTTTCCATAAAATGGCAATTTTTCGACTATCCCGATTGATTACTCAAACTAAAAGCATTCCCAAGCTTGAGAAAATCGTACAAAGGAGGACTGCAACCACCACACCGACCGGAGCTATTCTTCCCGAGCCAGAAAAACAACCGTTTGGACTTTTCAGTTTAGTGTTGGCTGTAGTGCCTGGACTACTCATCGGAGCAGCGATTAGTAAAAACATAGCTAATTTCTTGGAAGAGAACGAGTTGTTTGTACCCTCCGACGACGACGATGATGATGACTAAACAGTGTTTTGGTTCAACTATTGCATTGTAAATAGATTATAATTGACACAATTTTCTTAGTCTTTGAAAAATCCAATAATTTTTTCAGATTTCAACTTTGGATGGGTATAACATCCAAAATAATATAAATAAGACATAAGTTTCCTGTTACATTTTATTATAAGATCAATTTACAAAATTTTGTGCTCTAGTGCTACATTATAAATTTTATCGCACAATTATAATTGATAATAAGTATATATTTTTTTATCAACATCATATAATTCTTATTTACATAAATACAAGCATGTACATCAAATGCCTACATCGTTCAATGTACAGTACTATAATTAAAGTAATGCGCCTCAAGGCACTGCTCTGTCTATAACAATCTTACTCTCTCACCATTGCTTGCAACCATTCTTTTGGTTCAAACGAAGATTGCAGAGGCACATAAGTTTAATCATACTGTACAGCAATTACTAGTTCAATTCAAAGTTTCAATAAATATGTAAATGCATTGTAATTAAATATTTTGTTTTCCTTTGTAAATGGAGTGACACAAAATGCTATCTCTGCTAATCTAGTCAAAGTTACTCTCACAATGTAGTATCTCACTTGTGCTTAATATAATATCTGATGATATGGACAAAATATTCAAATAAAAATGTCAAATGATTCAGTCTTTGATTTTCCTCAAATTATTAAATTTTAAATGTCTTTTGATAGAGGATCATTAAATAATAACAATAATGGAGACATTTATACAAACATTATTTTATGTATGATTATAATTTCCAAATAAATACTTTACACAAGAATTGCAGAAAAATATCTGATTATTTAAATATCAAATTGAGGAGATCTATGTCAGGTAAACTTTGAAATTATTATTCTTCAAGTTTTAAGACTCATTTTAAACAATACTGAATTTGTTTAATACTACTAGCACATGCCTTCAATTAGTAATTTTCTAATGGGAATAAATACAGATCTATGTTCAATTTTACTCGGGAGGCCTCTTGTGCTCCCCCCAGCCATGGAAGCACTTGGTGAACCTTCGAGACTCTTTGTCCTTCAGCGTGAGGAATAGCTTACGTGGTTTGTCTGGCTGCATCGATTTCATGTGTTGGATGTATACCTGTGGGATACAGAATAATGGTAATAAAAAAAATGAAATATCTAAATTAATACCTACCCATATAGTTGGGCTTGTTGGTTTGGAGCTGAGATATTTTTGAGATGATATTATATATTTGATCATATCAGGTGTTTGTTTTACACATGGAAAAACAAACTATGTTACACTTTTTACAAGCTTAGCTTAGTTTGGGATAAGTTTATCTATGTATATGGACTAATACTTTTTATGTTTTTACTGATATGAATTCAGAATAATCATATTTGGTGTTTGTGATAGATATTTGTAGAAACTTTATAGTTTGTTTATACCTGTGCAGACTTGTAAGCAAGTTTGATCTCCACTTCGGAGCACTTGGCGCCAAGCCACAAGAACACTTGATCCCCGTTGTCCAAGATCATAATGTCATCATCAGCTAGGTCATCCTATGAAATGTAACAAAATAGTACAAACCATTACTTCAAATATTTACACTATATTACATTTATTATTTTGCTGTGCTCTTATTATGTACTTTGCATGTGGTGTAATAGATTAGATAAATATTTATGAGGAAAAATTTTGACCACGAAAGAACTCAATCACGCCAAAAAAGAAAATAATAATGTAGATTTATTACAATTAATTCCAAGAATTAAATAGCAACTGTACCTGACAGAAGTCGGTGCATTTCTCAGAGACGGTGAAGTAGCCCTTTTCGTTAGAGCATCGGAACAACCTCGTGTAGTTGAGGTAGTCTGCATCAGTGTCATATTGTTTGCGACCTCCTAACGCCACCCAGAAGAAGTTGTCCGGTTCGCTACCTTCCGTAAGTACCTGTGCTCAATTTTTTTATATTATTTTGGTTACAGTCTTTAAAAAATACTATTAAAAAAAATGCACTCCGGGAGTGCCGACAGAAGTGAAAACTTTTTTTTTTGAGAGATTGAGATTCAGATTGAGAAAAGAAACTAAACGTCAAACTGCGTCTCGCTCGTAACGGTGTCGCGAGTCCAGAGGTTTTACCTCATCTAAAAAGAAACTAAACGTCAAACTGCGTCTCATCATAACGGTGTCGCGTCTCATAACGGTATCGCGAGTCCACAGGTTTTACCTCATCTAAAAATATGCGTACCGCGCTAAAAGAAGTTTACACTTCAAAAAGATTACGAGTGCTGCAGATACATTATCTAACTAATAATTTAAGCTCTAGTTCATCAGTAGATCTTAACCGGTGGTCCGCGGACCACTGGTGGTCCCTGGAAGCACACGAAGTGGTCCGTGAAGCCATCCCGAAAAATAATAATCGTAAAAAAAAACTTGGCTTTGAACTATATAGTATAGAGCAACCCTTTATTCATTTACATCTACTATATATTACCTCTAAACAGTTGGTGGTCCATGGCACGACAGAAATTGTCAAATGGTCCCTTATCACAGTAACTATAATAGTTTTTGCTTGTCATTATTTTTTATTACAAGAAACTTTTCAGACTTTCACTTTGTTTAAAATGAGCACGGCAAGTAATAAATAATAAAATACAATAAGTATAAGAACAAAAAAAATACACGTCTTTACGCACCTGTAAGCTAACCCAGGGGTTATTGAACTTCTCTTCAGCGATCTGCTCGATTAGTCTGGCGGAGTCGGCGTCGCTCTGACTGCCAATCCACGCGTACACAATCGCGGATGACGAATCGTTTGCACCTTCCAGGGGCACGTTTAGTATGTAGCTGTTGTTATAAAGGAGGTTTTATAATCAGCTCCATTACCATGTTCAATAAGTACTTGGCCAAAGTATATATATAGGTAAAAATCGAGTGTCGTGAAATTTGTCGTTCCAAAAAAATTTGGTTGCCCCCATCCGCCAAGTCCGTACCGTGCGGTAAGGAACTTCGTTCCAAAAAGAACCAACAAATAGGTAGTATAATTTGAATTATTTACTTCAAACAAAATTTCTACTGTTGTAAAGTATTCTTTCTACATCCCTTATTTCACTTTTAGGGGCAGAACAATTGGGCTGAGTTATAAAATTCTTCTCTTATTGCTTCCCTGTCGCTATGGGTGTCACGAAAGATGAAAGACAAATTTCAATTTCTGCAGTTACGGGTCAGTTGGTTACCTGATTTTGAGTACTCCCTTTACTAAGTATATTAGTGTTGTGTTATATTATATACAAATATTATAATTTCGACGGAATATTACTTACCAAAAAGCACTGTTCAGTTGTGTGGCGTCCGCCTTCACTTGCACGAGTCGCGTGCACAGCGCCGACCCGTTGCTTCGTAGCTCGAACAATTCCACAGGTTGCCGACCGCTCTCCTACATCAAAAACTAATAATAGTAAATGGTGTTTTGTGCTAAATACTCAATAATATGTGAGTTTCTATGTTCTAAAAGTATCTTTATAGTATCGTTTATCCTTTTTTCCTTTTTGACGGGCCGGTTGGCGTGGTTGGTAAGATACCCTATCTATTACGCCGCAGGTCGTGGGTTCGATTCCCACTTAGGACAGACATTTGTGTGCATGAACATGTCTGTTTGTCCTGAGTCTGGGTGTAATTTATCTATATAAGTATGTATTTACAAAAGAAAATGACACGAATGAAGGTTTAAAAAGTATCGGCCATATTAGGAATTATAAACGAAATGGATATGTTTTAGCCTCTGGTTTCAGGTAATAAAAGTTAATGTAATTTTCCTCAGTATAAACTAGATTGTCATCGATCGACGAATTGCATCATCTTTGGAGCAGTCAGACAACCAGTTTAGAAACAAGTGAAGCAAAACGTCGGTACCTATTCTGACATAAGATTTTCTTACCGGTTTCTGATTCCTCTTCCCATCCTTAATAATGAACCTCCTATGGAAATGCGCCATGAACTTCAAGCTTTCTTGTTGCTGATGCGTTCGGACAACATCTAATCTCTTGCAGAGCTGTTTGAACTTGCGCTCGAGGCCGAAGGTGAAGGTCAGCCAGCCCATGTTGGGCGCGCGCCGGCCCTGCCAGAAGTACACCACCCACGTCGCCGCCGAGGACTCTGTGTCTTCTGTGTCCGCCGTGTTGGAGCCTTCGCTTTCGTCTTCCGGCTGTTGGGAAATTATTTGTGTGTGTTTTGTTTGAATTTCTTATGTTCTGAAGATATGAAGATAATATTCATAATAAGTGAGTATGTTAATTAAACCATACGAAGTACTTTGTTAATATAAAAAAATTGTTTAAAAATTGCCAAACGATTAATTTCTTGCAATAGCATTTCAAGTATAGCTTTCAGGATTTGGTTTCATGTTTTGAGAGTGGAAAGCTTTAGTATGCATTTGTTGAAATTTGGAATATTAATTCACCACACTTGTTTTAAACAAACTATTTATTTATTTATTTCCTACATAGTGAAACTAACCTCTGCTGGCAGCACGTATCTACATAGAAACACGTAACAGTCGCAGCTGTGGAACACGCCGAGCTCGTTGTCTGGCAGACGAACGAAGTGCCGCCCTTCTAGGACGAACGCCTCCATCGCCTCCAGGTCTTCGTTCCACTCGTCCGCGAGGGTCTTGGCTTCCGTGGACAGCATGGCTGGTTGGCGAGGTGTGAACAGAGCTGATAGGTCCGCTCTGCGGGTAAATATTGTATCAGAGAAGTGTGAAGCTATGGGTTTTAAAAACCTAAAGTTGAAAAATAGTGCAAAATTAGGGATACCAGGGATAAGAGGTGTAATGAATGATATTAGATTAGGATACATACTTGGTCTCCTGCTGCTTGGCCCAGCTGGCCAGGTCGGCGCCGGTCCGCGCGACCGACTCGGCCGTGCGCGTGAAGTCCACCGCGATGATCTCCTCCCACCCCAAGAAGTAAGTTTTGAACACCTGGCCATTATATTCTCTTGTTAGTTTGCATAGTATACTTATAATTTCTCATGTTTGCGGTTTTGTAACTTATAATAAAAAAACTAGTTCATGAATTGTCTATTGCAATGCAATCCTTGAAGATAATATAAGATTAAATTAAATTAGTTGGAGAAATTTTGCAATCGCATACTAAGTACCTACATCTGCATGATAAAAAAAAAATACTTTTTTAATAATATATTCAAGCGCGCTACTCGGCTGGTTCGAGAACGGGGTCGTATAGTGTTATGTACTGCGGGGCACTGAATGTCTGCCACTGTGAGGTAGTAATAATTTAGATAACAATATTCTGGGACATAAATATTCTGGGACATTATTCCTCACACACGGCCATCTGACCCCAAACTAAGCAGAGCTTGTACTATGGAAGCCAGATAACTGATATACTACATATACTACTTTTCTTTTGTAAATACATACATATATAGATAATTACACCCAGACATAAGACAAACAGACATGTTCATGCACACAAATGTTTGTCCTGAGTGGGAATCGAACCCACGACCTGCGGCGTGATAGATAGGGTATCTTACCAACCACGCCAACTGGCCCGTCAATGCATTATGTTATACCTAACAATGTCCTGCTGAAGTTTCGCTAATTAATTCGACTAACTTAAAGACAGTACCTACCTGTGTCTCGGTGCCCTCTTGCAGTCTTGTGACGAGCGCGTGCGGTGGTCGCGTCACCATGTTGAACAACTCTTGCGCCAGTTTGACAGCCGCCGCTCGTACTAGACGCGATGATTTCTTGCCGAACCTATGATTAATTCGAGACATATTAACATGAAATAAAATATTACTTAATATTACTGGCACTTCTCAGCAAAGCTGCCTTCACGCCTCAGTGCGGGTACACACTATGCGGTTAATCGTAATGGTTCACTACTTGTATGAGAAATAGGTCCGCACAGTGTGTATAGAAACTATTTTTTCATACATATTTTTTGATTGCGGCTAGCCTTTAGCGGAGGAATGCCTCAGAATGTATCTATTCATTTAGATCGACTCGTAGAACGCTTCTCGGCCGGGGCGAAGGAAGCAACAAGCGACAAGTACAGTGACGGTCCCCGTACCAGACGAAGACGTGGTTGTGCGCGTCGAGCAGGTAGACGTTCCTGGAGAGGAGCAGGTCCCGGCGCAGCGCGGCCGCGGCCGGCGCGGGCTGCGGCAGCTCCAGGTAGCCCATGCCCAGCTCCACGCGGTACAGCCGCGCCACTCGCCGCACCGACTGTTCCAGCACGTGCTCCTGCAGGCGGGAGGGAGGGACCACCGTACACGTTCGATATTATTCATAGTTCGTTCATTAAAATATGGATTATAAACCTTGTTATTTGTAATTAAATACATAAAATAAAAGAGAAAGATCTATAAAATATGCCTTGCCGAGTTTCTTGCCGGAGTCTTCTCGGTGCAAGTGTATTCCGAACCGGCGGTAGAATCGATTTTAACGAATCATAAGTACCTTGCTAGGGCCTAAACTGAATAAATGAGTTTTGAGCGTGATTAGAAATATTACTAACAAGCTTCTTTATTAGTATACACTACAGTATAAACATACAATAACGCACTTGAGTCAAGCACTAAGTAATTTTATATTTTATTTTCGAAGGTAGGCCCATAGGCTTATGGAACCAGTATCGTAATACCTGTGGCACGTAAGGCGTGTCTCCATCGTAACCAAGTATCTCCCAGAAGCTCTTCGGCTCCTTACCGGCAGGTTCGGCGATCAGTTCCGCCTTGTTCTTCCTCTCCTCTTTGTTTATCTTCTCCGCGAATAATCGAGCCTTAGATTTGAGGGTGTTCTTCGCTTTTTTGCCAATCCTAAATTAAAAGTTATGAATCTATACTTATAATATTAAAAATATGAAAACTTTTATTTTTGTTTGAACGCACTAATCTCTGGAACTACCAGTTCTATATGAAAAAATATTTTAGGGTTATTCAAGTTCAAGAAAACGGTCGATCCTTAAATGAAACCAGAGCTTTATCACGTTGTTTTTAAACCGTATACAAAAAATCATTGAAATCCATAGAGTAGTTTAGCCACAGAAATTAATTTTCGTTTTGCCATTTTTACTGATCATATAATAGATGCTTAACAAATTCATTAGGCTAATGTAGGTCGGACAATGACTCGAGCAAACCATATTATGATCCTCGCGCTGTCTCCATTTCTCTGTCTAACACGTTATGTGAGACGAAGAAAGAGTATCGCCCGCGCCGCGTCCAAGGTCGCACCTCGTTCAGGTCAGACACAATGTAACTATTAAAATTTATATATTTTTTTTGTTTACGTTCCGAAGGTACCTATTTACTTTCTTTGAAACCTTAGATTTTTTATTTAACATAAAGTACGGTTTCTGATGAAAAAAATAAATATTATGAGCACTCTGATTGTAACTGTACAGAATACAAATATGAAAAGGCGACAAGAACTATTATCATCATATTTAGCATAGGGGTATCGGCTTCTGGCATATTATCCTCTCCTCCCCTCACTGATTTCAAAAGGAACGATCTCGAGTTGTTTGCACTAATACTTATCAAAACGCAGGCTTACCACAGATAAATAACAAGTCCAGTATCAAGCACGAACACGTATCTCGGGTCAAGAGAGGCCGCTTCCACCGGGACGGGCTCCAAGTGAATACTGTTGCCAGCGCCGTGCACTCGGTACAGACGAGTTATGTAATGCTATGAAACAAACGCATATCATTGGTTTATGTGATTTATAACTATCGATCCATAATAATCATAAAGTTAAATAATCTATCAAATAACAACTACCTTACCAACAAATTGGTCGAAAATAACTATTAAAATAAAACAAACTCTAGCAACTCAGTCCACTTAACAGAAGTGAAATTATAGTTATCTCTCTCTATCTATTTGCCGTCTTCTTTGCGTCAGAAACGTTTCATATCGAATTACATATTACAAAACGTTGCACTCAAATTCGACCTTTAAATTACACTCATCGCGCCCAAAGAAGTTTCACTTCAAAAACTGATATAGAAATAAAGACATGTAATTATGGTATTTGTCAAGTGGATGCTGGTGCCATCTTCAAGTCCAAGTCCAAGTGAGTCCGTTCACCTGCGGGAAGTAGTATCGAATAGAGAAGAGAAGAGACTGACCGGGTCGTCGACAGTAAAGAAGCCGGAGGGCGTGTGGCTGCCCTGTATGTAGACGGGCGGCGTGGGGAAGAGCGCGAGGAAGTCCGGCGTCTCGTCCGCCTGCTCGTGGCGCTGGGTGCGCTTGGCTCCGAGCAGGTTGCGCAGGTTCACCGCGTGCATGGCCGCACACGCACCCTTGTCTAGCTATATACCGACATATTATTATCCTTTATTTAGTACTGCCATACTTTTTAAAATTTGGACGTTATGGTTGACTGTTATCGGATCTCAAATTTTAAAAAATAACAGAAATTTAGTATGAATAGGGTATTTTACTCTATATGAGAAAAAATCTAAAAATATACAATTCAGATAGCTTAGTTCATAAAATAACTTAATTAATTTTAAAATGCAATTTAAAGTTTTCAGTTTTTTAATCTGTTTCTAAACAAGCGAAACAGTAGCCGCCATCATATGACGTCATACGGTGCTGGAAGTAAACTAAAAAGTGTCAACTGAAGTATTATTATTTTTACACTATGCATTCAGGAACAGCACACCAATGAAAAGGATAATAGCTCATTTTTAATTAATAAAAATGTATAACTTCAATTGAGACCAATACCATCGCATTTGTACAATAAGTTGTGCAATTTGTACTTACAAAACCAAATGTTGTCATAACCATAAAGTAACATGGCGTCCAGCGTTTTCATCAAATTACGTGCGAAAATTAAAATTGTAAAATTTAAATGCATTTTTATTGCATTGAATAAAAAAATTGAGTTTTTTTTGTGGTTTATTAGCACCTTATGAACGAATTGAGACACTTTTCAAAAATGGGTGTAATACCCTATAGACTGCGTGGAAATAAGTTAAAACGTATAATTGACTGTCTGCATAGCATTTTTATTGAGGTTTAGCATAAACAAAAAAAAGATTATGAAATGCCATATCAAAATACAAAAACAATTCCAAATAAATATTTATAGTTTTTAATTAAACTCACCGTGGCCTTGGAACCAATCCAGAAGTGAATATCCCAGGAGAGCTGGCCCTGCTCCTGGATGCTAGTTTTCAGTATGATGTAGCAGTCACCTTCGAAGAACTTGCCATGGGCTACCTGCGGGGATATAAAAACGAAAGTATGTCTTTCTGTCTGTTTGTTACCATTTCACTACTATACAGGCAATATTCTGGAACATTCTTCACACACGGCCATCTGAACCCAAAGTAAGTAAAGCTTTTAATAAACTTGTTGATGTTTTATGTGTTACCTCATCAACTGGCGCCGGTATAAAGTTCTCGATCTCCCACACCTGCAGGCCGGGCGCCTGACCCGTGTCCTCGTCGAAGAACTCCGAATAGTCTAGCGGGGGCTTCTCCAGACTCTCGTCCCAACGTTTTGGCCTAAGAAACTTGACGTCATTATATTACGTACAAATGGCTGAAGAGGTCATTGCATGTCAGGTTCTGATGCCAAAAAGTTTTTTCTACAACAATTATATCAGGTGTCCTGGCGTCAGGAGGATGTTTTGGCTTTCCCCGGCGCAGGCGCAGCTTACGTACACTTTACACAATAGCATCTAAGATATATTTTTATATCTGATATATTTTTTCCTTACTGTCATATAACACACACATATTGTCAGTGAGACTAGATAAATAATTTGATGTAAGGAATCTGAGTTAGTTTTGAAAAGAGTAACTGCTGAGTTTCTTGCCGGCTCTTCTCGGTAAAAGCAACCTTTCGAACCGTGCGTTAGAGTCAGACTATTCATAAGTACTTGTGAAGGCCTATTTGAATAAAAAATATTTTCATTTTTTCATGACATTCAATGAACTACTACAGAAGTACCTACTTTAGTAAAACACAATGTCTAAAGCCGGGCCCGCTGCCCATAATACGAACAAAATATTGATTTGCTAACATGTTAGTAAAACATGTTTGGCAAACAGGCCGTCCGCTGCGATTTTGGAGTGATAAAATATTTTTGTTAGTACTTTATTTATTTAAAATGAGTTCCGATGAGGAAGACGTGTTCTTCTTCTTTCAACATCTATTAAGAATTGCAAATTAAAGACAGATTTGGGTTATTTTTTTTATGAGTTAGAAATTTCCGATCATCTAACTTTTGAGATTTATTTTTATTTTCGTTGGATGTAGCATTCCAAATAGTAACGAGTCTTTCCCGTATCAGTTGTATAAAATACAATGTATTTTTTTCATTCCACTCCATTAAAACAATAAATTACAACAACAATACACAATATCAAAAAGATTTAACGAGATCGAGACGTCTCAGGCGAGCACAAACATGAAATGAATGATATTGTCCCCCTGGCCTCCGCAGGCGAACGCGGGGAATTTTATCCATTTGACTCGGCAAACACTAACAGCGAACAAAACAGCTAGGCCATGCCCCAAAATACATACGTGACCTTGGTTATGCAAACACGTTTATGTTAGCAAAACACGATAATAATGGCGCAGCGGACCCGGCTTAGTTGCCATATAAATCAATCAGGTAACAATGTATCAATCAGGCTCCTAGAGCACTCTTACTCTTAGGTAGTGTAGTGTAGTGTAGTGTAGAGTACTGACTTGAGTTCGCTATTCCGCTGGTCCAGGCTGCGGTCGCTGTGCTGCGTGTTAGCCTGCTCCTGCATGCCGCGCAGGATGAGCGCCGAGTCGCGCTGCTCCGGCTCCGCGCGCCCGCGCCGCAGCCGGAGCTTGCGGGCTATGGGGTCCGACTTTACACCTACACGGATAACAATACTAATAAACTACAAACATAATGGTCGGTATCTTGTAACATGTTCTGTTCATTAATAAAAACTAATTAACAAAATATCAAATAATTGGACTCACTGTTAGGCGTAGTAGGTTCCGCTGTAGCGGCGCCAGCCAGTTGCAGTTGAGCTTGGAGCGAGAAGTCAATGTTATAGTACTGGAGGCCGGCTCCCCTTGCTCGCTCCACTGGCTTCGGCGGCATCACCAACTCAGGGTTGCCATGGAGTTGTAAACTTTCGAGGTCACTCAGTAGATGGATCGCGTCGGGTAGGGTTATCAATTTATTGCAGCTTAAGTTTAACTTTTTTAAGGAACCACATCTAAAAGAACATTCATATGAAATATTTTTTTGAAAAATATTTATAAATAAGTATTTGAAGGGTGATAAACCTTTTAGTGATTGTTCTAAGTTAATTAAACAAATCAATTTTATTTTTTATGTTATATGGATGATATTCAAAATCCTATGATTTTAAACCTTGATCCAGTTACGTATATAATATAAAATCAAACAAACACGTGTAATTGATATGGAATATCCAATATCGATACACGAATGCCGTGTCATTAATTGTCTACTACACTTGCTAATCATTCAATATCTCATTCATCACGCAAAGGAAAACCGATGTAGTTATTTAAATTAAAACAGCGAAACTAACTTGTTTATGACGGTAGGCTAGGGTAAATAACCAGAGAACAGCTGATTGAATCTTCTTATGATTTAAAAGGGGAAATACTGCTCAGAAAATATAATAAATGAGAAAGTCTGAGTAGATGTTTGTTCAAAACGCTTATGCCTAAACAGATTTCGATGTAACTGGACACATTGATAGTCCATCTCCTGGCTGGAATAACACACTAGATGCCTCTGGAATGCAGGTGCTACTTAAAAATAAATAAGGCTCAAAATAATTTAAATGACTTATTTTATAAACTGCTGGTACACAAAATCTTAAGAGTAATATTGCTTTTCTAATCTATACTTCTATACTAATATAATATAATATTATAAAGAGGAAAGATTTGTATGTAAGTATGTTTGTAACGAATTGGCTTAAAAGTACTGGACCAATTTAAAAAAATATTTCACCGTTAGAAAGCTACATCTTCACCGAGTAGCATAGGCTATATTTTATCCCGGGAACGCGGGTGAAACCGTGCGGAAAAGCTAGTTTAAAATATAAGTAGGTATATCAAAACTCACCTGCAAAGTCCTTCAGGAATCATCTCCAGCATATTATTAGCAGCAGAGAAAACTTCTAAATTGCCGAGCTTCCCGATCCCAGAGGGTATACCCTCGAAGTCCAATTTATTATCGTCAACATGCAGTCTTCGTAGGTTTTGTAGCTTGCTCAAAGATGCTGGCAAGGATGTTAAGTTATTGCGAGATAGGTTCAGGCTTTCTAGTTTCTGCCACGCGTCCATTGCTGTTGAAGTTAGAATTTTGCTTTCGGAAAATGTTGTCAAGTTGCACATTTGTGTCGAAGTGCAAGATATAATTTTCCTATCATGATATATGATAGTACCATCATTCAACTTAATTAAAAAAAACAACAACAAATTAGTTTAAAAACACTCGACAAAAAAAGGAAACATATCTGTAAAATACACCGAAAAAATAATATGGAGCAGGGTTCTTATGCGTTTTTAATATAAACAGTTCTCTAGTCCAATCATTTTACTCAAATGTTTGAAAATAACGAAATTGTTTTTTGATGACAAACGTTTTTCTTGACAATAAAATAAATAGTATATGTGATAGTTAAACCGCGACTTTACGCTCAAATGAACTCGATAGATTGACTATAATACGTGTCATAAACGTGGGATTAGTATTATCTTTGGTATTATTAAGTGAAGTATCAAGTATATAAAGATCTGAAGCGTAACGGTCACTTGAACCTAATAGGTAGGTATACATTATTGTCATATAACTCATTTTCAACTTATCTAATTCCATTCGTTCATATATCTATCAGGAATATGATAAACATTATATACACTACAATACTACCGTATAGGGTTCCGTAGTCATTACGATGTGGTATAGTCTCTAAGACTGAACATAAATTAAAGTTTAATTAAAAACGATATGCCACTGCAGTGAATATTTTAATAGTACCTAGCAGTTTAGTGGGCAAGGGGGGAGTGGACACTTAATATTTAGTACTTATGTAAAAGAAACTTTTATCTAAGTTTCCGTCGTATATATGATTAACTATGCATAATTTCAGCTTGACATTACTGGTAGTCCTGAGTAAAAAATACCATGACAGACAGATGGATATGACAAAACTATTAAGGGTTCCTTTACAAAGAAGGAAAGGGAAGGGTAAAAAGAAAAAAGGCAAGACATGTTAACAGTTTCATAAATCAAATAGGCGATATAGTATGTGATGGCTAATTTATGCGGTAAATTATACATGCAAGAGAAAAGATGTCTTCTCCATATACACGTTCATTATCATGCATGAATATTAATTAAGTATTGAAAATGGTTTTTTTCGTTCTGGAAAGTGAAACCAATATTTGTATCAACATAAATATTTAAACCATAAGTTATTTTTCGTTTTCTCCTCGATATTAGTAAACAATAATATTTATATGTAAGGGGTCTTAAATGAGATTGGATTTTTAAGTTGAATAAGTTTTCTCTTAACCTGATTTTATAATATTAGAAAAATGGAGAGATTTACGAAACCACAAAGGAAAATTTAAAAAAAAAATTAGAGGGAAAAATTGCGAGCTACTAAATTCTTACCTGCAGATATTTCAGCAATCTCATTGTCGCTCAGATTCAGCCGTTTGAGACTCAATAATGAGTACAGCGCGTCGGGAACTTTAGTCAGAGCGTTCTTGGATAAGTCCACATCTGTTAAATTTGATAGAGTGTCTAAGGATGTGGGTAAGTTAGCCACTGTGCGCTGCGTGTTCCTCATGTGCAGGGTTTCTAAGCTTTGAAGCGATGGTAATTGCCTGTATAGAAAAAAAGAATGAAAAATCTTATTCACCTTTTATATTTAATCAGAGTATTTATGACTCAGGTGAAAAATATGTATTTTGAAGTTTAGTAGGTGAAGGGAATAATCTCCTATCAAATGATTTGCGACCTACCTACGGTGCACAATGCAGTGTGCAATGCATAAGGATTACTTACTGAGTAATAGTTATGTATTTGGAACAAAGATATAAATATAATAAATTACAGCATTGTTTTCTTACAATAACCTTGCAAGTTGCTAACTTGTACTTATAATGCAAAATCTCCATTATATGAATTGATGCATATCGACCAAGACCCTGTTATGCATCAACCTCAACATAAAAGGTAAAACAAATCTACCAAAAATGGTTTAAGTATTCATTAGATCCTTTTGAGAGCATGGTTTAGTAGGATTGGGGTAATAGATGGTTTATCGGAGTTTGTTTATCCATATTACATTGTATGTACAGATTTTTGTTTGAAACTTTTTAGAGTAAAACCTTGTAAGTACAAAGTAGAACTGTTTTTTTTAAATTAGATTATGTGTAGCCATGAGATGCTTGATACTGATAAACTTTCAGCATCCTGTGCCTTAAACAGAAAGTTCTTATTCTTTTCTTGTGTGATGTTCATGTCTTGAATTTAATGCAGCTATAATATAAATAAAATGAACTCACCTCAACTGAAAAAGTCCGAGTGGATTGTCATTAAGTATTAGGGTCTGGAGGTTCGCCAACCTCCTTGTCTGTGGGGGGAGGGTCTCCAGCGAGTTATGTGATAAATCAAGGAACAATAGATCTGTTAGCTGAACAAATAGTGTTGGTGGTATGCTTTCAATTCTAAAACAAAGATTTATGGTAAAGATTTCTTATCTCTGCTTGTTTATTATAATAAAAGGATTTTGGGGTTTAGTGTTCATTATGATCAAAGAAAGCAACCAGACATTCCATATTAGCTCATAATTATAAATAATAAAAAATAGATATTCTGGTACACTATTCCTCACACACAGCCATCCAACCCCAAACTAAGCATATCTTGTGCTATGGAAGCTAAATAACTGATATACTATTTCTTTCTTTTGTAAATATATACTTAAATATAGATAATTACACCCAGACTTAAAACAAAACATGTCTGTTTGCACACAAATGTCTGTCCTGAGTGGGAATAGAACCCACAACCTGTGGTGTTGTGATAGATAAAGTATCTTACCAACCACACCAACCGGCCTAACAAGCTTAAGTATATTGTATTTATACTTAAGCTTGTCTGTAATATAAGCAGAGAAAATGTCATCCATCCACTATAAAGTAATACTAATAGTAACATATAAGAAATTATTTACTTGTTATAACTAAGGTTTAAAACAAGTAATGATTTAGCTTTCTCCAAGCCTTCAGGCACTGCTTTCAGTCTGTTGTGAGACAAGTCCAGGGTAGTAAGGTCCTCTAAGCGGAACAACTCTGCTGGGATGCCTGAGCTCTTCACATTGTTATGTCTCACATTCAGTGA